>OZ010791.1:241714836-244636503 GCA_963932465.1 Maratus speciosus
AACAATAATAATTATGAAAAATTTTTAAAGTAAATCAAACATCTAACAATTAAAAAAGATTAATATATATCCATACTTCACAAACTCTCTCATTATTCAAAAGGAAAAAAAAAAAAGTATCTTAAACAAGAAAATTTGTTTAATGAAATCTGTCTTGCTTCTGTGTGTTACTTGTTTAAAATATACTTATTAAAAAAAATCGGATCAAAGAATGCTTTTTTTTTTTTTTTTTTTTTTTTTTTTTTGTTAAGAAAAAGTTAACACGCATAATATATATCAGCATATATTAAAATTGTACACTAAACTTGTGAGAAAAACTGTAAAAACCTGATTGATATAAGGATTTTTAATTATCCACATACTTTTTAACGAAAATTTGTGCGTTTGTTTAATTTCTTAAGACTCTGAAAAATTATAAAACACAGGGTTAGCATAAATGGCTGACTTTAAATATTTTTATTTTCAAATGTATTAAATACATTATTTTCATATATAACTTATTAAATAATTAATAATAAAAGTAAATAGCTATTAACGCAATAAACATACTTACATTATAAATAATAATTATGCGATTGCTTCAATATGTTATACATGTGTACAAAATTCGATATGTTATAGTTAGTACTCTTGGTGCTTATACTGTGTTAGACTATGAAAACACAGAAAATTGAACAAGTGGGATACAGGTTAAGTTTTTTATAATTTCAGATTAAAAAACAATCGTATAATTATTATTTATAATGTAAATATGTTTATTAAGTTAATATCTATTTACTTTTATTATTAATTATTAAGGAATTGGATTTTGCCTTTTAATGATGATATTTATACAAAATATTTCTTAAAGAAAATTTTACGCATGTTATAGTTTCTCAAGAGATTATATTTCACGTATTACTTACACATCATACATAGTATAGGGTGAGTTTTGTAATCGTTTTAAAAATCGAAAATTTTATGGCGGATTTACACGTTTCAGACACTGGTGATTCCGAAAAACATATTTTAAAAAATATATATTCGTTCATCTGTCTGTCTGCATGTCTGTGTGTGTATCTGTAAACGTTCTATCTCCCGAACAAACTGAGATAGAAGCACGCAATTTAGTGTGTACTTAGTATGTAATAATGGGAAGAAGCCTATTGAATTGCAGGAACCTCGATTAGCCGGAACTCAGACTCTTGAAATATCCGTTCTGATAAAATATATATAAAAATTTTCGAAATTGTTCTTTTTAAGGAGCGAATATAAAAGACAATAAGAAAAAATAAATTTTCCATACAGAATGAAGTCGATCGGATTATTAGTTACATAGATATTTGTAATCATATTTCCCACATTCTTCGATTTTTCATGACCCTGTATTTCATTCAAATTTCAATTCAAAGATATATTTTAATTGGAAATGAGACGCTTAATCCGACGCAGTAAACTGTTAGTTAATATGATTATCATTTTTTGAGTTATAAGGATGTTTCTTTTACGCAATTCGGTACTACTCGATTATGCCGCCGACCAAAAAACTATCGCCAAACTATAAGATTAAATGCTAATAATGGCTTATCGTAAATGTCAAGCACTTAATGCATCTCCATACCTATAAGGGGGTTACCATAGGGGGGACCCTGTTCTGTTATAAGGATGTTTCTTTTATGCAATTTTATTTTTATATTATGCATATTCATGATGGGTATTAAGGTGGTCCCCACCGACTAGTTTTACATGATATTAGAAATGGAAAAATCTCTATAACTCGCGTATTATCGTATCTTCTACATCATTAAGACACTTAAAAGACTTGATTTAAATAAGTAGATTTCTGTTACTTACATCTGCAACTTTCACTTTGAAATGATACAAATAATGGATGGTGATTAAGATGAAATTTTGAAAATCATTTATTGAAATATAAACTAACTAGCAAACCCCGCGGCTTTGCTCGCGTAATAGTTGAAATATGCCAGGTGATATTTGCATGACTATTTTTTATTAGAAGCACACTTTTTGAAATAATTCAAAAATTACAAATTAAGCCACAGTTTGACTGAACTTCATTATAAAAGTGCAATAGACAGAAATGAGATTTTAATTAATAAGAACTAAAACTAATTCCAATTAAATGATAATTTAGAAAGGATTTTGAGGCTTTTATGCTCATTTCATACGCCCATTTCAGTATTCATTTGAAGTTTTTAGAAATCATCTTAACACATTTACATTTTAAAATTAACCATCATGTAAAATTCCAAGCTTCTTGTCTAACAGTCTACCACCTCTCTGGTGTTAGTGGCACCAATATAAAATGTCAAAGCAGAGTTGAAATAGAATGTCTCGAAAAAAGTTGGAACAAAGACTGTCAGCATTAATTTGCCAACATTAACCTTGAAATCGGTTGGTATTTCATAATATTCTATAGAAAACGGAATTTAGATGTTTTTAAAGGCTTTCTTGTTGTTCCTGCCAACCACGTGGTAGTGACACCGGCATAAAATATAGTCCGTATAGGATCAGAGTGTATCACTCTTGATTCGAAAGTAATAACTTCTGTAATCGGTTTATTATTTCCTGAGATTCCATATAAATCGTAATTTAGGACTCTTTTAAAATGCTTTTCGCTCCTTCCCTTCGCTTCATCTCTTTTTAATTTCGAATTTATTTTCGGCTGTTCTTACCCCCTTTTAAATTTCAAATTTTTAAGGAACTCTTCTCAGGCAGTATTTACATCTCATAAGTAATTACCATGCCAACTTTCAAGTTGCTAGCCCCTTCAGTATCAAGAAAATCCCAATTTAGAACGTTTTTTAAAATGCAACCGCAAGGTGGTAGCGACGCCGATATGAAATATATCTTACATTGGAGCAAGGGCTCTGTCATCCTCAATTTCCAACCATTACTTTTGAAATCGGTTGGGTACTTTCTGAGATTGCGTAGAAATCGCAATTTAGAACGTTTTTCGTCCATCCCCCCCCCCTTTTAAGTTTCGAATTATTTAGGAAATGTTCTTAGAGATCATTTATATCTTATAAGTAACTGCCATGCCTAGTTTCAAGTTGTTAGCCCCTGCAGTATTACAAAAGAAAAAAAAACGCAATTTAGATCGCTTTTTGCTCCTTTACTCCCTTTGGAGTAGTGGCACCGACATGAAATACAGCCTATGTTGGAGCGAGGGCTGTCACCATCGTTTTCACACCATTATTTTTTAAATCGGTTTGGTACTTCCTGAGATTGCGTAGAAATCGCAATTTGGAAAGTTTTTTAGAACGCTTTTCGTTCATTTTCACCCCTTTTAAATTTCGATTTTTTGGAAAATGTTCTTTGAAATCATTTGTATCTTATAAATAACTGCCCTGCCTAATTTCAGGATTCTAGGAACTTCAGTAACACAAAAAATCAAAATGTAGAACGTTTTTTGCTTCTGCAACCCCTAGGTGGTAGTGACACCGACATGAAATAGAGCCTATGTTGGAGCAAGGGCTGTCATCATCAATTTTCAACTATTACTTTTGAAATATGTTGGGTACTTTCTGAGATTGCGTAGAAATCGCCATTTAGAACGTTTTTTAGAGCTCTTTTCGCGAATTTTCACGCTTTTTAAATTTCGAATTAAAAAAAAATGTTTTTAGAGATCATTTATATCTTATAAGTAACTACCATTCCAAATTCCATGTATCTGGTCCCTTCAGTAACACAAAAATGGCAATTTGGAACGTTTTTTTGGCTCCTGCACCTCCTTTAGGGGTAGTGGCACCGACATAAAATGTAGCCTATATTGGAGGAAAAGTTGTCACCATCATTTTGACACCATTATTTTTTAATCGGTTTGGTACTTATTGAGATTGCGTAAAAATCGCCATTTAGATCGTTTTTTAGAAAGATTTTTGCGCATTTTCACCACTTTTAAATTTAGAATTTTTAAAGAAATGTTCTTAGAGAACATTTATGTCTAATAAGTAACTACCATGTCAAATTCCATGTACCTGGACCCTTCAGTAACACAAAAATCGCAATTTTGAACGTTTTTTTGCTCCTGCACCCATTTTAGGAGTAGTGGCACCGACATAAATTGTAGTCTATGTTGGAGCAAGGGTTATCCCTATCATATGAACACCATTATTTTTTTAATCGATTTGGTACTTCCTCAAATTGCGTAAAAATCGCCATTTAGAACGTTTTTTAGAACGCTTTTCGCGCATTTTCACCCCTTTTAAATTTCGATTTTTTTAAGAAATGTCCTTAGAGATCATTAGTATCTTAAAAGTAACAACCATTCCAAATTTCATGTTTCTAGGTCCTCCAATAACACAAAAATCGCATTTTTAGAACGTTTTTTGCTCCTGCACCCTCTTTTGGCCAGTGGCACGGACATAAGATTTAGCCTATGTTCTAAGTTGGACTAATACCATCATTTTGATACCATTACTTTTCGAATCGGTTCGGTAGTTCCAGATATTACCTCCTACAAATAAACAATTTTTACCTCTTTATAATTAGAATAGAATAGATAGATAGATAACATATTTACGATTTCTTGAAAAATTGTAAATCCTGAAAAATTATGGCTCTTTTAATTTTAGTAAAACTAAGGTAATTATATTATACTTCAATATAACAATCACTTTAAAGTGGAGTATTGTTTATTAGTATTTGAAAATGGCCTTCTCTAAACAAAGCACAGTTATAATATCTGAAAAAACAAACTTAGTAACAATAAGAAATGACTGTGATTAGTTTTTAGGTAGCTTTCATTAGAAAAAGCTACCTATTGCAGCCGTTCGGAGGAAAGCGATTCTAAAAAATATTGGTATATTTTCATCGATCATAACCCCCAGACCCCGAAACCACCCTCCGTTCAAAGGTTGATATATATATATATATATATCTGATCTTTGTCACACTGTAACTCTCGTATTTATGAACCGATCGTGTGTACATAGTACATACCAATGGCTTGACCGAGTTCGTTGGTCAGCTTCATCCGCCATCTTGTTTCAAAATGGCGGCCATTTAAATTTTTTTTAATTTAAAATTTGAAATGTGGTACCAAAAAATTGAAAATTAAAAAATATTTTTTTCTTATGTGTTTGACCTTGATACAAAGATTCCGGAGCAGTTTTTGTTTCGTGTATATCTTAAAAAAGGGCTGAGTTATAGCACTTTGAATTTCTAGCGTGGCTGACATTTTGAAAGGACCTGATTTCTGTCACGCGATAACAGGCGTATTTATGAACCGATTTGGATGTACCTTGGTGTATACATAGTACATACCAATGTCTCGATCGACTTCATTGACCAGCTTCATCCACCATCTTGTTTCAAAATGGCGGCAATTTAACTTAAAAAAAAATTTAAAATTTGAAATGTGGTACCAAAAAATTGGAAAATAAAAAATATTTTTTTTCTTATGTGTTTCACCTTGATACAAATATTCCGGAGCAGTTTTTATTCTCGCTTATATCTTAAAAAATGGCTGAGTTATAACACTTAGAATTCCTAGCGTGGCTGAGATTTTGAAATGACCTGATTTTTGTCACGCGATAACAGGCGTATTTACGCACCGATTTGGATGTACCGTGGTATATACATAGTACATACCAATGTCTCGACCGAGTTCGTTTGCCAGCTTCATCCGCTATCTTGTTTCAAAATGGCTGCTATTTAAAGAAAAAAATTAATTTAAAATTTAAAATAAGTTATCAAAAAATTGAAAAATGAAAAAGATTTTTTTTATGTGTTTGACCTTGATACAAAGATTCCGGAGCAGTTTTTGTTTCGTCTATATCTTAAAAAATGGTTGAATTATAGTACTTCGAATTTCTAGCATGGCTGACATTTTGAAACGATCTGATATTTGTCACGCGATAACATGTGTATTTATTAACTTATTTCGATGTAAGAAGGCATGTGGATAGTATATAGCAAGGTCTTGCCCAAGTTCGCTGGCCAGCTTTTTCAGCCATTTTGTTTAAAAATGGCGGGCAGTAAATAAAAAAGAATTATACTTAAAGTAAGGTGCAAAAAAATTAGAAATTGAAAAAAGTTTCTTTTTTGAGTGACATTTTGAAAAATCTGATTTTTGCCTGCGACAACACTCGTATATATCAACCGATTCCGATGGGAGTGATGGGAGTGAGCTTGTGCACTGAAATTACTATGGTCTCGACCAAGTTCACTGGTTAGCCTCATCCACCATGTTGTCTTAAAATGGCTGGCATTTCAAGATATCGCCGAATTTGGCAACCAAATATAAGTTACTTTAAATAAAAACAGCTTGGATAAAGCGCAATAATTTCGCAAAATTCTCATTCATAATGATTTAGTATTAATAAAAATTAGTATTGAATCTCCTATAATCGGTTTCCAATAAATTGAGCTTTGTGTGTTTGAGTAATATAAGCTGGCTTTTTAAAAATAAGGAATATGAAATTCCGGCACTGGCCGGAAGGACTTTTTGTAAATAATTGTAAAATATAGTAATTTTAAAATTAAATATGTTTACTAATAAATAATTATTTATTAAACTAAAGATGTATATAAATTAAAAAAGAATTGAAGAAATTTAGGAACTCTATCCTTTAGACGTAGGGATGCACGACTTGTGGCCCGCGAATGTCGTCAATTTATAAGTGGCAAAAATCGCAATTTTTGACAATTGGTTGCAGGAAAAAATCTTGAATTTCGTCAATTTGCTAAGTAATTCAAAATCGCGAATTTCATTAATAACCCGGCCGATACCATTTGTATCAATATAGGAAATTCCCAAGTTGCTAATTTCGTCAGTCGCTAGTCGAAAAATGTCTTGAATTTCATCGATCGGGCATGGAAAAACCGCGTGTTTCTTCGATTTCGCGCGGAAAAGTAGCGAATTTTGTTGGTCGAGCACGGGAAAATTGCGAGTTTTGTCAGTTTATCGCGAGAAATCGTGACTCGGCAATTTGCCGCGGGAAAATTGCAAATTTAGGACTGGATGCAAAAAAACGCATTTCATCGATCGGGAGCGGAAAAATCCATTTTGTCGATCGCGTGCGAAAAACTCGAGTGTTTCGTCGATCGCGCGCGGAAAAGTCGCAAGTTTCGTCCGTTTATCGCGATAAAAAGTCCCGTAAGATATGCGGATTTCGTTGATTGGGCGCGGAAAAACCACGAGTTTCGTATATCGGGCGCGGATAAATCGCGAATTTCTTTGATCGGGAACAGGAAGATCGAGAATTTCGTCGATCGTCTGTGCAAAAATTGCGAGTTTCGTCAGTTTATCTCGAGAAAAAGTCGCGAATTTCGCCAATTTACTAAGGGAATTTTTTTTCATTTCGTCAGTCAGTTAAGAATCGCGAATTTCATCGATTGGGAACGAAAAAATCGCGAAATCTAGGGATCCAAAGCGTAAAAATTGCGAAATTCGTTAATCGGTCAAGGGAAAATCGTGAATTTCGTTGATCGGGAGCGGTAAAATTGCAAATTTTGTCGATGAAGCTCGAAAAAATTGCAAATTTCGGTCATAGGCTTCGTTCATCAAATTTCGTCAGTCAGTTGAGAATCGCGAATTTCGTCGACCGGCACGAAAAAATTACGAGTTTTGTCGACCGGGCGCGGAAAAATCCAAATTTTGTCGATCGAGCGCGGAAAAAATGCGAATTTTGCCAATCGGCGCGGAAAAATCGCAAATTTCGTTGATTGGGCAGAGGAAAAATCACGAATTTTTTTTATTAAGTGCGAAAAAATTGCAAATTTTGTTGATCGGCTACGGTAAAATCGCGAGTTTCGGCAGTTTATCGCAAGAAAATGTCGTGAATTTCGACAATTTGCCGCGGAAAAAAATTTAAAATTTCGTCGGTCAGTTAAGAATCGCAAACTTCGTTGACTGGGAGCGGAGGAATCACAAATTCCGTTGAATTTTGATTGTTCGTTGAGATTTGAGTATTTTTTACTTTAGTTTTAAAAATGTCGTTTTTAGAGTGTACATCAGCGTATTTATCAAACATTTCTCTACAATAGCACTCATTTTCACATTTTTGTATGCAGTAGTTTTCTTAATATTAGCGAAGAAAGATCCCCGGTCACATAAAATTCATTAACGGTGGCGGTGGCAGCGTTAGTGACTTATTTTAGAACAGAAAATATTTTCTTCAAACGCATTTTTCTGTTAAATTATGGCTAAAAATCTGTCTGCCCCAATCGATAGCAAAATATCCTGCAATTGTCGTCGTAACACCTGAGGGTGCACACAGATTCTTATGTCTCACATGTTTTACTTCAATTTCATAAAGAAAATATTTTATGTATGCGCTGATCTTCATTTTTAATGACATCTATAAATTCTTTACTGACTTATAATTAAATAATTAAATCGCCTACGTGTCTGGGGCAAAAAAGTAATGTTTTAAAGTATAGACGAATAATAAATAACAATATGAAAAAAAAATTAGAACAATTTTTTTATCTATAAAAATAGTCATGATTTTTCGGGCTTCATGAAATAATTGTTAAGTTTGGAAAATAAAAAATATTCCAATGCAGACATAATATATCTATATAAATACATATTTGGTTGGTACGAAAGTATTATTTTTTTTTAAATGTTACATCAAAATCATAACTATAATTTTTAATTTACCAAGTTCAGAAACAATCTCTTATTTATATTTTTTATTCAACTACTATTTGTTAAAAAAAAAAAAAAAAAAAAAAAAAAAAACAGACTAATGAATAAATTTAAGAAGCCAGTAAAAGTTCCTTTCAAAACATAATTTAAAACTATTTTTAATAAAATAATATTAACTTTCATCATGAAATGTTTAAGAAAATTGCTTGGTATATATAAGGCTCAGAAAAGAACACTAAGCAATAATTAATATTCTGGCATTTTTATTAAAACTTTTGAACAAGAAAACTAATATAGGAAAATAAATTGCGGTTGTCATTATACATTATGAATTCAGTTCCCTGAATTTTCAGGCTTCCATATTTTTCCGAGAAATTATTCTCTATTGGTAAGGGTAAGGATAAGAACTTTACTAAATACTAGATGCAGCGTATTCGATAAAAATATTCTTTCTGAATAAAACGTTCAAATACGCTTCATTAGGTTTGCTAAGAAACTTGTTTTGCATATTTTTATTTATGAAAGAAAGTATAGAATTATGATTCTAAAATAAGATAAAAAAGCACTTCTATCCCTTAAATTTACAAATATGAAAAAAAGCAACTAGGCGAGAAAAAACAAGTTTTCCTCTTTTTTTAATACTTTCCAACATAGCTGAAAAGTGTTTATGAATTCAGTATGTCTGTCCGACTGTCTGTCCTTCTGCCCGTTTTCTCTAACTCGCGTAAATATAGTCCGATTGCTATGAAATTGATAGATGTTATTGTGTATCAGTATGGCATATTTGATATTGAAGATGAAGTGTATAGCATCCGTTCATTTACGTCACCCAAAGAAATTCGTTGCATTACGGCCTATGGGAAAATGTCGTTTGTCGTGCATTTTAATAATATTATAGTATTTTAAACATATTGAAATTGATATACATTACTGAGGTGTACTACAAGGTTTTTACTACAGAATATGGTGTGCATCGAACGTATCGTTCATTTTCAGAGGCACACAAAATGATTTGGCTATAAAAAAAATGGCAATAAATGAACTATTGAAGAATACGAACAATAATTGCTGGTAGAGCGTTTTCAGTTGTGGTATGCGTGTTTTAAATTTAAAATTTTTTAAACAATACTTAATGTGTGCAAATTGTACAGATCATATACAGGGTCGTACAAAAGTTCCCAATAACATCCGTGTATTTGCGGAAATTACTGAGTGGAAATTTTCAACTGTGCTATGCGCTTAACTGAACTAACTTTTAGAATACTATGTAGTATGCTTATATATTTGTAGATCATATACAGGGATGCCCAAAAAAACTCATATATTTTAACGACTATTCATGGTAATAGCAGAAAACGTGTTTTCAAATGCGTTATGCATTTTTCAAATTCTTCATTTAGACATCATTTTCCATCTTATTAAATTGGGAAGTTTTGTTATAGTATTCTGAATGTGTTGGAAAGTGTTTCATATTCTATGCTGTATGCATGGTTTTTCGTTCTTTTTTTTTTGTTGTTGTTGACGGAAAACCAATAAATATTTTTTTATATGAAACTTTACAGAAATTTCTTTAAATTATAGCTTGTTTAACATTTTCAAATGTATCTTATGTAATCAGGGAAATACAGGATTTCTCAAAGCATCGTGACACATTTTAGAAACTTTTATAAAAATAATTAAAGCTAAAAACTCGAAATTCAGATATTTGTTATCTGGAGTGACGAAGTTTCATTTCAGTATCAAAAACGTTCTGAAAATGGCGCCTGTTGTTCTTGTATTAAAAAAAAGTCTAATAATTATGCTAATGATGTCTCATTTGCATCCAAAAATTTGTGAATGTCAGCAAAAAATCATATTAAAAACACCTGGTTGCATTCACATGAATTGAAAGTAGGATGAGGTTTGATGGGGAGAGGCGGCAACAGGATTTTACTGCGCCAAACAAAATGATAATGATGCTAATATGATCAAAAATATTTATAAAATAAGAACTAAAATAATTTTACTTTAAATCATAAAGTTAATAGTTTTATTCAGAAGTCGAAAAATCTGTTGTGCTGTGCTGTCATTTATTATGTAACAACTACAAAACCAACTGTATCTAGAAGTGTATTGATTTCAAAGATTTGTCTTTATAAAACTGTGTAATATATTTTTACATTATAAAATTCAGTCATGTTTGTCAGTAATTATGCTCTCAAAATAACATAAAAATAATTTTACTTTAAACCATAAAGTTAATATTTTTATTCAGAAGTCGAAAACTCTGTTGTGCTGTGCTGTCATTTATTATGTAACAACTACAAAACCAACTGTATCTAGAAGTATACTGATTTCAAAGATTTGTCTTTTAAAACTGTGTAATATATTTTTACATTATAAAATTCAGTCATGTTTGTCAGTAATTATGCTCTCAAAATAACATCAAATTCTGCGGCATGCACCATTGCTTTCTGTTTGATTAGATTTTCTCCAAAATATCGCTTGGCTTAAATCTTTACGCTGTAGAAGAGGACCGCAAAAAAGCGTTGAAAAGGCCGAGAAACTGCCTAAAATAGAAATGTTGCTAAAAACCACACGGAAACGAAAGAGCTAAGACCCCAAAGGTGACCAGAATAAGGCACCGAACTGTTCAGACTTAGACGATGCTATAGATATCAATTTTGTGCATATAAGTATTACAGATACTGGATACTGTCTAAAGTGGAAAATAGCAATAACTCAAGAAAGAACCATCAAGCATAAAAACGGAAATGAGGAAAGGAAGGGAAAAGGGAGAAGGAGCGCTAATTAGGGGAACCACAAATGGAACCATGACAGGGGGATGAGCCAAACACCCAACAAAGCCAGACAAAGGGTCAAAAAAGGTTCTAAGGCAGAAATACATACTGGAAGGTGGTTATATAAAACATAATGTATAGTTTATTACTTAAATGAAAAACTCGTAAACGGTGGACAGCAGAATTCCTATCAATAAGAGACATACTCCTCCTTGAAGTCTCTAAAGACGAACCGGTGTCCACAGGCCCTCTTCTGACACTAGCAAACTCCTCTATGGAGAGAAAATGTATTATTTTATTAAGTTGTTGGATTTATAATTAGAAATGGCAATTTTGAGGTTCTGTCTATCAATCTTAATAGCTGTCGTTATCTTTTTTTTTTTACTTCAAATCGGAATTGCGATCGATAGTTCGATAGCTGAATTAACGATCTTCCCTGTCCCTACGGTTGACGATCGATATATTACAAGATAATAAAGACAAACGATAGATTGACATCGATAGACAGAAGAAAATTTGGCAGGAAATTAGCCATAGTGGCGGTGATTCACCGATAATTCCGCTATCGAACTGTAGATCCCGATGAAAATTTTAAGGAAAATAAAGATTAACGATAGATATCGGGTAGACAGATTGAATTTTGTGCATACATTCCTTTTAATCGATATCTCAGGTCCTATGTGTCCGATCCTGACACAGTTTGGATCATTCATCTTGGCTTGTCCCCCCTGTAACCACCATTACTTTTTTAGTTCTGTTCTCTCCACCAGAGGCGCGGAATTTACTGTATTGTCTTCTATATTGATTTCAGCTCCAATTTTCGATTCTTTTTCGGAGGATTAAACTACCTTGAGCGTTTTTTTGAACTCTAGACTCTTCTTGGAACCTTAAGTATGATCTCCAAAGTTTCAAGAAGGCTGTGAAACAGTTAATGCGAAACTAGTAAACTTACAGAAAAAAACTAGTCAATTATTTCATATGGCGATTCTTGATAAAATCGTACCTTTTATCGAAGAAAAATGGCAGTTTATTGACTGGAGACATCGATAAAAAAATTGATAATATCGATAAAACTGAGTTGTCTATATTGTCGATAAAATCGATAAAATATATCATGATCCCCAATTACTAATTTATAAAGCGTTTCTCGATGTTGATACCCTAATTCACCAAATTGCCAAGAAAGACACCGAATCCATATCCAAAGTGAATTAGGTCAATTATGTGCTTTTTTCTTCGTCATCATGCGTAATCACAATTGACTATTTTCCATAGTTTCATAGATGGAGAAGTATGAAAAATCTGAAAAAAATAAACATAATTAAAAATGTGTGAGAATTATTAAAGTTTTACTAAACAAATTTGCCCCTCTTCAGAATGACTGCTTTCACTTCATTACTAGCAATATTAAAAAATACAGAGACTATCGATAAGATAGAAAATATCGTAACTCAGCTATCGACAAGGGTTTCGTAACCCCACTATCGTCGAGTTGGGATTTTGAAACAATTATACGTCACACAATTAATACGTGACGTAACAATAAGAATTTGCATGGTAAATAAAGTAAAGTAACATTTGTAGTAAGATAAGTAAATATGCAAAACTAAAGGAAAAGTGGCATGGTTACCGAATGACATAAACTTCTCTTTTCAAAAATGCTTGAGCTTAAATTACCATATATTCCAAGATATAACGCACTGCAATATATAACGAGTACCGAAAATATGTGACTATATTCTTCCTATATCATAAGCTGCAAATACGTATATCTAAAATTATACTTCATTCGGCCAAGTAGTTTTTGAGCTACAAGCATTGTAATCTATTTTGCAACGACTACAAATGAATTTAATATTAAGAGATCCAACATTTAATCCTGCCTAAATTCTAAACTAACTAACATAATGTTTTTCTGTTTGGTATCCTAAGGTAAAATATATGGAAAAAACCAGTAACATGAGAAAATTTCTTGTCCATATTGAAAAGTTTGGTATAATTTCAGTATGAAGACAACGCCTTAAGCTTTTTTAAAACATGACTTGAAATAAAAGACATAATTTACAGACTAATGGCAACTTTCGTTTATTTCTTTGACACTTTAGAGATTAAAAATATACAGGATGTTTTTTTTTTTTTGTTTGTTTTTTTTTTTTGGGGGGGGGGGAGCGACTGTACGTAAATTTTTTATCTTTACAAAAACCTGTTATTATTTTTTTCCGAGAATTACGGAATTTTATCCTAAGGATGATTAAAGTTTAAAAATAATTAACAGACTGCACAAATGTATTTCATAATATGTTTACCAGAAATATATTATTAAAATCTAAAGCAGAAAAGAAATTAATTAGCGAAGTATAATAAATAAAGTAATGCTGATCTCGAAATAAAATAACATAAATTTGTCCCTGATGTCTTTTTTTGTTAAGATAATCTTCAAAATTTATGAAAAGAAATTTGAATTTAATTAAATTTTTCATTAGCCTTTTATTACTATTATTTTTTATTACAATATTTTTATTTCTAAATTTGATGAAATAAAAAAAATTGTTATATCTGGTTTCATATTTTTGAGAAAAAAAACTTGAAATAACACTAAATTTTAATCTACTTAAGAAAATTTCAATGCCTTATATGTAATATAAAATATGTAAAATTTAATATCGGATAAATTTTCATAGGTAACTATGTGTTATATTTTCATGAATAAAATTTGTAGAATTAAAATTCAGTATGCTGTATACTTCATATAGTACTTTTTGCAGTTATTTAAATGGCATATATCCACCTACAAGTCTGTCGTTTTCTAAATTAATTGACAGTCTTATAATACAAAATGGAATTTTTAATGAAATCCTAATACACATAAAAATGTACCAACCCACGAATAATGACTAAATGCAGAAAACATCAGCTCTCCTACGATAAATGTGTGGGATACTCTTTTATTATTTTTGTTTTCATTTCCATTTCTTAGGGAATGCGAATCGATAGTCTATTGTTCAACGCGGGTGAATCATTCAGATACATTTTCAGAACTGTTTCAGCTCTAAATTTAAGAAGTTTCTTGTGAATATGAACTGCAATCTCCAAAGTTAAATCTTTTTTAAACAAACAACAACGAAAAGCCATGTATCAAACACAGATTATGAAACACTTTCCAACAATATAGCTAATAAAATAGCAGCTCTTGTACGATAAATGTGTGTGATACACTTTTGTTATTTTAGTTTTTATTTCCATTTCTTAATAAATGCGAATCGATAGCGTATTGCTCAACGCACGTCAATCATTTAGAGACACTTTTAAAACTATTTTAGCTCCACATTCAATAATTTTATTTCCATTTCTTAATGAATTCGAATAGTCTATTGTTCAACGCAGATGAATCATTCAGATTCATTTTTAGAATTTTTTAAGTTTACATTCAAGAATTTTGTAGCGAGCATAAACTACAATCTCCATAGTTAAATCTTTTTTAAACAAACAACAACGGAGAGCCATGTATCAGGCATAGATTATGAAAAACGTTCCAACAATATAGCTGACAAAATAGCAGCTCTTCTACGATAAATGTGTGGGATACACTTTCGTTATTTTAGTTTTTATTTCCATTTCTTAATGAATGCGAATCGATAGTCTATTGCTCAACGTACATCAATCATTCAGAGACAGTTTTAGAACCATTTTAGCTCCACACTCGATAAATTTATTTCCATTTCTTAGAGAATTCGAATAGTCTATTGTTCAACGCAGATGAATCATTCAGATTCATTTTTAGAACATTTTTAGGTCCACATTCAAGAATTTTGTTGCGAGCATAAACTGCAATCTCCAAAGTTAAATCTTTTTTAAACAAACAACAACGGAAAATCATGTATCAGGCATAGATTATGAAAAACTTTCCAACAATATAGCTAATAAAATAGCAGCTCTTTTACGATAAACGTGTGGGATACTCTTTCGTTATTTTAGTTTTTATTTCCATTTCTTAATGAATGCGAATCGATAGTCTATTGCTCAACGTACGTCAATCATTCAGAGACAGTTTTAGAACTATTTTAGCTCCACACTCGATAAATTTATTTCCATTTCTTAGAGAATTCGAATAGTCTATTGTTCAACGCTGATGAATCATTCAGATTCATTTTTAGAACATTTTTAGGTCCACATTCAAGAATTTTGTTGCGAGCATAAACTGCAATCTCCAAAGTTAAATCTTTTTTAAACAAACAACAACAAAAAGCCATGTATCAGGCATAGATTATGAAACACTTTCCAACAATATGGCTAATAAAGTAGCAGCTCTCCTACGATACATGTGTGGGATACTCTTTTATTATTTTTGTTTTCATTTCCATTTCTTAGGGAATGCGAATCGATAGTCTATTGTTCAACGCGGCTGAATCATTCAGTTACATTTTCAGAACTGTTTCAGCTCCAAATTTAAGAAGTTTCTTGTGAATATGAACTGCAATCTCCAAAGTTAAATCTTTTTTAAACAAACAACAACGAAAAGCCATGTATAAAGCATAGATTATGAAAAACTTTCCAACAATATAGCTAATAAAATAGCAGCTCTTCTACGATAAATGTGTGGGATACACTTTCGTTATTTTACTTTTCATTTCCATTCCTTAATGAATGCGAATCAGTAGTCTATTGCTGAACGTACGGGAATAATTCAGAGATAGGTTTAGAAATATTTTAGCCCCACATTCAATAATTTTATTCCCATTTCTTAGCGAATGTGAATCGATTGTCTATTTCTTAATGCAGAGGAATCATTCAGATTCATTTTTAGAACTTTTTTAGTTCCACAGTCAAGAATTTTGTTGCGAACATAAACTGCAGTCTCCAAAGTTAAATCTTTTTAAAACAAACAACAACAAAAAACTATGTATCAGGTATGGATTATGAAACTCTTTCCAACAACCCAGCCAATAAAATAGAAGCTCTCTTGTGATAAATACGGGGATACACATTCATTATTTTAGATTTCATTTCCATTTCTTAGTGAATGCGAATCAATAGTCTGTTGCTCAACGTAACAGAATCATTTAGAAACATTTTTAGAACTTTTTTTAGATCCACATTCAATAATTTTGTTGGGAGACTAAACAGCAATCTCCAAAGTTAAATGTTTTTAAAACAAACAAAAATGAAAAACCATTTATCGGGCATAGATTATGAAACACTTTCAACCATTATAGCTAATAAAATACCAGCTCTCCTAGGATACATGTGTGGGATACACTTTTATTATTTTAGATTTAATTTCCATTTATTAATGAATGCGAATCGATAGCTTATTACTCACCCCAGGTTAACAATTCAGGAACATTTTTAGAACTGATGTAGATCCAAGTTTAATAACTGTATTTCCATTTCTTATTGAATGCGAATCGATAATCTATTGCTCAACGCAGATTAATCATTCAGATTCATTTTTAGAACATTTTTAGTTCCGCAATCAAGAATTTTGTTGCGAGTATAAACTGCAATTCTCAAAGTTAAATCTTTTTAAACAAACAACAACGAAAAACTATATATCGGTCATAAATTATGGAACACTTTCCAACATTATAGCCAATAAAATTGCAGCCCCCCCCCCCACCCCCACCCAACGATAAATGTGTGGGGCGCATTTTCATTATTTTAGTTTTCGTTTCCATTTCTTAGTGAATGATAATCGATAGTCTACTGCTCAACGCAGGTGGATCATTCAGCGTCATTTTTAGAATTTTTTAGTTCCATATTGAGGAATTTTGTTGCGAGCCTAAACTGCAATCTCCAAATTTCAATCTTTTAAAAACAAACAACAGCGAACAATCATGTATCAGGCATAGATTATGAAACGCTTTCCATTTCCAGCACTAACAGAATATGATTAAGAAACTTTACTTTTTTATACAATAAAATGAGATATATAAATAAGTAATTTAAAAAATCTATAGTAAAATTTATTTTCAGCAATTGCTGTCTATATGCGGAATTGTTTTTGCAAATTCAGTCATGCAGTCATGAATATAACGTATAGAATTTATATACACCACATAATACTCTAAAAACTAGATAAATGAGTTGAAAATGTATAAATCAGTGGAAGACGCAGTTCCAACAATTATCGATGATATCCAATCACTGCAAAAGAGTTCTTTCGTGAATCTCTGTAGATCGATTTTAGTATCTTACAGTCATTAAAATGTGTCGCAACTGATTTTTCCCATAGATTATAATGCAAAAGAATTGTTTTTGCACTCCTGCACATGAATTATAGATGCTACTAAAGAGTACATATTCTATACTCCCGGGAAAGCATGTTGTAGTTTATCTCAGTGTTTAAATCATAGTAATATCGATAAAGTTCACCATAAAAGATTTTGTTCCATAGGCCTAAACCATAATGTAACACAATTGAAGAGTTGAGTGGATGAATTGAACATGTTATGCCACATTTTCTAAACTTTTTTTTTTTTTTATCTTCTGGATGAAAGCGTTATGAGGTATCCTATCACATGGCGAAGCTAAAATACTAAGATTCCGTTTGGTCTTGAAGGATTAAGACATTATTTAGTAATATTTAATAATGTCAATAATATTAATAATTTTTAATATTTGGAAATTAAATATGAATAAGTTTTTCTGAGGGAGTTTAGTACCATACCTATTAATATTTTAAACACATGGTATCAAATGAAAATAAATGTAATTTTTGCTACTTAACATGTTCTTCCACTTAGATCTTCAATTATTTCCTGTGTACCTGTAAACGAACTGTAAATACTATACACTTCATTTTCAACACTGAATATTCTATACTAAACTTCGATGCCATATAAAAATTATTTGGCAATCTGAATGTATTTATAAAAGAAATGACAGACGGACAGACAAACAGATAAATCGAATTCATAAACACGTTTAGACTATTTTGGAAAGGTTTAAAAATAACATTCGACTGGTAAAAAGGTGAAATCTCCTCAATTAAAGTTGGGGAAGTTTACAAAATCTTAAATAAATCAAATTTGTAACAAACCGATTTTACCTTATTTCTTCAATAACCGTAAGATATTTCAAGAATTTTTCTTAAAAAAAAGAGAAGAAATAGGCTATTTTGCAACTGCCAAAGGTATTTACGGCACCATAATCCATTCAATTTATGAAAAATTCCCGTTGATGAAATTTTTATTCAAAATTAACCGCTCCCCTTATCATTTTTTTAAAAATAAATAAATAAACCTGCAAAAAATCATCACATCATTGCTTTTGATCATTTGCATTTAATATCACAACTTGCAAAATGACCAATCAAATATTACATAGAAATTTAATAATATACAATTTATTTTATTACATGAGACTATTTTCTTTCTTTTTAAGCTTCAGGCCGAGTAAAAACATGATAAAAAAATTCGGGATAATAATTAATTGACTTATATATGAACCTCAACTGAACGAAATGCAGCATGAAATTTAATTTTTCTCAAAAGTGACACATCGATGGGTAAGAACTATGAACATATTTGTAAATATATGTGTTTTTGTTTAAATTTTACACCTGGACTCGTATTAAACATTTATTTAAAAATAATCTAACTGAATGTCCAGCCAAATAATTTATAAGAAAGCTAAAAGCATAAAGCCGAAAAGCAGACTTTTCTTCAATGTTTTGATGTTACATATTACAACATAAAGTTATTTTATAGTGTAGTTACAGCGTATTTTTTACAATGTACCATTACAAATAATCACTGCAGTGCCTATTTTCCATGTTCAAAACCTATGCTTAAATCTCATTATGAATATATTATTGTTAATACAGTTAAGGAAATTTAATATTGAAGTGTTTGAGAATCAATATCATATATAAATGATAAATGCATACTATATTTTCAGAATAATCATAAAAATTAAATATATAAATATTTTACATCTCTATAAAGGAAAATTCTTTGTATATAAACAAATATAATGCATATTACACGTGATATCATTAATATTGATAATCTGACATTTAAAGATAATGATAATATTTATTATTATCAGTGTAGAGTAGACAAATCAATTAATGTATGTAATAAAGGATTAAATGCTACAAATATCACATACGCTGTATCAGAAACAAGCACAATATATATGACAAAATATCAGGCGACATAAAATTTTTGTTGTTTGACAATTCTAGAATTTTCCGTAGCACATCATTAGTTTAATTCTGCGTTCTATGAAAACTCTTATCGTCTATTAAAGATTTTTTTTTTTTTTTTTGGGGGGGGGGGAGATAAAATCATTTATATGAAATATCACACAAACTACATTAACCAATTAACAAGAGATGCTTGGATACATTTAAAAAATAATAATATGTTACTTTAATTTTGGTATAAAATGGAATTGTGTTGATAATTTAATGGAGTTATTTTAATGGGTTAATTACTATTTTCTCATTCTTGTTAACAATCTTGTTTATAACAAAAGTTTTTAAAATATCAACAAAAGCTTTTTACAGTTTTCAATTAAATTGATGATAACATTGCGTTTCAAATTCAAGTATCACTAATATAGGGAATGGATAACCAAATTTTATTTCATAAATATCACCATGGCATAATATTTTGAAATAAAATCAACATTTTTCATTTAAATCTATTTTCTTATAAAAACCTTTATATTAAAATATAAAGAAATATCGAGAAATATATAAAAGGTTATCTTCGCCCGTTATTCAGAAAAGAGGTCGAGTATTGATATTGTTTTTTAAATATTTTTTTTTTAAACGTACTATATGCCTATAAAAAAATATGAAAAAATAAGAAAATAAATTTAATGATGCGAAACTAAAGGCTCTATTCTAGTTTGACTTCAATGCAAAACTTTGACGTATTCTAATATTCATAATTCTCCGTTATCGTATATAACACAACAACGAAATTTTCAGTAAAATAAAATTTAAAAATAAACCCTCGTTTTTTTTTCAGCAAATAGTTCACAACGAGTGTTAAGTAAAAATTGAATTGTACATTTACTGCTCTTTTTAACACTTTCAAACATAGTTGAAAAGTGGTTATAAATTTGGTTTGTCGTTCTATCTGTCTGTATATCTCTCTGGTCGTGCTCGAACAATCGCAAATATAGTCATATTGTCATGTATATTATATATGTTATTGAGGTTTTCCCATATCAGTCTCTGTGTTGAAAATTAATGGTGTTGAATTTATGACTCGTTTACAGGGGCACTGAAAAGAATGCCGTTACATTATGGTACATGCGGAACTTAATATTTTTGGCCAGTGCTGTATATAACTGAAGTTCAAATTGTGTGGGCTTGTTTGTAAAAATAGTATTTACTTTTCATTCTGGCTAATAAACATTAAATATACGTTTTATTAAAATTTTGCAGTTTTTAGAATAAGTTTTGGTGAATATTTTAACGATTTCGGATATACTGCAGTTCTCTATTATCATATTTTAGGAAAATCCAAAGAAATAATTTGTATTTTAGAAATTACACAAGTAAAAGTTAAATTAAAAAAATTAAAAAACCCGACTGTGTAAAAAGCGAACTAATTAATTATTTCTCATCAATGTGAAACTTTCTTTTATATTACTTGCCTATTTTCTTTAGTTACTTGTATTGGTGAATTTTAAGGTGTGTTTAATTGTTAGTTCCTATCTATAAACACTATTTTGATGAGGCCTACAGATTTCTATGAAGTTCCAGTAAAGCTAGTGATCCTACCTACACAACTTCCAGGTTGTGTAATATTTAAACGGAGCTTCTGACTGTAAAATAGTCAATAAAACATCGTCTTCATTTTGAAAGACCTGTCCAATGATATGCCACTCAATAGGGTGCGTAATGAAAATTTTTCTCGACTGCCATTTTGTATTTTACGGCCACCATTTTCAATTTATAAAAACAAAACCTAGCCTTTAACCATCGGACGATTAAGAGGAATCGATAAAGACCTCGTTCATTAAAATCCATCCCGCCGTTGGGATGTTTCGAGGGTATAAAAAAATCCACATACCCAGATACGCGTAAAACACATAATCCTTCTTGGAAGTAGGGTAAAAAGGAGTTTTAAGTAAAAACCAAGTAGGCCTGAATATTGTTTAATGATGTGGTAGGAGGAAGAAAACTTTTCGGTAAAATTTAAATATACTTTGTTTTCCACTGCGGCAAAATATCTAACTTGGTTGAACGTGACACCAACTAATACCATGAAATCTATAGAAGTACTTTTTTTATTGTTATTTATAAAATCTATCTCATTTTAATATTATTAGACCCACATTTTAATTAAACAAAAGCTAATTTTGTGAAATTTGTATTTCACAGCATAACTTTTTGTATTATATTACAAATTTTCCGGATTTCCGGATATCCGGATCGATGTAGAACAGAAAAATATAGTTTCACTCTACAGTTGGACATAAAAAGCGAACACCCTATACGTTTAAATAACAAAATTGTTTCAAAGAAAAACGGAAAGATTGGAAAAATATTCTTCTTTTAGTTTTTGTTTAAAAAAAGCTTAGCGGATCATCTTCAAAGCAAAATTGTGAAACTCTAAAATTTCTTAAACGAACACATAATTTTGACATCATATTTGAATATTATGACAAACTTTACTGTAAGATACGGAACTGTAAGTCATTTGGGGAAGACGTATCGGAGTTATAAACGTTTAGTTTGGAACTTCTAATATTAGATAAATTTCTAATTAGCTGAAAAAGTAGATTGTATGGCGAATAGTATTTTAAGAATAATTCAAAAGCGACTGATTTGTCGGGAACTTATATTAGGTGATATCTTATATGAGCTGTAAACTTATATTAGGATTTTTCAAACTTCTAGAAATCAGTTTCTGCTAAAAAATGTCCATAAGTTACAACTATTTTGAAATTCCTATCATCTAAATTCAATTGATTTCAATTCCATTAAATGCTGTTTTAACTTCTTTGGAATTCGCTTAATTTTAATATATTTAGAATTCAAACAAAAAGGATGACATTTTTTTTTTCTACATCTAGGTCATAAAAAATTGCGATACATAAGCTTTTAACAACCGCATCAAACAAAAAGTCGTAATCAAATTTAATATATAATTATCTTAATGTGTGTTCGAAAATGTGGTGAATAAAAAGATTGCAACTACTGTGGCCAAAATCGAAAGTTTCAAACAGCACACGAATTAAAAAAGTATAAATGGAATCGTTACAGCACCTAGAAAGGGACACTGTAAAAATGGACAAACTTTTCTTAACACTAGAACTACCGATGTTAAATATATACCTAGTTTTACCGCACCCGTCAAATTGACGGATTTTTTATCATGGCTTTCATTGTAAGTTTTAACTTAGTTAATGTAAATAAAAGAATATAATTTAACAAAAACAACATTTAATATAATAATTTATTAATTATTAATAGAAAAAACAAAGAAAAACAGTTTCTATTTGCATTTATAGTATAGTACATTTGATATGTATGAAATAACTATTAGGCACATATTTTACAAGTATATGTTATCTGAGATGAACACTTGCCACTTAGTTAATGTAAATAAAATAATATAATTTAACAAAAGCAACATTTAATGTAATAATTAATTATTTATTTATTTAAAAAAAATCAGTTTCTATTTGTATTTATACTATAGCACATTTATATGTATGAAATAACTATGAGGCACATATTTTACAAGTACATGTTATTTTAGATGACAACTTGTCACAAACATATTTGTTGCATACATTGCAGATAAATCACCCTGTTTTTGTTGCACAATCGAATTTGGCAAGATTTGTGTTCATAAGGACTTTTTTTTAGTTTTCTGGAGTACAATCCATTGCTTTCCGTTCTTCTTTTTGGGAGGAGTCTTCTTTTCTGCAGCACCTATATTCACTGGAGAGTTCTTCGGATAATTGAAATAAAATTGTTTTCTAGTTATATTTTCATCACAAGTCTCTATATAAAATCCACACATGGATTGCTGCCAAGTCCAAAATGTTGTAAAATACCTGCAAAGGCTGGGCCATTTGGTCAACTACATCTACTCCAAACTTAGTCTCATTGTAAAACGACATGGTTGCAGGAATTTTTTCCGATTAGAAGCAATTTTTACGGATTTATGTTTTGAGCTAAGAAGTAGTACTTTTTTACGAGGCTTACTCTTGTAAATTGTTAGAACAATATCATTTGATTTGTAGAGTTTTGTGGAGAAAAGAGCCATGTTATATTTTCTAACTTTAGCTATTTTCGGTAATTCTGTTTTATTAGCTCGCATAGTTCCAACAAGACTTGCTTTTTTTGGCCAGTAGCTTCTTTGCGAGTTGTATACTTGTAAAAAATGATCCATTGTTACATTTCTCCCACAATTTACATAGTTTTTTACAAGATTCAAAACTAGAAATTCATTCAAATGTACTCCTGATGGTCTAAGTTCATCTTTACCTAAATAGGGAAAGCCATTTATAAGATTTTTACTTCGCATGTTTATAGCTAACCAAAACATATTTCCGAATTTGTCCGTTTTGGGGGGCATATATTTCAGAAATCTGCATCTTGCCTTTGTGGGAAACAGTTGTTCATCTACGCTTATATTCTTATCTGGTTTGTAACAAGCTTGGCTATTATCAATAAAGGACTTCCCCATTTCGGAAGCTAATTCAAATTTGTCAGTTCTTAAGCGAACACTCCTTTCGCTTTTTTTGCCGAAACGAATGAATCTCATAATTACTGATAATCTTGTTCTATTCATAGTTTCGTGAAAGAAAGAAGGTCCCAATTTTTCTGACCACAAATATGATAATTTCAAATTTATCACTTCGTAGGCTCCTCGAGTTTACGAAAGAGCTACAAACGCATATAACTCTTCAATAGTAATTTTCCAATCGTCCTTCTATAAAACATTTCTAGCTTCGCGCTCAGTGCAAGTTTTTATGTGATTCATCATTCGATTATCAATTATAAGTCTAAATGTACTGCTAACATTACCAAGCATAATGTATCGCTTCGCATAACCAGTTGGGCCTGAACTATCCTTGAATATAGTATGTGATGGGAGTCTACCAACACAACCATTCACTAATTTTTCCCAATCAGTACCGTTTAGAGCAATGTCTTTCTTCTGTCTTTTTTCGGTTTCTGTTTGGCTATCTGATTGAGTATCTATGAATATATTCGCAATCGCTTTCTGCGTCTGTGGCTCTTTTGGAGAATTTCATCTTCACTCCCTGAATCTTCACTTTCATATTCATCATCTTCACTTTCTTCAATATCCCGTACTTCAATTTCATCTTCAGCTTCTTCAGAGTCTGAAAATTCAGTTTTATTTTCCGCGCATGATATGTCCAAATTATTATTACTTGAATTAGTGTCCAAACAGTCTTCATTTATACTAGTGAGTTCTTTGAATTCTTCGAATAATTTTTTGCTCCCTGGAAATCGTTTCATTATCGCCTAGAATTTACAAAAAATAAATTTTAAAGCTCATATATTTTGCCATGACCTAAGACGACATTCTTCGAACACACACATTCTATCACATCTCACACTCGCGGGCAAACAACATGTACCATAGTCGTTTCTCACTTCATTACAGTTTTTACTTCCTTTCTCTCTCTTACTTTTAGGCCACGCCTTCTGGTATTCCGACGGTTTGTAGTGTGCCTCTATTAGTGAGTGACATCGGCTGTTGGAAATCAAGCTGTGCATGAAAGCAATTAGCCTTCCTACAATACTATTTTCCGAGATTTGACATTTTACAGATTACTCTTTGCATAGATTGCACTTTTCACCAAGAACTTTATCACGTTAGAAGTACAACTGATAATGATTGCGTCCTGATTACATTTACCAGTCAGACCGTTCAGTTCTAAATTGAATCGTAATTGGAGCAAATTAGATCCCGTTATAACGGCTGCCGAACTCTTTGGATCATTCAACTTCGAAATTACCAAAGCCGTCATTTTGACGGGTCTTGGTATAAATAGGTATAAGCCATACCGATTATGGAAATTAAAGTGGGTGAGTGGAAACTGAATAGGAATATTTAACTATTCTTAAATTTCATTAAAAGTCGTATCATAAAAGTCTAGAACAATACATAAATTATATCAAAGTTTTAAGCATGAAATTTGAAAACCGTCAAAATGACGGTCTTGGTAGTTCTAGTGTTAATCTACGAAAATGCACTATAATCACAAATAAAAATATGTAACTTCTTCCAAGTCGCCCACAATTGCGAATAGCGTTCCTTTTATCTTCTGAAACACCAGAAAACAATTTATTTTCTAAATTTAAAGATCAATTTATAATAATTAATTTTTAACAGTTGCCCATAATTTTTGGAAACGCCTCCGAGTAGATTTTACAATGCATTAATCAGTTCTCTCTAACTGCAATATCCGTTTTTCGGATGGTATCCATTCTCAAGTAGTCATTTTCAGCTGCATAACAGAATTTGTTACATACAATTGTAAGAAAGCAATGTCAATGCTAATATTAAAGTTAATTATGATCATTTTGCATATCTAATTAAACATGTTTCCTGAACATGAAAATATTTACTTTTGAATCATAGCGTTTGAATAACAGATTATAAGCGTAGAGAGAACTGATTAATGTATCGTAAAAGCTACTCGGAAGTGTTTCCGAAAATGACGGCAACTAATAAATATTTATTGTTATAAATTGCTCTTTAAATTTCAAAAATAAATGATTTTCTGAGGTTTCTAAAGATAAAGGAATGCTTATCAGAATCTTGGGTGACTCGGAAGAAGTTATTGTATATTTTCGTTCCTGATTATAATACATTTTCGTAGATTAAGAAATCTTTGTCTTTTTTTACAGTGTAGTGAGTGTTCGACAGGTGTTGACAGAGCTTTTTATAGCATTATACAATCACCCTGCTTCACATTTCCTTGTGATGGTCTGTGATGGTCACTCGATCTCTCGACATTTGATTATTTTTGTGGAAAATACATAAAAATCCAATTTGTGCACATCGAATGCACTAAGTTCTTCTGACCTGAAAGACACCATTTAACAATTACTATAGCTTTCTAATAACTCTATATATGTTTCGTTTTTGTCCAAAGACTTCGGTATGCAAATTCTAATAGTCTGTGAAGGCTTTTAGTCGAAATACTTATTGTAACACGAATATCTTTTTTTCTTATATAAAAATATGAAAACTTTCAAAAATGCTTCATGAAAACACATTACTAAATAGGTTAGTATTTTTCCAAAAAAAAAAAAAAAAATTACTAGAGGATAAAATAATAAAAAGCATATCCAAGTGCTTTCTTCTAAAGTTAAGCCTTTGTCAAGAAGAAGAAAATTGACGGAAAAAACATTCGACGCTTGACGTTCACTGATACTCATTGAACGGAAACACTTTTTAGGAGCCCGTAGTCGGACGTAATCATTACTAATGAATGAGGAAGAAGGTAGAGAAAGCTCAATCTCCTGGGAGACCAAACTATCCCGTAATATGAAGCAAATTAAACCAGATACGTGGATTTTGGTATAATAATACATCATTACAACAATTTGCGCTGCGCGCTACCTGCCCCCCCCCCCCCTTTCATTAGTAACGTTTACGTCCGCCAGCTGGCATCCTCAAAGGTGTTTCCGGTCAATGTGTATCAGTGAACGACGAACATCTAGTGTTTTCTCCGTCAATTTTCTTCTCCATGACAAAGGCTTAAGTTTAGCCGAAAGTGCTTGGAGTAGCGTTTTGTCATTTTAACTAGTTTTTTTTATTTTGGAAAAACACTTGTATATATTTTATCACACCTATTTAGTAATGTGCTTTTATGAAGCATTTTCGAGTGTTTTCAGGTTTTTATATAGTAAACAAAGGTGAATCTGGCGCTCCAAAATGAACTATTTTTAAAGTCAATTAATTAATTTTTTTTTCTTTCTACGCATTTGTCTGCATTTGTAGTTCATACTCCTCTCTTTTACTTGTGTTTCATGGAAGTTCTTCCTTGGCCTAAATTCACGTGTTTTTTTTTTTTATTATTAGAAAGTAACGAGATATCACCTTCGGACATTTTGTATTATATTTATTGACATTTCACGTACACATTTAAATTTTTCGGTAATAAAAAAATTTATTAACATCCCTGTTTCGATGAAAAGTACCATGAACATCCAATAGAGCGAATTTTTTTCTCCAGTCACAAGAATCAGAAATGAATTTTGACGCCAAAGTATTAAAAGTCATTAAATTTTCTGGAAATTATACCAACTTAGTTTTAAAAATTATTTTGGGGGCAAATTGACGGTCATGTGAACAAAAAAGTCATTTTTTGCCTTTTTTTTTACCTTTAGCAAGATAAAAAAAATAATGAAAAAATTTAAAATTACGCTTTTTGATTATCTTTCTAATTTTTATATGTAGGAAATCGGTCGAGTATTTCTTCAGCAAAACGGTCGCCCAGTTTGAAAAACAAGGTTTCAAGCAGAACAAGTTAGTTTTACAATACTAGTTATGTTTAACAATCGGATTTACGTTCAAAGAGCAAAAACGTTTGTAAAAAATTGGAATATCCCGAAACCTATTTAGGGTACTAATCTACATACATAAAAGATGCAAAAGAAAAAAATCCCCCCAAAAAGTGGAATTTCCCCGTAAATTTTCATTTTTAGTGCTATAGTAGTTACCATGTCAACTTCATTTATAGTTTTCTATTGAAGTGATTATACTACAGTGCCAAAAGTAAGCATTGAAATTTCCGCAATTTGTTCAATTCAATTTCAAACTTTCCAAATTATTCTTCACTGAAAAGTAACCATGACAGCTCAGATGTTTTCCTTTGCCACATCTAGAAGCGCTGAAATACCTACGTCTGAAATTTCCTTTCGATTCATTGAATGCTCTTGTGCTGCACGTCATACATAGAATTTTTTTTATTTGTCATGACCAGTCTTGCACATTTAAAAGGAGTTGTTTAGCGTTGTTAATATAGAACACCTCGCAAGTCGACAAAATTTTGTGGTTATAGAAATGTGGGTTATATGAAATGGGAAATACAGAAATGTGGAGGGTTTTGGGGAAAACAGATAAAACATAACTACTTAACGCATATCGAATCAGTTTCAAGTTATTATTACTTCTAGGAAAAGGGCCAAAAACTTATGTGTGACAGATTTTTGATATCATTAAAAATAGCCTCAAGGGGTGCAAAAAATAGGGCTTCGTAAAAGACGGTGGTTGTAGAAGAAAAAAATCACATTAACACGATTCTGATAAAACCAAGTCTTACAGATATATGAAATTAAAAACACTTCAAAAGTAGCCAGATAAAATTGTTAAACTGGGTTTATCTCTAATCTTGATTTAGTTTTTGTTGGTAAAATTAGTACTGAACTTTGAAAATTACCTGTGCCTGTAGGCCGAGCCGATGAGAATTTTTTTATTTATCATGACCAATCTGTACATTTAAAAGGAGTTGCTTCGTGTTGTTCATATAGAACACCTCGCAAGTTGACAAAATTTTGTGGTTATAGAAATGTGTCTTATATTTTGAATACCCTTTTATCCGTACTTTAAATAGCCATTCTTATTCTCGATTGGTATATATAAATTTATAAATGTAGTTCCAATTTGTATAATTGTGCATTTACTATTTACATACGGAATCTTACATACATCTTTAGTTAATTAAAAATTTTACACGTTTGGTACATTAGATGTTAGAAATTAACCTTATTCATGACGCAATAAATCATCTATTTATTTAAATAACAACGCTGTTTTTTTTAGCTGTCTGCTCTGAGCTATTGACTGAACAAATTTTACTGATTATTTACTAATTATTTTTAATGAGGTTGTTTTAATGAAATCTAGTCATCTATAGATGTGCCCGCCCTAGCTACTTTTTTAAAAGTTCCTATTTTTATATTTTAAATTCCATTTTAAACGTTTTTTATGAAATTTCTTTAAAATGGTGGCAGTCAGATTATTTCCATTGTTACAGAGAAATAATAATTTATACGTTTAAAAAACAAGGCTGTTTTTTTTTTTTTAGTTATCTGCCCTGAGTTTCCCTACTGAACCAATTTTATTATTTATTTTTTTAAATGATATATTTTACATTTCAATTCTTTTTCTTTCGTCGATACTGAGTTTGAGACACTAGGAGAAATGCTTCAGTGGGTAAAAATAACGTCATATTAAAAGAAAACGATCATTTTCTTTGATAAAACTAAATGCATTACCACAAATGTTTTTAAAATACATGAATTTATGGAATTTTTACTCGCCGGTACTGATAATGGAGTCAAGAGTGCGAATGTTCACATGGCAAGTTATAGCAGACAAACGTGACTTTAAATATGGAAATATATCTATTAATAACCTATTGTGCGTTAAAATATTTTTTAAATGGTGAATACGGGTTTGAGGTATGCATTTAAATTTGGAGACGTTGAAAATGACGTTGGGTTTAGATTTCATGGAGAAAGAATTCTATAATTGTGTCAAAGTGAAAACATTTTGCTGATTTTTCAGTCCGTAATACAAAGCATAACAGCCTCAATTTGCAAATTCATCATAATTACTGATCTAAATTACATTTTACTGATTAATTATACGAATAAAGTTTAATTTTTCAATAATTCGAACAGTTGAAGCTTATGAATATAGTATTTTTGTTAACTTTAGGTTAAAAAAATATATTTTTTAAGATTTACATTAACCAATGTAAGATGGATTTTTTATTGTAATTAATTCTGCAGGTTTGTTACAAATAAATGAAAAATAATTCCTTATTTGACATTTTCTTTCGTCGAAATTTGACGGGTTTCATCTGGTTCGGCAATTAAAACGTATTTCATATAACAATATGCAGATAATAAAAACGAATAAGTATTTTTTTAAATATAATTTTTTTGAATTTCTGTTACGTTATTTTGATTATTTTATATACCTGGTCTAAAACATTTAATTTGTATATCTAGGGATATCTTAATGCGTAGCTGAATTTTGCAATAACAAGATACACAATGAAAAATGTAAGACATTAAATATAGATAAATATATGTGTGTGGGTGTTGACATTTCAAAACTTTTCTTTTCTTTTCTTGAGTTTCCCTTTCAGCTAAAAAATTATATCTAACATTTCAAAAGACGCCACGTGTACAAATTATTTATCTGGCGTTCTTTATATAATTTATAATAAAAACAACTTTGATAATAAAAAGACAAAATATTTCAAAGTATATAACCTAATAAATTTTGTTATTTTTTCTCCGACGCCATTAAGTGATTTCTTTCAAACAACTTTTATTGTTTGAAAGACGTTTGCGGGCTTTCTCAACAGACTCAGCGTTATAAAAATTAAGAGAAAGAAAGACAGCGAAAACAATGATATCGATTTTACAATAAAATTATCGGAATTCTATAGCTAGTTATTGCATTGCTCTTTTGTTGTTTTCTTCGCAATTTCTATTATGTTCATCTCATTTATTACTTTAGCCTATATATATCAAAGTTTTTATAATCAATATATTTGCTCAAAATTATTTCATCTAGACAAACTTTTATAGACTAAATGTTTCAAACTAACAATATATAACCTTCACGAGTTTTTTTTTCTTTTTTTTTTAATGTATAAAGTAATCTTTCTGAAGACTCCAAATGCTTTCGTCTTACGCAACATATTTTGAGCATATTCCAGTGTACTTATCACAAATTAATTGTGTTCAATTCATTTTCTGTAGTATTGTGGTAATAATTTTTTTTGCTACGTTTCTAACAAGAATTTAGTCCAATAAATTTCTATTTAAGTATTTTTAACTTCCTAAAAATTCTGAGTCATCCGGTAGAAGAAGTTAAATTTAAGTTTAGTTTAAATATATACAGGGTGTATCTGAACTGATAGTCATATTTTTAAGGTTTGATAATACGTATCAATACATTTTTAATAAATGAAACCAGGGTCTCACCCGTAAGGCATGGTGACGTCACGGCGACGTCGTTGTGAAGTCACACTGTGATTTTGTGACCGTCGATGTGACGTCACGTGACGTCGATGTGACGTCATAGTGACTAGAATGCGAGGTCGTTATGGCCGTTTTAGAGGTCGTTTGTGACGTCACATTGTGACCACTCTGTGAAGTCACAGTGTGACAAATTTGTGAAAAGTGTGTCATTTGTGACTATTTTGGCATTAACTTTGAGACTAACCTGTGACGACAGCGACAATGCTTTGACGTCACACTGTGACTAATTTGTGAAATATGTGTCATTTGTGACGAACTTGTCATAAACAATGTGATGATTTCAAATGAAAATCAAATTTCAAATTAATTGCTTAAAAGGGCAAAGGCCAACATAGAGAAAAAGATTCCAAGCCGGGACTCGAATCCGGGCCATCAGTGTAGCGCACTGACATTCTACCGACTAAACCACATGGAACGAGACCCAGCCTGGAAAATTTCTTACTAGTACATGTTGGCAAGGCTACAAACGCAGCACAAGATGGAATATTTATCGTGAGCCGCCAACATCGGGTAAACACGAAACTTAATTAAATCCAGCATCGATTCAAACTATATAAATACTTGGAAATTTTTCCATAGAGAACCATTCGCCTTGCATACAATATTTCAAATAAAAATCAAATTTCAAATTAATTGCTTAAAATGCAATTTTAATTTGAAATTTGATTTTCATTTGAAATATTGTATGCACGGCGAATGTTTCTCTCTGGAAAAATTTCCAAGTATTCATATAGTTTGAATCGCTGCTGGATTTAATTAAGTTTCGTGTTTGCCCCATGTCGGTGGCTCATGATAAATATTCCATCTTGTGCTGCGTATGTAGCCTTGCCAACATGTACTAGTAAGAAATTTTCCAGGCTGGGTCTCGTTCCATGTGGTTTAGTCAGTAGAATGTCAGTGCGCTATACTGATGGCCCGGATTCAAGTACCGTTATGGAATTTTTTTCACTATGTTGGCTTTTGCGCCTTTTAAGCAATCAATTTGAAATTTGATTTCCATTTGAAATATTGTTTGCAAGGCGAATGTTTCTCTCTGGAAAAATTTCGAAGCATTAATACTGTGATGATTCTTGTTATAAACACTGTGATGAATTTTAAAATAAAGTTTTGTTTGAAATATACAATATTATCTTTTTACCGTACTTTTTAGCAATGTATCGCTATTTTGGAGTCCTATTCTTCTAAAATACTTTTAATTTTTACACTGAAAAAAACAATGCTTATCAACTGGCATCCTTTTTTATTAAGTTCTAAGCTTGATCTTGAGTTCAAGCTTTATATTAAGAATGTGTAAGTTTTTATGTGTTGTGATTTGTTATTATTTTATTAAATACGAACATGGAGTCTAACGGATATTAATACATTTCCTATTTAAAGAAGAATAAGATAAGCCATATTTATTTAAATTTTTTATTCCCGTGTATATTGCATTTTGTTAATATGAGCTAAATAGATTTGGTATGATTTATAGGAAATGACTGATCTGGGAAATAGAAAAAACAAGTAAGAAAAATCATGCGTTAAGCATAGATTATAAAGCACTTTCCAACGCTTCCTGAATGCTTTAACTAGACATCGTAATTTAAGGAAATAACGTAAATAAGATAACTAAGCAAATATTTTAGAAAACGCATAAAACATTTGAAAAACTGATTTCAGCAGTTACCGTTCATAGCCAAATATGTTTTCCAATTCTTTTGAATAGCCCTGTATTTAATCTGTAGGTTGATATATACTAGTATATAATGTGAAAATTTATTTTAGCAAGAAAATGCATAACAGGTTGAAATTCTCATTCAAAAATTTATACTAATATATAAAAACATACTTGAATACTTTTTTACAACCCTGTAGTTTACCTAGAATATTACACGCCACTATTTAGTTAAAATTTAATTCAAATTAAAACACTCTTAAAGCTGCTGAAATCACATTTCCAGAAATTATAATTTATAGACGGCCATATATCCATTTCCTTGCGTGACCCTGTGTATCATTTTATCCATATTCTACAAACATTTCTTAGTAAATTAAATGCAGTTCAACATAAAAATCCATAACTCATCTAAAAAACACCTTTAAGCAATTTGCGCCCATACCCCTTAACTCTTACGTATACTTTTGTGTAGCCTTGTATATGAATTATAGCTTTTATATACACCATATACTATGCATAAATATAGTGGATCATAAAAGTGCATATTATAATTAAAAATGCATTTCCAGCAATTATCGCTAATGAACAGTACAATATCAACTTTTATAAATATCATAAATTATAAATATTTTTCTATAAATATTATAAATATCAAATTTTAAAAAGTATAGTAAAGCAGTTTAATCTATAAACTTGTTATCAGGCATGAAAAACACTTTGTTTCAATGCTTAATTGTCATTTTATTTTTTAATGCGAAGTATCGAACGTGTATCGAAAACGTAAAAAATGAGTTTACAATCGAAGAAAATTTAATAACTGATTCTGAATGTCTACAATTAAATGTTTGATTAAAATCACGAACAGCAAAAACGTGCTTACATACAATTAAAAAAAATAAATATACCAATTTGAAAAACACTATATAACTAGGACTTCCCTCAGAGGGATTAGTCTGAGCGATATTACTGAGAACATAGATTTAATAATAACATGTGGAAGCAAAGAAAATGAGATGTTATCTTTAATTGTCCATATACTGCGATAAACTGAAATGATGAAAATAAACGAATCGTAGAATTACAAAATCTTATATATAAATTCGTATACACTGTTTAAAAAATGGGAAATCAAACCATTCAAGACAGCCATGCATGGATATAAAATTGAAAGTACGCAATATATTAAAAGTAAAATAGAAAATGAAACACTAAATTACTTATATCGGAATTTTAACTGTATTAAATGATGTCAAGAGCATAATCAGACGCTCCGCACCAATTTGAGTAACTTTAAATGACAAATATATGATGTTTAAAAAGAATGGACTATACTTTATATGGTGTGTGCTCCCCCGGAATAGTTAATATTGTACAATATCTGTTTTCCACGGATGCAATGAGGTTGTCGATAACATTTAAGGAATTCTCTCCTAAAAATCTAATATAGTATCAAAGTACCAAATACATCAACAGTGGCATGCAATGCTTCGTTAGAGTGTGTTTTAGATATGCTCGATCGGATTTAAATGATGAGTGTATGCTGGCCACTACATACGCTGTATTGTTTTGTTTTCAAACATATTCTGCACAAGTTGAGCTGTATTTAGCATGTATTAAATAAAAGAAATCGGCAATGATTACAACATAAAGTATGACACAAGATCTGAATATATCGTCTGCATAACTTTTGAGCTGTCAAAGTGCCATTTGAAGTAATTTACAAATCCATACATATTTAATTAGGAAATCATGCAAGCTAACATACGCCAATATGAACCCGATTATAAAATTTCACCAGAATAAGTTAATATATAAAAAAGCTACTAATGATAATTGAAAATATGACCTTATGATAAAATATCTAGAAAAATGAATCTGATAAAAAATTCATATCACATTTAAAACGGCATTTCCCTCTGTTAGTGGCCTTGGCGAGAGAGAGAAAAGCCTAGAAAAGGAACACTTTAACAAGTACTTTCGGGCAACCTACTCACTGTTTCATACAGGTCTTTATTCAATATTTACACAATTTAATTAATGCTAGTGATATATTGTGTAAATATATCACTCCAACATATGTCAACTGATACCAAAATCAGTTTTGTTGCATTGAAATCGCATGTTTCGCGGAGGAAATGCAGCATTATGAAATATTTAAAGTTGCTGTACCTAATAATTCCAAATTAATGGTAATTGAGATCGCTTTCCGTTAATTTCATCTTTTTAAATTTTAAATTTTTTAGAAACCATTCATAGAGACAATTGTATATTTTAAAACTAACCCGAAGCAAAATTTCAAGATTTTGGGTTCAGCAGTAACACAGAAATAGAAAATTTGTGAAAATTTTTTGTTTTTGCACTGTTTTATATAGCGACATTTTTAGAAATTGTTCTATTGCGAGAATTTACGTCGTGATAAATACAGCCATGTCAATTTTAATGTTTATATTCCTAACAATTCCATGTACTTCGTTACTTAGATCATCTTTAGATCTTTTTCCGCTTTGTTTAGTCTTTCTATTTTTTAGAATTCGTTCTACAACGAGCATTTACTCACTTACTTACACAATGGTGCTACAATCCATCTAGGATTTTGACCTCCCTCAATATACTTCTCCAGACCTTCCGATCTCTGGCCTTTACTTTATAATTTATAATTTGGTTTTCTGCAAGATCTTTCTCTATCTCTTTTTTCCAACTCTTCCTGGGTCTACCAATACTTCTTTTCCCAAATAAATTACCACTATAAATCCTCTTTGTGCTTCGCTCATCCCTCATTCTGATTAGATGGCCTAACCATTGACAACGAGCATTTACATCTTATTAATTACTACAACTCCAAAGTTCTAGTTTCTAACCCCAACAGTATCCCAAAAATTTCAGTATTCCAAATAAATCATAGTTTAGAACCTTTCTAGAAATTTTTTAGTTTATCCGTCAAATTGAACCTTTTAGAGAGCGTTCATTACGAGTATTTACATCTTAAAAGTAACTACCGCACCAAATTTAAAGTTTCTAACATAATCAATATCACAGAAATCGCAATTTTAGAACTTTTTTGCTCCTGCAGCGATTTAGGTTCTTGCACTGACATAAAATAGTCTTTTTTTCGGAGCAGAGATGGCCACCAACATTTTTTTAAGTTGGCTATGTAGTTTCAGAGATAACACCTCACAAACGTACAACCATTAATAATATTATATACTTTATAATATTATAACGCTTTATAATATTAGCATTAGATGTACAGATACAAAAGCCATTTATCTGTTACAAACTAAAGTACCGGCGTTGCCCAGAATTTGAAGGATGTTTGTTCTGAAAAATTAATTTCAAAATTTAACATACAACACAAAACAAACATTAAAAAAAGCAGTCGAAATGTTGTATGAATGAATCATATGAAAACGCTATATAAAAATGTATAAATGTATATAACAGACGCAAAAGAATACAGCTATAAATGAACTTATTTCAATTTATAATTGGAGCAATAATGTTAAAATAGGCCAATATTTCCCTAATTGGGTTTTTATCATGCTTCAATACATTTTTCACACTCATATGACGTTATACTATATCCACCACGTCCTTTATATTTCCAATATGACGTAATATTTTCCTCTTTCACGTGGAAACCTTGAAATAGAAAAGTTATGAAGTTATATTCACTTTCATTTAAATTCGTCAAACCATTTATTTCATTTTCATATTTCACGTGAATATCTTGCAATAGAAAGTTATGACGTAATATTCACCTTTTTTAAAAATTCGTCAAACTATTTATTTCATTTTCATTTTTCACGTGAAAATCTTGCAGTAGAAAATTAATTGTTGTAGTAGTAATTTTATTGTGTTTTTTAATTGTTGGCAACTGCTATAACGAAAAATGTTTAAATTTGATAAGAATTTGCTGTTAAATTGGTGGTTTTTTATTAATTAAAAATTAACTATAAATTATTTCGATTCCGGATTACTTTAGTTGCCTTGGCCATGTTTTAATACACATGTACGTATCTTTTCACAATTTTGTCTTCCAAATTGTGGATTTTTATAGAATTACAAACAGGCAGATAGACAAGTTTTCCTTTTTATATATCTCTCTATTCTAAAAAAAGTAACTAACGCTGTTACCGCCGCCGCCGCCGGTTTTGAATTCTTTGTGACCGGAGGTCTTTCTTCGTTAATATTAAGAAAACTATTGCATACAAAAATATGAAAATCGGTGGTATTATAGCGAAATGTTTGATCAACACGCTAATGCATACAGTTTTCAAATCGAAGAATTATTTTAAGAGATATTTAATGCTAAAGTTGGACAAAATCGTTCCATTAAAAAAATTTTTATAGGAGCAAAAGCTATACATGTGAATTTAATCATTTTTAGATCATTTTATTCAATAGAAAATCCCGGTGCGCAGATTTCATTAATTTTTTTAATTTGACTCATTTTTTTGAGGTTTTATTTCTATTTTAAATTCAAATATTCAGCATCTTGACTGATATTTTTTACATATTTTAGAAAATGGTATTAATTTAAACTGTTGCCAACTGTATAAACAGCGGAAACAATAATGTTTGCTTCAAATAAAAAAATTATTTACATGTTACTATTATAAACAGAAAAAAACCTTCAAATTAAAATTAAATAATTAGGTATAAAAAGCAGGCACTTATTGGAAATTACGCCAATAAAACTATATTTACATGTGAATTTTGAAAGAGAAAGGATATTGTAAAATAAATTCATTAACATGCGTTAGAAGTCTGAAATAGAAGAAATTGCGTCACATTACACTTATTATGCAAAATGAACAAAAAATAGTATTGCAAAACAGTTTAAATTTAAAAATTGCGCGAGACAAAATATTAGAGGTTGAATATTAGATTTTTTCAAAATTTTATTATTTGTCGTTTGATGAGAGGTTTTCAGCTATAAGTATGCAAATTTTCATGTCTCCAACATAATTAGGGGCTGAGTTAAAAAAATTGCTTAAAATACACAAGTTAGATCCCAGAGGGTTAAATATTAGACTTTTTCAAAATTTTATTATTTGCCGTTTGATGTGAGGTGTTCAGCTATAAGTATGCAAAATTTCATGTCTCCAACTTAATTAGGGGCGGAGTTAGAAAAATTGCTTAAAATACACAAGTTAGAGCCCAGAGGGTTAAATATGACTTTTTCAAAATTTTATGATTTATCGTGTTATCGCAAGTGTTCAGCTATAAGTATGCAAACATTCATGTCTCCAACTTAATTAGTGGTTGAGTTAGAAAAATTGCTTAAAATACACAAGTTAGAGCCCAGAGGGTTAAATATTAGACCTTTTTCAAAATTTTATTATTTGTCGTTTGTTGTGAGGATTTCAGCTATAAGTATGCAAAATGTCATGTCCCCAACTTAATTAGGGGCTGAGTTAGAAAAATTGCTTAAAATACAGAAGTTAGAGACCGGAGGGTTAAATATGACTTTTTCAAAATTTTATGATTTATCGTGTTATCACAAGTGTTCAGCTATAAGTATGCAAACTTTCATGTCTCCAACTTAATTAGGGGCTGAGTTAGAAAAATTGCTTTAAATACACAAGTTAGAACCCAGAGGGTTAAATATTAAACCTTTTTCAAAATTTTATTATTTGTCGTTTTATGTGAGATGTTCAGCTATAAGTATGCAAAATTTCCTGTCTCCAACTTAATTAGGGGCGGAGTTAGAAAAATTGCTTAAAATACACAAGTTAGAGCCCAGAGGGTTAAATATGACTTTTTCAAAATTTTATGATTTATCGTGTTATCGCAAGTGTTCAGCTATAAGTATGCAAACATTCATGTCTCCAACTTAATTAGTGGTTGAGTTAGAAAAATTGCTTAAAATACACAAGTTAGAGCCCAGAGGGTTAAATATTAGACCTTTTTCAAAATTTTATTATTTGTCGTTTGTTGTAAGGATTTCAGCTATAAGTATGCAAAATGTCATGTCCCCAACTTAATTAGGGGCTGAGTTAGAAAAATTGCTTAAAATACAGAAGTTAGAGACCGGAGGGTTAAATATGACTTTTTCAAAATTTTATGATTTATCGTGTTATCACAAGTGTTCAGCTATAAGTATGCAAACTTTCATGTCTCCAACTTAATTAGGGGCTGAGTTAGAAAAATTGCTTTAAATACACAAGTTAGAACCCAGAGGGTTAAATATTAAACCTTTTTCAAAATTTTATTATTTGTCGTTTTATGTGAGATGTTCAGCAATAAGTATGCAAAATTTCATGTCTCCAACTTAATTAAATTAGGGGCTGAGTTAGAAAAATTGCTTAAAATACACAAGTTAGAGCCCAGAGGGTTAAATATTAGACTTTTTGAAAATTTTATTATTTGCCGTTTAATGTGTGGTGTTCAGCTATAAGTATGCAAATTTTCAAGTCTCCGACATATATAGTTTCTGAGAACGGACTCTGTGACAGACGGACAGACAGACAGACAAAGGAGTGAGACAGGTAGGGTTTCGTTAGATGAACGAAACTCTAAAAACATGCAGCGGATGACTGTAACAACATCCTAAAATTACATTACCATCAGCGATCTACCAATCCCGAATTTAGTTTATATTCGTTTCATATATTCTTATTCTTTTGTGTGGCCCTGTAAAATAACTATCAATATTATATACAGTAAAACCTCTGAATAGCGGACACCTCGAGAATGCAGAGTTTGTCCTCTATTTAGAGGAGACCGCTACTGAGATAAAACATGTACAGTTATTTAAGAGTTGGTAATCGAAAAAATGTCCGCTAAATAGAGGTATCCGGTAATCGGGTGTGTCCGCTATGGAGGTTTTATCATTAAAACCTCTGAATAGCAAACACCTCGGGAGGGCAGAATTTGTCCTCTATTTGGAGGTGTCCGCTACTGAGAGTAAAAAATGTACAGTTATTTAAGGGTTGATAATCGAAAAAATGCCCACTAAATAGAGGTGTCCACTAATCGGGTGTGTCCGTTATGAAGGTTTTACTGCATATTAATATCATCCTTTACAAGAAAATTGCATGCTGTATGATAGACAGACAGACATCCAGAGAAAGATAACCTCCCTGAGCAATAAACACTCATCTCTTTTGTTTTAATCATCCACAATTTTTGTCATACAACAGGCCATATTTTATATAACAGGCTAAAACGGTCACCGTGGTACGGAGTACTGTATTATTATTTGTTTGCCCACCAAAACTGGTTGCCACGGGTTGTTGCAAGGTTTGTGATCACGTGGTTGAAACTGATCTATTCAATATTAATGCGTGCGTATTTTTTTTTTTTTTATTTGCTCCATGTGTGTTCAAACCAGTTGTCTACGAAAACATCAACCGGTGAAAGTGACGCACACCAAATTTCTGTGACGTATGCAGATAAATTGTGCTTTTTTATCAGTTTTTTCTATATAATTTTTAAACGGTTTGGAACTTATTTTTCATAGTAGGTGCATTCAGTAGGCGACCCTCATAGGTACCTTCTGGTGCAATCAGAAACGAAATCCGACAAATATTTTTTGAGTTATGCTTGACGAAAGGTTTTTATTAGGCTTTTTTTTTAGTAGGACATGACGTTAATATCCATCGTAGTAGTAATGTGTCCGGACAGTAATATTTCGCTGAGTATTAGCCTTCGCTTCGCTCAGACAATTAGTATTTATAATTGTACTATTAAACAACAACAAAGTACAATAGATGAATTAAATGTATTATTAGATTTAACAATTTCTCAAAAATCTCTCCATATGTTACAAGGAATTCCTATTATTTTATAATTTTGGCAAATGTTAAATCTGAAAACATTGATATGAAGATTTGGGATTTTAAATAATAATTTAAAATATTATTAGCAATGAAAAAATGTCTTTCAAAATTTCACTACTATAGTATGTAAAACGGCATTTCCCATTCAGTATAATGTTAATTTTTAATCTGAAAAACAATCCCAGAACAGTCTCTTTCTATAGGTATAATATAAAACTATTTAACTCATCTCACCAAATATACAAAACAGGAACAAACAATTTAAATTAAATAAGACTTACTTTTTGAGCTCCATAAATTAATTATTAATATCCGTGTGTATCCGAAAATGGCGACGTCTTTTTCTTCCATTAAAAAAAGCACACGCAAAAGCTTACATTTTAGACTAGTAACTTACCGCATCTGTTAGAACAAAAAGTTCTCTGTTTACCCTGCGGTATCGTGGCAGACGATTTGGGGCAGGTGTGAGTTTATTTCCTTTTATATAAACAGATATGGAACTTATATGTGCAATCATTTTATGAGACTGTCTGTATTTAAATTTTTGTATTTGAAGAATTTTCCAATGTATTTTACCTTTACTTTTTATCAGTTTTAACCCCCCCCCCCCTCCCCCCTTTTTCTAAGTAAAGATTGTTTCACACAAATACAAAATATCTTCCTAAAAAATAAAAAGATATAAATAAATATCGAGGATAAAAAAAAATTTCTTTGTCAATCGTCATTCTTTTCATGTTAATTTCCTGTAAAATAAAACAATTCGTAAAATAACTTTTTTTAGAGTCATATCTCTAAAACACAAATTTGAAATACGAATAATAAATTATATCATGGGTTTTGCATAAATTTTGTATTATTTTTATTTACTCGGAAAATGCTAATTTTATTTTAAAAGTCTGAAAGAAGTAGATTTTTTTAAAAAAATAGTTACTTAAAATAGGTACACTAACAGGAAAAAATATGTCTTGAATGCAAATTATAAAGCAAGAAATGTATGTATGACTAAACTCTGAAGACTCTTTCTACGTGCTCATTAAAAGCTGCAGACTTAACTATAATAGAAATTTTTTAGTTTGAAGCCACAAAAGTGTTTCGAATACCAGTGGTCGGTAAAAATAAATTAAAAATTTTCCTTCCTGCAAACTAAATATGTAAAGTATATATATTTAATATTCCTAATTCTAAATATGTTATCCAAATTGCTCCAGCACGTACCATTTTTCCGAGAAACACTTTTATAATAATAAGAATAAGAGAAGGATTATTATATTAAATTGCAATACTAGATAAAATTGAAATCAGGAAAAAAGTATACTTTCACACTCTTAGATATCAAATTGATAAAATATAGCATGGAAATCTAGTTTGTTGATACTTGTACCGTGCATTTTCCTTTATATGCCCCCCCCCCCCCACACCATCTTTTCGTGTCTGAATTTACTACTTGCTACCCACTAATATATTTTCATTCCTTATGCCGTTGTATCGCGGGCCTTTTTAAAACATTTCTCTTCATTTTCAAAGGTTTTTGAAGTTCATATTTTTCTCACACTGTGACTTACAATATGGGTTACAATTTTTTACAATTTATTACAATTTTTTTTGTGAGTGTGTCGTGACCTACGTTACATGCAGTGACATAACAATTCTTTTTTATTGCCAGAAAAATAAAATTTTACAGTAACAATATGTTTTGAAGATTTTTTGTAATTTTTTAAAGTTTTCTAAGAAGTTCACATCTCATTCACAATGTGACATCACTGAGTGGTGGCATTTCGGTCACAGATGTGACGTGACCACAGTGACTCACAGTGACGTCACAACGACGTCACTGTGACCATGCATGCTATGAGGGCAATTAACTTAATCATTCAAACATACAATGTATCTCATTCAAAGCCTATATCAGATTTTAATTCATAACTTTATGAATACTAGAGACATAATAAAGATATTCTCAACAGACTTACTTTGCTATCGGCAAAAAATGTTGTGACATCACCAAAAATGTAAATAATCCTTTTTACATCTAAAAAATACCGACCGAGCTGCTCCATACTTTGAAATATAGCTGACAGTACATACAATTTGATTGACCAAATTGCTAATTCTTTCCATTTCATACAAGCAAAGTTATGAAAATTGTGACAAAATATCCCCATTATTAGCAAAAATTGGGTAAAAATTCGGTTTTAGCTTGACCTGAGACACCTTGTATTTTTTATTTAAATAAAATAGATTGAAAACTTGACTTCCCAAGCAAAAATTATTTATCTGGATGCGTATTAATATTCCTAAAATTTCTGGTACACAGTTTAAATACATGCTGCATATATAGAAGATCAGCGATACATCATGCCTGTTGCATGTGTTCCGATGGTGGACATATTGAACATACTAAACATGAATTTCTTATTAAAATAAACTGCAGATATCAAACTTACATGTGTTAGTTTTATGTGAAAATGTGCATCTGCTTCACAATGCAACAATTTTGCATGCGATTTGCGACGTATTTAAGTAATTAGTTTGGCTATTTAAAAAATTACTTCTCAGGGTTTCGAAGAAATTTCAGGTTACATGAAAGACACCACTTCTTACTAAATCGGAGACTCTCTACAACTTTATAGCACGTTCTTACGGTATCTTGTACTTTTTGGAGAAGTAACTTCACATTGTACTGCTACGTAACGCGGTAAATAGTCTTATCTCGTAGCGCATAGCCAGTTTGCTGTGTCTAACACCACACTGGTGACTATAGCTGTTCCCGTTCTGAGATTAATAGGGTAGACAGGACATTAGGGGGGTATCCTGTATATATATATATATATATAAGGTATGTATCTGTGCGGAAAACACGAAAAATGATTTTGGACAAAACAATAAGAAATGTTTAAAATTTTGTAAAACATACAATTGCGTGTATAAGCTAAGATGTCAAGTATGTAATGTTGCATACATTGGTCAAACTTCAACTCCACTGAACAAAAGTTTCAATAACCATCAGTCAGATATAAGAAATTTAAAAGTTAAATAAGAGTATGAAGATATAGAAATAAAACCCTTCGCTGAACATGGTATAGATAACATTAAAATATCAATTTTAAAAATTGTCCAAAATAAAATTAAATGAAAAATATATGAAAAGGATATGATGATTGCACATGGTACACTATATCCCTATGGGTTGAACATTATGTTTGGTGGCTGTAACATTATACAAATCTTTAAAAATCGAGACATGACTGACTCCATCTATGCAAAGATAAAGTGTGATATTAAAGGTTATAACGATTATAAAGATGGAAAAAGTAATCGTGATTTAGACCTTACTAGAGAAAAATTGGTTGGATTGAAGGATGGTGAAAGCATTGTAACAGCTTTAATGAATTGTAACGGTAATGACAAGTTCAAGAGTATGAAATATATCATATTCAATGTCAAAAAGAAGTTGATACCTAAGGTTTTGATTTGTTATCGCAAAAAATAGGAATACATAACATAGATCTGGGTATTGATCTATTAAAATATAGAATAAAATTCTATATTTTAATAGAATTTATAGATAATTGGCAAAGTTACTGTAAGTCAAAGTGTGAAAATCAGGAAGATGCGGATAAAGTATATTTCGTTATAAACTACATAGGAGGGTGCTACAGTAATGTAAATTACAAAAGGATTTTTAATAAATATAAGGACATGTTACCAATAAAAATTTTAAATATTGTTAAAGCATTTAAGTATGATAAGCCTTTAGGTAGAATGATCTTTAATTATAATTATTATGCTAAAAATATTAATAGGAACGAAGATGCAGACATTTGTAAATGTAATGAGAATGTGTACAACAAATATGTAGACAAACATTATGGACATATAATAACTGGAAATCTAGATATCGTACAAAATGTCGAACTGAAAACTCAACTGAGTTATGGAGCAAAATACAGAATAAAACGGAATTTCACGAAAAGTAATGCAGTTAAACGATTTAAATATAATATAGAAATATTTATACAAAAGTTAACTTATAAATACAGACTACCTGGAGAATTATTTGAAGGATGGAAATATCATATTTTAAAGGAACTAGAGGATACATACGTTAAAAACTTTGAGGGTTTGTCCGAAGAGAAATATATTGATTTAAGAAAAGCTATAAAAAACATCCAAGATGATTTCATAATAACATATGTAGATAAGGCAAGTACTAACTATGCAGTTATCTGTAAAAAATTATATGGAAAAATATTAAGAGAAAGTTATGAAAACACAAATAATTATGAGTTAATTAGGGCAAAAATTAATGAGGTGGAGAACAGAATTAGGGCAATGTATAAAAAAATTAAAACTAAACAAGATAATTTGAATTTTCCTTATTTGGTTTTAATACCCAAGTTCCATAAATGCCCTGTGAAATTTAGAACCGTTACATGTGGTTATAATTCCTATATTAAATATGCGAATAAAAAATTATTAAAGGTATTGAAGAGGATATTTTTAAAGATTAAAAGTGAAAATTCAACTTTTATAATAAGTAATAGTTATGAACTGTTGGAAAAAGTAAAGAGGTATAAAGATAAGATTACAGGATTGTATGCATATGATTTTGCAGATTTCTTTAACAACATAGAGATTGAGGATTTGAGGGAGAAGATATTGGAGGTGTATAATAGGTATGGTGATTCATACGTAGATTTAAGTGAATTTCAAAATTTGTTTCAATTGGTGGTTCAAGAGAATTTTTTATATGAGGGCAATAAGGTATATAAGCAGATTAAAAGTACCCCCATGGGGGAAGTTGCAGTTCTATTTTGGCCGACATGTATCTAGATATATATGAAAATATAAGTGAATTACATAAAGAAATAATTAGTTTCAGATATATAGACGACGTTTTGATTGTCAAGCTGAAAGGAATAAAGACTAACCATGAATTTAACTATTATCCTAAAAATTTAGAATTGAAACTATCCGGTAGTCATAATAGTTTTAATACATATTATTTAGATGTAAATCTAAAATTAGAAAACAGAAATTTAATTACATCGGTTTATGATAAAAGAGACGATTTTAACTTTAAAACAATTGCAATGTTGAATTTCAATTCAAATGTCCATATATCGGTATTCAGAAACATTTATATTAACGGTTTAAACAGATTAAACCGATTGACATCAGATAGAGACATTCTGAAAGAGGATATGCTTAAATGGTACGTCATTGCTGTGAAACAGGGTTATCCTGTGAGCCTGGTTAAAAATATGTCGTATAATTATGTAAGAACTTGCAGGAACAGAAGTGAATTGATGCCTTTACTCGAAGCGTGTGGTTAACGGAATGTAGTGGAAACAGATCGCTTTTGATATGGATTGATTTCGGTCGGTCGGTTTCATTTAGCTTTAATCTTGTTTCATTCGCTTTTTCAGTATGGTCTCGACAGGCAAATCTGGGGAATGTTGCATGCTTAAAAACAGTTTTAACCCTGCATTGGCGTGTCATAAGCCACGCAAACCTGTCTCCATGTTTAATTAGTTATTTGCCTTGTTTCTTATGGTTGTTTTGTTTAAGTTAAAGTTGGTTATGTTGTGTTTCTTTAAGATTGTTTATTAAGTTAAATTATAGTTCTTATTTGGTTTGGTTCAGTTAATTTTGTACTTCAATTAAAGTTTACAGTTTGTGGTAATGCTTGAAATTACTATTGGAATTTTTTAACTATATATATATATATATATATATATATATATATATATATATCTTTTACTTGTATTTAATGCTGTCTCATTCTTAGTCAGAAATGCTCTTAATATGGCAATGTGAATTTTATTTCTTAATTCTTTTTAATCACTTTTTATTTTAAACTTATTTGTTTTTCATAATTTATTTCTCTATATTTTGTGTGTTGTAGTCCCAAATTCATATTCTTTAACTTTTTTATGGCTAATATGAAGATTAAACCACACACTTTATATGTGGAACTCTAGGAATTTGGGAGCTGAAGATTCTGTCTAGATTCTACAAATATAAACTATTTATTCACTGCACATTTTATTTTTTTTTGTGTTTATTGGTAATTTGTAATGATTTTTTATGTTCATATATATATATATATATATATATATAACTATAATATAGACGAGATTATAATTCACCATACACAAATGGGTAAAAAATTGAAGATGAAACTCATATCTGATAAAATATTCAAAAAAAGAAAATATTGAATTGTTTATGAAGTACTAGCTGATACGCAGGGCTTTGCCCGAGCCCGTTTTAAAAACCTTAAATTAATCTACGCGCATTAATTTCTGATGCATTTTCCCAAACGAAACGCCAATGCTTAAAACCTCGATTTATATTAAAAATTTCAAAATAACAAATCTTTCAAAATGCACCTCTGATCTACCTTAGGCAGAGTACATTGGGCGTGCTACATTGTGTGTTCCAAACAAACTTTCTTTCCGAACGAACACTCGGGATGGATTCCCGTTGCCCGTACAGCAGGTGTTATGCGTACGTGCCGGGAAATCTGATGAGAATTGTAAGCCAAGTTGAAAGAAACAAATTCCGTTGAAATAAAACCTCATAAAACCTGAGATAAGAATGCCCCTCGGGATATAAGGTGGAACTAAAAACTGCAAGACAATCGAAAACCAAGTTCAAAGGTGAAACTAAAAATTGTAAGACAATCAAAAACAAAGTTGAATGAGCCAAACCTCGTTGAAATGGAGCCCCACATAATCGATATAATGATATGCCCTCTTTTGGTAGAAGGTGGAACTAAAAACTGTAAGATAATTGAAAACCATGTTGAATGAGCTAAACCCCCAGGCCCATAAAATCCGAGATAAAAAGGTTGTAAGTGGATCTAAAGACTGTAAGAGAATCGTAAGCTAAGTTGAATGAATCAATTTAAGTTGAAATATGTAAGACACAAGAAAAGAAAACGCCGTTAATGTACGAAAACGGTGCTAACTGAAATCTATACTCAAGAAAACATACTTTTAAATGTAAATAAAGGCGGATAAACCCTTTTGGGAAAATGGTTAACTCATATCACTCTTGCCACAGAGCACACTAATAATCTTCGATTGAGTTGATAAAATCCTTTTAAATTCACAGACCTGCAAAAAAATACTTTTTGAAAATTTCATTAATTTTGATAACTAATTTTTATGTTTTTTTTAAATTTCTGATTCCGAAAATAAAATCCATTTTTTTTCTATCACGTAAGGATTTTTCACAAAATGATTGCATATTTTTAAAGAAAAAGCTGAAATCACGAAAGTTTGACATTTCATTTAAATTTCATTTATTTATAAATCCATATAAATTACATTTATATCTGAGTTCAAGTAATGGTTAAGTATATGTAGAAGGTTACAAGTCATTGGAGTAATATTTTTTCTTTACACCAAAAGTTTTTTTGCCACTTTTCCTATTGTGAACTTTGCAGGGATTGTCTCTTTGTAGCATCCAGCAGTAGTCGACTATCATGTTGACATTCCATTTTCCTTGATATTGCCTCTCCATTTCCTTTATATCCTAGTGAAAGCTTTCACCTTGTTCCTTACTAACTGCACCTAAATTTTCAGGAAAATAGTCTAGATGTGAATCGAGAAAATGAACTTTTAAGCTCATATTACACCCTAAAAATCTGAAAATTTTTTACGATCTCTTCTACAATAGATTTCTAGTTTGGGTCCTTTTTGTTGCCAAGAAAGCTAATAATAACTAGTTTGAAAGATTTCCAGGCTTTTATTTCGTTTGTTTTCATTTTATTTTCATCTTTCATCATTTTCCTGATGCCCAGTCCTACAAACACACCTTCTTTAAGTTTTGCTTCGGATAAACACGGGAACAGCTCACAAAGTTATTTCAAACATTCAGCTTCTTTTGATAAAGCCTTGACAAATTGTTTCATAGACATAATTTTACATGAGGGGGTAGAAGTAACTTTTTTTAAATCAGCAAGCTTTTTCCTTTACCAGGTCCATGAGAGAAGCATGACAGACGAGAATGTCAGGATAAAATATTTCCTTTCTGTACTTTCAATTGAAACCTTTCACATTACAAATACAAAAATAGCAATCATCACTGTTATTTTTAGGTTCTCTCCAAACCATTAGTATACCAAACAGAAAAGATTGCTTTTCACCTTGAAACCATTGTCTTAATTCTTCTACACAAATACGACAAACTTTGTGTGGAGCACAAGGCTTATCTTGATTGCCCAAATTCATGCCAAAATAAGTGGAATACACTTTTTTTTTTTACAAAATCAGAAATGCTTCTTTGTTCTTTTTTTCACTATATAGTTACCACAAATATAGCAGAAACAATTCGGTGAATTAGCACATCCTCTGGAAGCCATGTTCTCTAATGCAACAAAAACTAGAAGTAAAAATTACTACTATAACTTATAACTCACAGGTCGAAATAAAAACACATGTGTACAGTACAGAGTGAAGAAAGCCACTGATTCAGGAGTAGATATAAGGTCAGTGCAAAAGTGTGTGAAGAAGGGGCGACTAGCAGACACCTGCAAGCAGGAGAGATCCGATTTCAACTGGTTTCCTCTGTCTTGAATATTGTATTTAATATAAGCAGTTTACCGATTAAGAGAAATATTCTCTATTGAAATATTTTCTTCTTTCTTTCTTATTACTTTAATGCATCAATTTACTATTTTAAGTCCATAAATTTATTTACCAAACTCATATAAATAATAATTTTTTATCCAAAATATACTAAATTCTTAAAAAAAAAAAAAAAAAAAAAAAAAAAAAAAAAAAAAAAAAAAGATTGTGATTGTGTGATGAAACTGAACGTGATGGAATTTTTTTATTATTTTTCTAGTAATCAGCATACAAAACACTATGAAAAATACCACTTACTATACCGGCAATTTTTTCATCGCAGGGTTGTGTTATGATTCTAGCATTTGTAACGTTTAATAATCAAGTCGATTGTGTACATGTTATACAATCTCTGATCCTTCGATTTTTTTTAACTTAAATGGTGGGATCGACTAAAAAATATCTCTTTTTAGTTCAGGTTTAATGAATGCTCGTCTGTGTGATTCCTGGTCTAAACGTTTGGACTGTCGCTGTCAGATTTTTGCAAAAATTAGGAAAATTTGCTGACAGATTTTCCCAAAATTTTATACGCAGATGTAAAATATTTTGTACATTTTCACTGTAAATTTCAAATCAATATCTAAATTAGTTTTTAAAAATTTTTGCTGATAAGGGAAAATTCTTAATTTCTTTCGTTCCGGCTTTGGAATTAGGTCCAAATGTACCCACGCTTTTCCCATTTTGTGAAAAAAAAAAATCAATTTTTCTTGAGTTTTAATAAATAAATATTTATTATTAATTATTATTATAATTAGCCTAAATAGGCTAATTATAAAAAAATCATAAATTTGAGCTGCAGGTGATGCAGCCTTCAGGACCTGCTTCGGATTACACTCACCAAATTTTCAGACTTGTACGTGCGGCATTTCTCCCTAGATATCGCCGACAGGCAGACACACACAGAGCTATCTTGTCTTTTATTAGTATTGCTTGTTTGATTTTGGGATGCTTCACAAATTTATGCAGGATAGATTTATAGATAGCAGGATTTTCGTCGCTGAGTTTGTAAGAAATATATGACCTGTATTATTATTTTTTCATAAAGATAGTTGATAAATCAAGATATGGCACACGATAAATTGTTTATCACAAATAATAATACATTAATACTTACAAATACTAATACATCAATACTTAAAAATACACATTTTTTTGTAATTATTTGCCTGCTAATATACATAAATTTAACTGCAGAATACGATTTTTTTGCGTATTTCAATTTTAATAAAGAAAAATTATATCGAACAGTTCGAATATTTTAAAAGCGTTAAGATGTTACTTAATAAAACCTCTCAATAAAATATACAACAATAATACTGATCACTTAATATAGTTTAATTAACACCCTAATAATTAATGCTCACAATAGCAAAACAATAGTAATTAATAAAAGTAGCAATAAGATAAATGATAACAATAATATACAATAAATAACAATAAGCTACTTTTGCTATAACATAAAATAAATTAGGGGAAAATTATAAATAGTGCTGATTAGTTTTATAGTGCAACTATAACATAACAGTAATTTCAATAAATATATCAACAATAATACCTAAACAGAATAAATAATGCATATTAAATTTCAGCTAGCTTTTACTATATACAAGTGCATCGTTTAGGTATACTATTAAAACTTTTTATCCCTTTAATTCTTAATATCAATTTTGTAAGTGCATTATTCATTATAGCATCATGTTTAATTCATCATATCTCATATTCAATTATATTTTTTTATTTAATGCATCATACCTATTATTTAAATCTCATAATAAGCCTCGTACTATATACTATCGTATCCCAATTATTATGACTTAAAGTCCAGACCCATACATATAATATTGTTGTGTAATTTAACATTTAACTAAGTCTTATCTGGAGTAAGTTGTGAATTATTATTATTAATAAGACAGAATATGGTGTCATTACTTATCTCAGATCATTCTTGGATTTAATGGTCTAAAATCAATTAAATATCAACTAGGTGAAGTTCAATGAGCATTTTCTCATTATTACATTATCTCTTTTTCTTTTCTACTCTAAGACTTAATATAATTTCCTTATGATTAAATGAAAGATCACCTAGAACATTTACATTTCATATTTAATACCAATTTTACTTCTTAGCATACATACAGATTACTAAGTTAAAAATGTTCTCAGATCAAATTAAGTGTACCATACATAATAAGTTAAAATAAGATAATACAATAATAAAAGTATAAACAAAATAAAGAACACATTTACAATTCATTTACAGAAATATGCATTATTAAGCCCCTAGCGAGGTAAAATATTATTACATGTTAGAAAAATAACTACGATAGTTTATTGCCTAATGTAATTATGCCAATTGCCTATGACATTTTATTTTTAAGGTTGTGAAGCTAAATATAGTGTATTCTACATTAAAATAAATATTTTATTACTATTATAAATCTTTAAGCACAGCAATATTGGAATTTTAACACAGAACCGCATGAATTAAAATTGTCCTACAACGGCATAAGAAGATTGGAACACGGGAAAAATGAATCATTAAATTCAAGAAACTAGTAATTATTCCTTAAAACGCACTTGAAATATTTCTAGAGCTTTGTACAAAAGTCAATTTTTATACTTAAGTGGAATTATCTTTATTTTTATAAATCTTTCTATTATTAAATAAGCGATTACATTTTACTATTGTTTAGGACTATCATATTAATTAATTTAACAATGACCAAAGTATATCGTAGCATATAAAAGAGTACTAATATTTATAATTTATTACTAAAAACTGATGAGTTTATGATCAATATTGGAAATTCTATTTTGTATTTTGATGGGAACTGCAATATAACCACATTCTTGGCGTATAAATAAATATGTCATATATAAATGTTCAATGGTTCTTCCTGCTTGCTTTTTTAGTTTATTACCGTATATATTTTACCCATTAATTTTCATTTACACTATTTCTAACTTTAATTAAAAAGATAAATTTACATTTAAAAATTAAATAAATTTTAATAATATTGTAGAACTTTATAAAAACAATATGATAACATATTGTTATATGAAACAGGAAGGAACACCGAGCTATGCTCGGTTAAAATTAGCTTTGTATTCAATTCGATATAACAATAATTTCTCGCTGTATTATTGCTATCAAGAATTTATTTTGTAAAATTATTATTTACAGAAATGATCACTATTAATACTATGTACACATTTTTAAATTTTGTTATAATCAATCTATACAAATTCCATCATAATCGCAAGATTCACTGTCTAACTCCACAGACTTTAGATTTCGACCTAAGAACTTTGTTATATAAGCGTGGGATTAATTGCGAGAAACTTCCATCTACCCATATACAATATCTGTTCCAACCATCATTTCGGTCGAAATGCATTGATCTATAAAAATCCCAAAATGACCCACTAATCAAATTTTCTCGTACTTGCCCAATGGTCTTCTCGTACCCTAAAACGATAGGATACAAAATTTAGTCAAAATCGTTAGGGTCGTTTTTTAGATAAAATTTACGTACATCTTAGGTGTGTGTGCGTGTGTGTGCCTCTTTTATATTTCATCTATTTAATGCAAAAATATAAAATCCCAATTAGCATTTTTTAAGTAAAATATTTAACCAAGTAAAAATAAATATAAAAAAAATTCTTTATTTGTTTTAAGAAAAGATTCTTACTATTTTTTTTTAATTAAATGCAATTAACAATTCAGCTAGTTTTTGTACTTTTAATTTGGGTGTTATTGAAAAAAAGAAATACAAATCTGATTATTCAGAAGAAATGCGAAAGTTTACTGAAAATAAAAGGAAATTAAATTATAATTTTAATGCGATTAATTTTTCGTTCGAATTACCGTTAAATTAGTTATAGAATGCATTAATGCATTATATATTTTTGTTTGCTTTAGGATGAGTAAATTTAAAAATTAAGAAGTGAATTATTTATGACTACTTCTACATGTTGTTGCAAAATGAACTTTTCATTAAACAAAACTATTTACAATACATAAATTTGTTTCTGTATAAACATGTACCCATAATAGACATGTATATTTATTTAGAAATAAATAAATGTAAAAAAGCGTGATAATTTTAGTATAAATTTGAATTTAAAAATTATAAGTACAACAAAAACAAAATAATTTATATTGTTAATTGCATAAATAACTCAGCCTTGTCCATTAAAACTAAATCATACTTACATAAATTAAATAAAAAATAATAAAATTGGACCTAAATATGTTAAACAAGGTAGTTGATTTTTTTTCTTAAAAGTAGACTTGTGTATCGTAATTAGAAGATAATGATAAAATTGTTCTTAAATAAATAGTAAAATGTAGTTTCTCGAAATTTGTATGTTGCTTATAACTGAATTGTTTAATTTTCATTCGCTCCCATCTTTATAAAGTTACTATTCAGCTCTGGCAACAATAAATACATTTTCCTATTTTGAAAAATAGCATTGTAATATTAACATTATTGGCTTTTGTGCAACAGTTTTATGCACGTATTAGTTCATAGTTTGTTTTAAGTAATCAAGAAAACATTTTTACTGATGAATATTATGTTTTTTGTATTTAAAAATGTCAATTTCTGTCACATATTTCACTTTTTATTTATGTAACTGCCATGTATCTAATAAATGTGACGTTATTGAGAGAATATGATTGTTCCACTGAATTCAGCTCTCTAAAATTTGTTAAATGTACCCATATTTACAAGCCATATACAGAAAAACAATTGTTGACTAGTATTACAATTCCCTGATAGCAGGACATAATTACAACTTAATTTACTTTCTAAAAGAAACGAAGTACAGAGAAAAAATTGAATACAACGATGAGTTAAGTATACTATTGAATTTACTAAACTACTACGAAAACTAATTATGCACAAGGAAATTAAAATTAACCTATCATAGAATTATATCAGAAAATAATTACCAATTATCATTAAATTAAACTACACATGTCTATGCTAATAGATAATTACATTACACATGGAAAGTCTGATATTCAAATTTTAAATTCAATCATCAAATGAAAAAAAATGGCTTTAAAATAAAATGCATTTTTGTTCGAAAGATGATATAATAATTTAAAATCAAGTTTAATTGAATGTTTTGCACATTCGTGTATCTAATTTTCCAAATTTACGAAGATCAAAATAAGAGAAATTTACATTAATAGTTTGTTAATTATAGCTATGAATTACTTTTATTCAAAACAGTATCCCAAACATATTTTCCAGAACTTTAAAATTGGTTCTTATCTTCATTGTATAAGTTAAAATGCAATTTTTATGGCATTATGGATATCCAAAGTAAGCGTTTAATAAATTATGGTCAGTGTCGCACAGGAAGTTCAATTGATTACCGCCTATTGTTGGTAATTGTTTTAACGCTTTAAATCACTGATCTTTTTCTGCGGACAGTAACCAAAAAACAAGTTTTTCTCGTAATCTAAAGTACTTGTTGCCCTTTGCGATCAGTTTGGTCTCCCTTAAAATTTATATTTGGGAAAGCATGCTAAGCATCGTATCATGTTACTTTTATTCATAATTTAATTTATTTGGACTCCCTTAACACTTTCGCTGTCGCCAAAAGTCTCAACTCCCGTCCCCAAGTGCCACACACTCTTACTTTTCCTATTAAACATCCCTTCGCGCTGCATGTGGTTGACTCTTTAGCGTTGAGGCCACATCAAGCGCCGGCGCGGGATTGGCAACGAAAGTGTTAAATATAACTAGTAAATCTGCAGATCAGGAGCCTCAACTTCAGCTCTACAATTCATTGTGTTTAGCATCCTTTGAGTAATATTAATCTTTCTACAAAAAACGAAATTTAAAGTTTTGAAATTACATAAACATTTATAAAACGAAAAAATATTTCGAAGGTTTCTGACATTAGAAGCGTTAAATTAAACCCCTTGTTATGTAATGGTATTCTGAAAATCTCATGAGCTACTTATTCTGGTAATTTTTAGATAATAAAGTAGATTTCTTCAGGGGGGCAGAGCCCCCCTGAACCCCTTCGTAGTGTAATTTAATTTACATTTGTAATTATCAATTAATTGTGTTAATGTCCTTTAGTAAATTCTACCAATAGACGGAAACGTACATGAATTCTTTTCTACAGCCCTGTATATTACGTGAAGATTTTTACGCGTCGTCTATAACATTTAAATTTAATGCAGACAAAAAACCCTCTTAAAACTGCTCATATCACATTTCCGGGGATAAGTATGCATAGTGTGCACCATATATCCAGTTTCTGCGGAGTTCTGTATATGGTTCTATTTAAATTCTGCAAACATTTGTTAGTATACTAAATGTAATTGGGCTGGGAAATACATAACTCAAAAAAAAAACAAAAAAAAAACACTGAAGCAATTCGCGCTCATTTTCATTTATACTTACGAATTCATTTGTGTATCCCTGTACATGGTCTATACAATATTTAAGCACTACTTATTAAGCACAAATTTACTTAACGTTACAACGCACACCATAATCGAAAATGCTCTTCAGCAATCATCCCTAATAGACCAGAACTGTATCCGAAATATTTTATGTGACCCTATAAATGAACGATAAATACGATACAAATCATATTCAAGCTTCTTGTAGTCAACCACAGTAATGTAATTTAATTTCATAATGTTTGAATTAGTGCAACACAATTAACACACTGACGACAGGCAATTTAATTAAATCTGGGTTTAAAAACAGTAGAAGCTCCTCCCTCTTCTGAAAGTGTCTCGGAAATTGGTTTATGAGATATGTTTTCATGTTTATGCAGCAGTAAATATCTTTCAATGTACGGATATAATATATAATGTCTTACAATCTATAAAAAATATGGACAACACAATATAAATGTCTTTTCTGTAAGGTAGAAGTCATTCCCTTAGCCAATGATGTATTCTGAATAAAAACGAGAATTTTCGTTTCCCGTCGCTAATGTGTTAAAATAAGCTGTGAAGAGTTTTTTTCCCCCGTAGACCACATTTTAATCGACCACTTTTGTGTGACCCTGAAAAAAACATATGCTTTGCACCCCATATACTACAAAAATGTTTCAAAAATACATATCAATTTTATTATTTTGTAAGAGAGTAACATCATTAAAAAACGCCACAAAAGGATTTTCTTCAAAGATTGTAATATTATGAATACATTTGAGTTACCTGTACGCATGCTGTAAGTGCTACACATAACATATTTTATAGTAACCAGGTTCTAGTGCACCTTAATAAAGTATATAAATTTCATTACGTTTAAAATTGTGTAACATTATTAAAATACACCGCAGACGATTTTTCCCAAAGACTATAATGTAACGGAATAGTTTTGAGTGCCCCTGTAATTAAGCTATGAATGCTACACTCTTCAATTTTAATACCAAACATACTTTGGCAAACCTCAATAACGTATATCAATTACATGTAATCCCGACTATATTTACGCAAGTTAGAGCACGTAGAGAAACACGGCAGGCGACAGATAGAAAAACTGAAGTCATAAATACTTTTCATCCATGTTGGAAAGTGTTAAAAAGGATTTACATGCCTTTAACTGTACTTTTTTTTCACTTATAGCATGGTTAAACATTAGTTTAAACATCCTAATCCATGCGATAGCAATAACATATTAAAAGCCCCCCAAAATAGGCATATCTGGAGATCTATAAATCTACTGGAAAATAATTCATTATCGTGCCCACTGTTAATTGCATAAATTGCATCGATTTGGCGCGATAAAATATTTTTTGTGATAGCCTTTTAATAGTACCTGCAACAAAATTAACGTAATTTACTAACTGCATTCATATTTGACGCAATGATAGGCTACTAATAACAGTCGCTAGGCAACGAAGAAAAGGAAAAAAAAAAGAAATATGTATCATGTAAAACAAGAAAATTAATTTAAAAATTCTTTATATTATTGGAATACATGTATAAATGTCCTCAAAACATTATACACGTAAATAAAAAAATCTTATAGATATATTGATAAAACTTCAATATAATTGCCGAAACGTCAGTGAAGGCTTACTGTGGAGACACGAAAAGTTTTGATTTCCGTTTGTCTGTCTGTCTGTCTGTCCGTCTGTTCCGCGATAACTGCCGCAAAAAGCATCCGATCGGCTTGAAATTAATGTGGCATGTTGATGAGGTACTCGGACTTAGCTGTATGGTTTTTGGTTAAATTTGGTTCATTCGTTCGGGAAATATAGAATATTTTATTTTGCTCTGTAATGCTTTTCAATGGCAAGTCAGACGATTTTCAAATTTTCATTTGTTGAAAGAAATGGCTCATATAAAAAATGGATTTAAATGGTAAATTTTTGATGCTGAAATTTTTAAATAAGAGTAGTAAATTATTCCTATTAGTTTGCAATTTTGTCAAAACATTTGTCAGAGCTTTTAAATTAGGTGTATAACTTATGATGGAATTTTATACATGTGTTCGAATAATATAAAACATTTTATTTTATGAATTTACTTATATTTCATTTTTTTCTTTTAACCGTTGCGTAGCAACTATATCTCATCTAAAAATATCATAAATGTGAAAGTATGTATGGTTTTTAAAGTCAAATCAAAGTTAAAAGGAATGAATTAATGAATGCCTTTGTATAGATATTTGCATATAAATTGATTTAAACGCAGAAATGAAAATAGTATTTATATACTATATAGAATAATATCTTTATTTATGTATTCAACTATTTTGATTATAAAGGAAAAAGTTCGTTATTTTCATACAGAATAAACTGACATTATTCTATTAAACTTTATAAACTTTATTGTTGCCAAAAAAAAAAAAAAAAAAAAAAAAAAAAGGGAATAACAATTTCTCCCAAAGAGTTCATTTTAATTTGTTAGATTTTCACGTGCAAAGGGAAAATGCAGCAAATTACAAATAATAAAAAAGATAAATAGGACAGGAATGAATACATATAAACATTTCACACCAAATACCACCTAAATTAATTTTTGTAGTGGTATTTTCCCACACTACGAAGAAAGATTCCTCGATTTACACGATTTTACTTGGCCTTCCTTTTCTCATTGGTTGCGATTTCATTTTCGCAATTGCGTATATTAATTGGCACAAAATTTTACATTTTTATGACTGAGGTATATGTAAGGCCATACAAATAAGAAATTCCGTATTGTTTCCTATAAAATGTGATAAAGTGTTGGTTAACTATATATGTTTCTATTAAGAGGAGCAGGGCTGCCAAGCCTCCGGCGTTCTGGATACCAGTATTTTAATACAAAAAATGTTACTTTATTTAATTGAAACATTTGCGCGATTTAAAAGAACAACATTTTCTGTAAGGTAATAGTGTTGTGCAAAAAGCCTGAGACTTGCCATGTCTGGTGGTGAGTGAAATGTTTTATTTAATGCATTTATCTCTATTTTAATGCTACGTGAACAACGTCCCGTGTAACAGCTTGTAGAGTGTAAAATAAATCATTAAAATAATCCCTATTACGAAAAATGAAACAAAATGCCCGGCTAAGGGAAATAAAAGGTTAGTTAACCTTTCGTAATTTGATCTGAACACAGGTGTGCATCAAATTTCAACGGTGTTTGTAACATCACGATTTTAAATTAAATGTGGATACTATTAAAAGGCTATCACAAAAAATACTTAACGGCGCCATATCACGTTTATCTATTTAGTCAATTGGAAGTGGACACGATAATGAATTATTAACCGTTAGGTTTAGAACTCCCCCTACTTTAGGGTGATTTTAGTAAGTTAATGCTATCGAGTACATTTTTAGATATTTAGATTAGATCTTAGATATAAATATTGCAGAATGTAATCAAAATTATTATTAGATTTCTAAATTAGATGTCTCAGTTTACATTTCCAAAAGTTCTTTATCCATTAGATACAGATGTTTGTGGTTAGCAGGCAAGTAAATACTGCTGTATGGATATTAGGATAACGTAAAATGCTTGACCAAATTGTTGCTTATCCTTATAAATCGCAGTGTAAAAATGAATCTAAGATATAGGATAATCATTAACTCAATCAATAGAAAATTACAAATGCAAAATAAATTACACAACGGGGGGTTCAGGGGGGGGGGGGGCACCCGCCTGAAGAAATTTGCTTTATTATATAAAAATTACTAGAATAAGTAGCTCGTGAGAATTTCAGAATATCATTACATAACAACGTGTTTAATTTAACGCTTCGAATGTCTGAAACCATCGAAATATTTTTTTCTCCTTCTATAAATGTTTGAGTAATTTAAAAGTTTAAATTTTGTTTTTGTAGAAAGATTAATATTAAGCAAAATTTGCTAAAAACAATAAGTTGCAGAGATGACGTTGAGGCTCTTGATCTGCAGATTTACTAGTTATACCTTGATTTACATTTATTAATTGCCGAAACGTCAGTGAAGGCTTACTGTGGAGACACGAAATGTTTTGATTTCCGTTTGTCTGTCTGTCTGTCTGTCTGTCCGTCTGTTCCGCGATAACTGCCGCAAAAAGCATCCGATCGACTTGAAATTAATGTGGCATGTTGATGAGGTACTCGGACTTAGCTGTATGGTTTTTGGTTAAATTTGGTTCATTCGTTCGGGAAATATAGAACATTTTATTTTGCTCTGTAATGCTTTTCAATGGCAAGTCAGACGATTTTCAAATTTTCATTTGTTGAAAGAAATGGCTCATATAAAAAATGGATTTAAATGGTAAATTTTTGATGCTGAAATTTTTAAATAAGAGTAGTAAATCATTCCTATTAGTTTGCAATTTTGTCAAAACATTTGTCAGAGCTTTTAAATTAGGTGTATAACTTATGATGGAATTTTATACATGTGTTCGAATAATATAAAACATTTTATTTTATGAATTTACTTATATTTCATTTTTTATTCTTTTAACCGTTGCGTAGCAACTATATCTCATCTAAAAATATCATAAATGTGAAAGTATGTATGGTTTTTAAAGTCAAATCAAAGTTAAAAGGAATGAATTAATGAATGCCTTTGTATAGATATTTGCATATAGATTGATTTAAACGCAGAAATGAAAAAAGTATTTATATACTATATAGAATAATATCTTTATTTATGTATTCAACTATTTTGATTATAAAGGAAAAAGTTCGTTATTTTCATACAGAATAAACTGACATTATTCTATTAAACTTTATAAACTTTATTGTTGCCAAAAAAAAAAAAAAAAAAAAAAAAAGGGAATAACAATTTCTCCCAAAGAGTTCATTTTAATTTGTAAGATTTTCACGTGCAAAGGGAAAATGCAGCAAATTACAAATAATAAAAAAGATAAATAGTACAGGAATGAATACATATAAACATTTCACACCCAATACCACCTAAATTAATTTTTGTAGTGGTATTTTCCCACACTACGAAGAAAGATTCCTCGATTTACACGATTTTACTTGGCCTTCCTTTTCTCATTGGTTGCGATTTCATTTTCGCAATTGCGTATATTAATTGGCACAAAATTTTACATTTTTATGACTGAGGTATATGTAATGCCATACAAATAAGAAATTCCGTATTGTTTCCTATAAAATGTGATAAAGTGTTGGTTAACTATATATGTTTCTATTAAGAGGAGCAGGGCTGCCAAGCCTCCGGCGTTCTGGATACCAGTATTTTAATACAAAAAATGTTACTTTATTTAATTGAAACATTTGCGCGATTTAAAAGAACAACATTTTCTGTAAGGTAATAGTGTTGTGCAAAAAGCCTGAGACTTGCCATGTCTGGTGGTGAGTGAAATGTTTTATTTAATGCATTTATCTCTATTTTAATGCTACGTGAACAACGTCCCGTGTAACAGCTTGTAGAGTGTAAAATAAATTATTAAAATAATCCCTATTCCGAAAAATGAAACAAAATGCCCGGCTAAGGGAAATAAAAGGTTAGTTAACCTTTCGTAATTTGACCTGAACGCAGGTGTGCATCAAATTTCAACGGTGTTTGTAACATCACGATTTTAAATTAAATGTGGATACTATTAAAAGGCTATCACAAAAAATACTTAACGGCGCCATATCACGTTTATCTATTTAGTCAATTGGAAGTGGACACGATGATGAATTATTAACCGTTAGGTTTAGAACTCCCCCTACTTTAGGGTGATTTTAGTAAGTTAATGCTATCGAGTACATTTTTAGATATTTAGATTAGATCTTAGATATAAATATTGCAGAATGGTAATCAAAATTATTATTAGATTTCTAAATTAGATGTCTCAGTTTACATTTCCAAAAGTTCTTTATCCATTAGATACAGATGTTTGTGGTTAGCAGGCAAGTAAATACTGCTGTATGGATATTAGGATAACGTAAAATGCTTGACCAAATTGTTGCTTATCCTTATAAATCGCAGTGTAAAAATGAATCTAAGATATGGGATAATCATTAACTCAATCAATAGAAAATTACAAATGCAAAATAAATTACACAACGGGGGGTTCAGGGGGGGCACCCCCCTGAAGAAATTTGCTTTATTATATAAAAATTACTAGAATAAGTAGCTCGTGAGAATTTCAGAGTATCATTACATAACAACGTGTTTAATTTAACGCTTCTGATGTCTGAAACCATCGAAATATTTTTTTCTCCTTCTATAAATGTTTGTGTAATTTAAAAGTTTAAATTTTGTTTTTGTAGAAAGATTAATATTAAGCAAAATTTGCTGAAAACCATAAGTTGCAGAGATGACGTTGAGGCTCTTGATCTGCAGATTTACTAGTAGGAATAATTGCCGAAACGCCAGTGAAGGCTTACTGTGGAGACACGAAAAGTTTTGATTTCCGTTTGTCTGTCTGTCTGTCTGTCTGTCTGTCTGTCCGTCTGTTCCGCGATAACTGCCGCAAAAAGCATCCGATCGGCTTGAAATTAATGTGGCATGTTGATGAGGTACTCGGACTTAGCTGTATGGTTTTTGGTTAAATTTGGTTCATTCGTTCGGGAAATATAGAACATTTTATTTTGCTCTGTAATGCTTTTCAATGGCAAGTCAGACGATTTTCAAATTTTCATTTGTTGAAAGAAATGGCTCATATAAAAAATGGATTTAAATGGTAAATTTTTGATGCTGAAATTTTTAAATAAGAGTAGTAAATTATTCCTATTAGTTTGCAATTTTGTCAAAACATTTGTCAGAGCTTTTAAATTAGGTGTATAACTTATGATGGAATTTTATACATGTGTTCGAATAATATAAAACATTTTATTTTATGAATTTACTTATATTTCATTTTTTTTTTTTTTAACCGTTGCGTAGCAACTATATCTCATCTAAAAATATCATAAATGTGAAAGTATGTATGGTTTTTAAAGTCAAATCAAAGTTAAAAGGAATGAATTAATGAATGCCTTTGTATAGATATTTGCATATAGATTGATTTAAACGCAGAAATGAAAATAGTATTTATATACTATATAGAATAATATCTTTATTTATGTATTCAACTATTTTGATTATAAAGGAAAAAGTTCGTTATTTTCATACAGAATAAACTGACATTATTCTATTAAACTTTATAAACTTTATTGTTGCCAAAAAAAAAAAAAAAAGGAATAACAATTTCTCCCAAAGAGTTCATTTTAATTTGAAAGATTTTCACGTGCAAAGGGAAAATGCAGCAAATTACAAATAATAAAAAAGATAAATAGGACAGGAATGAATACATATAAACATTTCACACCAAATACCACCTAAATTAATTTTTGTAGTGGTCTTTTCCCACACTACGAAGAAAGATTCCTCGATTTACACGATTTTACTTGGCCTTCCTTTTCTCATTGGTTGCGATTTCATTTTCGCAATTGCGTATATTAATTGGCAAAAAATTTTACATTTTTATGACTGAGGTATATGTAAGGCCATACAAATAAGAAATTCCGTATTGTTTCCTATAAAATGTGATAAAGTGTTGGTTAACTATATATGTTTCTATTAAGAGCAGCAGGGCTGCCAAGCCTCCGGCGTTCTGGATACCAGTATTTTAATACAAAAAATGTTACTTTATTTAATTGAAACATTTGCGCGATTTAAAAGAACAACATTTTCTGTAAGGTAATAGTGTTGTGCAAAAAACCTGAGACTTGCCATGTCTGGTGGTGAGTGAAATGTTTTATTTAATGCATTTACCTCTATTTTAATGCTACGTGAACAACGTCCCGTGTAACAGCTTGTAGAGTGTAAAATAAATTATTAAAATAATCCCTATTACGAAAAATGAAACAAAATGCCCGGCTAAGGGAAATAAAAGGTTAGTTAACCTTTCGTAATTTGACCTGAACACAGATGTGCATCAAATTTCAACGGTGTTTGTAACATCACGATTTTAAATTAAATGTGGATACTATTAAAAGGCTATCACAAAAAATACTTAACGGCGCCATATCACGTTTATCTATTTAGTCAATTGGAAGTGGACACGATGATGAATTATTAACCGTTAGGTTTAGAACTCCCCCTACTTTAGGGTGATTTTAGTAAGTTAATGCTATCGAGTACATTTTTAGATATTTAGATTAGATCTTAGATATAAATATTGCAGAATGGTATACAAAATTATTATTAGATTTCTAAATTAGATGTCTCAGTTTACATTTCCAAAAGTTCTTTATCCATTAGATACAGATGTTTGTGGTTAGCAGGCAAGTAAATACTTCTGTATGGATATTAGGATAACGTAAAATGCTTGACCAAATTGTTGCTTATCCTTATAAATCGCAGTGTAAAAATGAATCTAAGATATAGGATAATCATTAACTCAATCAATAGAAAATTACAAATGCAAAATAAATTACACAACGGTGGGTTCAGGGGGGGGGGGGGCTGAAGAAATTTGCTTTATTATATAAAAGTTACTAGAATAAGTAGCTCGTGAGAATTTCAGAATATCATTACATAACAACGTGTTTAATTTAACGCTTCTAATGTCTGAAACCATCGAAATATTTTTTTCTCCTTCTATAAATGTTTGTGTAATTTAAAAGTTTAAATTTTGTTTTTGTAGAAAGATTAATATTAAGCAAAATTTGCTAAAAACAATAAGTTGCAGAGATGACGTTGAGGCTCTTGATCTGCAGATTTACTAGTTTAAAACCTTTATTTGGAATTTTAGTATTCATAATTTGACATTTAAATCCATTAATCAAACGTGCCATTTTCTTTCAACAAATCGAAATTTGAAAATCGTCTGACTTGCCGTAGAAAAGCATTATAAAGAAAAATAAAATCTTCCATATTTTCCGAACGAATGAACCAAATTTAACCCAAAACTATACAGTTACGTACGGGTATCTCACGAATATGCCCAATTAATTTCAAGCTGATCGGGTGCTTTTTGCGGCAGTTATCGCGGAACAGACGGGCAGACAGACAGACAGACAGACAGACAAACGGAAATCAAAACTTTTCGTGTCTCCACAGTAAGCCTTCACTGACGTTTCGGCAATTAATATAATCGCTTAAGCTAATACTAATTTTTATTGCATTAAAATATCTCAATTTGTTGATTTTCTGAATGATGTAAATCCTATTAGTTTAAAATGGACGTCTATGGGAATTCGGCGAAATATGAGCGATATCGCCAAGTTGTTGTCACTTTTGTCAACTAATTTTGGTCGCCAAATTTGGCGCTATATCGCCATTTTGGCGATAAACTTTGTGGCATTTAGCGACAGAACAGGGTCCCCCCCTAAGGTAACCCCTTATAGATATGGAGATACGGCATTAAATGCTATTCAATAACCAATGAGATGCGCTTCCTTCGAGCGTTGCCATTAAACAATTAGCAAATAATCGTGATTTCTGTGCCACGTACTATAGCGTAATATATATATATATATATAGATGTTTTCCGTTGACAATGTTGAGTGTAACATTTATATTTCATTTACAGGCAGTAAAAAATTCGTATACATAATTTTCTATGATAATTTATTGTTGGAAATTCATCGTAACCGTTATTAAGTTTTAAATTGTACGGAAATTCTAGTATACTATTTGAAAAACACGTTTATCAATTTATCTATTAACTCTTATATCAGGAATCTTAATACTAGTAAATCCAAAAAATGATCTTTAACCGTTTCACTACAGAGAATTAATACAATATTATTGATTAATACTGCATTATTTATTCTCAAATTTGAACTTAGAGCAAGTGTTTTAATTTTGTTGCACTTTTTCGAATCTTGGACATTTAAGCATATCATCGTGAGATCGGAATTGCAATTATGTTATAATATCCAATTAAAAAAGTGGAAAAATTTAGGTCCTTCTGCATATGTGGACCTACGGAGTGAAGAGGTTAAGTTTGGCAGATTCAGTGAAATATGGTCGCGCGTTTGGAAAAAGATTCGAAAGTTTGTTCCAGTGGGGTGCAATATTGCGAATTCAAAAACCATGTCCTTTTTAACCCTGAATTATCTGTTGTTATTTTTGTTCGTCGATCAACACATATTACAATCAACAATGACTGCTGTATTTTGGTCGGACAAATGGAAAGAGCGAAGCGGGCGCAGGACCTTTAAACTTTCAAAAAATCAATTTTCGGATTTTGTTTTACTCTGATTTTTTTTCCAATTTCTCAACAATATGCAAAAAACCCCTTTGAAAGATCTGCATTATTTCTTAAGTTATAATCATTTATAGTCGGTGAGTACAATTGAAAGTCCCTAGATATTGAAACTTTAAAACGCGCTTTCTATGATTAGGAAATTTGGATTTTGCGCACTGTTACTTTCAAGCTGGTTAAAAGGCTACTTCAGTCAAACGAAAAGACGCGTCCGTTAATGCTAATCTTATGGAAGAAATTTATAAAGATATCTCAGTCGCATTCCAATAATTTTAAATGTTTTTTTTTTTTTTTTTTTTTTTTTTTTCCATTGGATAATTGAGATCAATCTGTAAGGCCGTTTTTTACTTTTTCGATTTTGATTGCAGATTTTTTTATGAAGATGATTTTACTTTTGAAACCGATTCCGGAAATGAAAGCGACCTCATTAAATACCTGTAAACAAAATCGAAAAAGTAAATAACGGCCTTTGTACAGATTGATATCAACTATTCAATGCAAAATAGTAATTTAAAAATACTTAAATTCAAACGAGATATCTTTATAAATGTCTTCATAGGATTAGCATTAGCGAACGGGTCTTTTTGTTTGATTGAAGTAGCGTCTTAAGGTATAGCTCTAAAAAATTAACCACATATGCATTTCTTTATAGTATTCAGGCTAAAACAAAAACAAAATAACATATTTTGCTTATTTTTAGATTTCAACTTGAAAACAGAAACATTTTTTGAAATTTTTGAATGTTTTGTTAAAATTAAATTTTAAACGAACATTTTTATATATATTTTGGTTTTAATTTAGAAGTACGTGTGTTATGATTCAGTTTTGTTCAATTATTTTTTTTTAATGTACAGAATTTAGAGTTTTATCATGCGCGCAGCACTTCGTGATTTTAATTCACCCATTGATGAGATCAATTTTTAAATTTAAATTTTAAATATTAATTTTGAATATACAGCATTTATTTTTCTGGCTAATTTTTTTAAGAATGTATACTTTAGGCAGAAAGGAAAAAAAGGATAGTAAACTCGTATTATAAATGTTTTGGTACTCTGAAAAGACGATGTAATTGATCGTTTCGAAAAACTCAAAGGTGCAGTGCCGACTTAAATATAATTAATAGGTATCAAATTTAAGTAATCATAATTAACTGTCACATATTGATCATTATTTTTAAAAATTATAATTTACCCACAACTCTTCGACAAATTTTGCGAATTATACCAGTCAAAAGCCCTTTTGTGTCTGATTTGTAATAAACATTTTTTTATGTATTTTTGCATGTAGAATCCGAAATCTGCTATAAGAAATTTTTTATCTCGCAAGGATTTCACAAAATGTTAGAAGTTGTTTTAACATACATCGTAAAATACGTGGTGAAATGTAGATTATAATTTACATTATGTGGTCATATAATAAGGAAATGAATGACTAGGTTAAAACTATTACTTTTATGCACCCTGCTGTAAAAGTAACTATCAAAGCATTAAGCACTGTCAACAATAAATACATTTTCTTATTTTGAAAAAAAGCATTGTAATATTAACATTATGGGCTTTTGTACAACAGTTTTGTGACCGTATTGGTTCATAGTTTGTTTTAAGTAATTAAGAACACATTTTTACTGATGAATATTATGTTTTGTTTGTATTTAAAACAGTCAATTTCTGTCAAATATTTCAATTTTTATTTATGTAACTGCCCTGTATCTAATAAATGTGACGTTATTGAGAGAATGTGATTGTTCCACTGAATTCAGCTGTCTAAAATTAGTTAAATGCACCCGCATTTACAAGTCATATACAGAAATAAAATATTGTTGACCAGTATTACTATTACCTGATAGCAGGACATAATTACAACTTAATTTACTTTCTAAAACAAACAAAGTACACAGAAAAAAATTAATCCAACGATGAGTTAAGTATACTATTAAATCAACTAAACTTCTACGAAAACTAATTATGCACAAGGAAATTAAAATTAACCTATCATAGAATTAATTATATCAGAAAATAATTACCAATTATCATTAAAATAAACTGTACATGTGTAGGCTACTAGTTAATTATATTACACATGGAAAGTCTTTAAAATCTTTTGATAACAAATTGACTAGTTTCATGTACTTCATACGGTGACATTCTCAGAGTTTGAAAATAACAAATAAATTATTTTCTCGTAAACAGAAAATAGTTTTGAAAATTAATAGCAAATAGTTTATTTGTGATTTTCTGACCCTCACAATGTCACCTCTGGAAGTGTATGAAACCATTTGGTTTGTTATTAAACCGATTTTCCAGACTTTCTACATGTACTGCAAAATCTCTCATAATATATAAATGTATGCTTTATTCTAATAAACCACAAATTAATTTATTTGATCATACATTCTTTTACATTTAAAAACAAAGCATCCCTGCCTGCTAGGCGTAAAGGTAGAGGTAGATTTCGAAGTTTACTAATTTCACCAAAAAAACTAAATCAAGATTAGAAATAAAGACATTTTAACAATTTTATCTGGCCGCTTTTGACAAGTTTTTTATTTCATTTTTTTGTAAGAGCTGGTTATATCAGAATCATGTTAATACGATAATTTTTCTTCAAACCCTTTTTTTGTTTAAATTGTTTTTGCTGTGAGAGTTGATCCTATCAAAAACTAGTCAATATAATAGTTGTAGATAATATTAAGTAGATTTATAATAAATTTAAGCGGATTTGATATCTTTTGAATTGTCGAAGATATGAATTTTCTTTTTCAAACCTCCACCACTTTTTTGTAGTTTTATTTTATTTTTATTTATTTATTTATTTATTTATTTATTTTTTGCGGTAAGATTTGGTCCTATCAAAAACTTATCAGTATGAAAGTTGTAGATAGTTTTATGAAAATTTATAATAAGTTTACGTGAATTTGATATCTTGAGAATTAACGAAGTTACGAATTTTTTTCTCCCTAAAACCCCATTTTTTTTTCGCTTCTGAGAGCCATTTTTAATTTTATAAAAAATCTGTGATACATAAATATTTGGCTCTTTACTACAAGTAATAATAACTTTAAACTGATTTGATACGTATTATAATTAAAAAGTTATGGTTTTTTCTCGTTTTTCACGAAACCCATCCTTATTTCCTCGATCTTGGTCCAATTTTATCCATTAACGAACTTGACTGAGATTTTCTAACTCTTGATTTTATGTATCAGTTTGGTCGAGATTTGTGCAGAATTATGGAAAATATCGTGTCCATAAAAAAAGTGATATAGGTAGATAGATAGATAAACTTTTTAACTGGAGCAGTTTGGGGTTCTAGGGTCATGATCGGCGTAGATCTGCAAAAATATTTCAGAAATTACAAGGTGCGGGAGAATGTAATAGGTAGTATTTCTTACAAAATCTACCTAAAACAGAAAATCATACATCGAGCATAGATTCGGAAACACTTTCCAAAGCTAAAAGAATATTGTTACGAAATTTCATTTGTTCATAGAATGAAATGAGAACTTAGAAAAACACATAATTCTGTAAAAATCCGTTTTCAACAATTACTGTCCGTATCCGATAATATACGCGGATTATTTTAATGTAGCCCTTGCTGAGAAAACAAAATACGGTTCTGTCATCTAGAATCTAAATTGTGGCTCTAGAAAAAATAGTTCCATGTCATCCCTATAAATTCCACTTCCCTTTTCTATAGAGTTCTAGAGTCTCCTACTAAAATTCAAGAGCATTTTCCTATATTCTGGTGGTCAAACTTATTTAAAAATCTCTGCAAATAGATACGAACACAAGAGGTTAGATTTAATAACTATAATTCGAATTTATGAAACCATTCCAGAAATCAAGCGATGATTTCTCGCTATAGAAATGATTCATTATCATTTCGTCACATAGAAAACAAGAGACTAGAAATTCTAGATCATTTCATCTATTCAGCTTAGTTGTTTACTCTACACGAATAGCTCGGAAATCTATATTTCTAGTTTAGGGATTCAAGAAATAACTACCTACAGACGTGTGAAAATTATTAGAATAATTGTGAAATTTACAATAAAATCTTGTTACGTTAAAGAGATTATACATTATTTAAAAAATATAAATACATTTAATATTTCGTGTGCATCCTCTTGTTTTTTAGCAAAGATTCGATACGTCATGGCATACTTTGTATGAGTTTTTTGGCAATTAATTTGTATTTGCTTGTCATGGTGCCAAATTTGGATGGGTCTTTCTATCAGACCATTCTTGTTTGTGATGTTGCATTTCTTTAATTTTTTCTTTACAATAACCAAAAGAGTCTCCGTGCGGTTCATTTCTGGACGGTTTCCAGGCCATGGAAAGGTTTTCATGTTTTTTTTCATTCAAATATGTGATCTCAGATGAAGCTTTATGGCACAGAGCTCCATCATGCATGAATATGAAGTCTCCATTTGGAAACCAGTCTTTTAATTGGGAAATTAGTCTTTGTTCAAGCACTTTTTATTATACTGATACTGGTCCATCATGTCCTCTACAATGTATAAATGTCCAGTACCCTGAGCAGACATCACGTTCCAAACCAATACTTTAATAGGATGTTTAACCGTTTGTTCTATGCAATTAGGAGAAAATGCTTCGCTGGTACTTCTCCCGACATATTGACTACTTTTTTCTGATATCGAAAATATTGATTCATCAGAAAAACATACCTAAAAGATAAAAATACTTTAAGGTGTGTAATTTGTAGAGAAATATTCTTATAAAGAAATTTTTAATCAGTATGCAAAAAAAACATCATTTCAGGAAAAGAAATAAACAACTTGAATTCAACTGATTAATTAAAGAAAAATTAATATTTCACACCTTGCTCCAGTCGTTTCCTAATTGTTCTTGCACAACTTTTGCCCAAGCAAGTCTCTTCTTTGCCATAGCAGATGTGATTTTAGCCTTTTTTCGAGGACGACGAGCACTGAGTCCAGCTGAGATGAGCTTTCTACGGATAGAAGAATCACATACATTTATTCATGCGCTTGTAAAGAGTTTTTTAATTTATTACTCCTTGCTCTTCCGTTAGCTTTAGCAATCTGAATTAATTACCTTTCTGTTCCTGCAGTAAATTTACTTTACCTTTCGATTTTCCCTACTGTAGAATTTTCATACTCACATCTGGAGTCCAAAGATCTTTTCATTCTACACACAGATGCTAGCGAAATTTTTGCTTTTTTAGCGATTTCGTGCTCTGTATAGTGTTTCTTGGATGAAACACTTTATCACAGCTAGTTTTCCAGGAAAAATATCACTTGCTTTATCCATAATCACGCAATAATCCTTTGACAAGCGAAAAAAAGCAACCAATTAGTATAAACTGATCAAAACAGCGAAAAGAGTTGTTTTAAGAATAACATAATACTGATGTCAACTCAAGAAAAGAAAGAAAATACTAGTACAGCAGGCAGATGATTTAAAAATTTTATTTTAAATTCGTTTGTTAATCAAACAAATTCTTTATGCAATGCAAACTATTTGATTACTTTGGATCAGATATTTTTTTTTAAATGGCAACATTTAACAAAATTGTATCCCCAAAACTATTCTAAAGAAGTGAAAGATTGACTGGATTAACAAAACAAATTACCATTCATGAAACACTGCAACTATATACAATATTAATCAAGAAAACTGAAAAGAATCTCAATTATTCTAATAATTTTCACACGTCTGTATTTATTCTAAATCGAGGTGGTATATATTTTTCTCAGTGCTAAATACAATCTATAGAATTCATACTTCCATATAATATACTCAAAATTAAACAAGTTTAAAAATGCATACCACAGTCGAAAAATGTATTTCCAGATATTATTGATCTTAATCATTCCGGCAACCGAATTCTTTGGTTTGTCTCTGTAAATGAACTCTAAATGTTGTACAATTTATAACTATAGAAAAGAGGTTGTAGTGCACTTCAGTTATTTAATTGTGTTTCAAGTGTCATAACATCATTAAATTGCATCCAAAACGATTTTTTCCCATAGATCATAATGTAATGAAATCCTTTTGTGCGTCCCAGGTAACGATCTATAAATGCTAGATATTTTATAATCTTGACAATGTATTTTACTGTCCATCTCATTGTTACCTAAAAATCTCATTATATCTGAAATGCCGTAACATCAATAAAATTCATCGTAAACTATTTTCTCCATAGTGTAATGTAACAAAATTATTTTAGTGCCCGTCTAAACTAACTAGAAATGCTACACACTTTATTTTCAATACCGAAAATTCTATAGTAAACCTCAATAACATATAAAAATTTTATGACAATCCGACTATATTTACGAAAGTTAGAGTACGGAAAGACAGACGGCAGACAGACAAACCGAATTCATAAACACTTTTCGTATACCGAATATTTCAGGAGTTCGGTGCGAAAGTAAAACGCGATAAACAAAAAAAAAAATATATCCATGGATCGGAGAGACATGCGGTTTGAAGATAAATGTTTAACGTGTTGCGGGATTTTGTATGACACCAACAAAACATTATTTCAAAATCTCGACAGTGAAGACGCTACTGCAGATAATTCTATGGCATAATTCCATATTGCTCACACAACGCAAGATTTGGAATCAAAAACATTAGAGAATACTGCGTATAAACTTTTTTTTATCCAAATCTTGCATTGTCTGAGCAATATGGAATTATTCCACGGAATTATGTGCAGGAGCGCCCTCTATTGTGGATATTTTGAACTGATTTTGCTGTTAGTGTCATACAAAATCCCGTAAAAAGCTGAATATTTATCTGCCGACCGCATGCTTTTCCAACCCATGTATAATTTTTTATCGCGTTTTACTTTCGCACCGAACTTTTGAAATAGAGTAAAACCTCCCTAAAGCGACCGCGTTCCGTTCCAATAAATATGGGTCGCTCCGAGAGGTGGTCTCTCAATGGAAGTCGTGTTTAAATCTAGATTTTAATTGTTGAAAAAAAGGTAACAATAAATGTTACTAAAATTTATTTTTCACATTAGGAAAAAATATGAAAATTTAAGTATCAAAACAAAAGTTAATTTTACACAAGTTAATTACTGCAGAGTTTAAAAAATGAATACATTGACGTTTGCTGATTTTGCGGTTTTGTCTTTTATAACTTTTATTTCGAAGCTCAGTAAATAAATGCAATTTTTTTGGATCGGAACAAATAATGACGATTTCATTAATTTATCAATTTCTTTAAGAGTTTCCTGACAGAATAAGGCAGGGGAGTTTATTGGCCGTCATTCTTAATTTGTCATCAGAGTTAAATTCATTGCCTAAAAATACACAAAGGGGTTTAAGCACTTAAAAGTTACCGGAATAAAACAAATTCTAAACTTAGTTTAGAAGTTTGATGAGTAATGCGTTCTTCGGAATTATTTTTCTAAAAAAACCTTCTTCAAGCGACTAGGAAAAAACGGAATTTGTTTCATTCTCTTCAAAGAAATGGGTCACTCATGGAGGGAGTTCAACTGGGATGGTCTCTGAATGGAGGTAAAATTAGTATTGACCTTATGGGAATAAATTTTGTTCCATGAAAAAAGGGTCGTTCAGGGAGGTGGTCGCTTAATGGAGGTGGTCGCACAGGGAGGTTTCACTGTACCTGGTATATCAAAAGTGTTAAAAATACTCTGACAGGTCTGGGTATAAAATAATGTAGGAAAATATAGGGTAAAATGGGATACTGTGATATTAGTTGCCTCTTTCAGCCAGAATTTTCGACAACATTTAACAACAAAACGATTTCGTAAATACTTTGCACTTATACCTGTGAAATAATATCATTATAAATATGTGTTTTGTATATCATATTTTTATTAATAAATGCTTTTCAGGAAAATTTCAAATTCATTCTGTTTTAGTTCGCTACTTCAACAAGAGTAATTACGATTTCTGCGAAGCTTATGAAATGATGAACATATTTTAGGCAGTTTCGGAAGTTATAATGAAGATAATATTATTTTGTTTGTAAATATAATCAACAGACTTTTAATAGAAAGTTTAGTTGTTTAGTTAATTAATGTTCAAATATTAAATATATTGCTCTTGTGAAGAGTACAATGTAACTCGCAGAAAAGTCCCATATATTTTCAAACAAAACTCTAGATAGGAAAAGCATGTATGCATCAAAGCTCAAAATATTTCTAAGTCTCAAGGTTCTGTAGGAGATGATCAAAAGAATCGATTCATCTCAACCAATCTTGCCTTTTAACTGAAAAGGAGCAAGACATGAAAAGAATAGGAATTACGGAATCCCTTTTAAGTAGCAAGCTTGCCGATATTTTCCCAGGACTATTTAAAAGTGAAACTAGGGGCGAAATTTTCTCACGCTAGAAGAGAGGATCCCTCTGGACTAAGGCTACTAAATAGATTAGAAGTGTATTTAGAAGCTCTACTCTGGACGTATGATATCGAAGTTTGTTAATGATGTCACTCAGCCTAGGTTCTGAGTGGGCTATAGATAGCCTTTGTATTAAGAAAGGCGAGTTAACGAGCAGAGGAAGGGAGGCAAAAAGGAAGAGGTGTGTTTGTGATCCCAGGGAGAGAGTTGCTCTCAGAGTGGGGACTACGATTTCGGACAGGTCCGAAGAAAATAAAAACAGTCTGCCGACTCAGGCAGGATAATATTGCTCCGATAGAAACCGCGAAGTAAAAGGAGTTGACAACGTATTGTTGTATACAAGAAAACAGCGGCAGCAGTTTTCGTACGAACTAAATGAATAAAATGTGAAAGGACTAAATTTTTAGTGATAAAGAATCCATTAGAAGATTGGATGCTAATCCCACATATTCTGAACTTGAGCTTTTATATGAATACTGGTCGAAAGCTGTAACGTATACAAAATAATAATATAGTTAGATTTTAAGCGATAACCAAGAAATTTAATTTATTTTATGTCATTTCAATAAATTGTTTGGTTTAAATTCTATTTGGGCCTCCGCTTGACTGAAGTTCCACGCTACCACTTCCACCCTTAAGTCGAAGGTTTTACACTCATTTTTAAAACAAGGTCTAAATACTTTCATTTCTTGTATTTTTAATACACCAAGGGAGTTTTTATGCCTCTTCATTATTGTACCTAATAAGGGGAATTAGAGCAAAACTATATGAGGACCCCAGAAGCCAAGGGGTATAAGTGACAAAATTGTAAAAATTGAACTAAGTGCACAGACGATCTGGAAATATGCTTTTTTCTTTTCAGGTAAAGAAATATAAGTGATTTTCTAATTATGTGTTGTGTTTTAGAAATCAACCACCATTGCCGAATAATGATCAATATTGAATAATTATAAATATAAAGAAAATTGCACTCTACATTTTTCAGATTTATTGAAATAGGAGTTCAAAGACCACTGTGAAACAAGCAGCAGTTTCCTATTTCAATTCAGTCAATTATTATTTATGTTCAACTTTAACGTCAATTATCTTTGAACTCAATTTACTCTAAATCGAAATTTTGTCATTTGTATCCCTTGGCTTCTGATGTCCTCATATAATCAAGCGAAATCTAATATCGAATATAATAAATCGTAAAAAAAATCATTATTAATTGCCTCTTCACGCCCTTAGCCACATATGTGTACGTTTAGATGTTTACAATTTTAATTACTGTCAATAATAAAAAGAACAAAATTTGGATAATAACTTATTCACTACAGAATCCCCCAACAAGATTAAATGTTTTATGGTTTGGCTGCAATGATAATGTTATTTCCGACATACAGTTAGAGATATAAAGAAAAAACGTGGAGTAATTTTATGACAGTCAGTGTTGTTGGATTATTTGAACAAATCGTTAATATTTGATACAAATAATAAGAGATATATAAAATATAATAAGTTTTAATAATTTGTAGAAATGTAAGAAAGTAATTTATTGTTTTTTTTTTATTTTATAAGAAATTATTTCACTTATAAATTACTATTAACGCCCAGCGGTCCCAAGGGTTTGCGTCATTTTTTTTGTGAGTTTTTTTCTTTCTTTTTTTTCTTTTTGAATTACTATTAATATAAAATCAATAAATCGTAAAGAAAATAAAAAATAAATAAATAAATAAAATAAACAGTCAAGTGTGAGTACCTATTACTCGCCCTCAGAGGGTTCCGTATAATAAATATATGATTTATTAACTGTATTATTTTAAATAATCATTACTAAAACAATAATAAGACTTTGTAAAAAACTGTACAACATAGGGTTGTGTATAGCTGCATATACTAGAAAAGTATGGATGGGTAAATATAACATAAAAGTTTAAAGAGACATCAAGCCTAAATAATACAGTTTGGACTATACAGTTTTGCTCTAAATCCCCTTATTAGGTACAATAAGGAATTTTTATACCAATATTTGAGAGGGGATGTGCGAAATTTATTGACTACTCAGAGTAAGAAAACAATAGCCCCAAGTATTTTATATACAGGCATGTTCAATCATTTAATCACCAACCCCTCAAAAAATATAAACTGTAAGGCCTAACATTTCTTTGAGATTTTTAATTTAACGAAATTATTTAATAAGTGTTAAACTTTACAACTTTGAGGTCTGGGCCCGAGTGTCACTCGAGTTGCCTTTTTAGGTGAAGCGAATTAAGCCCGAAAGTTTCTCGGGGTCAACTTTTAACTCTCTGAGTATAAAAATACTTATTATATACGGTCTTTTCAGATATTATCTACAAACCTTTTATTATGAAAAAAATATTAGGTTGTAACGAAAGTTTTCCGCCAAATCACCATTACATAATAGTAATTCTAATATATATAATTAACTGTAATTTTATATATAACCACCATTCCGCCAAACCTTCATAGTGTCATATGTTACAACGCTAGTACCTAAAGCTTTACACTTTATTCGGCGACATTCTGTAGCTGACTTTTTGCAACAGAACTGGAAGTAAATGATGGTTCTAATCTGGTAGCGTGATAGTTCCATTTCAGACACCTTGTACTTAATGATAACGATATTTTTTTTTACAAATTTCACAATACAGTGTTATAAAGCAAGTCTCTTTTTTTTAAATGCTAAAAATCGTTTGACAAAATATGAGCAAATACGTCAACGCGAACTGTTTGCACAGACCGTATTAGATGTGGCGGGAAACTTTCGTTAGAACCTGATATATAGGTAGCAACACTAAACAGAAGTAAGCATATGAAAATGTCTAGAGTCAGAGCTTAATTCAAACTTATTGGGAACATTGTGATGTTGCTCTTTATGCTTTTAAATGCACTACACAAAAGTAAATTTTACTAAATAATGTTTATATGGAAATAAAACCTATTTTCAGATATTTGTACAACATTTGGGTAAGTTTTTATTCAAGTCTATGTAAATTTGTACATTTAAAAATGATGTTTTCTTAAGCAAAACTTTTTTCTAAATATAAACATGCTTTTTCCATTAATTTCTCATTAAATATTAATTTTTAGCACATTTAAATTAATTCCTTGATTATGAAAAAGAATATTCTGAAGTTTATAATAAAAAATTATTAAAATGCATATATTTCAAGTGCTTTTATTTTAATCATTAAAAGTACCAAATACACTCAGTCAAGAGTGATACATGCGGTTGAAATAGCTCGGACCTCAAAGTGTTAATAAATATATAACAAGAAATTATCATTTGATATTCATAGAAAATCTAGTTCTTAAAATTACAATATTTTCAGAAAAACTTTAAAAATAGCTTAAATATTACATTATATCATTTGTTTTCACTGGAAACTTTTCATTTATTCGGTAACTGCTGAAATTTTTTATTGAAACATATTCCATATATCTTTAAAATTACTTTAAATGTCAAACGGAAATCTTTGAATACTACCAGTTTGAAAGGCCGACATAAGGTTAAATTTATTACGTTTCTTTTACATTTTTCAAATTGAAGAATTCTAAAGATTTTTTAGGATTGGACGAATTTCAGATTAACTGATTTGCATAATATTTAAAAAGGTGAAAGGGAATCGTTTTCGAACGGTTCTTTGTTAAAATGCATCTCATTATTAAGGCTATAAGGGGCATTGTGTTTTGACTAACTTATAACCTTTTGAATTGTGAACTTTTAATTGTAAAGGATTTTTGCTTTTATGAATTTGAAAAATTCAACATTTGAAAAATTAGCATAAAACACATACTTGGATACATTTGAATAATTTTCTTACAAACATATGAAACTAATGTCACAAAATATCGAGTTAAAGAGTGACTGCAGTTGAAAAATTGTTAATACAGAAATAGGGTGAGTTGTAACCGAACAATACATACACAAGATTTAATATTAAAAACTATGAATTTTACATATTATATATATATATATATATATATATATTTTTATAATTTATATTAATTATTACTGAATTTATTTTGTTTTATAGCATATAGCTATATGCTATATATTATCAATGTTCTAGAATTATTTAAATTCTTAGTTTAGTTTAAATTAGTTAGCTAATAGAATATTTTGTATGCTTTTTAAATTTTATTTACAATAGTTTTTTTTTTTAATACATAGTGTGGTTTATATTAGGTTTATAATTATCTATATATAAGGATATGTTTGGTTTTGCTGTAAAAAATTTTTTTTACATTCAAATGCTTACAAATGTTTATCTTGTGACATTTGAACAATAAAAGTAATACTAGATGGCAGCACCAAAATTTGTCTTTTGACGATAAGTTCTAAATTTTAATTTTTCTAGCTCCATTTCAGTTATAATTTACTACACCAGGGGAAATTTTTAGCTATATTTTGAGGATATTGTTAAACAATTATTAATTAATTTAATAGTGCATTTAAAATAATGTAATTACTTTCTATTTATTTTATTTTATATTATATTAAATGTATTTAACATGGTGTTTCAAAATGTATTAACTGCATCCTTTGGTATCAATTACTGTGATTTCTTAACTGTTTTATATCACCTTAATCTTTATGATATTTTGGTAGCCATGTGCGCGTGGATATTTGTAAAATACTGAAATATTACTCGGTATGGTGTTTATTATTTCTATTTTATATTCTATAAATATCTAAATAGGTTTTATTGTTTCTTCCATTTCATATTATTTGTTTCTATTCTGTTTTCATTTTTAATCAATTCACTTGATTTTAATGGTTGTTTAGGCACAGGTGAAAATAATTTTTAGCTTTAGCTTATTTTTCTCACAGAAAACGACCATATTGCTTATATCATTGAATTCTGTGCCCTTGACAACGTAATTCAATATATAAGCTTTTCCATTATTTGTCGGTGTCCACTTTTTTGTTTTTCTTCCATAATAAATCTTATAATAAATTAATTGATTTTTTTTTATACTTACAGCTTTAATTCATAATATTACGGTTTTTGATGGTGGTGGGTTATGTTTAATTAATGGTTATATATATATATATATATATATATATATATATATATATATATATATACACAATCCAATAAATCAGGTTATTGTCATGTTGAACAAGCATTTTAAATAAACAACTTTAAATGCACATTTTGTTTTGTTAATATTACATGTATAAGTTCTATTACACTGCTGAAAATGTTTATTTGAGAAATGATATCATCCGAAAAACAAATATTTCGGGTAATTACACGGTCGAGAAAACTGGTAAATACACTGTAAAAGCTACTTCTTGAAGTCTCCCAAAATTAACAGAGTAAAATGCGCACAAATTTGCTAATATTGCATGTATAAATTCACAGCTAAAAATATTTATTTGATAAATAATAAAATCCAAAAATCGATATTTCATGCGTTACCGAGTTTAAAAAAATTGGTTATTACACTATAAAAATTATTTTGTAGCATTGCCAAAAATTAAGAGTGTAAAATTCTCATTATTTTCCTAATATCGCATGTATAAATTCTGTTACATACCTCAAAATATTACTTTGAGAAATGATATCATCCCAAAAACCGATATTTCGTATAATTAGGAGGTTGAGGAAGATGGTTAATACACTGTAAAAATTTATGTGACGTTACTCCACAAAATTGGTGGCAGCCTTTCTGTCTCCATTTTATTGAGTAATTTGACCGATATAACTGGTGTTATGCTACACAAATGTGCAAGATTTACACCAGTTATATCAGTTTAAATAACACCATTATATAAGTTAAACTAGGACTTCCCTCAGAGGGATTAGTCTGAGCGATATTACTGAGAACATAGATTTAATAATAACATGTGGAAGCAAAGAAAATGAGATGTTATATTTAATTGTCCATATACTGCGAAAAATTGAAATGATGAAAATAAACGAATTGTAGAATTACAAAATCTTATATATAAATTCGTATACACTGTTTAAAAAAATGGGAAATCAAACCATTCAAGACAGCCATGCATGGTTATAAAATTGAAAGTACACAATATATTAAAAGTAAAATAGAAAATGAAACACTAATTTACTTATATCGGAAATTTAACTGCATAAAATGATGTCAAGAACATAATCAGACGCTCCGCACCAATTTGAGTAACTTTAAATGACAAATATATGATGTTTAAAAAGAATGGACTATACTTTATATGGTGTGTGCTCCCCCGGAATATTAATATTGTACAATATCTGTTTTCCACGGATGCAATGAGGTTGTCGATAGCATTTAAGGAATTCTCTTCTCAAAATCTAATATAGTATCAAAATACCGAATACATCAAAAGTGGCATGCAATGCTTCGTTAGAGTGTGTTTTAGATATGCTCGATCGGATTTAAATGATGAGTGTATGCTGGCCACTACATATGCTGTATTGTTTTGTTTTCAAACATATTCTGCACAAGTTGAGCTGTATTTAGCATGTATTAAATAAAAGAAATCGGCAATGATTACAACATAAAGTATGACACAAGATCTGAATATATCGTCTGCATAACTTTTGAGCTGTCAAAGTGTCATTTGAAGTAATTTACAAATCCATACATATTTATTCAGCAAATCATGCAAGCTAACATACGCCATTTTGAACCCGATTGCAAAATTTCACCAGAATAAGTTAATATATAAAAAATCTACTAATGATAATTGATAATATGACCTTATGATAAAATGTCTAGAAAAATGAATCGGATAAAAAATTCATATCACATTTAAAACGGCACTTCCCTCTGTTAGTGGCCTTGGCGAGAGAGAGAAAAGCCTAGAGAAGGAACACTTTAACAAGTACTTTCGGGCAACCGACTCACTGTTTCATACATGTCTTTATTCAATATTTACACAATTTATTTAATGCTAGGTGGGTATCTATCAGTTTTGTTGCATTTAAATCGCATGTTTTGCGGAGGAAATGCAGCATTATGAAATATTTAAAGTTGCTGTACCTAATAATTCCAAATTAATGGTAATTGAGATCGCTTTCCTTTAATTTCATCTTTTTAAATTTTAAATTTTTTAGAAACCATTCATAGAGACAATTGTATATTTTAAAACTAACCCGAAGCAAAATTTCAAGATTTTGGGCTCAGCAGTAACAGAGAAATAGAAAATTTTTGAAAGTTTTTTGTTCCTGCACTGTTTTTTATAGCGACATTTTTAGAAATTGTTCTATTGCGAGAATTTACGTCATGATAAATACAGCCATGTCAATTTTCATGTTTATATTCCTAACAGTTCCATGTTCTTCGTTACTTAGATCATCTTTAGATCTTTTTCCGCTTTGTTTAGTCTTTCTATTTTTTAGAATTCGTTCTACAACGACCATTCACATCTTATTAATTACTACCATGCCAAAGTTCTAGTTTCTAACCCCAACAGTATCCCAAAAATTTTAGTATTCCAAATAAATCATAGTTTAGAACCTTTCTAGAAATTTTTACGTTTATCCGTCAAATTGAACCTTTTAGAGAGCGTTCATTACGAGTATTTACATCTTAAAAGTAACTACTGCACCAAATTTAAAATTTCTAACCCAATCAATATCGCAGAAATCACAATTTTAGAACTTTTTTGCTCCTGGAGTGATGTAGGTTCTTGCACTGACATAAAATAGTCTTTTTTTCGGAGCACAGATGGCCACCAACATTTTTTTAAGTTGGCTATGTAGTTTCAGAAATAACACCTCACAAACGTACAAGCATTAATATTATTATATACTTTATAATATTATAACGCTTTATAATATTAGCATTAGATGTACAGATACAAAAGCCATTTATCTGTTACAAGCTAAAGTGCCGGCGTTGCCCAGAATTTGAAAGATGTTTGTTCTGAAAAATCAATTTCAAAATTTAACATACAACACAAAACAAACATTAAAAAAAGCAGTCGAAATGTTGTTGAATGAATCATATGAAAACGCTATATAAAAATGTATAAATGTATAATAACAGACGCAAAAGAATACAGCTATAAATGAACTTATTTCAATTTATAATTGGAGCAATAATGTTAAAATACACCAATATTTAACTAATCGAGTTTTTATTATGCTTCAATACATTTTTCACACTCATATGACGTTATACTATATCCACCATGCCCTTTATATTTCCAATATGACGTAATATTTTCCTCTTTCACGTGGAAACCTTGAAATAGAAAAGTTATGAAGTTATATTCACTTTCATTTAAATTCGTCAAACCATTTATTTCATTTTCATATTTCACGTGAATATCTTGTAATAGAAAAGTTATGACGTAATATTCACCTTTTTTTTAAATTCGGCAAACTATTTATTTCATTTTCATTTTTCACGTGGAAATCTTGCAGTAGAAAATTAATTGTTGTAGTAATAATTTTATTGTGTTTTTTAATTGTTGGCAACTGCTATAACGAAAAATGTTTAAATATGATAAGAAATTGCTGTTAAATTGGTGGTTTTTTATTAATTAAAATTTAACTATAAGTTATTTCGATTCCGGATTACTTTAGTTGGCTCGGCTTTGTTTTAATACACATGTACGTTAGGGTGGGTCGAAAAAACCGAAATATTTATAATCGAAACGTAATAGGGCGGAAAAGTTGCCTTTTGTTATAAAGAATCAATTCGTAAAATATTAAACCGATCGGTTAATATCTTTTACCGCCGCAAGCGGGCCAAAGTTCCGAAAAATCGCAAAAAACATGATTTTTGCAGTTTTTTTTCTAAATTATCCAAACATAGCTATACAATTTCTAATAAAACGCAATAGCTAATTCAAGGTATCAGTAATCTAATATTAAAATTTTATTATGGTGGCATCATATCTTTTACAGCCGCAAAAAAACCAAAATTTCTAAAAAAATTTACAAAATTTAAGTTTTTCTTTTTTCCCAATTGTAATAATCTTTTAATATTTTTAGCTTCCCATTTTTATATTTTTATCTTCATCTTAATCGCCATAATATTTATATTTCTAATAGACTGAAAATGTTATTTTCTGTTGAATTTAATTTCGCACAGATTGTTTATCATGACGATGTAATGCTACCAAAAATATCTGCACTACGATAGAAACACCCTCAACTGCATGCGCGCAAATTTGTTTCTCTTTATAAAAAGGCAAATTTCACTTGGTTGTTTTTTTTTATAGTTTATTTTCCTACTCGACAGTGTCAATGTTTGACGTGCAGTAATTGAAAGTTAGTACACGTGTGAGAATCATTAAATTTCGGTAGAAGTAATAGATTTTAAAATTAAGTTTCGCAGTGTAAATGGAAACACCTAAGAAGGCAAGTAAGTTTCGAAATCGTTCGACTTTCACATGTCCTCTATTTGGAAGCCCGAAGGAATTAACACAATGCAGATTACCAACCTATGAAGACGTATTGAGCTATTGCTTTCAAGAAAAGCGTAATCTTGCACCGGACGTCGGCGATCAATAACTCAAATTCTCCGCTATTGCCGAACGTGTAGCTAAAAAAATTGAAAGTGTCTACAATAAATCATCTATACCAACAGTTTCGCATAATCGGGTCATAGCGATGTTAAATATATATCATAAAAGATATAGGAACATGATCAAGTCTTACAGAAGGGATAAGGATAAACCCAACTTTCAGAAGAAACTTAATAATTTCGTAGATGATGCAAAAAAAAAACATTGTTTGATATAGCCGCATGTAAATGCAAAGATTTGAACAAATGCAATTGTAAGAAACAAAATAAGGTTCCAAAAAGAGAACGTGCATTTTTGCTGGATCAACGGACGACAAAGAGTCGGTTATATTGATCAATTAGATGCTGAATATAATTCACATATACTAAAGAGAGTGGAAAGAAAAGCCCGTTCACAAAAACGGATGACTAAAACAACAGAAAAATTATCTAAAAAGGTCGCCTTGTGTGAGAATGATTCTTCTACGGATGAGTTGACTGAACTAATCGAAAATAAAATTTCATTTTCTGTTGAAAGTGCTGATTGTAAACCAAAAAACCCCTTTTTTCAAATCTCAAAATATGCGAATGAATCTTGCAGCAACTTCAATGTTAAGAGATAGATATGGTGTATCTGACAGGGCTACTGCCGCATTAGCATCAGCAGTTCTCCAGGACGTAGGTATCATAAACGAAGATGATACTTCAAAAGTTATAGATAAGTCTAAAATCCGAAGAGAGAAACGGAGTATTAGATCTCAAATAAGTAGAACATTTGACATACATCGCTGTCATCGCTGTCCTTAACATAGGAAGCAAAAGAGGTGTTATACGTTTGCTAGAGGACAAATTTCAAAGACCACTGCAGTGGCTTCCTTGCCTTCTGCACTTCAATGAGCTCCCTCTGAGACACCTTTTTGAACATCTTGATGGACAAACGATGGGTCCTCGGTCCTATTGTGGGCCAATTGGGAAATCTCTTGCGACTTGCGAATTATTACCAGTTGCAACATTAAGCCAATTAAATCTGATCTCTTAGCTGTTAATAAAGACAATTTGCCAACTGACCAGAAGTATATGTTTGAAATAGTGCAAGCTGTTTCAACAGGCGAGTGTTCAATTGACTTATCTCGCTGAAGACCTGGACCAATATCTCACACAAGGTGGATCACTACTGCTAATGGAATTTTGAGACTCTATGTTGGAACAGATGAACCCTCTTCTGAACTTGTAATGCTACCTGAGTACATAGTGAAAGTGTATTGCATCGGTTGGTTCACTATTAAAATGAATCCATCATGCTTCCATGGTGCCCAGAATTTTATGGACTATAATTAAAAACACCCGTTATTTGCCGGGCAATCTACAAAAGATAATAGATCCTGTAATTTCACGAAATGCTTATTTGGCAAATCACGAAAATATCCTTATTGGAATGCTAGCAGATGAAAGACAGCACATAAGGACCCTAGCTTTGAAGAGGATTGCCAAAGCAAGAAATTTTGCAGAGTCCAATAGCGCCATCCGGCATTTCGTTATTCCAGACTTGAACTTTGAAGCTGAAAACTATATCGATTTAATTGACTGGCAAAACTGTGAACTAACGGAACCGTCTATTACGATTTATCTATCATCTGACGGTCTCACAAAGCTGGTGAGTTTGAGAGGTTCGATGAAAGATATAAATTTCCTTGCCATACACAGGCAATAGAGAGATGTGTAAAATTAGTCACGAAGCAGATTCGAAAGTTTGTGGACAAGAGCAGAGGGAGGGTTACATTAGATCAACTTTGGCCTCTCGAGGAATAATGGCTTCATTTGAAAGCAAATCAGATTATAAAATTCATTTCAAATAAATATACTTTCAATTTTATTTAACCCAATTCTGCTAAAAATATCTTTATTTCACTTAATAAAATACTTCATTTTATATCATTTTTGTAATTTGTGGTGCATCAAGGAACTTCTGTCTATTGCTGACATGAAGTAAAACAGCAGAGCATGAAGCGATCTTCAACAAAAATAAGTGAGTACCTTTATTTTTTTTATTTTATCTTTTGTTATCATAATTACTAGACATTTATAACATTTTAGTAGAAATAAAGTAAAGTTATTTAATTCTAGAGATATTATAAAAGAACAGAAAAAACGGAAAATTGAAATTTTGCCATTTATTTGAAAAAATTGGTCTTTTTGCGGCGATAAAAGATATGCTTTCATCTTAATGAACTTTTACAGGGATATTTCAGATATCTTCATGTATCTATTGCGCTCTATTAGAAGTTGTATTGCTATGTTTGAATAAGTAAAAAAAAAAATAATAATGAAAAAACTATGTTTTTTGCGATTTTTTGGAAATTTAACCCCTTTGCGGCGGTAAAAGATATTAACCGATTGGTGTAATATTTTAAGAAATTAATCTTTACCACAAAAGGCAACTTTTCCGACTTATTACGTTTCGATTATAAAAATTTCGGTTTTTTTCGACCCACCCTAATGTACGTATCTCTTCCCAATTTTGGCTTCCAAATTGTGGATTTTTTATAGAATTACAAACAGACAGATAGACAAGTTTTCATTTTTATATATCTCTCTATTCTATGAAAAGTAACTAACGCTGTCACCGCCGCCGCCAGTTTTGAATTTTTTGTGACCGGAGGTTTTTCTTCGTTAATATTAAGAAAACTATTGGATACAAATATATGAAAATCGGTGGTATTATAGCGAAATGTTTGATCAACACACTAATGCATAGAGTTTTCAAATCGAAGAATTATTTTAAGAGATATTTAATGCTAAAGTTGGACAAAATCGTTCCATTAAAAAAATTATAAGAGCAAAAGCTATACATGGGAATTTAATCATTTTTAGATCATTTTATTCAATAGAAGATCCCGGTCTGCAGATGTCATTAATGTTTTTTAATTTGACTCATTTTTTGAGGTTTTATTTCTATTTTAAATTCAAATATTCAGCATTTTGACAGATATTTTTTTACATATTTTAGAAAATGGTATTAATTTAAACCGTTGCCAACTGTATAAACAGCGCAAACAATAATGTTTGCTTCAAATAAAAAAAAATATTTACACGTTACTATTATAAACAGAAAAAACCCTTCAAATTACAATAAAATAATTAGGTATAAAAAGCAGGCACTTATTGGAAATTACGCCATAAAAACTATATTTACATGTGAATTTTAAAAGAGAAAGGATATTGTAAAATAAATTCATTAACATGCGTTAGAAATCTGAAATAGAACAAATTACGTCACATTACACTTATTATGCAAAATGAACAAAAAATAGTATTGCAAAACAGTTTAAATTTAAAAATTGCGCGAGACAAAATATTAGAGGTTAAATATTAGATTTTTTCAAAATTTTATTATTTGTCGTTTGATGTGAGGTGTTCAGCTATAAGTATGCAAATTTTTATGTTTCAACATAATTAGGGGCTGAGTTAGAAAAATTGTTTTAAATACACAAGTTAGAGCCCAGAGGGTTAAATATTAGACTTTTTCAAAATTTTATTATTTGCTGTTTGATGTGAGGTGTTCAGCTATAAGTATGCAAAATTTCATGTCTCCAACTTAATTAGGGGCTGAGTTAGAAAAATTGCTTAAAATACACAAGTTAGAGCCCAGAGGATTAAGTAATAGACTTTTTCAAAATTTTATTATTTGTCGTTAGATGTGAGGTGTTCAGCTATAAGTATGCAAACTTTCATGTCTCCAACTTAATTAGGGGCTGATATAGAAAAATTGCTTTAAATACACAAGTTAGAGCCCAAAGGGTTAAATATTAAGCCTTTTTCAAAATTTTATTATTTGTCAGTTGATGTGAGATGTTCAGCTATAAGTATGCAAAATTTCATGTCTCCAACTTAATTAAATTAGGGACTGAGTTAGAAAAATTGCTTAAAATACACAAGTTAGAGCCCAGAGGGTTAAATATTAGACTTTTTCAAAATTTTATTATTTGCCGTTTGATGTGTGGTGTTCAGCTATAAGTATGCAAATTTTCAAGTCTCCGACATATATAGTTTCTGAGAACGGGCTCTGTGACAGACGGACAAACAGACAGACAAAGGAGTGAGACAGGTAGGGTTTCGTTAGATGGACGAAACTCTAAAAACATGCTGCGGATGACTGTAACAACATCCTAAAATTACATTACCATCAGCGATCTATCTATCCCGAATTTAGTTTATATTCGTTTCATATATTCTTATTCTTTTGTGCGGCCCTGTAAAATAATTATCAATATTATATACAGGAAAACCTCTGAATAGCGGACACCCCGAGAATGCAGAATTTCTCCTCTATTTAGAGGTGACCGCTACTGAGAGTAAAACATGTACAGTTATTTAAGAGTTGGTAATCGAAAAAATGTCCGCTAAATAGAGGTATCCGCTAATCGGATGTGTCCGCTATGGAGGTTTTACCAGTAAAACTTCTGAATGGCGAACACGTCGGGAGGGCAGAATTTGTCCTCTATTTGGAGGTGTTCGCTACTGAGAGTAAAAAATGTACAGCTATTTAAGGGTTGGTAATCGAAAAAATGCCCGCTAAATAGAGGTGGCCACTAATCGGGTGTGTTCGTTATGGAGGTTTTACTGCATAATAATATCATCCTTTACAGGAAAATTGCATGCTGTATGATAGACAGACAGACATCCAGAGAAAGATAACCTCCGGATCAATAAACACTCATGTATTTTGTTTTAATCATCCACAATTGTATGTCATAAAACATGCCAGATTTTATACAACAGGCTAAAAACGGTCACCGTGGTACGGAATACTGTATTATTATTTGTTTGCCCACCAAAACTGGTTGCCACGGGTTGTTGCAAGCTTTGTGATCACGTGGTTGAAACTGATCTATTCAATATTACTGCGTGCGTATTTTTTTTTTTTTTTTTTAATTTGCTCCATGTGTTCAAACCAGTTGTCTACGAAAACATCAACCGGTGAAAGTGACGCACACCAAATTTCTGTGACGTATGCAGATAAATTGTGCTTTTTTAAGAGTTTTTTCTACATATTTTTTAAACGGTTTGAAACTTATTTTTCATAGTAGGTGCATTCAGTCGGCGACCCTCATAGGTACCTTCTGGTGCAATCAGAAACGAAATCCGACAAATATTTTTTGAGTTATGCTTGACGAAAAGTTTTTATTAGGCTTTTTTTTTTAGTAGGACATGGCGTTAATATCCATCGTAGTAGTAAAGTGTCCGGACAGTAATATTTCGCTGAGTATTAGTCTTCGCTTCGCTCAGACAATTACTCCATAAAATTGGATGCAGCATGTTACCACCAATTTTATAGAATAACGTTACACGCGCATAATTTTAGGTAGCTTTCAATACAAAAAGCTACCTATTGCAGCCGTTCGGAGGAAAGCGATTTCAAAAAATTTTGGTATATTTTCATCGATCATGACCCTCAGACCCCGAAACCACCCTCCGATCAAAATTGATATATATATATATATATATATATATCTGACCTTTGTCACACTGTAACTCTCGTCTTTATGAACCGATTTCGATGAAATTCGGTGTGTACATAGTACATACCAATGTCTCGACCGAGTTTGTTGGCCAGCTTCATCCGCTGTTTTGTTTCAAAATGGCGGCCATTTAAAATTTAGAAAAAAAATTAAATCTTGAAATGTGGTACCAAAAAATTGGAAATGGAAAAATATTTTTTTTCTTATGTGTTTGACCTTGATAAAAAGATTCGGGAGCAGTTTTTGTTTCGTCTATATCTTAAAAATGGCTGAGTTATAGCATTTTGAATTTCTAGCGTGACTGACATTTTGAAACGTCCTGATTTTTGTCACGTGATAACAGGCGTATTTATGAACCGATTTAGATGTACCTTGGTGTATACATAGCACATACAAATATCTTGACCGAGTTCGTTGTCCAGCTTCATCCACCATCTTGTTTCAAAATGGCGGCCATTTAAAAAAATTTAAATTTAAAATAAGATACCAAAAAATTGGAAAATGAAAAAGATTTTTTTTTGTATGTGTTTGACCTTAATTAAAAGATTCCGGAACAATTTTTGTTTCGTCTATATCTAAAAAAATAGCTGAGTTATAGCATTTTGAATTACTATTGTGGCTGACATTTTAAAACGACCTGATTTTTGTCACGCGATAACAGGCGTATTTATGAACCGATTTGGATGTAACTTGGTCTGTACATAGTACATATCGATGTCTCGACCGAGTTCGTTGGCAAAGCTTCATTCGCCATCTTGTTTTAAAAGGGTTGCCATTAAAAAAATTAAATTTAAAATTTAAAATGAGGTATTAAAAAATTGGAAAATGAAAAAGATTTTTTTTATGTGTTTGGCCTTGATACAAAGATTCCGGAGCAGTTTTTGTTTCTGAAAATTTGTTCTTTTGTTTATATCTTAAAAAATGGTTGAATTATAGCACTTTGAATTTCTAGCATGGCTAACATTTTGAAACGATCTTGTATTTGTCACGCGAAAACACACGTATTCGCCTATTTCGATGTAAGAAGGCATGTGGATAGTATGCATCAGTATCTCGACCAAGTTCGCTGGCCAGATTCATCAGCCATCTTGTTTCAAAAGGGTGGCCATTAAATTAAAAAAAATATATATATTTAAAGTGAATTGCAAAAAAAAACTAGAAATTGAAAAAGGTTTCTTTCTTAAGTATTTGACCTTGATATAAGGATTCAGGAGCATTTTTGGTTTGTCTTTATCTTAAAAAATGGCTCAGATATAGCATTTTCAATTTCTAATGTGGGTGACATTTTGAAAAATCTGATTTTTTGCCTGCGACAGCACTCGTATATATCAACCGATTTCCGATGTGAGTGAGCATGTGCACAGCAATTACTAACTCTTTAATACCGAGAAAGCTGAAAATTCTATTACTCTTAAAGCCTAATCCTTGAACGGGAGAATTTTGAAAAATCGACTCGTCCATTCCCCGCTTTTGAGTTTTCTTACACTCTTAAATGGGGAGGCGTGATAGAAATGTCATCTTGATGTATATGTTTATTCCTCACCACATAGAAGGCACATTACCACTTTGTTTGTTTTCAGAAACTCCTGAAGTTACAACTCTTTGAAAAAGTAATCGCTTTAACTTTTTTCAGTTGTTAATTCCAAAAAAAATTTTTTTTCTTTTATTCTTTTTCACCTCTAGGAAACAATATTTATAGACCATCCGCACTCTATATGTTTTATCGGAAAGGTTCCTTTACAAATTATAAGAATTATTAAAAATACTTTTTACAAAGGGAAAGTATAAAAGCATCTTACAAAAATTTGAAAATTCCATCCAGATGTAAACTGTAGATTCTTAATTTAACCCCTTCGGGACGAGCATCTCTTACAGAATGTTTAATATTTCCTCACCGGTTTTTCAAAACAGAAAATTTTGCCTAATTGAACCGGGAAAATTTTCGGATTAAATAAGGCAAGATTTACAATAAATATTTACTGCTGAGGATAATCACGGATACTGAGCACCTCACGTGGCACGTATACCGGTCGCTCGTCCCCAAGGGGTTAAGAGTAGAAATATTGAAGTTTTTTTTTCTCTAAAAAATAAAATATTTATCATAAATAACAAATTGATTATAATATGTCAAGATTTTTTAAATGTGTTTTAGCAGCTGAATAAATTCAGAACACAATGTTGTTTTAAAAATTACGTAAAATGATTTTATTAATCAATAATGCACGAAAACTTGTTAAAATGAAACATGTCTTTAGCGGAATTATGTCTTAAATGGGAAAATATTCTAGGTTCCAGGGGTTGGGGTTGATTTATGACGGCCGATTATCTGCTCGAGGGATATAGGCCCGGGGGGAGAGTGCCCTCCTTGGGGGTCTTTCTAAGATAACCTAACCCGTATTTACGCTTCGAAATCCAAGAAAACGCCGAACGATTAGGCCGACGGGCGCGATTGGGTTCGAATCCCGCACCTAACGTCTACCAGTCTAGATCCAAGGGAAGGTACTCACTAAATTCGAACTCCGTTTAAAATAAAACTATTCGCCGTCTCTAAACGGTTGCGTTTTTAGAGGGTTTTTTATATTGGGTAATCGAAAGAATATAATAATAAATTGGAACATTTATAACTATATATTATAAATATTTTTAATATAAAAATAAATGATAACAATAAATTGCAAAATTTTAGTTATCAAGACTTAGTATCTGATAAATGAAAAGATAACTCGAAGAACTCAGATTTTATGTGAAATATTTGTGATTTTCTCTCATTTTACATGCATTACCAAAATTAAACAGAAATTTATAATCCAGACCCATTACGAATTTCAATAATACCCATTATGTAATCAATTTGTTAGTGGTGAATGATTGGTATCTAACTCCAGTAAGTGTCAGTTCAGATCACGCTAAAGAATTGGTTGGTCATCTCATCGCCATGCTACAGTAAAGCTTCGTTAAACGGAATTTGTATATAACGGAATTATGTTTTAAATGAAAAAGAATTGAAGGACTTCCTAAATATAAACTTCTTTAAAACGAAAAATATTGTTTCTGTTTTCATATGCTTTTACTATATTTCCAATTTATCTTAAATCTGCTCTAAAAATATAAACATGTGTGTTTGTTTCCCCACTGACACATACACTGTTAAAAAAAAAAAAAAAAAAAAAAAAAAAAAAAAAAAACGTAAAAATACTAAAGTTTTTCTACGAAACTTGAATTCCTAGAACTTTTTATGTAGCGGCAACAACAAAAATTCCTGTAACAGACGCTGTTACAGGAATTTTTGTTGTTGCCGTTACATAAAAGTTCTAGGAATCCCAATTTCCTAGAAAATCTTTAGTAACTTTACAGATTTTTTTTTTTTTTTACAGTGTATGCGAAATAATTTTTATACATAAAAGCATGAAAACTGCAAGTATAACTATTGGAGTGAATTGGAATCGAAAAGTGTTTTTCACATTTTAATAAAGGTTCTTGTTAAAAATAAATATAATGAGTTATATTACCGTATTTTATGGAAGAAACGACGCGGCGTTTACAAGTTTGAAAGTTAATATTTTTGTCAAGTGCGGCGTTTTCACCATGTGCGGCATTTACGATTTTTTCCCGTGCGCGTAAAATTGGGATAAGTCCCTTGCTCAACAATGCGAAACTTTTTGACGTTGCCGATAATGAAAACTGTGACATTTCCGATGATGATACCAAATCATACAGGTGGACAAAGAAAATGTACAACTCTTCCACTCAGAATTTGACGGCTGCGAATAGAAACTAAAAAAGGATTAAAGTGAATGCCACGTAAAAAGCGTTCTAAAAAGAGTGCTAGATTGCGACGGCGAATTATAAAAATGTGGAGCGCCTAAAGGAGAGAGGTCCGCGTCTCGCGCTCATGATGACTTTAATTCCAACTGACGTCACCTTAATTTAAAAAATTAGATAAAAATATTTAAAACCTGATTTACCGTATTTTATGGAAGAAACGCAGCACCCGTCGTAAACGCCGCACTCCTTAAATTGGCCTGAATAAGCTTAAAATTATCATAATCGCCGCACCCGTTGTAAACGCCGCATCCATCGGAACGCTACTTTTACCGACAGCGTCACATTGACTTAACTTTAATCAAAGTTTTCTGAGCAATATAGGATGCCTCGTTTTTAATATCTTAAGATGTCTGAAGTTTTATTTAAAATATTTAAATCCGATTTTAAATATTTTTATGAATTTTTAAATTAAGAAAACTCAGTTGGTATTTAAAAAAATCGTAAACGCCGCACATGGCGTAAACGTCGCACTTGGAAAAAAATTAACTTTTAAACTCGTAAACGCCGCGGCGTTTCTTCCATAAAATACGGTAAATAAAATTTTAGAATCTTAAGTTATTAAAAATGAGGCACCTTACACTGTTTAGAACACTTCGATTAAAGTTACGCCAATGAGACACTGTCGACAAAAGTAGCGTTGCCCCAGGTGCCACGATTACGATATTTTAAAGCTTTATGAGACCAATTTTGAGGAGTGCGGCGTTTCTTCCATAAAATACGGTAGAATGCTCTTCAGCGTAGACCTTTCGCAGATTTTGATATCTTAAAAAGCGGCTTAAAACGCCAAATTTGACACTATTTTATAAAAGACGCTAGCTGTTATAGAAAAAAAAAAAAAAAAAAAGACACAATATTTGTTTTGCTAGCATCAGAACTAGCATACTCTGAATAAACGAATTCCCCATATTCAGAAATACAAACATGTTTCAAAAAGTAGCCAGGTACAATTTTAGAAAAAAAAAAAATCTGCAAATTAAACATTAATTTGATGAGAAATATAATACATAAATGCAGCATCAGCTTCTATATTGCTGTAATTGTTTTACATCAAAACTAATCGCTAAATCATTTGTCAAAAAAAAAAAAAAAAAAAAAAAAAAAAAACTCTTATCTTTTTTTTAAGATTAGAGGTATTATCTGATTTGAGACACAAACATTTAACATAAAATAATAATAATAATAATAATAATTTTATTTATGAGTATTTTAAGAAAAAAAAATAATCAAACTTTTTAATGTATATAAAAGCAAAATGCTTTTAAAATTGTCATTTTAAACGAATTTTTCAACGCGACAGAACTGAGAATAATCGTCCTGAGACAATAATTGCTCAGAAATAAAGATATAATTAATTCATTGATAAATGAAAAAATCTTTTTCACTGAAAATCAGTTCAGTTGTAATTAATCGCTTGCAAGTGTGATGCCTTAAGGCTGTTCTTAACTGCTCTGCTCAACAAGCACAAAACGTTCTGACACATTTACAAATTCATTTTTTAACGGAGAGATGTAAAATCGAAAATTCTGGCCATGGAAGCGATTTAGAATTGAACTGTTTTTTCCATTTTTTGATCAATCAATTACCCATTGAGTTATAAGCCATTTCGATCACGTGACAAACCTGTTTTTCGCCCGCTCTTGAGTGATTTTTCTACTTTCGCGCGGAAATTCAGTTCAAAATGTCCACTTTGACAGTATTTTCTGAAAGATCTATTGCGTTTGAAAAAAAAAAAAAAATGGAAAAAACAGCTCGATGACAAAGTTTTTGAACAACAACACCGGCTAGTTTAATGCATTTTCGAACAAAAATAAATTAAAACTTATGTCAGGAAGTCGCCCTTTTGGATTTGAAAACAGCTTTAACTTTTTTTCTTTTTCTTTTGAGGGTAGTCTTTAATTCAACGGCGTACTTGATAGCAAAAGATTGGTCACCAGTTTTGAATTTAGACATTTTTCTCTTGGCGGGAATTTGCATATCGGGGTTGGGGGGGGGGGAGACTTTTACTGTAAATAAAGTACAATTTCCATTTTGCTTCTTTAACCTCCATTACCTCCATTTTCTAAATCTCATGATCCAAATAATATTGCAACTATTTCTTATTGTCTTTCCCCTTTTCCTTACTTTTATTCATTTTGAATTAAATGTAATTAAATAATTAAACGCTGAAAAATAATAATTTTCAGAAGTAACAACATCATGCTCTTGAAGTAAAAAGGTTTCGAAAAAAAAAATTGTCCCTCAGTGGAATCCTTTTAAATGCTAAAATAGGTAAATATAAACCACATGTGAATATTCAATCACTGTCATCCGAACAAAGCAGACGGCGGCAATAGAGACACATCCCTACGTACGGGGTGAAAAACTCGTCTTTTTCTATTCCTTCCACCCCTAAATTCTCTGTATACGGCCCAGAACGGCCGAGCTAGGCCGTTATGGCCGTTATGGCCGTTATGGTGGCAGGGCCGTTATGGGCCGGCTTAGGTCCTAAAGAGAGTCTCGACCAAGTTCACTGGTTAGCCTCATCCACCATGTTATCTTAAAATGGCAGGCACTTTAAGAAATCGCCGAATTTGGCAGCCAAATATAAGTTACTTTAAAGAAAAGCAGCTTGGATAAAGCTGACTAATTTCTTGAAATTCTCATTCATTATATTGATAAAAATTAGTATTGAATCTCCTATATTCGGTTTCCACTAAATTGAGCTTCGTGTGTTTGAATAAGATAAGTTGGCTTTTTTAAAATAAGGAATATGAAAGCTACCTCTTCCTCCCGGCACTGGCCGGAAGGACTTTTTTTTTCAGTTTAAGGTCATTATGCTTAAATGTGACGACCCATAAATGCGACAATCTTCTTGTACTTAAAAAATTAACACTAGAATTGTATATAAATGTTCGTATATAAAATCATATATAAATGTTCACCCAGCTTGATGAGAAAGTTCCTCCAGATTCCTCTGGGATAGCTCAGATGGTAGAGCACTGGCGGCTTCAGCCAGGAGATCCCTGTTTCGAATCCTGATCCGGACATTTTTCACCCAGTTGGAAATTTACATCTAATATGATTTATTTACCAACTAGAATAATTGTGTTAAAATTAAACCAGGAAAAAAATATTTGTTATCGTGGCGCATGCGCATATAAAAAATATTTCATACAACTGTCCTCATTTCATCATATGATTAATATATTTTAATTGAATTTATACTATTTATTAATTGAATTTATACTATTAACTATGTCAAATTTTTTGAAACTGTCGTTAAATTTGGTAGAAAACTCTGCATGATATAAACAAAAGCATGCAAGAAATTTTTTAACTTTTTAGAAAAATCGATGTATTTCTATGAATATTCTTATACTCTGCGTATTCTTACACATATTGTACAATATCCACATATTCCTAAGCTATATCGATAAATAATTTCGTGCATTTTATTTTACAGGGTTATCCCAAATATTTTTATTTTTCTTTGATTTTTCATTGTCCGCACCCCCCCCCCTAAGTGTCTCTCTGATCAAATCGCCGTTGATAAGTATGAAGTCAAACATATTCCTTATAATCCTAAAGTTGGAGAAAAATCCAACAGGTATATATTTAAATATTCGACAAAATATCTAAAATTGAAAGTGTTCGGTGATTAGTGGTCATATAGCATATGTATATGAACGCGGTTATAAATTTTATCAATTTGGAAAACCCCTCTGCTGATTCATTATTTGAGTTAGGTCCAGGACAGCGTCCAAGCCATGATCTGAAGCATTCATTCCCTTAACACACATCAACAGCAGTATTTGCATATCTTTCCAGATGATAATGGCGGACACTTTGAATATCTCCCTTTATAATTTGCATATACTGCTGTTGATGTATGAAATAAAGTGTTTTTTTCTTGCATCGGCTGTGACGTCATACTTTGTTTTTCGTATTTCTCTCGTAAACTATGGATCGTACAGGAACGCTTCTTTGGGCAGTTTTTATGCACTTCCAACGAGGAATCTAGCTGTGCAGAGTTTATGCGGCCGTTTTGGGACACCCTGTATTTTTGAAAACATCATTCTGTCTTGTAATATTAAAAGCAATTATTGTATTAAAACAATAACCTATAGTTCTTTTATTATCTTTTTCTGTTACAAATATTCTCTCATTATCAATTTAAGATTAATACATTTTGGTTATAAAACTGTTTTTAGATTATGTTGAAGGAGGAGGCAAGTATAAGAAAAGAAATGGGTATAAAACAAATCAGTTCGAAAACAATGGGTTTTTTTTTCTTTTTTTTTCTTCTTTTTAAGGTTTCTATTTTTATTTAAAAAGCTTCTTCTAATTTATTTTAATGAAGTAAAATTTCATTGTGGTTTCAATGTTAAATTTAATGACCGAGATTCAGTTTCTTGACACTTTTTACTTTTATTTATTATGTTTGATTTTGTTTTTGTTTCTTTATACCAAATTTAGACTAAACGTATGAAATAAATATTAAAGGATTAATCATAAGGGTACCTATTCGAAGTATTTCTAATTTATTCAATAATTAGCATCAGAATTATTGTTTTTGTCGTTTATTAAAAAACAATTATTACCATAAATATAATGTACTATGATTAGTGAAATTTCTTCGTTTTCATTAATTCTTATTACAGATTGTAATTGAATCAAATTTATGAAAAAACCATCATTACAGACAAAACTGTCGCAATTATTTTCATTTTAGAAAATGCGTTGTTTAATCAAATTTATATAATGCATCTTCATTTATATAATGTATTTACATAATGTAACATGAGCCATATGTAATTATAGAATGCTACGTTTAGAATTAAGTAAACATAAATACACATACACACACACAAATTCTTCTTTGAAGGACAGTAACTTTTTGATATATGTCAAATATTTAAGTATTATAATATTAAAATGGGGCAACTTAAACTGAGCAATTGACATATGAGGATTAATAAACGTGTCATTTTTTATTGCACCTTTCATAATTTACACAGACTTATTAGATGATATAGAAGAAATATACATTTGAAATATTTGTTTTATTTAATAAATTCATTTATCCCGGAGAATCACGGTGTTTTTCATTCTTCAAAAGGTCATAAAAGGAAATATTCTGTAACTATTTATTCATTTATTACTTTATAAAAAGTTTCACATTATTACATAATCACTGTCCTTAGTTGCGTTGAAACGATATTTTCAAATGAACATATACGTTGTTACTTGAATTAAACGCAGATGAAAAATGTCTAAAAGATATAATACACTTATTACAATTAATAAAAAAAAACGCTTACAGACATATTGAGAGTAAAAGTACAAAGTGACCACAACTGAAAAAATGGTGTTTAAAGCATGGTTGTAAAAAAAAAAATCAAGACATTAATATAATTTAGATGTCAATGGTTTTTATGAAGGAAACGTCAGTATGCGGATCAAGGAAAAAATATCACGGCCTAAATAATTTTATAATGTAGAAGTATAATCCTTAATTAACATATTTCAGCTTTATCTGTTGCTTTTCTAAAATACATCCTAAGATCGCTTGCTCAGAAAAGCATAGATTTTTATATTTATGCCCTAAGATTTTACTTCTCTTTTGGTTTCATTTTTTTTGTCTTCCTTCTTTTATTTATTTATTTTTATAATTTACTTTTAAGCAGTTTTAACTTTTAACTTTTAAATTTTAAGCACTGCATGAATTTTTCTGCATACAAGATGAGAGAAATTCCACCATAAAGTGTTAATACGTGTTTCATAGAAATATTCATATAATAACATTCATCTAATAGCTGTATCTGACTAGGAAGGGTGTGGGTAAAATGTTAAACACTGTTTTAGGGATCTTGATTTTCCACTATCTGCTATTATGCTACTGATTCGCTATTTGCAACAGGAAATTATTTCTGTTATGTGGTGGAATAAAAATTACTAATAGTCATTCATCCACAATCAATTATATTAAGCACCACGATTATATCCAAAATTAATAATAAAAATAATACGGATAACATAATTGTCCTTGTTATTTCTATTCTTTTTTCAATTTTCGAGCAACTGTTACAAGCCCAGATTCGCTTTGAGATTCACAGTAGGTTTGATAGTCCATTAAATGACAGCTAAGAGAAATCTCCACCGAATTTCATGCGACAATGACTGGTTAGTACTGTGCATGTCAGGCAGGAAGAAAGATATAATAAGGAAAAGTAAGATGCACTAAGATCCTGTGCAGGGAAAAAGTGAAGAATATAAATACATAAAATCAAATCTATTTTAAGCATTTATATATATATATATATATATATATATATATATATATATATATATATATATATATATATATGTATATAACCATTAAATAAACATTACTGAACAGCAACAAAAACTGTGAAATTATGAATAAAATGACATTAACAAATACAGTTTCTCCAACACACTTAACATAGATTCCAAAAACATAGTAAAAAGACAGAAATTGAATAACATAAATGGAATGATGGAAATTTGTAGAACTTAGAAAGAATCATCAGGTCCCAAATGCCTTAAGTTCCGCAAATAAAATGTGTGGTTTAATCTTCATATTAGCCATAAATTAGCTAAAGAATATGAATTTGGGACTACTACATACAGAAAACCGGGAAATAAACCATTGAACACCAATTAAGTTCAAAATTAAACAAGATTTAAAAGGATAGAGGAAAAACAAAAAAAAGCAAATTACTAAACTAAAATCCATACTGCATAGCATTAGGTATAACAAATACACTCATTACGCATTTTATTCTCATTTAAGATAGTATACTATTAGAAATTAATATGATATTGTCCTAAGTAGGCTAAAATTTAAATACAAGTTAATCGTTAATGATATAAAATATTAATGATTATGAATAAATTTATTATAAATTGATAAATATATAAATATAACTACACCATTATACATGTGAAAGTATCGAATTAACATCCATGATAAAATGTGTATTAGCAACATAGATATAAATCCCCCCCCCCTTTTTTCTTTCTTTTTTTATTAACCTTTTCGTATTATCCAAACAACGCCACCCTCCTCCGTACTCTAATATCTACCCACCCAAACGTCTTATAATATTTTTTATTATTATTTTACAATTTTTAATTTTTTATAATTATTTTCTAATTTTATATATTTTTTTGTAATTTTATTTACGCATGTGTTAATTTTGTCTTTTAAGATCATTTAAGTACTAATTATATATTAAAGAATATATGAATTTTTTTGGAAAACCATGTTTTAATGCATCATTTTAGTTTTTTAACCCTCTAAGTGTTTGGGGCGTAATATTCCGCTCACTAAGCTCCAGGTTCCACAGCAATACAATCAATATTTAAGATAATATAATTCTATAGATTTAATGAATTTTAAATACATTGAAGAATGATTAATACTCTCAAGGATTACATTCATATTTGTAATTGAGTTTTTTTATAATGTTCAAAGAATAATATTTTCTTAGCATTTAAAACAAAATGCAAAGAAAACAACATTACAATTTGACCCTTTTGCAAGATACTCGGAGGGTTAATATTATTGTTTATTAGATAATAAGAACATAAACACCTTATTCTATATAAATGATTAAGGATTATATTACGATATACAGAATTATGAAGACAAAATTTAAAATTAGTAAATGTATTAACTTTGAATTTAAATTCTTTACGTGCATCATAGAAATCAGTTTATTTTTTTTATTTTTTTTTTCGTAATTTGAAGATCTAAAAAGGTAATTGCTTTCTTAGACAGGGGGTTTTCCGTAAATTCTAAATTAGTTAAATATATATATATATGCATATATATATATATATATATATATATATATATATATATATACATATATATATATTCTATTTTATTCATAAAATGATAAAAAAGATAACAGCTAAGAAGAGGAATGTGGGATCAACATGTTATTTCTCGTGAGGTGAATGATTAAGAGAAAAATTCAAGGGGAAAAGTAAACTTCTTTAATATTACAAGTTAAAATTCAAACTCTAGTTAAATCTCACTATCCGCTACTTTTATTCATACACTGCAAAAAATGTATGCAATGTTACTCCATAAAATTAGTGGCAACGTCCTGCCTCCTATTTTATGGAGCAATTTAACTTATATAACGGTGTAATTTAAACTGATATAACTGACATAATGTAACACAACTTATATCGGCTAAATTTCTCAATAAAATGGAGGCAGCAAGGCTGCCACTAATTTTAAGTAGTTACGATACATAATTTTCTTATAGTCTAAACTAAGAAAAAATTTATGATAATGATGCAAAAGCTAATTCTAATGTATTTTATTTAAATATTAAATGCAGTTTGTTATCTCAAAATACACTTGAAGAGGCTGTTTCTGATACACATAACAAAAATGCGCTTAAAAAAAAAAAAAAAAAAAAAAAAAAAAAAAAAAAAAACTACTACAGCTTATTAAGTAAACGCACAAAAATACAAGAGAAATAATGTTGAAATCAGTAATAGAAGTGAGTAATCAGCTCAAAGCTCAAGACTGATTTCAACAACACTAGAATGTATTATTAGATTTCAGAATAAAGCGAAACGCCTTATAAAGATTGAATAAATGCATAAAAAATATGCATACAAGATTCCAGTTAATATGTACATATCGGTTCTGGATAATTTATCTTGCTAATGCGGCTGTCCCAATTATCAGAAGTAAAGTTAATGATATAGTTCTATTTTGTTTTTGCTATTTTGTCCCAAATAGCGATATCCCAAATAACCAAAATCTAACTACATTGCTTTCGTTACTTTACATTCATACATTGAGGATTTCAAGAAAACCAAAAAAGAATGATTGTAATAAAATTGTGTTTGAGAAAATAATAATAAAAAAAATGAATTCATTCCATTTGAAAGCTGCAAATTTAACTAAATTAAGATTCGGAAACTACCATTGCTAATACCAAAAATTCGTTCATTTGTTATTTAAAATAAGAGAAAGTTTATAATTCTATTATTGATGGATGAAAATATTTCGCATCTTCATAATTATCAGTAAAAACTTTGTAGTTTCCACCACAGATGAGTGACATACTTCATAACGCCAGTAAATAATAACAACAACAATAATAATTCATAATAACAATAACAAAAATAACTCATAACATCAAGAACTTTTCATGAAAACTTACAAGTGTATAAAACAGAAAAGGGAACTTTATACTACATTGATTAAATAGGCTACATTGGGAAAATGCCTCTGAGAGTTCAGTGTCATCGTTAATGTAATGTAAATGGATTTAAACAATCGTTATTTCAAAATGAGATATATTTTTGTTAAAATTAATATCAAATCTCGGATGTAATTGTTTAGAAAAGTGTAATTATATTTCTACAAATTTGTCTACATTTCTCATATTAAATACATTTTTCACACATTTTAAAGGTTTTTCCTTATTTTACAATGAAACTGCGTTTGGACACCTAATGCAATACTTGACAGAGTATAAAATAAGTAAGATAGAATTAAAAAATTATAAAGAATTTATTTATTTAAAATATATATTTTAAAATTTCTGCATTAAATTTTCCTGCAAAAAATCTATACTCAATTTTAAGTTTTTTTATGATAATAAATAAATAGCAAAAAAAAAAAATATTTTATACCTTTGGGAATTCTAATGCAATGCACATAAAATTATAAAATCTTAGTTCCCAATAGCGAAGAATTTATATGCTTCATAAGTTGCAAAAAGATTCAGTGGCGTGAAAACTTCAAAATTGTTATATTCCTGTGCATGTTATGTTCAAAATTTTAGCGGTTTTATGTTAAGCTGTTTTCTATGAAAAATGAATTAGTAGACAATTTAATTTTTCATTCAAAATGCATTCAGTGACAAATATATTGATTACCTTTTTTTTCGCATTTTCTCGGCAAAGTTCTTTTTAAAACGAAAAACGGTTATTATTTAAATATATTAAAAGATGAAACGTTTACATTGATTTCTAGATTATTTATGTCTTAAAATTTTGCCACATGAAAGAATATCTGTAGTAGCAAAACTAGTATTGTAGTAGAGGTTCTTGTGTAAAAATACCAGTATTAAGGTTGTCTAAATGTCGCTCGCAATCGTAAATTGAAATGCTTATAACCGGCCAAGATGTAGTCAATAAAAAAAATATTGTGCCAGTATTGTTTTACTACAGATAACATATTCGAAGAAATAGCGATTTTGTATAGTCATATATATTTGAAGTTTTGTATGTAAGGATATTTGCACCACAAATAAATTAAGTGTGTTAAATATATATATACAAGTTGTCCTAAAAAATATTCAAATGTGATTTTATTTTTTATTTTTTTGTTTTTCAAAATCCGATTTTGGTTTTTTTTTTTTTTTCCTACAGTTTTTTATTTAATATTTTATGAGATTTTTAGCGTTTTTACATGTTTTGCAGCGATTTTACAGCATTATTAAAATGAATACTGTTTCCTTCTTTCAATCCAATATAGAATACATATACCAGTGGCTGAGAGGTTCTGCTCTCGAAGCTGGTAGACGGGAGGTGCTGGGTTCGATCCCAATCGCGCCCGTCGGCCTAATTGTTTGGAGTTTTCGTGGTTTTCCTCGAGCCATGGATTTCCATGCGTAAATACGGGTGAGGTTCCCTTAGAAAGACCCCCACGGAGGGCACTCCCCCCTCGGGCCCATATCCCTAGTGTAGATAATCGGCCGTCAAAAATCAACCAACCAATCCAATATAGTGAATTTTGTCTTCGTTTTAATTATTTTATTTGGAATTTGTACAGCGGTTTTTGAATTTTTTACGAACTTTTCCTACGAATTTTAGAATTTTTTCGTGTTTTGAGGCAGTTTTTCCACATTAGTAAAATCAATTAGGTTACGTACTTAATATAGTAAATTTTGTCCATTCCTGTTTTTGGAATTTTTAGCGGTTTTTTTTCGAAATTTTTATCAGTTTTATCAATTTTTCGCGTCCTGCTTTTTTTTTTTTTTTTTTTTTTACATTCAGAAAATAATTCTGTAAAAATGGTTTAGTTCACTTTAGCAAATTTTATTTTCTGCGATTTTTTTTATTTTTAGACATTTTTAATGTGATTTTTAATGTTTTCTCGTATTTCGAGGCGATTTTTTGACCATTTGAGAACTATCTACGGTTACAATGTCCACTAAAGTAAATTCTGCCTTTTTTCCAATAAAGTTTATTTATAATTCTAAGCGATTTTCGAATTTTTCGCAAATTTTATTTTATTAAAATTTTAGAGGTTTTTTTTTTTTTCTTTTTGCGTCTCGCGTCGATTTTTCAACATTAGTAAAACTGTATTCGGTTTCAAACTTTTAGCTTTAGTAAATTTTATTTTCCTCGATATTTGAATTTATGGCGATTTTTTTTTTCGTGAGTTTTAGTGATTTTTAATGATGCACGGCGTTCGTAAAATATTCAAAGCTACAATATTTTTGTCTTCTATAGTAAAGTTTGTTCTGTGGGATTTTTTAATTTTTAGCGATTTTAATTCATTTTGTCGCATTTATTGCGTTCTGTGTCGATATTTTGATATTCATGAAAAGAATTCGTCTTCAAAATTTTAGCTTAATATAGTAAATTTTGAACTACACTATTTTTGAGCTTTTTGTACTTTTTAAGGGGATGTTACGTTTTTTTTTTCCCTCCTAGTCATAGTCAATTTTGTGAAAACATACATTGCACCATAAATACGTAGAAAACATTAAAAGAAATATACAATCTTATTTGTAATTTTAAAATTCAAAAATATATATGTATAATTTAAAAACAACAGTTTAAAATGCTCCATGCGTCTTAATTTTTGAAATATTTCTTTAATTTTACATTTTAACTAATTAAATTCTATTCCACACAAATCTGTGAATCAATTTTTAATTCCTTAAATTGTTAATTACCTAGAGATTTTTTTCTGAATTCCATATCGATTTACATCAAATTTCTGCCTTTTAATAGGTTAAAAATCAAATATGCATACACAGTTTCTTTGTAAGCGATATCAGAATTCTTTCTTATCAATTTCATGATTTTTTATCAAAAATTAAGATGCATGGAACATTTAAAATCTAAAAACCTTGAAAAATTGGCTTTGTGAAAACTGATTTAAAATACAGTGAAACCTCCCTATGCGACCACCTCCCTGAACGACCATTTTTTCATGAAATGAAATTTATTCCCATAGGCTCAATACTAATTTTACCTCCATTCAGAGACCATCCCAGTTGCTCTCCCTCCATGAGCGACCCATTTCTTTGAAGAAAAAGTAACAAATTCCGTTTTCCCTGGTCGCTTGAAGAAGGTTTAATTAGAAAATAATTCCGGAGAGCGCATTTTTCATCAACCTTCTAAACTAAGTTTAGATATATATATTTTAAATATTTTGCTCCGGTAACTTTTAGGTGTTATTCATATAGTAATCACAGTGTAAAGTTCAATCTTAAATATTGAGTTTAAATTGTTTATTACAAATAAGATGGCTGGTAGTACCCATACAGGTGAGCAATAATTACCATACAATATGGGATGGAAAAACCACTTATTTAGCTACAAATACATGGTTCTTCACTCTAACTGAAGTCAGCTTCACCATAATAATGTTGAGAAAAATAAAAATATTGCATAAGAAATGCAACGATATGTACATTGTTATGCATGAATTGTGATAACATCACAAAAAGGTCTGGAAAATCAGGGTGCTCAGACAATCGATGATACCATATGAACTGGTAATCTCAGTCCAAATTCTGGAGCATCAAGTGCATACTGCTGGCGCGTATAATGGAAACTTCTACCACATTTTTTGATATTATCATAGTTACAGCAAACGTCAGAATGTTTTTGAAAGTTTTAATATAATATACTTCAATTTTCTGAAAGTTATTACCATCAACCCGAATTGAGTTTGGGTAGAATACACTGAATTTGTGACGTTGTTTGCTTCCCCAAGTTCCATGGTAATTATTGCTCTTCTGGATGAGTTATACCCCGCCTCTTATTTAGTAAAAAAAATCTAGACTCCCCCTGTATATATATCCGTTTAATTAATTTATAATAAGTTTAAGGAGACGCTGAGTAATTATATTAGAAATTATATTATTCAATAGTTTCTCTTGTTCATTAAAAGAACAAATACTTAGCATTACTTAATGTTCATATGTGTTATTAGGAATTCAGGGCGATTTATCGATAAAAGAGTCGGTAAAAATTAGAAGTTATGAAGGAATGTAAAATATTTATTCAGATTAAATGGTTAATGAACAAAGATCTATGTTTGTACATAATCAACATACATGTTATTTATAATACTCAGTTTGTTCAAAATAAGTATGTTTTATTCTCTGAAATGTAGTTGCTAATTAGTACATAATTAAGATCATTATATTAAACTGCAGTTCTTAAAATTCCTATTGAAGTGTACACATAGACACTTTTTTAGTCTTAGAGGGGGAGGGGGATTTATATTTTACGAATTTCTTTTTTGCATGTTACTCAATTGCGCTGCCTATAATTAATATTTTTCTTTAATGCCAATATTTAAATTTGAAAAAATAGGAAGATTTATATTTTATTTAAAATTAGGTTAATCAAGATTTTCTTATTACATTTAAGAGATTTAATTAAAAAGAATTTATGGTTCATTTAATTTCTTAATTACCTAGACTCATATTCAAGAAAGTGCAAACTTTATCGCTTTGTTCAAAAACCGAACAGAATTAAATTTTGAGTTTTCCAAGCAAATCTCTTTCTTTGATGAGTCATCAGCTTTTTGTACCTGTATCTGAGATTTAAATTTAAATAACAATTATTTTTAAGCGGTATATAAACTTTAATAAGATTTATTATTAAGCCTTATTAACTTGCTATGGGGACGTTAAATTCGAACGTCTACCTAATACTGCATTAACGAGCAATTCAGTCTCTAAATTTCTGATGTTATGCATGCGGCAAAAGAATTGGGGTTTTCTTTGTAGCTTACATGGTAATATGTTGCAAATTAGTACATTGTGGTCTGGATGCTACATAATGCAAGGTTTCAGCTAAGATAGTTGAGAGTCTACAGTGAGATTCAGTCTAAACTAATTTAGTTGTTATTTTCAAGTGGTTTAAGATAAGATTTTTGGTACTTAGAATAAAATGTGATTTAGGATTACGAATCCTACGTAATTCAAGAGATCCAGAACTGACAGTTTTTTTTCTGAACTTTACTGAAAATATTTGAGTTGAATTCTAGAATTCATAAGATATTGAACAGTTATCCAAGAAAATTTAGAGCTAATTATTTTTTAAACGTTCAGTTTCTTTAAAAGATTGATATCAACAAAAAAGATTCGGAAGTTAATTGTTCTTAGAATTTTGATTTTAATACAATATGCATAGTTTTATACAAATACACAAGAATAAATATTTTTATACAAATACACAAAAAATTATTTTTATGCAAATACAAATTTCGAATCACTTAGTGTTTCTTTTCGGGAATGTTCCAACTTTTAATATTATGTGCACTTTTAAAACCCATGCTTTCTTTAGAATTATATCTTATTCAAAATATTTCACAACCATATCCCTTAGAAATGTTTTTGTTATGCTCAAGCAAGTTGAACATAATAATACAAAAAAAAAATATTTATTGACAGATAAGAACATTATTTATATATCAAAAAGAGCATAAAATAATGATTAGCTCCTCATAATTGCTTGCAGTTTTTTGAAGAATATAATGATATAAAAATATATTTCAATAAAAATATTCTAAAATTACTTCAATTTTAAAACTTTGATAAAAAAAAAACATTAAAAAATAAATTTGTATCATTACTTATTATTTTACAAATTAGCTTATCAAATGAAAATTAATATAGAATTAATAGTATTTTGTTAATGAACAGGTAAGACGTCAATGTCTTTATAGTATGATGCAAGATATATTCTAAATTTTTATGTTTTCCAAGATTAAATATAAAATAATATTAATGACAAAAATACAATATAAACAGTTTAGGCTGTAATATTAAAAAGAAAATCGAGTTTTAAGTTAGAACTTATAGTTAATTTTAAAAAGACCAAGTAATATTGTAAAGTACAGAAATAATTTCAATAACCCGATGATATCTCTGCTCTTAAGAATATTTAAGAATAGGTAAGTCTCCTAAGAATAGTCTTAATTGCAATATCACCAAATATATTCCTTCTTTCAAAGTAATTTCTTAAGAAATAATAGTTCGTAATATAAACCAAAATTTAAATTTATGTATCTATACAAACACACACATGAAAAAGAAAACTACGTAGATATGTTCGTTTGCTCATTAACGCTGTCAGTTGTTTTTGAAATGAGATTTTAAATTCAGAATGTATTAATGTAAACATTTTAGCAACAGTATATCCGAATAAATTAATGAGTTGAAACTAGGAGTTTTTAAATGTACACAAACTCCGTTTAAAAATGATATGTTTAAATGGAATTAATTTATTTAAAAAAATAAGTGATGGAATTAATTTATCTTTAAAGAATTAAAGCAAACGTTAAATTTTTCAAATCACTCTAAGATACCTAATCTGGTAATCAGCAGCACTAATATAATGGTATATCATTCATAGTTACAGACACGTCTCTAAGCAGTACAGGCGCTTGTGTACCTCCCTAAATATATACGGTTATATTATGTGCGTGGATGATACAGACATGAGCATGCATATTATTAACAGCACATTCAAAAGCTCTTTATTGATTACAGACTGTTCACTTGGTTGTTCAGGAAAACTCACTAAATCTAGAATAGCAATTCACATGGAAAACTAGATAAAAAATTCAGTAGAGTAACAAACTTTTAAAACGTTTAACAACTAGTTTTAAATCTCACATATGAAATCATAAGTAAACAATTTTGGACGTAAAGCAAACTATTTAAATCTTTCTATAAGATTTTTCTTATTAACATACAGACAGTACTAAATTTTGTTATTAGTAATCTAAAGTAAACATATAATTTTCTGAGAAAATTAATTGTTTAAAAAATGAAATTAAAAATTTATCAAATTTACAAAATATCAAGCTAAACAAATACAAAAATCCTGATAACAGATTTTTCGACACAGAGCATTTTGATTGAATAAATTAAAAAAGTGCTAGAAAATACTTTTTTAATGGTTTTGGGGGAAGTTTTAATATAACGGTGTACATTAATAACTATTTTGAAAAATGTAACTATTTGTTTTAGCTGTATCATGTATGTACATTAGGGTGGAACTTAAGTATAGGGTAAAAAAATAATTTTTTTGTTTTAATGTTCAAAGTAATCATAATGTGTAATAGTGAAAACATTTTTCCTTTTTGGATGTCTAAACTTTTGGCTGAAAAGGTTTTTTAAAATTAAGTTGTTGTCTGGTTCCTCAAGGAGGTCAAAGTTTTTAAATTTCAGTATAAAGTAACTTAAAGTAAACAACGTAGCTGTTAGCTCATATCTACTTTTATTTAGCAAATACTATCCAGAAGTCACCACGAGTAGGTGGTTAAAAAAAAAAACATTAAAAAATAAATTTGTATCATTATTTATTATTTTACAAATTAGCTTATCAAATGAAAATTAATATAGAATTAATAGTATTTTGTTAATGAACAGGTAAGACGTCAATGTCTTTATAGTATGATGCAAGATATATTCTAAATTTTTATGTTTTCCAAGATTAAATATAAAATAATATTAATGACAAAAATACAATATAAACATTTTAGGCTGTAATATTAAAAAGAAAATCGAGTTTTAAGTTAGAACTTATAGTTAATTTTAAAAAGACCAAGTAATATTGTAAAGTACAGAAATAATTTCAATAACCCGATGATATCGCTGCTCTTAAGAATACTTAAGAATAGGCAAGTCTCCTAAGAATAGTCTTAATTGCAATATCACCAAATATATTCCTTCTTTCAAAGTAATTTCTTAAGAAATAATAGTTCATAATATAAACCAAAATTTAAATTTATGTATCTATACAAACACACACATGAAAAAGGAAACTACGTAGATATGTTCGTTTGCTCATTAACGCTGTCAGTTGTTTTTGAAATGAGATTTTAAATTCAGAATATATTAATGTAAACATTTTAGCAACAGTATATCCGAATAAAATAATGAGTTGAAACTAGGAGTTTTTAAATGTACACAAACTCCGTTTAAAAATGATATGTTTAAATGGAATTAATTTATTTAAAAAAATAAGTGATGGAATTAATTTATTTTTAAAGAATTAAAGCAAACGTTAAATTTTTCAAATCACTCTAAGATACCTAATCTGGTAATCAGCAGCACTAATATAATGGTATATCATTCATAGTTACAGACACGTCTCTAAGCAGTACAGGCGCTTGTGTACCTCCCTAAATATATACGGTTATATTATGTGCGTGGATGATACAGACATGAGCATGCATATTATTAACAGCACATTCAAAAGCTCTTTATTGATTACAGACTGTTCACTTGGTTGTTCAGGAAAACTCACTAAATCTAGAATAGCAATTCACATGGAAAACTAGATAAAAAATTCAGTAGAGTAACAAACTTTTAAAACGTTTAACAACTAGTTTTAAATCTCACATATGAAATCATAAGTAAACAATTTTGGACGTAAAGCAAACTATTTAAATCTTTCTATAAGATTTTTCTTATTAACATACAGACAGTACTAAATTTTGTTATTAATAATCTAAAGTAAACATATAATTTTCTGAGAAAATTAATTGTTTAAAAAATGAAATTAAAAATTTATCAAATTTACAAAATATCAAGCTAAACAAATACAAAAATCCTGATAACAGATTTTTGGACACAGAGCATTTTGATTGAATAAATTAAAAAAGTGCTAGAAAATACTTTTTTAATGGTTTTGGGGGAAGTTTTAATATAACGGTGTACATTAATAACTATTTTGAAAAATGTAACTATTTGTTTTAGCTGTATCATGTATGTACATTAGGGTGGAACTTAAGTATAGGGTAAAAAAATATTTTTTTTGTTTTAATGTTCAAAGTAATCATAATGTGTAATAGTGAAAACATTTTTCCTTTTTGGATGTCTAAACTTTTGGCTGAAAAGGTTTTTTAAAATTAAGTTGTTGTCTGGTTCCTCAAGGAGGTCAAAGTTTTTAAATTTCAGTATAAAGTAACTTAAAGTAAACAACGTAGCTGTTAGCTCATATCTACTTTTATTTAGCAAATACTATCCAGAAGTCACCACGAGTAGGTGGTTAAAAAAAAAAAAAACATTAAAAAATAAATTTGTATCATTATTTATTATTTTACAAATTAGCTTATCAAATGAAAATTAATATAGAATTAATAGTATTTTGTTAATGAACAGGTAAGACGTCAATGTCTTTATAGTATGATGCAAGATATATTCTAAATTTTTATGTTTTCCAAGATTAAATATAAAATAATATTAATGACAAAAATACAATATAAACATTTTAGGCTGTAATATTAAAAAGAAAATCGAGTTTTAAGTTAGAACTTATAGTTAATTTTAAAAAGACCAAGTAATATTGTAAAGTACAGAAATAATTTCAATAACCCGATGATATCGCTGCTCTTAAGAATACTTAAGAATAGGCAAGTCTCCTAAGAATAGTCTTAATTGCAATATCACCAAATATATTCCTTCTTTCAAAGTAATTTCTTAAGAAATAATAGTTCATAATATAAACCAAAATTTAAATTTATGTATCTATACAAACACACACATGAAAAAGGAAACTACGTAGATATGTTCGTTTGCTCATTAACGCTGTCAGTTGTTTTTGAAATGAGATTTTAAATTCAGAATATATTAATGTAAACATTTTAGCAACAGTATATCCGAATAAAATAATGAGTTGAAACTAGGAGTTTTTAAATGTACACAAACTCCGTTTAAAAATGATATGTTTAAATGGAATTAATTTATTTAAAAAAATAAGTGATGGAATTAATTTATTTTTAAAGAATTAAAGCAAACGTTAAATTTTTCAAATCACTCTAAGATACCTAATCTGGTAATCAGCAGCACTAATATAATGGTATATCATTCATAGTTACAGACACGTCTCTAAGCAGTACAGGCGCTTGTGTACCTCCCTAAATATATACGGTTATATTATGTGCGTGGATGATACAGACATGAGCATGCATATTATTAACAGCACATTCAAAAGCTCTTTATTGATTACAGACTGTTCACTTGGTTGTTCAGGAAAACTCACTAAATCTAGAATAGCAATTCACATGGAAAACTAGATAAAAAATTCAGTAGAGTAACAAACTTTTAAAACGTTTAACAACTAGTTTTAAATCTCACATATGAAATCATAAGTAAACAATTTTGGACGTAAAGCAAACTATTTAAATCTTTCTATAAGATTTTTCTTATTAACATACAGACAGTACTAAATTTTGTTATTAATAATCTAAAGTAAACATATAATTTTCTGAGAAAATTAATTGTTTAAAAAATGAAATTAAAAATTTATCAAATTTACAAAATATCAAGCTAAACAAATACAAAAATCCTGATAACAGATTTTTGGACACAGAGCATTTTGATTGAATAAATTAAAAAAGTGCTAGAAAATACTTTTTTAATGGTTTTGGGGGAAGTTTTAATATAACGGTGTACATTAATAACTATTTTGAAAAATGTAACTATTTGTTTTAGCTGTATCATGTATGTACATTAGGGTGGAACTTAAGTATAGGGTAAAAAAATAATTTTTTTGTTTTAATGTTCAAAGTAATCATAATGTGTAATAGTGAAAACATTTTTCCTTTTTGGATGTCTAAACTTTTGGCTGAAAAGGTTTTTTAAAATTAAGTTGTTGTCTGGTTCCTCAAGGAGGTCAAAGTTTTTAAATTTCAGTATAAAGTAACTTAAAGTAAACAACGTAGCTGTTAGCTCATATCTACTTTTATTTAGCAAATACTATCCAGAAGTCACCACGAGTAGGTGGTTAAAAAAAAAAAAACATTAAAAAATAAATTTGTATCATTATTTATTATTTTACAAATTAGCTTATCAAATGAAAATTAATATAGAATTAATAGTATTTTGTTAATGAACAGGTAAGACGTCAATGTCTTTATAGTATGATGCAAGATATATTCTAAATTTTTATGTTTTCCAAGATTAAATATAAAATAATATTAATGACAAAAATACAATATAAACATTTTAGGCTGTAATATTAAAAAGAAAATCGAGTTTTAAGTTAGAACTTATAGTTAATTTTAAAAAGACCAAGTAATATTGTAAAGTACAGAAATAATTTCAATAACCCGATGATATCGCTGCTCTTAAGAATACTTAAGAATAGGCAAGTCTCCTAAGAATAGTCTTAATTGCAATATCACCAAATATATTCCTTCTTTCAAAGTAATTTCTTAAGAAATAATAGTTCATAATATAAACCAAAATTTAAATTTATGTATCTATACAAACACACACATGAAAAAGGAAACTACGTAGATATGTTCGTTTGCTCATTAACGCTGTCAGTTGTTTTTGAAATGAGATTTTAAATTCAGAATATATTAATGTAAACATTTTAGCAACAGTATATCCGAAAAAAAAAATGAGTTGAAACTAGGAGTTTTTAAATGTACACAAACTCCGTTTAAAAATGATATGTTTAAATGGAATTAATTTATTTAAAAAAATAAGTGATGGAATTAATTTATTTTTAAAGAATTAAAGCAAACGTTAAATTTTTCAAATCACTCTAAGATACCTAATCTGGTAATCAGCAGCACTAATATAATGGTATATCATTCATAGTTACAGACACGTCTCTAAGCAGTACAGGCGCTTGTGTACCTCCCTAAATATATACGGTTATATTATGTGCGTGGATGATACAGACATGAGCATGCATATTATTAACAGCACATTCAAAAGCTCTTTATTGATTACAGACTGTTCACTTGGTTGTTCAGGAAAACTCACTAAATCTAGAATAGCAATTCACATGGAAAACTAGATAAAAAATTCAGTAGAGTAACAAACTTTTGAAACGTTTAACAACTAGTTTTAAATCTCACATATGAAATCATAAGTAAACAATTTTGGACGTAAAGCAAACTATTTAAATCTTGCTATAAGATTTTTCTTATTAACATACAGACAGTACTAAATTTTGTTATTAATAATCTAAAGTAAACATATAATTTTCTGAGAAAATTAATTGTTTAAAAAATGAAATTAAAAATTTATCAAATTTACAAAATATCAAGCTAAACAAATACAAAAATCCTGATAACAGATTTTTGGACACAGAGCATTTTGATTGAATAAATTAAAAAAGTGCTAGAAAATACTTTTTTAATGGTTTTGGGGGAAGTTTTAATATAACGGTGTACATTAATAACTATTTTGAAAAATGTAACTATTTGTTTTAGCTGTATCATGTATGTACATTAGGGTGGAACTTAAGTATAGGGTAAAAAAATAATTTTTTTGTTTTAATGTTCAAAGTAATCATAATGTGTAATAGTGAAAACATTTTTCCTTTTTGGATGTCTAAACTTTTGGCTGAAAAGGTTTTTTAAAATTAAGTTGTTGTCTGGTTCCTCAAGGAGGTCAAAGTTTTTAAATTTCAGTATAAAGTAACTTAAAGTAAACAACGTAGCTGTTAGCTCATATCTACTTTTATTTAGCAAATACTATCCAGAAGTCACCACGAGTAGGTGGTTAAAAAAAAAAAACATTAAAAAATAAATTTGTATCATTATTTATTATTTTACAAATTAGCTTATCAAATGAAAATTAATATAGAATTAATAGTATTTTGTTAATGAACAGGTAAGACGTCAATGTCTTTATAGTATGATGCAAGATATATTCTAAATTTTTATGTTTTCCAAGATTAAATATAAAATAATATTAATGACAAAAATACAATATAAACATTTTAGGCTGTAATATTAAAAAGAAAATCGAGTTTTAAGTTAGAACTTATAGTTAATTTTAAAAAGACCAAGTAATATTGTAAAGTACAGAAATAATTTCAATAACCCGATGATATCGCTGCTCTTAAGAATACTTAAGAATAGGCAAGTCTCCTAAGAATAGTCTTAATTGCAATATCACCAAATATATTCCTTCTTTCAAAGTAATTTCTTAAGAAATAATAGTTCATAATATAAACCAAAATTTAAATTTATGTATCTATACAAACACACACATGAAAAAGGAAACTACGTAGATATGTTCGTTTGCTCATTAACGCTGTCAGTTGTTTTTGAAATGAGATTTTAAATTCAGAATATATTAATGTAAACATTTTAGCAACAGTATATCCGAATAAAATAATGAGTTGAAACTAGGAGTTTTTAAATGTACACAAACTCCGTTTAAAAATGATATGTTTAAATGGAATTAATTTATTTAAAAAAATAAGTGATGGAATTAATTTATTTTTAAAGAATTAAAGCAAACGTTAAATTTTTCAAATCACTCTAAGATACCTAATCTGGTAATCAGCAGCACTAATATAATGGTATATCATTCATAGTTACAGACACGTCTCTAAGCAGTACAGGCGCTTGTGTACCTCCCTAAATATATACGGTTATATTATGTGCGTGGATGATACAGACATGAGCATGCATATTATTAACAGCACATTCAAAAGCTCTTTATTGATTACAGACTGTTCACTTGGTTGTTCAGGAAAACTCACTAAATCTAGAATAGCAATTCACATGGAAAACTAGATAAAAAATTCAGTAGAGTAACAAACTTTTAAAACGTTTAACAACTAGTTTTAAATCTCACATATGAAATCATAAGTAAACAATTTTGGACGTAAAGCAAACTATTTAAATCTTTCTATAAGATTTTTCATATTAACATACAGACAGTACTAAATTTTGTTATTAATAATCTAAAGTAAACATATAATTTTCTGAGAAAATTAATTGTTTAAAAAATGAAATTAAAAATTTATCAAATTTACAAAATATCAAGCTAAACAAATACAAAAATCCTGATAACAGATTTTTGGACACAGAGCATTTTGATTGAATAAATTAAAAAAGTGCTAGAAAATACTTTTTTAATGGTTTTGGGGGAAGTTTTAATATAACGGTGTACATTAATAACTATTTTGAAAAATGTAACTATTTGTTTTAGCTGTATCATGTATGTACATTAGGGTGGAACTTAAGTATAGGGTAAAAAAATAATTTTTTTGTTTTAATGTTCAAAGTAATCATAATGTGTAATAGTGAAAACATTTTTCCTTTTTGGATGTCTAAACTTTTGGCTGAAAAGGTTTTTTAAAATTAAGTTGTTGTCTGGTTCCTCAAGGAGGTCAAAGTTTTTAAATTTCAGTATAAAGTAACTTAAAGTAAACAACGTAGCTGTTAGCTCATATCTACTTTTATTTAGCAAATACTATCCAGAAGTCACCACGAGTAGGTGGTTAAAAAAAAAAAAAACATTAAAAAATAAATTTGTATCATTATTTATTATTTTACAAATTAGCTTATCAAATGAAAATTAATATAGAATTAATAGTATTTTGTTAATGAACAGGTAAGACGTCAATGTCTTTATAGTATGATGCAAGATATATTCTAAATTTTTATGTTTTCCAAGATTAAATATAAAATAATATTAATGACAAAAATACAATATAAACATTTTAGGCTGTAATATTAAAAAGAAAATCGAGTTTTAAGTTAGAACTTATAGTTAATTTTAAAAAGACCAAGGAATATTGTAAAGTACAGAAATAATTTCAATAACCCGATGATATCGCTGCTCTTAAGAATACTTAAGAATAGGCAAGTCTCCTAAGAATAGTCTTAATTGCAATATCACCAAATATATTCCTTCTTTCAAAGTAATTTCTTAAGAAATAATAGTTCATAATATAAACCAAAATTTAAATTTATGTATCTATACAAACACACACATGAAAAAGGAAACTACGTAGATATGTTCGTTTGCTCATTAACGCTGTCAGTTGTTTTTGAAATGAGATTTTAAATTCAGAATATATTAATGTAAACATTTTAGCAACAGTATATCCGAATAAAATAATGAGTTGAAACTAGGAGTTTTTAAATGTACACAAACTCCGTTTAAAAATGATATGTTTAAATGGAATTAATTTATTTAAAAAAATAAGTGATGGAATTAATTTATTTTTAAAGAATTAAAGCAAACGTTAAATTTTTCAAATCACTCTAAGATACCTAATCTGGTAATCAGCAGCACTAATATAATGGTATATCATTCATAGTTACAGACACGTCTCTAAGCAGTACAGGCGCTTGTGTACCTCCCTAAATATATACGGTTATATTATGTGCGTGGATGATACAGACATGAGCATGCATATTATTAACAGCACATTCAAAAGCTCTTTATTGATTACAGACTGTTCACTTGGTTGTTCAGGAAAACTCACTAAATCTAGAATAGCAATTCACATGGAAAACTAGATAAAAAATTCAGTAGAGTAACAAACTTTTGAAACGTTTAACAACTAGTTTTAAATCTCACATATGAAATCATAAGTAAACAATTTTGGACGTAAAGCAAACTATTTAAATCTTGCTATAAGATTTTTCTTATTAACATACAGACAGTACTAAATTTTGTTATTAATAATCTAAAGTAAACATATAATTTTCTGAGAAAATTAATTGTTTAAAAAATGAAATTAAAAATTTATCAAATTTACAAAATATCAAGCTAAACAAATACAAAAATCCTGATAACAGATTTTTGGACACAGAGCATTTTGATTGAATAAATTAAAAAAGTGCTAGAAAATACTTTTTTAATGGTTTTGGGGGAAGTTTTAATATAACGGTGTACATTAATAACTATTTTGAAAAATGTAACTATTTGTTTTAGCTGTATCATGTATGTACATTAGGGTGGAACTTAAGTATAGGGTAAAAAAATAATTTTTTTGTTTTAATGTTCAAAGTAATCATAATGTGTAATAGTGAAAACATTTTTCCTTTTTGGATGTCTAAACTTTTGGCTGAAAAGGTTTTTTAAAATTAAGTTGTTGTCTGGTTCCTCAAGGAGGTCAAAGTTTTTAAATTTCAGTATAAAGTAACTTAAAGTAAACAACGTAGCTGTTAGCTCATATCTACTTTTATTTAGCAAATACTATCCAGAAGTCACCACGAGTAGGTGGTTAAAAAAAAAAAACATTAAAAAATAAATTTGTATCATTATTTATTATTTTACAAATTAGCTTATCAAATGAAAATTAATATAGAATTAATAGTATTTTGTTAATGAACAGGTAAGACGTCAATGTCTTTATAGTATGATGCAAGATATATTCTAAATTTTTATGTTTTCCAAGATTAAATATAAAATAATATTAATGACAAAAATACAATATAAACATTTTAGGCTGTAATATTAAAAAGAAAATCGAGTTTTAAGTTAGAACTTATAGTTAATTTTAAAAAGACCAAGTAATATTGTAAAGTACAGAAATAATTTCAATAACCCGATGATATCGCTGCTCTTAAGAATACTTAAGAATAGGCAAGTCTCCTAAGAATAGTCTTAATTGCAATATCACCAAATATATTCCTTCTTTCAAAGTAATTTCTTAAGAAATAATAGTTCATAATATAAACCAAAATTTAAATTTATGTATCTATACAAACACACACATGAAAAAGGAAACTACGTAGATATGTTCGTTTGCTCATTAACGCTGTCAGTTGTTTTTGAAATGAGATTTTAAATTCAGAATATATTAATGTAAACATTTTAGCAACAGTATATCCGAATAAAATAATGAGTTGAAACTAGGAGTTTTTAAATGTACACAAACTCCGTTTAAAAATGATATGTTTAAATGGAATTAATTTATTTAAAAAAATAAGTGATGGAATTAATTTATTTTTAAAGAATTAAAGCAAACGTTAAATTTTTCAAATCACTCTAAGATACCTAATCTGGTAATCAGCAGCACTAATATAATGGTATATCATTCATAGTTACAGACACGTCTCTAAGCAGTACAGGCGCTTGTGTACCTCCCTAAATATATACGGTTATATTATGTGCGTGGATGATACAGACATGAGCATGCATATTATTAACAGCACATTCAAAAGCTCTTTATTGATTACAGACTGTTCACTTGGTTGTTCAGGAAAACTCACTAAATCTAGAATAGCAATTCACATGGAAAACTAGATAAAAAATTCAGTAGAGTAACAAACTTTTAAAACGTTTAACAACTAGTTTTAAATCTCACATATGAAATCATAAGTAAACAATTTTGGACGTAAAGCAAACTATTTAAATCTTTCTATAAGATTTTTCATATTAACATACAGACAGTACTAAATTTTGTTATTAATAATCTAAAGTAAACATATAATTTTCTGAGAAAATTAATTGTTTAAAAAATGAAATTAAAAATTTATCAAATTTACAAAATATCAAGCTAAACAAATACAAAAATCCTGATAACAGATTTTTGGACACAGAGCATTTTGATTGAATAAATTAAAAAAGTGCTAGAAAATACTTTTTTAATGGTTTTGGGGGAAGTTTTAATATAACGGTGTACATTAATAACTATTTTGAAAAATGTAACTATTTGTTTTAGCTGTATCATGTATGTACATTAGGGTGGAACTTAAGTATAGGGTAAAAAAATAATTTTTTTGTTTTAATGTTCAAAGTAATCATAATGTGTAATAGTGAAAACATTTTTCCTTTTTGGATGTCTAAACTTTTGGCTGAAAAGGTTTTTTAAAATTAAGTTGTTGTCTGGTTCCTCAAGGAGGTCAAAGTTTTTAAATTTCAGTATAAAGTAACTTAAAGTAAACAACGTAGCTGTTAGCTCATATCTACTTTTATTTAGCAAATACTATCCAGAAGTCACCACGAGTAGGTGGTTAAAAAAAAAAAAAACATTAAAAAATAAATTTGTATCATTATTTATTATTTTACAAATTAGCTTATCAAATGAAAATTAATATAGAATTAATAGTATTTTGTTAATGAACAGGTAAGACGTCAATGTCTTTATAGTATGATGCAAGATATATTCTAAATTTTTATGTTTTCCAAGATTAAATATAAAATAATATTAATGACAAAAATACAATATAAACATTTTAGGCTGTAATATTAAAAAGAAAATCGAGTTTTAAGTTAGAACTTATAGTTAATTTTAAAAAGACCAAGGAATATTGTAAAGTACAGAAATAATTTCAATAACCCGATGATATCGCTGCTCTTAAGAATACTTAAGAATAGGCAAGTCTCCTAAGAATAGTCTTAATTGCAATATCACCAAATATATTCCTTCTTTCAAAGTAATTTCTTAAGAAATAATAGTTCATAATATAAACCAAAATTTAAATTTATGTATCTATACAAACACACACATGAAAAAGGAAACTACGTAGATATGTTCGTTTGCTCATTAACGCTGTCAGTTGTTTTTGAAATGAGATTTTAAATTCAGAATATATTAATGTAAACATTTTAGCAACAGTATATCCGAATAAAATAATGAGTTGAAACTAGGAGTTTTTAAATGTACACAAACTCCGTTTAAAAATGATATGTTTAAATGGAATTAATTTATTTAAAAAAATAAGTGATGGAATTAATTTATTTTTAAAGAATTAAAGCAAACGTTAAATTTTTCAAATCACTCTAAGATACCTAATCTGGTAATCAGCAGCACTAATATAATGGTATATCATTCATAGTTACAGACACGTCTCTAAGCAGTACAGGCGCTTGTGTACCTCCCTAAATATATACGGTTATATTATGTGCGTGGATGATACAGACATGAGCATGCATATTATTAACAGCACATTCAAAAGCTCTTTATTGATTACAGACTGTTCACTTGGTTGTTCAGGAAAACTCACTAAATCTAGAATAGCAATTCACATGGAAAACTAGATAAAAAATTCAGTAGAGTAACAAACTTTTGAAACGTTTAACAACTAGTTTTAAATCTCACATATGAAATCATAAGTAAACAATTTTGGACGTAAAGCAAACTATTTAAATCTTGCTATAAGATTTTTCTTATTAACATACAGACAGTACTAAATTTTGTTATTAATAATCTAAAGTAAACATATAATTTTCTGAGAAAATTAATTGTTTAAAAAATGAAATTAAAAATTTATCAAATTTACAAAATATCAAGCTAAACAAATACAAAAATCCTGATAACAGATTTTTGGACACAGAGCATTTTGATTGAATAAATTAAAAAAGTGCTAGAAAATACTTTTTTAATGGTTTTGGGGGAAGTTTTAATATAACGGTGTACATTAATAACTATTTTGAAAAATGTAACTATTTGTTTTAGCTGTATCATGTATGTACATTAGGGTGGAACTTAAGTATAGGGTAAAAAAATAATTTTTTTGTTTTAATGTTCAAAGTAATCATAATGTGTAATAGTGAAAACATTTTTCCTTTTTGGATGTCTAAACTTTTGGCTGAAAAGGTTTTTTAAAATTAAGTTGTTGTCTGGTTCCTCAAGGAGGTCAAAGTTTTTAAATTTCAGTATAAAGTAACTTAAAGTAAACAACGTAGCTGTTAGCTCATATCTACTTTTATTTAGCAAATACTATCCAGAAGTCACCACGAGTAGGTGGTTAAAAAAAAAAAAAACATTAAAAAATAAATTTGTATCATTATTTATTATTTTACAAATTAGCTTATCAAATGAAAATTAATATAGAATTAATAGTATTTTGTTAATGAACAGGTAAGACGTCAATGTCTTTATAGTATGATGCAAGATATATTCTAAATTTTTATGTTTTCCAAGATTAAATATAAAATAATATTAATGACAAAAATACAATATAAACATTTTAGGCTGTAATATTAAAAAGAAAATCGAGTTTTAAGTTAGAACTTATAGTTAATTTTAAAAAGACCAAGTAATATTGTAAAGTACAGAAATAATTTCAATAACCCGATGATATCGCTGCTCTTAAGAATACTTAAGAATAGGCAAGTCTCCTAAGAATAGTCTTAATTGCAATATCACCAAATATATTCCTTCTTTCAAAGTAATTTCTTAAGAAATAATAGTTCATAATATAAACCAAAATTTAAATTTATGTATCTATACAAACACACACATGAAAAAGGAAACTACGTAGATATGTTCGTTTGCTCATTAACGCTGTCAGTTGTTTTTGAAATGAGATTTTAAATTCAGAATATATTAATGTAAACATTTTAGCAACAGTATATCCGAATAAAATAATGAGTTGAAACTAGGAGTTTTTAAATGTACACAAACTCCGTTTAAAAATGATATGTTTAAATGGAATTAATTTATTTAAAAAAATAAGTGATGGAATTAATTTATTTTTAAAGAATTAAAGCAAACGTTAAATTTTTCAAATCACTCTAAGATACCTAATCTGGTAATCAGCAGCAGTAATATAATGGTATATCATTCATAGTTACAGACACGTCTCTAAGCAGTACAGGCGCTTGTGTACCTCCCTAAATATATACGGTTATATTATGTGCGTGGATGATACAGACATGAGCATGCATATTATTAACAGCACATTCAAAAGCTCTTTATTGATTACAGACTGTTCACTTGGTTGTTCAGGAAAACTCACTAAATCTAGAATAGCAATTCACATGGAAAACTAGATAAAAAATTCAGTAGAGTAACAAACTTTTGAAACGTTTAACAACTAGTTTTAAATCTCACATATGAAATCATAAGTAAACAATTTTGGACGTAAAACAAACTATTTAAATCTTGCTATAAGATTTTTCTTATTAACATACAGACAGTACTAAATTTTGTTATTAATAATCTAAAGTAAACATATAATTTTCTGAGAAAATTAATTGTTTAAAAAATGAAATTAAAAATTTATCAAATTTACAAAATATCAAGCTAAACAAATACAAAAATCCTGATAACAGATTTTTGGACACAGAGCATTTTGATTGAATAAATTAAAAAAGTGCTAGAAAATACTTTTTTAATGGTTTTGGGGGAAGTTTTAATATAACGGTGTACATTAATAACTATTTTGAAAAATGTAACTATTTGTTTTAGCTGTATCATGTATGTACATTAGGGTGGAACTTAAGTATAGGGTAAAAAAATAATTTTTTTGTTTTAATGTTCAAAGTAATCATAATGTGTAATAGTGAAAACATTTTTCCTTTTTGGATGTCTAAACTTTTGGCTGAAAAGGTTTTTTAAAATTAAGTTGTTGTCTGGTTCCTCAAGGAGGTCAAAGTTTTTAAATTTCAGTATAAAGTAACTTAAAGTAAACAACGTAGCTGTTAGCTCATATCTACTTTTATTTAGCAAATACTATCCAGAAGTCACCACGAGTAGGTGGTTAAAAAAAAAAAACATTAAAAAATAAATTTGTATCATTATTTATTATTTTACAAATTAGCTTATCAAATGAAAATTAATATAGAATTAATAGTATTTTGTTAATGAACAGGTAAGACGTCAATGTCTTTATAGTATGATGCAAGATATATTCTAAATTTTTATGTTTTCCAAGATTAAATATAAAATAATATTAATGACAAAAATACAATATAAACATTTTAGGCTGTAATATTAAAAAGAAAATCGAGTTTTAAGTTAGAACTTATAGTTAATTTTAAAAAGACCAAGTAATATTGTAAAGTACAGAAATAATTTCAATAACCCGATGATATCGCTGCTCTTAAGAATACTTAAGAATAGGCAAGTCTCCTAAGAATAGTCTTAATTGCAATATCACCAAATATATTCCTTCTTTCAAAGTAATTTCTTAAGAAATAATAGTTCATAATATAAACCAAAATTTAAATTTATGTATCTATACAAACACACACATGAAAAAGGAAACTACGTAGATATGTTCGTTTGCTCATTAACGCTGTCAGTTGTTTTTGAAATGAGATTTTAAATTCAGAATATATTAATGTAAACATTTTAGCAACAGTATATCCGAATAAAATAATGAGTTGAAACTAGGAGTTTTTAAATGTACACAAACTCCGTTTAAAAATGATATGTTTAAATGGAATTAATTTATTTAAAAAAATAAGTGATGGAATTAATTTATTTTTAAAGAATTAAAGCAAACGTTAAATTTTTCAAATCACTCTAAGATACCTAATCTGGTAATCAGCAGCACTAATATAATGGTATATCATTCATAGTTACAGACACGTCTCTAAGCAGTACAGGCGCTTGTGTACCTCCCTAAATATATACGGTTATATTATGTGCGTGGATGATACAGACATGAGCATGCATATTATTAACAGCACATTCAAAAGCTCTTTATTGATTACAGACTGTTCACTTGGTTGTTCAGGAAAACTCACTAAATCTAGAATAGCAATTCACATGGAAAACTAGATAAAAAATTCAGTAGAGTAACAAACTTTTAAAACGTTTAACAACTAGTTTTAAATCTCACATATGAAATCATAAGTAAACAATTTTGGACGTAAAGCAAACTATTTAAATCTTTCTATAAGATTTTTCTTATTAACATACAGACAGTACTAAATTTTGTTATTAATAATCTAAAGTAAACATATAATTTTCTGAGAAAATTAATTGTTTAAAAAATGAAATTAAAAATTTATCAAATTTACAAAATATCAAGCTAAACAAATACAAAAATCCTGATAACAGATTTTTGGACACAGAGCATTTTGATTGAATAAATTAAAAAAGTGCTAGAAAATACTTTTTTAATGGTTTTGGGGGAAGTTTTAATATAACGGTGTACATTAATAACTATTTTGAAAAATGTAACTATTTGTTTTAGCTGTATCATGTATGTACATTAGGGTGGAACTTAAGTATAGGGTAAAAAAATAATTTTTTTGTTTTAATGTTCAAAGTAATCATAATGTGTAATAGTGAAAACATTTTTCCTTTTTGGATGTCTAAACTTTTGGCTGAAAAGGTTTTTTAAAATTAAGTTGTTGTCTGGTTCCTCAAGGAGGTCAAAGTTTTTAAATTTCAGTATAAAGTAACTTAAAGTAAACAACGTAGCTGTTAGCTCATATCTACTTTTATTTAGCAAATACTATCCAGAAGTCACCACGAGTAGGTGGTTAAAAAAAAAAAACATTAAAAAATAAATTTGTATCATTATTTATTATTTTACAAATTAGCTTATCAAATGAAAATTAATATAGAATTAATAGTATTTTGTTAATGAACAGGTAAGACGTCAATGTCTTTATAGTATGATGCAAGATATATTCTAAATTTTTATGTTTTCCAAGATTAAATATAAAATAATATTAATGACAAAAATACAATATAAACATTTTAGGCTGTAATATTAAAAAGAAAATCGAGTTTTAAGTTAGAACTTATAGTTAATTTTAAAAAGACCAAGTAATATTGTAAAGTACAGAAATAATTTCAATAACCCGATGATATCGCTGCTCTTAAGAATACTTAAGAATAGGCAAGTCTCCTAAGAATAGTCTTAATTGCAATATCACCAAATATATTCCTTCTTTCAAAGTAATTTCTTAAGAAATAATAGTTCATAATATAAACCAAAATTTAAATTTATGTATCTATACAAACACACACATGAAAAAGGAAACTACGTAGATATGTTCGTTTGCTCATTAACGCTGTCAGTTGTTTTTGAAATGAGATTTTAAATTCAGAATATATTAATGTAAACATTTTAGCAACAGTATATCCGAATAAAATAATGAGTTGAAACTAGGAGTTTTTAAATGTACACAAACTCCGTTTAAAAATGATATGTTTAAATGGAATTAATTTATTTAAAAAAATAAGTGATGGAATTAATTTATTTTTAAAGAATTAAAGCAAACGTTAAATTTTTCAAATCACTCTAAGATACCTAATCTGGTAATCAGCAGCACTAATATAATGGTATATCATTCATAGTTACAGACACGTCTCTAAGCAGTACAGGCGCTTGTGTACCTCCCTAAATATATACGGTTATATTATGTGCGTGGATGATACAGACATGAGCATGCATATTATTAACAGCACATTCAAAAGCTCTTTATTGATTACAGACTGTTCACTTGGTTGTTCAGGAAAACTCACTAAATCTAGAATAGCAATTCACATGGAAAACTAGATAAAAAATTCAGTAGAGTAACAAACTTTTAAAACGTTTAACAACTAGTTTTAAATCTCACATATGAAATCATAAGTAAACAATTTTGGACGTAAAGCAAACTATTTAAATCTTTCTATAAGATTTTTCATATTAACATACAGACAGTACTAAATTTTGTTATTAATAATCTAAAGTAAACATATAATTTTCTGAGAAAATTAATTGTTTAAAAAATGAAATTAAAAATTTATCAAATTTACAAAATATCAAGCTAAACAAATACAAAAATCCTGATAACAGATTTTTGGACACAGAGCATTTTGATTGAATAAATTAAAAAAGTGCTAGAAAATACTTTTTTAATGGTTTTGGGGGAAGTTTTAATATAACGGTGTACATTAATAACTATTTTGAAAAATGTAACTATTTGTTTTAGCTGTATCATGTATGTACATTAGGGTGGAACTTAAGTATAGGGTAAAAAAATAATTTTTTTGTTTTAATGTTCAAAGTAATCATAATGTGTAATAGTGAAAACATTTTTCCTTTTTGGATGTCTAAACTTTTGGCTGAAAAGGTTTTTTAAAATTAAGTTGTTGTCTGGTTCCTCAAGGAGGTCAAAGTTTTTAAATTTCAGTATAAAGTAACTTAAAGTAAACAACGTAGCTGTTAGCTCATATCTACTTTTATTTAGCAAATACTATCCAGAAGTCACCACGAGTAGGTGGTTAAAAAAAAAAAAAAAACATTAAAAAATAAATTTGTATCATTATTTATTATTTTACAAATTAGCTTATCAAATGAAAATTAATATAGAATTAATAGTATTTTGTTAATGAACAGGTAAGACGTCAATGTCTTTATAGTATGATGCAAGATATATTCTAAATTTTTATGTTTTCCAAGATTAAATATAAAATAATATTAATGACAAAAATACAATATAAACATTTTAGGCTGTAATATTAAAAAGAAAATCGAGTTTTAAGTTAGAACTTATAGTTAATTTTAAAAAGACCAAGGAATATTGTAAAGTACAGAAATAATTTCAATAACCCGATGATATCGCTGCTCTTAAGAATACTTAAGAATAGGCAAGTCTCCTAAGAATAGTCTTAATTGCAATATCACCAAATATATTCCTTCTTTCAAAGTAATTTCTTAAGAAATAATAGTTCATAATATAAACCAAAATTTAAATTTATGTATCTATACAAACACACACATGAAAAAGGAAACTACGTAGATATGTTCGTTTGCTCATTAACGCTGTCAGTTGTTTTTGAAATGAGATTTTAAATTCAGAATATATTAATGTAAACATTTTAGCAACAGTATATCCGAATAAAATAATGAGTTGAAACTAGGAGTTTTTAAATGTACACAAACTCCGTTTAAAAATGATATGTTTAAATGGAATTAATTTATTTAAAAAAATAAGTGATGGAATTAATTTATTTTTAAAGAATTAAAGCAAACGTTAAATTTTTCAAATCACTCTAAGATACCTAATCTGGTAATCAGCAGCACTAATATAATGGTATATCATTCATAGTTACAGACACGTCTCTAAGCAGTACAGGCGCTTGTGTACCTCCCTAAATATATACGGTTATATTATGTGCGTGGATGATACAGACATGAGCATGCATATTATTAACAGCACATTCAAAAGCTCTTTATTGATTACAGACTGTTCACTTGGTTGTTCAGGAAAACTCACTAAATCTAGAATAGCAATTCACATGGAAAACTAGATAAAAAATTCAGTAGAGTAACAAACTTTTGAAACGTTTAACAACTAGTTTTAAATCTCACATATGAAATCATAAGTAAACAATTTTGGACGTAAAGCAAACTATTTAAATCTTGCTATAAGATTTTTCTTATTAACATACAGACAGTACTAAATTTTGTTATTAATAATCTAAAGTAAACATATAATTTTCTGAGAAAATTAATTGTTTAAAAAATGAAATTAAAAATTTATCAAATTTACAAAATATCAAGCTAAACAAATACAAAAATCCTGATAACAGATTTTTGGACACAGAGCATTTTGATTGAATAAATTAAAAAAGTGCTAGAAAATACTTTTTTAATGGTTTTGGGGGAAGTTTTAATATAACGGTGTACATTAATAACTATTTTGAAAAATGTAACTATTTGTTTTAGCTGTATCATGTATGTACATTAGGGTGGAACTTAAGTATAGGGTAAAAAAATAATTTTTTTGTTTTAATGTTCAAAGTAATCATAATGTGTAATAGTGAAAACATTTTTCCTTTTTGGATGTCTAAACTTTTGGCTGAAAAGGTTTTTTAAAATTAAGTTGTTGTCTGGTTCCTCAAGGAGGTCAAAGTTTTTAAATTTCAGTATAAAGTAACTTAAAGTAAACAACGTAGCTGTTAGCTCATATCTACTTTTATTTAGCAAATACTATCCAGAAGTCACCACGAGTAGGTGGTTAAAAAAAAAAAAACATTAAAAAATAAATTTGTATCATTATTTATTATTTTACAAATTAGCTTATCAAATGAAAATTAATATAGAATTAATAGTATTTTGTTAATGAACAGGTAAGACGTCAATGTCTTTATAGTATGATGCAAGATATATTCTAAATTTTTATGTTTTCCAAGATTAAATATAAAATAATATTAATGACAAAAATACAATATAAACATTTTAGGCTGTAATATTAAAAAGAAAATCGAGTTTTAAGTTAGAACTTATAGTTAATTTTAAAAAGACCAAGTAATATTGTAAAGTACAGAAATAATTTCAATAACCCGATGATATCGCTGCTCTTAAGAATACTTAAGAATAGGCAAGTCTCCTAAGAATAGTCTTAATTGCAATATCACCAAATATATTCCTTCTTTCAAAGTAATTTCTTAAGAAATAATAGTTCATAATATAAACCAAAATTTAAATTTATGTATCTATACAAACACACACATGAAAAAGGAAACTACGTAGATATGTTCGTTTGCTCATTAACGCTGTCAGTTGTTTTTGAAATGAGATTTTAAATTCAGAATATATTAATGTAAACATTTTAGCAACAGTATATCCGAATAAAATAATGAGTTGAAACTAGGAGTTTTTAAATGTACACAAACTCCGTTTAAAAATGATATGTTTAAATGGAATTAATTTATTTAAAAAAATAAGTGATGGAATTAATTTATTTTTAAAGAATTAAAGCAAACGTTAAATTTTTCAAATCACTCTAAGATACCTAATCTGGTAATCAGCAGCACTAATATAATGGTATATCATTCATAGTTACAGACACGTCTCTAAGCAGTACAGGCGCTTGTGTACCTCCCTAAATATATACGGTTATATTATGTGCGTGGATGATACAGACATGAGCATGCATATTATTAACAGCACATTCAAAAGCTCTTTATTGATTACAGACTGTTCACTTGGTTGTTCAGGAAAACTCACTAAATCTAGAATAGCAATTCACATGGAAAACTAGATAAAAAATTCAGTAGAGTAACAAACTTTTGAAACGTTTAACAACTAGTTTTAAATCTCACATATGAAATCATAAGTAAACAATTTTGGACGTAAAACAAACTATTTAAATCTTGCTATAAGATTTTTCTTATTAACATACAGACAGTACTAAATTTTGTTATTAATAATCTAAAGTAAACATATAATTTTCTGAGAAAATTAATTGTTTAAAAAATGAAATTAAAAATTTATCAAATTTACAAAATATCAAGCTAAACAAATACAAAAATCCTGATAACAGATTTTTGGACACAGAGCATTTTGATTGAATAAATTAAAAAAGTGCTAGAAAATACTTTTTTAATGGTTTTGGGGGAAGTTTTAATATAACGGTGTACATTAATAACTATTTTGAAAAATGTAACTATTTGTTTTAGCTGTATCATGTATGTACATTAGGGTGGAACTTAAGTATAGGGTAAAAAAATAATTTTTTTGTTTTAATGTTCAAAGTAATCATAATGTGTAATAGTGAAAACATTTTTCCTTTTTGGATGTCTAAACTTTTGGCTGAAAAGGTTTTTTAAAATTAAGTTGTTGTCTGGTTCCTCAAGGAGGTCAAAGTTTTTAAATTTCAGTATAAAGTAACTTAAAGTAAACAACGTAGCTGTTAGCTCATATCTACTTTTATTTAGCAAATACTATCCAGAAGTCACCACGAGTAGGTGGTTAAAAAAAAAAACATTAAAAAATAAATTTGTATCATTATTTATTATTTTACAAATTAGCTTATCAAATGAAAATTAATATAGAATTAATAGTATTTTGTTAATGAACAGGTAAGACGTCAATGTCTTTATAGTATGATGCAAGATATATTCTAAATTTTTATGTTTTCCAAGATTAAATATAAAATAATATTAATGACAAAAATACAATATAAACATTTTAGGCTGTAATATTAAAAAGAAAATCGAGTTTTAAGTTAGAACTTATAGTTAATTTTAAAAAGACCAAGTAATATTGTAAAGTACAGAAATAATTTCAATAACCCGATGATATCGCTGCTCTTAAGAATACTTAAGAATAGGCAAGTCTCCTAAGAATAGTCTTAATTGCAATATCACCAAATATATTCCTTCTTTCAAAGTAATTTCTTAAGAAATAATAGTTCATAATATAAACCAAAATTTAAATTTATGTATCTATACAAACACACACATGAAAAAGGAAACTACGTAGATATGTTCGTTTGCTCATTAACGCTGTCAGTTGTTTTTGAAATGAGATTTTAAATTCAGAATATATTAATGTAAACATTTTAGCAACAGTATATCCGAATAAAATAATGAGTTGAAACTAGGAGTTTTTAAATGTACACAAACTCCGTTTAAAAATGATATGTTTAAATGGAATTAATTTATTTAAAAAAATAAGTGATGGAATTAATTTATTTTTAAAGAATTAAAGCAAACGTTAAATTTTTCAAATCACTCTAAGATACCTAATCTGGTAATCAGCAGCACTAATATAATGGTATATCATTCATAGTTACAGACACGTCTCTAAGCAGTACAGGCGCTTGTGTACCTCCCTAAATATATACGGTTATATTATGTGCGTGGATGATACAGACATGAGCATGCATATTATTAACAGCACATTCAAAAGCTCTTTATTGATTACAGACTGTTCACTTGGTTGTTCAGGAAAACTCACTAAATCTAGAATAGCAATTCACATGGAAAACTAGATAAAAAATTCAGTAGAGTAACAAACTTTTGAAACGTTTAACAACTAGTTTTAAATCTCACATATGAAATCATAAGTAAACAATTTTGGACGTAAAGCAAACTATTTAAATCTTGCTATAAGATTTTTCTTATTAACATACAGACAGTACTAAATTTTGTTATTAATAATCTAAAGTAAACATATAATTTTCTGAGAAAATTAATTGTTTAAAAAATGAAATTAAAAATTTATCAAATTTACAAAATATCAAGCTAAACAAATACAAAAATCCTGATAACAGATTTTTGGACACAGAGCATTTTGATTGAATAAATTAAAAAAGTGCTAGAAAATACTTTTTTAATGGTTTTGGTGGAAGTTTTAATATAACGGTGTACATTAATAACTATTTTGAAAAATGTAACTATTTGTTTTAGCTGTATCATGTATGTACACTAGGGTGGAACTTATGTATAGGGTAAAAAAATAATTTTTTTGTTTTAATGTGTAATAGTGAAAACATTTTTCCTTTTTGGATGTCTAAACTTTTGGCTGAAAAGGTTTTTTTAAGTTAAGTTGTTGTCTGGTTCCTCAAGGAGGTCAAAGTTTTTAAATTATGTTTTATGTTATAATTTAAAAAAAATTAATGTTAAAGCAAGGCTGAGCTCAGCCTTGCTTTTTCTAGCACGCTGTTCCTTTTGCACTGAAGAAGAATATCGCTAGTAGATTCGAAACAGCTGTTTGCTGCTTTTCATATATTATTTGTGCATTTTAAACGTTGGTTTTTCTGCTTTTTAATGTTGTTGCACAAAGGCTTTATTTGCTATTTTTACGTTTCCACTGTTTGAGTATGACAAGGAAAATCTAAAATGCTGGTGTATTCCCCTGTTTGTACTTTTTTTAAGTTCTTCATCCGATAGTCCGTCAAGATAGGATCAATGGTTTTATTGTCTACATTTTCAATATGTTCGCATTTTTTCAAGTCGCTTTACTACTGGTCCAGAAAATCCTTTTTTACCCGTAGTTTTTCCAGGAAGATGTTGAAATAAGTATCGAAGAAAAAAGTTCATTTGCATGTAATAATCAAATTATCCATTATAAAGTTTTTAGAGTATTGCTTCCGATGTTTTAACAACTCCAGATTTCCATCCTGCATTAAAGGCGATTCTGTTTCACCCAATAACTTTCAAACTTGAAATGTCCGTATTTTTATTTTGAAAATACACCAAAATTGCAGTGGCTATATTAATATAAGAAGAAGATGTCAATGAAATATGACCAATATATTTTTATCCTAGTTTTTGAACTAAGACCAGGTGCTCGTCTTTAATGATTTTTAGTTATACTTTTTTCCCTCTACTTCAGTTATCATAGTGTTATCCTTTCTGCCATCAAAATACTAAACTTTTAAAATTAACTCAAATCGTCTTTCCTGTTCTTTCAAATTCTTCCTTTTCTTTTCTCTTTGTCGTCTTCAAGTCCTTCTTTCAGTTACCTTTTCTTTATTATCATCAGAAATACCCATATCTTCTAAGGTGCCGTTTGCAATAATATTTGCAGTTCTGTCTAATACTCCGGTTCTTTCACCTTGTTGATTATCAAATTCAGGTTTAGAAAAATAACCGATTGAATTATTTCCTTCGAACTATTTTTTACACTTGACGATCATTCAATCAAAACATCATTTTTTTGTTTTAAAATAACTTTTTTTCCTTGATATTTCCTTTTCTATTCTTGCTACACATTTTTTGTAGTTTTTATATCTATTGATCCTATTGTCATCTCCTCGTCGATCTTTGTTCTTTGAGAAAGTGACGTTCTTGTTCTGATACACGATAATATTTAGTGCTTTTACACAAAGAAATGTTTTTTGCAGGATTACCTAACATTTTGCAATTTTATATTGGATGTGGGATTATTCTCTCTAATCTTAATATTTTTCTTCAAATTTTGACATTTCTCGCGCTAGTCTCTAATCATTTTTTATGATCTGTGTATCAGAAACCGTTGGAATTGAAGATCTCAGCAATACACTTTTAATTGTATCATCAACAGCTTTAGATATTTTAGAAATAGTGTGTACCAGATTCCAGCTGTCAGATTTTAAGTTAAATTGAACCCAAAAATAATGTTTCATAACATCTTCATATGTTCGTAAAAGATGACAGTCTAATGTTAACTGTTTTGGTTCACGAAATACTAGACACTTCAACAATTATCTAGATTTAGCTATGTTAACAGAATTTGTCACTTTTGACACCGAATGTTTAATGAAAAATAATTAAAGAAACTGTTAACACACGTTAAATCGGATTAACTTGTTATGTGTCGCAGCCAAATAAATCAGAGACAATGAAAGCCGACGCCCACGACGCTGGCTTCTACAAAAGTCAAATAAAGTGGGGCTAACTTTTCTAAGGCACTCAAACTAAATTATTCTCTTTATTACAGGACACTAACACTTAATTTATTTAATTTTGCAAAATATAAATTTAACAATAAGCTTTAAAAAAAAATTCATGCAATTATTGTTTTTTTTTTTTTTCGTTTTTTAGGGAAAATATGGCGCTTTGAGGAACCGGAAAATATCATTTTAAAATTAAAAGAAAAATATTTTCTTTTTATAGAGTTAAAAAGGAAAAAAAAATAATCACTATTAGAATATAAAATTCGAAACTTCGTTTTTTAGTTTCACCCTAATGTACATGTCTTCTTATTTTTACAAACAATCCCCATAGAATATTCGGAAAATGATGAAAATCAGATGTTCAATGGAATCAAAACACTGTTCTAAAACTAATGTTGTGAAAAAATTTTCACCTTCTTATTAATATAAACGTTAAAACATACATATAATTTCTTAAAAGGTTCTAAAACGTATAAAGATATTAGTTAATATAAGCCTGAGATCTTTCTAAGGCATACGCGTTCATTTTCAAAGGGGAAAGATGACGGACTGGAATAGAATAAACAAACGTAAAAACAAACAAAATACTATCCTTAAATAAATTCTAATTAAAATAAATTTAATTCTGATATAAAAGTCAGTCATCAGGGGAAAGATGATTGACTGGAATATAATAAACAAACGTAAAAACAAACAAAATACTATTCTTAAATAAATTCTAATTAAAATAAATTTAATTCTAATATAAAAGTCAGTCATCAGGGGAAAGATGATTGACTGGAATAGAATAAACAAACGTAAAAACAAACAAAATACTATTCTTAGATAAATTCTAATTAAAATAAATTTGATTCTGATATAAAATTCAGTCATCATGGGAAAGATGACTGACTGGAATAGAATAAAGAAACGTAAAAACAAACAAAATACTATTCTTAAATAAATTCTAATTAAAATAAATTTAATTCTGATATAAAAGTCAGTCATCTTTCCCCTTTGAAAGTGAACGCGTGTGCTTTCGATATATCTCAGGGTTATATTCACGAATATCTTCATATGTTTTTAGCACCTTTTAAGTAATTATATATATGTTTTAAAGTTTATATTGGATGTTCTTTTAACATTTTCGGAGAGCCTTGAAATATAGTTTCGTTGATTACTGTGTCTTAAGCAATTACAAATTCTTTGTTCAAAGATTTAGACTACTACATTTACTCAAACTTAATATGAAAAATTTTTAAACCATTTAAACTCTTCAAAAACTTTTTTTTAATGAATGATTATCCGAAGCACAGAGATATATAAAAAAAAAACTGTTGTTTAATTTAAAACAGTAGGTTTAAATGTTGTTATGAAAACTTTTACGCATTCGATTTTCATACACATATAAATAAAGCTTATTTATGAATATGATTTTTATTTCTTAAAAGAAATGTATATATACTATATGCTGCATTATTAGATCTAATTCCGCGATTCCCTTATCTTATTCTAAATTACTACTTTATATTCCCTAAATCCTTATTCTTAAATAATCTCTATCGTTAACTCTGTTAAATTCCCTTTAATTTAATGTCTCACTTATCTAAATTGCTTAAATATTACGCTTTTAGTATTCTTAAATTAAATGTTCCATTTCCGCGCTTTTTCCTTTCTAGAATGTTCTTTTAACAACCATTCTATTTTCTCTTCCGAATTTTACTTTCCCGCGCATTTCCGAGGTTATCCTTTTTCCCTTCATATTCATCCGCTCGCTCTGTCCCCACCCTCTCCATGGCGTGGTTTTCTTAATTATTCATTGGTTGAGAGCGCGATTTACGTCATATTTGTATTCCTACACTTGACGAGCAAAAAGTCGATGCTCGCTGTTTTTCAGCAGATTTGAGTCCTATTTACATTTTTGATACCACCCCTTGGTCACCGTCCATTATTCGATTATCTATAACTTTGTTTAGCCCTAATTACTACTATGGAGAGATAGGTAATATTCTTGGTGGAAACTACGTCGCGGAAAGATGTTTTAATAAATTGCTGAGCTGATATTATGTTTTGTCTCAATTATTTCTAGGGAAACTTTCACGGAAAAATGTAATCCATGGCCTTCACTCGTCGACTGCTACAGCTTCCAATCATCATCCAATCTTCGTTATACTAATACAACAGGATCGAATTATCTGTTCTGACAACTTATATTACGCTATTACTGCTGGATGTGATCCACTACTGCTATCCAGACAGCCAGTAACCGCATTCCACTATAACTGCATTTCCACTATAGAAATAATCCAATGTAGCTATAATGCAACATTTAGTCGACAGAATAAAGAATGAGTGCTGCAATATAACACACATATATATATATATATATATATATGAAGCTGTAAAGAAAATATGAGTTATGTGTACCAGGCGCTACGCACTTCTTTTAAACACACAAGCAAAATTCAATTTGTAGTTCAGGCAATAGAGACTCTACCTAGCAAAATTAATGGTAGTACTGGAAATCGGCTTTCTAGATGTTTTTTGGGCCGCTGAATCCGAGTTTGTAACTTCCCACCAAAATTTCCCCCGGCAACCCCCACCCCAAATTTTGGTTTAAAGCCCCCCAAAAAAGATTTTTATTAAAAAACCTATTATTGTTTTAGAGAAAAAGTATCTAGAAATTCAGAAAATAGACAAAATTTCCAACAAATTAGATATATGACATTATGACTTAGGATGAAGGGGAAGGGGGAATCTGCCTGGGAACATGCGGCGCAATGCTGCGTGGAATAAGTTGCGCAATTCCATTTAACCACTCACACGTTTACATAAGCCCTCCCATCTTCCCTCCGAACTTTCTCTATAAGGTTTACTTTAAGTTTTTTGGGTCGCTGAATCCGAATTTTTAACTTACCCCCAAAATTCCCCCCCCGAAACCCCCCAAATAGTTGTTTTTTAACTTAAATTTCTTATTGTTTTAGGGGGAAATCATTACAAAATTCAGAAACTAAACAAAATTTGCAACAAATAGGATATATGACATTATGCCGTAGGATAAACGGGGAGAGAGGGGCTGCCTCGGAACATTCCCCGCGCGCTTTTCTCAAAAACCAATTTTTTTCAAAAAATCAATTTTTTTGGAGGGGGGGGGGCTGCCGGGTGAAATTTTGGTGGGAAGTTACAAATTCGGATTCAGCGACCCAAAAAAACATAAAGTGAGTCGAAATCCAGAACTAGTATTAATTTTGCCAGATAAAATCCCCTATTGCCTGAACTTCATAATTTAGTGCACATAGCGCCGCAGTGCATGCTCAGAGGCAGCCCTCACCCTCCCCGTTCATCCTAATTCATAATGTCATATATCCTATTTGTTGCAAATTTTGTCTAGTTTGTGAATTTCGTAATGCTTTTCCCCTAAAACAATAAGAAATTTAGGTTAAAAACAACTATTTGGGGGGGGGGGGGGGATTTTTGGGAGAAAGTTAATAATTCGGATTCAGCGACCCAAAAATCTTAAAGTAAACGTTATAGAGAAAGTTCGGAGGGGAGATGGGAGGGCGAGTGTAAACGTGTGAGTGATTAAGTGGAATTGAGCAACTTAGTTTACGCAGCACCGCGCGCATGTTCCGAGGCAGATCCCCCTTCCCCTTCATCTTAAGTCATAATGTCATCTATCTAATTTGTTGGAAATTTTGTCTACTTTCTGAATTTCTAGATACTTTTTCTCTAAAAGAATAAAAAAATTGATTTTTTAATAAAAACCTTTTTTTTTGGGGGGGGGGGGGGCTTTTTACCAAAATATTTGGAGGTTGCCGGGGGAAATTTTGGTGGGAAGTTACAAATTTGGATTCAGCGACCCAAAAAACATTTAGAAAGTCGATTTCCAGTACTATCATTAATTTTGCTAGGTAAAATTCCCTATTGCCTGGACTATTGAGGCAAGATGAGAATTGTGAAGCTTTATTATGAAAAGTATGTGTAATAATTAGATATAAAAAATTTTATTTTTTTTTAACGATCGTTATAGTAACTAAGAACATGAAACAACAAAAATACTGAAAAATTGCTCCTAGCTATTCGAATGGTAGACAAGGAAAAATTGTATGAAAAATAATGTAGCTGAACAGGTTTCGTAACGCACAGTCAGCTCGCAAACTTTACAAATCTAACAATAAACAAGAATATTATATATGTATGCCGTAAATTTAAATCAAAATTTAAAAATGTTTTAAAATCCATGTTAAAGTGCATATATAGATGTCATATTATCCGGTCTAACTAAAATATTTTATTTTATTTTTTCTTTCCGATTTATAATTGTATAAATTGGAAAATAAACTAACGAAAAATAAATTTTTTGAAGACTTAAAACAGATGACTACTCTTAATCTGCTGATGATAGAAAGAAACTTCTATTACTGAAAATTCTATAGCAGAACTATAATATAAAAATTTATTAGACAACGAGATCCCCCTAATCTAAGACCCAACCGAGTGGTTGATCCTTACTTTTTAAAGTGAGCTTTTCATTCTACCATCATATCATCTATTATTATTATTTTATTGTTTACAAATTTAGGGAAAATCGGTAAAAATTAAAAATGTATGAGGTATTAAAAAAAATTTACAAAGTCTATTCGCGTGACATTTTGGCAACAAAGTAACAAAACATAATACATTTTAAAAGGGGTAAAGGATTATGAATAGTCTGTCTATAATCAGTAATTATAACAAGAACAGTATAATTAAAACAACGTAAACAAGGTATAGAGAGTCAATATGAACAATTAACATAATTCAAGATGAACAATTCACAATATAAGATTGGATAACTACAAAAGAATTGTAAAACAATGGTAAAGTGCATAAAACAAAAATAAATGTATAAAACAATAAAAATGTATAAAACAATAAAAATTTATGACAGTAAAAAATTTACGAAACAAAAATAGCTTTAAAATCTGGTATTTGATTTACAAAGGGCTGCATTTACAAAGAGATGCCTTTTTTTATACGTCCTTTTTAACCTATAAATTTTATTTCTATAAATGTTTCTCCGAGATTAAGAATTATGTTTTAAAATGTCTCATTTTCAAAGACCAATGTTGCCGAGATATGATACTTTGCATATTTAGGTTTACAAAGCTTTCTGTAATTAAAAACGCGTATTTTTGTTGTTCGAATCATGATATCGCTCTTTATACGCTTGTTCACAGAAGCAGATAATCGGAATGCCATTTTAGTAGAATAGCAGATTAATTTAAAAAGTATTAGTGATAGCTTTGTCACTTTGTTGCACTGCAGAAATATGAATTTTGACTTAGTGATATCTTAGCATAAAAGCTTAGGAACCCCTGATTAAATAGTTTACTATATCCCAGTTTTCAGTTAAAAATTATTTTGGGTCCATTTTACGCATACCTGTTCCTTTTCGATAAAAAAGAAAACGTTTTGAACCTGAGTTGTTAAAACAAAATTTGCCACAATATAAAAACGGAAAAATATTTAAAATTATATACATACATATATTTAAAGTATTTTTTGAAATATTAAACTCTCTAAATTTTTATGCGTTGAAAGGCTTTATTTATAATTTGTTAACTTACAGAAATACACATAATTTTATTTATTTTATATACGATGTAGGACAAATTCTAATTTTTTTTTAATTGAATAATGTAAACTAGTTATGCATTCGCTATGCCTTTTAATCCTAATACTGTGGTTCACATGAAATTTCCGATAAATATAAAACCTTTGGGATTTATTACTAAAATCTCTACCAATCCTACAGAAGCAGACACACATTTTATATCTAATGAAATCCAAATCAATATGATTCCTGCTTAGAAATTTCATCTCAGCACTGTGAGAGTTTCAAAAATCATTTTCCTTATAATTACAAAATGTATGCTCAGAAGTGTTTTGGGTTTATTTAAGATCAAACGTGATGAATTTTAAAGATTTAGATAAATATTTCGAAAGATAATTCATATGATAAAATTCGGTTTGGAATTTTATATGTAACAATAAGAATACTAATTAGTAAGTACCTGCAACATATTTTTTTTTCCTAATATCCCATCATACTTGTTCCATATGTAATAGGTTCACAATTTATAAAGGTCCGGTTATTTGGAAATTCAACACAATAGCTTACTATATTATAATATCCAAGCGATAAGTTTTAATGATAACATTAATAGCATCATTATAACATCAACTTGGAATTATAGAAAATAATGCTTGAAATATTTAGGTTGAAATTCTTTAACATAATGAAAGTATTTATGGGAACAATCGACATTTAAATTAAGAAAGAATTCTTTGCATTTTAGGATATAAAATCAACAATTTTAATAATAAATAATAATAAAAGAAAACGTAATTTGAAGTAAAAAAGAAGTATTCCGCAAATTAAAAATCTATGTTAAAAATGCTACGTAAAATGAACCAAAAATCAATTATTATAATGATACAACTTTTTCTCTACCGTAAACCATTTGATACAATCGTTTATTCGTTTTTATAATTATCAGATATTACCAAAATAATGAAGATATTATTTGAGTAACTTAAAAAAAATGTTACTCTTCACGCACTTAGGTAAAATTCTGTTTCCAACAATATTTCCTATTTCCAAGTACCTTTTCATCATTCGTTACTATCTATAAAATACATGCTTCTAAATTTCGATTTAAGTACATTAGTATAAAATTTTAGCTCTAGGTTTTGTCATGATATGAGCATTTATAAACAAAATGAAACTTAATTTTTCAACCAAACTCAGACTATGACAAACTAACTAAAACTGCATTGATAAACGCAAATATTGTACTTTCAATTTATTGAGATTTGTAAAAGAGTACTCAGGTTCTTATGTACATAACAAACTAGATGTAATGCGTATTTCAAAATAATGGCGCATTTCTCACAGTTTCTACCTTGAAAAATACGAAAATAGTGTAATTTAATAATCTAAAGGCACAGTGAAAGCTTATCATTCACTAATTTACTCACTGTTGAAAGATCTCATGGATCTCCTTGCGCTGCACAGTCGATCCTTTAATGGAATAACAGGATATTTGAAAAATTTTAAACTACAGGGCGAGTATTAAATAAAATTTTTGCTAATTATAACCCCTAACGACCATACCGTACAAGGAAACTGGATACCATTTAGTATGTGGTTATTTTATATCATGGGCTCGGGCATGAGGTAAAGAGCAATAATCAAAGTTTTACAATTGCGGTTTCAGAGACAAAAGTTTGAAAATGTCAAATAGAAACACCTAATTTTCTTCATCGAAACTAATCTTCACAGCCAAATACTTTATTATAGCATTCAAAAAATAATTTTACCTGTAGAAATGACGACATAACAAATTCAAATAAAATCAATGAAAGAACAATTGCACCCACACGTGTGACAGAATACAAATAATTTTACTCGTATTACAAAAATTTCAAGAGTTAACGTTCGCTGATGATGTCATATCACACACGGGAAATTATGGACAACAATAAATAATTGCATGAAGACGACATAGAATCTCACATTTCATAGCATTTCATGTCAGGATTTTTGCAGGTTTGAGATTTATTCTTAGATAAGTAAATAGACTAATATTAAGAGACTAATACTAAATGAGGTGCACTCGAGTGACCATGCCGAACACGGAATTTCGAAATGACACTAGATAACAATGTCACACTTTTATTCTTGGATCACACGTGGTACCTGAAATGATCTTCTTTGTCGGAATTTCAACATCTAAAATAAGTTTTTTAATACTGTTTATGACTTTTCAATATGAAAAAAAAAAAAAAAAAAGATGAAAAAATAGGTCTTGCTATTTGAAGTGATTGAAATTTTGTCACTGTAACCATAACCGCGGGACCACGATTATTTTCCTTTACCCCATTCTTTAGACAATGCCATAAAATAACACTATCCCAAATGACAATTGTTTCTTTAAACGGTATGTCGTTAAAGGCTCACATATCGACAATTTTTTATGACCAGAGTTGTTTAAAACCCCTTCACTGACAACCCCGTGTTAATACGTTCACTAAGCTCCAGGTTTCACTGCTATACAAGCAATATTTAAAGTAATATAATTATATTGATTTAGTGTATTCTCAATACATTGAACAGTGATTAATACTTCCAAGTATTGCATTCATTTTCGTTATAAAGTTGTTGTTTTTTTTTATAAAGCATTGAAAAAATCATCTTTATTTAGCATATAAATCAAAATGAGAAAAAACAACATTACAATTTTGCCCTATTCCAAGACTGTCAGAAGGTTAAGTGATATAACATGCTTAAATAAAGAGGTTGGTACAGTCGCTATGGGGCTCTTATATTAGAAGTGTGTATTACAATTACCCTGTATATAATAAAAGCCATATTCCGTTGTAGGCTTATTCGGAAGACCTTTAAAAATGAAGAATCATTTGGTCAGCTTTGAGAAACCACAGTACATCATTTTTTAAAGCGAAAAATCTCCAAGGTAATAGCTCAAAAAGATTAATGAAAATAATGGGCAGCTCTTTGGCATATGATAATTAATCGCTTATTCTCTTTCTGTATTTTCTAGTTTAAGTCAGACAGAACAACAACAACAAAAATAAATAATTAAATAAATAAATAAAAATCAGAGAAATATGTTAGTAAAGGAATTTTTTTATTTTAATAGTTCAATTACTTGCCAAATTTTTATGTACTAAGGGCACATATTTTGAGTTGAGACGTGTCGAAGAACAGCTTCTACTACCTGTTGAAGTAGGTATTGTGATAACAATAAATGCAAAGATTACGGACGAACACTTGAGACCTTGCCTAGTGTTTGAATTTCAGTGAACAAAAACAAACAGAACATTAGGTACAAAGGTCTCAAACCATCTGATATTACTATTGATCTATTGGTGTTATTGTGTCAGTTTATAAACTTTATCGTAATTTTTCAGACAAATTGCAATTTGTATATTATATATGTTTCCAGTTTTAAATAACTCATAAAATAGACTATATAATGACAATTTTAACACTTAGTTTGTTGTTTCCAAGGTATGTCTAGGAAAAATTCTGTTTCACCTCGTTCTGCGCTGGAAAGAAAAAATTATGATGCATGTTTTCTGGATGTACTAGATATTTTATTCCTTTGAAGATTACTAGCTTGATTTCTGTATTTGTATAAATAACTGTTTGATTAGTAAAATTTTGTCTACAAATAACCAAGAAAGGCACATTGGACGAAGCTTATGCAAGCCAAATCATTATACAGATAATTTAAAACTGCCTCAGAAACAGGTTTACTTACAACAGGTACAGTGGGAAAATATTAAGTAACGACAGAAAACAATTCCTGGAGTATTTTAGGAAAGTAGTACGCTAAACATCGATGAATTTCCCATTTTTAGAAATGTATCTTAGGCAATACCAGTGTAAAAAATACACAATTTTATTCGACATTTTTTACCCTACATTACGTCAAATTTTATGCGGGTGAAATATTTCAACTTCATTAAAATGCATTTCCAATGTTTTCGTTCCATTGGTTGAAAGGTACGACTTATTTGTTATGCCTTACAAAACACATACTAGCAGGGATGACCGATCTAAGCGCGGTCAAAATTAGCCTTGTGATCAATTAGATGTTTTATTCTCACTGTATCATTCTTGCTGTTTAGATACAATTGGCTTGATCCAGAGACATTGTGACCCAAAGTGACCCACTAACCGATTTTTTTTCGAACATGCGACCTAGTCAATGCTCTTCTCGAACCAGAAAACGGTAGAATACAAAATTTAGTCAAAATCATTAAAGTCGTTTTATAGATAAAATTAGCTTGACCCGAAGTGACCCAAAAATGACCTACTAATCGAAATTTCTCGAACATGTGACCTAGCCCAATAGTTTTCTCGTGCCCCAAAATGGTTGGAAATAAAATTTAGTCAAAATTCATTGAGCCGCTTTTTAGATATAATTAGCTTGACCTTGACCCATTATGACCCAAAATGACTCACTAGTCGAATTTTCTCGAACACATTGCCTAACCTATTGGTTTTCTCATGCCTGAAATTGGTAAAATACCAAATTTAGTCAAAATCCCTTGAGCCGTTTTTAAGATAAAATTTACATACACATACGCAGAATTTTTACTCGTATTATAGTATAAGTTAAATGCTATATATAACATTTTTATATAATAATTTTAAACGATGACTTATGTCCTTGAAATCGAAATGTAACTACGTGAATTTTTATTCACATTGCTAATAAGGCATATAAACAGCAGAACAGAGTGAAAAAGCTTCCAGGACAGGGTTCGAACACGAGACGTTGGTTCAACGCACCAACTCTCTGCGAACAGAGCCAACTAGAAGTACACATCTAGCCTGACACCTTGAAACTTTAACAACGTAAATTTTTATCCACGTTGCTAACAAGTCATAAAATCAAGATGCAAGAGTGAAGGGTAGGCTAAGTGTGCCGTTCCAAGTGGCTCAGTTGGCAGAGCGTTGGCGTGTTGAACAAAAGACCCAGGTTCGAACCCTGGCAATAGGTGCAGATTCCCAAAATCTTTAAGGAGCCAGTGGCTCCTAAACCCCAAAAATCCAGTTGCCACTTTGGCTCCTAACCAAAATCTAGTGGCCACATTGTGAAATAAATTCATAAAACAAGAGTGTTTATATGGAAAAAGCTTAACAAAAAAACTCAGGAATTCAAAATGAAAAACAGTTTAATTAATATATACACATGTACAACAACCCACGGACTAATTACAACAAATGTGTGTATTTAATTTAATCCTAAAATTCTTGAAACTCTGATATTAAAAAAGTTTAATATAAATCTGGAAAAATCAGACGATAAAATTGGACAAGAAACAATTGAATAACAAAACATGTATAAGCTAAGCATTCGTGATAATGGGAAAAATTAGGAAAACTTTATTTCCTATTTTGATTTTGTCATTTAAAAGTATACATTGTGATGTCTTTACTCCAATAACAACCACTACAGCTAATATAAATGTTGAATTAATTACGCAATCCAATATCTCAACGTAACAATTTTAATAAAACAATAATATTTACATATGTACACGAAAAATAATCTATACAGCTTTCTTCACTGGAGTTTACACACCACATCTAGACTTATTCTTTTAAACCACCATCAGAACATTCTTATAACAATTAACAAAAGCATTTTGCTCACACAGAGGTCCAAGCGCATGACTTCTCTCGTCGCTTTTTTCGCGCCGACTCTCGCTTCATTTCCTTTCTATCCGTTGACATTCGATTGAAGAAATAACTGCTACTTCGCAGGACGATGCAATCGATTAACTTGCTTTTTCCTTCTCGACATTCGATGAAAAAAAAGTACTTCAACTTTTCAACTTTGCCGGACGCTATTACAGCTCCTTCCCCCTAAAAATGTTCATACGGTGCATACACCTATGAAAATGTAGAGCTGAAACACGGCATTGAGCCCCTCATTCCCAACACACTAAATCCGAGAGGTCACAACACCTAAGCAATATTTATGCACATAAAAATCTAATACATAATTGTTTTGTACACTTTAAATCTCTATGCAAGAGGGTCATACTACGCACGCGTACTCAGTTTTAAAATACTCATCATCATCCTAGATTTTACTTTCAAATTCTAAATTTAAGCAATGAAAACTAAATTCACTAAAAAAAAGATGAGATATTCACATAAGCTCACAAATGACACAGTGCGATCCTTGAACAAGCAATACAAAAGAAATCTATACAATACTGAATGATACAAAATATATACAATTACAAAAAAAAAAAAAACAATATACGTAAATGAGTGAAACCAATGACTGAAACTTAATATTTACAGAACACCACAACTCAGTTCTGATCAACCCATCGGCATTCCCGTGAAGCCTTCTCGGTCTATGCTTGACCACAAAGTTGTACGCCTGCAGATATAATGCCCACATAGTTAATCTGGCATTTTTCACCATCATTGTTTTAAGATAAGTCAACGGGTTGTGATCTGTTTGTATCACAAACTGCTGCCCATCCAGATAATGATTCAGCTTTTTAAGGCCGTACACAATTGGTGCTAATTCACGCTCAATAGTACTATAGTTCTGCTCTGCCCGAGAAAACTTCTTGCTTAAATATAAAATGGGATGTTCTTCCCCATCTCGAACCTTCGACAGAACTATACCTGCACCATATAAACTAGCGTCGGTCTGAACAATAAACTCTCGGCTATAATCAGGGGCATACAAAACCGGACTCTGGGTCAACTTCCCTTTTATTTTTTTGAAAAGTCTTTTCACAAACCTCACTCCACTCTATCTTTTCTCTTTTTACCTTCCTTTTCAAGATATTTGTTAGAAGGACCGCAATTGAATATATGAAAATATGACAGTAGCCTGTCATTCCCAGAAATGACTTTATTTGTGTCTTAGTTGAGGGCGTTCGGAATTCCTGAATAGGTTTTACTTTTACGTCACTGGGGGACCTCTTTCCCGAACATACCTCATGACCGCTTGTGCAAATTTACATTTTGTAAGTTTCACTGTTAATCCGACCTCTAACAACAGCTTCCGAATCTCAGGAATATCTTTCATGCGACACTCCCATCTAAGTAAAAATAGCACAACATCATCAATGTATGGCCAGGCAAACAATTCCAGACCACTCAGAACTCTGCGCCTACCAATACGCTTTCGGATTTCATTAACAATAAAATTAGCACTTGACATTCTCAGTCCTCGACCATCTTTGTCTTTAACTAAGGCAGGTTTCACAAAACTATGTTCTCGCAAACATTTTAATTTGAAACCTTCTACTTTCATTTTGTCATCAAAGCGCTGTTCAAAACGATCCCAATTAAACTTTTCCTTATCCATAAGCATTCTGCGTCCTTCAGCTTCTTCATCTGGCAAGCAATCCTCAGTATCATGCTTGCGCTCTTTAACTAGTTTCTTCCAACGTAAGATAAGATACCAGAAAGAAGTACCTCCGAAATCAATATGAAAAACTGTATAACCACATTTACCACCCATAAAAAAATACTTTTGAACTTTACAAGATTTCATTTCATTTAATGAATTTATCAATTCAATCTGACCATCTTTTAAATGACAGGACCAGCCAAAATCTACCCATTCAACTTTTCGAACCAAGTCGTACATTCAACAGGATTCTTCAATCTAGTATGACTGAATTCAAAACAAATGACATTAAGAAAACCATCTGTATTTGGATTTTCAAAATATCGACACCCGATTTTCATTGTCAATTCAGGATACGTTCGAGTATTGACATCCACAACATTAATAATGGATGTGGAAATAATGCTGTCCACCGAAATAGCATTAGGGGAGCTAGAAGCTGGGCGAATGGAAGCAATAAAGTATTTATTCTTTTTGCTGCTAGTTTGGACGGGACCGATCGCATCCAGATTTATCATGGAAAAGCATCCCGAAATTGTGGGTATCAAACTTAGAGGGACCTTAAACCTATGCCAATTACTATCTACATTTTGATTATCGAAAGTTTGAACATGCTTTTCAATATGGTGATAATCATTTGGCGAAGAGTAACATCTAAGGACTGTCTCCTTTGACTTTGTTGCACCTAATTGTCCTGACACCTGCTCATGACACAATGGTAACACTTCTGTACAATAATTTTCCGGCAAACATAACTGAACTTTCTCATCCCCTCTCCTTGACTTCGACACCCGCACAAGCTTACCTTCTCTAACACAAAATTCGTTATTATTAGAGTTTTTGGCTTTCTTCCACAACTCCTTAAGTGAAGGGCAATTTTTCTGATCTTCCTTAAATTTCTCCGCAGATACCTTTACCAAACCTGACTCCATCTCCAACCTTTCCGGTATAACTATCCCTTCCTCTTCCTCCTGATCTCCAGCCCCCGGACCAATTTCCCTCTCAACTTGAACCACGGATATCTCCCTTTCATGTTCCCGCTTCTGACTGCGCGTCATTACTGCATTCACCGATACAGGCTTATCTTTTGATTTCTCAATAAGTTCAGCAGTTTTATTTCCCAACAAATAATAACCTTGTTCTAACTCAATAGGTATCACAGCAGCCTTGGTAACCACCCTTCCAAAATCTCCCTTAACCCCTTAATTCTCGCTCCCGTCAATATCTCGGGCTGAGGTGCCGTTCGTTATTTCTCGTACCCGTCATATTCTCAGGCTGGAGATTTAATTGCTGGAAAAAACTTCTGAAACCAGAAAAATTGAACTGGAATTTCCATTTGAAGTCTTTGAATATTAGCACTCTGGTTTGATTTGTACAATCTATAATTTGCCATAGATTTGTCATAGATTTGTAATATTTTTGTCATTTTGATATGGATTCTGATGAATCAAGCCTTTCAGATGATAACTGGAATATTAGCCTCTTCACGGTCGCTTAATATTTGAAAAAAACCATCAAAAGTGTACCTATTTTTTTATTACAGAAATTGAATAATTATAAGTTTTCTAAATAAAATATGCGATTAGTTTATTTTTAAGGCGAAAAAACAATATTTTATAGCCATAATCATATTTGTATAAAAGCCATCATGCGAGAATTATGTGTCTTAACCTCTTAAGCTCCGCCCCCGATAAATGTAGGCTACTATCTTTTAATTCAGATTGTTTGACTCCCACCAGTTTTTTTAAATAGTGTAAATGGCTTTATTTTCGCATCATTTTATCTGCCGTAAACTACGGTGGTGGGAATCAAACAATCTGAATAATAAAAAAAAAGTAACCTACATTTATCGGAGGCGGAGCTTAAGAGGTTAAGACACGTAATTCTCGCATAATGGCTTTTATACAAATATGAATATGGGTATAAAATATTGTTTTTTCGTCTTAAAAATAAACTAATTCCATATTTTATTTAGAAACCTTATAATTATTCAATTTCTGTAATAAAAAAATATGTACACTTTTGATGGTTTTTTCAAATATTAAGCGACCGTGAAGGGGTTAATTGTAACTCTCGCCAGTGGCAAACATTTACACTCATTATCCAGGGGTTGTTTTATCCACGCTACGTCACCAAATAAATCCTCATTATCAATCCAACTACGGTCGCAAAGGTCAATCCCAGATCCTGTATCCCGTAAATAATTTCGTTCTATCCCATTAATTTCTGCCTTTTTGAAATACGGTGCAAAACACTCTCCTAAACTTACATCTACATCCAAGTGACTAACTATATCTCCAGAACCCTTTCGTTTTAAATCCGGGCAATCTGGTCGGATGTGCCCTGCTCGATTGCACTGGAAACATATAATAGGTCTTTTTCTAATCTTCTTTTTCAAAATCTACCCATTCAACTTTTCGAACCACAGTCGTACATTCAACAGGATTCTTCAGTCTAGTATCAAAACCAATCTAGAATTCAAAACCAATGACATTAAGAAAACCATCTGTGTTTGGATTTTCAAAATATCGACACCCGATTTTCATTGTCAATTCAGGATACGTTCGAGTATTGACATCCACAACATTAATAATGGATGTGGAAATCATGCTGTCCACCGAAATAGCATTAGGGGAGCTAGAAGCTGGGCGAATGGAAGCAATAAAGTATTTATTCTTTTTGCTGCTAGTTTGGACGGGACCGATCGCATCCAGATTTATCATGGAAAAGCATCCCGAAATTGTGGGTATCAAACTTAGAGGGACCTTAAACCTATGCCAATTACTATCTACATTTTGATTATCGAAAGTTTGAACATGCTTTTCAATATGGTGATAATCATTTGGCGAAGAGTAACATCTAAGGACTGTCTCCTTTGACTTTGTTGCACTTAATTGTCCTGACACCTGCTCATGACACAATGGTAACACTTCTCTACAATAATTTTCCGGCAAACATAACTGAACTTTCTCATCCCCTCTCCTTGACGTTGACACCCGCACAAGCTTACCTTCTCTAACACAAAATTCGTTATTATTAGAGTTTTTGGCTTTCTTCCACAACTCCTTAAGTGAAGGGCAATTTTTCTGATCTTCCTTAAATTTCTCCGCAGATACCTTTACCAAACCTGACTCCATCTCCAACCTTTCCGGTATAACTATCCCTTCCTCTTCCTCCTGATCCCCGGCCTCCGGACCAATTTCCCTCTCAACTTGAACCACGAATATCTCCCTTTCATGTTCCCGCTTCTGACTGCGCGTCATTACTGCATTCACCGATACAGGCTTATCTTTTGATTTCTCAATAAGTTCAGCAGTTTTATTTCCCAACAAATAATAACCTTGTTCTAACTCAATAGGTATCACAGCAGCCTTGGTAACCACCCTTCCAAAATCTCCCTTAACCCCTTAATTCTCGCTCCCGTCAATATCTCGGGCTGAGGTGTCGTTCGTTATTTCTCGTACCCGTCATATTCTCGTTCTGGAGATTTAATTGCTGGAAAAAACTTCTGAAACCAGAAAAATTGAACTGGAATTTCCATTTGAAGTCTTTGAATATTAGCACTCTGGTTTGATTTGTACAATCATCAATTTGCCATAGATTTGTCATAGATTTGTAATATTTTTGTCATTTTGATATGGATTCTGATGAATCAAGCCTTTCAGATGATAACTGGAATATTAGCCCCTTCACGGTCGCTTAATATTTGAAAAAAAACCATCAAAAGTGTACCTATTTTTTTTTTTTTTTTACAGAAATTGAATAATTATAAGGTTTCTAAATAAAATATGCAATTAGTTTATTTTTAAGGTGAAAAAACAATATTTTATAGCCATATTCATATTTGTATAAAAGCCATCATGCGAGAATTATGTGTCTTAACCTCTTAAGCTCCGCCCCCGATAAATGTAGGCTACTATCTTTTAATTCAGATTGTTTGACTCCCACCAGTTTTTTTTTTAAATAGTGTAAATGGCTTTATTTTCGCATCATTTTATCTGCCGTAAACTACGGTGGTGGGAATCAAACAATCTGAATAATTAAAAAAAAGTAACCTACATTTATCGGAGGCGGAGCTTAAGAGGTTAAGACACGTAATTCTCGCATGATGGCTTTTATACAAATATGAATATGGGTATAAAATATTGTTTTTTCGTCTTAAAAATAAACTAATTGCATATTTTATTTAGAAACCTTATAATTATTCAATTTCTGTAATAAAAAAATAGGTACATTTTTTATGGTTTTTTCAAATATTAAGCGACCGTGAAGGGGTTAATTGTAACTCTCGCCAGTGGCAAATATTTACACTCATTATCCAGGGGTTGTTTTATCCACGCTACGTCACCAAATAAATCCTCATTATCAATCCAACTACGGTCGCAAAGGTCAATCCCAGATCCTGTATCCCGTAAATAATTTCGTTCTATCCCATTAATTTCAGCCTTTTTGAAATACGGTGCAAAACACTCTCCTAAACTTACATCTACATCCAAGTGACTAACTATATCTCCAGAACCCTTTCGTTTTAAATCCGGGCAATCTGGTCGGATGTGCCCTGCTCGATTGCACTGGAAACATATAATAGGTCTTTTTCTATCAAATTTATCCTTATTCCAAGAATTTCTACGCACATAATCTTTTTCATCATCCCCACCTGACTTAACTGCCTGTTCACCTTTACTTCTAGCACTATCCTGCCCGTTCCTGTCTCTAAAGTATGGTTTATTATTCCATATTTTGTTATCCGATTTCCTGACATTCCCTCTCACACTTTCGTATTTATCGCATTTTTCTGCTAAATACGACGCTTTCTTAATCTCGTCCCATTCATCTAGGAATTTATCCTTAATTTCAAAAGGTACTCTACGTTTCACCTGCTCTGTAAGAATAAATTCTTTGAACGATTCAAAATCGTTTACTTCAACAGTTTCTAACCAGTATTCTAAATACCCTCTCAACTCATAAACAAGCTCAGACCAAAGTGCACACGCCTTTCTTTGATGAGTCTCAAATTTTGTTCTCAGGGCCCCTGTTCCTAATCTAAACCTTTTCAACAAAACGCTCTTGATATGATGATAATCATCCCTTTTTTCTAGGGGTTCTTTTAGAATAATCCCAGCTACATATACAGGTAACAAAGGTATAAGTTGAGATACATATTTTGATTCTTCTAAATTCTCTTTTGAGGCCTGACTCTCAAAAATCATAAAAAACAAGGTAATATCAATCGATTTAGGGTCAAATTTTAGAACTAAATCCTTTAAACTCACTTTTTCATCTTTATTTTCAGCCATCACAGACACAGTGGAAGCTAGAGAGCTAGTATCTACACTGTACTGTAATCTCGCCTTCTCTAATTCCAATTGTCTATCTTTCTCCCTTTCTAAACTTTTCTGCTCTTCGCGCTTTAATCTATCTAATCTTCCCTGTTCCGCTATTTTATCTAATTTTTCCTGTTCTGCTAATTTTTCCCTCTTCTCTATAATTCCTTCTAACATATCTTTTGCCATTTGCTCATCATAATCAGAAGCATTCAAAATTGCTGTAATTATTGGCACTTTTTTATCGTCAGCGGATACTTCTGTATCAAACTCTGCCGCGAGCAAAAGCAATACATTTTTATTTTGCCTATTCAAGAAAGCAGCCATTATTGAACTCAGAAAATATCTCACTACGAAAAATACAAATACAAAATATTACCAGAATTTTCCCGAGCACAATTAGCACTTAAATTAGCAAAGAAAATCAAGGATGCGATTTTTTTTTTCAAAACTGAGTAACTCCCTTCACAAAGCAAAAAAATAATGCATAATAAAAAACTGTACATTAATTTACTTTACTGAGTCACTTTGCTTTAATGCTCTACGAAAATTTCAAATAAAATTCCTCTCCACTAGGAACATCAATTATAAATAAAAAAAATTCTTAGAAATAATTTCAGTAAATTCAATTTTCTAATTCAATAATCTTTAGACTGTAACTTATACAGTTAAGTTGCATTACCGCATTACACATGCAATGAAAATTAATTTACTCTTTATAAAAATTACTAACAAATTACACATACAATACCTATACTCCAGTTCTACATTTAATATTTATTTCAGAACAAAATAGCAAACCAATTACCAGAGAATACATAAAAATATAACAAACAGACAACCCTTATGCATGAACCTTGCAAAAACAAAAAAAAACCCTATTTTTATTTTCCTAGCAAACAATATTAATACTAAATTTAACACTACGGCCTCTCAAAATTTAGCATGAAAGAGAAATATAGGGACTTACCGTTCGATGCTTGAATTACACAGGGTTTATCACATTCGTCGAGACAGATTTTTATAATCGCTGGCACAGATCCAAGTCATGGCAATAGACGACAAAGTTCTCAGTCCGCACCACTTTTTAACACAGAATATTAGCTAGACTGCTTTTCTCAAAAAAAAAAAAAATTGTAGAAGTGTGTATGAGTTCGCGGAACTAATTTATTTAGTTCCTATATCCAACCGCAAGCCACCAAAAATATAATATAATAGCTGTGATGTCTTTACTCCAATAACAACCACTACAGCTAATATAAATGTTGAATTAATTACGCAATCCAATATCTCAACGTAACAATTTTAATAAAACAATAATATTTACATATGTACACGAAAATACAGCTTTCTTCACTGGAGTTTACACACCACATCCAGACTTATTCTTTTAAACCACCATTTACATTTTCTACAACGCGGGATAACCCACCATTGGCATAGGCTTCCAGATCCCGCGTTGCAAGTTTATTCAAAAAAAAAAAAAAAAAAAAAAAAAAAATTACAATATTTAACAATAGTTTTAACAATAAGAAATAAAGGTAATAGTACAAATAATAATAATAGTAATTATAAATATAATAATAAAAGTAATAATAGAACAGATGAGCTGAGCGCTTTACAGACGAAAATGTGTATTATTTTCAACACGAATATGATTGATTAATTACAAATAGCAGCAGATGTATAAGATGTTCTTAAGCTCTACATATTCTCAGGTGCATTAGTTTAATAGTTATTATCATGAGTTCAAGTGTTTTGTTGTGAGATAACTTTAAGGTTATGGATAACCTGGGTGTATGGCTGTTCTATGTACAAGAGTTTTCTAAATTTTATATTCTCGATTTAGTTAGGCACTGTTTGGCCTGAAGTTCATGTTTCTGTTCATTAGTGCTAATCTTGTTCATCTATTGGCATTTGTGGGTTTTGAAAAATTTGTTGATTGTTTTCTAGTAACCGCACACAATCTATTATTTTAGTATATAGCATTGGTGTTTTCAGCACAAATTTGAACCAATGGTGGTGTTCTATTGTGGCTGATTTACGGATATGGAGGGTTGATGTTAATGGACAACTGAGCACATAGTGAAGAGAGTTACCAATTTCACCACAGGTACACAGTGGCGACGGAGCTTTATTTATTTTGAATAGGTAGGACGGGAAGGGTCCATGATTAGTTGAGAAGATATACAGGTTTCTATGTACTAACATGAAGTCTGTTGATACTTTTGGACATAATTTGTAAGTAAATCTGCCAGTGGTACCATAATCCCACTGTTGCTGCCATTTGTCTATGGCTTCTTTTTTCAATTTCTTTTTAAGGTGTGAAGCTGGGTATGGATGAAATATTTCTCGTACTTTAATATTTGTTATTGCATCTTTGGCTAGTTGATCTGCATGTTCATTTCCTTTAACACCTGTGTGTCCCCGAACCCATTGAAATTTAATTGATTTAGATGTTTTCTGTAAGGCTATTATAATTTTTGATGTGATAAAATCTGTACTAAAAACGTTCTCCAATAATGCAAGACTTGATTGGTTATCTGTGTAAATGACGAAGTTCCCGTCCCCTGAGGAGTCAGCCCATAATATTGCATCTAATATGGCGAGTTGTTCAGCTTGAAAGATTGAATTTGATATTTGTAACTTTATTTGATGAGTATGGATGCATTTCCCTTCTTTATAAACACAGAAAGCATACGCTGTGCCATCATCTGATTTTGAGCCGTCAGTGTATATATTTATTGTTGAAGTGGATGGAACTCCTTCTTGTAGTAAAAGATAATCTTGATGTGGGGAAGGTATGGATGAGGATATTTTCGGTTGATAGAAGACTGGAAAGTTGTCCTCTATTGGAATCCCCAGACGTAGGACCTGTCCTGAAATTGCTAATGTATTTAATTGGATCGCCAATGGTTGAATGCCGCACAATACATTCAAAGCTGCCGTTGATGATTTTCTATAAGCTCTCGACAGAAGCAAAAGGCATTGTGTCTGAATTGCCGATAGTAGCCTGTAGCCATGTGAGACTGGTAGGTGTGGAAACCAACATGAAGCGGCATAGGATATTTTTTTTTTCTAATATTTGTAAGTACCAGATTTTTAAAATTTGCTTCGAAAGGCCTCCATATGCAGCGGCGAATTTTAGAAGATTTTGTGATATTTGATTAATTTCTATACGTTTTTTATTCAGGTGCGGAAGAAAAGACAGTGTTTTATCCAATGTTAAGCCCAAGTAGTCTATTGTATTTTCAGATTTAAGGGAGTGCCCATCCAATTTATATATTGGTCCTCTCTTCAGGAAACGTGGTCTTCGAAGATTTAACACTACACATTTGTCATATGAGAACTTCATATCCGTTTGTTTCGCCCAATCACTTATTATTTGTAGTACCTCTCTTCCCATCTGCTCCAACTGTCTTCTTGTTTGGCCAAAAATAATTAGAAGAAGATCATCGGCATATGCTATTATCTTAAAGCCATGTTTCTTTAATATTCTCAGTAATTTATTCAGGAATATTCTCCAAAAAAAAGGTCCAAAACAGGACCCCTGTGGGCAACCTCTTCTAAACCAGTGGATCTTTTTTGACAGCCAATTCGGCATTGCTCCTCTTGTTGAAAGAAATGATGCTGCTATGTTTATTAATGCTTGTTTTAGTTTTAGGAATTTTAATTCTTCTAAGGTCTCTAGCCAGGGTAGTCGGTCAAATGCATTCTTGAAATCTAGGGATATTAGGGAAATATAATTATTTTTCTCTTTGAGCAGATTTATAAATGAGAAAAGTTCGGCTATCGCTGACTCCGTCGAACGACCTTCTTGGAAGCCATGTTGTGATTTTTGTAGTTCTTTTTGGCTGCATAAGTTAAAGTTTATCCTTTTTAATAATAGTTTTTCATATATTTTACCGAAGATTGGCAGTAAGGAGATTGGCCGATACGAAGATGCGATGTTTGGTTTTTTAGAGGGCTTTATGAAATAAACCAATTCTCCAATCTTCCATGTTTTGGGGAAGTAATTTAAATATAGCAGAACATTGTACATTTCTAGTAAGAGAAACTTATGATGCTTGAATAATTGTCGTACTATGTTATGATCAATTTCATCGGGCCCCGGGGCTTTGTTCCTGTTGAATGAGTAGATGACATTTTTAAGTTCTTTTAAAGTAAAATTTTCAATTGCCTCTGCCTTCTGCTGGTTAAATATTGAGTCCGCTGGCATTTCTGATTGGCCAAATATTTCTGTGGTTAGAGTTTCGTAGAATCCTTCTGCTGTTTCCGTTTCTTCCTCTTGTTCTTCTAATGAATACAGTTCTCGATTATGATAATTTTTAAAAGCTACTTTTTTTATTTTTCCATAAGGGTTTTTGGATTGTGTACAAAATCTTGTCCATGCCTGTTTTTTCGCGTTCAAAATTGCTTTTTTATACATGGCTCTTTGTGATTTAAATTTAATTATATCTTGTACTGTAGCTGTCGGGAGCTTTGTTTTTCTTCTTAGTGCCCTAACTAAATTACGTTTTGTGCGTAGCTCATCGTTCCACCATGTTATCTTCGGTTGGTGAGTGCTTTTTCTTTTCTTGAGTGTCTGATCACATGTTCTTTTAAGTAGTTGGTAAAATTCTTCATATTTTTCTTCAAATTCCTCAGTGGTTTTTATATTTTTGAAGTTGAAATTTTGCTGGTTTAATTCTTTTTTAATTTTATCGTTGAATTTTTTAAATGATGTTTGTTTTGTTCGATATCTTCTGTTTGGTAACTGCGGGATTTCAATATTAAAGCTCGATGTGATCAGTCTATGATCTCCAAAGTCCATATCTGGGTGTACCATCCAGTTGTCCAGTAAAGGGAACAGTGACATTGATGATAGTGTAACATCGGGCCAGCCTTTTCTTAAAGTTGTATTGTCCTTTTTATTAATTAATTCATATGTTGGTAAACTATGGGGATCGTTTAGTAACAAGAGTCTTTTCGTTGCCATATGCGATATTAATTTTTGCCCTTTGTCATCATCTTTTTTGTAACCCCACAAGGCACTGTGTGCGTTTAGGTCTCCAGCCAATAAGAATAAACTGCTGGAGCCTTTTACTTCTAGCCAATCATTAAGATCATTTTGTAAATCTGTTGACGGGGGTGAATATTGTGATCCTATTGTTAATAAATTATTTATTGATTGAATGTTGATGAAGACTGAATGGTTGTTTTTCTTAATTTGAATATGGCTAATTGAAGGGTTTAGTATTATAATGCAGCAATTTTTTGCTACTGAGAAGTAATACGGTGTTGAAAGTGGTAGTCCTAAAGGGCGATTATCTGAGATATAGTAGTCTTGGAGGCAGGATATATCTATTTTTTCCTTTATTGCATGACGTATGTAATCTGCTGTCGCCGTTTTGCTGTTTTGCAGATTAATCTGGGCTATTGTTAAAGTATTTATGGAAATTGGCTGTTTGGTGTTATTGTTGATATTTGATGATGATGCTGAAGAAGAGAGTTTGGAGATATCGGAAATGTTCTCTATGTTGAATATTGCGCCTGTGAAAGGTTTAGACGTTGGTTTCTATTATAATAAAGGTTTTGAAAAACTTGACATTGGCTCGACGACGCACTATGCCTGTATTCAAAGCGGTTACCAAAATTGTCCACTGAGTTGAAACAATTTACGCACTGGTGCTGTTCTGGGGTACGCTTTTTAGGACAGTAATCTGATTTGTGGTTATGCATGCAATATTCGCATGTCTGTTTTCTTCGACATCTTTCTATTGGGTGTCCGAAAAGCTGGCAGTTACTACATCTTATCAGTGGAGTGTAGTGTGATATTCTACAAGATGCTAAGCCGATAAAGATTCTACCTTGTGTTAGTAACTGAAATGCTTCTCGTTCTTCTAGTTCTATCATTAATTGATAGAATTTGTTTTTTGGTCGTGAAATTACCTTTTGAGTATTATCTTTTATGTCGTGGTTTAATTCCGATTTCAGTATATCTTGTATTTCTTCATGTTGTACATATTGTGGAATACCAAGTATGATTATCTTTTTCCTTTTTTCCCCTAAGAATTTCATTTCTAATAAGCTCTGTAATTTTTCGTTTTTCTGCAAGATATTTAGTGTGTCATCTACCTCTTTTGATGTTGTTGCTTTTATTATAAAGGAGTTTTTATCTCTTGAGATTGTACAGGAGAGCTTTGGTAGTTTTGCTTCTCCTTTTAGTTCTCTATCCACAATCCCCCTTAATATGCTCATTGACATTTTTGTTTCTTTCATCCTCGTTAATAATATCGCCGATTTAGACATTTGTGGCATTTTCCTTGAAATTTGTTGATGGGCTTGATTATGTTGGGGAATTGATTTTTGTGCTATTTTTGAGTAGGAGGTTGAGTTGGCAGCGTCAGCATCATCCTGGGAGATTATTGATGGTGTTTGTTGATTTGAGATTTCATCACTTTTCTGATTTCCTATCAACGTTAATATCTGTTGGATTTTTAATTCCTGCTGTTGAAAGTTCGTTTGTATTTCATGCTTTAGTTCTTCCTCTCTCGCCAGGGAGTGGAGAGTCGTTTCTATATATACTTGCTGCTGTTTAATTTGGTTTTCTTTTTCTTCTATTTTCTCTGTTTGCATTTCTAACGTATACAAGAGCTTTTTTATTTCATCTTGTATAAATTTAATGTTTGAATTTTCCATGGTTATATTCTTTTCTTGCAGTATTGTTTCTACGGTTTCCAATATTCCAAAGTTTTCTTCTATTCTGGATTTAATATAGTTTTGTGCTTTTTCTTTTAGCATTTGCACTTCCTGGTCCTTCATTCTTATGGTATCTTGATTTTCTGTTATTTGCTGATGGAGCTCTCCTTTTATTTTGTTTATTTTTTCTTCCATTTCTCCTTTCAAGGTTTCACTATATTCCCTCAAGTGATTTACTTCTTTTTCTTTCTCCATTATTAAATGTTGTAGTTTAAGTGTCAAATTTTTCTCCTTTTCTAGGGCTTCATTTCCTTCGAATATTTCATTTTCTAAATTTGTTTTTACTTTTTCATACTTAATGTTGTTTTCTTTTAACTCTTGGAGGATGTTTTCTCGATATTTTGCTGCCTCTATCTCGCACTTTCCATCATGTTTTCGTAGTAATCTGTCCATCATTTCTATCTTCTCCTCAATGCTCATGATTTTTTGCATTGCTGTGTCAAAATTTTGTAATTTGTTGCTTTGTATAGGTGTAGGCGGTTTTCTCGATCTCCTTTTAATGACTGACTGTGAAGGTGTTTTTATACTTTTTGTTAGATCCTCCACTGAGGAGGAGGGGTAAGATCTTGATAATCTTCCTTTGCGATTTCTGAGGCGTTTTGGGGTCAGTGATTGAATATTAGACATATTTAATTCATTTTCATTTTCTGAGGACATACTCATTTTTACTGTATTAGCTCAAGCTGAGTACAGAAATAGTGGCCACAGATACTTTTTCTCAGCGTTTGTGCCTATACTTCTTTCCTTCGAAATGATTATTTAAATAACAATTGTTTACTAGCTTTTAGAAATTTGGAGTTAATGCTATCTAATAGTAGATACCAGGCATTGCTAGAGCACATTCCGGTCTAGTTGAAAGAAAGGAAAGATAGTAAAGGGAATAGCTAAAACCAGTGAACTAGATCATCGAAATGACTAAGAAAAAAGATGATTGCCGAAACTGAACTAACTAGGACTTCCCTCAGAGGGATTAGTCTGAGCGATATTGCTGAGAACATAGATTTAATAATAACATGTGGAAGCAAAGAAAATGAGATGTTATCTTTAATTGTCCATATACTGCGATAAATTGAAATGATGAAAATAAACGAATCGTAGAATTACAAAATTTTATATATAAATTCGTATACACTGTTTAAAAAAATGGGAAATCGAACCATGCAAGACAGCCATGCACGGATATAAAATTGAAAGTACGCAATATATTAAAAGTAAAATAGAAAATGAAACACTAAATTATCTTATATCGGAATTTTAACTGTATAAAATGATGCCAAGAGCATAATCAGACACTCCGCACCAATTTGAGTAACGTTAAATGACAAATATATGATGTTTATAAAGAATGCACTATACTTTATACGGTGTGTGCTCCCCCGGAATAGTTAATATTGTACAATATCTGTTTCCCACGGATGCAATGAGGTTGTCGATAACAGTTAAGAAAGTCTCTCCTCAAAATCTGATATAGTATCAAAGTAGCGAATACATCAACAGTGGCATGCAATGCTTCGTTAGAGTGTGTTTTAGATATGCTCGATAGGATTTAAATGATGAGTGTATGCTGGCCACTACATACGCTGTATTGTTTTGTTTTCAGACATATTCTGCACAAGTTGAGCTCTATTTAGCATGTATTAAATAAAAGGAATCGGCAATGATTGCAACATAAAGTATGACACAAAATCTGAATATATCATCTGTCAAAGTGTCATTTGAAGTAATTTTCAAATCCATACATATTTATTCAGCAAATCATGCAAGCTAGCATACGCCAATATGAACCCGATTATGAAATTTCACCAGAATAAGTTAATATATAAAAAATCTACTAATGACAATTGAGAATATGAACATATGATAAATTGTCTAGAAAAATGAATCAGATAAAAAATTCATATCACATTTAAAACGGCACTTCCCTCTGTTAGTGGCCTTCGCGAGAGAGAGAAAAGCCTAGAGAAAGAACACTTTAACACGTACTTTCGGGCAACCTACTCACTGTTTCATACACGTCTTTATTCAATATTTACACAATTTATTTAATGCTAGGTAGGTATCTATCAGTTTTGTTGCATTTAAATTGGATGTTTTGCGGAGGAAATGCAGCATTATGAAATATTTAAAGTTGCTATACCTAATAATTCCAAATTAATGGTAATTGAGATCGCTTTCGGTTAATTTCATCTTTTTAAATTTTAAATTTTTTAGAAACCATTCATTGGGACAATTTTATATTTTAAAACTAACCCGAAGCAAAATTTCAAGATTTTGGGCTCAGCAGTAACACAGAAATAAAAAAATTTCGAAAGTTTTTTGTTTCTGCACTGATTTATATAGCGACATTTTTAGAAAATGTTCTATTGCGAGAATTTACGTCATGATAAATACAGCCATGTCAATTTTCCTGTTTACATTCCTAACAATTCCATGTACTTCGTTACTTAGATCATCTTTAGTTCTTTTTCAGCTTTGTTTAGTCTTTCGATTTTTTTAGAATTTGTTCTACAACGAGCATTTACATCTTATAAATTACTACTATGCCAAAGTTCTAGTTTCTAACCCCAACAGTATCCCAAAAATTTCAGTATTCCAAATAAATCATAATTTAGAAACTTTCTAGAAATTTTTACGTTTATCCGTCAAATTGAACCTTTTAGAGAGCGTTCATTACGAGTATTTACATCTTAAAAGTATCTACCACACCAAATTTAAAGTTTCTAACCCAATCAATATCGCAGAAATCGCAATTTTAGAACTTTTTTGCTCCTGCAGCGATGTAGGTTCTTGCACTGACATAAAATACAGTCTTTTTTTCGGAGCAGAGGTGGCCACCAACATTCTTTTTAAGTTGGCTATGTAGTTTCAGAGATAACACCTCGCAAACGTACAAGCATTAATAATATTATACACTTTATAATATTATAACGCTTTATAATATTAGCATTAGATGTACAGATACAAAAGCCATTTATCTGTTACAAACTAAAGTGCCCGGCGTTGCCCAGAATTTGAAGGATGTTTGTTCTGAAAAATCAATTTCAAAATTTAACATACAACACAAAACAAACATTAAAAAAAAACAGTCGAAATGTTCTATGAATAAATCATATGAAAACGCTACAAAAAATGTATAAATGTATATAAGGGACGCAAAAGAATACAGCTATAAATGAACTTATTTCTATTTATAATTGGAGCAATAATGTTAAAATACGCCAGTATTTCCCTAATCGGGTTTTTATCATGCTTCAATACATTTTCACACTCATATGACGTTATACTATATCCACCACGTCCTTTATATTTCAAATATGACGTAATATTTTCCTCTTTCACGTGGAAACCTTGAAATAGAAAAGTTATAAAGTTATATTCACTTTCATTTAAATTCGTCAAACTATTTATTTCATTTTCAATTTTCACGTGAATATCTTGCAATAGAAAAGTTATGATGTAATATTCACTTTTTTTTTAATTCGGCAAACCATTTATTACATTTTCATTTTTCACGTGGAAATCTCGCAGTAGAAAATTAATTGTTGTAGTAATAATTTTATTGTGTATTTTAATTGTTGGCAACTGCTAAAACGAGAAATGTTTAAATTTGATAAGAAATTGTTGTTAAATCGGTGATTTTTTATTAATTAAAAATTAACTATAAATTATTTCGATTCCGGATTACTTTAGTTGCCTCGGCTATGTTTTAATACACATGTACGTATCTTTTCACAATTTTGGCTTCCAAATTGTGGATTTTTATAGAATTACAAACAGACAGATAGACAAGTTTTCATTTTTATATATCTCTCTAATCTAAAAAAAGTAACTAACGCTGTCACCGCCGCCGCCGGTTTTGAATTTTTTGTGACGTGAGGTCTTTCTTCGTTAATATTAAGAAAACTATTGCATACAAAAGTATGAAAATCTGTGGTATTATAGAGAAATGTTTGATCAACACGCTGATGCATACAGTTTTCAAATGGAAGAATTATTTTAAGAAATATTTAATGCTAAAATTTGACAAAATCGTTCCATTAAAAAAGTTTTATAGGAGCAAAAACTATACATGGGAATTTAATTATTTTTATATCAATTTATTCAATAGAAGATCACGGTGTGCAGATTCCATTAATTAATTTTTAATTTGACTCATTTTTTTGAGGTTTTATTTTTATTTTAAATTCAAATATTCAGCATTTCGACAGATATTTTTTACATATTTTAGAAAATGGTATTTATTTAAACTGTTGCAAACTGTATAAACAGCGCAAACAATAATGTTTGCTTCAAATAAAACAATTATTTACACGTTACTATTATAAACAGAAAAAAAGCCTTCAAATTAGAATTAAATAATTAGGTATACAAACCAGACACTTATTGGAAATTACGCCATAAAAACTATATTTACATGTTAATTTTAAAAGAGAAAGTATATTGTAAAATAAATTCATTAACATGCGTTAGAAGTCTTAAATAGAAGAAATTACGTCACTTTACACTTATTATGCAAAATGAACAAAAAATAATATTGCAAAACAGTTTAAATTTAAAAATTGCGCGAGACAAAATATTAAAGGTTAAATATTAGACTTTTTCAAAATTTTATTATTTGTTGTTTGATGTGAGGTGTTCAGCTATAAGTATGCAAATTTCATGTCTCCAACTTAATTAGGGGCTGAGTTAGAAATATTGTTTAAGATACACAAGTTAGAGCCCAGAGGGTTAAATATTAGACCTTTTACAGAATTTTATTATTTGTCGTTTGATGTGAGGTGTTCAGCTATAAGTATGCAAAATTTCATGTCTCCAACTTAATTATGGGCTGAGTTAGAAAAATTGCTTAAAATACACAAATTAGAGCCCAGAGGGTTATATATTAGACCTTTTTCAAAATTTTATTATTTGTCGTTTGATGCGAGGTGTTCAGCTATAAGTATGCAAAATTTCATGTCTCCAACTTAATTAGGGGCTGAGTTAGAAAAATTGCTTAAAATACAGAAGTTAGAGACCGGAGGGTTAAATATGACTTTTTCAAAATTTTATGATTTATCGTGTTATTGCAAGTGTTCAGCTATAAGAATGCAAACTTTCATGTCTCCAACTTATTTAGGGACTGAGTTAGAAAAATTGCTTAAATTACACAAGTTAGAGCCCAGAGGGTTAAATAATAGACTTTTTCAAAATTTTATTATTTGTCGTATGATGTGAGGTGTTCAGCTATAAGTATGCAAAATTTCATGTCTCGATCTTAATTAGGGGCTGAGTTAGAAATATTGTTTAAGATACACAAGTTAGAGCCCAGAGGGTTAAATATTAGACCTTTTTCAAAATTTTATTATTTGTCGTTTGATGTTAGGGGTTCAGCTATAAGTATGCAAAATTTCATGTCTTGAACTTAATTAGGGGCTGAGTTTGAAATATTGTTTAAGATACACAAGTTAGAGCCCAGAGGGATAAATATTAGACCTTTTTCAGAATTTTATTATTTGTCGTTTGATGCGAGGTCTTCAGCTATAAGTATGCAAAATTTCATGTCTCCAACTTAATTAGGGGTTGAGTTACAAAAATAGCTTAAAATACAGAAGTTAGAGACCGGAGGGTTAAATATGACTTTTTCAAAATTTTATGATTTATCGTGTTATCGCAAGTGTTCAGCTATAAGTATTGGAACTTTCATGTCTCCAACTTATTTAGGGACTGAGTTAGAAAAATTTCTTAAATTACACAAGTTAGAGCCCAGAGGGTTAAATATTAGACCTTTTTCAAAATTTTATTATTTGTCGTTTGATGTTAGGTGTTCAGCTATAAGTATGCAAAACTTCATGTCTCGAACTTAATTAGGGGCTGAGTTAGAAAAATTGTTTAAAATACACAAGTTAGAGCCCAGATGGTTAAATAGTAGACCTTTTTCAAAATTTTATTATTTCTCGTTTGATGTGAGGTGTTCAGCTATAAGTATGCAAAATTTCGTGTCTCCAACTTAATTAGGGGCTGAGTTAGAAAAATTGCTTAAAATACACAAGTTAGAGCCCAGAGGGTTAAATATTAGACATTTTTACAAAATTTTATTACAGTCAAACCCCGTTATAGCGAACCCGGTATATAACGAACTCATGGATATAGCGAACGAAAATTTTGGTCCCGCCAGTTTCATATTGTATTTAATGCTAATTTATCATTTTATAGCGAACATCCGAAATCTTAAGAATCGGCTAAAATGAACATATTTTCAGTCGACCACTGAATTTAACTTTTCCGAAGTTGTGAAAACAACACTTCGACTCTAATTTCATAAGAAAATGTATGCCGGTCAGTGAAACACGGTGCAAATGAGCGATAAGTCTGTTTAATAAAGGGTAGAAACTAACTGCATTATTTCCCTTTTACGATAGCCAATTTGCAGGTGTGACTAACAATTAAAGCAACAGTTAAAGATAAAATGAATTTATTTCCATTTGTCTTCATTTTTAGTTAATTTAATTAGCATTGTGTCAGTTTATTGTAATGGATTTAGTCAATTTAATTAATTAATGATAATTTTTAATAGATTTTATGTATAATTTTGTAAAACATTGTTATTGAATATACATAGCAACTAATGAGCTATACATTTTGTGAGCTCTAACATTTTTCTTAACGGTTCGGATGTAGCGAACCACCGGATATAGCGAACAAAACCTTTGGTCCCTTGGAGTTCGTTATTACGGGGTTCGACTGTATTTGCCGTTTGATGTGTGGTGTTCAGCTATAAGTACGCAAATTTTCAAGTCTCCGACATATATAGTTTCTGAGAACGGACTCTGTGACATACGGACAGACAGACAAAGGAGTGAGACAGGTAGTGTTTCGTTAGATGAACGAAACTCTGAAAACATGCTGCGGATGACTGTAACAACATCCTAAAATTACATTACCATCAGTGATCTACCAATCCCTAATTTAGTTTATATTCGTTTCATATATTCTTATTCTTTTGTGCGGCCCTGTAAAATAACTATCAATAATATATACATACAGTAAAATCTCTGAATAGCGGACACCTCGAGAATGCAGAATTTGTCCTCTATTTGGAGATGTCCGCTACTGAGAGTAAAACATGCACAGTTATTTAAGTATTGGTAATCGAAAAAATGTCCGCTAAATAGAGGTATCCGTTAATCGGGTGTGTCCGTTATGGAGGTTTTACCAGTAAAACTTCTGAATAGCCAACACCTCGGGAGGGCAGAATTTGTCCTCTATTTGGAGGTGTCCGCTACTGAGAGTAAAAAATGTACAGTTATTTAAGGGTTGGTAATCAAAAAAGTGCCCGCTAAATAGGGGTATCCGTTAATCGGGTGTGTCCGTTATGGAGGTTTTACCAGTAAAACCTCTGAATAGCAAACACCTCGGGAGGGCAGAATTTGTCCTCTATTTCGAGGTGTCCGCTACTGAGAGTAAAAAATGTACAGTTATTTAAGGGTTGGTAATCGAAAAAATGCCCGCTAAATAGAGGTGTCCACTAATCGGATGTGTCCGATATGGAGATTTTACTGCATAATAATATCATCCTTTACAAGAAAATTGCATGCTGTATGATAGACAGACAGACATCCAGAGAAAGATAACCTCCCGGAACAATAAACACTCATGTCATTTGTTTTAATCATCCACAATCGTTTCTAAATTTCGTTATACGAGTATTAAAAAAATCTGTTAATTTCCAGTCGATAGACTGACTATCTTTTAACCTAAGTTTTTAGCCGGATTTAACCTGTTGTATGTCATACAACTGGCCAGATTTTATACAACAGGCTAAAAACGGTCACCGTGGTACGGAGTACTGTATTATTATTTGTTTGCGTACCAAAACTGGTTGCCACGTTTTGTTGCAAGGTTTGTGATCACGTGGTTGAAACTGATCTATATAATATTACTGTGTGCGTATTTTTTTTTATTTGCTCCATGTGTTCAAACCAGTTGTCTACGAAAACATCCACCGGTGCAAGTGACGCACACCAAATTTCTGTGACGTATGCAGATAAATTGTGCTTTTTTATCAGTTTTTTAATATAATTTTAAAACGGTTTTGAACTTATTTTTCATAGTAGGTGCATTCAGTAGGTGGCCCTCATAGGTACCTTCTGGTGCCATCAGAAAAGAAATCCGACAAATATTTTTTGAGTTATGCTTGACGAAAGGTTTTTATTAGGCATTTTTTTAAGTAGGACATGGCGTTAATATCCATCGTAGCTGTAATGTGTCCGGACAGTAATATTTCGCTGAGTATTAGCCTTCGCTTCGCTCAGACAATAAACTTTTGAGAGGGAGAAAAAAAATTAAAGTTAATGATATTACTTAGAGTGGATGGATATTATGGAAGATAAAGGAGTGAGACTTATTTTAATGTGGAGAGTGAGTACAGAAGTTTGGAATACATAATAAGTTACGGGGGGATACACTTAAAGTTAAAGGGGCAGGATATATTGTGGGCTTGGCTTCCCGAGCTTGGAAGCACTGTTAATGCTTTAATAATATGTACACTTAAATGTGTACACTCAAAGAAATTTACATAATTTTTACAATAATACTTACAAAAAACCATATGGTGAATAGATCAAATCAATTGCAACTATGCTTTCATGTGAAATGTTATTATAACACTTTGACTGACAATAGTCTCCAAACAATCACTGTAGTAAGTTAATGACATTGGGTGGACCTGGTGAGTGGGTTTCTGAGCCAGTGAGAAGAATTTTGAAGGTAGTAATAGCCTATATAAAGAAGTAATAATCTAATCTAAAGCTATAATAGATACGGGAAATTATAGTAAAATTAGGACTCACCACTGAAGCCTGTGTTCCATGCTGCGCTTGAGTAAGCTGTAATCCCCATTGGGGCAGTAAGAAAGTATAAAAATGGGAAATTTAAGGCTTATGGCGCCCTCTATTGTCACTAAAATGAAGTTAGCTTAGCAATGACTCAAGAAACGGGAAGCTTAGTCCTAGTCCTATCCTGCCAGGTAATGCAAGTGATGGGGGAACAAGAGAGTCGAAAATTAAGCAGAAAGTGCCCTCTATTGGCATAAAAGTGAAGTAATCATAGAATAGAATGCGGATACGAGAAGCTTAGACCAAGACCTTTCCGTCAAGGTACTACAAGTGCCAATTTGGATAACAATTAAAGAAGTAGCCCCCCCCCTTCCCCCCTATTTCCCCCCTGCTAAGCTAGAGTAAGACTAGATACGCCAATCGAGCGGTGTGCTCAAATAGTCCGAATAGGGAAGATGAGCCTCTAATCACAATAAATGGGGTGAAAAAACAATAAAAAAATAAATAAATAAATAATAAGGAATAAGTCTAAAAAAACTGAAGCTGCGCTAATACCTGCGTGCCTTCAAAGGGGAAGGGAATTAAGAGTGGAAAGGCAAAACAAGGGATCCTAGAAGGCTAATAAATGAAGAAAAAAAAACTATTAATCCCTGCACATGTGGTGGAAGAGTAATAAGGGGAGAAATGAAGGCTTATGGCGCACCCTATCGGCGCAAAATTGAGTTAAACTTAAAAAAGTTAACTGATACGAGAAGCTTAGACCAAGACCTTTCCAACAAGGTATTACAAGTGCCTATAAAAATAAATTTAAAGAAAACGCCCCCTCCCCCCCTAATTCCGCCCCCCCGGACATAGCTAGAGGAAACAATGCATGCCAATCGATGCGGCGTGCCCGAAATAGTCCGAATAGGGAAGACGAGCCTCTAAACACAATATTTAAGGGTGAAAAAACAATTTTAAAATTTTAATAAAAAAGCAAAATAAATGTGAATTAATTGCACTGGAGCCCGCAATTCATCAGAGGGTACCCCTAACGGCACAAAAGTAAATTAAACTTAAAATTGATAACTGTTACGAGAAGCTTAGACCAAGAACTTTCCAACAAGTTATTACAAGTGCCTAAAAAATAAAATAAAATAAAATAAAATAAAGAATACTCCCCCTCCTCCCCCCTCCGACAAAGATAGAGAAAAACAATGTATGCCATTCGATGCGGCGTGCCCAAAATAGTCCGAATAGGGAAGACGAGCCTCTAAAGTCGTTATTTAAGGGTAAAAAAACAATCTTAAAAATTTAATGATAAACCAGAATAATTAATAAATAAATGACGTGTTGCTCTGAAACCCGCAGACCTTCAAAGGGCTAAGAATCTAAGGGTGGGAAGGTATTTAGATTGAGACTCCGTAAATACAGACTATAAATGCTCAGTTTTACTGTAAAACTGTCTTAATAAGTGGTAACCGCCACTATGAATTTTTTTTTTTTTTTTTTTTTTTAAATACTTTAAATGTGACACTTGGTATTCGTGAATATACTCTTATTCTTTAAAATAATTAAGTTGCGTGTGCTCCACTCCATCGAATAAAACTCCTTTCAGATATGGGATATAAATCTAGGTATTTGCATCAATCAATCAATCAATCAATCAATCTTGAGATTTCAGAAAATATAAAAGTTTAAGAGCTAATTAAAAATACTTCTAGTCAATTTAAAAATACGAGAATGGAGGCGGAGCAAAAAATAGAGCCTTATCTTTCCGAAAAACCACTACACTAAACGATAACTCAATTTTAAGTATTTTAATTGATTTTTTGAAAAAAGGTCACTCCTAATGTTAACCTATGAGGAAATCAAAATGTTGAGATAGCAAAACGACACAATTTCAAAGAATTTTTAAAAATATTAATAGTTAACTTAGAATAACGTAAGTGACGGCGGAGCAAACTAGAAGGTCTAGAGTTATCAGAGATGGCATTTGTTAGACAAAAAAAGTTAATCTTGATAACTTTTAAGCTAATATAAAAAGGTAAACAAACGGCCGTTTCCCATGTATTTGTATAGGAAATGCCAACGTGACAGGTGTCAAAACAGCATTTTTTGAAAAAATCACTTAAAATACTTAGGGTGCTCAAAACTATACAAAAGTGGTCACGGAAGAAAGAATACATTTCAAGGTTTAGTGCCGTGGCATTTGTTTGTCAAATATATTTAGATATGACGACTTTACAGACTTAGCAAAAGAGGTGACGCCACCATGGGAAAAAAAAATTGCCAAAGTAAAAAAGGGATGCTTAATCAAATGCTCATACAAAATTTAATACTGCAGATAACTTGATGAAATAAGTACTAAATGAAAGACAAAGCTCTAATGAACACAAATCATGCAACAAAAAACAGTTAACAATACGTTATATATACACAATAAGTACATGAAAAAGTGGCTTTTTGAAAATGGCGCTATTTTGCACTACAACTGCAAAAATTCAAAAATTTGTATCTGGGTTAATAACAGTCGTAGAGACATGTATAATAGCTTATAATGCTCGTATTTAAGTATAGAACAATAATAAAACAACATAAAAATATTAACACAAGTGTATGTAGTACTAAAAGCTCGAGAAGTCAGAAAAGTGAAAATCGCTGGGGCGAGATTAACAGAAACTTTAAAAAACCATATCTTTTGAATAAATTCATGAAAATAAGCCCACAATATATCAAAAATTTCGTTTTATGAAGAGGAAGAGAATGAGACCAGAATCATGCTTCTAGCTTACCTGGTTACGGAGTTTTAGCCGCCAAACATAGGAGCTACGAAAGGTGCTGCAACAAGGTTGGTGTCCTGCAGCTCACTTTTTTAAACCACCATCAGAACATTCTTATAACAATTAACAAAAGCATTTTGCTTACACAGAGCTCCAAGCGCACGACTTCTCTGGTCGCTTTTTTCGCGCCGACCTTCACTTCATTTCCTTTCTCTCCGTTGACATTCGATTGAAGAAATAACTGCTACTTCGCAGGACGATGCATTCGATTAACTTGTTTTTTCCCTCTCGACATTCGATGAAAAAAAAGTACTTCAACTTTTCAACTTCGCCGGACGCTATTACAACATATAAAAAAAAAATTAGGAATGTGTAAGATTATTTTGTACTATAAAAATCTCGCACTTGCAGAAAACATTTACAGAGCAAGAATACACCACGCGTTAAGTATTTTTTCGTGCGAGTTTCTTTTTCTTTTTCTTCTTTCTTTTTCAGAGTTCGGAATCCTCTATCCTCGCGACTCCATGATCCGAAGCCCTTAAATAATCCCCATCGCATAGGAATCTTTGGACTATCTCGTGAGCAGATCTGCAGTAAAGGAATATTTATTTCAATTCTGGATTTCGGACGAAACCTTCAAAAATGCTTGCTTTCGTTGGTGTCCAAAGGAGAAGCTTTACCATTAGCGTGCTCATGTGCCGAGCGTTGCAGCTGCTAAGATTTCTAGTGGAGCGGATCTGCGAAGAATTATATTCGAACATAATGTTCAGCAAGAAAGCACAGGGCAGAGTTTACGACGGTAACTGAGATCGCAAAAATTCCCGGACTTTTTGTCAAGCTCATACTTGATCTCGGGCAGTGAAAAGAGCAAGAGCTTCTCAATTTCTAAAGAAAAAAGTATATATATAAATTTAGCGACGGGGATTGGGAACACTGAAATTGATATCTGGCGACTAAGACCCTGAAAGTTAGTCGCCACACAAAATATGTAGTCGCCACGTGGCGACTGGCTACCGTAAATCTGCACCTATAACCCAGACCCGAATACTTTTTCACTCTGTTGGAGTTACGCTTTGTTAGCTATGTGAATAAAAATTCACGTAGTTCAATTCATAACTTTTTTACTTACAGAAATTTAATAGCGAATCTGAATAATAAATGATATAAATTTCGATGACTTTGAAATGGACATAATATTTAAACAAATGCTGTACACAGGCTGTAGTTTATCCAGTTTTTTATGCATGCAAGCACATTCAGAAATGAATACTCAGATTTCACGAAATTTTCTTTGTTTTTGACGAAACAGTTTCCTGGAAAATGCTCCGAGCGAATATTTCGTTAAATTGATTAAATTACTTTCTTCACTTGCTTGACTATATAAATTTCGTCAAAAGTAGACTGATGGCGCCATCTATCGAACAGTTTGGAAGCTCCTTATTGACAAGGGAGAAGAAAAAATTCACTTCTAGTTTCCCTCGGGGTGATTCGAACCCGCAGCCTTTGGCGTGGGAGACCGTTACTCTTCCAACCTGGCTATTGGGAACTTGTAAAGATTTGCTTTTAGACTGATGTAATGGTGAATTCTGCTGCGTGTTTATGTTTTCATAAGGTAGATTGTAATTTTATCGATGCTGCTATAATTTCTGAAATTTTTAAGTAAGGTTAATTTATTATTATGGTTTTCTCATTGTCAATGAATAATTATAATATGGCTTGATTAAATAATTTATTAGTGAAATAGTCTTTGCTCAATGAATGGTTAATGGTCTCGTTAATTTGTTGCTCACAAATACCGAATTGTGAAGTGCATATTGCATGAGATTTTATCACTTTGAGTAGAGAGATAAGATTTTAACACTTTGCTGTTTATAAAGGGGAGAGGGATCATTATGTTTATTTTTAATTTGATTGAAAACAGAATATACTTCTTAAATAAATTTAAAAAAAAAAGATATCCTGGAAGTTTGAAATTTTATTGACCAAAATTTCTTTTTGAATGGTTTTGAAGAACACGGGAAATTTATTTTTTTCGAATTAAAACCTAACGAACAACATATAAATAAATAAATGAATATAAAAATAATAAGCATTCCTAAAAATGTTAACAGCTAAAAAAATAACTAATGAAGAAACAATAACTACCTACATTTCAGTATTTCCTGAAAGGCACTAAAAAGTGCTGTTTTAAAATAAATTACTACAGGGATAACATAAACAAGCAAATATCTGCCTGCTAAAATCTCAGGATTTGAGGAGGTAGAGCAACTGTTTCCTTAAAATGCATTGTGTCTGACCGTGATTGAGGCAAAACATTCGTCAAATATTTGAGAGTTTACCTTTCGTTAACAGTCACGTGATGTTGATAGGAAATGATCGTCAAAAACGACGAGATACAGCTCAAGGATTTCTGAATCGTCAAAAGTGAGAATTTTATTTATGAGAGTGAGGCATGCAAGTAAAATAACTATTAATTGTATGCGATTGATTTTGAATAGATGATGTTTAGTTATGAATCTCAATAATATATATATACGTTTTATGGCATATTTCCAAAAGTTGCAGTGTTGACAGAAAGACGAACCAAAATAATAATAATAATAATTAATTCGTTTTATATTACGTTGGAAAGCACTAACAAGCGATTTTCCCATTTTCTGTGACATATTACCGCGTCCCAAGTTCAGTCTCAATTTTAAAAAAATTGCAACATAAAAATAATAAACTAAAGATAATTAATTAAAAATTAAAAAAATTAATTAATTAAGACAATTAATTAAAAATGTCAATTAATTACCGCGTCCCAAGTTCAGTGTCAATTTTAAAAAATTGCAACATAAAAATAATAAACTAAAGACAATTAATTAAAAATTTTATGAAGTTTTAATATCAGTCAATTTAAATTGTGAATGAGATTGTTTTTGTTTAAAAATTATGTGATATGCATCAAATACCAAAAAAATTTGTAATAGACATGAACATGTATCTCACGACTGAGCAAATTCTTAATAACTGAACATGCAATAAAAATCGTTTTAGTAAATCAAAATTTGAACTAATACTTAAGTGAAAAAAGTGAAAAATATTACTTTTTGGTCAAGAAATGTAACTTTTATGGTCAATATAAAAAAGTTATATGAAAAAAATCAATACATGAATAAGATTATAAAAGTTTATATTAAAACACATTTTTCATATTAATGAACAATGCAAAGTAACGTAAAAATTAATGTAAATGGAAAATGGAAAAATTAATTAACTTTTAATAAAGCTATTTTTTTTTTGTTAAAAATATATGTTTCACTATGTCATATAAAATCTATTAAAAAATCAATAAATTCTAAATTCCATCTAACTTTTTACTAATTTCAAAAAATTTTCATCTCTATACACCTAATCGACAATATCACGAATTTGGTAGTTACTACGAATTTTAAAACATACATTCGGAAATGAGACTTTCGAAAAGGTTTAAAAAATTATTCACTTTACAAGTTATTATATTTACATACACTCTCAGAAAAAAAAACGAAAAAAAAAACTGTAAATTTATGAGCGTTTGCACTGCAATTTTCACGGGCAACATCCTTATTTGATGAAAAACTGCCTGATCCATTAAATAAACGGCGTTATCCTTTATATACTTAGAAAATTAAGGGCAATACACATATTCGTACAGTTCTAGCCCATCTGTTAGCAAAAATACGGTACGACACCAAACATTTTCCTCCGCTAGGGTGTAACCCTTCATTTTAATCGTGTTTCGAAAAAAGTTGTCACATAACCGCGAGCGTAACATATTTTTAACCAGCCAAAAAAGCGATTACGTGATGATTATCTAAAGTACACGAAACAGTTAGTAAAGTGTTATTTTGTTTTAAAGTGCATTATATCTTTACCCCGTAAAATTACGGGCTGCACAAAATGATGGGCATGGTTTTTTGTTTTACGGGGTATGACTGGAATTTCTGCTGCTGGCCTCTGCCCGTAATTTCACAGGAATATTTTTAACAGTGTACAGACTGACACATTGCCAAGGTATTTTTACAATTAATTATTATTAAACTTAATTGCTCTCGAACCAATTTCTATAAATAAATTTATATAGGCGGTATTAAGTGCAATCTTATATTAATATATAAAGTCTGTTTTAGCGCCTCATTAAAAATCATTCTATTATTTTTACAACAGAAGGTGATAACACGTATAAAAAGATTCTACGAGCGTTTCACAACTTATTAATCTCAAAATAATATCCGAAGGCCGTATAAGCCTCTCATTAAAATTCATTCTATTATTTTCCTAACATAAATTGATAGGAAGGAACATTTCTTTCGCAGTTTGTAATCAATAAAGACCCCTTTCCTTTAATTTAAAAATCCCGAGTTCATTAGTCAAATACTATGCTTTCTTTAATTATTTAAAACTTATTTATGGAGCGTGAAATTGTATTTCTTTTAACTGTAAGTCGTAATTCGTTACGTGGGTAAGGAAATTTTATTTAAAAGAAATTTTTGTGACATGTACAACGTAATCTCAGAACTGCCGTTGAAAAGATTTACTGAAAGAATTATTTGTAATGTTCTAATTGAATGAATGTTAAATAGTAATATACGTAATATAATTAATGTTATAGTACCTTTTACTTAATCATGCAGAATAAATTTTGTAAAATATAAGCACGTTTCTCAAATCTTTAAAAATAGCATATTTCATGAATATATGGTCAATTTATCAATACAATTATTTAATACATTAACATTCATTTATTGAAATATAGATAGGATACCACATATGTTTTAAGTAGAGATGACAACGCTCAATTTAATTACACGTTGTCGACAAGATCGAGATTCTATAGTTATACCTTTCAGATGATCTATTTCCTTCCTTTAAGTCCAATTTGTAATGCGCACCACAGTCTGTACTTCTTTTTTGGGTCATAATTCTTGGAAATAAAATCTTGAGAGGCAAGTCCAGAGACTTCATTTGGCATTTGATGAATTTATTGATATCTACTGAATTCTCGTTGATATAACATGATGGCTTTTAAAAATTTCCAAACTACTTCACTTCGACGTTGTCTAATTTTTCTGCTTATTTACTTTCAAAAGTTCAGTAGTGAATTTTTTCAGAACTGGCGTTAGAAGAACTGCAGATTTAAGAATCTTATGCATGCAAAAAATTCAAGGAGTCTTCAACTGAAATTGTAATGTGCAACCAATATTTAGTGTTTTTCGCTAAAACTGGCGGTTGACCTTCAGTATGTTTATCTGATTACGGATTCTGAATTGACCATTTGGTTACTTTTTTCATACTACATTTGAGGTTGTTTCAGAGGTTTCATAATCAAAAACGAAAAGATTGGGAAAAACTAGTTATCAGGGATTTCCATGGAAAGTAGTGACGGTGACTATGAAGGTCAAACGCCAGTGGAACAAAAATGAAGTATAACTACTAAAAACAACAATAACAACGAAATTGCAGATATTTGTCTTATTTATAAACTAAATACCCAAACAAAGTAATTGAGAATGAAAATTGTTTCGGTAGACCTTGTTTGGAAACTGGAGTATTAAATTTACACAATGTTTAACGCACTATAATTAAGCGTCGATTTTGAAAATACAATTCTAACACTGTTACTTTTATTAAATTTATTTTAACTCGATCATAACTCGATGAAATCTTAAAAGATAATTTCATTTAATTTTAAGTAAGTGAAAAACGTAGTAAACTTGGGATCTTTGGATAAATGGTCTAATACCCTACCAACTGAACCATCTGAAACAACATTCACAGAAATAAATAACACAAAAATATTGTAGACAATAACATGTATTCTTCAATATGACTCAGCTCATCAGATAAAACCTGAAGTCCTCAGGAACTCCATTAGCAATGGGTATTCAAATTAGGAAATTATCTCAATTAATTTTTTTTTCACTCGATTGAATTTGAGTGAAATTCTCTCACTGTTACTTTTAATTCTCTCATTATTAGTGATTATGATATGATAATAAAATTTCATTTGAGTAAAAATTTAACCTATAGTCAGCTAATTTTGTTCTACAATATACTGAATAATATATATATAACAGTGAAAATAAATGTACAATATATCTTTGCTTCTAAGAATCCATATTTGACGTAAGATTGTTAATCGAAAAGACGTTTACTTTAAATCTGTTTTCAGGCGTATAGTATATGATATACACTGTAATTTAATTTAAAGAAACATTTCAAAATAATCGAAATTATAGAAAGGATTTTTTTTTTATTTTGCAGGTAATTTATTTTATCTAAATCACATGAAAATTTATTTCTTAAATCATATTTACCAAGGAAATAAAATCTCTCTCTATCTAATTAAACCTGTGCACTGTAAAAAAAAAAAAAAAAAAAAAAAAACTGCCAGTTTTCCGGCAGGAATCGGAAAAATAGTTGCTCTTATCGTACCGGAATAATTTTCGACCCAGCTCGGAATAAAATCCGTAAAAATAAGGAAATAGTCAGTAAAACGGTATTTTACGGGTTTTATTCCGAGCTGGGTTGGAAATTATTCCGGTACGATAAGGGCAACTATTTTTCCTATTCCTACCGGAAAACTGGCATAATTTTTTTTACAGTGTGATTATTTTATTATTATTTTATAAACACGTAATTCTGACTTAGTTTATTTGATACTTACTGCAATAAAATAATGTTACTAAATACTCTGTTTTTTAAAATCAAACACAATTCTACAATAATATTAAGAAAGTACGTATAAATAACCTTTTTTTTTTTTTTTTTTACTTTTATTTAGAAGTGTATTATGAAGTAAATACTACTCGTATTTATAATTCATCTATGAATGAAATTTATACATTCTAATATATAACATTAGAATGCGTTTGCGTTTTTCAGAAAAACTCCTATTTCTAAGTTTATTCGACTGTCTATTTGACGTATAGTCGTTAATAACATTTAAAAAAATGTTTGTATCTCTGTCTTTATGCGTGTACGTTTATCCGGAATAGGCTTAGAAATGTTTGTATAACAAAAACTGAACATATCAGGGACAGATAGATCTTGTTTAAGGCTACAATCTGCAATTTGTCGCCTTCGGATATCTGAAACAGTTTTTGAGAAAACAGGGAAAAACCGGAAGAACCAATCAATCAAACATTGTTTCAATGTTCGAAAACTCAAAACTAATTAATAAATTTTAAGGAATTTTGCGTCTATTGAACGGTCTAATTAAGATTTAACAAGTAAAAAATTGTAAGTCAAGCGTGGCAAATGAGGTACGTTCGTACTACAGCTAGTTTTATAAATATTCAATCTTGGTGCAATAGCTGTTGCACTCTTATGCAAAAATGCATGAATACAAAATTTATCACTATTATGTATTTTAAATTCAGCAATATGGAAATAATAGGACTACATTTTAAATAGGACGTCATCACCATGACAACCTAGAATCATTACCTATCATGGGATAATATTAAGATGCTACTTGTCGCAGAATGATATAAATTTAAAAAACAACGTAAAAAACGCCAGAATAAGCAAACATTCAGCAGACTAGTTTCGGTAGCGTTTAGCGTACCGTCCTCTGTTCCAAAGTGTCCTCAATGCCAAAGTCCTCAGTGCCGTCCTTAGTTCGGCACTGAGGACGATACGCTAAACGCTACCGAAACTAGTCTGCTGAATGTTTGCTTATTCTGGCATTTTTAACGTTGCATTTTAAATTTATATCATGGGATATCATTGAATTAATTACGTATGATAGTATTTAATAGAATGACGACAAATTTTATTAATATCTTTTTAAGTTTTAATTTGATTTTCATAAAATTTTAAATGAAGAAATTCTGCAACGATTATATATATTAAATTTCCAGCCATTCGGTTTGATAGTTTTTGCGGTGTTATATGCGGACAGACGGACAGAGAGATGGACGGACCAGATGACGAATATAGGTGCTACGTATTTATATAATTACGAACGCTCCTAAAAATTACAATTCTCGCAAAAATCTGGAAGCATTCCGATATCTCAAATAATTTTTGAGAAAACTGGAAAAACCGAGATAATTAATTAATTAATTAGCCAGTCTTTCTATATTCAAAAACGTGGCACAAAATTATCAATTTCAAGAAATCTTACGGAGATTGAAAGGTCTAATTAAGATTTATAAATGATAGTAATTATATTTTAGCTTATGGCTTAAATATTTTTATTTGCAAACTGAATGTTAAGTGCTTTTCCCCAAAAACTCGAAAGATATTTTGAAAAACAAACGTAACACAGCGTGTTTCTTTCGCAGTCTTAAATAAAAGTTAAAGGCTGCACTGTTAAAATTCTCAGCAAACTTTCACTAGCGTTCAATCGTTTTTAATGATAAAGATTACTTGGCCATGTTATGAAACGTATAGTGTACCTTAACATACACTATTAAAAATCTGTCCAATCGTGCAACCGTTTTCATAGAAAATTGTTACGTAACTGCAATTTAACTCTATTCGGACTATAATATGGTAAGTAAAATGTCAGAATAGAGTTAAATTAGGGTTATGTAACCGTTTTCTATAAAGACGGTCGAATGAATGGACAATTTTCTGCAAAATTTAACAGTTTAATTTTGAATAAATATAAATTACATTTATGTAACGGTTTTCAATAAAAAACGGTCGAATGACTGGATAACTGAATTTTTAACAGTGTAACAACATTTAGATCAATCTAACAGACTTCTTAAGATTTTCTATCCTCTTTAATCCGCTTTATGTATTTATTTATTTATTTATTTTAGGATTGTTAGATATAGCATATGTAGGGTAACTCTAGGACAGATGGCCATAGTTTTTAAAGATGGAAATAAAAATTCTTAGAATGCAAATACAAGGAATATTTACGCATATTTATAATTCTTATACATATACTCAACAGATTTTTGGCAAAAATAAATAAATATTGAGAACAAAAATTGGGAAACAAAATTGAAATTAAAATGGCAAATGGCCATGTCTCCTTCAAGCCGAGGAGAAATAGCCATCCAATACAAGAAAGTAAAAGTGAAGTTAAACTAGCAAACAATAACACGTTCTATATAGTTAATCATGAAAAACCTATAGCATTTTGCAAAGATGCAATTATACCACGAAAAATAAGTGAATAAAAGTCAAATAAACAAAATTTGAAATATAATTTCAATCCTTCACTTATCGTAAAAATTTAGTACGTTTTTGGAAAAGGTCTTGATAGTTTGTACACGCTTCATGGAACCATTTCAGAAACCTTATGCATTGTATCCAATCATAATTTTTGGTTGTGGTATTGGGCAAGTCACACACCAAGGCGATACGTAAGACATGTCGCTTGAATTCGCTGGAAAATTTGGTTTAAAACAGGTTTGAAACAACTTCGTTCTTTGTTTCGACCGGTTTTTGCACTTCATGTTGCATTTCATGTCGCTCCATCGTCTCAGTGTGGGATATGCCTTATATTCTTCTCCACAACTAACACAGTGATCCTCATCCAATTCTATTCCCTCGTAATCTGTAGAATTTTGTAATTTCAAATGTATTTCATCTTTTTTGCTGCTGGAAGTATCGTATTTTTGTTTTTTTCTCGAGTCTATTTTTGACTTTTCACGGTTTTAAGTCAACTTTATCTGTTCCTGGGGTAAAAGACGTTTTTCAATATTTTTTGAGAAAAAAATATACCATTAGGCACTATTATATTATTATTATTCAAATATTTATATTAGTTAAAATTTAAACAATTATATCAATTACTATAATTATAAACATAAAAGTTATAAATTTATTTTAAATATAATTATTTTTAGCTAAAATCCTCACCCCGTATAATTTTGTAATATTTATTAAAGGTGGTCATTTCTCCTCGATTTGATGTGGCCATCTATTCTGAAATTGAAAGACAGATGGGCACCCAATTTAAAGCGTCAGTCCGCAAGTGCACGTCTTTGTTTTAGGCATAGAAGCAAAGATTGGATTATATATGTGTGTTAAAAGTCCTTTTAGTTCTAACAAAAGTAGGGCACTTACTGTAAAAGATTCAGATACCTAACTCAGCAAAAATATTCAACCACTAAATTAAGTAAGTATTAAAATTTCACTTACTTTTTATAATCGAAAAACACAGCTGCGCGTCACAATGAATGAACTCATTGAACTATTTCCCACGAACAAAGTTTATGCTGCAATCTATGATCAAGTTTTGGAAATATTTAGACTGGAAAGCTCTCCTCTATGGCCATCTATCGTAGAGTTACCCTATTTAAAGTAGTTCTTTTGTTCATACTGCAATACATAAGGAATTATTTAAGTTCTATTCATAAAAAATGTAAGAATGGTGATGGCAATAACAATTGAGATAATATATGAAGTACTAAGAGTATTGAGCATGAGGTTTATACGGAAATAATAATAAAAAAATTGCACTTAACCCCTGTAGTGCGAAATAAATCCTGCCAATAAAACAGTTTTATTTATTTTTCGATTCCATTAGAATATATTTATTTTACTTGTTAATTTAGATTGATTATATGATTGATAAAACTTTATTTAAGTATGGAACAAGAAATTGGATTCATTCCTGTGAATAAGATGTTGCTATACACTAAAGATAGTATACATACAGTCATTACTATACACTAAAGATAAAAACCTATCGCCTGAGAACCAATCTTGAAAAGGGCTAAAGTAATTTAAAAAATAAAGAAAAAACTCCCACGTTTACATTAGTTCCTTAAAAAAGCAATCAGGACACACACATGAGAAATTGTTTCCCATTTAAATCCGCTTTATCTTAAATAAATCCCTCTTAAAAAACAAAGTAATTTGAACAAAGTGATTTCTATTGATTATAAAGTTACTCTTACGCAGTCATGTAATTAAATTTACTAAAATATTTTTTTTTCAGTTGAATTACATTCAAATGTTTTTAGATGTTGTATTTCTTGAAAAGTAGTTTGGTATATAGTAAAAAAAAAAAAAAATATTTTTATTTTTTTCTTTATATTTTTTCTGTTTCAGTTTCATATGACCACTAATATATTGCATGAGAAATGTAATTAATATGTTCTTTTACAAATGTAATTTTTTAAACAGTATTATTACAAATGTTTTGAAAATAATTTAAGAAATTGTTATTATTTTAATCATAAAATTATTTTAATTTCAAATAGTTGTTTTCAAGTTTTCAAAAATGAACTAAACATCAAGCTCTTTTGCTAAGTAAAAAATTTTAATCATTGTCGTAAGTTAAATTTAGGGTTGTATCGGTTCTTTTACATTGTAGATTATAATAATGGAAGAAAGATTTCTATTCATTAATACTTCCATTGACTTAAAAAAGAAATCTACTTAAATATTGTACATCGATCATAAAAATGGACATTATATATAATTTTCTTTCTTAATTATATAATTTTACAGAGAAATTTTAAGTAGTTTGAGAATCTTATTAAGTTCCCTCCTCCTTACTTTAAATCGATTTATGTTTTTTAAGGTAATTTGAATAATAGTATTTCTTTTGATTATAATGTAACATTTACGCAAGCAGGAAATTAAATTTGCTAAGATTTTTTTAATCGATCTAAGTTTTTAAGTGTATTTCAGAAAAGATAAAATGAGTAAAAAGAATAAATTAATTTTAACTGTATTTTTTATTTTTAATGATACATGTCTTTATTATTCTCGTAAATTTTAATATATTTCTTGACGAATGCAATTTTTGAAAAGTATTATTTTAATGTTTTTTAACTATTCAATTACGAGAAAATGTTTTTATAGTATGCATAAAATTGTTTTTAATCGTTGAGAATACATAAGAGAAATAACATTTTTACCAGTTCCGAAATTTTAATGAGTGGGCATAAGGACAGGTTATGCTTGTACGAATTATTTATTTGCGGATTGGATCTATAGAAGATCCCTTAATCGTCATTCTTAATTTCATTGATTGATGAAATGGTATCTTTTTCACCTGTTGTACTCCGATCATGAAAAGGGGATATTTTTTATATGGCAATAAAAGACACGTTTACACCATAGCCTCAAACACTGGCACTAGCCTAATAAAATTTTGTTGGATTGGTACATTACGTAAAGTAAATATCCTCAATAAAAGGATTTTGCAGAACTCTGATCATGTAAAAATGACATAATTTATAATTTAGCTTATTAATTGTACACTTAGTTATGCATAGAGTGTCCTGATCATAGAAAAAGAACATAGTTTATAATTTAAATTTTTTGTTAGGACTCATGGGTAATTTTGCAAGAAAGTTTTAAGTATGCCGAACATCTTTATATGGCATTTGTATAGAGAGTTATAGCGATGTTTATGAAAAATTGAGATTCATAGGAAAATATACAATTGGCAAATTCCACAGTTGAGATTGGCAGATAAAATAATACTAATATAAAGGAATTAGATGGGTAGGCTACCTTTTGTAACGTAGATACACACAATGAAATAATTTTTAAATTTTCAAAATAATTGGGTAATTTAGAACAAAAAAGAATAATTCAAGAACAAGTTTAAAACTTTATGAGTAATATCATGACTGTGAAAAATGGACTGAAATTGCAAAAATTGTTTAAATTTGAACGAAAATAATCAAACAAAATAAAAGCCCGAAGATTCCATTTTTATGATCTAATTAACCCTTTATTTACTGACGGTACTTATAAATACCACTCACTTTAAACTATCATCCCATATTAAATATTACTAATATTCTAATGGTACTTTACAAAAACACTTCACTTTAACTCTACTTTTTCATAATACTTAGTAGCAGTAGCTCTAGGTCCGTTATTTTAGCGAGGAAGGAGGCTATCTTTGAAACAGTCGATGTGTTTTGTGCCAACATTTTGTGCATATTGTCAGTCTTGTCTTTTTATTTCTGCAAACATAATAAAGGATATAAGATAAGTGTTAGATATTTTATGTGTTCATTATGATCTCAAAATACAATTTGACTAGCTATTTTAAGTGAACGGTGTATGTATTTGATTTAACAGTTGAATTACTCGGTGGTACTTATGAGTACTGTCAGTATACTAGAAGTTGGAAAAAAAGTTCTTCTTTACTTTTCGCCTGTATCCAACGTTTTTATCTGCTTTATAATGTAATTACTAAATTGTAGTATAGTAATGTTTCTCTGGTATTTCTTTTCTGTTTCATTACTATTTTTTTTTTATAGGAAATCGAAAAAGTTCGAAACCGGATCTTTTTTGCTATGTTAGAAATGACATATGAGGGACTCACATCCATAGTAGACGATCTTTTTTGCTATGTTAGAAATGACATATGAGGGACTCACATCCATAGTAGACGAAGTCCATTTTTCCAAGTCCATCTCCAAGAAACATTTTGAAAAAAAAAATGAGATAGTTCCTTTTGAAGGAGCATAAAATCTGTTTTATCCGCACTCCGACAGTAAACCAAGTCTATAAACAGATAAGAAAGTATGTAAAAATAGACTTAGTTAAAAATGGGAATTCATAAAACCAATTTTATACATCTTCTAAATAGACTATCTCATTTTTTTTTCAAAATGGACTTTGTCTACTATGGTAGTGAGCCCTTCATATGTAAATTCATATATTGCATATGTGGAGATGCGAGAGAAAATGTTGTCCCTGGAATATAGGCGTCGCATAACTAAAGAACTGTTAGTAAAATCGAAACCTAAAAAAAAAGGTTTTTTTATGCCATAAAATTTAAATTTTTTATTCATTTTTCATGAGTAAAATAAAACTATGTCAATTTTATATTTTTTTTATTGTTAACTTGCAAGTGTCTTCTTGTTATTTAGCCTTTTTAAGAGTTTAAATTTTATTTGAAATATCATGTGGGTTTTCTGTTATGAGAATGTTTTAGGCATAGTGTAATGACGGTACTTTAAAGTATCACTTCTATAAATTACATATAACGAATTAAATTTTTTACGAGTGAGTATTTTTTTTTTATGTAAATCCTTTAATTTTCATTATGGCAGCTGAAAAAGAAATTACATACAAAAATTACAGTAGATCATAATGCAGTAGATAAAGCGTTAAAGTATTTCGATATTTATGTCGACAATTTTATGTTTCATTCTTATTTTGTTTTTTAATTGTTTTATTATTTATATATTAACATTTTATTTTGATTGACACAGAATAAATGTTAAATTTCCATAGTTTTAATGCATATTTTTTCGTAGAACGACTACTTATAAGTTTTTTTAAATATCCGGTAATTCAAGAAAACACAGCCTTGAGAAATTTTGCTTTTATACCAGTATTTAAAAAAAATTTCCTAAGCCTAAATAAATATAGTGTTGATTCTTGAAAAATAAATTGGAAAATAAATATAAATTCTTGAAAAGCCCTTCATGATGTAACTTTCTCTTGTAAAAATTATGCATTAACGCTATAACGTATATTCGTTTTAAATATGAGGTCATACGTAAATTAACCCATATTATTCGCAACTAAAAAGAAATGGCGCATCATGTATTTGTAGAGAATTAAATAAAAATCATGCACTCATGACATCATAATTCACTTTTATATTTTAACAGAATAATAAGGCTACTATAATTTGGGACTCGTGATATATCCAGCACACACGTTAGGACACATTGCCGCCATCATTATCTTTTTAGTTGTGAAGCTTTGGCTATGGTACTCCATTGTGAAATTTGGTAATTTTTTAAATTCAATATTTGAAAAACGGCATAATCATTAAATTTAAAATTTATATTAAAAAAAGTACAATTTTTTTTTTTTTTTTTTGTACAATTTTTTTTTTTTACTTTTCTAAAACAGTTTTAACGATTTTTTGACAAATACTTTTCGAGCTATTAATTTTTTGAGTAACTTCAAATGTTTCATTTTCCGAGATTAACGACAAAGCCAGTCGTCAGCAACGCATAGCTTTTTATTAAAAATGATAGTGGAAAGTGGTACACAGTTATTATTTAAAAAGGCTCATTAAGAGCAATGGATAATCGACTGAACAAATTTTAGTCATTGCATATATAAAAATTTTTATTACGGGCATTTTTATATGAAAATTACGAATACACATGAACAGAAACAAGGAAGAAATCATTTTGAGAATTACTCTAACTTTACCACACCTGGTACGCTGTGAGATACATCTGGATTTTTGTTTAATTAACACATTCAACAACCTTGGGCATGCGTTGTTGTGTCTGTATGTCTGAACATCCATTTATCGACGTCTGCATTATAAAACGCGTTAAAGCGTTCAAAAACTGATAAATCGAGGGACTGAAATTTGAAGCTACTATGTTTCCCTATCTATTGTCTCTTAGCTCTCTTAGCTATTATACTTCATTTTTTACGAATTCCCTGATACCTGTATCTCAAAATCTAATGCAAGAAATTTCACCAAATCACACATTCTGTTAGACCATCACATTAATAGATGCTGATTCAGTTTTGGCCTCAGATCGCTAAACAGGAGACATTACTGCCCCAAGCTTGGGAACAGATTCTTAATCTCATCCACAATCAATTGATGCAATTTAGCAAGCTTGGTTTCCACTATTATTAATCCATTCTTCTATCTCTCGTGCACTTTTAACCAAATTGTTGGCAGAATCGCCCTTTTTTGACGCCAACTTTATGTGGCATTCCGATTACGAAATATTAACCCTATGTATTTTGCATTAAAGCTCATATTTGTTAGTGTGTAAAAATGAATAAAATTTTATATTTGAGCTTAATGATTGAAAATATATTTTTAAATCTAATTTTAAAATTTAAAATCGAACAGAGTGTTCTCTTGTTCTGTTTTTCTTTTAATTCACTGATTACTGCTACTCCGTGTTAAATTCGAAGTGATGCAATATGCTTTATATTCATAATCATTGATATTTTAAAAATTTATTATGTTAGAATAATACAGAAAAACGTTTTAGGATGGCTACAGTATACCAGTTTAGCTATAAATTTAAGCTGTCCAAATGTCTATAAAGCAACTTTAACTAAATTAGATTTCTAAACATCATGAGTATACCATTGTAACATTTATTCAAGAAAAGTGTAACCTTCTTTTAGTGCATTTTAATTTAATTGAATAAATAATTAGAATTGCGTCTTCAGCAAAACACTACTAAACTATATTGCAGAAAACACTTCCTAAAAAATCATGTTTCAGTTTAACTTAATTTATGGCGTGTTTAGAATTAAAAGCAATTTCTCCAGTTGTTAAAGTAAATGATTTTTTCGTGTGTGATTTCCGTTACTGCAATTTTAATTTTCAAAATTGTCCTTAAAAAAAAAAGTTTTTTTCAAATTCTATAAAAATTGGTTAAAAAAAAGCTTACATAAACAACAAATCTTTATGTTTGTGTACTATAATAGAAGAAAAAACTTTAATTTATTAAATGTAATCCATGTTACATGCAATCTCTGTTGCAGTAGTGTTACATATTCTTTTCTCTAAATACAACTTAAGAAAAATTATGCTTTAATATTAAATGTGATTTTTTTTGTGTGTCTGTGCTGGTGCGTTTTTTTTTTTCATGTCTGTATATAAATATAAAAAAAAAGTAAGACATACGAATGCTAAAAATGTAATCGAATATTTGAGATATACTATCATATTATCATGCTTTCATATTATATTAATTACATTCAGAAATGGATCTTCTTTGAGTTATTTTAGAATTTTCTAACGTACATTTTTGTAACATACAAATTGATAAAAAAAATCAACTATATATATATTTTTTTTCAATTTTTATATTCGATTTGCATGTTATTGGATACGGTCTGTCATTTCCCTGTAGGTATTTGAAATTCTTTACTTTCAACTGCCATGCCGCTATTTTTAACTTGTGATTTTGAAAAAGCGATGGGTATGTATGCAATTTTCAAAATGTATTTGGTATTCATTTTATAAAAATGTGCATACATAATAATAAATATAAATTCGAGAGAAACAAAATAAATCAATATTACCATACAAATGAATTTTGTCTTTGAAACAAAGATTCAAAATTCTTTTGAAGCACCAATCTGATGAAAGAATAAAATATATAAAAATAATAATTGTCAATTTGTTTGTTTTGTCAAATTTTTCTTAAGCATCATGGTAATTTTTTTATATTGATGGGGTTAATAATTTTTTTTGAACTTTAGTGTATATCGGTTATACTTATAAAAAATTACTAAGCATAACATTTAAAAGCGATGCTTTATGTGTTAAATGTTTTGTTTGGTATTTTATGCAGGGTTCAATTAACCTCTGACGCAATGGGAAGGCAATGGGGCGTCATTTTGACCCTTCCTTTTATTTTAGCAGACATTGTCAGAAAAACTCATCAATATACACTAAATTATTCCTCATGTTTTACAGATAATTTCCGTACTCCAAGAAAACATGTTTTATCCGTGAATTCTCCCCGAACGTGTAAAAAAGAGAGATAAATTCAGTTCATTCCTGGCGCACATGCGTATTGGTACTATTAATGATAAATCCGAATTCATTTTAAAAATGAAAAACCAAAAATTCTTTAGATTAAGATTTCTAATTTAATTTAAAAAGACAAAACAGTTTTCGAATTTCAAAATAAATAACAATTACTATTCTCATTCATCCAAAAGTACCCACAATTTATTTTTTAAAGTTGAATTTATAAAGTTCTATTTATAAAGCTGTTGAAATATATATCATATTCAAATTAAATTGTAATAAAGTGTTAAAATATAAAATTAATTAAAAAAGAAAAAAAAAGTCAAGAGGTAGCATCGAACTCGGGCCGTACGGGTGGCGTGCGAGCCTTCTGCATCCACACCACGAAAGACACGTTGAGAGCTGCAAACTAATGGGTATTTGAAACGTATGCTAAACCTCGGCATCTAATTTCTGAAAATCTAAGGCCCATTTGAAGAAATCCTTTCACAAGAATAATTAGAGATAAGAACTCTAAAACATACTTTAAATTAATCAAAATCGGTGAGAATCATATTTGATGGTCCCCTGGTTAATGGAGATCCAAATAATAGGTGTATTTTTTTACACGGTCTGCTCGTTAAACATTCCATAGACAAGTACGAGAGATAATCTCTTAGCGATGTCACAGAGGTATTGTATCTTCATCTGAATCGTCTTGACAATAGAGACGTAAAGGATTATGTCGTCTATTGATTTATTTGCATTCCATATTTATTTTTTTACATTCATTTAAGGAATTCGTTTTCGACACTCGCGCGCGAGCAACGGATTATAGCAAAAAAATAATAAATGGCGGCCGCAGCGTTTTGCTGTTTCCAACTTTTGTTTAGGAACGTTTCAGATAAGAAAATCAGAATTTCACAGGAAAGAGCTAAATTATTCTGAAAACCTGAGAAAAGGCGAAACGTTCCTGGATTTTACATGGAACGTTAACATTTTTTTTTTACAGTGTAGCAATCTACGTAAAACTATTTAAAATTCATATTTTTATACTATATTAATACTAAAGTATAAAAACCCAAGCCTCAATCTGATTAAAGACGAAATCTTCCCGAAATGAACTTAAAAATTAAAAGCTTTAAAAAAATTGCTCAAGTGATACCCATCTGAAGCAAACATGTTTACTTCAAAGCATTTCACTGCTGTACGACTACAGCTCAGTGCTACCGCGTTCATTTCATAATGCTGAGATCGCTGGTTCGAGTCCAAAGCCGTCCTCTTTGCTTTTTCCCAACTTTCTTCAATTGACGGATATTTTACCTCCTGTAACGGAGAAAGAAAAAGCGGATATTTGTCAATTCACGAAAATATGCCGGCAGCACTGCTGCCAGTAGAATTTCCGTGAATTGAAGAAAGTTTTTTTGAGAGTGGAGTTTTCTGAATTCGACATAACCGGAAAGTCATCAATACTGCAAATTTTATTCGAAAGAGTATCTCAGTTCAGTTCGCATATACACTATATAGCCATTAATGACAGGACACTTTGAATTTTAGACATTTTGCTAAATATGTAAAGATATACTTGTCGGATTTTTCTGGAACTTCAGGATTATGAAGAGTATGCTTGACTTCATATTTATCAAGAAAAATAATAATATGTGGGATCACCCTGTAAAATAAAATGCACGAAATGATCTATTTCTATAGCTTACGAATATTTGCATATTGTACAATACGCGTATTAATTTGTATAAATATAGCACGCATATTCATGGAGATATATTGATTATCTTATAAAGTTTTAAAAGTTTTTGGTAACAAACAGTGGGTAGGTAAAAAACAGTGTTTTTTACCAAATTTAACATCAGATTCAGAAAATTTGACAAAATGTAGTAGAAATAATGTAGTGCAAATAGAATGTAAATGCATATATTAAACTTCTGATGAAATATGAGCAGCTGCATGAAATATTTTTTATCTGCGCTTGCGCGCACGATAAAAAGTATTTTTTTCATGATTCAATAGTCTCTATGGAACAATTTATATAAAAAAAAGACAGTCAAATACCTTGAAAATTCAGAAAGATATTAGCAATAGAGTGGGCTCAATTTTAGTTGTCATTTTAAAATAGCTAAATGATAAGGGGGTTTCCATAAATTGTCGTTTTTAATTGTATTTTTTGTTAATTCTCTTTTTTTATTGATACTTTAGTTCTTCTTGGAAAACCACCAGAATGATCTTGTTGCTAGAAAGTAAAATATGTATCAAAATCTAAGCATTTCTTCTAAATCTACTCGTGGACATTCATTAAACACAACTCCTTTGCTAAAAGCCAGTTAATAAAAAATTATAATCTTGAAATGATGAGAATCTTGAAAAAAGTGAGAATCTTTTATTGTGTTATCCATAGAAAGAAAGTTTAATGTCCAAAGCTTTTCCAAGAACACTTAATAAATTACGAAAATGAATTATACAATGTGTGAATGTTATTAATTTTAATCCCCACTTCAAGATATTTTGAGAAGATAAAGATGTGGATCGTATAGCACTTATCTTTAACATTGAGGCACGTTTAAAAAGTACGATTACAATAAAACTTTTTTTGGCATAAAAGCGAAGATGTATAACCTCATTGCATTTACAGAATTATGTTAAAAACGCATTTCTATCAGACGATTCACCTTTATGAAAATTTTTAAAAAGTGAAATGAATAATTATTGTTAAGGCTTTATTAATATTTCACTGTGTGAATAGAGTTCATTTTTTAAAGACAAAAGACATTATTTACCGACTGAGGGAGGAGGCATTTTAAAGATGCTTTGGTGGGACGTCGCCAATTAAAGGTTGGGAACCATGGATTATATGATAGTCACAGTCGCCAGATAAAATATTTTGATCGCCAGAGGTGACCGCATTTGTCAAGCTCTGTACAAGAACATAAAAACATTGCTCATGGTTTCAGAAAAACATTGCTCACGATTTCATAAAAACATTGCTCATGATACAAGAATACATCAAACGCTATAAGAAGAACACAAGAGTTATCTTTAAACAGAGGGATTCCTTTTATCTTAGAAAAATACGTATTTAATAAGCTCAAGAATCCATCGATGGAGTGATACAATCAGATGCGGTTATTTATTTAAATTTTAAATTAAAATTGATGGGCTAAATGAACTTTATGCCCTTTATTATTTCAAGTATATTAAAATATATATACATTGTTAATCACTATTTAAAAAAAGTTATATATCTGAATTCGTGATGTCCAAAAACCTATAAGGTAAAGCCAAGAGAGATTGTCCATAATAAGTTTCGGGAGGAAGAAGTAGAGTGCGCGCGCTGGACTCCAGGTAGTTATACAAGAGCAATAGTGGAGTGTCTACTTAATGTGCAGATTGATTGATTCGAGCGTCTAGGATAAAGCATTACTATTTTGTTCTCAAGGTACACGCTTGAATTTTCGTGACTATTCTCAAGAATTTCTATAAAATTGTCAATGGTGCAAAATATTTTAAACATAAACGATGTCTCATAATCTACTAACCTAGACTAACAATGTGAACACCACTGTTATGTTTTAGAAGCGACCATGTTTAAATAAAAGATAATCTCTCCTACCAAAATTGGAGAGTTCTGCGATAGAGCTGCACACATTGTTCCTATTAGTTTCCATGCAAGGAGAGATTACACAGATTACTGTAAATTTACATAAATTGCTAATTATATGTAAAACGTATGAATTAATCAATTTTGAAATAATTTTTGAAAAATTCATAATTATCGAAACTAAATTCGGCAATAAATTAATTCGCTAAATAATACTTTTTCAGATAAAAAATGCTGTTTCTAAATTCATAATTCAGTTGTTATTTAATTAATTTTATATAAACATTTTTATTAATAAATTATTAATACATTTATCAATAAATTAATTAAATATATATATTGTTAATTTATAAACAATTAATTTGCTAATTTATGAACAATTAATTTTGTTAACTAAAGATAAATTTTCTGATAGATGATTTATTATTATTATTATTATTATTATTATTATTATTATAAGTTATCAGGAAAAGTTTGGTTTTCCTCGTTTATGCGAAGATATCCTGAGTTAAGTTTCAGAAAAGCTCAAGGTATTAGCAGAGCTAGAGCAGAAGGATAAAAAACCGGAAGGAAAGAAAACTAAGAGAAATGAGAATGCACTGAATATTTGGAAATGTACTAGAAGACAACATAAACCAGTGACAGGATTCAATGAATTACTTGTAGTAGGTGATACAATTAATTACTTGTAGGCGAAACTTTAACCATTTACAACAGTAAGTGCACCGATTGTGGATGAAGAGAACTTCAGTCAGCAAACAAGAAAACGTTAAAAGTGTGGAAATGAAATTGAACTAATTTTAAAATAAACGTATTATTAATGTTATTTTCCAAGCTTCTCTGGCCTTTATTTTTCTGGTTCTTTATTTTTTTGTTAATTAATGTTCTTTAGTTCTTCTAAAAATTGTTTTTTTTTTCTGATTCTTCAATCAATAGGTTGAAATACTCACTCCTAATACAATAATATTTTATCTCAAGCTGTTGCGATCACAAGATTGTTACAACATGTGTTGTCGCAAGATTGTTACAAAAATCTATTTAGGTGTAACTATTATTGTTAACAATTTAATTGTAGTTATTATTAATAACAATCTATACTACCTATGTGCGCAGCCACACCAACCCTGTAAGGACAGATTGCAAAAAAAGCTTTTTTGGTTTTATTACTGCTGTTCTATTAAATTACAGTATAACAACAAAATATCAATGGGTATGCATAAAAAACAAATGAAGTCAAAACTATTCATGAACTGTTTAGCAAAAATTAATATTTAGATATTTTTATTATCATTCTGTCGAATTGCGCACAGAATCTCCCAGCTTTACTTTATGTAAACTCCCATATTGTAAAGTCAGTCTAAAACAACGAAATATTTATTCTTAAAAGATTCAATATATTGAGATTTTTTCTTGTTAGGCAGTATAGATGTTCTAAATGTATTTGACACTAAACAATAACCCAGCATAGGCGTAGCGTGACCAGAAATTTTGGGGGGGCACCAAAGCCGTGAGAAGTGCGCCCTTAACGAATTTTCAATTTTGCGCCCCTCCCCCCCCCCCCAATAAAAAAAATCTTTCTCTTTGTAATGAGTGTAATAAAATCGATAAAGTGCAGAAACAAAAATAAATTCTATAATATTTATAATATGAATAAATATTTCGCGTTTATTTTGGAACTTTAAAATGTTTAATTTTAATTTAGAAATTCAGACCAACTAAATAACATAAGAGAAAATTGCAATTATTTGTTAGACAGTTCATGATGTTTTGCGACAGGAAAAAAAAAGGATCAAGAAAGAGAAAAGAAATTCCCCTGAAAATGATCGGCGGACAAAAACTAAATAAATAAACAAATAAAACCGTGGTTCGCAACATAAATGTTGCGCCTGAGGCGACCGCTCCTTTAGCCCCCTCTTTGCACGGCCCTGGGGGGAACACTAGAGGTCTGCACGGGCCACAGTTTCCCGGCCGGCGTGAAAATTAAAAGTTCCACCCGAGCCCGGCCCGTTTATATTTTCACAGTTTATGGTCAGGCCCGGTTCGAAAAAAAATCAGTGAAAACAAGCTCGGCCCATAAAAAAAAATCAATTAATTCAGGCCTGGTCCGGCCCGACTCAATTTCTCAAAAATTCCAATTTTTCTTAGCATGCAATTGCAGGGCTGCCTCTTGCTATTAAAATGCTATACCTAGCGACTATTTTCAGCATCCGGCGGATATGGCGACTATTTTAGGGCGAAAACTTTTAAAAAGTGACTATTTCAAGAAAGCAGTAGGCGACTTTTTTCGGATTCAGCGACTATTTTTACTGAAAATATTCGGTCTTTTTCTTCAAAGCGCCTGTAAAGTCATCTTCCCAAACAACTTCCTTTTACAACGGTTGTTTGAGGAGATTCGCGATTTTTTCCGCGACGAATTCCAAAATTCGGGACCCCCCCCTAAACCATTGACGAAAATAACTATTTATTTCCGAGATCTTTTTATACTATCGTTGAAGGAGATTTTGCGATTTTTTCCGCGATCCTTTGCCAAATTTTGCAGCTTTTTCTACTACAGATTGACGAAATTGATTTTTTTTCCGCCACCACTTGTCGAAATTCACGATATATATATTTTCCGTGATCGATTGATGGTATTCGCTGTTTGTTTCAGATATCATTTGACGAAATTCGCGATTCTTTCCCACGATAGTTTATCGAAATTCGTGATTTTCTTTTCAAAACCAACTTACGAAATCCTTGATTTTTTTTGCAATCATTTGTTTAAATTCTCGATTATTTACGCGAATATTTGATCAAATTCGTGTCTTTTCAGGGATGATTCTGTTCTGAATTTTCCGAAAATTTCAGGCATCCGGTTCCGAAAATTTTAAAAATTCGGGAAAATAAAATATCGCGAATTTCGGCAAATGATTGCCGAAAAAATCAATTTGGACAAACGTTCACAGAAAAAAATTGCCAATTTCTTTAAAAGATCGCAGAAAAAGCGAATTTTTTCAAGGGATCGCAAAAAAACGCGAATTTCTTCGAGGGATCGCAAAAAACGCATACTTCGTCTAGGGATCGCGAGAAAAATACAAATTTCACAAAGAGATCGCAAATTTTATCAAAAGAATCGCGGGAAATACGAATTTCGTCAAAGGATTGCGGAAAAAACACATAATTGGCGCCGGGAGGAGATTTCCACCCCTTTCCCTCCCTCTGCTGTAACTTTTTGGAAAATTTGCTGTGAATTCCAGATTTTTTTTTTTTTTTTTTAACCCAGAATTACACCTGCCGTCTTTTTGTTCGCGACCATTTGACGAAATTTGCAATTTTTTTCTCTTCATCGTTTGACGAAATTCGTAATATTTTGTATATTCTTTTGACGAAATTTGTGATGAAGGACGTGACCAAAGGACTAAAATCGCCATTTGTTTCCACAACCTTTGATAAAATTCAAGATATTTTTCCACGGGCGTTTAAAGAGATTCGCGATTTTTTCCCCGACGAATTACCAAAATTCGCATTTTTTTCCGCCAATTGTTTTGTGGAATTCACGATTTTCTTTACACGATCCCTTGCCAAATTTCGTGAATTTTTCTACAACCGGCTGACGAAAATGATATTCGGTATTTGTTTCAGGGATTTTTGACGAAATTCGCGATTCTTTTAAACAATCTTTTCTTTTGTCGACTGACTGAGGAAATTCTTGATTTTTTACGCGACTATTTGACCAAATTCGCGGGTGTAATTTTTTTTTTCTGTCCGCGACAGTTTGACAAAATTTTCGATTTTCTTTCCGTAGTCTTTAGGCGAAATTTACAAGTTTTTTTTTCGCGACTGATGGAAAACTTCTTTTTTTCTAAGGCTAATTGTTGATATCGGCGATTTTATTATTTTTTTTTATTTATTTATTTTTTTTTCGTTACCGAATGGCAAAATTCGCGAATGTTTGATGAATTAATTTTGTGGATTTCTCGAAGAAAAAAAAATCGTGGCTTTCACGAAATTAAAAAAAAAATCGCATACGAATCATATGTCTGTTCAAGAAATAAATTTGGAAGATTCCATCCAAACAAATATTTTTATTATGCGGGATTTTCCTTTTTTGTGCGGAATTTGCGATATCCCACACGTTATTTCTAACCCTGCCCCTCAAATAAAACTTTTCATTCTTCTCTCCAAGAAACTCTTGAAATGAAAGGCCTGATGGAAAGTAGTTACCTGGATGATCTGCAAGAAGTTTTTACTGCTATGTTTCCAGGTTGCTGTACATATTTTTTATTGTGGAAGAACCAAGTTACTTCGTAACTGAAACATTAGGGCCTCATTTTCTGGATAACTTGCATTCTCATTTGAAGAAATCACTCTATTCTTTATTCACTGATTTGAGCAGAAGCATAAAATGTGGACATATAAAGTCCTTTCATTGTTATGGATAGAATTTTTAGAAGCCTAGAAATGGCAAAAGGACGAGAAACGTAATTTGGGAAGGTAAAAGCAGGGGCGGCTGATGGCGCCCTGGGTGAGTTTTTTTTTTTAATTACGGGCAGCCGCCCAAGCTCGCCTTCTCTCTCTAAGGCTGGATTTGGTTGGTTGCAAAAAACAATTGCCCCAAAAGTAATGCAAAAAGTAATGCAAAAAATAATTGCACCAAAAGGAACAGAGCTGCATTTTACAATTTCCGCCTAGGGTGGCAAAACGCCTAGAAATGGCAAAAAGAAGAGAAAAAATCATTTTGGGGGGGACAAAGGCAGGGGCGACTTTATTAGCCATGATGGCGCCCTGTGAGAGATTTTTTTACTGTACCACTGCAAATGCTATACTCTTTTTTTTTCTTTTAAAAGGCTTTACTAAAACATTTTACTTTGTGCACTCCTTCCAGGGCCGAAACTAGCTATATTTTCACCCGGGGAAAACGTCGATTTTGGCGCCCCCCCCCCCTGCCTTCCTCTGCAAAGTAAATTTACAAAGAGAAATTTACGAAAGTTTCTAGTAGCGGACTTATTTTAAAATTTAAAATGTGTAACAATGAAATACATAATATTGAAATATATAACCAGCTTTATCAAATATTTATTCATTAAAACCTGGGGGGAAAATTGAAAGGAAGCGGAAATAATTCCGCTTTATACAGGTTTTCGTCTTAGGAGGTATAACTGTTGGTATTCTTTCTGTTGGAACCATGTAGTTTTTTTCATTTAAGACACGATTCCATTATAGACGGATTTCATTTTTCGAGATTTTACTGTTGTTATAGCATTACAAATTATTACAATTGGGGCACTTTAATATCATAGTAATATGAGTCACATTGTTTTAGGAACTAAAAACCAGGATTTACTGTAGGTATAAAAATGAATTCCAGTTTTGTAAAATATCTTCCTGTACTATCTACATCAGTTTTTCGGAATTATCACTTATACCACTCTTCTTATTTATAGGCTGATATGTCTAGATACTTTCCTGAACTTAATGCTAATTTTCAAATTTATGTCTGACTCAAAACAACAACAACAACAAAATTATTAAGTTTTTACTTCTTATTTTGTGAATTTTCGACCGCTTGGTTTTTATTGTCCCAGTCGGTCACCTTACCTCGCCTCCTCTAAGGACAGATATGGTGATATGCATGTAAAAAAGTAATTATAAGAAAAATAATGGGGTTATTCATTTGCTGTCTTGTACGCGAATCTTTTTATCTATTTGACATTTTTAATGCACTGTACTAAGCTTTTCTTTTTGACTTTTCGGGTAGAAAAAATTTTTTACACAAATTTCGCACGCATATATATATATTGTATAAAAAGGCAAACCAAATTTTCATCTGACGTTCCCTGCGCGAGGCGCCCAGAACACATGCACCATCAGCCTCCCCCCCCCCCCATAGTTTCAATCCCTGACTCCTTCTCCTGTTTGATTTTATTGCACCGGACAATCATTTGACGTCGCGCCCATAGCAAGACGAGAAAAAAGAAAGCTCCAAAAAGAATAGAATAGCCTTCATGGAATCTTTTCAACAGAAAAGTCACATTCAAACAAAATCTACATTTGGCGCCCTTTTCGCCTTTCGTTCTGATGTCCGGGGCACATGACTCTGCACCCTCCCAGGAAATCGGTTATCGGCGAGGGACAGTTTTACACAAAAGAGAGGAGTAGGGACTGACCTATTGGCCTTGGAAAATGTTAGTGGTTCTCCTATTTGCAGTCTTCTATTATAGATGAATCTTTTTATATATTTGTAAATTTTAATGCATTTGGTTCAGTTTTCCTTTTGGATTTTCCGGCTGCGAGACATTTTTATGCAAATTCGATATATATACATATACATTTTTGTATGTAAAGACAAAAAAAAATCTTCATTTGGCGCCCCCTACGCTTTCTGTTCTGGCGCCCGGGGTACAGAAGGTTGGGGGGGCACGTGCCCCCCGTGCCCCCCCGACGCTACGCCTATGTAACCCAGTATTTAAATCAAATCTCAGTTTCAGATTGTCAACTTTATAGATGCTTCCTACAAAAGCCACTCAACCAGATAACTTGCCGGATAGAAACATTGCGGAATGCAGATACCATAATGATCGCCTTCTCTTTGGACTCGTAAATGTAAAATCTCTGTGCTTGCTTCTCGGCGTCTTCATTTGTGATATCTTTTCTTTTTTTATCATAACTTGAAAGATAATTTAAATATTTAATTATTTTCTATCTGAAACGACATTTGTAAAAGACCAAACAAGATTAATATACATATTTTGGATGAAAATGCTTTTGAAATATTAATTATTAATTAATAATGTAATTATTAAACAACCGGAATCCTCGGCTCCGTCCTTCAACACTGCCTAGGATTAGTAGAAATATTTACGGAAGCCCCTCCCCCTGCGTAAAAATTTAAAATTTAATTCTATAAGTATTTATGAAATATTTATGAAATTATCAATATTTATGAAATATTTGCATGTAATTGTAAGTATTTGCAATGAATACAATATTGCAATAATATTGCCCCCCAATGTAACCAATGTAACCATTAATTGTTTTCTACGAGAGATTTTTTTATACATTGGCGGAACAAATTAAAAGAAAAAAAATATAAAAACTCGTGAAACTTGAATAATTTTGCTTCACAGGATCTTCCTTTTTTAATGCCTGACATATTTTTAATCTGCACAAATCCTATTTCTGCCAAAAATTAATATAAATAAGAACATAGAAAATGCGATATAGAGCGGGATAGAAAAAAATTTCTGTTATAACTTTCTTTACCCATCTTTTAGAGCTACATAGAAAAAAAACTGATACAATGTGTGCTTACCTCTGATAGAAAACTTTACAGTTATTTTCTATATGGTGTATTAGATTGTCCAAGAGCTCCCCAGGTAACAAAGTATATTCACTATGATTAATGCCTCGAAGTTACTAAAGAGTGCTAGATGGTGTGTCTGCGTTGGGGGGTATAACGGCTTTACCGTTATATATTTATTATTCCTCCTCTCCCCTCAAAAAAATCAACTTTTAACCTTACTGGTTTATTATAAATTGTCATTATTCTCCCCCCCCCCTCAAATAAAATATTTAGTTCAAATTTGACATTTTATACTTAATTTCTTATGGCTTTAGTCATTCTCTTCTACCCCCCCCCCCCCCCCCCTCTCACTACTGTAAGTTTCGCTTTTACTTTTTAAAGTTCTTTTCAAATGCAGACATCATTTATCTCGGTTTCTCTTTCTGTCTTTCAAATTCACACGATAGAAAAAGATCTTAACCGCAGCTATTTTCCATTGAAATAAAGTAAAAGAATGAAATACAAATGAATGTCTTTTCGCTTTGCAGCCGACGATATCTAATGCATATTTTCCCAGCCTCTGGGCTTGCATTAGTCTTCAATTCTCACCCTGCTGTTTGTCAGATACAAACCATATGCCCATTGCTGACTAATTTGCAGCTGTAGTGAGATCTCTAACGTGCATATAAAAATCACGTGTTCCTATTCCTTTAAGCCTCCCTGCTTACCGCTGGAATGTTATTTAGAATAAACCTAAAGGGGGCCCCCATGGCATAGTTTTTAACTCAATGTAAAACTCCATGATTGTTTTGTCTATCCAATTTGTTTTACGCCAAACATCATACATATGGTTGACTAATGTTCGCCAATCTGTAAGTGTTGGTAACAAAATCTCAGGCACTCTTGCTCCTGACGTTGAGCCATGTAAACCAAAATCAAGCCCCGCTGTGTGGCGTCTGCCCATTCGGCAGTTATTGAAACTCCCCCCGGACTTCTGTATTTTCACGGCCCCTTCCTTAAAAGTTCTTTACAATAAATGTAAGTCTCCTAAAGTATTGTGTTGGAGTTTCTTTTATTCATTCATGAATCTGGGAATTCAATTCTCCATTACATAAATTGATGTCGTTTGCCCAGGTCTCCAAAATATATATATATATATATATATATATATATATATACGGGGAGAAGTTTCATTCCGTTTCACTCTTTTCTTATCAGCGACGTAAACGACCTATGACAGATTTTCTTTCCCACTGGAGTTCCGGCTTCCTCATCCGACTCCGAGCGCTCATTCTCCGGCGTCATTTTTACGGGACCCTGCACTCGATGCCCTGATGGACTATTGTGCCTTCGTTATCGGCGATCCCTCATCTCATTCTGAATCTACCTTCTCAGATGCGATCTCCTTTGACTGCCCCCATACTGGCTGATGTTCTCGGACACAAAATTTACCTGTTTAATTCCAAAGACTCACCCAAGAAATGCTATTCGCTCAAAAAAGTGACAGCTGAACTATCCGCTGATCAGTCGGTCCTGTGAGGTGTGTGTTCATCAACAAATTACCACGCCGTGTGCTCTTCCATGCCCTGTGAAACCTTGTGAAATACATGATATTTGTGCAACAAGTCCAGGAAATGTGCGCCGTTTCGCTTTGTTTGTGACCTTGTGATTAATATTTGCAGTGCAAAGTGTCCAGGAATCGCACAGATTTGGTGAAAAGATAATGAAATATGCTAAAAAGAAATATAATTTCGCGAAAGTGTCCTAGTGTTCAAGACAATTGTGAAATTTTCCAATTATTTTTGTGCCTCAGGTGATATCCACAATTTTTCAAAACAATTCTTCGTCAAATTCATTCAGTGTGCCACGATTTAGAGGAATAATGTTTCCTTTTGTGGTGTGTTATCAAGAAAAAAAAATTGCCTCAGTGATGTGCAAGTGCTTAAGTTAAAAAAAAAAAGAAACCACTCTGCATTAAAAAAAAAAAAGAGTGTATTAAATCACAATTCACATGATGCGTCATCTATCATTCAACATTTTTATAGCATTCAGAGTACGAAAATAGGACGTTAATGATATTTTTGTTTTAATTTTTTTCCGTTGCAAATTATCACTAAAATCTTATTATTTTAATTTTTTCTTAAAAAAAAAAGAAGCGTTGTTTTCTTCTCGCTCTGTTTTCGTGCTCCAAATGAATGCTCTCTACAAAATAAGTGACATACCTACTTGATCGAATTCAATGAAAACACTTGTGTCACAATACTTTTCTACAAAAAAAAAAGAAACACAGTTTGCATGTAAGTATGAACAGGGAATGTTTTATATTAAATTATTTACTGTAAATTGTTTTAGTTTTTTTTATTTTCTTTCTTTTCAATCTCAGTAAATTACCAGTTTCTTTTCATGTTATTTTTGTTCCCTATTCATACTTACACTTTCATAACAATTGCAGTGCCATAAATTTATTTTTTTGTCAGCTTGAACGGAGAAATTACTTCTAAGCAAATTTAAAAATACAATTAATAGTCATAGCATTTTAGTTTTGTTTCTCTCCTTTCGGGCTCTTTTGGTTATAAAAAATAATAATAATAATAATCATAAGTACATAGGCTACTTGAAATGTTATTTTTATTATACTTTTATTAATATTTCAGTTATTATAATTTTGTGTTTAAATTATGACAGTATTCTCTTTTTTTTCCATGAAATTGCATATGCATGCTATGTTTTTGCTTTTTTTTTCTTAAGGTATTTTTCTTTATGCATTTAAAAATCTATAATTTAACCCTTAACCCCACTGGCATATTTTGAGGGTATACTTATTTTACCGATAGGCAACAAAAAAAATTCTCTGCTCCAAGTTTTGCAGTATTTGATATTTTTATATAAATACATGCATATTTCGCTCACAATGTTTGCACATTTTTACTTCTGTGTGATATTTGCACAATTATTCTCAGAATATGTTGCTCGACTCTGACCTTGTTTGTTTTTTTTTTGGTTTTTTTTTTGTATTTCAAAGCAGAATTACAATTTAATTACCTGTTTTTTTTTATTATTGAATTTCGCACACTTTAATCCAACTTGATGTAGACAGAAATTTAACTTACAGGAATCTTGTGATTGATACACTCATATTTTTACACTCCCCCCCCCCTTCATTTTTCCTTTTGTGTATAATTTATTTATGCAACTTATTGTGTTTTATTTTATGTGTATGCATTTCATTTCTGATAACTAGAATTTTTGCATACATACACCTTTTTGAAATACTCGTATTATTTATTTTGCTTTATTTGTTGCTCTTATAAAAAAAAGAATTCCTCCTTTTTTTTCCATTTTAGCTGTCAAAAAAAAGTAAACAACAGAAATTAAATAAACACGATATAAAAAAAAAGGTTTTGGAGATAACAGACACTTCACCAGTCTATTTTTAAAATATGGCAGCTAATGATGAAAATTCTATTAGTGATTTAAAGCACCCCATTTCTGTATCTCCCTGGGTAGATTATTTCGAGGAGATATTATTAAGATATTCGGATTCCATTAATATGGAAGCCACATCTATTCAAAATTCACTTAAGACCGAAAATGCTGCATCCTTGTCTGAAAATATTATGGATTTTCTTCAGATCATTAAATTCAATTTTCATGTGCTTAAACTAAACTTTAATGTTCTAAAGGATGATTTTTCCAAATTAAAACAGGATAAAGACAATTTATTTCTTGTAAATCAGAAACTTATAGAGAGATTACATAAAATCACAGGCCAACAGAAAGGTAAGACGAAGCGTACTAAATGTAGTAAGACTATGGGTGATCAGGTGGTAGATGTCAACAACAAACTCTCTCCATCTGCCCTACATAAATCAACTCAAACTGTCCCCTCTTATATGTGTAAACAAGAAAAGTTACCACAACTGGAAAATAATAAAAAATACACATATCTTAGCCCTGACCTGCACACTCAAGGTAAGCACAATGAAATATTTACAGATATTAGCGATTCCTCTCTAAAGTCCTTATCCCCTGCTAAACTTAATGTAACTAAACCTATTCGTGTCATTATTTTTAACCTCCCTGAAAATTTAAATATTCCTGATATATTTTTTGGTATTTCAGATTTAATCCATATACCTGAACTTGATTTACACTTTGTTAAAAAGTACAAACTCCTACATATCAAGTCCTTTAATTGGATCTTTGAGCTTGCACCACAGGATGCTAGGCAATTATTAATGCATAGGAAAATTATCATACAATCAAAACCGTGCCCTGTTAAACAATATATAAATGTTAGACGTTGTTTTAGGTGTCAAGTATACAATGATCATCTTGCAATTTCGTGTTATAATGACATTAAATGCTCTGTGTGTGCCTTGCCACACATTGACACTCAGTGTAGAAATCCTCCAAAATGCATTAATTGCATTAGAAATAACGATAGCAATAACAGCAACTTTGACATTTTCCACAGTGCTTTTGCACCTTATTGTCCATCATTAAAAAAATTCATCAAGCAAATGCGAAAAAAGTATACAACTGCAATACATTCCCATAAACATCTCATGCAGCTTCCTTTTTATAAAAAAAGAACAATGTAACATACATTTTTCGTTTTTATTTAACACACATTACTGTGAAGGAGTTACTATCAACAGCATTCCTTTTAAAGTTTTTTCATTTTTTTATACATTTACATACATATGTCAGTTTTCGACAGCATTATTCATACTGATTTGAAGTTTGAAGTTAGTTTATTTTTTTCAAGATTTTTTTTATAAACACAGGTGTACTGGGAGTTGCTTTTTCATTTGATTATTTAGCCGGCAAATAGTTAAATGAATCTCGAAATGGAACATTAGTGAAACTTTTTCTGATGCGGGTCATCAGAAATTGCCATTTTCACATTTGAGGTAGATGTTACTGAAAGAGTACACATTAATTCAACTTTAAACATTCATCATTACACTACGTGCATTTTTAGATTTATTTTTTTAGAAATTTGGATATAATTTAACTTGTTAATCGTAGTTAAGTTTATTTAGTTACATTTCATCACACAAGTAGCATTTCCTGGTTACATTTTATCCTTTTTCACTTTCCTTTACTTAAAAGCACATTTTTTTGGCTTGTTTGTTTTAACTTTAGGCGAAGCATTTTTGTACTTGTGATACCATGCTCTTGGTTCCATATGTACACACTGAGTTTGTGTTCATAGTTCATACAATTTAGTTCATACTGTATTGAGTTCATAGTTTACACAACTGAGTTCATAGTTCATTGAGTTCATAGAAAAAACACTTTACACTAGTTCATAGTTCACTGAGTTCATAGTTCATTGAGTTCATTGAAAAAAAACACTTTACACGAGTTCATAGCATTGTCAATTCTTTGTGTACTTCAGGGACCAATTGCACTATCATTTTTCTTTCATGACAATACTTGTTCATAGAATTTTTCCTTACACATATTAGTTCATAGTTTGTTTTCTTTCTGGTGATTTGTTTTGCAGATTAGTTCATACCAATTTTTGTTTTGGTAGACACTTTAGTTCATTGGAATATTTTTTTTTTTAGACACATGAGTTCATAGTATGTTTCATTTTGTTTTACACACATTTGAGTTCATCGTATTACTTTTACACTTTAAGTCAGTGAAATACTTGCTCATACTTTGTTCATTGAGGTACTTAGACTGCTGTGTTCACAAACATACATCTAAGTCGTTGAAAGTTTCCTTTTTTCACTGACATACACTGTTTTAGTTCATAGTAAAATACTTTTCTTTGCTTCGTTCATTGAAATACACATTTTTTTCTTTGGTTCATAGACATACACTTACAATTTAGTTCATTGATATTACAACTTAGTTCATTGTTATTACAATTGAGTTCATTGATATTTTGTTTGGTAAAAAAAAAAAAACATACATTATACACAATTGAAAATATTTTATTTCTAGGTTTCCACGTTACACATTAGGCTATTTCATTTTTATGTCTCATTATACCAGGAACTACTTTTTACCTCACATAATATTCACAAATTAAACATTTATTAAAAAGTTAAGTTTTAACAGATTCTTAATTTTTCCATTATTATTATATTTCTTTTATGCCATGACATTTCATGTCACCATCACTTTGTTTCACAACAAAGAATGCCCAGTTTACAGGATGCTACCCCTTCACATGCATTTTCTTTAAATTTCAAACTTATGATGTTTTTATTGTTTTCATCACACTTTTTTTGGTTTTCTACATGGACATAATTACACGTTTTCTTTTAAATTTGGAGATTAAATAAAATCTCTGGTTAAGCTTCACTTAGACAATAAACACGTCTAAGATATTATGTCGTTCTTGTAATAACATAACTTCACAATAACAAAAATTTTTTTTTTTGTTTATAGCATTAGTAACCTAGTGCAGTTACACTAAATGTTTCAAACATTATCTAAGGTTATACAATACACATACAGTTCATATCCAGCTCGATACATTGTAAGGAATACAAAGTTAGAATTTACTTAAAAAAATATAAAAAAAAATGTGGTTGTTATACTTACCCGATCATGTCACCAGTCTCTCCACACACTCGGATTGTCCTTTCACCTTTGATATGTGAGATAGTTATCTCAGTTTTTTTTTATTTTTTTTTATTTATCCCCTCGGAAGTTTTGTTCCCGTTCAAAATTTTTGCCCTAAGGGTCCAAACTTCATTGTGTAGAGAGAAAAAACCCTTGAATTGTTGTTTCAATTCAATAAACATAACTTTTTATATATGATACATTGACGCATGCTCCTTTGAAGATCAATGTGATCTTTGGGGAGCAGGGACCTATGTGCCACTTGATGTATGGGTCTCATAACTCCCTCCCCCCCTTGGGCTGATGTTCTAAACTGACACCATCACACTTGTTTCTTAACAAGAATAAGGGCTACACCCATTCATAGGCATGCTATATGCATCCCGTTCTTTTGTAGTCCTGTGCGGTGTGCACGAAAACCAATATTCTACTTTTTTTTATTTTTTTTATTATTTCATTTAGCTTTTATTCACAGACATGCATATGTCATTTATTTTCTATTTCATTTTAAAGTAGTATCTGTGTATTTTGTTGCTTGCATTTATATTATATTATTTTTATTTTGAGAAGATATTATAACAAGTTACTAAAAAAAATATTTACTTCTCTTATTTTGGTCATGAAAAATGCTGGTACCAGCCTCTTAATCGAATACTAAAAAGATATTTAAAAAGGATCCTGTTAAATAAAAAAAAATTATTATTTGCACTTTCTTGGTGACTGTAAAGACTAATGAATACCAAGAAAAGAATAAAAAAAAAGGCGCCATTTATCATGACCTGAAAAGTTTTGCTTTATGCAAACATTTAAGGAATTGCAAGCACACAGTTAATTATATATATATATATGGAGACTTATCATTGTATTATGTTATATCTGTTTTACATACTTATATGTATGGGGTAGACAAAATAATCGTCAATAAAAAAAAAAAAAACTGTTCTACAAGTTTCACAGTTGTTTTCTTTTTCTGGTGGTAATGGGTGATATATATAACGGCTTTACCGTTATATATTTATTATTCCTCCTCTCCCCTAAAAAAAAAATCAACTTTTAACCTTATTGGTTTATTATAAATTGTCATTATTCTCCCCCCCCCCCCCCCTCAAATAAAATATTTAGTTCAAATTTGACATTTTATACTTAATTTCTTATGGCTTTAGTCATTCTCTTCTACCCCCCCCCCACCTCTCACTACTGTAAGTTTCGCTTTTACTTTTTAAAGTTCTTTTCAAATGCAGACATCATTTATCTCGGTTCCTCTTTCTGTCTTTCAAATTCACACGATAGAAAAAGATCTTAACCGCAGCTATTTTCCATTGAAATAAAGTAAAAGAATAAAATACAAATGAATGTCTTTTCGCTTTGCAGCCGACGATATCTAATGCATATTTTCCCAGCCTCTGGGCTTGCATTAGTATTCAATTCTCACCCTGCTGTTTGTCAGATACAAACCATATGCCCATTGCTGACTAATTTGCAGCTGTAGTTAGATCTGTAACGTGCATATAAAAATCACGTGTTCCTATTCCTTTAAGCCTCCCTGCTTACCACTGGAATGTTATTTAGGGTAACCCTAAAGGGGCCCGCCATGGCATACTTTTTAACTCAATATAAAACTCCATGATTGTTTTGTCTATCCAATTTGTTTTACGCCAAACATCATACATATGGTTGACTAATGTTCGCCAATCTGTAAGTGTTGGTAACAAAATCGCAGGCACTCTTGCTCCTGACGTTGAGCCATGTAAACCAAAATCAAGCCCCGCTGTGGGGCGTCTGCCCATTCGGCAATTATTGAAACTCTCCCCGGACTTCTGTATTTTCACGGCCCCTTCCTTAAAAGTTCTTTACAATAAATGTAAGTCTCCTAAAGTATTGTGTTGGAGTTTCTTTTATTCATTCATGAATCTGGGAATTCAATTCTCCATTACAGGGGGGGGGGGTCTAGAGAGATTTAAATTGGCGTCCTTGCTCATTTCACACATGTTCTATCGGATTTATTTCCGAATAATATTTGAGCCACATTATCCGCTAGATATCTTCGACTGGAAGATAATCCGTCAATAGTGTAGCATGATGAGAAGAGAATTATCATCCATTGTGGGATTTTATTACATATTGAACCTCTAAACAATTTGACATAAGGATCAATAACCTCAAACCTGTATATTTCAGCATTCATAGTTGTGCTTGAAAAAAATGTGTAAGATGGTGCGGCACTAAAAATGGTGCCCCCCCCCCCCCGTATCATGGTTCCATAATTTTCACTTTTGTACCTGGGCAAGTTTTTAATATTATTGTATATGTTTTGCCTCTCCACATTGTAACACATTGTAATCCCTCTCCAAACAAAATGAAATCATCACTGAAGAGAAATCGGCTCCAGTCGAAGGTATTCCAATTTCTATGATCTCTGTACCACTATAACCGGAGGAATTTTACAGCCCGTACGGGACAAAAATCTTGTGTATCCTTGCACACAACTATCTTTTGTGCATCTTGTTACTCACGGTATGTCTGGATGGTTGAGTGGTTGTAGCGGGGGAAACAATGCCTCGCAATCTGGGTTAACGTCAGCTGTCTGTTGTCAAATAATGGTACTGAGGCACGTTTTCGACTATGGTAACTCCTTTATATTCTCACATCAGCAGTGTCCTTAAACTGTTTCCAGATTTACGTTTTTGGATACCTTTAGGTTTTTATAGATCTGTGTCAATTTGTGTCTTCCTACCATTCTTCCAAATACACGCCATTTTTTCAAAATTCTTCATATGCCTTATCAACGACATATTCCACCCTCCACATGCCAAAAATTTTATCCAACTATTAATATAGTTCTTGAAGTTACATTTTGAAGCAACTCATTTACTTTTCCTTTTAACCGTTGCGAAAGGACCAGTACAAAATAACTGCACATTTCTGTTGGCTACGTGTTAAAGATTTTTTCCATTGTGCTACGTGATAAAGAAGATCTTGAAGTATCAAACCCTACCTTTAGTTGGATAACACTTAATAAAAGTAACATAAAGGACTTTTTGCAGTTGTTCTTTTAATTCTCCCCGATAATGTATGTTCGTATTCTCTTTTAGCCAAGGAAATTGAATCTATCACCTAAAAAAATATTTCATAAAAATTATGTTGACAACCACAGACTAATATAACTGTTGAAATTCAATCTTTGAAACTTATCTTAACGAGAATTTTGTTTTTAGAACATATTCGTTTAAAGTAATGTTACTATTTTAAAAATAAAACTTACGGCAAAACTATAATAAATAATTGAAAACGCTAAAACGTTAGAAAATCAAGTCTTCCACGAAATTCTGAAGATATCTTCAAATGAATTCGTTACGATTTCTTTTCATCTCTAGTCAATAATTTCATTTTAAAAATCGTCGTGATTGCTAGACTTTAAAATTAACTATTTAGCATGAGAGTTGAAGTGATAAAAGATCAAAGAAAATAACTTTCCGAGAGTGCTTTGTGAAAAAGCTTCTCATTAATTTTGCAAGCACAGGTAATAGAGATAAAGTTACTGGTTACTTCTTTATAGAAAAGAAAAATAATAATACTTCTTTCGTTTCTTTTTCCTTTAAAATGGAAAGTTAAAGTTCAGCACATTTTTAAAAGATTGAATTTTATTTTCCATTGAACAAGACTTAAAGTTAGGATACAGAAATCATTTAAAAACTGTACAGTGTGAATAGTTGATTATAAAACATGTGTAATGTTTTTTCAACGTTTCAACAAAACATATACATCTTTAACGTCATAATATTTATTCAGTTTATTAAAACTGAATTACAAGCCATAAGCTGCTTTAAATAAGCATAAAAATACCAAAAAAAATTGGCATGATTATAAACGAATTTTCCTAATATCATCAGAAATTTTAGTATTTATGTAGAAACACAAAATAATACAGAAATTTCTAACTTTTTTTTACTAAATTTATAACATTAAAAACAAATTCTGATACACAATAAATCCTACCCATAAATATCATTCATTTTTCAAAAATATTTCAAGTGTTTCAATTTAAGTGTTTATTTAATTAAAAATTATCACATGAATTATATTGTACATGTTCATTGCTTATTTTTTGACTTAGTTATTTTTTTCATAACGAAGTTAGTGAATAATTATAAACAAAAATATAATTAATTTATAATAAATTTCGCGTTTGTTTTTTGATGTTTTAAAATGATTATTTTTTTAATAGTATATTAGAGGGCAATATCTAATCTTGTATTTTTGTACCTTTCCTAATTTAGTTGAAGTTTCAGTCTGAGGACGCGTTCAAGTTTGAAATGAACCAAGTTTTTCCTCCGAAATTGAATCTATACTCAAAATGAAACTGCAACTAAAATGTAAAAAAACAACACGAGTACAACTTTAGGCTTTGAAGTCATGCGTCTTATGCAAAAATAATATTTTAAGGCAAGACAACAATCACAGAACGCCGTTCCACAGATAATTAGAGTAGAAAACGGATTCTTGCCTCTGTCATATGCAAATTTCCTCCGTGCGCCCCGATCATGTTGTTTTTGGCCATTCGCTGAGCTGTTTTTTGTGCGTGCATAACGCGTCTGTTTATTGCGATACACGTACCGTTCCAGCGCTATTTAGGGTTTTCGCATACGCTGAGCATTTTGCAATGAAAAAAAATGGGCGTTGCCATTCGAAAATTTCGAGTTTCTGTACCTATAACCGTAACTGTGAGCGCCAATTTGTTGCCGTTCACAGAATCCCGAGCTCATACCTCTGAATAACTATATCTGAAATCTCATCTCGAACGATTAAACGGATAGGCCGCTAGAGTTCCATATATCGGAAAAGTTTTTTATGACCACCCTGTATATATATATATTACATCCTGCTGGATTATTATTAAATCCTAGTCAGACATTGGTGGGGTTGCATGAATTTCGTACCACTTAGTGAAAACATTGCTGCTGAAGATATCAATATGGTGAGATATTAGTAGCTGTGGACAGGCAGAATACTTTTCAACTGATCAATTAAGTCAATTCTGTATATTTGTTTGTAATGATGAGAGTAGCTAAGTTCAGTCGAAACACCAGCGATTCATGATGCAGTCAAATGCAGGTCAAGCCACATGAGTGGTAAGTTATGGACAAAAAAATTCGGTTGTTTTCCCTATAAAACATAGAGTAAAATCATTTGAAAATGTTTATTCAATCACACATATAAACGTGAACGATTCCAGCATTGCAAGAATTTATCAGAGCCTTCAGGTTAGAGCACGAATTAAATTTTCATTCTAAAAAGATGTTGATAACAAATTACATATTCTACGAGACGATGAGATACCTGGTAACAGATTAAATAAACAATATAATAACACAAAAAATCACTCTCACTGACCTCATGCTCTTTGGTTTTGTTAGAATTCGCGTTGGAATACAGATTGAAATATAAACGTCAGACGAACCAAACAGATTCAGAAACCTGAAACTAAATGAAATGCGATCCGTCACTCAACCAATTGAGAGCGTAATAGAAAGTGAGTTCCGGATTGGCTTACGGAGGAATTTCGATGTAATACTGCTGACGCTAGACAGGTTTGCGGGAAGTTGATTCATGGAATAAAATAAAAATAGTAAAAATCGCTTTTATAAACATTCGAAAAATAGAAGTAGCAACAGTTCAAAATATTACAGTTTTGGTAGATGATAAAAATTAATGAAAGGATTAAAAGTTTAGATTACGGTTTTGAATAAGATAATTATTAAGCTACGCGTTTTAATTTTATAGGAATTTAACTAGAAATGAATAATAGAGAGAATTAAGGAATATGGAAAAAATGAATACGCCGTCAATTTAGGATAATTTAAATGCATTATTGCATTTATTGCAAGTAAATTTTTTATATAACATATCTTGTAGACAGTACCGTCCATATTTGACGGTACACAACTTGAATTTTTCATTAGAAAAATGAATTTTAAATCAGTTGCTTTTAAATTAATTATTGAAATTTTGATGAATTGGTATATTGTATAAGTGATTCTTTTAGATTTAAGGCGACAGATGGCAGTGTCAGTGTAACCTACTTAGAAATCCTACAACTTACATATTCGTATGTTCTCTAAACCTACTTATTAAAGTCAAAGTAAAATTGTAATTTATAATCAATTATGCTAGCTTTTTATCAGAAATTTAACTAAAAATATAAAGCATTTATTTCTACTTACTACAGTCTCAATTTGAAAAAATAACAACATTTAGTATTTTCTAACTCTTTTTTAAACTACACGACCGTTAAAGTTTTCATTAAGCTTATTTTTTCACTCTCAGTTTTAAATCAGTCAAAAATCTTAAACTTGATGCTAGCAACTAAAAATTTATAATATATATTCTTAATTACTTGAATATTACTTTACATTTGCATGCATTATTTAGTTATTAGACCATGGGTATCAAGGTAATTTTCTTTTATAGTCCTTATATGAATATTTTACCGTTCTTTTTTTTACGGAAAAGAATGAAAAACCTTTCTTTCTACACACACACACACACACACACACACACACATACATATTCTTTATAATGGCCAGAAAATATAGTAAAAATTCTAGATAAGTTCAATTTATTAGGATGAGCGAAGAGAATCCCCTAGTAGGCTACACAAATTACATTTTGTCGTACAATTTACAAAAAAAGCTATTCAGTAATATTAAAGACGTGAATTATCACATTGCTAACTAAGCGTAAAGTGAAAAATGTCCAAGCCGGGAATCGAACCCGGACCTCTGGAATAACGCTCCACTGCTCTATTCCAGGGGTCCGGGTTCGATTTCCCGCTTGGACATTTTTCACTGTGTTGGTTTACACTTAGTTAGCAATGTGATAATTCACGACTTTAAGGTGCCTGCGTACGTACGGAGCAATTTTTTTCCAAAAAAGCTATTTAATTATTTTTTTTACTTATTTTTACTAAGATTAGGACTAGAAAATGTGAAAAAAAGTAAAAAATATTTCATTTATTGATAAAATTTTGGTAAATGGAGGAATTTATAGTAAAATTTAGTGAAATTTGGCCCGAAACGCAAAACGCTCTAAAGGACATTCTACTGCATGTATCTTAATTTCCTTTTTACACTTCATATTTATGACATTGGTGAAGGCAACGAACTAAAATCTAAGAGATTCTTTAAGTATTTCAAAACTTATAGCATATAGCACCTGTTTACATGTGAACTTTCATAAAATTCATCGATGTCATTCCACAAAAACATCCATAAAACAAAAAAATATTTATTCTAACTTTAAATCTTTAGTTCATTGCCTTTACAATAGTGTAAATAACATATATTTTAAATTTCATAGTGATATTCCAATAACTTTTTGAGAAGTCATATTTTGCGATTGGAATTTTCACCGAAAATTACATTTTCCAAAAAATGCATTTAAAGTTTAGATTTATGTTTTACTACAAGAATTTACAGTAATATACATCCAAATTTCATGGAGCATATTATTTACAATTTTGAGTATTAAACAAATGCATCCAAAATTGCGAAATTTCTCCAAACATACGACCCTTTAAAAGCAATTTAAAAATTTAAAAATTTTAAATTTTAAAGCCCTTTAAACAGCACTTTCGATTTGAGTGGCAGCTGTTGAGTAGTTTTAAAACTGCTATAACTCCGGATCTATTTATCGTACAATAAAAACAAATACAGTTTTGGAAAGGTAAAAAGTTGGTCTTTAATAAAATAAAATAAAATAAATTTGACAGTTTTGGTCGAAAATTGCAATTTCAACGAAGTCAGATACCTTAATATTCAATAATTTCAAGCGTAATTTCTCTGCTGAAAAGTAGTTGAAGAATTAATTAAAACTGTTCAGTATTTTCACTTGAAATTAAACATAAAAATAAATTATGATCTGTAGATTTGCGCAATATTATTTTTTTACAGAATAAACGTAAAAAATTATTATTTAAATTAATTTATTTTAAATTTATTTTACATGTTTTTCCATTACGGATGCCTTTTTGCAAATAAAAAATGAAACACGTATATTTTCAGAAGGAAAAATAAATCATGGAGTTAGTCATTATAAATAGAATCTTGATTAATTAAATAGTTTCACGATTTCTTTTATGAAATCTTTAAAATACCTTTTTTTATGAAAATTATAGCATATTTTAATGAATTAAAATTTGTGAAAATTCAATTATTTACATTCAATTATAAAAGTATTTTTCAGTGTTAAGAATTCCAACACACAATTTTTTCTTTTTATGTGAAATCATTTACGCAGACGATGCTTACGCATTTTAAAAGAATTATATTATGACTGTTTTTTGTAAAGTAGCAACAAAAGAATTATAAACAAATAAAATTAATTGTTAAATTCGTCATGCCATAAATAAAAAATTCCGAGAAAATTCTTAGTTATTTGGCTGAATTTACATTTCTAAAATTAAAATACGCGGGGGCTGATCACTCAGCATCGGAATTCTCCCCCGTAATGTTAAGTCTATGGACTTTTGATGTATTCGTATATTTAAAATATCTTCTCGATAAATTCATATTTTTAACATTTTTTTCTGTGTACTCTTCTTAAAGGATGTCTCTTTTTAGGTGCGTTCGTAATTATATAAATACGTAGCACCTATAGTCGTCGTTCAGTCCGTCCGTCCGTCCGTCCGTCCGCCTGTCTGTCTGTCCGCATATAACAGAGCAAAAACTACCCAACCGAATGGTCTGAAATTTTTAATCTATGATTGTTGCAAAATTTTGTCGAGCCATTTCAAATTTTATGAAAATCGGATGCATAGTTTAATTACAGGGACAGTCAAAAGTTTTTCTTTACATTACGGACAATGGGAAAAATTATTGCAAATGCATTTTAATGATGTTACAGCCTTCCGAATGGTCTGAAATTTTAAATATATAATTGTTTCAAAATTTTGTCGAGCCATTTGAAATTTTAGGAAAGTCGGATGCATAGTTTAATTACAGGGACAGTCAAAAGTTTTCCGTTACATTACGGACAATGGGAAAAAAAATATTGCAAGTGCGTTTTAATGATGTTACAGCCTTCCGAAAGGTCTGAAAATTTAAATATATAATTGTATCAAAATTTTGTCGAGCCTTTTCAAATTTTCTGAAAATCAAATGTATAGTTTAATTACAGGGACTGTCAAAAGTTTTCCGTTACATTACGGAGAATGGGAAAAATTATTGCAAGTGCATTTTAATGATGTTATAGATTATGCACTTATGAAGTTAAAAAATATATACATTGAGTACAATATGGGGTACAAAAAATAATTATAAAACTAGTTATAGTATGAACGCGCCTCATTTGCCACGTTTGACGAGCAATTTCCGACTTGTTTTCTTAGTTTTCAAAATATTTCTCAAATCTGTGCTGAATTTAATGTTTTATGTGTTAAAAGCGGGCGAACTGTGAGTAAGATTTTAACACTCCGCATAAAATTAAGTCTATACTTTAGAAATATTTTGAGAACTAAGAAAAAAAGAGACATCTTTTAGGAAGTGTACACAAAAAAATAGAAGTTAAAAATACTAATTTCGCGAGGAGATAGTTTAAATATACGAATGCATCAAATGCCCATAGACTTTACATTAGTGAGGGGAAATCGGAAGCTGAGTGACCAGCACTCTTAACCCCTTAATTCTCGCTCCCGTCATATTCACGGGCTGAGTCTTTTTTTAGATTTACTAGGGGGCTTTGCCCCCTACGAGCTACGCTCGCCAACCTCCGTTCAGGCACACCAAAATCCAAAAAGCACGCTAATTGCACGCATTTGATCGGCTTTAAAAATATTGAATTAAAATAATAATTTAAAAAAAACAGTAGCGATCTCTCTGTAAACGGGTTTCCATTCGTTTTTCTTGGATTGGGGATTTTTAAGACCAAATCTGTTGCTGTTAAGAGATACAATGGCTGTTTTCGTATTTAATTAAATACATTAGTTATTTGAAAATAAGCTAATGTAAAATGAATTAAGTAAACAGTGTCATTGTCTCCCGGTATTTTTTAGCAGCGCTATAAGATAGTTCTTTTAAATAATTCATTTTAAATGTATCGTTTCAAATCTGACGTAATTTACACCAAACTTTTATTTCTCTTATTAATATTCACGTAAAAATACTTTTGTTGTTAGAAGGAAATATTATTTGCGCTGTCTTCGAATTCACGATAATAGTTGAAAAGATTATCTCAAAATATCTCGCGCAAATATATTTTTCAATTTAAATTGTTTTACCATATTTTTTGGGCATTTTAAATATGACGTAAATTTCAAGTGTAAATATGGTTCTTATGACGTAATTTTCCTGCTTTTAACATGTAATCATTTAATTCTAATTTTAAAGTTTTTTTTTCTGTTTGTAATAGTCACGTGTAAATAAATTTTTAATTTGAAGAAATATTTGATATGATAATTTGTTTCGCTGTTTATACAATTGGCAACAGTTTAAATTAATGACATTTTCTAAAGTTTGTAAAAAACATCTCTCGAAATGCAGAAAATTTGAATTAAAAATAGAAATAAAACCTCAAAAAATGCGTCAAATAAGAAAAATAAATGCAATCTGCGCATTGGGAACTTATAACGTATAAAATGATCTAAAAATGATTAAATTCTCATGCATAGTTTTTGCTCAAATAAAACTTTTTTAATGGAACGACTTTGTCCAACTTTAGCATTAAATATCTCTTAAAATAATTCTTCGATTTGAAAACTGTCTGCATCAGCGTGTTTATCAAACATTTTTCTATAATACCACCGATTTTCATATTTTTGTATGCAACAGTTTTCTTAATATTAACGATGAAAGGCCATGCTTAAGCATTCAAATTGGATGCAGATCAACCCGGAATATCTACGCAGATGTTCATTGGTCCATTTCCAAATCAAAACTTTTTTTTATATATAGAAGGATTCAGATTTGTTTGGTTCCCACCCGTTTTATAAAATAGTGTAATCGGCTTTCTGGTGGTATCATTTTACCTGTCATTAAATAAGGTGAATATCTCTTGTTCAAAAAAGTGGTACCAATAAGCAATTTGAATTTTTAAACCGCAATTTAATGCGACCGTTAAGGGGTTAATAAAGATGCAAAAGTAATATAAAAAATATTGTTACTTTCAAATATTAGCCTTATTAAATAATGCTACGCGAATCCAAACAAAGCATGGCTTTTGCTAGTTTAATTGATAATTGCATGCAAAATGTTTTAGCTTAAATATTTTAAATATAAAATTTGTCGTTTAAAAAAATATTTTTTAGTGTTAATTTTTATTATTTCTCCTCCTGAAGTAAAATATGACAGTATTGAAATGCATTATCCCCAAAGAAATAATACAAAAGTCATTCTGGCGGGTGTTGGTGTCGAACTAGCGTTTTCTACGCTTTTCACAGCTTTAAGCGGACGCCTTAGACCACTGGGATAACCGGATCTCGTCCTACTTTTCTATAAAATTGAACAGGTTCTAGGATTATTTTCACACATGCAAAACTGTGGTAATTTTTTACAGAACTGATTTTTTTCCTTGGCGTTTTAATACCGGGTGAGCTAAAAGTTCGTTACAACTTTAAAAATTCATAAAAAAGGAAGAAATTATGATAAAGGAGTGTGGTTAGCAAGAAAGGGCTCACAAGGTAGTGGGATTTTTTTTAGCAGAAAAAATTAAAAAATCACATGTGGAGGGCACTGATGATCCGAAACGCGATGATCAGGATAACCATACGCTCCATTCATTTGTTCTTCCAATAACAAATGTTCAACATGATCTCCAGAACATTCTACGACACAACTGTTGTCCTGTTCATTGCGTTTCGGGTCATCAGCGCCCTCTACATGTGATTTTTTAACAAATTTTGTTTTGCTTCTAAAAAAATCCGACTACCTTCTGAGCCCTTTCTTGTAAACCACACCCCTTTATCATAATTTCTTCCTTTTTCATGAGTTTTTAAAGTTGTGACGAACTTTTGGCTCACCCGGTACATACGAGTCGAATTTGACGAATGAAAATGTTTAAAAGAACTAATAAAATTTTAAGAAAAATAATTACATTCATTCAAGGTAACTTTGATCCGCATTTTTTTCTATTTTCATATGCCACACTCTAATTTTAAGAATATTGTTGCAACTAGGGGCATATAAGAGATGAAATGATCCTAAATTATTGTATGACTATCAAAAATTTAGGAATAATAATGATAAAAGAATTTAAAAATGAATTTTTTACCTGGTTCAAAGTTACCCAGCCATTTAGGGTAACTTTGCACCATATGGTAAATATTATCTAAAATAATTCATTATAAAAAAAAAAGTATTATAGTTAGGACAACTTTGAACCCCCAAAAAGGTTTTCAGATGTAGACTCCAAATTTACATTTCCCAACATCACAAGATTTGTATAATTTATGATATTACAACAAATATTATACATAAGGAAAGTGGAAGAAGAGAACCATGCATATTTAGAAATAGAAAAAACTGTTTATTGTTCATATAAAACAGAAAAATGCAGTGAAAACAATTTTCAATGTTTTAACTCAATAATATATCCATAGTTACAGTAATACATACTAGTACTAGCATTATTCAAACAAGAATAGAAAATGTCGAATGTATGAAATGTCAAATTTGAGTAGCTCCGCCCCGAATAACGCCTGTAAATGAATTTTATGTATTTTACACATATTTGTGAAAATATTTACATGTTATATCTAATGCACACTTTCGGCATTTATATAAAACATACGAGCCGATGTGGGAAATTTTTGACAGTAGCACCTATAATCAGAAAATTATAAACATCAGTATAACTTTGAGCCGGCTCAAAGTTACCCTGAAAATGTGGTAAAATGTTAGTGCCTTCTTATTTTACATTTTATTAGCTATAATTAAATAAATAATCACAAATTATTAACACATTTACAACATTTAGATAATAATATGCCTGATAAATGATTATATTGTTACATAGTATGAAAATTTAATTGGATTACAACTTCAAAACAGCATTCGAAATTAACTTGAAAACAGTACTTGATGCAATTAATTGCGCATAATGTTGCTAATTTATTTTCTAAAATAAAGAGTAGAAATCCCAGTTTAGAACCTTGCCAACAGAGCACAGTTCTGGAGTTTATTTAGTCTTTTGGAGTCAAAAATATTGAAAATTAGGAGGTGGTGCAAAGTTACACCCCACACTGCTAAAACACTATTCTTAAAAATAAGTAAATTGTACTAATTATTGAGCACTTCCCGATCTTAAAATAGCTCCGAGTGCTTAACCCTTAAATTTGAAAAACGCATGTACTCATTTTTTTGAGTATATACAGGGACTCAAAAATAAGTATGTATAGAAACACACATACACTATAAGAAAAATAAAAGCGAAATTACAGAGAACCGTCAAATCTCCATTTTTAATTACGGTAATTTTGAATTGCGAAGAACTACAATTGTTGGAATAAAGAACAACGAATTTACTATTTTAATTCTCGAAAATTTGTGTATGAGCCGCACCGTAATTTGAACCCGACTCCTCTAAATGGGAGATCAGTATTATACTGACTGTGCTATAAGAGCAGTTACCAGCTGTTTCCAAATGACATCTTTTATGAATCAGCGACGGAAGATCGCTAACAGCAGAAAAATATTTTCCCTTTCTTAAATATTCTAATTTCTAATAAAACAATTATTAAACTTAATTTTCTTCTTTAACATTTCTAATGAAATTGTAAATAAATTTGAAAATAAATTAAAAATTATAACAAAGATAGACATATCTTTAAATAAAAGCTTGGAAATCCCTACTGTCAATTCGGTGTAAGAAAAGGGTTTATCAGAAAACTCATATTTTTGAGCACATAGGATTTAAACATGAATATTAAGACTTTAAAATACAAAATATGTGCATTCATTTATGCATACATTTATAAATCAAGTATAAGTATACACAACTTCAGAATACCATGTACTCGTTTCTGAATTAATTGTACTTAAAAAAATCGAGTACAAAGAAGTTTTCATTTTCAAGTAGATTAATGCTCCTTTTTGAAGCAATTGTACTTAAAAAATATGAGTACATAGAAATGCCATTTTTAAGTAGATTATTTTTAACAATGTACTTCTTTTTGAAACAATTGTACTTAAAAAAATACGAGTACATGGAAGTTCTCATTTTTAAGTAAATTATTTTTGAGAGTGCATGGTTCAAAGTTACCCTGAATGACTGTTCTATAATCAATCAATATTATACTGGCTAGCTTAACTCTTAAAATAAATACTGTTTTTAACTAAAGTTTAATTTCAGCTTTTCAAATTATTGGCAAATTTAACTTTCTACCTATGCGTAATCCGTAACATGCAATAATGAAATTATAACTTCATTAATTGAGGCTTTGGTCTTCTTCATTACGTGATGAAAAATCACCGAATATTGTGCTACTATGACACAATTATAATTTTTATTTTCCACGAAATCTAAAAATAACATCATTTTCAAAGTCACAAGATTTACATGCATACTTTTCATATTCATTTTCACTATTTAAAAAATATTTAACGTGCAGTAAATTATTAACAAATATGTTCCCAAATATGATGTTACGTTTGCCAGTTACAATTTTGCATTTAAACATTCGCACTCTTAGCTTGAGGTTTTAATCTGAGTGCCGGCGAAATCCAGAAATTTACTTTTAGGTGCATTCGTAATAAAATATTGAGTTTTATCAAAGAAAATATTCATTTAATTTTTACTATGACATAATTTTCACCTACTGAAAACATCTGAGATTAGCGTCTTAATCTCAGTATCAGCGGAATGAAAGAGAGAAAAAAAATACATAGTGGTCGAATTGATAACTTTCTCCTTTTTTTTGAGTCAGTTAAAAATATGGAAATGTAATAGATTTATTAGTTAAAATGCATTTATATTAAATCGTGACGTAATTTTCTGTTCAAAAGTTTAGAAAAAAATTAATTGTAATACGAAAATGGCATCCGTAATGATAATGTAATTCCCATTGCTTCCCTTTTCTTTTGAACATTGGAAGTAACCCGATTGCCACGAATGTGAAGAAATTTCATAAAAGACTTTTAAATATAAAATTAAAATACAAAAATAGGATTATTTAAAAAAATATCGGGTGCGGGCACATCTACAAATAAATTGCTTTCATTAAAAAAAAATATATATATATATCAAAATCGGTTCTGTAGAAAGCTCAGGCCAAATGAATAAAAAAAACCTTGTGTTTTAAATATATAGATGGTACATCTCGTCTTACTTTTGTCTAAAATTGAACAGGTTCTAGGTTTAATTTCACGCATGCGCAAATGCTCTAATTTTGCTCTGAACTGATTTTTTTTCCTTAGTATTTTAATTCATATGGCATATACTAAATAAAAGGGCAGACGTTTTTTAATCAAGGAAAATATACTATGACGACGAAATAAAATCAAACAACTTCTTCCGAATTATCCATGATTACAAAAAATGTTTCTTATCTTTAAAACTCCACAAACCAATAAATTTTCGAGATTTATAAATGCATTTATAAATAACAAAGTTTCTTTTGTTGCCAGCGATTTTAGAGACGTTTCTGAGTAGTGTTTATAGAGTATTAAGAAAATTTCTCAAGCCGGAATATCAATTTTTAGGATGCTATTAATTTTCAAGTAAATATTTACATAAAAGACTAAATAAAATAAATAAAGGAAGACACACTTGAATGCAGTTTAAAATAAAATTTATAAACAGTTTAAAATACTAAAAACATTAAGAATACATTTAACAGCCGTTCCTCCAAGCAACCGCAAGGCCTCATTGACATTGACATAGATTGCAGATTAAGTAACGGAAACAATAACGGATATAAAGATTGCAATATAAAAGAATTCTATGTTTTTAAATATATATTTACCGATTATATGATTTAAAAAAAAAGTAAAATGACCTAGTAAAGTACTTGAATAGATATAATACAATAATGGCGCTGTATCTCTCTATTCTAAAAAAAAATAATAACTTACACTGTCACCGCCACCGCCGCTCTGCTTCCGAATTTGAATTGTTTGTGACCGGAGGTCTTTTTCCGTTAATATTAAGAAAAATATTGCATACAAAAATATGAAAATCGTCGGTATTATAGAGAAATGTTTGATAAAAACGCTTATGTAGACAGTTTTCAAATCGAAGAATTATTTAAAGAGATATTTAATGCTAAAGTTGGACAAAGTCGTTCCATTAAAAAAGTTTTATAGGAGCAAAAACTATACATCGGAATTTAATCATTTTTAGATCATTTTATACGTTATAATTTCCCGGTGTGCAGAATGCATTTAGTTTTTAAATTTGACTCATTTTTTGAGCTTTTATTTCTATTTTAAATTCAAAATTTCAGCATTTCGAGATATATTTTTTACTTACTAGGGGGTCGGCCCCCTACGAGCTGTGCTCGCCAACCCCCGTTCAGACACCGCAGTCTCTAAAAGCATGCTAATTTGATCGGCTTTAAAAAGATTTTGGAAAATTGGATTGTAATTAAAAAAAACAGTGGCGATCTCCTATAAACGGGTTTAAATTCATTCCTCATTGATTGGGGAATTTTAAGGAAAAATCAGCTGCTGTTAAAAGATACAATGGCTGTTTTCGTCTTTGTTTAAATGAAATCTGTTAAACATTTCAAAATAAGCTAATAAAAAATGAATTAAGTAAACAGAGTCTTTGTCTCCCGGTATTTTTTAACAAAGCGAAAAGAAAGTTATTTTAAATTTATCGTTTTTAATCTGACATAATTTTCACCAAATTTTTCTTTCTTTTTTTAATATTCACGTGAAAATACTTTTGTTAGAAATGAAATATTATTTGCGCTGTCCTAACAAAAATAGTTGAAAAGTTAATCTCAAAATATCAAATAAATGTCTCGCGCAATTTTTTAATTTAAACAGTTTTGGAATATTATTTTTTGATCATTTTACGTAATAAGTGTAATGTGACGTAAATGTGACGGACTAATTTATCCTGTTGCCAACTGTATAAACAGCGCAAACAATAATGTTTGCTTCAAATTAAAAATTTATTTACACGTGACTATTATAAACAGAAAAAAAATTTCAAATTAGAATTAAATAATTACGTATAAAAAGCTGGAACTTATTGAAAATTACTTCATAAAAACTACATTTACACGTGAATATTAACAGAGAAAAGATATTGTAAGATAATAAATTCATTAACATGCGTTAGAAGTCTTAAATAGGAGAAAGTACGTCACATTTACGTCACATTACACTTATTACGTAAAATGAACAAAAAATAATATTGAAAAACAGTTTAAATTTAAAAATTGCGCGAGACATTTATTTGATATTTAAAGATGAACTTTTCAACTATTTTTGTTGGGACAGAGCAAATAATGTTTCATTTCTAACAAAAGTATTTTCACGGGATTATTAAAAAGAGAAATAAAAGTTTGGTGAAAATTGCGTGAGGTTAAAAACGATACATTTAAAATGTCTTTCATTTATTCAGTTATTTATTGAACAACAAACATACGACTTGTGTGCTTGACATGTGAGCCCGCTTAAAATGTCTTATTTAAAAGAACTTTCTTTTCGCTTTGTTAAAAAATACCGGAAGACAATGACTCTGTTTACTTAATTCATTTTATATTAGCTTATTTTGAAGTGTTTAACTGGTTTTATTTAATCAAAGACGCAAACAGCCATAGTATCTTTTAACAGCAGCTGATTTTTCCTTAAAATTCCCCAATCAAAGAGAAATGAATAGAAACTCGTTTAGAGGGAGATCGCCACTGTTTTTTAAATTATGATTCAATCTTTCAAAATCTTTTTAAATGCGATCAAATTAGCGTGCTTTTAGAAACTGCGGTGTCTAAACGGGAGTTGGCGAGCGTAGCTCGTAGGGGGCCGAGCCTCCTAGTTTGTTAAAACAGTCTCAGAACAGTTAAGCTAGATCCAATGTATTTTCATAAAGCAAGTTTTATAAAAATTTCAGTCTGAAAGACATCACGATATTTTCATTTATATATTTATTCACGAAAGTACATCATAAAACATCAGTATGTTTATTATACTTGAAGTATATTTTCCAAGGGTTAAAATTTTGAATACATGCAAAATATTTCGAAGTATTTATGCACTTAATAGAATCAAATGGAAATTCATTTTTAGAAATTAAATATTGTCTCGCTGATGCACCGAGAGGCAGGACACGGGGACATCTCATATGGGTTTTGAAAAAGACGCTAATCTGGACTTCAGTTGTCAGTCCAGATTTCCAAGTTATTTAAAGGAGCTTTTTAACATATTTACAGCTTCTACACTTATGCTTAATACATCTTTACAGAAAATTAACGTCATTTTTTATGAAATTTTCCTGACTGACTATCATAGGCATTTAAACTTGATTATGTAACTGCTACTTTTACATTTAACGATGAATTATTTAAAATTATTAATGTACTACATTCGTACATAATGCACTAACAACATACTATAGTATGAATCATAGTGATGCACAGATATACCAGCCGTACAGGCATTTAAAGACCTCAATAAATATGCATTAGTATTCAGACATGCATGGATGATATAGATATCATTATGGATAATATTACTCTCGCAACAACATTCTCTTTAATGTACAGGAACTGAGCATTTTCTTATTTAGAATAACTTTCTAAAAATAGAATAGAAATTTACAAGGTGGATCAATATTAGAGACACAGGAGTAATAATTTCTAAAATACTGAACCTAAATGTGTATGAAGATGTGTTACATTTCACCTTTTTAAAATATATACATCAGTAAACTAGTCGGATGCACCAATCCCAAAACTTTCTTCTATCTCATACATGTTAATACTTCAAAATTCGCTATCACACTGCCAAAATTAAATGGCAATCTATGCATCTCATGAGGATTCTAAAGATATGAAATTCCGTGCATTAGTTCTTGAGATATGACTATCGCTGAAATCGTCTAAATCCAGCAAAATGCTGCCTAGCAGCGCCATCTATTAGATGATTTATACCAAATCCTAATCAGCAACAATTTATGTCAGCGTCTGACTGAATCTGAAGTTTGGAGAAAATCCGTGCATTAGGTTTTGAGATAGAGCTATAGCGAAAATCGTGAAAATTCCTGCATAGCAGCGCCACCTATTGGGTGATTAACACCAAAACCCAATTAACAACAACTTGTGTCAACATACAACTAAATCTGAAGTTAGATGAAAATTCGTCCATTAGTTCTATAGATAGAGCTATTGATGCAATCGTGAAAAAGGCAGCACAGAAGCGCCACCTGCTGGGCGATTTACACCAACACATAATCAGTAGCAAGTCATATCAAGGACTAACTGAATCGGAAGTTTGATGAAAATCCGTGCGTTAGTTCTTAAGATAGAGCTATTGGGGAAATCGTGTAAATCCTACAAAATTCATCATAACAGCGCCACCTTTTGGGTGATTTACACCAAAACGTAATCAGCATCAATTCATACCAAGGACTAACTAAATCTGAAGTTTGATCAAAATCCGTGCATTAGTTCTTGAGATAGAGGTATTGCGAAAATCGTGAAAAATGCAGCATAGCAGCGCCACCTGTTGAGCGATTTACACCAAAAACTAATCAGCATCAATTTGTATTAGGGACTCACTGAATATGAATATTTATTAAATTCCGTGCATTAGTTCTTGAGATAGAGCGCCCACAAAATTTGTGTCACATACACACAGACAGACAGACAGACAACCAGACAGACAGACAGACAGACAGACTCACAGAGTCACAGACAGACATTTTGTAAAAACATGTTTTTTGGAATCTCTAACCCCTAAAACGTGTAAATCCGTCGAAAACCGGAATTCGAAAATTTTCATGAATCCAATACTTTCTTCTTGTAAAGATAGAAGAAAGTAAAAAATTGTATTAAATGTAAGATTAGACGTATCTATAAATTCATGCGTAGTCTTGCGTTACACACATTTGAAAATCTTTAAAGAAAATTGGGCAAAAATATCAATATTTGAAAAAGTAGCAAGGATTTAAAAAAATTGAAATTGTTTTAAACTTTTTAAAAATTTTATTAAAATATGCAGCTGTTTTTTTTTCTTGTTTTTAAAATGTACATTTACTTAAACATTGAAATGCAGTGAGTTCTTAATATGAATCATATTTTTAAAAATAAACATAATTGTTGAAAAGGTAAACTGTACCCTTAAAGCGCATGTAATGAAAGTTAGTTTTCTTCTATAAGGGTAAATTTTAATCATTTATGAAGATAAAATGAAAAATACATTTTTTTTTATTCCTTAAGAAAAAGTAATTTTGGGTAATTTAATTTAAATGTATTTTAATTTTCTTTCTTTATTTATTTATTTTTTGGAAATTCAAATGTCATGGAAACTTAAATATTTAATAAATATTTCACTAATTCACTATTAAAGCTTCATGACTTTTGGAATGAATAAATAATACAAGATTTGAATACATTTTGAAAATTTTCAAGTACATGCTTATGCATAAATTAACAGATATTCTTATATAATATTTTGTTGTAAAAATTAAATATGAAATAATTTCCTTTGGAAAAAAGTAGGAAGTATAGTGATGCTGTTATGCAATTATGTTTAATCTTAATGTAAATTTATAATGTAATTTAAAATCTCACTATTAAATATTTCTATTTTTTAAATGCATTTATGAAACGTTTGAAGTATTATTTTTTTAAAGTATCGTGTTAAGTCAACATAAACCTCTCTCATTAAATATACATTCATATTGGTGTATAGTATTTCTTTTAAAAACAAAGTAGTAATAAAAAGTTACACATCTGACATTTTGTTATGTTTCTTCTAAAATCAATAATTTTCTGACTATTTATTTTTATCAACATATAAAATCCAGTTGTCGTGCTTTATGTATTCAGTAATTAATTAAAATGTATTCTTTCTTTGTTTTCTTTAACTAGAAGTCTTAATACACTGAAATACACTTGTAGCAATTGGAAGTATATTTAAGGTAAAGCAAAGAATTTTATTTGAAAGAAATAAATGACTATTGCAGTGGAGTGGCTGAAATTTAACTATGATCGAATTCAAATTCAACACTAAAAAAAAAAAAAAAAAAAAAAAATGCAAAGTTACTAATTTAAAGTGCCAAGTTCAACTCAAAAAGTTCAGCATTGTTGAAGTCAGGAAACTGGCTGCTCATAGAAAAGATTCCCCTTTTTGGCTGAAAATGCTGAAAACATTCAATTACAATGTTACTTAAAATGAACCCCGCGTATTCTAAATTTTCTTTATTAAAATACTAAACGTTGAACTCCTTACCAGGACGCTAAATCACTTCAAAGATTAACTCGGAAACAGCTCAACCAGGTACTGGCTAAAGCACACGTGTCACTATTCACCTTCAGAATCCACGAACAAGTGAATGTTTTGTTTCGAGTTCCTTGACGGAGAAATCCGACCATAAAGGAGTTTGTTCAAACTCTTCCTCCCGCATGTATGCTTGTTAGCTGACCACCATAACCTATTGTCATATAACCGCATAAAATAACCGTGAAACCCAGATTCAGATAGACACAATCGCACTTGTGAAAATTAGGAAAAAGATAGATAGACTTCGCTTCAAATTTTAGTACAACTTTAATATCAAACCAGGATACTATTAATTTATTAGTAACAGGCAATATATTATATACATTTTTTAAACAAGATAGTTAATAAAAATTTTGAATCCGTTTATAAAATTTTATCCGTAAAATGCAATATTTATTCATTTAAAAATCCATAAACATTCCAATATTAATCTTTGATACAAAAAATTATTCTAATAAACTTTCCGCTGAAAAGAATAGGAAATAATGACTGTTAACTAACCAATTTTTGAAAAAACAATGCCTTTTTAAAGCTCTCATTGAAGTCATTTTATCTTTTTTAAAATATTTAATATGATACGACGTTTAAAAGCGATTTACAAGCGTTTCAACTATTATTAATTTTAAAATAATATGTTAATTCATCTTAAACCTTTCGTCAAGTACCTCTTCACAAAAAGTAATAAGAAAGGGTCTCTGATATTTTCTTTTGTGTTCTTAAATAAATAAAAAAAAACCCTTCATTTAACTAGAAATATCTGATATTCATTAATCAAAAATTGAGTATTTATAATTCTTTAAGGAGTATAGAATACATTTTCTTTTCTTTTGAGTTATATATCTTAAATCCTTCAGAGGATGAAGAAAAGAACAGATTTTTGAGACCATGTAAAATATAATAGTTTAAATTATTGCTATATGTATAAAACACGTGTTTTGAAAATAATTTGGGTTGTACTAACTGCCAAAATAAATGAATTAAAAGATATTTTTTTTTACAAAAATTAATAATAATTTTTAAATTATATAATATTTTTAATTGCTAGAAATATACACTTAACTGTGTAAAATATATATATATATATAGAGAGAGAGAGAGATTTTTGTTCAACTGTTTAAAGAGAATGTAAGCACATATTAGAGTTTAATTCTTTGTAGAGTTTAAAAATAGACTAAAACATTCATATCTAATAGGAATTTTACTAATTCCATAGCAAGTAACAAAGAATCATACATTTTTGCAAAGTAATTATTAGAATTTTTGAATAGATTTATAAAATTTTATGCATAACATACATACGATACATGTTTATATATAATTTACACATTAAAAAATATTCAAATTATATTTATAGCACAGGAAAAAAATCTTTGAATGCGTCAAGTATCTTTTAAAACCTTTAACTAAAGTTATTCCATTTTTTAAATTCAATTAAATGCAAAAAGTCATTTAAAAACATTTAAGGAGTATTTCAAAAACAGTTGAACTTGATTAAGTTATTTACTGTTAATACGCTATCCCGTTTAATACGCGGACTTTTCCGAGCCCTTGAACATCGTCCGGAAGGCTAATGCAAAAATATCACGTTTAAGACGCGGATGGTTATTACGCGATCCCGCTTAATACGCGATTGACTTTCTCTCTTTTGAGGCAAAAGATCGCGTTTAACCATTTATCTACTGACGGTACTTATAAGTACCACTCACTTTAAACTTTCATCCTATAGTGTAGTGATTTTTAGTGTAGTAATGTTTTTTTTTTCTGGTATTTCTTTTCTGTTTTATTGTTATTTTTTATAGGGAATCGAAACAGTTGTGATACAGGCTCATTTTTGCTATGCTAGAAATGGATTATACAAATTCATATATTGCATATGTGGAGATGCGAAAGAACATGTTGTCCTTGGAATATAGTTGCCGCATAACTAATGCTAAGGCTAAACTAATAATATAGGGAATAAACTAAACTACAGTAAACTAAGCATAACTAATGCTAAAGGGCTGATAACAAACTCGTATCCTAAAAAACATTGTATTTTAATACTATCAAATTTGAATTTTTACTCAGTTATCACGTGTAAAATGAAAGTATGCCAATTTAATATTTTTCATTGTTAACTTGCGTGTATCTTCTTGTTATTTAGCATTTTTAAGAGTTTAAATTTTAATAGAAATATCATGTGGGTTTTCTGTTTCGAGAATATTTTAGCCATAGTGTACTGACGGTATTTTAAAGTACCACTGTAATTAATTACCTCTAACGAATTAAATTTCTCACGGGTGAGAATTTTTTATGTATATCCTTTAATTTTCATTGTAGCAAATGGAAAAAAAAATACATGAAAAAAATTGCACTGCATCATAATGCAGTAGATAAAGGGTTAAGACGCGAAGTAATTGATGAAGTTGCGAATTCCTTCTCCCATCTCTCGTGTTGCCAATTTAGCGGATTTTTTATATTATTATTATTCAGATAAAGAACGCTGTTTCTGTATGGTAATATTTACTCTATTTAATAACAGATTAAATAAAGCAAACGTTACTAATAGGAAATAGTGGTATATTTTTCAATAAAAAGACTCGGAAAAATTAGCAACACTGCAATTCTTCTTTGATTCCGGCGTCCTAAAATTCTTTGTCTCTCGGTTCGCGCATGTTTTTACTGTAATAGAGAGAGACAGAAGAATTTAGGGTACTCAGATACGTGATGAAAAATATTATGATTAGAGATGATTATAACTGTTGTTAGTGAGGATTTAAATTTATGTTATATTACTAATATGTTTTATAATGCATATTGTAGAGAAAAAAATGAAAATCGCAAAGATTAAACAAATACGAGTGCGGTTGTATAATTCTTTCGTTACTTTTTGCAATGTTAATAATATTTTCTACACAAAAATTAATAAGGATAGTTTTTTTCTTTTATTAAAAAAAGGACAGATCACAAGTATTAAATACGATTTTAGCAACTGGATTGTGCTTCAAAGATTTATTTTTTTTTCCTTTCCGTTAAAAAAATAGTCTATCAGAACAATTATTTTGGTTGTTTCATATTTGTTTGTGACGTATTAATCGAGATCAAAGCCATGTTTTAAACCATTTATTCCCAGTTACTGTTCCAGTCGGAAAGGAAACAGTGAGTAAAGTTGAATACAATTAAATTGAAATCTAAATATACGTACAAGAAACAATTTTCAACTTTAAACATATAAATGAATGCTCTAAAATTTATTTAGACAATTAGATGAGCAACTAACACAGCTCCTGCAACATTATGCAAATCACGTTTAATACGCGACTTTGGTCTACTCCCTAGAAACGTGTTTTAACAGGGGTCGACTGTATTATTAATCTTGAGACACACCGGAATTTGTTTTGCGTCAAAACTTTTGGTAGTTGATGACAACTATTAAAGCATCACAGTGAAATTTAATGGATTATAAGATTTACTGAATAGTGTCGTAGTACAGAAGGATTAGCAAGTCAATACAAAATTTTAATTTTTCTTTCTTTTATTATCCTAAATTTTTCAAGTTAATTCAAGTAATCCCCATTGTAAAATTTAAAGAATAAAACCCATGTTTGAAATAAAAGCCTCAGTAACATTTTAGCTCCTGTTTCGTACACGGGTACAAGTATTTGCTTCATGTATTGACAGAAATTTTGTGATTAATTTATTGAAGATTGATATTCGGAAACAGTGGAGTCAAAACAGGAGAAGTTGGAAACTTTGGGGAAAATGTACAGAGCTTTAGTATTCCCTTCTTTCTTTTATTATTATTGTTATTATTATTAAATTCTGAAACACAAATGAAGCTATAATAGTAAAGATCCCTGCCGGTTCGGCCTACAGACGAAGGTAGATTCCGAAGTTAAGTATTAATTTCACCAACAAAAACGAAATCATGATTAGAGATAAACCCACTTTAACAATTCGACGAGTGTTTAATTTCATTTTTATATAACAGCTGGTTTTATCAGAATCATGTTAAGGAAGTATTCAAAAAATATATTTCCATGCTCAACAACTCAAAATTTTCTGACACATTTTCAGATTTGTTTTTAAAAGGAAAAAATGAAACTTGCAGACGTGGATTTTTAAGAGATTTATAAGCGACCTATGTCTTTATTTTTCGTTCAGTTAATTAGAATTTGATTTATAAAGAATTATGTTCCCAGTAGGACTATATTATTAGTTTCCAACACAATCCCTTCGAGAAATTCAGATCAAAATGCTCACTTTGACATCATTTATTAAAATATATGTTCTGCCTCTATCAAAAAATCACCGATTACGGCACATTATATAGTTTCTGGATAAGAAAACGTACCAAATGGATGCGTTTGAAAGCAAAAATGAATTTAAAAATGAGTCAGAAAATAAGCAGTTTGGATTTGAGTGCACCCTTAATACGATATATTTTTTCTTCGACCTCTATGTATTTTTAATTTGTTTTTGCTGTAAGAATTGGTTCCACCAGAAACTTGTCAATATAAAAGATGTAGATAATATTAAGAAGATATATAATAAATGCATGCGATTTGGTATCTTGTGAATTAATGAAGTTACGGATTTTTTCTTCTTCAACTCCTCCTTTTTGTTTTCGTTTTTATTTTATTTTTATTTTTTTGCGGCAAGAATTGGTTCTATAAAAAACTTGTCGATATAAACGTTTTAGATAATATTAAGACAATTTATAATAAATTTAATTGGATTTGATATCTCCAGAACTGACGAAGTTATGAATTTGTTTCCCCAAAACCCCTATTTTTTTCACTCTTTGAACCCATTTTTAGTTTTATCAAAAATCTGTCGTACATAAATATTTGGCCTATTTTTTAGAAGTAATTATAACTTCAAACTGAGTCGATATGCATTATAATTAAGAAGTTATGGGCTTTTTGCTTTTTTCACAAACCCCCTCCCTATTTCCACCCCCTTGTTCCGATTTTGCCCATTAACGAACTTGACAGAGATTTTATGCCCTTTGATTTTATGTATCAGTTTGGAAAAGAGTTTTACAGAATTATGGAAGTTATGGTGTCCATAAAAAAGAGATAAATATAGAGTGATATATAGATACGTACATATATACATAAAGTTTTTTACTGGGGGGTGGTTTTGGTTTCTAGGGGTCATAATCGGTGTAGATCTGCAAAACGTTTTCCAAAATTCCGACATAGGAGAGATCCCAATAGATAGTATTTAATACGAAATATATCCAAAATATAAATACTATCATTAGGGGAGACCGGGGCTAGTAGGCGCAGTTTTTAGTTATTGATTTGTATTAGTTTTTTTTAAGTTTTTTATGAAACTTTAACTGTACTTTTAAAAAACAAGCATTGGGCTATAAATACCCGGAGATTTGAGTTTGTAGCTTTTGTAGTTTATGTTTTGCAGAAGCCTAAAGCAAAAGGAAAATTGTGCGCCATCCTACCCCTTCGCGGGGTAAGTTACCTATACCTATGGGGTAAGTTGGCACACGCTTTATAAAAATTTAAATGAAACTCAAATAAGACACGCAGTTAAGAGAAGTCAATTTCATTATTATCAGTAAGTTTAAACAAAGGCGTTATCGCCGTACAATGTAAATTCTAAATTATACAAACATAAAAATAATGAATAAAACATTAACACTGAGTAACTTCTATCCTACTCTATATCATCATCAGAGTTACAGTTGTCACAAATAAAAAATCGAGTGTTTCCGTTTGGGCAAGCCTCATGTGCCCAAAATCTTGCATTGCAGCCACTTTTCTCGGTGTTTTCTGTTTTTCAAGTTACCAGCACATGCCAGACACCGAGCCAACTTGCCCCGTGCTCAATGCGCCTACTAGCCCCATAATAAATTTCTTCACAAAAGTGACACGTAACCATCTAAGCACAAATAATCCAAGTAAATCACACATGGGCAGCTACAGTTGATCATACACTAAGAAAAACTGCACAAGTTAAATCGCAATTATTAAGATAAGTATTAGAAATTAGAAAAAGAATGGAGCATAAAAAAAAAAAATACTTATGAGTGCAAAAAACAGAAAAATCGCAATAAATGTCCACTGCACGTAGGTAACGCTGTAAAACTACAATGAGGATTGTAAAAAGCAAGAAGAAAGGTACTATGTGACTGGTTGCTCAATCTATCCACATACAGGAGATTTATGAGGACTGCGCCTGCTTACCCCTGTAGCCAACTAGCCCCGGTCTCCCCTACTACATTCACATAATAACGAAAGTAATAGTAAAAACAATATACAAGTAAATGTAAATACATATGAGGTGTTCACAACCATAGTAGACCAAATCCATTTTGGAAAAAAAAAATGAGATAGACTATTTACAAGGTGCATAAAAACCTGTCTGTCCACCCCCGCTGTGAACCAAGTCTGTTTTCAAATACTTTCTCATATATGTCATCTGTTTACAGAATTTTTACTGTTTACAGCGAGAGAGGATAAAATAGATTTCATGCACCTTCTAACTGGACTATCTCTTTTTTTTTTTTTTTTTTTTCGAAATGGACTTGGTTTTAGATGGTTGTAAGCCCTTCATATCCTTTTGTTATGATTTAAGACCCTAAAGGGGAAAATAATGTGTTAAGTCAACTTAAACCGATTATAAAAGATAATTCTATTAATTTTTAATCCAAAGTAATAAGAAAAAATAAAACTTATCTTATTAAATTGTCTTCGCACTCGAAAATAAATAATATTCTCTCTATTTTTTAATCCATAAAAAAATGCAGGTAACGCTGTCACCGCCGTCTTTCTTCGTTAATATTAAGAAAACTACAAAAATATGAAAATCGGTGGTATTATCGAGAAATGCTTGATAAACACGCTGATGCAGACAGATTTTAAATCGAATAGTTATTTTAAGATATATTTAATGTTAAAGCTGGCCAAAATCGTTCCATTAAAAAAGTTTAATAGGAGAAAAAAATATACATAGGAATTCAATCATTTTTAGATCATTTTATACATTAGAAGTTCCCAGTGGGCTGCCTGCATTTAGTTTTTAATTTGACTAATTTTTTGAGGATTTATTTCCATTTTCAATTCAAATTTTCAGTATTTCGAGAGATATTTGTTACATCTTTTAGAAAAAGGTATTATTTTAAATTGTTGCCAATATTAAAAACAGCGCAATGAATAATATCTCCTTCAAATTAAAACATTATTCACACGTGACTATTATAACAGAAAAAAACTTTCATGTTAAAATTAAATGATTACGTGGAAAAAAGAACGAATCCGAGATAAAAAGGGCCGAATCCGAGAAAAAAGGAATGACTCCAAGAAAAAGGAACGAATCCGAGAAAAAAGAACGAATCCGAGAAAAATGGAATGCTTTTAAAAAGTAAAGAATTCCAAGGAAAAGAAACGCTTCCGAGATAAAGAGAATGATTTAAAAAAAAAAAACGAATCAGGAAGCAATGGAACGACAATGAAATCCACAATATTTATTAATAATTTATTTTCTTGCGTATTTTTCCATTTTTTTACGAATCTATTGGCATTAATTTTTTTAATTTTTTGGACAAATGGTTTTGTTTTTAAGAGTTCATTTCATTGATGAATGTGTACAATTAATTAGCAGTTATTTCTAATCACCATAAAACAAATATTTCCTGACTTTAGGATTTATGACATTTAGCATAATTCCTCCTGAAAATTTACCCCTGGTTGAACTTTCATTTACGGCTACAGTTTATCAAGGAAATTTTACTGTACTTTGGTTTTGACCATCAGGGCGGCGCGGCGATCCATTCGATTTTCCTTGTAATCATTGGTTTCATAATGGAAATCATTGGTTTCATATTCTCAAATGATCCTCCCTTTATATTACTATTTTACATAGAAAATTTTATTATTGTTCTGATATTTGACACCAGGCTCTATGCAGTTTTTAGTCTTATAGACTTCTCTTCAAAATCCACTCTTAGGTAATCTTTCGATTTCATATCGGTCATCGGAGCCGGCTTATTTTGGGTACGATGCCTCGAAAATTGATCCTTTTTGGAGTATGCCTATTTCGAAACAAATCCTAGCACTCTGTCTATTTAGGAATAAGTTCCTGTGTGAATATAATTTTTTAGAAAATGAAATTCGGATACTTGTCGATTTGCAAAAACATAATTGTTTAAACGGAGTGTATTTGAGAGTCTTAATATATAACAATGTCCTTCCAGACTGCTCCGTCAATGCGCAGCCGAAACCGAAACGCCTACACCTAAAATCATAAAATTTTAGTTCTTACTTCCTACTGTAATATAAAAATACATTAAAAAGGTGTTTTCTATATAGTATAACTATATAGTATGTCTGTATAACTATATAGTTCAATAAGATTCAATAACATAACTAACTTTAGTCAACTTTATAGTTTAAGGGGTATTGTAACTTTTAAATGCGTCGAAATTTAACGAGAAACTTCAAAGTTTTGAATTAGTCTATCTTCAAAACCTTTTTTTGTATAAACGTGAAATTTTGGATATTGATTAAACAGATTGTGCTTTGTAATATGCTACACTTAGAAATTTATTAGCCTTTTAGAGAATTTGTGCATTGTTGAAATCAAAATAACTCTTTTTGTTTTACTCCAGAAGAAATTGCGCGCATGATTTCTTAAGAAAGTATGAATGGATTGTCATGAAATTTGGTAAAGATACTAAACAAATATGTGTGAAAATGAACTACTTTTAAGTATTTACAATGGTGATATTTTTAGTTATGACTATTTTTATTTATTAAAAATATAAAATTTTTATTGTTATTTTTTTTTTACAAAAATATTTTTTTATATAGTTAATGAAATAATTTTGGCCTAAGAGTAGTTCATTTTAAACACACATATATGTTTAGTATCTTTACCAAATTTCATGACAATCCATACATACTTTCTCAAGATATCATGTGCGCAATGACTTATGGAATAAAAAAAAGAGCTATTTTGATTTCAACAATACACAAATTTTGTAAAAGGCTAATAAATTTCTAATGACAGCATATTACAAAGCACAATCTGTTTAATCAATATCCAAAATTTCATGCTTATACATAAAATGTTTTGAAGATAGACTAATTCAAACTTTGAATTGTTTTCGTTAAATTTCGTCGCGTTGTACAAGACAAATAAGTTTTCAAATACATGAAATAAATAATAAAATAACAAATACAGAATGCAATATTGTTAAAAAGTATTTTATTGCAAGAATAGGAATACATGAAATTTGCTGAATTGCTGAAATAAAAAAGTAATACGCCTCAAGAGTAGGCTAAAATGATAGTAATAATTCAACATTAGTTTCCTGATAGTAAATTAATTTAATATGAATAATATAAAAGTGCCAAGTGTTTAAATATTTTCTAAAACTTTTATTCATTGGGTGTAAGCAAAAAATTTTAAGAATAATAGATTTTTTTTAAACAATTTTTGTTTATTAAGTTAGAGTTTTAGCTGGAAATTTGCTATTTCCGAAATATTTTTGAAATATCTAGAAGTGTGCCAAATAAATTTTTGAAGTTTAGACCTTTAATAATTTCAATACTATTACAGCCGATTACTAATACCACTTTATTTTCATCGTTGTGTAACCCAGACTTACTTATTACCGGTTATTTTCTGAAAGAAAAATAATTTTCTGTCATAATGATTTTGTAATTACATAATAAGTATTACTGCTACATTATCAGAACTCTCTCGAAATTGTACCATTTGGAGAAAAAATTAGAATGTTTTCGAATTATAATACTTAAAAGTGAAAATATATGCTAAATAAGTACACATTTGTAATAATAGAATTTCAATGCAAAAGTTAAAAAAAAAAATCCGAATTTAAAGTAGTTTAACACAGGAAATGAATACAAAATACAACCGCTATCATTTTCTCCCGAAATGTTTCAGAATAAGTAAAAAGATAAGGAAATTTTCATTATTGTTAAATATTGCTCTACTAATAATTCCTGGCACTGTCGATATAAAAATATATCATTATTTATTGAAAATAAAGAATTAAAACGCAATTATCATAATCGATCCTGTAAAATAAATATTTGGAAAACATTGATTTTTCTTTATATATATACTTTTATCGGTACATTTTGGACTAATACTGAGGAATCGGTCCTTTTCGGAGTCGGTACATTTCGAAACTATTCCGAAGATTCGTTCCTTTTTGAAGTCGTTACATTTCAGACAGTTCCGAAGAATCAGTCCTTTTTGGAGTCGTTACATTTCGGAGCGATTCCGAGGAATCTTTCCTTTTCGGAACTGTTTCGAAAGGGCCCAATTCCTTTTTACGGACTGGATCGTTCTTTCAGTTTCACTGTCGGAATTGTTCCTTTGGAATCTTTCTTCAACAGATGAGACATCTCTAATGTTAAAACACTGTGAGTGAATTTGATTTACTCTTTAATTATAGCATCCGCCTTTCTTATTATAAAGTTTAAAAAAAATGTAATTAATCTCACACTTTCTTCTGTTCTATAATCAATATTTTATTTATACATTTGTTAAAAAATCTAATATCCATTAACTATGTACTATATATATACAATTATTAATAACGTGTTTAATTCATTTCTTTTCCTTTCTTTAACTGCAAATCTTAATAAACTCACATACACCTAGCTGTGTAAAAGAAAACATTTAGAGATATTTCTTTGCTTATTTAAAGGAATTGAAACATATTTTAGAATATATTTCTTTAAAGAATTGCATTTTTACTAAAACCGTACTCATTCTTACATTATTGTCTTTTCAAGTCTCGCTTTAAAGCCTGTCAGTTTTTACTAAATAATTTAAAGGAATAAGACAATTAAAAGGGTTTAAGTAGAATTTAAAATATTATTACTCTTAAATTAATACGTTAAATCAGATTAAATCTCTATTAAAAATCGTCCAACTTTTCCCTTAATGCAAAGTAAGATGAAAACTTAAACTTTCTGGCATTTTTGCTTCTGTAAAATCAATAAGTTCCCGTTTTATTTAATTTTAAAAATCCGAAACTCATTACTTCAACACTTTACAATCTGCAATTATTTAAATGTCACTTAATGAGTTTCATACTTTTTTCTCAACTCTGTAAGAGGATAAAGCTTTTTTATTTTGCAGAATAAGTAATGTGTAAACTAATTTTCTTTCAAAAATCGCATTTTACTAGCTAAACATTGAATGTAGAACGGTCTCCAGAAAATTAAATTTTAATCACTTTACAAAATTTACTGTGTAGAAAAGCGTATGTAAATAACTATAAAGTAAAAGACTGGTTTGATAATTGCAAAACTGTGAGTTAATAGTCTGCAATTTATGAACTAAATTTGAATTTTAGTTTCATTTAAGGCGATGGACTATTTTTTATTTTATTTACCTTTTTCTTCATAATATGAGCATGCGGTATACGATAATGCTAATAATGTTACATAAACTTTAATTGTACACCATCATTATTATAGTAACGTCTTTATGCGCAATGTGTAATGTTTTGTTTATCATAGTTTTTTGCATACAACAACCCGAAAATGTTTCCTTAAATTAGGAATTTCGAAACAAGTTTTTATAATCAGGTTTTTGTATGTCTGAAGATAAATGTGTGAGTACTTGTACAATTTCTGACTGCTAAAAGATTCATAATTGTGCTACATCTTTTTTGAGTTGAGGAGAAAGAATAAGCCACGAACCTATGTAAAGTAACAAATTTGTAGCAAATATTTGAAGACTTGCAGATGCTGTTTCTCATATTATGAATCAAAATATGATAGTCAGAGAAGCTCTTACTTTTGAAGAGGTATTGAAGAGATTAACCCTTCTTTGCACCACGTGCCATATCTGGCACATACCTAAAAACAGTATAATTCTCATTATGTACCATGAAATTGGCCAATATGATCTCTGTTTCTGATCACGAACAGTCCAAAGGATGGAGTAACACTTATTTTGTTCGTGTCAGATAGCTTCTTTCGACAAAAAATTGGAATTTGTTCTTCAGAAACAAAAAAAAATCGATCAAGCTATGAAGGTAAGGTTTACTTTCATTATTTTTACCGAATACTTAAAAATATTAATATAAAAAAAGTTGCAGAGTGTTAAGCAGATAAAATGAATTATTTTAAGCTCATTTAGTTACAAAATATAGCAATACAATATTTAAAAACCGTAATTCTGTAAATATGGCACACACCATAAAATATCAAATTTTAACTGAAATTTTGAAATTTATTTATTTATTTATTTTTACTTTTTTTCCCATTATTAGACCGATATATAGCTTTCAAATATTTTTTTTTTCATAAAAATAGAAAAAATCGTGCAGTAAAGTGTTAAAAGACGAATCAAAACCTTATAAAGGAACAAAAAAGAAAAAAGAAGAATCTACTGACGAGAACAATAAGCATAAAAGTCCTCTAAAGGGAAAACGCAAGTACGAGGAAAGACAGAGTAAAAGAGAATGAAGATGTACTGGTAGAAGAAAGCTGCGATGGATAGCAAGAGGCATTCTTCAGTGCAGAAAATCGAAAAACCTACGATAATGCACAGCACAGGGATAGGTAACAGAAGACAGGAGAAGAAAAGCCAGTCAAAAGCAAGTAGCAAAGAATATCTATAAATAAATGTAGGGAGAGATGAAAAGCAAAAGAGAAGATAAAGAAACTTTGCTAGTAGATTTAACAGTCAATATGTTTCTGCTGGCTGATATTATTGGAGATGCAAAGTTTAAAACGCATTAAACTTACATTTACTAGAAGGATGAGACTGGAGAAAATGTTTTAGAAGTCACTGACCCAAGACTGCCAATTCTGCTAAATCAAAATTTGTTATAGTTGGGACAATGTCATTACCGAAGATTATCCCTCATTTTTTTTTGCAGGACAATACAAAAAAATCCCACTTCTATTAAAAATATACATAAAAGAAATAACATTAAATATATATACATTTGATAAAATATCATTAGTTTACTACACGGTGTACAAAACTGTTGTAAAGTCAAATAAACTTATACAAACATTAAAATAAAGTTAAAATATCTACGTTTCGGTCATCCTTCTATGACCTTCTTCAGGAACGTTGTCGTATATCTTCCAAAATTAGAGCAAAACCGTCTTGAGTTCAAAATGGGATTTTACAATATCGTCAGACCACAGCACTGGCTAAATTTTATTTTAATAACCCCCATAGTTTTATAGATTTTGATAATGCTAAAATTATAATTCCATGTAATACTGCAATAGATGGCCTTCAAAAAGAATCAATATAAATTATGTTTAGAAATGAAGAATTTTGTAATGATAACATATCTGTTAATATCCCTAAACTTTGGTTGCACATATTGAAATAATTTTTTGAAATTTAATCTATTCATCTTACATTTCCCAAAGTCAAGTATGCACTTCTATTTTTGATTTTAACAAAGTTTGCCTTTTGCATTTTAAGTTCTACATTCATTTACATTGCCTTACAATAGATGGGGCCACTGCAGGCCAAAATTGTTCATTTGATAGTATTTTATTCCTTTTTCATTTCATAGACGGCGCCATATTAAAATCATTCGAAATTGTAGTCAACTTTTTGCCTAATAGATGGTGCCATTGCATGCTTTCTGGATTGTAATTGGATAAAGTGACTTTTGACTGAATATATAACGAACATTTTGAACTCAAGACGGTTTTGCTCTAATTTTGGAAGATATATGACAACGTTCCTGAAGAAGGTCATAGAAGGATGACCGAAACGTAGATATTTTAACTTTATTTTAATGTTTGTATAAGTTTATTTGACTTTACAACAGTTTTGTACACCGTGTAGTAAACTAATGATATTTTATCAAATGTATATATAACTTTTTACGGTGTAATTGTCCAGTTCTTTTATTAACATTAAATATTTATAGAAAAATACGATTTGACAATCAAATGTTTTAAGTATGCATGAAATCTCTTTATTTGCATTTAATCCTACTACAGTTTATGCTAATATTGTTTTATATAAAAAATGAAGAAGAGAAATGCTTCATGGAATTAAGTAAGAAGATTTCCTAACTATGTCAATAAACTTGTTCTTCAAAACATTGTTGTCTTCTTGTTCATTGAATCGTTAACGAATACAAAGTACACTTCAGTTCAACTTATAAAAAGCCCAAAGAGGATTTAGCTAAGATTTTTCATCGAAAATTGGTTAAATCTGTATTTAAATAGAAGATTCTTCAAAATCCATGACCTATACTTTAACCTTTTGACATTTTTCGTTAATTTATTATGGTATTCAGAGAAGTGATTTGCGTGTTATTTTCGGATAGATTCAATTTATTATTAATTCACATCTATAATGAAAACAATACAAATATCTATGTTATAATTGTTTATAAAACTATTTATTTATATGTTTATTATAAGTTAAATTAAAGGTTAAATGTTTCGTATTTGTTTATATGTGTTGAATCCTTCCAGGGACAATTAATTATGTTGCTGTAACGGTAAATATCCATCAGAATTTACAAAAATTAAAAAATAAATAAATAACTACAATATAATTTTTTTTTCATGTAAATTAGAAAAGCAATAGTTTACTCAGAAATTCTGGTACAAACTTTGATTAAAATTAAGTCGTATATATACTATAGCACTGATCTTCAAAGGAATGAGACACATAAATTAGTAGAAAATCCTATAAAGACCACCGTCTCCTTGAATACAGTAACGCGCTTGCAACATCAATGCATAACTATATGTTTTAGTACTTTAGTCTGTTAAAATGCAGAAAGTACTCTTATTAAATTTTATGTTTGAATTTAGAAGATATCCGTCATTTATTCGAATTATGGAATTACTGCTAAGTAAAGAAAAGTACCAATAAAAATAATGATTTAAAAAACTGTACCAAATTCTAAAAAAATATCATTGTAAAACATCTAAAAAACTGCAAAAGAAATCAGTACTATTTATATTTGTCTAAAAAAAAAAAAAAAAAAAAAAAAAAAAAAAAAATAGGTTACATGCGTCAGAAATAGTTTTCTTTTTTTTATATAGTTTTTGTTTTAAAGAATCCTTGTTTCAAAAAAGTAATTTGAACATAAAGATTCCTAATGATTATAATACTATTCTTACAAAGTCAGATAATTAAATTCGCTGATCTCCTTTTCAACAGAATTACCTGCAAATTTTCTTAGAATACTTTGTTTAAGGGTCTTTTATATTCGGTAGATAAAAGAAGACATTACTTATTAACTTTTATTTATTTTTATCTGAAATGACAAAATTATATAATGTTCGCTTTATTTAAATGAATTTTTCTTTGTTTATATTTTAAATATTCTTTTCACAAATTTGATTTAAAAAGAAAATTAATTTTATTTCTTTTTTTTTTTAAGTATAGTGATAACAAAGTAGTAGTTTAAACATTTTTAAGATAAAAAAAAAAAGTAAATACATTTTGATTATATTCAACTATACTTGTGAATCATAAATATTTATGAATATAAATATTTATGAATAAATTATTTAACATCTTAATTATGATTAGAAATACTTACAAAAAAATTACAAAAAGAATTGCTTATAACCTAAAGTGTTGGAATTGTTTTTTTAAAATGATAATATAAATATTTAAAAAGTATGAAACTACTGTACAAATACGATATTTTTTATTAAATTGAGCTATATAATGAACGCTAATGTACAGGGTGTCCGGTCTCAACGGTGTCCAATGGCTAACTCCTAAATCGTTAGTCATAGACATATAGTTCCAATTACAAATATGTTTAAAATCAGGTAAAGAAATATTTTAAAAGCTATTTGGGTCCATAAAAACATTTCTTAAAAAGTTACGAAATTTAAATTTTTATACGGTCCCCCGGTCTTATAAGTTATATTTAGTAAAATTTCCCTTTTACACTGACAAGTAATACACAAAAAGTCCCGTTACTCTACGATTAAAATTGAGCGAGTAATAGCTGTTTAAAGTTAGAGCAAATTTATTGCTGCAAATTGGGGGTCATTCACAAATTTAGTCGAAATATAATTTCGTCAGATATATTAAAAAATGGTTGAGAGTAAAATTAACATTGCAATATAAATTTGAAATCTTTAATCATTCTGACACATTAATGCAAAATGTACATTTTATAATAAACATTTAAGAAGAAAGAAAAAAAACAGAATTTTTGTTAAATAAAATGACACTAAATTAACAGCCTCAATTCATTATAAAATGATACGTATTTTAAAATATTATTAGATTACACTAGACTGAAAAAGTTGGGTTATGTCATGTTTTTTAGATTTTGATAATTGATGCTTATGTATTATGTACCGCTGAATCTGAAAATGACCTTCATTTTTAACCATCACATCAGGATTTTTCGCAAATTTCAAAGTTAAAAAGTTCAAAGTTAAAATTGAATCCCCTTCCTCATCTCATCGGACCACTCAGCTATTTACCTGTAAGAATCCAAGGATAAGCAAAAATATCGAATAAATTATTGAATAAAATAAAATAAAATAAAACAAAACAAAAATAAGTTTTACATATGTTTTATAGTATTAAATTTTCGCTATATTTTAACTTACACATTTACGATTTGCAAAAAAATTCTAACGAGATGGTTAAAAATGATGGTCATTTTCAGATTCAGTGCTAAAAAGTACGTAAAAATCAATTATCAAAAGTTAAAAAACACAACCATCTCCTCTACTTTATAGTGTCCCATTTTTGTTATTTTTTTAATTTGACAATTTATGATTCGAGAAATATCCTGATTTGATGGTTAAAAATGAATGTAATTTTCGGATTCAGTGCTAAAAAATACATAAAAGTAAAAAAAAACAAACAATAGCAGTCTTTTATTATCTAATCTAAAACTTTTTCCAAAACTTTTTAGCGGTAATCTATCTGAATTTTTTTGTATTACCCTGTAAAATAAGTATAAATGGTAACGACCGAAAATCATAATAATATTAGATTGTTATTGGATTTACGCCACTATGTAAAATGTAAGCTCGAACGGATATTTAAAAGTGAGTTAAAGTTCGAATACAAATTTTGAACTGGAAAAACATACTTACGACCGTTGAAGTAACATAAAAACTTATAAAAATAACATAAATTTTTGTTAAAAGAAATCATAAAAGAAACTGTCTCAAATCCTGACAAAATAAAACATATTTTATTTTAGCCAATCTGAAACTTAATAAATGTTAACTTAATCGTAATACTTGTACAATTTTTTTCAAAGCGCAGATACACATGAAATAATATCTTCGAATACTTTAAGCACTTAGTATTTGACCCCTCTAAGCCAAGCCGAACTCATTTGTTTTCAGAGCAGAAAAATGGCATAAGTCATGCATTTTTAAAGTTTCATAACTCGCTTAATTTTAGTGTTATATGAATGGGACTTTTTTTTGTCTTACTTGTCAGTGTAATAGGAAAATTTTACTAAATATAATTTATAGAACCGGGGGACCGTATAAAAATTTAAATTTAGTAATTTTTTAAAAAAAATTTTTATTGACCCAAATCGCTTTTAAAATATTTCTTTACCTGATTTAAAACATTTTTGTAATTGGAACTATATGTCTATGACTAACGGTTTAGGAATTAGCCATTGGACACCGTTGAGACCGGACACCCTGTATAGCAGAATTTGAACATTATACTAGTTTTCAAAACTTTTAACTAAGTTCTAAAAGGATACATCTATTAGTTTCAAGCTATTTTTAACCTTATAAAACCCAACCCGCTGTTCGGCTCGGGTCGGGTTGGCGCTATATTTTTTCGTTGCTGGTCGGGTTGACTTCGAATTGTTTACCTACTGCTGGTGGTATTCGGATCGGGTTGAGTTTCATTTCTTCGGGTTCGGGTCGGTTTCGGATTGAATTTTGATCTTTGCGGCTCGGGTTCGGGCTTAAAATCTATATACAATAAGATCACCATAACGGTTTTCCTCCTGAAAAGTGGACACCTCTATTTGGCGAACACTTCAATTCCTAACACTTATATATTTGAACGCTTTTATCTATAGGGGGTACCTCTCAATCTACACAAACGTAACATGTGTATGTGTGCATATCAAACTATCACAACTACGATACATGTGTTTTTGTGAGCATCGAAACCGAAATGTTAATAATACTTTTCATATTTCGAAAGAACAAAACATGGTTCATAAAGAAAGAATAATCTATGATCGCATTTCTTATATACATATTTCTCACGCAGTAAATTTAATATGTACTCATTCATATTCAAATACATATTTATTTTCATCTGAAGCATGATTGTGCTCAAAGTTTTTGTGGAAATTCCATCAGCCTGGCTTTCGAAAAGCTAAATATGTCCCTCAAGTATTCTTCAAGTGTGAACGTGAACCCGACCCGCAAATAGAAATTTAGATTCATTTCGAGCCACAAAAATAAATTCGGGACAACCCGACCAGATGTTTGACTCTATTCAAAGATCCCGAGGTGTCCGCTATTCAGAGGGTTTACTATATTTAAATATTAAAGGATACAGATTTGTTCATTCTCTATGTAAAACATAAAAATTGTATTAGAGGTACAAATTTAGATTATTTTTCATAATGGAATTAAAAAAGGTTTTACTTTTCTTTCATTGCAGATTCTTGTCGGATCTGGTTAAAATTTTGCGCGTTCGGATCGGGTGCGAGATTAAATATGTCGGGTTTGGGTCGTATTGTAGGTTGCCGAAAATTAATTTTGTGGGTTCGGGAAGGGTTCCGGATCGAGGAATTTTTTTTTTCTCGGGTTCGGGTTGACTTCAAAATGAATACTCGGGTTGGCTTCGGAACACGATCCGACCTGCGCAGGACTCTAATGCAAGCAATGCAACACATGAAGTAAAAAGGCTCGTAAGCATATTTCGTGTCGATTATACAAAATTTGTTTCAAGCATCAATTAATTTTATTAGGCATAGCTACTAAACAAAAATGTACTTTTGGCTTTTATGAGATTTTTAGTTATTTATTAATTAATTATTCTTCTTATTTTTTATTTATTTATTTATTTATTTTTTTTTTTTTGTCAACATGAAAAAGTCCGAATTAACTCCTTATTGTCAGTCCAAAACATCTGTCGAAGAGTTTCTAAAGATAAAATAGATGTATAATAGGAGTGGATACTTAAGGTCTAATAAATTTTTAAATAAGTATTCTGTGATCACATCAATTTTTGTTACTAATAAAAACAGATATATTTAATTGAATCATTAGTAAATAATTAAACCTTTAAACACTTTGGAAAAATTTCTTATAATCGAAATTATACATTCAACTTCGATTCCTGTACGAAGTTTTTCTTCCAAATTTTTTTACATAAAATATAATATATTTTCAAAATGATCCCCATTCAAAGCGCCCCCCATTCCCCTAAACACGAAATAATAATTCGCCTTGGTGCAACGATAAAAATATTTATATCCAAACATAAGGAAACAAGGGGGATCCCACGTCCCGGTTGAGGCTCTCGCAAGTCCATTTGCCTCTGCTCGGAACTACCCGAGAGACAAGCCCCGCGACGCGTCCCGAAGGTCGCCGCCAGACATGCCCCGTCCAGGCAGCCCTCACAGAAGCTCCGGTCAAAGCGGCGCACTGTCCAGCGCACGTCACGGCGGTTATTCCCAAAAGAAGATGAATTGATCGAATACGATAATCCTCACCACCGAGCTAGAAGAGCCAAATGGTCTCTTCTCTTGGTTCCCGACCTAGTACACCCCGACAGCCCGCAGGATCCGAACACTTACAAAGGAGTCGGGCCCACGAACCTACACGAGGTTTCCCGAGCCGGAGTTACTTTACGAGGAAAACGACACTTATTAGAAAAACAAAATTTTATCCCTTTAAAAATTTATTCACATAAATTGTTTATAGAAAATCTAAAATGTAACTAAACAATTAGAAAATCTGTAAGAATAACGTACGAAAAGTTAAAAAGAAATAAAAATCACCGTACAAAGAATTATATTGCTTAAATCATCAATAAAAAAGAAGACGCAAACTTTACTTTTTTAGTTATTTAAACTCTGAGTGCCATGAAAGAATTCCCAATGGCACGATTAGTTTGAATTTATTAGTTCCCAGAATTTATTAGTTCCCGAGGACATGATTGAATAATAAATTCTTATCTTATTCATGTCGATATCTACCCATCAATGGAAAGATCTAAAAACTCAACAGTAAGGAAATTTGTTTTTATATATCTTTTCTTTAAAATGTGACAAAAATAAATAGTGTGAAATTTGTGGAAGAGTTAAAAACCTTTGATTTACGTACAGTCGTGGGGAAAAAAGTAGACACCCTATACTAACTCTGCAACTAATTTTAATAGAAAAAAGTTACTGGTACCAAACGATTAGAAATAAAGCCTACTTTTAAATGATGTATGTAAAATTTGTTTAGGAGGTCATCTATAAATCAAAACAAGATCAAACTTTGTTTTTTCAATGACAACACCTAATTTTGGCAACATATTTTTAAACTTTGGTTCAAACTATGCCTAGAAACGAAATTTCAAGTCATTTGCATGATAAGGTTTTGAATTATAAACATTCAAAATTCAGAGTTTTAATGTTAAATTACATTTACATATTTTTATTAATGTCTCCCAAAATTATAATCCTAAAATGATTTTTTTGTATGGTTATAATACTAAAAAACCCTTAACAAAAATACATTAATTTAAAAAAATTCTAAAGTGAATTATGAAATTATTATTCGAGAAAAATTTGAATTGCAATCTACAACTTTTTCGATAGATTTATATTTATTATGTTCTGCTTTATGCGAATTCTCAATTTCAAATTTTAAGTAGATTTTTATTGAAATATTTCGTCTGGCAATTATCGAAACATAATAAGCGAGTGAAACGTCATATTGGCCAGAAAGAATACATTAATAGAAATGACACAATTCTTCTATAGCATTTCAACAAATGGGTACCGAACTTTAATTTGAATACAGCCCCTAAAATAGGCTCATTTTTAAATAATTATTTTCTCCAGAACTAATATTATGAATTTCATGAAAATTTGGACTTAGGCTAATTGAAGAACGTAGAATGTATTTGTGGTGTAAAATGCGGGTATCGCTATTGAAAAAAAACAATGTTTGAATTTGTTTTTATATGTATCCCTCCCACCCCCACCCAAAAAAAAAAGCAAATTTTATATACAGCTTTTGAAAGTAGACTTTATTTCCAATCGTTTGGTGCCTGTAAGTTTCTTCTACGATAACTTCTTGCAGATTTAGCAGGGGGTGTTTCCTTTTTTTTCACACCACTATACATTTATTTCCCCATTATGTCCCACCTTGTACATTGAGAAAAAAAATTGATTTAATTGCCTTTTTAAGGAAGTCCATATTTGTTTCGATTGTAAAAAGTTCCTCAATTATTATTTTATAATTATACATAACTGACGCTTGAAAAGCAAATTTCAAACATTAATTTTAGGTACTAGGGTTTCTTAATTTTTAATTTCGTTATATCTCGCTTTCGGTTATATCACGTTTTCATCTTGTCGCCCAGGAAATGTATTATAATAAGGGACAACTATAGTTTGTTTTATTAATTTTAGTATTATGTCTCTCTATTTTACCCTTTCCGGCGCAGAGCACTTCAATTACTAAAATGATGTGATGAATGACTGACACCATAATTTACAAACAAATTCATTTGGAAATAATAAAAGACTTTATGTCCCATACATAATAATGGAAAATCGTTGTAACAAAATTCTAGTGCCAATGTGGCATTTGGGAATCCATGTAATTGAACAGTGAGCGACAAAGGGTTAATATAGGAGATTTGTACCTCATTCAATCCTTTAATATAAAAGTGCACGTCCTTCTTTAGCATTGAGTTGGTATGTTACAATATTTTAGAATTTAAAATAAATATTTAACATCTCAAAGATTTTTTTAGCTTTTACAATGCCATATTATTTTGTTATTTTAATCCCAACTTCTATTAATTAGCTACAGTTAAAAAAACTCAATGTAAACAATCATTAATAAAATGTGTGGACGGTATTTAAGGGTTTTGAGAATAGCATAGGCGTTTTCCTGCTTTGGCACTAAATTTAGTTGTATTAATACATACTAAATGTAAATGTATATTAATGTACACTATAAGGCCAAAGGTGACCGGTCACTTGCAATTTTAGACGTTTTAAAAAATATCTAGAAAAATACATGAGGAATTAACCTGAAACTGCAGAGATGTAAACAGTATGGTATAGGTCAGATATTTCCGCAAAGATTTTTTCCCGAAACCCTATAGGGGACCGTCAACAAATTGAAAAAGAACTACAATCTTTTGGATAACCATGTAAAAACTAATGTAGCAAAAGCGTTCAAACTCAAGATTATTAATAAGTGGCTTATTATAATATACTGTGTTCATTTTTATGAGGATAGCATGTATACGCGTAGAGAAATTAAGGTTTTTATAAAAACAGTCCCAAATTTCGCCAAGTTTTTTGCTTATAATTTGCAGAGTTCTTGATATAAAAGAAATTTCTTTTCAGAAAATATGACAAACAACATTGTATACAATATTCTGTAATCAGAATTTAAAAATAATAAAATTTGATGAAAAATGAGCAGGTTTACTAAAAAATGATTCACTGCACATGCAGGAATACAATCAAAATATAGTACGCATAATATATTAGCTAAGTATACAGAGCAACATTTGTGAAAGTCTCAAAATCATAGCTTGAAAATTCTGAAGATTATCGTCGATAGAATAAACTCAAAATCCGTTGTTCCCAAAAAGGAAGCAAAAAGATGACGGGTTGTATCCAACTATAGTAGTACGTGAAATATTGTGTACGCTATCTTGGCAATGATCAACAGGTATTTGTACAACCCCTCATCTTTTTGCTTCTTTTTGGGAACAACGGATTTCGAGCTTATTCTTTCGACGATTATTTTCAAGCTATGATTTTGAGAGACTTTCACAAAAGTTGCTCTATATACTTAGCTAATATATTATGCATATTATATTTTGTTTGCATTCGCACATGCGCAGTGAAACATATTTTAGTAAACCTACTCATTTTTCATCCAATTTTTATTATTTTTTAATTCTGATTGTAGGGTATTATGTACAATATTGTTCGTCATATTTTCTGAAAAGAACTTTTTCTTATATTAAGAACTTTGAAAATTATAAGCAAAATACTTGGCAAAATTTGGGACTGTTTTTATTAAAACCTTAATTTCTGTGAAAAAAAAAAGGTTTGCTAATTAAATCGTAAAAGTGCGGAAAAGTTGTTACTCGTCAATTTGAACACAGGGAAAAAAAATTTAAATCGAAAAATATTTTCCGTTCGCACATCGCGTTCAAAGTTTTCGAATTTGATCAAAAATTGAACAAATAAACGAAAAATCGCAAAAAATGTAAAATGTGGTAGATCGAACTCATTTTTTGTAAATATTCCTTGAGTACGATGGATAAAAAAAATATCACATATACACACATATATACCACAGAATACACACCTCTATCCTCTTCCAACCCAACCCAGGGGCGAAAAAGGCCAATTTTCGTAGATTTAAACCAAATTACAGTATGTGTAAATAGTGACCAATCGACCTGATTTGTGTGTACATAAGGCAACCTTCCCTGCAAAGAGGAAATTGCTGGCCAGCAGCAAGATAAGTACTGGCAATGATGGAATGATGGAGAAGTGCTGGCTGATGATCTACCACTGCATGACCACTGCTGGACAGCTTCAGTCAACTTTGCTCTTGGAAATCATCAGATAAAATTCTGGTGGGTATCCGTTCTATCTCATGCGCTGGCCCACCACTATATGGAAGTGCACGAACTTTTGCAGTATTATTGCTGGAAACCCTTACGCTGGGTTGCGCTGCGAATATCGAAGAAATTGAGTATTGGAACACAAATCTGAAATTAATATCTTAACACAATTTAAGCTGTGAAGCTAATTTTTTTTTTTAAACTGTAAAAAAATGTAGCACCACTACCACCAACAAAATAAATAAGTAAATGAATAAATAAATAAATTCTTTATTTCAATGCACTTTTTTTTTCTCCTTAAATCTGGTTTTACTAGGTTACAAAGGATTTCGGTCTTCATAATTTACGCAGTTCAGAATCAATAATAAATAAAAGCTTATAAATTACTTAGGATTTCTATACAATAGAATAATTTCTATGCCAGTTTAATGATTGGGAACGTAAATCACAAAAGAAACAAACTTGAAATTGTGTAATGAGAGCTTGAAAACTACGAGCAGTCGTAGCGTACGCTGAAAGCACTTGTTCATGTCTGATCACGAAAACCAGACAGCATCGTGCGCTTTCAGTACTTGGGAGGGTGACCACATGCAGTTCAAATATTTCTATTATAGACACTTGTACAGATATTTCGATAGCTCTTTGTGAAACTAGCTTATAGAAAAAAGAGCCATAATTTTATAATACTTTGTTTTTTTTATAGAATTCTATAAGAAATTTTTGTAAGGGAAAGTGCTGGGCCAGCAAAGAAATAGTAGTGGGATAGATGCTAGCAGCGCAGGAAAAGTGCCGGATTGAAGTAATGTGATGGCATACCAATGCTGGCCTGCTGTTGGCCATCACTGATGGGCCAGCTGCATTCGGCTAGGACACTTTTCGACAGGTTTAAGTAATGGCACCCTTGCACTTTACCGCTGATGGCACTGCTGGCTGCCATCTTTTTTCCAGCTGATGGCCTACTGTTTCTTTCTTTGCTGGGTTGAGTCTAAAAGTCGAAAAAAGTACCACGTCCTTTTCTCCAGATGGGTACGAGAGGTCTAAATGGTGCAGTTCTTAGCCCGTCCTTTTAAGGGTGACTCGGGAGTCACCCCGGGAAGGTGGCTGCACCGCCAGTCCCACCCACTCCCTAACCAACTAACCAGCCAAAATCTGGCGTGGAGAATTATCAAGATCCAAATGCAGATTCAGGTACTGTGAATTCTGATTTAGAGCCAAATTTTAGGACGGTAGCACCAGAAGCAAGGGTGGCTCTTTTGACACCATCACGTCACTCATGCCCATATAAACTTTTGAGGAGGCCTGTGTTACCGATTTGACAATGCGCTCTCTACGGCTTGCGTATGACATGGTACGTCTACGAGATTCAATGAAAGAGTTCGCTTTTCAAAACTGGGAATCAAGTCTGCAATTTCAGCTGAAGAAATGTTTACCAAAAGAAGTGGGCAGGTAATCTTGGTTTCAGACCAATTTACGATGTCATAATAATCATTGATGTCAAAATTTATGGCCGGAACTGGGAAAGTTTTGAGGAATTTGCCCTTTGTGGGAGTGCCTTTGGATTTTAGTACCCGCCAAAGTCCCAGCTCTCGAAAGTACTGCCCATAATCCACAACTATTGAAAGAAGAAGGTTTTCTGAATGAGCAAACAAAGCGTTTGTTTGAAAGACCTGCTTCACCACTTCTCGGACTTTTGGAGGTAAGCTATTGCATTTCTTGAAGTATTCAAAAATATGTTTCGGTCCCTCAACTATTGAAGATCTTGTCTTAATTCGAACCATAGATCATAATGTACCACTGCCATAATATACGTGACAATGTTGATGAAATTTTCTCGTGGGGTTTCCAGTGAAACATACAATACAGTCTCAGTAACCTGTTTGCTGTCATTAACCACCCAGAATGCGATGTTGATTTCGGAGCCTGATTCGCTAGGTCTGAGGAACAGCACCCAACAGCAGTGGAAATGGCAATGTCGTGCATACATCTCTTATCTTTACTCAGAATTTAAGAGTCAATGTGTGGAATGTGGCACTCAATTCTCTTAAAAGAACTACAGGCAAAGACTCGCAACCAGCTAGCTGTTTGCAAAAGTCCAAGAAGCGTTGAAGAAGGTCATTCAAATAATTTTTTTTCTTTGCCCATCCAGAAAACCTTCTCCTATCAAAGGTAGTGGATGATAGGCAGCACGTTCAACAGCTGGGACTTCGGTGGGTACAGGATTCCAAAAACACTTTCACAAAGGCAAAATCCGTTAGAAATTTTCTAGTTCCGGCAATAAATTTTGACGCCAATGATTATTATGACATCATAAATTGATATGAAACCAACATTACCTGTCCACCTCTTATGGTAACATTTCTTCTACTGACGTTGCAGATTTGATTTCCAATTGGGTGAAAACTATTGATTGGGTAAAGCCAACACTTCTTTTGAATCGGGCAGACATGAAATGTCATACGCAAGATGTACAGCACAGTGTCAAGCTGGTAACAAAGGCCTACTCAAAAGTTTATGGGTATGAGCAACGTGAAGGTTTCATAATAGCCATCCTCGCTTCTCGTGCTACCATGATAAAACTTGACACTAAACCAGTATTCGCAGAACCTGAATCTGCATGCGGATCTGGATAAGTCTATTAGCCCATATTTTTCTTTATTGGCTCGGTAGATTGTGGGTATGACTCGCGGTGTAGCCACATTCCTGTGGTGAGTCCTGAAACGTCCTTTGGAGGATGGGTCAAGAACTGCACAATTTCGACTTCTCGTGCACAATCTCGACTTCCCCTCCGGGAAAAATAACTGGATATTTTTTTCGACTTTTAGCCTCAAGGTTGCGTTATGTACAAAAAATCAGGTCGATTGATCAATATTTACACCTCCTGCAATTTGCGTTAATTCTACGAAAATTTGCATTCTTCACACGTTTGAGGGGTTTGGAAGGGGATAGAGGTGGAGTATGTGGTACTTTTTTCTCCACTCTACACCTCAAGACCATGCTATGTACAACAGATTAGTTCGATTGGACAAAATTTTTAATTTTTACGATTTTTTTAATATCTGTTCAATTTTTGTTCAAATTCGAAAACTTTGAATGCGATGCGCAAACGGAAGATATTGTCCGATTTCAAAAAAATTTTTTCACTGTGTTTATATTGACAAGTAGCAAATCTTCCGCACTATTACGATTTGATTTGCAAACTTTTTTGTTTTTCACTCTGGTCTAGTATACATGCTATCCTCATAAATTTAACACAGTATATTACAATAAGCGACTAATTAATAATCTCGAGTTGGAAAGCTTTTGCTACATTAATTTTTATAGGGTTATCCAAAAGATATTCGTACTTTTTCAATTTGTTGACGGTCCCCTATGGGGTTTCGGGAAAAAATCTTCGCTGAAATATATGACCTATACTATACTGTTTACACACCTGCAGTTTCAGGTTAATACCTCATATATTTTTCTAGATATTTAACAAAACGTCTAAAACCGCAAGTGACCGGTCACGTTTGGCCATATAATGTATACACAACTGTATATACTAATGTAAACTAAAAATATATATACTAATGTACTGTATATACTAATGTACACTAAAAACTTCAGTTACTAATGTGTACTAAATGTATGTTATATGCACTAAATATATTTGAACAAAATATATTTGTATTTTTTTTTTCAAACTTTTAGTAGGAAAATGTACTCCTGCATTGGACCTTGAATTGGTATGTTTATATATTTAGCATTGAAAAAAAATATTCAACAACTTAAAGATTTTTTTAGCTATTATACTACCATATATTTTTTTTGTTGTTGTTTTAAACCTAACTTCCATTACTTAACTGCAGTTGAAAAAACTCGATGTATACAATCACTCGTAAAATGTGTGGACTGTATTTAAATGTTCTCGGAACATAAGAAGTGTTTCCTTTGTTTTAGTATCTTACTGTATTTTTAAGAGTAGAAAGAAGAATATCTCAAAACGTAAGAAATTTTTTTTTTTCTTTTAAATTTCGTTTTGCTTCTATTTTTTTACTGCAACACATTTTCTAGTATTTAACTAAAATTTTAAATGTTAATGTATAGAACCAATCGTAAAATATGTAAACTGTATTGTGCTATCAGAATAGAATAAGTGATCAGCTCTTTGATATCCTATCATGTGGTTTAATGCTGGAAAGAGGATTATTTCAAAACTTTTCCCTGTTTTGACAGTTGTTTTAGCATATTACAGTGTGCTTTAATGTTAGAAAGAATAATATTTCAGAAACCTGACACACTGCTATTTTGTTTTCTTTACTTTCACAATTTTTATACTTTATTACATCATATTTTCAGTTAGCTTAAAATAAAATTATTAAAGTGTAGAATTATTATCGTAAAATCTGAAGTCCGTATTCAAGTATTACCAGAACAGAAGTGATCTCTTGATTTGACACTCTTGAATCACTTCAGTGCTTTTTGTACCGTTACAGTATGCTTTTACACTGTCTCTTTTATTAATTATCTTTTATATTTACATACAAAGTATTATTTTTTCTTAGATTCGAAACACTGTATTTAAAAACTAGTGGCGTGAAGTAATTTTCACCTTGTTATTAACCCCTTGAGGGGGCCCACCTAATTTAAACAAGATAGTCACCAGAAAATGTTTACTAAATTTTATATTTTTAACTTTGGAGGAAAATAGTTGAAAAATTGCTTTTCCTTATTTAAAAATAAAAGTTTTCGATTATTCCGGTGATAATTTAATATTTAGAGACATTTTTGCTTGCCCCTCAAGGGGGTAATATAAACTTTAAAACATACTTATAATTACTTAAAAGGTGACTCAAACGAATAAAGATATTATTTAATACAACCCTGAGATCTTTCAAATGAACACGCATTAAATTTCAAAGGGAAAAGATCATTGGACTGAACTTCACTTGAGCATGCGTAGTATTTTGTTTTTGTTTTTTAAACTTGTTTTCTATTCAGTCAGTCATCTTTTCCCTTTGAAAATGAACGTGTGTGCGATTGAAAGATCTCAGCGTTGTATTAAATAATACCTTTATGTATTTGTGTCACCTTATAAGTAATTATAAGTATGTTTTAATGGGCTGCTGAACTTCGCTCGCGCATGCGTAGTATTTTATTTTTGTTTTTTAAATTTGTTTTCTGTGTTCAGTCAGTCATATTTTTTCTTTGAAAATGAACGCGTGTGCGTTTGAAAGATCTCAGGGTTGTATTAAATATAATCTTTATATGCTTGTGTCACCTTTTAAGTAATTATAAGTATGTTTTAAAGTTTATATTTTTTATTATTCAGTATTAGTATAGTTTCATTTCAGTAGTATCTTTTATAGCTTCATACGCCACATATTTTTACAATTGGCTTAAATTAAAAAAGTTAATGTCAGCAATTATTAGTAAAGAAGTGCACTACACTGTAAAAAAGAGACATATTTCTCAATATAGGAATATATAATATAACCATAAACAAAAATAGACAACAACTTCCTCAGGATGATCCACAATTACGAAAAGTGCTCCTTATCTTGAAACAGCCCAAAAACCCAGTTTCATTTGTTGCCACCGAATTTCGGAAACGTTTCCGAGTAGTTTTACTGCAGTTTCCTCAATCTTGAATAGAGGTATTCTGGATGCTATCGATTTTCCATTAAACAATTTCATGTTCAACAAATGTATTTACAACAAATGTAAAATACGATTTCACCAACACTTCAAAATAGGCGTTTGTTTCAGCAATAACGTCATTATTAGGGCCAAAAATGTTTTCCACCGAGCCATTTTTTCTATTTAGAAATAGAAAATAATCGCTAGGGGCTAAATCTGGCGTATATGGTGGATGTTGAAACAGTTCGTATCCTAATTCATGGAATTTTGCAATGGGGCAGACACAGGTGTGCACGCGTACATTGTCTTGATGAAAGAGAATTTTTTTCTTCGCGAAACGATGTTTTTCTTTCACAACATGATTGAAACGATCCAATAAGTTAGCATAATATTCTCCATCTATCGTTTTGCCCCTTTCAGGGTAATAGACGAGAATTATGCCGGATTCATCTTAAAACACTGTAGCCATAACTGTGTTCGCAGATAAGGTCGCATTAGACATTTTTTGCACAGGTTGGCCACGAAAAACCCACTGTTTAGAGTATTCTTTAGTTTCTGGTGTACTGTGATGAATTCATGTTTCCTGAACAATGTTATTAATCGATGCAAAAAGAATTTCGAGTGCGCTTTAACTTCGCCAATAATTCTTTTGAAATTGACACGTAAGTGTGTTTAATGTCAATAGTACGCAATCGCGGCACCCATCATGCGAAAAGCTTTTTCATATCCAAATGAGATATTAAAATATTTTGCACCCATTCAGTTAAGATGCATAAAGTCTTAGCAATCTCGCGCACTTTCATTTATCGAACGTTTATCACAGTATCGTGGGTGTTTTCAATCATTTCTGATGTCATAAACTCAGTTGGACGACTTGACATTCTTCATCAAAAATGCTTGTACGGTATAAGTGAAGATTCCCAAAATTTTTAAGGAGCCAGTGGCCCCTAAACCCAAATAATCCAATCGCCATATTGTGAAATAAATGTATAAAAGCGATATAGGGATGGGGAAACAATTCGTGAATTCAAAGTAAAAACCAAAAAATCTAAATATGGTACAAAAACACACACACAGGCTAATTACATCGAATGTGTATATTTCATTTAATCACACAATTCTTTTAATTTGGATATAAATTGAGTATCACTCGAGGTTATATTATAGTTTCACAGTTTAAGAAATATTTGTTTGTTTGTTTTTTACGGTGTGTATTAAAATGTTTTCAGAATAGAAATAGTGTCCTGCTTTGATACTTGCTGTAATAATACGTACAATATGTTTTAACAGTGAAAAGAAGAATACTGTAAAATGCCGTTTATCCGAACATGTCGGGACCGACCCTAGTTCGGATAAGCAAATGTACGGATAAATGGACAAATAATTTAAAGAATGTTTCTGACTATATTAAAACCTTCGCACGTTATCTAAGCTTAGGACTGGCAGCACCAGTGAGTGCTGGAGTGTTTAATTTTTTTCTCTTTTATCATTTTCTGAACTCCAGAAATTATTATTTAAGCAAAAAAGCTTTTGGTTGTTGCGTGCTTCAACGAAGACATTCTTTTCGATGTTGCCATATCTCTAACACCGTAACTGAATAGGATCAACGTTCTTCTGCTGTTAGAGCCATTTCTTAGCTGTTTCCAAACATTCAAATGCTTCGTTATGTGATGGACCTGGGTTATTTTCTGAGCATTCGTTTTCATTTTTTTCACTTTCTTTTTCATCATGAATCTCATCCACAATATCCTCCTCATTTAAAATCTGATACTCAGGGCCATGTTATTTCATTATTTAAACATTCGTTAATTTCATTTTCTTCATAGCTTAGGATTCTTCCCATTTCATTGATTGTTTTGCACATACGTTCATTTTCCATTTGCTAATCTACTATATTTTTCTTTCCTTTATTTAAAACTAGCTGTTACCCGTGACGTCGTTCACGTAACATAAAAAGAAGAAATTAATTAATTAAGTAAAGCATTTCCCTTCCGATAATTAAAAACATATATAATAAACCAATTCTTTATCACATTTTATAGGAGACAATCTCTCCATATGTACATTACGCTATCGCACGTGGCACAGAATGCGCAATTATTTGTTAATTGTTTAATGGCAACGCCCAAATGAAACGCATCTCATTGGTTATTGAAAAACATTTAATGCATCCCCATACCTATAAGGGGGTTACCTTAGGGAACCCTGTTCTGTAGCCAAATACCCTCAAGTTTGTCGTCAAAAGTGACGCTAACTTGGCGATATCTCTAGTATTTCGCCAAATTCCCATAGACTTCCATTATAAACAAATAGGGTTTACTTGCTTACAGAAAATTAACAAATTGAGATATTTTAATGCAACAAAAACTGATATTAGCTTAAGGGATTATATTAATTATATTTAACCCTCTCTCTGCGTATTTTTTTTAAAACCAAAATAGGTTCAAAAATTGCGCATTTTTTATTACATGTTTCAAAACTATATATAGCTTAGAAGCTTAGAGTTTAAATATGTAAACATATTTTGTAAAAGAGTTCAGGATCTTAGATGAGATAGGGTTGGGTTGGGTTGATTTTTGACGGCCAATTATCTACAGGAGGGATACAGGCCCGGGGGGAGCACCCTCCGTGGGGGTCTTTCTAAGGGAACCTAATCCGTATTAACGCATGGAAGATCCACGGCTCGAAGAAAACCACGAAAACTCCGAACGATTAGGCCGACGGGCGCGATTGGGATCGAACCCAGCACTTCCCGTCTACCAGCTTCGAGAGCAGAACCTCTCGGCCACTGGTGGGGCTAGATGGGATAGGATATTAGAAATTAGGCGAAATCAAGGCTGTTACTGGAGACTATTTTTATAGTCTCGCACCACTATTGTAAAAAAAATCAATTTTGTAGTACAGTTATCTTGTAGATGTTGTTAAAGTCTATATCGAATTTTTGTATTTAAAAAGTGATCCCAGTTGAATTAAAAAATAATCGGCAGTGGAAAAAATGAATCCCGAGGAAATCTCGGATTGCGCAAATTTTGCTACTTTTATGTTGCCCGAGGAAATCTCGGAATGCGCAGCGAGAGGGTTAAGGGAGTCCAAGTAAATTAAATTATGAATAAACGTAACATGATGCAATGCTTAGCATGAACATAAATTTTAAGGGAGGCCAAACTGGTCGCCAGGGCGGCTAGTATGAGTAATTTAAGGTATTTCTTTATTATAGGATCATTGACATACGCTGAACCAGGATGTCTGTTTACATTATGACGTAATAAGCAAATGGCACAGATGTCATATACGCCTCGGGGTACCTAATTGCCGCCAAAATAGATTATTTTGCTTGACTTGGTAACCCGGCTATTGTTGTTTATTTATTAATAAATTGTTTATTTACTTTAATTTTCTTTTAAAATTACATAAATTAATGAAACTTTTTATTTATTTATTGCTATTTCCTTTTTTAAGTAATAGAACATAATTTAAAAATATACATGTAATTGGTATTCGAAAACGATGTTTTCCCCAAATCGGCGTCAAAAGCAGATCGCGCCAATCCAGGTGCGTATATGGCATCTGTGGCAAGAAAATTATCGGATGATACTTTTTTATATGTTTTACAATCATACTTTGCATCAAAGGTGGGCGAAGAAATGATCATCTAGAATATTATTAAGTCTTTACTACACAAAAAACAAACCTGTTTACAACGATGCATTTCTTTTCCAACAAATGTGTTTCTCTAAAAAAAGCAAATTGACTACGAACCCGATTACAGAACATAACCTTTCTATCTAGTTAATTTTTTACTTTTTAAGAATAAAAATACATATTTCCTGTTAGTCATTACGTCATTTTCGACACTGATAATTTTACTGTGCATATTATTGACATTTGCTATCCGTTCGCTCTTCAAAAATTTTTATTTTTTATTTTTAAATGTTAAATTAAAATTTAAATCTTTATGTTAACCATGCGCAGACGATAAACCGTAAGCATTGATAACAATTTTCTTTAAATAATAAGAATTAATACTATAACACAATCTCATTTTATTTCAACATCAAAGCATATCCGTTTTATATTCCATATATGACGTCACATTTGCCTTCATTCCGCACATACTCAAAATCCATGCACCTTGTATTATTAAAAATACTTGAAAATTTCCTTTTAAATCTTTCAATCAGAAATTAAATTATTATTCTGAGTTTTTATCTTTTGGCAACGAATAAAGGAAGATTGTTAAATTTTATCGGGAAAATGTCAATTCATTGCGTATGAAAAATAATGAAATTTTGGATTATTAAGCAAAATATTTGAATAAAATAAATTAAACATAGCCTATGTTCATTTCCAGGTTGTAATCCATCTATATGCAAAGATACAAATGCTGTTCAAAAATTCATCCGTTTTGATATTGACTTCATTCAAACTTTCGGACACACATTGACATTTATAATATTATAAGGATTTTATTCCAAGCCAATGGATAATAGGGAGTTCGGCAAAAAAAAAAAAAAAAAATTGGGGGAGAAATAGGTTGTTCAGATAACTGGAAGTTCGGTTAATTATTTTTTTTAATAGGTTGTTCGGATAATTGAAAGTTCGGTTACTTCGTGTTCCGATAATCGGCGCTCTACTGTATTTCAAAACGCAAAGCAATGGTTTCTTAACTTTTACAGAATAGCAATTTTTTTATTTTATTATGGAAAACTTCCTAATAATTAGTTGAATTAAAAAAAAAAAAAGTAAAGTATGACCATCAATCGTAAAATTGTGTTCTCTGTATTTTAGTGTTATCATAAGAAGTAAATATAATTCTATATGAAATGTAACTATTTCGTATTTATGTGTAATTTTTACAAAGAAATGAAATTCTTTCTGCTAAATAAGAAATCTTATAACATAATAATAAAAATAGCATTTGCCATAAAATGAAGTCTTTTTATTAATTTAGTATTATTTTTATAGTGGATATTATTAATTTTAATTTTAATTTATTAGAAGTAATTATTTCTAGTTACATATTGTTTAATGGATCCCAAACCTTAAAATAGACCGCAAGTTTGATTTTTATTCAATAATATTCGAATGGTTTGTACTATGTTAAACAAGCAGATTCTCTAAATTTTTAGTTTAAAGAATTGTTAACTAACGTTGTACTTCAGCGAGCTCACATACAGCATAAGGTTTGCGTGATTTTTATCATCATCATAAAGAAAATTTTATTCAAAAAGTTTAGCTTAATGCTCACATGCACGATTTTGTGAAAATGACTACTTTTATTTAACGAAAGTTTAACATATTGTATTGTAAATAATTACTCGGAATAGGATTCAGAAATTTAATCCTCCAGTTAATATCCTTCCGTACGTTTCTCAATGTTTAAAAAAAAATGCCGTTTCATGCCTTTTATGAAATATATTTTTATGAAATAAAAAAACAAGGTTGATTTACATAGTAAGCTAGTTTATTAGGACAACTTGTATGTTTATTAGAAAAAACACTTTTCTGTGTTTGCGTGATATACTCATTAAAAGACCACTTTAGACACCGGCGACATTTGCAAGCGAATGTTAAAACGATGAACGCTTTCTTTTCAAATTTCTAGTTTTCATTTCAATATTTTATAATGATTATTTTTTCATAGAATAACTGAGATCGATGTCTAACGTTATCGCATTGTTTATTTTCGGTTCTTTCTGTTGGCACTTTCAAATTTGTAACCAACAAACCAATTTCCTTTTAAAGTAACTAGGGGATCGTACCCGGGCTTCCCGGGTAAAAGTATACAGATGAAAAAAAAATTTATTTGAAAACTAATAATTTTTTTATATGCAATAAATTTTTTAGACTGACCACTTGCATTAAAAAAACATTTCTCATACAGAAAATACGAATTATACAATCAAATATTTTTTTCAAATTTATCAAAAGCAATATTTTCTTATTAGCCGCATGCTAAGAGTTATTTGCCAAGATTTTGCTACTTATGGCATCCTTTTATATTCTGATAATTTCAGAGCTTAAACATGTCTGGTTAATTTGTGTTTTATTTATATTATTTTATTTATTTATTCATACGGAAGTTTTTTTAAAAGGGATATTAGCGGTAAGAAAATGATGAACTCTTTATTTTGTTTTAAGGGCAAACGGATTAATCTTTCGTAATCGAGCTCTGCACGATATAGATAAATTAAAAAATATGTCATGCTTTAAAATTGTTTTTAAAACCATAGACAATCAGTAAACTGAGATGAGCAAACAAATTCCATTTGAAAACAAAATCCTATTTGGTGATCTAAAAATTTAAATTGTACGATTATAAATATGTTAGATTTGTGTTTTTTCAATATTATTCTTTTATTTGTTTGTAACAGAAGTATTAATTTCTTTAATTTGTCTTTCACAAATATGTTAGATTGGTGGTTTTTTAAATATTATTCTTTTATTTGTTTATAAAGGAAGTATTAGTTTCGTTATACAAAAATAGTCAGAAACAAATGCTGAAAAATGTTTGTTGCTTTATGTGCAAAATGTTTATTATTATTATGTACTGAAACCGGCACGTGATAAAATAAACTTTTTAAAAAATCCTGCTTAAAAATTATTTTAGAAAATATAATACATCTGCCAATGAATACAGTTTTTAAACAAATTGCATTTGAAAGTAAATTTTTTTCCCTATGCGACGAATATTGAAAATGTACGATGGTCAGAAGATTAAAAAATTGCAGTAGCGAAAATTTCAAGAGCGAAATTTGATCGTGAAGTGTTGCCATTCGCAAAATGACGTCAGTGTTACGCTCAGATACACATGATTACACATCGGTTATTAGAGACACACATCAGTTATTAGGATGTGGTTATCAATTGAGGCTTTTATGCTTGGATTTTCATAATGAAAGCAGCAATTGTCACCTTCTCAAAATTTGCATACGCACTTCTCATATCTATATTCATCATGTTTAAAAATTTTGTATTTTGTTTGATCATTTAAAAAACATTTTGACTCAAAACTTGAAGTCACGATTGTCAGCAACATCTTTTATGTGAACAGACGCACTCTTTACTTGAGATCCTAATCTCAATTCCGGAGAGTAAAAATTACCGTACTTTATGTTTTTTAGACGCATTTGTGTTAAAATGTTTAGTTTTATCTAAGAAAATGATTGTTTTCTTTTAAACATGACTTCATTTTCACTTAAATAGGCATTTCGCCTAGTGTCTGAAACTTAGTATCAGTACACATGCAGAAGGAAAAACAAAATGGAAAATTTATTAGGAAAAGTGCGTGTTTTCAAAAGCAGTATATCATTTTCCGTTATTTTGCCCCTAATATAATATTCTGCTCCTATTGGGATTTTACGCAACTAAACCCTATACAACAATTTTTATCAACAATTTTGAATTTTTATCAGAAAACAGCATGAATAAAGTTTAAAATACCTCATTATTTCTCTCTTGTCTGCAGTAATGAAAGCTATCTAATTTTCATCATTTTGAAGAAATTTCATAAAATGCTTTTAAAATTAAAATATAAAAGTGCAGATATTTTAAAAAAAAAAAAAACAGATAATGCGATCACATCTACAAAGAGAGAGCTTTCAGTTAAAAAAAAAAAAAAAAAAAAAAAAAAAAAAAAAAAAAAAAATTAGTAAAATTGTTCAGCAGAAAGCTCAGAGCAGATGACTAAAAAACACATTTGTGTTTTAAATATATAGATTATATAAAATTAGGAAAAATTAAATTAAGCAAATTATGTTATTTTGATAAAATTATAGTAGAATGTCCTAAAGAATAGCATTAAAATTTTATTATTCGAGAGAATTTTCGACAAAAACTTCAGGAACACGATATTATTTTAAACCACGAATTATGTGTTTGCTTGTATAACTCGGCGGGCTTGTATATCCAGGCGAGCATCGCCAATTTCTGCAATATAAATCGCTATTATTTACAAGTCACCTCTCTTTTATAAAGACACTCTAAATTTTTGTAAAATATTGCGTTTTATCAGTGGGAGATTTCGATTACATTATTTTCAAAAGTGAAGCATTTTCACCGGTGAAGAATTTCAAAGCAGCTGGGCTGTGAAAATGACGCACTTCTACAAAACATAATTCAGATTTAAGAATTAAAATACACAATTTTTTATAAAATGGCGTCATTTGCACCGCTAAAACAATCCACTTTTGCAATCAAGTCTTAAACTTCGTCTATAGAAAAGTGTGCATATGACGTCATTATCACGGAATAACAGACAATATTCATGACATAGACCATATATTAATTTAAACTTTTTTTCAGGTTTTATGAGAAAATGGCAACAAAAAGATACGGTATCTCCTATTTTCCGTTTACTTTCAATGACTTTCAATAGACATGAGGTACTTTTATTGCCACGATAAGAAAAATGGTATTAAAAACTACAAAAAAATTAATATCTCAAAAATAAATTGAGATACAGCTTTCAAACAAATTGCATTTAAAAGAGCATTTTTTTTCCATATACGACGGTGTAAAAATTTAAAATGTGCGATGTTTAGAAGTTTAAAAATTTGCAGTAGAGAAAATTGCAAAACCAAAATTATATTTCAAATTTTAAAGTGTTGCCATTCGCAAAATGACGTATGCTTTACGCACAGATATGTTTATCCTTTATAATATAGATAAGAATGAAACACAAATCAAGAAAGCCCAAAACCGAAACTTTAGACCTCGACCACACATATCCTGTGGAAAACCAATCATTTCAAAATATTGAAATAAAAACTGAAACTTTGCAAAGAGCGCTCCCATTATAATGTTCCTGAGGGCACTTTCAATTTTGAAACCAACCAACCAATTTGTTTCTTAAATTAAAAGAAAAAAAACACATAACTAATTAGTTAGAGATTGGCCACACATATCATTTCCGAAACCAATCATTTAAAAATATTGAAATGCAAACGAGAAATTTTCAAAGAAATGGGTTACTTGCTTCTCTAGTGGCTGTTTCTCGCGGGCTACTAGATAAAAGGTAAGGTTCGAATTCCGATTCCGGCATGAACGTTTATATTGAATCGGATTACAATTTAAACGGAGATCCCGGTCTGTTTAGTCTTCGTAGTCAAAAAATAACCGTAGCATCCACATTAAACCAAAAAATATATTGATACAACATTACCTTGCGAATATCATTGCTTGACTATAGTAGGCTCTTAATTCTTCAAAAAAATATGCATAACTTTGTTAAAATTAATTTGAAAAAAAAAACTTAATTTTTAAAAACCAAAATTAATAAGTTTAGAATTATTTTAACATACTACCTCAAATGTTTTACACATATGAGCCTGACATTCTTGCATGTATAAATTTTCGCTAACTTTTGACATTTTAAACATATATATATATATATTTATCTTATAAATTATTTCTGGTTAACTATTTTAACAGTGTCTGAAATAAATTTTACACATGAAACAAAATAAAAAAATGGAAATACATGAAAAATATCCACAAATATTTACTTATGTAAGTATACGGGAGAAATAAAATCTACATATAACTTTATGAAAAATACATCAAGCTAATTTATGTTCTGTTAATTAAATATGAGTTGACTGTATTAGAATTTTTGTAAACTACTTTAGAAATTGATAACATTACCTTCTTGTAAATAAAATATTAAGACGAGTTAAAGATTTAATAAGATGAATACAGCTTTCCCTTACCTTATTTCTTCTCCTTTTTTAAAGGTTATATCGTAATTTGCATATTATTTGATATCATCTGCATTTTTTCATAGATGTTGGAAAAGTTTGACATTGAACTCCATTACGGCTATTTTTAACTTGTCATAACTTTGAACGAAGATTTAATATGTAAGGAATTTCAAAATGCATGCAATATTTGGCGTATTCGTGAATGTGCGAAAATATTTGCCAAATTGTATTCCCTTAAAAATATGTAGCATAGTCTCGAAAGTGATGAACCTATCATAAATTTTTGAAAATTATTAAATAATATAGCCTCATCCTTGTCCTTTTATCTGAGTCATTATTAATGGATCCATTTGTAATAGATGAATGACTTTGAGTTGTATAAATTTACTTTGAGTTGTGTTTTAAGTATAAATTTTAGAAAAAAATCATTATTACATAACAATCTCACAATTATTGAAGTACCGAAATTCCAATAAAAGTAAATTTAAATGCGTGTAAAATAACTGTCTTAAAAGCTTAATTAATTAATACGTAAAATATTTATTTAAATCAAGTTACGTTGATCATTACGCTTAAAGAAACATACTAAAGATATTAAAGGATAAACAATAAAATTCTCAACAAAGATTTTAGTTTAATTCATAATTAAATATTCTTACTTTAAAATTTAAAAGAAAATCTAAGTTAATACTATTTTAATTTATTTTAAAATTTTAGTTTTACATATCAAATATTAATTATTAATTATTTCATATATAATAACTAATGATAACAGCAACCGCTAGTAACAAACATCTAAATTGCCGAAATCACTACTGTTTAATTTATGAACAATACTTGAATCGAAATATAAATTTTCAGGTTGGTCGGTTGGTTGGTTGTATTTATGTCGGCCAATTATCAGCACGTGGGATATAGGCCCTAAGGGGGGGGGGGGTGCCTTCCGTAGAGGTCTTTCCAAGGGAACCTAACCCGTATTAATGCTTGGAGAACCAAGTTTCGAAGAAAACCACGAAAACTCCGAACGATTAGGGCGACGAGCGCGATTGGGATCGAACCCAGCACCTCCCGTCTACCAGCTTCGAGAGCAGAACCCCTCGGCCACTGGTGGGCATAAATTTTCAGAACAATTGGTTTCTCTCATTGTCTCATTCGGGATGATGCAGGATAATTTTATGTGGGATAGATAATTTTCTCAATTTATTATAATTCACACACTTAACAATCAATTTGACCGTTCTTACATACCATGCGCCAAGTTCAGCTGCATGCTACCAGGAACTATCATAGTTTTTTCTGCAACAACCATTCTGCGTTGCATACTCAGGACTCTATCTATCTAAACTTTTGAATTACTTTTCTCTTATATAAGGTAAGTGGGGGTAAAAACACGCACTTTCCAAAAATATGTAAGAAAAATGTATGCCTAACAGTTCATGGCGCAAGTTCTCACGCTCCGCAGTTAATCATATTCTTTGAACTTAAATAGCACTCTGCCTTACTGCAGCAAAAAGAGGAATAAATAATTTGCTTACCTTTTTATAGATAGCCGTATCGTACATCGGTTAGCCAGGGATATAATGAATTATCGTGGAGACGTAATATTATTAGACAATCGTGTATCCATTGACAGTTGTACTCCGTGCATAATCATCTTATATCATTGTGGAGTGTGTCATGTTTTATGATTCTACTTTTGTGATAGGAAAGAAAAAAGGGAATTTAATTAAACATATTAAAAAGAAAGAGCTTAACATTTACGGCTTTCTTACAGTCGAGAGCCGATAGGAAAGTGAGTTACAAAACACATTTTCATCGCGCATCATTAATTTTAATAATAACTTTGTTGCAAACATCTAATTAAGTACAATTTCTTATTTATATTAAATTAAAGTCGAAATGAAATAAAAGTTCGGTGAAAACGTTTAGTTTAAATGTCAATTATAATGTTTATAAGTTCATATGCAAGACAGAAGAAAAAACGAGGGAGCATATGGTTAAAGCATTACATGTTTCACATGATACGAAAAAAGAAGAAATTACAGGCTTCCTGACTCATTTATCAATCAGCTGTAAAGCGTTCTTCCGCTTTGAACTTTTAACGATGTTATTTTCTGTAGCAGATGGGGGATAAAAAGGGTTCTGATCTGTATTAGAGGATTATAAGTTGAACTATCTTCCATAAAAATTTTGATTTTGAATGAACACATTGCTCTAAATTTGTTTGATGGCGGAATAAAATGTTATATTAGAACCTCACCCAGTTTTACTATCAGCCTAGGTTCTGTCAAATTATAATTTCGAAAGAAATTGAATTTTTTTAACAACACAGCTCTACGTGTCTTTGTCCTAGTGTTTGGTGTAAAAACCAGCAGTGAAGGTGCGAAGCCCATTTTTGATTAACCGGCCAACTGAAAGTTTACAGAAATACAATCGAGGTAAACTACACGGCATTTAGCAGCCAAAGAGTTCCCGTTTTCCATTGAATTTTTGCATTTTTAGACATTTGCATTCATCTCAATCATCTCAACAATCACACGAATCTTTTTAAATAATATATCGAAAAGAAAAAATTGAAACATACCTAATTTTCTTTTCACGGAATGCAAGTTTTTTCACATGTTATCAACACACAACTGGTATGATCGAAGCCTAACTGTCGACTAATATTTAACGTTGAAAATACTTTGTGTTCATGTTAAATCAGCCGCTACGTAATTTGCCCGTACATGTTTTTGCCCTCACCTACCCTATATATATACGCACATTAAAAATAAAAGCATTAACTAAAAATAAAATCATTAATTTATCACCATTAGCTTTTACTGACCTTAGCTGGTCAGTCTTAGATAACTCCGACATTTGTTTCAAACAATAGAACTGATCCCTTCCCTGCTTCATCATCTTATCTCCTCCTTGATTTTACTTTTCTTACTCCAATGCCATAAGTATATATTTCTACTATTCTATAATACATTCTATTTAGTTGTCTGTCGCTATTACCAATTCATTGTCATAACAAAATCAGAATCCTAATACGCGGAGTTCCAATAGAAGTATTCATTAATTAATAAAATTTTATGAAGTAATAATACGTTGCTTATAAAAATTCATATTCAGATACACTTATTAATACACTAAATATAAAATCAATGAAGTTATTCGCATTGCTCTCGAGCAGTGTTTTCCAAACGTATACCCTAGAGACAGACTATTTTAGATTTACAATTAATCTATTCCTGTCAATTTTGTTTTCTTTTTTAAAGGGATGTTGCAGGGTGTAAGGCTAAAAGTAAAGTTATAAATACAAATTCCAAAATTAAATGAAAGAATTCAATCTTTTAGTAGATTTTCAAAATTTACCATTCAAAAACTGAAAATACAACAGTAACCGGAAAAAAGTATTTACATATTTACGTATTTTGTTATCAGTGTTGGCAATTTGATTATGTTCTCCCAAGTTGGCAACTTAGCAAAGATGTTGGAGGGTAATTTGTGACACATTTTTTTTTATCGGAAATAAAAATCTTTAGAGCTTTTTAGGTGCGTTCGTAATTATATAAATACGTAGCACCTATAAACGCCGTCGGGTCCGTCCGTCTGTCTGACCGCATATAACAGTGCAAAAACTTCCCTACCAATTGGTTTGAAATTTGATATATATAATCGTTGCAGAATTTTGCCGAGTCATTTCAAATTTCATGAAAATTGGATCAAAACTTAAAAAGATATTAATAAAAGTTTTCTTCATTCTATTAAATCATATCATACTAAATTAAATCAATGTGTCCCATGATAAGCAATGATTCTAAGTTGCCATGGTGATTACGTCCTATTTAAGATGGAGTCATATTATTTCCGTATTACTGAATTTAATATATATAATCGTAATGAATTTTGTATACATACATTTTTGCATGAGAGTGCAACAGCTATTTCACCAGGATCTAAATATTTACAAAACTAGTTATAGTACGAACACACCTCATTAGCCACGTTTGCCGTACAATTTCCGAGTTGCTATTAGGGGGAAAAAGAAATTCTACTCTTGTCAAAGTCCGAAAAAATGTTTACATTTGTTTGACTTTTAATAAATTTACTTTTATTAATTATATTTTAATAAATTCTTATTTTCATATTTGACTTTTAACATTTGCAAACTGTTTGCTAAGGATACAGAATTCTCATGTTAAGTAAAAGAATGTACCCAATATCTCTCATTCTTTGTTTAGTATGTATTCATGGTAGAACCCCCTATACTATATCCTAAATATAGATGGCGCTACTCCTTTGGGGGTATTTTTAGATGAATATATGGAGTTTTGAGTTGGCGTCTTGAGCGGAACATTTAATAGAGGTCGCCAACACTGTTTCTAACTTTTAAATGTGTTTATCAACTTTTTTACACTGTAAAAAATACCTGTTGTTTTAACAAATCTTCTACTGTGCTTTTAACAGAATATCTGCGTTTTATGAAAAGTTCTGATTTTTTCTGTTATCTTGAACGAATATCATTTTCACCCTCTGCTGGCGAATTTTTTTACCTACCTGGCAACTTTATCAGTCAGTCAGTATTGAAGTTGAAAACTCAACTCTTTCTAGCGTTTTCATGCGTCAACCTCAGCACATGGTAAAAATATTGGTAAGTCTGTTCTCGCTTTATAATGCTTATTAATTTTGTTTTGTTAAATCTAAATTAATCTTCACTAAGTACATTATTTTTATATAGATTTTATTTCGTGAAGGTTTATTTTCTTTTAAGGTCGAAATTTGCATAGTATTGAAGTAGTTCTTGAATGAAATAAGAAAAAAAAATGAGCAGTTTTCATTTAAGTTTAAATTATTTAAGTTTTTATAATATGTAGGATACTTGTCCGAATTCTTTCTATTACATAAGAGAATGATATTTTATTATTATTCGATTACATTATTATTCATTTGATGCTCCACAATTTTAAAATGCCCATTTTTATAGTTCTCGTGTTTAAAAAATCGTCAAAAATTTCAATTGATTAATATTAATAATTTGTTTTACGTAGTATTTGAGCTTTAATTTATTCGAACTTACTAATTTATTTATTTATTTAATTATTTAATTATTTAATTCTTTTGTACAAGTTGCTTTTTACTAAAGTACAGGGTGCCCCTATTCGCTTACATTATTATTCATTTGATGCTCCACAATTTTAAAATGCCCGTGTTTATAGTTCACGTGTTTAAAAAATCGTCAATAATTTCAATTGATTAATATTAATAATTTGTTTTACGTAGTATTTGAGCTTTAATTTATTCAAACATACTAATTTAATTATTTATTTAATTATTTAATTATTATTATTTTTTTTTGTACAAGTTGCTTTTTACTAAAGTACAGGGTGTCCCAAAAGTCCTTGACACATTTTAAAATTCAATAAAAAAATCAAGTAATTGTCGTACATTAGTGAACTAAAATGCTTCTCAGGATGGAAAGTTTTTTTTAAGCGAATGAAAATAATTAGTTCCAAATTTAGATATTAGATGGTGCCACTTGTCCGTATGTGTGGTTTTAATGTTTTCAAACATGAGTTTTTTTTCTGATTTTCAGATTAAATTTAACGCTGTAACACATAAATGACGACCACAGTGTATGCTTCTGCTGTGGCTGATATTGAAGTACTGACGACCAGAATCAAGCATGTGACCCAGTTAATTCCATAAACAATCTAGCTATCACGAGGATTATACTGGAGCTCCCTATGAATGTGGCTCGAGCTACAAAAAGTGCACTCATTGAATGATGCTAATGGATTGTATAAATTATTACTCTTTAACTGATTTTGACAAAATAAAAGGGTCTGTGACTGATTGTATTCAGTTTTTAAAGCTTATTTCTGATTTATTTAACCCTTAAATGCCTGATTTTTCAAAAATCATTGTAATAATGTTTTTCGGCTTGCATTTTAAAAATAAATCATGGGAAAAATACTTTAAAAAATCCTATTTTGTTTTAAATATGGTTTACGGCTAAAAATCCGTTTGTTACTAATCGGCAATACTGGTGTTTAATTGAAAAAATAATTTATCTTGATAAAATTCTATATTATTAAACACACAAGAATTTTAGGAACTGTAATAAGAAATAAATTTTACTTGCTCACTGCAGAACAAAACAGAGTATTTCGCAAGCTTCCAAGCAAAACAAAAAGAGCAAGTAGCAGCAATTGAAAAAATAAATCTATCTTTATTCTTAAACAGCACAAGTGTTGCCATCTGCATGTTAAAAATCAATTTAATAATATTTTCAGAATATATTTTATTGGCAACATTAGGCATTATAGCTTAAATATTATTCTAATAGTATTTTAGAGCCTAAATTGGGTATGTTGCCGAAAAGCAACACCAGGAATTTAAGGGTTAAAGTACTGACGACCAGAAACAAGCATGTGACCCAGTTAATTCCATAAACAATGCTAGAAAACACGAGGATTATACTGGAACTCCCTATGAATGTGGTTCGAGCTACAAAAAATGCACTCATTGAATTATGCCAATGTATTGTACAAATTATTACTCTTTAACTGATTTTGACAAAAAAAAAAAAAAAGGGTCTATGACTGATTGCCTTCATTTTTTAAGCTTCTTTCTGATTAATTTAAGGAACAGCGTCATTTATGGTATATGATACGAACTAATTTTTTTATTCGCTTCAAATTTTTTGGAACAGATGTCATAAGTTCCCACGGCCACCAGTTTGGAATTTTTCTTGGCGTGAAAACCCCTTTTCCGCCAAGTAGTAAATGTCGCCAAGCACCGGTTTATACGCATGTTTCGCTTAACTAAAATAAAATGTAAATAATAAACAAAATTCGCTAAAGTGGCAATCAGTAATCTTGTATGAGCGTTTCGCGCACATTAACAAAAAAAATTACTGCATTCAGCACTTCTCGCGGTGTAGCATTCTCAAAATTCAGCAGTTCTCGCTTTCTAGCAATCTCAAAATGTAAAAAACTCATAAAGCAGCAAAATATACATAAAAAAACTAAACTCGCTAAAGTGGCAATCAGTAATCTTGTATAAGCGTTTCTCGCACATTAACCGAAAAAAAAACATCACTGCATTCAGCACTCCTCGCGGTGTAGCATTCTCAAAATTCAGCAGTTCTCGCTTTCTAGCAATCTCGAAATGTAAAAAAACTCTTAAAGCAGCAAAATATACATAAAATTATCAACATACCTTAACAGACATCTTCTTTCTTGAAAGCTCCAGCACGAAATCTCTCTCATAACATCACCCTCATTTTCCAAAATAGGCTTATGAATACGCATTGGCACACTTTAAACAAACCTACTTTTCTTGTCAAAATTTCCTCATATTACTTAATTACTTCAGCAAAAGCGTTTAAACGGATTACAGAAACCATAGACAGTCAAATACATTCAATAAATTTAACATAAAAATAAAAAGACACAACGATACAACACGATATACATCCACAAAATCAACCACTTCTCACGGGTTGCCAGAACACAACACGTCAGAACACACATGTCACACGGGGTTCACACAATTCAAAACAACGGCTAAGGGAACATAAGGCATCTAAGCCAAATTTTTTTATCGTCAGTAGTATTTTAGTCCAAACTGAACTCCTGTACGACAATTACTTGATTTTTTATTGAATTTTAAAGTGTGTCAAGAACTTTTGTGACACCCTGTATTATTATTATGAAAATATAAAATGAATTTTGATTAAATCAATATATCTAAATATTTGAAATTTTCAGTGTACACAACTACATAAGAGATTTTGAAAATTTAAGTTTATAGATGAAAAAAAAAAAAAAAAAGGTTTAGAAAGAAATTAAGAGGAAAAAAACTATAAATAAATTTATCTCAATACCAGTATTTAATATAAAAATGGTTATCTACATTTAAGATTGTAATGCCTGTATTTATAATTTACCGGTTCTATACGAATTTCACATATTATTTCATACTTAAAAGACAATTTTAATCACTGTAATATATACAAGTCTGTTTCCATGATATATACTATTTGATATACATTTAAAAAAATATATTAGTCGTCACATAAAAATGTTCACCACAATAAAGTTTTCGTTCCTACTGGAACTTCCTTAGTTGGTTGACCGACGAATGACTTTCAGTCAACCAACTGAGGAAGTTCCAGTAGGAACGAAAACGTTATTGTGGTGAACTTTTTAAAGTGGCGTCTAATATGTTTTTTAATTGCTTTGGCAATTTGCCAATTACCAATTGATGTGTTTGAAAATAAAAATGAATTTAAAAATTAGTCAGAAAATTAGTTTGGATTTGAGTACATCCCTTATACGATATATTATTCTTCAATCTCTATGTATTTTTAATTTGTTTTTAAAGCTGTAGATAATATTAAGAAGATATATAATAAATTTATGTGGATTTGATATCTTGTGAATTGTCGAAGTTATGGATTTTTTTCTTCTTCAACCCTTTTTGTTTTCGTTTTTATTATTTTTTGTGATAAGAATTTGTCCTATCAAAAACTTGTCAATATAAAAGTTGCAGATAATATTAAGAAAATTTATAATAAATTTAATTGGATATCTTTATATATTGGATATTTAATTGATATTGGATTCTCGATAATGGATATTTAATTGATATCTTGAGAATTGGTGAAGCTATGAATTTTTTTCTCCCCAAAACCGTATAGTTTTTGCCTGTTGAGCCCGTTTTGAATTTTTTCAAAACTATGTCATACATAAATTTTTGGCCCTTTTTTTAGAAGTAATAATAACTTTAAACTGAGGCGATATGCATTATAACTAAGAAGTTATGGGTTATTTTCGTTTTTCACAAAACTCCTCCCTATTTTCAACCCCTTGATCCGATTTTACCCCTTAACGAACTTCACCGAGATTTTATGCTCATTGATTCTATGTATCAGTTTGGAAAAGATTTGTACATAATTATGGAAGTTATCGTGTCCATACAAAAGTGATATATATATATATATATATATATATATATAAAGTTTTTCACTGGCGTGGTTTTGTATTCAAGGGGTCATGATCGGTGTAGATCTGCAAAACTTTTTCCGAAATTCCCAGATTGAGGAGAATGTAATAGGTAATATTTCATACGAAATCTACCTAAAAACAGTACCTACACTTATATGGCGCGACAATTATGGGATTAAAATTTTCCGTCAGAAAACGAAATTGACATCAATTGATATCTGTGCCCGATTAAAAAGAAAATCCGTACTTTGTATGAAATGGAGATATTCTATTAAAAATGCAGCAAAATAGCTGTTAAAATAACATGCATAATACAATGCACCATGCCTATAAGATTTCAAATAATTGTTTTTTGTTTTGTTTATGATTGTTCCTTTCATGAAAAACAAAACTGGAAGACATAAATAATCTGATCATAATATAATCTGATACAAATAAATATTTGATAGTAACATATGAAAATTATATTTATTCGATCGGGAAAAAAATATAAAATTTTATAATCATATATACATTTCCTAAAGAACTGGACAATATATATATATATATATATATATATATATATATATATATATATATATATATATATATATATATATATATATATATATATATATATATATGACTAAAGATACATAAAAGCTATGTCGATATTACAACACACAACCTACTTTTTTATCGGCTTAAGAGAATTCAAAACATCGAACAAAAAGGAAATATGATGCAATTTTAAAATGCGATTTCCTGTTCCACATTCTTAAAAACCTTTAAAACATTTAAGCAATCTCATTTTTATATGTATATCTAAAAAATGTGAATTTATTCTTAAAAAATAAAAATTTATCCCCAAAGGAATTTTCCGTATCTAATAAATTATGCATGCATCTATAAAAGTATAAAAAATACGCGAGAATGTCAGTTTGGCTATTAAAGTGGGTAGTGGTACTTAAAAGAACGATTTATTCTTGAATATTTAAAAATGATTTTATAGATGGTATGATATAATGCTTTGAAATACGATTATGGATTTAAAAAAAAAAGGTTTGTTTGCTATTATATTTAACAATTTCATTATATTTAAATAAGATTCTTCAAATCACATTAAATTTTGCCTGGAGAATATGATATTACTTGTTAATGTAAAACATCGTAAAGAGTCTAACTGAAATTGTTTTTGTGGCAGTTAATGAAAATATGATTTATAATATTTTAACATATACCTGATATCCGTTAATGTATAATCTTTTAATGTATACTTGAAAACTATGAAGCATTTTCTGTCTGTCACGGAATCCAAAAAGTATCCATGAATGGAACATTTATAGAATCCTAAATGTATTGAAAAATGACTTTAAAATCGAAAAACAGGTCAGTAATACAAAATAATGGCCTTCAAAATTGAAAATTATATCAATAAGGTAATTTTTTCTTTTAAACCAGAAGTTTTAAAATAAATAAATATGCATTAAGTGCACACAATAGGATATACAGATTGTGTTTCTAAACATATTGAAATAAATCATATTTTCTAAAATTTTAAAATTAGTAAATATTGTAAAATTTCTGTACGAAATCTAAGTTATATTTCTGAGTTATTTCACAATTTCTTTCACTAATGATTTTTATTTTTCTTTACTTCCATAAATAGTTCTTGCAGCGTACATTATTGAACGCGTACATATAAAAGACAGTAACTTAATATCCCCATAAATTGGGTGGTAAATACGAGTAATTCGATAGCTCAGCATAACATTACATGCAAATTATTTGCGTCGGCACTAGAGTTCTGCACAGGGGCGGGTAATATATCAACAGATCACGAGCCGACCCGCTGTTCGGGTGCCGTCGGATTGGTGACAATTGTTTTCATTACTGGTACTGTTGATTCTAAACAATTCAATTCGGATTTATTCAGAGATTTCCGATTTCAATTTGGTTTTGTGTTGATCTATGGAATGCAATAATAATCTTTTTTATCAAGGGACATGCTATAATTTTCATAATATATATATATATATATATATATATATATATTATAATGTTGTACTCTATGATTTTTATTTTTGTTTGCTCCCATAAATAGTTCTTGCAGCGTACATTCTTGAACGCATACGTATAAAATACAGTAACTTTATATCCCCATAGATTGGGTGGTAAATACGAGTAATTCCATAGCTCAACATAACATTACATGCAAAGTATTTGCGTCGTCACTAGAGTTCTGCACCGGGTCGGGTAATACGATATCAATAGATCGCGAACTGACCCGCTGTTCCGGTGCCGTGGGATTGGTGAAAATTGTTTTCATTACTGGTACGGTTGATTCTAAACAGTTCAATTCGAATTTATTCAAAGATTTTCGATTTCAAATTTCGTTTTGTGTTGAGCTATTGAAACTCCGGATCGAATTTCGGTTAACCCAATTTTTAAAAAGAAATTCTTGACTACATTTTATATAATAAAAATATATTTGAATATTAATGTATACATTATATATATATATATATATATATATATATATATATATATATAATATAACGAAACAAATTGTTGGCTTATGTCGAAAAATCACGTCGTGCTTTTTACGACATATTACTGGATTAGTACCACATGTTAATCAGCCGTTGGTGAGGTTGTATAGCAATCATACCACTTAGCGCAAGCATCGCTAGTGGAGGTGTCAACTCTGTGGACATTTAGCAGCTGTGGAGCGATGATAATATTGGTAGAGTCCAATCAAACACCCATTTATTCATGATGAAGACAAGGCAGATTAGGCCGCGTGAGTGGTGAAAAAAGGCTTATAAAGAAATGTGGGGTTTTCCCAATTAAAAACATGGAAACGTAGTCATAGGAAACTGTTTATTCCATCAGAACATACCAACATTAAACAATTTCCACAGGATGAGAAATCAGAGCCATCCCGTTTGAGCACTAACTAGTTATTCATGAAAAAGAGATGTTAAATAACGAATTATATTCTACGCGAATTAGGACACCAGGTAAAAGATTATGTAAACAATCAAACAGCACAAAAAATCTACTTCTGAGCTCATGCTCTAGGTATTTATTAGAATGCGCGGAGGAAATCCGATTGAAATGGAAACTTCGGGCTAACCAAACAAAATCACGAACGAGACTCGAATTGAACCTGCAATCCGTCACTCAGCCAATGGAGAGCGATCGAGAAACGTCACAGAAAAGATTCCCGGCGCTGCTAATGGAAGGATTTCGATGTGAAAAATCTGTCGCTCAGCTGCCGGGAAAATGAGATGAAATAGAATAAAAATGTAAAAATGCCTTTTATAAACATTCGAAAAATAAGTAACTGCGTTCAGAACTTTACAGTTTGGTAGACGATAAAAATAAATGAAGGAATTAAAAGTTTAGATTACGTTTTTGAATAAAACTATTATTATGATACGCGTTTTAAACATATAGGAATTTAACTAGAAATAAATAATAGAGCGTAATTTAAAAAAAAAGGAAATAATGAATATGCTGGCAATTTAAAATAATTTAAATGAATAGTAAAAGTAAAAAATTTTTAATAACATATATATATATATATATATGTATAATTTTGATTTTCATTAATAAAATATGCTATGGCAGATATCGTTTACATACATCTAATAATAGCCCAAATTTTGGCATAATTTGTAGATTTATAATTAATAAATACATTGTATTACTGCTGCATATGTGCATAATTTAATGTATTTCTTTATTTGTTTAACATCTTTATACCATGCTGCACTTCAATAACTTTTTGTGATTTTTACTATTTTTATAACATTTGATCTTTTTGGCCATTGACATTATGTCTTCAATAATTTACTGATTGGCATCTGGATTTTTAAATCACTTGGGTAGTCTATTTTGAAAGGGCTCTTTTAGTTAAAATTTTAAATAGTTGATTATTTTATATCTAGAGGTATGATTTGTTTTTATTTTAGTTAGATTCGACGTAGGGACTAATTGTTTTTTATGTAAATACTGTACATATAATTGTTTAATCAAGAACATATATTTATAAAATTTTAATAACATGTTTTGAAAATATAGTTATGTTTATATAAGAATACTGTATTAATATCATTATTTATTTTACTTTGATGGTAGTAATTCAACTGCTTATATATATATATATATATGTGACGGGGAAAAGGAGACTCATACTCGAGTAATAACACTTGCTAACTTTAAGAATTAAATATATTAAATGAACTATTTACACTATATACAATTACAATTAAGTAGAACATTAATGAAATTAAACACTCATTCGTCTTAATGCGTCTTAATGAAACGTCGTTGAGAGCTCGGTGTTTTCAACCACCACTTTTACCTTCTTTTCCCGCGTCTGTCGAATGTTCTAAAAAAGGTATTCTTCTACGCCGACTCGTGGCGCTGCCGTCGTCTCTTACAGACTGTTGCCACAGGTCACACTCGTCCATTCTGATACGCACGACCTCGTGCGCACCATACACTTAAACACAAACTTAAAAAAAAATACCATATCTTTAAAAAAAAATTACACAGAATAAAACAGAAAAAAATAAAGAGAGAAAAAATGAAAATCGTCGTCAATGCCGGTTGACATTTCGTCTTCCATCTCATCTTAAATGGTACTCGTCTTAAATAGTACCCGTCTTAAATGGTACTCGTCTTAAATCGTACCCGTCTTAAATGGTACGTCTGAAAAACAGAAAGAAAAAAAAACACAAATCGGCATCTTCTAATCGTCTTCTTCCTTAAAAAAAAAAAAAAAAAAAAAAAAAAATTGAAACTTCATGCAGAAAAAAAAATTAGAGTCTGTAATCAAATAAAGTCACAGAATGTTCATATAACAAAAAAAAATGGAACTGTCCACGGTTCTAAAGTTCTTTATGCAAAGCACAAAAAAGTAAAAAAAATGTCTTTGTAGTTCACAGATAAAATAAAAAACCCACAATACTTTACGGAACACACATTTCAGCAGCAGCATTGAAGAAAACAAAAAAAAATGACATCTCGGGGCTAGTTGAATCACAATATTTCACAAACACATGTTTCCCAAACAAAATTTTAACTTTTTGTTAAAATTATTCTCTATGTAAACACAGGTGATGAAAAAAAGAAGAAACACACAAAAGAAAATATTTTGTAGAAAGCCGAATTCTTGATTTTTTTTTCTTTTTAGGTGCGTTCGTAATTATATAAATACGTAGCACCTATAGTCGTCGTTCAGTCCGTCCGTCCGTCCGTCTGTCCGTCCGTCTGTCCGTCCGTCTGTCCGTCCGTCTGTCCGCATGTAACAGAGCAAAAACTACCCAACCGAATGGTCTGAAATTTGAAATATATGATTGTTGCAAAATTTTGTCGAGCCATTTCAAATTTTATGAAAATCGGATGTATAGTTTAATTACAGGGACAGTCAAAAGTTTTTCTTTACATTACGGCCAATGGGAAAAATTATTGCAAGTGCATTTTAATGATATTACAGCCTTCCGAATGATCTGAAATTTTAAAGATATAACTGTTGCAAAATTTTGTCGAGCCCTTTCAAATTTTAGGAAAATCGGATGTATAGTTTAATTACAGGGACAGTCAAAAGTTTTTCCTTACATTACGGCCAATGGGAAAAATTATTGCAAGTGCATTTTAATGATATTAGAGCCCTCCGAATGATCTGAAATTTTAAAGATATAACTGTTGCAAAATTTTGTCGAGCCCTTTCAAATTTTAGGAAACTCGGATCAATAGTTTAATTACAGGGACAGTCAAAAGTTTTTCTTTACATTACGGCCAATGGGAAAAATTATTGCAAGTGCATTTTAATGATATGAGAGCCTTCCAAATGGTCTGAAATTTTAAAGATATAACTGTTGCAAAATTTTGTCGAGCCCTTTCAAATTTTAGAAAAATCGGATGTATAGTTTAATTACAGGGACAGTCAAAAGTTTTTCTTTACATTACGGCCAATGGGAAAAATTATTGCAAGTGTATTTTAATGATATTAGAGCCTTCCGAATGATCTGAAATTTTAAAGATATAACTGTTGCAAAATTTTGTCGAGCCCTTTCAAATTTTAGGAAAATCGGATGCATAAATTACAGGGACAGTCAAAAGTTTTTCTTTACATTACGGCCAATGGGAAAAATTATTGCAAGTGCATTTTAATGATATTACAGCCTTCCGAATGGTCTGAAATTTTAAAGATATAATTGTTGCAAAATTTTGTTGAGCTATTTCAAATTTTAGGAAAATCGGATGTATAGTTTAATTACAGGGACAGTCAAAAGTGTTCCGTTACATTACGGGGAATGGGAAAAAAATATTGGAAGTGCATTTTAATGATGTATCAGACTATGCACTTTATGAAGTGCAAAAAATTATACATTCAGTACAATATGGGGTGCAAAAAATAATTATAAAACTAGTTATAGTACGAACGCACCTCATTTGCCACGTTTGACGAGCAATTTCCAACTTGTTTTCTCATATTCTTGAAGCACCACACAATATGTACAATAACGGAAAGGAAGAAAAGGATTCGAATTTTTGCAACCATAAATGAACATTTTCATACTTCTCTCCATTGAATGTAGGTACCAGCGATTCAACATCGCGAAAATTTACTGATGGCATAAACCTAGAATCCTAAGCAATGTTTGAAGCATTAATAGCACATTTATTGGTAAATTCAGAAATTTTAATATTCGACTTATCGTTTGGCACTGGCGAATTGTTGAAAATTTCTTCCGATTCGCCATCTGTATCGACATTAGTTTCAATATGTTTTTGGAGGGATTCCAAATTAGTTAAAAATGAAATTATGCGTTTAGATAACTCAGTTTCTGTGCCATCTATTTCGATGCGTAAAATAGTGGCAATAGTTATAAGTTCAAGTAAAGAAAAATTTTTAGCGGTTTCCTCTACTTTACTCGTAAATTCATCATCGGTGTCACAGAATGGAAATCCCGTAAATACTCTTATTCGCGAAAGAATTTAAACGATCGCCTTCAGATGAAAACAAATGTTTATGCAATAATTTTATTCGATTCGTCGTTTCGTTTTTCAATGCAAAAGCGATGACTGGAATGTCATTTAAAATCATGATGAAAAGAAAAAAAACAGTAAACAGCACTCACCCACTAATTTCTGTCGTTGAAAATAGATGAATCAATTTATTTCCAGTTTGGAATAATATATTGCTGCAGTTATTTCAAAATAACTGAAGAGTTGGCCAGTCGCCAAGGCTGTAGAAAAAAAATTGTATTCTTCACACACGACATGATCTTTATAAATTTACAGCTCCGGCTTACTTTCTGAAAGAATTTTGGCGTCGTTATAAAAATGATACTTGTCTTGTCTAGGGTAGAGAATTGAAAACAAAAATAATCCATTCCCGGCTCAAGCCCCCCCTGTGACGGGGAAAAGGGTTGGGTTGGGTTGATTTTTGACGGCCGATTATCTTCACGAGGGATATAGGCCCGGGGGGGAAGTGCCCTCCGTGGGGGTCTTTCTAAGGGAACCTAATCCGTATTTACACATGGAAAATCCATGGCTCGAAGAAAACCACGAAAACTCCGAACGATTAGGCCGACGGGCGCGATTGGGATCGAACCCAGCACCTCCCGTCTACCAGCTTCGAGAGCAGAACCTCTCGGCCACTGGTGGGGCGACGGGGATAAGGAGACTCATACTCGAATAATAACACTTGCTAACTTTAAGAATTAAATATATTAAATGAACTATTTACACTATATTCAATTACAATTAAGTAGAACATTAATGAAATTAAACACTCATTCGTCTTAATGCGTCTTAATGAAACGTCGTTGAGAGCTCGGTGTTTTCAACCACCTCTTTTACCTTCTTTTCCCGCGTCTGTCGAATGTTCTAGAAAAGGTATTTTTCTACGCCGACTCGTGGCACTGCCGTCGTCTCTTACAGACTGTTGCCACAGGTCACATATATATATTTATATTTATACAATATTTATATATTTATAAATACTACATAAGATTATATATATATTAAGGATTAAAATTCTTTATTTATTCATTTATTTATTTTTGGTTTAAATTTTGAAATGTATGTGTTAACGAGATTAACTTTTAACCTTTAACTATTATACATTTTCCATATTCTAACGGTATTGATCACCGTAAACCGTCTATATATCTTTGCTGCACGTGTAAAATTTTTATACTCTTTCAATTATTGTCTAGGGGGTAAGTTTAATTTATTTTTACAAGTATTTTCAAATAATTTTCTTAGTATATTCAATCTGTGTGGTACATATTTTATATTGTTTTTATACTTTTTGGTTTACAGTCGATAGGGTACATAAAATAATTTATATTTCAGCTTATAGCTTGATTCTTTTACAGAAATCGACTGTGTATTGCTTATATTTGTATTTCATGTACCCCTGATGAAGTGAAACACACTATAAGCCTCCTTCTACATCCATCCAATTGATCTTTCATTTGTTTTTTTCATAAGTTCAACTTTATTGGATTTTTGTATCTTTTGTCTATATCTGGTTATTGCATCAGATTTGGTAAATTTTCATGTGTTTAAAAGGTTTAATTGGACAAAAAGTTTATATACACTATATGGCCTTTAATGACCAGCAAATTTCAATTTTAGAGATTTTATCGAATATTTAAAAATATACTTGTCAGATTATTCTGGAAATTTAGGATTAAAAGAACAGGTTTCACTTTATATTTATCAACGTCGATCAGATAAGGAGGATAATTAGGGGGGCAACAAAAAGTTAAAGAAAAAAAATAGTACTTGGGATCACCCTGTAAAATAAAAGGCACGAAATGCTCTATCACTACAAAATATACATAGACAGACATTGTACAATATGTGTATTTATTTGTGTAAGAATAGCATGTATATTAATAGAGATATGGCGATTTTTTAAAAAAATTAAAAACGTTCTTGCATGTTTTTGCTTGTAACATACAGGGTTTTTAACCGAATTTAACGCCAGTTTTAGAAATATTAAAAAAATGTAGTAGAAACAATATAGTGCAATTGGAATATAAATATATTAAATATTTAAGGAAATATGGGCAATTGTATAAAATAATTTTTATCTGCGCATGCGCGACCGATAACAAGGAACTTTTTGCATAATTTAATAGTCAACTCTATGCAGCAACTTATTTTTAAAAATCAGTCAAATATCGTAAAAATTCAGAGAGTTGTCGGCGTTAGAGTAAGCTGTTTTTTAGTTTCTCATTAAAACTCGCTGAATGTGTGATTGTCCACAAATTGTTATTTTTAAGTTATCTGACAGCGTTCGGAGCAAGTTTTTTGAAAAAGCTAATTTTAGTTTACGGTTATGTTAAAGAAGATTTTGATTCTAAACTACGATGAAAAGGAAAATATAGTCCATACATTGACTACATTTAGTCAAATTGAAGAGTTTATGGTAAAATTTTGTAAAATTTAACCCAATACACAAAACACTCTGCAGTAAATTCTATGGCATATATCTGTATTTTCTGTATACACGTAATTTGTATGACAGTGATGAAGACAATAAACTAAAATTTAAGATACATTGGACATTTTTCATAAGTTATGAGTCAATAAATTGCAATTTGATTTTTATAGTGATATTTCAATAGCTTTTTGAGAAATCACGTTAATGAGCTCATTATGCTGGTTTTACAAGAAAAACTAAAGAATCAATAAAAAATGAAAAATAGTATACAAATTATGATATCTGATTCGTTTAAAATGAGATTTGTGTCTAAAATTTTCGTTTTCTTTCCATTACATTTTATTAAAGCCCACATTTTTACATTTCCAAATCTGCGCTTACATTTATTGTACTATAAAAAAATCTAAATTATCATAATTTAAAAACTACTTGATAGCTGTGAATGAAACCGGAAGTGCCAAACGTTTCAGCATTATTTTTTTTTCCTTTGAACAAAAACTGCTAAAACTGTCTTTTAGATATAGACCGGGAAACGGCAGCAAAGACAATCACCTCATCGAATTCACGGATCAAATTCTAGGATTAATTAAATCTTGATTCGCATATTAAAACGCAATCGCTCTTTCAAGTCATATCTTATTGGAAAACATCGGAAAACCCTATTTTAGCGGCTGACTCGTAGATTTACCATTGTGTTTTCCTGCACCCGAAGGTATGAAAACATGGAGGACTGAGAGCAGGAAGAAACAACGGTAAACCTACGAGTCAGCCGCTAAAAGCGTGTTTTCAGGTGTTTTCCACCAAGATATGACTTGGCAGAAAGATTGCTTTTTAATATGCGAATCAAGATTTAACTGATCCTACAATTTCATCCGTGAACTCGATGAGGTGATTATCTGTGCTGCCGGCTCTCGGTCTTTTATAAACGGCACACACACAAAAAGACCTTGATCGATAAATACAGTAAATTTCCAATTCCCATAACTCTTAAGCAAATGTTAAGTAAAGTTTAAAATAGTTAAGTAAATGTTTCAGTTAAAAAAATATATTTTATGGCAAACTTTTCAGTGCAAATTCCATATGCAAAAACGTGATTTCTCAAAAAGCTATTGAAATATCACTATAAAAATCAAATTGCAAGTTATGGACTCATAACTCATGAAAAATGTCCAATACATCTTAAATTGTAGTTTGTTGTCTTCACCACTGTCATAAAAATCATGTGTATAGAGAAAGTACATATATATGCGATAGAATTTACTGTAGAGTGTTTTGCGTATTGGGCTAAATTTCACAAAATTTTACAATAAACTCCTCAATGTACCCAAATGTAATCAATGTATGGACTATATTTTCTTGTTCATCGCAGATTAGAGTCAAAATCTCCCGAAACACAATAACCGTAAACTATAATTAAATAGCTTTTTCAAAAAACTTGCTCCGAACGCTGTGAGATAACTTTATCAATTTGTGGACAATCCCTTATCATTCAGCAAGTTTTAGTGATAAACTAAAAACACCACTCTCTAACGCCGATATCTCTCTGAATTTTTACGATATTTGACTAATTTTTTTAATAAGTTGCTCCATAGAGTTGGCTATTAAATTATGCAAAAAGTTCCTTGTTAGCGTTTGCGCATGCGCATATAAAAATCATTTTATATAACTGACCATATTTCCTTAAATATTTATTTATTTATATTTCAATTACTATTTCTACTACATTTTTTCAATATTTCTGAAACTGGCGGCGTTAAATTTGGTTAAAAACCCTGTATGTTATAAGCAAAAAACATGCAAGGTTTTTTTTTTTATTTAAAAAAAATCGCTATATCTCTATTAATATACATGCTATTCTTACACAACTGAATACACATATTATACAATGTCTGCCTATGTATATTCTGTAGCGATAGATCGTTTCCTGAATTTTCTTTTAGAGGGTGATCCCAAGTATTATTTTTTTCCTTTAATTTTTTGTTGGCCCCCTAATTGACCTCCTTATAAAATCGACGTTGATAAATATTAAGTCAAACCTGTTCTTTTTAATCCTAAAATTCCAGAAGAATCTGACAAATATATTTTTAAATATTCGTAAAAATGTCTAAAATTGAAAGTTGCCGGTCATTAATGGCCATATAGTTGATTTATTATTTGTTATTATTATTATTATTATTTTGGAGGGGGGGTGGCTTCATGTTGAAGTATGTAAGATTTTAGGCTCACCGAAAATTATTTTGTTTGTTTAAGGGTCAACGACTTTTTTTTCTTTTGAGGGTCTACGATCGGGTTTTGTATTGACTTCAATAAGAATTTTACAGTTGTATACGGGTTCGTGCAGACAGGCATTTCAAACGTATGGGTCTGTAGCATGAACTCATCAAATAGATATACTAAGTCAACTGAAAATGCATGAAGTGACCGAGGAACTGTTTCAGATCGAAAATGCTTTTTTTCAAAGTCACTGACTTCTTGTATATAAATCTAGCAGAAAACTGTTTTTTTTTTCTTAACCTGAAGAATCTTTAATTTTTTGTAAAACGTCGCCATGGAAATTTAGGTTTCGTAAAAGATTTGCCATGTTCAAAACTATTTTAATTTCTTATTATACAGGGTGATTCAGCTCGTCGGGGACAAACTTTAAGGATCGATAGAGCACACCTAGACGAACATTTTTGAATAGGGAATGTAGGGTCCCTGACGCGATGGTAAGGCGCTAGGCGCTTTCGAAAATTTGGGTGCCGAAATTCGAAACGTCATAAAAACTAGGGAAATGGTTAGATTTTCTTGCTTGTTGCGTCGAAATGATTCTGTTTGTTTAGACTTTCTTCAGTACCAATTTGATAAGCGTATCTCTTAAAACATGGATAGGGGGCGCTGCAGACTTTGGAGAGCTAGACAACAACTTTAAGCCCGTTATTTTGATAATTTAACACATGCTCGCCAAAGTTTATACTCTAACTTAAAGTTTGAACCCAAAAGTAGAGCCCTGCAAAAAGCGTAAGAGCCGGAATAAAATGTCAAAGTACAGGGTGGTCGAAACTCGAAGGCTCCTAGGAGATAAACAAACAGATTTCTTGACTTATGGCATGCATTTTCATGATTCTGTTTGCTGGGGCTCTCTGAAACTCAGTTGAACGGTACAAAAAGAAACATCGATAGGGGGCGCTTTGGGCAAAAAACATAATTCGTTGACATTTCGGACGCTAACTGGAAACGGGGCGCTACGATCAGTTAGAAACAAAACAAGAGAGTAATTTACTTATCATAAGAAGCTATTAAAACTGCAGTTTGTTTGTTTTTTTTAACAAACATAGCTGGTTTCAATCATGCACAATGCGCGCAATAAAATTTACATAAGGTGCTTTTTGCTGATTTATGCAAAAGATATCGTACCATATCGATATGCAAAAGATACGTAATGCGTAGACGACAACGCGAGATGACGTAGTTGTATGCGCAGACACGTCTTTTGAACGTGCGGTACCTACTTAAGCTTCGGGTTACTTGTCTGCAGATCGGTAGTAGGATGGAACGGTACACAAACTCTGAATTGGCTGACATGCATTTGGCGTATGGCGCTGCTGGTTGTAATGGACGAGCCGCTCAGCGGTTGTACGCCGAGCGTTACCCCAACAGGCAAATCCCCTGCCATGCCTTCTTCGCTCGAGTACACTAGAGGTTGTCCACAACGGGATCTTTCGACGGAGGCAGGCCTGAACGGGAGCGATCAGTGAGCACCCCCGACAACGAAGAGGCTGTGCTTAACCTGGTTGAGGACAACCCAGGTCTTAGCACGAGAGATATCGCCAGACATGTTGGCATTTCGCAAGCAACTGCGTGGCGCATCTTACGTTCCCGGAATCTGCACCCCTACCACATCCAGCGGGTGCAGTTGCTCAGAGAGCAGGATTTTGGCCCTCGAGTGGAATTCTCAAGATGGTACTTGGCGATGAGATCCAGGGATCCCCGTTTTGTAAACAGCATTTTGTTTACGGACGAGTCCACCTTCAGCCGGGAGGGAATGTGGAACGCCCACAACAGTCATGTGTGGTGTGATGAAAATCCACATGAAACCAGAAGCCGAGCAGCCCAGGAGCGTTTCTCAGTAAATGTGTGGGCCGGCATCCTGGGGGATTGCCTCATTGGCCCTTATTTGTTACCTGAACGGCTGACAGGTGGAAATTACCTGATTTTCCTGGATCAAGTGCTGCCGCAGCTTCTGGATGAGGCGCACGTACCCGAAGGTTCGCGTCGCCAGATGTGGTTCCAGCACGATGGAGCTCCGGCCCATTACACGAACGACGTGCGTCTCCATCTAAACGCAAGGTATGGCCAGCGGTGGATCGGGCGTGGGGGTCCAGTTCACTGGCCTGCCCGATCACCAGACCTCACCTGCTTGGATTTCTTCCTTTGGGGTTACCTGAAGGCCGAGGTATACCATACACCTGTCAGCAGTGCTGAAGAACTTGTGGCGCGCATTGTGGCAGCTGCAGGGCAGATCAGAGATACTCCTGGCATTGTTGGAAACACACACTCCTCAATGCGACGGAGGTGCGAAGCCTGCATCATGGCCCAAGGTCGAAATTTCGAGCATCTTCTGTAGTGTTATTTTTTGTAAATAAATTTCCAGTATCATTGATGTTTTTGGTCTAAATTTATTCAGAAGTGTTGAGCAGAGGTAGAAAATGTGTTTTCATTATTACTAACTGATCGTAGCGCCCCGTTTCCAGTTAGCGTCCGAAATGTCAACGAATTATGTTTTTTGCCCAAAGCGCCCCCTATCGATGTTTCTTTTTGTACCGTTCAACTGAGTTTCAGAGAGCCCCAGCAAACAGAATCATGAAAATGCATGCCATAAGTCAAGAAATCTGTTTGTTTATCTCTTAGGAGCCTTCGAGTTTCGACCACCCTGTACTTTGACATTTTATTCCGGCTCTTACGCTTTTTGCAGGGCTCTACTTTTGGGTTCAAACTTTAAGTTAGAGTATAAACTTTGGCGAGCATGTGTTAAATTATCAAAATAACGGGCTTAAAGTTGTTGTCTAGCTCTCCAAAGTCTGCAGCGCCCCCTATCCATGTTTTAAGAGATACGCTTATCAAATTGGTACTGAAGAAAGTCTAAACAAACAGAATCATTTCGACGCAACAAGCAAGAAAATCTAACCATTTCCCTAGTTTTTATGACGTTTCGAATTTCGGCACCCAAATTTTCGAAAGCGCCTAGCGCCTTACCATCGCGTCAGGGACCCTACATTCCCTATTCAAAAATGTTCGTCTAGGTGTGCTCTATCGATCCTTAAAGTTTGTCACCGACGAGCTGAATCACCCTGTATTAATACAGTGTTGCCAATTTTTAAGGTTTTCTTTTTTATTCAGAAGTTTCGAGAACACAACAGAAAATATTTAAGACTAATATTCATTTATTTTTTTAAGAAATATCCATCTATTATAAAGGACAGAGATGTCTGCGCGTAACACTGACCTCATTTTGACGGTGGTAGCAGCAGACGATTAAATTTACCTTTTATTAACATTTATTGCAATTTTTTTTAAATTCTGAATACCTTATATTTTCAATTTTTACACCGTCGTATAGAGAAAAAAAATGTACATTCAAAAGAAATTTGTTTGAAAACTATATCGCAATTTATTTGAAAACTGCATTGCAGTTCACTCAATTTTTATTGTTTTTAAATTAATTTTCAAGAATGAATTTTATTCAAATTACTTTTATCGCCTGCAGACGATTACGAAAGGCAAATTCGTTTGCACTTAAATTAATATAAATAACTCATCATTTTATCCCAGCTTATATTCCATAACGAAATTAAAACATTCATCAATCAATATATAAAACAATAAAATATAAATTGTACACAAATTTAAGGCATGTAATCGAATTTCGCGCTTAATCCACCGAAATAAACAGAATCAAAAAGTCTGATTGTAAATAGCTAACTTCAGAGATTTTTTCGGCTGTTAACTCCTGACGTAAGGCCAATACGAAAATATAGCCTTTAATACGTTTCAAAAATATATTTCAAAGCATTTTTACTATTTTTAAAATATATATAAAATTTCTAGTATTGTTAGTAGTCATTCTAGAAAATAAATTAAATGTAAAAAATTTATTAGATTTATCACTAAAAAGTAAAAATAAAAATAATAGATCCGTGCGTGCGAGGCCTTCTCAATCGCAATCTTTGAAATTATTTGTTGATACGTTTTTACATTATTTTTTTGATTAATTGCAATTATTTTTATTAAATAAGGTCTTTTAACGATATACAGTACTGGCCAAAATTGTGGACATTTTTTGAAATTTTCATGTTTTATAACTTTGTGTGCTTGAAGAATATAATAAATTTCACTTAAATACAAATGTTTGTAAATGAAATTCAAGGACATTATTTGTAAAATTTAATAATAAAAACATACTTAAAATATCTGCATTACAAAAAGGTTACGCTTGCAAAAGCTAAGATCTATCTTAGATTTCCTCATATTTTAAATTTACACTTACATATTCAGTATTTAGTAGGATAACCTTTGTTTTATATTACAGCTTCACAGCGTCTTTTCATTCAGAGAACTAGTGTTTGGAGTTCATTCTTTTTAATCTTATGATGTCAAGAATCAATTTTAGATTCAAAAAGTTGTGCTTTATTATATGGACTTTTTTTTTTTTTTTATAAGGATTTTCAAATTTCGCCACATATTTTCTATAGGATTCATATCAAGGCTGTTTCCTGGCCAAGGTATTAATTGCATGCTTTTATTTTTAAACCGTTCTTAGGATATTTTTGCCGTATGGCATGGAGCTGATTCCTGCTGCAAGATAAATGGTGCTTTATTGGGGGAAGAGATCCCTAATGCAAGGCATCAATTTTGGTTCCAGGACAGTTTCGATGTTTGTTTGTTTTTTTGTTTGTTTTTTGCATTCAGAATTCTATCAATCACTTGACTGCGGTCCCCACCATCTGAAGAAATACAAGACCAAATCATGACATTTGTTGGGTTCAATTGTAGTTTCTTCAATGCAATAAGGATGCAGCTCTTCCCTTACACTACGTCTCACATATTTTCACCCATCTCTACCAAAGAGCAATATTTTTTTCTCATCGCTCCAGATTATTAGCTTCCACTGCTTTTCTGACTAATTAATGTGTTCTTTTGCCCACTGAACTCGTTTCTTGCGTTGCTGAAGATTTAAAAATGGTTTCTTCCTCTGAATTCTGACTTTCAGTCATAAATCTGCTAATCTTCTGCTTATTGTTTTTGAACTAACTGAAAATACCCATTGCATTCATTTCACATCTAACAGCATCTGATGAAATTCTTCTATCTTTGAGGGATATCCTTTTCATCTTTCTACCTGCAGAAGCACTTGTGCATTTTTTTCGGCCTCATTTATTTATCACTGATTTAGTTTCTTCACATCGTAAGCACAGTTTTCGTACGCCAGAGTGACTGATCCACCAACCAGCCTTGTATTTTCAGCATAAGAGAGACCATTTTTTCTCAATATGAGAATTCTGCTTCTTTTTGTAGGTGTCAAAACAGTTCTTGTTGTTGATGACATTGTTTTAAATTATTTTCATTAAGAAAAAATAGAAATATTAAAAAAATATATCTATTTTGTTACACTCGTATTCGTCCTTCTGCAAAATTCATTTCAGCAAAATACCGCTTTTACAAATCAAAACATTCTTCAGTTTAGTTGCTGACATTTGATTGGTTCTCAGAACAGTCATTGTGATTGGTTAGAAAGCTTTTATTACAATACATATCAGAATTCATGACTAATTGTATTTGTATTTTAGACTAAAGTAAGTGTAACATTTTTGTAATGCAGATATTTTAATTCTATTTTTTTATTAAATTCTACATTAGATATCCTTAAATTTGATACATAAACATTTGTATTCAAGTGAAAATTAATATGTTCTATAAGCACGCACTGTTATAAAACATGAAAATTTCAAAATGATCCACAATTTTGAACACCATTGTATATGTATAGTGTGTCAAAAGCCGCTTGCTGAACCTTTCAAAAAATAGCTCGTTTATCGCTGTGCTTTTAGTATATGGAGAGAAAAGCAGATGTTAACAACAGAAGTAATATATATTATGGTTTTCACCTATATTCTGTGCCCGGAAAGTCCGTGTATATGGCCTTGTCGTCATAGTAACCAAAAATATTAAATCCTAAAGTCTCATCATCCTATAATTTTAATATGTTTCTTGAACATTTTAATAAAATCTACCCTATTAAAATCCGTGCGCATATCCGTGTAACCTCAAACACTCGGAAACCACAAGGCGCAGAGCTACGAAATTTGGCAGACGGATTGTAGGTAAGGGACCCACGAACGATTCGAGCAAAAAATCGAAAATTTTAAATAGATTTTTCTTATTTTATGTTTTTGACGAATTTTTGCCTTTCTTTATGTTCAACCCGTAATCACGCGACTTCTAACCAGTTTTAATGCTTACAGTAATGTGAGATATCCGTATTACGTACGCCTCGCTGCAATACAGGAGCTGTAACGAGTATTACGATAGTTCATTTACATCGCATGCAAATAATTAGAGATTATTTAATTGCGCTTAATTATTACCTTTTTTAAAAAAATAAAGTAAAACATTTTATCACAAGCATCGACAAACTTTTTATTCTATTTATTCCCTTATTCCAAAGATTTCTTTCTGTCGTCTGCTGCCATAGCAACATGATAAATTAAATTTCATTAAAAGAAATGCACATTAATCGAAAAATAATTTTCTAAATCGAATAGCTATTGAACAATTCAACACTTTAACCGAATAATTCATATTTCTTATTTAGATATTTTAAACTTGTTTGTTGTCATTGCGTTTTTATGCTAATATTCGTTTCATATCCTATTATTATTTTGTGTATTTGATCTGAATTGTTTACGTGCTACTACTTTTTACTACGTATTAATTTTACTTTTTTAATTTTATTTTTAATTTTGGTTTCATAATTAAATTCATGAACTCCCGTGCGTAGAACGGGTTAAACAGTTAGTAACAAATAAAAATACGAACCATATTATGAAAATAAATAACAAAATCAACAATCCCCCACTACGTCAAATAACTGCACGAAATAAACATGTTTTCGAAAAACATTTTTAATTAAATTCTGTGGGGGAATAAAATGAACAATTTAGCTCCATTTATACAAATCCCAAAGAGGATTTAGCGAAGGTAATTTATCAAAAATTGGTTAAATCCGTGCTTCAAGAGAAGGATCTTCAGAAATCACAATCAATTTGTTACTCTTGACATTTTTCGTTAATTTATTGTGGTATTTGAGAATAGATCTCATATTATTTCCCGATAGTTCCATTTTATTATCATTTCACATACATAATGAAAGCGTTACAAAAATTTTCTGTTACATTTGTTCAGCATACTATCTATTGATAGGTTTTTATAAGTTAAACCTTTCGTATTTGTTTATCCGTGTATAACCTTTTCAGGGGTAATTAAATGTGTTGCTGTAATGATCTAAATCCACCAGAACTTGTGAACAATTTAACTTAAATATAAATAAATGCAATATTTAGAACATAAATAAATCTAAATTTTACTTATACAACAAATGTACAGTTCCTTGATATAATAAAGAAATTTAATATTATTTTTTATGTAAATTATAAAAGCAGCACTTTATTCGAAATGTCTGATACAACTTTTGATTAAAATTAATTGGACTAAATTAATATTTACTTCAACTGATAAAATACTTTTAACAAGGGAAAAAATATTAAACATGTTTCATTGCTCCGACGGCAACGTTCTCAATAATAAATATGATACAAATATTTGCGCCCAAAAATTTTTAATTGAAAACTGGTAAACAAAAATCCCGCGAATTCGAGCATAATGAAATTAACTGCAATGTTAAAAATGGATAATTGTGAATGTGAATTTAAAACTATTGTTTCTTTTTCCAGTAGAACATCTCGTTCCAAATTTTGGGGAGCTTGATGTATGCTGAATCATTGCATATAGTCTCACTGCGCAAGACGATTTCTATTGGTTCACGGATAATGGATGGCAAGTAAAATCTTGATGGATAAATTATTCTATTTTTTTATTAATCTGTAATGGCTCTTTATAATACAGTCTATTATGTCTATTATTGATAATATCTATAATTGAATTCACGTGATTTTTGTTTGCCAGCTTTCAATTCGCAATTTATGAACAATTTATGAACAGAACTTCAGTTTTAGTTTCATTTAAGGCGATGGAATATTTTTATCTTATCAACCTTATTTTTCTTTAATATGATCATACGGTATAAAAAAAATACTTATAACGTTACATAAATTTTAATTGTATAACATCACTATTATAGTAACGTCTTTCTGCGTAATGTGTAATGTTTTGTTTGCCATAATTCTTTGCATACAACAAGCCGAAAAACGTCTTTTAAATTCGGAATTTGTAAACAAGTTTTTATAATCAGGTTCTTGTATTTATGAAAATAAATTTGCGCGTACATGTACAATTTCAGACTGCAAAAAAAGATTCATAACTGTGCTACCTCCTTTTTGCGCCGAGGAGGATACATAATCCACTAACCTATGCAAAGTAACGAAGTTGTCGTAAATACTCATTTCAGGACTTGCACGATGCTGTTCTCATGTTATAAATCAAAATATGATAGTCAGAGAAGCTCTTACTTTTAAAGAGGTATTGGAGAGATTTGGGCTAATGTCAGACGAGCGTCATTTTTCACGCTTTTTTCGCTCTTTCACCATCCCTACACTTTCGCTAGCATGTCTAGGGATGGTGTAAGAGCGAAAAAAGCGTGCAAAAAGACGTTCGTCTGACATTAGCCTAAAAGAAGTGACGAATCAAAACCTTATAAAGAAACAAAAAAGAAAAAGGATGATTCTACTGACCAGAACAATAAGCATAAAAGTAAGTCATTTACAGGAAAATCGCAAGTACGAGGAAAGACAGAATAAAAGAGAATATACATGTACTGGTAGAAGAAGTCTGCGACGGATAGCAAGAAGCATTCTTCAGTGCAGAAAATCGAAAAACTTGTGATAAATCACAGAACAGGGATAGTTATAAGAAGACGGGAGAAGGAAAGCCAGTCAAAAGAAAGAACAAGAATATCTACAAATAAAAGTAGGGAGAGATGAAAAGCGAAAGAGAAGATAAAGAAATTTTACTAGTAGACTTAACAGTTAAAATGTTTCTGCTGAGTGATATTATTGGAGTTGCAAAGTTTAAAACGCAATAAACATACATTTACTAGAACGATAAGATTGGAGAAAATGTTTTAGAAGTCACTGACCCAAGTATGTCAATTCTGCTAAATCAAAATTTGTTATTGTTGAGACAATGTCATAGCCGAGGATTATCCCCCATTATTTTGCAAAACTATACGAAAAAAAGAAAGAAAGAAACACTCTTATTGGAAATATATATAAAAGAAATAACATTAAATATTTATAGAAAAATACGATTTGACAATCAAATTTTTAAGTATACGATTTTTTGTACCAACATAAGCCTGAATGAAATAGAAATGAATGAAATCTCTTTATTTGCATTAAATCCTACAACAGTTTATGCTAATATATATATATATTTTTTTTATAAAAAAGGAAAAAGCGAAATACTTCATGGAATTTAGTAGGAACAATTGCTAACTATCTCAAATATCTCTGCGAAATAAACATGCTCTTCAAAACATTTTATATCGAATCGTTAACGAATAAAAAGTACACTTCAGTTCGAGTTATAAAAAGCCCAAAGAGGATTTAGCTAAGATTGTTCACACAAAATCTGTATTTAAATAGAAGATTCTTCAAAATCTACGACCTATACGTAAACCTTTTGACATTTTTCGTTAATTTATTATGGTATTCAGAGAAGAAATTTGCGTATTATTTTCGGATAGATTCAATTTATTATCAATTCACATCTATAATGAAAACACTACACAAATCTATGTTACAGTTGCTTATAATACTATTTATTGATATGTTTTTAAAGGTTAAATTAAATGTTAATTGTTTCGTATTTATTTATCTGAGTAGAATCCTTTCAGGGACAATTAATTATATTGCTGTAACGGTAAAAATCTATCAGAATTTACGAAAATTAAAAAATAAATAAATAAATGCAATATCATTTTTTTCATGTAAATTATAAAATCAATAGTTTATTCAGAAATTCTGGTAAAAATTTTCATTATGATAAGTGGTACTATCCTGAATACTGTATATTGTTACTGGTATGGTATATAGTGTAGTCTGATCTTCAAAGGAATAGGGCACATAAATTAGTAAAAATACCTATAAAGACCACCGTCTCCTTGAATCCAGTAATGTACTTGCAACATCAATGCATAACTATATATTTTTAGTACTTTCGTTTGTAAAGATGCAGATATTACTTTAGTAAAATTAAATTTTATGTTTGAATTTAGAAGATATCCGTCATTTATTCGAATTATTGAATTACTGTTAAGTAAAGGAAAGTACCAATAAAAATAGCGATTTAAAAAATTATACCAAATTCTTAAAAATTATCATTATAAAATATCTGAAAAACTGCAAAAGAAATCAGTACCATTTATGTTAGTCTAAAAAAAAAACAATTAGGTTACATGCGTGAGAAATAGTTTTCTTTTTTTAAAAATAGTTTTTGTTTTAAAGAATCCTTGTTTCAAAAAAGTAATTTGAACATAAAGATTCCTAATGATTATAACACTTTTCTTACAAAATCAGATAATTAAATTCGCTGATCTCTTTTTCAATAGAATTACCAGCAAATTTTCTTAGAATACTTTCTTTAAGGGTCTTTTATATTCGTTAAATAAAAGAAGACATTACTTTTTAACTTTTATTTATTTATTATTTTAAATGACAAAACTATATAATGTTCGTTTTATTTAAATGAACTTTTCTTTGTTTATATTTTAAATATTCTTTTCACATAGTTGATTTAAGAAGAAAATTAATTTTTATTATTAATTTACTTTTAATTTTTGAAAGTATTGTGATTGTAATGTAGTAGATTAAATATTTTTGAGATAAAAAAAGGTAAGTAAATACATTTTATTTATATTCAACTATATTTGTGAAGGACAAATATTTGGGAATAAGTTAATTGATATCTTAATTATGATCAGAGATACTAACAAAAAGAAATTTTCAAAAAAGATTTGTTTATAACCCAAAGTATTTGAATGTGTTTTTTAAAATGATAATATAAATATTTAAAAAATACCAAACTACTGTACAAATACGACCATTTTTGATGAAATTGAGCTATATAATGAACGCTGATACATAGCAGAATTTGAACATTATTCTAGTTTTCAAAAACTTTTAAATAAGTTCTAAAATGATACATCTAATTGATTTAAGCTACTTTTACCCGCATAAAACCCAAATCGCTGTTCGGATCGGGTCGGGTAGGTGCTATATTTTTTCGTTGCGGGTCGGGTTGATTTCCAATTTTTTACTTCCATAACTTCTTTTCCCCTAAAAAGCGGACACCTCTATTTAGCGAACGCTTCAATTCCTAACATTTATATATTTGAACGCTTATACCTATAAATATACCTCTCAATCTGCACAAACATAACATGTGTATGCGCGCATATCACACTATCACAAATGCGATATATATGTTTTTGTGCGCATCGAAACCGAAATATTAATAATACTTTTCATTTTTTAAAAGAAGAAAACATGGTTCATAAAGAAAAAATAGTCTATGATCGCATTTGTTATATACATTTTATTCCTCTTTCAGTAAATTGAATAGGTACTTATTCGTACTCAAATATATATTTATTTTCATCTGAACTGCAAATAGAGGCGTCTTAAATCCACACATATATCTTACTGAAAAAATAATTCAGACACTTAAGTGTCTGCACATGAAATTTCAGACATCTGTGATGTCTGAATTAAGACACATAAGTGTCTTACTATGATCATGATAAAATGAACTGACAATAATGTCTGAATAATGATGATACGTCTAAAATTAAGAAATTAAGAAATTCAGACACTTAAGTGTCTGAAAGTAGTATAATTATATCATATTTATGATGACCGTATACACAGTTGCATTGCAATATATATGCCAGCATTATCATAAAAAGTTTTCAAATGGATGAAACATGTTTAAAATAATTTTTCATCCAATAAATTTTACTTTATAAAACTTGTTTTACTTTATAAAACAAGCAATATGATTAGACTATAGGACGTCTGTCAAAAGTGTAAAAGTCCGTTTACTCAGTTTTTTAACTAAGTTAGTTTTGGTCCAAAAAGTAATTAACGAATTGCTTTTCACAAAATATAAAGTTCTTCAAAAATTACGGAGGGGGGGGGGGGCGCGTAAAAAAAGGGCAGCTGTCCTAAATACTAAGAAATACGAGTGCTGGTAGAAAAAAGGTGTATGGAGAGCTTGAACAGATATGCCTGTAGTTCACAGCCTAGTTAGCTTTACTAAAACATAGAATTTAACCGTGAAATAAACTAAATTAAGAACCTTTTTTCAGAATGCCTCGTGCAAGAGAATTTTCACGTAAAAAATTACAGAATTTTAGTTATTAAGAAATATAAACTCATTTTCGAATATTTGTAAAGCAAAATTTCAAAATGAAGAATTGATTTTTTTTTCTTTTAGAGCGTTTTAGTCTTCTGAACCCCCCCCCCCCCCCCTATCCTCAAGTATTAAAGCAATATACTATAAATATCTAAATAATGACTATCTAAATATCAAAATAATAAATGGAATACTATATACGAGACTAAGCATAAGTATTAATAAAAAAAAACATTAAATATTAAAGAACAGAATAGGAAATTTAGGACAATATCATAAGATTTCGTCAAGAAAATAATAGAACAGATAAATTAATAAATATATTAGCAGAATCATATTTATGTCGATTTAAAAATAATTTGGAAATACATGAACATCTAAGGCCAAAAAAATGGATAGCATCGTACTATAAGACAATATTTTTACAAATACCTTATCAGTTCACACTTCCGCTGTTATCTTTATGCATTTGACGTCTACTTTTGAAATCTCCGAAACGCTCTTATCAGCCTCGTACGCTAAGACAAAAAAAACTTCCGGATGACCTTCATTTAACATCTATGTTACCACCGCACACCGCACGCCGTGGACTCTCATTCTCACACTACTCACATTAAATATGAAGCAACAGTTGATACATGGAATATTTTGGTACATATTTGGACCATACAATTATATTTATATCAAAACTATTTGCATCGTACAACGTCCCCCTATTAAGCTATATCGGGTAATATATATATATATATATATTGAGAACGTGAGTTTCAAAACTCGCTTTACCCAAAATTTAAAAAAATCGAGTTTTTCCTATCAATCTATTCTATTGGTAAACCTGCACCGAAAAAACACTATAATCTTTAAAAAATATATATTTATCCTTTATTTTTGGGTTCTTAAACTATTGGTTTGGTTTCAAAACTCGCCTTATCCACTAGGGAGTTGGCAACAAAACTAGCTTTATTCCTGCGCATGCGTAGACCAACGGACGACTAGCTTATCAGCTAATATCACAGTAATTTTCCTTCATTTTTCTGCGACCTGCTGCTATTTTCGTTTAAAGTTTTTACCTGTTCTATTCATACAAACTAATTAAGTAAGTTTTACAGCATGTCTTATGTATAATGGACAGTGAATAAACTCTTGAATTTTGTGGGGGAAGGGGGAAGAAGAGAAAAAGGAATACGAACACATGGGCTAGTAACGAATACACGCAAAAGAAGATTAAAATGTAAGTTCAAAATGGAGATTAGCTTTCTATATTTCTTACCGTCATGAGGTTTAATTTTTATTCTCAGAGATTTAAATTTAAAAGATTTAATTTTTATTCTCAGGCATAAACCTAACGCATTTCCGGCCCTCTCAAAGTGCACTCACCAGAAAGAGAACCTCGAGTATTCAACTATCTCAATACAAGATGTATGACGCTTCCACCAAGCATTTTTTTTTTCAAGCAAAGACAAAATTGCATAAGATAACTTTATTTTGAAATTCACGTCTCAAACATCTCCTTCAAGAAACAGTCCAGGTTTCTTTCCTTCCATGAAACATCCAGAAAAGTAACATTTTCACCTTGAAAGTTTTTTTAAGTGAATCTCAGTGCGCTTTCAAAGGCATTACGATAAGGTACTATATGAAGATCAAGAACCATGGTCAACTTCAAATTTGTGGAAGTGTATTTCGGAAGATTCTTGGAATATCAAAATTCAAAGTGTAAAATTTGTGCTAGAGGCATCCAAAATCTGGACTTTCTTTTGAAAAAGAAGGGGGAGGGAGTACCTGTGAAGCAAGAGAAATTTCAGGATGTCCACGGATTGTTAAAAAAAACATTTTGATGAAAACTTGTCAAAAATGGAGGTGCTTACTTTCTATAAAAATATTATTTCTAAGGAACCAGAACAGAAGGAGATGGTGTAGATATATAACATTATATGTTATATAGGTTATATTATATTACATTCTTTAAAAATAATTTATTTTAATTATAAGCTATTTATGAAAAGTTTTATTTGATTATATAAGTTTGCTTTTTTATAATAATTTTTTATAATACTAAATTTTAATCATACTTATTGCTAAGGTTTATTTTTTAATCCAAAATATTATCATCCAATGACCAAAAATAGAAACTATTAATTTCTTTCAGCAAGTATGGATAGACGATTTGCAACAAAACTCTTCTTATCCGGGACTTTTTCCAATTTATTAATTGAATGAATTAAAGTAGATTTTCCAGCCTAACACAATGATATCACAGAGCAACTAGCTATAAGTATACAAAAAATTGAAGGTATTTGATGCACGAGGTCGCAGTTACAGGTTTTTCGCGATTTCCCAAAATTTGATTTTTTGGATAAGACGAGTTTTGAAACTCACGTCCTCATATATATATATATATATATATATATATAATAAATTTGAAATCACAAATATATGAATAAATTGGTAAAGTTCTAAAGATGAATTAGAAATGAACATAGGAAACCAGTATGTCAAAAAAAAAAATATGAATAACCCATAGAATCTTCAGAGGAGCTTGTGAGTTTATCATAGAAAATGCGTTATTTCATCCAATTTTGTCGGCATTAAGCCTAAAATGACAAAACTTAGCTCCTTATAACGCAAAAATAACAGAATATATATATATATATATATATATTTGGCGATGTAAATATCCCACTTCGTGGCACAGACGAATACATTTATACAATTTTTTTTAGCAAGTACAAAAAATAAATCCTAATTTAAATAGAATTTTAAGCTGAAATGTATAAACAAGAGAAACTCAAGAAATAAAAATATTCTTTATTGATAAAAAAAATACATAAATAAATAAATAAAAATAAATAAATTTGTTGCCTATTGTAATCAAAGAAAGATTCGAGAATATTGTTAAACCGATGAAACAGAGTTAATGATAATAAGTAATTTGATGTACTTCATTTCTAAAATCTTACTCCTTACACATCTTCACAGAAATAATTAGTAAAGTAATTCATTCGTTTCTCATTATATAAGCAATCCTTAATTATTTCTATCTTAGCAATCACTTAATTCTAATTAGAAATTTAGAAACATTCTTTTATGAAGATATTTTTTTTTTCTTATAAAGAAGTAACTTTTCCTGATGAAATTATCTCTTGAACATGATTTTAAAGTCTCTTGAATTATATTTAAAAACAGCATTAAATGTTACACAAAAAAATCCTTTTTCATTCAAAAATTCTCCTTAGATTTTTTAATGCATCTGATTAGCCGAAGTCAGTTTTTTTAGATTAATTATTTCGAATTAATTATTTCCATTTTTTGCAAACTTGTAATTTTGATTTCAGTTTCTAAATTGAAGGAATTGTTTTGAAATATCGCTAATTTTAACTTAAAATATTTTTTTTTCTAAAGTTTATAAGTGTAGAAAAATTTGAAGAGAAACGTTCTTTCTTAAGATTTTCTTATTTTTATTCAAATCTATAAAACTTATATTATACAACTATAAATTATAAAACAAATCTTGACATTTACAAACACTTTACAAAGAATGTAATGTACAGATTTGATTTCAGAATCAGACCTCATTAATTCAAAATAAGATTCTAATTAATATACTTTCATCATAGGAAAGCTTTAAGTTGCATTGCAAAATATATATATCCTGCCTATACTGGGTGCAGATAAAATAAACACAATCAAAACAATAATGCAACAGGTGCATCTTCTGTGTCCCTAGTAGCACTCAACTAAATGAAGTCATAATTATTTGTTTACAACACAGCACAGAATGCATAGTTCTGCCATCTGTTAACAAACAGAACAACTAAAATAATAAATTTGATTCCTAGTCAAAGATTTGCACAGAACAATGAAGTTAGAAATTGCAATCTGATTTTTTTTAACACTAAGGCATATATTTACATCCGAATAAATCATTTCGTGTGCGCGCACACCACAGGCCTAGCTATATTATATAAAAAAGGCAAACCTGAGTGTAGCCTTAAGTATAGCTTCAATTCAACAAATTAGAATAATTCATTTTATTTGTATTTGGTATTGCATTTAGCTTCATTTTAGTGTAGTACAATTGAAAAAGAACAGCGTTTGATGTTTTAGTGAATTTGCATCTTATTAAAGAAAATCAAAACTGTAAAAGATTAAATTTTGAGTTAATAATTTATTTTTGTAAAATTATTTTCATTATTCAAAATATAATACTAAAATAGGTGGTTAAAAAAATAAGAATACTTATGAATTTTCCTGATTGGTTCAGAAGGTTGCATAAATTAAGTATAAAATAAGCTTTTTTTCTTCTTAAGTTATAAAAACACTTAGCATCACCATTGTTTTCTCTTTTTGTGAAATGGGTTGTTCGTCCAACATTACTGAGTTTCTAAAGCATCGTATTATTGATTTAATAATAAAGCAGGTCGTAATCAGCAATATAGCGCCAGTTAAAATGTTCTCAACCAAGTGTTAGTACAGCAGTAAAACAGTATTGTAACGAGGGACATTTTCAAAATAAGCATCTGAATAGCGGCCGAAAGTCAAAAACTACTTAGAGAGATGACAGAAAGCTAAAGAGCATTTCTAAAAAACCGTTTTATAAGTTTAAGATATTTGAATCGAAAGTGGAAGGAACACGGTGTTGATGTGAGTAAATCTACAACTCTAAGACGTCTCCATAACTTGGATTTCAATCCCGTGTACCAAAGATAAAGCGACCTCATATTAAACAGAAAAGGGAGAGTGTGAAGTGGTGGAAAAGAAGGCTTTTAAGGGGTCTGGATGATTGGAAAAATATATTGTTTAGTGATGAGAGTGCGTTTTGCGTAACATATGGTGCTCAAAGTGCTCGTGTATGGCGAATGAAGCAAGAAGCACATGACAAGGACTGCATGAAGAAATCAGCAAAATTTGAAGCCAGTGTAATGGTAGGGCTTGCATGACTGCAGGTAGTCCTGGAAGGCTATGGATCGTTAACAAAAGGATTAATTTAAAGATATGTCAAGAAATTCTTGAGTATTTCATGATACCATGGTTATCGGATTATCTATGTGATGACGATTTTATGTTCCATCATGATTTAACGCCTTCACACAAGTCAGTGTCCATCAGGAACTGGCTTAGCCAATACCAAATTAACGCACTTCCCTGGTCGGCTAATTCGCCTGATTTAAATCTAATAGATAATTTATGGGGACTAAAGAAGAAAACACTGCAAGATATTGCTCCAAAAAACAAAGTTGAACTTCTTTCCTGCATAACGTTGGCATGGTCATGCCTGAGGTAATCTATCCTTTAAAAAAAAGCGAGCTTTTGTAACAAAGCATATGCATGAAATCAGTAAAAGATATTCAAAATGTAAATGATCATCATATTAATAATGAAATCTAATCACGAAACGTAACATCTTTTAATACGCATGTAAAATACGTTTATTTAACAATATATTATTATTTAACACAAGCATTCTTTATTTATGAATTTCCTCAGAAGTTTTTTCATTAAAATTGTAACATGCTGTACTCATTTTATTTTCATAGCAGATAAAATAAATAACATATTTCTGGACAATTAATAGCATATCAATGTTTTTGAATACCTGGTCAATGAATATCGGACACACCAAACATTCTCTCTCGACTTACTGATCGTCATAGTTTGAGAACTATGTACAATCGAGTATGTACAATACTATGTACAATATGAGAGCACAATCGATTCGTAGTATTTTTGTTGGTAAAATCTCTTACTATGCCTGTAAAAATACACTTATTTACCAATGCTTTATACTTACATGGTTTATTTCTACTTTCTTCACGAAATCAGAAAAGAAACTTTTAATGCAAATGATCTTCATATTAATAATGCGATATAATTCCATAACATAAAATCTTGTACTGTGAATGTAAAAATATGTTTATTTATGTATGCTTCTACGCATACCTTGTTTATTTATACTTTCCTGACGAATTTTTCCTTTGAACGATTAATAGTATATCAATGTTTCTGAAGACCCGGTCAATCATGATGGAACTCACCAAATTTTCACTCTTGACTTATTGGCAGATCTACATATTTTGGGAACTAGAGTACTATCGATTCTTAGTATAAGTTTTTGCGTGTAAAATCTTTCACTATGCATGTAAAAATACGTTTATTTATCAATGCTTTATACATACATGGTTTATTTCTACTTTCTTCACGAAATCAGTAAAAGAAACTCCTAATGCAAATGACCTTCATATTAATAATGTTATCTAATCCCAAAACATAAAATATTTTACTGTGCATGTAAAAATACGTTTATTCATCTATGCTCTACGCATTTATTGTTTATTTGTACTTTCCTGGAGAACGTTTCCTCTGAACGATTAATAGTATATTAATGTTTCTGAAGACCCGGTCAATCATTATGGAACTCACCAAATTTCACTCTTGACTTACTGGCAGATCTTCATAGTTTAGGAACTAGTTTGGGAACTTCATAGTTTGAGTACTATCGATTCTTAGTATATGTTTTTTGTTGGTAAAATCTTTTACAATGCATGTAAAAATACGTTTATTTATCAATGCTTTATACATACATGGTTTATTTCTACTTTTTTCACGAAATCAGTAAAATAAACTCCTAATGCAAATTATCTTCATATTTACACTTTATCTACTGCATTATGATCTACAGCAATTTTATGCATGTAATATTTTTTTTTCAGTTACTGCAATGAACATTAAAGGATAAAAAAAAAATACTCACCCGAGTGAAATTTAATTATTTAGAGGTAATTAATTAAAGTGGTACTTTAAAGTACCGTCAGTACACTATGACTAAAATATCGTAACAGAAAACCCACAAGGTATTTCAAATGGTACAAGAACATATTTTCGATTAAATATGTAAAATATAGGCTTTTTCACATTTACAAACAAATCTTTTGGCAAATTCCGGTGCCAATCAATTATTTCAACCCCTTAGCATTGATAATGCTTTGCCCCTAAAATGTTTTTTTTTTTTTTTTTTTTTTTGTATGTTTCGATCTTGTTAGCAGTCCTTTAGTTATGCGACGTCTATATTCCAGGGACAACATATTCTCTCGCATCTCCACATATACAATATATGAATTTACATATCCATTTCTAGCATAGCAAAAACGAGCTGGTGCCACAACTTTTTCAATTTCCTATAAAAAATAACAATGAATCAGAAAAGAAATACAAGGGAAATCATTACTACACTACATTTTAGTAATTACATTTTAAAGAAGATGAAAACAATGAATAACTACACAGATGAAAAGTAAACAAGAAGTTTTTCTCCAAAACCCAGTGTACTGACGGTACGTATAAGTACCACCGAGTAATTCAACTGTTAAATCAAATACATACAGCGTTCACTTAAAATAGCTAGTTAAACTGTATTCTAAGATCATAATGAACACCTAAAAAAAATCAAACGCTTACCTTATATCCTTTATTGTGTTTGCAGCAATAAAAAGACGAGCGTGACAATCTGTACAAAATGTCGGCACAAAACCCATCGTCTGTGTCAAAGGTAGCCTTCTTCCTCGCTAAAATGACAAACCTAGAACTACAGCTGCCATGTATCTGGATAAAATGGAGTTAAAAGAGTGTTTTTGGGAAGTACCATGAGAATATCAGTAATATTCACTATGGGATGAAATTTAAAGTGCGTGGTACTTATAAGTATCGTCAGTAGATAAAAGGTTAATAATGCGATCTTATACCATAACATAAAATCTTGTGCTGTCAATGTAAAAATGCATTTATTTATGTATACTTCTACGCATACATTGTTTATTTATACTTTCCTGACGAATTTTTCCTCTGAACGATTAACAGTATATCAATGTTTCTGAAGACCTGGTCAATCATTATGGAACTCTCGAAACGTTCGCTCTTGACTTACTGACAGATCTTCATATTTTGGGAACTAGAGTACCATCGATTCTTACTATAAGTTTTTGTTGGTAAAATCTTTTACTGTGCATGTAAAATCACGTTTATTTATCAATACTTTATACATACATGGTTTATTTCTACTTTCTTCACGAAATCAGTAAAAGAAACTCCTAATGCAAATGTTCTTCATATTAATAATGCGATATAATCATAAAACATAAAATCTTTTACTGTGCGCGTAAAACAGAGGTTCATTTATCAGCGATTTACGCATATATTGTTTACTTATACTTTCTTGAGAAAATTTCTTTTAAAATTGTAACATACAATGTTCGTTTTGCTTTCATAGCGTGTAAAATGAATAACATATTTCTGAATGATTAATAGTATATGGATATTTCTGAAGATCTGGTCAATCATTAAGACACCCATCAAATTTTCTCTCTCGATTTACTGATAGATCGCTATAGTTTGACGGAAGACTAATAATTTTTTTCAAAGTTACTCTATACAACTTTTATGAGCTACCTTACAGTCACATCACCAATTTAATTCTACTCTGGTGTCCAAAATTAAGGACCAATCACAAAATGCTAATTTTAAAGTACGCGAATACTCAAAAGGAAATAATATAAATCGAATAATTACTATCTCTACAGCACAGCTAGTCTATATAATATCTCATTCAGGTCACACATGATCACATGCGTCACAATCACTGCGGTGAAGCAAAAATAGGAAATTCCGTACATCTCATTATGAGTCTCAAATGATCACTATATGTGACTCCACGGAGACGTCATTGAGATTGCTGCTTTGTGACGAGTCACCATGTGACTTTACAATGTAGTTACAATGTGACTCGCATGTGACTGTCATCTGTAGAGTCAATTTCAAAGTCATCGTGAACGCTGCATTGTGATAAGTTACCAAATAATGTCACATTAAAGTCACATGATGGCTTTCAGGTGACAGAGAGACTACTGTGAAGTCACCATTGCGCTCTTTTGCGGAAAGTCACCATGTGACTATAATATGATATTATTTGGTGACTTATCATAATGCAACGTTCATGATGACTTTGAAATTGAGTCTAAAAATGACAGTCACATGAGAACAATGTAACTACATTGTAAAGTCACCTGGTGACTAGTCACAAAGCAGCAGTCACATTGACGTCTCACTGGAGTCACGTATAGTGACCATTTGAGACTCATATAATGAGACGTATGGAATTTCCTAATTTTTGTTTCACCGTAGTGACTGTGACATTTGTGACCATATGTGACATGAATGAGATGCTATATGGGCTAGCTGTGCTGCAGGGATAGTAATTATTTGAATTATATTGTTTCCTTTTGAGTATTCACTTACTTAAAAATTAGCATTTTGTGACTGATCCTTAATTTTGGACACCAGTGTATTTTATTTTAATGAATTGGTGAATTTTAAAATTCGGTAAGGGAGTATATTTCGAAACAATAAATTCGGAATTAAAACCTATTTTTAAAAAATTATTTTAAAAATCTATGTACTTTCGCACAATGTTCATATCCTTAGTGACGAAATACATTTGAATAAAAATAACTTATATTCAAATGTTTGAAATCAATAAAATACTTAACATAAAAATGTTGTTTTTTGTTTTATTTAAATGCTTAATGTAAACAAAAAAAAATATTTTGCGTATGCAAAATAATTTAATCAAAAATTAATTAGCACATACATTTTCCAAATTATAAAATTATTTCATTTCGATTTTAATTTACGAAACATTATGATATAATTTTAAATAAAATTAAAACTATCTTAATCAAAAAGTCTTGAAAGAAAAATGGAAAACGCATTAATTTTGACGCAATAAGATGTTAAAAGAAATTTTCTGTCATAAAAATTATCAAAAATTATATATCTAAATGGAAATTTCTCTTTCTCTTTTTCTATTTTTTTTTTTTCTGTAAAGAAAGATAATATTCTGAAGTGCGTCATTTAGATTCAATTATTCTATTATTATTATTTTTTTGTAATCACCAGCCATTATTAAATTTTAAATATAAGTAAATAATTATTTCTTATTTTTTTTTATATTTGACAATACGTATCTTCATTTTCATTTAATTTTTCAATTTACTTTTATATATTTCATTAAATTTAAATCGTTTACTCGGTTTTGATACTATAATTAAAACCTGACTGATGTCTCATTTAAACTTTGAATTCAAAATTGTCTACTGATATATACTAATAATATATAAAAATTATTTATTAAAATTCCTAATGAATATTTTGTACTTATGTCAATGTTTAGATGGATAGATACTAACACAGCCCATCGGTGGCACATTTCCTTTCAAAGAAAAAGGCATTTCTTTTATACTTTTGTATCAGTGGTGATTTCTGATTAGTTTTTGGGGAGACAGTAAATGCATGGCTGCAAATTTATATTTCTTATACCGCTATTTTTTAAAAGAATTTTTTATTCTTATTATTGTCGGAACATTCTACCATTTAACAAGGCAAAGATTTCATTTACAAATAATGGCAAGAAAATAATAAGTATCATAGCCATGCATTTAGTACCCCCCAAAAACCAGCAACAAACCGCAGCTGTTTGGTATGATGATATGATCAAAATTATCAGGAATTTCAATCATGTACTATTTCGACAAAAATCGATAAATTTAGCAGGTGTTTGTACATTCCAAATTTACTTAAATGCAAATCAGAATGTCTAAGAAGTAATCTAAAAAATTAGCTATAAAAAACACCTAAAATGACAATCTCTGAGGGTAATTCTTTGTCGTGTAGCCCCTTTTAGAGGGCAACTAAAAATCAGTTCACTCTGTCGCCGATATCTGTCTGAATTTTAAGGATATTCCACTAATCTTTTTGTATGAGTTGCTCTTTAGAATTGAGCTGCCAATTACAAAAAAAAAAAAAAAAAAAAAAAAAAAAAGTATGATTTGCGCATGTGCAGTTAAAAATTATTTCATACAAATGCTCGTACTTCATAAAATATTTAATATCTTTATTGTAAAAAAAAATGCTGAATTTTTTTGAATTTTTTAAAGAAACCTTAATATTTGTATGAATATACGTGCTATTTTTACGCAAATGAACACAAATGTTGCACAATATCTTTATAGGCATGTGCTCAAGCTAAAGATTATTTTGAGCATTTCATTTTACAGGATGATCGAAAATAATATTTTTTGCCTCGATTTTTTATTGTTACACTAATTACTGTCATCACCAAATGTTCGCTTAAAAATTCTAGGTTATGTATATTCCTTATATTCCTACAGTTTAAAGGGATTCCGTCAATAATTTCTCTAGATATTCCACAGAGGGCCTAAAATCGAAAGTCTCTGGGGATTTTTAGCAATATAGCGTATGTAAATAAAAATTATTTTTCATGTTATACGTGATACATGTACAGTGAAACATTTATACTTTTAGAGGTAAAAGATTAAAGTTGCTTTTTAAGACTTTTTTTAATGAAATACATACTCTTGAACTTGCTTTGAATTGTTAAAATTACTTCATTTTACCATTCGAATTGAAACACGTGTACTTAAAAATGAGGCTATTGATGAGAAAAATTACATTAATATCTTCAAGATTTTTTTGTGTGTGTACTAAACTTGTGTAATCAGGGAAGGTCTTTGTGGTCACCTTTTCACCTTCGTGTTTTTCCTCTCAAATACAAATTTTAACACCACTTTGACGCCTTGAAGTTGAAAGTTTTTTGGAGAATTCCCCTCCCCCCCAGAAATACCAAGTTTCTACAAAAATTCATCCATGCTAATTTATTATGCACATATTAAAGTAGAAAACCGTATTTTGGTTTACTTGATATATTAAAAAATTGGCAGTTAATCACCCGGAGTGCTTCGATAAAAAAAGAGTGTCAAACGATGGACACATAAACTCATCGAAGAATTGAAGAATTGAAGTAAAATAATCTTAAAAGTATAATTAGTTTTCTTTGTGTAAAAGCTAGCGAAATACGCAGTTCTTTAAAAAATGCACATTTTTAATCCAATCGCATTGATTAAAAGTGTAATATAAGATTTTAACTGCAAATTACGTTACTTACAGTAACGCGGAACAACAAGATGATAATATTTAAAGAAAAAAATACTATCTATTTCACTATACGAATATGTGACTAGGTAGATCGCCCGTCGATTTTGAAATTGTTATCTTGAAATAAAAAGAGGGGCACTTTAAATTTTGGTTATTACTTACTCGCTATACGCGCCCGTGCATGTATAGGTCCAAAGTATCCCGTTAAACTGAACGACCGTTTTTCATCAATAAAATTGGATTTTTATGTGCATAAAGAGTACTTTAAAAGACAAAAGATTCCGAACGGATTAAAGGGGTGCTACACCTTATTTATAAATACAAAAGGCATATTAGGAAATAAATTAAAACTGCGTATAATTGCCAGTAAATACAGTCGAACTGGTTTAATGCAAGCACGGCTAACACAGTTAAAACGAACAAGTTGTTCGTTAAGAATCTTTTATGTTTTAAAATAAAGGGTGAGTACAAATGATGTACCCGATTTTAAAAAATCACATTTCCTAAACTACTGCATATATTACAATGCGTGATACATGAATTTAAAGCGAAATATACCAAGTTTTTTTGAGTTACAAATATTTGATGTGTGGCCCTCTTGTTACACCGCATATGTCCAATCTGTAATACAATTCGTTCCAAAGACCAAGAGCTATGAAAACTTCGCGTTTAAATAACTACGTACCTGCAAAGACCAATGAGGTGGGGCTCCATCCTGCTGAAACACAAAATCTGCACTGTCCTCCAGCGGTCGATGCTGATTTACCCTTACTCACATGGCCACCAAGAATCATAGACCTAACACCATGTGATTTCTTTTTGTGGTGTTACGTCAAAGACATTGTTTATGTACCACCAATGCCCAAAACACTGCCAGAACTTAAAGAACACATTTGTGCAGCATTCAGAACCATTGACAGAGTGATGCTACAAAATGTTTGGAACGAACTGGATTACAGATTGGACGTATGCTGTGTAACGAGAGGGTCACTCATCGAACATTTGTAACTGAATAAAACTTGGTATATTTCTCTTTAAATTCATGTTTCAGTCATTGTATTATGTGCAGTAGTTTCGAAAATATGATTTCTTAATATCGGGTCTATCATTTGTATTCACCCTGTACATTAAGATTTGCAAGATAATTACGATCACAAAACAGAAAGACGGTTAACACAAGCAAAATATATGTTCATTTCAGTGTGGCTATCGGTGGAAAGTAGGGTAGAATTTAAAGAATCCCTTTATTATCCAACACTGTTCTCTCTCAACTATAATATTTATTCATTACAAATACAGTAGAACCTCTTTTATCCGAAACTCTTTTAAACGAAACTCTCGGTTAACCGAAATCCATTTTTAAAGATTTTTTTTTTTTTTTACTATCACATTCCTAGTGTGCAAGCCGTCCTTTCCGAACTACGAGTACATATATATATTTTTGATCCCCTTTCTTAGATTTCTTTTGAATTTAACTTGAGCTCCCGTGAGCTGCGAAGTGGAACGAAGAAAACAAACAAATTATCTATCCGGAAACTTTTGAATGTGTTGCAAAAGGTTTGGCATGGCTAGAGAAGCAGAAAGATTTGTGATACTGGTGAAAAAATAATATTAAAAAACTCCGTGATACAGCTTCAATGCAAAGTCAATCGAAACTGCGACAAACAAAACATTTTTTCAAACCCTTGCGACATATGTGAAACGTGCTTAGTTTCAAAATGAAAATTCAGGTAATTTATACTTGCTCTATTTTGTTATTGCTTTATTATTAAGCACTTGTTACCATAATAAGAAATATTGCATATATTTCTCCTTAATCTTAAAATTGAAGCAGTCTCGATCATTCGAAAATTTCGATTTTCCGATAGAGGGTCGATTCCAATTACTTCGGATAATCGAGGTTCTACTGTATTAGTCTAAAGGTAGTACTTTATCAGTTTTACCAGATAGAATTTCAACGATCAAGGAGATCCCTCTCCCCAATACAAAAAAAAAAAAAAAAATGAAAAGGAATGTTCTGAGGTCTGGAAAGAGTGAAAGAAAGAAACCTAAGCCATGGAAAAGAAGGAGCGAAGAAGAAAAACTTTATTTATTTATTCAAATACTAACTCTGAGTCATATTAACCAGGTTATTAAGCCCTCTTATCTAACTGTTAAAAGGAAAAGGGTAAATGAAGTCAATTGTTCGAAAATTGCAGTGACCATAGCAATGTTAGTCGAGTTTTTTTCCGGAAAAAAAATGACCAGTTACATTACTATACGTCTTTACTTTTTAATTATTAATAAAGAAAGCAAATAATTGTAGAAATTACTTTAATTATGCGTGCTTTTTAAAGATTTTTATTATCTTCACGGGTATTAGAAGTAAATTAAATACGAGGAATTTTACATGGCTCTTTTTTCTCATATTAAGCGAGTTCGGCAGTACAATGATTCAAAGTACGATTTATTTTATAAATTTTTACGAAGAAGCATTTCAAATAAAATTATATACATAAATGCTTCTAAAAAAAAAAAAAACGATTTTCATCAAAATTTATAGAGTAATCGGAAAAAAAAATTCGTTACGTTTAAATACACGTATGTTTGTTTACGTGAAAAAACGAACGGATTTATTTCTCTAATTAAGCCAATTGTTTAATTATGTAAACAGTATTCGTATTATGCTGCTTATTGAGTTTAAACTGGATTATTAAAATGAATATTTATTAGGTTACCTTGATTCATCTAAAGTGAAGAATTTTAACTGGATTATTTCACTATTCACTAGTAATTTGTATTCAGTATTATTGTCATAGAAAAATCTACTTATTTTTCTGCTAAACGGGAACATTTTTTGTCGTACATTTTATTAAAGTTTTTTGTTTTCTTTAAGGGGCCTCAAGACTCTTAAAGCTTCAAAATTTAAAAAAAACTAATTTTTTTTACATGTTAAACTCCTATTTTTTTTTTAACATTTTGATATAATTGTTTCCTTGAAATTCCCATTAGAACAGAAGTTATGTCTTTTAAAATTATACCCGCCCAATAGCTGAAGCGGCGTTTCTGAAAATTTGAAGTCATTTTTCTCCAAATGACGTTTTTGGGTACAACGCGTACGGTATCTAAAATTCTTCTGAATTTTTTTCATGAAAATTTTAAAACATATATTTTATGCAAGTCTGTATAAACTGAAACTAAAATTTCCTTTTTAGTGTTAAAAAAAAATATTATTTAAGTGATTATACTGTTGAAAATTTCAAAAATTTGCATTAACTAAATACAACTTTGTGTTAAAAATATAAAAATGCTTTAAATACAAATTTATTTAGGTTCAGGGTATTTATTATAATCTGAAGTATAAGTAGGCAGCAAAATTTTCATTCTAGTTGCAAAATTTAATTTGTAATCCTGCAGGTAAGCGGTTATACCAATTTTCTGCTCATCAAATTTCTAACAGTTTGAAGCCACCTGTAAAAGCTAGATCTGCATCTTGAAATTTTTTAAATACATGAAATGAAAAAACATACAAACGTCTTTCATCCCAATAAAAATTGTATTTTAAAATAATATACATTTTAAGATATTAAACGTTGAAAATAGTCTGTTTTTTTAATTCATTTTTTTTTTCAATTTTAAGAATCTTGAGACTCCTTAACACTCTATTTAAAAGATGTTTATATGAAATTGTATAAAATGGCTGATTTTTTTTTTTATATATATATATTTTCTCGCACTAGAGATTGAATAAAAAGAAAAATACGAAAAAATGGTCATTGAGATGATAAAAGAAATATGATTTTTTTTTTTTTTGCATTTTTTATTTGTTTTATTTTTTAATCTTGAATATTTATAGTATTTTGCACTTCAGTGCACTTGAAAAAGTCATATTTATTTCAACACCTAGAGATAGTTATGAGAAAGCCTACATACAGAACATAGGTGAAACATCTCGACATATTATTGGTAAAAAAAAATCACGACACATGTTGAAATGTTTTTCAATTACTCTTAGATGCCACTTACGAAAGGAATTTTACATAAAGATCTTGAAAGTGAAATACTTGAAATTAACGTTTTAACAAAATTATACTACAGGTTTTCAATATTTTTTTCTTTCCGTCAGTCATGTAATTTTTAACATCATTTCTAGGGTGAGTAGAGCTGCTTATTTCTGGATACAACTAACTCTGAATACTAATCTTCGATTCATTGAAATGTATAGTTTTACAATTAGATAAAGCATATATTACAATTCGGAAACAGCGTAAAATAAATGTAAGCATCGCTACGCATCTGTGTTATTACATAATACATATTGATATATATATACAGTTATACACCTAAAACATTCGGGAAATTTTTCATTTTAGTTTACTGAATAAATATTTTACAAAAGTATAACTATTTTTCCTTTTGAAAAACACAACTCATATATTATACTATAAAACATCTAATTTTAGGAAAACTGAATGAAACCCACTAAGAAAATAATGTTTGGTGGGAGAGAGTGCTAAAAACCCAAATTAATGACAAGTTCTAATGAAATTTTATCAAGTTCACCAAAAATGCAAAGATCTTGTTACATTTGAAACATGAATACATTTTAAAAATGCAAAGAAATTTACCAGAAATTTTGTGAAAAATCTGAAGGAAATTCCACTACAAATGAAATCACAGGAGGAAAAACGTGCCGAGGTATCAACATGCCTAGTGAAATCAGGCACATTAAAATTCAAGATTTATTTTTGATGCATACTTTTAAAAACTTTTAGAGAATTTTCGTGATATGTAGCATAACATTTAAATAAACAAGCCGGAAATTGAACGTCAGACGTGGTAAATGAGGTGCGTTCGTTCTATAACTAGTTTTATAAGTATTCAGATCTTTGTGCAATAACTGTTGCATTCTTATACAAAAATAGAGAAATGCACAATTTATTACGATTATATATATTTAATTCAGTAATACGGAAATAATATGACCCCCCATCTTAAATAAGACGTAATCACTATGGCAACCTTGAATCATTACCTATCATGGAATATCATTGAATTAATTACATATCATAGGATTTAATAGAATGAAGAAACTTTTATTAATATTGTTTTAAGTTTTTATTCGTTTTATATAAAATTTGAAATGACTCGACAAAATTCTCCAACGATTATATATATTAAATTTCAAACCATTCGGTCGGGCAGTTTTAGCGCGGTTATACGGGGACAGACTAACCAGATGATGATTATAAGTGCTAAGTATTTATATAATTAAGAACGCCCTAAAAAAGTTCAAAAGTCATTCTTCGAGTATTTATATAATGCTAATACTTAAGAACATTTCTGCGCCCACAATTTAAAGAAAGGATCAGGAAAATGAATATAAATATGTATTTGAGAAAAAATGTATAATTTGGATTTATAATTATATTATATATGTATATCTTATAAACTAGGTTTTGGAGTGGTGGCTGGTATCATTCTTACTTAAAAAAAAGTCCTTCCGGCCAGTGCCGGGAGGAAGAGGTAGATTTCATATTCCTTATTTTTAAAAAGCCAGCTTATATTATTCAAACACACGGAGCTCAATTTAGTGGAAACCGATTACAGCAGATTCAATACTAATTTTTATCAATACTAAATCATTATGAATGAGAATTTTGCGAAATTAGTCAGCTTTATCCAAGCTGCTTTTACTTAGAGTAACTTATATTTGGTTGCCAAATTTGGCGATATCTTGAAGTGCCTGCCATTTTAAGACAACATGGTGGATGAGGCTAACCACTGAACTTGGTCGAGACCTTAATAATTCCTGTGCACATGCTCACTCACATCGGAATCGGTTAATATATACAAGTGCTGTCGCAGGCAAAAAATCAAATTTTTCAAAATGTCACCGACATTAGAAATTGAAACTGCTATATCTGAGCCATTTTTTAAGATAAAGACAAAACAAAAATGCTTCCGAATCCTTATATCATGGTCAAATACTTAAGAAAGAAACCTTTTTCAATTTCTAATTTTTTTGCACCTCACTTTAAATATAATTTTTTATTTAATTTAATGGTCTAGAGTATATATATATATACAAGTAGTTTTATAAGTATTCATATCTTTGTGCAATAACTGTTGCATTCTTATACAAAAATGGAGAAATGCAATATTTATTACGATTATATATATTTAATTCAGTAATACGGAAATAATATGACCGTATTATTCGTGATATTCAATCTGGATCATTTTGAAACAAGATGGCGGATGAGGCTGACCAGCGAACTTGGTCGAGACATTTCTATATACTATCCACATGCCTTCTTACATTGAAGTAGGTTAATAGATAAGCGTGTTATCGCGTGACAAATATCAGATCGTTTCAAAATGTCAGCCATTCCAGAAATTCAAAGTGCTATAATTCAACCATTTTTTTAACTATATACGAAACAATAACTGTTACCAAGTCTTTGTATGAAGGTCAAACACATAAAAAAGAATCTTTTGCATTTTCCAATTTTTTGATACTTCATTTTAAATTTTAAATTTAAAAAAATTAAATGACAGCCCTTTTGAAACAAGATGACGAATGAATCTGGCCAACGAACTGGGTCTAGGTATTAGTATGTACTATATACACACAAAGTTACATCCAAATCGGTTCATAAATACGCCTGTTATCGCGTGACAAAAATCAGGTAATTTCAAAATGTCCACCACAATAGAAATTCAAAATGCTGTAACTCAGCCATTTTTTTAGATATAGACGAAACAAAAACTGTTTCGGAATATTTGTATTAAGGTCAAACACATACGAAAAAAAATCCTTTTCATTTTCCAATTTTTTGTTACTTCATTCAAATTTAAAATTAAAAAAAAAATTTAATGGCCACCATTTTGAAACAAGATGTCGGATGAAGCTGGCGAACGAACTCGGTCCGGACATTGGTTTGTACTATGAACACACAAAGGTACATCCAAATCGGTTCATAAATACGTCTGTTATCGCTTGACAAAAATCAGGTCGTTTCAAAATGTCAGTCACGCTAGAAATTCAAAGTGCTATAACTCAGCCATTTTTTAAGATATAGCCGAAACAAAAACTGCCCCGGAATCTTTGTATCAAGGTCAGACGCATAAGAAAAAAATACTTTTCAATTTTCAAATTTTTGGTACCACATTTCAAATTTAATTATATTTTTTTTTAATTTAAATGCCCGCCATTTTTAAACAAGATGGCGGATGAAGCTGGCCGACGAACTCGGTCGAGACATTGGTATGTACTATGTATACACTAAGTTACATCAAAATCGGTTCCTAAATACGAGAGTTACAGTGTGACAAAGATCAGATATATATACAGTGGCGGTCAAAAGTTTCCGGCCAGCATAAAATTTTTGGTTAATTTGTAAGTATACCCATATGAAGAGGAAACTCAAATTGACGCTTATAAACTTTATTGACATAACAGTTAAGAACTTCTTTATGGAATAAAAAATAAATATTAATAAATTTAATTGATAAAATTAACTGCAAAAGAAAACGCATGTTCCCAAAAGTTTCCGGCCACCTTAGCAAGTTTGGATAAAAATGATGTTATAACAGAAAATAACAGTGACCAATAACATTTACAATCAGTATTTTGTATTCATCCATTTAGCAATAAGTACTGCAGCGCAGCAACGTGGCATCGATTAAATGAATGGTTGTAGATCGTCAAAAGTTAAGTTTTTCCCACGGTTCTTGTAATTTTTGTAAAAATGCTGCTGAACTGGAATATTTATAACTCCACACGCATTTTCAAGTTAGTTTCAAAGTTTTTCTATTGGATTAAGATCGGGACATTTGGCTGTCCATTTCCAAAGCGGATTTTTTTGTGCGAAAGCCACTGCTTGACGAGTTGCATTTATGTTTTTGGTGGTTATCATGATGAAACAAATAGTTGCGACCACAATTTTTTCTCCAATAAGGAATAAAGTGATCTTTAAAGATGTCCTTATGCATTGCTTTATTCATCTTGCCGCGAATTTCAAATAACGGACAAACACATTTTCCAGAAAATGCTCCCCAAAGCATAATGTATCCCCCTCCATGCTTCATGGTAGGAATAGCCTATCTCGAATATTATCTTTTGTTTTTTAGGTCGTCGGTTGTAGTGTCTGCTATCACTTCCAAAAAGATTGAACGTTGATTCATCGGAAAATAGTACTTTTTTCCAGTTTTCACTTGACTAGTCTTTGTATTCCTTGGCAAGCGCCAGTCGGGCCCTCTGATTTTTTTTTTACTTATGAAAGGTTTTTTAACACCGACAGTTCCATAAAGTTCTACGTCATGTAAGCGTCTTGACACGGTAGACGGACTTATTTCAGCAATATTTTAACACCGTAAATCGCGGATAATTGCAGCGGCATTTTTATGCGGGTCATCAATTGCTTTCCTCCTGATAATTCTGTCCAAAAGAAAAGTTGTTTTCCGGGGTCCCCGGACCGTGGCAAGTTCCGAAGGCCATGACCATCTTTATTTTTTATTAAAACATCGTACACAGCAAATTTTCCGATCGACAACTTTGCCGCAATATCACGAGAGGATTTTGTCCCTTTAGTGACAAACAAATCATTCGTTTTGGAGAAATAAATTGTTCAACTTTTCATTTTTGAATTTCAAATACGTTATTCACGTTGATTAATTAAAAAACACGGCAAAAAAAACACTTTACTGATAGCGAAAACTAATGGATGACGAATGGCCGGAAACTTTTGCACACGCGAATTTCAAATTCCTCCCCTTTGCATCAAGTATCTTCAGTATCCAATCAAAATGATCACGTGGTCAGAGGTAATTTGCTTATTCCTAACTTTTGGAGCAATTGTGCTTCTTCGCTGAAACGGTCTGTCAAACAAATCAAAGAAACTAACTGGCCGGAAACTTTTGACCGCCACTGTATATATATATATATATATATATATATATATATATATCAACATTTGAACGGATTGTGGTTTCGGGGTCTGGGGGTCATGATCGATGAAAATATGCCAACATTTTTATAAGTCGCTTCCCTCCGAATGGCTGCAATAGGTAGCTTTTTGTAATGAAAGCTACCTAAAACACACAGTTCGTGGGTAAATCTCTTTATTTGGCGCAGAGGAACATATTAGACGGAGATCATAGTCATCCAGTACGTTTATCCTGGCGGAACCATTTCCTAGTAGTCCCGAGCCCATGCTACTGGTAGGAGTCTGCTTGAAATCTTAGTGTTTTTACGAGAAGAACACCACCAGCTGTCAATTCTAAATTGGACGTTAATTAATGTTCATGATTATGATTTAATAATAAATGTCAGCTAGTGAAATTTTAACTAGGATTTATTATACAGGGTGGTTAATAATTAGCGTGAGGTGTTCAGAGCCCTCTAGCGAGTAAAGTATTGTACGAAACATAACCAAATTTCATAAGCATGCATAGTAGACCATGGGATTTTGAATTCTAAAAAAAAATCGCCACCAGGGGCAATTTTGGCGCTGTTTACCAACTAAAATGCATTAATTTGCATAAAATCCGTTCTGTGTAGCGATCATGAGTATAAAAGGGAAGGCTGGGAGATTTTTCATCGTTCTGAGACCAACTGCTTTGCGATGGCTCTTACCTTAAGGGACCGTGCTTTGCTAGTCAAGCTGTGTTATCAACGGAACGAGAATTGCAATGCTGCTCTTCGTGAATTTCGCCGATTAAAGAAGTTGCGAAAAGGACCGATGAGCATAACAAATTTACGAAAGATGATTCAGCGATTTGAAACTACAGGGACTCTAGCACGGCAACCAGGCCAAGGACGCAAAGTGACTAGTCAGCAACAAGTTGACGAAGTTGCAACTGCTATTGTCGAACAGGAGATGGAAAATGTGCAGGGTACCAGCAGCGCTCGGGCAGTATCTCGGCACTCGCAGATCCCATACTCAACGGTGAGGAAGTCCTGCATCAGATGTTACAGCTTTATCCGTACAAAATCTCTTATGTTCAAGAATTGCTCCCAGGTGATGCGGTCACCCAATTGGATTTTTAATTGATATTTTTAGCACGCATGCAAGTTGATGCTGCATGGCCGTGGCAGATTTTATGGAGTGATGAAGCACACTTTCATTTGAACGGTGGTATTAACACCCACAATTGCCGCATTTGGGCTGCGAATAATCCGCACGCTTGTGTGCAAGAGCTTTTCCAGACGCCAAAAGTCACAGTGTGGTGTGGCTTTACAGCATCCTTTATCATCGGTCCTTACTTTTATGAAGAAAATGGAACAAGTGAACCAGTGACCTGTAGCATTACTGCTGCCAGGTATGCAGATATGCTACAGAAATTCACGATTCCACAACTACATCAGCGAGGATGTCTCGATTCAACCATATTCATGCAGGATGGTGCACCACCCCACATTGGACTTAGGGTACAACGTGTGTTGCGGCAACATTTTTCTGACAGCAGAATTATTAGTCGTGCATTTCCTACAGCATGGCCACCGAGGTCGCCCGATCTCAATCCTTGTGATTTTTGGTTGTGGGGATTTCTTAAAGGTGTTGTTTATCAAGGACATGTCTCTGATATCGCAACGTTAAAAGATCGAATAACGTTACAAGTGAGGAAAATCAACTCTGATATGCTGCGAGCGCAGTAGAAAACGTCGTGCATCGTATGCAGTTCTTGGAATATACCAGTGGTGCTTATATTGAACCTAATTTGTAAGTAAAAAACATTTGTTGTAAATAAAATTGATGTGTACTGTATTGTTTGCAATTTAATCATTCAATAGTTACACTTATACACTTTTTCAGTGCCAAAATTGCGCCTAGTGGCGAATTTCGGAACTTTTTTTTTAGAATTCGAAATCCCGTGGTCTACTATGCATTCTTATAAAATTTGGTTATGTTCTGTCCAATACTTTACTCGCTAGAGAGCTCTGAACACCTCACGCTAATTAATAACCACCCTGTATATCAAGTAAATATTTTAACATTAATATGAACTTATCTTTTACCATAATGATTTAATTTTATCTCTATGCTTTAAATCTCACAACTGTCAAATATGAGGAAATTTAATTAAATTTATAAGCTTAAGCTATAATCTAATGTTTTTTTAAAACTGAAGTTTATTAGATTTATGATGTTAAGTACTTGAAATGAGCATTTCAATCAGCTTCTATTTTATTAAAGCACATAAATTAACGTCTGGATTCCATTTTTAATTATTAAAGGTACTCATATGTTAAGACAGACTATAAATACAATTAAATACAATAAACCCAACTGGAGTGAAAAATTAGCCGGGACCAGGATTCGAACCTGGGCCTATAGCGTAACGCTTCTATTTTAGTATATTTCTTTCAGAATCTTTATTAATCATTAAGATGATTCTCATTGGTAATATCTTTTATGGGGTTCTAACGATTTGAAGTACTACATAGGGCAGATATAGAAATTGATTTAGTAACTAAAGAAAAAATATACTAATTGCACTAATTTATAGAGCATCTTATCAAATTTATAATATAAACAGGGTGATCGAAAAGCTGGGCAACCCAAATTTTCAAAAATTGTACAAAATCCGATATAAATATTAATGGGAATATCTTTCGATAGATGGCAGCACTATGCATTTGAAATTCATTTACCAGTAGAAATTTCAGTTGCAGTTGATGTTCTAACCTGTAAGAGACATTTGTTTTGAAAGATGACGATGATTTTCCGATGAAGTGAAATTTTCCAAAGCACAAATACTTTTTGTTGTTAAATATTATTTCGAAACAACGTCTTTCATTAAAAATGTAGAAGCATTTAAAGAGACATATCCAAATGTTCATGCGCCGAATAAGTCAACGATTCACTGTTTGGTAACCCGATTTCAAAAAACTGGTAACGTTCATGATAAAACAAGAAGTGGCCGTCCATCTGTTCCTAATTCTGACAAAATGGAGGAAATTAAGAATAAGATATTTGTGTCACCGCAAAAGAATTTGAGAAAGATTTTCATCATTTACCTGAAAACAAACATTCAACATGAGATTAAAGAATAAATGTTCCAACATTGAGAAGAGTGGCCTCAAATTTGAAAAAAAAAAAAAAAAAAACGCATACGTCTTTGTATCCGAGGAAAAAGGCCACATTTCAATAACTCCAGTAACTAATTAACATACATAAGATACAAATAAATGTAAATACATTGCGTACAGGTGTCAAGTATAATAAAATCCTTTAAAAACACATTAAAGTCATTTAAAATCCAAAGCGTTTTCAACCGACACTTACTCGGTCATCTTCAGTGAAAAACTAATAGCTGTTTTCTCTCTGCGTCTTTAGCCTTGTCCGGAACAGACCATTTTACTTCAATGGTGGCATGGAATATAAGGGGGAACGGAAGTGTTATTTTTTCCCCAAAAAAGTACTGGTTTATTAACTATGTATTAATTCTTTCCAGACTACGTGGATATCATATGATAATATATCGTTACAGACCATTTCTTTATTAGATATTATTTCCAGAGATTCTCTTATAATAGCCTCTTGGTGATTACTTGTATGGAAAATAATTTTGGCTCTATTGAAATCTACTTTTATAGGATGAGTTTGTGCTAATCTTGCTAACGCAGTGTGGGGTCTATTTAATCTCAGATCTGCTTCATGTTCCTTTATTCTGTCACGAAATTTTTGCAGTGAGATACCTATGTACATAAAATCTTTATTTTCTTTCTTGAAGGGTATAATATATACTCCTGATCTATTGATGGCTTGGATAGGGTCAATTTTCGCATTTAACAAATCCTTCCAAAGGATTTGAACATTATAGAGAAATGTTTAATAAACAAGCTGATGCAGACAGTTTTCAAATGGAAGAATTATTTAAAAAGATATTTAATATTAAAATTGGTCAAAATCGTTCTATTAAAAAAGTTTTATAGGAGCAAAAACTGTGCGTAGGAATTTAATCATTTTTGAGCATTTTATGCATTAGAAGTTCCAGGTGGGCAGACTGCATTTATTTTTTTAATTTGACCGATTTTCTGAGGTTTTATTTTTATTTTAAATTCAGAATTTCAGCATTTCGAGAGATATTTTTTACAACTTTTAGAAAAGGGTATTATTTTAAATTGTTACCAAATTTTAAAACAGCGCAAAGAATAATATTTCCTTCAAATTTAAAATTTATTTACACGTGACTATTGCAAACAGAAAAAAACCTTTCAAATGATAATTTAATGATTACGTATTGAAATAAAGAAAATGTTCACAATTACGTCATAAAACTATATTTACACGTGAATTTTAAAAGAGAAAAGAAATTGTAAAATAATAAATTCTTCAATTTTCGTTGAAAATCGTAAATGGAGGATATTATGTCATATTTAAAATTGCCAAACCATACTAATGCCAAACAGTTTAAATAAAAAAATATATATTTGAGCAAGACATTATTTCATATTTTGAGATAATCTTTTTAAGCTCTTGTTGAGAATTCTAACACAGCGCAAATAATATTTTCTTTCAAACAACAAAAGTATTTTCCAATGAATAATAAAAAGAGAAAGAAAACTTTGGTGAAAATTACGTCAGCTTTAAAATGATACATTTAAAATATCTTATTTAAAAATTCTTTCTTATAGCGTTGTTAAAAAATATCGAGAGAAAAAGACTCTGTTTACTTAATTCATTTTATATTAGCTTATTTTCACATGCTGTGACGAAAACGACCCGTTTACAGGGAGATCACTACTGTTTTTTTAAATTATAATTCATTTTCCCGAAATTTTTTTAAAGCAGATCAAATTAGCGTGCTTTTCGAGTTTGCGGTGTCTGAATGGCGATTGGCGAGCGTAGCTCTTAGGGGGGCAGAGCTCTCTAGTTTAATTAAAATAAAATAGATTTTAACTACATTCTGTAATCGGAAAACCCGTGTTAGATGTCATATTTTTAACAGAATTTTTTTCAAAATAGAAAATCTTTCTAAATTGAAAATATTTCCTCAGTGTTAAGCCCCACCCCAGGGGTCGTACTCTTAAGGGATTTTTTCAGGAGAAATATCACTATTTATTTACAGAAAAATAAATCTAGGTTAAACGTGCGAAATTCCGCCTTATTTAAGATGGATTTTTCCATGAGAAAATACTGATACAGAAGAATTTCCTGGTCGTGAAATTTCAGGAGAAGTGCGACCCCTGCCCCACCCACTATCTATGGCAGCGCATTTTCGAAGTTATTTGATTTTTTATATTCAAGCCAAAATCTTAATTAAGCTATTTTATTTTTACCTCTATTGAAAAAAATAAAATAAAAATAAAATTATTTTAAAAAAAGAAGAAAATTGGTAAAAAATCGATATTGGTTAATACGCTATGGAGTGATTGATTTACAGCATTTTTACACTGCAAGAAAAAAAATCTTCCAAGTCAATTTCTATCTTACTCTATCCATGTAGTGAAAGAAAACTATCAACCCTTCACAAACAAAAATTAACTAAAAATCCTTGCGCAATTATCTGCCACGAAATGATATCTTCGGAAGCACTGAGGGAAAAAATCAGTCTGCGGCGATTGTAAAATTGACTACTTGAAAATATTTTTTTAAATAACAAATATTAATGTTTTTTAAACAAAAAAAGTTACAACCATGAAGGTACCTTGAATAATGGGGTACTTTTACTTTTCTTGCATTTTTAACTTTGAATCGTGGATGACAGTTTAAAACTATATAAAAACGAAAAACATGAAAATAAACATGAAATGTAAATGCATATATATGCATACATATATATATGTTATATTACAGCACTCATTCTTTATCCTGTCGACTAAATGTTGCATTAATAGCATCTTTGGATTAATTCTGTAGTTGAAAATGAAGTTACTGGCTGTCTCGATAGCAGTAGTGAATCACATCCAGCAGTAACAGCGTAATACAAGTTGTCAAAACAGGTAATTCGATCCTGTTGTATTAGTATAACGAAGATTGGATGATGATTGGAAGCTGCAGCAGTCGACGAGTGAAGGCTATGGAATACATTTTCCCGTGAAAGTTTCCCCAGAAATAATTGAGACAAAACGTAATATCAGCGCAGCACTTTATTAAAACATGTTTCGGCGGCGCAGTTTCCACCAAGAATATTATCCATCTCTCCTTAGTAGTAATGGACTTTACCCATCTGACGTCAGCCGCGGGTAAACAGAATAAAAACACCAATAGGCGTGAAGAACATTTTAACACTGCTCCCCCCTTCGTCCAATAAACAGTCTTTTTCGGAGGGTTTTTCCCCGCAGAGGCGTGGCTGTTGCCATTCGTGGGTAAAGTCCATTAGGCCTAAACAAAGTTGTTGATAATCGAATAAATGGACGGTGACCAGGGGTGGTATGAAAAATAGAAATACGACTAGAATCTCCTGAAATACAGCGAGCATCGGCTTTTTGTCAGTCAAGCGTAGGAATAAAAATATGACGTAGATCGCGCTCTCAACCAATGAATAATTAAGAAAACCACGCGATGGAAAGAGCGGAGCGGATGAATTTGAGGGGGAAAAGGATAACCTCGGAAATGCGCGGGAAAGTAAAATTCGGAAGAGAAAATAAAATGGTTGTTAAAAGAACATTCTAGAAAGAAGAAAGCGCGGAAATGGAACATTTAATTTAAGAATACTAACAGCGTAATATTTAAGCAATTTAGATAAGTAAGACATTAAATTAAACGGAATTTAACAGAGTTAACGATAGAGATTATTTAAGAATAAGTATTTAGTGAATATAAAGTAGTAATTTAGAATAAGATAAGGAAATCGCGGAATTAGATCTAATAATGTAACACACACACATATATATATATATATTAAAGTAAATATTACTTTTTTTTAAGCAAAAGATAATGTTTTAATCTTAAAGTACACTATAAGCAGGAATTTTTAATTCTTTTTCTGTTTCAGAAATTATAGAATTTTTTTCAAAAAGTCCATCTGGAAGCAGAAAAATCCATTAAAAATCGATTTATAGAAATTTATTTCAATTCCTTTCAAAGACAAGCAGTAAAACGCAGGTGTTTGAGAAACATTTCATCGCCAGACGGCTGTAATGCCCGCAATAAATGCCCGTCCCTAGTACGAGCATTTATTGCCGGCCTATAAGTTTTTTTACAAATATGCATTTATAGATTTAATTTTTAAGCATCTGTGTGTAATTTTTGACTCTGTTTCCGAATATGTAATACTCATTAAATATTCTCAGTAGAATTCTAATTATCAATTAAAAATCTGGTTTAATGAAAGGATTCATTTCCAATTTCATTTCCTCTCCCCCGAAAACGTTAAAAGCGAGACATCCGGTAAAACCACAGATACGTTTTTGACTAGGATTGTTTTGGGGGGTATAAAATGTTTACAAATACTGCATTTATAAATTTTAAACTTGTATATATATGCCTATTTTTCGACGCTGATTCCGAATATGTAATTTTCGTAAAAATCGATTAAGAATTTTTATTTTATCCAAAAATTGCTTTTGGAAAAAAGAAATGCTTTTGTATGACACGTTATTTAAATCTGAGTGTTTCTCCACTAAATATGTTTATTTTATATAGCCTATAATAAGAAATCGGACGTAAAATAATTATAATTTTACGTCCGATTTCTTATTATAGGCTATATAAAATAAACGTATTTCCCTTTTTATTTATGAGTGGTAGTAGTCAACACTATTTCCGAATATTAATTTCAGGAATATATATATATATATATATATTAATTAATTAATTAATTAATTAATAAAAGAATTAAAATTAAGAAAGCTAATCAAGTCCTCTACTTTAAAATTCCAGATATTTTATAACACTTAAACTGTTTTAAGAATTGAGCGGAGCGGTGGGTGGTTTTCTAGGTTTCTTTTTTACCTCTCCGGACTCTAACTTGTGTATTTTTTCTTCTAACTCATCCCCTAGTTAAACTACAACAGAGATTCGACCTTACTTCAAGGCTTGACCAAAGGGGGTATGTCGTCGAACCCTACATCTTGCTGGGGTCTATTTCGACCCCAGACAATTTGGGCATTCCACCGTGTGGACAGGGAAGCAGAAAATTGACTTTTTCATGCGATACCTCGTTTTAAAGCTCATGGCCTATACATTGCTAAGCACCCACTCCCCACTCTCTTAACTCATTTTTTCACAACTGAGGGGTATTTTAATGTTTTATTTTGTTCATTACTATCCTATAAATTTTCTCAAAAATTAAAAAATAAAATCTTCATAACAAATCTCAACAATCAGGATCTTCTCACCCATTTTTGTCTTTCTGTCGCCAGTGGGCGTGGTTGAAAATAATTCTCAAACTTCAAATTTAATCTATGATATGTCATGAAATATCTTAGATGAAATGCCATGTGTCCGATAATGTTATTCTTCACATTTTCCCTTCCTCCATCCTCACCCCTCTGTGTCATCACGATCTATGCAAGGATTTAATAATTATAAATTAATAATTTGTGTTTATTAATTAAAGGATAAAGTGTTTTGAAAGGAATATTGAACGAAATCTTCTGTCCGATCTGTGATCATACTTACCTACTTGTTTTTAATTAAAATAGATACTTGCAGACTTTCCAGGCATTTACACAGTGCAATGAGCTTAACTATACCTAAAATGATCTTAATAATTTCCGAGATTACTTTGAATACTTATGTAGAGAAAAATATATTTAACTCAATTTCCATTTATTTTAATATGTCACATTGTCCACATACGTCACTTTCATTTTAAATGCGCATTATTAATTAAAGAACGGGTGTGCAGAGTTTAATTATAAATATCATACTGGGGCAAACACCTTGCTCATGATAATTATGGTTACCTTGTATATCTCGCTAAGATGGTTTTTATTCACTCGAACGAACCTTTTTCCACGTGCCGAATTAAACAAGTCGGATGTACCAATCCCAAAACTTTCTTCTATCTCATACATGTTAATACTTCAAAATTCGCTATCACACTGCCAAAATTAAATGGCAATCTATGCATCTCATGAGGATTCTAAAGATATGAAATTCCGTGCATTAGTTCTTGAGACATGACTATCGCTGAAATCGTCTAAATCCAGCAAAATGCTGCCTAGCAGCGCCATCTATTAGATGATTTATACCAAATCCTAATCAGCAACAATTTATGTCAGCGTCTGACTGAATCTGAAGTTTGGAGAAAATCCGTGCATTAGTTTTTGAGATAGAGCTATAGCGAAAATCGTAAAAATTCCTGCATAGCAGCGCCACCTATTGAGTGATTAACACCAAAACCTAATTAACAACAACTTGTGTCAACATACAACTAAATATGAAGTTAGATGAAAATTCGTCCATTAGTTCTATAGATAGAGCTATTGAGGCAATCGTGAAAAAGGCAGCACAGAAGCGCCACCTGCTGGGCGATTTACACCAACACATAATCAGTAGCAAGTCATATCAAGGACTAACTGAATCGGAAGTTTGATGAAAATCCGTGTGTTAGTTCTTAAGATAGAGCTATTGGGGAAATCGTGTAAATCCTACAAAATTCATCATAACAGCGCCACCTGTTGGGCGATTTACACCAAAACGTAATCAGCATCAATTCATATCAAGGGCTAACTAAATCTGAAGTTTGATCAAAATCCGTGCATTAGTTCTTGAGATAGAGGTATTGCGAAAATCGTGAAAAAGGCAGCATAGCAGCGCCACCTGTTGAGCGATTTACACCAAAACATAATCAGCATCAATTGTATTAGGGACTCACTGAATATGAATTTTTATTAAATTCCGGGCATTAGTTCTTGAGATAGAGTGCCCACAAAATTTGTGTCACATACACACAGACAGACAGACAGACAGACTCACAGAGTCACAGACAGACATTTTGTAAAAACATGTTTTTTTTAATCTCTGACCCCTAAAACGTGTAAATCCGTCGAAAACTGGAATTCGAAAATTTTTATGAATCCAATACTCAATCCAATACTGAATCCAATATTCTTGTAAAGATAGAAGAAAGTAAAAAGACTTCTGAAAGCGAGCTTTCGTGCGTCATTGGAGATAAAGAAGTTACTTAGGAAACCAACACTGAAGCATTTCCCTTACTGGAATTGTGCTGATTTTTGGAGAAAAAAACTTATATATTTTTTTTTTCACAATTAAGCAGAAAACAATATTTCATATTTTAAAATTATTTTAATCTATTGCTGAAAGTCTATTGCAGATGGGGGTTTAAAATACAGGGTCTGACGGATATGGTATGAAATAGAAATTGGTTTGTAAAAAACAAATTTATCGTTTTCGGCGAAATGGGCACTTTAAAAAAATCACGAAAAATTCATAAATCACTGTACGAATTCCGAATAAACTTTATTTAAAAGAAGAGATAATTTATCATATCTGGCGGAAGGATCAGATTAAAATTCCATGAGAGATGGTAGAATCTGCCGAAAGAAGTTACTTAGGAAATCAACACTGAAGCATTTCCCTCGTTGGAATTGTGCTGCTTTTTGGAGAAAAGTCTGATATTTTTATTTATTAATTAAGTGAAAATCAATATTTCATATTTTTAAATTATTTTAATCTATTGCTGAAAGTCTGTTGCAGGCGGGCGTATAAAATATAGGATCTGACGGATATGAAATAGAAATTGGTTTATAAAAAACAAATTTATCGTTTTCAACGAAATGGGCATTAAAAAAATCACGAAGAATTCTAAAATCACTATACGAATTCCGAATAAATTTTATTCAGAAGAAGTGAAAATTTATCATATCAAAAGATCGGATTTAAATTTCTTATGAATGGGTCGAAACTGGCGAAAGACGTTACTTAGGAAATCAACACTGAAGCATTTCCCTCGTTAGAATTGTGCTGCTTTCTGGAGAAAAATCTGATCTTTTTATTTATTAATTAAGTGAAAAACAATATTTCATATTTTTAAATTATTTTAATCTATTGCCGAATGTCAGTTGCAGACAAGGGTATAAAATATAGGATCTGACGGATATGAATTAGAAATTGGTTTATAAAAAACAAATTTATCATTTTCAGCGAAATGGGCGCTCTATAAAATCACGAAGAATTCTAAAATCACTGTACGAATTCCAAACAAATTTTATTCAAAAGTAGAGAAAATTTATCATATCTGGCGAAAAGATCGGATTTAAATTCCTTATGAGGGGTCGAAACTACCAGCAAAATTGGAAATTTGCGAATTGCTTTATTCAATACAAAATAACAAAAATTTAATAAATCAAATCAAGAATATGAAGCTCAGGTTCACTCGTATTCGTATTCGTCCATCTTTATCCAAATTAGCAGACCTTTAGGTGTAGTATATTTCCCTCCTCAACACCAACAAAGAAACAAACAAACAGATAGACACACATTTACATACGCGCACTCTGGCTTAAATTAACAATTGACTTTTACTAATAACTCGAACGCCCAACACACCTGATCCACTGTAAAGTATTAATTATAAATTTAAATCTTCTTTCACATCGAAAATTTATCAACCCGTTTCATAGTATTAAATTAACTTCAATAAAAAGATTGATAACTCATGTGTTCGTGTGCCATGGCGTGCCTGGAAATATTACTGCACTCATATTTGTATGCCATGGCATTGAAAGTGTCAAAATAGATTATTTCATTTAAAATGGACATTTATGGTTTCAGATTAAAAAAAAAAAAAAAAAAAATTACACACACACACACAACTGTTGACAGAAAATAAAAATTTAAAAAATATCCAATGCAATATACTAACTTAAATGTGATTTTATATTTTGTAAACAATAAAACTTTGTATAATATTTTACTTTTCACTTTACATTAAAAAACGAATGATTTACCTTGAAACGTATATATCAATAGCAAAGAAATTCCATCTCATTTAAATTCATGCCACTTATCCACAGAGAGATGTATGTGTGTGTGTGGGGGTGGGGGGGGGATTCCAAGGTTTCAGTCTTTTTAATGAAATAAAAAATTGCATTTGTGGTAAAAATTTAACTTAACATGTGGTATTTAAACGAAACCATTTTAACTTAATTATGCTCATTATTCATTCACTGAAATAGTAACATTTTTTCGCTTTTATTGTACTCCCCTGAATTTTTCATCTCTATTAATCATCCCTAACTGTTGTATTTTTAATACGTAAAATAAGAGATTTTTAAAACTTAATTACACTCATTATTCATTCAGTCAACGCGCCATTTTCTTTCTCTGTTTATTGTAATTCAATAAACCTTTCATACGTACTTAAATCTTCCTGACTACTGCATTTTTTGAACATTTTAACTTGATTATTCTCACTGTTTTTTTTTTTTTTTTTTTTTTTTGTTCAGCATGACTGTTGTAGAAAAATCTATTTTCTTACTGGCAAAGGTGAGCATTTACGAATCTTTTTAACCCCCGGCACGGTATGCTGTTTCTTTCTCACAGCTTATTTTGTGTTGTCTCCAAAAATTAACGTTACCTTACTAAATCCAGCCGTAAAACAAAGCAGTACGATTAAATACTCTATAACAATTTTTTAAACTTCTAAGCATCGCACATTTTCAATTTACATACCGTCGTATTGGAAAAAAAGACACTTTTAAATGCAATTTGTTTGAAAACTGTATCTCAATTTATTTTTGAGATATTAATTTTTTTGTAGTTTTTAAAGCAATTTGGCCATGAAAATACTCCATTTCTATAAAAAGTAAAGGAAAAATTTATCCATTTACCTAGAATGGGAAGGGAAAATAGTTGAAAATATTAATCATATATTTTTGTTGCCATTTTTTATATCAACAGAAAGAAAATTTAATTAAAATACGTGCTATTTTGAAAAATATATATATAAACGAATGATTTCTGTTAAAACATGGAGCTATTACGAACTATATTTAATTTTAAATATCTATATTAATGTTACAGACAAATGAAGGCCTATGAATCATTAGACAACCGTTTTGCTGCATTTGGGTATTATTTCGCGATAGTGACGTCCTACGCCTACTTTACTGTAGATGTTTAAGAGTGGATCGTAAATGTGGAATTTTTAAGCGGATGCGAATGACATCATTGTACATAAAATAAAAGCGTGTGCTGTAAGTCTTAAAATTGAAATATATTTTGTACTATTTATATATACATTTTTTTTTCCATAGGGGGCGACACTAAATTCTGAAAAATCAGAATTCCTGTTTTCTAGTTTTTTTTTTTTTTTTTTTTTTTTTTTTTTTAACTACCTTATTATAAGGTTTTGGGAATCTTAGGCTTCGAAAAGTGTATTTTTCTAAGACGAAATGCAATAATATTCCACCTTTATTCAATACAAAATGTACAATATGAACTTTAAGGGGTCTCAAGACTCTTAAAGGTACAAAAATTTTCGATTTTTTTTTTTTTTTTTTATGTTAAACTCCTATCTTCTCTGAACATTTTGATATAATTATTTTCTTGAAATTCCCATTAGAACAGAAGTTGTGGATTTTAGAATTATACTCGCTCAATAGCTGAAGCGGCGTTTCTGAATCTTTGAAGTCATTTTTCTCCAAATGAGGTTTTGGGCATAGCGCTCAGGATATTTCTAAAACTTCTGATTATTTTTTCATGAAATTCTCAAAATATATGTTTTATGTTAGTCTGTATAAACTGAACCTAAAATTTCATTTTTATTGTTCAAAAAATGTTTATTAGGTGATTATATTGTTGAAATTTTCAAAATTTTGTATTAGCTAAATACAAATTTGCATTAAAAATATCAAAATGCTTTAAATACAATTTTATTTATGTTAAGGGTAATTATTATAATATGAAGTATAGTTAGGCTCAAAAAATGTCAGTCTAGTTGCAAAATTTATTTTGTAATCCTGCGCGTAAGCTGTCATACCAATTTCCAGCTTGACAAATGTCTGACAGTTTGGAGCTCTCTACAAATACTAATTCTGAATCATGCTATTTTTAAATACATGAAGTGAATGAATATACTTATATCTTTCATCCCAATTAAAATTGTGTTCTTAAATAACATACATTTTCAGATTTTAAATGTTGAAAATAGTTTTTTTTTTAATTTTTTTCAATCTTAAGAGTCCTGGGACTCCTTAAAAAGCTCACTGTTTTATTTAAAAGGCTACAATAATAATAATAATACGAGGGTTGTTTTTTAAGTAAGGTCCGTTTGAAAATAAAAACTAAATGGAAGAAAATTTTTGAAAACCAAATTTATTTCCAGATTTTACATACATTTTCCTATTTTTCAACATAGATGCCAAGTTTGTTTAAACATTTATTATAACTTATAACTAGATTTAGAAAACTCTCTTCATAGAAACTTGCTGCCTGCTCCGATAACCAAGAGGTCACAGCCGTTTTCACGTCTTCGTCATCCTTGTAGTGATTGTCGCCCAGATGATGTTTGAGGTAGCGGAAAAGATGGAAATCGCTCGGCACAAGATCGGGGCTGTAGGGGGGGGGGGGGGTGTCCAAAACTTTCCAAGCTAAAGTGTCCAACAAAGATAGGGTCAGAGCTGCGGTGTGAAGTTTTGCATTGTCATGGCTCATGGGGTAGCAAAATTCCCTCTGCAAGCATGTTGCGTCTTATGTTTTGAATCGCTTTGCGACAAAAAACGTATCACTGACCGTACCTGCACGGGGCGGGCGATTCGAAAATCTTGAACATTTTAAAGACACAGAAAAGACCGTACAGGCTACCTACACAGCTGCAACTGAGCTCAGTTGTTCCCAAGGAATGCCGGGACACGAGGCAAGCACTCGTTGCGGCGCGCGCGCCACCTATTAGTGTATATGTCGTAGGCTAATTGAGAAAGAGCACCTTAATAATTATAGATTCTCCCATTTCAAACGAAGTGACATATTTGTATGAATGAAACACCAGTTAATAATAAAAATATTTTCTGACGATGGCCGCAGGAATTGCAGCACGAAAGTACTAAGAAATTTTAAATAAAAAATTCATATTTTAACTTGTAACATGTATAGTACGAGGGCTGTTTTTAAGTGAGGGCTGTTTTGTTGAATTTGTCGTAGGCTAATTGAGAAATCCGGCTCTTTACAAACAGCCTAGGCTCTTTGCAAAGAGCCGGGCTAATTGGAGAATCCATATTCCTTTTTCCAATTAGTCTGATATTTTTCAGGCTTATTGCAAAGAGCGTAGAGAGCGTTAGGCTAATTGAAAAATGACCACTTATTATCCGATCAGGGTGATATTTTTAGCTCAAAGGCTATCAAAGCCTGAGAGCTTATGTGCCCGCCGATTCTGTATGTACGTACGTACGTAGGTACGTATGTACGTAACACGATATCTCTTGATAGAAATATCCGATTTGCTTCAATTTTTTTTCTAGGTTCATTCTGATAAGGTGCTTCCCTGATTAGTTTTTGGGGTTCATTGGTTAAGGATAAAGAGGGAAAAGGGGGCTAGTCCCTCCCCTTAATTTATATAAATGGGTTTTTCATGCAGCTATATTCGATTTGCTCCAAATTTGGTATACCGGTTTATTGTGTTAAGGAGCTTCCCTGATTAGATTTGGAAGCTCATTATTTATGTATAAAGGGGGAAAAGGGGGTTACCCCCCTTAATTTAGATAAATCGGTTTTTCATGATGAATTATTCGAATTGCTCCAAATTTGGTATACCGGTTTATTAAGTTAAGGAGCTGCCTTGATTAGATTTGAAGGTTCATTAGTTACATATAAAGGGAGGAAAGGGGGGGGGGCTATCCCCCCGTAATTTAGATAAATGGGTTTTTCATGCAGAAATATGCGATTTGCTATAAATTTGGTATACCGGTTAATTATGTTAAGCAGCTTCCCTGATTACATTTGGAAGATCATTATTATATATAAAGGGGGGAAAGGGGGGCAATTGCATCTCCCTTTAATTTAAATAAATGCGTTTTTCATGTCGAATTATTCGATTAGCTCAAATTTGGTATACTGCTTTATTATGTTAAGGAGATGGCTTGATTAGGTTTGGAGGTTCATTAGTTAAGTATAAAGGAAGGAAAGGGGGGTAGCCCCCGCTTAATTTAAGTAAATGGATTTTTAATGCAAAATTATTCGATTTGCTTCAAATTTGGTATACCGGTTCATTATGTTAAGGAGCTTCCCTGATTGGATTTGGAGGTTCATTAGTTAAGTATAAAGGGAGAAAGGGGGGCTAGACCCCCCTTAATTTAGATAAATGGGTTTTTCTTGCAGAGTTATTCGATTTGCTACAAATTTCGTATACCGATTTATTATGTTAAGAAGCTTCCCTGATTAGATTTGGAGGTTTATTAGTTAAGTATAAAGGGAGGAAAGGGGGCTAGACCCCCCCCTTAATTTAGATAAATGGGTTTTTCATGCAGAGTTATTCGATTTGCTTAAAATTTCGTTTACCGGTTTATTATGTTAAGGAGCTGCCTTGAATAGATTTGGAGATTTATTGGTTAGGTATAAAGGAGGGACAGTGGCTAGTGTCCCCTTAATTTAGATAAATGGGTTTTTCATACAGAATTATTTGATTTGCTTCAAATTTGATATACCAGTTTATTACGATATGGCTTCCTTCATTTGATTTGGAGGTTCATTGGTTAAGTATAAAAGGGGGGAAAGGGGAGCAATTGCCCCTCCCCTTAATTTAGATAAATGTGTTTTCATGCAGAATTATCTAATTTAGTTTAATTTTTTTTTTCTAGGTTCACTCTAATAAGTAGCTTTTCTGATTAGATTAAAAAGTTCATTGGTTCAGCATAAAGGGAGAAATGGGGGAGCTAATACTCGCCCCCCCCCTTAATTTAGTGAAATGGTTTTTTTATGCAGAATTATCTGATTTGCTTCAAATTTTGTATACCAGTTTATTATGTTAAGTAGCTTCCCTGATTATATTTGAGGTTCTTAGGTTAAGTAGAAAGGGGCGCAACGGGGACTAATACCTTCATTTATTTTTCGAGAGGCATTATTCTTTGAAATAAGAGTATAATATACAATTAGTCTGAATAACCTGTTAGCTCAATGCCATCAGTTTATCTGGGCAATTTTCTTTTTATTAGGTTATTAGCACATAACCCTACCCAAACCCGAAAAATAAATTACAACAGACCGTACCCCGATCCGAGCAAGAGAAAATAATTTCAGTCTACATGCAACCCGACCCGAACCTGAGAGTTCAATTTGAAAAAACCCGAAATCCCGATCAAATCTGATAACCGACAAAAATATTCCAAAGATCCATAACCGGATCCGAACAAGACAAATTAGTTCCCGTGGACACGCAACGCTACCAGAACATAAAAATTCCATTAGAAGTCAACATGAAACCCGTCCCGAACCAAACCGACAAAAATATTCCAAAGAACTATAACCCGATGGGAGCCAGGCAAAATAATCTCCGTTCACCGGCAACCCGATCCGAACCTGAAAGCTCTAATTGAACTCAATCCGAAATCTGGTTGTGGTCGGTTTTCGGGTTGACTTCAAATGGAACCTTCAAGTTCGGATCCGGTTGAAAAAAAATTAAGCTAAATCAGATAATTCTACATGAAAACCCATTTATCTAAATTAAGGGGAGGGGCAATTGAGCCTTTTTCCCCCCTTTTACACTTAACCAATGAACCTCCAAATCAAAGGAAGGAAGCCATATCGTAATAAAATGGTATATCAAATTTGAAGCAAATCGAATAATTCTGTATGAAAAACTCATTTATCTAAATTAAGGGGACACTAGCCCTGTCCCTCCTTTATGCTTAGCCAATAAATCTCCAAATCTAATCAAGGCAGCTCCTGAACATAATAAACCGGTATACGAAATTTGGAGCAAATAGAATAACTCTGCATGAAAAACCCATTTATCTAAATTAAGGGGGGGGGGGTCTAGCCCCCCTTTCCTCCCTCTATACTTAACTAATAAATCTCCAAATCTAATCAGGGAAGCTCCTTAACATAATAAACCGGTATACGAAATTTGGAGCAGATCGAATAACTCTGCATGAAAAACCCATTCATCTAAATTAAGGGGGGGGTCTAGACCCCCTTTCCTCCCTCTATACTTAACTAATAAACCTCCAAATCTAATCAGGGAAGCTCCTTAACATAATAAACCGGTATACGAAATTTGGAGCAAATCGAATAACTCTGCATGAAAAACCCATGTATCTAAATTAAAGGGGGGTGTAGCCCCCCCTTTCCTCCCTTTATACTTAACTAATGAACTTCCAAATCTAATCAGGGAAGCTCCTTAACATAATAAACCGGTATACCAAATTTGGAGCAAATCGAATCATTTTGCATTAAAAAACCATTTACCTAAATTAAGGGGGGGGTGTAGCCCCCTCTTTCCTCCCTTTATATTTAACTATTGAACCTCCAAATCTAATCAAGCCATCTCCTTAGCATAATAAACCAGTATACCAAATTTGCGCTAATCGAATAATTCTACATGAAAAACGCATTTATCTAAATTAAGGGGAGAGGCAATTGCCCCCCTTTCCCCCCTTTATACATAATAATGATCTTCCAAATGTAATCAGGGAAGCTGCTTAACATAATTAACCGGTATGCCAAATTTATTGCAAATCGCATATTTCTGCATGATAAACCCATTTATCTAAACTACGGGAGGGGGGGATAGCCCCCCCTTTCCTCCCTTTATATGTAACTAATGAACCTCCAAATCTAATCAAGGCAGCTCTTTAACTTAATAAACCGGTATACCAAATTTGGAGCAAATCGAATAATTCATCATGAAAAAGCGATTAATCTAAATTATGGGGGTAGCCCCCCCTTTCCCCCCTTTATACTTAAATAATGAGCTTCCAAATCTAATCAGGGAAGCTCCTTAACACAATAGACCGGTATACCAAATTTGGAGCAAATCGAATATTTCTGCATTAAAAACCCATTTATATAAATTAGGGGGAGGGGACTAGCCCCCTTTTCCCCCTTTATCCTTAACCAATGAACCCCAAAAACTAAACAGGGAAGTACCTTATCAGAATGATCCTAGAAAATTTTTTTGAAGCAAATCGGATATTTCTATCAAGAGTTATCTTGTTACGTACATACGTACGTACGTACGTACACACGTACATATAGAATCGGCGGGCACATAAGCTCTCAGGCTTTGATAGCCTGTGAGCTAAAAATATCACCCTGATTGGATAATAAGCGGTAATTTTTCAATTAGCCTATCGCTTTCTAGGCTCTTTGCAATAAGCCTGATAAATATCAGGCTAATTGGAAAAAGGGAGATGGATTCTCCAATTAGCCCGGCTCTTTGCAAAGAGCCTAGGCTGTTTGCAAAGAGCCGGATTTCTCAATTAGCCTACGACATATTCAACAAAACAGCCCTCACTTAAAAACAGCCCTCGTACTATACATGTTACAGGTTAAAATATGGATTTTTTATTTAAAATTTCTTAGTACTTTCGTGCTGCAATTCCTGCGGCCATCGTCAGAAAATATTTTTATTATTAACTGGTGTTTCATTCATACAAATATGTCACTTCGTTTGAAATGGGAGAATCTATAATTATTAAGGTAGTTGAAAGTAAAAGGATTGAACTTAGGCATGTAAAAATATGTTTAACTGTCATTCCATTTATTTTAATACGTCGCTTTGTTCACATACGTCTACACTGCTACTTCTACTGCTATCCAGCTACACATTTAAAATGAAAGTGACGTATTAATATAAATGGAACACGAGTTAAATATATTTTTCTCTACGTATAATTCATTCCAAGGCACTGCTACTTCTATTTTGAGCTACATTAATAATTGTAGACTCTCCCATTTCAAATGAAGTAATGCATTTGTATAAATGGAATAACAATTAATAATAAAAATATTCACTGACACTGGCCGCAGGAATTGTAGGACAAAAGTACTAAGAAATTTTAAATAAAACATTTTTTTTTTTATTTGCAACAGCTATGTTATTATTTTTTGTGGTTTTTTTTTAAATAAAACAGTGAGCTTTTTAAAGTTCATATAATGTGTTTTGTGTATTTTCCTTTTTTTCTTTTTCAGAAAATCTCAATTTTTATAAATATTCTCTCGAAGCCGTATCTAATAAGAAAGAAAAATCAGCCATCAAGTGCAGTTTATGAATTATTTTCTAATACTTCCAGAGTACTTTACCGAAACTTCACTGTTTAATAGCATAAAAGAATATATCGAAGTGTGCAATTAAGAAAACACATAACTCATTTGCAAACTAAGTTTCACCAATTACTCTCCACTGACGGAAATATAGACTCAATATTTTGAGTAGAAATTTATATTATCTATTGATTTGTATATACGAGGGAAAGTCAGTAAGTAGGTCACAAACCGATATGAGAGGTCGGAAATTAGTGGTAAATTGATTCCAAATATGCCAATAGGTGGCAGCACTGCCCAACTGTAACATGTCAATTTCGAAGTATGAGAAAACAGTTGTACAAAATGAGCAGGGGCGTTCAAAAGTTGTTGACGAAGAACGAAGTGGTCGTCCTGTTGAGATTGTGACATAAGAAACAGTCCGGAAGATTGGGGAAATGGTTAAAATTGACTGGCGAACAACAATAGATAGCATTAGCAACTGCAACAGGGTGTTCACATGGTTTAGCCTACAGTCGACTTATGCAGACTTTGCATGTGAGGTACACAGATGGCTGAGAGTGCAGTCCAAAGACTTTTATGCAGTAGGTATTAGAAAACTCATAAAGAGATGGGACAAATGTATCAATGTAAATTATGATTATATAGAGAAATAAACATGCCTTTTAAGTATGTATCTTGGTTTCACTTTTTTTATTGGCTTTTGTGACCTACTTACTGACTTGCCATCGTATATAAGTTTATGTGTACAATATAGCACGAATATAATTCAAATAAAAACACATAACACAGTAGAATATTCCTCTTCAGCAGTTTCTGCCAGTAGACGAAAATGTACTTGTATTCATTTATACTGCTCTAAGGTTTTTATACACCCGACACATATTAAGCTAAACCTTGATCAAGGTGAAAAATCACATCTAAACATGCATTTTCAGAAATTACCCTTTATAGAAGGCAATGTATCCAGTTCTTTACGAATCCCTGTATGTTAATTTATTTATTATACATATATTTTTTAGTATACAAAATATAGTTCCTCTGGATAATAGATAACATAATAAAGATCATCCTTTCACGCCTGTGAAACTATTGCTTACGAATTCTTTTGTGCAGCCCCCTATATGAACTGTAGAACCCATATATACCACATTATTATTATTATATATTTAAGACATACATTTGACTTGTAGGCTTGACAATAGGTCATCGTTGATACACAAGGACGAGATAGCCATAAGGAAATTTACAACACCAGAGAATTACAACCGGGAGCTCCACAAAGAGTGTGCAACGGAACCAGCGTGATGTGAACCCGCAGTCCACCTACGCTCTAAAGCGATTAGCGGTTTCCCGCAAGAGGTTCCCAAACTGGGTTCCGCGTAAACTTTCCAGGGGCTCCGCCGCGCTTTAGGAAAAGAATGAAAATTTGAACGAAACCAACACATTTAAAGCAAGGATTTTTCTGAAAATGGGAACAGGTTCTTTTGTTACAAAAGTATTTATACATTAATGATAACTATCTTCGACAATCTGAACCCTTTTAATTAAGTAAATTTTATTTTCTTAAAAATATCCAGTGCAGATATTAATTTATGCTCAATTTTTACGTTTTCCGATCGAAGAATGCGATAAATGGAGAAACAAACGTATACTATATGAAAGCCAGAAATTGTATTCTGAGTGAATGCTTGGATATTTGAATTTCCGAACTCCTCCTCTCAATGTGATTTGAGGTGAAGTATTATCCAATGACTCGACGTTTTATGCTCAACTAGGCAATCATACCGAAAAAAATAAGTCCAATTTGAAAGATAAACCAACTGATTTTATTCAATATGAAGGGAAATGTAATGTATGCATGCTTCAAAAGTAAATATCACAACACTGGACATATGTGCAGAGTTCACGGGTGCGAAATAGGCAATAAGATATACTTCTACAACTAATTTAATTTTTTTCTTTTTTCCTGTTTAATCACTGTGATTTATTAGGACAAAAATAATGTTCTATAATTAGTTGTAGAAGTTTGCTTTGTTAGACCTTGTCACCCCCGTTAAGTGAGCGCTTATGACCCCATGTCGCTTACCTGATATTTTAACGAGTAGCTCGAGTTTGTGAAGATCATATAATTGCAAAAACTGTTAATAAACCTCGTAAAATTGATATTGTCATGACGTTTTGCTTTATGAAAAAGTTGTTAATTTAGTGTCATATTTCCTTGTCAACTAGATCTATTTTTTTTATGAATTCTATAACAGGTAATGTACAAGAACACTAAACAGCATCTTCAGATGTACAAAATTTGTACTACAAATGAATGAATCTACTGATGTCACTGGTTTAGCAGTTTTGTTAGTATTTTTCAGTTACATTTACTAATATCCCTTTCAGACCAGGAAAGTTAAGTGTCTTAACTGACTTTTTTGAAACGGGCGCCTGGAACGTAACTTGACTTTTCTATTATTACGGCGTTTGAGAACATTAACTTGATTAAAATTAATATCCTTACTAACTCGTCTGAAAGAATTTTCACAAAGCTATCAGGATCATATTTTTTGTAGATCACTACAAACCAACGCACTAAGGGACGAAATAATTTTTGATTAATACATAGAAAAACACATATTAACATGAATGCACTGATGATGCGCAAGAAATGATGGGGCACAATGCCATTTCAAAAATTAAAGAGATGATAAACCACCGTAGCACCATCTATTGCGTTCTTTATAGATACACGATGTCCCCGGAAAAATGTTTTCTGAACTTAGGAAAAGGTTATATTCTGCCATTAAAATTATAAACTATATAAAATCGCGAACTCTTAAAAGCAAACATTTAAGCTTATGTATTAAGTTATTGGATGCCTGCATCTGTCCCTCCTACTACATACCGAATTAAGATGGTGTTTATTGTCTATGAAAAGAGTTTACACGATTGTTACAACTGCAGCTGTGATATTAGAAAAACCATAACTCTAAGCTGGCAAATTTTTTAACTAATGAAGATTGCGAATGAATTCTAATTGCATATTTTCCTATATGTTTAGCAAAATGAAATAAATGTACCTACCACTGCAATGGAAATTTGTCACAATTTCCGATTCATTTACAAAACTTTTATTTTAAGATGAAACGTGTATTGGTCGGATTCTGAGTCAAACGATGATATCGATTACGTCGCTCTTGTTAAGAAAGAATGAAAACAACACCATATAAAAAAGTATACAAATAAATAAATATTTAGGGGCATCATACAGCTTTTAAAACTCTTTCAAATAACATTTTTCAACAACAGAATAGAAAAGTCTTTGGGCGAATCTAAATGTGTTCAACGTTACATTAAAAAACATCCAGCTTAAACTCAGTGAAACACTGACGTCCTCGTTCGATTGAAATCTCATAGCAAGTTACACTAAATATACCAACTTATTTTTGTTATTTGGTGGTACCAAATAAAAATATTTCAATTTGAACCAGAAATAAACAGAAATCAAACAGAAATAAGATACATAAAAGAGTAAAATAGTTTTAAATAAAAGTTATTGGTCTCAAATATTTTAATAAAACTTGAGTAAAATTCCTGATATATGTAGTAGTGATAAAGTTATTACTTTAAAACCAAAACGAAACACAGAAGTCTTTTAAATGAAGAACAGTCGCCTGCGATTACTATCAACTGGACCGGAATTCAGACATTTGTGCAAAGCAATCTAATCACATTAAGCGTTTATGCGTTATTGTTCGTCACTCTAATAATGTAAAATTTATGGTAAGACAAATGTTACGATTTCTTGAGTTTTGGAGGATTTTTAAGTTTATAAACTTTTGACAATTCCATCTGCATTGATGATAATTGAAAATAAATTCAGTATTACAGTAAACGTTTAAATATATAATTTTATTTCTGGGACAATTCACGATTGTTTAGATTACTATTCATTCTCTCTTCCGGTGCTCAATAGCAATGCACATAAAAAAACATTATTTTGTAGCAAAGAGTACGGTAGGCTTCAGGGGCTCCGCCATAGAAATTCCTTCTAAAAAGGGGCCCAGTCAAAAGGTTTGGGAACCACTGCCTTAACCACTCAGCGGTGGTGGGCCTTATATACTCGTACCACATAACATGCAAAAAATTACTTAAAAACACATACTACAACTGAAAACGTACTGCCCGCAATTATCAATCATAACCAGTGCTAAAATCAAACCTTTTGTATTACCCTGTAAATGAACGACAAATGCTATGTACAAAATATTTTATAATAAGCATCTTTTAGTGTACCTCAGTAACATATATCAATTTCATTATGTTTGAAATAGTAAACTATCATTAACCATTTATCTACTGACGGTACTTATAAGTACCATTAAAATTACTTGGTAAAAAATTCATTTAATGCATCGATTAGTTATCATACTGTTTAGAATGAGCTATAGATGCATTACTTTATCTTATTCCAAAAGCATTATTGGTTACACAAAACAAACATATCTTTAAAAGAATGATTTCTTTTGCCTATGCATCATATCAGCTTTCTGGGCATTGGTGGTGGTGGTGGGGGGGGGGGGGGGGGGGGAGGTTCATTTCGGAAATATTGCTATATTTCTATTGCAAGAACATTTATATTTCTACATTTCCTAATTCGTCAAAATACTAAGAAAAATATTTAAAATAAAATATATGAGTGAGGTTATAAATATTGCACAAAATCACTATAATTTCAAATTTAATTAATCCTTCTAAAATTGTTCTAAAAATTATTAAATGATTATGTAAATCTTCTAATATAGTTTAAACAATTCACGAAAAATGTTTTAGAAGATAAAATTTTCATAAATTCATAATTCAGTACATAAAGTTTTAAAATGCGCTTCAACCGATTTTACCCTGTAGGCCATAATATAACTTAAATCGTTTGTCTGCCCCTGTAAAAGAATGATAATTTTTTTGCAATCTATATTCTACAGAAAATACGTTTTCGTGCACCTAAGAAATGCAGAATAATTTCACTATGCTTGAAATATAATGTGGCATCATTACAATATACTGCAAACGATTTTTCCCTATAAAACATAATATAACGGAATCCATTTTAATATCTCTGTAAATAAACCATAAATGATACATAATTTTCAAAAGCGAAAAAGCTAAGTGAACATTAATAACATATATCGATTATGTGGCAATCCGAGTACATTTACGAGAGTTACAGCTGGAACCAGACGATTAAACAAACCGAAAACATAAATATCTCTCAAATTTAGAAAGTATAGCGCCTCGAATATATAGTGTGGAAATTGGCTATCCCTATAACACTTAAAAAAAGTGCTAAAATATTGTATCCCTTAAATGTGCATCGATGCTGCTGAAATATACAGATCGCAGCGACATCTGCAAGATATTGCTAGTCTATACAATGTAATACGGAAATTCTGCAGATGTCGCTGCGATCGACACTTGTGATTTTAGCAGTATCGTCGCACATATGAGGGATACAAATTTTTAAATTTGTTTGGATAGCATATTTCCACACTATGTATTCTAGACGCTGTATTAGAAAGTGTTAAAAATCCTCTCGCATAGGGTACGGTACGCGTTGTAAAGTTTTAAATGCAATCTTCTTAAAACATTGTTTTTCAATCCGGTACCAGAAATATCTAAGCAACGGATAAACCGTTTCCTCCTTTTTTATTGAAGTTTATATATTTCCCTGGTTCTCTTTACGTATTCTCTAATTAAATTTTAATTGTCACATTTCTTATTAAATGAAAGTTATCTAAGCTAAAATTGCTAATAGCGATAAAATAGCTTTATTTAGGTCAACATACGTTTCATCGCACAAACGGCGAGATTTTTAAGGTCGTTATTGATAGAAATATTTTCGCAAAAAAAATTTAAAAAACAAGAACTTGGTAAATACTATCACGAAACTACAGAGCATAGAATACCTATTGTGGAAATATGCTATCCAAACGGTGCTAAAAAATTGTATCCCTTAAATGTGCGACGATACTGCTAAAATTTCAAGTGTCGATCGCAGCGACATCTGCGGGATTTTCGTATTACTAGTATTACATTGTATAGACTAGCAATTTCTTGCAGTTGTAGAAAATATCCTACAGATGTCGCTGCGATCTGCATATTGCAGCAGTATCATTGCACATTTAAGGGATACAATATTTTAGCAATTTTTAAGTATTACAGGGATAGCCGATTTCAACACTATATATTCTAGGCGCTATAACGAGACTTCATGTATAATGAAAACCAGTGCAAAAATAAAATAAAATAAAAATAGATATTTGTGAATTAATTTCAACAATTGTTAGTAAACCTGCATAGCATCTCTTTCCAAATTTTACGTAACTCCAGCGTGACTGAATCATTGCAAATATTCTCACTGCGTAAAAATATCTCTATTGATTCCCTGATAATAAACGGTAAATAAAATCTTGATGGATAAATTATGTTGCTATTTTCAAAATTAATTTTTAAAGGTTCTTTGCTGCATAATCTGGCCAAAGCTGTAGTTCTCTTGTTGTATTTTATGTCTGCTATATGTTAATTAATTCTAGTTTTAAGTTTTCTGCTTGTCATATCTATATAAAACCGCATTCTTCCATCTTCGTTGGTGAAAGTTATTTTATATACTCCTGATAATTAGTTTAATTCAATTGGATTTATTTTATTACATATTTCATTTTTTTATACCTCATGGTAACGTATTTCATTTAAACGTATGTTGATCTAAATAAATGTATTTTATCACTACTAGCAATTTTAGCTTTTAAAAAAAAAAAAAAAAAAAAAAAAAAAAAAAAAAAAAAACTAACAAATTACAACTACCATTTGGAAAATGATTTTTTCAAAGACTAAAATTTAAGACATAAAAAATCTCACGGAGTTGATCATACATTACGTACGCCATGAATCAAACATTAATAGTGTTATTACACGTAAAAATAGCAAGCGACGAAAATCGCCTGCGACTCGTCAGACTTCCAGACACTTACGTATTATCCAAGCATTTCATTGGCTGTTCGGGAAAAGGCTTTTCCATCGTAGAAATCTGAAGACCAATTTTAAATGAAATTTCATTCTTAAACTTCTAAACATCCCACAATATTAATTTTTACACCGTCGTATAGAGAAAAAAATGTACTTTTAAATGCAATTTGTTTGAAAGCTATATCTCAAGTTGTTTCTGAGTTATTAATTTTATTTTTTTAGTTTTTATTACTTTTTTGTCATAGTGGCAACAGTAGTATCTATCTCTGTTGAAAGTAAAGGGAAAATACAGATTACTGTATAGACCAATCAGAAAGCGAATAAAATGCGGATTCAACCATTAAAACGTTTCAGATATGGTTTTGATTTCCTACCCTGACAGAGGACAATAACCATTTTCCAAAATGGTTAAAAAATCCGGTACTAGACCCCGCGGGCTAGACTATCTAGGATGTATCATATTGCTGTACGATGTTTGGAAAGGTTATTCTTTAAAAAAACACGTAAAGTACCGAAAGTAAGCCTCCTTCCGAATATAAGCCCCCTCATATATGTGAATTTTTCCTTTTTTGAAAAAGTGACATTTATAAGCCCCCCTCCTTAAAATTTTATATTTTGATGCTTTCAATTATTCTGGGTTTCTTTTTTCAGGAAATTCCTAAAGTTTTTTGTTTCCACATCCCCAAAATTAATATATCATATGCAATTTATTTTTATCCAATTTCTTTACATTTCACTGTATTATAGAATGTCTTACTTTGCTTTGCGCGCTACCAGACCTTTGAAAGGAATGTTCCTTTCGAAAGATACCACAGTCGAACTCGTTTCTAACGAGACCTGATTTAACGAGAACCCGGATTTAACGAGGAAATCATAAATACTTGGTTGGTACAATGTTAAGTCTATGGGAGCATAACTCGCATTTAACGAGCAAACCCCTATTATAGCGAGTAATATTTTTGCGATTCTTAAAATTTCTATTGACTTACACCTCTCCAGCTCAGCTAATCGTTTCTTGGGAAAATTAATTCCTTTAACATTCTGAAGTTAACGAAAGGTAATGATGAGTCATAAATCATAAGATCGACGATGATAACGACGAATGTGAAGAATTTCAAGATAAACGGACCCCAACATACTCAACGGCTTTTGAGTGCACAGTAAAACTTTAAACTTTTTTCGAAGCCAGGATTGCAAATTACGATATTTTTCGGGCTATGAGTCTTCTCCGAAGGACAATAACACAGTTCAAAGCAAATTAACTAACTTCTTTTGTACTGTACACAAATAAAAATTAAATATGTATAATAAAGTAAATATGCAGGAATTTTTATAATTTTTTATGAACCCGTTTTTTACGAGCACCCGGTTATAACGAGCAAATATCACGGTTCCTTCATGCTCGGTATAAGCGAGTTCGACTGCATTAGTGTTTTCCTTTAATTTTATGAACGAAGATTTAATAGATATTTATACTGAGTTTAAGTTTTATAATTTTTGGTAATATTTCTTTGAGAACTAATTTAATTATTTTATATAAATTTGTTTCATTAATTCATTACTTTTTAATGGAAACTACTTAGCTTCTATGGAAGGGAATTTAAAATCAAAAGTTAATTTCATATGATTTTATTTTGCAAATTGTAAAAATCCTCTGAAATTTCATAAATTCAAAATACACCAACCACTCAACCAATTTTCATATCCTTCTCAAAAAAGTTCCAATTATAAGACCCCCTTAAAATCATAAGAATTTCCAGTCTGCTAAAGGGGGCTTACTTTCGGTACTTTGAGGTAATACGAAAAAGAAATAAACGGTCAAGTGCGAGCATTACACGAGTACAGAGGGTTCCGTAGAATAAATATAAGAATTTGTAATTGCATTATAAAAAAAAAAAAAAAAAAAAAAAAAAAAAGTTGCTAAAAGAATACTAAGACTTTATAAAAAAAAAACCTATATGACGTAGGGTTGGGTATAACTGTATATATTTGAAACGTGTAATCGGGTATACCATGAAAGTTCAAAGAGATATAGGGAACAATATCAAATATACCTATTCGTATAACTCTTTTTTTTAATATTATCCTAATCTGTTTATGATGAACTTAATTCGGTACTGACAATAAAGGCAGTGTATAGTTAAACTTCATTTGGCATTTCATGAAACTAAATTCAGCGTAGTAATAACCTTCATTTCTACAGTGTATCTAAAACAAAACCTTTTTTCAAAGTTTAAATTTGGCATTGTGCTAAGCGCGCTTCGAATTGAGGTCTCTAAGTTGCAACGCCGCCTTGGTCAGTGCCGCGTTTTTCCAGATAGGTGTTTAATTAACTTTTAAAATCACTCGAGGCGTATTGAGAGATACAATCAATGCCAACTATCGCGAATCTCACAGTATTTATGCGATTCATTCTAATTACATATTTCGAGGGCGATGCCCTTAAAAAACGGACACCTAATTTTAATTCCAAAACAGACAAATGGCACCAAGAATATTTAATTAAAATTTTCCTTTTATCATGTACGTTAAAATATGCAAGTTCGCATTTTCTAATAAATTCGTTTATAAATTCTGGTGTCAGTTCATTATTTCATAAGTTTATAAATACAATTACTCCGTGCCGGAAAGGATTAAGTGGTCGCAGGACTCTTAAAGCTTCAAAATTTGAGAAAATTTAATTTTTTTAGATGTTAAACTCCTATCTTTTCTGAATATTTTAATATAATTGTTTCCTTGAAATTCCCATTAGAACAGAAGTTTTGAATTTTAGAATTACTAGTGGATCGTACCCGGGCTTCCCGGGTTACAGAATATAGGTGAAAACATTTTTTTGTAATTGAAAATTAATTTTTTTATATATGCAATAATTTTTTTTAGATTGCCCTCTTACATAAAAAAAAGCATTATTCATTGAAAAATACGAATTATACAATCAAATAATTTTTTTGGATTTATCAAAAACGATATTTTCTTATTAGCCGCATGCTAAGAGTTATTTGACCAAGCTTTTGCTACTTACGGCATCCTTTTATATTCTGATGATTTCAGAGCTTATACATATCTGTTAAATTTGTGTTTTATTTATATTATTTTATTTATTTATTCATAGGGAAGTTTTTTTAACGGATATTAGCCGTAAGAAAATGAACTCTATATTTTGTTTTAAGGGCAAACGGATTAATCTTTCGTAATCGAGCTCCGCGCGATATAGATAAATTAAAAAATGCTTCATGCTTTAAAATTGTTTTAAAACCATAGACAATCCGTAAATAGTGATGAACTTTGTAAACAAATTCCATTTGAAAAAAAATCCTATTTGGTGATCTAAAAATTTAAATTGTACGATTACAAATATGTTATATTTGTGTTTTTTTAAATATTATTCTTTTATTTGTTTATAAAAGAAGTATTAATTTCGTTAATTTGTCTTTCACAAATATGTTAGATTGGTGACTATTTAATATTATTATTATTATTTTATTTGTTTATAAAGGAAGTATTAATTTCGTTATGCAAAAATAGTCAGAAACAAATGCTGAATAATGTTTGTTGCTTTTTGTGCAAAATGTTTAATATTATTATGTATTGAAACCGGCACGTGGTAAGATAAACGTAAAAAAAATCATGCTTAAAAATTATTTTAGAAAACATAATACATCAGTCAATTAAGATACAGATTTTAAACAAATTGCATTTGAAAGTAAATTTTTTCCCTATGCGATGAAAATTGAAAATGTACGATGGTCAGAAGATTAAAAAATTGCAGTAGCGAAAATTTCAAGACCAAAATTTGATCGTGAAGTGTTGCCATTCGCAAAATGACGTCAGCGTTACGCACAGACACGTTTATTCTTTATAATATAGATACTTAATCAGTAAATATAATAAAGATCAGTTATTAGGATGTAGTTATCAATTGAGGCTCTTATGCATGGTATTCCGGGATGAAAAACAGAAATTTTGAAATTCTCAAAATTTGTATACGCACTTCTCATATCCATATTCTTCATTTTTTTAAAAAATTGAATTTTGTTTGATCAATTTAAAATTATTTTAACTCAAAACTTGAAGTCACGATTGTCAGCAACATCTTTAATGTGAACAGAAGCACTCTTTACTTGAGAGTCTAATCTCAATTCCGAAGAGTAAAAAATTCCGTAGTTTATGTTTTTTAGACACATTTGTGTTAAAATGTTTAGTTTTATCTAAAAAAGTGATCGTTTTCTTTTAAATATGACTTCATTTTCAATTAAATAAGAATTTCACCTAGTATCTGAAACTTAATATCAGTACACATGCAGAAGGAAAAACAATCGAGAAAATTTATGAGGAAAAAGGCGTGTTTTCAAAAGCAGTATGTCATTTTTCGTTATTAGGCCCTAATATAATATTATGCTCCTAATGGGGTTTTGCACCACTAAACCCTATACCACAATTTTTATCAATAATTTTGAATTTTCATCAGAAAATGACATGAATAAAAATAAAAATACCTCATTATTTCTCTCTTGTCTGCAATAATGAAAGCTATCTAATTTTCACCATTTTGAAGAAATTTCATAAAATGCTTTTAAAATTAAAATATAAAAGTGGGGATATTTAGAAAAACAAACAGATAGTGCTATCACATCTACAAATGAACAGCTTTCAGTAAAATTGTTTCAGCAGAAAGATCAGGGCAGATGACTAAAAAAAACACTTGTGTTTTAAATATATAGAGCGGTATGTTATTATATAAAATTATGAAAAATTAAATTCAGCAAGTTATTTTATTTTGATAAAATTATAGTAGAATGTCCTAAAGAATAGCATTAAAATATTATTATTCGAGAGAATTTTGGACAAAAACTTGAGGAACATGATATTATTTTAAATCTCGTAAAAATTTTAAATATGCGATGTTTATAAGTTTAAAAATTTGCAGTAGAGATAATTGCAAAACCAAAATTTTATTTCAAATTTCAAAGTGTTGCCATTCGCAAAATGACGTATGCGTAACGCACAGATATGTTTCTCCTTTATAATATAGATACCCGCTCAATAGCTGAAGCGGCGTTTCCGAAACTTTAAAGTCATTATTTTCCAAATGGCGTTTTTGGGTATAACGCGCGCGATACCTCAAAAACTTCTCAATATTTTTTCATGAAATTTTCAAAACATATATTCCATGTTATTCTGTATAAACTGAACCTAAAATTTCCTTTTCATTGTTCAAAAAAATATTTTTTTAGGTGATTTTACTGTTGAAATTTTCAAAATTTTGTACTAGCTAAATGCAGCATTGCATTAAAAATATAAAAATGCTTTAAATACAAATTTATTTAAGTTCAGGGAAATTATTACAATCTGAAGTATAAGTAAGCAACAAAATTTTCATTCTAGTTGCAATATTTATTTTGTAATACTGCGCGTAATCTGTTATGTCAATTTTTTGCTCGACAAATGTCTAACAGTTTTGAGCCCCCTATAAATATTAATTCTGTATCTTGCAATTTTTAAGTACACAAAATGAAAGAACATACTTATATCTTTCATCCCAATTAAAATTGTGTTTTAAAATCATATACATTTTAATACATTAAATGTTGAAAATGGTCTTTTTTCATTTTTTCCACTTTTTAGAGTCCCTAGACCCCTTAAATTAGTATGTTTTTAACAATTTGACATTTATTGCTTTTATACTGTTACTGGACATTACATTACACATATATATCATTAAAAGTCGTTAACTAGGCATAGAGTACGCCGCCCTGTCCTTGTGTATGTCCAAACTGACCGTACCTTTAATGGTTAACATCTCAGCTAATTACCGATGATTTTTTTCGAAAATCATTAACAACAATGCTTTTATTCTTCTGCAACGATAGGTATATTCAGCGATGCTCAACAATTTTTCTGAATGTCCGTAAATCGAAATTTGTGTATAACAGAAAAATGCTAATTACTCAAAAAATATGTGATCTAGGGTAATTGCTATAATTTTCCGGCAAGGTTTATATTAACGTCTACTACCTCTAATTTTTTCATAATTTTAGTTTCAGTAGATTCGGAATTAGATGGGGGGAACATACTTTTGCGCTACATTTTCAACAATATCTTTGAAAATATAATACCTAAAATTAAAAGGAATGTATTTTTGAGTTCAGCATTACAAAAACTTTCACAGGATACCCACATGATATACAAAGATAAGATTTTTTTTTCCAAGTAGCATAATTAGCACCTCTACTTTTTTACTAAATATATTTATGAATGTTTATTAATCTAAAAATATGTGGGTCAATGGTCTTTATTACTTCCCCGAATTTGAACTTTCCACGTTCCATAGTTTAGGATTAAAATGGCTGTGACAGACAGACAGACACATATATGGGTATATACATATATGGATACTTATAATGGTTCCGTTTTTACTTTTTAAGCACGGAACCCTAAAAAGTTTCATAGCACCATATAAAAAATCACTTCAAGTTTTTAGTTTGTAAATTGAACCGCAACCAACGACATACAAGCCAGTTCATGATGTATAAAACGTAACACGGAGGGGATCATCTTTACCCGGTGATTGGTACAAAGCGGCTCGTCCATCATTTTGTAACAATGGCCGTGTAAAGATGATCCACTCCGTGTGATTTTTTAAAAGTGAACTGGCCTTTTATGTCGTTGGTCTTGATTGGACATTCTTTTCAAGATGACATTACCTTATTATATGCTACCCACGGTCAACTGACTTAAACCTATGTGATTATTTCTTATGGATTTACATCAAATATTATCTATTCATGCTCTCTATGTCAAGTGATTTATCAGAATTGCAAGGAAAAATCACACGTGCAATCTCCAGCATTGAAGGGGAGTTGTTGAGAAGACCATGGCAAGAACGTTATTTTAGAATTAGAATATATCGTGTCATCAAGGATGCACTGAACATTTGTAAAGTTTACGGTGACTTCTTTATATAATAGTGTGACTCTTTCTGCTGCATTCGTAATAGTTTTTTAAGAAAAATTATTCTAAACCTTGGAGAGAATTATGATACACTTTGAATATATATTTATAAATAAGCTTTTGGTTTCACTGAATTGATAAAATAACTCAGAGAAATCTCTAACATAACGAATCGCTACACGTTACGTTACAATGAGAAAAACGCCAATCTAAAAAGCGCATTTATCAATGAAAAATAAAACAAATCTCTTATATTTGAAAGTTAAAAATATGTGTTTTTAATGCAGAAAATTCAATATTTTTACATCACTACTTCACGGCAAAACGAAGTCATAAAATGTTTATTTTTCTCCTGAAAAAACTCTCACAACCCCTTAAATTAAAATATGAAAATTTCAGAAATTTCGTTAGTTTATACAACCATAAAATTCACTTATTTTTTAAAAAACTATTTATTTTAAAAAGAAAAATGCACAAATTGTCGTTCAAGCACAGAATTTGTGAAACGAAATATTACTGAGTACGAAACCGTAGATTATGCTGGAATGAATACGACAATTCAAGATATGATTTTGATATGGCCTCCAAAATGTTGTAAACCTTTTATAGTATTTTGCATTTGAATACAAGTAAAAAGTCAAATCATTTACTTCATGATTTAAAGCCAATTTAAAAAAAATTAAATTTACTGCTATTAATTTCATATTTGTACTATTAATTATCTAACGCTCGTGATAGCTAATATGTGTTGCCAATCAGATTGTTTAATTGCTACCACTTTTTTATAGTAATATTCATCTTACCCAATGATTATTAAATAAATCGAATATTTCTGTTTTCAAAATGGCTAATGATGGCAATCAAGGAATCGGAACTTTTAAAAACACCCAACTGGCAACTGTTATGGAAACTCAAAGGCATTAGAGATCTGAAGAACACATAAAAATAGGCCAAATAGAGATCTTTGAGTATTTTTCGACTTATAAAATCCTCCAGTACATTGAAACCTGTGTAAACAGAATCGCTGAGGACAGGTTATAAATTCCGTTTAATTCTGTATCTTCCTTATCACGTATGACTGTATATCTCTTCTGTCGCACCTAGGAATATAATCAAACCTGTGTAAACAGAATCGCTGAGGACAGGATATAAATTCCGATAAGTGGTGTATCTTGCTTATCACGTATGATTGTATGATATTTCTTTTGTCGCACATAGGAATATAATCAAAAAAGCAAAAGAAAACTGGATTTAAACAAATTTCTGACTGACCTCAAATTAAACCTTGTTGTTTTTAGCTCAATAATCCTAACATGAGGAAAGAGCACCTCCTTTAACTCATATCAGAAGGAAAACTATCTTAGTGCGTGATTATTCACTCCTTGTGTTCATTGAAAATCTTTCTTTCCAGCCCTTTCCAAATAAAGACAGATTACGATTATATTTTATGGACTGTCTAGTCTGTGTTATGGAGTAGAGTTATTTACTAAAGAATTGGAAAGACCAGGGTATGTACTAAATTTAATATCACAATAATTTTTTTAACTTAATCTTCATACAATAACTTCTATTAAATTAAATATGCCTTAAAAATGAAAATGTAATGCAGATTTTTGCATAAAATGGTATTTTATTGAAAATGCCAATACGTGCAAAAAATAAATTATTGCTTTACAATATAATATGTATCTTAAGCTTAGTCGTAGCGTAAAGAAATATTTTCTTCATGAAACAGCCCTGTTATTGTTAATTATTATATTGTTTATTAATATAAAAGTTGCTGTTTAAGCTTAGCATGGCGTATTCATGTAAATACAAGAATATTAATGAGGGATATTTTTATATTGAAAGCGAAAAAATAATAAGTAAATCTGTAGACGAGAAATGTATGAGTGCCTTAAGGAGTGTGCAGAATCTTCTTTACACATATAAATAAATTACGTTAAAAGCTAGCAGAAACTCCTTTCTTTGCCCTTATTAATTATGGGGTACATTTCGGATGCAAAGCCTAAAAATACTGTAAAAAGGCGATCAGAATAACGGAGTTTTGTGTATCGTGCGAGTAAATTAGTAAAAAAAGCGACAGAAAAAAAATGACGTAACTTTCGAGCAATCACAGTAAAATCGCTTAACTTTATAAATGATATTGCAGATATTCTTTGTTACTTTAACAGTAAAATATTTTATTTTCCCGATAATACATAAAATATGCAAAAAATTCAACAAAATTGCGTAGCATTTATTGAAATTCATTTTCGTATATTCTTAAATAGAATTTAACATTTTCATTCGTAAAAACTAAATTTACACAGGTTATATGAAAAATGTTCTTTTCTAGAGGGCAGTGATGAAGTTTTGTGTGTAAAGAGAAAAAAAAACGGTTACTATGATTGATTTACTTTTTAATATAAATCGTAAAATATGTTACAACTGCATCTAAATCATTCAAACACTTTTCTTCTATAAGCTATAGGTATGAGATATAGTTGTCAGTTTGGTGTTATAATGAAAGCATCATATGGAAAATGACGGAATATTTAATAAATTATTTTTTATTTAACCCCTGAATATTTTTCTTGAAATTGAAATCTGTATTATAGTAGATATTTTAACTCCAAATACATTTAAATGAAATAAGCGCATCATTTTAACCTACACTGTAAAAAATAGTGGGAACGTTTACTATTCTAACAGGAACATTTCTGATAGTACCGGATATGTGAGAGCTATTTCTATTTTCCGAAACAACCGGGAATGTCCCTGGGTGTTTCAATTTACTTTCCCTCGTACTTTCCGTGTAACAGAGAAAGCGCCTGTACGCATGCGCTCCAAGTATTTCACCACTATTTCCAACTTACGCTGAAACGGACGGGAAGCAATCGCCTAAAGTGAAAGTCAGCTCGTGTGTATGAGATGGCGGCGCAGTATTTGAATTCGCTTTTATTTAAAAAAAAACAAAAAAAAAAAAAAACAATATTATAACATTTTTGTTATATTTTGTGGGTATTTTTTATTGCGTTTTAAAATTATGCAAGAAATGTATCTTGGATATTATCAAAGGACTTTTTCAGAGCTTTGGAAATTTAGTAATTTTGAACGCGGAACGATCGTAATTCTGGGTAAGTGTTTTCTTTTTTTTTTTTAACCATCTACAGTATTACTTTTACTTACTATTATTTATTATTACTTCTTTATTAGTTTTCTTTGTTGTAGTACACGAAAAGAAATTAATAACCTATTTATTTTTTAATATATCAGACTTTGTTTTCTCTGTTTTTTTATTATAATATATACATACATGTGTGCATGAAAATAAGATAATATAGTTAAACTTGATGTTCTTACTGACTGCGGTATCGTATTCTCCTTTTTACAGCGTGTTCTTAACAAATTATTAAATGCTTTATAACTTAAAAGAAAATTTATCTATTATATTTTAATCAAACAAACTGAAGGTTCATTGTCATTTTACTTCTTTATTGTTGATTGTTTTTACGTAAAAAATACGGTATTGTGAATAAAAATAAACAGTAAACTATTCTTACAATTATAGGATTTATTTTTATAAATCATTATAGTAAATAAAATTGATTCATTTGTTTTGCTGTTTCCTAAAAAGATTTCAAAAATTTCATTTTTTATATTCACCTTTTTTCTTCTCCAATTTTGAAAGAAAAATAAAAAGAATCGTTTTAAGATCATTAACTTGTTTAGTACTCAGGTTTAGATATGTAAATACCCCCCCCCCCCCCACACACACACACACAAACACACACTTTTTTTTTTTTTTTAATGCTTCGAAAAAATTAACCATTGCATTTTTTGCGATTTGAATTTTACTTGTTCATCTAAATGTTCTTGCTTGAAAAGAAAAATGTTTTCTTCTGATTTTGCAAGACTGAATTGTAAAAAAAAAAAAAAAAAAAAAAAAAAAAAAAAAAAAAAAATACTATTGTTATTAAACTTATGCACTTTACAGTAAACAAAATTGAAAAATTCTAGATCATTAACCATCAGTTTATTTTATGAAAATATAGTACACAAAATTTCTTGCTTTAAGTTATAAGGCATTTCAATTTATTAATATTATGCTGTGAAAAGCATAATCGATATTGAATCAACAATAACATAAATTGCAATCATATCTTATTTACATGCACTAATAATAATAAAATGTTATGTATTAAAATGTCTGTGCAACAAAGAAACGCTAATAAAGAACTAAAATAATAAGTAAAAATAATGCTATAAATGATTACAAAAATAAGTAAAACGCTTTTCGAAAGAATTTATCATTCCATTTTCAATAATAATACAGTTCAGGAACTTTAATGTTACTTGTTAATCCGCATGGTTAAAAAAATATCACTGCAAGATGTTAAAACGCAATAAAATTTTATCTAAATTATGAAAAAGTTATAATAATATTGATTTTTTTTTTCAGAATAAATCCAAGCAGATGTATATATATATGTATATAAACTCAGAAAAAAGATCATTCAGAAATGAACTTCCATATAAGACTCTTTCATAAAAATTCATTTAATAAAACTGGCTTCTTCACAAAATCCATTTTACTAAACTAAGCCCCTTTCACAAAATAATCTTCAATAATTGAATGTTCAAATACTAGTGCTAAATTCAACTTGAGTAAATAATTAAAATTTATGTAAAAAAGCTCAAATAAATGTACTAAAACTACTTGCAGGTGCATTACACATAATATAAAATTATTTAAAATATATTAGAAATATCTTAAAAATGTTAATGTATTTTTGAGATATTTCTAATGTATTTTAAATGATTTTACATTATATGTATGCACCTTTAAGTCATTTTAGTACAGTTATTTGTGCTTTTTTATGTAAATTTTAAAATAATCCTCGTCTTCAGAAAGGTTCCACATATATTCAGAAACCTTTCCAATTCGTAATAAAAGGTTTCCTATACATTCAAAAACATTTCTTAGTCTTCAGAAAGATTTCATATGTTTTCAGAAACATTTCCGATCCGTAATGAAAGGTTTCCGATATATTCAGAAACATTTCATTGCGAATCGGAAATGTTCCGTATTATAACCGAAACAGTTTTCTGCTCGAATCTGAAACATTTCCGCTAGTATCGTGCAGCACATCTCTCCGTTACATTCGGAAACGTTTCGGAAATTTTTTTACAGTGTACTTAAAGTACACTTTTTGAATTTCATACATGAAAAACGCGCATTGCCTGCTCAGAATGACGCTAATTTCGGATGCGAAAATATAGCTGAAGAATCTGAATTTTTATTGCCTAATAAAAGTATTGCCCATACACAGTTACTTTTTGTGCCAGCAGAAAAGAAAAAATGTATTTAAAAATTGAAAAATAAAAAAAGATTTGCATTAAGCTGGTTGTTGTGAAGAACGGATAAAGAATGGTTTGAGAAATTTTAAAAATGAACTGTAATTTTACTCTTGTTCTAAAACGTTCGTTTATAAATTTTCGTGCAACTCGATCGGAAATTTTAAAGTTGTATAAGGAATATATATATACAAACACGGATTTACATATATACTAGCGGGGAGGACCGAACTAAGCTCGGTTAAAATTGGCTTTGTGTTCAACTCGATATAACCATAAATTCTCGCTGTATTATTGCCATAAAGCATTTTATTTTATAACAGTCTAAATAATTCCTTCAGATTCTGAAAGCCAATTCTTTCGGAAAATTTTGCCAAATTTAGCGACTTTCTTTCATTTGGTGCTAAGCGTTTGGTTCCATGTGTTAAGAAACTTCTATGTACCTTGACTAATTGAATTCTGTTTTCTAAAACGTCTTATGGACTCTGGTTGGTTGAATCATGTATCTATGCTCATATTGGGAATTTGTAGAAAATTACTTTAGATTCTGAAAGTAAAATACTTCGGCAAATGCCACCAAAATATCACCAAATATTGTTGTTTGGCAAAAATCGATTTCATCGATATAATTACTTAAAACATATAAATATATTAGTTAATATAATCCTGAGATCTATCAAACGCACACGCGTTCATTTTCAAAGGGGAAAGGTGACTGGCTGGAAAAGAAGAAAAGAAACGGAAAGCAAAACCAAATACTACGCATGCGTAAGCGAAGTTCAGTCCCCTGCTCTAGAAGAGGTGTGAAAACATTAAGTCATACTTTCAGGAACTCTTGAAATATCCAAAATTTTAAACCAAATCGGGAGAATTTTATAAGAAAAGTCATCGTTACAAACAGTATCACTCCTAAGTAAAATCTCAATTGATTCACCGATTATTGAAGCGTAATGGTTAGATGTTGAAATGATTATTTTAGCTTTTTCAAACTTTATCATATTTTCCTTTTGATGCAATCTGGATAAAGCTGTACTTGGTTTGTTAAACAGATAAGTGATTAGATAAGTGCTCTTTTAGCCTTTCTTTAAATTTTCGAGATGTCATACCAATATAATAAACTTTTTTGATGTTCTGTGCTCAATGCGATTATGTAAACTCCTGTTTTTCATATAAAATTGGTGTCACAGGTGTTGTTTTAAACGTGTCTTCGAAGTTTGTACGGGTATATACCTAGAAAAAGAGATTAGTTTAATTAAACAGAAAATGGTTTCCCTCCTTAATACATTAATAAATTGGTCGATCAAGCAAAACAAGCAAGACAGAAGAATGAATTAAGTTTGAGCAAGTTTACTTATTGCACGTTTTACTATATCCCACAGCTTTATAAGAGATCGAGATATGCATTAGTAAAGTATAATATTAATTTAATAGCTAAACCCCCAGTAAAACTGGAAAATTTGATTCACAGTAAAATTGATCCAATTCCAGATTATGAAAAAGCAGGCGTTCACATAATGCTATTGTGCACATAACATCGAAATTTTATTCTATATTCGTATGACATCTCAAAAATTTAAAGAAAGTCTAAAGAGCACTTATTTGATATTAAGTTTAAGAAACCAAGTATAGCTTTATCCAGATTGCACCAAAGAGAAAATATTAAGATAAACTTCGAAAAAGCTAAAATAATCATTTCAACATCTAACTATTACTCTTCGATAATCTTTACTTAGGAGTGGTATTGTTTGGGATATGTCCTTTTTCATGGTATTCCCGCGATTTGATTTAAATTTTTGGGTATTTCAAGAGCTCCTCAAAAATATTACTTGATCTTTTCACCCCTCTTCTAGAGCAGTGGACTGAACTTCGCTTGCGCATGTGTAATATTTCGTTTTATTTTTCGTTTGTTTTCTTCTATTCCAGTCAGTCATCTTCCTCCATTGAAAATGAACGCGTGTGCCTTCGACTGATCTCAGGGTTATATTAACTAATACCTTTATATGTGTTTAGCATCTTTTAAGTAATTATATGTATGTGTTAACGTTTATATTAACAACAAGGTGAAAATTCCTTCACGACGCTAGTTTTAGTACAGTGTTTTGATTTTATCTAATATATATATATATATATATATATATATATATACATTGTCTTATAAAAGTCATTCATTGAACAGTGGATATTTCAGCATTTCACTGATAATAGTTACAAAGTAAAGCCGATGTTCCTGCAATATTGATAATTTATTGCAAATATTTCTAATGTAAAATCAATATTTCTGGAATAGTGACGTTATACAATACATTTTTCTAATGTAAAAACAGCATTTTACCAACATTGGTATTTATTTGGAAGTATTTTTACTTAATACAATGTAAATTAATTATTTGACATCAATATAATCAATATAACCATCATTCATGAGCAACTAGGGATGCCTTACAGAAAGAAATCTTTAAAAAAATAACAAAAATTGACATTTCTCGCTATCAGAAACCCAATTTTAAAGAAAAACATAACTTTGAAAAAGCACGAGTAAATATGATAAGTCAAAATATAGTTTTACTGTACTTGCTAGAAAGATCTTGTTATCTTTCGGTATTTTACGTTTAAATGCACGTGAAAAACCAAAAGATTTACTTCAGAACGTAAACAACACTAAAGAAATTCCATTTCATTGAATTCATTTATGCATTCACGGAGAAAAAAAGTGCTTAAGTACCAGCTTGTTTATTGATGTGAAATAAGGCATTTAAAGTAAGAATATATTTATAGAAAACTGTTATTGAAAGACTTCTAGTACTTCAGTTAGCTACAGCTTGAAATAGTAAGTCATAGAATTCTGAAAGAGTATTCTCAGTTTTCATATTTTAATAATATTTATGTAGTACTTCTACAAAAACAGTTTCAATTAATTTTAATTAAGAGCAGACGTTGCGTTGAGTATCTTCAAAATCGCGTTATTGAAAGAGGTACGTAATACTAATGAATGAAATGCAGAATTATTTTTCTGATTTCCTTAACATTTCTATGTTTTGAAAAACATACTCAAATGTATATACATGTAACAAAATTAATTATTTGATAGATAGCGACAAAACGGAGTTTTAGGTTGATTTCTTAACCCTTAAATGCGCGATTTCTTATTTTGTTTCGAAAAATTATATATGATTTTCTGAAATGTTTATTAAACAGCAAAAATAATGAGAAAAATCAGAGATACATTTTTTCATATAATACATCATTTTTTTCTTCTGTTTCACATCTGCAATACAAGTATAACCTACTGTCGTATGGCTGTTTTACGCTAAAATAATGCAAATTAGTAAATATTTTAATAAGTATGTCTCCAAATACCTTATTTTATAAAACTTAACCTTTAACTCTTTAATTCCCATGATAGAATACGTTCTAGAAATTACGTAGTTCACATAATCTGACTTTACACCAAAAAGTTTTACTGGTTAATTTCGCTATTTAAAAACGAAATGTATGTTATTAATTTAAACAAATATTCATATCTTAATTTACTGGTGTGAATTAGGTATATACGAATAAAAAAATCTATTAAATTCAAAACACCGTTATTTGCATATATGCAAAACTGCGCACTAAGGGGTTAAGAAACCTATCTATTGCAGTCACTCCGTTAATGTATACATGATGTCCCAAAAAGAAAAGTGCTTTAAATGTTTACTTGATGGAGATACAGGGTGTCCAGCGAATAAGACCCTGATTTCAAAATTAAATATATCACAAACAAAGATCAATAGAATTATGCGGTAAACGGTTTCTTTATTAGCTAAGTTGTAAAAATGTTATACAGAAGTTTCGAAAATTTAATTGCAAAAACCGTTAACAGATGGCGCTGTAATCGATATGCCTGTAAATTGTTCTTCGAAGTCCAGAGCGATCAGTTCGAGGCACTTCACTCATTTTGAGGAGTCGATGCTGAGCCGACTCACTTGATTGATGAGTCGACATAGTGAATTGACTCTCGACTCACTTGCGCAAAATGAAAAGTAACTGATCTGGTAAAACTTGCTGGATCTGTTAGTATGAATATTGAAATATGCGATGTAAGCATTTCAGTTAATGTTTTATCATTTAAATTACTATTAAATATATTTATTAATTCAATAATTAGTTAGTTATCTTTCAATTTTATGTATTTCAACTTTTTATTAACACTTAACTGTTAGCGGTCTCACACACAACTCCATTTTTGAATTTTCACAGTTAAACTCGTAATTTCCAGTGATTTCCACGAAATTTTGTTTCATTTGGAGCCCTAGAACTATTGCTAGAGATTCTGAATATGAGAAGTTTAATTATAATAGTCCTGTACTTAAAGTTTAGTACAGAAACAGTAACCTGTGAGTTAATCGAGACTTTCATTCATCTTTTAATCAAGCTGTCTCGGAGACGGGTTAAGTAATTCGAAAAATAATTGCAATTACCCTTAAATACTGTTAGCGCTGCTTTTTTTTTTTCAGTTTAACTTGTAATTTCCTGTTTAACTATCAATGCAGTGAAATTTTGCTTCATTTGGAGTCCTAGTACTATCGTTTGAAATGTTTGAAAAAGCAAAATTTTATTAGAAATATTACTGTACAAACAGTTTAGTGCAAAAACAGTATTTTAAGAGTTAATCGCGCCTTTTATTGATCTTTTAATCGAATGGTTTCACAACAGCTCACAGTTGTAATGTGGCAATTTTCTGTCACAGTAGTTAAAGGTTAAATGAACTTTTTCAGATGAATTGTCATGTATAAAATTCATTAACAAATTTAGGACCATAGATGTCTTATTCAGGTTATAGCTGCCTTAAATACGACAAAAATTACCTACCGCGACAATCATATATTATGGTTTTATACTAGAGATAATTATTAAATTTATACAAAACAAGTTTGTTTTGAACTAAAGGTACAGTATTCAGTAATTTGTTGCTTAATAAAACATATATTTATATAAATATAATAAAATGCCAAATATACCCTAAATGCGACAAAACTATGGGGAATCGCGTCTCATTTAGGCACAATTATTTTATAATGCTATTTTAATTCCGTTTTTTAAATAAAAATGTTCGCAGGTAATATTAAATGGATATAATTTACATATATTTTAATTTTAATATATTTTTTAATATATTTTAATTTACATATATTTTATATATAATTTACATATATTAAGTTCAGCCAATCGACTTTTTAATGTCCCTTATTTAAACCCAAATATGGAATATATTTTCGGAATCCTGTAGCTACCACGCTCCCCTCCTTTTTTTTTCTTTCGTAAACAGCTAGGTTGTGTGTGTGTCTCTATGGATATACCTCAATACAATATGGTTATATTTGGAGATCTGCATCGTAAACTTCCAATCTGGGGACTTGTTTGCTCCGGTCACAAGCATCTGAAACAAATTTGCTCGCCAAATCATGGATTTAAATTCTCTGGGACTTACACCAATATTTAGTTTTAGAAGTCGATTTTTAAAGAAATGACGGTCATTCGAACAAAAAAGATCGCTTTCTCACTTTTTTTTTTACAGTTTACGTGCTCTAAAAGTTAATTAATAAATAATAAATAAATTAAATAATTAAAAATAAACCATTAAAATCTCACGAAACCGCTTTAGGCAACAATCTACACACTTTAGAAATGAAAAAAAAAAAAAAAAAAAAAAAATCGGAAATTTTTACCTATCGAAGTAGAAACTCTCTTAAATTCACTTTCTTTTGTTATATAAAATTTAAACTAAAATTATCGGAAGTTAAATTACTTTTCGTTCATTTCATCTATTTTCATTAAAGAAAATATTTTCCTACCAATTAAGCACATTGGGCAGATTGCTTAAGTTATGATGTTTAAGTAGACAGTAAATTTTGAAAAATATCAAAATATAGAAAAAAATACATTAAAAATCCATAAAATTAAGTTTTGTATTTATTTTTATTTATTTATTTATTTATTTTGTATAAACTATCTAGTTTTAACTTAAACCAGTCTAAACGTCATTTCAATCCTGTAACTAGTTTTTTGCAGGTTTAAAACCTGACTTGTAAATAACGATTAAAGTGGCCCATGCTATTTATTTTTAAATATTTTCCTTATGTTAACGGTTGTAAAACAATATCCAAATGTTTTCCATATCATAAATGGTTAAAATATCAAATGTAAAGCATAAATACTAAAGTTAGAATTCGGTGATAACAGCAAAAATCGGTAAAACGTGTCGAAAATGAGGAATCATTGCTGTATTTTTGTAATAGATGATAAATGAAGCGCTCAGATATTAAAGACGGTGTGTGGGGGAAAAAAGAGTTAATCATATGATTGAAGATAATCAAGGGTCTTCTATCATCTGTTAAATTACTATTTAAGAAAAAAACTAATACATAGATATTAATTTAATTATAAACGAGACATTTGACAAAAAATGCAGATAAAGATTTTAGAATTTTGTAATTTATTTTCTCAAAATTATGATTTGTGTCACTTACCACATTTTTTCTCTTAGATCTTCATATATTAACCCTTTATGTACTGAATTATGAATTCATGAAAATTTTATCTTCTAAAGCATTTTTCGTGAATTTATTAAACTACATTAGAGGATTTACATAATCATTTAATAAATTTTAGAAGGATTTTAGAAGGATTGAAGGATTTGAGAGGATTAATTAAATTAGAATGTATAGAGATTTTGTGCAGTACTTATAACCCCACTCAAATCTTTTATTTTAAATATTTTTCTTAGTATTTTGTAGAATTAGCAAATGTATAAATATAAGGATCTTACAATAGAAAAATAAAAATATTTCCGAATTGAAAAATCCTCCCTCCCTCCCCCGTCCAACACCAAGCAAACTGAAAAGATGCACAGGCAAAGGCAATCATCCTTTAAAAAATATTTTTGTTTTCTGTAATCAATAATGCTTTTAGAAAAAAGTTAAAGTAATGCATCTATAACTCATTCTAAGCTGCATTTCTACTAATCGATGTATTAAATGAATTTTATAGCAAATTATTTTAATGCTACTTATAAGTACCGGCAGTAGATGGGTTCAACCGAATACACGGTCTGTTTACAGGTAACAATAAAAATTGAAATTGTTTCTGTGTTGTTAAAAAAATATTTATAATAAATTACTTTAAGTAAGAAACTAAAAAAAAAAAAAAAAAAAACCTTACCTCTCCTTATAATTTTCTAAAATATTATTTTTACATACATAAAAAAAAACTTCGTATATTTTGCGAATCATTTATTATTATTTACAAACTTTAAATAATTCTATTATATTAAACTCTTATTTCTGAAGAAAAAAAACCGCTCATAAAAAATTTAACAAAAAAGACAAATAAAAGAACTGCTTTTTAAATTAATAATTAGAAGTAAATATAAAATATAATTACTTAAATTATCTAAATACGAAAAGTTGAAGTTTTGAACACGTGATTATCATTCGCAATCATGTTTTTTGAAAAACCAATCCAATTTTTTGCGGTATTTTGTTTAATTAACTTTCAGTTCTTTTAATAAAAATTAAACATACTTTTTTTTTACAATGAGACGAACAAAAACTATTTTTTTTTTTTTTTTTTTTTTTTGCGTTCATTTGAAATGCTAATAGAACTCCCTAAATATACAAAAGTTTCTCCTCAACTAAATAAAAAAAAAAGATTAGAATTTTTTTGTTACAAAAAAAAAAAAAAAAAAAAAAAAAAAAAAAAAAACACGTAAGAAAGGAAAATGACGTTTAATAAAGGAGAATATTGAGTCTCATTATAGACGATTTCACAAGCGATGAAAAACAAGAACGAAAAATCCTGCATCAGACGTAAATTATGAATCACTTTCTAACATTAGCGGAATACTATTAAGAAATTTCACTTTTGCATGCATAGGAAGGAGATATTTCAATATACAATTTAAATAAAAAAACATCGCAAGCAATTTTACCCCATGAAAAACAATGCAGAATGATTCAATAAATCTTTTACAATATGACATGGTAAATCAGTCATACAACAAGGATAAAAAATCACATAGGAACATAATGTCGCAATTTATTTATTTAGTCACAAATTTCATCCTAAGGGTGTTTCATCCTAACTCAATTTGGGTTAACGGTAATAACTCTCAGAAAACTGAAGTATATTATAATATAACGTTTAACAGCCATTCTCACCATTGTTGTAAATGTGATAACACAAAAGTGGTAGAAGTTTGCATTATATGCGCTAGCAGTGTGCACATGACGTCCCACATTTTGGTCTATGATTATCAATCCATACAGTATCATCGATTGATTGAGCAACATGTGTTTCCAGATCTTTTGTGATGTTATCACATTTCACACAAAACAAGGTACATATTGTTGCATTTTTATTACAATGTTTTTATTTTTCTCATAATTATTACCGTTCCGGTTCAGTTAGGAAGAAACAATCTGTATTTGCGACTAAATAAGTGGGTTGCGACCCTATGTTCCTATTTGATTTTTAATCATTATAGTATGCTTTATTTGCCATGTCATTTTGTAAACTTTTTTGAATCACCTTGTATAATTGAATTTGTTTTGTATTTCCCTGTAAACGAACTGTATATACTACGCACTCCATTATCAGTAGCAAACATTCTATTCTGAACCTCATTGACACATAATAATTGAAGAGCTGAGTGGATGAACATGTTATGCCACATTTTCTAAAAAATGTTTTTATCGTCTGGATGAAAGCGTTATGAGGTATCCTATCACATGGTGAAGCTAAAATACTAAGATTCCATTTAGTCTTGAAGATTTAAGACATTATTCATTAATATTTAATATTTTAATATATAACAATGTCAATAATATTAATAATTTTTAATACAGTGGAACCCGGTTAAGACGCTCACGGTTAATACGCGATCCCGCTTAATACGCGGATTTTTTCCGATCCCTTGAACATCGCCTATAAGGCTAATGCAAAAATATCACGTTTAATACGCGAACGGTTAATACGCGATCCCGCTTAATACGCGAGAGATTTCTGGTCCTTTAAGGCAAAAAATCACGCGTAAGACGCGAATTCATTGATCAAGATGCGAATTTCTTGTCTCCTTTCCAGCATTGACAATTTATCAAATTTTTTATATTAAAATGAAAAACAGTGATTTCAAATAGTAATATTTACTTTATTTAATAACAGATTAACTAAGGTGAACATTACTAATCGGAAATAGCGGTAGATATTTGAATTTTAAAAAACTCGCTAAATTAGAAACATTGGAATTCTTTGATCACGCGTCCTAACTTTCTGGGTTTCTCGCTTCATGTATGTTTTCACTGTAGAGAAAGACGAATTCAGGGTACTCAGATATGTCATAAAATTAGGATTAAAGATGATTATACCTATTGTTAGTGAGGTTTTAAATGCAAGTTATATACCTAATGTGTTTTATAATGCATATTAAAGGTAAATAAAAATAATTAAATTAAAAAAAAAAACCCGACTGCGTAAAAAGCGAACTAATTAATTATTTGTCATCAATGTGAAACTATTTTTTATATCACTTATCTATTTTTTTATTTACTTGTATTGATTACTTTTAAGTTGTGTTTAATTGTTAGTTCCTATCTATAAATACTGTTTTGATGAGGCCTATAGATGTCTATGAAGGTTAGAGTTGCAGTAAAGCTATAGATCCTACCTACACAACTTCGAGGTTGTGTAATATTTAAACGGAGCTTCTGACTGTAAAATAGTCAATGAAACATCGTCTTCATTTTGAAAGACCTATTCAATGTTATGCCACTCAATATGGAGCGTAAAAATTTTTTTTGTCTCTACCGCCATTTTTTATTTTATGGCCACTATTTAGAATTTATAAAAACAAAACCTAGCCTATAGCCATCGGACGGTTAAGACGAATCGATAGAGACCTCATTCATTAAAATCCATCCAGCCGTTCGGATGTTTCGAGGGTATAAAGAAATCCACATACCCAGATATACGCGTGAAACACATAACCTTTCTTGGCAGTCGAGTAAGAAAAAAGAAACTCGTAAAGATTAAATAAATACGACTGAGGTTGTTTAATTCTTTTATGTTTCCTTTTCTTTTTGCTATGCTAACAATATTTTTTACAAAAAGATTAATAAGGATAACTTTCTTTTATAATGAAAAGGATAATTTATAATGGCACTCATTATCACAAGTACTAAATATGATTTTAATAACTGGGTTGTGCTTTCAAAAGTTTAATATTTTAAATTTTTTACCTCTGCTAAAAAAAAAAAAAAAAAAAAAAAATAGTCTAGCTTGAAATTAATTTTTTTATTTTTGCTGTAACGTATTAATCTACGTTAAAGCCGTTTAAATTCATTTTTTTTATATTTTCAGCAGTTATTCTTAGTCGTTCCTACTCCTACAAAAATAATAATGAGTTAAAGTTGAATACAATTAAATTTCAATTTAATATACCTAAAAGATAAAATTTTCAACTGTAAGCATCTAACCGAAAGCCCTAAAGTTCATTTAGACGATTAGATGTGTAAATAAGCACAGTTTCTGCAACATTAAACAAATCACGTTTAATACGCGATCCCGCTTAATACGCGACTTTTGTCCACTCCCTTGAAACGCGTCTTAACCGGGTTCCACTGTATTTGAAAATTAAATATGAATAAGTTTTTCTGAGCGAGTTTAGTACCATACATGTTAATATTTTAAACACATGGTATCAAATAGAAAGTAAATCATTAAAATTGACAGCAAAAACTTTCACTTCAAATTTCTTCAAATGTAACTTTTGCTACTTAACATGTTCTTCCACTCAGCTCTTCAATTATGTGTAAATATCAGTATTTATAAGTGTGTTAGAGCGCGAACAAACACACAGACTAATCGAATTCACAAATACTTTTCAACCATACTGAAAGGAGTTAAAAACAGTTGTTATAAATTGATCAAAATTCTTATGTAATTGCAAAGGAGGGTTTTGATTATATTATTTTATTTGGAAATTTGGGGGAAGCTGGAAAAACCTGTATCAAAATCATTAACAAACAAAGCATTATACTTATTTTTTATTAATACTTTTGAACATAGTTGAAAAGGGTTTATGAATTCGGTTAGTCTACCTGTTCGTCTATGCGTGCTCTAACTCGCTCACACATATTCGGATTAACATGTAATTTTTATATGTTAACTACTTCACTTACCAATATTTAAAAAACAAATTGCAAAAAAATCAAATTTTTTGCAATCTCATCATTGCATTTCATCATTTGCCATCACAAAACTTGAAAAAGAACCAATGAAATATAAAATTCATTATAATATATAATTGATTATATTCTATAAGAATATTTTCTTTTTTTTAAGATTCAGGCCGAGTAAAAATGTGATAAAACAAATCTTAGTGACAAATTATGCCACACCCGAGTTTTCTCGAGATAATGATTAATTGTGATATACATACAAACCCGAGATAACTCGGGATAATCAGGGAAGCGGTTAATGATGTAAAATAACAGTAGAAATGTCTATAGAATGTTTGCTATTAAAAATTTTGTGTGTAGCATTTATAGTTCGTTTAGAGGGGCACACAAAATAATTCCGGTATATTATGGTCTATCGGGAGAAATCATTTGCGGTGCATTTTATTTAAATTTCTTATTTAGATATGTCATTTAAATGTATAAAAATTAAACTTTGAAATTTTTTAATAATATACTGTTAGTGGTTGGAATGTGTTTGACAATCTATACTTGATGCCTGATTTTTCGTTCTTGCTTCTTTTTAACTGAGAGAGACTTTTAGGAAAAATACATTTGCGCAAAATTTATGGAACTTCATTTACAAAATCATTGCGATTCAAAGACTATACAGGGGGAAGGAAGGTGCTCAAATTGTTTTTTTAATAACGTGAGTGAATGTACCCATCAAGACGAACAGTTTTTACAGAGAACTGATTATCGTAATCCACTTGTTGTGAAAAGAAAATACAAGGTGTCTGATTTCATCCAAAGTGGGATTTCCGTTCATAACTTTACCAGCAATGAAAATACTGTATCAACCCTTTAAAATTTATTTTTCCCGTGAAATTTGATGACATTACGATTAGTTCTGGAAACTATCTGTTGCATCTAATAAACGGTGATCTGGACGGCCTATCTGACTGCATATTGTATAGAATGTAGCTTACAGTACATAAAATGTTCCGACTAATTACAGTGATCCAACACATTCCGTGAGTTCGTTTTATTTACAACACAGCAAAGTTAGTGTCTTGAAAGTTTCCTTCAAATTGCTTAATTGTTAATTGCAAAACGGTAATTTCAGCTCAAATTGGAGTAAAACACTCTGAATTTTTAATTTAATAAGGGAATTGAGACCTTATATATTATTTCATTGTAAATAATGCTCTATTTATGAGCAGCACACTGTTAAAAATATGGAGCAGCCATGTCCTTTGATCATTTTTATTAAAAAGTTTACATAACCGTAATTTAACCCTATTGTGACTGTGATATGTTCAATAATGCGTCAGCTACTCTTCATAATATGGTCAAGTAACCGTTATCTTTAAAAACGATTGAATGACTGGACAGTTTGCTACAGACATTTAACAGTGTATCTTTCTTCTTATTTTGTAAAAAGAGTTACGAACAGCCTGTGTTGGTTATTTTTAATGTCAGCTGTTTTCCTGCATAGCTAAAGGATAAGCGTATCAGTTATATGTTTCGACATATTGCTTGTATGTGACTTACCTGACGCAGGTAGACCGCATTCTGAATCTCTACCGTATATAACATTGAAAATATACAGCAAACTCTGAAGTGATTCAACCATTTTTATAGAAAACAGCTACATAGCCATATTTTATTTATATTCTGACCAATGAGAACACTTCTTAATATGGTAAAATAACCGTTATCTGTAAAAACGGTTGATTGACTGGACAGTTAGTTGCATTTTTAACAATGCAATATGTGAAAAAACGTAAAAATAGGAAAATTTTTGCTAACATTTCTGTATTTTTTAAATAAATGTTATTTCATAGATGTGCCAGAAAGAGTGTATACCCTTAGCAGATAGCAGTACTAAAAGTCTAGCTAAACTGTCAAATAAAAACAAATACCCCGAATTGTGTAAAAATATCGAAGCTGTACGGGTTAACATATCCTTACAGTGCAGAATACTAAGTATGTAGTATTTGAAAGTGGGTTTTGAAAATAAAGTTTTATCGCTATTAATTTTGCTCAATAACGTATGCTACATGGTAAACCTCCAAAGTATCCAGATTTTAAATTTAAAATAATAAAAAAACTAACAAAGGAAGGTCTCCAACCGGAAATTAAAATAATTTTGAAACTCTGAATTTGTAGGGCTCGTGGAAGAATGTAATTATATAAATTTTCTTCTCGCCCAAATTCAATTTGATGTAGTAGATTTTACTTCTAAATATTGTTTGGTTTTATTTTATAACTTACAAATTGTAAGAGAAAAGGTTCTAAGATAAATGCAACTTATTTTTGTTGGAAAAACAATTCTAATCTTTTTTTAAAAATTTAATTGAGGAAAAGCTTCTATAAATTTAGGTAGTTATATCAGTTTTTATAAGAAACATTAAAAAAAAGTTTTTAATTGTTTCATTGCAAAAAAATATATGTTTAATTTTTATTAAAAGAACCAAAAGTTAATTAAACAAAAGACCGAAAACAAAATGTATAGCCGTTTCTAAAAACCTAATTGCGAATGATAATCACGTTTTCAAAACGTTTTATAGAAAAGAAGTTCTACGTAAAACTAACAAAATACAAATTATTAATAACTTTTTAAAAAAATAACAAACATATAAAAAAAAATTTAATGTACGCTTTTTTTTTTTTTTTTTTTTTTTTTTTTGAAATCGTTAAAATGTTGTTAATGAAATTGCGATCTTTTTGCATTGTTTATTTATATTTCTTGTCTGTAAAAATAAATAAAAAAATAAAGTTAAAGATAATAAAATAAACAATAACATTCTTATTTTCAATAACAATGAAATAAGTTTTGCTGGGTATTCAAACAAAATGAAATTTTTAAAATTCCATGTACATTTTTGTTAATTTTATTGTTGGGGACCTTATCTTATAAGTAAAAATGCATTAAATTTGAAAATCCCAGGTATGTCGAAGTAATATGATGGCAATTTTATATTTCATTTTGTATAAAAATGACTGCATAATTTACAAATGGAAGATCATTTGACCGCTTAAGGAAAATTATAACTCATAACGCTATTTTATTCCATACTAGTGGGCTCGTGAAAAGAATTCAGATTTAGTTACCCCGCCCTTATCGTTATCCCATGCCACCCCCGTAATACCCTTCAGCATCACTTTTAAATTTAAGTGAAATTTCAAACAAGCAAAGTATTAAGTTAAAAGTGATATAACAAATTAATTTCTCGAAATCCTTAAATTCACCTTACACAATTAACAATTTTAAAATTTGTAACACAAACCATATTCAAATTACGTAATAAATTTCAATACAATGAAGTAAAGTTACACAAATTTCAATATTTTCAAGGTTTGTTTGAGTGTTTAAAGTTTAAATTAAAGAAATACAATATAAATTTTATCGCTTACCACCCTTAGTAAATTAAAAGCAAGACTTCATAATAGCATCGATCCTATTCTTACGGAAGATTCGGCAGGTATATTTATAATTCCAGGTAATATAATTGAAGATAAAATGAGAGCGGATTATACTGGTAAGACAACACGTAAATTTAAAGAGCGTTTAAGGGGACCTTCTACATTAGGAGACAAAAAAGAGCACTTTTTTATGATTTTTTTGTAAGAAAACTGCATGATGGATCTTTTTGAAATTGTAACAGTTTATTGCACATATCTTAAGGCATACACAAGATTTTTTTATTAGATTTTGTTGCTACTACTCTAAGTTATAAACAAATATGTTCAACCACATTTTTTGACACGGTGGGCAAGATTTAAAAAAAACTACTCAATGTATCATCTTGATTTTTTTTTAAATTAAAGCTTATTTAATTGCCTTCGATATGAATCAAAGCTTTTACTAAAATTATTTAAAAATAAGTTCTTAACAAATAAGAACGATTTTTTAAACAATTTTTTTTTTTAAATCAGCCATTACATAATTCTTCTTAAATAAATTTATGGGTTCCTTTAATTTAACTAGAAGCTATACTCACGAAGTTTACGAAAAAAAAAAAAATTATTTTTCTGTTTCAGATAATTCTAGAAGGTGCTATTATGCTCACCGTCCAGACGAAAATTTCAAAATCACTTCAACATATTTGTTTATATCGCGGCCATGTTAGGCTTGAGCATTCCGATCCCGTGAATAAGGTAATTGATCGACTTATAATAATCTACGTTGTATCACGTCTATTCTTCATTTTCTTTAAAAGCTTCAAAAAACTATACAATTGTCATATATATTAAAACACAAAGCTATTTCTGTAAGTATCGATTTTTCGGGCATAAAACTGTTTTTCGGACTTCAATTTTGAGGAAAACAGAATGAGTTCCTGGTGGCGGAGAGGTCTAAGGCGCCAGTTTGCAACGCTGAATATTTGTACAGGACGCAGGTTCGAATCCAACGCCCGGTAAATAGACTTCTGTGATATTTTTGGCGATAATTTATTTCAATAATGACATATTTTATTTTGAGGAGAAGTTATATGATTTTTATTTTTTTTATTAGTATTGTTTGAATGCTTTATAATTAATAAAATTTAACACTGAACAATATTAAAAGAAATAATAATGATAATTTTATAGTTAAGATATTTAAGCTAAAATATTTTGCATATAATTATCAATTAAATAAATTTATCTGATCTACAATTTTTGTTATATTTTATGCCCATTATATCAAGAATATATAGATGTGTGTGTGTCATAAAGAAAAGTTTGCCTTTCTTTTACGTAAAAAATAAAACTTGATATCCATGGTTTAATATTTAAAAAATATTAAAAAATGTAAAATAAAATTCAAATAATAAAATACATATTATACATTGTTATATGCATCAAGTTTTAAATTTAGGATTTTACAGAATGAGACGGATAAAAATAAAATTCATGTCAGCTTATAATGGTCGTGTACTTAAAAAAATAATAATAATAAATATTGATTTTAATAAATATTGTTTTTAATAAATAATAAATATTGTAAAAATGAGACCGTATAGTATGTAAAAATAAATGCTCTACTCAATATTTTTAGTTAAATTTCTGATAAAAATCAAGCGAAATTGGTTGTAAATTATAAGCTTAAAATTCTTTGACTTCATTGAATAGGTTTGGCTCACAGCATCATCTATCGTCTTAAAGAAATAGGAATCAATTATGCAATATAGAAATTGGTCCCCATTTCAATGATTAATTAAAAACAACTAATTAAAAATTCAAGAATTTTTCTAATAAAACATTCAAGTTATTTAGCATCAAATCTTGACAGGTACTATCTAGTATATATAATAATGATGTAATATTCAAACGAAAATACTCCTACCCAATTTTTATCCAAAATATGTTTAAATCAAAATTAATTTGCATTTTCTTTTTATCAAACTTTATTAGCTCTAAATATTTTTACATAAAATTCTTTATATGTTAAAATCCTCTCATAGTTTTGTGCTTATCAGAGTATAGTTAATATCTTGCATAGTTAATTTTAACGATTTAATCTATAATTCATGAAATATTACTCATAATAATGGTTTGAGTACATCAGATTAAAGTAATAAATTTACTTTGTCATTTATCAAAAATTAAATAAAATATACTGGGCATCATTTGGCTATAACCTTACTTGGCTATAACCTTTCTTTTCATATTTTCAATAAGTGTACCATGTAAATTTTAATCGCATATTTTTAAAATATATGTTAAGTGGGATACAATAAGAAAATGTAATGCAACTTTTTTGTTTCAAACAGTACTTAAAATTTTATAATTTTTTCATGCTGAGATTCCTTATTTGAAATGTTTTGTTTATTATTCTTGTTTTAATTATTAATTTACACCCGAAATTGCACAAAATAAAAATCTTTTATACATTAATCTTTTTTATATATACAGGATGCCGCTTATTGTCATTATCATTAGCTAATCTCTAAACCGTTATTTTTATAGGTTTACTTCCAAATACAAAAATGTTTCCAATTTTGGTTTTTATCATCTTAGAAGACATCTAGGAAAAGAAATATTATTATTGTAAAAGTTATGAAATTTAAATGTAGTTCCCGAGTCCTATAAATTACATTTGGAAAACTTTCTACCTGCTCTATTTAGTAAAACAAACGAAATCGCATCTTTTACGCTGAAAAGCTTACTGAAACTTTGAACTGAATGTGCAGCATTTTCCAGTGCTAACAACACATCTTTCTGTTTTTGTAGAAATTTATAAAAATCAAAGGGGCACATTTCCAGCATAAGATTCTTATACGATAAGGAAAATGGCCTTGGCGAGAAAGGGAAATTTGGCAACAATTTTTCTGGCAACTTATTCACTGTTTCATATAAACAAGCAGTTTTTTTTTCAATATTTATACAATTTATTTAATATAAAGGAGCCATTTACCTCTCTTTATACACAAACTGAAGTAAACTGTATAAAAACAACAACAACAACAACAACAATAATAATATATACATGGTGTCTCAAAAGGTCGTTTACAAACTTAACATGCTGGTCTGTCATATCATGATAAACGAGATTTACATAGGAACTTGCGTTCAGAAATGCAAACTGTGACCGCTAGAGAACGATGAGTGCAGGCTTACGGGATATTGGGAAGCGTAATCATTTCAGGCGAGGACGTTGCAGCAAATAAAAAGGATGAACTGGTTTAGTAACGCAGAATTGGTCGATATGCATTACGTATATGGTACGACATGCACGGTACGGATGTACTTTGAGCGCTTCTCAAGCAGACGTCAGCCAAGTCATGTTTTGTTTGAACAATTGCACCGCAGATTGCGTGAAGTAGGAGCTTCCCAAGTACGTAGCCACATCGGTCGAGAACGCACTACACGCACGCCTCTCGTAGCGGAAACCGTGCTACGGGAATTTGACAGGGACGCGCAAACAAGTTTCTGATCAAGCCAAGCGAACGCGTCTTGGGTGTACATCGTTCCAGCATTATGTGCATACTGCATGAGGGCACGCAACACCCATACCACTTACAAAGAGTACAGATATTGTGCGTTGACGATTATCCCTAACGCGTTGCATTCGCACGCTGGTATTTGCAACACTGTGTCGCACAGCCGGATTTTCCATCGTAAATTTTGTTTTCGGATGATTCCTGTTTTACACATAAAGGTGTCATGAACCTGCACAACATGCATATATGGGTGCATGAAAACCCGAAGTCTACACGTGCCCATCTACGTCAACAGTGTTTCGCCGTAAACGTTTGGGCTGGTATTATCGGTGACATGTTAATTGACCCTTACCTACTACTTCAGCGCCTCAACGGGGATACCTATCGCATTTTCTTAGAAATAGTCTTGCCGGATGTGATGCGTGATGTTCCAGCCGCTACACGCCGATATTTCTTGTTTCAGCAGGATGGAGCGCCTGCGCATTTTAGCTACACTGTGCGAGAATACCTCGATATAGGACATATCCTAATCGCTGGATTGGCAAAAGCGGACTAGTTGCATGGTCACCGCGATCCACCTACCTGACCCCCCTGGATTTCTATCTGTGGGGACATATGATATCCATGGTGTACGAGACGGCCGTGACATTCGACACGGATCTCGTCGCCAGGATCGTGGAAACGGCGGTACGTGTCCGTGACACACATGCCCATTTTGAACTGGTCCGGGAATCCATGCGTCGACGTTGTGAAGCATGCATTGCGGCGAACACCTTCTGTAAATTAAACCATGTTCTTTAATAAAAGTCATATTAATACCTCTTTCGATATCTTTTCTTTCTACCCCTCCACGCCTGCGCTCATCGTCCTCTAGCGGTCGCAGTTTGCATTTTCGAACACAAGTTCCTGTAAATCTTGTTCCTCATGATATGACAGATCAGCATGCTAAGTTTGTAAACGACTTTTTGAGACACCCTGTATATATATATATATATATAATGCCATTGTGCTGAAATGATACGCGGTTCGATTCTCCTTACTTTTCTCGAATTTAGTGTATATATGACATTTTAGGCATTTTATTAAATTAAATAAATATTTTATTTAACAGAAAATGATTAAATACTGTACCTGTAATCATCTTGTTTTGTAGAAATTGTATCAATATCTGCAATATAAGTAAACTATATGCGATTGCCGCCTTTAGGTAATTTCTAACTAGATAATGTTGAGGTTTAGGCTTTTGATATCTTCCGTTTCTGCATTACGTTTACTTCCAGATTGTTTTAGCGACTGAATTCGAGTTTTTACTAAATTCTGTTTTTGTTACGTTATTTTTGTTTTTCCAAGCTTTAAGTGATCTTTCTATTTTAATTTATTTGTGAAACTGTTTTTAAAAAATACCTTTAAAAAGCATAAATTGTATTAGCTTCATGAAGCGTTATTTGTGAGTGCATTCTGTTTTCACTCCAGAATGTTCTTGAATAGAATCTATCTGACCTGTTTTTGACCGTTAATTTTTAAAATACGCATTTATTGTTTACAAAACTTCAAAATCCTCACCACTTACATTCCTCCTTATCCAATGTTAAATTTGTTCTGACAGATACGTCACACATTATTGAGAAATCGTATTAGTACTTTCATGATACTCAATTTGTAAACTTGTTCTAGCTGAAAAGTTAGCATTGGTTGTTAAACCATCACTAACCATTGTTGTTAAATCACCGCGAACATCAAGATCAAGAGAAATATTGTTTTCCTTATGAGGAAGATCATCATTAACACTTTTATTATCAACTCAGACTGGCGACTGTTTTTATATTTAATCGTACCGCAATTTACAAAAAAGAAAAAAAGATCTTTGCGTAACTTTTCTTTTGAAAATATCCTAATATATAACCCTATTGCAGAATTTTTTTATTCTTTTATAGCTGTCTCGTGTGAACATGTGTGACGTTTCATACGTATTTGCATAATGCGTGAATTTCGCACGCCAAGATCAAGTTGCGTCGAGTTGATACGTTTCGCGACACAATTTTACACAATCTGCATATTGCCTACTCTTTGCAAGAACAATCAGTAAAAGAATGCACCCCGTGGGGTTTGAACCACAGTCCTGTCGATTAAGAATCGAAAGCGATACCATGTGACGTGAAACACAATCGTTTTTCGACCGAAAGATAATCTTTTCCTTTTTCGTTCAATTTTCGTGACGTCATAGATTCGGAAATAACGAACAAACAAATGCCCGTTTTATGCGTTCTGTTTTTAGCATTAATGTTACAAGGTGTCTTTTCGTACTAAATCGATAATGCTCTACAACTTTGTCATTTACTTTTTTCCCCATATGTCGTACCATTTTCCATAAAAGAATCCTTATTCCGCCGTTTTTCACCAGGTGGCGTTTTAAGCTGTGTCATCTAGTAGCGCATAGCGACTTTATCATACCCAGACACCAATTTTATGACCATAACAGAAGACATCCGGCAGTTAATAGGGTGGGAACGGTCTTTAGTGGGCACTCTGTATCAATACCTTCATAAACTAGCATAAAAGTTCAATATGTCTGGTTTTTTTTTTTCAGTTTTGTATGTCATATATCAACAAAACTCGTTTAAACCAAAAACGCAAATTCGCCTGTAGCGGAAAAGAACCTTCAAAATAATCTATGGCATGTGGCTTCTGCGTAGCTTTTAAATGCATTTTCCTAAAATATATAAAGTGATTTTTTATTGTAATTCTCATTAATAAGGTAAAAATATGCTAAAGCCAAAAAAAATGTTACTTAAGAAAAAAATCTTTTTATAATAGAAAAAAATTATTTTATAAATACACAGCTTGCAGTTAATGCGTACATAGTTTATTGTAATTATTTTTTCCCTAGAAATCTAAAGATTTTTCTATTTATAGGGATCATGATATAGACAGATTCGGATTTCATAAAATTCTTGTAGTACAGTATAGTATTTCAATGCTTTAAACTGGGACCGTGACAGCTTTTACAATAATCTTTTAATTTTACGTCAGTATTTTACATGAATGAAAAAAAATAATCTCAAAATCTGTTACATGAATTAAATAAGTTGTATTTTATTAAACTTGATATATTTAAAAAGTGAAGTGTAATGTAATTAAAAAAAAGTTATATAGTTAAAAATATGTTATTTACTCAGTAAAATATTTTGTAAATGTCACACTTCACTTTCTGTGTATTTTTAAATTAGATTTCGTATCATTTTAATCACTTTAAGCATTTTAATTTTTTCCTCAGAACGATTTTAGGTAAAAATTAAGAATATAACATTCAACATAAAGAATTGCTCGTTTCAGAGAAAAAGCTGTAGGAAAAAAATAAATCCATTAAAAAAAGTACGGGAATTGTTTCTTTTTTTAATTTCTACGTATATTTTAAGCTGTTTGACTTTACAGTTCAAATATGTATAATTAGAATTAAAAGAAAAGAAAAAATACCCTGTAACCTTTTCCTTTGAATGCTATTCATTAATCGCTTATACAAGTAAGTGATAAAAAAATCATTTTTTACATTGGAGAATTTGCTTTATTTTCAGCTTAGATAGTGAGATACGAAAAGCTTTTAATATAATGAGAAATTTAAACTTTTATATTATTTAGTTTTTTTCTTTTAGAATGTGTAGAAATCTGTTTGTTTGCAAAAGAGATTGTGGTTTCTTTTATAAGCTTCAAAATGTTTAAAATACATGAATAAGTTTATCTTTTACTTATAAAAATTACCGAAGGGTTTAACCATAAAAAAATGTATAGATTATCGAGTGTATTTGAAAATATTTTTTGCTCAGTAGGTCTGTAAAACCATTTTAAAATCATTGAATAAATATTTACAATGTTTCATGCATATTTTCCCACTCAATTTCAAACGAAAGTAGAAGTGAAAATAAAAATGGAATATTTCCTAGCGGAGGGAGAAAACAGTTATATTACATACATTAAAAACAAAATATTACCCCTCTACGTAGACCGAGTTTTTTCCTATAAAAATTTGTTACCTATCAAAATGCGTAGAAAAAAAGAAAGAGTTTATGTTTATTTGATTTTTATTAAAATAATTAATGATGATTATCATAATGCAATGTGTTCTATCAAAAAAAAAAAAAAAAAAAAAAAAAAAACCAAACTCTAAACAGCCACATTCCTTGCTTGGAGTGCATCTAAAATATCCAAAGAACTATACCTCTACGACTTATATAGTTTTCGAGAAAAATGCGAAAGAAATATATGACGTCATTTGTGTAAGGAAAAAAAAACTTTGTTGGTAACATGAATATCGGTATTGGAAGTTAGTAAACCAAATAATAAGTATACAAATATATTCCAAGTTTTGTATATTTTGGACAACTAATATTACTAGATATAGCTCTGAGTCACCGAGAAAAACCGAGGACTGTGGTGATATAATAATTAAATTTTGGCTGCAAATATCTACGAGGTGTGGCTATTTCTTAACGAGACTAACGCTACTACAGAAGAACTGCGCATGCATCAAATTCATACGATCAATAATTGTGTAGCGCAAAGTCTTCTGTATCGATTGCAGCCTCTAAATAGGCTGTATTCCAATTAGTCTAGCCTTAGTCTTCATTTTGTCTGGACCCTGCTTTAGTGTTTTAAAAGAGCAACGAATTAATGTGAATTTTATTTTTGAAACTTGGAAAATCCGCTACTGAAACTCATCATTTGTTAAGAGAAGTATACGGCAATAAAGTTTTGTCCCTTACGCGTATTTTTGAGTGGTTTAAGCGTTTCCAAGACGGCTGAGAAGATATTGAAGATAATGTCCGTTCTAGTCACGCTTCCACGTCAACAACGGAGAAAAATACTCTGATCCGATCTCCCGGTCAAATTATTAATCAACATTACTACCCTATGGTCCGTGAAAAAAATACGATAAAAAAATCCCGAACTGTGGAAAAAAAATTCATGGGTACTTCATCAGGAACACACCGGCTCACACCGCATTGTGTGGCAAGACGTTTCTATTCAAGTATAACATCCCAGTGTTGGATCACACGCCTTATTCACCTGACCTGGTACCATGTGACTTTTATCTGTTCCCCAAGGTAAAATCTGCATTAAAAGAAACCCTATTTCAGACCGTTGAAGCTGTGAAAGTAAAAGCGGCATGCACTATGAAAGAGCTCACAGAAGACGACTTCCAGCACTGTTTCAAACAAAGGAAAATTCGCATGGAACGTTGTAGGGATAATGGAGGTGTGTATATGGAAGGAGATAATAATTAAATGTGCATAAATTTAAAATAAAAATAGTTTAAATCACTAGTCGCGTTATTTAATAGCCATACCTCATAAGAATGTGGGTGCTAAAATTCAACGATTTTTTTAAATGTAAGATACTTATATCTCCCTTTTAAATGCGCAAGATTCAACAAATCTTTAGAATTCTCATGATGAGCATATATTGTCATTTAACCCTTTGTAACTCAACAACTCAGATTTGAAAAATTTTCACACAGATATTAAAATGCATCATTTTAAGCATGGAAAAGAAATCAGAACAGAAAAATAAAATTTTATTTGGAAAAATGGGTTTGTTGCATATCTGCAACATCTTGCCAAGTGGCACAAAAACTGAACATATTTAAAATTCGAATTTACGTGAAAATTTTTTAAACAATTGTTAGTTTTGTTGTAGCCAAGTCCCACACCACTTTTCTCACAAACAGTTTGAGTAAAGCCTTTACAATCGGGGTATTTACAACGTATTCCCTTTTCTGCCCAATATGACGAGTGCCCAATTTCGGTCTAGGCACACTTGTTTTGGTGGAATATGTTGAGTAGCTGCTCTATGCTTCTTCTGTTGAATTCTTTTTTCTACGCGGCCTTTCCCTTTTTTACTAGCTTTGGACTAGGTGTTAATTTTACAGAGGAGGGAGATCCCTAACTTACTCTATAGCAATTAAATAATATAAAAACAGACTAATATTTCCTCTTTCAAATAATTTTGCTCTTCCAAAAGGAATGTAACTTAAATAACCAATAGAAGAAATTTTATATCTTGCTCTTTCGATATTTAAAAAATCCATTACAAGGGAAGACATGGCACGTTGTTGCAGATCTGCAACAAACAAAAGTTTACGTTTATTTTATACATATTATAAATTTCCTAGCTCGAAAATGGTCTTTGAATAAAGAATTTAAACTTATCTTTGTAAACAATGCACTGCAGACTTTTTAAACTCCACTATTTCAAAGCTTAATTAAGCAAAAATCACGTGTAGCTGATCAAGAGATAAATCAAATTTTGGCGTGAAAAAAAATAAAATCAGTATCGCCATCTGTCGCAAATTTAATGATATAATTATGTTATTAGCTGTATAATAGAATAACAACAATCAACAAAATCGTCTTTTGAAATTTACTGTCGAAATAACATTGACTTTTTGGGTATGTTGCATATCTGCAACACGGTGATACAAACGTTTTAATATTGGCACTGTGATAGTGAATTTTGAAGAAATAGTATGTATGAGATAGAATAAAGTCTTGGGATTGGTACATCCAAATAGTTTTTCTTATAAATAAAACCAAATTAAAAAATAATAATAATAATTATATGTTTAGCTAACGAATGATTTAAAAAAATTCTGATTTTGCACGTTAGAAACGATTAGCAGTGTAAAATATTGCATAAGTTACAGTAAAACTAAAAATACTTTTTTGCGATATACTAAAATTCAAAATAGCTGTGTTTTGGCTTTCTAAAACCTAGGTAATGTAATATAACTGCATAAAAAATCATTCGATGCTTCCAAGCATGATATAAAGAAAATATTTTTTATTTGCTTTAACTCTGTGTGTTTTTTTCCTTCTGACCCTTTTTTATTGCCTTGTTTTAGGTAATACGAAGTTAAAAATTATAGAAAACAGATAGTGACAAAAAATTCTTACCGCAACAAGAATAATGGAAAAATATTTTTGAATACTTTGCCTATTTATTTCTTTTTGAAATGTTTATACAGCGTGAGTGTTTTGAATGAAAAAAAAATCAAAGTGTTTATGAAATACTCATTTAAATTTATGCATTATTTTCTAACACTGAAGTTTTAAAATAATTTTGAAAATTCTTTATTTAGTATGCATAAATATTTAATATATTAAAATGTAGATATCGACAAAAAATTCGGCTTCGTGTTCGGCCCAAAATCTGAGTTTTGCGAAAATGCTGCTGAAAATTCGGCCGGACCGAGCATCGACCGAAACTATCATAGTCCAAAAATTTTCTTCCTTCGGAAATTTTCAACATTACTCTTTGATTTGAGCTGTATCGGACCAAATGAGACACTCTTTATTTTTTGCTATGAACTTCACTGTTTACAGTTATCAGTCATCACTGACTCAAGACGTTAGTGCAAATTATAAAGCAAGTACTGCATATATGACTAAACTTTGAAGATGGTTTTCACGTGCTCGTTACAAGCTGCAAACTTAACAGTAATAGAAATTTTTTTAGTTTGAAACTGCAAAAGTGTTTCTAATGCTCTTTGAGAAATTTAGGCCACGCGTATAATTAATTAATAGTTATGCATATTTAATAAGTTATAATTAATTAGTAAATATGTATATTTATGTATGTATTAATAACTTCAAAAATTTTGGACATTTTCGTTTTCGTTTTTGGCCGAAAATAGGAAGATTACCGAAATTCGGTTTCGGTCTTAATAACCTGTTTGGGTCGATAATTATTAAAAGTTCATCGCTATATTGAATTGCAGGATACATCCATACAACTCAAGTCAAATCAATAATGAAAAACTATGGTTCGTAAGATAAATAATCAGTATAATAACTTGCGGATATTATCTAAATAAATGAACAAATTAGATGTAAGTAGAAATTCATTTCAGATTTTTCGAAATGTTTAATTATTTTAATAATGAAATAATTAAGCTCATCTTATTAAACTCTGCGTTTTTTCTTGGAAAAAGATAATCCGTATAATTATTACAAAAATTTATATCCGTAGCTAATGCAAAACAAAATAAGATATTGTTGACCTACATAAAAAAAAAAAACTTTTAATAAATTAGTATTTAAAAGGGGGGTGGGGCATATAATAACCCAATTATTTATTTTTTGTTGAATTAAATTTTTTATCAATATAGATTAAAAATGTGTAAAAAAATACTATTTTTTTTGTTTTAAAATATATTTTTTCTTCTGTTTAACGAATATAAAAATTTATTTTTTTTAAGACAATATTCATAAAATTACATACTTTTTTTTTAAATTTTAGTCTAATAATATAAGGAAAATGTTATATTAAATATTTAAAAATAATTTTCATAATACTTTTTTAATATCAAAATTATTTCCATAAATGTTAAAAAAAATAATTAAACACGAAATTTTTTACAAAACTGTATTAAAAAATAGCAATTTAAATTTAATTCAATATTCTATTTAACAAGTATTTAGTTAATCTAATTTAATAAAATTTACATAGCTATGTACAAACCCTTTTTAATTGTACATTAGAAATTCCAGGGGTTTTTTTTTTTTTCGGAAGTTGGCAAATGATTATTCAAATTAATTTTTTTCATTCGTTAATTAAACATCCATTGAAAAAATAATTCTGAAAATGCGCTAGATTTTTATATTCAAATTTAAGTGAAAAGTGTTGCTTTGAAATGATTTAAAAGAATAGTCTATTGAGAATTATGTTAATCTTTTATAAATATTTCAAAAATATTAATATAGCTTCATTCTCAGAAAAAAAGTTTATTTTTATACTTATAGGTATTTCAGATGAAAGAATAATGTATTGAAATGAATAAAAGAGTACACTATTGGAGATTATATTAATTTTTTTCCGTAAATATTTTAGGAATCATTTTAATTAAACGTCATACTAAGAAATATAATTCTAGTAAAGGCGTTTCTTACGAAAATGAGATTTTAAAAAAGTCATTTCCATATAATAATAAAATTCAAAGAATTTTCTTCCCATTTTATCAAAAAAAAGCTTCTTTAATATAATCATATATATCTAAACACAAAGTTAAAAATTTTAAGTAATCGAAATCGACACATTTGCCTATGCGTCAACTCTTTTTCGACCCTCTTCAATTTAGACTAAGTGGAACAAGTTCCTGTTGGCGCAGCGGTCTAAAGCAATAGTTTAAAGCTCTGAATTTTTGTACAGGGCGCAGGTTTGAGCCCAATGCCCGGAAAAATTATTTCTGTAATATTTTTGGCGATAATTTTTTTCAATAATGACATATTTTTTAAGGGGGAGAAGTTATGCGATTTTTGATTTATTATTATTATTATTTGAATGCTTTATACTTAAATAAAATTGAACGCTCAAGAAAAAAAAAATTAATAATGATGTTATATTTAAAATATTTAAATTAACATGTTTAGCATGTATCTATTAAGTAAAAAAATTGAGCTGTTCTACAATTTCTGTTATATCTTCTGACCATTGTAAGAAACATATATGTGTGTGTCAGAAAGGAAAGTTGGCCATTCTTTTCTGTAAAAAATAAAAAATAAAACGGAAAGAAAGAAAAATATTCATATAAAAAAGAAATTACCATGATATCCATGGTTTAATAATTTAAAAAAATGTATAAAAAATTCAAATAAATTTCAAATAGTAAAAATTATTTATTATAAATCGTTAACTGCATCAAGTTTCAAATTTAGGCTTTTAGAGTATGAGACTGATAAAAATAAAATTCATGGCAGCTTGTAAGGGTCCTGTAGTTAAAAAATAAATAAATAAATATTGCTATTAAAAAAATGAGAATGTAGTAAGTTAAAATTAATGCTCTACTCTATATTTTTAGGTAAATTTCTGATAAAAAGCAAGCAAATTTTTGTAAATTTAAGAACTTAAAATTCTTTCACTTCATTAAATAGGTTAGACTGACAGTGCCATCCTTAATCCTTACGGGATCGACGGCTCTTACACAAATTTCAGTCGGTTGGCACCACTTTTTAAAAAATTCTTATTTTTACTTAAATAATCACGAAAATGCTATAATTAAAGAAAGTAAATATTCCTTTTATTTTTTACTGGTACTAAAAACAAATTCTGTATGCACTTTTTGAAGGTGCATGTATGCACCCCTTGTCCCGAATGGATTAAAGAAATGGGAATCACTTATGCAATATAGAATTTTGTCACGATTTTAAAAATTAATTTAAAAGCAACTAATTATAAATTCACGATTTTTTCTAATGAAACATTCAAGTCATTTACTGTCAAATCTTGACGGGAACTATCTAGTTTGCTTTTATTTCTAATTTTGTCATTTTCTGAAAGATGAAATTTTCGTGATTGAAGGCCATAGACTATTACAGGATTTCCCAAATGTTCCTGACATATTTTAAAATTCAATATAAAATCAAGTAATTGTCGTACAGAAGTGCAGTTTAGACTAAAACGCTTCTGACAATTAAAAGTTTTGTTCAAGCGATTGAAAATAATTAGTTCCAAACTTCGATCATAGATGGCGCCAGTTGTCCCTATGTTTATCTTCAAACATGCATTTTTTATTATTTTCAGATCAGTTTTGATCTTGTGACACAAAAATAACGACCTCCAGCGGAAAAGCTAATTGCATAGGTTGGTACTTCGAAATCAAATCGAAACTAATCTAAAAATCAGAAGAAAAAAAATAGAAAGTTTGAAAGCAAACATACGGACAACTGGTGCCATCTATGATCGAAGTTTGGAACGAATTATTTTCATTCGCTTGAAGAAAACTTTTAATCGAGAGAAGCCTTTTAGTCCAAACCGCACTCCTGGTCCAGTACGACAATTACTTGATTTCATAGTGAATTTTAAAATGCGTCAGGAATTTTTCGGACACCCATGTATAGCTTCTTAAGGAAACGCGTCCCTTTATCATATAGAAACGTCAAAACCAAAAGATATCTGAGATTTAAAGGAGAAGTTTTGGAACAAAAGTTTCGTTTGCTACCCGTTTCACAAAAAGAGAAAAACACGAAAATTTTCCATGTAGTTTTTACAGTACATTATTTAGTCCGCTGAGGATGAAATTTCAGTTTTTCGTAAGCTATCAATTATGACAACTATGCTATCAAACAGGATTAAGATTAATATAAAAATTAACATTATTTTGCTACTCTTGCATGTATACGTTCTGTTACGCAGGTTTTTCGGAAGCTATCAATTCATTAGTATTAACATTAATGTAAATATTAACATTATTTTGTTACTCTTGCATGTATACGTTCTATTACGCAGGTTATTCGGATACTATCAATTCATTAGAATTAACATTAATGTAAATATTAACATTATTTTGTTACTCTTGCATGTATACGTTCTATTACGCAGGTTATTCGGATACTATCAATTCATTAGAATTAACATTAATAAAACATTAACAGTATTTTGTGACTCTTGTATGTATATGTTCCGTTACGCAGGTATTTCGGATGCTATCAATTCATTAGGATTAACATTATTATAAAAATTAACCTTATTTTGTAACTCTTGCATGTATACGTTCTGTTACGCAGGTTATTCGGATGCTATCAATTCCATAGGATTAACATTAATATAAAAATTAACATTAATTTGTTACTCCTGCTTGTATACGTTCTGTTACGCAGGTCTTTCGATTGTTATCAGATCTTTAGGATTAACATTAATATAAAAACAAGTGGGTAAGTGTGATCACAGATCGCACAGAGGGTTTCGTTTAATATTCATTTCAAAACACTTTATCCTTTTGAAAAATCTGTTAGTTCCACATTTCGCAACCAGGGGCGCACTCTATTCTAAGCAAATCTCTATCCGAACGAAACTCCGTTTTACATACTATCCGTATATATATTAGTCGAAGGGATTGGGCCCTAGTACCCGAGATAGATAGACGCCCCTGGCGGTAAAAAGTGGAACTCAAATATGTAAGGCTATGGTGCATAATATGAAAGAATGGTCAAAGGGGTGTCGGCAAAAGTTGGAAAAGTGCTCCCCGCGGGAAAAGGGCGGAGGTTAGAAAAATTGCTTAAAATATACGTTAGAGCCCGGAGGAGTAAATAATATAAGACTTATAATGAAGGGAACGAATTTTTCCAACTGGATTAAATCATATTCAAGGCTGTAGTAGCACAGTTGAAGTTTATTCCAACAGAGCGAAAAATGTTCAGACCAGGGATCGAACCTGGATACTTGGCGTGCCGTGCCAATGCCTTACCTGTTAGGCTATCCGGACGATACCTGGCTGACATAATTCACTCTTATTAGTTGGACTTGGCTGCGAACTGCAGCGCTAGTTTTATTCATCCGAGCTATAACTATAGCATTTACATGATGAAAGCACTTTAACACGGAAACTCCTGTATACCATGTAATTAGGTCATAATGAAGGGAACGAATTTTTCCAACTGGATCAACTAATAAGAGTGAATTATGTCAGCCAGGTATCGTCCGGATAGCCTAACAGGTAAGGCATTGGCACGGCACGCCAAGTATCCAGGTTCGATCCCTGGTCTGGACATTTTTCGCTCTGTTGGAATAAACTTCAACTGTGCTACTCCAGCCTTGAATATAATATAAGGCTTTTTGAAAATTTTATGATTTGTCGTGTGGTCTGAGGTATTCAGCTATACGTACGCAAAAATTCATGTCTCCAACTTAATTAGGGGCTCTCTTAGAAAGAATTGCTTAAAATGCATATGTGGTAGCTCAAAGGGTTAAACGTAAGACTTTTTCAAGATTTTATAATTTGTCGCCTGGCCTTATTTTATAATTTGTCGCCTGGTCAGGTGTTCTGCTATAATAAGCATGCAAAATTTCAAATCTCCTATTTAATAAGGGGCTCACTTAGGAAGAATTGCTTAAAACACGCATGTGGGAGCCCAAAGGGTTAAATGTACGACTTTTTCAAATTTTTATGATTTGTCGCATGATGGTGTTCAGCTAGTATGCAAAATTTTACGCCTCCAACCTAAATAGAGTGTCACTTAGAAAAAATTGTTTAAAATACACATGTAGGAACCCAAAAACTTAAATGTACGACTTTTTCAAAATTTTATGATTTTCCGTTTGATGTGTGATGCTCAGCTATAAGTATGCCGAATTTCACGCCTCCAACCTAATTAGGGGCTCACTTAGAAAGAATTGTTTAAAATACACATGTTGGAGATCAAAGGGTTAAATGTACGACTTTTTGAAAATTTTATGATTTGTCGCTTGATGCGAGGTGCTCAGCTATAAGTATGCAAAATTTCACGCCTCCAACCTAATTAGAAGCTCACTTAGAAAGAATTGTTTAAAATACACATGTGGGAGCCCAAGGGGTTAAATGTACGACTTTTCAAAATTTTATGGTTTGTCATTTGATGTGAGGTGTTCAGCTATAAGTATGACAAATTTCACACCTCCAACGTAAATAGGGTGTCACTTAGAAAGAATTGTTTAAAGTACACATGTGGGAGCCCAAAAGGTTAAATGTACGACTTTTTCAAAATTTTATGGTTTGTCATTTGATGTGAGGTGTTCAGCTATAATTATGCAAAATTTCACACCTCCAACCTAAATAGGGGCTCACTTAAAAAGAATTGTTTAAAATACGCATGTGGGAGCCCAAAGGGTTAGATATACTACTTTTTGAAAATTTTACGATTTGTCGTTTGATGTGAGGTATTCAGCTATAAGTTTGTAAAATTTCACGCCTCCAACCTAATTAGAGGCTCACATAGAAAGAATTGTTTGAAATACACATGGGGGAGCCCAAAGGGTTAAATGTACGACTTTTTCAAAATTTTATGATTTGTCCTTTGATGTGAGGTATACAGCTATAAGTATGCAAAATTTCACGCCTCCAATCTAATTAGAGGTTCACATAGAAAGAATTGTTTAATATACACATGTGGGAGCCCAAAGGGTTAAATGTACGACTTTTTCAAAATTTTATGATTTGTCCTTTGATGTGAGGTATTCAGCTATAAGTATGCAAAATTTCACGCCTCCAATGTAATTAGAGGTTCACATAGAAAGAATTGTTTAAAATACACATATGGGAGCCCAAAGGGTTAAATGAATGACTTTTTCAAAATTTTATGATTTGTCGTTTGATCTGACGTGCCCGTCTATAAGTACGCAAAATTTCATGCCTGCAACCTAATTAGGGACTCACTTAGAAAGAATTGTTTAAAATACACATGTGGGAGCCCAAAGGGTTAAATGTACGACTTTTTCAAAATTTTATGATTTGTCGTATGATGTGTGGTGGTCATCTATAAGTATGCAAAATTTCAAATCTCCAACATGTGTAGTTTCTGAGAACGGGCTCTGTGACGGACAGACAGACAGACAGACAGAGAAGCGAGACGAATAGGGTTTCGTCAGATGAACGAAACCCTAATTAACTGTAATTTTTTTTTTTTTTTTTTTTTTTTTTTTTTGAAACGATTTGTAAATGAATATTTTGTTTCCGATATGCCTCTTTAAATCTCGGAAAATCATTGTTTTTTTAGATTTTTGATGATAAAAAAACGTTTTTCGATATCGTGGATAACTATGAAGAGATTATATAACATGTTTTCAGATCCAGAGACATTTCTCATTTTTTAGAGTGACGGCTATGCACAGCATGACGATCTATTAAATCTTTTGAATTATTACGTTATTTCGCACAATAACATAGCAAACAAAACACAAGTATCACAGAATGCTTTTCAGTTGTTTGGGCTAATTAATAAAAATAAATAAATTTTGAGGTTAATGTATTATCAGTTTAATAAACACACTTAAAAATCAGATTTTGTGGATGTAAAAATAGTTAACTACCAAATATGTTTTTGAAAGTTTTATTACATTATTACACGAGATGTTCAACACTTTTTTTTCTTTGAAAAATTCCTTACTATCAAATGAATTTTCATAAAATTTTGTGTTTAATTGGTATCATAAAGTTAACTTGAATTATTACACAGAAAATTTATGATATGATACTCATAACAAAGTGTAATAAATTAATAAAATGAAATTACCTTATATTTAATGGATGAAAATTTAGAAGATATAAATGTTATAAATTAGCATATCACAAAAATATTTCATGAAACTTTTTTTAATCTAGAAAAGTCAAGATTATTTTTGTTTTGTTTTTCGGTAATTATATCATAAATATTTATGATATGAATTAATTTTTTATATAGGTTGTCCATACTTAAACGACCCTACTTTAAGGGGTCTTGTACCTTTTAAACGCGTCGAAAAATAACGAAAAACTTCAAAGTTTGAATTAGTCTATCTTCAAACCCTTTTTATGTACAAACATGAAATTTTGGATATTGATTAAACAGATTGTACTTTGTAATATGCTGTCATTAGAAATTTATTAACCCTTTACAGAATTTGTGTATTGTTGAAATCAAAATAGCTCTTTTTTTATCCCATAAGTCATTGCGCGCATGATATCTCGAGAAAGTATGTATGGATTGCCATGAAATTCGGTAACGATACTAAACATATATGTGTGTTTAAAATGACCTACTCTTAGGCTAAAATTATTTCATTAACTATATAAAAAAAAATATATTTTCAAAAAAAAAAAAAAAAAAAATTGTATGATTAATGAATAAAAATAGTCATAACTAAAAATATTACCATTGTAAATACTTAAAAGTAGATCATTTTAAACACACATATTTGTTTAGTATATTTACCAAATGTCATGTCAATCCATACACACTTTCTCAAGATATCATGCGCGCAATGACTTATGGGGTAAAAAAAAGAGCTATTTTGATTTCAACAATACACAAATTCTGTAAAGGGTTAATAAATTTCTGTTGGTAGTATATTACAAAGCACAATCCGTTTAATCAATATCCAAAATTGCATGTTTATACATAAAAAGGTTTTGAAGATAGACTAATTCAAACTTTGAAGTTTTTCGTTAATTTTCGACGCGTTTAAAAGGTACAAGACCCCTTAAAGTTATTTATAGATAAAACTTTTGTTCATAAAGTTGTGAAATTTTGTGAAAGACATAATAAAGGGATTAGAATTTGTTTAAGTAAAAAAAAAGTTCAAAATTTCAGCACCAGAGGGCGATTTTTAATAAATTACACATTTAGCATTACGATAGATTAGAAATTTTATTTATTAACTTAACCTGATACTAAAGACAGCATTCACGAGATGTTCCTAGCATTTCCCAGAACACACCGCGCTCAACTGTGGGACATGCTATTCTATTGTTCCAGATGGTATCTGAAAATGATGATCGTGATGCGGAACATGTTTGGTTATAACAAAATTTGTTAAATTATCGTAAATGTATTCTAAATGTGTAATTCGTTTAAAAACGGCTTTATTTTATTCGTTTAAAAACGTATTTATTTATGTATGCCGCTCACCCTATGTTTCTGTATCATATTTCGAAAAACCAAATATGCAATAAAGCATGGGTTCTCAAACTGTGATACGCGTACCTGTACTGATACGTGAAGCCCTGTTTACTGGTACGCGCAAGTCCGATATTGGTACGTGAAATGAAATTTAAAAAATGCAACATATGAAATAAAAAAAACAGCTCAATGCCCCTCCCCCTCGACTTCCTTGATTTGTCAGTTCGCCGCTCCGTCTTTATTATTACTGCTTTGGCAGCGTTTTGCACTCTGTTTTTTTAATGTAATTTTGATTAGTATTTTTAGATAAATAGAACTAATGCATCGGTAGCTGTTGAATTGACCTTTCTCCCCCCCCCCCTTAAAAAAAAAGAAAATATTTAACCCTATTACTATATTGTATATGTGTTTTGTGTATATTAACTATTTCAATGAGCTTCGAACTCGCATTAATTACGCAGTTTATTTTCAGAAGGTATGTGAATTTCTTATGTAGGTTACTCACTTATTAAAGTTTCTTAAGTGTATTTTACTATTAGTATAAAAGTAGTATTCATTTAACAAAAAATTGACGCCAATATATCATTAAGTATTGTAGCTTTTTTTCTACCAAAACCCTGTACGTTGATAATGTATATATTATTAAAATGTAATAATGATGCTACCTTTTTTTTAATGTTAATAAAAAGCAGTCAATCTTAGTGCCAATTTAATAATGTAATCATGTAATTACATACAGTAAAATCTGCTCAGACAGAAGCGCAAAAACCTGGAAAAATATTTCGGTTTAGACATATTCCGTTTATACGGGTTTTTTCTGTATTAGCTTTCGGTTTGTCACCGTGTGGTACGCGGAAGTATGAACTTCTACTTAGTGGTACGTCGATCCAAAAGTTTGGGAACCCCTGGAATAAATAATATGAGAAAAATAATTCAAACAGATTTTAGTATTTTAAGTTATAAATATTTTATTTAATATTGCACAGCATTCATAAAATATTAATTCATTATTTCGTATTTTGAAATAGAAAATAGTCGTCCAGCGATTGTATATACAGAAGCCATTCATGATATAAAAGGATCGTAAGTTTCATAGATAAAGTTTAATTTTACCAGCCGTAATAAAATTACAATAAATAAATAAATAAAAAGCAATTTAACAAATTACAACGACCATTTGGAAAATGATTTTTTTCAGTGACTAAAATTTAAGACATAAAAAATCGCACGGAGTTGATCATACATTACGTACGCCATGAATTAAACATTAATAGTGTTATGACACGTAAAAATTGCAAGCAACAAAAATCGCCTGCGACTCGTCAGATTTCCTGAAACTTACGTATTACCCACCTGAAACTTACGTATTATCCAAGCATTTCATTGGCTGTTCGGGAAAAGGCTTTTCCATCGTCCAAGAAATCTGATGACCCATTTTAAATGAAATTTCATTCTTAAACTTCTAAACATCCCACAATATAACTTTTTACACCGTCGTAGAGAGAAAAAATATGTACTTTTAAATGCAATTTGTTTGAAAGCTGTATCTCAATTTGTTTCTGAGTTATTAATTTTTTTGTAGTTTTTATTACTTTTTTCTCATAGTGGCAACATAAGTATCCATCTCTGTTGAAAGTAAAGGGAAATACAGATTACTGTATAGACCAATCAGAAAACGAATAAAATGCGGATTCAACCAATAAAACGCCTCAGATATGTTTTTGATTTCCTACCCTGACAGAGAACAATAACCATTTTTCCAAATGGTTAATAAATAAATAAATAAAATAATATTTCTAAAAATTAAATACATATATAGTGCTCATTTATTTCCCGGCCGCTCTCCTTCTCTTTCGTGACGGTCTTCGAATATACAGGGTGTATCTAAACTCTTGGGAAAAACTTTAAGAGGTGATAGTACACATCAAGACAAACAATATTAAATAGGAAACTAAGGGTCCCAAACGTCTTCCGAAGGAGATAGGAGCCATTAAAGTTTAGGATCCAAAATTTCAAATGATTTTATAATCATTTGAATTTATAATCGAAAACGGAAAAATTGGTCGATTCATTTGCAGTTTTTTTTTCTAAAATTATTCTTTATGTCAGTATTTTCATGAAAATAAATTTTAAAGATACAGTTTTAAAAATGCAGATAGAGGGTGCTTTAGACTTTGGAGTTATGAACAATTATTTTTTACCGTTATTTTTTGTATCTCATTAAATGCTTTAAAAAAACGAACTTTGTTCAGGATCATCTTTGTTCAGTTTTCTTGAACTGTGTTCAGGAGTTGAAATTTGAACCCCCTTCCTGAACACAGTTCAGTTTGTGCTACTTAACCACTCCCAACAATTCAGATTTTGAGCTCAAAATTTAAGTTTAAGTCTAAGATTTTGAAAGCATTTAATGAGATACAAAAAATAACGGTAAAAAATAGTTATCCGTTACTCCAAAGTCTAAAGCGTCCTCTATCAGCATTTTTTGAACTTTATCTTTAAAATTTATTTTCAAGAAAATACATAAAGAATAGTTTAGTGAAAACCGTAAACTAATCGACCAATTTTTCCGTTTTTTATAATCATTTGAAATTTTGTGCCCTAAACTTTAAAGGCGCCTATCTACTTCGGAAGACGTTTGCGACCCTTAGTTTCCTATTTAATATTGTTTGCCTTAATGTGCATCATCCTTTATGATGTGCTATCATCCCTTAAAGTTTTGCCCAAGAGTTTAGATACACCCTGTATAATCCTTGTTTATCACACACACCTTCAATTTTGAAATAAATTGTTGGTACAAAAACCGTGCGGAATACACGAATCAGCACAGTATGTTATTTCATTTCTTATTCTCATTTAAACAGAGAACTAAAAAAGGTTAAAATGAAAAACATATTGCGACAAATACGTGCAATAGAAATATAAATAAGCGTTATGTTTATATTTTTAATAGAATATATTTCATTTCTAAAGTTAATTAAAAATAATACACTAGTTCTCAAACCAAATGTTTAAGTTTTAATTAATTATTTAAAATTTGCTTTTCATATAAATAAAAAATTCAATGAATGTTTGTTTGGGATAAAGAAGACAGAATATATGCCTTTTCTTACCAAACATAGATAAACATTAAAAAAAAAAAAAAAAAAAAAAAAAAAAAAACTGAAATAAAAATATGCACCCCAGAAAAATGTCAATAAAATGAGTTCCATTTGTCACAACTTTGAAAATAACCTCTGGGGAAATTTATGTTTTTGAAAAATATATTTTCAAGTTATTAACTAGTAAAACAGTTAAATGGCATTCTATAGCAAAGAACGAGATAGTTTTTGAAATCATACTTTTGAAATATTTTTATTGAAATGCCATAGGGAATTTTGTTTGAAATATCAACTTGCAAAAGTAGTTAACCCCAAGGGACTAGATTTAAATGAAGATAACGTGAAATTCTTCTAATTGAAATCAATGAATTATATACTTAGTTTCAAATATAACAAAGTGAAAAATGAAAATGATTCTGAATTTTTGTTTGTTTTGTAAGGCTCTGAAAAAAAAATCAAGAATAATAGGAACAACTGCCATACTGAGCAACTTTTAACATTTGTAACATTTTAACAAATGTTTTATTTTAAAATATATAAATAAATCTGACAAGTGTTATAATTATCGAAATTTACTTTTATCAAAAGCATTCATTTATCATAGTAAATATAAAGCAACTGATTAATCGTTATCAAATAAATAATTTAAAAAAACCTCACAAACCCTTAAGTATCAGGAGAGCGCGGGTCTTGAACCCACACCATCCCGATAAAGGGCAGTGCTCTGATCATCACATATGCTTCACAGCTTCGACAAAAATATTTATGTAAATGTAACAGTAAGAACTAAAAGATCTTCTTAAAACACCATCAAAAACTTTTAAATGCGCTAGGTGTTTCGAAAGATCTGTGTCTTTCTTTGTCAGGCGCAAACAAGACGTGCTCCTACTATGAAAGCAGCAGCAAGGCTGAAGTGAGAGATAGGGAAACAAGCTGAAGGAACAGCCAATCGGAAATTAGAAATCAACAGCCAACAGGAAAGAAAAAAACAGCAGCCAATCACAGAAGAGTATAATCAAAACAAAAGAACACAGAGTAGAAATGGACACCTTGCTTCCTTACTCCCCTTCTACTCTGTGAAAGTAATACTGATTACTAAGTAATCGTACATAATACCATCTTACAATACTCTTATTAAAACAAAGATTTTTTTTATCGGGATAGAGAATGCTTTTATTCTAAATTACATGATGTGCATCGGGCAAATAAACGTAATTAGCAACTCTGTTGATTAAAGAGACATTTACATAAAAAAAAAAAAATGCTCTGGTATTCAGTTTTTAAACTTTAACACAGACTTTTCACACTTTATTTATTTTTTTAAGGAAAATGGTTCAGAAAAGTACATATTTTATGAATTCTTTCTTAACTTTTTATACAATTAGACAAGGTTCAAATTTAAGCATGCTAATAATAAATTCGCGTCACAAATTTTAATTTATACTTTCCGAAAAGAAATCAGTCTATTGAGAACATTCTTTTACGATGCACAACGGATGACCCCAAAGATATCTATTTTTTTTATTCAAAATTATATATTTTATATTGAAAATGTTAATAAATACATACTGATATTTTGGGAATTGCAAGAAACATTATTTTTATGTAAAATAAATTACTATGCTATGAACATAGAACTACGAACTAGAAGCAATGGGAATTTGCATCTCTTTCCTATCATTGTATTTTGATATATAGAGAAATTTTACCTTTCGACAATCTAATCTGTCTTCTATTATAGTCTGTATCACATATAAAAAAATTTAAAAAGTAAATGAAATATTTGCGAACATTTTAAGAAAGTAATTAGTCTATTTTATCCCAGACAGCACAAACACGTCCTAAAAACAACCAGAAGATGTCATATTTAGGACAAGCTAATATCCTGAGGACCAATGAAATGGTCCTGCCGACAGTTACAGGAAATTCCTTGGGTTTCGAAATGTCACACCTGTCAACATACTGTGACTTTTATGATGGTCCGAGGATTACTACAAACATCCTCTGGATGGTTTAACGATTTCTGCCTTCAATTTGCATCATTTGAAATTCATGCGACATACGTTTGAGAATACATGGTTGTATTGTCACTGAAAACAGTATTTAATAAATTGTATAGTCTAAGATATCTTCATTTGTTAGATGGAATTTTTTTAAATAAAGTTTTATTGAATAATTTTTCTTTAAAAAATATTCCATCTAACAAATGAATATATCATAGGCTGTATAATTTATTAAATAAGAAATACTTGCAGTGACAATATATATATGCACATAAGAATTTCAAAAATGCAAATTGAAGGCAGTTATAACATCTTTACATTCTCGATATGAAGAGCCAAGGAATCAAACTGCGCATGTACATCCGTTTTGAGATATCCACGGGTCGTTTTGTAGAGAATGCAACTGTATAGTCCGTTCTTCAGCATTCTTCGGATGTTCACTTGATAGTTTTATAGGCTATGACGACTACAGGATCTTTCGGATCACTGTAGAGCGTCCGAAGGACGATACTGGTTCTCTGAGATGTTACATTATATAATATTTCGGTTACTAAATAAATGATTTTGGTAATTAGCTCTGTGAGATCTTTATTAATCTATGGATAAACATCTACAGTGTAAAAAAGGACAAATATTTCTTAATCTACGTAAATATAATATAGCCGCGAACAAATCAGACTAACCAACGATTCCAAAAAGCGATTTTTATTTGTAGGAACCTCAGAAACAACTTTATTTTCGAGATTTAAAGAAGCATTTTGAAAAACAAAGTACTTTTTTCTGTACTGATTTCCGGAAACATTTCAGGTAGTTTTCATTCTGTTTTTACAAGTTTCTGAAACATGAATTTCGGTTTTTAGGATGATATCTACTCTCATTTAAACATTTTCAGCTGCTTAGCCGAATTTATTCATGAAAGAGTGACAAAATGATTTTAATTTGAATGCTATTAATTTATCATGTTTATCTCTAAAACAGGTTTGTTGAACATGAAAATCTTTAACTTATGGATGATAGCATCCTAATTTGAAGATGCTACCTACTCTCATTTAAATATTTTCAGCTGCTTAACTGAATTTATACATGAAAGAGTGTCAAAATAATTTTAATTTTAATGCTATTAATTTATTATGTTTATCTCCAAAACATGTTTATTGAATATGAAAATCTTTAACTGATGGATGATAGCATCCTAATTTAAGGATTCTACCTACACTCATTTAAACATTTTCAGCTGCTTAACCGAATTTATTCATAAAATGGTGACAAAATAATTTTAATTTTAATTTTAATTTTAATGCTAGTAACAGGGTTTTTACGGGCATCGTTATTTTCAAGGCCAAATATCAGTAATTTTTGGTAGAAAAATATTTCTAGTTTAATTGCGCGAAATTTCGCCTTATTTAAGGATGTTGAGAATGCCAACTTGGCGATGCTTGCCATTTTCTGTTAGTCGGCATTGTGGCAACCCCCTTTTTATTGTTTTCCGATTTTCTTTTCAGTGTAGATGTAAAGTTTGTTTTGAACCGGTCTGACGGTAATAATGGAACTCTCAAATGAGAGTAATAATAATATTAATATACCTATATATCTGTAAATAAATGTACATATAAGTTTTTTTTAAGAAATAAGTTTAATTTGAACTGTAGAGTGTGTTTACTTATTCAAGTTACGAATTTGATATATATTAGAACTAAGTTATGAAGACGTTTTTATTCTTCGATGCACTATGAAATAATTTGAATTTACCGAACCTGCAATCTCAATGACGACGTATCATTTTTCTGGCGTCAAAGCTCCAGGATGTCTGGATTTCAAAATCGATTGAGGTAAGTACCTCAAATTAAATTATATTGAATAAATAGAATTATGAATATATTTATTAACTGAACTGTATCGAATAAATTGAATTCTTTATTTTATGTTGGATTACGAAACTTTGAAAAAAAAAAGAGCTACGATTCGTAGTCAAACTACGAAAATATTTGATAAAATAAGGGATTTATTAGATAATACACAAGAATTAGAGCTTGAGAATAGAAAATCACAGCTGGATCTTTTTAAACAGCAATTGAATGACAAAATGAAAACTTTAAAATCATTAAATTCTGAAATTGAACCACTGGTTCCAAGTACTGAATTTGAAAAAGAAATCGAGAAATCGGAATCTTATAATGAGAATATTATTGAATGGAAATATAAAATTTCCAAATTTTTAAATGATAACACAGTTACTCCTGAAACTAAACAAGATTCTTCAGACATTGAAAGTGATAGTAGTAGCAACAATAGTTCTCTACTAAAAAGTCAGAAAATTCTGAATCAAAATTTGATTAAACTTCCTAAACTTAATATATCTAAATATTATGGTGATTCGTGTTTATAGCTCGAATTTTGGAGTCAGTTTTCGAATGCGATTGACAATAATGAACATTTAACTCCGATTGATAAATTTTCCTACTTAAAGACACTTTTGGGCGGAAGTGCTGCAAATACTATAGCAGGCTTTTCGCTGACTAAGGAAAATTATGCTCATGCTATAGAATTATTGAAAAATCGTTTTGGTCGTAATGACCTGGTAATAAATAGTCACATGACTAAACTGCTAAATTTGAAACCAGTACGAAATTCTAGTAACATTAAGGCTTTTAGAGATTTGTATGATGAATGCGAAATTCAAATAAGAAATCTTAATTCTTTAGGTGTTGCCTCAGGTTCATATGGGCACTTGTTATGTCCGATTCTTCTGAAACTTATTCCATCAGATATTGCACTAGAATTTAATAGAAAACGAATTAAAAACACTGACTGGGATGTTAATGAGCTGATAAATTTCATTAAAGATGAAATTGAATCTCGCGAGACCACTGTCCAATTAAACCATTTTGAAAAAATCCCTGAGAAGCAGGAAAATTATAAGAAAAATTATAAAAAATTCATTCCATCAGCTTCTGCCTTAACCACAAATATTAAAAATAACTGCATATTTTGTAATCAAACTGATCACGATACTGAAAAGTGTAAGTCTTTCACCATTCCGGAAATGCGAGAAAAATTGAAAAGGGAAGGAAGGTGCTTTAAATGCTTCCGTAAATTTCACATCGCGAATTTTTGTAAAATTTCGAATGAAAATTGCAAAGTGTGTGGTAAAACATATCATCATACTATACTTTGTAATTCTAATAAAAAAACAGAAGAATCAAAAAATTCAGGTAGTATTATTTCCTCCGTATCTCATTGCAAAGGCAATATAAATAATATCAGTAGCGAAGTAATATTGCAAACAATTCATGTAAAAGTGGAAGCGGGTGAAAATTCAGAAACTGCTCTTTGTTTATTTGACTCTGCTAGTCATCGAACTTTTATTACAGAAAATTTAGTTTCAAAATTAAAACCTGAGGTCATTAGAAAGGAAAAATTAATTGTCTATACTTTCGGTTCGAGAAAATCTGAAGAACAATGTTATGATGTCGTTAAGCTAAAGCTAATTCACTTGACGAATAGAAAACGTAGTATAATAATTGAAGCATTAGTCACACCGCTAATAACTAATTCTTTGATACAAATTCCTCCTCTTCCAATCAAAATTAAGAGAAAACTTTCCAAATTTCGTCTTGACAGATGGGAACATTTGGAAAATAGTGATGTTGATATATTAATAGGAGCTGATTATTTATATCAAATTAATGACAAAACATACCCCATAAATAAATCATTGTTCGTCTGTGAAAATTTATTTGGGCATTCCCTCTGCGGGACAATTGACGTAAATAAAAATAGTGAGAGTAAGCAAGCTGGGGTCTTGTCCACTCAGGTTATGAAACCTATTCAAAATGATTTGAAAACATTGTGGGAGTTAGAAACTTTAGGGATGAACACTGAAGAAAATATTTCTGAATTAGATAAAGAGATAATCGAAAAATTCGAAAACAATTTGCATTTTCTTGAGCACCGATACGAAGCTAAATTGTTATGGAAAGATGATAGAAGAGATTTAGGAAGTAATTATAACAATGCTAGAAACCGATTTATTAACTTAAGTCGAAAATTGCTTAAAGATAAGGAATTATTGCAGAAATATAAAGAAATTGTGATTGAACAGGAATTAAATAACATAGTGGAAGCATGTTCTAATAAAACTGTAAATAGCGGTTATTTTATGCCCCACCGACCTGTCTTGCGAGATGATAAACCCACAACTAAAGTTAGAATGGTATTTGATGCTTCCTCAAAAGAAAATAGCAAATCATTAAATGATTGTTTGTACGGTGGCCCAAATTTGAACAACGATTTATTAGAAATTATTATTAATTTCAGAAAATTCAATACTGCGTTTTGTGCAGATATTGAAAAGGCCTTTCTTCAAATTTCTGTAGCTGAAGAAGACCGAGATTACCTTAAATTTCTTTGGTTCGATAATGACGCAAACAACTTTTTCAAAATTTTAAGATTTAGACGTGTACCATTTGGCGTTACATGCTCACCATTTATTTTGGCTGCCACAATTAAACATCATATAAAGAACTATCGAGATCAACATCCAAATGTTGTATATATGTTAGATAATTCCCTCTATGTCGATGATTTAATTTCCGGATCAGATTTAGATAACGAAGCTTATTATTTATCAGTTACAGCTTCTGAAATTCTTAAAGAAGCTGGGATGAATTTGAGGAAATTAAAAACAAATTCTATTAAACTTAGGGAAATGTGGGAATCTGGTAACTTAGGTATAAGTGAGGAAAACACAGGTAGTATCTTAAAAGTGCTTGGACTGATATGGAATACTGAATCTGATATTTTGATATTAGATGCGCAGCTCTTTGAAAAATATTACATCGATGATCCCACGAAGCGAACAGTTCTTAAAATGTTACTGAAAATTTATGATCCATTAGGATTTGTGAATCCATTTGTAATACGTATTAAAGCCTTGTTGCAAGAAACATGGCAAAGAGGTTTAGAGTGGGACAATAAATTACCTGAAGATTTGAAATGCGAGTGGAACACTTGGTGTTCAGAAGTTGTACATTTACGCACATTTGAAATAACCCGAAAATATTTTCCTAATATGATAAACATTTCTGAAAATTCACAAATTCACATATTCTGTGATGCTAGTCCCAAAGGGTATGGAGCAGTTGCTTATTTGCGTTCCATTTCATTAACTGGCGAAATTCAAACAAGTTTTGTTTGGAGTAAATGTAGAATAGCCCCCCTCAAGAAGTTAACTATTCCACGGCTGGAATTGATCAGTGCAGTAGTTGCCGCTAGAATGTGGAAATATTTAAAACAAAAATTACATATTTCGAATTTAAATATAAAGTTATGGTTGGACTCAGAAATAACTATTTGGTGGATTAGGGGTTCTACTACAAACTGGAAACCCTTTATTTCCAATCGTGTAACCGAAATTCAGTCATTGACAGATCCAAAGGACTGGAATTATTGTCCCGGAAAAGAAAACCCTGCAGATCTGCTTACGCGAGGGGAAAACTTATCGAAGTTAATGGGTAATAATGTATGGTGGTGCGGCCCACCTTGGTTATCACTATCAGAAGATATGTGGCCTTCAAAAAGGGCTATAGAAATGGTTCCCGAAGCTTTTAATGAAATGAAAGCAAAACCAAATTTAACATTATTGTGTAATGAATCAAACTCTATTCCTAAGCCAGTATTTGATATGGCAAAGTTCAGTAGTTTAAATCGCGTGTATAATATTACTGCTTGGATAATGCGTTTTATTCATAATGCCAATTCGAAAAACCCTAAAATTTTAGGACCTTTAACTACCTCAGAAATAGAAATAGCAGAAAAATACTGGATTAACAAACTCAGGAAACTTCATTTAAAGTTCAAATAGAAGCACTTAAACAAAAAAAACCACTTAATAAAGATTCTTCTTTGTACAACCTTAATCCACGATTCGATGAAAATGACTTACTTGTTTTATCCGGAAGACTTCAGTTTTCTGAAGTTACAGAGCAGGAAAAACATCCGTGGATACTTCCTAATAAATCTTATTTTGTAAAATTACTAATTAAGGATGCTCATGAAAGAATGTACCATTTTGGTGTAGCTGTCACTTTAGCTCACCTTCGTGAAAGGTATTTTATATTAAAGGGAAGAAGATTTGTAAAATCCGTCTTAAGATCGTGTATGATATGTCGAAAACTTAATGATATTCCTGGAAAGGTGGAAATAGCACCTTTACCGACAGATAGAATCATCAAAACACCAGTTTTTGAAACTTCTGGTGTCGATTTTGCCGATCCGATTTATTATAAAACTTCTGAAGGCACTGGGAAGGCTTATATTGTCGTATTCACATGTGCTGTAACCAGAGCGATACATCTAGAGTTAGTCACCAATCTAAGTACCTTTATCTTAGCACTACGAAGATTTTTCTCTAGGAGAGGTTTCTGCAAAATAATGTACAGTGACAATGCCAAGACATTTTCTAAGGCTGATTTGGTGTTAAAAGATGCTTGGGAAAGAATTTCTAAGCAAGAAATTTTTGATTACTTGAGAAAGAATAAAATAATATGGAAGTTTATAATTCCCAGGGCTTCCTGGTGGGGCGGCTTCTGGGAAAGGATGGTCAGATCAGTTAAAACACCTTTAAAAAGGTTCTAGGAAAAACTTGCCTCCGTTATGAAGAGCTAGAAACAATACTTACAGAAATTGAAGCTCTGATTAATTCACGTCCGTTATGTTGTCTCTACGAAGAAAATGCTGAACCATCACCTTTAACGCCATCTCATTTTTTAGTTGGTAAACGATTAATGTCCTTACCTTCTTATGGATTACCAGTCTGTACGCAAGAGAAATCCAATAAGATTTTGTTGACGAGAAAATATAAATATAAGCAACAAATTACTGACCACTTTTGGAAAAGGTGGAGAAACGAATATTTGTTAGAACTTAGATCTGCTTTTCAAGTGAAAAACATAAATTCATCGCCTCAGTTCAAAGTTAACGATATAGTGATAATTCATGATGAAAAGCTCCCAAAACATATGTGGAAGTGTGGTCGTGTTAAAGAACTCATATTTGGTCGTGACTCTAAAATCAGATCATGTGTATTACAGACTGCAAAAGGCGATCTTAAACGACCTGTGCAATTGCTATATAATCTTGAATTGGACTTAGTGGACTAAAAGACACTAAAACTCTTACACTAAAAATAAGAACTATTATCGAACATTTAATTTCTTTTGTTACTCATATTTACCCTTATTATTGTTTAATTTTCATACAATTCATGTGTTTTATTTTCTTTCGTAGATTGCAGCATTCTTATTATTTTTGCTTTTATATCTGTAGCTGTATGTAAGTATGTATCTGAAAATTTGGCATGTATGTAAGTATATTCTTATATTTATTAAATTGTTTAATATAGATGCTGAACTAAATGTTCAGCCCGGGGCAGGATGTTGAGAATGCCAACTTGGCGATGCTTGCCATTTTCTGTTAGTCGGCATTGTGGCAACCCCCTTTTTATTGTTTTCCGATTTTCTTTTCAGTGTAGATGTAAAGTTTGTTTTGAACCGGTCTGACGGTAATAATGGAACTCTCAAATGAGAGTAATAATAATATTAATATACCTATATATATCTGTAAATAAATGTACATATAAGTTTTTTTAAGAAAGAAGTTTAATTTGAACTGTAGAGTGTGTTTACTTTTTCAAGTTACGAATTTGATATATATTAGAACTAAGTTATGAAGACGTTTTTATTCTTCGATGCACTATGAAATAATTTGAATTTACCGAACCTGCAATCTCAATGACGACGTATCAAAGGACATATTTTGTATAAGAAAATACTGGTACCAAAGAATTTCTTAGTCTGAAAATTCAAGGATACGTACGAACCCTGTATTAATTTATCATGTTTATCTCTAAAACATGTTTATTGAATATGAAAATCTATAACTTATGGATGATAGAATCCTAATTTGAGGACGCTATCTACTCTCATTTAAACATTTTCAGCTGCTTAGCCAAATTTATTTATGAAAGAGTGACAAAATAATTTTAATTTTAATGTTATTAATTTATCATGTTTATCCCTAAAGCATGTTTGTTGAACATGAAAATCTTTAATTGATTGATGATAGCATCCTAATTTGAGGATGCTATCTACTCTCATTTAAACATTTTCAGCTGATTAGCCGAATTTATGCATAAAACAGCAACAAAATAATTTTAATTTTAATTATAATGCTGTTAATTTATCATGTTTATTCCTAAAGCATGTTTGTTGAACATGAAAATTTTTAACTGATTGATGATAGCATCCTAAAAAGCGATATCCCTGTTGAGAAAACTCCTTTATACACTATAAAAACTAACTGAAAACGTTTCCATATATTACTATCAACAAAAGAAATTTGTTTTTATAAATGCTTTTCTAAATGTCAAAAGCATAATAATTTGTGAGATTCCTAAAGATAAAGATCGCATTTCGGAATAGTGGGTAACCCGGTACATGCTATTGTGTATTTTCATTATTGGTTGTTTTCTATTATCCTACATTAAAACAATTGTTTTTTTTATTACAATCTAGCATATATTCTTTTACAACTTTATGAGTTTAAGCGGAAAGTTAACAATTACTTTTCATGGCTCATTTGATACAAGAAATCAAATTACGTGTCAAACGTGTATTTTACAATTTGAAAGCCTTCATATTGATATAAAAAACATTATTCTGAGTATGATGACGCCTTTGTGGGATTTATAAAGTAAATTCACTAGTGGTGGGCCACTTAAGGAATTTTATCTAATTATTATTAAAGCGTTAGTGAATTCTAAAAGTTATATATACTTATATTTAGCCTGGTCCTAACTTTCATGTATCAGAATAAACATTCAAAGTTTCAAACTATATTCTTCGGAAAAAATGAAGAATAAAAAACGTTACCTTCCTCTATGCCCCAGTATGAACCAAGTAAATTTCCGATGCATGAATCTTTAAGTTTTTGGCTTAAGCAAAAAATTGTTTACAATGTAATAGTAACATCAACAGTAGTTTAATTTAAAATCAAATATAATAAGTTTTTATTTTAAACATTGTTTCTTTATCTCTTAATTTCATCTCTAAGAATTTGCCGAAAAATCTGTTTTTGATAACATTGTTTTATTTTTAAGAATGTACAAGCAGTAAAAAAAAAAAGTTATTCCAAAAAGTTTATGGAAAGTTAACATTTAAGGATTCTCTTCAATCTGGCCAAGTATACCTGCATTTATCTTAGTAAATGGTTTGCAAATAAAGGTGGATGTATTGCGTTTTTTTTTTTTTTTTGTGTGTGTGTGTGTGTGAAACGGAGTGTACAACGTGTACGTCATTTGCTATCCCAAACTGAGTTCTTTCATTTGTGGTTTGTAAATAACATAACAATATTGAAAAGCAGAAAAGCAACGTTTGAAAATGCGCAAATAATACGTAAAAAGCTGCAAACAGCTATTTCGAATCTACTAGCGAGATTCTTCTTCAGGATAGAGCAAGGCACAGCGTGCTAGAAAAAGCAAGGCTGGACGAAACGACAGTGGCGCCCGGCTTATATACCCGATACGGATAGCGAATGCGCCAAAAACAACCAATGAGAGAGAAGCAGCATGAAACAACTGAGTGGATAAGCAGCGACACCTACCGGAGAACGAGAGGAAAAGAAACCAAAGGAGAGGGAAATTAAATTAATGCTTCCCAAATACTTGGAAAATCAGTAGTAGGGAGGTAGGGGAGGTTTGATACATAGGGAGGGTTGATACATTGACAATTTTTCTCATCAAATGGCATTAAAAGCCATTGTAACAAATATAAAGTCTTCTTTTATTAGCAGAGATCATCATTAGCCGGACTTAGCAGTGAAGAACTGACAACGTTTTTTTTCTTTTAATTTTGAAGACTTTTGGAATGTCAAAGTAATTTTTTTTTAATATTGATTTTCTTTCATAACTCTTGTTATTGTGAAGATAATATCTTGTAATTTTTTTTATTTGTAGCGCACATTGTTAGAGTGAGTTTACCAGAAAGCAGATTGGCATTTTGCAACTGCATTTATACAAAGTGATTGAAAATCCAATAAGGATGATAATTATAAATGATACATTAGGTGCTGGAGAGAAATGATACACTTGTATATTTGAAATGTAATAGTTTTTTAAAGTTGTAAACTAATATAGGACTGTAATATTCATTATTGTTTTACAGCAAGAGCTACTGAAATTGGTAAGGAAGAACAAAGAGACTATCATAGACATCATGTAGGTTACATAGAAAAGCAGAACGATAAGAGGTGTTTAGTTCGTTTTGCTCGTCATGTAAAAGGAAAAAAAGGTTAAATGGCCTGAAAAGGAAGTTGTTTCTATAATTGACGAAGGGCAAGTTAAAAAAACATTAAATCCACCCGATTTTACTTACCAAAATGATAGAGTTATTAGTTTTTCTTTTAACCATTTCAGAGGTGGTAGTATGTTTATGAAATCACTTAATTTTAATTCCCATACGCCGCATTGGCACCAGCATTTTGTAAAATATTTTCCATTTAATATGAATGTGAAATATAGCCCTTTACTTATTTCCAATTAAATTTCCAATTAAACACTTTAGCATTGAAAATGCTTTGACCTGAAAGGGTTAAAGAAATCCTAAATGTGCTAAATTTATGTTAAATTGTTTGCAAATCAGCAATGTTCACTTAATTTTTTCTTGCAGCAAGATCTCTAGGTTTTTTTTTTTCATTATTTATTTTCTAAAAGTGTGTTAATAGAATTGTTTAAATAATAGCAATTGTTTAAATATTTTTGTAAAAAACATTTCTGAAACAAAAATATCTCAGTGTCATTTCTTTTAAAATTTTACTTAAATATTTAAAGATTTATCATAAAAAATTGTATGGCACATAAATTGAATTGTCTGCATTTTTTTTTTCAGTGTACATAGCGATGTACCAAACCTCCCTTGCTAGTGTATCAATCCTCCCCAGCGATGGGGAGATTTGATACAGCAGTAACCATTCACAATAATTGGTATATCTTTTTTGAATGATTATTTTTTAAATTCACAATATTTTTAATAAATGAATAAGAGGTCACTCTATAAGAAAACACGAAAATTTTGTTTAAAAATAGGTTTCTAAGGGTTGAAAAAAATTGGTAAAAATAAAAAGTGTATCATACCTCCCCTACTAGATAAGTCATTGACTAAAGAGTGAGAGTTTTTAATGATGTGGTAAGCTTCCCAAAAATCAAGATCAAGGTATTTTTGGATAATGATGCAGAGGAAAAATTGAACCTATGTTGAAAAGACTAACAATGTTGAGCAATTGACGAACCTTTAAACTCCTCACTTTTAACATAACCTTCATGCTCTTTTAAACGAAATCTAAGAGCGCGTTTAGTCTGGCCAATGGAAGAAAGACCACACTGGCCAGAGATTTGGTAAATACCCCGGTTATCTAGACGATCAGTGGAGGGAGATTTGAAAGAGAGATTTTATTAACAGGAGGAAAAAGAACATTAAAATCAAACCTTCTTAAGATTTCAGCAACTTGCTGACTGATATTAGGAAAAAATGTCACCACAACTGAAGTGTTAGATTTGGAATTAAATTGCTTCACAGAATGGACGGGTTTCGTCAATTTCTTATAAATACAATCTATAATATTAGAGGAATAACCACGATCATCAGCAATAGCTTTGAGGTAATTAAGTTCAGCACTAAGAAAATGAGGAGTAGAACAAATATTGGTAGCCCGAAAAACAAAAGTATTGAAAGCAGCGAATTTCTGGTTAGGAGGATGAGAAGAATACCTGTGAGGTGGGAGACTGACAGCAAAAAGTTTACGAAAGACGGTAGTCTGAAAGCCATTTTCACAACGAATAATAAGGACATCCAGGAAAGAAATACAGTTATTGGTCTCAATTTCAGAGGTAAATTGAATGCAGGGTTCAATGGAATTCATAATAGAGAGAATATGATTAATATCCGAATTCGTTTCAGCCAAGACATAAACAGCATCAACATAACGAACATAGAACGGAAATTTTAAAATTTCAAAAATATTGACCTCAAAATAGTGCATATGAATATTGCATAAAATTGGACAAAGAGGATTACCCATAACCAAACCGTCAATCATACAAAAGAACTTTCCGTTAAAAACAAAAGTATTTTGCGACAAGCAAGCGCGAGTGAGAAGGATAAGCTGCTCGAAAAATTGAGACCAAAAACTGTCTTTCTTTCCTGGATGTCCTTGTTATTCGTTGTGAAGATGGCTTTCAGACTACCGTCTTTCGTAAACCTTTTGCTGTCAGTCTCCCACCTCATAGGTATTCTTCTCATCCTCCTAACCAGAAATTCGCTGTTTTGAATACTTTTGATTTTCGAGCTACCAATATTTTTTCCTGTCCTTAGTTTCTTAGTACTGAACTTAATTACATCAAAGCTATTGCTGTTGATCGTGGTTATTCCTCTAATATTATAGATTCTATTTATAAGAAATTGCCGAAACCCGTCCATTCTGAAATGCAATTTAATTCCAAATCTAATACTTCTGTTGTGTTGCCATTTTTTCCTAAAATCAGTCAGCAAGTTGCTAAAATATTAAGAGGGTTTGATTTTAATGTTATTTTTTCTCCTGTTAATAAAATCTCTTTTTCAAATATCAAACACCCCATTGATCATCTAGATAATTCGGATATTTACCAAATCTCTTACCAGTGTGGTCTTTCTTATATTGGTTAGACTAAACGCGCTCTTAGATTTCGTTTAAAAGAGCATGAAGGTTATGTTAAAAATGAGGAGCTTTAACGTTCTTCTATTGCTCAACATTGTTGGTCTTTTCAATATAAGTTCAATTTTTCCTCTGCCATCATTATCCAAAAATGTTCTTTTAACCTTGATCTTGATTTCTGGGAAGCTTACCACATCATTAAAAACTCTCACTCTTTAGTCAATGACTTATCTAGTACTACTGATTTTCCAAGTATTTGGGAAGTATTAATTTAATTTTCCCCTCCTTTGGTTTCTTTTTAACCCGTTCTCTGGTAGGTGTCGCTACTTATCCACGCAGTTGTTTCGTGCTGCTTCTCTCTCATTGGTTGTTATTGGCGCATTCGCTACCCGTATCGGGTATATAAGCCGTGCATCACTGTCGTTTTGTCCAGCTTTGCTTTTTCTAACATGCTGTGCTTGCTCTATCTTGTACTGAAGAAGAATCTCGCTAGTAGATTCGAAACAGATGTTTGTAGCTTTTTATGTATTATTTGTGCATTTTTAAACGTTGTTTTTCTGCTTTTTAATTTTCTTACAGGAAGGCTTTATTTGCTATTTTTTAAGAATATTGATTGGTCATAGCAGCATTAATTTCTATCAAGTGATTGTTTTGGCAAACATTAATCAACAGAAAACAAAGTTAATATTCAACTTAACTTCTAAGTTTCTATCTGCTGATCCAAGTAACATACCATGATAAAAATAAGGCCAAGAAAAAGTTTACATATATGCTAAACAGAATGTAAGGAAATGGTAATCAGCGATACTCTGGATGCATCATATTCCCTGGATTATTATCAGCAGTTTATTTCGGTAAACACAATGATAAATTTATTTTTTAATAATTAATAATTTATTTTCTTTAAATTCTTTCTTTTCTATTTTTTTTGTGTGTGTTTCCTTTTAGGGTTCCGTACTTAAAAAGTAAAAACGGAACCATTGTAAGATCACTCCTGTGTCTGTCCGTCCGTCTGTCTGTCTGTCACAGCCATTTTACTCGTAAACTATGGAACTTGGAAAGTTCAAATTCGGGGAAGTAGTAAAGACCATTGACCCACATATTTTCAGATTAATAAACATTCATAAATATATTTAGTAAAAAAGTAGAGGGGCTAAATATGCTACTCGAAAAAAAATCTTTTCTTTGTATATCATGTGGGGTATCCTGTGAAAGTTTGTGTAACGCTGAACTCAAAAATACATTTCTTATAATTTTAGGTATTATATTTTCAAAGATATTGTTGAAAATGTAGCGCAAAAATATGTCCCCCCCCCCATTTAATTCCGAATCTACCGAAACTAAAATTATGAAAATATTAGAGGTAGAAGACGTTAATATAAACCTTGCCGGAAAATTATAGCGATTACCCTAGGTCACATAGTTATTGAGTAATTAGCATTTTTCTGTTATACACAAATTTCGATTTACGGGCATACAGAAAAATTGTTGAGCATCGCTGAATATACCTATCGTTGTAGAAGAATAAAAGCATTATTGCTAATGATTTTCGAATAAAATCCTCGGTATTGAGCCGAGATATTAACCCTTAAAGGTACGGTCAGTTTGGACATACACAACAGGGACAGGGGCGGCGTACTCTATGCCTAGTTAACGACTTTTAATGATATATATGTATAATGTAATGTCTAGTAACAGTAGAAAAGCAATAAACATTAAATTGTTAAAAACATACTAATTTAAGGGGTCTCGGGACTCTAAAAAGTGGAAAAAGTGAAAAAAAGACCATTTTCAACATTTAATGTCTTAAAATGTATATGATTTTAAAACACAATTTTAATTGGGATGAAAAATATATGTATGTTCTTTCGTTTCATGTATTTAAAAAATTGCAAGATACAGAATTAGTATTTATAGGGGGCTCGAAACTGTTAGACATTTGTCGAACAAAATATTGGCATAACAGTTTACACACAGGATTACAAAATAAATATTGCAACTGGAATGAAAATTTTGGTGCTTACTTACACTTCAGATTCAAATAATTTCCCTGAACTTAAATAAATTTATTTTTAAAGCATTTTTATGTTTGAATGCAATGTTGCATTTAGATAATACAAAATTTTGAAAATTTCAACAGTAAAATCACCTAAAAAAATATTTTTTTGAACAATAAAAAGGAAATTTTAGGTTCAGTTTATACAGACTAACATGAAATATGTTTTGAAAATTTCATGAAAAAATATTCAGAAATTTTTGAGGTATCCTGACCGAAAAACACCATTATGCCCGAAAAACACCATTTGGAAAATAATGACTTTAATTTTCGGAAACACCGCTTCAGTTATTGAGCGGGTATAATTCTAAAACCCAAAACTTCTGTTCCAATGGGAATTTCAAAGAAACAATTATATCAAAATATTCAGAAAAGACAGGATTTTAACATCTAAAAAAATTAAAATTTCTTAAATTTTGAAGCCCTGCTACCAATTAATCCTTTCTGGCACGGAGTAATTCTATTTATAAACTTATGAAATAATGAACTAACACCAGAATTAATTAACGAATTTATTAGAAAATGCGAACTTGCTTATTTTCACGTACATGATAAAAGGAAAATTTTCATTAAATATTCTTGGTGCCGTTTGTCTGTTTTGGAATTAAAATTAGGTGTCCGTTTTTTAAGAGCATCGCCCTCGAAAGATTTAATTAGAATGAATCGCATAAATACTGTGGGACTCGCGATAGTTTGCATTGATTGTATCTCTTAATACGCCTCGAGTGACTTTAAAAATTAATTAAACACCTATCTGGAAAAACGCGGCACTGACCAAGGCGGCGTTGCAACCTTGAGACCTCAATTCGAAGCGCGCTTAGCACAATGCCAAATTTAAACTTTGAACAAATGTTTTGTTTTAGCTACACTTTAGGAATAAAGGTACTACGCTGAATTTAGTTTCATGAAATGGCAAATGAAGTTTAACTATGCACTGCTTTTATTGTCAGTACCGAATTAAGTTCATCATAAACAGGTTAGGATAATATTAAAAAACGAGATATACGAATAGCTATATTTGTTATTATTTAGGTTCCATATCTCTTTGAACTTTCATGGTATACCCGATTACACTTTTCTAATATGTACAGTTATACCCAACCCTACGTTGTATAGTTTTTTTACAAAGTCTCAGTATTCTTTCAGCAACTTTTTTTTATATATATATAATACAATTACATATTCATATATTTATTCCACGGAACCCTCTGTGCGCGAGTAATGCTCGCACTTGACCGTTTTATTTATTTTTTTTTTTTTCAATTTCCCTTTTCTTCATTTCCCTTCTTTTTTCTGGATTATGAACAAACAACAAAAAGTAACAATATTGTTAACTCATATCATATAAAATTTTATGAAAGCAAATTTACATTAAAATCCGATGTAGAATTCAATGAAAATTCACAGAAATCTCATATCTCCTGGATTGTGATCGCAGTTTATTTCGGTAAACACAATGATAAATTTATTTTCTAATAATTAGTAATTTCTTTTCTTTTTTTTTCTTTCCTTTCTATTTCCTTTTTCTTTTATTTCTCTTCATTTTTCTGGATTATGATCAAAGCACAAAAAGGTAAATATACTGTTAATTCATTTCATATAAAATTTTTAAACAGCAAATTTACATTAAACTCCGATGTAGATTTCAATGTAAACTCACTGAAATCTCATATCTACTGCATATATGAATAAAATATTCCACATTTCTAGCAGTTACATGTAAAATAAGTTTAAACAAACCGCCTTATAACAAATAAATCGAGACAAAATAAAATTTAAATTCAGTACGCATGAGTTCAACAACTAAAATGTTTTTAAGCGTATCATAAAATACTCTTTTTTCAAAATACTTCTTTAAATATTTATTGAAAGTCAGTTTAGACAAAAAGGAATTCTCTGCTAAAACAATTTCCTTTTCTATAAAACGGTTTATGTAAGCTTCAATTAGTGTCACATATTTTATTATATAAATCTGAAAGTTATGGGAAAATCAATGAAAATATAATCAAGATTTTTTCTAAACAGAAATAACAATAAAAAAGCAATTAAGATTCCATAAAAGACGAACTATAAAACTTCTAAAAGAGAAATTTTCAATATATTTAGAGAAAATTTCCAAAGAGAAATATCAAAAAGTGTGCTAGTAAATCTAGTTTTTATACTTATCACGTAAAAACTGTCATGATATAGTTGATATTTTCAAGTTTGTTGGTTGTAAGAAATGTCAGAAAGTTTTTAGTAATAAATTTTAACATATCCTAGATTATTTTCTTTATCCATGGCTTTTTTTTAACCTTTCCTTAAAATAAAATATTTTTCACTTACAAGTAAGTCACTTATAATTTATCTAGTATGTTTTTGTAACGTATAATATTTTTTAACGTTTTATTTTACATTCAGACAGACACGTCTCTTGAATACTGAAAACTATTTTTTTTTTCAGAATAAGGGATAAAAGAGACACTAAATTAAAGTTTTATGTTCTCCGTTTATTATATTTGTAAGAATATTTATGCAAATGTTAACATGAAATTTGAACAAGAGCTTTTAAATGGCAAATAAATTAAAACTCGCACATACAACAATAAATTTTTCAGATCAATATATTCTCAAGTCTATTCTCTGCACGAAAGACCATTTGATATATTTTTGAAAAATATATCAATAATCAATTCTAAATTTACAGTAACATTGGATTCCCCCCATCCGACTTAATCAAAGAAATCGAAAGACCTCATACACTGCAAATGTAACAAATTGGGTTGCAACGCAGCCGGTTAAGGTATCTGCTAAAGTTCGGAGTGCTTAAAAAAATGTACAATATTGAATATATAATATACAATATGAATATATAATATAAATATATATGCATATATTTAGTTCATTTGTAATGCAGAATTATGAAAATACATAAAATCCTACAAATATCTTCATACCATTTTTTTTTTAACTCATGTTTTTTACCATTTTTTAAACCAAAATTTCATGTTAACGCCGGGCAGCGAATTGATGCCGACATCTGTTAATTATTCCAGTGTCTGATCCAAGTTTATAACTGGAAAATAAAATAAGGAAATTTGTCCTCTTTCAATAAGGTGCTGAATAGGTGAGCAGCATGGAAGGGTTTCCTATCTGATATCAGCTTAACACCCAGACTTAAAATTAAATATCTTATGTATGTGTAAGCCATTGGGATAAGTATAGCTGTAGTTTGAAACTAGAGTAAAAATAAGAAAAGTAAAAGGTAAAAAATAATGTAAAAAATTAAAAATTAAATTAAAACGTAAGTCAAGTAAGTTAAATGTTATAGATCTTAGTAAATGGTATAGCTGCAGTTATAAAACTACTATAGAAAAAGATGATAAAACAGATAAAAGTTAGCACTGTTCAGAGTTACTCTCACCAAGCTTGGGCAGGAAAAGCTGTTAAAGGAGGCATCAAAAGCCACATTAACAACAAAAAAAAGGCTCTAATCAAAGCAATACATTTTCCCCCCTATATATTTCAATATAGAGAAGATATATATATGGGGCATTCTCACAATCTTTTGACTTTCATGTGCCTAAATAATAATTTTTATTTTAATACAATTTTTTGTGTTTTTTTTTTATTTTATATACTGGGGAACATCCCACTGCATGATTGCACAACAATATTAACGAGATAAATAAGTTTTGGACAATGTTGGGGGTCCAAACACCTGGAAAACTCCTATACCGTTCCGTGTCCCTGATGCTGATTTTTAAGTTTGGAGCTGTCTGGATAAAATTGATTCAGTAAAAATAACTCGATGTAATTTTTTTCTGAAACTGGAATTACTGTTTTATACAAATATGTAGCTAAAAATTAACCTGCATACATCTCCAGGGTTGTTATTATTTTTTAAACTCTGCCCCTGGGTTTTAGATTCCTTACCATCCCTCTTCTAAAATTATACAGAAAATCATTTTAGATGCAGCCACAGAATTTTTTTCAAGTTTTTTTCTGATGCAGAAGTATGCTAGAGCAATAATGTCTAAAATTCTTTGGCAGGAAATTTGCTATAGAATTTAAATCAGCATTTAAATATCAATTTCAAGCATCGTGGCTTTATTGGTAGTCTCACCGTCCCCAAGGTTTATTCCTGCACTTTTCGAGGTAAATTAAAAAAATAATTTAATTTAATCCAATGTTAACAACTGTTTCTAAAAATCAATGAACATTGTGGCTATCACTTAGTGTTAACATGATTTTCCTAAAAATAGGTGGTAATTTTCCTTACCGTTCCATCCTTACCGTCCCTTTTTTTCACCATTTCGTCCCTTTTTTCCAATACCATCCCCTTTTTTTACCTTGCCGCCCCTTCTTTAACAACCCTTTAATACAATGTTATACAAAAATTCTGTATTAAAAGTACTACATTGTTATTATTTCTTATTTGAATGCCCTGTGGGTATTATGCAAATTCATTATAAGTAAAAATTTAGAAGAAAATAAAAAGTTATAGGGGTAAAATGGTAATGAAAATTAAACTCGCAAGTTTAACTTAAACCACCTCAGTTAAATACAAAAAAAATTCGCTGCTGACCATTTTTTCTTTATTTTGAATCATTAAGGCAATCGTCTATCAGATTAAAATGTTATTTTAGCCAGATTAATTTTGTCAGATTTTTTTCCCAAAAGTAAAAAAAATTGTGATAATGCCCCATATATATATATTATAAGAAGATATAAAAAGGTTTTATATATATGAAAAATAGACATTAAGTAGTCTTAGAGTGGTGAACCCAGGGATCACTGGTAGAGGTCTGCACGGGCCCGGGCTTGGCCCGAGGCCCGAACCCGACCCGGCCCGCGGGCCGGGCCGGGCCGGGCCGGCGGAATGGAGGAGAATTTTCAAACGGGCCGGGCCGGCAGATTTAGGACAATTTTTTCAACGGGCCGGGCCGGGCCGGCAGACAAAATAAACGGGCCGGGCCGGGCCGGCAAAAAAATTGAACGGGCCTGCAGGGCCGGGCCGGGCCGATAAAAAAATTAATCGGGCCTGTCGGCCCGATATAAGAATTTGAGAGGAGCAGATAAAATACGAGGTCATTTCCAATGATTATGACATTTTCGAGAAGTATAAATGTGCGTTACGAGCCGATGCGAGTTTAACAACATCAATACAGAAATGTAACATGTCCATCGTAGAGATCGGCATCGTACAGTTACATGATGCCTGATCCCGGGTTTAATTTTTTCGGCAGACTTGTGCCGGGACGGAACTGGTCTTAATCGTTCTCAGGATGTGTAGGACAGGCATTATGTTTTGTAAAAGTATTAATAGCGATAATGAACTTCTGTTAACAGTATCTTTGGAAATGTACCTTAAGGTGGTTCTCATATTTACTGCTCAACAATGCGAAACTCTCAGACACATTTTCTGAGTCATTTTTAACTACAAAGGCATAAAATTGACAGGCCTGAGTATTGAAGGCATTTGGGATCGAATAGCGTTTCCATTTTTCATAAATTAGGTACAGAGATAACAGAGACTCTTGTCACGTGACTGTACGTTTTCTCCTTTGTGTGCTATCGCTTCCGGAAATTCGATTCAAAACGTTAACTTTGGCAGTATTTTCTGAAAGATATATTACTTTTATCTAAGAAAAAAACGGCATTTACATGGTTTCTGAATAAGAATACCTGCCAATCTCATGCGTTTCCGAAAAGAAATGAATTCATAAATGTATCAAAATGTAGCTCCTTTGGATTTGAGAAAAGTCTTAAAAATGACAGAAATATTTTCACAAATCTACCTTTTATTATAAGCTTCAAAAGTTATGTTTTTTAACCCTTTATTCTAAACTACAATAATCTTTTAATGAACCCTTATTTAAATTTTGAAACGCCTTTAGAGACGTTGACTAAAACACTGTAAGTAATCGTTAACGTTTACTAATGTGTGTTTTCTATTTTGCGAACACATAGTAATTTAAAATATACTGTAAAATGTTCCCATAAATATGCATGTAGTATTCATTAAAAGAATCTTAATTGTATGTCGAGAAAAAACGGAATTTTTTGTAGAAATTTAGTCGGGCCGGGCCGAGAACGGTAAAAATGTAAACGGGCCGGGCCGGGCTCGGGCCGAACTTTCAATTTTTACACCGGGCCGGGCCGGGCCCGGGCCTGGAAATTCCGGCCCGTGCAGACCTCTAATCACTGGGTGTCCATAATAATGGAGAATCTGAGGCGTTTACGGTGGTGGGGCTCGAGAGCGTCATAATCCGATAGCTCCACTACTATTTCTTTAGAGAGAAAATAAATTTTGGTGTAGACGTTTCAGCAAGATCATTGATGCGCTTACGTAAGGTGATAGTATTGAGATCCTTGATGACAGTGGTATTACGTAAATAAGGAGATGCGTTACGTTACTTACGGTAAGCAGGTCCCTGTTATGCAGACGACGTAGGTTGTCCATTGAAGTGGTGCAGGTTAGAACTCTTAGTGCAGGTGAAGCCCCAGACCGGTCTAGCATAAGTTATGGCTAGGGCTACTAGTTATGGCATAAGGTGGACAGTATTCTCGTGACGTCACAGTGGGAATCACGTGGTGTAAAAATAGCGGCTAGCGCGTTTGTTTTGTTATTGCGTCATTTGATGCAGCATAAATACAGATAAATGCATGCGTAAAACACTGCAGATTTATTCTGTACGAAATATTTTCGATCAATACTTATATGCATACTAATTAAAACCCATATATACTTATTAATTTAAATTTAAAATTTTTATTTTATAAATAAAATGAAAAATGTACATGCAATTGCTTTAAAATAGAGAAAAGAATTCATGTATAACTTATACCTGTCCCTGAAAAAATCTAAAACTTCGTATGAAAATAAAATATAAGCATAAATTTTCTAACCACAATGTTTTTCAATGGTGCGGTTATGAATGTTATTCCCAAGCAGACGAATTTTTGTAGCCTCGAACCAAAAAGGGGAATGTGGTCCATTGGGAGGATACAGGAGTTATAAATGATAAGATTATTATGAACTCAGAGAGAACTATTAAGAAGAGGTTTAAGTGAGTTGAAAGCTAATTTGTTGAGAGTTACTTTCCCCCTGATAGAACAGATGTGCTTGCTCCAAGTTAGTCGGCGGTTAAGGATAACCCTTTAGATTTCATTTCAAAATATTTTTTTAAATAAAATTTCCGTTTGAAAACATGTTCGTCTTGGATCAGACTCCGGAATAATTAAGATATGTTGGCCTCAATGAACAGCGGATACTCAATTCAACTAAATGTATTTTATTTCCTCTCTATTACTAACTACTATTACATGTACCTGCGCACTGAACTAAGTGTTTTACAATATCTTTAAAATTAACAGAAATATTTGAAAATATGTTAAAAATACGTTTTTTTTTTATTAGAAATTACATTTTTTTAAATTTGAGTACCTATAGAATAACTACATTATCACACAGAGCTTAGGTTCTAGTTCAGAACATAGTGATTAACATGGAAAGCATTCTGAAAAATTTTAATTGAAATATATGTAAAACATTTTATGTAATGAAGTTTATCGTAAATGGAAATAACGGAAATATTGATTTTCGATAAATCGCATATAAAGATTTCTTATGTATAAAATTAATCTAGAAGTACCAATTAAGGTTTATTAATATTTTTGTGTAAAAAATGTAAGAAAATCGTGCATAGAAGCATGGTTTACATTTATCCTGGCCTTCCTGCTCACGTTGGTATTAGACTCATTACTTATTGTTTTAGTTTTTTAAATTACCATAAATCCTCTTTAAATAATCGTGGAAATAAAATTAAAACAGATTTGGAATCGTAAATGGATTCTCCTTTAAATAAAAATAAAAGGGAAAAAAGAAAGAAAGAAAGAAAATTTACACCAAAACGAACATTTTAGACAGTTTAGACATTTTAGCTCCAAACAGTCTAAATTATATTTACTTGTGCACCAAGTTTTGTTGCTTCCGGTCTAGTTGATTTTTTTTTTCTTTTTTTTTTTAACAATTGACCTATACATTTTACTTTAACTATGGTCACACTGCATTTAGTAAAGTGACGTTCTTGCTTAATAATCATGATTTGCATTATACAAAATTGATAATTATTGAGAAGCTTGCATAAAGAAACAAATCTTGAAAGACCGATAGTTTTCTTGAAAACTACGTTTTTTTATAAAAAAAATTCCGTAATCCGAAAACAGCAATTTTCACATTTTTTTTTAAACCTACGTTGAAAATTTAATTACTTTCTTGAGATTTATTCTGTACTAATATTATACAGAAGTAATGTTTATTTGTTTGTTTGTATGGATAACTTCTAGATCTACCGACCCGATTTTAAAAGTAATGGCGGCAAATCAATGGTGACAGACCCTGTCCCAACGTAGGTTATATTTTATTTTATATTCGCAATGCTACCGATGCCCTTAAGTAGGTGTAGGAGAAAAAAGTGTTCTAAAACTTAGAAATTAGACATGGCTGTTATTTTTAAGATACAAATGCTGGTTAAGAATTATTTAAAAAGAAATACCAACTTTTAAAGGATCAATGAGCGGAAAGCGTTCTAAATTAACATCTCTTTGGAATTGTTATGGTTCGAAACCACAAATTCGACATTGTTATTGCTTTTAGGATACAAATGCATGCATAAAACAGTTTTTGTACCGAAAATTTTAAAGGCGCAGGAGAAAAAAGTTCTTGTCTTACGACTTCTGTGATACTGAGAGGATTAGAAACGTTAAATTTGGAATGGCGGTTACTTTTAAGATACAAATGCTCGCCAAGAATTGTTTTTTTTAAATGTGTATTTTAAAATGGTGAAATTAGCGGAAAACGTTCTAAATTATGGTTTCTATGACATTTTTAGGAATAAAAACTTGAAATTTGACATAGCTGTTACTTTTCAGACGTAAATTCCCTCATTGAACAGTTTTTAACACTTTCCAACAAAGTTGAAAAGTGTTTTATGCATTCGGTTTGTCTGTCTGTCTGGTCATCTGGCCACGCTCTAATTCCCGTAAATATACTCGAATTTTCACGCAATTGATAAACCTTATTTAGAATCCCCAAAGCGTGTTTGGTATTGTATACGAAGTATGTGCGATTGATAGCTCATTTACAGAAGCACTCAAATAACTCCGTTACATTATAGTCAATAGGGGAAAAACGTTTGCAGTGTATTTTAATGACATTACGCTATTTCAAATGTATTGAAATTGATATAAATCACTGAATTTCACTATAAGATGATTACTATATAAAATGGCAATACAATATATACAGGGCTGATCAAAGAATTCGGATAATTTCCCGATTGTATATGGGAACAGCTGAAATTGAGTTTTCGAATGTGTTATGCGTTTCCATATGGTTGAATTAGACATAATATTTTAACTTATTAAACTGTGCAGTTTTGCATCATTATTCTGAATAGGTTGGAAAGTGTTTCAAAATCTATGCTTGACGCATGATTTTTTTCTTTCTTGCTTTTAATAAAGTCGTGAATTAAAAGAGTGAAATTTGCGAAAAGCGTTCTAAAAATATTTTAAATTAAGATTTCTATTGAATTATTATGAATAGAAACTTAAAATTTGACATGGCAGCTACTTTAAAGACAGAAATGCAGGCATAGAACGATTTAAAAAAAATCAAAATTTAAAAGAGTAGGTACTTGAAAAAACAACTTTCTAAACTTGCGATATTTATGATAATGAAGGGACTAGAGATTTTGAATTTGGCTTGTTACTTTATTATTAAAATACTTGCTCAAATTGGTTTAAAAGAAATTCGAAATATATAAAGGTGAAATCAGCGGAAAACGTTCTAAAAACGTTGTAAATGACGATTTCTATGGAATTTTATATATTTTTTATTAATTATTTATTTCCACATCTGTTTCAAAAGCACACAAATACCACTTGGCACATTATAACAACTACGCGCCCAAAGTTGTGGACTCTCCTAGTGTTTAATAAAATAAAGTTTATAAATTATTTCTAAATGTTAAGTAATACTGTATCCCCTCCCCCGTCAAGAAAACGAAAAATCGTGCTAAATGCAAATGCAACAAATCCGTTTGTAATGCTGGCAGTTAAATGCATTCCCCAATGCCTAAAAATAGTTTTTACAGCAAGTTTTGTTGCTTCTGGCCTAGTTTTATGTATTGTATTGTATTTATTTATTTATTTTATATATATTTTACATTAACTATAGTATCACTGTATTTAGCAAAATAACGTTCATACTTACTCATCATGAATCCCTATTTAACAGTGTGGCTCGAACTGGATTCGGGCAAGAACACTTTGCTTGCTTCGTTATTAAAAGCATTTTGATACCACTAATTTGTAACTGTAAATTTATCTTTACTGATTGTCAGATATTTTTCGATTAAGTAAGGTAAATATTTTAGTATGGAAAAAGTGGTGTCCAGCCCCATTTTTAAATTTTTTGTATGAAAACAAATGTCACTGTTAAGGGGTTAATGAGCATGCAACATCTTATTGAGAAAAATATACTTTCTATATTTACTAAAAGATATTTTAACTTTCTAACATGTCTCGATAGTGTTTTGGTGAAAACTTCTGTTATGAATGTTTTATAAGATATAATTATTAACTATGTTCCTTTATAAGGATTACATTTTTAACATTTTCCAACAAAGTTGAAAAGTGTTTATGGATTCAGTTTGTTTGACCGTGTTGTAACTCGCGTACATATAGTCAGATTGCCACGTAATTAATATTTGTTATTGAAGTTTACGACGGCGTGTTTTGTATTGAAAATAAAATGTGTAGCATTTATAATTCATTTACAGGGCACTCAAGAGAATGCCGTCGCATTATGGTCTATAGAGGAAAACAGTCTACGGTGTACTAAAATCATGTCATACGATTTAAAACATATTGAACGTGATATATATCACTGAGGTGTGCTACAAAATTCTTACTATAGAATATAGTACGCATGAGATTTGGAGATTTCGCGTTTATTTACAGGAACACACAAAAATTCGATTACACTACTTTCTGTTAACGATAATTGCTGGAAGTCCGTTTTCCTTTCTGGTATGCGTTTTTAAATTTAAATAATTTTTTCGTATTATTTTGTGTTTGTAAGTTCTATAGATCGTATACAGAGCTGAACAAAAGAATTCGAGTGCATTTCCGCTTATTGACAGAAAAGAATGAAGTGGAATTTACAACTGTGTTATACTTTTTCTAACTGAACTAACAAAAATATATATCTTATACAGGGAGTAAAAGGATATTTTTCAGACTATAGATGGTGATTATTAAAATTTGGTTTGTAAATGTGTTATACATTTTCTAATTCGTTTTCTTTGAGATCATTTTTCACCTAATTAAGTGTGAAATTTTATTACTGAATTCTGAACGTGTTGGAAAGTGTTTCACAATCCACGGTTGGCGCTGGATTTTTCTTTCTTTTTTATTATTGAAATATATTTATAAAAAATCTTTCGAGACTATTTCAATAAAGTAAACTGCTATGTTTTCCATGCAAAGTTATTCAATTAAAATACAGTGTCAGTTTTATCAGTTTTCATACGTCAAAAGAATAAATTGCAATTCTCCTTTTCAGCTCTTATTTCTTATCGATTTCTTTCAACACAAAATTTACATAAAGTAAAAATACATTAAACAAATTATTTCCGCCATATCCTTTTACAAGAAGGAATTTTTAAAGGTTATCCATCATAGGAGATTATACGATTCGCATGCATATTTTTGTTTCTTTAATATATGCATTCGCATAACTTTTAAATGGATGCTCTTATGATAAAAATAACGATTTGATTTTGATGTTGCTGTTGCTGTTGAGAAGGAATTAAGTTTTTTTTTATGGTGATCTTAATAGAATTTTCATCAGGATAAAACAAATAGTATGTTCGTCTACCTGTCTATTTTCTTCTTCTTTTTTTCTACTTTTTGGGGCCATAACTTTCTTAAAAAGTGTTCAATCGCAATTTTAATTTGTAGTTGAGGTACACAATGCTATATAAATCATGGTATAATCAATCTATGTATATATATTACAAAAATTTTATTCTCAATACTTTATTAAATTATTTTCCCGCATATTCACTATCTCCTTGCCTCTTAACAATATATTGTTTAATATTTTTATTTAAACTCCTTTTTTAAAACGTGTATTTTAATAATTATCCTAATCCAATTTTTAATCTAAAAAGCATTTTTCCTTGATAAAAATCTTTCTTAAAGATGTTCTCTTTCGTAATGTTAAAGCCGAGACGCCAGATCATTTCGAATATTCTTTTAACCATTTTCTTTTTCATTTCTTATTTTATTCTAAAATTCGCGTTTTTCAACGGTTCTGTTTACTACTGTAACTACTGTTTTCGCCCGCTTATCGGAAATGAGTCCAAACACTCTGATTGGATTCTTAGCTGGCGCAGACATCTGATTTGTCCGGAACATTCGCCAATGCGTCCATAAACTTCCGCGCAGATCCTCCTTAAATTAACTTGCATAAGCTCGGAGTCCAGATATTGTTGTGTTTTTTATTATCAAAATAACCTGTAGCTGTTTGGAGAAATGTTAACGTGTTGTAATGAAGGTCACAATTTAAACATCTAAGTTTTATAATGGCAGCTGTCATGTCTCCAGAGAATTCACGTGTTGTGGAAAGGGATCCTATGATGTGAATTATATGTATAAACAATTCTTTTATTCTACAATGAGCTCTCTTTTTTTGGAAAAAAAAAATTGTGGATTTTTTTATTGTCTCACCATTTGACTTCACATAGAGCTGATTCGACTGCACCTAATTTCGCTAGTCAACAGATACGTCTTCCTAATGCGCGTCTTCAATCTTCAATCGCACGTCTTCAATCGTAACGTATATAGATATAGATATATTTACAAAGACAATTCAAATATTGGATCGTCCATTGCGAGTAAAAATAAGTGACGTCGGCAACAATGCGATTTAAAGTGAATGTAAATAATACAATATAAATGATTCCAACAATAAAAGATTGCTAAAAAATTCACTTCTGCGTCAAGCCACTTTCACTAAAATATGTTATCTGCTATGAAAAAAGTAAATCAGCACAATAAATTAGGAAGCAAGTTATTTAAGTTGATTTAATTTTTCCTCCTAAAGTATTATTTTTTTTAAACAATCAAAATATTAAAAAATATATTTTTTAAATATTAGTTTTTTCTTTATCCTAACATCAAAACAATATCCTCTTCAGTCCTGAGTACTCAAATGGGTGCCTTGATTATTTTCTTTATAAAAACTAAACTGATTGATTTTTTTTTCGTTTTAACCCCACTTCTAAATAGCTGAATGTTTTTTCTTTAAAACGAAACCAATAAATGGCAGCACCGATACTGATTTCCTCATAAAATAAATTTTATTTACACCTGAATTTGCAAAATGCTTTCAAGACAGTGCAGCTAAGAAAGTGGGTAATTTTCATAATTATTTAACTTAAAAACTTTACAAAAAAATTTTTTTAGATTTTGTAGATTATTCACTTATTTAGATACCATAATTTTTTTATTGTGTGAATTTTGGTTACAGGTAATTAAATTGATTTTTTTTGTTGTGGGGGAGAGGGGGTAGTAATTTTTAATTCGTATCTATGAACCTAAATTATCAGTTTAAAAAAAAAAATACTTTTTTTCTGGCATCTATGGCGTCATTTTGTTTGTGCAAAAGCAATGAATTTGCAGTGTTATTTTAACTTCGGATTTCAAGAGGGATATTGGATCAATATTATTTCTATTATTATATGTTAACCAATAGTAGCAATATTGGTCTGAATTCTTATCCCATGCTTACTTTTCCAAATGTTGCCCTAATAATCATACGAAAAAATTCGCCAATTTATTGTAAATTTTTCCAATGGAAATACTATATTTCATATATATTGGTTTTTAATTGGAATCAATGGCAGCGTAAACCAATATTTCTTTAACAACGGAGTTTCATAATAAACATTTCTAATGTAAAACCAATATTCATCCCATATTCCTATTTCATTGAAAGCATTTCCAGTGAATGGTATTTTTACTCGACATTGGCTCCCAATGCAGCTTTATTTTTAGCTTACGTCCAAGAATTCTGTTTAAATGCTTTCGAATATTAATAACTATTTTTATAATAATCTAAAAACGTAATTTAATTATTTCAAAATTGGCTTCATTCATGAATAGTTAAAAACAAAAGGAAATTAGTTAATGCTTAAGGTAAATCTGCCTACGTTCAAAGCACTTTTTTTTTTTTTTTACTTTGCAAAGAAACATTGTATTCACATTTTTTGATTCAGTTGCAATAAAAATTAATAATTTATATTTAAAATTAATATATCTACTCTCTATATATTAAATCCTTATGAAACGAATTTATTAAACAATTGTATGAAATTGTTTCATAAATGATTACTGATTAAGTTTTACGACTTTTTCTCTTAAAATGTGAAAGGTTTTGCGGTGAAATTAACACCAGTTATCCGTATTTATCCACAGAATTCAAAACTGGTGTTAGAATTTTAAAATTTGAATTAGTTTTCGAGATATTAATTTGTTTCTAATTTTGTTGACATTTTATTATTGATGGCAACTCAATTACTCCATTTTTGTGGAAAAAAGGAAAGAACGGGGAAAAACTATAGAGATTATTTGATATTTTCTTTTTCATTATTTTCAAATTGAAACTGAAATTATCTTTTATTTCGATCGATAATGTAACAATATTGTGAGTAAATTATGTTTTTCAGGAAAATTTATAAACAAATAAAGATTAGATTTGTTTTTGTGGTCATTTTCAAATTGAAATCGAAAAGTGAAATTATAAAAAAACAGAAAAAAAGGTATAAAATGCAGAAAATGGGGAAAATTACATCAAAATATTTATGCGTAAATGTTTAAAAAGTACAAAAACTCTAAAAGAATAAAATTCTTACACGCAAAACGCATTTTGAAGTGATAATTACATCATATGTAAAATGCTTCACAGAGTAAAGAGAAAGAATGCCCGAATATTAAATATCGTCATATTTAAAGTATGTAAAATAATTAAATTATTACGCGTGAAAAACTTTATGGTGAATATTAGGTCATATTTAAAAAGCTCAATTCCTAAACATTTTAAAATTAAATAATGTATCTATCCGTGAATCTTAAAATCGAAAAAACTTTATAATAAATAACTTATTACATTAGGAATGCATTAATAGCGAAAATTACGTCATATATTAAAACGATATATTTAAAACGATTTTCATTCCGGAGAATTTTAATGTGACATCACATGGTGTAAAAATAGTGTGGCTAGCAAATTTGCTTATATATTGCATCACTTGGTGCAGTATAAATACAAATAAATGTATGTACAAACTACATTTGATTTATTTTGTGTGAAATCATTCGATAAATTCATATTAGAAACATCGGATATTTTTTATCAATTAATGTAAACAATATACATTGTAAAAGTAAAATGGAAATATCCATGATGGTGTATTAAAATAGAGAAAATATTTCATAAATAAGCTGTATCTGTTCCTCAAAATAAATGAAATTTATCAAAACATTAAATATAAGCGTAAATTTTCAAAACATAATGCTTTTCAGTACCGTGGTTCAGAAAGCTATCCCCAAGCAGTCGGAATTTTTAATTTCGAACCTAAAAAACAGGGTGGAGACTGCACGGACTATCACCACATCGAGTTGGCGGCTGAAATTCCAAGATTAGCCAGAACATGTTTAACATATTAAAATGCAACTGGTCTGCCAAGCACATCTTGGTGGGAAACCTCTGCAGACGAAATTTCAGTGGTTCATAGGTAATTTTTTCAGTGTGTTTTCCTACACCTATAAGTATGAACGCATGGATGGCAGGGAGCAGTTAAACCCAATGGTAAACCTATCAATAAACCACTGAAATCGGTTTTATAGGTGTTTTCCACCAAGATAGGACCTGGCAGACCAGTTACATTTAAATATGGGATTTGACTTTTAATTAAATCGGAAATTTCGCCGGATAACTCGATGAGGGGACAGTTTGCGCAGCCACCTCTTGGTCTAAAAAGGGAGAGTATTGTCCATAGCTTCGTTATAAAACTAAGTAAGATAACGACATTTTTAACCTATACCTTTTATACAAACTGATTTTCAAAGATGTAATTGACCTAACTTAGCAATCCCGAAAACAGCCGTCATTTGTTATGGCAAAGATGAATGAGGCTATGGTAATCGAAAAAAGCCTGTTCATACATGGCAACCCAAATTACAGAAGATAGCCGCCTTTATAGTGATAATATCATTCAATCTTCCGTAACTTGGTAATATTTTTTAAACAAGGCATATTACTATATTTTTAGATGCTGTGAAGTCTGGGCGGGGATTGGTGGGCGTAGTTCGCTAGTATCCCTATACATTTACAAAAATATTAAATATTTATAGAAATTTGAAGAAATGTTTCAAAACTTGAAAAATGTTACATGGAAAACAAATAAACTTATTTGAAAAAAGAATATTACTAATAAAGTAAACAATAAACAAACAATATCTAGTGCATCTACTGCAAGTTAAATGATACCTTAGTAAAGAAAATTTTTAGAGCTGGTCGAGGAGTCATTTATGAGATTTTCCAGTTTTGCCATGCTTATGTTCAAATAACAGGCTATAATGTTAAAAATATTCACGCAATTAAAATTCTTTTATTAGGGGCACTAGATAACAATGCATGGACAAAGCTCACAAAGATTAATGGAAGAATGATGCTAATATTTTTAGCTACAATTTTTGAAGTGAGTTAATTTTGTGTAAAAATCAGTTTTGAGAACAATGCAGCTAAACGTTGAATTAGTATATTTTTACTGTAAATTGACTATAACTTCTGTTCTAAAACATGGTAGGAACAAAAACAAATCAGTATTAGAATCGTAAAAATTTATACTTTCAAATGAAATATCGAAAACAAAATCGATAATTTTCGCGAAAGTGCTCATTTCCAACGTAGGGAGATAGCTTAATACAGTTAAACTAAATCTAATTAGGGTGAAACATCCAGTTATTGACAACTAATCGATAACTGGAAATTCAGAAAAAATGTAACTGAAATAAGCAATAAGTAAAACTTGGACTTACGCTGTCAAAATTTAATAATTAAAAATCTTACGATACTCATCGGTGTACATGTAAATAAAAAAACGATGTCTGTGTGTTGTTACGCGTGTTTAATTAACTTTACTACTTATTATACCGAGCATTTTGGCGTGTTTGTGTATTTAAACACTATTGAATACAACGTAATATCGAACGACACATTTAATAAGCACACAGACAAATACAAACGGTAAACATACAACACAACTAAAGTTACAGTTAGCAACCGGTTAAATAGTTAGTTCTAAAGGTAAAATGCAGAGTTCGGACTTAACATTATCGTTCATAGTTCAGGATAATGCCACATCTCCCCCTTTTAGAGATTTAGTCGATTTGGAGGTTTAACAGTTCTTCCACTTCGAGTTACAACAGGTTGGTTGATTCTAGGGTTAAGCTGGTCATTTTTCTTAGTTGGGTCTGGAGGTTTTGGTATTCCATTTTCAGGTACTTCACTGTTAGAAATTTCTCTAGAGAGAGCTTCCTCGAAGTCATCAAATTCGGTGTCATGAAATATGATCTTGGTGTATCTGCATGTTTCTGTACTGTACCAACAGCCTTTCTATCGATTATCCACACTTTCTCCCCTGGATTTATTGACTTGAGTTCATGAGAGTTGTGTCTTTGATTATAGTATCTTTCTTGCGTTTTTATTCGATTTTCCTCTATTTCTTCTAATTTCTCCTTCTGTATCAGTTTTGGTTGAAGTGATGTTAGTGGTATGGGTAACGTTGTTTGTAGTCTCCTACCCATCAATAACTCAGCTGGGCTGTATCCATTCTTTAAAGGCGAATCTCTGTAACTGAGCAGTGCTAAATAAGAACCTTTGGATTTTTTTCAATCTGAGCTTGATAATTTTAACAGCAGCTTCTGCAAATCCATTGCTCTGTGGGTATCTTGGACTAGACGTGATATGTTTAAACCCATATATTTTTGAAAATTGATAGAATTCAGCTCTTCTCGTTACTTCAAATTGTTTCCCATTGTCAGACCTAACAATATCAGGTATTCCATGTATGTCGAAAATTGACTTGCAATGTAGAATCACTTCTCGAGATGTAAGCCTGTCTAATTTAGCAATTTCTGGATAACGTGAATAGTAATCAGTCACTAACAAATACCAGTCTGAATGGTTGGTTGGTTGTATTTATGACGGCCAATTATCTGCACGAGGGATATGGGCCCTGGGGGGGAGTGCCCTTCGTGGGGGTCTTTCTAAGGGAACCTAACCCGTATTAACGCTTGGAAATCCAAGGTTCGAAGAAAACCACGAAAACTCCGAACGATTAGGCCGACAGGAGCGATTGGGTTCGAACCCAGCACTTCCCGTCTACCAGCTTTGAGAGCAGAACCTCTCAGCCACTGGTGGGGCTACCAGTCTGAATGAAGTTTGAACAGATCCATAGCTACTATTTCCCAAGGTCTTTGAGGAAATCCTGTGGGTTTCAATGGTTCCGAAGGATTTTTAGCTTCTTGTATACATGAAGTACACTGTCGCACCAACTTCTCTATGTCTTTACTGATACCTGGCCAATATACTGCAGATCTCGCCAAATCTCTACATTTGCCTATCCCCATATGGCCTTCGTGTATTTTCTCTGAAATTTCTTGTCTTAGATTGCGTGGAATGATTATTCGAGTTCCTCGCATAAGTAATCCATTCTGCAAGGATATTTCGTATCTCAAAGGCCAATAAGGTAGACATTCTGGTTCTAATTTATTTTTTTTCCGGCCATCCTCGTAAATCATAGGCTGTTAACATTTTACATGTTGAATCTTGCTCTTGTTCCAATTTTACCTGTGTGAGTCTTTGAGGAGCTACAGGAATGGATTCTGTTAAAAGATTGACATAAGCTTCAACTTTGTCTTCTAATTCGAAATCTGGAACTTTCTCCTGGAGAGGTGATCTAGATAATGCATCTGCTGCACATAAATTTTTTCCTGGGGTGTGAAAAGCATCGAAAGAATATCTCATCAATCGCATTTTTAATCTTTGAAGACGAGGAGTTAAATCATCTAAGGATTTTCTTGTCAATATAGGGACAAAAGGTTTGTGATCTGTCTCTAGATGAAACCTATAGCCTATCAGGTAATTACAAAATTTTTCACTTGCCCATGTTAGTGCAAGTGCTCCCTTTTCTATTTGTGCGTAACGACGCTCAGTTGGCATCAACGTGCGAGATGCGTATGCAATTACCTTCAATGTAGAGTCACTCTGTCTTTGACACAACGTCACCCCCAGACCATAGGATGAGGCATCTGCTGTCACAGTAGATTCCTTACCAGGATCAAAAATTGCCAGCACCAGTTCGGACGACAAAATCTTTTTAAGGTTTTTCAGTGCTTCATCTTGCGGTGAATCCCAAATGAATTCGTTCTTCGTGGATAATAAAGAATTCAGAGGTGCTAAAGTTTCGGAAAATCTTGGGATGAATCGTGCGAGGTAATTAGCCATACCAAGAAGTTGTTTAAGCTCCGTCTTATTTGTTGGAATTTTGAAGTTGCGTATAGCTGCAATCTTTTCTTCGTCGGGATGTATTCCTAACTCGTCGATGACATGACCCAAAAATTTTATGGTCTTGACATTAAAAACGCATTTTTGTTTATTTAGGGTAATTCCCGTTTGTTGAAGCCGTTTTAGGGTAATTTTTAACCGTTCATCGTGTTCTGCCTGACTAGACCCCCAAACAAGGATATCGTCCATGTTGCAGATAATCCCGTGAAGTCCTTCTATGGCCTGCGACATTCTTCGATGGAAATGCTCAGGAGCCGACGAAATTCCGAATGGAAGACGCAAAAAACGAAATCTGCCAAAGGGTGTTATGAACGTTGTCAGGTAGGATGATTCTTCGTCAAGAGATATTTGCCAGAACCCGGAATTTGCATCCAATTTCGAAAATATTTTTGCCCCTGCCAAGAGAGATAAATTGTACTCCGTGGTTGGCAGTGGGTGCCATTCCCTACGAATGCTTCTATTAAGTATTGTCAAATCTACGCAAATCCTGAGATTTCCATCCTTTTTTCTTACAACAACGGCAGGAGAACACCAATCAGTTGGTTTTTCCACTGGCTGAATTACATTAAATTCCTGCATTCTTTTAATTTCTAACTTTGTTTTTTCTAATAATGGCACAGGTATTCGCCGTGGAGAAGTAAGAGCATAAGGCTTAACGTCATCGATAAGTTCTATGTGGTAGTCACCGTTCAGTAAACCAAGTCCCTGAAATAGAGAAGGAAATTCATTAACAGGATCGAAACTACTAATATTACGCACACAATAGCCTAGTATATTAGGACCTAGCCCAAACATTTTTATGGCTGGTTTCCCCAACAAACACGTCTGGAGACCTTCTATAACATATATTTCTTCCAAACAATTTTTTCCGTTATACTCTATATTTTCAACAATCTTCCCCTTAAGTTTTAAAGGTGATCTATCAGGACCCAAAATTACTTTATTTGTTCTTTTAATTTGAACATTTTTCAACACTGTTTGTGCAACATGAGAAGGAATAACAGTGTGGTCAGCACCACTATCAATTTTAAATTTAACAGATTTTCCTAATATCTTAATTGGTATAATCCAATCATCTTCATGTTGGACATTTCCCACTAAGCCTATATAACCTGCTTCAAATTTAACTTCGTTAATTCTTTTAGCGGACGATAAACAAACTTTACACCGGTGCCCTTTCTTCTTACATTTTCTGCAAAAAGAGTCCTTCGCGGGATACTTCTTTTTATCGTGAGGTTAAAATCCACACCATTTACACTTTGAAATGCTTACATTAACTTTATTATCAAGAAAATTCTTTCTATTTGAAAATTGAACAGATTTCTTTTTATGAATTACTGCATTAACTGATGAATTATTTACTAAAACAGACTGTTGCTTTTTAATCGATTCGGATAAACGAACTTTGTCTATTGCTGTTTGCAAAGTAAGATTAGGATCCAGTTGTAACTTTTCACTTAAAGCCAGATCAGTAATTCCAACAACTATTCGATCCCTCAATAATTCATCATGTAATGCACCATAACTACATTTATCTGCAAGTGCATATAAATCAGTAATGAAATCATTAACGCACTCACCTTCTCTCTGTAGCCGTCTGTTGAACTGTGCGCGTTCGAAAATTACGTTTCTTTTTACAATAAAATGATCATCGAATTTACTTAATACAACCTGGAAGTTTTTCTTCTCATCTTCTGTTAAAGTGAAAGCAAGAAAAATATCTTCGGATTTTTCGCCCATGAAATATATCAGAGCATCAACTTGTTCCTCTTGTGTCTTCGTATTCAAACCAGAAGCAGTTCGGAATCGAAGAAATCTCTGTTTCCATTTGGGCCACTCCGTTGGAGTCGAAAATTGAAATAAATCCGGCGGTGTTATATGATATGCCGACGCAGTTGCCATAACTGTTCGCAGAACGAAACTAGAAGTTGATTCTGAACTTCGAACAACGTAGAATATACTAAGTTACTTCTTTACTTTTTAACCGCTGCCGCCATGTGTTGTTACGCGTGTTTAATTAACTTTACTAGTTATTATACGGAGCATTTTGGCGTATTTGTGTATTTAAACATTATTGAATACAACGTAATATCGAACGACACATTTAATAAGCACACAGGCAAATACAAACGGTAAACATACAACACAACTAAAGTTACAGTTAGCAAACGGTTAAATAGTTCTAAAGGTTAAATGCAGAGTTCGGACTTAACACTATCTTTCATAGTTCAGGATAATGCCACAGTCTGTTTGAAAGAATTAAAGAACATAAAAGGGATTTAAAATTCAATAGACAATCTACAGCTTTATCTAGATTAGCATTTAAAGGCAGTGTCAAGACAGTTCAGTTTGACAATGTAAAAATTATCTCTAAATATTCCAACCCACTTAAAGCCCTTATACGTGAATCCACAGAAATAAGCTTGAGAAAAAACGGAATATGCAATGACAATATTTCATTTCAGATTTCTAGTGTTTGGTTGAATATTTTAAAAGAAGTACATTCGTAATGTTTATTTCGGTTTTTCCCAGTTTATTATTGTAGTGTGTTAGCCTACCAACAGATGGCGCCATATCCAGTGCAGTACTGATTTTGGTTGTTTTAATTATCATTCCTAAATGTTTTCAGTTGTAATGTCGTGAAAGTGACTGTGCTGTTTGAAACTTCGCTTCGAGAAGGTCAAGGACTCTCTCCCCTGATGATGCTCGTTAGAAAGAGCACGAAACTTTGGGAATAATTTGTAATGTGTTTTTAATATAGTTTTTATTTACATATACGCTGATGAGTATCGTAAGATTTTTAATTATTGAAATAAGCATTTTTTCGTAAAATTCAGCAAAGTAATGTCATCTAATGGTTGGTAACATAGACACTTTTATTTTGCAGTCAATTTATTCAGCACTAGAGTGTCAAGAATATATTCAATGAGGAGGAAATTTTTGGGAACACAAAAAGTACCATTTTGAAGCAACTATCTTATTGCTAAACTTAACCCTTAACCGATGAGATGGGGTGTTTTGCACCCACAATAGATTTAAATTCTGAAATATCGCCACTTTACATTACCAGGTGGTCAGAGCACTTACATATGTATGTACGTATGTACTTTTTGATTTATTTAAATACAAGTAAATGATGCAAAATTCACACGAAATTTTCTTATTTAAATTCGCTAAATTTTGTGGAGTGCACAAGAAATCAAATTTTGGGGTTACATACACACCATCTCACCACTTACGTTATAAAAAAAGTACCTCACAATTTAAGGGTTAAGGTAGTGTTTTTTAACAATATTTGTAATGCAACCATCTTATTTATAAAATTAAGATAGTGTTTTTTGTTGTTGTTGTTGTTGACAGATATTACGAAATGTAATCTCCAAATGAAAGACTATAAAATAAATCATACTCAGTATTACTTTCATCTGTCAACATGATTCATAAAAGCAATAATGAAAGAACTTGTTATTCAAAACAAGGAAGTTTACGATTCTAAATAAATACTATATATAAACATTTCATCACATATCCAAGAAATTAAGACATTTGAACAATCAATAAAATAAACTGTTTGAGTGACTATAAATATAAATAATGTAATATTAAGATTAATGATACTAATATCCTGTTTTTGCCTTCAATAATGTATAATATATGTTTTTTACACTTACTTCTATTCCAGACTCTCAAAAGGAGAGATGCGGCGATTTTATGCTGCAATTGTAACTAATTAAATTGTGTTTCTATCTTTAAAGTTTAATACCACATTTTTATACGAGTCATAAAAAGAAACTACGCGTGCTCAAAAAACAACATAGAATATTATAGCATTAGCAGAGAATCAGAATGCGAAATGACTTGACTTTACAGATTATATTACCCTGATGACGAATTCCAGATAAAGACAAAGACGATATAAAACATAAATACAAGGTAAGCTAATTTTCTCTTACCTAATCTTTTATTATTGAGATATGAATAAATAATAAACTGTGAGGAATAACGAATTGCGCGCAAACACTTTGTTGGATAAGTTGAAATACGTCTAAAATTTTTATCTATATTTTTAGTCCAACCATCTTAATTCTAAAATTAAGGTAGTGTTTTTAACTACATTTGTAATGCAAACATCTTATTTTTTAAATTAAGGTAGTGTTTTTAACTATATTTGTAACGGAACCATCTTATTTCTGAAATTAAGGTAATGTTTTTAACTATATTTGTAATGCAACCATCCTATTTCTAAAATTAATGTAGTATTTTTTAACTATATTTGTAATGCAACCATCTTATTTCTAAAATTAAGGTAGTGTTTTTCTTTTTTTTCAAACTATATTTGCAATGCAATCATCATATTTCTAAAATTGAAGTAGTGTTTCTTAATTATATTTGTAGTTGAACAATCCTAAACTTTTTCTTGAAATTATATTTGTAGAAATTAATTAAACGATGTCTATAATACTGTGATTTACAGTTTATGGTTGTTTAATTTAGCTTAATGAGGGGTTGCCAGTTATTGGTTCCTTTAATTTCATTTCAAGTCTCCGACAGATGTGTTAATTATTTGTAATATTAAAAAAAGTTGAAATCTATTATTTGAACTATTTAAAAAATACAATAATAAATTAAATTTATCTTGTAGACAACATTATTAACTTTAAGTTGTTCTAGAAGCGCCTGGCATCATTTGTCAGTGAGTGATTCATAAATGTCAGTTATTGAATATCTGCATTACTAATAATATAAAACATGGAAAACGGGACACATGCAACTGTAGTATAACATCATACACAAATAAGGTTTAAGTATTTTGTTTTAAAAATAAATATTAAAGTATTGTAGAGCATAAATTACTTAAAATATAAAATAACTTTTTTTTTTTTATATTTGCAAGTAAAGTATCAGACACTGGTTCACTTTGAGTCAGTTATTGGTTTTTCAAAATAGCGTTTATGTCAGTTACTGGAGTTATTAACCATATTTATAATGCAGATTAATTTTTAATAACACAATGTATAATTTTTGAGAATTTTGTGAACATTTTTTTAATATGACTCTACTATCCTTTCAAAAAGAAAAATAAGTATAAAATGGCTTTAAAATTTCGTAATATTTATTTAAACAATGAAAAACCTTGAGTTGTCAGTTACTGGGGATTCCACCTTAATTATTACAGTGATATTTTATATTAATACAGATATAATTAATATCAAGGCCAGGATTTTTTACCTTTTTTGTTATTTTTTGATAAATGAAGTTATATGTCACATAAGAATCAGCCAATTTTACATTTTTTCTCAGTATGTTTAAGATATGGAAATCCAATTTTAAAATAAATGAAATCATTAACAAATCAATTTTCTTTTAAAATCTATTAAACGCATTTTTTTGTTTCTCTGCAGCATTCGTTAAAATGCAACAGATAAATATAATGATATTCTATATCAGATTTTATTTTCCATTATGTTTGATTGAATTTTAAAGCAATGACTCTACAAAAAAATAATTAATTTTTGATAAATATATTGGTTTTCGCTTGATTTATGAAGTATGTATTTTATATTCGTGAAGTGGGAGAAAGGAATTATCTCTCTAGTGGCAATTAATGAATCAAGTTTCTTATAGTTATTTTAGACAGAGTTTTTCGCGTGTATATTTGAAATTTATATTTTACGATTTTTCTGTCCACGACTAGAGTTTTGCAAATTCTAAAACTCAATAATATATTTGCAATCTTAAAGGATATCTTGCAAGCTGATTTTCAAATATATAATTTATCTTATACAGCTTTTTCCAAAATGCGGCCGACAAATTCAGGGGAGTGATATTAGGCATCAAGAGTATGAAAAATTGCCATATAACATGGTGTTGCAAACTAATTATTTAGTCACAAATACAGGTGTTTCATCTTAACTGACCTCGGGTTGATGGTAATAATTTCGAGAAAACTAAAAACACTGGAATGAAAATGCAACGATATATACCTTGTTTTGTGTGAAATGTGATAACATCTCGAAAAGATCTGGAAAAATATGTTGCTCAAGCAACCAATGATACCGTATGAACTGATAATCACAATCCAAAATATCGAGCGTCAGGTGCATACTTCTGTTGCGTATAATGCACATTTCTACCACTTCTGTAAAGATGAGAACGCCTATTAAATGTTTTATTATAACATACTTCAGTTTTCTAAAGTAATTAGCGTCAACACAAATTGAGTTAGGATGAAACTCCCTGTATATTCAATCAAAATAATCATAAAAGTAAAAGAGAGTTTTTAAATGTACTCTTATAAAAGCATTTGATTTTTATCTTGAAAATCAGCCCTAGCTTTATCACCGCAATTCGTGATTCTTCAAAAAAATATTATAATGCGTTAATTTAGTGCGGGTACCGAATAAGATTATAGAAAATTCACCGGTTTTCATACCACTTTGTAGAAAGCGCGAAAACATGAATATAATAAAAAATATATGATTTTTGCTCTGTTTTTTTTTTACTTTTTTTCTTTTTTTAGATATGACAAAAGGAAAGAAACAAAAGCATTATTTAATCTATAGGATTTCTAAATCGACTTGTAGGATTTCTAAATCGGATTCTCAAATGATAATCATAATTTAATTAATATGAATCTTTTAGTTTTTAAAGTATATTTTTTAAAATATATATTACATTCCTTATTTTTTACTTACATTTTCTACTTTATACTGTTTAAAATATTTCTTTGTTGCAGGTTCATATAGCCAGTTGGCGTTTTTCGGCACATTTGTCTATAAAAATATTTGGCGATTTGTCGCCTGTGCTGGGTTAATGGGAAAATGCTTTAAAATTAGGTTTTTAAGTTATAATTAAGTTATAAAGATATTAAACCGTTGTATGTGATCGGAAACACACTCAAGTACACAATTTTTACAATTCTAGGATATACAAAATGAGTTAAAAATTGATTACAAAATTTCATCCTTACACACAAAAACGAAATAGACTTAAATAAACGAGTATAAAAATAGCTGTGGGCTATTTGGACCGCAGAGTTACGGTAAATGGCTCGTCAAAATCCCACAAAAAAGATCCCGTTTTTAAAATGATGTTATGCAACCTGCTTTTCAAATATCTAATGGATTATAGGGGTCTCAGGACTCTTAAAATTAGAAAAAATGCAAAAAAGGACCATTTTTAACATTTAATATCTTAAAATGCAATTTTAATTGGGATGAAAGGTATAATTATGTTCTTTCATTTGCTGTATTAAAAAAATTGTAAGATGCAGAATTAGAATTTACAGGAGGCTCCAAACTACCAAACATTTGTCGAGCAGAAAATTGGTATACCAGTTTACGCGCAGAATTACAAAATAAATTTTGCAACCAGAATGAAATTTTTTGTGCCCAATTATACGTCAGATTGTAGTAATTACCCTGAACCTAAATAGATTTGTATTTAAAGCATTTTTATATTTGTAATATAAAGTTGTATTTAGCTAATACAAAATTTTGAACATTTCAACAGTAGAATCACTCACAAAAATATTTTTTTTTTAATCATAAAAATGAAATTTTAGCTTCAGTTTATACAGACTAACATAAAACATATGAATTGAAAATTTCATGAAAAAATATTCAGAGGTTTTTGAGATATCGTGCGCGTTATGCCCAAAAACGTCATTTGGAGAAAAATGACTTCAAAGTATCCGAAATGCCGCTTCATCTATTACTTGGGAATAATTCTAAAAGTTACAACTTCTGTTCTAATAGGAATTTCAAGGAAATACTTATTTTAAAATGTTCAGTAAAAAGAGGAGTTTAACATCTACAAAAATAAAAATTTCGAATATTTTGAAGCTTTAAGAGTCCTGAGATTTTAAATTTAGTCAGTCTTGAAAACAGCAGTCAGATGTCGCTACCGCAGTGGTTGTGGCCTCAGGCGTCGTGCATGCTATCGCATAATCAAACGAAATGAATATTATTCTGGTTACGGATATTACCGCAATTACAGTGGTGGAAAATTGGCGCAGAGGTGGAGCCTATTGACACCACTAAATTTTTATGGTATTATTCAGTTTAATAAAAACTCAGAAATTTGATCATTAGTTAAGAGGCAAAATACTACTATAATTTAGTGGTGTCAATAGGCTCCACCTCTGCGCCAATTTTCCACCACTGCAATTACATGGCTGTTATCCATAATTCTGCTACATTTTATTTCGCTTTGACTGCACGATATTGTTATTTCCAATGTCACATCCACCGTGATCGTGAGAACTGATGGTTGTTGTCGTGATTAATTAAGTAAGATCAATTACATACTTCAAATTCAGTTTACATGATAACACTTTAAAATGTGTCGCTGGCTCTCAGATCATAACAATTGTTAGTATGCTACTCAGGAATCTGAAAACTGTAAAAAAAAAAAAAAAAAAAAAAAAAAAAAAAAAAAAAAAAAAAAAAAAAATCTGTACAGTTACTAAAGTTTTTCTAGGAAATTGGGATTTCTAGAACTTTTAATGTAACGGCAACAACAAAAATACGTGTATCAGACACACTTTTGCGCCGGAAATAAAAAAATCCGTAAGGTTACTAAGAATTTTTCAAGATACTGAGATGCCTAGAACTTTTCATGTAACTGCAACCTGGGTTACAAATACAATTTCAGTAAGATTACTGTAATTTTAGCAGATTCATTTGTAAAGTTACAGATTTCTGTAGCTTTACAAAAACTAGTTTTGTAGATTTGCAGCTTTTTTGTACAGTTACAGATGAAAGTTTAGTAAGCATGTAACTTTACATCTGTAGGACTACAGATTTTTTTTTTTTTTTTTTTTTTTTTTTTTTTTTTTTTTTTACAGTGAAGAACATCCAGCCGATAGATACTGCAAAATGCGTCGTCTAATCTCGGTAAGATTTTCAAGGTTTTATTTGTGAGAAATGTCTAGGGAGCATTTCCTTTATATAAATCACCCCTATGATCACTCTTCCTTCAGAAATGACTCAAATTTCTGATGTCTAATAAACTTTCTTCAATACTTTATACGATTTCACTTTAAAAAAAAAAAAAAAAAAAAAAGGCGTAGGATAAAAAATCGAGAAACAAAAACACATTTTTATATTTTGATTTAAGGGGACCTGGAAAGGCCTATCTCCACCATGTTAAATTCATCAATTTTATGTGCCTTTTTTCAGAAATGGTGAAAGATTGAAGTCTAGATTTTTTAGAGTAGTTAGAATAACATTATTTACGTATTTTAACAGACCATTTTCTTTCTATAATTATCAAGTAGGAGCTTGGTGCAATATAATAAAAGCGTAAAAAATTGCAACGTTAAAAGCACCAAAATTTTAAATTTTGAGCATACCGGTTTCGGTAGCATATAGCATACCTTACTCAGTGCTAAGGATGGCGGAAATTTGCTCACATATATAGGAGAGATGGGAATTCCAGTTAAAGGTTTATTGACCAATGGGAAACAGAGGATTGCAGCAACAGCCAATAGGGAAAAAGATGTGAAATGGAACCGAAGTAGTGAGAGCGGGGGGTGGGGAATTAAGAGAAAGAAGTTTTTATGTAATATTTCCAACAGTCTCATAATGGGGGAATAGCGAATTCACAATTAACAATATTTTTTATATTTTTATAAATATGAAATGCTTCAAGGAAGTTAAGTTCGTGTATAGAAGTACACTATAAAAAAAAATCTGTAAAGTTACTAAAGTTTTTCTCGGAAACTGGGATTCCAAGAACTTTTTATGTAACGGCAACAGCAAAAATTCCTGTAACAGCGTCTGTTACAGGACTTTTTGTTGTTGCCGTTACATAAAAAGTTCTTGGAATCCCAGTTTCCTAGAAAAACTTTAACTTTGCAGATTTTTTTTTACAGTGTAGGTTTAGAGATTATTTTAACCGAATTGAAGTCAAAAGTATGATTCATCTCCCAGCAATGTTTTACAATAGAGGATTTATTGATTTCTTGTTTTTTAATATATTGTTGATGTTCTTTGATGTATACGAAATTTTAAGCAGCGTTTGTTTTGTCCAATATAGGAAAGACCACACTGGCAATTAATACGGTAGATACCCCATGAATTGGATAATTCAAAAGGATCTTTGAGTTTGGAGAGGGTGGGATTATTGGTAGGGGCAAAAATTATATTGATTCTATTTTCTTTCTAAGTGAAACTCAAAATTAATTATTAATTATTTATTGAACGTCATTTTTAAATTAGCATTTTTGGGAAGATTTCACTGCCTAATATAAATAATTCTCAACAAATCATTAAATCACTGTGTTAAAGTATACAATATAACATAATATAAATATAACAAAATCTGGAATCTTAAATTTAATAGATATTGAAAAAATGGAACATAAACATGAAAAATCCACGTTTTGAGAAAAAGTCAATTAAAGATTTAAATGGCCATTAAGTTGTGAAGTACTCTTAGAAAAAATGAATAACTTCAACACTTATTATATATATATATATATATATATATATATATATATATAAACATGTGTGACACATCATTGGAAAGATAAAAGTTAAAACTATTTAATGATATAAAAAAGTAAAAATCGATTTTTTGATTGGATTTTGCTTTACCGGTCCCCTTAAACGTATTTTAGGTGTTTTGGAATAAAATCTCATAAACCTTTTGTCTGTGTAAATACGATGATTAGATTGATAGATATGACGTTTTTTATGTTTTACTGTTTATGGTTGCCATACTCTTCCCTCAAGATTTAATTATTTCAGTGTATACTTTTTTTATTAGTCATATATTTAAATTTCTATGAACAATATTTTTTAAGGAAAAAAGTAAAATTGACTGCAAATGATTAGTTATTACCTTATTGCACAGATATTTACTTATTGTATGCCGGTTGGCTAATTTTAGTGAAAGGTTATTTGCATAAAAAAATGTTTTTGAAGCAATCCTTTCTCGTTAGCCATATTCATTTTAAATATGACTCATTTTGAAGATCATATCATTTTTCATGTATTAAAATTTTGTCGTGTCCTTGTAAAAAACCTATAGTATGCAATGTGGCGGCCATTTAAATACAATTACTATTACTGCGCACCTTAACCTGATATGGACATTTTGAGGTTATTCTTCTACATTTTACAAAAGTTATGGCAAAGTTCGTGGGTTTCCGTAAATTAAAATTTTAGCTTTTAAAACCATTTAAAATAACAGCTTATTAATAAAAACAAAGCAATTGTAGGGATCGATGAGAGTCTAAAACGATGCTCTACACCTATTTTCTAATTCAACAAATTCGTTGGAAGAAAAACGGAATTGTCTCAAATTAAACTAACTTAAATAGCACAGTAGAAGTTATTTCAATATGGCTAGACAAGACCTATTAACTTATACTTTCTCCTCAAAAATATCCAATTTAAAGGAAGTTATGTGACTTCTAAAACAGCTTTAGTACAGCAAACTCTTTAAAGTTTACTACTATAAAATTCTTCAATAAAATTTTCTTGTGTACGACTTCTAAGCCAGATAAAGTGGCTGTCACGCACCATCTGAAATATTTACTTTTAAAAATTATCTTTATATCTACAATTCCTGAAAGAAGCAATCTTAAAAGACATAATTTCTTCTGTAAGAATAATTTTAAATTTGAGAATGTTTGTTAAATGTTTATTTGAGACGGTATTTAAAGGCTGTATTTTTTGAAGGACAAAACTTTTACATACATAATACATGTAAATAAATGAATGAGCAGAATTTTAATGAAAATTCATCAGTAATTTTATTTATAACTTTAAATAATTACGGGATATTTAAAAGTATTAATAATATATTTAATACATAAAACCTTCCACAAAGTTTCTCCCTGACGAATATAATATGAATTATACAATATATATATACAAAAAGAATGATTTATATATTTAAATGTCAACTCAAAAAGGAAATTGTTTCAATTCGGCCTGCACCATAATTGCATATGTTATTTCAATAATACAAATATCTCGTATTTTATTAACCTAAATGTGCTCAGGTGACATTGGTAAAGATTCAATTTAAACCCTTACATAAACTATATATATATATATGTGTGTGTGTGTGTGTGTGTGTGTGTGTATATATATATATATATATATATATATATATATATATATACATTTCTTATTGAATATTTTCGTAGCTTATTTTATACGACTAAAAATACAAAAAAAAATAATGATAGAACTCAAATTAAAATAAAATTTTATAAAAATTAAATGAAGTATTTAAGTGTTATGGGGTGGCGGGAGCGTAATCCTTACAACACGGTGACCAAAATATTACCAAAATACAAATATTATTATTGACGCATTGTTTCCTTTCATGACACAATTTAAAGAAATGCAAATTACTAACAGTAATTTTTAAAACAAACAAAATATAAAAATTATGCGTCAATTATAGATTATGAAACTTTTTCCAACGCATTCAGAATACTGAAACAAAATTTATAAGTTTAATAAGATGAAAGATGATGCCTAAGTAATCAATTTGAAAAACGAATAACACATTTGAAAACACAATTTTAAGCAATTACCATGATTATTTCAGTCGGAGAGATATATGAATTATTTTCTCCCCTGTACATGATCTACAGAGTTTATGCACACCGTGTAATATGTTAAAATGTAATTCAGTTAGGAAACGCCTGCAACTGAAAACGCACTTCCAGCAATTATTGTTCATAGACAGTAGTATAACAGAGTTTTTGTGTGTCCCTATAAATGAACGATACATACCATATTCTGTAGAAAACATCTTGTAGTACCTACACTTCAATGATACCTGTCAATTTCAATATGTTTGGAATAGTGTAATATCATTAAAATATACCGCAGATCATTTTCCCCGTAGACCATAACGTAACGCAACTATTATGTTTTCGCGCAAACAAACTATAAATTTCACGCACTTTTCAATACCAAACGTGCCATAGTAAATTTCAATAATATACACCGGTGATAAAAACTAAATGATAATGAGAAAAAGTGTGCTTGCTAAGTTAACGTTGCAACCAATGTCCAATTCTGCAATTATGTATGTTAATTAAATACAATTGAACACAAAACTGCTTTTCCGCACATACGTTAGCGCCGGAAATATAAGCAAATTCGGTGATCGACAATGTGGTGCGCAATGGACGCATGTTGAGATTCTGGTCTGTAGTGTTGTTTAACACGTTGACGCTGGCGCCTATATTCATGTTTTTCGCTGTGAGGCGGCTCTTGAATTCATCTTTTGCTTCATCTGGCGGCGCGGTACTTTCGCTTATTCAGACACTGTATGTAATGACACGCCCACCTCATATTTATTAGATTGAACTCAAATATAACAAGCAGAGTTGATTGTGAATGTCTGAAAGTTCGTAAGGAGTAAGCAAATTAATTAGAGACATGATTTTATTGACTGCATATGTACGAATTTAATATAAAATGTCTTAAAATCTAAAGAAATATGGACAACATCATATAAATGCATTTTCTGTAAGGTAGAAGCCACGCCCTTAGTTAATGATATCTTTTGAATGAAAACGAGAAATCTCGTTTCCCGTCGTGAATGAATAAGATTTATAATATTGAATTGTTTTTACTACTTAATTTTCGAATATTCAAGTGTGATCCACCTGTAGTGCACGCCGTCTATGGCATAGTCGAGTGTGACCCACCTGTAGTACACGCCTTCTATGGAACAGTAGAGTGTGACCCACCGGTGATGCACGCCGCCCGATGCGGCAGTCAAGCGTGACCCACCGGTGATGCACGCCGACCGATGCGGCAGTCAAGCGTGACCCACCGGTGATGCACGCCGGCGTGAATGTGTTAAAGTGAATGTGGTGTCTGAAAGTGATCAGTATTCATTAGTTATGGCTGAAAGGCATCATTTAAGTGAAGATCAAAAGTAGCGAATAAATGGTAGAATCGAGGGAAGTCAAACACAAATGGAGGTCACCCAAGATTTGAATGTCCCACGAAGTGTCACATCAAAAGCTTTGAGCCGCTTTTTAAGCGCTGGATCAGTTGAAAAAACATCCTGGTCAAGGACGGCCAAAAGCAACAACTGTATCCGAAGACCGTTTTCTGTCACTGTCGGCTGAAGAAACTGCGACGCGAGTACAAGAAATTTGGTTAGAGATATTAAGGCTGAAACAGGAACACGAATTAGCCGTTCTATTGCTACAGGAAAGCTTAACGTGAGTGGACTATATGCGAGAAAACCATTAGTTTGTGTCCCACTCACTCCAGCTTCCTAAGGGGCTCGTTCAAACTGGTGCTGTCGTCATGTTCAATGGGGCCAAGAAGACTGGGCCCGAGTATTGTTTGCTGATGCGTCCATATATAGTCTGAATACTGGTTCTAGCCGTGTCTTGATCAGGAGAGAGGAAGAAACACGTAACTTGCCTTCCCTTATCCCGTTTCCGCGACCGCGGCTTAATTTTTTTTTTTTTTTTTTTTTTTTTTTTTTTTGGGGGGGGGGGGTCATGACAAATGACTACAACACACTGCATATCATTTAAGGAGGTTCTGTAACCGCTCGGATATATGTGGATGAAGTATTGGAACACCAAGTTACACTGTTTAGGTGAGCTGTTGGCCCATAATTTATACTAAAGCATGACAAGGCTCGGCCGCATCGGGCTTATGTGGTGTCAGAATACTTGCAAACAGAAGATATCACTCGAATGGATTGGCAGCCTTGCTCATCCGACTTGAACCCGATTGAGCATATGTGGATGCCTTAGGGAGCCGAATTTCAGCGCTCCAAATCGCCCCCCTGATCCCCCAGGAGCTGAAAAGTTCACTTTTAGAAGAGTGGCGTGCAATTTCACAACACTTTGGTAAAACCTGTGAAATCAAGATATGAGGTATGGATATCTTTCCGAGGTGGCCATACATCATATTAAAGAAAGAAAAATCCACAACAGGTAACTTGATTTTCCAATTTTCACAAATTTGGTTTTAATTTTAATATTTTGGGAATACTCTACTGCCAAATATTGTAATTTATGTTAACTAATGCTTATGGCAAATTTCTATTAATAATTATTCATTAATTATCAGTTACGTTTTATTTCTGTTATTATCCTTTAATTTTGATGACCAGTGTATATAAATTGCTCGGAAATCCGAGTATATGTACGCGAGTTAGAAAACAGACAGCAGATTGACAAAGCGAGTTCTTAAACCATTTTCAACTATGTTTGAAAGCATTAAAAATGAAATCAACTTCAAGCAATTTTTTCGTAATCCACGTCTTGCTGGCAAATTTGCAAAAACACTCATATTATTAACATTGCCTATTGTTTCTATTTCCTTGTTATGCCCCAGTAAAAGCGTTTTAGCGAGAGTGGTTTGGCAAAACAGTGCATTTTGTTTAACCCTTATGTCAATGAACGGGTACCCGGGTACCTTTTTTCTCTTTTCATCCCATTTTCAGGGTATTAATATCAAAAGAAACAAAAATCCATTTAGATCCCCATTATTTGTAGTATTCACTGTGCATTAGTATAATCACTTTAAAATTTGGAATTTTTTTTAATTACTTTTTTGGAGCATTAAACATTTTTATACCTGTCATCAATGACCAGGGTACCCGGGTACCCATGCCAATTTTCTGTGGAAAAATACAGAAATTAACAGATTATTTAGATTTAGATCAATAAAACTTGAATTTAATTTGAAATAAAGGGTTAGACATTTTTTAAGGTAAAAAATATTTCATTTACGTGAAATATTTTGTGGACAATCTGTACAATAGCAAAAAGTGCAAGAATGTACATCACATACTGGCTTTCCACATTGTTTACATGATTTTCTGTTTTTTCTGCGCCGTTTCTGGGGTTCTAATAAGCACATCTGACACAAACTGCTTTTATCCTTCTTGCTTCATCCCGCCTTAAGTGTTCTGGACTGGGTTCTGAATGTGTGGCAGCTTCAAATACTGTCAAAGATTTTTTTCAGTTTACTTTCAATTCCGGATTTGGTCGAAAAATGTCTCATACCCTGTGCATTTTGCTATTGATCTTGAATTGCTAGAAGCCTCAAGATCTGACCTAATTCCCGCAATAACAGCGGGAATTAGGTGAATTAACATTTGATTGTTTGATTAAATAATAACCATATCATTATTTGCAGTATGTATAATGTAAATAGCAGATGCTGCTATATCCACAATATAGAAAAATAATGCAAGTGGCCATCTGGTAGTACGCCTATGTGTTGTATATTGCCCCACTGATTTACCCATTATATCCACTCCACATTTCGATTCCTTATAAAACTGACTCATTTCGAGTTTATCATTCGGTCCTGTGATGGTTTTATAATGATATATAGTAGACATTAGAATGACAACTTCGTTCCTTTATGGAACATACGAACAAATACTTATGTCATATCCAAAGGATATGCAAATTCTTTGGATAAAACGTGCGCGATGTACATGACCTTTCTTCTTGGGGAATATAAGGTTTGTTTCTTTTCAAAGTGCCAAACATTGTGAAATTCCATTATAATAAATGCTTGGCCAAAGAAAAGGAAGAAAAAAAGTTGTCCGTGGTGATGTTTTGTCCAGAATCCTTGAATAGAGAGAAGTTTTTCACAACTCTTGGTTTATTTCACGGTCTGTACCTGTTTTTCGGGGGGTTTTGGCCGTTAAGAGGTTAATAATTATTTGCATCACATACCCACCGTAGTTTGATCCCAAATTTATACGGTTTAGACGGAATATATTGGGGGAATCTTTTTTCTTACTCGAAGCGGAAATAACTGCTCATCAACCGTTTAGTCTACCATCGGTATTTATTTCTTCAATATGTTAGCATTTAGCATAGTCCATAAATCACGAATTGCTGCAACTTTAGTATTTTGAAGACATTCCACTCGTGTGTTCTGGTTGTCAAAACGAATAAATCTAAGATTATTCAAGAATCGGTCTACACTCATACTTGCTCGATAAAACAGAGGTATGTTTTCCACATTTCTAATGTGTGATCTTTGTTTGAATTGTTCACACCTGAAGTACAGTAGAATCCCGCTAATCCGAAATTCCGGATAATATGAACAGATTTCATTTAACGGATAAATGTCGGGAAGAACCTGTAGAAGTTAGAATTAAACAAAAAATAGCAGTAAAGCATGTTTTTTTTTTCTTTAAACCGCTTGAATAGAATTAACAAAATACTCAATAATGTAAAAGTACAACATATGTACACAAATATAAAATGAAAACGTGCACTGTAAGCCTATTGGCAGAAACCCATCTTAAAAAAATCTCGAATATCAGTTTGTGTGCCAGTACTATAAAATTATGTTCTAAAATGCAAAAAGTTTTTAATTCGGATGGTAAAAATTTATTTTTACTTTCAACAGTTTGATTTCGCAAATTATCTACAGAATTTTTTTTTCATACCCCTCGTCGACATGGTGACTGAGCTATTTGCTGATTCGCAATTTTGAATCGTTTGTAATGGGTTTTTACGTAATTCCTCATCCTGAAGTTTCATTGGATTATTTTAACATCAGGAGTGATTAAACAAGGAAAATTCGAAAGTCCGAAAGTCGTGCCAAATTACCCAGTATGCCGGACCTTTGGATTCTAGATTAGAGAATGTTTACTGTACTACTGAGTACTTATAACTTACATTTTATTAGCACGCATCTTTTTCTTTTCTATTTTTATCAAAATTACGGATAATCCAAATTTTTTTGTAATCCGAACAGGCACCGGTCACAATTAGTTCGGATTAGCGGGGTTCTACTGTAATTAATATTTATAAAAATGCGTCAAATTCCTCTTCTCTAAAGGCAAGCAGTTACACTGTATGAAATAGGGGTGTTTTATGGATCGCGTATGTTAAAACCGCAGCAGGTACCCGGGTACCCCGGTCATTGGACACAAGGGCAAATTTTGGTCATTGACATAAGGGTTAATGAAATTCCTTTATTGTTAATAACATCAATTTTAATTTACGTTTTAGCCAATAAACAACCTTTATAAATAATAGTTTTCGAAAATGGCTATACAGTGTACACTCAGGTGTGATGTTTTTCTCTAAACTATCTAAAGTCACATTTTAGAATATGGTAATAGTTGACTGGACAAATTCAGTTAAATTGAAGAAACAATTCAAAAAACGATTGCTTACAAAAATCGTGCTCGTTAGCTTTTTGTAAAAAATCCTTTCGAACAATGTAGGTTTATTGGTCGTATTTCGGTACTCTTTTATTTTAAAAGGCATTTTAATTTCCAGATTGCGTATGGCAGGATTTATAAAAATTCCAACTTATTTCCAGGTTGAAACGGGGTTTTTTTTCAGCTGTTGCTGTTCTAAGTTTCACACGCAGTAGATAATCATTTGTTGAAATTTTTGACATACCCGTGTAAAAAAACTTACACGCTACGACAAGTATTTATAGTTTAAAATCCTCCCTGCGCTACTCGAATTATAGTGTAAAAAGATAGATTTAAATCCGTTCAGTGGTTCTTGATAAAACTGGGGCATGCATACATACACATTTAACGGATAGAACCAGAAGCTTTTTCTTTTGAAGCCGCTTTTAAAACAGGTCATGATGACTTTACTATCAGGTCACAAAATGGTTGTAACCGGGATGTTTACCTTTACTCTGACGAAATAAAGAATTTATATTTTGATCCACTCTCTGACTGAAATTTTTCTAATATTTTAAAAATGTAATATTGATTACAGACTCAGAACATCTAATTTTGATATATTAACGTAACGCACCATCCATGTATTTCCTTTTTTTTTGTCACCATAATGCATTCAACAAACAATGGTAAGTAAAATAAGAGGAATTTAATGTTCAAAGTAATTATATAAATATGTTCTGCGTTTTATATTTTACTCTGAATAAAGCTTTTCCGGGAAATAGAGAAGTAGCTTGAACAGAGATATCTACGAGTATATTGATGTAAAAGAAAAATGTATGAAAAAAAGAAGGAAGAATTTTATCTTCATTTTTCAAAGTCGCAAAATAAAGCTGTTTGCAATCATCTTATTTATTCGTGATTTTCTATATTTAAGGTATAGGGGAGATGGGGGCGCATGTGAACAGCTGACATAAATACAGCTTTTTCTCATAACTGGTTTAATTTCTTTAGACAAAAACTACTCAATATAGTAAACAGAACTTATTTTTACGCATAGTACTTTTTTTTACAAAATCTTTACTTTTACTTTTCTACTTTTTCACTTTACTTTTCTTACTTCTTACTTTTTTTACAGTTTTATAAATTAAAAAAATTGTCCACATGTGCCCTACTGGCGGGGTTGTTGTGAACACACATGAGGCACGAGTGAACAAAAGGAAAAATATCCTTTGACTTGATTTTTATTCTGTTTTTCATTTGTCATCATAATCATTAGTTATATTATCTGTTGAATTCACCATAAAGAAAAAAATATATATTTCTCCAGTTTCTGGGTGATATTTTTAAGCAAAATATTATAAAATGAAAATAAATAGATCGGGGGGGGGGTGGGGGGTGGAGGGAGGCTTAGATGAGTGATTAAATATTTTTGCAGTGAAATAAAAAATAAAGAAGTAAATTTGAAAAAAAAAATAAAGCTTTTAAATTTTGCTTAGGGGAGATTTTAGGGACGGAACATTTATATAATAGTTATCGGAAATCTGCCGAAATACAAATATTTAACTTCTTTTGATTTTGAAAGAGGTGGGGGTGGCCTACAATCGGAATTTTACGGTAGTTGTCAGTTTAAACATTTTATTTTCTTAAAATATTACTAATATCTATTTCCATTGTAAGCATCATAAAGAACATAGCTGTTTTAGAGATGGAAGTAAACCATCATTGCAAGTTTGTAGCAAATGAAATAGACAAATTTGCAAAGTCGTTTAAACGTAATATTTTTGTATTAACAATGCATAAAAATATTATGTTAAAGCATTTAGTAAAGTAATACATAACACTTATTGCATTTTAGAAAGCATTAAATTTATTTAAATTGCAATTGAACGTAAATGAGCTAGTTGCTCTTTATGCACTTGCTGACAGATGTATTTGTGGAAGTTTCAATACAAAATCAATTTTGTATGGCGGAAATGTCTTCTGTTTCAGGAAATTATAGATATTAGAGCTGATATTATTTCTCATGGAGTTAACTGAAAGGAATAGAATCACAAATGATTATTGGGGCTTTTATGAACTGTTCCTATCTGCCACCAAGTAGTCTGTTCACAAGTACCCCATATAGCTGCTAGAGTTAAGTTGATAATCATTAACATTTCTCAATTTTAGAAGACAAAAATTTTTATAAAAAAATTATTAGTACTCATAGTATAGGTTAAAACATTAAAATAAAAATAAATGAATAAATAAATAAAGTTATTCGCTTATCAAGTTGGAACTGAGATTTTATTTTTGAGATCTATAAACAGTGTTTTGGCTACTGAAGACAAACAAAATGTCAAAGAGCTTGAAAGAAAATTTACCATATGTCTACACGTGCTGTCATCTTTGGAAATTTTTTTGAAAAAAAAAAAAAAAAAACATATAATAACTATTGAAAAATCGCGATGTTCACATCTACCCCATGTTCACATGTGCCCCCTTCTCCCCTAGAATTAAGTTCTCCTTAATGTGAGTCTACATATTTATGTTCAAATGTCTAAATTTTCAATAAAACTACATAATATTTACTATGTTATTCAATTTGCTAAACAAACTCAATCATACAAACAAAATCTCACTTATACACATACCTGCTTCATTGACTATAAAATTTATGCCATTTTTCTTTCGGATAAAAGCTTTCAATGTTACCAGCAGTATGTTTGAGGTTTGTCCTGTTACTGAAATTCACACTTCTAGATTTGAATAAAAACATTTCTGTAACATTTAAAATTGAAAAATATCCATTCTTTTCGTAGAAAATGAAGAATTTGTAACCTGCAAGTACACTGGCCTCCAAAAGTTAAGGTACAGGGACTGGGTGCTTTCGATTGTATGTTATTGTGCCTGTGAAAAATTCAAAAGTTTTTTGCTTATAGCATAGAGTTTTCAACCAAATTTAACACAACTTTCCGAAAACTTGCCAAAGAATAATAGCAAAAGTATACTGCAATTAAAACGTGAATATATTGAATGTTTGATTAGATATGGGCATTTTTATGAGATAATTTTTAACTGCGCATGCGCGGAAGATTTCAAAATTTTTATTTCATAATTTGGTAATCAGTATTTTGGGGCAACTTTTATAAAAAGTCCAGTCAAATATCGCTAAAATTCACAAAGATAGGGTCGATATAGTGAGTTGTTTCCTAAAAATAGCTTTATTATAAGGGATTTTCCACAACTTTTCAATCAGCTCGCTATATCTTTCTAAGTTTTCGCAACATTTAACTGGACTTTTTATAGAAGTTGTCCCAAAATACTGACTACCAAATAATGTAATAAAAATTTTGAAATCTTCCGCGCATGTGCAGTTAAAAATTATCTCATAAAAATGCCCATATCTCATCTAATATTCAATATATTCATGTTTTAATTGCAGTATACTGTTGCTACTATTCTTTGGCAAATTTGTGGAAAGTTTTGTTAAATTTGGTTGAAAACTCTGTATGCTATAAGCAAAAAACTTTTGAATTTTTCGCAGGCACAATAACATCTTCACGAATATGAGTGCTATGCTTACACAAATGCACACAAATGCACACAAACGTTGAACAGGACTGAAATAGTCATTTAATGCAGTGACAAACCATTTCCAGCATTTTCTGTTGCATAGCTGATCGCAGATATTATTTTATTATTAAATTTATTATTAGCCTCCTAATTGTCGGCCCGACTAAATCTTCACCAAGAAATATGAAATCAAACAGGTTCTTTCCATCCCAGAAGTTCAAAAACAATTCGCAAATAATTTTTGTAGATATTCGACAAAACGTGTGTAATCGAAAGCATCCAGTCTCTGTGCCTTAACTTTTGGAGGCCAGTGTATACTAAATAGGCTGTTGTTTGCTAATGCCTAGAGTAGCTCACAAAAGATGAGTTTAAACTTTTAATCTAATATATGCACTCTAAATGTTTCCATTTTACACAGATTGGTTCCTTATGTAACAAACGGAACTCAGAATAGAAAGAAATGCTGCTTAGGAGATGGGAGTATGAGTTGGGGTATAGTCAATGAACAATGTTTCTAATGATGATAAATAAAATAGAGGAGAGTTTGTAAAAACGGGCACAGGTGTAAATATGGGCACCCCTCCTGAAGTGGCCATTGGAGGTTCTGAAGACTGGCGGCTAGGATTGTACATGATGCCACTTGTTGATATAAGATAATAGAGGGATGTTGAAACCATTTTTTCAAATACTGTTAATGCAGCGTGAGTTATTGTGCGAATTGGAGTTTGTTCGGGACTGCAAACTTTTGACAGGTATCTGGAATCGTTTCCTTTTCATATCTTTATGGTTAGTTTAAAATAATTTCAGCGTGATATCTTTCTTAGTTGGGGTTGGTGTAAACATAGGCACCCTTTCTTGGTGTAAATATGGGCCCTCTCTTTTTTCGAATTAACTTGATATACAAGCGCATTAAACTCTAGCTATTCTAATAGCTGAGGCTGATGAAACATCGCAATGTTCCCCGGGAACTTTAACTGTAGTTGGTCTACATATCTCCTGTCCCCAACATGAAGAAGAGAACCTCTACTCTTTGACTCAAAGTGGCAAGGTTCAGCGTTATCAATGGATCACCATGCAAGGATCAGTTGATCAAGTCGCTTGACAAAAGTGCTCTCAAGAATACATCCTTGAGTTTACCCGGAGTAAGAGACCGATCAGGATTCACGGGTGGGAAGAAAAAGGCCTTCAAAAAAATCGACCCACGAAATGATACTATTTATCATCGGACTGATCACTGACCCTCCCTTTGTGAACGGTGACGATGATATGAACCTGGATATCAACGATGGGGCTAAACCAGTCTTGATTGATGCAACTTGCAACTTTTGGGATGGAAAGCTCTATGAAAACACTCGCAGAGAAGTGTGGATTAAATGTGCTATATGCCAAATGTAGGCATACTTAGATTGTGCTAGGTTGAAAGAACCAGTTATGTTTTTGATTTCTGAATTTTTTTTTTTTTTTTTTTTTTTTTTTTTTTTTTTTTGTAATAAATAAATTTTCTACCATTTTGTATTGTTCTATCCTGTTTAAAGACATTTTAAACTGTTTTTTTGTGAGCTTTTTAGAGGATATTTCACCTCATTTTTTCTGGTGTTTTTTCAAAGCTTTTTGTAAATCTTCGTTTTTGAACTAAAACAATTGATATTAATCATTGTTTTGCATCCTCTCGTTTAATAAACTTGTTATAGTCGTTGATGAAGGTCAAAAATCTAAACCGCTTTGAAATGAAAGTTACTTTAAGTCAAAAACAAAAGAGGGTGCGCTTATTTACACGTTTTTCTTTATACTTTTCAATAAAAACATAAGACGAAGAGCGATATTTCATCTTGATTCAATCATGAAATACACAATAAGAACTTTAAAAAAGCTCCCCGTTTTGCTTAAAAGGCGACTAAAATAATATGATAGATGTTACAAGTCAAAAATACACATTTTATTTAAAATTTCATAGTACTTTTGTCCTGAAATGCATACTTTAGGCATCGTCACAGAATATTTTTATAATTAATTTGCTGTTCCATTCATACAAATTTGTCACTTTGTTTGAAATGGGAGAGTCAAGAATTATTAGGGAGTTGGAAGTAGAAGTAGTAGCACTCTGGATTAAACTTATGTACAGAAAAATATTTAACAGTAGCTCCATTTATTTCATTACATCACGTTGTTCACATACGTCAAGAGTTAGTCTTGCTGCTTTGCCCTGCTTAGGAAAGCTTAACTATTTGATTTTTTCTATTCCATAAACCTAAACGTATTAGTAATTTGTAAATTTTGCATATAGCTTTTTGTAAGATATCATTTTTCGCATGGTGTACTTTTATTTACTTTAAGTGATAGGAATTTAATTGTAACTATAATGTAAAAATTTGTGGAACTGAAAAGGGCCTCATTTTGCCTGTGCCTCGTGCCATTTTTGCTAAACCAAACTCAATATTGTCTGAACAACCGAACATATTGTCTCATGCTCTCCTGGAGTTCGCACAGTCGGTTGTTCAGTGGTGTAAATCGGCACTTGTAAGGGGGTGGCTGTTTACAAGTACGCCAATGGTTACCACCGGTTCTCGGCTGTTCGCAGGCTTCGACGGGGGTAGAGGACCGAGTCACTCAGCAATCCGCATGAGCTGCCTACCGGAGGACAAAGCTTAACGACTCCAACCAATGGGAAAACAGCTCCATATGTACTTCGTCACCACCAAGTTATGAACACCATCTATATGATTCCTGCCCAGTATAATTCTGGGCTCCATTTTTGTTGGAGATTAAGCGGAGAGGTTTATCTTCCGTAGGCGTTTCGTAAGCGTTAGTGGTGACTTGACACATATGTCATTTTTATTTTTAAATGCGTAGCTGGAAAGTAGAAGTAGTTGTGTTTCGGATTAAATTTGGGCAGAGGAAAATATTTAATTTTACCATTAATTTTAATCTGTCACTTTGCTCAAGTTTTGAGGATATTTAACCATATATTGGTAATATTGTATGATAGGGCGTCGTTATATACTTGATTTGTGTTACTCATGATTTCAATGGATTCTCTAATAGTGGATACTTAGTATTTAGATATTGGGTATATAATTTTTGCTTGAACAAAATATATTGTGATAGTTTGATTAAAGCTTAAGCGTGCGGAGCTGTGGATTGATGACAAAATTTTATATCTGCTTTACGTTCTTTGATGCCGTGCAGGATCTCCCGGAGTTACTGTCGTGAGAGGTTTCGAACAGTGGCTAACTGATACGCTCCCTGTGTCAGCTGGCTCATTCCGCAAAGCCCCTTGTAGCTGGGGCAGTTGGGAGCCGACTACAAGGTGGGTGGTGAATGGAGGTGTCCCCATTGACCAGAGAGAGGCCAGTGTGGTACTGGTTACCCGACGTTGCGCCATTTCTCCTGGAAAGATGCCGGCTGTCAGGTCCATTTCCAGGATCCGCACCCGCTGGCTAATGTGACGGCGCCTCGAATTTCAGACGAGCTCTCGGTCGACCCAGGTCCTGCATGTCTGTGTGTTACTGAAGTTTACTGCGCCCTGTGGTGAGGACCTACCAATGCCACAAAACTAACTTTCGAACAAATAACAGGTAGCGTTCGCCATTGCAAGGGGAGCGGCACTCGTGCCTAGGTACCATGGCGGCCCTGAGGTAAGGTAGCGGGGAAAGGGCATTTGCCGATCTCGCGTGGCTTCCCCGTCTAAGGACGGGGTCGAGTTGTGGGAGTCGGCGAAACTCCAGACCCTCCAACCACCTAGCTAGATGGAGTCTAATCCATTAGGGAGGGGCTTTCAGTGTCCTCCCGGGTTTGCTAACGGCACCTAGTGTGATCTCTCATGACTCCTTGCGTTGAGGCGCGAGAGGTTCCGCACGTCTTAACCGGGAGATCGGCGAAAATCCCTAACCAAGCGATGTCTGTGTTGTCAAGAGAAAGTTTCCTCGATTCCTCGGGGTCCGCAAGTAGAACGTTCATCTCCTATCGGCTGTCTCTCAAAAATGTCTTTTCTCAGTAATTGTAGTTGAGACCTCCGTAAGCAACTCTCTCTCGGGAATCCTTGGCATCGGCTCATGGCCCAGACGCCTTTGGAGGTGTTCGGTTAGTGCGGGTTGCTGGAGTGCACAGGGAGGGGCACCAATAGAAGGGGCTATTCGGCTCTTACGGATGGGTGGTGAGAAGTGTCGCAATCGAATGATCGTCTCTTGTTTTGCCTGCGTGACGTGCGTTGGGCAATGCGCAAGCCAAAACCGGCGCTCTCGTGAGAGGCGGCCTTCGGACCGCCAGGATCGAGGGCTACAAGGGCTTAACTGGGCCCAGGACAGGGGAGTGGGACCCCTGCTTTATGTTCTTTGATTCTTTCTTTGAGTTTTCTTTTTGTCATTCCTATGTATTCCATTATTCTATTGCTACCAGTTTTAAAAACAATACCATATGCACCAGCCAATTTATCTTTCGGTGTCGGATCTATTTTCGTACAAATTAACTTTTTAATTTTTCTTGGTGGACAAGCTATTAAATTTATATTGTGTTTCAGTAAGGCAAATCTTAACTTTTCGTAGAGACCAAGAATAGTTAAACTTTTTATATATCACTTCTTTATGGATTACTTTCTTGATATTTTCATGAAATCTGAATTCATAGATAAGTTGGTTATAAACATGAGGTTTGTTGGAAAACTGTTTTCTTCAGCGATATCTCTAATGGTATTAAGCTCTTTCTCTAAGTATTTATCTGAACATACTTTAAAAGTTCGTCTGACGTTAAATTTGTAAGCTGCAATTTTATATAAAAATGGTGATTAAATATTATATGGGATCGTGTTACTTGATCTGATCGGTCTCTTATAAATAGTTTTGTCAATGTTGAGGTTTTCGTTATTTTTATTTAAATTAACGTCGAGAAAAGGTAATTTTCGATCTTTCTAAATTTCAAGAGTGAGTTTTATATTTTCATTAAACTCATTTATTACTATCTTCTATCTACAATAGAAGAAAGTATTGAAATTTTTTTCAACTTCAGGTTTTCGACATGTTTACACGTTTTAGGGGTCAGAGATCCCAATAACATTTTTATAGAAAATGTTTGTCGGTCCGTATGCCCGTGTATCGCTATTGTACCATAAAAAATTGTTTGACGCTATGCATAGAATTAAACCAAATTTTTTTTTTAGTTTTAGGCCATAGCAAGAATGTCCTCCCTGAATTTGAAAAACTTTAGACGGAAAGGGGTGCGGTAATAGTGATTTTTGTGCCATCATCATTATCGTACCATCAAAAAGTGTATGAAATTATGCATAGAATTGAACCAAATCTTTTGTGTATATTTTTGGCTATGCCAAGCAGGTCCTCCTTGAATTAGGAACTATTCCGCCAAAAGGAAGCACTGTAATAGCGGTTTATGTATAATTTTCTTGATTTTTCGCAGTTCTATTGTGCACCGGGGACTCGTAAAATGACGGGAACTTCGCATCATGATAAGCCGGCTATTCGCGAGCAGCTGATGTAGAACAGAATAACGGAAAACTATCTAATATATATAAAAAGCAGTGTAACGCATCCGGGGTCGTACCCATTGATCTTACCAGTCTCCGATAAGATGGAGCCACGTTAGGCTTAATTACGATTTGAGATGTGTAAGAGAGAACTTATCTGCCTAAATACAAATTTTTTCTATCTGAAATCCTTTCTGTTCAACATAATTTATTCAAAACTAACAAAATTTGAATGATTTTCGCAGTTGAAAATAAATTTCAGAACCCGAGTTAAAAGCATACATTAGCGCAAAACGTCAACAAGCGGTAGCGAGTCATTCACTTGATTCATTGAAAAAGAATTAAACCATGGAGGTATACTTCTCTTGACGCAAACAACTTCTATAAACAAATTAACTATGGTCTCCCGATCTGTCGAGAAGAACAGATCCACGCTCCCTCCCGCACTAGAGAATCACGTTGTCAACAAGGTCGAAACTCGAAACGGTTGCAAAACTTCGGTTCTTAGGCGGTCGTTTTCAAAGTGCAAATGGCAAAAAGCTTCGTTGAAAGGAATGAAAAAGGATACCAATTGCTATTTTTATTCACAGGTAAGTTTTATGAATGCTTTTCACTGTTTCCTAAAAATCTTAATTTTTCAGATATTTATGTAGTTTTTAAGAGTTGTAATACAAAGAAGAAAAAATTGTTAATGCCTGTTTTTAATTGTAGGACTTTAATATATGTCTGTCTAAAGTTTAGCTCAATATTCCGAGAATTGTTCGTTATTTATTTATTTACTGCAAAAATTAGTTGTGTTATACTTAAGAATAATTGATAGTCAGTCAGAAGAGTGTAAACGAAAATAATAATATGATCGACTTCGCTTTCTAAATTTTTCATCGATATCTGATAGCAAAACAAACCAAGGGGGGTGAGTTTACAATATCAGCAGAATGTCTTACGTGTATTTAAAGATAACTTAATGTGAAAGCATGAAATTTAAATAAATAACCATGAATACTATTTTACATATTTATTTTAGCATAAAAAATTATTTATTATATATTGCATTTAGACTATTATTTTTATTTATATTTTTCATTTATTATTTATATTTAAATGAAAAAGAACATATGATTATGAAAAGATCTATACATACTAAAATTATAAACTATAAAGCTAACATATGTATTCCATTCTCTAAAAATTTTATATAGTTTATATGTTATTTTCAAAAATATTATGTAAATACATATAATAGTCTATAATTTTATAATAATTAGTTGTATAAATAAATATTGTATAAAAGAACAAAATTACATTGATAAAAAAAAATATTTAAATAATAATAATAAAGAAACATTTATATGACTGATAAAACTAAAGTTTGAAGAGGTAGTATATATTTAAAGACATTTAGTCAAATTCATTTAAATAAGTTGAAAGGGGAGCAGCTAATTTTAGTCTGAATATTTTTTAATGTTACATGTTTTTTGAGTAAAAAACATTTTGTAGAGTTATTAAAAAAATAGGCATTAACCATGTTGGATTCTTCTTTGTATTACAAAAATTTAAAAACTACATAGATATATAAAAAAATTAAGGTTACGAAACACTAAAAGGCAGTTATAAATCTTATCCTTGAATAAAAATGGCATTCGTCTTTTGCTTACAAGTTTTATTGGCAGATTTGAAACGCACTGAGACTTTCATTTCTTTAAAATTAAAAAATTTTTTTGGGGGGAAGGGAGGGGAGAGGGGGGGGGGGCGATAAAAATACAGTTTCAAAATGTTATTTAAAAAATTATTAATTATTGATAGAATTATTTCAATAGTTGCAGCACAGGAGACTTTTTTTTTAAACTCAGAGTTTTATTGCATATTTGTTAATTTTTTGTTTTATTAAGGAATCTTAATTTTGTTATGGTATAATAGACTGAAAGTCTGGTTTACACAGAAGTATTGTAAATGCTAATAGTGTGTATATTAGAACACAAACTAGCCAAACTTTGCTCATCTAAATGCTTCCATATTGTCAATTATTTGTATCAGTTTTTTCAAATTTTAAGTGAAAAACACAATTTTTACCCACCGTCCTAGAACAGGCATTTACACTGGTTGATTTTAATAAATATCATGATCGGGATTAAGTCGTTTTTACTCCGATTAATTGACAGGAGCAGAAATTTAAGATGAAAGTCAAAGTTGGTATAGTATTGAAATAATAATATTAAAGTATTGACAATTGTAACTACATTTTGAAATATTAAGATGTATTAGAAAAAAGTTTTAGGATTTACACATCCAACAAGTTTTATCAAGGAAAAGGTGTAATTCATGTAAAATATGCTGCCAAACAATAAAAATATCGTCTAGGAATCTGTACCATAATCTCGACTTAAAATGAAAGTCTGTTAAAATCCACATTTCCAACGGATGTATAGTAAAGCGAGGAGAGTCTGCGCACCTTTCAAAAGAATAATAATAAAAAATCTAAATATTAATATTTTGCTAAACTATGCATGAATAATTTTGACTTCATTTGTTTTTTATGCATTTCCATTGTTATTTTGTTGTTATACTGTAAATTAATAGAACAGTAGTAATAAAACCAAGAAAACTATTTTGCGCAATCTCTCCTTACAGGTTAGGAGAGAACGCGCACATGGGTAGGAGAGATTGCACACATATGTAGAAGAGATTGTTATTAATAACTACAATTAAATTGTTAACAATAATAATTACACTTAATTGACATTTTGTGAGTAAATATTTTTGTATTAGGAGTGAATATTTCAACCAAATGTTTAAATAATAAATAAAAGAAATAATTTTAACAACAGTTAAAATTTTTAATTTAAAAAGATTAAAATATCAGAAAAAGCAAGCCTTACTAAGATTACAAAAAAACATTCACCTAGTAGATAACATGTTTAACTCGAAAATTACTTCATTTCAATTTCCATAGTTTCATTGTATTTTGTTTGCTAACCGAAGTTGTCGTCGTCCACAATCGATGCACTTATTATTGTAAAACGTGCATCTTTCGTGCAATCACCTGCAACAAGCAATACATTGAATCCAGTCAGTTGTCGAAATTGTCTCCTGGTACAGTTCCTGATACTCAGTGCACTCATCCTCATTGACCTTCGTTTTTTTCCCTTGAGTTTTTTTTTATCCCACTTTTTGTAAAAGCACCTTATCTTCAGCTCTTTTTTTTGTAGCGGCATCTTTCTTAAATCTTTTTTCATATATATTTTGTGGATCAGTAACATTAGTTGCACTCTGTTTCCTTTTGATTTCGATGGCATTACACTACTTGGAATGGGTGAAAACTTTTCCAAAACATTGTATTGGAAAATTTATTTTAGTTAACAAAATTAATTTATTAGCAAATTAATTGCTCGTAAATTAAATATATATATATATATATAATTAAATTATTAACAAATATATTATTAATTTATTAACAAAATTATTACATAAAATTTATTTAATAACAACTGCATTATTAATTTATTAATAAAATTTTTATCTGCAAAAGTATTTTTTTTTTTTTTTTTTTTTTTTTTTTTTGCAAATTAATTTATTGCCAAATTTAGTTTTGATAATTATGTGTTTTTCCGAAATTATTTCAAAATTGATTCATTCATATGTTTTACGCGTAATTTGCAATTCATACAAATTTATCAATAAGCTGTGTTATCTCTCCTAGCACTTAAACTTATGGGGAAATGCGCCATCTCTCCTAAGTAGCAGATGCGCAAACTCTCCTATTTTGGTAGGAGAGATTGCGCAGTCTTTTATTTAAATACGGCCACTTCTAAAATGAATTTCTGGTGTTCGCATACTTAGTCCAGGTTAGTAGTTTATAAGAAATTGTTTAAGTTCAAAATATTTTGTATTATTGACGCTCTATAAAAATTCTGACGAACAGTTATGAAAATTGAAGCATTTACTTTGGAAAAAATACCAAAATAGCACTGCTTTATCTAAGACGCTTGGAACAATAAATATGCACATTCATGTAGGCACTGCACTAATGCTGCTGTACAACTACCTGGAGTCGCTGGGCGCGCACTCTACTCCTTCCCGTCGAATCTCTTTGTGCGCAATCTCTCCTACCGCGCGAACTCTCCTCGCTTTACTATAATTTAATTTCGGTAAAACGCCCAAGATAAGACAACCCATTGGAGCTCACTGTAATTGTTTATGATATCTTCCGTTAAAAATAAAAACAATATTATCGGTAATGAGGTTTAAACCTGATTTTATCGTGTTTTTTATATGCATGTTTGATTCTGGTCCTCTATTAAGATTGTTTCCAATGAAAGATTTGATTTCTTGCACAGTAATCGAGGGTTACAATGATACGATATCCAAACCTGCAAGTATGCTTTTTCCGGTATCGAATAAGTCAACTTAAGTTTCATTTACTATTCAATAACCTACGCATGTATATTTTTTTCCAGAAAAAAATCTGTTTGTGCATATTATTTCTATAAACAACAAGTATGCTTTCAAGGATTCTAAATTACTAAATTTTCATTTAAAATTTTATGAGTTAGTAATAAATAAATTTCATTTTTTTACAGTTCATTATTTGAAATAAAACAAAACTCTGCGATTTGATCTTTAGTGTATTAAAATGTTTAATAGAGTTGTCTGTTACTTGTTTTATTTATTTTTTTCATATGTTAGATTCCAGAACGATAAATATTATACCTAATATATCTAAGTTATATTTGAACTAAACGTTTTTCAAATTATCTAGAACTTTCAATAAATGAAATATTTTTAAGAAGATTTCGAACAATTTTAAAAAGCAATAAAAATCTTATGTTAAATAGCAATAAGAAATTTTCAGATATTAAAAAAAATCCTACTGCAAACTTTTTTTCTTAAGGCAATCACGTTCGTTAATATCCTGAAGTCCGTTATATCCTTTACTTTACATCCATTTTTTTACCTCAAGCTATGTGTGTTATTATTGCATTTAACTTTTTTGTGTATAAATTCATTTTTTACTACCGTGGTAAAATAAAATTGTTAAAGTTTCTGTTATTTTTATCGAGGAAGAAACATCATGCAGCATGATAATATAATAATCCTATCATAAGTACACTATAAAAAAATCTGAAGCTCTAAAGATGTAAAGTGACTGGAATCTGCATGCTTATACTAAAATTTTATCTGTACACTGTACAAAACAAAAGATGTAAATCTACAAAGCTATTTTTTGTAGAGCTGTAGAAATCTGTAGCTTTACAAAATAATCTTCTAAAATTACAGTAACCTTACTAAAATTTTATCTGTAACTCTGGTTGCAGTTACATAAAAAGTTCAAGGAATCCCAGTTTCCTAAGAAATTCTTAGTAGACTTCCAGATTTTTTGATTTACGGTGCAAAAGTGTATCTGTTACATGAATTTTTTACAATCTTCTAAAATTACAGTAACCTTACTAAAATTTTATCTGTAACTCTGGTTGCAGTTACATAAAAAATTCTAGGAATCCCAGTTTCCTAAGAAATTCTTAGTAGACTTCCAGATTTTTTGATTTACGGTGCAAAAGTGTATCTGTTACATGAATTTTTGTTGTTGCCGTTTCATAAAAAGCTCTAAGAATCCCAGTTTCCTAGAAAATTCTTAGTAACCTAGTAGATTTTTTTTTTACAGTGATATCAGATATATGAGTAATCATACATATCTATATTATAAAGGACAAACGTGCCCGTGCGTAACGCTGATGTTATTGAGCGAATGGCAACACTTGACGGTGAAATTTCGGTTTTGAAACTTTGCTACTGTAATTTTTAAATTTTTAAAATTTCTAAACATCGCACGTTTTTAATTTTAAGACCGTCTTTTAGGGAAAAAATCAATTTTCAAATGCAATTTCTTTGAAAAGCGTAATTTAATTGAGTGATTTATGATGGCTTTTAAAATAATGTTTAACCATGAATTTATTTAATCTGTCTTCATTGCGTGTAGGCTCTATTACAAGATGACCCATTTGCATTTAAAAGAATGTAAATAGTTCAGCATTTGTCTCTGGGTAATTTTTCATAGTGAAATTAAAACTTCATCAATCTATTATATTAAAAGGTGACTGTCCGTTTGTATTTCATCGCTATACCTCCTGGATTATAGAACGTTGGACATTCAAATTTACGGCAGTTATCCGCATGGATCCGAGTATGTCAAAACTGGTCTTAGAATTTTAAATGTGAATTAATTTCCGAGTTATTAATTTTTTCGTAATTTTTGATGACATTTCTGTAATAATGGCAACTAAATTACTCCATTTTTTTAGAAAAAAGAAAACGAGAGGGATTATTAAAGTTCTTTGCTTGACATCATTTTCAAATTGAAATGAACCTTTTTTTTTAATAGATAGTGAAAATAATATTGTGATTTCATTGTATTTTTCAAGAAATATAAATTTAATTTCACATATTCAATTAGGAACCAGTTTATTTTAAGAAACAAAATGAAATCGTCTGTAGACTGGAACATTAAGAAAAATTCCATTGACGTAAAAAGAAAAACAATCCATCGTAGATTTCTTAACTTAATTTAAAGAAGATAAACATATTTTCAACTATTTTCTTAAGATGGCGATTAAAACTTTATACAAGGGCGGAAAATCAAAATGTTTTAAGCGAGAAAACTATATTTTTCTAAGTTATTTTAATTCATAAATATAAAAAATGCTTTCGCTAAAACAACGTCAGTTTTGCGTAAGTTCACCCAAATGAAGTAATTTTTAACAGCTCCGAAATTAGAAAACAAATCTTGGAAGAATGAGAAGCTTTTGGCAATAAAGTTAAAGAATATTTGCATTTATATTGGGAAAGCTTTTGACTTAAATTGTAAATATAATTTATTATTTGAAAAATTGTATTTAATAAAATTTAGACTGTATAACTATGTACCTTCAAAATTTACAATAAAGTTCGATTTCATTTCACCACAAATCGAATGATCTCATGCAACTAAATCGCAACATATCGGGTTGCCATGCCACTAGTGTATATACAGAGGAAAAAAAGATAGATACATGCATAGAAATATAAGAAGAAGAACCTTATACTTTCGAATATTTTGAAGTAAATTTTAAGTATGCTAAAACATTTCTTTTATAAGTTTCGCGTACTTTTCATTACATTTTTAACAAAAAACAGGCGTCATTAATTTATTCAAGGTTGAACAAGTACCCGTTCTGAAAACGCTTTTGTTTTACATTGCATAAAATAAATTAAAACTCCTATACAACTTTGTTGGATATTTTGCAGAAAATCTTTCGAATAGTTTAAAAGCATACTTGCAGAGCAAATTTTATAGTAATTCAATAATGCGAAAATACTTTCTACATTTAGTGATTTATTTTTCTTATTTTTTTATAAACAAACTTTTCTTTTAATTCTACTAATAAGTTAATTATATTGGTCCCTTCTTTGTGGTGTGGAAGTATTATTACATTCTATTTACTTTACTTTTTTAAAGATTTTCTCCAAGAAAAATGTTATTTACTCTACATGGGTAAGATAAATGTATTGCTTTTAATATAATCTTTGATTTAAAATAAATAAAAACCGAATTTATAGATTACACACAATAACAATGTATAAATGTAAATGAACGTGATTAATTCAAAAACAAATCGGAAATTGTACGTCAAGCGTAGCAAATAAGGTGCGTTCGTACTATAACTACTTTTATAAATATTTAGATCTTGGTGCAATAGCTGTTGTACTCTTATGCAAAAATGCATTAATGCAAAATTTATTACGATTATATACAGTGTGTCCGTAAAGTGATGGTGCACTTTTGACGGTTCAGAGGAAATCAACGGAACAAGATGGAAATGTGAAATATTCAGGAAAACAGAAAAACTCTCCAAGTTTCATACCTGTTCAGTGCAGTTTTATGTTACCTCCATTTGTTGCCCTACACACATCTAAACGATATTCAAGTTATCCCCACACACAGTTACGGACGTCTGGAGTAACATAGTGAATAATGTCTGTGTTTCTCTGTTGCAAATGGAAGCCACATCGAACTGCACTAAACAGATATGAAAACAGGAGAGTTTTTCTTTTTATTTGGTGATGTTTTCACATTTCCATCTTGTTTCTCTGATTTCTTGTAGCCGGTGATAAGGGTTTTATGATTTTACGGACACATTGTATATTAAATTCTGTAATATGGAAATGAATATGACTCCATTTTAAATAGGAAGTAATCACCATGGCAATCTATTCCTCATTACCTATCATGGGATATCATTGAATTAATTGCCTATGATAAGATTTTAAAAAATGAAGAAAATTTTTATTAATATATTTTTAAGATTTGATACGATTTTTACAAAATTCTGCAACGATTATGTATGTTAAATTTCAAACCATTCGGTTGGGTAGCTTTTGCGCTGTTGCATGCGGACAGATGGACAGACAGACGAACGGATTAGACGACGACTATAGGTGCCACCTATAAATATAATTACAAACGCACCTAATTATGAAACTGCACGTCAAAGAAGATTAAATAAAACTTTATTATGCTTTGGAGCGAACATTTATTAGAGCATTTACTTGATAGAAAAGTGAATAAATATGCTCAAGTATTCAAGTATATTTTTTATTCATGCGTACTTATTACTGTATGCCAATTCTAGTATCTTTCTATGATTAAGGTTTCAGTTGTTTTTTCAATAGTGAGTTTGCTGCACTTAGTTGAATCAAAATTAAGAATAACGTGTCAGTAGGCTTGCAAGGTAACCCCAGATACTGGTTAATTCATTCTTGAAGAAAATGATAAATATAGAACTTAACTACGAAGTCCTCTCTCGCGAAAAAAATGTTAAAAAGAGTTGTTTTCTCAGCATTTGCGACATGTTTACAAGAACTGCTAACCACAGAATGAGAAAATGTTACATTTTTCTAAGAAAATTATGAATCAAGGTATTCCTCTAAATATTGCAAACGTAAGTGTAACTCTGAAGTTTTACAATCTAATATTCTGAATTTGCGCAATATGTAAAACATTCAATAAAATATGCTAAAACATGCTTCATTTTATCGTTATTATTAAAACAATTTCAAAACAGTATTATAAGTAACAGATATTTTCCATTATAAATTTGTTATGGTTCTAGTGAGATCGAGAAGTATTGTATGATTTATTAAAATTGCGAGTCTGTAAAAATATATTTTAAAATGTTTGTGGATATTTATGTATGATATATTTATTACATTTCAGTAGTATATTTTCCGTTCAAATTTACATTATAACTATATCAATAAAATGTTTTCTTTCACAAAGAAGCAAGTCCAAATCAATTTAGTCACCTGTAAAATTTTGTAATCTATAAGTTGTACGCTGAGCGGGGAAAGATACTGGAATACCAGAATATTTACAGACGAATCATCTCATAGACATTTCTGATTGCTTTTTTAATATTTAAAAGTTAAGAAAAAAATACATACAGAATCCAGAATATTGTCAACTACATTAAGTTTTACATATGGAATTCAAAGAAGCAGCTTATATTCAAAGACTAACAGTTGGCCTAAAATTAATAATTGTGGGTTTAAGGACATAGTATCGTAACAGCTTAGACATTTACAACCTCCCGATGTCATGTTTTCAGATTTCAAGACTATAGATTCAAGAAACGCGAAATTTATATGAATGTGCGAATTATTAAATGTAACGTTGAGAGTGAATTAGGATTTTGTTTCCATCTGTAATTTTTTATGGTTATTTGGAACCCTAAACACAGATCTTCGGAACGAAAAGTCAGTAAAAAATTGCGTCATTTTCATGCAATTATAATAGGTTTTTCTTTCTTCTCTTTTTTCAGTTTTTTTTAGTTTTTGAAAGGAAATGTTCGTTTGTGACTTTTTCTGCACTCGTGAAAGCGATCCACCATTCTGTGTTTATGACCATTGTAAACGGTATATTTGAAATGTATGTAGTATTTAAAATAAAAAGGTAAAAGTTAAATGTAAGAAGATTGTGTATGCCAATATTATTATTTAAATACGATTTTTAACCGGCTTAAAAGTATTTAAGGTTAAGTGAACATCAATATGTTTTCTCAGCCTGAGTATGTGCTTAAGTTACCTTCAACTTGACGCTAATGTAATCATGGGGAAATTCGTAGTGTATGCATGGAAGGAGGCATGGCATGTCTGGAGTAGCATGGAATGACATGCTACTTCCAGAATCTGGTGGTTCTATATTGGTAAGAATAACTTCAATAATGTTAAAATAAAGTGTTTTATTTCTTCCTGTATTAAAAATAGTTTTCAATGTGTTATTAAGCAAATAAATGCACCGTTCCAATTCTTGACTTAAACACTAATAAACCGTGGTTTACTTGTTTACCTCTTATGTGACCATTGATCTGGTATTATTTTCGTGATGCGTTATCAGAGGCTCATCACATGAATAGATGAACTCCAAATGTATTTTAAAGAATTAAATAAAATATTATCAAATATTTCCTTATAAGAATTTTAGATAAAAAGCTAACAAAAATAAAATACATTTTTTGAAAAACTATATCTCATTTCATCTCTTTATTGAAGGTTGAGTAGTTGAGTGTTGAAGAATAAGTTTCATAATTTTGCGTGTTGGTACTTGTTCGATATTTTTACGGGAAGAAATAAATGTATAACCAAAAAAAAAATTTATATAAATGACATGCATCTATTTTTGATGACATCATATTCCTCGTGGTACTACGGCAAAAATTCTTGGACATTATCTATTTCCAAGCCTCTGCTTAATGCCTACAAATAAATTTCATTGACGAATTTTTTACTTCATTTCTTTATCATGTTTTGTAAGATAATAATTTACAATACGTTTTATAAAATTTTATTGTGATATTAATAAGATGAAAAATACATATCTTTTTATTCTTTATTTTTACAAAAATTATTTTTCAAAAAAAGCTTTTGTGTAACTGTAGATTTATAGTAATATTGTCTCCCAAAATGAAGATGCACGAGCTTTAAAACTCGATAACTCAATAATTACGCTATTGTAAAGATGGAATCAGTGGTATACTTTAAACGTAGCTGTTAAAATTTGTGTACAGTAATATTAAACATAGATCTAATTTTCGACAGCAACTAACGCTCAGTTCTAAGGAATTACAAAGATACTGAAAATACGGAATGTCACTTACACGTTATGAAAATGATTTTCTGAGCTCATTTCCATGGATAACTCTAATTTTGCAACGTTTCGAGTATATTGTACAGTAGGGTGGTCACAAGTAACATGGGGAAAAATGTTTTTAACGTTTTCTTCGGGGGGACCCTCCTAAAAGTTGCCAATTAGTTAGAAAATGAGATTGGCAAAGTTTCAGCTCAAATAAATAATATTAACCCGTGCCTCATCGAGGTTGAATTCTTGAAAATTTGCAATTTTTGGCAAAAAATTGTCGTTTTTCTTTCCTTACGTGAAAAATATTTGTCTTAGAAACCTGATTATTGTTTTATTTCATAGAAACCGTTGCTGCCTTGAACTTTTATTCTCATGAAAACTTATATTTAATGAACATTTAGTATTTTTCAGGACATCTAGTGAACCATACCCTCAAACTCTGCATTTTTGAAACATAGGTAAAAAATGACAAATTAAAAATTTTATTACTTTTGATAATTTTTTTGTATCATTTTTATTAATAGGCAAAAATAAGTGAACAATTTTTGTAACTTTAAAAATATTTCACGAATTATAATTGATTATTATTTATCTAGTTCTGTGTCTAGTAAGAAAGAGCTTCTCGATTTGTGTTGCAGTTGAACATCTGAATTTCTCTTTTTATTGTAAGGCTATTTTTGTTATCTGTTATGGTTATCTATTTTTAGAATTGACGAAACATTCCGTAAAACCCCTTCTTCTTCTTGATATGATGGCAGAAATGTAAGATTTTTTAAATTGGCCACATGTCTCATCAAATCATCGACAGTAAGCAGCTAAGTAATTGTCATGTTTTATGTATTTTATTTTATAATATTCGCAAAATGAACAGAACGCCAGAGAAGCACCACAGACATCAACTCTGCAAATAACTGTTTCGTAAACAAAAAAACTGAGCTCATCAAAAACAAATTTTAAAATTCCCGTTTAAAGAGAACTGTTTTTCACTGGGGTGGAAAACTGCTTCACCATTTTTTGAATAAAGAAAATGTAGAATGGATAAAAGTTTTAATTAGTTGTGGGGATGAAGAACAGTTACTACGAGTTCCTCAACTTGAAAATAGTATCGGAATAATTAAGGCGAAAGCTGTATTTTCAGCAGTTGAAGAGTGGGAGGAAATTGGTAAAATCCAGGCAATATTTTTTGATACAACTGCAGTAAACACAGGTCGCCTCAGAGTTAACCTGCATTTTTCTATAGCAATTGTTAAAGTCTTCTGTATTTACCATGCCGCCAGCATAATTTAGAAAGCTATTCTTGATTGTAAAATGGGCACAATCACTGCCCCTCAGCCAGATATTAAAAAAAAAAAAAACAATTCTGATTGGGTGGTCTAAATTAAACCACAGTAAGTATACAAATGTTACTGAAGATGAAATACTAGGTATAAATAGTTAATTCAGAAGAAATTTCAAATTTTCTTACAGGAACTCTTAAAACTTAACAGCTCAGGGATGATTATAAAGTGTTTATCCAACTTTGTTTAATTTTTATAGAACTCCTTCCTGCAAAAGACTTTTTTTCAAAGCACCTGGTACTTTTAATCACGTCAGATGGATGGAGGCACAGGCCATTCATTCTCTTAAAATATATTGTTTCAGGGATCATCTTTCAATAACAAATTTAGAAAAAGAAGGTATCAGAGATATTTTCTTATTTTTAATCAATATTTATGCAAAAGTGTGCTTCAATACTTCCACTGCCACTTTAGCCCCCAATTCAAGACTTGCAAATAATAAAATCACTTGTTCACTATGGAAAATTTGATAAATAGGTTACAGACAAAGCACTTGCTAAAATGACAAACCGCCTTTGGTATCTTAACTCGGATTAAGTTGCATTTTCATTTTTAGATAATACTTTGGTAAAAAAAGTCAACATAAGCCACTTTATCTAAACCATTACCACTTCAATCCTTTCCGGCGCAGTGTCTCACGCCGGGACCACCTAATTTTAATTCCAAACTTACAAACGGCACGAAGAATATTTTAATAAAATTTTGCTTTTACAATGAAAGGTTAAAGTAATGTGATTTTAATTTCTAAAAATGTCGTTTGTAAATTCCGGGGTAGACAATCATTTCATCCTTTTACGAACAGAAATTTTCTGTGCCGGAAAGGGTTAACGTGATAGTTATAAGGGAAAATAATTTATTTTCTTTATTATGCCTCCTTTCTTGTAGCACAACTTTAATAATAAAATGCAATTGAGCATTATTTGCTCTCATTTCTATACTTCCTTTGACCTCCCCTTTTTAAAAAAAATTCTTTCAGTTTAAAATTCGATTTTTTTCCTTTTCCTTGGAATTTTTTTAAATCAAACAATTTATTGGACTTCACAAAACGAAACAAAGAAAAACAAAAGGTGGAAAGCAGATGAAATGGAATGTTACAAATTTTTTTTTCGCTTTTTCATAAAAAGTCGATTTTTAGGATTCAGGTGAAGTCTGGTCCTGAAAAATGCGCATATTTTTAAATCTATACATTTTTAGAAAAAAATGGTGAGTGGTTCTTCAAAACAAAACTTTTTTATATAAAATGAGGCCTGCATTATGTTTCTAGGTTCAATTGTATTCATTTAACGAAGGAAAAACAGCATTATTTTGCGAAAAATCACGTTTTTTTCAAACTTAAACCTCAATGAGGCACGGGTTAATATTATCCAAATGAGCTGAAACTTAGCCAATCTCATTTTCTAGTCAATTGGCAACTTTTTGGGGGGTCCCCCTGAAAAAATTCGAAAATTGATTTCTTGTGACCACCCTATTGTACAGCCTTGACTGTTGGCTATAAGTCTGACTGAGATTTCCCCGTTGAATACTTCTTATAAGGAAACGTCTCCTTACCGGGCATACTTAGAATATTTTGAAAAAATACTAGTTAAACTACTTATGTATGTAATAAAGGATCAGTCAAATTTAGAGGCAGAATTACAGTAGAAAGTCTGTAAAAAAATAAAATATTTTCGAGTATTTGGCACGAAAAGACGAAAGCGTCACACGATTTGACGTGCAGTGCTTTTCCTCGCCAAAAGCAAACGATTTTAAGGGGGACACAAAAATCTTAAAATTTTGCAAAAACATTTTATCTCATAAAAAATTCTCTGTTTTTTCTTGCTTAAAATGACCTTTAAATCATGTTTCTATCTGAATTAGAACAAAAAAATATTAATTTTTTCGTTTTGGTTTGCTTTCAAAATCTTGCTTTCAAGCAATGGCTGTCATGGAAACGACTTCTTGTAAAAATCCGTTTTTGTTTATGATAGATTTTTTCACCATTTCTCATATTTAAATTCTTATAACTCGAGAAACGTTAAAGATACAGGTTTCAAACTTGGGACATATCATTTTCAATTATTTTACTTTAATTTTGATCAGCATATTTGAAAAAGATATTTACTTTTGAAAATATGATTTCTTTTTTAAGTTGCACCACTTTTTTTGAAATTTTTTTTGTTAAATATTTTTAATTTTTTTATAAATTATTATTTCTAAAAATGCTGAATCAAAATTAAAACTTATATATTTCTGTTTATTTAAATGAAAAAAAAATTGAAATTCTATAAGTAATATTTCGAGTTATAACGATTTTAAATTACCTTACTTTTTGAATAAATTTTAAATTTAAATTTTTTTTAAAATTCTGCGAAGTTATATCATGTGATTTTGTTTACAAATGATAAGGTTAACCATCACAAAAAAATTCAGAATTATAACTCAATAAATAAAAATTATTTTAAAATGTGTCCCGGACCCCCTTAATGCATCTCAAAATTGCTTTTTAATTGTTTTTAGTATGCATGTAAATAGTATTTAATGAATTTAAACTTAAACAATGAGAGAGTTTAATAAATATATTTTTTGTATTACATATTTATGTGGTTTGTTATTTAATTTTATTACTTTAAAAGCAATTTCATATATAACAAATATTTTCATATATTCAAACTTATTCCAAAATAAAGGTCAAATGAAGAATACTGCAGTTATATATTTCAATATCGCAGAAGTTTTTGTTTCCATAGCAACAAAGTTGAATCGATAGTGCTTAATTGGATTTAATTTTGAGATTGAAAAAAATTTAATTAATTTAAATTTTGTTTTCATTCATAAAATTTCATAGTTATCTTTCACTATAAATATATATATATGACAAAACTATAGTTAAAATAAACTAAAACTGGCCGAACTAAAGTTATTTAAATTAAATTTATTTAAAAAATTTCAACAAAAATAAACTAAAACTGGCCGAACTAAAGTTATTTAAATTAAATTTATTTAAAAAATTTCAACATGAAATATTTTATCTTAAAGAGTATTTGACATAAAAAAGTATTTTTTGAAATTTTATTCCATCGCCAACAGATAGTAAATCGCCAAATAACGAAATTTTCATTACTTTTTTACGTATACTCTATGGAGTTTCCGCCGAAATTTTTTAAAAACATATCTATCCACATGAGAAGAACATTCTGCAATTTTTTCAGATTTTTCGGAGTATGCCCGTAGGGAGACCATCCTTGTTAGTACAATCATTTCAGTTTTCCGTTCTTCTTTGGCGGCCTTCCAAAGTTCTTTCATTGACCGCTGACGGATCTCTCTTTAACAATTCAAAAAACATAGTCTCTGACGAAAGCGTCAGATTAGTTTATGAGTATTTCTTCAAATGGGACACAATTTATTCACGTTTACGATTCTTCTTTCGCTAAATATGCGTCAGTTAACATGAAGTGTGAATGGGCTTCGAAAAGGGTAACAAAAATATTATGCTGATAATAGCGATTTTACTTCAGCTTTACTTGAGACATTTGTGAACAATAATTTAAGTTCATAATAAAATAAAATAAAAATATGATTATTTTTTTTTATTTATTTACATTCACAAGCCCATTTTGTTAGATTCTGCTCCGCTGATTGATAGAAAAATCTTCGTCTTAAAGCTACTTAAATAAAACTACATTTGACCCAATGACACCACATATTTTCATTCATCACCAGCTAGATATTTGCTCCAACAAGCGTTTGGAAGGTCCAATACACGAACATTCAAAAGACTTTGGAAAGTCGCTCAAGAATTAAGGTAGAGCATTGACTAACTCCACTAAAACATGTGTTTTCATGTAATCGTCGAGCCAGAGCTATAGAAAATTGCCAAGGCTATCTATAAAAATCAAGCTGTTGCAAAGAATATGGAATTTATGTATAGAAAGCAACTGTGAAAATCTTTTCCAAAGTGTGAACGACCTTCTGTAACGGGTGAATATGGATCAAAGTGCACGAAGCTCGCTCTGTATCAATTTTTTTTACTTTTCATTTGCAAAAGCCTCAAAGTAGCATTTTTTATAATTTGAGATTTCATATTGTCATCTACTGATGAATAGTTCATTTGAAGTTGCCATATGCAACAGTTTATGAGCATCCTTATAAACATGTCACAAATTCTATCTTTATACTTTGTATAGTTAAGGATTAATTGAATTTTTTTTTAATTCTCTTTCTGGTATGCTTTATAGCCCTGTATGTTTTGCATTTTAACTCCACATAAAACTAATATCAACGAAATGTCAATTTACAGTACGAAACTACCAGAAATCCCTTTATACATGATATTTTACATTTCATATTTTTATCGCAAATCAGGAAATCAAAGAATGGAATTTCAAGCTAGAAACATATCCACATAATCAAAACAACCCGAGTGAAATTTTCATAAATATTAATAAAAAATGTATTAAACAAATTTTGAAGGTATAACTTTCTTTTACACACATAATTTGGTTACATACGGAATTGAAAAGCATTGTTATATATTCAACAAATAAATATCACACAAAGTCGATATGTGTAGTTTCAGAATTCATGTAGATACTTTTGACAGTTGAGATTACTTCAGTATTTGAAAGTCTCATTCAAGATATGAAAATATTTTCTGCGCCGAATATTTTAGGAAAACATTCAAACATTCTTACGTATTATATATATTTAAAAACAATAAAATACGATTGCTGCGTTCTTTTTAACATTACGTTACGTAGTTGAAAAATGCTTATAAGATCGTCTTGCCTAACTGTAAAATATTTTTCGTAAATATTATTGATGTGCCACGAAATTTATGTATGCCCTTAAATATACTTTTATCCGATGCTTTTAAAACTAAATATGATTGATATTTAAAAATTTTTAAATGTTATAGCAATTTTCATTAAACGAAAATGTATCATTAATGTGGTCGGAAATGTCCGTAACATTATAAAGTTTGCACATGTTAAGAGAAAAAAAAAATCTCACGAAAAATGACTGAAAATAATTTCTACATTATAGGGGAGCTGGAGGATGAATGGGATAAGGGATGGAGGGGACATTTTCAATATTTCAGGCAAAGAATTTTTTTTTTAGTTGCTTTCTATTCTCATGTATATACCATAGTGTGCTTTAGAACCAAAACCAAAACCGCATGCCTGTTTTCATTTTTTTACAAAGTTGCATTTTCTGAACCTCTGCTTAAAAGGTAACATTTTTGCATTCGAAGTTGTCAAATATTTTATACAATATAAAAAAATAAGATATGTTGTATCTACTTATTTGAATGTTTAATATCGGTAATTAAAATGAATGAATATTAACCAATGTGACAAAATAATTTATGATGTAAAAAGGCGGACAATTTGAATCTATGTGTCATAGGGATGATTGGGACAGTCTCATTCATCCCTAGAGATGTTGAAATACTTATTTATTAACTAAAAAATATTATATATGCTTATAAATTAATGATTTTGTTAATTATTAGTATTAAGGAGTACTAGTATATTATATTGTTTGTTTTTATTAAAAATTATATTGAATCTTAATTATTGAATTGTAATGAAGGTTAAATAGTTTATCAAAAAACTGCTATTGAAAATTTATCAAAATAGATTAAAATGTTAAAAATAGTATAATTTTATGGATCAAATGGGATAAATTATATTGAATTTTGAATTTGTTCTTAAACAAATCTCCACTCGCACCTCCCCTAACATAATTTCATTTGTACATGACATCTAAGATAATTTAATTAATATTAATTAATAAATTGTGAATGAAAAATATTAGCTATGCCGTATTTCAAAGACATTTTTCACTTTCATTTCATAAATTAAATGTCTCTTAAGTGGGAAAAGGTGTCCACATAGTCAGTCGAAGTTTGCATTACAAGTTAAAACTGAAATAAAAGAAGTGATTAGCAACACTGAGATATAATAACTGTATAATAAGATCATATATTAAAATATAATTACATATAAGTTTATAATTATAAATTTTAATTCTGTAACATTTGAATACAGGCAGGAAAATATTTCTGTCCCATCCATCCCTATTAATGTCCCCTTTATCCCTGCTATAGGGATTATTGAGACAGAAAGGAACTTTTTTTAAATTTTATAATATTTTACTGTATGATAACAATCGAGAATAAATATTGTGCATAGATGTAGTCAAATACCTAATGTATGAAATGTGATACATAATATTGATAATAAATTAAAAAATACATTAAAAGATAAATATTTTTGTAAAAATGTCCCATTCATCCCCCATCTCCCCTTTGAATTTTATTAATTTTCGGAGTTTTGGCACTAAAAACGAAAAAACGTATTTTTAATGCCATAAAAGTAGTGAAAGTTCATAAAATGCAAAGTACAGGAAATCAGTATGTCCTTTTCATAAAATAATGAAATTTTTAGTATTAAAGTACTGAGAAAGTTTTTCTAGATAAAAAATATAATAGTCCACGAGCCAGCAACAGATTTTGATGACCAAGTTCCTGTCGGCCGATAATTTGTAAAATGCTTCAGAGAGATGTATCATGAAGCCCCGTGAACGTCAGATACGGTTCCGTGGGAGGGTTGAGCAGTGGTAGCCTCCCAAACATGTAAAAAAAGAAGAAAAAAAATTAGTCATTTCATCCCGGTTGAAAATTTGTCAAATTATAGCTAACCCAATATCTTGAAGAAAACAAAAAGTCAGCTGATTATAGAGTGCTGGGTTATTCGTCAGCTGGTCACACGAACATGAAAAAAATATACAGTGGTCAAAAGAAGGTCTCTTTAACCATAAAATACTTGCGAACGGAGAGAGCTACAGCTATGTAAGTGAGGTAGCGGTATAGTAAAGTGACTACGCCCAATTTAATGCAAACGACGGCAGCGCCCCCTAGTGGCGAAATTTGGAAGATAGCTACTGAAAATCGTAAACGAAAAGAAATAGAGCAAAACTTCCAATTAGAAAGTTTTAGAGCATCAATTATTTAGCACTAAACGACATTTGGTTCACACGGATAAGATAAATCGTCGCCTGTTTACCCAAAAATGTCCAAAATTGATGCACTCTATTTCGTGTAAACGTTTGAATGGAATAGCCAGAAGTATGAAGAAATACGCACAATTTATGGTATAAATATGTGCTTATCTCAATACATTTTGATAACATCACATAAAAAACAAAAAAGACAAACTTTCTCACAGTGATAAAAAGTTAATATTCAATATGTTCGAAAAGTTCGCCATTACTCTCGATACACGTTTGTATTCTTGAGAGTAATTCTACATGCCACATTTCTCAGCATGGAACGTCTATTGCTAGTCTCTTCAATACGACGACATAGATTTAACCCTTTCAACGGCCGTGGCTAGACGGTCCAACCACCTAATTTTAATTCCAAAACTGAGAAATGGCAGCAAGAATAAAATTTTGCTTTTCTAGTGAAAATTAGCGGGTTTTTATTTTCTAAGAAATTCGTTTGAATATTCTGGTGTCATTAAATTACTTCATCAGTTTACGAACAGAATTCTTCTGCCCCTGAAAGGGTTAATCTAAAATTTTAAATACATTGGAAATTAATTTTTTACAGACATTACAGCACAGCACAACGTCACAATCTGAAATTGTGCACTGCTACATTTACGGAATGTGAATATATAAAGTAGAATCGCCGCTCATCGATTTCGGACATTTTTGGGTATACAGACGACGATTAATCTTATCCGTGTGAACCGTCGTTTAGTACTAATTAATTGATGCTCTAAAACTTTCTAATTGGACGGTTTGCTCTATTTCTTTTCGTTTACTGTTTTCAGTAGCTATCTTCCAAATTTCGCCACTAAGGGGCGCTTCCGTCGTTTACATTAAATAGGGCATAGTCACTTTACTATACCGATACCTCACTTTCATAGCTGTAGCTCTCTGCGTTCGCAAGTATTTTATGGTTAAAGGGACTTTCCTTTGCACACTGTGTATTTTTTTCATATTCGTGTGACCAGCTGACGAATAACCCACCACTCTATAATCAGCTGACTTTTATTTTTCTTCAAGATATTGGGTTATCTATAATTTGACAAATTTTCAACCAAAGGAAATGACTAAATTTTTTTTCTTTTTTTACATGTTTGGGAGGTTACCGCTACTCAACCCACCCACGGAACCGCAGCTGACGTTCAAAGAGCTCCATGATACAACTCTCTGAAGCATTTTACAAATTATCGGCCGAGAGGAAATAACTGACGAAATTTGCACCTGGCTCGGGGACTCACGCGCCATGTAAAAGCTTAAATTTCATAATTTTTAAAAAGATAATTAACATATTTTCACATGATGAAAAACAACATTTTGAAACATTCTTGAAATGGAAAACATGCCTCAAAAATTAGCGGCTTATGATTTAGTTATTGGCCAATAATAATAAAGAATACCCTGCATATTTAAAATGTACAGATGGCTAAAAAAAGAAAACACACCATACATTTTACACTCCAAATTGTTACGAAAGAAACGGATATGGCCAATCAACAGGATATTTTTTAATTATTACTAGATCTTCTTTTAATTTACTTTAAATAAAAGCTTAGGTAGCGAACCTGAATATTTAATATAGATCTTGTGACATCAAGTTTGGCCTTTTTCGTTAAATTTCAAAACGGGATACTGAACGACAAGCCATTCGGTCAAATACTTTAAGGATTATGAAGGTTTAAAATTTAGAAGTTTTAAAGTTAAATTCGTTTTTAATCTTCGTTGTAAAACAGATCACAATACGAATAGTTTTTGAAGTATACACACACAAAAATATCCCTGTAAAATTACGGGCAGAGATTCCAGTCATACCCCATAAAAAGAATCCATATCCAATTACCAATCCGTACACTGTAAAAAAAAATACGACCAGTTTTCCTGTAGGAATTTGAAAAATAGTTGCCCTTATCGTACCGGAAAAATTTTCGACCCAGCTCGGAATAAAATCCGTAAAATACCGTTTTATTGACTATTTCCTTTTTTTACGGATTTTATTTCGAGCTGGGTCGGAAAATTTTCCGGTACGATAAGGGCAGCTTTTTTTCCGATTCCTACAGGAAAACTGGTCGGATTTTTTTTTATAGTGTAATTTTGCTAACAGATGGACTAAAACTGTAAAAATATGTGGATTGTCCTTAATTTTCTAAGTATCTCAGGGATAAGGCCGCTTATTTAATGGATCAGACCGTTTTTCGTCAAATAAGGCTGTTGTCCGTGAAAATTAAAGGGCAAACGCTCATAAATTTACAGTTATTTCTGATAGTGTAGCTCTTAAACTATTTGCTAGAATGAGCTGTACTTTTCAATTCGCATTTTTGAAGTTTCTAGAAATTGATTCCTCTTTAAAAATGTTATAGGTTGCCATTCATACATTTGTTTTCAAAAATCTATTTAAAACTGCACATTCTTTCGAAATAAATCCTCGATAAAATTGCGAATTGTAACCAATGAATTTTTCAACAGAAATAAATTTCTAGGAGCTACAAATTTATATTAATAAAAAATTACAGCTCATTCCACTTAGTAGTTATTGAGTTATATTTGGAAACTATCCGCATTGTTATCTGTTTTGGAACGTTTAAAAATCTGTTTTCCCTTACAAGTTCTAAATTTTAAACCTTTATAATTCTGAAAAAAATTGACGACCGGATTACTTTTAGCTTGGTGTCTTATGGTAAAATTCATCATAAAATGAAATATGATATCAAAAGTAAGTGTTTCATATTGCAAATTTTAAAGTTTCGTACACTGTAAAAAATAGAATTTTCTAGGAAACTGGGATTCCAGGAACATTTTATGTAACGCCAGATATTTTTCCTAAAAGACGGTCTAAAAATTAAAAATGTGCGAAGTTTAGAAATTAAAAAAAAATAAATAAAAAAAATAGTGTTGAAAAAGTTGCAAAACTGAGATTTCACAGTCAAATGATACCATTCGCTCAATAACGTCAGCGTTACGCATGGGTACATTTGTCCTTTATAATATAGATATGTATGATTACTCATATATCTGATGTCACTGTAAAGAAAATCTACATGGTTACTAAGAATTTTCTAGGAAACTGGGATTGCTAGAACTTTTTATTAAACGCCATCAACAAAAACTCATGTAACAGATAAGGTTAGCTGGGGCAACTGGGCCATGATTTTACAATGTGACTCTGGAGCATCTGACAATTCAGCTTCAAAAAGCTAATAATCATTTGAATTAAAGTCTGAACTTCTGTAAATGTGTTCGTGTTAGGTTCATTCTATCAGACAGAAATGTTCAAAATTACATCTTGATATTTAAAAATATAAAAATATGAATATTTCATCTTTCTTTCCTCGTGGGTCCAGTTGCCCCATAAAAATGTAGTAAGTGGACCAGGAAGGTCTATGTTCCATATGCGTTTATTTTTTTTCATATGGGATATCATGTCCTGTTTGAGAAAGTGTAAACAACTTAAAAATATTTAAACCAGGCAGATCATGTAAATTAAATATCAACAAAAGAGAGTTGTAAGAGAAACCTTTGCTGTCAACGTGTCTAAAAAAGTACTAAAAGTGAAAATGTTAGATTTATTTATACCAAAAACATAAAAATTAAGTAAGTACTCATGTACTTTAGTATAAGTAATAAGTATAAAAGTCACATGGGTATTTTAAGGGGAAAAATAGCCAGGTAAATCTATGAACAAACGGCAAAATAAGTACTCAAGTACTTTATCTGTATCCAGGGGTCAAATTATATAGGAAAATATTTATTGTTCCTACCAGAACCCTTAATGAGTTACCTTCATGATTTTTTTATTTAACATATTCTAAAGAAAGGTGCGATGAAGATATTATTTTCAAAATAGTGGTAGGAACAATAAAAGTTTCCCTATAGAATGCGACCCCTGTGTATCGTATAATTTCAAGGTTTGGCTATCTCGCTTTCAGGGGCAAGGTACTTGCATTCGTAAAAAAATTTTGAAATAATTTATTGACGCCAGTATTTACAAGAGAGTCTATTTGTAAATAAGTAAAAGTGGATTTTCGCGTACTTAATAAAGGTGAAATTTTCATTATAAAATTCCGATGCCAATGAGGCAATTAGGGATTAAAATTATGTGATGCCATAACAGCATTGCCGCCTCTCAAGGGGTCAAGAAATTTGGTTTGATACCACTCAATATGCTTTTTTAAAATTTTATTACGTAATTTTAATAAGTTATTCTATAATTTTCTTTATTGTGAGCAAAAAACAATGGAGAAATATATTTCCCGTAGTAAGAGAAACTAAAAAAAAATTATTTATAACAATTGGGGTAACCGGATCCAGCATGGTCCAGTTACCCTATTCATGAAACATTTATGGGGTAACTGGAGCACCGGGCTTGCCTTTGAAACATGAAGTAAATATGTATAGATACCTAATAATATTAATGTACACTGTAAAAAAAAATTTGTAAGGTTACTAAGAATTTTGTTGGAAACTGGGATTCCTAGAACTTTTTATGTAACCACAACGAAAGATAATCATGTAAAATTACAAAAGTTTCTTCAGAAACTGTTACTAAATATTGCTTAGTAAACGTACTAGTGATTTTTTAGGGCGTTTCCCAAAAACGCTCTTGTAAATTTACTAAATATTGTTTAGTGAAGTTACTAATGCTTGTTTAGGGAGTTTACTAAATAAGTTTTAGTAAATTTATCAGTGAATATGTTGTAAACGTACTATCCATTTTTAGGGTGTTTTCTAAAATTTTTTTCGTAAATTTACTAAATATTGTTCTGTAAATTTACTAACGGTTTTTCAAGAGTTTCTCTAATTAGTTTTTGTAAATTTACTAAATATTTCTTAGTAAACTTACTAGCGATTTTTTAGGGAGTTTACTAAAGAATTTGTGGTAATTTTTCGAAAGATACTTTAGTAAACGTACTAAGGATTGTTTAGAGAGTTTTCCAAAGAATTCCTTGTAAGTTTACTAAATATTGTTCAGTAAACTTACTAACGATTTTTTAGGGAGTTTACTAAAGAATTTTTCGTAAATTTACTTAGGATTATTTAGTCAAGGTACTAACGTTTTTTTAGGTAGTTTCCTAAAGAATACTTTGTGAATTTTCTAATGATTTTTTAGTACACTTACAAAGGAATTTTTAGTACATTGACTAAGAATTTTTTTTGTAAATTTGCGAAGGATTTCATAGTACATTTACTATGAATTTTTTTAGTATTGCACCCAAAACTTTACATATACATTAGCAAAAAATTGTTGGTAACTTTATTAAAGTACCGTCAGAAAAATTACCAATGATTTTTTAGTATTGTGTCTAAAACAGTTTTTGTATTCTCGCCAGAAAGTTTTTTGTAACCGTGCAAGAGATATTGCAGTAAAATTAAAATCCTTCGATCAAAATAAGTAATATGGCCTGACGTGATTTTCAGTAATACCACAGCAATTGCCAGAAATATTTGTATGTTATGCATTAAAAAACTGACTGAAGCTTCACTGTAGATATTCAAATAGGTACAAAATCATTTCCATATTAAATGAGCATTATAACAACAGCAGTAAATAAGCAGATAAGCAGAAGCAGATCTTATGGTTTTTAGTTAAATTAAAAAAGCGAATAGAAACAATAATGAAAGTAAAGTATCATTACTGAGTTTATAAAATATGCCTAAATTTTTAAAAAATGTTATCGATACATTGTTAAAAATAAAGTGTGATGTTTCACCAAGAAAATGGTGAAAAGTCGCTGAAATTTAGCTGCAAACAAGATATTGGCGATAAGTTTTACCAGTTTATTGGTGCTTTCTCAAATACCATTATATTAGTGAAATGTTAAACAATGATTCAGGCTTTTTATAAATCCAATTTTCTGGTGAAAGGTTGAACCATAAATCAAGATTTTTTTAAAATCCAATTTTCTGATAAAAGGTTTAACTATAAATCAGGTTTTTTTTTTTTTATCCAATTTTCTGGTAGCAGTTTGAACCATAATTTAGTTTTTTTTTAATCAAATTTTCTGGTAAAAGGTAGGACCACGAATCAGGATTGTTTTTAAATCCAATTTTCTGGTGAAAGGTTAAATCATAATTCAAGGTTTTCTCTATTCCAATTTTTTGCTAAAAGTTTGAATCACGATTCAGGATTTTCTCTCATCTTTATGGGGAATGGTTACACCGGATTGTAGCTCTCTTTTTTCCCCCTCACTTTGGTTTTCAATTTATCATTTTATGGTGTAATAATAAACAAAATTTCAGATTATGCGAGATTATCTTGCAGTAGGAAAGCTTTTTTTTATTTTCATTAAACCGAAAATTATTTAAGTTTTAATTATTGATTCTATTGTCTTTGAAATATATTTAAAAAACAAATGTAAACCATTTTGATCTAATTTAACAAAAAAATTACATTTTTTCCCCACAAATATTACCATTCTGTCCTTTTACATTTTGGAATATTTCTTCGCACTCAGTTACACTTATAGTCCATTTAGTGTTTGCTTATTCACAAAGAAAAAAAATAATAATAATAATTTTCTTTAGATTTAAATACATACCCTGTTTTTATTATTGTTTTAATTAAAAAGGCAGCTATAAGTAGCAGAATCCATTTAACCTCTAATATCAGCTAATACAAAAGTATTACTTTAAACTTTAAAGCTTTTTTTTTAAATACATAATGTATTTCTACAACATATTAAATACTTACTTTGAAGGGTTAATTTAATAACAGCAGTGTCGCCACCAAGCGACTAATTATTCTTACATATAAGTATTTTTTCAGTATTCCTAAATGATAAAAAATAAATAAATCGTCGTCATAGATTAACTATACACGTAAAAAAGAAAAATATTCATCATCAGCAGCCTTGCAATAGCTGGAAAAGAAATGGTTACAGACACTATTAAATAGCAACACATTTAAGTTGGTTTGCGGTATGCCGCTCCATTTATTGAAAATACAAATTATATAATCATTAAATTATATGCATAGTATGTCAGACTAATATTTACTGTAATATAATATCATTTTACATACAGTTTCTCTCATACAGTTTTAAGAGGGTGCTGCACCCCCTCTCTGACCATTCAGGTCATCAAATAAAAAGAATTCTTGAAGCTTAGTATGTTCTAAATCAGGATTTCAAGTCTGGTAAAATGGAATAGATCCAAGCATCAGGTTAAATTCTCCACCTGTTTTAAATGAAAGAGTAAATATTTTAAGACATAAAATATTTCTTGTGCAAACATAACAATAATCAAATTTCACACAGGGGAATTAATAAAAAAATTAAACAGTATATCAATTCAAATCTCTTTTACAAGGAAATCTTCAGCATTTAAAAAATCAATCAGTGTTCGAAATCATTGGTGGTCCGCTGGCCCAAGAACACCAAAAATTCATTTGAACCACTAATTTGAAAATTTAATGGTCAGCAGGAACAGTAACCACCCCCCCCCCTCTCTCTCTAAAAGGTCATAGGTAAACATAAATTTTCCCGTCTCGGAGAAAACGGCAACCTAACACAAATCACACAATTTTATTTATTTTAAAAAATAAATAAAACTGCATTAAACCTTAGTCAATTGAAATATTGGAATTAAAATATCTAAATAATTTTATAGTTTTTCTTTATGTGCTGTTTATTTAATTTTTAGTTATAATTTTATATTTTATTAGGCTAAAAATTTTGGATAACTGCAAAGAAAGTTTGTAAGAAAAAAGCTGCAAAATTCTCCATTTGTTAGGTAAAAGAAAAATATTGTGAAATTCTTAAATGTAAAAAAATATTGCAAAAAGCGTCAGTTGGTTGAGGGAAAAAATTCGTCAATCAATCGTGATTAACAAAAACTAATGCTTGCCATTTGGCTGCAATAGGGTGTTAACGATTTTAATCAACGATTAAATCATGATTTTAATCAACTGATTTTTTTTTGGAAAATTTGTTATTTTAATCAATGACTTTTTATGGTCTATTTCAATGGTATGTAGGGAAAAATCATTTGTAGTATATTGGAATGATATTACACTATTTCAAGCATATAGAAATTGATACACATCACTGAAATGTACAAAAAGATGCTTACTATAGAACATGATGAGCATAGCATTAATCGTTTATTTATGGAGGGAAACAAAAGGATTCGCTTATAGTATTGTATAAATAAACAATAATTGCTGGAAGTTCGTTATTTGTTGTGGTAAGAGTTTTTTTTTTTTTTTTATTTAACTAATTTATTTACTTCGTATGTATAAAATCTGTAAATCATATACAGGCTGCAAAAAAGATGTATATATTTCCGTTTATTGACGAAATATGTTGAAGGGGAATTTTCAACTGTGAAAATGCGTTTCTTAAATGAACTAATGTTAAGCATACTATTTGGTATATATTCAAATGTATAGATCATATATAGCGTTGCACAAAGGAATTCGGATATTTTTTCGATGACTGATAATAATTGCTGAACTTTAATTTTCAAATGTGTTACGTGTTTTGTAATTTGCTTACTTAGCCATCATATTTAACTTTATTAAACGTTTTTTTTGTTTGTTTTTTTTTACATAATTCTGAATGTGTTGGAAAATTATAATCTGTCGTTGAAGCTTGATTATTTTACGTTCTTGTTTAAAAATTTTTTTATTTTGTATGTGTGTATATATATACATATGGGCGAGTTGTAAAAAACAGGGTAGCTGGGTTAAACCGGGTAGCGCAGATCCCTCCTTCAGTTGTACTTCTGTCTATCAGCCAACACGAGAAATAACTTGTCGGTAACCATTATGGGATTTATAGCTGATTGAAACGTTACTGTGTGCGGTTTTTTTTAGTGTGAAGGAATTAGTTTCAATTACTCTTAAAAAATTGTTTTATTTGATTCTAGATTTTACGCGTATAACCACGTTTTTTCAGCATATTAAATATTCCTGAGTACTATATCTAATTATTTCCTTTCCTGATAATATTTTAAAATTTTTACTGATCTTTTGCTTATAGGATTAAGAGTAGTGACGCTATGTTTAAACTCTGTTATGTTGAAGTAATACCGGGTACTTAAGAGTGGGTCAGAACTGGGTATACCCGATTTTGTCCGACACTCATAGAATGTATTTTTAGTAACGTTAATAAATTAGCATGGAATTTTAAATTGCATTCTTAATGCTGTTAAGTTATAATATAATTCTAAATCTATCTAGTTATAATGAAAAAACTTTAATTTTGATTTTGTTTTATATTAAAAAGTGGGTCTAATTTTTAACTTACATTTATGAAATTAAATAATTTGCAATTATTAATGAACAAAATAATGGTACTAATTAAGGCATAATTTTATATTATGCTTATTACATTTTAATAAATAACTTTCTAATCTGAGGTGTAATAACTTGCGTTATGGGTCCACTTAAAATGCAAATATATTTCGTGACTTGTTTCTCTAAAAAAAATAATCTGCCCAAATTGACAAATAATCCAAAAAATCCCAATCCTATATAACTAGGCTATATAATCTATAGTAGAATTTTTTTTTATCAAATATTAAACAGGCAAAAAAAAACCCTCTTGATGAATGAAACTTTCCCCAGACTCCTTTGCTGTATATAATAGGAGTGGATGGATTACGAAAGAGGTCTTCATTTTATTTGGTTAAAAAATGTACAGATTTTTTCCAATCCTTGTCCTGAAAAGTCCGTTCTTTAAATCCTTAATAGGTGTTCAATTCATATAAAAGAATCCAGTTAATCTAGTAAGAGAAAGCAATGTATTTATATATGCTTCTTTCCTTACGCAACGCATCGATTTCAACCCCTTGATGTGTCTTTCAAGCATCTCTAAGCTCATACTAAGAACAAGAGGTGAAAAAGTGGTTATTTTCCAACTCTGCGCGATCTATAACAATTTACCAAGTTGGAAAATTATTTAAAACTGCATTTTCGAGAGTAGCAATTGTAAGTACTGCAATCAGAAGGTTCGAGAAAACAGGGATTTTCCCCTACAATAATGTTTTTCCAGACCATCTTTTTGCTCCTTCGGAAGTGACAGAGAAACCCATGAAAGTCATCACAGGATAATGGAGCTCAACCTTCCGAACATAAACGAGTTGACAACATCCAGCAGCTTTCACGTCGAGCTGCTTCCAGATGCAGCAGCTAACATCACAATCACAGGCGTCATCACTCATTCAAAATGTTACATCAACAGAATACATTATTAAAATTATCCATTCGACATCTTCAGACTATGTAGCCCAGCAATCTGTATTTCCAATTTCGCCTAAAATGTTATTATCCCCTTCTAAGGAAGGCTTTAGAATTGAGTAAAGAAAGGGAAAAACTTATTTTGATTTCTTCTCCCTATAAATTACAGATCGAAGCAGATATTAAGGAGAAATAAGCCAAACAAACTGCAAGACGAAAAAAGAAGTTTCTTTAAAAGAAAAAAAAGAAACCAAAAAAGATTGCGGACACATCTTCAAAAGAAGAGGATAATGAAACCTGTATGTTTTGCTATGAACTTTACTCAAATTCTAAATCCAAATACGATGTTTAAAATTCCACGATTAGGCACACGAAGCATGTAGTAATGCAGAAGAATATGATGACAAATTCATCTGTGATTTTGGAAGCTAAAAGAACTCGAAAACGTACAGTGTAAAGTAAGCAAGCCTATACAACGTAGAAAATTTGCCAACGAATTATTTTTTTACACATGGAAGAACACATGTGCAATTTCGTTTTGTTAAAAATAATTAAAATGTATTTTTTACTATATTAAGCAAGATCTTTTTGACCAAAATGAGTTTCCAGTAGTTTTAAATGAATACCCAATTTTACCCAACCAGCGAGGTAAAACTAGATTTTTGCATACGTTTGAAAAAAGCTATTTTTTAATATAAATAATTATATATTTTTTTTTGTTTGAAAAGAACGTTTTATTATAGCCAAGGATTCATTTTACATTAAAAACAGTGTTCAAAGTTTGTTTTCCCATTTCACAGCATTTGAGACTAACAACTTTTATGGTACCCGATTTTGCCCCACCTTCCCTACATATATTTAAAGGATGCTGTAGAAGAAAATAGCATGAAACATTTATTAGCTCCTTTCTACATCTGTTTCTACCAAAATTTTTGGTAACATGCCATTTATCTTTTAAAATAAGCAATTTTTCTATTCGCATACACTTTACGGTAGTTATCGCGATATATCACCAATATTAACACGTTGATATATTCCGATATTAAATTTACGATATTCTCCCCACCTAGCAGTTAAAGTTCTCAAAAAAAGATCAAAAAAGTTTTCCGAAAGCTTGTAGCAATTTATTCCAGGATGATATTTTAGAAGTATCGGCAAATATGTATATATATATGCTCTAAAAGTTAAAATCTTCTAACTGATGATGCAATTGATTTTTAAAAACATGAGTTTTAACTCTTTCAAATACATTGGTGAGCGTAGGTCACTTCGTGCCTCCCAAAGACTATATTTTTTCTACCATAAAACTAACTAAACGTCCGTATTTTAACACAATCTTTTTAGAGCAAATCAACAGGCGAGATTTAGATTTACCTATGAAAATTTCTTAACATTCGGACAAATATAAATATTTTTTACTTAATAAAATGTGCAAAAACTTCGACAAAATAAGCAAAAACCTGAGTTACATCGTGGTAAAAATCTTACCAGCCTTTTTCCCCACAAAATATTAATATTTTTTCACTCGGGATACGAAAGCATTATGTTTTTACCATCTAAAAATTTCAAAGAGTCTAGATGATAACGACAAACTTTAAGAATTTAAAATACTGGAAGAACCTTGTCCCTACCCCACATCCCTTTCCAGGCATATTTCAAAATTACATATAAGACTCCAAAAATCAAATTATGCAGAATATTAATACCAAATAATAATAACAACAATACCAAAAAGCATATACTTTCAATTCTCTTTGAAATACTGCAATACATTTAAAAAAATAGAAAATTAATCTTTTAAAAAAATTCATTGTCCGAAGTCACTTTTCTGTTTTTCTGCGCATTTTACTGTACGACTCACATTACGTATATATTATTTAAAAATACACACTTAATGTTATACAGTAGCTTTGAAATGATCGAGTATTGATTTGGCTCAGATGTAAATGGATTTAAGGGTGAAAAAAATTAGTTTGAAAAGAAAAAAAAAACACCAAGATTTTGATATGAAAATAAAATCTATATCTATCAATATTATAAAAAACAAATATATCTGCGAGTAACGCTGATGTCATTTTGCAAATGGCAGCACTTTGAAATCTGGAATGAAATTTAGGTTTTGCAATTTCCGTGTTCAGCTTGTCGTCAGCTTAAAATTCCGAGTAAAATGAGAACTCCATTTAATATTTTTGTTGAACATTGTCACAATTCTATTTCAAAGACCCGTGATCGGGGGATGTAACTCACAATTATGTGGGTGGGAAACTGGACATTGTTTTAATCCCTTCCGTTTAGGTCTAAAATGAAAGTACCAAGTTTTATCCCACGTACTAGATGAACATTAGAAAATATGTACATATTTATAGTCGAAAAACTTTTTTAAATTATCTTAACAATATCTCAGAACAATTAATGCTTCCAAAAACATTGTCAATACAAATGTTGTAGAATTTGAAATTCTGAATAAAATGAGTACCCATATTAATATTTTTGCTGAACATTAAGGTCGCAATTCTATTTCTAAATTTTGCCTTAACCGCTAATCAGGAGAGAGACAGAGTTATCAATCCACCCTGCCTCCGTTTATTACATACATGTATTTTCTTTAAGTTGTTGAGGCCCTTGAGATGTTTCTGTAAATATGTTAATGCTTTATTTTGTATATTTTGAGGATTATAATTTAGTAGTTATCGAGAAAGAGGTACATAATTGACAGCCGTTTTACATGTCATTTCTCAACTGATATCGTCAGCCTTAAACCTTAGTTTTAAAAAAAAACGTAAAGCTAACTTTAAGCTAACTAATAATACTTTTTTTCAATATTCCGAAGGTTTTAAAATTTTATGAATTTAACTTATGATGCTCGTATACTAGTCGAATATAATTTTTATTAAAACCATCTTAGTCCTTTTCGTAAAATATCGAAGTTTAAAATGTGCTATTGGTTGACCTATTCCTCTAGCGACAAGAATCCTGCACACTCATTTGTTCCCTCGCTCCTCCCCACTATTTTCGACCTCCTTAAATGTGATGCATACGCACTGTTATTCACCATATATGTCAAATTAAATACGACACATAATTCAAATACAATATCAGAGATCATAAACAATATTTCCCATCATTTACAAATCATTTTTGAAATATGCTAAAAATCATGAAATAGTGCACTTTTTAAGTTATCTATTTGTTCGCAGCGGCAAAGCCGCACCTAGTAAGGCGGGAAAACTTAGTAAGTACGTTTATTTCTGACCTATGTTGAAGGGATTAAAACAATTTCCAGCTTTCCCGTATTTAACTCCGAATTCGGCCTTTTTTTTTCATTTCCTACCACTGGGCTATATTCCGTAATCAAGAGTTTAAGCCATAACTCTGAAAATATCCAAAATAAAGCCTAAAATAATTACAAAATCCTCAATAAATTAATATATATATATAAATTAGAAACAGGGTGAACTGATAACCTCGTCTGTTCTGGCTTCAATCACTTGATTAAGGAATTAGGCAAAACTTTGCATTATAATTGTAAAAATTCAACAAAAATATTAAGTACACATTTCAATCAGAATTTTAACCTCTACAACATCTGTATTGACAATGTTTTTGATAGAGTTAGTTTTTTTTTAGATATTGTTATGGTAATTAATAAAAATGTGTTTTTTGACTATAAATCTGTACATATCTTCAACCACTCACCTAGTAAGAGGGGGAAAACTTAGTACATTCATTCTAGACTTTAAGTAAAATGATTAAAACAATTTCCAGTTTTCCCCTAATTAATTCCAAATGCGGCCCTTTTTTCCTCCCCTAAAACTGGTCTATAAAGAGTTTTAAAGACTTTAAAATTCTATGTGCTCTAAGTTTTTTTTTTTTTTTTTTGGGGGGGGGGGTTGGGGGGATGCCAATTTCGAGTGGGAAGAAAAATCTTGATTATTTATTGTGACAATAAAATGGAACAGAACAGCTTTTTTTTTTTTTTTTTAAATTTAAGCAGTTTTAAAGAGTTTTGAAACTTTAAGTATTATTACTGTGAGCTGTGAAGAAAACGGGGAAACGAAATTTTGAAGGTGAAATTCAGATAAAATTTTAATGAAATGGATATGATGGAATGAATAGTTAATGAAATTTAGGACTGATTATTTTTTCACTAAAAGTAACAAATACAGTAGAGCAATTTTTTTTTAACCTTTAACTGATGTCAAAGAAATTGTCACATAACTAGTGTGAAGCGGTCTGTGAGACCGCTCCAACGAAAGATGAATAAAATCCGCGATAAATTCATAGGATGTTGTTTTTGTACTAAAACTTTTTGCACAGGAGTGTTATAATTAAAATTCACCTATTCAAAAATCTGTGGTGTTAGTACTAAAGTGAAACAAAATTTCAGTAGTGTTTGTAATAAACTGAAATTTGCAAGTTAAACTATGAAAATTGAAAAAAGCACTGGTCTGTGAGACCGGTAACATCAGTTAAAGAATAAAAAAAAAGTTTTAAACAGTTTAAACTTTGGTATTGTGGAGAAGGGAGTAAAAAGGGGAGGTGAAATTTCAGAAGAAAGGTTAGCAATGGCGGTTTTATCTTTATTTTTTAAATCAGAAATGAAAAGAAATGCAGAAGAGTTCCACCCCCCGATTAAGAAATAATATGACAGTAAAGCACTTTAAAGGGCTTTTAAAAAAATTTGTATGAAAATAAGCACTTTCAAGCACAAAAAAAAAACCTCTTGAAAAATGAAAGTACTTTTAAGGACCGTACGAATCCTGATATATTGAAAATTTTCCGACTACAGAGTAGTCCTGCACGGGTCAAGTTGCACCAGACACAAAACCGAATATTATACTTAAGTCAACCCGCAACTCGACCTGAACCCTCCAAAAATATTTCCTCGATCCGCAACCTGACCAGAATCAGCCAAAATAATTTCCGGCAACCTGCAACTCAACCCAGGCCTATTTCAACACGAACCCGAAATAAAAGGAAAGGAAATCCGGTTTTATTGATATTATAAAATGTAATCTACAATTACATCTCTAATAACAATGTTTTATGTAGGAAAATGGACAAATGTATATGCTTTAATATTCAAACATATGTGGGTATCATGCCCACAAGTATTTGAAGTGAGGACAGCTTGTTAAAAAGCGCCATCGATATTCACCATCATGGTTGATCTCAATGGCGCTTGCTGACAAGTTGTCCACAACATGGCTCACAATCACATGACACACCTAAGTGATGTAGGATAGGTGGGGGCTAAAGTTACGCACTTATCATTAATTTTGATTTTTAACGAGCACATTGATCTAAACTTATGTGACGACTGATTAAAATGTTGTATTAAAACCTTAGGCACGTTCCACTATCAAACGACCACCATCAAACGACATTCTGTCAAATTATAATTCCGTGAGAAATTGTAATTAAAAAAATTGTTCTGCGTATCTTTGCCCTATTCGTTGGGCTAAAAGTACGCAGTGATGAGGCAAAATATTCGCAGTGCGCATTTTTCCCCCCCATTACGGCCGGATTTTGCCCCTATTTTCAGTAAAATGAATGAGTAATGCAAAAGCATTAGTAAATTTTGATAATATTTAAACTGAAAATTCTAAACTACACTGCAAATAAGGGCGTCTTAAATTCAGACACATATGTGACTGAAAGAGTAATTCAGACACTTAAGTGTCTGAATATGGAATTTCAGACATCATAGGTGTCTGAAATTAAGACACTTAAGTGTCTTACTATATGATCATGGTATAAACACTGTAAACTGAAATGTCTGAAATTCAGACACATAAGTGTCTGAAACTGGAGTGTTCAATTTTCAGACATTTTAAAGTGTCTTAATTTTTAAGACACGTGTATATGTCTGAATTTAAGACATTTAAAACATCTGAATAGCATCCATTTTTGATCACCCAGCAAGTTTTGCTATAGGCAATCAATTGTTCACTGTTTTTTGTAAGCTTTATACACTGTAAAAAATAACCGTTACAATATGGAAATTATATTGCCAATTGGGACGCCAATTTACGTATTTTAATAGAAATTTACTTCCGTAAATTCCAGAAAATTTTCCATTTTTTGTTAAAAAATCGGAATTTTTAAAAAGATATTAATTTTGTCGCACATTTTTTTTTTCTCTTTTTTAAATTTTATTATGAAATTCGAAATTATAGCATGTTTAAAATTTACTTAATTATAAACCTTAATTACTTAATTATACTTAAGTAAACTAATTAATTGATGTTTTTAAAATTTACTTTAGAAAAAAAAACTATTTACTTAATTATAAATTTAAGATCCAGTGCAACTTTTTGCACACTTTAACCTTTATAATATTTTGATAATTTAATAATAAAACTTTAAATTGTTTGATTGCAAACGCACTTTAAAATTATCCAAATACGGAAACACACCAAAAAAATCGCAAAAACAAAGGTATATATTAGTACAGTACAGTATTTCATTATTTAACATTTTAAAAGCATTCAGAATTACACCAACCAAAACTTTCTAGCTTGTTACGACGCTTGTATTTTTTTTACAGCTATAACACTGCCTCTAAAATATGCTAGTCCCCTCCAAATCGCAATTCTGGATGCACCACTGAATCTGTGTGGTATCCAAAGTGTATGCTGATTCTATTTCCCTCTGAAATTTGAAGAAAATGTCAAGTTTAATTACGAAATTTTCGCAAAAGAAAAATAACTGGAATATATCTCAAAACTGTGGCGCCATCTATATTGCATAAGAAATATCGAACTTATTATTAATTTGCGCATTTAAGTGTTCGATGGTGGTTATTTTAGTTCGTTATAACTATTATTTTGAAATTATATGGAATATTTCTGAAATTTTTTACTACATAACGTTTTAACTAATGATTGAGTATTGATTTAATTCAGGAATGATCTCATTTCACCGTAAGAAAATTAGTCTCATCGAAAACTTTTAACCTGTATTTCGATCGAAAAAAAGGGAGATAAAAATTATTTGTGCAACTATAAAACACTGGTTTTTATTATTTTTGAAGAAAAATTATATACAATATTTATATCTGAGAAATTTTGTTCAGAATATATGGCATATGGAATATATAGGAATTAATGAGTCCAATTTAAAAAAAAAATTGCCATATATTCAACCGATCTGAAAAAAAAAAGAAAGAAAGAAAAATCAAAAAATAGAACACTATATTTCTTCACACACTTTTATATACACATACCTTCGCATTAACATTAAACACAGGCTTTGGGCAAAAATATATGCATTTTTTTAATGAAAAATTGATTTTATTTTTAATGGGCGTTGAATTACGCCCCTTCCCCAAACACACAACTGAAACGGGACAAGCCCGAATTAAATATATATAGATATGAATTAAATATATATGTAATATATATACATATGCACTGTTAAAACATTTTAAATATTTTAATATTTCAAAAATAACGTCTGTTATCTGTATTAACAATAATATTTCTGTTCTGAAAATTTCTTCGGTAGAAGTAGAAAACCTTCTGCTAATCTTACATTGCAGGAAAAGCAAAATATTCAAAATTCTAGAGAGAAGATGTGTGAAATCTGTTAAAATTATAAGCAGATAGACAAAATATTTACCATTTCCGTAAAATAAATTGTGAGTCACAAGTAACTAACAATATTTGAACATCCTAGGTGTGAAATCGTGGCCGAGAGGGATTATCGCACAGTCTACGGACCATAAGGTCGCGAGTTCGTATCCCGCGACGGGTAGGTGCAATGTTGTTAAGGTATATGTTAAATTCACTGGTGTTGTAAAAGTAGTTAATCATGTAAAATGTGCAAGACTTTGTATTGAAATACATGTGTACCCTTCTCTTTTTTTTTTTTTTTTAAATACAGAAATTTTCCAATAAATAAATAAATAAATAAATAAATTTTTCCAGAAATTGAAGAAAATTTTCATTAAAATACGTAAATTGTACTGGCGTCTTGATTGACGGTACAATTTTTATATTTTGAAGGATTTTTTATTCTGTGTATAAGGCTTTCCGAAAAATGGCTGCTTTTGCAGAGAAATTAAAGGTGGTCAAACATGGATGCATTTCAGACATTTGAAGTGTCTTAAATTTAGACACATACAAGCGTCTTAAAAATTTAGACACTTTAAAATGTCTGAAAATTGAACACTCCGTTTCAGACACTTATGTGTCTGAATTTCAGACATTTCAATTTACAGTGTAGACCATGAAAAAAACAGCGGTCTGCGAGATCGCAAATAGCAGGTAACCTCCAACTGTTGTGACAAAAATCGTTTCATAAATACTGTAAGCGGTCTCCGAGACCGCTTAATCGTTGATTGAATGAAATGGTTGACTGACTCATAAGAGGCGGTTTCTGCGCTAAACTTTATGCAAAGGGCTATTATAGTAAAATTTCCCGCATTCAGAAGTCCTCAGCTATACTTCTAATTTACCAAACGAATCAAAATTAAACTAACATAACTACTTAAATTGAAAATTACAAGTTAAACTGTGAAAACTGAATATTGCAGCAATCGGCGAGACCGTTAAGAGGAGTTAAGGATTAAGGTTTAAGACAAAAGCGATTCATGAAACAATATTGATTTTTAAAAGTAGGTAGGTAGATACCTACGTTCTATATAAAAAACTTAACTAGAAAAAGGAAAATGTAGTTTACTAACTTATATTAGTTAAGCAGCTATTATATTTTATATAATATAAATTTAGAAATTGTGAAAAGCTTTGAATCTAGCTAAAATGATAGGGCAAAGTCCCATATCTTAAACATGTTCGTATCTTTGTCCCAAGAAGGATGCGTACTTTTTTTTACCCTATTCTGCAGTATTTTGCTTAACCGGCTACCTATAAGTATAAACAAATGTGATCGAGGTAAACTACGGCATTTAGAAGCTAAAAATATTTCGATCTCCACTAAAATTTTGGATTTGTAAAAATTCCAGGTACTATCAGCTAAAAAATAAAGTGAAATTTAAAAAATATTAGATCAAAATTCGAAAATTTAAACTTACCTCATTTTCTTAGCACAAATTGCTACTTTTAATCAAAGGTTTAAACAAATGACTAGTACACTTGAAACAAAACTGCCACCTATTAGTCATGAGAGCCGAAATGTTGCTTCATATGAAATCAGCCGGTGCGTATTTTTGCCCCGCTCATATCTTTACCCCTACCTACCCTATATCTCTCTTTGCATGAGAAATTAAAAACTCGGCATTTTATCGCTCAGAAACTCACGTAAAATTAAAATGCAGTTGTTTATATTTAGGTTTTTTCCAAGTCTAAGATTTTCACAAAAAGTTTGAGCAGAACAATTTTTCAAATAAAATAAATACATATTTCAATATGAATGAGCTATTATTAAATTTACTCCTTAACCTTTAACTGATGTCACAGAAATTGTCACAACTAGTGTGAAGTCAACTAATGTGAAGTTGTCTGTGAGACCGCTTTATCGAAAGATGAATAAAAGGCACGATTAACTCATAGGATGGTGTTTTTGTACTGAACTTTTTGTACAGGACTGTTATAATTAAAATTCACCTATTCAAAAGTGTCTGGTGATAGTACTAAAGTTCACAACGGAACAAAATTTCGGTAGTGTTTGTAGTTAAACTGAAAATTGCAAGTACATAAAAAATTGCAAAACTATAAAAATTAAAAAAAAGCTGAGGTCTGAGAGGCCGGTAACATGAGTTAAAAGTTAAGAAAAAATATATATATATAAGAAATGTGATAAATTCTTTTTATTTAAGGCACAGTTAAGAACCATTTATCCTTCTCTAGGAATAGAAAAATTTTACCAACATTTCATTTTTCATATACACGCAAACATATGTATAATATTTCTGATAGTTTTAAAACACATACCCATGATACGTGTGTATAGATAGAAAAGTGCCCAATATTCAGAGTTAGAAGCATAGGAGAGAGTATGGAGGAATGGGACACATTTTACAAAAATAAGAAAATGATCTTTGTTTGACACAAAAACAATATTTCAGTTTATAGAATACCAAATGAAACACTTTCTAATGTCCCTGAACAATATAGAAACATAATTTTCAGAAACAATTTTATAATTAAAGAAATTGCAAGTTTCAAAATTTGTCCCATGCTTAGTTTAATCCATGCTTGAAGGCTTAGTTTATATTATGGATAATATACAGTATAATGTTCCATAAATAGGGAAACTATTACATCTATGCATAAACAAGTCATTAATATTCAGAAAGCATAAAAAGTATATGAAGCAAAATCACTTCTGATCTTGAAATAATCTTTTACTTTATACAATTGAAATCTTATGCAACTTTTTTCAATTGGAGATTGGGCTACCTTTGCTTCATCTAGTGTGCGATTGATGAAATGTCTAGAATGATCATATCCAAAAATTTTTATTACTACCAAAACAAAAACAAATTTTGCAGGAAATTTTGCAGGAAAGTAAAAGAATAGATAAAATTTATTAAGTTAAACCAGCTCTTTGCATGTTCGCCAACATAAATGAAAAATAGTGGAACTTCGAAGGATCACTTTTTGCTTCCTAATTGGTTTGATTAAGAGTATCAACAATAACACAGATTATAAAACATGTAAGCGTGAGGGGGGGGGGGGGTGTTATGAAGAAAATTTTTAAAGTAAAATTTTTATTGTATAAATTTTTTTTATAAACAAAAAACTTTGAATTTTATCCATTGCTGGCACATCTGCCCTATACCTAGATTTTTAACCTGAAAAAAAATATTTTGGACATTCTTTTGAAAAATCAGTCAACCCGAACCCGACACACAAGATTCAAAACCCAAACCGACCCGATCCGAACCAAAAAAGTAAGGTAAACCCGACCCGATGCCGGAATCTAGTACAATAAATACCGATTACACGGCACGACTCTAATATTAAGAAAGATAAATTTGGTATACATTTTAAGTATTCTGCAGAAGAATAGTGGAATATTTAGCCTTCATTATCAGTCAAAGGGGGGGGGGGGGTTACTATTCATTGCATCACTAATTAAAAATAAAATATTTAATCTGCTAACCATATTGCAATAAAATATTATTTTTTACATAAAACATTGGAAATTGCACGCATGCAGTAAACACTGATGTAAAGAATAGTCATTTGACTGAACGATAAATATTTAACAATAAAATAATAGGATGATTACGCATTAATACCTGCTAAAATCATGTTACATTATAATTCGAAATCAAACGGTCTTACTGTGTAGTTCATTTTTACTTATTAGGAATCAAGGAGAATGGAAATATAACAAAATTTAACTCATAAAGACGAAATATTTACTTACATCCTAATTTGAAATCATAATCAAGATGGATACCTTGAACACCTCTGTGGTTGCGTGAATAGTCATTACGTCATCATTGAAGTCCTTTCTCATTGGCTGACATGGGAGACTAAGATATTTCATGTATTTCTACTATGCGAGTGGTAAATATTATACCCGGTTACAGATAAAATTCTAGTAAACATGCAGATTTCTGTAGTTTTACAAAAACTAGTTTTGTAGGATTACAGATTTTTTTTTACAGTGTAGTTATATGCCTAATCTTTACAATAAAGTATTGTTTAATAAAAGTACTCACAGTATTTCAACAAAAAGCCGAGGAAGTTCAACCATATTGACGTTGTTTTTAAAAAAAGAAACGTAAAGTTTTGACAACCTATCACAGCAAAGTGAGAGTTATGATTGAGTTGGCACACGTTGTTTTAGGAAGCAGAGATTAAGGTGCATTGTTCACAAAAGCTGAAACTTAAAAAATATCAACAGTTTTTTATAAAATAGCCTATGGTCCAGTTAACTCGTGGGTCCAGTTACCCCAACTAACCTTATACTTTTGCACCGTGAATCAAACAATCTCTAAGATTACTAAGAAATTTTTAGGAAACTGGGATTCCTAGAACATTTTATATAACTGTAACCCGGGTTACAGATAAAATTTTTGTAAGATTTCTATAATTTTAGTAGATTCTTTTGTAAAGCTACAGTTTTCTGTAGCTGTACAGATTTCTGTAAAATAGTTTTGTAGATTTACATATTTTTTTTTTTTGTACTGTGTACAGATAAAATTTAAGTAAGTATACAGATTTCCGTAACTTTTTCTTTTACAGTGTACAATATTAGTACAAAGACTTTGTAATTCTAAAAAACTTATCTCTGTGGCTATACGATTCATGAAGGATCAGGGCCTTTAATACCCATCCCTGTTTTCTTGACCCTAGCTCCGAAGTGCTATAGAGCATATGTCCCGGCCAGGTAATCAGATTAATGCGGGACCCTGGGTGTTTAGTTTCCAAGCTAACTTAGTTCTCATTTTATCGACCTCGAAGAGATGAAAAGCTGAGTAAACCCTGCCCAGCCAGGAGTAGAACTCTCGACCTGTACACTGTAAAAAAAAAAAATCTGTAAAGTTACTAAAGTTTTTCTAGGAAACTGGGATTCCTAGAACTTTTTATGCAACGGCAACAACAAAAATTCATGTAACAGACGCACTTTTGCGCCGAAAATCAAAAAATCTGTAAGCTTACTAAGAATTTTTTAGGAAACTGGGATGCCTAGAGCATTTCATGTAACTGAAGCCAGGGTTACAGATAAAATTTTAGTTAGATTACTGTAATTTTAGCAGATTCATTTGTAATGTTACAGATTTCTGTAGCTTTACAAAAAATAGTTCTGTAGATTTGCAGATTTTTGCGTACAGTTACAGATGAAAGTTTAGTAAGCATGTAACTTTAAATCTGTAGAACTACAGATTGTTTTTTACAGTGTAGCGCGGACGTCAAACGTGCTGACCATTATGCCACTGGGCGTATAAATATTATCAGCTAATCTTAATTTTTAATATAAATAAAAACAAGTTGGAAATTGCACGTCAAACATGGCAAATGAGGTGCGTTCGTAATGTAACTAGTTTTATAAATATTTTTTGCACCGCATATTGTACCGAATGTATATTTTAGTGCATTTCATAAGTGATATCAATTTCATTCTGTTCGAAAGGCTGTAACATCATTAAAATGCACTTGAAATAATTTTTTTTCCATTGGCCGTAATGTAACGGAAAATATTTGACTGTCCCTGTAATTAAACTATACATCCGATTTTCATAAAATTTGAAATGACTCGACAAAATTTTGCCAAATTATATATTTAAAATTTCAGACCATTCTGTTGGGTATGTTTTTTCTCTGTTATATGCGGACGGACAGACAGACAGACGGACCGAACGACGAGTATAGGTGCTAGGTATTTATATAATTACGAACGCACGTAATAAGACATAATTTCCTGTAGAATGTCTATATCCGTTTTCTCTAGGACAATCTAATAATCAGAATGTTTGTTTTTTTGTTTTGTTTTTCCGACTGTACAGTTTAAAATTATATACATAAATGTTCTCATATACACAAAAATCCGCTCTATAGAGAAAATATTTCTCTATTCTAAATAAATTAAATAATTTTTGAAAATAACTAGGTTGTTTGTATTAATTAAGTTTTTAAAAAACAATGATTAATATCATTATTTGCTGTCAAATGTAATCGAGATATGTTCATATTTCAAAGTTTTTCTTATGTTTCTGCACTTTATAGTAAAATTAAAAATGACAGTTTGAAAATTGGTTTCTTTTTTGAAGCTATGTCAGTTTTCATCAAACGCAGAAAGTATTTCCAAACGACGAATTACATAACTGCATAGATAATATTCGGCAACATAAGAACAAATGTCGCTTTTATTTACTGTCTTCTTTTGCTTGTCTCAGCTATTTTTAGATTTATGATGCATTAAGCAGCAAATGTTCATTATCATGATAATGTTTTAAATGCATATGTTTAAAAAAACTTGAAACTTCGAAAATTGTTTAAGAAAGAGTAAATGTATTTAACTCGAGTATTTTAGGTGTTAAACTATGTTTTAATGGGTTAATCAACTATTCTCTGTAACAAGAATGCGTACACGACTTTTTAACTATATGAATAATTAATTCTCACGTTTACTATATTAACAAATGGATTTTTAAATACACTAATATACAGTATACTTTACTGTTTCGAAGCCCATATTTCGCTTTATTAGTAATTTCTAATGTTATCAACCTCAGAAATTATTGTTTTGTTTCATACACTATATGGCCAAAGGTGACCGGTCACTTGCGATTTTTGACATTTTGTTAAATATCTAGAAAAATACACAAGGAATTAACCTGAAACTGCAGGTGTGTAAACAATATAGTATAGGTTATATATTTCCGCAAAGATTTTTCCCCGAAACGCCATAGGGGACAGTCAAAAAATTGAAAAAGAACGAATATCTTTTGAATAACCCTGTAAAAATTAATAGAGCAAAAACGTTTAAACTCGAGATTATTAATAAGTGGCTTATTGTAATATACTGTGTTCCTTTTTATGAGGATAGCATGTATACTCGTAGAGAAATTAAGGTTTTTATGAAAACAGCCCCAAATTTCGCCAAGTTTTTTGCTTATAATTTGCACAGTTCTTAATATAAAAAAAAGATTCTTCTCCGAAAATATGACGAACAACATTGTACATAAGACTCTGCAGTCAGAATTAAAAAATAATGAAAATTGGATGAAAACTAAGCAGATTCACTAAAAAATGTTTCACTGCGCATGCGCGAATGCAATCAAAATGTAATGTGGATAATGCGTTAGCTAAATGTATAGAGCAACTTTTGTAAAAGTCTCAAAACCTTAGTTTGAAAAGTCGTTAATAATCGTTTATAGAATAAGCTCAAAATCCGTTGTTCCCAAAATGAAGCAAAAATATGAGGGGTTGTATCCAAATACAGTATACGTGCAATATTGTGTATGCTAAATAGGCACTAATCAATGGATATATGGATACAACCCCTCATGATTTTCCTTCATTTCCGGAAGAACGGATTTTGAGCTTATTCTATAAACGATTATTATCAGACATTTCAAACTATGATTTTGAGACTTTTACAAAAGTTGCTCTATACATTTAGCTAACACATTATTTACATTATATTTTGATTGCATTCGCGCATGCGCAATGAGACATTTTTTAGTAAACTTGCTCTTTTTTCATCCAATTTTAATTATTTTTTAATTCTGACTGCAGAGTATTATGTATAATATTGTTCTTCATATTTTTTAAAACGAACTTATTTTTTTTATTAAGAACTCTTCAAATTATAAGCAAAAAACTTGGCAAAATTTGGGACTGCTTTTATAAAAACCTTAATTTCTCTACGAGTACACATGCTATCCTCATAAAAATTGACACAGTATATTACAATAAGCCACTTATTAAAAATATCAAGTTTAAACGCTTTTACTGCATTAGTTTTTACAGGGTTGTCCAAAAGATATTCGTTCTTTTTCAATTTTTTGACAATCCCCTATGGGGTTTCGGGAAAAAATCTTCGCGGAAATATATGACCTATACTATACTGTTTACTCATCTGCAATGTCAGGTTAATTACTCGTGTATTTTTCTAGATATTTAACAAAACGTCAAAAATCGCAAGTGACCGGTCACCTTTAGCCATATAGTGTATGTTACCATATGTAGTTGGATGTGCTAATCCCAAAACTTTATTCTATCTCATATATTTTAATATTTGAAAAAGTAGTTCCAAAAATAATTATTCAATATTATTAGTTCAATAGTTTACCAATTTCAATTTTCATCTTACATTTTTGCTTCGGTCAAATAATCGGAGTTAAAATGAGTTAATCTCGATTCCGATAAATCAATAGTTTTCTTTATTCTCTTGTAACTCAACTGCTCGTAATTAGCATGCTTATTAGGATGTGAAGTTCCTGTACTCTGCATGAGCGACCGATGTACAACAGAACTACAAAAATGGAGAAAATTATAAAAAGATTGCGATCACAGCGCCCCCTTTTCGTTGAATATTCACAAATTCAACTGAAACCTGCTGACCATAACCGAATGACATTTGGTCCAATTCTGTGTATAACTTCATTCACATTTCAATGATAGAATAATCAAAAAGACACAAAAATTCTATGACAGAGCCCCCTTCCGGTGGAATATCCCCAAATTCAGCTGTGACTTTCTGGCCATAGCCAAAAACAAATATATATATATTTTTTTTTCAATTTTATGCATAAATTCATACACTTTTCGATGATGCAACAATGCAAATGACACAAAAATCGCTATTACAACGCCCCCTTCTGGCGGAATATTTCAAAATTCGAGAGTGACCTACTTACCATAGCCATTCTATGCATGACTTCATACACTTTTCTATGGTAAAATGGGGACACACGAACCGACAGATATTTTGTATAAACATATATAAATGTAAAAAACAGGAAGTCGAAAACATTTTCTATTACAATGCTTTCTTCTATTGTTGACAGATGAAAGTAAAAAACAAAGATAGTAACAATAATTTCAAAATGTGCCATTCTAAAACATAAAATTGTGATCGAGCTATTCTTCAAATACGTAAAAGCACCATTTAATATATTTAAATTAAACATTAAATTTTCGATGAGTGACAAGAATGTATGGAAAAGAAAGTTGTTGACCTCAGAGCGATCGGCCTCCTGTAAATGAGTGCTAAAATGTTTTAAACTAATTTGTATACCTAATGAAATAAATCAAATAAGACGATTCGTTCAGTAAGAAGAAAAATTCACTAAGATAGTTATCAAATTATTTCTAATATGTAACATGACAAATGATCGTTAGAAAAACAGAAAACATACATTTTTTGTAATTAGTTTTAAATATATATTTCGACCGTAAATATTATTAAAGCATTAAATTACATATTCATGTATTTTTAAGAATGTTACGGAAGCATATCATTTTCTACATGGTGTCCCAAATTTATCTTTGCAGCTTTGATCTCCATAAAACTTAAATCAATTTAGGTAATAAAAATCTGTTTATTGTATAATGAAAAGATGTTGCAAAGTTTTATCCTGTATGTTTTATCCCTCCTATACGTTCTGTATTCTCTTGACTTGTACTAGGCCGGCCAGAGTCTTTTTTAAGACGTACACTACTGGTCTCCATAAACATCTTGTACTACGTACGTATTGAGGGCCTGGATGTTGGTAGACGTCCTTATTTTCTTCAGAAACTCGTTTGGACTTGTGTATCTGACTTCGTCTGTAAGAACGAGGCCACACACTGGGCCATTCTCTGTCGTGTAGCCAGGGTTCGTTGATATATATCAATGGATATATATCATGATATATATCTTGATATATATCTTGATAGATATCCGATACTTATTTTTAAAATATCAAGGTTTTTGATATTTTCGATATTTTCACATACTTGATATTTATTTTCAAAATATCAAGATGTTTGATATTTTGTATATTTATTTGATTATTCATTTTAAAATATCACTGTGCAATATAATTTTGATGTTTTCAGTCAAAACAGGTATAAATAAAATTTTCAACTGTTATTGACTGTGTTATTCTGTAGATAAAGAAATTTTGTCACTGGCAGTGACTTTTGAACAGAGCTGCGAAGTCGGAGTCGGGCCAATTATTGAGAGAAAGAGTCAGAATCGGGTCGGTTAAAATTCCCGGAGTCGGAGACGTCCATTTTATAAGCAGGTCTGCGTTGTCGGAATCGGCCCATTTTTGAGCGAAAGAGTCGGATCTGTCAAAATTCCCGGAGTCGGTGTCGTCCATTTTTCGCACCGACTCCGCAGCCCTGCTTTTGTAGCCAAAGAAAAAAGTAAATATCTTTTCCAAGCTTTATGTTTGAAGCTTTTATTTTTAAATGTAGACCGAATAATTATGTGAGATAATTAATTCAAAACTGCCATTGAAAGACAAACTGTCTAATTTAGATGATCAGTGAAATACAGCTTCGTTAGAAAGAATTTTTTCTACTTTGGTTTAGTTGAGTCTAAAGTGTACAACATGTTAGTGAATAAAAAAATAAGACAAACTTACATTTATGTTAAAATACTTCAATTAAAAAATACTATTTTGTATTTAAAAATTTGTTTTATAGATTTCTTGATACTTCCATACTGAATACTATAGTTTGATTTTTTTTTATAAGTGTGTGTAAAGCAAATTCTATCAATTTTTAATTAGTTGATCTTCAATTTTGTTCTAAGTGAAAGAAAAAAAAAAGGAAAACAGAAATGCTTTTTTAGTATAATGTTTAATGAAGTTTTCATGTTAAGTGCAATATGTTATAGTTTCTAATTTATAGTATGCTTGAAAATATGTATTGTCAGCAGTGAGCACTGAGCTCCATATATAACAGCGAGTTCTGGGTCGGCGCGGCGGTCAGAAGCTTGCAAGGCAAATGAAGCATGCACGGCAAAGGTAAAAAATAGTCCGCGTTGTCAATGTTAGATATTACTGTTCTCATTTACTATTATCCTAATTTATGCTTCTCTAATTAAGATATACTTATCAAATTGTTAATTGATTCTCTAATCATATAAGGGAATGCGATAAACAGCATTTATTGCCATGAATGCGAACTAAAATTATCGTCACTGTATCCTTCCGCGCTTACCGCTGGAAATCATGCTGGGAAATAGGAAGACAGAACTCCTGTTATAAATGGAGCTCAGTGGCAGTGAGTTTACTATTTTAAAAATATCGGATATATCGAAAATATCAAAATATCGGATATTTTTGATATTTTCGAAAATATCATATTTACGAGCCCTGGGTGTATCCATCACCAGTTATGATCTTACTGGGTAGTACCTGGAAGTAAAAACATTCTTTTAGTACAAATAAAACTTTGAGTTACTGTTATACGCACACAAAACCGAAATTCGCTATCTTATTTCGTTTAGGTTTTATGGAGGATCAAAGTTGTAAAGATAAAGTTGAAACACCCTGTATGTTATATATTCTAGAAGTTACAGAGATCGAGAGCAGTTGTTTCTCATGATATAAATTCAAATTTGTATTCTGTATCACTTGTAAAACTTTTGTGTTTGACAAAATGCTGGAGCACATTTTGTTTTTTTAACTGCACACATGTTTGTAAAATAACGATTTTAATGAACGTATTGCGAAAAAAATATTTTGAATGAAAAAGAAATAAATTTAACGAACGCAATAATATGGAAAGCAAAATAATTTTCTGCATCTTTCAGCGATAGAAACTCGTAAAATACTTTAATCTTAAGCACAAAATATTACTTGCATAATTGAAATTTCTTCATACTTTTATTTTTGTATTTTACCTTAGCATTGGCTAATATCATAACGAAAGTTTACCATCGTTAATTGATATTATGTAAATTAGCCTCATTTATGTAAATTAAGCAAACAGAATGTCACAACTTATCTATTCAATTAAGGTTTTCTCCTTTTGGGCCATATTTTTTATTTCATAAACGTCGTTTTCACAAGGATAAATCTTTTCATCTATAGAGAAATTTTAAAATTGTAAAATAATCTTCAGGATTAGATTTTTCAAAGAAAATATATTTTCAATCTGAGAAGCGTGATACGGATTTAATAAATTGAAAATTCAAATATAAAGAAAAAATTACTCAAGCTTTAACAAAATAAAACGTGTTTTTTAGATTGAAAAAAAAAATTCTATTTACAAGTGTTTGCACTTCCAAAGCGAAATTTCGCAGCAATATCCGATTTTATTATATAACTATTAAATGATATTTTTAAAAATTGAGTCCGCTTTTTTTTTTATTTTTTTTTATGAGTAGTTTTAATGAGAGGGGATATGTACGGCAAGAACAATTTAGTACATTAAAACTTAAGTTTGCCGTAAAATTTAGACATTATATAAACATGAAAAAGTTTTTGTATTATATATAAAATATAGATTGTGTGATCCAGAGCACTTTCATTAAATTGTAAGAAATCAGTTTAATAATTTCAATAAGAAAGAAATTTATACCTCATGTATAGAATATTCAACACTTTATAACAGTTCCAGAATATTTTAATCTAACTTCATCTTTTGATATGTTAAAAGAAAAGAAATGCATAAGATGTTTGAAAATCCAATTGCGGTAACTATTGCCCACAGTTAGTAAAGTATTCGGTATTTTTGTGCAATGCAGTCAATTATATTTATTATATGCTTAGATATTTATACACATGACATAAATGCTAATATTGCATTCAGCTCGGAAAAGAATAATAGTTCAATATGCCCTTTCGGTAACTTCTGCTCATAGAGTGTAATATAGTTATAATGCTTTGTACAACTCTATATTTGATGTATAGAATTTTATACTCATTATGTATATTGCTAAAATTTAATACCCTATTAAATGCATAACTTTACTAAAATCGCATTTCCGACAGAGACCACCTATGTGTTCAATTTCCCAATGTGTTCAATTTCTCCAGCAGAACCCTGTATTTTGGTTTATTTTATTCGGCACACATCCCGTAGTACGAGGTGTTTTCGAACAGTAATAATACAACTCAGACAGAAGGGAAGCAAAAGTTTTAATGAGCGCGTTGGCAACACACATTGTAACCTTGGCGTTTGACCTTTTTCTCGCAATCATTCATTTTCTTATAGCACGTGTTTATAATGGCTGCGTCAATTTAGCATCCTCCAAATGTGGAGAACGTTCCATTATATGTTTCCTTCATGGAAAAGGTAAGCGTCCAGCGGATATTCACAAAGGATTCTTTTCCGTCTATGGGAACATTATGCATCGACAAAATGTAACAAAATGGTGTCGTGCTTTCTCTGGAGGGATGTGGGACCAATGTTCATAAAGAACCCATAATGGGTAGGAATCTGTGATCTCTGACCTTGCACCCAGCGACTACCACTTATTCCTTTACTTGAAGAAACATCTTGCAAACAAAACTTACACGACAATGATGAAATCAAAATCGAAGTTGAAATGTGATTTTGACAACAGGTGGTAAACTTCTATGATTATGGGATACAAAAGCTTGTACCCAATCTTAACAAATGCTTGGACAATGACGACAACTATGTCGAAAAGTAAGGCATATAACAATAAGTAATTTGTAAAGGACCTTTTAACAATTGAAAGTTTTTTGAATGTGTATGCGGCATTGTATCTTTACTTTTTATAAAACCCTTCGTATATAATCTAAAATGCAGTTGAGCTGAAAGATGCATAACACGCTTTATGAAATTTGTTGCCATAGACGGTAAAGTTTGAAAATTATTTTGTGCCGCCCTGTAAAAAAATTGTATAATTGATACACATCTCCTAAAAAAACATGAAATTTAGTTATCCTTGAAAGCTCATACTACAGATGAAAATGCATTTCCACCAAATATATTTTATAGTTATAGACAGAATTTTGACGAATTCTCTTGCGTGTTTTCATAAAAAAAAAAAAAAAAAAAAAAAAAGAAATGTTATGTACATCTCATTATTTAACAGAAAGCATTATGTAGTACATCCCAGTAACGCATATCAATTTCATTGTGATTGAAGTAGCGTAACGTGGTTAAAATACACGCAAAGAATTTTGACTCATGGACCATAATGTAAATTAATATTTGGGGCGTCCTGGTAAAGAACTGTACATGCTACACACTCCACTTTCAATCGGGAATCTCCTATAGCAAACTACAATATTGTATAACAATTATGAAAAAATTTAAGTATATTTACGGAAGTTTTTTGAGCTCGGACAAACGGCAGAAAACAGGTGATTTGAAATTATAAACTCTTTTGAATTATGTTGAAAAATGTTAAAAAGAAGTTTAACTAACCTAAATATAGAAAATAAATAAGACATTAAATACACAAAATTAAGAAGATGGCTAGATTTCTTAATTTATTCAAATCGTTTCATCAGTATAGTTCTCATGAGAAGCAAAAAAAAAAAAAAAAAAAAAAAAAAAATTACGTAAAACTGATTGATTGAGTTGATTTCATTGACACACTGCACCCTTAACGCTAATTTTCATTACAGTGCATTCAAAAACATCCAATCTGTTCCTAAGAATTTTGGGGGTTTTGATCTCGGTATTTTTGTACAACTAACTTTATGTATGCTGAATGTCAGAAAAAGGTTTAAATACATTTTAATGTATAACATGTTAATAAAATAAAATAATATAAATTGAAAAGCTTTTTAAAATCAGGTAGTAAAAAATTTCATTAACACCTTTAAAATATCTATTTAATTATTCACAACCTAAATTACGCAAAAACAAATTGGAGGCCCTTAACCCTTAAATGCCTGATTTTTCAAAAATCATTGTAATGTTTTTCGGCTTTCACGATTTAAATAAATCATGGGAAAAATACTTTAAAAAATCATATTTTGTTTTAAGTATGGTTTACGGCTAAAAAACAGTTTGTTACTAATCGGTAATATTGGTCTTTAATTGAAAAAATAATTTTCTCTGATAAAATTCTGTAAAATTAAACACACAAGAATTTTAGGAACTATAAAAGTAAATAAATTTTACTCGCTCACTGCAGATCAAAATAGGGTATTTCGCAAGATTCCAAACAAAACAAAAAGAACAAGTAGCAACAATTGAAAAAATAAATCTATCTTTATTCTTAAACAGCACAAGTGTTGCCATCTATATGTTGAAAATCTATTTAATAATATTTTCAGAATGTATTTTATTGGCAACATTAGGCATTATAGCTTCAATATTATTCTAATAGTATTTTAGAGCCTAAATTGTGTATGTTGCCGAAAAGCAACACCCGGCATTTAAGGGTCAATCAATTGAATGATTTACAAATTCAAAATTTTTTTTATTGTAAAGCTCTTAAGTTAATTAATTATGAGAATTTCTTACTTTCTTGGACACACTGTCTGGAATGTATTTTGCAAACTCAGATGAAAATAACACTTATTTTATCAGGAAATAAGCATCAGTGCTGCCATTTTATGGTTTTAATCAAACACCCAATACACTCAGCTATATAGAAGTAAAATAAAAAATAGTTCAGTTTAAACCTCCTTGGTTTTTAAGTATCACATGTGATACTTCAGGACCGAGGAGGTTAAAGATGAATAAAATGTGGTAAAAATATAAAACGGTCATTCTAAGTAAAAGGCTATGATTTTCGCTACAATTAAGTTTTAATGTTTTTTACTTCTTGAATGCACATAATGATATTATCTCATATAACTGAAATAGAGATGGATGACAATTTATTTATGAGCGATAAATCTGTAAGAAAGTATGACTTAAATATTGCTAAATTATCTGTATACCTTTAAAACATCAATTTCGATTAAAATTTCAATTTTCAATTTTTTTTAATTAATATAAAATTCCAATATTTTCTTACGATTTTCGTTGAATTTTGTCTTTTATATTTCTTATAAATTTAAAAAACTAAGTTGAAAGTTGTTTTTTAAATTTTCTAAACGTGATTTTATTTTTTATGTTGAAAAAATTGTTATCTAAATGTGTTACAATTCAAGTACCACAAAATTTTTAAACTATGTTTTAAATATACATTCATCAGAAAAATTGTCTAGTACCTCTATAACATTATTATATTTACTAAGGAATTCATAAAATGTATTGATATTTAATAGTTTTAAATTTAAATAGTTTTCAAAAAGTAGCAATTTTCGGATTAATTTTATACTAATTTTTTAATTAAAAAATTTAAAAAAATTAAATTAGTTATTTTTATGTTTATGTCACATATTCTTGACATTTTAAACAACAATTAGCAAATTTAAATTTAAACTTTAAAAAAGCTCAAAAAATTTACGAAGAAAAAAATATATCTTAATTAAGGATACGTTAATTTTTCTAGTAATTAATATGCCAGCAAGTAACCAAGAGGTACCCAGTTCAAATCCTAATTCAGGCGTTTATATTCTCAATTGGTCGAGTCCCACTTTAAACAGAGGTCTCTATCTGTATAATGAGCAAAAATGACGGCCTCGTCCAAAAGTAATCAACTATGCTTAAAATCAAGAAAGCTCGAAAAACGGAGAAAAGTGGAACAAATAATAATTAATAGAAAAACGAAATTAAATCTTCATAATAACAGAATACACAGAATAAAAAAAAAAATCCCTACTGGCTCCGCATACAGGGCCAGGTAGATTTCGAAGTTAAATACTGATTTCATCAGCAAAAACCAAATCAAGATTAGAGATAAACCCATTTTAACAATTTTATCTTGATGAGTTTTTAATTTCATTTATCTGTAAGAGTTGATTTTATCAGAATCATGTTAATACGATATTTTTTTTTTCAACCCCTATTTTTTTTCTTTAGTAAGAGTTGGTCATATCAAAAACTTGTCAATATAAAAGTTGTAGATAATATTAAGAAGATTTGTAATAAATTTAAGTGTATTTGGTATCTTATGAATTGATGAAGTTATGAATTTTTTCTTCTCCCCCCTTTTCTGTTTTGTTTTTGTTTATTATTATTATTATTATTATTATCATTATTTTGCTTTAAGTGTTGGCCCTATCAAAACCTTGTCAATATAAAAGTTGTAGATAAGATTAAGAAGATTTATAATAAATTAAAGTAAATTTGATATCTTGTGAATTGATTAAGTTATGCATTTTTTTCTTCTTAAAACCCTATTTTTATCGACCTTTCAGACCATTTTTAATGATATCAAAAATCTGTCATACATAAATTTTTGGCTCTTTTCCTAGAAGTAATAATAATTTTAAACTGATTTGAGATATATTATAGTTATGAAGTTGTGTGATTTTTCTGTTTTCTCACCCCCCCCCCCCCTATTTCCACCCCATTTGTCGATTTTGCTCATTAACGAACTTGATCGAGATTTTTGGCCCCTTGAATTTATGTATGAGTTTGGAAGAGATTTGTGCAGAATTATGGAAGTTATCGTGTTCATAAAAAAGTGATATATATATATATATATAATACCAAAAAACACACACTACACATCCAATCCGAAACTACTGAACTACAGAGAAAATTAACAATATAACCATGGAAAAAACTTACTAACAAAACCATGAACGAAAAGAAAACATCCAATGGAGACAGATTGCAAGGCTAAAGACTTGCATGCTGGGTTATACCGGTAATTACTCATGAAACTTCCCCCATATCTGTCGAGACCATACTGGCCAAAGAAAACTTTAAAACTGGCCATCCAAAGCAGTAACCGAATTCGAAAAGAAAACTTTAAAACTGTCCATCCAAAGCAGCAACCCAACTCAAAAAGAACGACACATCCAGACAGAGCTCCTTATAAAGCCCACGAATGTACCACCCTCGTATATATATATATATATATATATATATATATATATATATATATATATACGAGGGTGGTACAATGATTATTGTCCCTCGTGTATATAAAATATTTGTACCGCGATGGTTGTTGTGGAGTATCGAAGCCTAATGTCTTAGATGACTATATGCTCAATTTCAGAACCGTAGCTGCTATATTCACATAGTTTTGGAGGGAGGAGTGAAAGAGGAGGGAGTGGGAGTGAAAGGCTGATTTTTAGCTTATGGGGCTAGATTGTGACAGTGGATGAGACGTAACTGCTGTCGTTTAGACTCGGTATCATAGTGATGTACCCACATCTCATCCACTGTCCAAATGTAGCCTCATAAGCTCCGAATGAGCATTTCACCCTCACCCCCCTTTTTAAAAACACCCCCAAAAATAGGTAGCCCCCAAATATAGCAACTACGGTTTTGAAATTGAGCATAATAGGCATTTAAGAGATTAGGCTTCCATATTCCACTTCAACCATCGCTATACATTAGGGACAATAATTATTAAATCAAACACGTATAGATAGATAGATAGATAGATAGATAGATATAGATAGATAGATAAAATTTTGAACTGGGGGTGGTTTTAGGTTCTGGGGGTCATGATCGGATAGATCAATGCGTCATGATCAATGCAAATATTTTCCTGAAATTCCAACATAGGGGAGAAAGTAATATGCAATATTTCTTACGAAATCTAACTAAAACTGTATGATAATGAAAAGTTTAAAAAAGGGTTTCATGAATCAATATTCAAAGGAGCAGATCGGTAGAAAAATTAGTGCTATTATAGAAGAGAGCAACTAAATTGGCAAAACGTCTTAGCTTAAAAAATCAATTTTTTCTCATTGTAGCTATCCCTTTGCTTTTAATTTTACAATTTAAGCAAAACTAATGACAGCGCATAATAATTTTATTTTCTTAAGTCTAATTTTTTACTTGTAAAAATATATAGTAAGAAAATAAATATCCGATAGAGTCCCTAATTTCAATGCAAACTAAGTAGTAGGAGAAAAATGCGGCTAGTTAAAAAAAGAAAGGCTCCTCATAAAACATGTAATCGAGCTATAAAAAGTTTAAACTTGAATGAAGAAATTTAGTCAAAGGCTAGATTACGCCAAACGAACATTTTGTATACTAATAACTGGCGTCATGTGACACAATCAGCAACGTTTTATCTATTAAAAAAGCTTTAAATTTAATTACTTCATTTGTAAAGGAAATGCTTTAGTCTTTTGGTGGATTGTAGATAAAGTTTTAAACTAATTGATTAGGTTAAAATGACACCCCAAAATATACCAAACAGTAAAAATTCTGTACTATTTCAATTCATTTAATTGAAATTTAACTTCCCAGACTAAAGTACTATTAGAGACCCGCTAGTTTTAGTTTAAAACTTTTTGTAAACAGGATTGAGCAGTATTTTGTATGGAATGGAAACTAGTTGTTATGGATTTATAGGAGAATATGCCCTATAGGCAGTTGAAGACTTTTTGTTTTTTCATTTCTGTGAAAAGAAGATTACAAGTGTGTATTTATTGAAATGCTGAAATTTCAAACGTTATACTGGTAATCTTGCATATTAGAATTTTATTTAAAAAAAAAAAATAAGATTCTAAAGTATAGGAACACTAAATCAAAATATAGACACGTGTATTAAAAAATTAAAACTACTCAGCATTTTAAATGTATTTTTAATGTCTTCAAACGAATGAAAATTCACTTTTTTAATAAATTAAAAAAAAAAACTTTTGAGTAATTGAAAAATATATTTTTAACATATGCAAACATTATCTCTGTAATTTTTTACCATGGTATTTTACTCTAAGCTATAAATAATTTAGGACTGAGTAAGATTTTTTGAGAGGAATGTTTTATTATTTCTCTATGAGTAAGATAGAAATGATGCTTGTTGTAAATTTACTAACTGAATAAAAATATCAGAGTTGGTAGACGATCCCTAACCTTTGGCTTACATTGCACATGTCCTACTACTTGAGCTACCTGGGTTACAACTCAGCTGATACAATTCACTCAAATAATACTTTGGCAGTGATATCTGGTCTGCTTCGCGAAGAACTCAGCTTAATAAATCGCAATTAAAAGAACTCCAATAAGTATTGGATGCGAAATTGCACTTTTTATTATTTTAAACATCATACTAATTGGGAAAGAAATAGCACGAGCTTTATTTTTTTTTTAACTGAGAGGATAATCTCAAGTGTGTAAAGCGTTGGATACGTAAGCCAAAGTATGTTTTTGATCCCAGCATGGACACTTTTTTTTCTCAATTGGAAAAATTACAATTTGAGTAAAAATTAAAAAATTTCCCAGCAATCCAGGTATGTTTAAATCGCATTATAATGCTTTTTCAAAAAGTCATACAGTTAATGATTTTCTGCGAATGCCATATTTAAGTTGATTTCATTATTTAAAATGAGTTTAGTTTATGTTATATCCAGCAATTTCCTATTTAGGTAGATACAATGCAATGACTAAAATTTTGAAGCATTAATTATTTACTTCCTCGCGTAGAAGTCATTAAAATTTTAACTTATGTTATAATTAAGTTTCTTAATTACAAATCTCTAATTGCCACTTAAAATCATAGATCATTCAACATATGAGTCTTATGCACCAGATATTTTTAAGTATAATTGACTGCTTAACTAGGAAGTTCGATTATTGGTTTAGAGAAGGTCTAGTATGAAAAATTTATAAAAAATGAAAATATTTGATTACTAGACAAGATTATAGAAAACTGAATTGCTTAATTGTTAATTTAACTAATTTATTATTAGATTTACATTCACTGTTAGTTAAATTTTCTTTAATGAAATGTTCAACAGTGTCAAAGATTTTATGTAGCTCTCTGAATATTTATGTTCTCATCGTGTTTGTTATATATGGATTTATGTATATCATAATAAATATATAATATTATATCAGTTTTTTTATAAATTAGTAGAAATATATATATTTTTTAAACAGATTAAAACATAGTTATCTTAAGTAGTAAGCCAATGTTTCTGGATTCAACGCCATTCAGGACGCTTTTTTACTCAGTTTGAAAAATTACACATTGAATAAAAATTACTAAATTTCTCCAACAGTATAGTTATATTTATATCACGTTATACTGCTTATTCAAAAAATCATATATTTAAGGTTTGTCTATGAATGCCTGATAGTTGTTTTCATTATTTAAATTAGTACTGTTTGTGTTATATCAAGTAATTTCCTTTTTTAGGAATATATATAGCATTATAAACTAAATTTTGAAGCATTCTTTATTGACTTTGTGGCGTATAAGTCATTAAAATTTTAGCTTTTGTAGTAATTAAGTTTCTCAACCTTTAACTGATGTGACTAAAATTTGTCACACAACTGATGTGATCCGGTCTCTCAGACCCCTCGAATAAAATGAATAAAAAAAATAACTCAAATGGTTGAATTTACTTAAATTTTGTCCTAACAATATCGTTGTACTTCTCTTAGGAGTATGTGAATTAAATTGCATGAAAAAAGTATTTTATTCATATATTTTAACTTCAGTACAGAAAAGTAAAAAGCTGTAAAAGTTTTTACAACTGGGAGTCGCGGGGTCTGGGAGACCGCGTGACATCAGTTAAAGGTTAATTACAAATCTCTAATCACCATTTAATATCATAGATCATTCAACATTTCAGTGTTATGCATCAGATATTTTTGAGTATAATTAAATTCTCAAGATTAACTAGAAGGTTTGATTATTGGTTTAGAGAAGGTCTCATATGAAAATTGTATGAAAAATAAAAATATTTGATTATTAGAAATGATTGCAGAAAATTGAATTTCTGAAAAATTAAGCTAACTAGCTTATCATTAGTTTTACATTTACTGTTTGTTAAATATTCTGTTATGAAATTTTAAACCGAGTCGAAGAATTTATGTAGCTCTCTGAATATTTAACTATATTCTCATCATGTTTGTTATATATAAAATTATGTATGTCATACTAAATATATAATTATATATAAAAATATTTTAGATATTTTAGTAGAAATATTTGTGGGTTTTTTCTTTAAAAAAAAAAAAACAGGCTCAAATTATTTAAAGTTATTTGAATATGTCTGTATAAAAGAAGATTAAATGAGCTTAAATATTGCTTAACAAGGGACACGCTAATTTATCTAGTGATTCAGACGCCGGCTAGCAGCCAAGGTGTACCGATTTCGTATTTCAATTAAGGAATGTATTCGCATAGTTGGTTGAGACCCAATTTAAACAGAAATCCCGGTCTGTATTACAATAATGTTCAAAAATGACGTTCGTGCCCATAATTAATCAAGTATAATTAAAATAGAGAAAGCTTGGGAAATAGAGAAAGGTAGAGCAATCAAACGAAAAACTTAATTTAACAAGCATAATAAAAGAATACAAACGAAAAAAAAAAAACTGCTTCGTAATTAAGGGGACGAGGGACCTTAAAAATATTTTTTTTTTATTTTATGTAAATTTTACTTTAAATATTACTCAAAGGTACCTTATAAGCATTATGGCGTGCATTTATTACAAAAAAGATTTTTTTTATGTTATTTTGGAGAAAAAACTGGAATTTTACGCGTCGTTTTAGAAATCTCTGAAATGCCCCATTCGCGTTCCATATCAATGAAAATCCCCAATATTTTTTATAAAAGTTTGGTTAATATATATAAATAAAACTGTGCACCGAATTTTATATATTTGAATATAAAGGTTAAAAAAAAAAAAAAAAAAAAAAAAAGGAAAAATTTTGAAAAATTTCGAAAAAATTTCCAAATTTCAAACTTTTTCAATTATTTTCTTTTTTTGTAAATTTCACGTTAAATATTACTCAAGGGTACATTATATGCATTATGGCATGCATTTATCACAGAAAAAAAATTATTATTTTTGGGGGAAAAAATGGCATTTTACGCGTCGTCGTTGAAATCTTCGAAATGCCCCCTGCGCATTCCATATCAATGAAAATCCCCAATATTTTTTATAAAAGTTCGGTTTATATATACAAATAAAACTGTGCATCGAATTTTATATATTTGAATATAAAGGTTACAAAAAAAAAAAAAAAAAAAATTGAAATTTTTCGAAAAAATTTCAAAATTTCAAAGTTTTTCAATTGTTTTTCCTTTTTTTTTTTTTTTTTTTTTTTTTTGTAAATTTCACTTTAAATATTACTCAAGGGTACATTATATGCATTATGACATGCATTTATCACAGAAAAAAAATATATTATTTTTGGGGGAAAAAATGGCATTTTACGCGTCGTCGTAGAAATCTTCGAAATGCCCCCTGCGCATTCCATACCAATGAAAATCCCCAATATTTTTTATAAAAGTTTTGTTTATATATATAAATAAAACTGTGCATCGAATTTTATATATTTGAATATAAAGGTATGAAAAAAAATCAAAATTTTTTGAAAGTTTTTCGTAAAAATTTAAAAATTTATTTTTTTTTTTTTACCTTTATATTCAAATATATAAAATTCGATGCACAGTTTTATTTATATATATAAACCAAACTTTTATAAAAATTATTGGGGATTTTCATTCATATTGAACGCGCATGGGGCATTTCGAAGATTTCTAAGACAACGCGTAAAACTCCATTTCTCTCTCTCTTTTTTTTTTTTTTTTTTTTTTTTTTTTGTGATGAATGCATGCCATAATGCATATAATGTACCCTTGAATAATATTTAAAGTGAAATTTACAAAAAATAAAGAATTGATTTTTAAGGTTTTTTATGGTCCCTCGTCCCCTTAAAAGTTAAGAAAAGGTTTTGTGCCTCAATATTCAAAAGAACATATCAGTAGAAAAACTACTGCAATTATGGAGGAGCGCACCAAAAGGGGCAAAACTTCTTAGCACGTAAAATCAAAAATTTTTAAATAAAAATTGCACCTACCACTTTGCTTTGAATTTAAAAACATATGCAAAACTAATGACAGCTTATAATAATTTTACTTTCATAAAAGTAAGTTTTTATTTATAATATAATTATATAGTATAATAATATAATTATATAGTATAATAATATAATTATATAGCATAATAATATAATTATATAGTATAATAATATAATTATACTAAAATTGTTAAGAAAATAAATATAAGAAAAAGATCCAAATTAATAAATTAAAAGGATACATACAATGCTGTAATCAAAATTTTGAACCATTCTATATTGACTTTCTCGCGTATAAGTCGCATTGAAATTTTAACTTACGCAATAATTAAGTTTCTTAATTACAAGTCTCTAAATATCATTTAAAATCATAGATCATCCAACATTCGAGAGTTATGCATCACATGTTTTTGAATATGTTTCTGAGTTTCTACTATGTTGAGTATGTTTTTGAGTACGTTCACTTCTAAAGTTTAACTAGGAAATTTTATTATTCGTTTAAAGAATATCTCATATCAAAACTATATGGAAAATGAAAATATTTTATTAGTAGAAATGATTGATGAAAACTGAATTGCTGAATTGTTAAGTTAACTAGTTTATTATTAGATTTACATTTACTATTAGTTAACTTTTCTTTTGTGAAATTTTCAGTCGAGTTGAAGAATTTATATAGCTCTCTGAATATTTAATTATGTTCTCATCGTGTTTGTTGCATTTGAAAGTATGTATATCATAATAAATAAATAATATTATATCTGTTTATCTAGATAAATCTTTAGAAATGTATTATTTAACAGATTAAAACGTAGTTGCACTAAGTAGTAAACCAAAGTTTCTGGGTTCGATCGCAGTTTGGACACTTTTTTACTCAGTTCAAAAAATTACACCTTGAGTAAAAATTACTAAATTTCTTTAACAGTATAGTTATGTTTAAATTTCGTTATACTACTTTTTCAAAAAATCATATATTTAAGGATTTTCTATGTGTACCATATTTAAGTGGATTTCGTTATTTAAAATGTGTTTAGTTTATATTATATCCATTAATTTCCTTTGTTAGGGATATATACAATGCTATAATCAAAATTTTGAATCATTTGTTATTGACAGTCTCGCGGAGAAGTCATTAAAATTATAAATTATGTAATAATTAATTTTCTTAATTACAAATTTCTATGTGCAATTTAAAATCATATATCTGTCAACATTTGACTATTATGCGTCATATATTTTTGAGTAGAATTAACTTCACGAGTTTAACTATGAAGTTTGATTATTAGTTTAGAGAAAGTCTGGTATGTAAAATGTATGAAAAATAAAAATATTTGATTATTAGAAATGATTAAATAAAATTGAATTACCGAAAAATTACGCTAACTAGTTTATTATTAGTTTTACATTTACTGTTAGTAAAATTTTCTATTATGAAATTTTCAACCGAGTCGAAGAATTTAGGTAGTTCTCTGAATATTTAATTATCATATCTGTTATATATGAAATTAGGTATGTCATACTAAATATATAATGATATATCATTTTTTTAGATAAATTAGTAGAAATATTTGTGATTTTATTTTAAAACAGATTCAAATAATTTAAAATTATTTGAATCTGTTTAATCATGTGAATCTGTCTGTATAAAAGAAGATTAAATGAACTTAAATATTGCTTAAATAGGGACACGCTAATTTATCTAGTGATTTAGACGCTGGCTAGTAGCCAAGATGTACTGAGATCGAATCCCAATTAAGGAATGTATACTCATAGTAGGTCGTATTCCAACTTTAAACAGAGGTGCCAGTCTGTATAACCATAATGTTCATAAATGACGGTCGCGCCCGTAATTAATCAAATATAATTAAATTTGGGAAAGCTTGGGAAATAGAGAAAGGTAGAAAAATAAATAGAAAAACAAATTTAAACAAGCATAATAAAAGTACATATAAAGTAAAAATAAAAACTGCATCGTAATTAAAAGTTTAAAAAAGGTTTTGTACCTCAATATTCAAAGAAATATATCAGTAGAAAAACTACTGAAATTATAAGCAACACAACTGGCAAAGCTTCTTAGCATATAAAATTTAAAAAATTTAAACAAAAATTGCACCTACCACTTTGCTTTCAATTTTAAAACCTATGAAAATCTAATGGCAGAGTATAATTTTATTTTCATAAAGATAAGTTTTTATTTATAAAAATATAATTATACTAAAATTAAAAAAATAAATATATAAATACTATTAAAAAAAGACTCAAATTAGTACACTAATAGAAATAGGTACAATTCAATAATAGAACATTTTGAAGCGTTCTTTATTGATTTTCTTGCTTAGAAGTCATTAAAATCTCTAATAAAATTTTTAAATCATAGATCATTCAACGTTTGCGTGTTATGCATCAGATATTTTTTAGTATAATTAACGTCTCAAATTCAACTCATACTACGCTGAAAAGGCATTTCCACCAAATATTTTTGATAGTCATAGAAAGTATTGTAATGAATATTTTTGTCTGTTTTCGTAAAAAAAGTATGCCAAAGATTATGGGTTTGACCCCAGCCTGGACACATTTTTATTCAACTGAAAAAATTACAACTTAAGTAAAAATCACCAAATTCCTCCAGCAGTTCAGTTACGTTTAAATTACGTTATAATTATTCACAAAATAGTATATTTAGTGATTTTCTATGAGTGCGATATTTAAGTTGATATCATTATTTAAAATGAGTTTATGTTATATCCAGTAATTTCCTTTGCAATACAATGCTATAATAAAACTTTTGAAGCATCCTTTATTGACTTTCTCGCGTACAAGTACTTAAAATTTTAACTTATGTAATAATTAAGTTCCTTAATTACAAATCCTCTCATTAACATTTAAAATCATAGATCATTCAATATTTGAGTATTATGCATCAGATATTTTTGAGTATAATTCACTTCTCAAGTTTAACTAGGAAAGTTCCATTATTGGTTTAGAGAATGTCTCACATCAAAAATGTATGAAAAAAAAATATTTGATTACTAGAAATGATTGATGAAAACTGAAATTACTAAATAGTTAAGTTAACTAGTTTATTATTAGATTTACATTTACTGTTAGTTACATATTCTTTTATGAAGTTTTCAACGGAGTCGCGGAAATTGTGTAAATCTCTGAATATTTAATTGTGTTCTCATCGTATTTGTTATACATGAAATTATGTATACCATAATATATAATATTATATCAGTTTTTTTAGATAAATCAGTAGAATTGTTTAGTGTTTTTGCTTTAAAAGAGATTCAAATATAGTTATCTCAGAAAAGTATATGGAACGGAATAGAAAGGTTATTCAATTTTTTGTGAATCGCAATGCCATTTATACGTAGCCAAAAAAGGGCAGTTTCGCATCTTTTAGAGCATTTTCACGGTTCCCCCCCCCCCAAAAAAAACAAGCCAGTACAGTAAGTAAAACGAAAGGTCCTACCTACTGTATCGATGTACAGCCGACCAAAATAAAGAAAAAAACACCAAGCATTTCAATCTCAAAGTTGTAGATGAAAAAACGAAAAAAGCCAATCGACCGCAAATTATGACTTTTTTATTTTATGTTAAAACAATAAGCTTAAAAGGTTGTTTTGCTATTGGAATTGTACAAAGGTCTGGATTTTTCAATACGAACCTGAGTTTTCAGTACAAACCTTTTGACATCATACTTCGCTTTTTCGGTAAATTTCATTCGGTAAATAGTTAAGACTTAGGAAAGTTCAAAAGTTGTGGAACCCTAATATTAAACTCATTTGTAATTGTCTTAAAACACATTTCAATGCTGATAGTTTTTTAAACAATTACTCAAGCACTACTTAACGGAATGTGGTGTCATTTTCGATTCACATATTTGAAACTACTAGAAATCAATTTCTGTTAAAAATGTCATAGTTTACATTACATATTTTTTTCCAAAATTTATTTCGTAAAAATATTCTTTATTCTTTAAAACTTTCACAATAAATAAAATTTTACATTTCTGTGCGAACAATTAATTATTTAAGTTGGAATTAAAAAATATGAAAGATTGGTTTCAATCGTAGATAAGGGAGGGAGTTTAGTATGCACCGGCAAGTTTTTCCCATATTTCTATAGCAAGTACGCCCTTACAGAGGACGTTTGAAGGGAAAGTAACCCGAATTATTCTTTTTGTATAAGAAAACTATAAAAATTTTGCTCTGCCATCGCGTTTAGACTGCGATGGTATCAAACTGGCAAACATCCTTTCAAGCCCCTCATTTTGTAACCAGATTGCACAGGACTGAGTGAGTCCTTCAAATCATATATAAGAATTGCTAACATAAGCAATAAATGTTAAAGTACATCTAAACCGACAAATGTTCTAATGACTACCAGTTTCTCATTTACGTGAGCCTGCGTATATTCTACCGCGTCTTATTTATCAAGATCTGTTTTAGTGGCAGAGTCAAATTAAACTCCTTGTCAACCTTAAATCACACTGACAAAAACAGAACAAATTTCTTTTCAAAAAATTATTTTATTTACTGTTTCGCATGTTTGCAAAATTTCTTTCGATATGAGATGAAAACAGTGAATACAGTACACAATCAGATCAACGTATCCCATTTGAAATATTGACGGTTTGTCAAAAAATAAAGAAATAATGGATTTTTCTTTAACTTTGGACATGAAAAGAACATTTTTGACCCTATATTTTTCAGTGAAGAGTTAGTCGGGAACACTATTAGGGGACTAACAGCAAAGTCCATAAAACGTAATATTTGTGATCTACCTGTATGATTAAAAGTTCGCATAAATCAATAAGAAGGCCGTGTACAATGCGTGTATGAATTTGTTTGAGAATAGCATGTATATTGATTAATTATTAGAAACGTTTCTTTGAAGCATTCAAAACATTTAAGTATGTTTTTCATTTATAACACAGAGAGTTCTTACTAAGAAATAAATGGATAATGTGAAAATAGTAAAAATTGTAAATATACGCGAAGAAAGGGGTGCAGACAGATGTTTCGGAAATTCTAAAGCTCCATCATCAGTGTGTAGTTTAAAAGTGGTCTTTAAACATAGAAGAGTGCTATCAACGCAGCTCACAGCTTTCGGTCAACTGCGAAATAGTGGTGAGTACTGAAAAACACCAAATTTCAAACTCCCATTTTAACGATAGAGGGTTCTTAACAAAAAATGAATGCAATAAATATTTAAAAACATATAAACATTTCTATGAAATAATTTTACCTCTGCATTCGCGAATGATAGCACATAGAATTTTATAATTTAATAATCAAAAACATAGATCAACTTACATAAACATAAAAAAGCTAGGTTACAAAAAGTTTATTCAAATTTCTTGAAAATTCAACATGTTATCGGCAATGGAATTAACTATATTTCTGTTACTTTCTAAAAATGATTGGATGATAAAGAATTTTCCATCATTTGCCATCTTCATCAAAACTCAGAGGGTAATTTTACTGAATTATATACAGTGAGTCCACGTATAACCTGGCCGACCTTTATTTTCGCAACCGTTCCTTCCAAAATTTTTCTTCTATTTCTTAAACTTCTTGACGGTAATCCATCCGAATTTTTTTGTGTTATCCTCTAATATAAGTATAAGATGGTAATAGTCGAAAATCATAATAATATTGCATTGTCATCGGATTTTAGTCAGTAAGTAAAATTTACCTTCGATCGGACATTTGAAAGTAAGTTAAAGTTCGAGTACAAATTTTAAACTGGAAAGACGATCATTGCAAGTTAAATAAAACCTTATGAAAATAACATAATTTTAGTTTAAAAAAATCATAGCCTCAAATCCTTACAAAATAAAACGTATGTTAAAATACAATTATTTTAACTAATCTGAAACTTAACTAATAAACGTTAATCGTAATATTTGTACGATTTCTTTCAAAGCGCCGATACCTTGAAATAAGTTTAAGTACTTTATACACGACCCCTGAAAGCATGGTCGAAATCATCTGTTTTGATATGCAAAAAAGTGGTATAAGTCATGCATTTCAAAGTTTCATAACTCGGTCAATTTTAATGTTAGCCGAATGGGACATTTTTTTTGTCTTACTTGTTAGTGTCACAGTAATATTTTAGTAAATATTACTTATAGGACCGGGGGACCGTATAAAAATTTAAATTTCGTAATTTTTTAATAATCTTGACCCAAATCGCTTTACAAATAATTCTTTACCTTATTTAAACCATTTTTGTAAGTGGAAGTATGCATCTAGGACTAACGGTTGCGAAAATAAAGGTCGGTCAGGTTATACGTAGACACACTGTATAAAGTTTATTAATACTTTAAATACACATGCATACTTAAGAATTAAAAAATACATCACTTGCATTATACTAAATTGAATTTCATAAATTGTAATGTTTTATATTATATAAATTGCATCTTGTGATGAATCGTTTATCATGATTAAAGCCACCATGATTAAAATTTATGACATTAAAAGTATTAATGAAATGCAGCTCCCTGTATAATCGAAAATGTCTTGATTTTCATAATATTTCACTGGCTTTTTTATATACGTTTACTTATACATTTGACACGTTTACTTATGCATTTGACAACTAAATTATGAAAGAAAAATTTCTCTATCGTTTACTCATTCACACTTAAAAATTATTTCTTACAAATATCTAATTTTTTCATTTTCCTTATAACAATATAATGTCTCTTCTGATGTCGCGTTTTCTGATACTGATGTTTAATTTAGTTAAAATCCTTGCATGTTATTAATAAAAAAAATGGCCTGTTTTTCTAAATTTTCAAATAAACTTATAATCTTAATGAATATACGTGTGATTACCACACACATATATTAATGATAATGTAAACGCGTTATAAAGGGCCATTATAGTCATTTTCTACATCGACACAGTCTGTTTAATCATTTCTTATACCTACAGATCACGATAAGCATTTTTGATACAAGAAAATCTCAATCTTAGCTTTTTATTTATTTTTTTGTTTGTTTGTTTGTCGCCGTATTCTCTTCCAGGCTTTTTTTATTAATAAATTTAAGTTGAAACAAGTTCTTTACATCCCGTATTTCAAGGATGATTCGCGAAGTATTTCTGAACATTTCCTGTATCCTGTAAAACCAAAAGTATCTAGAAACTTTTTAACTGCTACCGTACGGGTAAATTAAATTGAAAAAGACTATTTTTTTAAACGTGCAGCTTAAACCATGTATAGAATTTTTTATCTCTGTAAAAAAAAAAAAAAAAAAAAAAAAAAAAAAAACTTTAACCAGATGCTGAAGAATTTAAATTTTTAGTACAACTATTTTTGACTAGTATTCTTCTACTTATTTAACCCTTTCGGTCCTGAAATTTTTTTCAGTTTGGTGTAAAAACCCCTTTTACGCTAATAAAATTAAAAGTAACTAACCAAATCACAGGAGTTAGGTTTTACAGAAATTTAATGAATATGTTAGTTTTTTAAACCTAACGAATATAGTTATTTCGCGTTCTTTGCATATCACAATAGTCAATTATTCATTCCGAAAAGTAGTCTCCAATTTAAGTTAAAGCCCTTTCGGCCTTGACTTATTTCTTAAAGTCCAAAAAAATTAATACTTTTGTCAACTTTTTTTGTTTTCTTACTATTTTAAAGCTAAATGGTGCTACTTGGCCACTAAAAAGTCAAAATATGGACTATACATTTGTGATTATGAGATTTTTACCTATCTGCAAGGTGTTATGTATAGTTTAAAGCGTTTTAAAAGTAAGGAACACATATGTAAGCGCCATGGCCTAAAAGGTTATGTACATAATTTGTAATACATTTTTTTGTCAAATATGACTACGATTAAATTAAATTTTAAAGTTTAGTTTTGTGAGTTTAATTATTTTATAAAATAAGACTTTTTCACAAAAAGAATCGAAAACATTTAAAAAGCTTGTAAAATAGTTATTTTTCATAACTACATGAAAACACTATTGTAGAAGAAAATTCAAATGATATCTATTTTTTTTTATATTTTTATTTTTTATAAAATTCATTTTCGCTTTACCTCGTGTTCATTTGACGACAGTGCCATAAAAAGTTACTTCTCAAAACTTCAGTTGCTTTTTTTTTATATGACTTCTAGCCTAAAGAGGTAAAAAATACTAAGTATATAAACTGAACACATTGATAAGTATTCTGCTAAAAATAACAACATGTCGATATATTTTGCGAACACGTATAATGCAAGCGTTATCTCAATCTTCTCTTATTTAAGTCAGAAACAATGTTCAACGTAATAGTGACAGATCGTATAAGATCGTATGTCATAAACAAGGAAGTACTTGTTTTCCGCTCATAAATAACCTCGATCCTCTTAATACAATTTGGATTTTTTTTTCTTTGTATGTGTGTGTATTCTATTATTCTCAATATATCTTTTTTTTTCATGTCAAAAAACTTATCACCCAAAAAATAAAGTACGTATAGATTCAATTGATTTCATATGCTTTCTTGCCTCATATTTCATTCTTTAAGTTCTATAGAATGATTGGAAGTTCACGTAAATCTATTAATTTATTGTTATTCTGAATTTCAATACATTTATATTTCCTATCGAAAAAAAAGAAAAAGAAACGAAAGAAAGAAAGAAAAATCATGCGTTAAGTAGAGAATATGAAACATTTTCTAACAATTTCAGAATATTTTAATAAAACCTCAATATTTAATAAATTAAAAAAGATAACTAAGAAACATTTTAGAAAATGCATAAGATATTTGAAAACAAGTTTTAATAATTTCCGCAAATAGCAGGAAAGGTACTTCAGTTCTTTTTTTCAGCTTTGTATATGATCTATAGATTTGTATATATTCTACATAATGTGCTAAAATGTAGTTTAGTAAGAAAATGCATAACAGAGTTGAAAATTCACTTTCAGCAATTTCTATTAAAAAGCTGAAACGTACTTGAATTCTTTTGTATTACTCTGTACATTACTATAGATTTTTATGCACACAACGTATTAATCTAAATTGTAATTCAGGCAAAAAATGCTTAAAACTACTGAAATCACACCAAAATTCATATTCATAGGTAGCCATGTATCCATTTCTTTTCATAGCCCTGTAAATGATTTTATCCATGTTATACAACCATCTCTAAATATATTTGAGTTTGAAAATACATAATTGAAATTAAAAAGCGAATTTAAGCAGTTCACGCTCATCTTCAGTAATTCTTACGAATTATTTTCGCTAGCCCTGTATATGATCTATCGAATTTATACTTACCACGTAATATGCAAAGATTTACATAAATTTAAAGACACATAGCATAATTAAAAATACACTTCCAGCAATCATCCTTCTTAGAGAATACTTCAGATACAATGCTATATATGAAATATTTCATGTGTCCATATAAATGAACTATAAATGCTATGTACTTCGTATTTTGCAGCAATCATCTTGTAGTACTCCACAGTAACATATATGAATTTCATTGTGTTTTAAATAGTGCAACATAATTAAGTTAAGCTGTTAGTATTTTCCCCCGTACCCCTTTATATAAGCAAATTATCTTTTGGTGACCCTGTAAATGAATGATAAATGCTTTGCACTTCATATTCTACAGAAAACATGTTTTGTAGACCTCAGAAATTTATATCGATTTCATTATGTTTGTAAAAGTGTACGATCATTAAAATACGCAACATGATTTTTCCCTTATACATAATATAATGGAATTATTTTGAGTGTTCCTGTAAACGAATTATAAGTGCTACACATAATATATGATACAGTAACCCTCTTGTAGTGCATCTCAATAAAGTATAAAAACTCCAGTATGTTTAAAATAGTGTAACACCGTTAAAATAAACAACAAAGGATTTTTCATCGTAGACCATAGTGTAACAAAATAGTTTTGAGTGCCCCTGTAAAGGAACTATAAATGCTACACAATTCACTTTCGATACCACATACCATTGTAAACCTCAAGAACGTATATCATAGTTACTCGAATTTGCATCTTATACAGGATTACTAGTGGTATATTTATAGGCGTTCAGGAACTATGTCTCCAAAATGCCTATTGAACAGTATGATTTGCGTGTGTTGACCCGGCATTATTAGAGAAAAGGACTAACGATTCTGAAAGCCGTAGATGAGATTAATGAGGATGAAGGTGCTGGTAACGGAGACAAACTTAGCCAGCAAATCCGGAATCTGGCAGAACAGTGGCAGAAAGTCATGGACTACGGTGGTCTCTAAAGAATAGTCCTTGTTCCTTTTGTTGTTAATTTGCGCATAACAACGCAACTTTCAAAAATTTCCCAGAACTTTTTGCTCAACCTAGTCCTTTATTGGTTTCGTTTCGCGAAAGGGAAGAAAAAATGCTATTGGGGTTGTGAATATATATGGGTAAACAGTTGCAGTTCAGTAAAATTTAAAACAATATTTTTTAAAGTAAGAATTGCTCTGAAATTATTATTTTATTATTGGAAAGCATGTCTTCCCTCCCGTTATATATAAATCTGCTTTTTATCGGATCGCGCTAAATCAAGATTCTACTCGTACTACATTTTGAAATACTTCTCGAAATATTTTGAAAATCGTTTGGCATTTAACCCTTTCCTGCGCGGAGTAATTCTGTTTATAAACTGGTGAAATAATGGACTGACACCAGAATTTATAAACGAATTTATTAGAAAATACGAACATGCTTATTTTCACGTACATTATAAAAGGAAAATTTTAATTAACCCTGTCACTATGTCCCTGGGTCCACGTGGACCCCAAGCACTTTCAACAAACTGTCAAGAATATGTTAAAATTAATGTAAATTTAATATTTTTTGGTATAAATAATAAAATTTATTATGAAAACATCAGAATAAGCGTTAATTATTTTTAACATAACTAAATAAATGAAAAAAGTAATTTATAAAATATTTAAACGATATTAACATGTGTGTTATAGTATGGGGTCCGAGAGTACCCCAGGTCACAACAGGGCATGTTACGATAGGACATAGTATAGGGTTAAATATTCTTGGTGCCGTTTGTCAATTTTGGAATTAAAATTATATGTCCTTTTTTACGGACACCGCCCTCGAAAGGGTTGACGTCAATATCTTTTTGTTTAAAGTTATTTATGAATCTGTTTCATTACAAATTACAAACTCATTTCTTATACGGTCCCCTAAAACGATGTTCATTTTTCAAACCTTGATATCTGCGGTGAATATTAACTCTCTCTCAACCCGAGATTTTCTCGGGCAACGTAAAAGTAGTAAAATTTGCGAAACCCGAGATTTAAGACATTTAAAATATTTCATTACACCTGTTTGGTAAATGGAACATAATGGAAAACGACATAAATTGAGATAATAGAAAGAAATATTGAGAGAATAGAAGAGATATTGAGAAAATAGAACAATTCCTCGGGGATGCATTTTTTCAAATTAATCCCCCTTGATTATTCCCACTAGTTTTTTGTAAATTCTGACTTATTTAATCGAAGTATTTTCCCGATTAAATTATACGTAATTTTTGAAGCTAATTTGGTAAAACAATAAAGCAGCGAGAGGGCTAAAAATAAATCGTTTCTTTTTCTTTCTTTTTTTTTTTCGTCTGTGTGTGTGTCTGTGGTTTATAAGTTAGGGCAAGGTATATGTTTATAATTGGGTATTTATTTACATATGGTCTTAATAATTTTTTTATTCCGTAGTAAAGGCACCCACACATGAAAGCATAGTCTTTGGATTCTCCACCTTCCTATAAAATAATTTTTAATTTGCATTATTTATCTTATTATACTTATAGAAATAACCGTGTAACCACTTATTATTGTTATTATTGTTTTAGGTATCAATGCAGCATTTTCTCTTTAATTTGTAAATTCAAAATGCATATGTTTTAACACCTACTTTCAAGTTTAATTAATACCTTACATATTCGATTCCGTACCATTAAATAATTACATGCAATCTTTAAAAAAACTGTTTAAAACTGTTGAAATAATTGATTGACACCACAATTTTAGAACATTTTTTTTTTTTTTTTAAATAATCAAAAAACTTTTTTTCACGTACATTATGAAAGCAAATTATTTGTACTAAAACATTCTTGGCGGTATTTGGCAATTAAATTTAAGCATTTGCACCGTGCAAACGTTACCCCTGAAAGTGTTAAAATAAAATTTACATAAAAGGATTATGTCAAATATAAGCGTTAGTAGTTAACATTTCAAAGTTTGGATCAATTTCCGTAAGGAGACAAACCTTTAAGGTTTTTTTTTTTTTTTTTTAATACAAATTGAAAATTGACAACTTAAAGATCGGTGGTCTTTTTTTTGTGTGTGTGTGTGTGTGAGTACACTGTTACATTAATACAGTATGCAGGATCTTTTGTTTCACTTACTGTACAAACTTTTATCTTTGGAAACACTTAGAAATGCTCAAAAAGATGTTAAAGTGTCCTTTCTTGGTTGCGTATAGAAAGCATTGCGTTTTACAAAAATTTTTAGTTTTTTTTGATCGGTGGTCTTTTTTTTTTTTTTTTTTTTTTTTTTTTTTTTAGTGTGAGTACACTGTTACATTAATACAGCATGCAGGATCTTTTGTTTCACTTACTGTACAAACTTTTATCTTTGGAAACACTTAGAAATGCTCAAAAAGATGTTAAAGTGTCCTTTCTTGGTTGCGTATAAAAAGCATTGCGTTTTACAAAAATTTTTAGTTTTTTTTTTTTTTTTTTTTTTTTTTTTTCAGTACCAAGTACTTTTATTTGCATCTATTTTAAAATATGAACTCAAATTTTTTATATTGATTTATCTAAAGAAAATGACATAATATTATACATTTCGTGTAATATACAGGGGGATTTATAAGGATGGAGCCAATAACCTATCTCCTTAAATATTACCCCTAGACGCATACTTCCAATTGCAAAGTTTCATAAAAATGGTACAAAATTTTAAGTTGTATATAATTTTCAACTCCCCCCCCCCTTTTTTTGAGGGGGGGGTGTCTATTTGAGAAAATTCACAAACTAAATTGTTATACTGGCCCGTAGGGTAAAATTTCGAACTACGAAAATTATCCATTCCTGAATGAAGCACAAAAAATTACATGTTGATATTTGCAAAGCTCAGATAGATATGCCCTTTTAAATAATTCGAAGGGTTTTAAATTATTAGGCAAAAATTTAAATGCGTGTATTTCAAGAATTGTTGTAAAAATCTCATTTTATGTTCTATTTTCTCAATATCTCTTCTATTCTCTCAATATTTCTTTCTATTATCTCAATTTATGTCGTTTTCCATTATGTTCCATTTACCAAACAGGTGTAATGAAATATTTTAAATGTCTTAAATCTCTTTTTAACAAAATATGATTTTGTAATGATCCCTGTCTTGCATTCCAAATTCAATAATTTCACGTCGCTGAGAGGTAATTTTTCTTTTATTATCTCCGTGAGTTTTGAAATAATTTTTCTTTGTGTGTGTGTGTGTATGTTTTATTCATGAATGGACAAGGAAATTTTTTCTAATTGGAAATTTTACCCTGCGGAGAGCATATAAAAATTTAGTTTATGTATTTTCTCAAATACACACAGCACAACCAGGTTTTTGCAACTTATGTCATCCAATTTTGCACATTTGTTATGAAACTTTACAATTGGAAGTATGTGTAGCATTATTTAAGAAAATACACCATTCACTCAATGTCTATGAATCACCATGTATATAATTTCATATATAACAAACACGATGAGAACAAAAATAACTTTTCAGAGTTTACAATAATTTCCTCCACTCGATTGAACAGTATATAAAAGAATATTTAACTAATAGTAACTGTAAGTCTAATATTAAACTAGTTAACTTAATTATCACAATTCAGTTTTCTTTCATCATTTCTAGTAATCAAATATTTTCATTTTTCATACATTTCTTCTCGCGAGACATTCTCTAAATTAATAATCTCTCTTCCAAGTTAAACTTGTGAAGTTAATTATACTCAAAACTATATGATACTTAAACACTAAAAAAGAAATAAATGTGGAACGATGCAAGACTTTAAATGGTAATAAGATATTTGTGATCAAGAAACTTAATTATTAGGTAAGTTAAAATTTTTACGCAAGTCAACAAATATTGCCTCATATTTTAATTATAGTAATGTAACTAACACTCACAAAGGAAATTACTGGATATGACATAAATTAAACTCATTTGAAATAATTCATTCATTTTAGTTATGGTATAAATATAAAATAATTAAATACAAATTATTTAAACTATCAGAAGTTTTCCTTAATAATTTATTAAAAATATCGTTTTTTTCATTTTGGTAGACATTAAAAATGCATAAAAAGTTTTGAGTACTTTAATTTTTTTGAATATTTATATCTCTAATTTAATTTAATCTTTCTACACTTAGAATTCGAAATGTTTTATAGCAATATATGCTGCTTTATATATAGTACTAGTATATAACACCAGAGTCAAAAATGACGAAATGTCGATTAGCGTTTCGTTTTCACAAACTTCATACAAACAAACAACATGAAGATTTATTATTAAAAGGTCTGTAATCAATTGTACATTACAAATGATGAGGATATTCTTTTGCTCAATGTTCAATTTCTGAAATAGTTCAACTACCAATAAAGTCTCAGATTGTAATTTTTAAAATTAAGAAATGAAAAATCAATGAAAATTACGCCACAGTTCACAAAATCATATCATTCTTATCCTTAATTTTATTAATGTAAAAATATATTTGCAGCTAAGTATAACGCCACTGGATCAAACTTTTCGAACATACTTCATATACTTACTTTTATGCTGAATCACAGTATACCACAGTAAAAAAATATATTTTTTTGTAAAAATATATATTGTAATGGAAAAAAACTCAAAAAGTCATAATGCATAAAGATAAAATAAAACAATTAGACAATATTCTAATGATGTCGCATTAAATATGAATTTTTATTCTCTTATAAAAGTAAAGTACACGTACATAAATTTTTCTACCGAAAATAACTTGCAAATGAAAAATAACGTCCGGAAATTTCTTTAAAATTTATTTTAATTAAAATTAAATATAGAAATGGGAATATTATTAAAAATAGCCAGTGAGGGCACATCTACCAGTAAACAGCTTTCATTAAAATAATAATAATAATAATTGGTTAAATCGGTCCAGTGAAAAGCTCAGGTCAGATGGCTAAAAGAACCAGCTTTGTGTTTTAAATATGTGGATGGCACGGTTCTCCCCGGAATGATTACCTGCACTTTTCTTCACTTGGATTATATAAAAGTATTAACAAAGAATTTTTCAAAAATATAAATAAACACAATTTAATTAGGAAACAGTTTTATATTTGAATAAAATTTTACATTATTTTTTTTCTACAAAATCTAATTTACAAAATATTAAAGTTTTATTTTTACCATTTCTAAAAATACACATTTGCAATCTTCTTTTCGTGAAATGAAAAAAAAAACTTCCAAAGACCATAAAGCATATTGCCCTTTAAATTTTCCACAGCGAGTTTTCATTTCATTTAAATGCTGCTGAATCCTGTTTAGAAAGAGTTCTTAGATGGTAACTCACTAATCTTTAACAGGACTTAAGACTGGGAAGTTTAATTTATATTAAAGGAATTGAAATCCATGATGCTACTTTATTTATTAGATTTTTTGGGACCCCTTTAAATTAACCAGCTTCTTTCAAAATTTGCATATAATCCGTCAAAAGTCTAAAGCAACCTTTATGCACGTCAATGTAGCTTTTACAAATGCTATATTTGTAAAGGCTGCTTGTCTAGTTCCAGAATGTGTCAAAAGACCTCGATCATTAGCATGCAAATTATTTCTTTTGTCGTGTTCTAGCATTTGACGGAATTTCTTCATTCTATTTAAAGCCTTTCATAACTCGATTACATGCGTTCTATAGTATCCTTGGTCTCAAACTCGCCAAATTTTTCTAATACAGCATAATTTGCATAGGAATTGGAGTTCTTTATCGAATTTTTATTTTCTTAGCAATTTCAGTATAATTATATTTTTATAAGTAAATACTTATTTTTACGAAAATAAAGCTATTATAAGTAAGCCATTAATTTTGCGTGCTTACCTTATTTCAAGCTTAGAGGATTCATTTTAGACGCAATCGTCATCTTTGCACAACACAGTTAAACAGATTGAGACCTCTGTTTAAACTGGGGCTCGAGCAACGACAGCTGGAACACAATATATACAGTAAACTTGAGATCCAAAGAAATCCAAAATGACGCCATTTAATACCTGAATAAACATAAGGCATATAGTTATGATTTACTTTTAATAGAAGTATTAAATCTCCTGTCTAACCATACCTGGAATTTCTACATTTCTACATGCTGTTTATTTTGAGATCTTGAATCCGATTTTTAAGAGAAATGGCAATGTGAAGCGTCGTGGTGTTAATTATGTGATATTAATTGAATTTAGATAAAGCAAATAACGTTTTCTGTTAACGTAGTAAAACTCTTGCTTTTTATATAATCCGGTTTAAAAAAATGGGATTATTTTTCTACGTTTATTAGTATCTTAACTGGAACCATATAAATAATTTCTGAGTAAAAAAGCTTGCGCTGAATTAAAGTTAATGTATTCTTTTCAGTTCACACTTAAAACATCTGTATGTACCCGATGAAATATTTAATTATGTTTTTTTTTTTTTTTAATATGAAAATATTCTACAAGATTTAATATTATATGTATTAAATGAAATTGTTATATATATATATATATATATATATACTTTTTTGTTGTTGTTGTTAAGAAGAAAATATTTCACATTTTAAATCTGTATTTATTTGAAAAATTATTTATTCATACATATATATAATTTTAATTTATATTTGTTTTTTTATATTATTTATTTATATATATATATGTACAATTTAGATTTTTTTTTCCAAGCCGGGAATTGAACCTGGACCTTTGGAATAACGCTCCAAGGCTCTAACTTTTGACTACGTGGACAATACCCAGCCTGGAATCTCTCACACACATATGTGAGTAAGACTGGAACCGCATCACAAGATGGAAAAGTCTTCATGAACCGTTATTTTTTTTTCTTATATGTAGATAAAAAAAAAATTAGTGTCTCACAAACGTTCACATTAGATCGTCGAAAAGTAACTCTTTTCTGTTCTCAAAATCTAGTAATAGGAATGAGTTGTAAATTCCCACAGCTATGTTTATGGCATATTAATTCATTTTATTTGAAAAATAATGTTGGTAATAATTCACAAATTTTTAATATGTATTTATTAATATTTTCATAACCGAACATATGCTTTTGAATTTAAAAAATAGCTATGTTTTTGGGACGTTTATCTATGGCATCTCTTAAAAAAGAAATATTTCAATCAGTTTTTTTTTTCGGAAGACTTATAGTAAAATTTATGACGTGAATTTATTATTATCATCTTCAACTTTTGACTTTGTTCTATTTTTATGAAAATTTAAGAAAAAATGCATAAAATATTTACTTTTCTGGGCTCATTTACTTAAAACAAAATCAAAGTAGTAATATGGAGTCTTATATGGAAATTAAAAAAAAAAATAGTGTCTCCAGACGTTCACATTAGATCGTCGAAAAGTAACTCTTTTCTGTTCTCAAAATCTAGTAATAGGAATGAGTTGTAAATTCCCACAGCTATGTTTATGGCATAGTAATTCATTTTATTTGAAAAATAATGTTGGTAATAATTCAAAATTTTTTAATACGTATTTATTAATAGTTTCATAACCGAACATATGCTTTTGAATTTAAAAAATAGCTATGTTTTTGGGACGTTTATCTATGGTATCTCTTAAAAAAGAAATATTTCAATCAGTTTATTTATTTTTTTTTTTCGGAAGACTTATATTAAAATTTATGACGTGAATTTATTATTATCGTCTTCAACTTTTGACTTTGTTCTATTTTTATGAAAATTTAAGGAAAAATGCATAAAATATTTATTTCTGGGCTCATTTACTTAAAACAAAATCAAAGTAGTAATATGGAGTCTTATATGGAAATAAAAAAAATAGTGTCTCACAGACGTTCAAATTAGATCGTCGAAAAGTAACTCTTTTCTGTTCTCAAAATCTAGTAATAGGAATGAGTTGTAAATTCCCACAGCTATGTTTATGGCATAGTAATTCATTTTATTTGAAAAATAATGTTGGTAATAATTCAAAAATTTTTAATACGTATTTATTAATAGTTTCATAACCGAACATATGCTTTTGAATTAAAAAAATATCTATGTTTTTGGGACGTTTATCTATGGTATCTCTTAAAAAAGAAATATTTCAATCAGTCTATTATTTTTTTCGGAAGACTTATATTAAACTTTATGACGTGAATTTATTATTATCATCTTCAACTTTTGACTTTGTTCTATTTTTATGAAAATTTAAGAAAAAATGCATAAAATATTTACTTTTCTGGGCTCATTTACTTAAAACAAAATCAAAGAATTAATATGGAGTCTTAAATGGAAATAAAAAAAATAGTGTCTCACAGACGTTCACATTAGATCGTCGAAAAGTAACTCTTTTCTGTTCTCAAAATCTAGTAATAGGAATGAGTTGTAAATTCCCACAGCTATGTTTATGGCATAGTAATTCATTTTATTTGAAAAATAATGTTGGTAATAATTCAAAAAATTTTAATACGTATTTATTAATAGTTTCATAACCGAACATATGCTTTTGAATTTAAAAAATATCTATGTTTTTGGGACGTTTATCTATGGTATCTCTTAAAAAAGAAATATTTCAATCGGGTTTTTTTTTTTTTTTTTCTGAAGACTTATATTAAAATTTATGACGTGAATTTATTATTATCATCTTCAACTTTTGACTTTGTTCTATTTTTATGAAAATTTAAGAAAAAATTCATAAAATATTTACTTTTCTGTGCTCATTTACTTAAAACAAAATCAAAGTAGTAAATCTCTGTTACACCCAAGGTCGTCGCAGCGTAACATCGCACGGGCTCTAACAAAGCAATAGGTGGACACACCAAAAACTGCAACATTGAATTAATAAAATGTATAGCATAGACTATGTCTTGGTGATCACTGTATAAATAATAGAATTATATTATATAATATAGATAATAAAATGTATGAAAAATACCTCTATCTTCACATTTAATGTGTTTCATTTCGCAAAAATCTTCAGTCTTTTACAATATTTTAAATATTTTTTGCGTTCATGATTACTTTCAGGGTCATCAAATCTACATACACCACTATAATTATACGAATTTTGGATATAAGAAATAAATTTAATTTTCTCCTTTCTCCGAAGCAGAAACATTTAAAAACAAATCTAGAGCAAAATTCTCATTCTTTTATAGAGATAAAAAGTTATTTTCAATTATATAGAGACTCGCGGTCTCTAATAAGGCCACAATTGTCACGGGACTTTGAGCGGCTGCTCCGTTCGCCCGATGGTGGCGCCGTCCTTGGTTACAATTTAAAAAATGAAAGTTGGTACATTATATATATATATGACTTCTTAATCAGCAGAGTTACTAATTAAGTTTATTTTCCCAAGACACAATAAATAAGTTACAATAAAAGTATCTCACATCCCGATCAATAAGTTAAAGAAAGCGTTGTTCTAACTATTACATTGTGAATTAAGATTATAGAAAATTACTGGATAGTCAGCATTTTTTTTTTATAAAAGTTGTTATTTGTATTTTATGTATTCTAAATTCTAGAACATAAATTAGCATGTATGTTTTTGAAATGTATCTGACAAAGAGACTACCAGAATTTGAGGTCATCTAACACAATTGCAAGGTACTAAAAACCAAAGGTAGAAAATAGGTTTATAAGTACACTGGCCTCTCCAAACTTCAAGATAAACCAAGTCTGTTATGTATATTTTGAAAATAAAGGATCATGAAAGAATGAAATGTAGAAGTATCGCGCTTAAAAAGATAAACAATGTGTCCTAAATTTATCTTTTCAAATTTGATCCTCCATAAAATATAGATGCAGATTCCCAAAATGTGGAAAGAGCCACTGGCACATAAACCCAAAAAAATCCAGTCGCCACTTTGTGAAAGAAACCCATAAAAACAGAAGTGTTTATATAGGGAGGGTGGGGACTAAATTCAAAGTGAAAAATATTAAAATCTACACATGTACAAGAAAACACAGACTAATTACATCAAATGGGTATGTTTAGTTTAATCATATACAGTCAAAACTCGTTAACATGAACCTCAAGGGGAATTAAATTTTTGTTCATGTTATCCGTAGTTCATGCTATCAGTAACAAAAAATCCAGATAAAAAATATTGAGAAAAATATATGGGAGACTGGGGGATAATGAGACATGGGAGCTAAGGGGACAACAGGGTTTTCTCGTAAAATATAGCAGTCAAAATTTATCAGTAAATGTCATTTCCAGTGTTACACAAGAACACATAATACTTTCTTTTCTATTTTAATAATTAAACTTTTAGTTATATTTTTAAAGCCATTAATAGAAAACTGTTAGAAGTCATTGTGTAACAAAAAAAAAGAAAGAAAGAAAAAGAAAGAAAAAAGCTACACTGTACATGTGAATGCCCTTATAAATTCATACGGGTAAAAGAAGTAAATGAAAAAGAGTAAAAGACTGAACGCATGCTACCTTTCACATGAAAGTTGCAATACTAAACTGTAAATTTTCCACGTGTGAAGACAGGTACAATGCATAAAAATATTCTATTTAAGTAGCAACCTTCTCCAATCCTGGTGGCATATAGTTGATGACAAGTGAAAACATTTTAATGACAACTCGTTTTCATCGCTCTAAAGAATAATCCTTTTCACGATTCTCTAAAGAATTACCCATTGACCCCCTAAGCAAAAGGAAGCTTTCACATTTTTCTAGGCATATTCGTTCACGTTAAGCATCAAAATCTCACATGGGGACATCGAGAATTGTTCATATTAAGCGAAATTTCCGGTTAAACGTGTTCATCTTAAAAGGAGAAAAAACACTATAATCCGTATTCATTTTGATGGTGACAGTGGGAACTGTTCGTGTTAAAAGTAATTCACGTTATGCGTGTTCACGTTAACGAGGTTCGACTGTAATTCTTTAAATTTTATTATTAAGTGTAATACAAATCTTAAACTATGTTCATTCAGAAGATATAGTTAGGAAAGATACATTTTAAAAAATGTATAAGCTAAGCAATCATGGAAGTCGGGAATATTAGAAAAACAATTTCTTATTTGAATTTTGTCCTATACAATTACATATAAAGAAATTGTGAATGTGTGAAATTATTTTGCGCTATAAAAATCAAAACACACTTCAGACATTTGTTTTTCTGCGTAATGCAATAGTTTTCTGTATTAAAAAGATCATTCTGGAATGTTGGAATTTTGAAGGAGAATTTGTAGGAAACGGATTTGATTTTTCTAAAGTAGAAAAGGGGCATCCCTGTATAACGCATGGCGACTAAGACATCGAAAATTAGTGGTCAAAGCAAAAACATTAGTCGCCACGTGGCGACTGGTGACTGTGAATCTGCACCTATACCATAAAACCTAAACGAAATAAGACAGCGAAGTTCGGTTTTGTGCGCGTATAAGAGCTACTCAAAAAGTTTTATTTGTACTAAAAATGATGTTTTTGATTTCAGGTACGACTCAAAAGAACAATAACTGGTGATGGCTGCACCACATGAAAAGACCCAGTGTGTGGCCTGGTTCATAGAGACTAAGTCAGATACACAAGTCCAAAGGAATTTTCGAACAAAGTACGGGCGTCATATCCGTCACTCAGGCCCTTAACACCGGGTAGTCCGGGGTGTACAAATCTGGTGAGTTCGGTGGGTAGTTTATGCACACAATCTGACTTCTAGCCAACAAATTGTTACACAAGGATGGACTTTATGAGCTGGTGCGTCCTTGTGCAAGATGCACCAATTTCCATTGTTAGCAAATCGGGGGTAACACGCCGCATTCGTTTCAAAAGCCAATGTAACACATCTTTATGGAATGCACCAGTCACAGTGGGCAGTCTGATGTCATCAACAATTGCACATGCCGAACATTTTCCTCATTTCGACTGAGACATAGAGGACACTATCTCTCATCATCTTTCGGTGACTCTTTTCCAACTTGAAACCTCAAAAACCACTCAAACACCCGCGAATGACTCATAGCATCGTCACCATACACAGATTTAATAATTTCGTTTCTGTGGCCGATTTTCCCAATTGAAAACAAAATTTTATGTCCGTTCGTTGCTCATTTTTTATGACAATGAAGCACACATACGCTTTACGGAAATGAATGCTACCAAGCCGGAAGTTCACAGAAATGAAATCGACAATTTGATACGCATGGATGTAGATCATTCAGTCGGTTTCACAGAGATAGCGCCATTTTTTTTTCTTTACGAGCGTGAATCCTGGTCTTTTTGAGCACACGTGTAAGTGTCCAATTCTTTAAAAAATATAGTGATTGGTATAAATATTTCATAAGGTTTATTGAAGTTACTTATGATCTTTTATATAAAATATATTTCGTATTGTTATTTTCATCTTTTTAATGGTGAGCATCGAAAAACTAGTTGTACACTAACTTTTGAAGAACAATGTCATTTGCCGTTAATTAAAAAAATACTAACTATTAATTTAAAAATCTTTGAAAATCTGTTAAATTTGCATAAAATGTTTTGTCGAATCAGCTAAAGAAATGATCAGAGCAATGGTGTTGAGTCGGGACAACATGGGTGAACTTTCGTTTTACTTCAGAATTTCTTTTTTTTTTTTTCATTTTAGTTATTTACTAATAATTCTTCAGTTACTCAGCATTTTTCATGAAAAATAGCCCACTTTTGATAAAACTAAATTTCGATAATAATAGCTCTTGCCATTTTTTTAAATAAAAAGCATATTATAAAATATTACAAATGTAAAAAAAAAAATCAGTATGGTAGTTTGTTCTTTATAATGCTTCATTTTTGTTGATTTGTTACAAAACAAAAACAAAAAAACTCAGCCTTTTTAAAAATACATCTTATTTCCATTTTTCTCGTTCTAACATTTGAAACTAAGTGTATAATTCTGAGATTTTGATCAAAAGAACTTAATGTTTTCATGATTTAATTTTAATCCCTCGAGGTTAACTACTTTTGCAACATAATTTTTCAAATGAAAATCACTCTTGCATTTCAAAAGCTATCTCGCTGTTTGCTGTAGAAAGCCATTTAACTGTTTTGCTAGTTAATAATTGGAAATCATATTTTTCAATAGTATTAATTTCCCCGGAGAGTATGTTTAAACTTGTGACAAATGCAACCGAATTCCGATGATATTTTACTGGTGCGTTTATTTTTATTTGAATTAAAAAGTATATACTTACACATGATGGATATCAAATCCATGGATTCTACCTTTTTGCACAAAATAATTATTCATTTCGATTATTATTTATAATACAAGTGGTAAGAGCAACAAATTTTAATTAATTAATGAAAAAGTTAAGCACTCAGTTTTAGAGCAATATATAGTTAATAATAAGTAATAAGTATAATAAATAGTGCAACATAATGTACTAACACAACAAGATGTACTGCAAGTACATCTGATAATGTACAACAATACTGATAATGTACAAGAAGTTGTACTGAGTTCGAATCCCAATTAAGGAATGTATACTCATAGTAGGTCGTATTCCAACTTTAAACAGAGGTTGCAGTCTGTATAACCATAATGTTCATAAATGACGGTCGCGCCCGTAATTAATCACATATAATTAAAATTGGGAAAGCTTGTAAAATAGAGAAAGGTACAAAAATAAATCGAAAAACAAATTTAAACAAGCATAATAAAAGGACATATAAAGTAAAAATAAAAACTGCATCGTAATTAAAAGTTTAAAAAAGGTTTTGTACCTCAATATTCAAAGAAACATATCAGTAGAAAAACTACTGAAATTATAAGCAACACAACTGGCAAAGCTTCTTAGCATATAAAATTAAAAAAATTTAAACAAAAATTGCACCTACCACTTTGCTTTCAATTTTAAAACCTATGAAAATCTAATGGCAGAGTATGATAATTTTATTTTCATAAAGATAAGTTTTTATTTATAAAAATATAATTATACTAAAATTTAAAAAAAAAAATAAATACTATTAAAAAAAGACTCAAATTAGTACACTAATAGGAATAGGTACAATTCAATAATAGAACATTTTGAAGCGTTCTTTATTGATTTTCTTGCTTAGAAATCATTAAAATCTCTAATAAAAATTTTAAATCATAGATCATTCAACGTTTGCGTGTTATGCATCAGATATTTTTTAGTATAATTAACGTCTGAAATTCAACTCATACTACGCTGAAAATGCATTTCCACCAAATATTTTTGATAGTCATAGAAAGTATTGTAATGAATATTTTTGTCTGTTTTCGTAAAAAAAGTATGCCAAAGATTATGGGTTTGGCCCCAGCCTGGACACATTTTTATTCAACTGAAAAAATTATAACTTAAGTAAAAATCACCAAATTTCTCCATCAGTTCAGTTACGTTTAAATTACATTATAATTATTCACAAAATAGTATATTTAGTGATTTTCTATGAGTGCGATATTTAAGTTGATATCATTATTTAAAATGAGTTTATGTTATATCCAGTAATTTCCTTTGCAATACAATGCTATAATAAAACTTTTGAAGCATCCTTTATTGACTTTCTCGCGTAGAAGTACTTAAAATTTTAACTTATGTAATAATTAAGTTCCTTAATTACAAATCCTCTCATTAACATTTAAAATCATAGATCATTCAACATTTGAGTATTATGCATCAGATATTTTTGAGTATAATTCACTTCTCAAGTTTAACTAGGAAAGTTCCATTATTGGTTTAGAGAATGTCTCACATCAAAAATGTATGAAAAAAAAAAATATTTGATTACTAGAAATGATTGATGAAAACTGAAATTACTAAATAGTTGAGTTAACTAGTTTATTATTAGATTTAGATTTACTGTTAGTTACATATTCTTTTATGAAGTTTTCAACGGAGTCGCGGAAATTGTGTAAATCTCCGAATATTTAATTATGTTCTCATCGTATTTGTTATATATGAAATTATGTATACCATAATATATAATATTATATCAGTTTTTTTAGATAAATCAGTAGAATTGTTTAGTGTTTTTGCTTTAAAAGAGATTCAAATATAGTTATCTCAGAAAAGTATATGGAACGGAATAGAAAGGTTATTCAATTTTTTTGTGAATCGCAATGCCATTTATACGTAGCCAAAAAAGGGCAGTTTCGCATCTTTTAGAGCATTTTCACGGTTCCCCCCCCCCCCCAAAAAAAAACAAGCCAGTACAGTAAGTAAAACGAAAGGTCCTACCTACTGTATCGATGTACAGCCGACCAAAATAGAGAAAAAAAACACCAAGCATTTCAATCTCAAAGTTGTAGATGAAAAAACGAAAAAAGCCAATCGACCGCAAATTATGACTTTTTTATTTTATGTTAAAACAATAAGCTTAAAAGGTTGTCTTGATATTGGAATTGTACAAAGGTCTGGATTTTCAATACGAGCCTGAGTTTTCAGTACAAACCTTTTGACATCATACTTCGCTTTTTCGGTAAATTTCATTCGGTAAATAGTTAAGACTTAGGAAAGTTCAAAAGTTGTGGAACCCTAATATTAAACTCATTTGTAATTGTTTCAAGACACATTTCAATGCTGATAGTTTTTTAAACAATTACTCAAGCACTACTTAACGGAATGTGGTGTCATTTTCGATTCACATATTTGAAACTACTAGAAATCAATTTCTATTAAAAATGTCATAGTTTACATTACATATTTTTTTTTCCAAAATTTATTTCGTAAAAATATATCTTTGACAATAAATAAAATTTTACATTTCTGTGCGAACAATTAATTATTTCAGTTGGAATTAAAAAATATGAAAGATTGGTTTCAATCGTAGATAAGGGAGGGAGTTTAGTATGCACCGGCAAGTTTTTCCCATATTTCTATAGCAAGTACGCCCTTACAGAGGACGTTTGAAGGGAAAGTACCCCGAATTATTCTTTTTGTATAAGAAAACTATAAAAATTTTGCTCTGCCATCGCGTTTAGACTGCGATGGTATCAAACCGGCAAACATCCTTTCAAGCCCCTCATTTTGTAACCAGATTGCACAGGACTGAGTGAGTCCTTCAAATCATATATAAGAATTGCTAATATAAGCAATAAATGTTAAAGTACATCTAAACCGACAAATGTTCTAATCACTACCAGTTTCTCCTTTACGTGAGCCTGCGTATATTCTACCGCGTCTTATTTATCAAGATCTGTTTTAGTGGCAGAGTCAAATTAAACTCCTTGTCAACCTTAAATCACACTGGCAAAAACAGAACAAATTTCTTTTCAATAAATTATTTTATTTACTGTTTCGCATGTTTGCAAAATATCTTTCGATATGAGATGAAAGCAGGGAATACAGTACACAATCAAATCAACGTATCCCATTTGAAATATTGACGGTTTGTCAAAAAATAAAGAAATAATGGATTCTTCTTTAACTTTGGACATGAAAAGAACATTTTTGACCCTATATTTTTCAGTGAAGAGTTAGTCGGGAACACTGTTAGGCGACTAACAGCAAAGTCCATAAAACGTAATATTTGTGATCTACCTGTATGATTAAAAGTTTACATAAATCAATAAAAAGACCGTGTACAATGCGTGTATGAATTTGTTTGAGAATAGCATGTATATTGATTAATTATTAGAAACGTTTCTTTGAAGCATTCAAAACATTTAAGTATGTTTTTCATTTATAACACAGAGAGTTCTTACTAAGAAATAAATGGATAATGTGAAAATAGTAAAAATTGTAAATATACGCGAAGAAAGGGGTGCAGACAGATGTTTCGAACTTCTAAAGCTCCATCATCAGTGTGTAGTTTAAAAGTGGTCTTTAAACATAGAAGAGTGCTATCAACGCAGCTCACAGCTTTCGGTCAACTGCGAAATGGCGGTGAGTAGTGAAAAACACCAAATTTCAAACTCCCATTTTAACGGTAGAGGGTTCTTAACAAAAACGGAATGCAATTAATATTTAAAAACATATAAACATTTCTATGAAATAATTTTAACTCTGCATTCGCGAATTATAGCACATAGAATTTTATAATTTAATAATCAAAAACATAGATCAACTTACATAAACATAAAAAAGCGAGGATACAAAAAGTGTATTCAAATTTCTTGAAAATTCAACATGTTATCGGCAATGGAATTAACTATATTTCTGTTACTTTCTAAAAATGATTGGATGATAAAGAATTTTCCATCATTTGCCATCTTCATCAAAACTCAGAGGGTAATTTTACTGAATTATATACAGTGTGTCCACGTATAACCTAGCCGACCTTTATTTTCGCAACCGTTCCTTCCAAAATTTTCCTTCTCTTTCTTAAACTTCTTGACGGTAATCTATCCGAATTTTTTTGTGTTATCCTCTAATATAAGTATAAGATGGTAATAGTCGAAAATCATAATAATATTGCATTGTCATCGGATTTTAGTCAGTAAGTAAAATTTAACTTCGATCGGACATTTGAAAGTAAGTTAAAGTTCGAGTACAAATTTTAAACTGGAAATACGATCATTGCAAGTTAAATTAAACCTTATGAAAATAACATAATTTTAGTTTTAAAAAATCATAGCCTCAAATCCTTACAAAATAAAACGTATGTTAAAATACAATTATTTTAACTAATCTGAAACTTAACTAATAAACGTTAATCGTAATATTTGTACGATTTCTTTCAAAGCGCCGATACCTTGAAATAAGTTTAAGTACTTTATACACGACCCCTGAAAGCATGGTCGAAATCATCTGTTTTGATATGCAAAAAAGTGGTATAAGTCATGCATTTCAAAGTTTCATAACTCGGTCAATTTTAATGTTATCCGAATGGGACTTTTTTTGTCTTACTTGTTAGTGTCACAGTAATATTTTAGTAAATATTACTTATAGGACCGGGGGACCGTATAAAAATTTAAATTTCGTAATTTTTTAATAAATGTTTTTCTTGACCCAAATCGCTTTACAAATAATTCTTTACCTTATTTAAACCATTTTTGTAAGTGGAAGTATGCATCTAGGACTAACGGTTGCGAAAATAAAGGTCGATCAGGTTATACGTGGACACACTGTATAAAGTTTATTAATACTTTAAATTCACATGCATACTTAAGAATTAAAAAATACATCACTTGGATTATACTAAATTGAATTTCATAAATTGTAATGTTTTATATTATATAAATTGCATCTTGTGATGAATCGTTTATCATGATTAAAACCACCATGATTAAAATTTATGACATTAAAAGTATTAATGAAATGCAGCTCCCTGTATAATCGAAAATGTCTTGAATTTTCATAATATTTCACTGGCTTTTTTATATACGTTTACTTATACATTTGACACGTTTACTTATGCATTTGACAACTAAATTATGAAAGAAAAATTTCTCTATCGTTTACTCATTCACACTTAAAAATTATTTCTTACAAGTATCTAATTTTTTCATTTTCCTTATAACAATATGATGTCTCTTCTGATGTCACGTTTTCTGATACTGATGTTTAATTTAGTTAGAATCCTTGCATGTTATTAATTAAAAAAATGGCCTGTTTTTCTAAATTTTCAAATAAACTTATAATCTTAATGAATATACGTGTGATTATCACACACATATATTAATGATAATGTAAACGCGTTGTAAAGGGCCATTATAGTCATTTTCTACATCGACACAGTCTGTTTAATCATTTCTTATACCTACAGATCATGATAAGCATTTTTGATACAAGAAAATCTCAATCTTAGCTTTTTATTTATTTATTTATTTTTTTTTTTTTTTTTTGCCGCCGTATTCTCTTCCAGGCTTTTTTTTATTAATAAATTTAAGTTGAAACAAGTTCTTTACATCCCGTATTTCAAGGATGATTCGCGAAGTATTTCTGAACATTTTCTGTATCCTGTAAAACCAAAAGTATCTAGAAACTTTTTAACTGCTGCCGTACGGGTAAATTAAATTGGAAAAGACTATTTTTTTAAACGTGCAGCTTAAACCACGTATAGAATTTTTTATCTCTGTAGCGCAGTTTTAATGATTATAATAATAATAATAATAATGACAAAAAAAACTTTAACCAGATGCTGAAGAATTTAAATTTTTAGTACAACTATTTTTGACTAGTATTCTTCTACTTATTTAACCCTTTCGGCCCTGAATTTTTTTTCAGTTTGGTGTAAAAACCCCTTTTACGCTAATAAAATTAAAAGTAACTAACCAAATCACAGGAGTTAGGTTTTACAGAAATTTAATGAATATGTTAGTTTTTTTAAACCTAACGAATATAGTTATTTCGCGTTCTTTGCATATGACAATAGTCAATTATTCATTCCGAAAAGTAGTCCCCAATTTAAGTTAAAGCCCTTTCGGCCTTGACTTTTTTCTTAAATTCCAAAAAAAAATTAAAACTTTTGTCAACTTTTTTTGTTTTCTTACTATTTTAAAGCTAAATGGTGCTACTTGGCCACTAAAAAGTCAAAATATGGACTATACATTTGTGATTATGAGATTTTTACCTATCTGCAAGGCGTTATGTATAGTTTAAAGCGTTTTAAAAGTAAGGAACACACATGTAAGCGCCATGGCCTAAAAGGTTATGTACATAATTTGTAATACATTTTTTTTTTGTCAAATATGACTACGATTAAATTAAATTTTAAAGTTTAGTTTTGTGAGTTTAATTATTTTATAAAATAAGACTTTTTCACAAAAAGAATCGAAAACATTTAAAAAGCTTGTAAAACAATTATTTTTCATAGCTACATGAAAACACTATTGTAGAAGAAAATTCAAATGATATCTATTTTTTTATATTTTTATTTTTTATAAAACTCATTTTCGTTTTACCTCGTGTTCATTTGACGACAGTGCCATAAAAAGTTACTTCTCAAAACTTCAGTTGCTTTTTTTTTATATGACTTCTAGCCTAAAGAGGTAAAAAATACTAAGTATATAAACTGAACACATCGATAAATATTCTGCTAAAAATAACAACATGTCGATATATTTTGCGAACACGTATAATGCAAGCGTTATCTCAATCTTCTCTTATTTAAGTCAGAAACAATGTTCAACGTAATAGTGACAGATCGTATAAGATCATATGTCATAAACAAGGAAGTACTTGTTTTCCGCTCATAAATAACCTGGATCCTCTTAATACAATTTGGATTTTTTTTGTATGTGTGTGTATTCTATTATTCTCAATATATCTTTTTTTTTTTTTCATGTCAAAAAACTTATCACCCAAAAAATAAAGTACGTATAGATTCAATTGATTTCATATGCTTTCTTGCCTCATATTTCATTCTTTAAGTTCTATAGAATGATTTGAAGTTCACGTAAATCTATTAATTTATTGTTATTCTGAATTTCAATACATTTATATTTCCTATCGAAAAAAAGAAAAAGAAACGAAAGAAAGAAAGAAAAAACATGCGTTAAGTAGAGAATATGAAACATTTTCCAACAATTTCAGAATATTTTAATAAAACCTCAATATTTAATAAATTAAAAAAGATAACTAAGAAACATTTTAGAAAATGCATAAGATATTTGAAAACAAGTTTTAACAATTTCCGCAAATAGCAGGAAAGGTACTTCAGTTCTTTTTTTCAGCTTTGTATATGATCTATAGATTTGTATATATTCTACATAATGTGCTAAAGTGTAGTTTAGTCAGAAAATGCATAACACAGTTGAAAATTCACTTTCAGCAATTTCTATTAAAAAGCTGAAACGTACTTGAATTCTTTTGTATTACTCTGTACATTACTATAGATTTTTATGCACGCAACGTATTAATCTAAATTGTAATTCAGGCAAAAAACGCTTAAAACTACTGAAATCACACCAAAATTCATATTCGTAGGTAGCCATGTATCCATTTCTTTTCATAGCCCTGTAAATGATTTTATCCATGTTATACAACCATCTCTAAATATATTTGAGCTTGAAAATACATAATTGAAATAAAAAAAACGAATTTAAGCAGTTCACGCACATCTTCAGTAATTCTTACGAATTATTTTCGCTAGCCCTGTATATGATCTATCGAATTTATACTCACCACGTAGTATGCAATGATTTACATAAATTTAAAGACACATAGCATAATTAAAAATACACTTCCAGCAATCATCCTTCTTAGAGAATACTTCAGATACAATACTATATACGAAATATTTCATGTGTCCATGTAAATGAACTATAAATGCTATGCACTTCGTATTTTGCAGCAATCATCTTGTAGTACTCCTCAGTAACATATATGAATTTCATTGTGTTTTAAATAATGCAACATAATTAAGTTAAGCTGTTAGTATTTTCCCCCGTAGCCCTTTATATAAGCAAATTATTTTTTGGTGACCCTGTAAATGAATGATAAATGCTTTGCACTTCATTTTCTGCAGAAAACATGTTTTGTAGACCTCAGAAATTTATATCGATTTTATTATGTTTGTAAAAGTGTACGATCATTAAAATACGCAACATGATTTTGCCCATATACATAATATAATGGAATTATTTTGAGTGTTCCTGTAAACGAATTATAAGTGCTACACATAATATATGATACAGTAACCCTCTTGTAGTGCATCTCAATAAAGTATAAAAACTCCAGTATGTTTAAAATAGTGTAACACCGTTAAAATAAACCACAAAGGATTTTTTATCGTAGACCATAGTGTAACAAAATAGTTTTGAGTGCCCCTGTAAAGGAACTATAAATGCTACACATTTCACTTTCAATACCACATACCATTGTAAACCTCAAGAACGTATATCATAGTTACTCGAATTTGCATCTTATACAGGATTACTTGTGGTATATTTATAGGCGTTCAGGAACTTTGTCTCCAAAATGCCTATTGACAGTATGATTTGCGTGTGTTGACCCGGCATTATTAGAGAAAAGGCCTAACGATTCTGAAAGCCGTCGATGAGATTAATGAGGATGGAGGTGCTGGTAACGGAGACAAACTTAGCCAGCAAATCCGGAATCTAGTAGAACAGTGGCAAAAAGTCGTGGACTACGGTGGTCTCTAAAGAATAGTCCTTGTTGCTTTTGTTGTGAATTTGCGCATAACAAATGCAACTTTCAATAATTTCCCAGAACTTTTTGCTCAATCTAGTCCTTTATTGGTTTCGTTTCGTGAAAGGGAAGAAAAAATGCTATTGGGGTTGTGAATATGTATGAGTAAACAGTCGCAGTTCAGTAAAATTTAAAACAATATTTTTTAAAAATAAGAATTGCTCTGAAATTATTATTTTATTATTGGAAAGCATGTCTTCCCTCCCGTTATATATAAATCTGCTTTTTATCGGATCGCGCTAAATCAAGATTCTACTCGTACTACATTTTGAAATACTTCTCCAAATATTTTGAAAATCGTTTGGCATTTAACCCTTTCCTGCGCGGAGTAATTCTGTTTATAAACTGATGAAATAATGGACTGACACCAGAATTTATAAACGAATTTATTAGAAAATACGAACATGCTTATTTTCACGTACATTATAAAAGGAAAATTTTAATTAACCCTATCACTATGTCCTTGGGTCCACGCGGACCCCAAGCACTTTCAACAAACTGTCAAGAATATGTTAAAATTAATGTAAATTTAATATTTTTTGGTATAAATAATAAAATTTATTATGAAAACATCAGAAAAAGCGTTAATTATTTTTAACCTAACTAAATAAATGAAAAAAGTAATTTATAAAATATTTAAACCACATTAACATGTGTGTTATAGTATGGGGTCCGAGAGTACCCCAGGTCACAACAGGGCATGTTACGATAGGACATAGTATAGGGTTAAATATTCTTGGTGCCGTTTGTCAATTTTGGAATTAAAATTATATGTCCTTTTTTACGGACACCGCCCTCGAAAGGGTTGACGTCAATATCTGTTTTTTGAAAGTTATTTATGAATCTGTTTCATTACAAATTACAAACTCATTTCTTATACGGTCCCCTAAAATGATGTTCATTTTTCAAACCTTGATATCTGCGGCGAATATTAACTCTCTCGCTGCGCAACCCGAAATTTTCTCGGGCAACGTGAAAGTAGTAAAATTTGCGAAACCCGAGATTTCCTCGGGGATGCATTTTTTCAAATTAATCCCCCTTGATTATTCCCACTAGTTTTTTGTAAATTCTGACTTATTTAATAGAAGTATTTTCCCGATTAAATTAGACAAAAATTTTTGTTTTGAAAAACCGGTGACAAAAGTATAACAATACTTAAAAGACGCTCGTCACGAAAGGGTTAAATACGTAATTTTTGAAGCTAATTTGGTAAAACAATAAAGCAGCGAGAGGGCTAAAAATAAATCGTTTCTTTTTCTTTCTTTTTTTTTTGTGTCTGTGCGTGTGTGTGGGGTTTATAAGTTAGGGCAAGGTATATGTTTATAATTGGGTATTTTTTTACATATGGTCTTATTAATTTTTTTTTTATTCCGTAGTAAAGGCACCCACACATGAAAGCATAGTCTTTGGATTCTCCACCTTCCTATAAAATAATTTTTAATTTGCATTATTTATCTTTTATACATATAGAAATAACCGTGTAACCACTTATTATTGTTATTATTGTTTTAGGTATCAATGCAGCATTTTCTCTTTAATTTGTAAATTCAAAATGCATATGTTTTAACACCTACTTTCAAGTTTAGTTAATACCTTACATATTCGATTCCGTACCATTAAATAATTACATGCAATCTTTAAAAAAAACTGTTTAAAACTGTTGAAATAATTGATTGACACCACAATTTTAGAACATTTTTTATATATAATCAAAAAACTTTTTCTCACGTACATTATGAGAGCAAATTATTTGTACTAAAACATTCTTGGCGGTATTTGGCAATTAAATTTAAGCATTTGCACCGTGCAAACGTTGCCCCTGAAAGTGTTAAAGTAAAATTTTCATAAAAAGATTATGTCAAATATAAGCGTTAGTAGTTAACATTTCAAAGTTTGGATCAATTTCCGTAAGGAGACAAACCTTTAAGATTTTTTTTTTTTTTTTTTAAATACAAATTGAAAATTGACAACTTAGAGATCGGTGGTCTTTTTTTTTTTTTTTTTTTTTTTTTTTAGTGTGAGTACACTGTTACATTAATACATTATGCAGGATCTTTTGTTTCACTTACTGTACAAACTTTTATCTTTGGAAACACTTAGAAATGCTCAAAAAGATGTTAAAGTATCCTTTCTCGGTTGCGTATAAAAAGCATTGCGTTTTACAAAAAAAAATTTTTTTTTTTTTCAGTACCAAGTACTTTTATTTGCATCTATTTTAAAATATGAACTCAAAATTTTTCTATTGATTTATCTAAAGAAAATAACATAATATTATACATTTCGTGTAATATACAGGGGGATTTATAAGGATGGAGCCAATAACCTATCTCCTTAAATATTACCCCTAGACGCATACTTCCAATTGCAAAGTTTCATAAAAATAGTACAAAATTTTAAGTTGTACATAATTTTCAACCCCCCCCCCTTTTTTTTGGGGGGGGGGGTCTATTTGAGAAAATTCACAAACTAAATTGTTATACTGGCCCGTAGGGTAAAATTTCGAACTACGAAAATTATCCATTCCTGAATGAAGCACAAAAAATTACATGTTGATATTTGCAAAGCTCAGATACGTATGCCCTTTTAAATAATTCGACGGGTTTTTAATTATTAGGCAAAAATTTAAATGCGTGTATTTCAAGAGTTGTTGTAAAAATCTCATTTTATGTTCTATTCTCTCAATATCTCTTCTATTCTCTCAATATTTCTTCTATTATCTCAATTTATGTCGTTTACCATTATGTTCCATTTACCAAACAGGTGTAATGAAATATTTTAAATGTCTTAAATCTCTTTTTAACAAAATATAATTTTGTAATGATCCCTGTCTTGCATTCCAAATTCAATAATTTCACGTCGCTGAGAGGTAATTTTTATTTTATTATCTCCGTGAGTTTTGAAATAATTTTTCTTTGTGTGTGTATGTTTTATTCATGAATGGATAAGGAAATTTCTTCTAATTGGAAATTTTACCCTGCGGAGAGCATATAAAAAATTTAGTTTATGTATTTTCTCAAATACACACAGCACAACCAGGTTTTTGCAACTTATGTCATCCAATTTTGCACATTTGTTATGAAACTTTACAATTGGAAGTATGTGTAGCATTATTTAAGAAAATACACCATTCACTCGATGTCTATGAATCACCATGTATGTAATTTTATATATAACAAACACGATGAGAACAAAAATAACTTCTCAGAGTTTACAATAATTTCCTCCACTCGACTGAACAGTATATAAAAGAATATTTAACTAATAGTAACTGTAAGTCTAATATTAAACTAGTTAACTTAATTATCACAATTCAGTTTTCTTTCATCATTTCTAGTAATCAAATATTTTCATTTTTCATACATTTCTTCTCGCGAGACATTCTCTAAATTAATAATCTCTCTTCCAAGTTAAACTTGTGAAGTTAATTATACTCAAAACTATATGAGACTTAAACACTAAAAAAGAAATAAATGTGGAACGATGCAAGACTTTAAATGGTAACAATATATTTGTGATCAAGAAACTTAATTATTAGGTAAGTTAAAATTTTTACGCAAGTCAACAAATATTGCCTCATATTTTAATTATAGTAATGTACCTAACACTCACAAAGGAAATTACTGGATATGACATAAATTAAACTCATTTTAAATAATTCATTCATTTTAGTTATGGTATAAATATAAAATAATTAAATACAAATTATTTAAACTATCAGAAGTTTTCCATAATAATTTATTAAATATATCGTTTTTTTTCATTTTGGTAGACATTAAAAATACATAAAAAGTTTTGAGTACTTTAATTTTTTTAATATTTATATCTCTAATTTAATTTAATCTTTCTACACTTAGAATTCGAAATGTTTTATAACAATATATGCTGCTTTATATATAGTACTAGTATATAACACCAGAGTAAAAAATGACGAAATGTCGATTAGCGTTTCGTTTTCACAAACTTCATACAAACAAACAACATGAAGATTTATTATTAAAAGGTCTGTAATCAATTGTACATTACAAATGATGAGGATATTCTTTTGCTCAATGTTCAATTTCTGAAATAGTTCAACTACCAATAAAGTCTCAGATTGTAATCTTTAAAATTAAGAAATGAAAAATCAATGAAAATTACGCCACAGTTCACAAAATCATATCATTCTTTTCCTTAATTTTATTAATGTAAAAATATATTTGCAGCTAAGTATAACGTCACTGGAGCAAACTTTTCGAACATACTTCATATACTTACTTTTATGCTGAACCACAGTATACCACAGTAAAAATATATATATTTTTGTAAAAATATATATTGTAATGGAAAAAACTCATAAAAAGTCCTAATCCATAAAGATAAAATAAAACCATTAGACAATATTCTAATGATGTCGCATTAAATATGAATTTTTTATTCTCTTATAAAAGTAAAGTACACGTACATAAAATTTTCTACCGAAAATAACTTGCAAGGAAAAATAACGTCCGGAAATTTCTTTAAAATTTATTTTAATTAAAATTAAATATAAAAATGGGAATATTATTAAAAATAGCCAGTGAGGGCACATCTACCAGTAAACAGCTTTCATTAAAATAATAATAATAATAAATGGCTAAATCGGTCCAGTGAAAAGCTCAGGTCAGATGGCTAAAAGAACCAGCTTTGTGTTTTAAATATGTGGATGGCACGGTTCTCCCCGGAATGATTACCTGCACTTTTCTTCACTTGGATTATATAAAAGTATTAACAAAGAATTTTTCAAAAATATAAATAAACACAATTTAATTAGGAAACAGTTTTATATTTGAATTAAATTTTCCATTATTTTTTTCTACAAAATCTAATTTACAAAATATTAAAGTTTTATTTTTACCATTTCTAAAAATACACATTTGCAATCTTCTTTTCGTGAAATGAAAAAAAAAACTTCCAAAGACCATAAAGCATATTGCCCTTTAAATTTTCCACAGCGAGTTTTCATTTCATTTAAATGCTGCTGAATCCTGTTTAGAAAGAGTTCTTAGATGGTAACTCACTAATCTTTAATAGGACTTAAGACTGGGAAGTTTAATTTATATTAAAGGAATTGAAATCCATGATGCTACTTTATTTATTAGATTTTTTGGGACCCCTTTAAATTAACCAGCTTCTTTCAAAATTTGCATATAATCCGTCAAAAGTCTAAAGCAACCTTTATGCACGTCAATGTAGCCTTTACAAATGCTATATTTATAAAGGCTGCTTGGCTAGTTCCAGAAAGTGTCAAAAGACCTCGATCATTAGCATGCAAATTATTTCTTTTGTTGTGTTCTAGCATTTGACGGAATTTCTTCATTCTATTTAAAGCCTCTCATAACTCGATTACATGCGTTCTATCTATAGTATCCTTGGTCTCAAACTCGCCAAATTTTTCTAATACAGCATAATTTGCATAGGAATTGGAGTTCTTTATCGAATTTTTATTTTCTTAGCAATTTCAGTATAATTATATCTTTATAAGTAAATACTTATTTATACGAAAATAAAGCTATTATAAGTAAGCCATTAATTTTGCGTGCTTACCTTATTTCAAGCTTAGATGATTCATTTTAGACGCAATCGTCATCTTTGCACAACACAGTTAAACAGATTGAGACCTCTGTTTAAACTGGGGCTCGAGCAACGACAGCTGGAACACAATATATACAGTAAACTTGAGATCAAAAGAAATCCAAAATGACGCCATTTAATACCTGAATAAACATAAGGCATATAGTTATGATTTACTTTTAATAGAAGTATTAAATCTCCTGTCTAACCATACCTGGAATTTCTAAATTTCTACATGCTGTTTATTTTGAGATTTTGAATCCGATTTTTAAGAGAAATGGCAATTTGAAGCGTCGTGGTGTTAATTATGTGATATTAATTGGATTTAGATAAAGCAAATAACGTTTTCTGTTAACGTAGTAAAACTCTTGCTTTTTATATAATCCGGTTTAAAAAATGGTATTATTTTTCTACGTTTATTAGTATCTTAACTGGAACCGTATAAATAATTTCTGAGTAAAAAAGCTTGCGCTGAATTAAAGTTAATGTATTCTTTTCAGTTCACACTTAAAACATCTGTATGTACCCGATGAAATATTTAATTATGTTTTTTTAATATGAAAATATTCTACAAGATTTAATATTATATGTATTAAATTAAATTGTTATATATATATATATATACTTTTTTTGTTGTTGTTAAGAAGAAAATATTTCACATTTTAAATCTGTATTTATTTGAAAAATTATTTATTCATACATATATATAATTTTAATTTATTTTTGTTTTTTTATATTATTTAATTATATATATATATGTACAATTTAAAAATTTTTTTCCAAGCCGGGAATTGAACCTGGACCTTTGGAATAACGCTCCAAGGCTCTAACTTTTGACTACGTGGACAATACCCAGGATGGAATCTGTCACACACATATGTGAGTAAGACTGGAACCGCATCACAAGATGGAAAAGTCTTCATGAAACGTTATTTTTTTTTTCTTATATGGAGATAAAAAAAAAAAATTAGTGTCTCACAGACGTTCACATTAGATCGTCGAAAAGCAACTCTTTTCTGTTCTCAAAATCTAGTAATAGGAATGAGTTGTAAATTCCCACAGCTATGTTTATGGCATATTGATTCATTTTATTTGAAAAATAATGTTGGTAATAATTCACAAATTTTTAATACGTATATATTAATATTTTCATAACCGAACATATGCTTTTGAATTTAAAAAATAACTATGTTTTTGGGACGTTTATCTATGGCATCTCTTAAAAAAGAAATATTTCAATCAGTTTTTTTTTTCGGAAGACTTATAGTAAAATTTATGACGTGAATTTATTATTATCATCTTCAACTTTTGACTTTGTTCTATTTTTATGAAAATTTAAGAAAAAATGCATAAAATATTTACTTTTCTGGGCTCATTTACTTAAAACAAAATCAAAGTAGTAATATGGAGTCTTATATGGAAAAAAAAAATAGTGTCTCCAGACGTTCACATTAGATCGTCGAAAAGTAACTCTTTTCTGTTCTCAAAATCTAGTAATAGGAATGAGTTGTAAATTCCCACAGCTATGTTTATGGCATAGTAATTCATTTTATTTGAAAAATAATGTTGGATATAATTCAAAATTTTTTAATACGTATTTATTAATAGTTTCATAACCGAACATATGCTTTTGAATTTAAAAAATAGCTATGTTTTTGGGACGTTTATCTATGGTATCTCTTAAAAAAGAAATATTTCAATCAGTTTATTTTTTTTCGGAAGACTTATATTAAAATTTATGACGTGAATTTATTATTATCATCTTCAACTTTTGACTTTGTTCTATTTTTATGAAAATTTAAGAAAAAATGCATAAAATATTTATTTCTGGGCTCATTTACTTAAAACAAAATCAAAGTAGTAATATGGAGTCTTATATGGAAATAAAAAAAAATAGTGTCTCACAGACGTTCACATTAGATCGTCGAAAAGTAACTCTTTTCTGTTCTCAAAATCTAGTAATAGGAATGAGCTGTAAATTCCCACAGCTATGTTTATGGCATAGTAATTCATTTTATTTGAAAAATAATGTTAGTAATAATTCAAAAATTTTTAATACGTATTTATTAATAGTTTCATAACCGAACATATGCTTTTGAATTTAGAAAATAGCTATGTTTTTGTGACGTTTATCTATGGTATCTCTTAAAAAAGAAATATTTCAATCAGTCTATTTTTTTTTTCGGAAGACTTATATTAAACTTTATGACGTGAATTTATTATTATGATCTTAAACTTTTGACTTTGTTCTATTTTTATGAAAATTTAAGAAAAAATGCATAAAATATTTACTTTTCTGGGCTCATTTACTTAAAACAAAATCAAAGTAGTAAATCTCTGTTACAGCCAGGGTCGTCACAGCGTAACATCGCACGGGCTCTAACAAAGTAATAGGTGGACACACCAAAAACTGCAACATTGAATTAATAAAATGTATAGCATAGACTATGTCTTGGTGATCACTGTATAAATCATAGAATTATATTATATAATATAGATAATAAAATGCATGAAAAATACCTCTATCTTCACATTTAATGTGTTTCATTTCGCAAAAATCTTCTGTCTTTTACAATATTTTAAATATTTTTTGCGTTCATGATTACTTTCAGGGTCATCAAATCTACATACACCACTATAATTATGCGAATTTTGGGTATAAGAAATAAATTTAATTTTCTCTTTTCTCCGAAGCAGAAACATTTAAAAATAAATCTAGAGCAAAATTCTCAATCTTTTATAGAGATGAAAAGTTATTTTCAATTATATAGAGACTCGCGGTCTCTAATAAGGCCACAATTGTCACGGGACTTTGAGCGGCTGCTCCGTTCGCCCGATGGTGGCGCCGTCCTTGGTTACAGTTTAAAAAATGAAAGTTTGTACATTATATATATATATATGACTGACTTCTTAATCAGCAGAGTTACTAATTAAGTTTATTTGCCCAAGACACAATAAATAATTTACAATAAAAGTATCTCGCATCTCGATCAATAAGTTAAAGAAAGCATTGTTCTAACTATTACATTGTGAATTAAGATTATAGAAAATTACTGGATAGTCAGCATTTTTTTTTTTGTTATAAAAGTTGTTATTTGTATTTTATGTATTGTAAATTCTAGAACATAAATTAGCATGTACACTGTAAAAAAATGGTAACGTTCCATGTAAAATCCAGGAACGTTTCGCCTTTTCTTAGGTTTTCAGAATAATTTAGCTCTTTCCTGTGAAATTCTGGTTTTCTTCTCTGAAACGTTCCTGAACAAAAGTTGGAAACAGCAAAACGCTGCGGCCGCCATTTATTATTTTTTTGCTACAATCCGTTGCTCGCGCGCGAGTGTCGAAAAAGAATTCCTTAAATGAATGTAAAAAAATCAATATGGAATGCAAATAAATCAATAGACGACATAATCCTTTACGTCTCTATTGTCAAGACATTTCAGATGAAAATACAATACCTCCGTGACATCGCTAAGAGATTATCTCTCGTACTTGTCTGTGGAATGTTTAAGGAGCAGACCGTGTAAAAAAAATACACCTATTATTTGGATCTCCATTAACCAGGGGACCATCAAACATGATTCTCACCGATTTTGATTAATTTAAAATATGTTTTAGAGTTCTTATCTCTAATTATTCTTGTGAAAGGATTTCTTCAAATGGGACTTAGATTTTCAGAAATTAGATGCCGAGGTTTAGCATACGTTTCAAATACCCATTAGTTTGCAGCTCTCAACGTGTCTTTCGTGGTGTGGACGCAGAAAGCTCGCACGCCACTCGTACGGCCCGAGTTCGATGCTACCTCTGGACTTTTTTTTTTCTTTTTTAATTAATTTTATATTTTAACACTTTATTACAATTTGATTTAAATTTGATATATATTTGACACTTTGAATTGCTGCAAATTTGAATTTTTTTTTATTTTCGGAAAAATATACAATTACGTTTAGGTTTTTTTTTTTTTTTTTCATGAAAATTTATATGTATTTTATCTAACTTGTAAACTAACATAATTACTAACGAAAATCCAAAATATTTTATGTCTAGATTTTTTTTCTAATTATTATTTACATTTATATATTTTTATATTTTAAGCAAAGTTCAGAAACAATATATCATATATATATTTACTTTATTGAATTTTAACTGGAAATTTATGTTTTCGTGTAAATTATAAATAGTAATTTTTATGTCAATTTCAAAATATTTTTTCATTCTAACAAATAATGATAATAAAGCGGAAATTGTCAACTAGAAATGTAAAAATCGTCTGCGGATCCCGCATGCTGTGAAATGTCAGTAATGTTTTGCTGTCAACAGAAATATTCCTGGTATTTCGCAGGAAACTTACTGGCATTTCTGTAGAAAGTTTTTAACATATACAGTAAAGTTCCAGTCATTTTCAAGAAATGTTTCTTGGAAATAATGGGCAACTCAGCTGCCCATTTTTTCCCAGGAACGTTGCGGAATTTTTTTTACAGTGTATGTTTCTGAAATGTATCTGACAAAAAGACTACCAGAATTTGAGGTCATCTAACACAATTGCAAGGTACTAAAAACCAAAGGTAGAAAATAGGTTTATAAGTACACTGGCCTCTCCAAACTTCAAGATAAACCAAGTCTGTTATGTATATTTTGATAACAAAGGATCATGAAAGAATGAAATGTAGAAGTATCGCGCTTAAAAAGATAAACAATGTGTCCTGAATTTATCTTTTCAAATTTGATCCTCCATGAAATATAGATGCAGATTCCCAAAATGTGGAAAGAGCCAGTGGCGCATAAACCCAAAAAAATCCAGTCGCCACTTTGTGAAAGAAACCCATAAAACTGTACTAAACTGTAAATTTTCCACGTGTGAAGACAGGTACAATGCATAAAAATATTCTGTTTAAGTAGCAACCTTCTCCAATCCTGGTGGCATATAGTTGATGACAAGTGAAAACATTTTAATGACAACTCGTTTTCATCGCTCTAAAGAATAATCCTTTTCACGATTCTCTAAAGAATAACCCATTGACCCCCTAAGCAAAAGGAAGCTTTCACATTTTTCTAGGCATATTCGTTCACGTTAAGCATCAAAATCTCACATGGGGACATCGAGAATTGTTCATATTAAGCGAAATTTCCGGTTAAACGTATTCATCTTAAAAGGAGAAAAAACACTAGAATGCGTATTCATTTTGATGGTGACAGTGGGAACTGTTCATGTTAAAAGTAATTCACGTTAAGCGTGTTCACGTTAACGAGGTTCGACTGTAATTCTTTAAATTTTATTATTAAGTGTAATACAAATCCTAAACTATGTTCATTCAGAAGATATAGTTGGGAAAGATGCATTTTAAAAAATGTATAAGCTAAGCAATCCTGGAAGTCGGGAATATTAGAAAAACAATTTCTTATTTTAATTTTGTCATATACAATTACATATAAAGAAATTGTGAATGTGTGAAATTATTTTGCGCTATAAAAATCAAAACACACTTCAGACATTTGTTTTTCTGCGTAATGCAATAGTTTTCTGTATTAAAAAGATCATTCTGGAATGTTGGAATTTTGAAGGAGAATTTGAAGGAAGCGGATTTGATTTTTTTAAAGTAGAAAAGGGGCATCTCTGTATAACGCATGGCGACTAAGACATCGAAAATTAGTGGTCAAAGCAAAAACATTAGTCGCCACGTGGCGACTGGTGACTGTGAATCTGCACCTATACCATAAAACCTAAACGAAATAAGATAGCGAAGTTCAGTTTTATGTGCGTATAAGAGCTACTCAAAAAGTTTTATTTGTACTAAAAATAATGTTTTTGATTTCAGGTATGACTCAAAAGATCAATAACTGGTGATGGCTGCACCACATGAAAAGACCCAGTGTTTGGCCTGGTTCAAAGAGATCAAGTCAGATACACAAGTCCAAAGGAATTTTCGAACAAAGTACAGGCGTCATATCCGTCATTCAGGCCCTTAACACCGGGTAGTCCGGGGTGTACAAATCTGGTGAGTGCGGTGGGTAGTTTATGCACACAATCTGACTTCTAGCCAACAAATTGTTACACAAGGATGGACTTTATGAGCTGATGCGTCCTTGTGCAAGATGCACCAATTTCCATTGTTAGCAAATCGGGGGTAACACGCCGCATTCTTTTCAAAAGCCAATGTAACACATCTTTATGGAATGCACCAGTCACAGTGGGCAGTCTGATGTCATCAACAATTGCACATGCCGAACATTTTCCTCATTTCGACTGAGACATAGAGGACACTATCCCTCATCATCTTTCGGTGACTCTTTTCCAACTTGAAACCTCAAAATCCACTCAAACACACGCGAATGACTCATAGCATCGTCACCATACACAGATTTAATAATTTCGCTTCTGTGGCCGATTTTCCCAATTGAAAACAAAATTTTATGTCCGTTCGTTGCTCATTTTTTATGACAATGAAGCACCCATAAGCTTTACGGAAATGAATGCTACCAAGCCGGAAGTTCACAGAAATGAAATCGATAATTTGATACGCATGGATGTAGATCATTCAGTCGGTTTCACAGAGATAGCGCCAATTTTTTCTTTACGAGCGTGAATCCTGGTCTTTTTTGAGCACACGTGTAAGTGTCCGATTCTTTAAAAAATATAGTGATTGGTATAAATATTTCATAAGGTTTATTGAAGTTACTTATGATCTTTTATATAAAATATATTTCGCATCGTTATTTTCATCTTTTTAATGGTGAGCATCGAAAAACTAGTTGTACACTAACTTTTGAAGAACAATGTCATTTGCCGTTAATTAAAAAAATACTAACTATTAATTTAAAAATCTTTGAAAATCTGTTAAATTTGCATAAAATGTTTTGTCGAATCAGCTAAAGAAATGATCAGAGCAATGGTGTTGAGTCGGGACAACATGAGTTCAAAATCCACGCTTTCGTTTTACTTCAGAATTTCTTCTTTTTTTTCATTTTAGTTATTTACTAATAATTCTTCAGTTACTCAGCATTTTTCATGAAAAATAGCTCACTTTTGATAAAACTAAATTTCGATAATAATAGCTCTTGCCATTTTTAAAAATAAAATGCATATTATAAAATATTACAAATGTAAAAAAAATTATCAGTATGGTAGTTTGTTCTTTATAATTCTTCATTTTTATTGATTTGTTACAAAACAAAAACAAAAAAACTCAGCCTTTTTAAAAATACAATCTTATTTTCATTTTTTTCGTTCTAACATTTGAAACTAAGTGTATAATTCTGAGATTTTGATCAAAAGAACTTAATGTTTTCATGATTTAATTTTAATCCCTCGAGGTTAACTACTTTTGCAACATAATTTTTCAAATGAAAATCACTCTTGCATTTCAAAAGCTATCTCGCTGTTTGCTGTAGAAAGTCATTTAACTGTTTTGCTAGTTAATAATTGGAAATCATATTTTTCAATAGTATTAATTTCCCCGGAGAGTATGTTTAAACTTGTGACAAATGCAACCGAATTCCGATGACATTTTACTGGTGCGTTTATTTTTATTTAAATTAAAATGTATATACTTACACAGGATGGATATCAAATCCATGGATTCTACCTTTTTGCACAAAATAATTATTCATTTCGTTTATTATTTATAATAAAAGTGGTAAAAGCAACAAATTTTAATTAATTAATGAAAAAGTTAAGCACTCAGTTTTAGAGCAGTGAATAGATCGGATAATGTTTAATTAACGCTAGAAATTAAACAATTTCTATTTAAAATATAAGCATGTATTTTGATTTATAAAGTGAGTTTTTGCGGAATGAACTGGGTCTTTGGGATTTAAATATGGGAATAAACCGATTATTTGCGGCTCGACTCCACTGCGTATATTATCTGTATTTTAAAAAATTAATTTGTCATGTTTATTAAATTTTGTGTCATGGCATCCTTTCAAGTTACCAAACTCATAGGAGTTGTTACATGATTATTTAATAAACTAACACAGTAAAATTCAATTCTATAAGAAAGATAAAAAGGTGTTTCAATCTCTCATTTTATGAAAATTTTTCTTATTATATACAAAGTAATTTTTAAGGTTAAAAATAGGCGTGGGTCTATTTAGTTATATCTGATAAATGTATATGAAGATTAGGAAATGAAGCAGATAACTATTTTTTTTTTTTTTTTTACGGTGATCTTCTGTTAAAATTTAACAAACGTTAAATAAAAAGCTTTTGTATCATTCTTAATGCACTTCATACTTTTTCTCAAGTAATTTGTGAGAAAATCTTTATCTATCATTACATACAAAATTATTATTTTTAGTTTGGATCTTTAAATAATTTATTCATGTTATATGAATTAGGATAAAAAAGATTTTAAAAATGAAGTGAATGTGAACCCTGACATTAAAAAAAGTTACATGTATCTTATTGCTACGAACAATTTTCGAGTTATGTTCACTGCAAATAGAAGCGTCTTAAATTTAGACACATATGTGACTGAAAAAGAATTTTAGACACTTAAGTGTCTTAATCTGAAAATTAAGACACTATAGATGTCTTAATTTAAGATACATAAGCGTCTTACTATGACCATGGTGTAAACGAACTGAGAATAATGTCTAAAATATCCGCAAACGTCTTATTTTAAGACACTTCATTGCTTTAAACGTGTCTTAATTTTTGATTCTTCCGACGCAATAACCACCAGGGGGCACTAGCACTCCCAGTTGCGCATGCGTTTTAGATGTCTTCGTTCGAAGTGGTATACGTTGTAATTCAAACAAAGTTTGTTTTTATGTACGCGTGTATTTTAATTCGTTTTTTGCGAAATGTGAAGTACTGTGATTTTAATTCGTATTAACTTGGATTATGTATTTATTGAATACATACATCTGACGTGTGTGCTCGGCATCAAATGTCTCTTAGAAGCTGTCGTCGATACAAGGGCGGGATAGACACAGAACCGAAGTAGACGACGGTTGAAGATTACACCCGGAAATTCTACAAAGCGTGTGCAATGGGCTTAGTGTTAACTCGTATCAATTTATATCAATAATATTGTGTTATTCATCTTCGTCCTGTCGAAGCTGGCAAAAAAAAAAAGAAACTTTTGTCTGGCGGGTCCTGTTTTTAGGATGAAACATCTCATCCTTTAAATATGGCTAGTCGGATGTATTATGGATTACCTTTTAAACTGATGAAAGTCTTTCTCCCTCACTGTGGTTGTGGTAGTTTTTAAAATTTCAAATCGAGGAATATTTCTTACCTCTTGCAGCAACTCAAGTAAGTTTCTTTATAGTAGTAAAATTAGTGTATTTTATGATTTTATTTATTGTACTAAACAAAATCCTGCATGAAATTTAATTAGTTTTGAATCTGTTCGCAAAAAACCCCACTAATTCTAGAAGTATATATTTTTAAACTTATGACGTTCTTTTTTATTACGAATTATATATTCAATGTCAGTTCTTAGTTTCAATGAATAATTTTTATCTCGCAGTAAATGACGGCCACAAGGAAGTAAAGATAAAAAAAAACTTTGAAAGATGACCTAATGCTTTCTTACTTCCTGGCATAAAACCGCAGATTAAAAAAAGATAAATAAAGTAAATGAGACTCGTCTATTATATGAAGCTGCCTGTAAAAATATACATATGTATTTGATTTGCAATCAACTCTAATACTGATTTTTTTATTATTTTTAATAAAAAAGTAATTTGAAATTTATAATGGGAAAAAGTAAAAACCTCTAACTAGATTTCGTATTTAAAATTGTGGTAACTTTATTTATATGCACTTATACGAAAAATACAAAAATGACAGATGTTACTGTATATACTTAAGACGAAAGAAGTTTGGAAATCATAAGTTATTTTTTCCTCATGTTTTTAATATAGAATATGTACTTATTTGTTTTTATTGATAGTTGAATAGCTTTTGTGAGTACCCTCTGATCTACATAAAAACTTGCCCATGTGGAAATATAAATTTTTTAAAAACATAATTTTTAAATAAGTATTTTCATTTTTGGGGGGGGAGGGGGGGGATTTTGCATGAATTTTTGTAAAGCTGATATCTTAAATCTTGCACTGATTATAATGAAAGTTTTGAACTTTTAGAGTAGGACAAGTTTAAAAACGCAAATATATTTAACAAAATACCAAAGTCATTTTTTCCCCAATGTTATTAAAGTAGAATATTTATTTATTTATTTTCATTATTCATAGTTAAATGGCTGTTGTGATTATCAAGTGATGTATATGTAAAATTGCCTATGTGGCAATATATTTTTTTATATTTTCATTTTTTTTTTTTGGGGGGGGGGGATTTTTGCAATTTTCGTACATCTGATATTTTAAATCTTTTTCCACATTCAACCGAGTATAATAAATATTTTGAACTTTTAGAGTAGGACAAGATTATAAAATATATATATATATATTTATCTATGTACCTTAAAAGCCCTTAATAGCGAACACTTCGGGAACGCGGAATTTGTCCGATAATTGGAGATGTCTACTTTTTTGAGGTAAAAATATACAAATATGTATGTCTGCTGATTTAAAAAGTATTCGTTAAATAGAGGTGTTCGCTATTCGAGAATGTTCATTAACCTCCACAACGGATACTCCCGAATATCGGACATCTCAATTTAGACAACTATAATGCAGGGTTGCGTTTTTTGCAAAAGTACTTCTTGATTAAAGGAAGGGCAAACTGGGAAGTGCCCCGTCCCCCTACGACTGTAGTGCCCCCAAATTTGATGTGCAATATTTGTAAAGCTTATATTTTAAATCTGTTTCGAAATTGTACTGATTATAATCAATATTTTGAACTTTTAAAGTAAAATAAGGTTAAAAACAAAATAAATTTAAAAAAATCTAATATTTAGATAAATATTTTTTGTTTTTTAATCTTGTTCTACTCCTGAAGTTCAAGATATTGATTATAATCAGTACAATGTCGTAAAAGATTTAAATTATCAACGTAACGAAAATTGTATACCAAAACTGAGAGCACCAAAAAAATCAGGCTGTATTGGGGGGGGGGGAGGGGCAGGACCACAGCCAAATATTTTTCCAGGATTCAACGTGGTCAAACATGGCTACGTATGATGCTTAGAAAAAAAAATGGATGCGATTCAGACGTTTGAAGTGTCTGAAATTCAGACGCAAAAAGTGTCTGAAAAAATTCAGACATTTTAAAATGTCTGAAAATTGAACACTCCATTTCAGACACTTAAGTGTCTGAATTTCAGACATTTTAATTTAGAGTGTTTCAGCTTATTGTTAAAAATATCAAATTCTTAACACTATCATGACATATTGTATTTACTCGTGTATAACGCGCACTTTTTTTTTTCAAAAATTTAGGGCAAAAACCCTACATTGTTAAAAATTTGCAGCATTCTGGCAGGTCATTTGACCGTTTTTTCCTAAAACGGTTACACAACCGTAATTTAACACTATTCTGACCATATTATTGGCCATTTTATGGTCAGAATATAGTTAAATTATGGTTATGAAACAGTTTTTTCAAAAAACGATCAAATGACCTGCCAGAACGCTGCAAAATTTTTAACAGTGTAGGTTCGTGTTATTCACGGAATAATTTTTTACTGTTGGATGTAATCACATGGTATACATATGAATCAAGAAATATATTCAAAGAAGAAATTAAAACTGGAAAAGTATTACTTAATAGAAGTACTGCTGCATCTTTATTTCACTTTTTGCATTTTATTATACAACAGCGCTAGTAACATTATTTAAACGCTAATTTTATTAGCGTTGGAAATAAATTTGGCATTCACTTACATGTGAAACGTATGGTGCGCATTATATACGAGATTAAAAAAATCGCCTTTTTTTTGCTTTACGGGGTGCGCGTTATGCTGTATCGTATTTGCTCGTATGTAATGTATGTAATGCTCGTATATAATGTACTGTATTTCCTCGTATAATTATGCACCAGTAAATACGGTATATATGTGTGGTTCTTTTGAAAAGAACTTATTATTTAATATTTGCGCACAAAAGGAACATAGAATACGAACGCAAAGTAAATGTATCATTTGTTAAATTTGAGCACAATGGTGTGTTATAGCTGTGTGCCAAACAGAATTTCTTTTAATTCTATTTGAAATTTCGTTTTATTTTAATTTATTAAAAATATCATACATTCGTGGAATCTGTTAACATTTTTTTTATAGTTTTTACTTTTCAAATGCAGTCGAACCCGGTTAAGACGCATTTCAAGGGACTGAGGAAAAGCCCGGAGTTGTGTACTAACCCTTTATCTACAGCACTATGATCTACTGCAATTTTTTTCATGATTTTTTTTTAATTACTACAATGAAAATTAAAGGATATACATAAAAAAATACTCGCCTGTGTGAAATTTAATTTGCTAGAGGTAATTAATTAAAGTGGTACTTTAAAGTCTCGTCAGTACACTATGACAAAAATATTCTCGTAACAAAAAATATACATGGTATTTCAAATAAAGTTGAAACTCTTAAAAAATGCTAGATAACAAGAAGGCACGCTCAAGTTAACAATAAAAAAATATTAAATTGACATCGTTTTATTTTACACATGAAAAATGAGTAAAAATTGAAATTTGATGGCATTAAAAAGACTATTTTTTTTTTTTTTTTTAGATTTCGGTCTTGTTAGCAGTCTTTTAGTTATGAGACGCATATATTCCGGGTACAACACGTTCTCCCGCATCTCCACATAAGCAATATATGAATTTACATATGGCATTTCTAGTATAACAAAAAAGAGCCAGTTTCACAACTTTCTCGATTTCCTATAAAAATAATAATGACACAGAAAAGCAATACCAGGAAAATCATTACTACGCTCTAATTTAGTAATTACATTATAAAGTAGATAAAAAATATTCATAATTACACAGACGAAATGTAAACAAGAATTTTTTTCTCCAACACAGTGTACTGGTGGTATTTATAAGTACCATTGAGTAATTCAACTGTTAAATCAAATACATACATCGTTCACCTAAAATAACTAGTCAAATTGTATTCTAAGATCATAATGAACACGTAAAAAAATCCAACACTTATCTTATATCCTTTACTGTGTATGCAGCAATAAAAAGACGAGCCTGACAATCTATACAACATATCGGGACAAAACACATCGACTGTTTCAAAGATAGCCTCCTTCCACGCTAAAATAACAAACCTAGAACTACTGCTGCCATGTATCCTGATAAAGTGGAGTTAAAAAGGGATTTTACAAAGTACTATTAGAAAGTAATATTCACTATGGGATGAAATTTTAACCCTTTATCTACTGCATTATGATCTACTGAAAAAAAGTTTCGTGTAATTTTTTTTTCAGTTACTACAATGAAAATTAAAGGATAAACATAAAAAGAATATTCACCCGTGAAAAATTTAATTCTTTAGAGGTAATTAATTAAAGTGGTACTTTAAAGTACCGTCAGTACACTATGACTAAAATATCGGAACAGAAAACACACCAGTTATTTCAAATGGCACCAGAATTGTAGTAAAATATTTTCGATTTAATAAGTATGTGAAATATAGCCATTTTCTGATTTACAACTACATTTTTGGGAATTTCCGGTGCCAATCATTTATATCAACACTTTACTATTGAAAATGCTTTGCCCCTGAAAGGGTTTAAAAAATATTTTTTTTTTTTAGGTTTCGATTTTGTTAGCTGTCCTTTAGTTATGCGACGTCTGTATTCCAGGGGCAAAATGTTCTCTCGCATCTCCAAAGGGTGGGTCGAAAACAGCGAATTTTCTCTGGTCAATTTCTAATAGCGATGTAAAGTTGCCTTTTGTAATTAGAAGAATAAAGCAAAAAGGATTTTTGAAATCGGTTAATATCTTTAGGTCGCGCATTGCACTTGAATTTGGGGAAATATGGTGTAAATTAACGATATTTGAAATTAATGATGAAAATTAAAAAAAATATTCAGAGTTACTCATACTAGTGCGTAAATGTCACATTTTAGTATTAGAAGAATAACACACACACACACAAAAAAAAGTCGGTTAATACCTTTAGGTGCGGCATTGCATTGTACAATATGCTAAAAGAAACATTCTTTTTATTTTAATATTTTTAGTCAAAAATGCAAATAATTGACAATATTTTCAATATAAAAAACCTAATTACTCAAAACAAACAAAATGTACAACTAAATCACCGTATTTGAATTATTGAAATACATTTACGTTATTTAGGCACTTTTCTATGCGGTAATGGTCTTTTTAACGCATTGCTTTATAACTTTGCGTCACACTCAAAACTTCGCTTTGTTTCCTCAGATTTAATTGGTAAATACCGGCGAACAGCTGGAAACATTGTTTCATTCTCTCACATCGTCGGCTGTGAGATGTTATGTTTCTTTTCATCAATGTCAGTCACAATTTCTTGACCTCCCAACAAAAAAAGTGGCACTAAAATGGCTTTTAAAAATAAGTAATGTTGAAAACGAGTACCTTTAGATTCTGATCGATCAATATGTGAAAAAATTGTTGTCATCATCCGAAGAGTTGTATTCATTAAGCAATGTGTTAAAATTCATTTGAAATAGAAAATGGTGGACCAAACGTTATTGTTCTTAATAACAGGAAAGACGTCTTAAGCGGGGACACATTAAATGTAGTTTTCAAAAACTGGAGTAACTGTAGTTTTCAAAATTCAATGTTATTCAACTTTAAATATAATTTAAGATAAAAATATATTTTTCATCCACACTCTTAAAAATCTGCAGCTGTAGCTTCATAGTCACTCCACCGCTTTTGTAGAATATCTCTTTTTTGACATATGAAAATAGAGGAATGAAATATCGAAGAAGACAAAATATTAAGGTACTATTTTATTATGCTAAATGTTTAGAACAAAATTCCTTTCCCGAATGTCAAAATATCGCAGTGGTACTCAAAAGAATGTTAAAAATTACCCTGAAAAAACGCAAAAACGTGGAGGCAAAATTTGGTATATTAGGCTAAAAGTTTGAAACCTAAGTCTTTTCACGAATGTCAAAAAATCGCAAGGGAAAATAAAAAAAACGCTAAAATCGCATTACAAATCTCTAAAAATTTAAAAATTTGAGAGAACAGAATACATTATATTAGGCTAAAAGTTTAAAACTGAATTCATTTTACGAATGTAAAAAAAAAATCGTAACGGAGCATGAAAAAGGCTGAAAATCGCATAAAAAATTGAATTAAAAAAATCGAATCAAAAAATCCAAAATCCGGCTTCAAGGTGCATGGCTGCATACATAAAGATGCATAATTACATACTTCCTGCTACGTCTTTTAATTCTGCGTGCAGCGATCACTTCAGAACACATGGGAAAGACAGACAGACAAACGAACGTCTTTCTTTATTGTTTACAGACTTGTGTTTCCCGAGACAAAAAAAAAAATATATATATATATATATATTCACGCATCGCGAAAAAACCCTCAAAATCGCAAAAAAATTAAAAATCGCTGCACGAAATCCGAATAAACTTTATTGAAAAAAACATATTCAGCTTGAAGATATAGACCAGATTCCTTTTACTGATGTGGTAAAATCGAAGCTAATCGCGAAAGAACGCTAACATTTAAAAAACCGCTGAAAATTCAGAACTCGCAGTTGAGAAAATCTACTATATTATGCTAAAAGTTTGAAATTTAATTTATTATAAAGTACAAAATCCTTTATGAAGGTTAAAAAATATCCGCGAAACAGAAAAAAGCGCTAAAAGTTGCGTTAAAAATCGCATTCAAAATCTAATTAAAGCTCCCTAAAAATTCCAAAAATTTCAGCGCACAAAATTTACTATATTAGGCTGAATGTTTGAAACTGAATTATTTTTATCTATATTAAAAATTCACATTAAAGAAATTCGCGAAAAAGTCAAAAGTTATCCCAAATAAATTACAGTGAAAGGAGGACAAAATTCGCTACATTTTGCTAGAATATTGAAATTAGGTTCTTTTTAATATTGTACAAATATAGCTGAGAAACGTGAGAAAACGCTAAAACGAGCATAAAAAAATTATTTGAAAGAAAATCTAATGAAAAATCCAGAATTGGGTTGGAAGGTATATAATTACATACTTAGTGGTACCTTTCTACCAAATTTTGTAGCTCTCAGTGCAGCGGTCTCTTCAAAACACAGCCGACAGACAGACAAACTTCTTTCGTTGTTATTATAGATTATTCATATTCATCTCTGTAATTTCGTGTGTAATAATAATTGATCGTAATGTAATTTGTAAAATAAATGCTTGTCATCTAAAGAAAATTGTAAAGTTAATTAGCCTCGGATAATTTACTGAAATTTAAACAGCAATCTTTAGAATGTAATATTTACCTTGTGGATTTCAAAACATTGGCTGTAAATACGCTGTTTACACGATTCTAATGTTCGTTGGTGATCAAAGAATGTTTAAACACTAAATGTTCCACCTTATCCATGTATTCTAAAATCTAATTATCAATTGTTACTTTCTGTTACTTTATGGAAGGCAGATATCTATTAAATTTTACAACAAATCAGTTTAATGACTTGTCCACTGGTTTTATTTAAATTGAAGGCGAATTTAGTTTTGATAAACTGGTTATACATTTATATTTATTTGTACAGTAAATCATGAAATAATATAGCATTTTTTAAAAAGTTACATAAAATATATGTAAAAAATGAATTATTAAAATTAATTATTTCATCATAAAAAAAAACATTTACACAGCATCTGAAAAAATTTTAGTAACACTGATTTTATTTCACCAATACATTTTTAAGCGTTAAAAAAAAAAAAAAAAAAAAACAAAAAAAAAAAAAAAAAAAACATTTTATAATTTTTTACATCAAAATATGTTTTTAATTTTTCCTGAATACTTCAAAGATAACCAGCATAAAAAAAGAAGGAAACAATGTTATTTAAAATCATAAATCTATTTTCAGTGATACATTATGAACTTTGAGAACTTCTCTTCCCGAAACCTACAATAAAACAATGAATTTGGTGAATATTAGTTCTCATTGTGTTACAAAAAAAATTATTCTAAACGGGTTCAATATTTTCCCATTTCTGTTTAAACTTCGTATCCTAGCGTAATGAAGATTAATTAAATGGAGGATACTGAATTAAAATTGCCAGTTTCACTAATTAAAAATTCTCATGCTTAAAAATTATTTAAAAAATATTTAAAATCGGACAAATGCGTTGAATATTTATGGCAAATTTTATTTGAAAGAGTCTTTGTGCCCTATTCCAGATCAGGGACATGTTCACTCGCACAAACATATACATTATTCACACAAACATATGAATTATGATTATATAAATTTTTCATCATTATGTATCCGGAAAGTTTGGAAAGAATCTTTATATTTTATATACATTTGCTAAGATTTTATTGAAATAAAGTAAAAATGCATTGGAGAATAATATCTAAGCTGACGAAAGAAATATTTTTCATTAAAATTAAGAAAAAAATCAAGTTCAATAAGGAACAAGACTTTAATAAAAAAGAAACTGTAATAGCGTTTATATTTTCGTTAAAAGTAAGAAAAAAATAAAGTTCAGGCTGAAATATGGCTTTTTTTTTAAATAAATCGTAATAGCTTTTATGCATTTTTTGTAAATAGAAAGAAATATATATTTGTAAAAATATAAATGATGTTTGCTTAGAAAGATGCACAAATATTATTTTCCTCCTGTAGAAACAAGAAGAAATAGCTTAGCTACTAACATGACGAAAAGAAAAATAATTATTCTTCAAATCTCATACTCGTTACATCATCTTTTTAAAGTAATTTAAAAGTGCGGTCAAAGCAAATAAGATTGATCTTTTTCTTCCCTCTTTTCTTCCAGATGTTTCTTCATTATGTAATATTGATTTATCATACGTAAAAGTTTTTTTCTCTTTACGAAACTTTTTTTTTAAAAAAAAGGTTTTTTACTTTTCAGCTTACATTTCCAGAAAATAAGAAATCTTTTAATGCAATGAAGGATAAAACTTTTATTTATTTATTTATTTATTTCAGAAAACCTTAAACTTAGTTAATTTTTGATTAAAATGGTTTTATCTTAAAATCTAGATCTTATCTGTACTAATAAAAAAAAATTTGTATGTGTGTCTGTGTTTTTTGCTCGAAGGCTAAGGATGCCTATCGGATATGTAAAGATTCGGTTATGTGACTTTTGATTTGCAGATTATTATTTTATGACATACCAAATACTTTCGCTGTATCCTGACAAACTTTAACACCTAAACTGCATATAGAATCACAATTACGGCTAATTTAACCCATTAACCGCCGAAACTATAACATACAGATCTTGCACATTTTTGCAAAAAAAGTTTGCCACCGCAAATTTTGAAAGGTAATCTTCGCTTTATTTAATGATCAATGTTTCTTTTATTAGATAAAATAAATATTTTAATTAAAAAATAGTGGTAGCTTGATAGTTAATTTCAGCAGGCGCATTTATATTTATTGTTGCGTCAACGCAACACCAGCGGATAGTAGGTTAACAAACCTTTAATACCATATTCCCTCTTTAAAAGAAATATTCACACCCATTTATTCAGTTCGTGTTTTTTTTTTTTTTTTTTTTTTTTTTTTTGGGGGGGGGGGGGTAGATTTTATATGTTTTTATTATGCTAAGGTTTTTCTAGATATGAATGAAAGAGCTTGAATTTTTTTCTAGTTGAAGATCATACCATACGCTTTTCATATTTCGATAATTTTTGTTAAAAAAATTCATCTTTACAAAAACTAGTCATTTGCGCTGCTCTTTCCGGCTTATTATTTTTCTTTTACTCTAAAACTATTGCTACTAAAAAAAAATCCGATCTTTAAATGTGTCCAAAATATCATTACTGGCCTGCAATAAAAAATCAGGAGAAAATTTAAAAAAAATTAAAATATTAACGTATTAGATTATGTGGTTAAACTTTTTTTTATAATTTTATGAAGAAATAATTTTAATTTTTAAAGTTTTTTTTTTCGGATTAAATTGTTTTTATTTAACATTTGCATAATAATATCTAAAAGTACTTTATTTTATGTTGATAATATTTTTTTTTGTTTTGTTTTAGGTACTATGTTCCCTTAATATGTACTTTTATGTGTCTTAGGCCTCTAAAAAAATAACTCATTCTTCAATCTTCTTCACACATTATTCGGTTTTAGAGCTCAATACCCTACCCCACCCCGAACAAAAAGGAATAAAAGAAAACAAAAATACAAACTAAAAAAAAAATACTCTTGCGCATTTTGAAAAATTTGCGATGTAAATTAATCATTCAGAAGGGTATTTTTTGTTTTGCTTTCAACAACAACAACAAAAAAAGATTTCAAAATTTTCTGAAGAGTAATTCATTTATCAAAGAATTTCAGTTTCTGATTTTTTTTATTTATATAGAATATGGACTGCATTGATTTAAATAAACCTGTTTTTAGCTGTATTTATTTTACAAATATTTTATTTATTTACAAAATAAATAATACATAACTACACGATATAAAAATTCGAAGAATGCACGAGTAACAATCTTGGAAATAAAAAAAATAGATTTAAAAGTCCTACAAAATGCTTCATTGTGATAACGTACTTATTATAATTACATTCATTATAAATTTTGTTTGAAAATTTTAAGTTGTTTTTATATACACAAATCGACTGTTTTTTTGTTTGTTAAGTATAAAGATGTTTTTGAAAATTGAAAGTGTAAAATATTGCATTTCATCTTTTAAAAAAGCAAAATATTTGATTAAAGTTATATTATCATGTATCTTATATGTGTTACTGTGTGAGTGTTTGTGTTTGTGTAATCACTACAGATGTCAATGAGATAAACACTCACAAAATTAAAAAAAAGAACGTTCAGGATAAAAGTAACAGTGTTTCAAAGAGTGATACAGAATATTACTTGAATTAGTTTTAACATTTGTTGTACATACTTAAAATGATTTAAATGCATTTTTTTTTCAATTTAATTATTGTAGATAATGAAGGTGTCTCACAATCAGTGTCAGATTTTTCACCGCTACTTGCCTCTTTTACCGGTTCACTCTTCCTCCAAATTAATTTCAGGAATCAGCTTTTTCATTTAAATATCAACAAGTTTGAATATATTTGCAAGTGCATTAATAATATACGTGTGCAAACCGTCGAATCTCGACGAAAGAAAATTTCTCAAAAGGAACTGTCACATCGATTCTTAATAATCCTACAAAATTAATTACAATGAAAAGTTCACCTTACATTGGTTAGTCTAACTCTTAAAACAAATATTATTATATTCTAAAGCTATCGAAAAGTGATTTCCCTAAATTTCAATTGTTCAAATCACTTAAAAATTAAAATGAAAAAGTTATCAACTGAGGTTCTTATGGTTGGGATTACAGGATTAAAAAAAATTAACAAAAATGATTTCACTTTGACGCAATCATAGAATTTTTTCCCGATGAAATCTAAACGAGCGTCATTTTCACCGTCTCAAAACTTACATGGACGCGTCCTATATCCGTATTCACTAGTTAAAATAGTTTAACATGCATCATATTATTAATAAATACATTTCCAAACTTTAACATTTGTCAACTAAAATTTTGCATGTGAAAAGTTAAACAATTTAGTTTTATAAAATAAAATGATCGTTTTCTTTTAAATTTCACGTAATATTTACTCTCTGACGCATTTTGCTTAGCGTCTCAAATTCAGCAACAGCGGAGTGAAAAATATTGAAATGTAACAGCTTTATTAGGAAAAATACACCAATTTTTAAAGCGCAACGCCATTTTCTATTCAAACATTTTTTAAGATATTATTATTTTAATGAGAAAATGGCATCAATGAGGAATAAATATTAATAAATTGCGTCATTTTTCTTTCCTCTTCAACAATGAAAGTAATCCTACTGCCACCAATTTGAAGAAATTTCATAAAAATATTTTTAATTAAATTAAAAATCTAAAAATGGGAATATTTTTCAAAATAGCTAGTTCGAGGACATCTACAAATAAACAGCTTTCATTTTAAAAAAATATTATGAAAATCGGTTCAGTAGAAAGCTCAGGCCAGATGACTAAAAACAGCCTTTCTTTTTTAAATATATAGATTTCATCCTCTTTGTTACCTGTGCTCGTAATTATATTATCGAAGTCCAGAGCTCTTTGCAGTGTTAACAACATGCAGTAGGCGAACAATTGATGCCGGCATTATTATAGGTCAAAGGCCGCTGAATTGCATGCTTTCACACACTTATAAGGCATTATGCATAGGGAGGTATATGGAGCTGATTCCTTGTTTCTGACGACATGAAGCGTGCTTGATTTTTTTAAAACCCCAACCACAGTGGATTTTGCAAAGCCACTCTAATTGAACGTATTGGTTTGCACGAATATAGTGTTTACGTACAGCTGGCTTAGTGGGAAGCAGAAATGATGGTAACTTGAAGTTGAAATCTTGAAAATTGCGGTATCTATGCACTGTTCTTTCACTTAGATACAAAACTATCAATAATTTGTACTGCTTCCTCAAAGCCGCTAAGGTGTGTTTATTATCACGGATAATACTTACAGCTTATTTTAGTTCAATGCTTTTCAGCACTTTTATAAACTTCATCTTTCGTTGTCTGAAATAAGCATATGAAGTACCACAAGCACTAAATGCATGAAGAATCAATATGGTGTCACTTGTACTTGGAAGAATGTTTAATGGAGCTGGGCAATATGAAGCGTCTTGTGCCTTATATTTTCATGGCTTAAAAACGTTTGTAGGAAGAGCAAGTGAAAGCTGCCAAAATAACGAATACGTTATTATCTTCACCAAAGATCGTAATACATTGATGTTTATCTTCAATTTCCACAGTATTTTATAATATCAGGCAATCAGCATCTTGATCAACTTGTTTCACAACAAAATCTGCCTTTTCAAATTCCTCATATAATAAGCTTATAAGTCGTTGTGTGTTCTTATCATTCAAAAAAAATTTCTCTTGAGACGTAGTAGGTGACATCGACTCGTGAAGTGTATTTCTATTTAGGTCTAGTGCGTTCTGCTGCTTTTGTACTTTTATCTGCAATACATACATTGTAACCATCCAAACCGATTATGGCACCTTCATTAAAATGGATTTTGGTGTGTTCAACTTATTTTTTCCGGACGAATGAAAATGAATCCTTTACCAGCCACATCTTGCGGTATGCGATGGAAAGGAACTCCACCCTCAATTACACATTTTATGTCGAATAAAATATTTTTTTTAAGTTTTGGAACAGATATCATAAATTCCCGGGCCACCATCTTGGAATATTTCTTGGCGTGAAAACCCCTTTTCCGCCAAGTAGTAAATGTCGCCAAGGACCGGTTTATACGCATGTTTGCCTTAACGAAAATAAAATTTAAATAATAAACAAAATTCGCTAAAGTGGCAATCAGTAATCGTTGTATCAGCGCTCCGCGCTCATTAACCGAAAAAAAGACATCACTGGATTCAGCCGTTCTCGCTGTGTAGCATTCTCAAAATTCAGCAGTTCTCGCTTTGTAGCAATCTCAAAATGTAAAAAACTCTTAAAGCAGCAAAATATACATAAAATTATCAATATACCTTAACAGACATCTGCTTTCTTGAAAGTTCCAGCACGAAATATCTGCCGTAACATCAACGTCATTTTCCAAAATAGGCTTATGAATACGTATTGACACACTGTAAACAAACCTCCTTTTTTTGCCAAAATTTCCTCATATTTCTTAATTAGTTCAGCAAGGGCGTTTAAACGGACTACAGAAACCATAATCAATCAAATACATCCAATAAATTTAACATAAAAATAAAAAGACAGAACAATACAACACGATATCAAAATACATCCACAAAATCCTAAGCGAAAATGAGCTTCTCAGGGGTTGCCAGAACACGACACGTCAGAACACACACGCCACAAGAGGTTCCACATATCGATAACGATCGCCAACATAAAATCGCCAAGAAATTTCAAAACTTCCAAGATGGCGGCCATCTGGGAATATATAGCATCTAAGCCTAAGTTTTGGTGAAAATTAGCAAAAAGAAAAAAATAGTTAATTCAATTTCACAATCCAGATAGAATCAATAGCCCTCCCTTGTCCACTCCATTACTCCCATTAGCGAAGCGCATAATCTAGGTTCAGAAAATCGACTAAGTGACATGATCAAAGTAAAACATAAAAAAAGAAATAACGAAATTGATAATTGATAATTGATACTCTTGATTTATTTTATGACAAACCGCCATATATTCTACATATACATAGCGGCTATATATTTTTGTAATGATTTTGACTTTGAATATTATTTAAATTTAAATGAAAAAAAAAACCTATGTGGCATCAATTCGGAATGGGATCTAATTATTATTTGCTTCGTAAAAAATATTTTTTGCTTAAGAATGTCCCTGAAAAAAAAAGTAATGGATCGAAGAATATGTATTTAATTTTTTACGCAGAGAAATACTATTATTCGATTGTTAAAAAATGGTATGAAAAGCATGGTTTTAAAATTTCTTTGCATAAAATCAGTGACATAATTAATAAAAAAGTAAAGGAACTGTCAAAGTTTACATTTGACTGAGAAAAATGTAAAAAATACATACTCAACAAAGGCATGTACATCGCTTATTACATACATCCAGAATCCCATTTCATGTTTTAAATGAAAGTCCAGCCACTGAAGGCACTATTGCAAAATACTTAAGCGTCACTTTAGGAATTGCAAACAAAATTATAAAATCTGATTTAAAACTAATCAAAACAGAAAGCAAGATGAAAAATAGAAATATGTAGTTACAATTGATGGGGTTTGGATATATTTATCTTATTGCAATAAAAAAGATCGATTTAGTACAGTAAAGTGAAAAAAAGACTAAAATGTTGGTTCAGAAGCAAAAAGGGAAGGTTTGCTAATGGTTATTGCTAGATTCTGTGTTATAACGAAAAATTTGAAACAAATGTCAATATTAACTGTGAATACTATCGTCTCTCGTGAAAGGTGTCTTGTAATAATCCTTACAACACCTTGTAATAATATATTAATTTCAAATGCTAAAAGGTGTAAATTAAATCTATAAAACCAGTAAAAATACGTTTATTTAGACTGTTGACATGTTTCGATTCATCCCGAGTCATTTTCGAAAACAAATAAATAAAGCTATTCTAAATTTGTACGGTATTTGACACGCCATCATTCAGTATTCCACGTATTCTTTCATATTAAGCACGTTACATTTTATATGGATGTTTTATTTTGTTTTATTTTCACACTCATTCATTACCAAAAATATGGCTCGAGCTACTCACTCAATGAGTATAAAAATGAAATAAAATAAAACATCCATAAAAAATGTAACCTGCTTAATATAAAAGAATACGTGGAATACTGAATGGTAGCGTGCCATAGAGGTCTGCACGGGCCCGGGCTTGGCCCGAGGCCCGTACCCAGCCCGGCCCGCGGGCCGGGCCGGCGGAATGAAGGCGAATTTTCCAACGGGCCGGGCCGGCAGAATTAGGACAATTTTTTCAACGGGCCGGGCCAATAAAAAAAATTAATCGGGCCTATCGGCCCGATATAGAAATTCAAGCGAAGCAGATAAAATACGAGCCATTTTCAATGAATATGATTTTCTCGAGAAGTATAAATGTGCGTCACGAGGCGATGCGAGTTTAACAACATCAATACAGATATGTAACATGTCCATCGTAGAGATCGGCATCGTACAGTTACAAGATGTCTGATTACGGGTTTAATTTTTTTTCAGCAGACTCGTGCCGGGACGGAACTGGTCTTAACCGATCTCAGGATGTGTAGGACAGGCATTATGTTTTGTAAAAATATTAATAGTGATAATGAACTTCTGTTAACAGTATCTTTGGAAATATACCTTAAGGGGTTCTCATATTCACTGCTCAACAATGCGAATCTTTCAAACACATTTTCTGACTCATTTTTAATTATAAAGGCATAAAATTCACAGGCCTGACTATTGAAGGCATTTGGAAACGAATAGCTTTCTCCATATTTGATAAATTATTTACAGAGATAACAGAGATTCTTGTCATGTGACTGTACGTTTTTCTACTTTCCTGTGCTATCGTTTCCGGAAATTCGATTCATAACGCTAACTTTGGCAGTATTTTCAGAGAAAGATATATTGCTTTTATCTATGAAAAAGACGGCATTTACATAGTTTCTGAATAAGAATACCTGCCAATCTTACGCGTTTCCGAAAAGAAATGAATTCTCAAATGTGTCGAAATGTAACTTTTTTGATTTGAGAAAAGTCTTAAAAATGAGAGAAATATTTTCGCAAATCTACTTTTTATCATACAGCTTCAAAAGGTATCATGTTTTTAATCCTTTATTCTAAACTACATTAACTTTTTAATGAATCCTTATTGGAATTTCGAAATGTCTGTAGAAACGATGACTAAAACACTGTATAATCGTTAATGTTTACTATTGTGTGTTTTCTGCTTTGCGAACACATAGTAATCTAAAATATACTGTAAAATTTTCCCATAAATATGTACGTAGTATTCATTAAAAGAATCTTAATTGTGTGTCGAGAAAAAACGGATTTTTTTTTTTGTAGAAATTGAATCGGGCCGGGGCGGGCCTGTTTTTACTAATTTTTGTACGGGCCGGGCCGAGAACTGTAAAAATGCAAACCGGCCGGGCCGAACTTTCAATTTTTACACCGGGCCGGGCCGGGCCAAGATAGCTTTCGTTCGGGCCGGGCCCGGGCCTGGATATTCCGGCCAGTGCAGACCTCTAGCGTGCCATATACCGTGCAAATTTAGAATAACTTTATTTATTTGTTTTTGAAAATGACTCGGGTTGAGTCGAAACATGTAAACAGTCGAAAAAAACGTATTTTTACTGGTTTTAAAGCTTTAATTTACACTTTTAGCATTTGAAATTAATAAGACATTCTGTCACTTTACCTAAACAATTTTCATTGGATTAAATTCCATCAGGATATGGTACCTCTAAATCTACTGCTATATTTATAGAAAAACGGAGAAATGAAACCGGAATTGAAGTTATCCTACTTAAATGCATCCTAATGCATCCTCTAAATCTACTGCTATATTTATAGAATAAAGGAGAAATGAAACCGGAATTGAAGTTATCCTACTTAAATGCATCCTCTAAATCTACTGCTATATTTGTGGAGCAAACATTCAAACCGTGTTTTCTCACAAAAAAATAAAAAATTAGTTATTGTTATTTTTATGAACTCTGTGTTAAATTGCACAGAAATAAATGGTATTTTTTACTAAAAAACATTTTCTCCGATTATAAATCAATTTTAAAACTTGACGTTTCAATCAAAGAGTGTTTCCTCCAAAGCCTGCATTCAATCAAGCAGTGATTTCTCCAGTCCGCCAATCACAGTTGTCACTTAATGTGTACTTTCGAAACCTACCATACATATCACAATTGAAACGGATTGTTTTAGAAAAAAATAAGAGAACTGTTAAAGTTAAAGTGTCCAGAATTATAGATTTCAAGATCTAAATGAAGAATATGATGTAAATCTTCTTAAAAAGGGAGTTACTGTTTCCTTGTTCAAAGGGTTGTTTTAGAATATCTTCCTCTTAGCCACGCCATACTAGTTGAAAAGAACAAAGATGTTAACTACTTTTGAAGGTAATGTATAGTGAACAGTGGCAAAATCAACCTGATGATATATTCAAATGATGCAACCACATTATCCATGATTGATAAGCCTGCAATAAAGAAGGGGGGTATGTGTATAACTGTCTAGATGAAGATATTGGTTTTAAAATTTGAAGTCAATTTCTGGCAAACGGGTATTTATTTAGTAAATATTTAATGAATACTACTAGGTACCATAATCTGTCATTTTATTTTAACAATAATCAACTGAAATTCGGTATTTATTCAAATAAAATAATGCTATTGTATTATTTGTGAGTTAGCACTTATTTCATTCAAAAAGCGTTTTATCCACTTGCCTAACAATCAAAACATGTTTCCTCCTCTGAATTCGGTCAAAACGTGATTTCTCCAAATAGTAAATGCATTTTATTAATTTGTTTTATGTTTAATATCTTAGGTATGCTTGCAATTCTTTCTAATAAACAGTAATAAAAATACACAATAAAAATGAGAATTAAATACAAGCTATTTTCTTATTTATCAGTTTTTTGTGTTTTTTGAAAATTTGTATCTAAAGGAGAAAGCATGGTTTGCATGTTTGCTCCACATTTATAGAAAAAAGGAGAAATGAAAACGGAATTGAAGTTATCCTACTTAAATGCATCCTATTCAAGTCCCCAGGCGTCTCTTCTATGGATTATTGTGCATATGCAATATGCACTTTTGCAACAAACTCTTTACAAGCAGCATCCAAAACACTGGATCAACACAAGAAGATTGTGATTGATGAGGAAAAGAAAATCAACTTGATATTTTAGAAATCAATATGTAATATCAAAATTCATCAAAAGGGCTATCCGACTGAACATATTGGAATATAAAACACTAATTTTATTTATATATTTATTTTCCACAATCATTACAAGAATGTGTGAACACCGTAGTATTATATACGAGGTCTGTTCAATAAAGAATGATCATAATTTTTTATTGATATACATTATTGCACACAAATTTACTTTTATGTTTAATTGTTAGCCTAATGTGTAATGAATACTTGATAATATTTTTTGTTCATTTATTTCCTCTAGTACGTCAAGGGCACCCATGAAAGTTCAGATATTTTCAGTAGCGCCTACGGGAACGATGGAGGCAACACGCAATGAGAAAGTATGCTCTTGCATGCTGGAAATTTTGCTTTGCCACAAGAAATTGTTAATCGAAGAGTATGCTATAGGAGACTTATGGAGAGTCCGTTCTTTCCTGTAGCACAGTCAGATCATGCTTTTTGAGATGATCAAAAAAGAGAAAAACAGTCATTTTCAAAGGAAGATGAACACGGCGTTCCTGTAACTAAGCTTACATAAGTCAACATAATACCATCGCTATTATTGTCAGAGATTATCATTACATATGAGAATTGTTTAAAATATTGCAGTTATAATTGGTGCCATCCACTCGTTGGTAACAAAAAAGTGAACTTGGAACGTGTTTGTGTGCCTTGAATTCCAAAACTCCTCATATCCTAACAACAGGATGTTCGCGTGGATGTTGTTCGAAATGGAAGGGGATGTTACATGAACATGAGGTGAATCCCCTAATGCAATAATACGCATCGGCTGACGATTTCTTCAGGAAAAAGCCAAATTTCTATTAAGCAAGAGCATACTACTTACTACTCATTGCGTGTTACTTCCATCGTAACCATAGTCCATACTGAAAACATCTGAGCTTTCATAGCTATCACTGACTTACTACTGGAAATAAACGAACAAAAGAATTACACGTATTCATTACACGTTAAGCTAACAATGGAACATAAAAGTAAATTTGAGGGCTATAAAGTATGCTAATAAAAAAACTATGATCTTTCTTTATTGAACAGAACTGGTATGATAAATGAAAATAATATTTATATCTACTTACATATTTGTGTGCTTTTAAAATGAAATAATTCATTATTAAATATTTTTGCATTTTTTTCTTTACTAGAGCGTAAAAATTAATAAAAAAGTACACAAAAACTGGAACAGAATTTCTCCCGTGCATTTTAGAAAAGTGAATGGGATGGAAAATTTACGATGTACATTTATAATCCAGAAAGGTATTTGATTTTTAATTTCTAACATAAAGATATTTCAAAATTTGTTGAAGCGTAATCAATTTATGAAAGAATTTTAGTTTCTGAAAACTTTTCTTATTTTTAAAGATATGGAATGTGTAATGCTTGGATTGAAATAAAATTGGTAAAATAAATACTCTACGATACAGAAATTAAAAAAAGTTATGCGTAACAAACTTCGAAAATTTAAATTACTTTTAAAATATTCTTACAAAATATCTTGTTGCGATAATGTAGCTAATATATTTTCATTTAGTATAAATATCTAATGAATCTGGTAAATGAAAGATTAGAGGATTACTTTTATAAGCAGAAATCACGTTGTTCATTATTTGTTACAGAGTCTCAGGATTCTTAAAATTGGAAAAAAGGGAAAAAAAGACCATTTTCAACATTTAATTTCTTAAAATATATATGATTTAAAATGAAAAAAAAGCAATTTTAATTGGGTTGAAATATATAAGTATGTTCTTTCATTTCACGTATTTCAAATGTTGAAAGATGCTGAATTAGCATTTAGAGGGAGCCCCAAACTGTCAGACATTTGTCGAGCAGAAAATTGCTTATAACAGCTTACGCGCAGGCTTAAAAAATAAATTTTGCAACTAGAATAAAATTTTTAGAGCCTACTTATATTTCAGACTATAATAATTACCCTGAATCTAAATAAATTTGCACTTAAAGCATTTTTATATTTTTTATACAAAGTTGTATTTAGCTAATACAAAATTTTGAAATTTTCATCAGTATAATCACCTAAAAAATATATTTTTTTGAACAATAAAAATGAAATTATAGATTCAGTTTATACAGCCTAAAATGAAAAACATGTTTTGAAAATATCATGAAAAAATATTCAGACGTTTTTGAGATATCGTGCCCAAAATGTCATTTGGAGAAAAATGACTTCAAAGTTTTGGAAACGGACTTCAGCTATAGGGTAGGTATAGTTCTGAAAGCCATAACTTCTGTTCTAATTGGAATTTCAAAGAAACAATTATATCAAAATGTTCATAAAACGTGGTAGTTTAACATCTAAAAAAATTAAAATTTCAAAACATTTGAAGCTTTAAGAGTCCCGAGACCCCTTAAATAAATTAGGGGATCGAAACCTTATTTCACGGGTCACAAAACGCCCTTACCGGTGTATATCACATAGAGGAAGGACGGGTAAAGTTCCCAGTGACGGCAAAGTGGCCATTTGATTTTTTGTCCGATGAATAGGGCCCTGCCAAGCAGCAACTGAGTAAAACAGTTGGTAAAGATGCTGGTAGTACTGTCTACGACGTTGAAGTGAAAGGGTGCATATTTCTAGTTCTGAACTTATTTTATTGGTTTCTCCCATTTTTGATTTTAGGCCAATGGAACAATTTATTGATTGTAGCAAAATAATATCTATTGGTATAATTATTTGCTCTTATGCTGTTTGATCAGTGTGAAATAACCCTTTAAATGATGTTTGTTTGAAAACGCTATGTCATGTAGATTATATTATAGTCGAAAGTCTTTGTAATGACATTTTTCCGGGTAAAATGTTCACAAGGAGATCGGGTAAAATGACCAGATGGCTACATTGCCCGGAAATATTTTTTTATTCATTGTTCATAACAAAATACAACTCAGAAGCATTTTCTTTGAAAGGAAGAAGACAGGTTAGGGCAAAGACTTCTGCTGAGAACTGTTTACTTTCGACATTTGAAGTCTTTATGTCTGCTGATGACACTTGTATTCCTCCATTTGTCATATTGGTACTCATTATTGTTTACTTTATCTTGTAACGATTTAATACTTAACCCTTAAATGTCGGGTGTTGCTTTTCGGCAACATACCCAATTTAGGCTTCTAAAATACTACTAGAATAATATTGAAGATATAATGTCTAATGTTGCCAATGAAATGCATTCTGAAAATATTATTAAATCTATTTTCAACATGTAGATGGCAACACTTGTGCTGTTTAAGAATAAAAATAGATTTATTTTTTCAATTGTTGCTACATGTCCTTTTTGTTTCGTTTGGAAGCTTGCGAAATACCCTATTTTGTTCTGCAGTGAGCAAGTAAAATTTATTTCTTATTATAGTTCCTAAAATTCTTGTGTGTTTAACATTATAGAATTCTGTCAAGGAAAATTATTTTTTCAAATAAAGACCAGTATTGCCGATTAGTAATAAATTGATTTTTAGTCGTAAACCATACTTAAAACAAATTATGATTTTTTTAAGCATTTTTCCCATGATTTATTAAAAAATGAAAGACGAAAAATATTATTACAATGACTTTTGAAAAATCAGGCATTTAAGAGTTAAAATTCTACAATACATAATACTTATTCTGAATGTGTGTTAGTTTAGCTTGTTTTGCTTCAAATTCATTCTGAATCAATGTGATTTGTTCATTTACCTAAGATGTCGACTTTATCCAAGCCAGCCGGGCAAAATGAATATTTCTCAGGTTTTCTTATAAAGTAATGTATATATTTTAAAACTTTTTTTTAAGAAAAAAACAATTGCAACTAAAGTTATCATTTTACTGTTGGTATTTGTTTTTAGAGCTCTACTGAGAAAAAAAAGCATCATAAAAATTAATCAAACTTTAGAGCAGGCACTTTACCGTCCCTTCCCCTAGAAGAAAACAATATTTTTAATTGAAAACTCTACTATATTTTTTTCAATAGATTTTTTTTTAGATAGCCCTCTAAGAACACGAAACAGCATTTTTATATAGAAAATATCAATTATGTATTCAAATAAAGTTTTGAAGTTTAATAAAAGCGATTCTTTCGTATTAGCTGCATACCAGTCATTAATCTCCGAAAAAAAAGTAAAAGATAGTATTACTTGCAGCAGTCGTTTTTATCCTGATTATTCTGTTTAAGTGGTAGTTCAATTACATATCTTTTAAATTTGTGTTTTATTTTTTATTAATTTATTGAGAAATTGTTAAACTTACTATGGAATACTAGCCGAAAACAAATTCTGAAGTTTTTTTTTTTTTTTAATGTATAAACGTATTACTTTCTCGTAATCAAGCTACGTACGATAGAGATGGATTTTGTTTTAAATTCCTGCTGAAACAATATTTCGAAAAAAAAATTGCTAAGATTTTCGTATTAATTGCATACTAGAGGTTATTAGCCGGGAAAACGTCAAAGATTTTATTACTTACAGCAGTCGTTTTTATTCTATTTACTCCAGTGTTAGAGTGAGTAGTTCAAATACATATCTCTTGAATGTATGATTTATTTATTTACTATTTTATTGATAAAATGTTTAACTTATTATGGATTACTAGCTGGAAACAAACGCTGAACTATTTTTACTTCCTTCTACCTTTACAAGAAGAAAGTTATTGGATTCATGAAAATTTTCGAATTCCGGTTTTCGATGAATTTAGATGTTTTAGGGGTCAGAGATCCCGAAAAACATGTTTTTACAAAATGTCTGTCTATCTGTCTGTGTGTGACACAAATTTTGTGGGCGCTCTATCTCCAGAACTAATGCACAGAATTTAATAAAAACTTATATTCAGTTAGTCCCTGATATAAATTGGTGCTGATTAGTTTTTGGTGCAAATTGCTCAATAGGTCACGCTGCTATGCTGCATTTTTGACGATTTCCGCAATGACTCTATCTTAAGAACCAATGAATGGATTTTTATGACACTTCAGATTCAGTTAGCCTTTGATATGAGTTGGTGTTTACTACGCTTTTGTGTAAATCGCTTAACAGGTGGTGCTGCTACGCTGCAGTACGATTTCCGCAATGGCCCTGTCTCAAGAATTAATGCATCCATTTTTATGAAACTTCAGATTCAGTTAGTCCTTGATATGAGTTGGCGTTGACTACGTTTTGGTGTAAATCTCCCAACAGGTGGCGCTGCTAATCTGCATTTTTCCTGATTCTCGAAATAGTTTTATCTCAAGAAGTAATGCACGGATTATAATCAAACTTCAGATTCAATTACCAAGTTAACTTAAGTTGTTGCTTATTAGGTTTGGGTATATATCGGCCAACAGGTGGCGCTGCTATGCAGAATTGTTTACGATTTCCGCCATAGATCTTCTCAAAAACTAATATACGGATTTTCACGAAACTTCAGATTCAGTTATAAGTTGGCCTAAGTTGTTTCTGATTAGATTTTGGATTTTGGTGTAAATCATCTAACCGTTGTCGCTGCAATGCTGTATTTTTCAGGAAGTATTAACATGTATGAGACAGAAAAAAGTTTTGGAATTGCCACATCCGTCTAGTTTTTTAAGTGGAAACGTACTACTTTTTCGTAATCGAACTGCATGCGATAGAGATGGATTATTATTATTATTATTATTCATGCGGAAAATAATTTTGAAAACCATGAAAAATCAGTAAATTGGGTTACAGTTTTTAAGCAATTTATATTTTTAAGTTCATTTTTTTGTCTGTTGCACGATGCAAAAATTTAAATTATGCTATGCATAGAATTACTTAAATCTGCGAAGAAAGGGGACTAGTGTGCTGAGATGGTGGCATCTTTGATACGGCGTTACTCACGGACATATTTTGGCTTTATAATATAGATTTGAAATCTTGAATGTCAAACACATAAAAATTTAGATTATATTATTTTTTCTTTTTTTTCTACATTTTTATCAATATCGTAAATTAGATGTTTATTTCGAAGATATTTTTCATGAAAATGACACATTTCATTAGTAATCTTAAAGATATCTTAGAAGAAATTTAATCATGTAAGTTTCTTCATAAAATTTTCTCTTAAAGAGTAACTTTGATTTCCCATACATTTTGTTTATAAGCTGAATTGTTAAAAATCTGCTGCAAACTGGAAAATTCTTCAACCGTTTTTATAGAAAATGGTTATATAGCCGCAATTTATCTCTAATCTGACCAATGAGAACCCTTCATAATATGGACAAGTAGCCGTTACAAATAAAGACAGTTAAAAATCTGCAACAAACTGTCCGGTCATTCAGGCATTTTTATAGAAAACAGTTACCACATCGTAATTTATCTCCAATCTGATCAAATAGCGTTAAAGTACTAAATACCTCATGTAACAGATGAAAAAACCAAAATTGTCAAGGACAGTTCCGAAATCGGCTATGGCATCGAGTGTATCAAGTATCATCTTAACATGTATGTAGATGAACATCTTAACTTCTAAAGAACTCTTGATAGCAATAGTCCCAATTGAAGAATGGAAGATATTCTGAATTCCCTTCCGAATCATCCTCTGTCAGCTGATTTGAATGATTATATCGCGACATTTAAACATCTGCTCATTTGTTTATAGGAGGACCTATTACAGTTATTCTCAACCTGACCTTTTAACTGTAAAAAAATATAGGTTAAAAATGTGGTAAAAATAATCGAAATTTATTTCGAGTGTCTGGGAGAAATGGTATAACAATTACCTCCCAATGAGCACTCATGAAGTGAACACACCGATTGTACGAAATTATGCATGTAAAGTGTATCAAGATATACCAAATTTTATATGCAATCGTTACTTTTTAGCAGAGATATTTCTGTTGAGTAATGCCATGGATTAGCCTGTTTGAAGGAAGAAATATCCCCCAGTGTTAGCCTTCTTGATAATTCCTGCATCAAAGTTTATTTTATTAAAATGGACATTTTTTTATTATATTTTATACATCAAACTCTATACATTATCTATACTATAAAATAAAAGGATCTGTCTCTCTGTATGTGCATGTGAGTGGAAAATATACTAAACATAGAGTTCTTAAAATTTGGATCAGAATAATCCAATGCAGTTCATAATGCATATATATATATATAAATGCAATGCTATTCCAAGTATGTGTGAACCATGTAGAACAAACCAGTGAAATATACCAATCACACATCACCAACCCGATGAATCACAAATTTGCAGTCTTAATTTGTAGTCACAGTGGAAGGTCATGTTATGAATACATTGGAGGTTTTCCCTTAAATATAAAAGAAGCTGTATTTTTCCTCAAATAATTTATTAGGCTTCACATATCGGCGAACAATTCCACCGGTTGTCCAGTTTTACCCATATTTGGGCAGTGTTATGATTTAATAATAGAATTAGGATGTTAGATTATTAGAGCATGTGTTTATGCATATTTTGAAATCCTTATACATATACTCATCATATTTTGGTCAAAAAATAATTAAATATCAAAAACAAAAAGTGGGAAACAAAATTGAAATTAAAATGGCAGATGGCCATTTCTCCTTCAAGCCGAGGAGAGATGGCCATCTAATACAAGAAAGAAAAAATGAAGTTATAATAGCAAAAAATAACATATTTCATGTAATTAATGATGAAAAACATAGAGAAATTTGTAAAGATGCAATTATATCGCGGAAAATCAGTGAATAAAATTTGAATAAACAAAATTTGAAGTATAATTTCAATCCTTCACTTTTCATAAAATTTTATCACATTTTCAGTAACGTTCTTGATAGTTTGTACATTTTCATGGAACAACTTTTGGCACCTACTGCATTGTATCCAGTAATCCTTTTCGGTTGTGGTATTATATTCTTCTCCACAACCAACGTAGTTGATCTTCTTCTAATTCTATCCCGGTTTTTTCACGGTTTTAAGTTTATTTATCAACTGTATTGGTTTCTGGGATGAACGTTTCCAAAGTTTTTCAATATTTTCTGAAGCAAAAGTACATCGTTAGGACATATTATATTATAGTTATTGAAATATTTATTTTAGTTAACATTTAAATAATTGTATCAATTAATATAATTATAAACATAAAAATTATGTAATTATTTTAAAAATAATTATATTTATTTACAATCCTCACTCTCTATAATTTTAAAATACTGATTATAGGTGGCCATCTCTCCTGGGTTTGATGTGGTCATCTCTCCTAATAGTGATGGACAGATTGGCACCCAATTTAAAGTGTCACTCCGCCATTGTACGTCTTTGTTTTAGACTTTAAAGTAAAGATTGGATTATATACGTGCCTTAAAAGTCCTTATAATAAAAAAAAATGTAACATACGTAATGCAAAACATTCAGATACTTAACTCAATGATAATGTCCAACCACTAAATTAAATAAACTTTAAAATTACACTTTCTCCTTATAATTGAAAAACATAGCTGTATGTCGTAATGAATGAACACGTTGAACTGTTTCATACGAAAAAGTTTATGCTGCAATCTATGATAAGTTTTTGAAATATTTAGACTGGCCATCTCTCCTCTATGGCCTTCTCTCCTAGAATTACCCTATATATATATATATATATATTGTCGTGTTCTGAATCTTTTCTGTATGAAAATTAGATGTGTAAAAAAAGTTATATTAAACACTGAGTTCAACTGAAATATAGCAAAACTGAGCTTTTGAGAATACTATAAAAGATTTACTAGAAAATATTGAAATTTGAACGATTCATCCAACAGCTTTTAGTCAAGTTAAATTAGATGTTTTTAACCTTTTTAATATCTTTCTCTAGTTTATTATACACTCTAAAAAAGGACAAGTGTTTATTTATCCAAGACAATATACTATAACCACTTACGAAAATATACAATAACTTCTCCTGAGTTAACCACGATTCCAAAAACCGTTCTATATCTATATAGCAATCAATGTATTTCTGAGTTTCAAAAAATCATTTACAAGAACAAAGTTCCTTTTGTTGCCACTAATTTTCAAAAGTATTTCCTATTAGCTTTTATTGTGTTAATCAGTTTTCTCAAACCAAAATACATGCTTTTAGGACGCTTTTAATTCTCAAGTAGACATTTTTCAGCTGCGTAATTGAATTGTACAAACAAGGGTGACACAATAATATTAAATTTAGTGTTATCGTTAATGTTGTTAATTTATCATTTTTGTCTGTAAAACAGATTTCCTGAGCATAAAAATGCTGACTTGAGAATGGTTATCATCCTAAAAACCGATATTTCGGTTTTAGAAAATTGATTAACTAATAAAAAGTGACAAAAACTACTCGAGAATGTTTCCGAAAATCAGTGGCATCAAAACGAAAATTTGTTTTTATAAATTCTTCTTTAAATCTGTAAAACAAATTGTTTTTTTAGTTTTCTAACAATAAAAACTTTTTTGGAAACATCAGTAACTCAGAGGCTTTATTTGCATAATTTTGTCCGTGATTATATTGTATTTTTCTAGCTTTTGTTTTTTTTTCCTTAGAGCATTACACACAATTTACAATTAATTCTGCTTCAAAGCCTCTTTATTTTTTTAAACTAGAAATATTCGAAGAGCCACACAATGGAGTATTTAAATCAAAATTTAGGCCAAAATTATTTTGCATGTGTTTTACAGCTAAAATCACTGCTATTGACTTACTATTATGAAATACGCTTAATTACTGTTATATAAACATAAAAGTATGCATTTAATTAAAAGAATAAATGTATAATACAAATTTTACTTAACTTTTTACTGTTTGTGTAGCTAACCATATTATTTGTGAACTTTTAATTATTTATATAAACGAATATATTAATCAATATTATTTGCATTTAATATTTAGCAAATTTGAGTGTCTAAAGTTGAGTTGTAGTCTACAGATTCTGGTTTTTGAGTGTTACAAATAGATTACCAATACAATATATATTTAAATAAACGGTCAAGTGCGAGTATTACCCGCGCACAGAGGGTTCCGTACAATAAATATATGAATTAGTAATTGTATTATTTAAAAAAAACCGTTGCTAAAAGAATACTAACACTTTGCAAAAAAATTATGCAAAGTAGGGTAGGGCATAAGAGTATATACTAGAAGAATATAAATGGATATACACTCTTAAATCAAAAGAACGAATTATTAACTCAAAAAAAAAGAACGAAAAGTTTTATGCGTGTTTTTGTTCTTTCTGAGTATCTGTTTTATCAAAAAGAGACATTTTCCACAAAAAACTGGTTTGCCAAATCATCCTTTTAGGAGTAGCGTCCCAGGGCCACTCATTTCAGATCGGAACAGAAAAATATCTCTAAAAGAGCGGTTTAAGAAGTTTCCCTATTGGTTGAAATCCTGTAACGCGATATACAGTTTGGAAGAGGGAGAACCGTTTTGAAAAGGGAGTCGCTTGTTTATTTCAAGCGTCAAAGCTTAGTGTTACCTACATGATTAAAACAACAATATTACAATTATAATTTGATTGATTTAAAAATGGCATAGAATAAGATAGATGGATTATGCCCACGAAAGCAGGGAGGGGGGGGGGGGCAATCATCACAAAGAACTGGATAAATTTCGTTTTTGTTTCCCAGCTAAAACCAAGATGGCTACTGGCGATTCTAGGATTTTACTGATTCCGAAAATTCTAAGGTAAAGTACGCTGTTTTACTTTATCTTTCTTGTAATTCCTTCGCCATTCCTTGTTGTATTTTCACATTGTATATATGATTTTTTGCGTTATTTAACGTTATTACTTTTAAACCGAAAACATGAACTTCTTAAATTACTTTTTTTTCTTTTTTTTAATGCGTCTGTTCCATAATTTTTATAATCAATAAAATGCACTTAGATATGTAGTTTTCTCGTATTCAAATTGTGTAAAATTTCGCTAATTGGTATTTACATTATTAAACATATATCATTGTGTGCTTATATTATTGATTATTAATATACAGTGAACTTTGTCTAAGGCGGAATCGATCGGGACCGAGAAAATTTTCCGTAGTAGACAATAGTCCGCCTTATACAAATTTAACTCTACGTCTATGAATTCGCAGGGACTTCAAAATCTTTCCGAGTTAGACAGATTTCCGTCTTACACAGAGTCCGACTTATAGAGAGTTTACTGTACTACTTTGCTCATGACACTCAGAAATATTTGCGGAACACAACCCATGATTATAAAAATTATTAAATTATTAGTAACTTATGATATATGTTCTATTTTTTTTTATGTTTCAGTAAGTACAAGTATTTAATAAATTGTGTTCATTTAGATAGTTGTACACATCTACACTTTATTTATTATTTTTTTAATTGCCACAGTATTATGTAAATAGTACGAAATGTAAAAGATAATTTAAAAAAAGTATCAGAAAATAATAGATTAGTAAAAAATATTATCAATTTATTTTATTTTTATGACACAACTAGCTTGATCTTTTTTTAAATTATGATTTTGTGAATTTTTATTTTTGTGTTATACTTCGCTCTGTTCATATTCAAAAGTTTAACTAAAAAAAAGTCTGCAGTTATGTAACACATGAATTCTATATTCCATAATTATTTATCTGTGTCATAAGCAAAATATATTAATAAGATATAATAATATCAGAAATAATTAAAGAAATCGACATTTCCGAATTAAAACTAATAACGTTAAAATTATATATACAATGTGAAAATATTAAAAAGAAAAAAAAATTATAATAAGAAAGATAAAGTAAAAGCAGCGCACTTCAGGATATTGACAACGTAGAAAATCTTGTCTTGTTATGGCGCGAACTATCATTTATTATTATTTAATTTATCTTTCGGAAATGAAAAACGAAATTTCTTATGCATCTACATCAAAATAAAACAAAATGGATTTTTAAAAATAATACATTTTGCAAACTGGGGAGTTATATACGTAAAAAAAAAAAAAATAAATAAATAAAAATTCTGAAAATAAGAGGGAAATAATTTATTTTGCCTATTAAATTTGACAAAAAAAAGGGGGGGGGGTTAAAAATGACTTGTCAATAATGAGTGCAGTCACTCGTTTTGCCTATTAATTTAGTCGGAAAAAAGAGCGAAAACAGCTTATCAAAAAGGAATGAAAAAAAACCACTCCGCAAGATGGATGAAATTCACTCCTATAGGATAAGTGCATTTTCAATACTGAAAAGGAGTGAAAATATACTCAGTCGGAGTTAAAATCGCTGATTTTTTTTAAGAGAGTACCATGAAAGTTCAAAGAGATATGGAACCTAAAGAATATCAAATACAGCTATTCTGCATAACTCATTTTTACTTTCTTCTATCTTTACAAGAAGAAAGTATTGGATTCGTGAAAATTTTCGAATTCCGGTTTTCGGCGGATGTATACTTTTTAGGGTACAGAGGTAATGAAAAACATGTTTTTACAAAATGTCTGTCTGTGAGTCTGTCTATCTGTGTGTGACACAAATATTGTGGGCGTCTTAAGAACTATTGAACGGAATTTAATAAAACGTTAGATTGATTTTGTCCCTGATATAAATTGGTGCTGATAACTTTTTGGTATAAATCGCCCAACAGGCAGCACTACTATGCTGCAATTTTCCCGATTTCCGCAATAGCTGTATCTCAAGAATTAATGCATGAATTTTCATCAAACTTTAGATTCAGTTAGTCCCTGATATGAACTGGTCCTGATAAGTTATTGGTGTAAATTGCCAAGAGGTGCCACTGTAACTCAGAACTTTTCACGATTTCCGTAATAGCTCTATCTCAAAAACTAATGCACGAATTTTCACCAAACTTCAAATTCAATTAGAAGTTCAATAAAGTTGTCCCTGATTAGATTTTGGTATAAATCGCCAAACCGGTGGCGCAGCTGTGCTGCATTTATCAGGAAGTATTGACATGTATGAGATAGAAGAAAGTTTTGGTATTGACACATCCGACTAGTTTAATATTATTTTAATTTCTTTATAATGAACTTAATTCGGTACTGACAATAAAAGAAATGCATATTTAAACTTCATTAGTCATTTCATAAAAATTAATTCATCATAGTAATAACCTTTCTTTCTAAAGTGCAGCTAAAGCAAAACGTTCGTTCAAAGTTCACATTTGGCATTGTGCTAAGCGCGCTCCGAAAGGAGGTCACAAATTTGCAACGCCACCTTGGTCCTTGCCGCGTTTCCCAGATAGGTTTTTAATTAATTTTAAAGCCACTCGAGGCGTATTGAAAGAGCCATTCAATTCAAATTGTCGCGAATCCCATAGTATTTATGTAATTCATTCTAATTAAGGGGTCTCAGGGATCTCAAAAATCGGAAAAAATGAAAAAAAGAGACCATATTCAACATTTAATATCTTAAAATGTATATGATTTTAAAACGCAATTTTTTATTGCGATGAAAGATATAAATACGTGCTTTCATTTTATGTATTTAAAAATTTCAAGATGAAGAGTCAGCATTTACAGGGTGCTCCAAACAGTCAGACATTTGATAAGCAGAATATTGGTATAACAGCTTAAGCGCACGATTAGAAAATAAATACTGTACCTAGAATAAAAATTTTGGCGCCTACAAATACTTCAGATTATAATAATTATCCTGAATTTAGATAAATTTGTATTTAAAGTATTTTCATATTTTTAATACAAAGTTGTATTTAGCTAATAGAAAATTTTGAAAATTTGAACAATATAATTACTTAAAAAATATTTTTTTGAACAATAAAAAGGAAATTTTAGGTTCAGTTTATACAGATTAATATAAAACATATGTTTTGAAAATTTTATGAAAAAAATATTAAAAGGTTTTGAGGTATCATGCATGTTATGCCAAAAAAAAGTCAATTGGAGAAAAATGACTTAAAAGTTTCGAAAAGCTATTGAGCGGGTATAATTCTAAAAGCCATAAATTCTGTTCTAATAAGAATTTGAAGGAAACAAATAAATTAAAATGTTCAGAAAAGATGGAAGATTAACATCTAAAAAAATTAAAATCAAAAAAATTTTGAAGCTTTAAGAGTCCTGAGACGCCTTGAATTAATCTGTTTTCAACAATTTGACGTTTATTGCTTTTATACTGTTACTGGCCATTGCATTACACACATATATCATTAAAAGTTGTTATCTAAGCTTTAAAAGCCAATGGTACATAGGGTACGTCGCTCCTGTCATTATGTGTGTCCAAACTTTCCATATCTTTAAGAGTTTATATCTCGGCTAATTACGGACGATTTTTTTCGAAAATCGTGATCAACTATGCTTTTATACTTCTGGTACGATAGGTACCTCCAGCGCTGCTCAACAGCTTTGCTGAATGCCCGTAAATCGAAATTTGTGTGCAACGGAAAAATGCGATTTTCTCAAAAACTATGTTGTAACCTAGGGTAATCGCTATAATTTTTCTGCAAGGTTTAAATTAACGTCTATTCCCTCTAATTTTTTCATAATTTCAGCTTCAGTAGATTCGGAATTTGATGGGGGGGAACATATTTTTGCGCTACATTTTCGACTATATCTTTGAAAATGCAATACCTAAAATTAAAAGAAATGTATTTTTGAATTCAGCGTTACGAAAGCTTTCACACGATACCCCACACGATATACAAAGAAAATATTTTTTTTTCAAGCAACTGAATTTGCCCCTATACATTTTTACTAAATATATTTATAAATGTTTAATAATCTGAAAATATGTTGGTTAACAGTCTTTATTACTTCCCCGAATTTGAACTTTCCACGTTCCATAGTTTACGAGTAAAATGGCTGTGACAGACAGACAGACACAAGAGTGATCTTATAATGGTTCCGTTTTTACTTTTTAAGTACGGAACCCGAAAAAGGAAACTATATGCGGAAGAGAACTATATGCGGAATTAGAGCTAAAAAGTCTTTAAAAGCACACATATTTCATTTTTTATTTTTTATTTTTTTATTGTATTAAAAATATAGTTATTGTGTTCAGTAATTCAGATATATATTTAAATATAATTAAACATAAAAACAAATTTGAAATGTAACAATAAAGCACGTCTGTATTATGATAAAAAAAACCTTTTCTTAAACCAAGTCTAGGAGCCGCAGGATAGGACTCATACTCCTGAAACAGACACAGGAGGATGTACCAGTTAATCACCTATTATAAAATATGCGTTTTGCAGTTGTTGAGAAAATTTTACTTTTTGAATTTCTGGCCAGATTTTTGCGTAAAATACTCCACTGTGCCCCATCTCCTTCGATTGTTTAAATTTTCATGCATTTTACTTTGTGTCATGCGTTTTAAGGTATTTGCCTACATTAAAATGGCTGTTTTCATGAAAATTTTAGAAAAAATATATATTTTATTCGAAAAGGCTATCGTTTACGACTCCAAATCTGTTTTAATTTTATTTCTGTGATTACTAGAAGAGTACGTATGGGCAATTTAATAAACAGGAAATAATGAGTCAAATACCAGAAGTGGGCATAGGAAGGCCAGGAGAAATGTAAAAAATATTTCTATGACTCCTTTTCTTACGGATTTTACATGAAAGCACTAATAAGCATATACTGGCATTTCTAGGTTAATTTTGAATGTGTCCAAACGATATAAAAGAAATCTTTAAACACTGTTTCGAGAAAATCAATTTTTCCATTATCTCCATGGCCGATAAGCATCATTACATAAAATGTTTTAAACACATTTCAGTGATATTTTGCCAGAATGCTTTCGCTATTACTCAGTATGTTCTAAACTAGAATATAAGCTTTATGTGATAATGTAACTGGGGCATTCTCACAATCTTTTGACTTTTAAGTCCCTGAATAATAATTTTTATTTTAGTACATATTCTTGTGATTTTTTCTATTTCATATGCTGGGGAACATCCGATTGCATGATAGCATAACAATATTAACGAGATAAATAAGTTTTGGACGATTTTGGTTGTCCAAATATCAGGAAAACTCATATACTGTCCCGTGTCCCTGATGCTGATTTTTAAGTTTGGAACATTCTGCATAAAATTGTTTCAATAAAAGTAGTTCGATGTAATTTTTTTTCCTAAACTGGACAATTGTTCTACATAAATATGTAGCAAAAAATTAACCTGCACGCATTTTTACTGTTGATATTATTTTTGACCTCTGTCCTGGGTTTTAGATGCCTTACCATCCCTCTTGCTAAAGATATACAGAAAATCACTTCAGATGCAGCCACAGAATTCTTTTCAAGTTTTTCTCATGCAGAAGTATGCTAGAGAAAGAATGTCTAAAATTCTTTGACAGGAAATTTACTGCAGAATTTAAATCAGCATTTAAATATCAATTTCAAACATCGTGGCTTTATTGGTAGTCTTACCGTTTCCAAGGTTTATTCCTGCACTTTTCGAGGCAAATTAATTTTTTGATAATTTAATCCAATGTTAATAACTGTTTCTAAAAATCAATGAACATTGTGGCTATCCCTTAATCTTAACATGATTTAACTAAAAATAGTGGTAATTTTCCTTACCGTCCCATCCTTACCATCCATTTTCTTTCCATTACCGTCCTTTTTTTCCTATAACATCCCCTTTTTTTTCTTCCGTCCCTTCTTTAACACCCCTTTAAGACAATGTTATACCAAAATTTTGTACTAAAAATACTAGGGGAGGCCGGGGGAATGCCGCCAACCCGGGTTATGCCACCACCCCACCTAGTTTAAAAACTAAGGGCAGTTTGAGATAGTGAATGTGCCTGCACTATAGCGGCCAACAATATAAACAGTGCCTAAAGTGTGAGTGACTTTGCTGTACGTCGTTCTTTTGTTCTAGTGAAAAATGTAGTTTTCATCTAGTTGCTTGTTATTTTGGAGCTTCAAATGAGTAGAGATAAGCACCTTTTATTGTAACATTAGGTATTTAAGATAATATGACCCGTAAACTATATGCATTCGCCGACATTTTGATGTAATGTGTTGAACAAGTTCGGTTCTTGTTTCGGCTTTGCTTGAGGATTTTCGCCATATTGTCCTCTCGGGGTAATGCCGCCACAATGCAAATCGGGTGAGAAATGGCCTCATTTTAATGTTGTGGAGCCGATTCAGCAGAGTGACTTTTGCAATATGAAGTAAATTGTAAGCTTAACCATTATTTTGCTCAATTACATTGCTTTCTAACTATTTTCAGTAAGTTGTGTGTTTCCTAGTATCCATTTGATGCATGTACTAGGTCATTAAAGAGTGGCGGCATTACCCCGGTACAGTGGCGGAATTACCCCAGTGTCCTGGGTAATCCCGCCACTGTGCAGAGGTTTAAAAAATATTTTTTTATGTATGCTTACTTCACAGTTATGATTACGGTTAAATTTATACAGATACTAAAGATCATGATTCAGCTTTAGAATTTTTACTATTAAAAAATAAACATTTTTTCGAGGTGAAAAAATTTAAATTCCCTTAAGGTGTCGCCATTCCCCCGGTCTCCCCTACATTATTATGATTTCTTATTTGAATGTCCAGTGGGTACTACACAAATTCATTATAAGTGAAAAATTATAAGTAAATAGAAAGTTATAGTGGTAAAAGTGTAAGGAAAACTAAACTCGCAAGTTTAACTTAAACCTCACTTAAATAAAAAAAATTTCGCTGCTGACCATTTTTTCTTTATTTTGAAGCATTAAGGCATTCGTCTATCAGATTAAAATGTTATCTTAGAAGTTTAATTTCACCAGATTTTTATTCCCGAAAGTCAAAAGATTATGAAAATGCCCCAACTATTTTATAGGTACTCGAATATAAAAAATGGTAATTTTTTATAAAAAACTAGCAGGCTACACCCGCTTCGCTGGTCCATTTTACAAATGATCCTTGATCAAGCAAAATTATGAATTTGACCTTGTATTTTAAATTAATATGGACCTTCACCGGGAAAATCTTTGCGCATTTGTTGAATACTATGCGAACGCTATTTAGCTATTATGTTATCTTATGGGTTACGCAAAATTCAGGCTATTCAGAAGAAACTCTTTTTATTACAGTATATATTTAAAGTAGAGGTTGGGAAGACAATACGGCCGTTATGATAATCAGAAATGTTAAAATGTTCTCTAGTCACCACACTACTAAAATGAGAGATAATTACAATGATTGCAGAGAGTGACCACTGAACATTAATTATGTTCAGATTATTCACTTTCGTTTGATAGTTCTTGAACTCCGGGCTTCTCAGCTTGGTGCTATGTGTGGTTCTGGTAGCTTAAATACAATTTCTCTCTACGTTGCATTATATTTTGTAATATACGTCTTCTAGCAGGTCTACTGCAGTTTTCTATCTTCGGATTACAGCAGAGTAAATACGGTAAAAAAAATGTAATAAATTGTTTGCACGCAAAAAGTCTCTAACTTTCATTAAAAGAAATGTGAATCACATAAAAGTGGATTTTTAAAAATAAAGTGTTTGAATAAAATTGAAATAATGTCATTTTCATTACCATTTCCTTTTTATATGTATACCACTTGTAATTATGTAACTTTTAACCTGAAAAAAACCCTCGATAATCGATTATGATAGAAAACTAAACCTCTTGTTTTAATCCAATCAAAATCTTCCCAATCTTCCATAATCGGGTGCACAGCTAAGTTTTACGGCAAACATTAGAAGTTTTTGCAAACTATATGGTTACAAATTTACCAGAGTTAACACACGTAAAACCTACGTAATTATGCGCCAAACTACATTCCATTAAATAAAGTCAAATTGCTGTCGGCTGAATTATAGATCTTTCGCCAAAAGTACTCTTTGTAAATGACAAATAAAGCCAGTTATACAAAACTTAATAACCTAACACGCTATAATATAACGAAATAATCATTTTGATGCACCGAAGCCTTTTTTCATTTCTCTAAAGAGTACAATAACACGGAGAAATAAATACACTTTTTATTTTCAAAATTACATTATTCTTCAGTCTGCTGCCTAAATAAACCTAAAATCATTAATTTTTTACTCAGTTTAGCGAATAGGATTGTGCGTCACAACTTGCTTTATAATGATTTCTATTTTCAATTTTATCTGCATTTCAGGTGCTTTTTTTCTAGGCTAAAATGTGTTATCTAGGCTAAAATGATAAATCAACAAATATTGTTCCACCAGCTACCATTGGAATATTACATTTTTTTTCCAAGTATTTATTTTTTAGTGATAGTAAAATAACTACAGATAAAAAATATATAATACTAAATCTACTGTTCTCCGTTTGCTTCATAATGAAAAAACATAAATTTACTAATCGCTAAGTACAAATTTCATGTAATCTTCTGCAATCGCGATCACTGTCCAGAGACTCTTTCAAATATAAAAGAAACACCCAAATAGTTCAGTAAATACACTAATTAGCGGGTAACCTGATTACGGAAGATTAATCCAATATCAAAAATCTTAAAAAAAAAAAAAAAACGGAAAAAGGGATGACGAATTAAAAAGATAATCGAAAATTTATTTCAGTAAGCAATTTTTATTGTAAAATATTTTCTTTTGTGGTATTAATAACGCAAAATTGCATAAATTTTCTTAAGAATAATCTTTAGTACTTAACATTTGAAACAGCAGACTTTTCTAAAAGGGAAATTGGAGATATATGTAAAAAAAAAAAAAAGAGTGGACAATATTCGTTGATCTGGGTTCGAGGTTATAAAAGTCATAAGTTTGGGGAAAAACAAAATAGCATGTTTCCGTTAGTAAAGTACGCGAAAAATATTTTAAATATCTGAAATTAAATTATTTATAATATGTGTGTGTGGGAGGGGGCAAACGTTTGCATTAAAATTTAAATATTTGACTCCACTTTTATAATATTAACTGCTATTTATATAATATCGTCATTTTTATAATTACATCTGCTAGAGATACATAATAATAATAATAAAAATTGTTACTCACAAGAAAGGTCTCCTTGAAACGCATACTCAAAATATTTTGAAAAAGGAAATACCAATAAAATGACTCATGTATGTAAAAAAGATCGGTAAAAATATTGCGGTAGAATCCCAGTAGAAAATCTGGAAAAAAATATTTTTTCGAGTATTTGGCGCGAAAAGACGAACGCTCCACGCTCTTTGGCGAACCAATACGTTTTCTCGCCAAATGCAAGAGATTGAAATGCATTTATAAATTCCTTGTTAAATAAGTAATTAAATGCCTAATGCTCAATGAATTTAAACTTAAACTGTGGATTAGTTTACTATTTTTGCTGTAAGCGTATATAATATATGCAAATTGCGTGTTATTTGTATTGAGCTATTTAATTTTATACGGTGTCACCGGCTGGATAAGTTTTGAGAGTATTTTAATTAAGAATGCTATCATTAAACATTTCGATATTAAGTTGCTGTTTCCATGGTAATAAAACTCTCTTGTTGTCTCTGACACTAACAATATCGAAGTCAAATTGCCAATGCTCAGAATGGGACCTTAATTTGAGTTTGAAACACTTTTAATCCATTTAAATTTCGTTGTAAACGGCCTAAATACGATCGTTAAATTTCATTATTGCATATATAAATGTATATGACAAAACTGCAGTTATAAATATGTATTTATTTATGTTAAACTTACTTAAACTAATTTCGTATCGAGAGTTGAAAAAGTTTTTCTCAAAGAATATTTATCATAGTATTATTCAAAATTTTATCGTGTCGCCAACCAGCGCTAAATCGCAAAAAATGAAAATTTCATTATTTTTTTAGGAATGCTAAATAGAGGTTCTGACGATTTTTTTATGGGTATATATACCTATGAGTAGAACATTCTATAATTTTTTTCAAATATTTCTGAGCATGCGCTTATGGGGAACTTACTTGATATCATTTTATCAATTTTTCAGATGCATTTTTCTTAACCTGATGCAAAAGATAAATCGCCAAATATTATTTGAATTGAAATATTTCAACTGAATAATTTTTTTAAGTATTACGAACAGTTTCTTTCATGTTTAAATTAAATATATTCGTTTTTTAATATTATCACTCATTAAAATGGATTTTTTTAATCTTTTTTAAATATTTCAAATAAAATTAGTAATAGTTTTTTGTCTTTTATTTTTCTAGGTGTAATAGCCGTTTCAATTTTTTCAACAACAAAAAACTTCGCCAAGAAATAAAATGGTAACCTTATCGTCCAAAATAACAGAACGTTTCGTCATAATTCTATAACTAATCTATGTAGAACGATGTGTTATAGCTTAAAACCTTCCCTGAAACGATACCTATCTAACAGTATAAGTTCCGTCAAAATCCATGCGGTAGAACTCGAAATCTAGGCGTTCGGAACGAAATTTCCGTTTGGATTTTATATATATATAATAGATAATAGAATAGATAATAGATTATGTGTTATGAACTATCTCAAAGTTTAAAACAGATCGCATTGTTAGATTTCCTAATTTTAACAATATCGCGTTATGTTAGTTCCACATTCCACCACCAGGGAGCGCACTCTATTCTTAACGAAAGCGTATCTGAACGAAACTCCTTCATGCAACCTTTCCGTAGATACATGAATCGGAAGGGTGGCGGTCTTAACCAATAATTTAAGATGATTGCTGAAATTACTACGAAAAATATTTTAAAGGGGCTCTACGCGGGCCCCTAATAGAGTTAGAGGAAATCGGAAGACGGCAAAATAATCGCGGGGAAAAGTTTGCTTGGGTGCTCCGGAGCTACTTTTGGCGCGAGATCTAAGCTCTACGACCAATAGGAGCCCGGATATTTAAGGAAATATGAAGTAACAAAGTCCAAAATAATAGAATTTTCCGTAATAATTCTATAATTAATCTAGGTAGAATGATGTGTTATAGCTTAAAACCTTCCCTGGAACGATACCTATCTAACGGTATAAGTTCCGTAAAAATCCATCCGGTAGAACTCGAAATCTCGGCGTTCGGAACGAAATTTCCGTTTGGATTTTATATATATAATAGATATGCATTTTGGCATATTTTGAAATATTTTAGTTTATTTTGAAGATATTGTAAATCATCAAGTTCAGTGCACAGATAAGTACAATGGTAATATGTATTACAAAAGCAGTTGAAATGCATTTAGTTGTAGTAGCGTAGCTAAGGAGGGAGGGGGGCAAGGGGCCGATGCCTAGGAGCACCAAATTGAGAGGGGTTTAAGCAGAAATTATCCCACATATTTTGACAATAAATAAAAATTGTTAATTTTTTTATTTTTTGTGTGTGTGAATGATTTCTTTAGTAAGAAATTTTGTTGTAGCCAAATAATGAAGGAAAGAAAAATTTCTGTAAATGTTTCTAGGCATGGCTTAACACACTTCGTACCTAAGATAATTATGTACCTGAATGGAGGCTCAAAGTGATTAAACAAGAGGCGCCAAACTCAGAGGAGCTTTAAAACGAAATTATATCACATACTTTGAAAATAAATATTAGTTGATGACATTTTCTTTCGTGTGTATGCGTGTGAAAGATTTGAAGAAATTCAGTGAGGGTGGGGGGAATGAGACATTCACTATTGTCAATCGATGATGTAGGTTTCTAACTGTCTAGCCTCCAGTTTATAAATGAAAAGGCCTGTTGTCGACTTGGCGTTACATTCCTGGAATCAAAGAGAACATTGTTCATTTGTATACCAGTTGACCCGCCATTCAATTTTCCAAACAAACCGCGTTTGATTAAAACCTTTATTCTTATTAAAATTAAAAAATGTATAAAGAGTCTTTCAAAATGAACCTCTGGGATGGGAACCCTTTGCCTTCGGCAGCGTAAACCAGACCTCTTACGCACGGTTCTGTGACCACTAAAAACCTACATTCAAATTTATCTCTTTCTAAATGAATTTCCGGCACAGGTTCCTCTTTTTGCGTCCCCGTATAGCAGGCGTGCTGCGCATGCGCCGAAACATCGTAGGAGAGTCTTAGGATGAGATGAAAGAAAAAAATTCCGCAGAAATCGGCTCCATGAAACTTCAGATAAAAATGCCCGCTGACGGTGGAAAGTAGAACTATAAACTGTAAGACAATCGAAAACCAAGTAGAATGAGCAGTTGAAATTGGGTCTATAGAGCCCAAGATAGGAATGCGCTCCCTGCACTGGAAAATGGAGCTAAAAACTGCAAGAAAATCGTAAGCTAAGTTGAACGAATCAATTCCCGTTGAAATCTGGCAAATAGAACAAGAGAAAAGGATGTACCGTTAATGTTTGATAATGGTGGTAAAAGAAGTCTATATTTCTGAAAACATACTACTCTTAAATGTAAATAAAGAGGGAAAATATCGTAGAGAAATTCTTAACTCATATCACGAGACTCGTGCCACAAAGCACATTAATAATCTTCGATTAAATTGATAAAATGCTCTTAAATTATGTTTTTAGTATTCGGTAACGTTTAATATTTAAGTTGATTTTCTACATGTCATATAATCTCTGACTCATCGATTTTCGGAAATTAAATGGAGTGGTCTGCTGGAAAGGAGATCTCTTTTTAATACTTTCCAGCAAAGCTGAAAAGTGTTTATGACTTCGGTTTGTCTGTCCGTCTCTCCGCGCTCTAACTCCCGTAAATATACTCGGATTGCCCTGAAATTTTTGGATGTTATTGACATTTACCATAGCACGTTCCCTATTTCAAATGAAGTTTGTAGCATGCTAGGTTCATTTACAGGGACAGTCAAATATTTTCCGTTACATTACGGCCTATGGGGAAAAATGGTTTAAAATGATTTTTAATGGTTTTAGACGCTTTCAAACATAATAAAATTGATATGCATTAATGACGTGCACTAAAATGTGCATTCTACAGAATATGCGGTGTAAAGAATAGTTATTCATTTACAGGGCCATACAAAATAATTCCGTTTCATAATGATATAGGGGTGGGGGGAATTGTTTTAATTATGTTAAATTATTTCTCGTATAAAGAAAATTGTTATACGTCGCTGAGATTTACTATAACTTATTTCATGTATAATACGAAGTGTATAGCATTTACCGGGACACACAAAAGATTTCAGATACTATATTGTATCCGAAGTACTGCACATTAGCGATGATTTCTGGAAATGCGCTTTTATGTTTCACTATATTTATGCATACTATATGGTTTGTATAAATGATATAATTCATATACAGGGCTACACAAAAAAGGGTTGTAAGGGTTGCTGGGTATGAGCGAAAATTGCTTAACGGGGTTTTTAAATAAGTTATGCATTTTTACGCTGAACTGCATTAATTTACTAAGAAATGTTTGCAGAATATAGATAAAATAACATACAGGGTCACGCAAAGAATTGGATACATGGCCGTCTGTAAATGACAAATATATTCTGGAAATGTGATTTCAGTAGTTTTAAGTGTGTTTAGTTTGAATTAAATTTTAGCTAAATAGTGGCGCGTAATAAGGGTTGTAGAAAAGTATTCAAGTATGTTTCCATCTATTAGTGTAAACTGCTGAAAGAGAAATTTCAACCTGTTATCCTTTTTCTTGCTAAAGTAAATTTTCCCATTATACAGTGTATATATCAACGTACAGACAAAATAGAGGGCAGTTCAAGAGAACTGGAATACATATTTGGCTAATGGCGGTAACTGCTGAAATCAGTTTAACAGGTGTTTTTTACGTTTTCTAAAATGGTTACTTAGTTATCTTATTTACCTTAAATCCCTAAATAACGAAGTTTTGTTAAAACATTTAGGAAGTTTTGGAAAGTGTTTCATAATATATGCTTAACGCATGATTTTTCTTTTTGTTAGTTCGGTTTTTAATGAATGTTCGTCAGTGTAGGTTCTTTCTCCGAACTTTTGAACTGTCGTAAGCAATTTTTTTTTAATTACCGACCCAAAAATAAGAAATCTGAGCCTCATGTGTATCAGGATCTTCCTTGAACTACCTTCACCCAAATTTTCAGACGTGTGGTAGATATTTCTAGCCATCTCCGTCACACACACACAAAGATTGGTTTTCACGCTGATTTTTTTTTCTTCTTAGCATTCCATATGAATATTTTCATGCAATGTGGGCTTCTGTGAATAAATTCCAAATGGATTTAGCTGGAAGAAAAACAAGTAAAGATATCATTTTGTCTTTATTGGAAATTCCATTTTTCCGTTGAATTGGCATTGAGAAAAGCCATAAAATGTTAGTGACCTACCCCAATTTTCCCCTTCTTAAATCATATAAAAAACAAAGCAGGACTTTTCAGTCTTCGTCATTTTAAAAGTTAAATATATTTCATATATACTTAAATTCAGCGCATGTGCATTAGAGAAAGCTATAGCAATGTCTATCGATGTAATTGGGAGATTAATGGAGGTAACAAATTTGACTCGGGAAGCTGTTTGTGAACCGAACTCGTTTACTTCCTTGCTGCATCTAACAATCATCTTCACGAGTGCAATCAGATGTCCTCGAGCCATTTCCGTCAGTTTCGAGACGTACATGGGCGTTGGTTGCACTCACTCGAATGGACAAAATCTAATCTTTTTTTGTGCGCGTCTTTCTAATATGTTGGGGCTTGTAATATTTTACAGTAGAGGGCGACGGTATCAATTCGGAATAGAATTTAGTTTCATGGGTTAATTAGCTCTTGATTGATCCGTGGTTAAGACATGCACAATTCTCGGGATCTGCCACGTAAAAGGCTTTAACTACAAATGAAAGAGGATTGTCCAAACGTCAGCATTTTCTGTCTTAAGTTACTCTCTGATTTTAATAGTGAACGTAAAAAATATTATGCTGGAAAAAAGTAAAAAATTGGTAAAACGGACTTTAGAATATAAGATTTAAAGTTAGGAAAACGAATTTAAGAATTTTTATTTTTATTTTTCAAATTTAATTTAAATTTTGAATTTTAAAAGGATTTTAATTCTTATCCCTTTCATCTTTATTTTTAGTAAATATATTTCTATATAAATAGGATAATTCTCATGCGACTGCACTCGTAATTATAAATCGATTTGGATGTGATTGAGCATATGTTAAGGATTAAATAAGATCTCGACCAAATTCGTTGGACATCTTCATCGCCATCTTGTTTCAAAATGGCGGCCCTTAAATATTTCAAACTAAAAATATCTATTTATATAAAATCTGTGTGTCCCTCACAATTCCAGTTGGGCCGCCTCATTGTAATGATTAATTGTTGAAAAATACTAATGACGGGTTACCACAATAGCGCCAAAGTTTAACAAACTTGGAGAGTTATCGCCAAATTTGAAGAAATATCGCCAAATTTGGCGACAAAAATAAGTTTCATATATGAAACCAACTAGGCGATAGCTGCCTAATTTGGCGGGATTCCCATTTAAAACCATTAATCTTTCATAATCGAGCTCACCGCAATTAATTTAAACTCCAAGCATTTAAGGTTTTTTTTCAAAATCTATGAGTCAGAATTTAAAGTGAAATACGATAATGTACAATGTGTGACACGAAAATGTACGTCTTTACATCTTCATTCTTATGCTACTAAACACGGCCGCTAGACGGCGCTGTGCTGTCTGATTTCCGAACTGCCCGATTTTAATTAGCTTTAGGTGCTTTTCCAGTTTGGCGAGGTAGAAAAAATTGCCTCGGCGAGAATATAGAATTTGGCAACATATTTTCTAGCAACTTATTCACTGTGTTATATATATCTTTATATCTTACTTTCTGTCATTTTTGACCGTTTTCTTTTCTAGTATATACATAAAAATTATTAACGCAAGTTTACCTTACATAATCGTTAGATCTTGATAGAAGGATTCAAGAACTTTTTTTTGTTTTCTTTTTATCTTAAAAAATGGATAAATAGAGCAATTTGAAATTCTATGGTGGCTGCCATTTTGAAACAGAAGATTTTTTTTCCATAATCGAGCATAATTTATGAGTTTTAGCAAATGTGTCTTTTTGTAAATTTATTTTCATTGTTGCTAATCCTATACGTTTAAAACAACAGCGAACAGAATCCGTGAACGTACTGCTAAGTTTTTGAAGTTCCCATCCATATTCAGTATTGATGAAAACTAGAAATCTTTTATAATCGGGTTCCTCCCATATAAGTTTTGTGTGTTTGAACTAGCTACGCCACTGTTTAGTTGAATTGAGTGCACTCTGTCTGACGTAGAGCATCAAATTTTGCTACTCAAAACCCTCCAATTTTTTAAAAGGGTATGAAGATATTTTTAGAATTTTTCATCATTCTGTATTACAATTCAGCTAAAAATATGTGCACCGTATTGTATGTATATGTTTATACACTATAATACAATACATATTTTGCAATATATAATTTTATACAATATTGTAATTTTTTTCTTGAAAAGCGCTCCATAGGTGTACGCAGATACGATAGTGAATCAAATATGAACGGGAATTTCTGCTGGAAGTCCTGAAGGTCATCGCGAGGGGCCGCTCAAACATCTGCGCATGGGAGGTGGGGACGTCACATGACTACGTCTATGTGTCGCTATGTGCTACACCGTTCCTCAGTCAGCATCACAATGAGTCTGCGAGAGGTTTAACCCAACGATGCGCAACGCATTATGCTTAAATTTCTCACAAATGAAGGAGTAAGACCTGCTGAAATCTTGCGAAGACTTCGAGCACAAAACTCAAGTGTATTCCTGGCACAGAAAGTTTGTGGGAGGACGAGCAGAAGTTGTAATCAACCCCCCAACGCCCGCCGCCCTCGAACTAGTTTGACTGGGAAAAACATTGGCGCCATTCAGGACATTCTCGAGGATGCTGCCTACTACTGCCAGCTGTTGGACGAACAAAACGTGCATATCGGCGAAAAAGACGTGAATTTCCGATCAAAGAAGTGATTTTGCTTCATGACAATGCCTATCCCTATACAGTCAATCTGACTCGCGAAAAGTTGGAGGAAATACATTGGACAACTCTGGAACACCCTCCCTATAGTCCTGACTTATCCTCCTGTGATTATCACATGTTTGGGCCTTTGAAAGAAACATTATGAGGAGAACCGTTCGGCGATGGCACTTCTGTTGAATCCTTTGCGCGCAATTGGCTGGACGCGCGCCCCTCTTCTTTCTATGATGAAAGCATAAAATAATTTCCAATCAGTTGGGAAAATGTGTTTTGAAATCAGGAGATTATATAGAAAAATAATATGTAACTTTCTGTTTTGTATCTTGTACCAATAAATTAAAAAACAAAAATTCCGGTTTATATTTGATTCACCTTCGTACCTTAATCTGAAATGCACATCACCCTGATTTTGATATTTTTCTGACAAGTGGCTTTTTTTGCTTTTCAGTACGGCGAACAACACATAATGTTAGCTCTTTCTGCCGGGTATCTTATAAGTTAATTGCAAAAGAAAAGAACTTTTAAAATTTAAGACGTTTGCTTATATTAGTAGAAAAGGTAATTTACTTATTATATTTAACATTTAAAACTCTTTCAAATAAAACTTTAAATATTATTAAATAGTGTTATCAAAACATAAATGGAATGTCATCCATTTATTTCAATGGTGATTATATTTAAGAGTATAAATATTGATTCCATGAAGATTATTTTACTACACAAAATTGTATATTTTTTATGGTTGAACTTTATTTCATACGATTAAACACAGAAAAATATATGCAAAACGTTTTATGCTAATACTTTTTACATAATTACATAATAAAAAATAAATTTCATACACAATTCATTACTCTTTTTCAACAAGAATTTCTATGGGCATTTGATAGGTAATTTCACCAAAACATTTTTTGAAACATGTATTTCATAAAAACATTTCTTGCAATAAGTATTGGATTTAAATATTTCTTTTTAAATTTAATTTGGATTCTTAAATAACGATCATCTTAAATACACTATTCTCAACTGTCGAAATAACTAAACATATGTAAACTAATATAGTTTTCGTCATTTTAAAGAATGTGTTTCATATCAGAAGTTAACGTAATTCACTTTACAATATTAAATTCCATTTTACCTTGTTTTAAACGTATGTATCACGTGTTATTTGCGAAAATATGATTTAAAACGATATATAGTTATTGTGCATTTCATTCTAAGATTAAATTTTGTGATTTCAAAAATTCTTGATGCATAGTTAGGTACAATCTTAATGTACTACTTATCATAGAAAATTCTTAGGTGAAAGAATCTTAATAATCTCAAATATCCATATATTTAGAGTGAAGAATGTATATAGTATCATTAAAAAACTTAATATAATTATATCTAATTATACCTATAGAAAATATAACTGTAGCAAACTGTAAGTTTTTGACAGTTTCACTTCATTCAGAATTTTAATTGTAAAAGAGCTATTTATTTTACTTTTCCGTTATTTGTGTGACAATTACTTTAAAAATTTGAAAATCATAGACATTTATAGAAAAATTTTATTTTGTTTAAAGAACAATTTCTCATTGTAAAATGAAATGCATAATTTTAGTATGTTATAAGAATTCATAAACTAAAAAATGCACTTTAATAAGAATTAGGTAAAAAGTTTCCGAATTAAAACTTTTTTTTTCAGTTTTTTTTTTTTTTTTTATCAAAAGTGGCTAAGCTTGAGATGAAAGTGCGCGCCAGGCATCTTATGTGTATTATAATTTCAACAAAAAACCTTTCACCAAATTATTATCTTAAAAGCATCACATTAAGTGAATGTACTAACTCGAATCAAATGGCTAAATCAAGTATATATCCACGGTTGTTTAGCCAAAATACCGACCAGAATAATTAATTGTATAAGACAATTATGACTTATTAGCATTGTAAACGAAATAGAAGTAAAATATTTTTTTAACTCATTTATTTCTGAAAAAACGACATGATTAATTATTTGAGACGCACGTTTCTTTTTATAAATATTGAATACCAGTTATAGTAGAGCTCGAAATGTCGTAAAATGTGACCCCAGCTCGATTGATGTGCCAAGTTTGATATTTTTGTTGTATTCTGAAGGTTTTGACATGTAGATTCCAAATACCTTAGGTGCCATTTTTTATACACATTTTTGGGGTGACTTTCAAGATGGCGTCCAAGATGATTGCCATTTACAGACTTCTTTAATATTTGAGGCATATTATTGACCAGTATGTCAAATTATATGTTTTCAGGGTCAAGAAATACAAATATATAATAAAATTACGAGTAAATTGAGTTTTTCAAGTGTTTTGAGCGATAAGATGCAAATAAAGCAGAAAAATACAAGGTGCAAAATAAAAATTTCGGCGAACGGAAACATAAAACAAATAAAACAAAACATGAAAACAAAATACCTTTAATCACTCTCAGAGTAACATACGTTGTGTGCAATACACTTATAACATCGTTGATAAAGCTGTTGGAATGAGTCAGCGAACGCCCTTTTTGGGATCGACCGAAGCACAGATGTCAAACATCATCCGATGCAAGTACTTGCTGATTCCCAATTCTTCCGATTTCCATCGTAAAGACAGTCGGCGATATTTTAACAGCCTCTGTCGCACCACCTCGATGTTGTCTGTCGTCACACTTATTGAGGGTCGACCTGAACGTGGTTTATCATCCACGGTTTCTTTTCCCTTGCTCACTGCGTCTGTTCCGTACACCAGGACCAACATTCTTTGCGTTTCTGTGGCGGATTTTCCCAATTTGCGCAAAACTTGATGTTTTTCCGTTGCTCCATTTCAATATGACGCAACTTTTCAAATGTAAACCGTTCGACTGCTCATAGCAGACTATTATTCCTTGGTTTCTTGCGCTTCTTGCTACGTGCCGTCTCTCCATTGGTCTCTAACTGCGCATGAGCAGGGATGCATTTTTAACTCGCGTTGTTTATGAGATATTCATCCATTCACCGAACTTTTTAGACGCACCTTGTATGAAAGACATTAGATATACTAGCGTTTTATTAACCAGTTATACACAACCAAAGAATTTAAATGAAATAACATAAATATGGAACAAAATTATTAAAAACAGCATTTATATGTATATACAATACTGGGATGTTACGTATCCTCTTCTAAATCACTGCTATCACTATGATGATATTGATAGTCTTTTGTATTTTTGCAGTTACTGTATTTGCAAAGGTCAGTACAAACCAGAGAATTCTTTAAGGAAGAACATTTTTCAACTGTACATGTTCTCTTACACTCACATTTCACAAGTTCAATAACTCCTTTGGGCGCAGGTAACTCCAGGCATTTGACTGGAGAAATTACTCTCTCGCCATTTTTTCCCAACCATTGCTAATAAGTGAGGGTGTTGTAGGTCGAGGATTTCTGAAGCACTTTCCAATGGTGCGAATTAAGTTGGATCTTAGAATATGTGGTTTCAGTGCTCCAAGGGTTGGTGGTAATTTCTTCCCCTCGAAGCTTTTAGCTCTGAAAAAGTGCCATCTTAACTCTGAAATCCAGTAAAAATTACTACTTTTCAAATAAGCGAAGTTGGTGAATTTTTCAAACAACGACAGATTGGATAATGGATCAACATTAGGTTTAGAGATGGGCAACATCGTTCCTTTTAAGGAATCGTTCCAGCCGGAATCGTTCACCGAAAGGAACGTGTTCATTGGAGTCGTTCCTTTCGGAATCGTTCCGAAAAAAAGGAACGAATCCGAGAAAAAGGAACGATTCCGAGAAAAAAGGAACGATTCCGAGAAAAAAGAACGATTTTGAAAAATAAAGGATTCCAAGGGGAAAAAAACACTTCCGAGATAAAGAGAACCACATGCAATCCATAATATTTTTTACTAATTTATTTTCTTATGTACCCATCCATTTTCTTAGGCATCCAGTCGCTTTAATTTTGTAATGTTTTGGACAGATGATTTTGTTTTTAAGAGTTCATTTCATTGATCAGTGTGTGCAATTAATTTGCAGTTATTTCTAACTTTATGATTTATTGTATAAAGCATAATTCCTCTTGGAAATTTAAGGGCGGTGCAAGGTCTATTCAATTTTCAGTGTAATCATTGGTTTCTCTTGAAAATATGTTGTCAAATGACCGTCCATTTATATTATTATTTTATACAGTGTGTCTTTACTCTCAACGATGTTCAGTGGCTAAGTCCTAAACCGTTAGTCATAGACCTATAGTTCCAATTACAAAAATGTTTTAAATAAGGTAAAAAATTATTCTGAAAGTCGTTTGGATCAATAAAAATATTTCTAAAAAAGTTACGAAATTTAATTTTTTTATACGGTCCTCCGCCCTATAAGAGATATTTAGTAAAAAATTTCCTGTTCTCTTAAAAGAAAGACAAAAAAAGTCCCATTCATCTAACACTAAAATTCATGAAGTTATACGAAACTTTGAAATGCAAGACTTATGCCACTTTTCTGCATCCGAATACACATGAGTTTAGCCATGCTTCTAGGGGTCGTAAACAAAGTGCTTAAAGTATTTGAAGGATTTATTTCATGTGTAGCTGCGCTTTGAAAGAAATCGTATTACGACAGATTTTTGTAAGGATTTGAAGCTGTTTCTTTTCATGATTTTTTTAACAAAAACTATGCTATTTTTATAAGCTTTTATTTAACCTATTAACCGCCAAAACTATAAGTAGGAATTTTCAAATTTCTTGTTGAAAGTCGCTTGTCACCACAAATTCAGAAAGGTAATTTCCGCTTTATTAAAATATCAAAATTTCTGCCAATAAATAAGGCAATTTTTTTAATTGTAAAATAGTGGTGACAAAGTAATTAATGTAAGCATGAGCAATTATTTTGACCGTTGCGTGAACGCAACACCAGCGGGTAACGGGTTAACTTGAAACGATCGTATGTATGTCTTTCCAGTTCAAAATTTGTACTCGAAATTCAACTCACTTTAAAATATGCGATCGATGTTAAATTTTACATATTGACGTAAATCAGATGACAATGTAATATTATTATGATTTTCAGTGGTTACCATTATGTACTTATTTTACAGGTTAACACAAAAAATTTCGGATAGATTACTGCCAACAAGTTTTCTAAAAAGTTTTAGATTAGATAACACTAGACTGCTATGGTTGTGTTTTTTTATTTTTAAAATTATGTATTTTCAAAATTATGATTTTTATGTATTTTTTAGCGCTGAATCCGTAAATTATCTTCATTTTTAACCATCATGTCAGAATGTTTCGCAAATAGTAAATTTCAAAATAGTAAATTTCAAAATTGAAAAAATAGCTAATACTATAAAATAGAGTCCATGGTTGTATTTTTTAACTTTTACGACTGATTTGTATGTGCTTTTTAGCACTGAATGTAAAAATTACCTTCGTATTTAACCATCATGTTAGACTTTTTTGTAAATGATAAATTTCAAAGTTAAAAAATAGCGAAAATCTGATACTATAAAATGGATGTAAAACTTCTTTTATTCAATTTAATTTTATTTAATTCAAGAATTTACTCAATTTTTGGCTTATACTGGGATTCTTACAGCTAAACAGCTCGGGGATCCGATGATGTGGGAAGGGAAGAGGTTCAATTAAAACTTTGAACTTTTAAACTTTGAAATTTACGATTTGCGAAAAATCCTGACGTGATGGTTAAAAATGAAGGTCATTTTCGGATTCAACAGTAAAAAATACATAAAAATCAATTATCAAAAGTTGAAGAAATAACAATCACATCTATTTTATACTATCATAATCAGATTTCCGAAAATTTTTCACTTTTTAGCTTTCAAATTTACGATTTGCAAAAAATCTGTACTTTGTGATAAAAAATGAAGGCCAATTTTGGATTCAGTGTGCAAAGAATCGGGGGTGTTGCTTTTCAACATTTTATTTAACGAAAATTCTATTATTTTTTTCCTGTTATATGTTTAGTACAAGCTGTATATTTTGCATTAATATTTCAGAATGATTATAGATTTCAAATTTATAATGCAATGTTAATTTTACTATCAACTATATTTTTTATATATCTGAATATTATTTATATTTCTAGTAAATTTGTAAATGACCCCTATTTCGCAGCAAAAAATATACTCCAAGTTGAAACAGCCATTACTTCGGTCAGTTTTAGTCGTAGAATAATAGGACTTTTATTTGTCTTACTTGTAAGTGTAATAGGAAAGTTTTACTAACTATAACTTGGAGGACCGGGGGATCGTATAAAAAATTAAATTTCATAATTTTTCAAGAAATGATTCTATTGACCCAAATCAATTTTTAAATACTTCTTTACCCCCCCCCCCCCCCATTTAAAACATTTTTGTAATCGGAACTATATGGCTATGACTAACGGTTTAGGAATTAGCTATTGGACATCGTTGAGAGTGGACATCCTGTATAGGAAATTTTATTATTGCTCTGATATTTGTCACCAGCGTCTAGGAATTTTTAGTCTCATAGATTCTTCTTCAAAATCTACCTCTAGGTAATCTTAATTTCATTTTTCATTCTGAATCTCATTTTTCATTTGGATGGCCCTACTGGTTTAGATATGTAACTAGTTAAAGTAGATTACATTTTTGTTCCAGTGTCCGTACTTTCAATAACTTTATGCCCTTTATCGTCTTTCTCCTTAGCTCCCTAACTTTACGCACACAGGATATTTCGCATAATTCATCAACATTATTATCACCGCCTTCAGGATCTGGTTCAGAAGTGAAACAACCTATTCTATAGCAATCATCTTGTAGTGCAATTCAGTGATATATATCAATTTTAATGCATTTGAAATAGCTTAATGTCATTAAAATGCGCTGCAAACGATTTTTTCCCGTTGACCATAATGTAACGAAATACTTTTGAGTGCCCCTGTAAATAAACTATTAATGCTACACTCTTCATATTGAATACCAAACATCCCATGGTAAACATCATTAACATATATCAATTGCATGGGAATCCGAGTATATTTACGGGAGTTAAGTATATTACACACTGAGACCACAGAACGACACAAAGCGCAACATGAAGTGCAAAAACCGGTCGAAACAAAGAACGAAGTTGTTGCAAACTTGTTTTAAATCAGTTTTTCTATCGAATTCAAGCGACATGTCTTATGTGTCGCCTTAGTGTGTGACTTGCCTTAGGGCGTGAACAGACGGTCTGACGGACAGACAAACCGCATTCATAAACACTAACTTTATTGGAAAGAGTTAAAAATTAAAGCACGTTTTTGCACACTGTCTTTCTTGAGTGACTGATGTATGTCTTGTCTTTTACCCTAACATCGCTATTTGTGAACTGCTGTTAACTACGTAGAATTTCAATAAACTTACAACTCTTTTTGAATCTCCAATTTCACGAGAACCTACAGGAATTTCTCTAATTTCACACCCTCATCCGCCGTCACCCTCTCTCCACTTATATCATACAGAACCTCAGTTCGGTGTGAGTGAATTGCAATGCTAATATGTTTGTTTGGATTGGGATCTTTGGAGCTTCATAACTCATAAAGTCATGGAACACTTGTGTTACACTAAAGGGTAGAAGTTCCTTCAGATGATTTGTAAACAGATTCATTAGCAGGGCTATGGCTAGTGATATTTATAAGATAATATTATATGCATTAATATTATAATATATATATATATATATATATATAGTAATATATATGATTTTATTCATATATAGTACATATTATCTCCGCCAAAAGATATAGTGATTCACTAAACTTCAAAGTTCTATTTCTTTAAATTTGAAATTTGCTAACATTTTAACTGAAAAACGGTTTATTGGTTTAATTAAATTAAACAAATTAAAAGTATGTCCATTATTATTACAGAGTGTAGTACTATATAAAGAACTATCCTTTTGACGATTTTTCGGCCGTTGAATGAAAGATATCTGTTGCAAACGTGTTATAGATAATACCAACCTTAATTTTTTGAGAATTTGACAATTTTTTATTCGGAGTTAAACTTTTTATTGTCAAAACTATTTAAAATAGATAAAACATTTTGTTAAATTCGAACTTTTCAGGAAACTTTATGTAATTTAAGAAAAAAAAAAGAAAATAAATGAATAAATCTTCTAAGTGAAAAGAATAACAATAAGAAAGGAAAATACATAAAATTTAGTATCGTATTTGCAGTAAGTTTTACCTCAATAAAAAACGGAAATTTGGTATTAGGCTTGAAACATTAAATTTAGTTTAGCATGAAGGGAGCCTCGATTTGATCGAAATTAAACTCAGATATGTATTATCCATCACCACAGTAACAGGCATTAATCGTGGCATTGATTTCGGGATTTACGAGTATCAATAACGATCAAGAAATCTGAATTATTATAAGAAATTATTACGATAAACGATTTTTTTTTGCTTTTATTTTACGTTGAATTAAAACAAAGTCACAGTTATTTAAATTCTAATTATTTAGCAAGAAATAGAAGTAAAATAACAATTGAAAAAACTGTACAAAATCACAACGTGCATTCTTTGGAAACCAATAACTAAATTCGTATATTGTAAAACTTTTTAAATGCAATATTAACCTTCCGCATACCAGACCGGTGCAACAGACCCGATAGATACATTCAAATTGATTTTTCACATTTTAAAAAATGAAAATTTTGTAAATATGTGACTTTTTCTGGAATGTTCTACTCAAAAGAATAGAACATCCCAGAAAAAACCCATATTTACAGAAATTTCAGTTTTTAAAATAAATTAGAAATATCATTATAAATGTACCTGTCGGGGCCATTGAACCCCTCTGGTAGGCGGAGGGTTAACATAAATCTATTAAACCGAAACAAGCATAAAATATGCAGCTTTATATATGTCGCAGTGTTGGAGAAAGTCCGATAATCTATATCTAGCACGTGATTTTTCTTTCCCGTTTTTATACTCAAAACAGCCATTAAGAGAGTGAACCGCGGTTAAATTATTTCAATCCCACGCACCACTGTTACTGTTATCTTATTATTATTATTAGACATTATGCTTTTTGAAATATTCATTATCTTAAGAAAGAAAGAAACGTTTTACAAAAATTCCTTGTTCTAACAGATTTTACTCTATGTAATAAACCCCAATGTAAGTTCATTAAAACAACAATCTTAGGGAGTTTCGAGATTTTTTTAATCATCATCTTCAGGAGAGAAAAACAAGACGCCAAACTGTGGAAATAAAGTGGTACTCGAGCGCTCGTAGCTGGTCATACATTTATTTTGACAAAGAGGATTTTCAAATTGAAATTATGTTTGAGGAAAAAACATGAAATAGTGAAATATGCATGAAAGTGCGTAACTCTACAATTATTAAAATAATTGAAATTCAGTTATTATTATCCTATTAAAATGCAATTTTTATGGCCTAGTGATATATTTCTTACATTATTCAAAACTGTTTCTAGTCAGATTTAATAAAATATTTTTCACTAGTAATTAAACAAGCATTTTCTTTGTTTTTCTTAAGGCTGTACTTAAGTGATCTGCTCAACAAGCGTAAAACGTTTTGACACATTTACAAATTCATTTTTTAACGGAAAGATATAAAATTGGAATGTTTGACCATGGAAGCGATTTGGAATCGAACTGTGTTTTCCATCTTTTGATCAGTAAATTACCTATTGAGTTATAATCGATTTTGATCACGTGACAAACATGTTTTTTTACCCATTTTTGAGAAATTATGCCTCTTTCGCGCGGAAATTCGGTTCAAAACGCCCACTTTGACACTATTTTCTGAAAGGCCTATTGCGTTTGCAAAAAAACGGAAAAAACAGCTCGATTACATAGTTTCTGAACAACAACACCTGTTCGTTTCATGCATTTCCGAATAAAAATAAATTAAAACTTTTGTCACAAATTTATCCTTTTGGATTTGAGAACAGCCTTAAGAATTCATTTAGAAAAAATTCATTTCGTATGATACATTTACCAATTAGAAAATGTATTAGTGTATTAAAGTACACATGGTGTTCCATTACCCTCGGGGTCCAGGTACTCAATCGGTAAAGCACGTAAAGTTTCTGGGTTCGAATCCCATCTCGGGCACTTTTTCACTCAGGTGTAAAAAATCCAATTCGTATAAAATATTTTTTTTAATTATTTCTTTCAGATTAATTTAGCACAAGAAGATGAAATAGTAATGTTTATTAAACGCCCTACTCCGCCCCGCACTTCAATTTCTTTTTTCTTTCTTTCTTTACTTTTCTTTTTTTTTTCTTTTTTTTGAGGAGGGGGGGGGGGGGAGGGGCACACACATTAGAAGGATATTTTGGCAATAAAGTCAGCTTTAATAGAATCAAAATCTGTTATTTTGAAATAAAATAGCGTATTTTAATTTATTAAAACTGACCAGCCTACAAGAAAAGAACCGATTCCCGAGGAATCGGTCCTTTTCGGAACGGTTCCTCGGATTCGGTCCTTTTTGGAACGGTTCCTCGGATTCGGTCCTTTTTGGAACGATTCCGAAATGGACCGACTCCGAGGAATCGGTCCTTTTCGGAACGACTCCGAGGAATCGGTCCTTTTCGGAGTCGGTACATTTTGGACCGATTCCGAGGAATCGTTCCAAAAAGGACCGAATCCGAGGAACCGTTCCAAAAAGGACCGAATCCGAGTAGTCGGTCCTTTTCGGAACGAGTCCGAAAAGGACCGATTCCTTTTTACAGAATGGAATCGTTCCTTCAGTTTCACTGCCGGAATCGTTCCTTTGGAGTCGTTCCTCAACAAATGACACATCTCTAATTAGGTTCGACAAGCTCTTCAAAAGCTGTTATAATATCATCATCACACTGAAGATTGATATGCACTTTTATCCACTTCTGTTTTGAAATGCCTACAACTTTTCCTCCCCAGTCTCCACCAGTATATGAACGTAAACCTAGTAAACATTTGATTTTATGAGCACCTATCGCTCGACATCTTTCATTAATGTTAATTTTTCTGTGTTTTTTGCTTCGACCAGTAACAAAATTGTTTACTAGATGATTTGAAACCAAGTCAATTTGCAATATGAAAATGCCAGTATCTTGTGAAAATTTCATCGGTCTCATAATTATCATGATGTCCACTATATCAAGTGCATGAAGAGGTATAATGGTGTCTGCTTCTTCATGTGTATGATCACATAATTCTGAATCGAAAACATTCGCGTGGTTACTATATGCCTCACTGTCAAAAACGACAACAATTTTCTTCTCACTAGAAGTAAAAAAGCTGTAGTAATTTGTTTCCGAGATACTCAGTTAGCTGTGATTTTGTCTCATTATGTGAAAGAAACGTCTTTAATGAAAATAACGTTATATTGGTACTATTTGTAATAGTAAATTTAATAGGTTTTGTCGTCCCCAATCTTTTCTTACGAGTTTGATTCTTCAATGAATGCTCAAGGTATTGGTCAAATATTCTCCCTTCAGTGTATCCGCTTGTCATTTTCATAATGATCTCGGTAAAAGCACTTGCGAAGTCTTCACAAGTTTTCATGGCAGGTGTCTTTTTTACTGATTGTACGATTGCATTCCATCTATAATACAAACTTTTTCTATCGGAGAAGTAATCGAGGACTCTAATGATTCAAGTATGGGTGATCGATTATATTGCTCTACTTCTGCAATAAATTAACTTTTGTCAGATGGAATATGAAGATATCCACCAGAAAAAAATAATGATCTTGGTATTACAGAAAACTCATAGTTTCCAATTGCATCTTTTAGGTTCGTAGACATTTGAGGTCTTGATTCCATAACGACAAGAAAACGCGCAAGAAGTTGCCTATCTTCTCGAATTTTAGCCAATTTATCAGCAATCTTAAATACAGTCTTCTTGTTACAAATACTGAATGTCTTTAATTTCACTTTTTTCCATTGGATGCCAAACTGACAATTTAACGTGTTCACTCTGTAGTCTATCTCTTACAAGTTCTTTGAATTCTAATTGGCCTTTTTGGTCACGATTCAGAATATCATCCTTCGCAGATTCTGGAACTTTCATAGAGGATGCAATATTCATTAGTGTGGTATTACCTTGGATAATACCATAACATATAACACATATAGTTTTCACATATATTTCACACACATAAAACATAGTTTTCACATCTGCAGCAAAAGAGAAAACAAGCAATATTAGTAATTTTGTAATAAATTTATAAATAACTAACACATAACACAATTTATGCCTATTTTGATTGTAGATTTGTATTTTTTTAACCCCAAAAACATGTAATTTGATATAATGGTCAATAATATCTCACAAATATAAAAAAGTCAGTAAATAGCAGCCATCTTGGACGCCATCTTGAAAATCACCTCAAAAATGTGTAAGAAAAAAATGGCATCTAAGATATTTGGAATCTACATGTCAAAAGCTACAAAATAAAAAAAATATATATAACAAACTTGACACAAAAATCGAGCTGGAAAACATTTCAGACCCTACTATTATATTTTCAGTTAAGTAGGTTAATGTTATAACATATTACATCATCTCACAGATGTATGGTAAATTTAGAAGTAAAGACACATTCAAACATATACATTCGTTTGTGTGTGTATATGTCATAGGATAATTGAGCTCTTTGCAAAGATTCTTGGCTGTTTGCAAATATCCAAGTTAATAGGGGAATAAACTGCAATTTTCCAATCTGTCTGTTATTTTCAAGCTCATTGCAAAGAGTCTATTCAGCTTTAGGCTAATTTGAAAATAATTAATTGTTTGTCAATCAGCCTAATTTTTGGGGGGTGTGGGAGATAATTATAATGAATCTGTATAACTTTAGGCTAATTAAAAAAAATGGCCAACTAATTGTTCAAACTGCACTGTTTATCAAGGCTTATTGCAATAAGTCCAGTGTAGTGAATATTACTTTATCATAAAAAATAGCAGCAGCAACCTAAACTGTTTATAAAAATGGTATAAAAAATTCTCTTATTAATAGTTTTGGTTTCCGTGCTGAAATATATAAGATAAGTGAATGATATATTTTTATTTTAACAGTATATATATACATATATCTATAGCAAACACCCGGTGCAAAAAAATAAATAAAATCTGCAGCTTAGCTAGATTTATAATGTTTTCTCTGAATTATGTATATTAGATGGGTTACTGAATAAAGATATTTTTAAAACTATGTTAAAAATGTGCTATATCAATAAAAAACTGCAGTGGAGGTAGATTTTAAATGTTTTCTAAGAATTAGGTTGAGATTATTGGTTTCTAAATGAAACAAAAATAAATATATTTGCATACATACATATAGAAAAACTGCCTTAATGGCAAATTGGTTTACGCAGCAGAATGCCTGGAAGTATTGACTACTTTATTTTTAATTTAAATCTATATAGGACTTCAAATAAAATAAGTATGCAGAGCTCCGCTGATGAGATATATTTTTTTATATTTTCCGTTTTCAATCACTATATAATTTTTATTATTTCATTTTACATAGTTTGGATGAGTGTGTCCTTTCCATGATTAAACTTCCTTTTCGTCATACGGAAGGATATGGAAAATATATTTAAGAAATGAAAATTAGAAAGAATATTAATATGAAGTTACTGTAAGAAAAATATACTATCATAAAAGAAAACCTTACTTCATTCAAAATTTTTGTTTATTGCTGGTGAGTAGTTTACATCTAAAATTATTCTGCAATATGACAAGAAAATATTTGGCTGATTGGAAAATTTTATATGGCATTCCAGTTTATCGGGCTTATTCAAATAGCTATAAAAAGTCCACTAAAAGCCAGACTTCTAAATTAGCTTACTACAAATGTTATTTCTTATATTATGGTCATAATAATGTTTTCGTTTATTTCGATTTAAATATATATACAGGGTGTTTCTAAACCCATGTTACAAACTTTAAGGGTAGGTAGAGCACACAGTAACAATCATTTATTGTATAGCAATGTATGGGACCAAGTGACGCATTAAGGTAAACACACCAGAGGGCAATTAGGCCCCTTATTTAATTTTCAAAACTTCTTATTGATATCAGAAAATTTGTATGCTATCCTTTTCTTGACATTTTATAATTACTTAACAATAAAATTCTTCCTTGAAAATTTTGGTATGAAATCGAAATATTTGAATTAAAAAAGGCGCAAAACTAGCAAACTTATCAAACGAAATACATTAATAAAAAATATAAAATGTTTATTTACAATGCAGTTTACAAGTAAATAATAATGCATACAATAGTATTGCAATAAGCGTTCAAAATTGCGCCCACCAACTGTGATACATGCTTCGCAGCGTCGATGGAACGATTGGCGTACACGTCTAAAGATGTCAGGCATTTTCCGCACACGTGCAGCAGCTTCGGATATGCGAGATACTAGATTTTCGTCTGAGTCAACTGGAGTTTTATAAACAAGACTCTTAAGATGTCCCCATAAAAAGAAATCAAGGCTCGATAAATCGGGAGATCACGGTGGCCAAGGAACTGGTCCACCAAGCTCACTCCATCGCGTCCCAAAATTGGCATTCAGGTAACTGTGCACATCAGTGGTGAAGTGTGCGGGTGCTCCATCATGTTGAAACCACATCCCGTTACGAATGGCGATCGGAACATCTTGCAGAAGTTCTGGTAAAACCTGTTGCAAAAAATAAGGTAATAACGACCATCCAGCCTCTTTGGTGGTAGGTATGGGTCAATCAAATAATTATTAACAATACCCGCTCACAAATTCACAGAAAATCGTTGTTGACAAGCACATGGCCGCGTTGCATGTGGATTATTGGTTGCCCAAAGATGGAAATTGTGCGCATTAAATACACCCTCGCGTGTAAATATTGCCGCATCTGTAAATAGAATATGAGCAGTAAAGTCTGGCTGCAATACATGTTGCTGAAAAACCCACTGGCAAAAGTTCAACCGCAGAAGATAGTCTTCCGAATTCAAAGATTGTACACGTTGAAAACGGAAGGGGTGAAATCGATTTTCATTTAACACTCTCCAAACGGTCGGATGATTCACACCTAAATTCTGTGCAACAGCTCTTGTACTTGATTCGGGCCTTTCACTCACAAAATTAAAAATAATTTCTCCCAATAATTTCCACTGCGTACAGCTGTTTTCTCCCAGTTTCCTGTCTGGTGACGTGGAAAGAACCTGTTTCAGAAAGCTGACGGTGTAAGCGCTGAAACATTCTATGATCAGGCATTCTTCTGCGAGGAAACTGCTCCTGATACATTCGTAGGGCAGCTCTGGCGTTGCCATTTGCACAATCATACATAAAATGCATGTCGGCTTTTTTAAAATATGTAAAGTCTTCCATGACGAACGATAGCACAATTAAAAATGGCGATTTCTCCTACTTGAATGCATAGTATTGAACGGCGACCAGTCACTTACTGTCCTCTACCGCCAGTGGAATCAACCAAAAGCTCCATTTCTATTTCAAAAAAATTCTATTTCTATTTCTATTTTCAATTCAAAAAATTCTGAATTCATACCAAAAATTTTCAAAGAAAATTTTTATTATTAAGTAGTTATGAAATTCAAGAAAAGGATAGCATAAAAATTTTCTGGTATGAATGAGAAATTTTGAAAATTAAAAAAGGGGCCCAATTGCCCCCCTGGTGTTTTTACCTTAATGCGTCACTTGGTCCCATACATTACTATACAATAAATGATTGTTACTATGTGCTCTACCTACCCTTAAAGTTTGTTCCATGAGTTTAGAAACACCCTGTATATATATCATAGAACTCTATAGGATGGAAAGGAATTCTAATCAATAAAAAACGAACAGTCATTTCATTTACGGAATGTAAAAGGGGAATTTTATAAAATGTTATTGAACGAAAAATCAGATATCAGACATAGATTATGAAATAATTTTCCACACAATCACAGTTTTGTTAAAAATTTAAGTTTTCAGTTACAATGAAATTAAATATCTAAATAAACAATTTCAAAAACACAGTATGCAGAAAAAACCTGTTTTCAGCAATTGCAATCTATAACCAGTAATGTGCACTAATTCTGTCCTTCAGACCTATATATGAGCTACAGAATTTATACCCACAACATAATTTAATAAAAATGTGTTACATTTAGCCTGAATCTGCTTAGGCTTTTTCCAATAGCCTGAGATTTATCAGGCTGATTTGAAAATGACAGATGATTCTCCAGACTATTTCCAAAGAGTCAGATTTCTTAATTAACATACGACACACACACACATATAAATGTGCGTGTGCGTATGTTTAATATGCCAAATTTTTATCTTCTTAAAAATATGGAAATGTTAAAGATTTAAACACAATCTCAAGATATTCATTCATAATATCAACAAATCTAACGGTATAAAATGTATTGGAAATTCAAGAAAAAAGAGCAAAAATATTAAGGTTATATTTATCTGTATTTCAACTGTTTGTTGTGTGCTTACAAAGTTTCATTAAACGATAATTTTTTTAAAAAGCAATGAAATGAAAATAGATGCAAATAAATACCAAAAGTTCAATCATTTGTGCAAAATTCTTTCATATACACTATGTAGCCCTTCGGCACCAGATATTTTCAATTTTAGACATTTTGTAGTATATTTTAAAATATACTTCTCGAATTCTTCTGAAACTTTAGGATTATAAAAAATATGTTTGACCTCACGTATCAACGACGACTTGATCATAAAACAATTAAAGTGTCTACGAAAAATTAAGGAAAAATATTAATATTTGGATCACCGTGCAAAATAAATGCACGAAATAATCTATCGCTAAGGCATACGGATATGTGGATGTTGTATAATATGTGTATTCATTTCTGTAAAAATGGCACGTACGTATATTCACGGAGGTATAACGATTTTTTCTAAATGTTCAAAAATTCTTGCATGTGTTTTGTTTATACCATGCAGGGTTTTCAGCCGAATTTAAAGCTAGATTCACACAATTTTATGCAATATAGTAGAAACAATATAGTGTAATTGGAATATAAATGTATTAAACATTTGGTGAGAAATGAGCCGTTGTATGAAATATTTTTTTATATGAGCATGCGCGAACGATAATAAAGATTTATTTTCATGATTTAATACTCAAACCTGTGGATCTACTCATATAAAAAAGACTGTCAAATATCGTGAATATTCAGAAAAATATCGGCGATAGATTGAGCTGAATTTTACTTTCTCTCTAAAAGTAACTGAATGATAACGGATTTTCCACATATTGTCATTTTTAATTTTTTTTTTAATTTATTTAATTTTTTATTGATATTTTAATTTCCCTTGGACTTTGGAAAATCCCTTATCATTCAAGTACTTTAGAGAGCAACTAAAAATCAACTCACTCTATCGCTGATATTTTTGTGAAATTTCGCGATATTTATATGAGGTGCTCTATAGAATTTACTATTAAATCACGAAAATAAGTCTTAGTTATCTTTCGCAAAAATTATTTCATACAACTGCTCATACTTCATCAAATGTTTAATATATTTATATTCCAATTGCACTATATTGTTTCTACCACATTTTGACAAATTTTCTGAAACTGGTGTTAAATTTGGTTGAAAATCCTGTATGATATAAACAAAAAACATACAAGAATCTTTTGAACCTTTAAAAAATACACCGCTGTATCTCCATGAATATACGGGCTATACTTATACAAATGAATACACATATTTTACACTATCCACATATTCGTATGCTGTAGCGTAGATTATTTCCTGCATTTGTTTTATAGGTTGATCCAAATTATTAGTAGTAGTATTCGATTTTTTTGTTGCTCCTCTCCCCCTAATCGTCCTCCTGATTAAATCGTCATTGATGAATATGAGGTCAATCATATTCTTTAAAATCCTGAAATTCCAGATGAATTCGACAGGTGTATTTTTAAATATTCGACAAAATGTCTAAAATTGAAAGTGTCTGGTGACGAATGACCGTATAGAGTAACTTGGAACATCTCATAAAAGAAAGGTTTTAGGAATTCAAATGTAACTCAAGATACAACGCTTGAATTTAATATTAGAGTATGTTTTGATGCGTAAGCTACTAATGAACTGCATTAATTAGATCTTATTATGTAGAATGAGTTTCAATAATTCTTGTACATTCGTATTAATATTTGTCCAATTGCACGGTCTTCATGCGATATATCTATAATAACTGGAAACGTAAATTTACAATCTGCATGAATTGTATTGTATGTGAATCATAATGGAATATAGCGTTTTAGACTAAACCAAAACCTGTGATTTTTTTTTTTAAACGTTATATATATATTCCTAAAAGAGTTTTAAAAAATCAGGTTTAGAAGCGATTATCGTCTGAAATTTGGTAATTATATTGAATTTCCCCGTATTTCTGCATATTTTAGAAAGGCTTATTACAGTATTTCAAACAAACATTGAAATTTCCTTTCTTCGAGTTTTATTTACAGAATGAAAATAGATATCGAATTCAATCACTGTTATCAATAATTTAAGGCATATATGCATTTTTAAAATGTCTTTGAAATTCATGCTCTCACCATAGAACTGTATAACTTTTCTGAGGAACTATCACTGTGTGAAATAGGATTGAATAATTGTATATTTCTATTCATGGAAAGCATTGTTCACTTACAATACGGTTACGATATGGTTCGTATTCAAAATAAAGTTATATGTATTCTGACTAAATTTTCCCAGTGAATCAGTTTGCTATCAGATTCCTTGATGGTAACTGAAGCTGAACATGTTTTTAATCGGAGTTTATCAAAATATTAAATGCTAAGTTCAAATAGTTTGGTAATTATCCTGCATATTATTTATCATGTCAACATCCTTTTTTAAATACGCATACAAAAAGCACGACGATAAATGAGGTTTATGAACAGACTTTTGTCATGTCGAGAAGACTAACCAAATTTCACCACTTCACTTATTTTCAGGTGTAACTCACTTCATTTTTTGAAATATCTCCAAAATATCGTTAAACTTGGTCAATCTATTCATGTACTAACTAAATAAAGCTTTAGAAAAATTTCTCTTTGAAAATCGGTTTTATTTTAATTTGAAAAAATTGTCAAAAATGGTCCAAATTCAGCGACTGGTCGCCTAAGTTGGACTCCCAGTCTCCTAAATTGGGCAAACAATATTAGACAGCTTTAATAAGTAGGGGATATAACTAGTTTTAGTAAAAGCAAAGTTTGCTATTAATGAAACAATCAAACAAAACAGCAGCAGTGAAAATGAAATCAAATGTCTGGAAGTAAGAGTAATTGTTTTAAAAGAAAATGTATTCAAATATAAATCATAGTTACATGTAATTAAGAACAGAAATTGCCAGTTACTTGAATACCATTTCAGAAGTGATGCGAGGCTTAGACATGAATTTCTTTTGTCCAAGTTTTATTCCAGCGTCCATAACTTGGAACCATATTTGGCAATCTGAACACTGGATCATTTCTGCTTTTTAATTTTTCTTACAAATTAGGCAAAACCAATCATCACTGTCTTAATTTTTCTTTTTGGATACTGAATCATTTGACATTTCTTTCTGCAACAGAAGTTTTCTTTACCTTATGTTTGTAATTCTTTCATTCCATCATTTTCTTTCCAATGGAATTACGCCTATTTTTTAAAACTTGATGTTCCAATTGTTTTTGTACTTTAAGAGCTTCCTTTTTTTCAAGGTTTACTTTATATGGGGAAGATGTTAACGCAGCTGTTTTTTACCTCCCGCTGTACTTGGAATTAACTGATTTTGGCAAGAGAGATAACGTTTCTAATGATTATTTATTGGCTTTTGGGGAGTTTTGTAGCTGCAACCTTCTTACCGGTCGATCTCTTCTCATCTTACCTTTCCTTTTCATTTCCTATATCTTTGACAATTTTGCTATCACTGATGTTTTTCTTCGAGACTTTGTCTGTGTCTTCTTCATCGATTTTTTTTTCTCTTAGTTTTACTAGGTCCGCCTGGAGGAAAATGTTTGAATTCAATATTGTAAATCAAATTACTCCGTAGGAATAAATAATTCAAAGGAAATAAATACAAATACATATAAAATAAAAGAAATTGCAAACAAATTCATTACACACCAACATGTAAAATATATTTTTCACGTTTATATATGCCTAAACTGTATAAAGGAATTGATCCAGATATACAAAAAAAAATCAAAAGCTCAAATACGTGCATGGAGATAGTAATCCATTATATAATATTTAAAATAAAATTGTGTCCAAAGCGTACATTCCTCGAAATTCATTACTTACGTTTCAAATTTATGATCGTATATCTGGTCCAAATGAAGCAACTCAAACTGGTGCAATTAAGGCAACTGCGCCATTTTTTAAAACATATAATCTCAAGGCTAAGAACAATATCGAAAGCAAACAGATCCGCGTGAAAAATATTCGCATTAAACACATGAATTTAGATATGTATATGAAAACATAACAACTTATCTTAGTTTTAAAATATTATCTTACGTTTAGCAGGAAAAAAAACTAGATTAAAACAGATAATTTTAGGTTTTTAAAAAATTGTCTGAAAACAGCACTTTGAAGACGGGTGTTTCTTCTAATCATAAATGACGTAATTCTGATGAATAGGATTTCAGCGGTGGAGACCGTCTCTTTCTGTAAATAACGGCATAATTGCAGCGGTTCCTTTAAAACTGTTCAAATATGGCTACTCTCCCTACCATAATTCGTTAAATCATATTGTAAGTTTAAAAATTACGATTCATTAAAAAATGAGAAAACGTATCAGCAAATAATCTGAAATATGAATTTCAAAATCTGCGCATGAGCCTGGTATTTTCTTAAAGAAATAAAGTTAAATTTAGAATATGGAGCAATTTTATGAACGTCTTTTTACCGTCTCCGGTCTGTTAGCACAATATGAAGGAAATAGTAACAACTACCTACGTGATGATACCCGTAAGGCATGGTGACGTCACGGCGACGTCGTTGTGAAGTCACACTGTGATTTTGTGACCGTCGATGTGACGTCACGTGACGTCGATATGACGTCATAGTGACTAGAATGCGAGGTCGTTATGGCCGTTTTAGAGGTCGTTTGTGACGTCACATTGTGACCACTCTGTGAAGTCACGGTGTGACAAATTTGTGAAAAGTGTGTCATTTGGGACTATTTTGGCATTAACTTTGTGACGAACCTGTGACGAAAGCGACAATGCTTTGAAGTCACACTGTGACCAATTTGTGAAATATTGGTCATTTGTGACGAACTTGTCATAAACACTGTGATTTCAAATGAAAATCAAATTTCAAATTAATTGCTTAAAAGACGCAAATAGTGAAAAAGATTCCATGCTGGGACTCGAACCCGGGCCATTAGTACAACGCACTGACATTCTACCGACTAAATCACATGGAACGATACCCAGGCTGGAAAATTTCTCACTATTACATGATGGCGAGGCTACAAACTCAGCACAAGATGGAATATTTAGCGTGAGCCACCAACATGATGCAAACACGAAACTTAATTAAATCCAGCATCGATTGAAATTATATTAATACTTGGAAATTTTTCCAGAGAGAACCATTCGCCTTGCATACAATATTTCAAATGAAAATCAAATTTCAAATCAATTGCTTAAAAGGCAATTTTAATTTGAAATGTTGTATGCAAGGCGAATGTTTCTCCCTGGAAAAATTTCCAATTATTAATATAGTTTCGATGCTGGATTTCATTAAGTTTCGTGTTTACCGCATGTCGGTGGCTCACGATAAATATTCCATCTTGTGCTGCGTTTGTAGCCTTGCCAACCTGTAATAGTGAGAAATTTTACAGACTGGGCGTCGTTCCATGTGGTTTAGTCTTTAGAATGTCAGTGTGCTATACTGATGGTCCGGGTTCGAGTCCCGGCTTGGAATCTTTTTCACTATGTTGGCCTTTGCGCCTTTTAAGCAATTAATTTGATATTTGATTTTCATTTGAAATATTGTATATAAGGCGAAGGATTCTCTCTGGAAAAATTTCTAAGTATTAATACAGCGATGTATTTTGAAATAACCTTTTGCTGTAAATATAAAATCTTATCTTTTTACCGTACTTTTTAGAAAAATATCGCTATTTTGGAGTCCTATTCTTCTAAATCATTTTAAATTTTTCCACTTTAAAAAAAATGCTTATCAACTGACATATTTTTTTATTCAATTCTATGCTTGATATTAAGTTCTATGCTTGATATTGAGTTCAAGCTTGATATTTAGAATGTGTAAATTTTTTAATTTGTTGTGATTTGTCATTGCTTTATTAAATACGAATATGGAGACTCACGGATATTAATACAACTATTATTTATAGAGCGGCATGATAAGCGATATTTATTTAAATTCTTTATTCCCGTGTATATTGTATTTTGTGAATATGAGCTAAATAGATTTGGTATGTTTTATAGGAAAAGACTGATCTGGGAAATAGAAAAAAAAACGAGTAAGAAAAATCATGCGTTAATCATAGATTATAAAATACTTTCCAACACTTTCTGAATGCTTTAACAAGACATCGTAATTTAGGGAAATGACGTAAATAAGATAACTAAGTAAACATTTTAGAAAATTCATAAAACATTTGAAAAATTGATTTCAGCAGTTACCGTCCATAGCCAAATATGTTTTCCAATTCTTTTGAACAGCCCTGTATTTGATCTGTAGGTTGATACACTGAGAAAAATGAAGTACTCAAAAATAAGTAAACCGACATACTCATATCGAATTGAATATTTTTGGATAAAAAATGAACCCATGCTTTCTCTATTTTGAAACATCACATGTTATCAAACACAAACAAACGAATAGTTTTGTACCCTGTAATGGTTCATTTCATTTATGGTGGCATAAATGATGTTTATTAATGTAAATATTAAATTATGCACAGCATTTAAAAAATAATTTAAAAGTGCTTGGAAATAATGCTCTTGTCATAAAAATATTCGATTTGAGTATCTTGTTAAGAATTTTGCTATTTTTCTTAATAAATAATCAATTAAACATTTCTTGTTAAGAACTTTGAACGGGAAATAAATGTCAGTACATTTTTACTTTAAATTTTAGGTTTTTCTTTTTTTTTTCTTTGGGGGGGGGGGGGGGCAGTACATAATGATTCATATTTGATCACAACCAATGAATAAAAAATGAGTACATGTGTTTCTCAACTTTGAGTACATTTGGATCGGAGCTATTTTGAGTATGTGACGCATTTAAAATTGAGTACTTTTTACTAAATTTTGACTTCCCATTTTTTTAAGTGTATATATACTATATAATGGGAAAATTTAGTTTACAAAGAAAACGCCTAACAGGTTGAAATTCTTTTTCAGCAATTTATACTAATGTATGGAAACATACTTGAATACTTTTGTACAACCCTGTAGTTTACCTAGAATCTTTATTACACGCCACTATTTAGTTAAAATTTAATTCAAACTAAGACACTCTTAAAACTGCTGAAATCACATTTCCAGAAATTATAATTTATAGACGGCCATGTATCCAATTCTTTACGTGATCCTGTATATCGTTTTATCTATATTCTACAAACATTTCTTGGTAAATTAAATGCAGTTCAGCAAGAAAAAGCATAACTCATTTAAAAACCACCTTTAAGCAATTTGCGCCCATACCGAGTAATCCTTACGAATACTTTTGTGTAGCCTTGTATAGGAATTATAGCATTTATATACACCATATACTATGCATAAATATAGTGAATCATAAAAGCGCATATCATAATTAAAAATACATTTCCAGCAATCATCGCTAATGAACAGTACTTCGGATACAATATAGTATCTGAAATATTTTGTGTGTCCCTGTAAATGCTATATACGTATTATTCGTATTATACATGAAATAATTTATAGTATGTAAACCTCAGTGACATATATCAATTTCATTATATTTGAAATATATTAACATAATTAAAGTATGCCGCAAACAATTTCCTCCACCCCTATATCATTATGTATTTTAATTCCTGTTTTAGACCTGTAAATAAACAATAACTATTCTTTGCATCGCATAGTCAACAGAATGCATATTTTAGTGCACTTCATAAATGCATATAAATTTTATTCTGTTTGAAAGCGTGCGTAAAATCATAAAAAATCATTTGAAACGATTTTTTTTTCCATAGGCTGTAATGTAACGGAAAACTTTTGGCTGTCCCTGTAAATGAACAAAGCATGCTACAAACTTCATTACAAATAGGTACCGTGCTATGGTAAACGTCAATAAAATCCAAAAATTTCAGGGCAATCCGAGTATATTTTCGAGAGTTAGAGTGCGGACAGACAGCTAGACGGACAGACGGAGAGACAAACCGAAGTCATAAGCACTTTTCAACTTGTGTCCTATATTATGTATCCTGTATTATATGAACTTTTAAAAAATATATACTAAAGCAGTTTAATCTATAACTTCCCATCAGGCAGGAAAAACACTTTGTTTCAATACTTAAATATCATATTTTACTTTTTAGTGCCAATAATTACGCGTATCATAAACGTAGAAAATGAATTTACAATAGAAGAAAATTTAATAACCGATTCAGAATGTCTATAATTAAATGTTTGATTAAAATCACAAACAGAAAAAATGCTTACATACAATTTAAAAAAATAAATATACCAATTTGAAAAACACTAAAAATAATAATTAGGATTTATAATTGTACTATTAAACAACAGCAAACTCAATAGATAAATTAAATGCATTATTAGATTTAACAATATCTCAAAAATATTTCGATATGGTATAAGGAATTCCTATTATTTTATAATTTCGGCAAATGTTAAATCTGAAAACATTGGTTTGAAGATTTAGGATTTTGAAAGATAATTTAAAATATTATTAGCACTAAAAGAAAATTCTCTCAAATGTTTCACTACTGTAATATGTAAAGATACATTTTCCCAGTATAATGTTAATTTCTAATCTGAAACAGTTTCGTAATCTTATGATAATCGAACATCATATTTAACCCGAAAATAATAATAACTATAAGTGTTAGTAATAAAAAAATAGTAAGAAGCCGATAAAATAATTCCAAATCATTGTCGTTCCATACATTTTCAATCTCAAGTAAGAGTAAATTAATGTTTATATTAATTCCAGTATGAATGTAGGCATGCACAGTCTCTGCGCAGTTTTTTTTTTTTTTTTCAAGCGATGGCAGATTAAGATATTTTTCTTTGCAGTTATCGAATTTTAAAATATCGCCTCTAACAGTTAAAGATCAGTCTCTTAAAAATATAACATAAAACTATTTAACTCATATGTACAAATCAGGAATAAAATATTTAAATTAAATAAAACTTACATATACGTTCTATTAATATCCGTGTATCCAAAAATGGTCATTTCCTTATCTTAAAGTGTTGTAGACGTGGTGAAGGTGATGTTCTAAAAACAGTGAACTATTTATTTCCCGCGTCTTCTCATGTTTATTTTTTTGTGGGCAGACGATTTTCAAGCAGATGGTCTGGTACAGATTATTTGTTTTTGCATGCAAGAGATATGAAACTGGAATGCGCAGTAATTTTCTGAAAGTATGGTTAATTAAAATTTTGTATTTGAATAAATGTCCAATGTATTTAACCTTTTCTTTTTATCCGTACCAAATAATACAAGTTAAAATGTATTGTAAAGTTCATTTTTTCTAAATAATTATAATAATAATATTCATAATTAGAGTTTATTAGATATACCATTGTTTAAATTTTCAAAAGGTGTAAAAATAAATTTAATGGTAATAACGAGCCCCCCCCCCTTTTTTTCTTTTTTTTTTTTTAAGTAAAGTTTGTTTTGCACAAATTTTGTATATTTCTTTTATTTTCGGAAAATGCTAATTTTATTTTAAAAGTCTGAAAGAAGTAGAATTTATGACTTGAATACAAATTATAAATATATTCTAAAGCAAGAAATGCATAGATGACTAAACTCTGAAGACTCTTTCTACGTGCTCATTAAAAGGTGCACATTTAACTGTAATAGAAATTTTTTATTTTGAAACCACAGAAGTGTTTCAAATAATCCTGGTCGGTAAAAAAAGAAATAAATAAATAAATTTCCTCCCAGCAAACTAAATATGTAAAGTGTATAAATTTAATATTCCTAATTCTAATTATATTATCCAAATGCTAGATAAAATTGAAATCATGAAAAAGTATACATTCACTATCTTAGATATCAAATTGATAAAATATAGCCTGAAAATTTAGTTTATTAATGATTGTATCGTGCACTTTATTTATGATGCCCCCCCCCCCCCCTGCTATCCACTAATATATTTTATTCCTTATGCCATGTAACTCGTGACTGTTTAAAATATTTCTCTTAATTTTCAAAGATTTTTGAAGTTCATATTTTTGTCACACTGTGACTTACAATATGGTGGTTTTTTTGTCACATATGTGACGTGACGTACGTTACATAGCAGTGACATAACAGTGACCTCACATTTTTTTTTTTATTGCCAGGAAAACATAATTTTACAGTAAATAACATGTTTTAAAGAATTTTCGTAATTTTTTAAAGTTTTCTAAGAAGTTCACATCTCAGTCACAATGTGACATCACTGAGGGGTGGCATTTTGGTCACAGATGTGACGTGACCACGGTGACTTACAGTGACGTCACAACGACGTCACCGTGACCATGCATGCTATGAGGGTAGGAACTATTTTAAAATGAAATGTGAAGCAACAATTTTGCTAATAAATACAATTTGTTTATTTAAAATGAAATACATGTTTCGACTATTCTATATTACACTCTGGAAGTCTCTATTATGCATAGCAACACAAATAGGATTGATAAATATGAAAAGAGGCTGGAGGGTTATTGTACCTGGAAAGGAAAGACACCAGGTTGGAAACAGAGCTTGAGTTGCGCCCTTATATATCGATAGACTATAGTCAAAAAGGCTATTGAGCAGAAAGTCTTGACTGCGAAAGAAGGACTATTTATACCATAAGACTGTGGAGCATAGATGGTCTTCCCGGTCACCTTTATTAAATTCTTAAATATATATATAGATATTCAGTCGGAACTCAATCTGATTATAAACGGGACAGGGAGTGGAAGGAAAAATAAGGCCTTGTAAATGGCTATATTTTATCTACTCTGTTATAGAACATTAAATATAACAGGTAACACAGATTTAAAATTTCAATTATACAAGAATTCACTGCCGAGGTAAAACAATACTAAATGTACACAGGGCATTCAGAAATTGCCAAGAAGGTGATCAAAGCTCAAAAGAAATTCAGTTCTGGCTGAGATCACAGAAGAAGGAGAAAATATTTGTGAGTTTTGAAAGCAAAGTTTGACGGGACAAAATGTTGTCTAGCCAGCCCACTGGAAGATCAAGGGGAGGACGAATGTGCCAATGAGCTTTAAGTAGACAGTGATAATAATAGTGGGAAGCTTTAGCCATCCCAACAACTCACAAAGATAAGAAGGAGCTCTATGGAATTAAAAATTGTAGTACCCGAAGGAACATGTCCAGTTGACATGAGATTGTAGGAGTTAACAGAAGTAGTTCTTGTGGTATGGGACCACTGGAACCAAACCATGGGTTCTATTCTTCAGGGTTTTAGGGCTTCTATTCTCTATTCTTGTGAGAGTAGTCCTATTGGTCCAGTAATTTTTAGGTGCGTTCGTAGTTATATAAATACGTAGCACCTATAGTCGTCGTTCAGTCCGTCCGTCCGTCCGTCCGTCCGTCTGTCTGTCTGTCCGCATATAACAGAGCAAAAACTACCCAACCGAATGATCTGAAATTTTAAATATATGATTGTTGCAAAATTTTGTCGAGCCATTTCAAATTTTATGAAAATCGGATGTATAGTTTAATTACAGGGACAATCAAAAGTTTTTCTTTACATTACGGCCAATGGGAAAAATTATTGCAAGTGCATTTTAATGATGTTACAACCTTCCGAATGGTCTGAAATTTTAAATATATAATTGTTGCAAAATTTTGTCGAGCCATTTCCAATTTTAGGAAAATCGGATGCATAGTTTAATTACAGGGACAGTCAAAAGTGTTCCGTTACATTATGGGGAATGGGGAAAAAGTTATTGCAAGTGCATTTTAATGATGCTACAGACTATGCACTTTATGAAGTGCAAAATATTATACATTCAGTACAATATGGGGTGTAAAAAATAATTATAAAACTAGTTATAGTACGAACGCACCTCATTTGCCACGTTTGACGAGCAATTTCCAACTTTTTTCTTAAGGGGAGGTTCTAATTCTTTGGCCTAAAATTCACGTGATATTTTATGATTTTTTTCGGTTAAAAAGGAAACAGATATCACCTTCGGTCTTTATTTTCCATTATATTTATCAACATTTCATTTACATATTTAAATTTTGGTGTGCATAAAAAATGGAATATACGCCTTGGTGAGCACACGCACGTGTACGCCGTGAACTTCAAATAGAGCTTTTCTTCGGTAACAAGCATCTGTAATAAATTTGTCTCCAAATTACGAAAAGGCGTTAAATTCTATGGAGCTTATATCAACCATTTAGTTTAAAAGGTTGATTTCTGAAAAAAATTGTGATCATTTGAATAGACAAAAGGTTTTTTTTAACCTTTTGTGAGGGCAAAAAAAAATTAATAAAATACAATCAGCATACTTTTAGATGGTTTAAACTCCAAAAAAGGATTACCTTTCTTTTAAATCGAAACAGAAGTCAATCGGTCGAATAGCACTCAAGATAAATAGTTGTCTATTTTGTAAACAGGCTCTGGAGGGAAAAAAAGTTTAAAGAGAGTTTTCACGTTCAAAAAAGATTAATAAAGGAATTGGAATATCACGAAAACGCTTTAGGGCAGCAATCTACACACTTCAGGATTTTAAAAAATGTAATATAACAAAATCTAAATTTTTGACTAAATTTTTGAAGAAGTATGTAGAACCTCCCCTTAATGTGAAAGTGTAGGTGTCTTTTAACCCTTTATATCCTGAATTTTGAATAAAGAAATTGCTTGACCTGAATGTTTTACGTTAATGTCTACATACATAATAATAATTTGATTTTTAAGATAATTTTTTTCATTAAAATTGATTTAATAAATTGGTAGTTAGAGCTCTTTTTGCAAAATTATTACAAGAATAATTAGATTAATTAACAAAAAATACTCTTATGGAAAATACACAATTCTCATAAGAACAGTGTAAATAAATGTATTGTGAGCCTATGTGTAATAGAGAAGTGTTTTGTAGTTGAAAATTATTCATAAATATTGAAGAGGATGGGTTCGGAACAGCTTACGTCAAATACCCAGTTATTTAATATGCTTAAATTGTTAAAAACAATAACAGAATATAAAATGTATTCTCTTACCTTTTCTGGTAAGCGCACGAAGATTATTCTTTCGTGATCAGGTAATTAGCTAAAATATTTAAAAATATTTATTTGAATATAAATGGTGGTCATATGAACGAGCCTTCATCAGAAAAGAGTCGGACGTTCAAATACTTCTTTTTAATTAACGAATATGGTCTGGGATAAGTATTGGTGCACTACAAAAAAAAAAAAAAAAATAGAATAAAATTAATTAGTTAACATGATATTAGATGTCAAATTCACACAGGAGAAGGAATATTCCTTTGGATAAAAGGCATCGCACAACAAATTTGCGCAGTCCGGCTTGGTCGAGACCAGCACATACACTAAAAAGTTTGGGGCCTGTGATTGTTCTGCGAAAGTCTGAAAACAAAGCAGAAACGCGAAGTTTACATATTTCTTTCTTTTGATAGCTGTCCTGTTAAAAGTTAGATGGAGCGGTAAATTTTAGTGCTGCCATCTGTTGACCCTTTCCACTAACATCTGGTGGATCGCTGTAGAAATACTGAATGAGTTCCTGGTTATTATTCACTAGAGTGTTAACACGTTTAAATTGAATCACTTATTAAATCATATTTCACAAACAATTAATTATGTAGCGAACACACCTCACAAGAAAATGGATGTTTCCTAAGCGAGAGGGGTAGGCACAAAACGCGCACATTTGAAGAAGAATTCCATCAAAAAAATTTCATATAACATTTTGTACTAGGATAAAAGCTATATCTAGGTAAATGATTGAAAAAATAACCACATTAAAAAATATTTAGCTTCGACTGTTTCACTAGGTTTTCTAAAAAGGATTGAGTAAATTATTTTGTACGAAATGTGCAATCTACTTTTATTAGCAGATAAATTAAATAAACTTTACATTGAATTTTCTTTAATGGTACAGTCGTGGAAAAAAAAAGTAAACACCCCCTACTAACTTCTCAACAAATTATCGTAGAAGAAAGTTACTAGTACCGAACAATTGGAAATAAAGTCTACTTTTAAATGCTGTCTATAAAATTTGTTTAAGGGGCCATCAACATATTAAAACTAACCATAATTTTGTTTTTTTCAATAGCAGTACACAATTCTGACAGCGTAAATGAACTCTACACCTTTCAATTAGCCTATAAACAAATTTTTATGCAATTCGTACCATAAGTTTCCGAGAAATTAATTATTTTAAAACGAGCGTATTTTAAGGGCTGTATCCAAATTGAAGTTCCGAACTCGATTGTTAACCGAGAAAGCCGCCTTCTTGATCAAGGCACGTTTAAGCGTCAATGAAACCTGTTTGATTACAGGATAGCAGAATAAATTTCAAATATTTACTCACTTCTATCATACATGGCCCCTTAAACCATCATTTTGCCGTTTGTTAAGCATAATTTGAAAACTACTTGGAAGAAAAATGTTAAATTTTGGATTTCCATAAAGCAGGACTTAATAAATCTAAATCCATCAAAAAAATTGTAGGTTGCAATTCATAATTTTTTCGACTATTAATTTCATAATTCATAACTCATATCATAGAATTATAAAAATTGCAAATTCGACGTATTTATGTTTGGGTATATTAGTATTATTGCTACCCAAAAACTTAGCTCATTAGGAGCATAATATCGGGAGATATAAATAAAAATATGAAAGTGTAATTTAACATTAGAAATACTAAATTTTGAATGTCTATAATTCAAAAACTTATCATTCGAATGACTTGAATTTCGGTTTCTAGGCTCATTTTGAACCAAAGATTTGAAATATATCGTTAAATTTGGGTACTGCCATTGAAAAAAAATGATGTTTGGATTCGTTTTAATATGTATATGCCCCCCTAAGCAAATTTTATACACACCATTTAAAAGTAGACTTTATTTTCAATCGTCCGGTACCAGTAACTTTCGTCTACGATAATTTGTTGAGGAGTTAGTAGGGGGTGTTTACTTATTTTTCCACGACTGTACATAAAAGTACCGTCAGCATATAAAGGGTTACCATGAGAGTGCATCATTGCCTTACATTTTAATTTATATTTATTTGGATAAATTGCATGCTTTAGCAAGAGGCTGAGCTGCGCATGCTGTAGCACACTGGCTTTGAGATCTTTTAGTCTCGGTTCGATTCTTACCAAACACTTATTTTTCGCATTGAAAATATCCATCAATTGTTATTAAATACAAATCAAAAGATAACTTAAAATTAAAATAATAACTATAATTACTTAAAATTCAGAAAAATCTCTATGTGCATATGTATACAATTACGACTTTAAAATTTTAAAATTTATATATTTAATGTATAGTACAAAGGAAAATATGTATGCAGGTTATATTTATTGTAGATATATATACCGGGTGAGCAAAAAGTCCGTATAAACTTTAAAAATTCATGAAAACCGAAAAAATAACCGAAATGAAAAACTGTTTGCAGGATTAGCATCTGAAGGTCAAGGGAATTTTTTTTAAGACAAAAATAAAAAATAACTCAAAAAGCAGTCGACAGATGGCGCTGTTTCTTGTTATTTTGGTGGAAATATGTCAATGAAACGGCTATAAGCACTTACGCTCCTAATCCAGAACTAGTTCACGTAAAATAATTTCACCAACAAAGCTTTTATCCTTCATACTCAGCGTCCTTGATCAAGTACACGGCTCACAACGGTGAATTAGTTCTGGATTAAGAGCACAAGTTCTTATAACCGTTCATTTGAATATTTCCACCGAAATCGCACGAACCAGCACCATCTGTCGGCTGTTTTTTGAGTTATTTTTTTATTTCTGTCTTAAAAAAATTCCCGTGACCTATAGATGCTAATCCTGCAAACAGATTTTCATTAGGGTTATTTTTTCGGTTTTTATGAATTTTTAAAGTTTATACGGACTTTTTGCTCACTCGGTATATATATATATATATTTTTTTTTTCAGTTACATGAAAAAGTCTAATTTTCCCTGAGAAATAAATTAAAATAAGTCATATAAAATAAAAAAAATAGTATATATATATTTTTTTCCATTGCAATTTTTTCATTACACTGTAAAAAAAACCACTGTAGATTTGCCAGAACAAACTCGATCACAGTGAATGCTCTGTATCTTTCTTTGGTTTCCTGACTATATTAACATGGAAAATACAGTAGTTTCGTAAAATTAACAGCACAATGTGCTGGCAATTTGGACGCATTTTTTTTACAGCACAAACTGCTGGCGTCCAAATTGCCAGCACATTGTGCTGTTAATTTTACGCAACTACTGTATTTTCCATGTTAATATAGTCAGAAACCAAAGAAAGATACAGCACATTCACTGTGATCGAGTTTGTGCGCGAGATGACCAGTACTTTGTACTGTAAAAATGTCGCCTTTTTTTTACAGTGTACCGTAATAGTTTTAAAATGTTATGATTTTCTAAACATATGATTTGAACACATGATGCTTATAGTATTAATAATAGATAAAATATGCAGACAAAATTTCTGAAAAATTAATTTTGATTTTCGATTTTGTCAATATAGCAAGTATTTATTATTTGGTAACATTGCAAATATTTCTAATTTTAGATTAATTGTTAATTTTAAATGACAATTTTTTGAAAAAAGGGTATTAAGCACCGCGTAAATGATGAGAGCAATAATGAACATATTTTTAGTATGAAGAATTATCTCAGACTATCGAATTTTAGATAAATTTGGGCACAATGTATATACAATTTATAAGAACATCGTTATGAAAAAAGTGTAATATCCTTTATTAATTTAAAGTCATTGTAAAATGAATTATTTTCTCTGCATTTTTCTTATTTTATGCGAAAATTGTATACTTATTTTATGCAAAATGTTTTAAATTTTATTTTATTTATCATGAATTATTTAAAAAATTTTGATATTTTTAAATTCTAACAAACATTTTCTTTTTAATATTACTTTTTCATTTTATATAGGACATGAATGTAAATAAAAACACATAAAATAGTAGTGGTATCATTTTCTCACCTTGCAAAATATCTAAAAGTCTTTTCCGATAATAAGTGAAAAAAAGCCAAAATATAAAGGAAGGTTCAGGGTAAACGGTTTATTGGAACTGTTTATGTGTTTTTTTATTACATTGTTATCACAAAGGAATAAAAATCCAACAGCTTCTGATAATACCTGTTCACTTTGCCGTATAAAAAATAAAATGGCTATTAAAAATAAATCTACCAGAAATTTTATTTCACAGTTTGTATTATATTTTATTGGGTAATTAAATTATATTAATTAATCTTTGTTTTAATATTTTAAATGAATGTTGTTGTTATAAAAAGTATGCTATAAAAATTTTGCAATCGAAAAAATTATTAAATTTGGGATTTATATAAAAAAAATTACACAGCTAATTTCAGGTTAACCATTTCAAATTTTATTTCCACTTGATTTAATTTAATTAATTTATTACTAGCAGGGATGACCGAGCTAAGCTCGGTCAAAATTAGCCTTGTGTTCAATTCGATATTTTATTCTCCCTATATTCTTGCGGTTTAGATACTATTGGCATGATCCTGAGACGCAATGGCCCAAAATGACCCACTAACCGAATTTTTGCTAACTTGCGACCTAACCAATACTCTTCTCGAACCCGAAAACGATAGAATACAAAATTAAGTCAAAATCGTTGAAGTCGTTTTATAGATAAAATTAGCTTGATCCACGGTAACCCAAAAGGGACACGGTAATCTAAATTTATCGAAATCACGGTAATCTAAATTTATCCCAATGGTCTTCTCGTTCTGAGAAACGATGTAATAAAAATTTTTTTGTCAAAATCGTTTGAGCCGTTTTTTAGATACAATTAGCTTGGCCCACAGTGACCCAAAAATAACCCACTAATTGAATTTATGACTTAGTCCAGTGGCAGTAGCGGCTCGTGAGTTAGGAATGAGGCAGTGCTGCGAGATTCTAACCAGAGAAGAGGTCTGCACGGCCCGGCTTTCCATTCCCAGGCCCGGTATAAAATTTAAAAGTTCGGCCCGAGTACGGCCTGGCCGTTTATATTTTCACAGCTCACGGCCCGTCCCTACTCAATTTCTACAAACAGTTCAGACTTTTCTTAACATATATTTACGATTCCTTTAAGGAATACTGCATACATATTTATAGGGAAATTTTACAGCATATTTTAAAATTACGATGTCTTCGCAAGACAGAAATTACACAGTAGAAAACAATGATTAGTACTTAGATTCTTAGACACTTTAACATTTTAAAAAAATTAATGTAGTTTAGAGTAAAAGAAAAATAGGAGGGTTAAAAACATAAACATCATAACTTTTGAAGCTGTATAATAAAAAGTAGATTTGAGAAAATATTTCTCTGTCATTTATTAAGGCTTTTCTCAAACCTAAAGAACCTACTTTCTGATACATTTCTTTTCGGAAAAGCATAAGATTAACAGGTGTTCTTATTGAGAAACTATGTAATCGAATGTCTTTATCCATTTTTTAATAAAGACAATATATTTTTGAGAAAATACTGTCAAAGTTAACTTTTTGAATCGAATTTCCGGAAGCGACAGTGCGAGAAAGGAGGAAAACCTTCAGCCACGTGACAAGAATCTTTTATATCTCGACAAATAATTTATTTATCAAAAATGGAAAATATTAATCGATTCCAAATCCCTTCAATAGTCAGGCTTGTCAATTTTATGCTTTAAACAGTTAAAAATTAGTCAGAACATGTGTCAAAGTTTGCGTTGTCGAGCAGTGAATTTGAGAACCAACTTAAGGTATATTTCCAAAGATTACAGAAGTTCATTATCGCTATTAATATCTTTACAAAACATATTGTCTGATCTACACATCCTGAGAACAAGTCCAGTTCCGACCCGGCTCGACTGGAAAAGAAAAGAAATGCAAGCCTGATCTCGGCACGGCGCAAGTCTGGGGAGAAAAAGAAAACTAAGCCGGGGTCAGACACCACGTAACTCTCCGATTCCGATCTCTACGCTGGACATGTTACATTTCTGTATTGATGCTCTCAAACTAGCATCGACTCGTGACGCAGATTTATATTTATTCTCGCGAAAGTCACAATTGAAAATAGCTCATATTTTATCGACTTCGTTTAAATTTTTATATCGTGGCATTTTGAACGGGCGTTAGCCTTGGATTTTCGGAGGTCGTAAAAAAAGCCTGGTGAAGGCCGTAAAAGTCTTGAAAAGTATGATGGCACACTGGTTCTCCGACCGGCGGGCCAGTCCGAGCCTGTTGCCGCCTTAGAGCAACATATGTTGAGGGATGACAATTGACATACGTTTTGTATGTTTGGTGTTTTGTTGGAATAAAAGAGTAAAGAAGTTATAAAATAACTCTTACCTCAGGCAGCAAAATATCCAATTTCGGTGATTGTTCCAATAAATTGTCCCCTGTGTTTAACTTAAAATTGTAAGTAACAATTAAATTATACATTAGAGTGATTATATTTAATTTAATTATATTATTACATTTTCAATTTATTTAAATACAAAACACATTCTTCTTTCTTTCCGGCCAGCAAATTCATCTATAACCTTTTCATTAAAATTTAGTATTCTTGCTATTAAGTCCTCGCCTGCACTGATCATTGCTAACGCTGATAAACGATCCTCTGACATGGTGCTTCTTAAAAATGTCTTTATTCTTTTCAGCATAGAAAAGCAGCGCTCGGGTTCCGATGTTGTCATTGGTGTTGTGAAAATGATTTTCAGCAAACAGCTTACTTCACCAAGCGAATTTTCTAGGCCATGATTTACAATAAATTTGTGAAGATCAAAAGCTCCAGAGATATTTGAAAATTCTTCTCTCTCATATAAAACAGTAAGTTCTGTTCTAAGCTTTTCTTTCTTTAACATAGGATATGCAAGCACAGTTTCATCTAACTCCTTTGAAGGAAAATCTTTACAAAAATCAGAAAATTTCACGCAAACAAATAATTTAGCTGCTGAAAGATGTCCTAAAAATTGAAATCGTTCTTTTGCTTGGAAACAAATCATGTCACAGACTTCTTTAGCTATAATGGTTAAGTCTTCATTAAATCTCTGCTTTCTAATTTGATGCGATTCCTCTAAAGTATCAAATTGTGGAGAACTTATTTCATTTCTAATTACAGAAATTACTCGATAGAAATTTTCTAATGCTAAATTAATAGAAGAAGAGTTTGCATTGTGGCTTTGAAGCTCATCATACAGAAGGTCAACATGTGGCATGATACGGTGAAAGAAAGAAAGCCAAAAGAGGAAACTTCTGTCATTCAACATACGTAAAAGTCCCGAAGCTGCCTGGACTGTATTTGCGTTCTTTAATTTTTGTAATTGTTCAAAACATTCCTCCAGTTCGTCCATATTTTCATAAACAGTACTCACTGTTCTAGAATTAAAATTCCATCTTGTGTTAGAACCTCTGGGAATTCTTTTAGAGACGGAATCTAACACAGCGAGGCGCTGTGGAGATCGCGAAAAAAATGCTGGTATACCATGCAAACTACTGAAAAATATACGCACTTTCGAATTCTGAGAAGCTGCTTTTTCCATAACTAAATTCAATTGATGTGCATAACAATGTATAAAATGAGCATTGCAATATTTTTCACTAATTATAGCTTGTACACCACCCTTTGCACCGCTCATTACAGCTGCACCATCATAAGTTTGAGCTATGAGTTTATGAAAATCATCTTTCAAAACTATACTCAATTGCTCTAGAATGTAGTGAGACAAACCCTCAGCGTCTTGCGAAGATGGGTTATGAAACCCCCAAAATCTTTCAACCACTTCACCTTCCTTTTCGTAGCGAAATACTACAACTTCTTGGATTTTCTCGGAAATATCTGTTGTGTCATCTGCCATGACAGCTAGACATTTTGTGTGGCTAATCTCTTTAATTATTTCCTTTCGACATATTTCCAGTATACAATCCAATAGTTCGTTTGAATAGTTTTTGAATTGCCTTTGAAAACGGAAGCAGTTTCAAAGTGAGCTTTTAAGCTTCCATCAAGCTTTCCGGCAAATTCCAGCAGTCCTCGAAAAATCCCGGGTTTAGCAGATTCCAACCTTTCGTCATGTCCACGGAGTGGTAGCTCATATTTCCCACAAAACCTAATGCAGTCTATTATTTTTGAGAGTATATCTCTATTTTTTTGTACATCTTCATTATGTTTGATTATGCTTAATTTATAGCCTTCGCTCAACTGGGTAGCGATATTGACTTTTCCGAGCATGGCCAAGTTCACAACATTTCTCAAATGTTTTTCAGAATTTTCATGTTTTTTTATTTTTTCTGGTAAATGACCCAAGTTTTTAATGCCAGTTTTCGTCCAGCCGTTATCCCCTCCAAAAAGCAAACACGGGAAACAAAATAGTGCATTTCTAGAATCGCATCCACATAACCAGTCATGCGTAGTATAAATTTCTGGATTAAATTTTCGCTGATACGAATTTTTCCTGCTTGTTGATGCTTGAATAATTTTTAAGTCCGGCGTAGGACGCCCGATATTTCTAATGTCATTTTTCTCAACTAATGACAACTGGGAAAATACTATTTTTTGTAAATTCAGCACACTCATTGCGCAGTTGAATACAAAATTCCGAAACGCGGCTGAAAGACACTACGACGAAATATATTTTTTTTCTCTCAATAATGATCTGCACGGCTTGCAGCACGGACGCTAATGCAACAATGCTATCCTCTTCCCCACCTTTCTTCTACCGTCGGGCATGCGTAATGACCATCTATGGGAATGATAAGAGCTGCGGTGCCTTGCAGCCGAAAATGAGAATGAAGAGGGGCTTTTTCACCCACACCCATTGAGGACAAGCGAGAAGGGATCTATTTTCCTACTTACGTTAAGGTTTAAATTGATGTACAAAGATAACATTAAAAATATATGGGGTTGTTAAAGATTACAGGGGGTGCTGCAGCTCTGCAGCACTTATGGATGAGCCGCTACTGCCCAGTGGTCATCTCATGCCCAGAAGCTGTATATTACAAAATTTTGTCAAAATGTTTTGAGCCATTTTTTAGATTCAATTATCTTGACAGCTGACCCATTGTGACCCAAAATGACCCACTAATCAAATTTTCTTGAACATGCGACATCGCCCAATGGTATTCTCGTGCCCGAAAACGATAGAAAACAAAATTTCGCAAAAATAGTTAGAGCCGTTTTCTAGATAAACTTGGTTTGACCCACAGTGACCCAAAAATGACCCACTAATCACCACACCGAATTTTCTGGAACATGTGACCCCAATGGTCTTCACGTAATCCAAAACTGCAGAATATAGTGTTTAGTGAAAATTGTAGGAGCCGTTGTTAGATAAAATTAGCTTGACCCGCAGTTACCCAAAAATGACCCACTAATTAAAATTTTTCGAGCATGTGACCTAGCCGAATAATCCTCTCGTACCCAAAACGGTTGGATAGAAAATTTAGTCAAAATTGACTCAACCGTTTTCTAGAGAAAATTAGCTTGACCCTCAGTGACTCAAAAATGACCCACTAATTAAAATTTCAGGAACATGTGACCTAGCCCAATAGTTTTCTCGTGTTCCAAAACGATTGGATATAAAATTTAGTCAAAATCGATTGAGCCGTTTTTTAGATATAATTACCTTGATTCTGACCTATTCTGACCCAAAATGACCCACTAATCGAATTTTTTCGAACACATGACCTAGCTCAATGGTTTTCTCGTGACCGAAAATGGCAAAATACAAAATTTACTCAAAATCGTTTGAGCCGTTTTTTAGATAAAATTAGCTTGACCCGCAGTGACCCCAAAATGACCCACTTATTGAAATTTCACGAACATGTGACCTAGCCCAATAGTTTTCTCGTGCCCCAAAACGATATGATATAAAATTTAGTCAAAATCGATTGAGCCGTTTTGTCGATATAATTAGCTAGACCCTGACTCATTATGACCCAAAATGACCCACTAATCGAATTTTCTCGAACACGTGACCTAGCCCAATGGTCTTCTCGTGCCCGAAAATGGTAAAATACAAAATTTAGTCAAAATCCCTAGAGCCGTTTAAAGATAAAATTTACATACACACACACAATTTTTGCTCGTATTATAATATAAGATTTTCCTTGTTTTGCAATATGTTATTTGCAGTAATCTATAATTACACCTGAAAACAATGGTTCTGTGACAGAACTGAAATTAGATGTTTCTTATGCAATTTTTTGCGCTGAATCCGTACCCAGTTTTAGATTTTCTTCAGCACGTCTAGTTTTGAAGATATTTGCATATTTCGATTTATGAAAATTTAAGCTTTTTCTATGCCATTTTTAACCTGTCTTGGATACAATAAATGTCAAACTAATTTTTTTGTTTTATTTTATGACTACTGGACCATTTGCTTCAGATAAATGTCGCAATATGTATATTTTTTAACATTTATCTGTCAGTTATTAAGCCTAACTCGCATAGTTTAATGTTTATATTTCTTTCAACTTTAAAGTATCTGCCATAGAATTGACGTAATGTTTTTCTGGACTAGATTTTTATGCTGATTTCAAATTTGCACTTCATTTCCTTCTATCGTGTCTAAATTTTGAGCAAAATGGATTTCTACTTTTGTATTGTATTGGTACAAGTTTGATATAAAATACTTTTTAGAGGTCAGATTTCTATTTGGGACATAATGACCAATGGTTACAATCGAAAAACAATTGAAAAAAGTGGTAGAATGTATCTTAACTCTTTCACTCCCAGTGAGTCCAAATGGCATCAGGATGTTAGTGAATTTTTTAATTCGGATATTCCAAATTCATACCAGAAAATTAAAATAGCAATATTTAGTTTATTTAATAACAGACCATTCTTTATTTAAATAAAGCGAAATTTATCAATGAAACTTTCTGGTATAAATTCCGATTCTCTGAACTACGTAATTTCTAGAGCATATTCTACCATGGGAATGAAAGGGTTAACAGCTGAAGTACAACACAAAGTAGTTTTCTATTTTTTATGACTAGAAAATAAAATTTAACATTTTAAAAAGAACTAGACGTGATAGAAGAAAACAGATACCAGATTTAAAATATGGGCAAAAAACTGGTGTAGAAACATATTAGTGTACTCGTGTGTCAAATATATTTGAACGTTAAGAACCGTTGTTTGAAAAATGTGCAAATCTGGCACAATATCTCACGATCGAATGTCAGTATAGTCAAGGACACAACATTTTTGCAAAGTAAATTTGACAGTAGGGTAGACCGGGGCATGTTTACGCATGGGGCACGTTTACGCAGTGCAGTTTTTCCGAAACGAGTTATAACTGACGCGCCACCAGTCATGACAGATTGATGCTGCTCCCTAGTGGGTATTCGCACAGCTTTTTGAGCGTCAATCGAGCTTCTGTCTAGCATGAGGAAAGGATAATCTGTTTTCTGTGAAGGTGAGTAAATTTGGTGTTGAACTTATTGAAACACACTGTGCACTAATGATTACTTAGTTAAGGATAAACAAATATATGAACATTGGCGGAATTTTATCCTTTTTTGAGAACTGTATTTGTGTGAACAGAAATGTTATTAACTTTCGTTGCATGTTAAAAATAAATCCAAACATAGCGACGGGGTACGTTTACACATTGACATCGGAGCACCTTTACGCACGTTTAAAAAGAAGAAATTACGTAAAGATTTACTAGTTTCTATGGAAGCAGAACAAGAAGACAGCAAAGGAAAAAGTATGAAACCAAAAAATGCAAAACGGAAAAAGTTTGTACACTCTGGAATAAAGAAAATAGTGAACGAATCTGATAACGAAGATGAAACCTGTGTGTGTATTTATTGTTTGAAATCACACAACCAATCCAAGAAAAAAAAGGACAAGATTGGGTTCAATGTCTTAGATGCAAAAGTTGGTCCCATGACAAGTGTGCAAAAGGAAATATTATATTTTTTATTTGTAAAAACTGTAACAGTGATGATGAAGATAACTAAATATTTTCTGTTTTTAATTATCAATAAGCACTATGTTTTCTGTTTAGCCTATAAAATGATCTTTAATTAATTCTGTTTAATTTTTTTAAACAGTGATTTAAGTTATACACTGGTTATCAAAAATTAAGGAAAAGTCACAAAATGCTAATTTTCAATTACGCGACTACTCAAAAGGAAATAATATAATTCGAGTAATTACTATCTCTACAACACAGCTAGCCCATATAACATCTGATTCATGCCACAGATGGTCACAAGTGTCACAGTCACTACGGTGAAGCAAAAAAATAGGAAATTCCATACATCTCATTATGAGTCTCAAATGATCACTATATGTGACTCCACTGAGAAGTCAATGTGACTGCTGCTTTGTGACTTTACAATGTAGTTAAACTGTGACTCTCATGTGACTGTCATTTTTAGACTCAATTTCATAGTCATCCTGAACGTTGCATTATGATAAGTCACGAAATAATATCACATTATAGTCACATGGAGACTTTTCCCAAAAGAGCACAATGGTGACTTCACAGTAGTCTCTCTGTCACCTGAAAGTCATCATGTGACTTTAATATGACATTATTTGGTAACTTATCACAATGCAGCGTTCACGATGACTTTGAAATTGAGTCTACAAATGACAGTCACATGAGAGTCACCATGTAACTACATAGTAAAGTCACATGGTGACTCGTCACAAAGCAGCAGTCACAGTGACGTCTCAGTGGAGTCACATATAGTGATCATTTGAGACTCATAATGAGTTGTATGGAATTTCCTATTTTTTTGCTTCACCGTAGTGACTGTGACACTTGTGACCATGTGTGACATGAATGAGATGTTATATGGACAACTGTGTTGTAGAGATAATAATTACTCGAATTATATTATTTCCTTTTGAGTGTTCGCGTATTTGAAAATTAGCATTTTGTGACTTTTCCTTAATTTTTGATAACCAGTGTAGATAAAACATTTCAATTTGATTAAATATGTATTTCACTTACTCCTTGGTATTACTTATAATATGCGTAAATGTGCCCCACTTGATGCGTAAACTTGCCTCGGGAAAGGGGCAAGTTTACGCAAAAGACTTGGACCTAAAAAATTTTTTTTTTACTGTGAAAAACACAAATATAGCAATAACTGAATACACAAATTTTGACTTTATTAACTGCTTTATAAAACCACAATGTCTAAAATTTCCTAAGTTAAAACATAAAAATTAGAAAATTCATTAAAAAAAATCCACGTAAATGTGCCCCGGTCTACCCTAATCATAACATAAAACACAATAGCCAGTGTTCTAATGCTTTATGTATGAAAGCCGTATATAATAGTACAAAAATACCAAAATTTGAATAAATAGAAATATGCAGATATCACAAAAACTACACGTTTTGGAGAAAATCAAAAACTAGATTCGGACTCGGCGCAAAAATCTGCATAAGAAACAGATAATTTCAATTTTGTGGAAGATAAAAAGTTTAAATTTGTTGCCCAGTGTATAAAGTATACTTAATGCCTTTAAATTTCCCATTTAAATCTACAAAGTAGAAAAAATTATGAATAATGCCATGTTTTTTACTGTTTAAGAAGGAGTTTTAGTATATCTGAAAAGGGAAATTTGTAGTAAAAGATCACTTTTAACAATAGTTGATAGGAGTTCGTAACAACAGATGTTCAAAATGGCCATATTTAAAGTAACAGTGTGTTGAGCTCAACTGTAAAATAGACACTACATAAAAACTGAAAAAAAAATGAATGTAGATTCTCCTTAAAACATTGGAAATAAATGAAAAAAGACAAAAAAAGAAAGACTTCAGATTTTTGACACTAGAACTAAAATTAGTATTCGATAGAATGTTAATGGAATATCACTTGAATTCTTCCTTTTTCTTTTCGTTGATAATCTGGTAAAATAGGCTAAAAAAGTAAAGATTTCATAAGATACTAGGAAATCAAGCCTTAAACCTTTATTTTTATCAGTTTCTAAGCATATTTTACAAAAATAGCTTAAAGTGTCATTTTTTATCTTAGTGAAAGAAATCTGAACTAAAAATTTTCGTGTTGTCCTTTTCTCATTGTCCTTCTAATATTTAAGCTCGTTTTTTCTTGTGTTTTGAGCAATGGATTTTTGACAATTTACATAAAAATCTCCAATAAATATTTTTGCTTTATGTATGTCCACCCTGTAGATTACATACAAAGTAAAAAGCGAATCTGAAAGTTTCATTTATCTGAAAATTTCATATTTTCCGCTTTAAAGTTTATTTTTAAAGAAAAGACAGAAAAGGAATATGTATGTAGCATATACTTTAAATATATGTCCTAATAAAATAAAGGCGTTTGTTTGTCTGTTTGCGTGCGCGTGTGCGATGGTTAGGAAAATCTACCGTAATGTAGATGTCGGAAAATTTTGATGAGGATAGTTCTGGGCAGGTCTTAATGCACCTTACGCTCATAATTTTCATTTTTTTTTATAATTAAGAGAGATACTAAATAAAACCGCATTTAAAAAGCGACAAAACCCTATCTACGGAGCTAAAACACAGAGAAGAACGAAAAGAGCGAGGGCGGCTCTGTATTTCGGCGTTTTTACGAAACGCGCATCGGCGAAATACTTAACAACATACATATGACATATTCTTAAATTTCGTCCTTTTAAGGTTTAAAGCGCCGCAAGCCGTTCGAAAAAATACTATTAATAATACATTCAGAAAAGTTCGATTTGCGATTTTTTTCTTCCTTTTGTCGAAGACTGGATTTCAATTTCAGAGATACTGATCCACGGAAAATACTCGCTTAAAACGGATACCTTCTTCTCTACGACCGTATTTCATTTAAATAAAAAAATAAAAATGTTAAGCCTTAAAAAAAATCGTTACTGGAGGTTATTTCGTACCTCCTGTGAAATCTCGAAACTTTCGGACGACAAATTAAATCTAGTCAGTTGTGGCAATCCCAAAACTTCTTCTATATCATACAAATACATGTTAATACTTCCTGATAAATGCAGCACAGCAGCACCACCTGTTAGGTGATATACACCAAAATTTAATCGGCAGTAACTTACGTAAACTTCTAATTGTATTTGAAGTTTGATGAAAATCAGTGCACTGGTTTTTGAGGTAGAGCTATTGCGGAAATCGTGAAAAGTTCTGCATGGCAGTGACACCTGTTGGGCAATTTACACCAAAAACTTATCAGGATCAATTTATATTGGGAGATACTGAATCTAAAGTTTGATGAAAATTCATGCATTAGGTATTGAGATACAGGCTATTGCGGGAATCGTGAAAATGCAGCATAATAGCGCCACCTGTTGACGATTTACATTAAAAGCTAAACAGCAATATTTTATATCAGGGACTAAATGAATCTGCAGTTTGATGAAAACTCGTTTATTAGTTTCTGAGATAGAGCTATTGCGATAATAATGAATGCATAACAGCGTAACCTATTGGGCGATTTAAACCCAAAAGTTAGCTGCATCAAATTATATCAAGGATTAATTGGATTTGAAGTTTTCTGAAAATTCGTACTTTACTTCTAGAGATATAGCTATTGTGGAAATCGAGAATAATGCAGCATAGCAGTGCCACCAGCTGGGCGATTTATACTAAAAAGTAATCAGCATCAATTTATATCAGGGACTGACTGAATCTGAAATTTTGCTAAATTCCGTTCATTAGGTTTTGAGATAGAGCGCCCACAAAATTTGTGTCACACACAGACAGACAGACTCACAGATAGACATTTTGTAAAAACATGTTTTTCGTGATCTCTGACTCCTGAAATGCATAAATCCCTTAAAACAGGAATTCAAAAATTTTCACGAATCCAATACTTTTTTCTTGTAAAGATAGAAGAAAGTAAAAATTAAATCTGCAAAATTTTCGCTCAAAATCGAAAACATCTGGGCGGCTTCAGTGAGGCCTCGGATCATGTTTTTACGACTGAATATCCATATTTTTGCACGAGCTTGTTACGCAGTCTTCAAAATCATAATATTTATAACTGATAAAAATTCCAAAGAGTTCGGACAATAAGAACTATTTTTCCCACGTTAAAGGATATGATGAGGGAAAAAATGAAAAAAAAAGAAAAAAAAACACAGTTCTTATGTAACTAAATATCAATATTTTTTCACAATACTCTTACACTGGCTTTGCAACTGTTATATTTAAAACCGATAAAAATTTCAAAGATTTTGGACGATGAGAATTACTTTTTTAGAAAGTATTAAACGAATCGACGCGAAAAAAAAAAGTCTTCTTACAACCGCTTTTACCACTAAATATCAATGTTTTTTCGAGAATATTTTAGACAGGTTACAGAAACATACTATTTCTGACTCATAAAAGAGTCAGTACGATAACGACGATTTTATTTTAAACATTTAATGTGCCTGATGACATCCCTTCTTCCATTTGTTTAGCATGCTTCAAAATTACGCATCAACTTCGGAAATCAAAATACGTAAAAAGAAGAACGGCCAAACCACATGCACGTTCATTTCCATTTCCAACGGTGAAATTTGTTTTAAAAAATACGAATATTAATCCTTTGAAACAAATTCTTTCGGAAAGTAAATTTTGGCGAATTTTTTTTTTTTTTTTTTTTTTTTTTTTTTTTTTTTTTTTTTTTTTTTTTTTTATCATAGGATTTCAATAGGGAAAAATGAGAAGAAAAATACTGCTTTTTACAACTAAGTATCAATATTTTACCACGAAAACTATACACAAGCTTCGTAAACATTATATTTGCAACTCATAAAAATTTCGCAGAAATGGACAATAAAAAAAAATGTACATTTATTTTAAGTTTAAATGTATTCGATGACAGTCGAGTAAAAAAAAATAATTAATTAATTAATTAATTAATTAAGAAAGCTTCTTGGAAACCCTTTTTACCCAGATTTTCGTATAAAAATATAAAATCTTTCAGCGTTTATTTTAGGTATATTTAAGGCTATTATCACTGGCTCCGGCAACGCCGGGCGGGTTAGCTAATATACTGATAAAAATTTTTAGAGGCATTTTATATGCATAAAAATATACATTAGGAATCTCCCACATAAGATAAAATCATAAAATATTTAAATTTATTATTTTATATTGGTTGAGAGATTTAACACTTAACAGTGTTATTTATTAATTAATCCAATTATTATTTTAAAAGTTTTAAAAAAGGTCTTATAACTACAAATTTAATAAGATAGTTTTGATAAATTAAACCGTTGTAAATTTCATATTATTATTATTAAATGAAATTTCTATTTTATTTACACATATTAAAGAGAGAAAAGTAATGGGGTGAATTTTTTACTTAAATTATAAATTGAGATATAATGGGTTAAATTAAATATATATAATGTGATAGTAATTTAAATAGTTAAATGTAGATTTTTATTTAAAATTAAAAGCAAGACACATCAAGAGAAATGTTTAAGTTATAAAATCAGAAGGGTGTGCTGTTTCAAAAAACAGTCAATTAACAAATACGTAAACATTTTAAATAATTAATTAATTATTATGTTATCCTCCTCTGTTATTTATGCATCCTACTTCTTTGTAAACAAATCATTATCCTTCTAATTTAATATATTTTTACTTGAAGTTAGTTTCCAAAAAGAGTATCAGCCACAAAAAATGTTTCTTTGAAAATAAATTGGTTTAGTTAAAATTTTAAACACACAGCTTCAAACAATGATAAAAAAGAAAGACCTGTGGCGCTTTAAATTTTCTCGTTAATTAAAGACTTAAAGGGTATTTAGTTTAGAATAAGCAATTAAATTGGAAGCAAAAATCTGTTAATATGTGACCTACGTATGAGTCATAAAATGGCATGAATTTTAAATCAAAGGCGAAAAGGGATAAAACTTCTCATATTAAAAATGAATTTTCTAACGTGATTAATACTGTATACATTTAAATGTTTCTGTTAATAGAAGAATTTGTTAAATGACTACGTACTTATATTAAATAGTGTAAATTATGTCAGTATTTTTATGACATTCATAAATATCTAAAATAATTAAAATCAAAAAGGTTTTTCGAAAGCTTAATATAATTTCAGGATTTGATTAAAATATCAATGTGTAAAAGATAACAGAAGTGTCAAAAGAACTTACAGTCGTGAGATTTATGCCACTAAATATTTAATCTTAAACAAAAAAGATATTAAAAATTAATCAACGAAACATTTTTTAATTAACTAAATCCCTTCTTCAATTTTTAGAATGTGAATTAACTTAGGCAAATCGTTTTATAAACATAGAAAGGTTTTTTATCGAAATCTTAATTTGGGTTTGAAATTTAAAAAGGCTTTGTTTATTAAAATTGATTATTGAATCTATATTTATAGGTATTTTTACCCGACTGCCAAGAAGGGTTATGTGTTTCACGCGTATCTGGGTATGTGGATCTCTTTATATCCTCGAAACATCCCAACGGCTGGATGGATTTTAATAAATGAAATATCTATCGATTCGTCTTAACAGTCCGATGGTTATAGGCTAGGTTTGTTTTAATAAATTCAAAATGGCAGCCGTAAAATACAAAATAGCGGCAGAGACGAAAAAAAATTAAGCGCATTATTTAGTGGCATATCATTGGATAGGTCTTCCAAAATGAAGACGATGTTTCAGTGACTATTTTACAGTGAGAAGCTCCGTTTAAATATTACACAACCTGGAAGTTGTGTAGGTAGGATCTCTAACTTTACTGCAACTCTAACCATCATAGACATCTATAGGCTCACCAAAACGGTGTTTATAGATAGGAGCTAACAACTAAACACAACTTAAAAGTCACCAATAACAGTAAATAAAAAAATAGATAAGTAATATAAAAAATAGTATCACATTAATGAGAAATAATTAATTATTTCGCTTTTTATGCGGTCGGGTTTTTTTATTTTTTAAATTTAATTTTTATTGTAAGATGTTAGTCACGTGCAAAGAAATTTACTTTGACAGATAAAAAAAATAAACTCAAAGAAATTTTTGAACCAACAAAATTGAACGGGCTACCAATTACACTTTGAATACCGTTACATCTTCGTACCTTTAACTCATACAAACTGTCCTGCTCATACGTATCCAAAATTCAGTATTCAAAATTTTGCGGATCTTTTAGTCATGACTGCACTTCTATAACCTAATAGTAATTTTTGCCTTATTTAATGAGATATTAAATCAGGCGAATATTACTAATTAGAAATAGTGGTTCATTTCTGAATTTTTTTTTTTTTTTTTTTAATGTCATTAAATTGTAATCCAAGTTTTGCTCATCCCGCTAGTTTTAAAAAGACAATTTTATTCAAATATCATGATTTTATGTTGTTGTATTTTTTATTTTGGAAGACTATTCAATTAACTATCCAAAACGATTTTTGCTTTCTTTGTACGATCATTGAAAGAGCAATCGGGACTGTTTTTCTTTAAACTCTCAGACCCAAAGTGCGTAATAGAAAGTAACTGAAAGTTGCTTGGACCTTAAGGACATACTTCAGTCACGCAATAAAAACAACTTATAAACTAATTTTAAACCCATGGGAGGATTCATTTAAAATATCTCGTTTGTATTTGGCTATATATATGTGTTTATATCCCATTTGAAACGATTTTCGTATACCATCTAAAAAATTCTCTTCTAAACGTTATAAATGTCCAAGAAGCAAAGATATTATATACATAAACATTTGATACAACCCAATCTTCAAATGTGTGATTGATCTTTTTTAATTAATCACGAAAAAAGCTGTTAGTAGTCGCGATAACGATGGATGCAGTGTTAGGCTTCGAAAAATCCGGCTGTCGAAGAAAAATGCATGGCAAACCGATTACAGAAGTTCGCCAATGGGTGTGATAACATCATTTAATCTTCCGTAACCGAGGAATCCTTTTAAAACAGAACGTAACAGTGTGTTTGCATAACCTACAGTGTCTGGATAGGTATTGAAGAGTGTATCAAGAAAGGGAAAGAGTCCTCTACTATGTTCAAAAATAAATTTGTGATGTCTAAGTATTCCTAAAATAATAAGCCCGTCGGCCTAATCGTTCGGAGTTTTCGTGGTTTTCTTCGAACCATGGATTTCCATGCGTTAATACGGGTTAGGTTCCCTTAGAAAGACCCCCACGAAGGGCACTCCCCCTCGGGCCTATATCCCTAGTGTAGATAATCGTCCGTCACAAAATCAACCAACCAACCAACCTAAAATAATAAAAAATGTTTTCAGTTATACATATTGAAAATATCCAATAAGAAAATTATGCATATTTTGTTTTTGTTTTTTTTAATTCAGAGATATTACATCTATAACAATGCAGTAGAAACCCTTTTACTATATAAAAATAGTAAAAGTTTGCAAATGAAATTTTAAACAAATTTGCACAAAAATGGATATATTTGCTTGAAAATGTAGATTCTCTACATTTAAGGCGTAAAGCTAAATTTCTAACGAGAGGATATGTGTAGTGTTAATATGCTAATGATCACTATCATGAATATGGTGATATGACTAATATGAATGTGTATGGTAACCACAATTGTGGTTAGAAGCAAAGCATCGCCATTAAAGCTAAAAAATCAAAAGTGTTCCACTTGTATACACCTTTCACAATCAAAAACAATTCCTGAGAGATAAATCTGAATGATTTCAGACTTAAAGGTTTTCCGGTGACAGAAATCCTTTTTCATGGTGTATACGAAAGTTACTCTAAAATTACGTTTTGTGGCTCTGTTGAAAGAGCAGGCTTTAGGTGTGGGTAGATATAAATATTTATTAACTATTGAAACACCATTACAAAAGTTTTCTAAATTGTCATCCAGTACATTTAGAGATTTAGTGGAACGAAATACAAGTTTTTTCATTTCAAGTCATCATCAAACAAGGTGGAATGGAATATTGCGGATAAAGTAATTGGAATGAGCTTTGATACTACAAACCATGTATCTGTTTCAACAAAAAGAAGGGGGTCAAAATCCTTCATAATCAAAAAGGTACAAAAAATCTCAAGAAGAGATAACTGTTTTATTTAAAAACTTTCATGAAAATAAGTTTGAAGATTTAGATAAAAAAGAACCTTTCAAGCTCTTCAAAGAATCGAATTTACCACAAGGATTCTTTCAAGTAGATCCTGAACATTATAACATAATTCTGATTGTGGGATAACGTTAGAAGGAGTGACATCTATTAAACGGAAAATGATCATGCTGAGAGAGGTATTACTTTGATCAAAGAATACACTGAAATCCTTACACGAAATGAACCTCCATACATTAAACTTTTATATGCTTAATATTGTGTTTTTGTGTTATGTAAAACATGAAATTCATTTATTATCATGATAAAAATTATCATTTTGGCTTATTTTTCTTTTGTAAATATCGCCATGTTTTTAAGAGTAATCGCCAAACTTCAGTAAGCTTGAGCTACCTCTAAATATATTTTCCATCCAAACTATTCCTTCTTTGTTTTTTACTGTGCTGGAACAAATTTTGAGAGTGAGACAAGAGAAAAAAAAAATGTGAAATCGACCATATAAGGACCACTCTGGCCACCTATCAGGAAAGCCATGAATTTACGGCATTTTTCACATCATTATCGTCATAATAAAAAAAAACGGCCATCAAAGGATATATTCAAGTAAAAGTAAAAAAAGAAAATTCGTTGTACTGATCAACTGGATGGAATCAATTTACCATTCCTCTCACATGACCAACTGCTTCCTTCATCGTGCCACCTACTTCTGCCCTAATAAAATAGTCAAACTGGATTTCTAATAATTCTATCATATTATCAATTATGATTATTCTATATTTTAGCACCGTACAACTGAGGGATTTTTCTGTGGATTTCTGTTCGTCACTTATCCCGCGCAACGAGGAAACAAATTGTAGAATGATCTTCACAGTCGGTGGGAACTTCTAACCTTAAAACATCGTTAGTGTATGATCCCATATGTAAGTTTTTCATCATACGAAGTTTGGTGTTATGATGCACTCTTTAGTCATTGAGGATGCAATATCGCTTGTGGAAGTAGCGCCATCCTTTTGGATGTAGGTATTATAATGTTCTGGAACGCTTTTCAAAAACCCGTTCTTATATTTTCCATACAATGTTTAAAAAATGAATGTTAATTTCAATGATATACGATATAAAATTACCCACTTTATATCTCCTATCTTCATAGCAAACACGCTTATGTAGTTATCGGATAATATTGCGTTTATCTTTCGAAAATCATCATACTGTTTAATGCCTACAAGTTTATGGAGATGCCAGTTTCATTTAATATAATCATAAAACATACTTTAGCAAATTAAACGCTATGAAATAAGTAATCAATGACTACAAAATTCTAAAAAATATATATTGTTTTAAACTTAAAGCAGACTTTAAATCTCATATTATTCTTTTGAAAGACGTTGGGTATGCAAAACTCTTAAAAGATTGGGCATTGCTTTTCGATTAGTAGAGATTTTCCCATCTGCGCAATTTCTATTATCATAGATTCATAGACCATAGACAAAATTAAATGTGTCGTCGAATAGGACGACACACTTAACTATGATCTTTCTCGTCTCTAGATTAGTGAAAATGCCTGATAATGCTGCAAAATTTGGGTTGTGTAATATTGTTTAGCTGTTTATAAAAGATTCTTATGTATTTTACAGCGCTGAATCCAGAAATGGCCTTTTTTTACCATCACGTCAGAATTTTTTGCAAATCGTAAATTGCAAATCAAAAAGTCAAATAATAGCGAAAATCTGATACTATAAAGAAAATGTGATGATGGTGTTTTTTTAACATTTGATGATTGATTTTTCTGTATTTTTTAGCGCTGAATACGAACATGACCGTCATTTTTTACCATCAAGTCAAGTTTTTTTCGCAAATCGTAAATTTCAAAGCAAAAAAGTTAAAAGTTAAAAGTGACCGCCTCCCCCACCTCTCATCTGATACCTGAGCTCTTTAGCTGTAAGAATTCCTAGTACAAGGTAAAAAATAGAATAAATTGTTAAATTAAATAAAATAAAATTGAATAAAAATAGTTTTACACGTATTATATAGTACCCGATTTTCACTATTCTTTGAAATTTACGATTTGCGAAAACTTCTGACATGATGGTTAAAAATGAAGGTTATTTGCAGATTTAGTGCTAAAAAGTACATAAAAATCAATTATCAAAATTTAAAATACACAATCACAAATCTGTTTTATTATATCAGAATTCGCTATTCTTTTTACTTTGAACTTTACGATTTGCAAAAAATCTTGACATTATGATTAAAAATTATGGCCATTTTCAAATTCAGCTCTAAAAAATATATAAACACCAGTTATCAAAAGTTAAGAAACAATTTAAGAGAATTTTTAAATTCAATATACCATTTACAATATAAATATGAAATACGTGACATATTTATTTGGTAAGTCATAATATTTTATAGGATAATTTAAAAATAAAAGTGGAATTTTTGGCATTAAATGGCGTTGTAGTGTCCCAAACTGTAAAAATACCCAAATCAACCTTCCAAAGCCATACAAACATATGTATTTCTCGTGCTTCATTTGTAAATATAATGCAATGTAATAAACATTATGAAGCAATTTAACAGGTTTTCGTGAACATTCTTAAACTTTGAAACATAGCAGTGAAGCATCGTAGTGCACATGTATTAAAAACAATGTACTCTATTTTTTAAATTACTGTATACAAAACTTATGAGCAACCTGATAACATCTCGATTGTTTTATATTTAAACGTGTTAATTATATCATATTAATGAAGTATTGAATTTTAAGTTTAGAAAGTCGTTTTACAAAACACCCTGTATGTAATGCCGTTTAAACCGCTATTTTTTTTATCACTATCAGCGTTTAAAAACTTTTAATATAATTTTTCATACAAGTTTGTTTTTTGTTTTGTTTTTTTTACTTTGATACGTCTTATGTCGTTATGCCATGTAATTATATATGTACAATTTTCGATATTAACATTTTCTTAATTCCATTATCGAGAAATTCATTTAACATTCTAAATTAAAACTTTTTGACAGTATTTAAGTGTGCATTAATTGAATTAATATCAAGGCTGACTATCAGAAATAGAAGTAATACAAATATGATGTTTTTGTTGAGAAGATACTTCATTACTTCATTTTATTTTGTATGATCTTTGTTCAACAAAATATTTTATGACAATCTCTAGAAGAAGATACTCACGAGATTTTTCCCCTGTAAAATAAAACAACTCCCTGTAAAATAAATTATAATTTACCTAAGTTTTAAAAGAATGTCAATATTATTTCAAAATTATTCTATATTGAAAGACACCAACTTGTATTTTTCGCAGTTTGTAAGTAAAACAGGCGTTTAACTACCACATTATGCTTCAAACATTATTCCTATGAATTATTCAGAATTTTTAAATTGTTCACTGTAAAAAAACGGACAAAAGAACGGAGATTCTACTGGCAATCGAGACGCAGTATTATTTCCGTATTTTAACTAAAATCCCCCCCCCCCTCCTCCATAAACTCCAGAAATGGGTATTTTTACGGAAATTTTCCCCATAAATTACAGAAAATTTTCCGTTTTTCTGGAATTTATGGGGGAAATTGTCCGTTAAAATACGGAAATAGTAGTACTGGCGTCTCGATTGCCAGTAAAATATCCGTTTTTTAGTCTGCTTTTTTTTTTTTTTTTTTTACAGCGTTGTTATACAGATTTTATGCTAATGGAATATACTTGTTATATAATAGAGTAAAATCTAAGATTCACTATATAATTTAAAGTTACGTTTATAGATAGATAATTTCCTAGCTGCACATCATAATCTTTAAACAGTATATAGCACATAAATTTAGATGCAGATGATTTTGCGTAAGATTAGACATTATACAGCTCGGCATATAAAAGTCGATGCAAGTTTTTTAAAGATGAGAAAATACTTATTGCGTTGTCAATGTACAGTCGTGGAAAAAAAAAAAGTAAACACCCCTACTAACTCGTCAACAAATTATCGTAGAAGAAAGTTACTGGTACAGAACGATTGGAAATAAAGTCTACTTTTAAATGATGTAGATAAAATTTGCTTAGGGGGCAATCTACATATTAAAACGAACGATAACTTTGTTTTTATCAATTGCTGCACACAATTCTGACAGCATAAATGAACTCTACACCCTTAAATTAGTCTAAAAACAAATTTTTATGCAATTCGTACCATAAGTGTCCGAGAAATTAATTATTTTAAAACGAGTGTATTTTAAGGGCTGTATCCAAATTGAAGTTCGGTACTCGATTGTTAACCGAGAGAGCTTCCTTCTTGATCAAGTCATCTTAAGCAGTCAATTAAGCTTGTTAGATTACAGGACAGTATAAGAAATTTGAAAATATTTAGTCACCTCTATCATAGACGGCCCCTTAAACCATCATTTTGCCGTTTTTTAAGCATAATTTGAAAGCTACTTGGAAGAAAAATGCGAAATTTTGGATTTCCATAAAGCAGGACTTAATAAACCTGAATCCATCAAGAAAATTGTAGGTTGCATTTCATAATTTAAATATTAACTTCATTTTTTATAATTCATATCATAAAATTATAAAAATTGCAAATTCAACGTATTTATGTTTGGGTATATTAGTATTACTGCTACACAAAAAAATAGAACATTAGGATCATAATTTCAGAAGTTATAAATAAAAATATGAAAATGTAATTTAACGTTAGAAACACTAAATTTTCAATGTTTATAATACAAAAACTGATCATACAAATGACTTGAAATTTGGTGTCTAGGCATAGTTTGAACCAAAGATTTGAAATATCTCGTTAAAATTGGGTATTTCCATTGAAAAAAATGAAGTTTGGATTCATTTTAATATGTAGATGGCCCCCTAAGCAAATTTTATATACGTCATTTAAAAGTAGATATTATTTCCAATCGTTTGGTACCAGTAACTTTCGTCTACGATAATTTGTTGAGGAGTTAGTAGGGGGTGTTTAATTTTTTTTCCACGACTGTACCACAAAAGCCATTTATATTATTTCTGAAAATTTTTGTGAGGATAATCTGATATGCTCATAACTTTTGAATTAATGAACAACATAAATATAGTAATAAAAAATCATAAAATGCATTATTTAAAAAAATTTAATTTAATAATTTAACAATTAAATTTAATGTAATATAATTTATAAGAATATAGAGTTTATTTACAAATTTTGTGATTTATTTTATATTAAATGAAAATAGCAATACTTTAACAAAATATCAGTAACAATGACTTTAATTTAGCACTACACACGATTATTTCCTGGAAGGGGACGCGGCACCAAAAAGATTTATTTTGCAACTGTGCCCTATATTATATTTTTAGGTTCATGTTTGAATGTGTTTGTTCATGCTGTAGTCATAATAGATCATAAAGCGTGTTAAATTCTCAATATAGTAATAACTTTTCTTATTGATTTTTTTTTAATTTAACAATTTTAAAATTCCTTCTTCTTTTTCATTTTACATATTTAGAAATAATTTTTTTTATCCTCACAGTACTTTTTTCTATAAATCTAAGTATCGGATTTTTTTTATTATTTCATTAGATCAGCAGAAAAAAAATAGTGAATGTATATGGAAAATCGAGGAAAAATAGCATGTTTTTTAAGTTCATACAATTTTTTTGTTACAAACATATCAAAAATACGATACTTAGTTATCACACACAGGGTCTAAAGTTACTTTTTTTAAAATTTCAGACAATTTTCGTAATTATTGTAGAAGAATTAACATTTTGATTAAAACGAAAATATAAAAAATTGCAAACTGAGAAAAATGAATAATATCATAAGACGAAACGCAATTTTTCACCTTGATTCAACATAAAATATATAATGTGAACATTAAAATGTTCCACAATCTTACTTAAAAGGCGACTAGTGTAATGAAAAAGATGTTACAAGTTTAAAACATACATTTTATTTAAAACTTCTTAGTACTTTCAAGCCTTCCAGGCTCATCAGCACAGAATATCTTAATAACTAAATGTTGTTTATTTATACAAATACCTCACTTTGTCTTGAAAATGAGAGAGCGAATAATTACTAGAGTTGAAAGTAGAAGTAGCAGTAGCAGTTTCTTGGATTGAATTTAATTAGAGGAAATATATATTATTATTATTAATTGCAGTTCCTTTTACTTTATGACATCACTTTTTTTTCTCATATTGTGATTCTCATTGTGGTTCAATATTCTGAAAATAAATCCTGAAAACCTGAACAAAGTGATGTAATAAAATTTAAAGTACAGAAGTTAAATATTTTCTTCTACACATGGAAAGTAACGTATGAGAAACAAAGTGATATCATAAAATAAAAGGAACAGCAATTAATAATAATAATATATATTTCCTCTAATTAAATTCAATCCAAGAAACTGCTACTGCTACTTCTAATTTCAACTCTAGTAATTATTGACTCTCTCATTTTCAAAGCAAAGTGACGTATTTGTATAAATAAACAACATTTAGTTATTAAGATATTCTCTGATGATGAACCTAGAAGGCTTGAAAGTACTAAGAAGTTTTAAATAAAATGTATATTTTAAACTTGTAATATCTTTTTCATTACACTAGTCGCCTTTTAAGTAAGATTGTGGACCTTTTTAATGTTCACATTATATATTTTACTAGGGGGCTCTGCCCTCTACAATCTACGCTCGTTCAGACACCGCAAAATCTAAAAACACGCTAATCTGATGGGTTTTAAAAATATTAGAGAAGATTGAATTATACTGAAAAAAGCTGTGCAGATCTCCCTGTAAACGGGTTTCCATTCAATTCCCTTTGATTGCAAAAATTTAAGGGCGAATCAGTTGCTGTTAAGACATCCAACGGTTGTTTTCGTTTTTGATTAAAGAAGATCAGTTAAACATTTGAAAAGAAGCTAAAATAAAATAAATCAAGTATAAGAGTATTTGTCTCCCGGTATTTTAAAAGAATCTCTATAACAATAGCCTAAGTCATATGACTATCATCAATAGTTCCAGGCGGACCACTTGGCTTTTTATACTCTAGGTACCATTTTGGTACTTTAATGTTAGCCAGGCACAGGTGATAAGTCGTCAAATATTATTCTATCGCCATCATTTCATCTATATTATAATAGTTCAAGTCGTCAACTGCCATAAACAAATACGAACTGATCCATTCGCCGTTCATATGAAACTTTGGCAAAGATATCATATACGTCCCATATTGGCGTGATTTTTTAACGACGCCAATTTGGGGAACGCATCAACAGAAACATCCGGCTTACCATATCAATCAAAATAAAGATACTTTGGCGCCAGTTATGTGCCCGTTCCGTATATGACATTGGCGTCAGAAAAAAATCGCGCCAATATGGGACAGTAAGTTTTCCATTTTGATTAAAAAATCAAATTTTTTTTTTCGAATAAAACTACAAAAAAGTTACCATAGTCGCAAAGAATTCTAGGTTCTTTTACGCTAGCAGGATGCAAATCTCGCCGATAGCTTTTTTTCAACTCGCCAGTTAGCATTTTTTTTTCGAATATTAATATTTGGCAAGGTTTGGCGTGATTTTTATTTTTTTACGAAAATTTGGCGAAAACCTCGTTTTCAAATACCAGTTACATATGCATTTTTGGTATTCCTTAGATATCCCGACGACCAAAAATCTATCGCCAAACTATAATATTAAATGCCAATAATGGTTGATCGTAAATGTCACATTCACTTGACTTTAAGCAAGTTACACGTGTTTACGTCATCAAGTGATTTTTATTTCGACGTTTTATTCGTATATTTATTAATGTTATACTAATTTATTTGTTCTTTCGTTGTTTAAAATAAAAATTATGTCTATTTGTATAATTTGGCGAGTGTTTTGGCGATTTATATAATTTGGCGAAATTGGTCGACGGAATAACTAAGTAGTACTGTATTTCTTATTTATTTTCTATTATTTTCTAAAATAAATATAAAAAAAATAATTAAAAATCATGGAACCAAATAATTTATATAATTTGTAAAAAGAAATAAAAGTAAATAAACATTTATTATCAAATAAACAACAGTAGACGGTTACCATGTCAACATTTTCTGAAATATATATATAAAAAAAAAATATCTGTTTGATTAAAATTTGGGTTGCCATCATTAGAAAATGTGTATAAAATTAGAAAAGAAATTAATATTTCGAAAACTGATTCGAATTTAAAAATTCTAATACCAGTTTTGAAATCTGCGGATCAATATTGATTTTTGGTGTTAATTTCATCGCCCATATTTTAGGAGAAATCGCCGTGAAACATAATCAGTTGTTTAATCAGTCGATTCATACTTCCGTTTCATACTTCCGTTTCATAAATTCGTTTCATTAGGATTTTATATATATAGGGTAGATATGAGAAAAATGAAATTAAACATTGGCGTTTAAAGGGATGTTGGAAGGTAAGACTTAATGAAATTAAGTATATATCCTTTATTTTTTATCGAATCGTTCCGATATTTGTACAGAATGTTCTAAGAATACTAAGACACATAAAAAAATCTGAAATTCGTCATTTTTTTTATCAAAATGACAGGTACTGAGTATCCTTAAATTTTTGAATTTTATATTTCTATGTATAGCACGCGATAGATTATTTATAAAGTTCGACAAACTTATAACTTTCAACCGTATGTTCTAAATAGCACAGCGAGTTTCTCTGATGATAAGTAAAATTCTTAAGACCATCAAACATCGATATACAACGAAAAATAAAAAAAGTAATGCGAGTAAAACTATTCAGATAATTTATCTAATTAAATCTGCTGAAACTAAATATCTCATTAGTAGCTTAATTAAACTGCCGATTACTTCAAGTAGTAATATAAAGTAATAGTTTGGGTTAAGAGTAGTATTTAATCGTGAAGCATAGTTATGATTATAGTAAATTTATCAGAACAAAAGTGATTAAGTCGTTGGAAAACTGTTAGATTATAAGTAGTCAGTGTTCTTTTTTAATTATCTGGAAAGATTTTAGTAAATTAGCCTTGATTCATACAATTTTTACAAAATAATTAAATGGTTAGAATATTTAGGGAAACATTTAATTTTTTTTTCTTTTTTAATATTTAACCCATTAATATAAGATAGTGTCATGAAAATCACATAAGTTTTTTGTTGTTGTTGTTGGTGGTGGTTTTCAAAATATGTCAATAAACGTCAATGCATGTGCTCATAAACAAAGTATTCTTAACTGAAGCAGGAAAAATGCTTTACACTTCCTTAAATTAATGCCTTTCGTTTTGCTATGCACTTTTGCAACGACTGTACACTGTTAAAAATTTGCAGCATTCTGGTAGGTCATTTGACCGTTTTTTCCGAAAACGGTTACACAACCGTAATTTTAACACTATTCTGACCATATTATTGGTCATTTTATGGTAAGAATATAGTTAAATTATAGTCATGAAACTGTTTTTTCAAAAAACGGTCGAATGACCTGCCAGAATGCTGCAAAATTTTTAACAGTGTAGAATTTTTGAAAATTGCGGAAAAAATTCGTTTTCCGTACAGAATGTAAAACACTTATCACATGGTTTTGAATTTGACCAGTATATTTTGCCATCTTCTTAAACTTACTCCAGCGGACTTCTCCCTCTTTTAGTACTATTATAATATCGTTACAAGACGTTCCAATAACATTAAAATACAGTCCTTTTAGTTTCTTTATTATTTATTGCAGCTTTTTACTAGAAATAGACTTTAGTACTTCTTTTTTTTCATTTATTATCTCTATTTGGCGGAATTTCTATAATATGTTTATGATCCTTAGTATCTTTTAAAAGTTTTCTTAAAGTTATGTCCAGAATTAATATTTATTTTATAATTTGATTATTAGTTTAATTGCTATTCAAAATTATTTTTGACAGACCAGTACTTCACGTAAATGAAGCCACCCATACACCATGTCGATAGACAGCCTCAATTTTTGACATATGCATTTGAGACAATTGCTGCTTTAGACAATGCATGCGGCTGTCTGACTTATTTAAAACTGATTTATGACGTCTGCGTATAAGGCAGCACTACTCACGAGTGCAATTCTCCACACTGTAACAGATATACTGCCAGTTTTCCGGTAGGAATCGGAAAAATAGTTGCCCTTATCGTACCGGGATAATTTCCGACCCAGCTCAGAATAAAATCCGTAAAAATAAGAAAATTGTCAGTAAAACGGCATTTTGCGGATTTTATTCCGATTTTACGGATTTTATTCCGAGCTGGGTTGGAAATCATTCCGGTACAATAAGGCAATTTTTTCGATTCCTACCGGAAAACTGGCATTATTTTTTTTTACAGTGCAGAGTCACCTCAGAGAAGATGACCCGATACAGATTGCATCATGCAGTAATGTTGAATTTAACCAACCATTAATGCCATAACAACCCCATGCTTTTGGAGGGTAATATATATATATATATATATATATATATATATATATATATATATATATATATAATGCCATAACAACCCCATGCTTTTGGAGGGTAATATATATATGTATATATATATATATATATATATATATATCAGGCTTTTGGATACCATGTGCGGGAGGATATTTTGAAAATCAACTGGGTTTTTAATTCGGTATGCTGTGTAATATTTCTATATTTTATGCTATAAATTAAATATTTAAAGGGTTGTATTGTTTTTTCCATTTCATGCCATTTGATAAAGTTCTGTTTTCATCTTGAAACTATTCACTTGATCATATTGTTTGTTTGGGTACAGGAGAAAAAAAATATTCAGCTTTTAGATTTTTTCTCACAGAAAACAACCGATTTGCTTATATCATTGAATTCTGTACTCTTGAAAACGTAATTCAATATATAAGTTTTTCATTTTTTTGGGTATCCATATTCTTCTTTTTTTCTTCCATATTAATTCTTGTAATTATGTATAAGGCACTTTATTTTATACATACAGTTCTATATTATAGGTTTGTGGTATCCATTTTTATTGTCATGTCATTCACAATATAGCGGTTTTTGATGATGGTCGGTAATGTTTAAATAATGGTTATATATATATATATATATATATATATATATATATATATATATATATATATACATATATATATATATATATATATATATATATATATCTTTCCTTTCTTATGACGACCCCACCAGTGGCCGAGAGGTTCTGCTCTCGAAGCAGGTAGACGGGAGGTGCTGGGTACGATCCCAATCGCGCCCGTCGGCCTAATCGTTCGGAGTTTTCGTAGTTTTCTTCTAACCTTGGATTTCCAAGCGTTAATACGGGTTAGGTTCCCTTAGAAAGACCCCCATGAAGGGCACTCCCTCCTTGGGCCTATATCCCTCGAGCAGATAATTGGCCGTCAAAAATCAACATTTCTTATGACAGTTGTTTACTTTTGGAAGTTCCATCAATATGTAACAGAAATGCCTCTATAAAAACATTTGGCGAACACGCCGTGTAGCGCTGTATTGTGTGCGGGATGCAGAGAACGGGCCTCAGAAGTTTACATCATGTTTACCTGAAGCGTCATGTTTACCTCAAATTCACACAGTTTCTTTTAATTGTATCCACTCTGGTGCTCATATTTTTTTTATTATATTCTCATTTTAAAGAAATTTTATCTGTTGCTTTATTGTGGGATAAATTGTAATTTTATTTAAAAAAATTATATCGAATTTTGCACGCGTTCAATGTGTAATATGGTCAACATATTGTAAATGCACATTAACATTTCGATCAAGAATGAAATATTTGGAAAATAGCCTAGTTTTTGAAACGATAAAATCTCTGCTTTTAACATACGTCAATGTAAAAGAAATCATCACACTTCTAAGCTAGATCAGTGGTTTTCAACCTTCTCTGGCGACGCCCTACCTACGTGCCTATAAAATAATGACCATTCCCACACCTCTCTATACATTAGGTTCGCAAATAAGTTCGTCGTTCCGTTTTTCGTCTGGTAATAAATAGTCCATTACGTTCCCGCCTTCCCTTTCTTGCTGCCATCACGCAGCTCGACTGTACGATTGAAACCTTGATTCACGGAATCTGTAAGGGAATGTTTTATTTCGAAAACATTTGTGCTACATGCGTGGCGTAGTTATAAAAATGGACGCGAAAAACATGAATTATCTTCATATTTTGTTGCACTATTTCATAAAAATCAAACGAACGCTGGAGATTCATTGAAAGATATTCTATGTATACATGAATGATGTTATAAGAGGACGCTTATGTCAGAAGTGATTTACCAGATTCCGTTCGGAATATTTTAACATCAATGACGCTGCGGTCAAATCAACCGGGAAGTGGTGCGTCATTGACGGGATCGGGTCACACAACAGACATTAATTCGACCAATGAATGTCAAGGCAATTGTTGATGCTAATCCATCCTAAGCTATGTAAAATATTTCTGCAGTGTTAAATATTCCCCTTTGAAGCTCGGAAAACCATTTGCGCCAAATGGAATATATTTCTCCTCTCAATGTTTGGATGCCAAATAATCTGACAGATGCGAATCTGATCAATCGTATTTGCTATTTGCAATCATTGCTCATGTGGAGAATTATATGTTTTGACGGCAAAGGGGCGATAAAGGGATGGCAATGACTCTATTGTTTACGTGGGGGTTACTCGGCTCCTAGGCTCAACTCTATCTGTACTGTACGAGTGGGTGAGAGTGGATGGAATTTTTTGTAAGAACATGTTTCGCTGCTACTGTAAATAGATGTATCATAGTGTATTATAGCTGTAAATATGTGATCTTCTAATAAAATGGAAGAGAAAAATGATATCCTGTCGAATAATTGAGTAAGTGCCAATTGATTTACTTTTAGATAGCATTAGTTAATTAAGAAATCCACTGAACCAGAACCGGTCGCCAAAGTTCAAACAGCAGAAAGAAGAGTATTTTTTCAAGCGAAGGTGACAGGCCATGAAAGAGAAATCATCTGCCATAATGTAGTATGAAAAAGACCGTGAGGACAAAGCGACGAAACGGTCGCAAACATCTTCAAAATTACAACATTATGCTGTCCGTGCGTTGGGGATTTCAAGAGTGTGCTTTATCAGGACTTATTACCAGGAAGCAGAACCAACTGATTCAAGTGTAAGTATACTGCTCGCAGTTAAATAAACGAAGCAATCCTTTAGGTTAAAACAGACAGAATTGGTAAATCATGAATGTGTTGTGATCCCACACGCCATTAACCATGTATAGTACCAGTTTATTTTATAATGTTGATAGTATCTCATATAGATATTTCAAACATTGTTTTTTTTTTATATGAATGTAATTTAAGGCAATTGGTGTAGCTTTAAGTAGTTTCATGTATAAAAGATTCTTCATGTGACATAATGCAAAATTAATATATGTAAGTAAGGTCTAGTGAAACAAATTCAAGTCCAAAAATTCTAAAAACTGAAAAACAACTGCTATCAGATAAGTTATAAAATTTTTATTATATAAAGAAAGTTGCAAAAGTAAGAATATCTCTTTCTTTCATATTATTATTGTGGTTGTTGTTGCATTTTGAAATTTTGAAAAGGAATTTTGAAATTTGAACTAAGAAAATATATATTTTCATTTTAATTTCAAAATTTACACAAATTATTTTAATTTTTAGCCTGCGACATTATTTTACCCCAAAAATACAAAAAAATGGCCGAGAATCGCTTAATAATAAATATGGAATACTCCCTCTCACATAAAAATCGAATTGCCTCCATGCCCACGTAGGGAACCGCTGAGCTAAATCGAAAAGTACGTGGATTCAATGTTTCTTTTTGCCTGTGTATATGCCTCAGAATATATTGGATAATTTCAATAATCATATAGTAATGGATTGAATGGACATATAAAGAAACAACGGAAAAAGCCTTTTTAAAGCTTTATGCCTACACTAGACACACAAAAAAATTTGTAAGCTAAATTTCTCGCTTACACTTCATTATTTTTAAGTGATTTGTTTTAGGTAGGATAGGTAAGGTCTTTATAGGTAACGATCTTTAACCGGGCTAGATTTTACTTTTTTTGATTCTGGTTGCAGTTGTATTAAATGAGGCTACTTTCACTATCGGAATCGGTTCCGAAAGTGAATGTAACTTTATAAAAACAAATTTTCAACTAAAATCTAAAAAGCATAAAGTATCCAGTTTAGAGATCAACCTCAACTATCTTATGCTAAAAATATCATTTAAAAATTTTAAAATGCAAGCGAGAAATTTTAAAAGAAGTCTCTCACAGGTTTAACATTAGCGTGCGTGTGCGAACGTGTAACTAATTTAGGCCCTTAAGATTCTACGCCAGAACCAAAAGTATAAAGCACACGTTACTCGAAGCAGTTACGCACGATCATTTGTTACTCTTAGCGAAGATGTAGTGTTGGATTTAATGATATTTTTTCGATAGCCTGTATATGCATAGCTTTCATAACCTCTTTACGAAATAAATGTGCACAGTGTTCAAACATTACGCTATAGGTTTATGAGAGGACTAATGTTAAAACTAAGCACCAGAGAGTCATAAAATCTGGGGTATCGTGTGAAAGCTTTTATAACGCTGAACTCAAAAATATAGTTCTTTTAATTTTAGGTAATATATTTTTCAGAGATATTGTCGAAAATGTAGTGCAAAAATATGCCCCCCAACCCCCCCCCCCCAAATCTATTTCCGAATCTTCTGTAACTAAAATTATGAAAAAATTAGAGGTAATGGGCGTTAATTTAATCCTTGCAGGAAAACTATAGCAATGACCCTACACTGTAAAAAAACGGACAAAAATACGGAAATTGTACTGTCAATTGAGACGCCAATACTATTTCGGTATTTTAACAGAAATTTCCTCCTAAATTACAGAACAATTTCCAATTTCTCTAGAATTTACGGGGGACATTTTCCGTTAAAATACAAGAATAGTACTGGCGTTTTGATTGCCAGTACAATTTCCGCGTTTTAGACCGTTTTTTCTTTTCCGTTTTTTTTAACAGTGTAGGTAATATAATTTTTGAAAAACGCGCATTTTTCCGTTATCTTCAAATGTCAAATTGCGAGCATTCAGCAAAGATGTTGTGGAGCGCTAGAGGTACCTATCGTAGCACAAGTATCAGAGCAGTTTTGATAATTATTTTCGAAAAAAATCATTGGTAGTTAGCCGAGATATTAACCCTTAAAGACATAGACGGTTTGGACATACATACTGACAGGAGCGGCGTACACTATATACCATCGGCTTTTAAAGCCTAGATAACAACTTTTAATGATATATTTTTGTAATGAAATGCCCAGTAGCACTATAAAAGTTGTAATATAATTGTTAAAAACATACTAATTTAATTAGATCTAATCACATAAATACTATGGGATTCGCGACTAGTTTGCATTGAATGGATAACTAGATACGCTTCCCGTATCTTTAAAGAATAATTAAAACCTATCTGAAAAAACGCGGCATGGACCAAGGCGGCGTTGCAACTTTGCGACCTCTTTCGAAGCTAGTTTAGCACAATACCAAGTTGAAACTCTGAGCAAGGGTTTTGTTTTAGCTACACTGTAAAAATAAAAGATTATTACTACTCTGAATTTAGATTTATGAAATGCCAAATGAAGTTTAAATATGTATTACTTTTATTGTGAGTACCAAATTAAGTTCATTATACAACAGATTAGGATAAGATTAAACAAAGAGTTATACAGAATAGCAATATTTGATATTATTTAGGCTTCATATCTCTGAACTTTTTTGGTATACTACCCATTCATACTTTTCTAGTATATACAGCTATAAGTTGTATTGCTCTAAGTTGCATTTTTTTTATAAAGTCTTATTATTCTTTTATTTATTCTTTTTTCTCTATTTATCTTTATATCGATTTTTTTTATTTTTATAATACACTATATAATTCACATATTTATTGTACGGAACTCTCTGAGCACGAGTAATACTCGCTCTTGACAGTTTCTTTTTTTCTTTTCATAAGTTAGTTTTGTTAAGCATTTATTATTCATATATTTTAATGATTTAAAGGAAGTGAAATCAATAAAATATCACTGTTATACATGACATAACTTTATACCAAATAACAAACACTTTAACGAAATACTTACTATTTAAGTATTTAATAATAGCGCTTTGTCACACAATGCATTCAACAGTAATATTGTTTTCTTCGGCTTACTTTCTGAACGGGGTATGAATAAGCAGAACGCCTTATCAAAAAGACACGTGGACAACATTCTTTCACATTTTTTCAACAGTAAACATAACAAGCATAATTTCGAACCAAGTTTCTCTAATAACGCATAAGATGTTCATATGGCAGAAAAATAGGATAGCCAAAAGTTAGTATATTCCATATTTTGGAATACATTAGAACCTCGATTATCCGAAGTAATTGGGACCGGCCATCTTTCAGAAAATCGAAATTTTCGGATAATCGAGAAAGCTTCAATTTTAAGATTAAGGAGAAATATATGTACTATTTCTTATTATGGTAACAAGTGCTTAATAAAAATTAAAAAATAGCAAAATAGAAACAAGAATAAATTACCAGAATTTTAATTTTGGAATTAAGTAAGTTTTACATATATCACAAGGGTTTGAAAAAATGTTTGTTTGTCGCTGTTTCGATTCTGCTGCTCCAGCCATGCTAAACCTTTTGTAAAACATTCAAAAGCTTTGGAATTACTAATTCGCTCGTTTTATTAGTTCCACTCCGCAGCTTACGGGAGTTTAAGTTAAGTTCAAAGGAACCCTAAGAAAGGGGATCGAAAATATTTATATAAACTCGTAGTTCGAAAAGAACCGCTTACATATAAAGAATATGATAGTTTTAAAAAAAAATCTTTCAAAGTGGATATTGTAGACAAGAAATGTGATAGTAAAAAAAAAAAAAAGCTTTTAAAAATGGATTTCGGTTAAAAGAGTTTCTACTGTAAAATGATTTAAAATAATGTGAAGAAATAGTTACTAAAATTGTTTTTTGTTGTTGTTGTTGTTGTTGTTGTTTGGATCAAAAATGATAACGACATCAAAAGACAAACCCCTCTCCCCCCAGAGATACTTACGATATCAAATGCCCGACCCCCTCCCCTCCTAAAATGATAACGTTAAATATATATAGCTTCTTACTTACCTATACAGAAAGTACATGAGTGATTTGGGAGATGAAACACTAATTAAAAATACATAATAATAAAGCGTTGTTCATAATTTATAAATAATCTATAGTCATACACTTTCCCAGTCAAAACCACACCAAAATTTCCTAAATTTATAAATAATTAATTTTTATATACTTTTCAATGCTAAAACTATTCTAAAATTTGAATATAAAATTATTTGTTATTTGAAATTCATAACTTTCATTAACGATTATTACTTAATGTGCAGTAGAATTTTTTTCTCGAATACCTGACAGTATAGTTTTTAATACCTTCTTAAATAGTTCTTCTTAAAGCTAAATTAATTACGTTAATTTTATGTACTTTATAGATTTTTATGTGCAAAAATTTCAGTGTTATCTATTAAACATTTTGAGTAACTCTTGCAATCAAAATATTTTATTACGAATAAATTATCGTAGATGTAGATAAATTTGCTGAAGTATTTTTTTTTCTACGAGATATTTTTAGATTATGACTATTATCATGAAGTTAAGAGAAACAATTTTCAAAATTGCTTTCATTAAAGAATGCTCTTTTTGGAATATTTATAAAATTTTCCAGAGGAGATAATATTAATTTAGGAAAAAAATGCAATCAGTATTTTATATGTTGGTCCTTCAAGGTCGTACGGGATACAAAAATGTACTTTCCTATTTATAAATATTTTTAATCTTTTTTTTTTCTTGAATTATTGACTATTTATATTCCAGCTCCATAAAGCAAAGATCCCATTGCAGCTGCAATGTTCAGGGCATCCTTTTGCTCTTGCTGAGATGAATTCTTGTTCCTCGAGTCCCAGTCTCATCTTTTATTCGCAGCCATGAGTATGCGATGTTCATCCTCTTTCCGCTCGTTCTTGTGGCTATTTCGGCCAAGTTTTATATCAATGCTGGACTCCAAATCAGGAGAAAATCCTGCTTTCGCATATTATAGAATATCCAGAGTTTATTTGGGGTTTCGCATCAGCAAATAAAATCCGTTCAAAACACAAGAATTTTTTCAAATAAATCTGTACCCAATGGGTAAAACTAAAATATTTAAAATAGGTGACCCTTAGAAATTGATAGAAGTGAGCGATCGAGACAGACAAACAACAGCTAAGAATCTGTCTCAATATGCAATAGAACCTCGATTATCCGAATTAACTGGGGCTGACCATCTTTCGGAAAAACGAAATTTTCGGATAATCAAGAATGCTTCAATTTTAAGATTAAGGAGAAATATATGCAATATTTCTTATTATGGTAACAAATGCTTAATAAAAATAAAGCAATAGCAAAAAAGAAACAAGAATAAATTACCTGAATTTTAATATTGATAATAAGTAATTTTTACATATATCACAAGGGTTTGAAGAAATGTTTTGTTTGTCGCAGTTTCGATTCTGCTGCTACAGCCATGCCAAACCTTTTGTAAAACATTCAAATGCTTTAGAATTGCTAATTTGATCGTTTTCTTCGTTCCACACCGCAGCTTACGGGAGATCAAGTTAAATTCAAAGGAACTCTAAGAAAGGGGATAGAAAATATTTATATGTACTCGTAGTTCGGAAAGAACTGCTTACACATAAAGAATAGGATAATTAAAAAAAAACTTTCAAAGTGGATTTTGTAGGCAAGGAATGTGATAGTAATAAAAGAAAAAGCCTTAAAAATGGATTTCTGTTAAAAGAGTTTCGGATAAAAGACGTTCTACTGTAAAATGATTTAAAATAATGTGACAGAATAGTTACAAAAATTTTTTTTTGTTTGGTTCAAAAGTGATAACGATCAAAAGACAACCCCACCCTCGCCTAGAGATATCTTACGATATCAATAGCCAGACCTTCTCTCTCTAAAATGATAACAATACATACAGTGGCGGTCAAAAGTTTCCTGCCAGCATAAAATTTTTGGTTAATTTGTAAGTATACCCATATGAAGATGAATCTGAAAGTGATACTTATGCACTTTATTGACATAATAGTTAGGAATATATTTATGGAATTAAAAAAAATATCAATAAATTTAAATGACAAAATTAATTGCAAAAGAAAACGCATGTTCTCAGAAGTTTCCGGCCACCTTGATAAGTTTGGGGGGGAAATGGTGTTATAAGAGAAAATGACAGCGATCAACAACATTTACAATCAGTATTTTGTCTTCGTACATTTAAGAATAAGTACTGTGGAACAGCGACGTGGTATCGATCAAACAACGGTCGAAAATCGTCTATGGTAAGATTTTTCCACGGCTCTTGCAAATTTTGGAAAAAATCTGCTGAATTGTAATATTTATAATACCGAACACGTTTTTATGTTTGTTCCAAAGATTTTCTATTGTTGTCTGATCGGATGATTGGGCTGTCTATTTCAAAAGCGGAATTTTTTCGTGCTAAAGCCACTGCTTGACGAACTTGCATGTATGATTTGGGTCGTTACCACGCTGAAACAAATAATTGCGACCATATTTTTCCCTCCAATAAGGCACAAATAATCTTGCAAGATACCTTTATACATTGCACCATTCATCTTGCAGCGAATTTCAACTAACGGACCGACACGTTTTCCAGAAAATGCTCCCCACAGCATAACGTGTCCTCCTCCATGCTACATTGTAGGAATAACTTATCCCGAATCTTATCTTTTGTTTTTAGGTCGTCGGACGTAGTGTCAGCAATCATTCCCAAAAAGGTTGAACTTTGATCTATCGGAAAACAGTATTTTTTTCCAGTTTACGTTTGACCAGTCTCTGTATTCCTTGTCAAACGCCAGTCAGGCCCTCTGATTTTTTTTACTTATGAAAGATTTCTTAACACCGACTCTTCCATAAAGTTCTACGTCACATAAGTATCTTGACACGGTAGACCGATTTATTTCAGCAATATTTTAACACCGTAAATCGAGGGGAATTGCAGCGTCATTTTTATGCGGGTCATCAACTGCTTATCTCCTTATAAATCTGCCCACACGAATAGTCGTTTTCCGGGGTCTCCCTGACCGTGGAAAGTCCTGAAGGCCATGGCCATCTTTGTATATTTTTTAAAATATCGTTTACAGTAAATTTTCCGATCGATAACTTTGCCGCAATCTCATGAGAGGTATGCCCCTTTAGCGACAAATAAATCACTCATTTACGAACAATAATTGTTGAACTTTTCATTTTTTAATTTCAAATACGTTATTCACGTTGATTAATTAACAAACATGGTCAAAAAAATACTTTGCCGATAGCAAAAATTAACGAAGGACGAATAGCCGGAAACTTTTGCACACGCGGAATTTGAATTCCTCTCCTTTGCATCAAATATCTCCAGTATCCATCAAATGATCACGTGGTCAGTGGTCATTTGCTTATCCCTAACATTTGGACCAATTGTGCTTCTTCTTCGCTGAAACGTTCTGGCAAACAAATCAAAGAAACTAACTGGCCGGAAACTTTTGACCGCCACTGTATGTATGGCTTCTTACTTACCTATACAGAAAGTATATGAGTGATTTGGGAGATGAAACACTAATTAAAAATGCATAATAATAAAGCGTTGTTCATAATTTATAAATAATCTATAGTCATACACTTTTCCAGTCAAAACCACACTAAAATTTCTTAAATTTATAAATGATTAATTTTTATAAGCTTTTCAATGCTAAAACTATCTTAAAATTGGAATATAAGGTTATTTGTTATTTGAAATTCAAAACTTTCATTAAAGATTATGACTTAATGTGCAGTAGAATTTTTTTCTCGAATACCTGACAGTATAGTTTTTAATACCTTCTTAAATAGTTCTTCTTAAAGCTAAATTAATTACGTTAATTTTATGTACTTTATAGATTTTTATGTGCAAAACTTTCAGTGTTATCTATTAAACATTTTGAGTAACTCTTGCAATAAAAATATTTTATTACGCATAAATTATCGTAGATGTAGATAAAATTGCTGAAGTACTTTTTTTTCTGCGAGATATTTTTAGATGTTGATTATTATCATGAAGTTAAGAGAACCAATTTTCAAAATTGCTTTCATTAAAGAATGTTCTTTTTGGAACATTTATAAAATTTTCCAGAGAAGATAATAGTATTAATTTAGGAAAAAAAAAATGAAATCAGGATTTTATATGTTGGTCCTTCAATATCGTACGTGATACAAAAATGTACTTTCGTATTTATAAATATTTTTAATCTTTTTTTTTTCTTGAATTATTGACTATTTATATTCGAGCTCCATACAGCAAAGATCCTGCTGTAGCTGCAATGTCCAGGGCATCCTTTTGCTCTTGCCTGAGATGAATTCTTGCTCCTCGAGTCCCGTTCTCATCTTTTTTTCGCAGCTATGAGTATGCGATGCTCATCCTCTTTCCGCTCGTTCTCGTGGCTATTTCGGCCAAGTTTTATATCAATGCTGGACTCCAAATCAGGAGCAAATCTTGCTTTCGCATCTTCTAGAATATCCAGAATTTATTTGGGGTTTCGCATCAGCAAATAAAATCAGTTTAAAACACGAGAATTTTTTTGAAATACATCTGTACCCAAGGGGTTAAACTAAAATATTTAAAATAGGTGACCCTTTGAAAGTGATAGAAGCGAGCGATCGAGACAGACAAACAACAGATAAGCAGCTGCCTCAATATACAATAGAGCCTCGATTATCCGAAGTAACTGGGACCGACCATCTTTCGGAAAATCGAAATTTTTGGATAATCGAGAATGCTTCAATTTTAAGATTAAGGCGAAATATATGAAATATTTCTTATTATGGTAACAAGCGCTTAATAAAAATAAAGCAATAGCAAAATAGAAAGAAGAATAAATTATCTTAATTTTAGTTTTGAAATAAAGTACATTTTTTACGTATATCACAAGGGCCACATGTTTTGTTTGTCGCAGTTTCAATTGCCTTTGTTTTCAAACTCTGTCACGGAGTATTTTAATATTATTAGTTCACCAAAATTTCTGCTGCTCCAGCCTTGCGAAACCTATTGAAAGTCATTCAAAAGCTTCCGAATTGCTATTTTTTTTTTTCTTCGTTCCATTCCGCAGCTTACGGGAGCTGAAGTTAAATTCAAAGGAGCTCTAAGAAAGGGGATCGAATCTGTTTATATGTACTCGTAGTTCGGAAAGATTGCACGCAAGGAATATGATAGTTTAAAAAAATGAAAAAAATATAATAATAAAAAGTTTTGAAAATGGATTGTTTACACAAAGAACGTTATAGTAAATAAAGGGCTTTAAAAATAGATTTCGGATAACCGAGAGTTTCGGTTAAAATAATTTCGAATAAAAGAGGTTTTACTGTACCTGCGTCGCTACTTGACGGTCTAGCATAATGAGAGGAATTTCCAAAGGCTCTCTCGCATTTACTTTAACTTCGATTGACTTGAAACTTTGGGAAGATATTCTAGACGTATTATAATATTTAAAAAATAATTTAAAAAACGATTTTTTTTCCAAACTCATGTAACCCCTTAACACGTTCACGCCAGCGCGGTGGGTCACACTCGACGGTCTCAGACCTGCAAAGTCTCCGGTTTTTTGGATACCAGTATTTTAATACAGAAAATGTTGTTTTATTTAATTAGAACAATTGGGCGATTTAAAGAAACAACATTTTCTCTAAAATAATAGCGGTGTGAAAAAAAAAAGCCGGAGACTTGACAACTCTGAGACAGTCAAGTGTGACCCACCGCGCCGGCGTGAACGTGTTAAAACAGGATTATAGAAGATCCTTTATTAGGAATATAATAGTAACTATTCATTTCATTTGGTTACATTTAATGTCTATAATGTATTTATGTATTGTAAATATTCTGTATATATGAAAAATATTAATATGTTTGCTAAACAGTATACAATGGGAGACCATACAACACATTTAAAATTTACATGACATTAAAATGCAGGACGTTAAAACATTGAAATGATATTAAAATTTCCCGACAGTTTCAACCAACATACTTGGTCTTTTTCAAGGGATACTACAGAAACACTGACAAAGGCTCACTCTCCAACACAATGTGGGAAGGAGGTGAAATGAAACGGAAATAGGGACAAAAGGGGGGAAAAGGCACAAGTAGCGCCATGCACCGACAAAAATCCAGGAAAAGAAAAGACAAAATTTTGAAAAGAGGGGGGGAGGGGGGTTAAATATGCTTCAAAGAATTGAACCAAATAATTGGAAAGTTAAAGGATAGGTTATCGCTACAAACATTACTGTGACGTGTAAAAATCTCAATTGATTCTCTAACTAAAGCAAGGAAGAAGTTAAATTGCCGGTAAATAATATTAGCATTGTCAAAATCAATACTTTTAACTTTATTTTCAGCGTAAAGCCTGGCAAGGGCAGTAGTTAACTTATTAAATTTAATGTCCCTCTTGTCCTCTTTCTATCTCTAAGAAACTTTACGCTTAGTCATATCTATATAATGCACTATTTGGTTATCGTTGAGAAGGATATGTATGTCGTATACACCTGAAAACTAGTCGGTAGGGAGGAGGGGGAATCTAATTTGGTTGAAAATAAAACGGAAAAGTTAGAAGGGGGTGGAAGTGATGAGATGGATATTAAATTTAAACAAGGATCTTTTTAAACATTCAAAAACCGTATATATATAGGGGAACTTCATGTAAACAAACTGGATTTGGGGGGGGGGGGGTGGTAGTCCGGCGAATAACGCTGTGCTTATTAATTATGCGGTGGATATAATTAAGGGGGAAGCCATGGTCCTTTCCAATACGAATAATATTATCAAGCTCCTCCTGTATATACTCCTCGGAACAGACTAGGTAAGCTCTATTAATAAAGGAATGGAAAATAGCCAATTTGTAATTTAGAGGGGAGGAAGCTTTAAAGGGTATAACGCTATCAATTTTCAATGGTTTTCGATAGACTTTACGCCTAAGGGTGTTATTATCCTTCACAAATAAAACATCAAGGAAAGGCAAACTGTCGCTATTTTCCCATTCTATGTTGAACTTAATATTATCATCAATACTTTTAATCTTTGTGAGAAAATCACAAAGAGCCCGCTGTCCAAAGTCACAAGTTATAAAAATGTCATCTACATAGCGTAACCATACGTTAGGTTTTGATTGGATACTGTTAAAAATCATTTTCTCCAATGATCGCATCTTGAACTCCGCTAGCAAGCCTGAAATTGGAGACCCCATGAGTGCACCGTTAACTTGCCTATAGAACTTCGTATTAAACATGAAAACGTTACTATGGATGATTAAGTTTAAACAAGATTTTAGAGAAAGTTTTACACTATTGTCCAACTGTTCCTGCGTATCAATTTCATCATTAATAGTTTGAATGACTTCTACAATATCGATAGATATAAAAACACAACATCTAAACTTGCAAGCATGGTATTGTGGTTTAGAGAAATATTTTGAACTTTATTAATGAAGTATTTCGTTGAGTTTACCGAATAAATTGAATGTGGTAATATTGACTTTAATAGTTGTACGAAAGCTTTTTCGATAAAGGATACAGGGCCCGTGCTTAAAATAAAGTTGTCAAAACTCTAGTATCAATATATGTTAGATACCTAGTGCAATTATAATGCAAAGAACCTTGCAAAGCATTGCATTTACTGAGAACATTATACTTTTTGGTAAGTCAAGGAAAAGTTTTCCCTACAGTTAAATATCATATTTAATCTCCTCACTGAGGATCCCGCGATTTCCAAGTGCAACATAAAAGCAGCAAAATGTGCGCAACCGACGATTTCCGCGAATTTCTTTTGATGATCTAATCCTTTATTTAAAAAATAACTCTTTTGCAAAAAATATTCAGACATTTTAAATCTAAAATATATGTAGATTTGAAATACGTAATAAAATAAATGCGCAATTATTAAACCTATTTTCATAAAAAAAAAAAAAAAAAAAAAATGCGCAGCGAGAGGGTTAATGCCGGTGCTGAAAAAAATCCAATCAAACAAATTATTTATTTTTCAAAGTAAAATGTTAAGAAGAACTGGTGCTGTTAATGAGAATGGTATCTGGAGATCATGATGTAGTTTCGAAATACATAAAAAGTACAATCAACGTGATATTTTTTAAGTTGTTAAATGTTGCAGAATTAGACGCCTTGAGTATATATTTCGAAATGATGATTTTAACGAAGTTAAAATGCTCACATTTACCAAAATTAATCGAGACAGGAAACGAGGAAGACCATTAACAAGGTGACTTAGTTGTATTCCAAATGCTTAAACATCGATCAAAAAAAAAAAAAAAAAAAAAAAAAAAAAAACTGAAGAAACATCGTAATGGATAGATCAAGTTGGCAAAAGCTGACTGAAAAGGCCTTGGTCTAGAGAAAACTGTAGTGCGCAAGAAGAAGAAAAATATGCTTAAAAATATACATCAGGTATATATCTAAACCATATACCAGAATAAATTAAGAATCATTCAAGACAGAATGGAGATGAAAGCATGTTTGAATCCTACATAGGGTAATTTGAACATTATTGTATGTTGCTAATACACAGTGACTCATTTAAATAAGTTTCAGTTTTGAATAATGAAATATAGAATAATAAGTTTTTTTATGTCTCATGAAAATATTTTTGTTTAATAGAAAGTTTTCACATCAACGTTCTCGTCTTTGTGCATTTGTAGACTTCTAGCGGTATGGTTTATTAATTTTTATTTTCATTTTCTTTTATATACAATAGAAGAAAGGATTATAATCGAAATTTTTTGACTGATTTACACGTTTTAGGGGTCAAAGATAAAAAAAAAATGCACGTTTTTACAAAATGATTGTCCGTCCGTGTGTCAGTGTAACTTGTTTATGTCATCGAAAATAGAATGAAGTTACGCATAGAATTGAAGCAAACATCATTTAAACATTTTTCATTAAGGCCATCATGTCTCAGTCGAAATTGAGGATATTCTTCCAGAAGGAGTAGCCGTGATAGCGATTTTTGTGTCATTTTCCTTATTGTATCTTCTGAAGTTTATTCATAGTATTTAACTTAACTTCATATATATATTTCTAATTATGGCCGTCAGATTCCAGTTGAAATTTAAGATATTTTTCGATATATTTAGCGATTTTTGTACTATTTTTCTTTCGTATCATCGGAAAGTGTACGAAGTTATGCATAGAATTTAACCAAGCTTGATATATACGTTTTTGGACGTCAGTTCCCAGTTGAAAATGACAATATTCTCTTGAAAGGGTGCATGTGATAGCGATTTTCCCGATTTTTTGCAGATTATAGGAAGAATTTATAAGTATTTTTCAATGAAATTTTTAATTTAGTTGTAATGTAATAGGCGAGTTTTGTATATATATATATTAGAAAATCTACCAGCAAGTAGCTCTGTGATAGTGAATTTTGTTTAATATTCGTCACGGGCGCGGTAGCTGTTGAAATAAAAATTGTATTAGCTCTCCTTATTTTCCAATCTAGGTTTAATTTGCATATTTGTAATAAGAAACATTTTCCCCTTTCTCGATGTATTACCAGTTTTTAGGGTTCCGTACTTAAAAAGTAAAAACAGAACCACTATCAGATCACTCATGTGTCTGTCTGTCCGTGTGCCACAACCATTTTACTCGCAAAATATGCGAACGTGGAAACTTCAATTTGACTGAAGGAATAAAGTCTATTGACTCACATATGTTTACAGATTATTAACCCTTCACAAATATATTTATGAAAAATGTAGGGAGGCTAATTAAGTTACTTGAAAAAAAAATCTTTGAATATCGAGTGAAAGCTTTTGTATCGCCGAACTCAAAAATATATTTATTTTAATTTCAGGTATCATATTTTCAGAGATATCGTCGAAAATGTAATACAAATATGCCTTTAATCCCCACCTTTATTTCTGAATCTACTGAAAGTAAAATTATGAAAAAAATAGGGGTAGTAGAAGTTAATTCGAACCATGCAGGAAAACTATAGCGATTAGCCTATGTCGCACAGTTTTTGAGAAAATAGCATTTTGCATTCATATATTTATTGTATGGAACTCACTGTGCGCGAGTAATGTTCGCACTCGATCGGTTATTTAGACTCCATTACGGATTTTTTCGTGCCCCCCCCCTCCCACCCACCCACCACAGTTTTAACCCTTCACTAAAAAAAAATTCTATTTTTATGAATGAAAAAAATTATTTATATGAAAAAAATTATTTGAAATCTATATATCGGTCTAAAAAATGAAAAAAATAGCAAAAGAAAAAATTTCAAATTTTCAGTTAAAATTTGATATTTTATGGCGTATACCCTATGTACACAATTAGGGTTTTAAAATATTATATTACTATATTTTACAACTAAGTGAGCTTAAATTATTTAATTTTATCTGCTTAACACTCTGAAACTTTTTTTGTATTAATATTTTTAAGTATTTAGTAAAAATAATGAAAGTAAATTTCACCTTAATAGCTGATCGATTTTTTTTTTTTTTCGAAGAACAAATTCTAATTTTTTGTCAAATGCAGCCAACTGACGTGGACAAAATAAGTGTTATTCCATTCTTTGGTTTGTTCTTGATCAGGGATAGAGATCATATTGGCCAAATTCATGGCACATAGTAAGAATTACAATGTTTTTAGGTATGTGCCAGATGTGGAACGTGGTGCAGCGAAGCGTTAAAATAACTATCAACAAAAAAAGTTGAAGTGTAACGAAAAAATACATTGAAAATATCGTTACTCATTTTTTGTTCTAAAATGCATAGTTAAAAACAAGAAAGAAAAAAATCATGCGTCAAGCATCGATTATGCAACACATTCAGAATAATGTAACAAAACTTTACCGATTAATAACTTGAAATACGATGTCTAATTGAACCACTTGGAAACGAATTAACGTATTTGATAACCCAATTTCAGCATTTACCATCTACAGTCGAAAATTCATCAGAATTCTTTGATCAGCCCTATATATGATACATATAGATTTGTATCTAAGCTACATGAATGCAAACATTTAGTTCACTTAGGAAATACATAAACAGTTAAAAAATTAGCTGTTTACGCTAATAAGGAGAATGGTGGATGAATTCTTTTGTGCAGCTCTGTATACGAGGTCCAGAATTTATAAACAACGAGTAACATGCAAAAAGTTAATGAAATTTAAAAGCGCATACCGAAATTGAAAACGCACTTTCAGCAATTATTACTCAAAGACGGTATTGAAACCTATTTTCTTCCTTTGTGTGTCCCTGTAAATAAACGATAAATGAAATGAACGCCCTATTCTACAGCAATCATCTTGTAATGGAATTCAGTGATTTATATACATTTTAATACATTTGAAATAGCTTAATGTCATTAAAATACACTGCAAACGACTTTTCGCTGTTGACCATACTGTAACGGAATATTTTGAGCGCCCCTGTAAATGAACTATTAATGCGACATTCTTCATATTGAATACCAAACATGCCATGGTAAACATCATTAACGTATATCAATTGCATGGAAATCCGAGTATGTTTACAGGAGTTCGAGCGTGAAAAGACGGACTGATGGACAGCATTCATAAACAAATACTAACTTTGTTCGAAAGTGTTAAAAAGTAAAGCACGTTTTTGCGCTCTGTCCTTCCTGAGTGACAGATGTATGTCTTCTTTTATGCTCTAACTTCAGTGAACTACTGTTAACTATATTTTAAAAGTGATTTGGATCAATAAAAATAGTTCTTAAAAAATTACGAAATTAAAATTTTTATACGGTACCCCGGTCCTATAAGTAATATTTATTAAAATTTTCCTTTTAAACTGACAAATAACACAAAAAAAGATCCGTTATTCTACGATTAAAATTGACCGAGTAATTGCTGTTTATAGTTGGAGCATATTTTTTGCTGCAAATTGGGGGTCAGTCACAATTTTAGTCGAAATATAATTTCGCCAGATATATTTAAAAAAATGGTTGAGAGTAAAATTAACATTTCAACATTAATTTGAAATCTTTAATCATTCTGACATATTAATGCAAAATATACAATTTGTGATAAATATTTAAGAAGAAAGAAAAAACTGAATTTTTGTTAAATAAAATGATGAAAATTAACAGCCCCAATTCGTTACAAAATTATACGTATTTTAAAATATTAGAGTACACTAGATTGCAAAAGTTGGGTTATGTCATGTTTTTTAGCTTTTTATAATTGATTCTTATTATTCTGTTCCGCAGAATCCGAAATTGACCTTCATTTTTTTACCATATTGTAAAGATTGTAAATTTTAAAGTTAAAAAAAGAAAAATTTGATACTATAAAATAGATGTGATTGTTCTGTTTTTAACTTCTGATGATTTATTTTAATGTATTTTTTACAGCTGAATCCGAAAATGATCTTCATTTTTAACCATCACATCAGGATTTTTCGCAAATTGCAAATTTCAAAGTTAAAAAGTTCAAAGTTAAAATTGATCCTCCTCCTTCATCTCATCGGACCACTCAGCTGTTTAAGTGTAAGAATCCCAGGATAAGCAAAAACATTGAATAAACAATTGAATAAAATAAAATAAAATAAATTAAAATAAAAAAAGTTTTACATCTGTTTCATAGTATTACATTTTCGCTATATTTCAACTTACACATTTACGATTTGCAAAAAAATTCTAACTTGATGGTTAAAAATAAAGGTCATTTTCAGAGTCGGTGCTAAAAAGTACGTAAAAATCAATTATCAAAAGTTAAAAAAAACCAGCCATCTCCTCTAGCTTATAGTATTCGATTTTTGTTATTCTTTAACTTTGACAATTTATGATTTGCGAAACATCCTGACATGATGGCAAATAATTAAGGCAATTTTCGGATTCAGTGCTAAAAATACATAAAAGTTAAAAAACCCAAACTTTGCAGTCTTGTCTTATCTAATCTAAAACTATTTCTTAAACTTCTTGGAGGTAATCTATCCGAAATATTTTGTGTTATCCTGTAAAATAAGTACAAATGGTAACCAACGAAAATCATAATAATATTAGATTGTCATTAGATTTGCGCCAATATGTAAAATGTTATCTCGATCGGATATTTGAAAGTGAGTCAATGTTCGAGTACAAATTTTGAACTGGAAAAACATACATACGATCGGTAAAGTAACATAAAAACTTATAAAAATAACATAATTTTTGTTAAAAGAAATCATAAGAAAAGAAACAGTCTCAAATCCTCACATAATAAAACATATGTTATTTTCGCCAATCTGAAACTTAATAAAAGTTAACTTAATCGTAACACTTGTACGATATTTTTTAAAGCACAGATACACATGAAATAAGATTTTCGAATACTTTAAGCACTTGGTATATGACCCCTTAAAGCCTAGCAGAATAATTCAGACAACTTGTCTAAATTATTAAAATTAAACTTTAATCGCATATGTAATCCGTAAAATATAACAAAAAACAGTTATTATGATGAAGTTGTCAATTAAGTCTCTTATGCTTCGTTTTCCCAAATCAAAACGATAAACTTTATTCTAGTTTGATACAATCAGATATTTTTCTGCAAAATCTAAAATCGACATCATTTTCACCTTCTCATAATTTACAGATGTATTTCTCATATCCGTATTTAACATGTTTAAAAAAATGGTATTTTAATTTGATCTTTTTAAATTCATTTTAACTCAAAACTTGAAATCATGATTGTCAACAACATATTTGCATGTGAATAGTTGCACTCTTAACATCAGATACAAATCTCAACACCGAAGAGTAAAAATTGTCGTAATTTAAGGTGTGTCCCAACGAATTAAAGCCACCTTAATTCTGTGCCGTAACTGGACACGAAACAAAGAAATAATAACGAAACAAATATATTAAGAAAGTTCATATACAAATACATATTTACAAGGAGTAACTCACTCCCTGCCCCATCTGGGCAGGAGAAAAAGATGAATGTGTAAAAAAAGAGGGTAAAAAGTGTCCCGCCGAAATAAAGCCACTGTCAATATTAGTATTTGTTGGTAACTACCAACATTCGAGCTGTTGCAGTTCAACATGTCTATGATGTCAGGAAGTTGTCAAATACTTGTTCTGAGCCAGTCGAACATTGTGCAGACTTTAGAAGGCTGTATTTTCTATTTCTCCTGCAGTATTGGAATGGGAATGAAAACCCACCTATCCAAGTTCGAGGAAGGACAAATAACTTTTAAGGAAAAGGGTCTTTCACAATAACCAATATCTAAGCAAATCAAACTATCTAAAACCATAACAAACAATTTTGTAAATCAGGGCAATACGTACGGGTATATAAAAAAGAGGTTTACATGCAGAAAAATGACTTCCAGACAGGAAAGAGAAGTTCTGCGTCGTATTCACGAGGTGGTATTTCCCTAAAACAGTTGGCAAAAGAAGATAACATCCCTGTGACAAAATCAACCCTGAAACGAATTGAAAAACATATCGGCATCTTGCGACACAAGAAAAGGAAACAGCCGCCCATGTTGAAAGTTATCCACATGCAATGGAGAGTCGATTAGGCCAAATATCATCCAACCTGGAAGGACCAGTGGCATCGTGCTGTAGTTTCAGATGAGATAAAAATTAATTTGGATGGGCCAGACGTCCTTGCTTTCTATTGGTATGACATGAGGAAAGAAGAGAAAAATTTCTCCAAAAGACAGCAAGGTGAAGGCTCATTAACGGTGTGGGGAGGCTTCGGTTATGGAGGTAAACATAACCTGGCTTTTCTGTCCGGCCGCATGAAGGCTACCGATTACCAAGAAATGCTAGAAAACCATTTACTGCCATTTGCAAAGAGACTTTGTAGACTAAGTTGGATTTTCCAGCCGGACAAGACCTCCATTTACGTTCAAAAATCCGCCTGGTAATGGTTTTTGGATAATCGGGTGCATGTCATGGAATAATCTGTCCTGTTTCCCTGATCTCAATCCCCAAGAAAATGTCTGAGGTATCTTCAGTAGGGCTGTATATGCCAATAGTAGACAGTTTCAGTCTGTGACAAAATTGAAGGTCGTCATCATTGAAGCGTGGAAAATTATTGATGCTACTGTCTTCCAAGGATTGGTAAATGGTATGCCACATCGTATATTCCGCGTCATATATAACCATGGCGGATATATTGTCTATTAACAGTAGTGGCTTTATTTCAGTGGGACACTTTTCCCCTCTTTTTTTTACAAAGCCATTTTTTTCCGCGTATATTCCGCGTCATATATAACCATGGCGGATATATTGTCTATTAACAGTAGTGGCTTTATTTCAGCGGGGCACATTTCCCCTCTTTTTTTTACAAAGCCATTTTTTTTTCCTGCCCAGGTAAGGCAGGGAGAGAGTTACTACTTGTAAATATGTATTTGTATATATACTTTCTTAATATATTTGTTTCGTTCTTATTGGGGTTTTTTTCGTGTCCAATTACAGCACACAATCACGGTGGCTTTATTTCGGTGGGACAAATCTTATGTCTTTTAGACGCATTTGTGTTAAAATGTTTAGTATTATCTAAGAGATTGATCGTTTTCTATTAAATATTAACGTCATTTTCACATACTTAAGCACTTTGGCTAGTGTCTGTCTCTAAATTAGTATCAGCACTCATGCAGAAGAAACAATATGAAAACTGTATAAGGAAAAATACGTTTTTCAAAAGCTGTACGTCATTTTCCATTCAAAATATTTTGGTGCAATATATCCTTGATGGTATTTTGCGCCACTTAACCCTTTACAACGAAATTTAAATCTTAGAAAAAACAGAAAAAATATTTTTTTTTAAATCTTTATCAAAAAATAACATGAATAAAAAAATAACATGAATAAATAAACCTCATTATTCTCTCAATTCTGCAAAAACGAAAACTATCTAATTACGATACGTTTGAAGAAATTTCATAAAATATTTTTTAAATTAAAATATTAAAGTGGGGATATTAAAAAAGGCTAGTGCGAGCACATATACAAACGAACAGCTTCCAATTATAAAAAAAATATATATGTAAATTTGGTTCAGTAAAAAGCTCAGCGCAGATTATTAAAAAACAGCCTTGTGTTTTAAATATACAGATTATATAATATTATATAAAAAAATAAATTAAGCAAATTTTATTATTTTAATAAAATTATAGTAGAATGTCTTAAAGAATAGTAGTAAACTTTTATTAGTCAAGAGAATTTTGGACAAAAACATGGGAACCTGATATTATTTTAAACCTCAAATTATTGCCAAGATCCTCACTGTCTGCTTGTATAACTCGACGAAGCGAATTCATCCAGGCCATAATCATCAAGTTCTTTAATATATGTCACTATGTTTTGAACAAAGGTTTCCAAACTGAGCATGCACATTGTATGTCACTTCTCTTCTATAAAAACACTATAAATTTTTGTAAAACTTTATCAGACAGTGATTTCGATTACATTATTTAAAAAAAAAGTTTTTTCATCTGTGAAAAATTTCAAAGCAGCTGGGTACTTGTACAAAACATATTAACAAAACGTACAAAACATAATGATGTACTTTTACAAAACATATTTTAGTTTTAAGAATTAAAAAACACGCTTTTTAGGGTTCCGTACTTAAAAGTAAAAAAAGGAACCATTATAAGATTATACTCCTGTGTCTGTCTGTCCGTCTGTCACAGCCATTTTACTCGTAAACTATGGAGAGGGGAAAGTTCAAATTGGGGAAGTAATAATTACTATTGACCCATATATTTAGAGATTATTAAGCATTCTCAAATATATTTAGGAAAAATGTAGAGGGGCTAATTGCGTTACTTGAAAAAAGAATCTTTTCTTTATATATCGTGTGAAAGCTTTCGTAACACTGAACTCAAAAATACATTTCTTTTAATTTTAAGTATTATATTTTCCGTGATATAGACGAAAATGTAGTGCAAAAATATGTCCCCCCCCCCCCCATTTATTTCCGAATTTAAAGAAACTAAAATTCTGAAAAAATTAGAGATAGTAGACCTAACTTAAACCTTGCAGGAAAATTATAGCGATTACACCGGGTCACATAGTTTTTGAGAAAAACGCACTTTTCCGTTACACACAAATTTCGATTTGCAGTCATTGGGCAAAGGTGCTGAGGAGCGCTTGAGGTACCTATTGTAGCAGAAGTATAAAAGCATTGTTGATAATGATTTCCGAAAAAAATCGTCGTTAATTAGACGAGATGTTAACCTTTAAAGACACGCACGGTTTGGACATACATAATGACAGGGGTGGCGTATCCTATGTATCATCGGCTTTTAAAGCCCTGATATTAACTTTTAAGGATATATTTATGTAATGCAATTCGCAGTAGCGGTATGAAAGCATAAAAAGTAAAATTGTTAAAAACAGACTAATTTAATTAGAATTAATCACATAAATACTTTGGGATTCGCGGCTAGTTTGTATTGAGTGGGTCTCTCAATATGTCTTCCGTGTCTTTAAAAATTAATTAAAAACCTATCTGGAAAAACGCGGCCCGGACAAAGGCGGCGTTGAAACTTTGTGACCTCCTTTCGATGCGCTCTTAGCACAGTGCCAGGCGTAAACTCTGAACAAGTGTTTTGATTTAGCTAGACTTAAAAAAAAAGATTATTAATACACTGAATTTAGTTTTATGAAATGCCAAATTAAATTTAACCTCTTGCGCTCGATGACGTACGCAGAATACGTCATGCTGTTTTGGCCATTTCTGGCAATGATATGTGTCTGATTGTTTAATTAGATATTCCGAATTCTAACCAGAAAGTTTTAACTTTTATTTTTTCTTTACAAGATGATAGATTTTCCATAAATAAAGGAAAAGAAAATTACCAATTCAATTTTTGTGGTGTGCATTCAAAATTTCTAAAAAAAAAAAAAAAAAAAAAATCTGCCGTATGCGGCAACTCAGGTGGCTAGTAACACACATCCGCTAACAGCAACAGTGCGCAAGGGGTTAAATATGAACTACTTTTATTGCCAGTGTCGAATTAAGTTTATTATAGACAAATTAGAATAAGCTAAAGAAAAAGAGTTATACAGAATAGCAATACTTGTTATTATTTAGTCTTCATATCTCTTTAAACATTTATGGTATATCCATTCATATTTTTTTAGTATATACAGCTATACATAACCCTACGTTGTATAGTATTTTACAAAATATTATTATTCTTTTAGCAACGATTATTTTAATAATACAGTTAATAATTCATATATTTATTGTACGGAACCATCTGAGCGCGAGCAATACTCGCACTTGACCGTTTATTTATAAAATGACGTCATTTACATCCGTTAAAGCATTCTACTTTTATGATCCAGTCTTAAACCAAATCTATATAGAGCTCCTAAAATTCTTACATTTTGTAGTCAGTCCTACATCTATAGAAAAGTATTCAAATGACGTCATTATAGCAGAATAATACACAAACACAACAAAAAGCAATGTCGTCATTCAAGGAGGTCGAGAAAAAATCGGATTTTTAATGTTACATATGCCTTCACTTCTTTTTACTTATAATAGCTCCATGTTTTATCAGAAATCATTTTTTCTAAATTCGGAAAATTGTATTACACACGGATAAATAAAATTGTATTCTTTCAGATTTCTGATAGGAAATAAGTAATTGTGAAGGAAAGTCACACAATTATAAAATACGTTTTCGTAAAGAGAAAGTGTTATATTATTTGTAAAATATTTTCGCTATAAACTAAGAAACATTTAATTGATGATTAGAAAGGAAGTAAAACCATATTCACCGTATTTTATAACAGAAGGTATTTTTGACATAGCATGTATTTTAATTTCAATTTTTATGAGGCAGTGGCAACAAAATATGCAGTAATCTACTATTTTCCCTTTACTTTTAATAGAAATGGAGTACTTCTGTTGCCACAATTACAAATTACTAAAAACTATAAAAAAATTTATATCTCAAAAATAAATTGAGATACAGCTTTTAAACAAATTGCATTTAAAAGTACATTTTTTTCCCTTTAACGACGGTATAAAAACTGAAAATGTGCGATGTGTAGAAGTTTAAAAATTTTCAGTAACGAAAATTGCAAAATGAAAATTCATTTAAAATTTGAAAGTGTTCCCATTCGCATAATGACGTATGCGTTACGCACAGATATGTTTGTCCTTCATAATATAGATAGATAGATAGTAAATATTATCTCCGCCAAAAGATACAGTGATTCACTAACTTTCAAAGTTCTATTTCTTTAAATTTGAAATTTGCTAAATTTTTTAATGAAAAACGGTTGATTGGTTTAACTAAATTAAACAAATTAAAAGTATGTCCATTATTATTACAGAGTGTAGTATTACATAAAGAATATATACTTTAGTTAACATCCTTTTGGCGGTGTTTTGGCCGTTGAATGAATGACATCTGTTGTAAACGAGTTATAGATAATACCAACTCTATTTTTTTTTTTAGAATTTGACTATTTTTTATTCGGAGTTAAACTTTTTATTGTCAAAACTATTTAAAATAGATAAAAATAATTTGTTAAATTCGAACTTTTTAGAAAACATTACGCAATGAAAAAAAAAATGAAAATAAATAAATGTTCTAAGTGAAGAGAATAACAATAGGAAAGGAAAATACATAAAATTTAGCGTTGTATTTGCAATAAGTTTTACCTCAATAAAAACGGAAATTTGGTATTAGGCTTGAACACTAAATTTAGTTTGGCATGACGGGAGACTTGCTCGAATCGAAATTAAACTCAGATATCGATTATCCATTACCACAGTAACAGGCATTTATCCGGGTATTGATTTCAGGATTTGCGAGTATCAATTCCGATCGAGAAATCGGGATTATTATGAGACATTATTACGATAAACGATTTTTTTTTTCTTTTTTTTTGCTTTTATTTCACGTTGAATTAAAACAATGTCACTGTTAATCAACTTCTAATCAAATTAATTTTCAAATTAATTTAGCACAAATAGGTCCAATAGTAATGTAATTAAGTCACAGATGATAAATAAATAATTTATAATAGACAATATTTTAATTGAAGTAAAAAATTATACTTCTCTTCATCTAAACATGAAATTTAAGATATTATAATACGCAGTTGTAGTTTATTAAACGCCCTCCTTCGCCCCGCAATTCATTTTTCTTTCTTTCTTTCTTTTCTTTTCGTTTTTTTTTTTTGGGGGGGGGGGAGGGGCACACACATTAGAAGGATATTTTGGCAATAAACTCAACTTTAATAGAATCAAAATCTGTTGTTTTAAAATGAAATAGCGTATTTAAATTTATTAAAACTGGCCAGTCTACAAGAACAAGAACCGATTCCCAACGAATCGGTCCTATTCGGAGTCGGTACATTTCGGACCGATTCCGAGGAACCGGTTCTTTTCGGAGTCGTTACATTCCGGACCAACTCCGAAGAATCGGTTCTTTTTGTTAGGCGTTGCATTTCAGACGACTCCGAGGAATCGGTCCTTTTCGGAGTCGGTAGAATTCGGAACGATTTCGAGTATTCGTTTCTTTTTTTTGATTCGTTACATTACGGACCGATTCCGAGGATTTGTTCTTTTCCGGCATCGTTCTGAAAAGGACCGATTTCGAGGATTTGTTCCTTTTCAGAATCGTTCCGAAAAGGACCGATTCATTTTTACAGACTGAAATCGTTCCTCAACAAATGACACATCTCTAATATTGGCTGCATTAATACCAAAGTTCGAATTTATTTTTAAAATAACAAACCCCAAATTCAATAAATAAAATTTCCTAATTTATTTAAAAACCAACGTACAAAAATAATTCTTTTTCATTTAGTAAAGTAGAAATTTTCTCATTCATTTAAGCTCATTCGCAATTTATTTTTAGAGTATTAAAAAATATTTGCATGTAAAATATATTCCGAACGTACACATTTAAAAAATATATAGTAGTTCAATCAACTGAAAAAAAGCGATTATATTCAAAAAAAGCAAATATTTCTTCTCGAATTTAATTAAAACTATTATATTCATGTTTTACATCTAGCAAACAAATTATGTTTTATTAAAAATATGTCTAATAAGTAATAATTTTTATCATCTATTATTCTATAAGTGTTAAAACATCAACCATTATTTCATAACGACGTCCCTGTAATTAAGGGCAGTCGGATTCCCTATACCTGCCATGTTAAATTAATGCACCTTTTCTCATAAACTACTTAAGATATGGACTTGGAATTTTTTTAGGCATAAAGTACAATTCTTAATAACCTGAAGTTAAATTTATAATTAAATAAAACTTAAACATTTTTTTAAATAATCTGAACTAGAAGCCACATTCAAATTTCTAAAACATGCAATTTTTTTCAAAAATAATGATAATAATAAAAAAAGTTTTTGTTTAATAAGTTTAAGCAATTCACCTCAGATTAAACAGGGATATGTATAGAATGTTCAAGAAAAATTTCAAACCATAATATACAATAGTTTTTTCAGAAAGGTACATCGAAGTTAAAAAAATAACATTTTGCGAAAATCAAGTTTAAAGCAAATAAACGCACTTGTAGTAAAGTAGATAAACAAACAGAATTACTAAAAATTTTCCAACTTCTGGTTGCCGTAGAAACAAAAGTAATATATCAGTAGAAAGAGGAGAAATGGTAGATTCAAAATATTGAAAATTCGAAAATTCGAAATATTTTAGGTTTTGACCTTCCAACTGCCCTTAATTTCCGAGCTCTCTGAACAGGAAATTTAAAAATCTTTACTAATCCCTCATTTGCAAGAAACCTATATCTTCATTTTAAACTCGTCCTTTTCCAAGCTCTCGCTAGCAGAGTGGTTAGGATGCTCGATTCGTAGAGCGCGGTCCCATGTTCAACACCATGGGCATCCGCGGATGAACAAGAGAAGTATTTTTTTTATCTTCTTTTTACATATTACGGAAATTTTCTGCTCTAGAACAGAAAAAAGAATGGAAATTTCTTCAATTGGCAGTTATATTCTTTCTTGTCACAGAGAAAAAGAAACAGACATTCTTCAATTCTCGGATATATACCGGTACCAGTGCTGCCAGAAATATTTCCGTGAATTGAAGAAAGTATTACTGAGAGTGTATCTGTAGAAAAAACGGCAAGTGATATCACTGCCAGGATTTGTAAATAATAATTAAAACAAGATCTCTTTTAATCTTTTGAATTGTGATAATAATTACTATGCACTTTAATATAACGAGAAAAAAAAAGTCATTTTCAAGCTTTTGACAATACTTACCGAATGAAAAAGAAATTCTTTTGAATATAAATGAAGTGTGGTAATCATGATACATTATGTTCGAATAAAATCTTGACACGTCATTAACAAGATTTTACGAATCTTTGTTAAATCAAGAACTGCTCTCTTCCTTTGAACTTAATGTGACAATTACGATTGTATACGTTATGGGGATTAAGACGTCAGCGATAACTAAGAAGATGGAAATGCGGGCTATCTATGTATCTATATTATAAAGGACAAAGTATCTATGCGTAATGTACGTCATTTTGCGAATGGCAACACTTGACGATGGAATCTAGGTTCTCTAATTTTTTGTCTACTCCCCTTTTTTAAACTTCTAAATATCGCACATTTTTAATTTCTACACTGTCGTGTAGGGAAAACAATGTACTTTCAAATGCAATTTGTTTGAAAACTGTATCTCAGTTTACTCATTTTCTATGGCTTTTTAAATAAGTTTCAAGTAAGATTTCTTTTAAACCTATCTGTATCGCGTGCAGGCTATATTATGGAAGAATACTAATCCATTATCACTTAAAGCAATATAAATAGTTTCAATAATAAAAAAGTCTCCAACTAATACTCCGCAACAAAATTATAAGATGATGCAAACTAGTTCCTTTAAAGCCCATATCACGTTCTAATAACATCAGAGGAACCACTGATGACGGTCGTACAATGACTGAAAACGGTTTGGAATTTTAATGATTTTTAATGTATTTTTAAGATATTTATAGCCTATTTTAAATAATTTTATAATATAGGTATGTATCTGAAAATAATTTTAATACATTTATTTGTGCTTTTTTATATGAATTTTAATTATTTACTCAAGGTTAATATAGCACTAAAATTTTAACACTATAAATTTTAATATTTTTTAAGATAAAAAATTACAATTTGAGTTTCAAAATAAATTTGCAATAACAATTTAAAAAATATATATTCTCATCGTGAAAATGTTGAGATATTGTCTTTGGTACATTTAAAAAAAATTAATGGAAACAGTACCTTGAAATCTTGTGTGATGATACAAAAGTACTTGATTTTATATACTGAATCTATTTTAATCTCTTCTCAAAATAATTAAAAAATGATAAATTTCATTTATCAGAAATCTGCATATTTTTGCCATGCATATTCCCCCATTTATAAAAATATCGTAAGGGTAAGGTTTAAAGATTAAAAAAATAGGTTTCAAAGTTGCAGTAACACTTACTCTATCATATTTTTAAATTACAGTGATGTAGTTACAACAGTTTTTGCACAAAGTATACCATTACATGAAATAAATCGCATTTTGAGAAAAATGCAGAACACATTTGTCCCTTTAAATGGGATTTTAATGCTTGTTTACATTTTTAAGCTTGTAATAATCAACGTTAGAGAGTTAAAACGTACATAAATTATATCTATTTGTAATCTGCAGAACTTGCTTTATTTTTTAAGCCATAATTTGAAAAATCGATTTTGTGAGGGTATTTGACGTTCCAGTTCTCTTAAAATAACACCAAGCAAAGACACTGCCAAGTTTTAGACAGGACAATATCAAATCAAGAAATGTGGGTCTCTTTTGAATTTACATGAAATGTAGTAACCTGACGGTTACTCAATTTTAATATTTGTTGTAATGAGGCCAAGATAAGATAACATCACCTCAAGGACTGTGATTCTTCTTTTGTACTTAAGCAAAGTGTGTAAATACCAAAAGTATGTGTCGAAATTAATTATCGAGAGGTAATTAATAGACTTTTGTCAACAATTATTAGACCAAGAATAGCTCTTTTTTGAAATTAATGTCACAATTATTATTGTATTTTTTCAAATAATACTGAGCAAAGTTGTTGTCAAGTTTCAGCCGATCAATATCTACGCAAGAAGTGTCTTCTTTTTACCTTGCATATAATGGGAAAATCATCGATTATATGTTGCAACAACGAAACTTCCAATAGAAGTTAATAGATTTTGTCAATACTTATTAGACCAAGAACAGCTCTCTCTTGAAATTAATGCCACAATTATGATTTTACTCTTTCAAATAATACTAAGCAAAGTCATTGTCAAGTTTCAGCCCATCAATATCTATGCAAGAAGTGTCTTGTTTTTACCTTGTATATAATGGGAAAATCATTGAATATATGTTGCAACAACGAAACTGCCAATATCTCTTGTAATGAGGCCAAGATAACATAACATCACCTCAAGGACTGTGGGTCTTCTTTTGTACTTAAGCAAAGTGTGGAAATACCAAAAGAATGTGTCGAAATTAATTATCAAGAAGTAATTAATAGACTTTTGACAACAATTATTAGACCAAGAATAGTTCTTTCTTGAAATTAATGTCACAATTGTTATTGTACACTTTCAAATCATACTAAGCAAAGTCATTGTCGTGTTTTAGCCCATCAATATCTAAGCAAGAAGTGTCTTCTTTTCACCTTGCATATAATGGGAAAATCATTGGATATATGTTGCAACAACGAAATTTTCAATAGAAGTTAATAGACTTTTGTCAACAATTATTAGACCAAGAACAGCTCTTTCTTGAAATTAATGTCACAAGTATGATTGTACTCTTTCAAATAATACTAAGCAAAGTCATTGTCAAGTTTTAGCCCATCAATATCTACGCAAGAAGTGTCTTCTTTTAGGTAGCTTTCATTACAAAAAGCTAACTAATGCAGCCGTTCGGAGGAAAGCGATTTCAAAGAATTTTGGCATATTTTCACCGATCATGACCCCCATACCCCGAAACCACCCTCCGTTCAAATGTTGATATATATATACATATATATATATCCATATATATATATTTATTTATATATATATATCTGATCTTTGCCACACTGTAACTCTCGTATTTATGAACCGATTTGGATAAAACTTCGTGTATACATAGTACATACCAATGTCTCGACCGAGTTCGTTGGCCAGCTTCATCCGCCATCTTGTTTCAAAATGGCGGCCATTTAATTTTTTTATAGTTTAAAATTGGAAATGTTGTACCAAAAAATTTAAAATTAAAAAATATTGTTTTCTTATGTATTTGACTTTGATACAAAGATTCCGGAGCAGTTTTTATTTCGTTTATATCTTAAAAAATGGCTGAGTTATAGCACTTTGAATTTCTAGCGTGGCTGACATTTTGAAACGACCTGATTTTTGTCACGCGATAACAGGTGTATTTATGAACCGATTTGGATGTACCTTGGTGTATACACAGTACATACCAGTGTCTCGACCGACTTCGTTGGTCAGCTTCATCCGCCATTTGTTTCAAAATGGCGGCAATTTAATTTTTTTTTAATTTAAAATTTGAGATGTGGTACCAAAAAATTGAAAATTAAAAATATTTTTTACTTATGTGTTTGACCTTGATACAAAGATTCCGGAGCAGTTTTTATTTCGTTTATATCTTTAAAAATGGCTGAGTTCTAGCACTTTGAATTCCTAGCGTGGCTGACATTTTGACATTCCCTGATTTTTGTCACGCGATAGCAGGCGTATTTATGAACCGATTTGTATGTACCTTGATGTATACATAGTACGTACCAATGCCTCGACCTAGTTTGTTTGCCAGCTTCATCCGCCATCTTGTTTCAAAATGGCGGCCATTTAAAAAAATTTTTAAATTAAAATTTTAAAATGAGGTACCAAGAAATTGGAAATGAAAAGAATTTTTTTCTGTATGTATTTGACCTTAATACAAAGATTCCAGAACAGTTTTTGTTTCGTCTATATCTTAAAAAATGGCTGAGTTATAGCATTTTGAATTTCTATTGTAGCTAACATTTTGAAACGATCTGATTTTTGTCACGCGCTAACAGGCGTATTTATGAACCGATTTGGGTGTAACTTCGTGTGTACATAGTACAAACCAATGTCTAGACCGAGTTCGTTGGCCAGCTACATTCGCCATCTTGTTTCAAAAGGACAGACATTTAAAAAAATTTTAAATTTAAAATTTAAAATGAGGTATCAAAAAATTGGAAAATGAAAAAGATTTTTTTTTACGTGTTTGACCTTGATACAAAGATTTCGGAGCAGTTTTTGTTTCGTTTATATCTTAAAAAATGGTTGAATTATAGCACTTTGAATATCTAGCATGGCTGACCTTTTGAAACGATCTGATATTTGTCACGCGATAACACGTGTATTTGTTAACCTATTTCGATGTAAGAAGGCATGTGGATAGCATATAGCAATGTCTTGCCCATGTTCGCTGGCCAGCTTTATCAGCCATCTTGTTTCAAAATGGCAACCAGTAAATTAAAATTATAGATATTTAAAGTAAGATGCAAAAAAAATTAGAAATTGAAAAAAGGTTTCTTTTTCAAGTATTCGACCTTGATATAAGGATTCCGAAGCATTTTTTGCTTTGTCTTTATCTTAAAAAATGGCTCAGATATAGCAGTTTGAATTTCTAATGTGGGTGACATTTTGAAAAATCTGATTTTTTGCCTGCGACAGCACTCGTATATATCAACCGATTCCGATGTGAGTGAGCATGTGCACAGGAATTACTAAGGTCTCGACCAAGTTCACTGGTTAGCCTCATCCACCATGTTGTCTTAAAATGGTAGGCACTTCAAGATATCGCCGAATTTGGCAACCAAATATAAGTTACTTTAAATAAAAGTAGCTTGGATAAAGCTGACTAATTTCGCGAAATTCTCATTCATAATGATTTAGTATTAATAAAAATTAGTATTGAATCTCCAATAATCGGTTTCCACTAAATTGAGCTTTGTGTGTTTGAATAATATAAGCTGGCTTTTTAAAAATAAGGAACATGAAAGCTACCTCTTCCTCCCGGCACTGGCCGGAAGGACTTTTTACCATGCATATAATGGTAAAATCCTTGAAAATATGTTGCAACAACGGGACTTCCAATAGAAGTTAATACACTTTTGTCAACACTTATTAAAACAAGAACAGCTCTTTCTTGAAATTAATGCCACAATTATGATTTTACTCTTTCAAATAATAGTAAGCAAAGTCATTGTCATGTTTTAGCCCATCAATATCTACGCAAGAAGTGTCTTCTCTTTACCTTGCATATAATGGGAAAATCATTGAATATATGTCGCAACAGCGAATTTGCCAATAGAAGTTACTAATCGGATTTTTGACTATCTCCTTATACTCAAGTACAAGAGCCTTTCTTTTTAACTTAAAAAAAAATTATCAGCACTTGTTTGGAATTTTGTAATAGTGTGAGTTGAAATGACGTATTGAGAAGTATTTAAAAAAGGCTTTTGACAATCAATGTTAAATCAAGAATTGCTGTTTTTTTAGGATTATTTTGGAAATTGTGATTGCATATGGTAAAAGGGCACAGTATCTTTAAAATGGTCAATATATCTATTTTTTTTACTGGCTCAAAGTATAACTATATCTTTTAAAAATATACTGGTGAAATTTAAAGGCGTACCTTTAATAATAAAGAAATTATTAAAGATTTCATGTACGATGACATAATTTAAAAGGACACCAAACACAGTCTGTGATCCTGGTGAATTTAGATTACTGAAGAACAAACCCAGGGATATAAAGGATTATTTTATTTCCTCCATGTCGAAAAGATATGGTATGATTTAACCGTAGCTGTTTGAGTTCTTTACATCGTGCTTTCATTCGTTGCCTTTTGCTCGTTTTCTTTCTTTTTTTTTTTTTTTTTTTCTTATGAAACATCCTTACTGTAAACAAAGTTTTTTCTGCGTTTCTCAACAGACAAAAAATTAGGTTTGTTCGGAGACAAACATATACTTAAAAAAGTCCTTCCGGCCAGTGCCGTGAGGAAGAGGTAGCTTTCATATTCCTTATTTTAAAAAAGCCAACTTAAATCACTCAAACACACGAAGCTCAATTTGGTGGAAACCGAATATAGGAAATTCAATACTAATTTTTATCAATATAATGAATGAGAATTTCGCGAAATTAGTCAGCTTTATCCAAGCTGCTTTTCTTTAAAGAAACTTATATTCGGCTGCCAAATTCGGCGATTTCTTAAAGTGCCTGCCATTTTAAGACAACATGGTGGATGAGGCTAACCAGTGAACTTGGTCGAGATCTTAGTAATTGCTGTGCACATGCTCACTCACATCGGAATCGGTTGATATATACGAGTGCTGTCGCATGCAAAAAATCAGATTTTTCAAAATGTCACCCACAATAGAAATTGAAACTGCTATATCTGAGCCATTTTTTAAGGTAATGACAAACAAAAAATGCTCCTGAATCCTTATGTCAAGGTCAAATACTTAAGAAAGAAACCTTTTTCAATTTCTAATTTTTTTGCACCTCACTTTAAATATATGTTTATTTTTTTATTTAATGGCCGCCATTTTGAAACAAGATGGCTGATGAATTTGGCCAGCGAACTTGGTCGAGGTATTGATGTATACTATCCACATGCCCTCTTACATCGAAATAGGCGAATACGTGTGTTATCGCGTGACAAATACAAGATCGTTTCAAAATGTTTGCCATGCTAGAAATTCAAAGTGCTATAATTAAAAAAAAATTTAAGATATAAACAAAAGAATAAATTTTCAGAAACAAAAACTGCTCCGGAATCTTTGTATCAAGGCCAAACACATAACAAAAATCTTTTTCATTTTCCAATTTTTTAATACCTCATTTTAAATTTTAAATTTAATTTACTTTTAAATGGCAACCCTTTTGAAACAAAATGGCGAATGAAGCTGGCCAACGAACTCGGTCGAGACATTGGTGTGTACTATGTACAGACCAAGTTACATCCAAATCGGTTCATAAATACACCTGTTATCGCGTGACAAAAATCAGGTCGTTTTAAAATGTCAGCCACAATAGAAATTCAAAATGCTATTACTCAGCCATTTTTTTAGATATAGAAGAAACAAAAACTGTTCCGGAATCTTTGTATTAAGGTCAAACACGTACGAAAAAAATCTTTTTCATTTTCCAATTTTTTGGTATCTCATTTTAATTTTTTTATTTTAAAAATTTTTTTAAATGGCCGCCATTTTGAAACAAGATGGCGGATGAAGCTGTCAAACGAACTCGGTCGAGATATTTGTATGTACTATGTACACACCAAGGTACATCCAAATCGGTTCATAAATACGCCTGTTATTACGAGGGTCACTCTGAAATTTTTGAGATACAACTAGGTTTTTAAAGTTATACTTACAAAATTTTAGGTGTGTTCAAAGTAGTCTCCTCCAGCATCAATGCACTTTTGTAGACGAATTTTCCACAGATTAAATGCCTCAAGCCATTCATTTCTTGGAATAGATGAAAAAATGCATTTATAGCCACATCAATCTCTTCTTCTGAATGAAAACGATGTACGCGTAAGTTCTTTATTAGATTAAAGAATAACCAAATGTCACACATAGCTAGATCAGGTGAATACGGGGGATGTTCTATCACTTTTATTCGTTTTTGTTTAAGAAACTCAACTGTTAATCCGGCTGTATGTGAAGATGCATCGCCATGGTGAAGCATAAGTCTCCTCACATTCACTTCTTGTAGAATTTCTGGAAGACATTTAGTGATATACCAGTTTGCTGTTACTGTCTTCTGTCCTTCCAACTTGATAGCTTTGACCAATCTCGTACTTCTGAAGAAAACGGCATACATCACTTTTTTCAGTGCGAGTTGTCTTTTCACTATTGTCGGCGTGGGATCATCTTCAAAGACCATTACTTTGCTTTCTTGAGGTGTTGGAACGTCAAAAAACGGTATGGTCGTTTCATCACCCGTTACAATTTTAGAAATAATGCGGTGGTCACCATAATTTAGCAATTTAAGAGTTTCTTTACTGTTTCTGACACGCTCCTCTTTTTGGTGCTCAGTTAGATTATGGGGAACCCAACGGCAAACTACTTTTTTCATATGCAATTCTTCATGAATAATTTTGTGTATGGCTGCGGATCCAATGTTAAGTTCCTTTTGTATCATTTGATAGGTATAGCGATTATCATCCGTTAACATTTTTCGTATGGCAGACACATTATCCGGGATTACTGCCGACGGCGGCCTTCCTGTATGTTCTTCATTCTGAAGAAAATTGCAACCTCTGCTAAATTCTTTAAACCATTTGAATACAGTAGCACGAGCTGGAGATTCATCACCAAATGCTAATTTCAACCGTTGAACGCATTCTTCTTGATTTAATCCTGCTTTAAAATCGTAGAAAATCATATCGCGAAAATATTCCCGCGTCAACTCCATTTTCTCTACTGTTTAAAATTTATTCAACGCTAAACAAATTGAAGTTAGTCAGAAAAGTTCGTCTGCTGTGTTAAAATACTTCGTATTTTACAATTAAACCGTTATTATTATTTTGTAAATTCTTATCTGCGCGTATCTCAATAATTTCAGAGTAAACCTCGTAAGTGACTAAAATCAGGACGTTTCAAAATGTCAGCCACGCTAGAAATTCAAAATGCTATAACTCAGCCATTTCTTAAGATATAGACGAAACAAAAACTGCTCCCGAATCTCTTTATCAAGGTCAAACACATAAGAAGAAAATATTTTTTCAATTTTCAATTTTTTGGTACCACATTTCAAATTTAAATTTTTCTTAAAAATTTAAATGGCCGCCATTTTTAAACAAGATAGCGGATGAAGCTGGCCAACGAACCCGGTCGAGACATTGGTATGTACTATGTATAAACGAAGTTACATCCAAATCGGTTCATAAATACGTCTTTTATCGCGTGACAAAATTCAGGACGTTTCAAAATATCAGCCACACTAGAAATTCAAAATGCTGCAACTCAGCCATTTTTTAAGATATAGACGAAACAAAAACTCCTCCGAAATCTTTGTATAAAGGTCAAATACATAAGAAAAAAATATTTTTCCATTTTCAATCTTTTGGTACCACATTTCAAATTTTAAATTTTTTTTTTTTAATTTTAAGTGGCCGCCATTTTGAAACAAAATGGCGGATGAAGCTGGCCAACGAACTCGGTCGAGACATTGGTATGTACTATGTACGCACCGAATTACATCGAAATCGGTTCATAAATACGCCTTTTATCGCGTGACAAAATTCAGGCCGTTTCAAAATGCCAGCCACGCTAGAAATTCAAAATGCTATAACTCAGCCATTTTTTAAGATATAGACGAAACAAAAACTGCTCTAGAATCTTTGTATAAAGGTCAAATACATAAGAAAAAATATTTTTCCATTTTTAATTTTTTGGTACCACATTTCAAATTTTAATTTTTTTTTTTTAATTTTTAAATGGCCGCCATTTCGAAACAAAACGGCGGATGAAGCTTGCCAACGAACTCGGTCGAGACATTGGTATGTACTATGTACACACCGAATTACATCGAAATCGGTTCATAATTACGAGAGTTAGAGTGTGACATATGTCAGATATATATATAATATATATATATATATATATATATATCAATTTTGAACGGAGGGTGGTTTCGGTGTCTGGGGATCATGATCGATGAAAATATACCAAAAATTTTTGAAATCGCTTTCCTCCGAACGGCTGCAATAGGTAGCTTTTTGTAATGAAAGCTACCTAAAATAAAAAATGAGGGCTTTCATGTAAGGCTGGCTGTTTTTAAATTTTTATACTAAATTCATTTTACAATTATTCAAGTTTTCGCATCATATATATAATTAGTAATGAATATTATGTATAAATAACGACAAATGAGACAATTTTCTCATTTTTTATTTTTCGATGATTAATGTTTTTAAAACGTTACCTAACTTATTGTACGTAACTAAATTCTGTGCAAATGTTTATATGTATTTTAATTTATGTGTTCGATAAAATGGTGCAGGAACTTCATACAAGTTACAAGTTTAAACATACCATTTTTGCAAATGAAAACTTTAAACTTATTTTTTTCCATGTTCATATTTTCATCACTTGCTTTTCGATACTGGCTAAGGCTTTTTTGATGATTGCTATAGAGGTTTGGATTTTTTTTTTACCTATTTTCCATGGTGTATTTAACATTCAAGTTTTTAGTTATTATTTTTTAAATGTTTAAATTATGAATTTGTGGAATTTTCTTGGTTTTTTATTATACACGAGAGAGAAAAATTCATATTAAATGTAATATCCCATACATCTATAATTCCATGCACAGTTTTATATAGAACATATATTCTAAGGGATAAGAAAGAAAGTGAAGCAAAGTTATTCATATTTAAAAAGAAAGGAGTAGGGATTTTTAAAACATTAATTCAAAACATAAAAACATATTATTTTTTAGTTAAAAAGGCTGTTCTGCAAATTTTTTAAAATTATATTTGCTTTATAGTGTTAAATATAATGCCACCATAGGTATAAAGGTATTATTCAAAATTGAAAAAACAGTTTAAAAGGTACTGTGTCCCCTTAAAATAACAGCAAGAAAAGTCATTGTCAAGTTTTAGGCAATCACTGTCCAATCAAGTATTTTCATCTTGTTTTGAACTTAAATAAAATGTTTCATTCATTATAGTGTATATAGTAACAACGCCGAAAAAGGTATTACGAAGTTTTCGTCAATCCCTATTGAATCAAGCAAAGCATTTATTTTTTGAACTTAAGTGAAGTGCAATAGTCATTATTCTGAACTGTGTCACAGTCTACGTAGAAATAAAATCTTTTGACGTAATTAAAAGTTTTTGAATAATGAATGACTATGTTCAAGTAGCGCCAAGGACAGTCATTGTCTTTGCCAGTCACTGTCAAATCAATCACAGTTGTCTTCTTTTGCAGTTACGTGAAATGTGGCAAGCATTTTAGTATACGTAGAAATAATGCCAGAGAAGTTACTACCAAGCTTTTTTCAATCATTATAGAATCTTCTTTTGCAGTAACGTGAAATGTGGTAATCATTGCTGTGCATTTTGTAACAGCGCCGAGAAAAGTTACTACCAAGCATTCGTTAATCACTATTGACTTTATTATGACTGCATACACTAAAATAACATCAAGCAAAGTCATTGACAAATTTTAGACAGTCACTATCCAATCACGCACTGTCGTCTTCTTTTGAACTTACATGAAATGAGGCAATCATTATTGCGTATGTTGTTATAACGCCCAGAGAAGTTACTATACAGCTTTTGAGAATCACTAGTTACTCAAGTAAAGCACTTATCTTTTGAAATTAAGTGAAGTTGCGATTGCCATTATTCTGAACTGAATCACAGTCTGTGCTGAAATAAAGTCTTGTGAAGTAATTAAAAAGTCCCGTTAATCATTAATAAATCAAAAATGGTTCTTTCCTTTTGAAATTTATTTTTTAATGATGACTAAATATGTTAAAGTGACGCCAAGGGAAGTCACTGTCTTTGCCAGCCCGTATCAAATCATGCACTTTTGTCTTCTTTTCCAATTAGATGTGGCAATCATTATAGTATATGTAAAATTTACCCCAGAGAAGTGTCTACCAAGCTTCTGTCAATCTGATTTTATTATGACTTCATACATTAAAATAACACCAAGCCAGGCCTTTGCCAAATTTTAGACAGTCACTATCCAATTAAGTACTGTCTTCTTATTTTGAACCAGAAAAGTTACTACAAAAGCTTTTGCCATTCGCTACTGACTCAAGTAAAGCTGTTACCTTTTGAACTAAAGTAATGTTGCGATAGTCATTATTCTGAACTGAATAACAGTCTATGCTGAAATAGAATCTTATGAAGTAATTAAAAGGTTTCGTATATCATTATTAAATCAAAACGATTTTTTTTCATTTTGAACTATATGTTTCAATAATGATTTGATCTGTTAAAGTAACGCCAAGAGAAGTCACTGCCTTTGCCAGCCCTATCAAATCATGCACTTTTGTCTTCTTTTGCGGTTACGTTAAATGTAGAAATCATTATAGTATATGTCAAAATTACCCCAAGAGAAGTTGCTACCAAGCTTTTGTCAATAATTATAGAATCCAGAATCGTAAAATCATCAATCTGGGCAATTACTTTGCAGTTTCTGGAACATTTATTATTATTTGCTTTCAGAAAGAAATAAGGTAGTTTCCCTAGAGCCTTTTTAACTTTCAGGGCTGCTTGTTTGACAGAAGAAGCTGCAAAACACACTGCGACAAATACCAGAAACAAAGGAGATGTATTAAAAACTCTTGAAACATCAGTTTGATATGAGAAATAATTCAATGTCTCGTGAAATACATAAGCAAGAACGTTGAATATTGTGATGAATAACACAGGACTAAAAGTTTCCTGTATTTGATTAGAAATATCAACGAGTTCGTTGTACAATATTATCAAATAATCTTTTTTATAATTTCCTTTATGAATCTTACAGTTGATATCACTTAAAAAGGCTTTGATAACGAAACAAATAGAACAGAAATAAAATAATATGCAGAAATCGGTACTCTTCCAATAGGCAAAAAAATTAGCTGCACAAAACCATATCAAAATTTCTTTCCCGTAAGAAATATACAAGAATTTATACAGAGGTGATGCAGAAAATATGGCACTATATACCCGAAATAAAACTGTAATTGTGAAAATATCATAAACAATCAAAATAATCAATATTTTTCTCTTCGTAGTTTTTCCGCTCTTTACAAGACCTTTAGAATGCATTTTACTCAGATATTTGACAAGAGAATTTATTTTTTTCTTATGGTAATGCATGTGACACCTCTGAACGATTTGTAGTGTGGTAGAAATAAAAAATGCCACTAGCTTTTTTAAAGATCTTTCAGACAATCCTTCAGCTCTGTAACGGATAATCATCGCAATGAAAGGGCTTACATCACAAATCAGTGCAAGAAAAAATGATAATATTTTTAAAATACGCGAATGAACTCCAATATCGGTTTTTAAACCTAAACCATGAATCCAAAAGTAAATGTTTATAATATTAAACAACGAATATATATTGTTTTTATTTTTTTGTTTCTTAGATGCTGGTGCAACACAGTTATTTGACCGAATTGAAATTGAATTTCTCTTTTCCATAACGAAAGTTATTTGAAGTAACTGAAAATATTAATTCATTAAATGACGAAAATGTTGAAAACATTCAACGACTGAAACATGAAGCAATTTGTCAGTAGAAATTTCTTTTTAGGTGTACTGAAAATATTTTTCCCTCTGTCACTTTGAGATAATAACTCTTTAGGATTTTTTGAGAAATAGCAAACGTTTTCTCATATTTGTATCAAAGTAACGCATCAAATAATACCCATTTTAAGCATATTCGATGAAAATACTTAATTTTTATGCTGAAATGGTGGAAAAGATTTGCCGTTTTCTTCAAAATAAATTCTCCATGTATTAAAATAACAATAGAATTCTTTTGTGTTTCTTTAAGCATGGGTAATTTTTTTTTACAGCAAATTAATTTATCAAACGATACACTTTTTAGGCATATTCAACAAAATCTGTACAAATGTATGAAATTCCTATTTTAAAATTATGGAAAATATTTTTTCCAAAGTTTTTTGTCTTCAAACAAATTCTCCTACATTAAATTAATAACATAATAAACAGAGATTATTTAAAAATGACCAAAAATATTTACTTATTTGCAGCAAATTTACTAATTGAATGAAAATAAAGTCGTTCAATTGAGATGATATAAAATGTCTCAATTTTTAAAAAAATAAATTTATCTATTTCTTTGTCAATAAAAGTAATCTTTGGAAATTCTTTGAAGTGCGAACGAAGTGGTTTGATTATTTATATCAAAATATGGTATCAACTGTTCTACATTTTAGCTTATATTCAACTAATAACATTTAAATTAATCTTTAATCAATCTTTCTTCTTTCGCAATGCTGGAAAATATTTGAAAATTTTACCCAAATAAATTTTCATTCGTTTAAAATTAGTAACAAAACTCTTTAATTCCTTTGTTGTAAATGGTAGGCCAAAGTATGTTTGTCTTTCAAACATTTATTTTCATGATTCATGCAACTAATTTCAAAAAGTAATATTCGTCTTAGTTAGTGACAGAAATTTGCGATTAAATAAGTATAGGAATGCTGATTTAATGCTCTTTAATCCATTTGATCTAAATAGTAGGGCAACATATATTTTAATGATCTATACCACTAATTTCAAAAAGTAATAATTGTCATATTTAGTGACAAAAATGCGTGATTAAATAAGTATAATAATTCTGATTGAAGGCTCGTTAATCTATTTGTTCCAAATGGTAGGCCAGCATATATTTTCATGATTTATGCAACTAACTTCAAAAAGTACTATTTATCTTATTTAGTGACAGAAATTTGCGATTAAATAAGCAGAAGAATGCTGATTTAAAATAGATATTTTTTTAAAAGTTAACATGGTTGGAATCCTGATTTTTTTGCTTATGTCAAATACATTGAATATGAAAGCAACAGCAGTTCAAATTATGGCCTGCGCTGTTACAGTTAGCCTTTGTTTTTTACATAAAATCTATTGTTTAGATTTGGTGTTATCTTATGAACTCTCGCGTCGTTTGAATGTGCTATTTTGTTTCCCACTGACAGCTAACAAAACACACAATTCAGTAAACTATGTCTAAGATGAAATTGCTCGTGTCCGAGAAAAATGCCGTCGAAGACAATATTCTATTTAAACAAACTTTTCTCTAAATCTAGCGATTCGCGGGGACTTGCAAATCTTTTTGAGTTAGAACAGATTAGACAGAAACAGAAGTTTCTGTAATTCAATAATAAATACAAGTTAAAAAAAATTAAATAAATGATAATAAGGGATAGTTTAAAATTTTAAAGCAGATTTGAAAATGTAAATACATCGTGACAAAATGTTAGCGATATTTTAACTGAAAAATTCTTATTTACATTACATACGATAAAATCTAAAGCATTTACTAACTTAATTCATATAATTTTCTTTAAGAAAATTTATAAAAATATTATTAGATTATATGGTCTCAGACATTCAGAGACAAAGGAAAGGATTGTATGTTTAAAAGGAAAGATTCACAAAAAAAAAAAATTCTCGGAACAAATGGATCAAGGACGTTTATTTTGAACTAACGGTATGAATGATATATCACGAACATGTTCGAAAAAAACAAACGGTGTGACAGTTTTTACAGTTTTTGAAATTTTTGATACATCGCGACAAAACTATACGCGATTTATTTAACTAGAAACTTGTTATTTACTTCTTACTTAGTATAAAAACTAAGGCCTTTAGTAGCTTTATTCATTTTTTTTTTCAAGATAATTTATAAAAATCACTCAGAACAATACTCTTGATTTCTTTGATAAAAATTATCAACACTAAACAATATTTCTTTTTCATAAAGTACTAATAAAATCCAATACCTTATACCACAAGTTACGAAAAATGACAGCTTGAAAGGTTTCACGGTAGTCCAAAATATAACTATGAAAATCTTTTTTTTTTTTTTTTTTTTTTTTTTACTATTTCCTAAAGTAACGACATAGAGCAATTGAAAACAAAACAAAATCCATCAACTGTATCAAAGCAAAATGTAAAAGTTACGTTATTCAATAACGACAAATAAATAAAAACATTACTTTTCAATCAGATAAACAAAATACCAAAGGATATTTCAACATTGCAATAGCATTTTTTAAAGTAACATAAGTATTACTTAATTGTATTTCCATATATACATGTTGGTAAATAATGAACGATGTAAACGCCTACTCTCCGCTTTGTTACATTAGTTATTATTAAATGTCTTTTGTCCATTGTCATATCAGTGTAAACAACAAATAGTTGGTAGTTCAAAAACCTTTCTATATTTCATTCAGATTTAAGAGAAAGAGTTAAATAAACATAAGGGTTGACATTTTACTGCATGGGGTATCAGTTTTGCGCATTTTTCGCTTATCTGGCGATTTTATAAAAATAATTTTAAAATTATTTTTTTTTAATTATTTAGAAAAATTTATTGACAAATTTATTGCACAAAGAGGCCGTGGGCTCCAATAATAATTCAAATACGGGCTCCCACCAAACGACCAGTGAAAAATTCCGTTTTATACAGGTTATTTTCATATAGAATGTATAATTGCATTTTTTTCGGGGGGGGGGGGGGGGGGTTTGCTGGACCATGATTTTTTTCACGTTTATTGCAGGATTCAGTTACAACTTTATTATATATTTTTTTTACATTATTACAGTTTATGATACATTTCCTTACAAATTTATCATATTTATTTTACAGTATTATAGCTTATGACGCTTTTGTAACGTTTTTTCACCTAAAAATTTTAAATAAAAATTTAAAATATTGAAAACATAATTAAATTTTAATTGAATCAATAAATTTTGTAAAAAAATGTTTAAGTATGAAAGAAATAAAATTCGAAACCTTAACATGAGACTTTACTTAACTTTCCACCTTATTCCTGTTCGTGGGTCTTCAAATATCTGCATCATTAAAACGAGCACCATTTCCAAACTTTCTTGATATCAAACTATCAAATATTTGAAATATTTGATACATACACAGGAGTACGGACCGTGAAACCAGTATGTAAAGACATTCTGGCAAATTCTGGATTTTGAATTTTATTAAGTGCTAGTTATTTTATTTTAAAATTTTCAGGTAAAAAACTATGATTCTACTTTTCTGGTATTTAAAAAATAAAAAATAAAAGTGCCAAGTTAAACAGATGCCATTCAGATAGATCACAGGCTATTCACACTAATTGTATAATATACTCTTATTTCAAAGAATAATGCCCTCGAAAAATAAAGGGGGGGGGGGGTATTAGCCCCATCCCATTTGCCCTCTTTATCCTTAACCAATGATCCTCCAAATGTCATCACGGAAGCGCCTTATCGAAATAAACCGGTATACAAAATTTGAAACAAATCGGATAGAAAAACCCATTTATCTAAATTAAAGGGGTTATTAGCCCCCGATCCCTCCCCCTTTATATTTAACCAATGAACTTTCAAATCTAATCAGGGAAGCGCCTTATCAAAATAAACCGGTATACCAAATTTGAAGCAAATGGGATAGAAAAACCCATTTATCTAAATAAAGGGGTATTAGGCCCTCGTTTCCCCTTCTTTAGATTTAAACAATGAGCCTTCAAATCTGATCAGGGAATCTCGTTATCAGAAATAACCGGTATACCAAAGTTTTATGAAAATCTGATAATCCTGCATGAAAAACCCATTTATCTAAGTTAAGGGAAGGATTAACCCCCGTTCCCCCACTTTGTACTTAAACAATGAACTTCCAAAACTAATCCGGGAAGTATCTTATCAGAATGAACCTAGGAAAAAAAATTGAAGCAAATCGGATATTTCTATCAAGGGTTACTGCGTTACGTACGTACGTACATACATACATACGTGCATACAGAACTGGCGGGCACATTAGCTCTCAGGCTCTATGAACTTAAAACCCAGCACCGAAGCCGGGTCCCGCAAAAAGGCCAGGGCCTGCTAATTTGTACCGTCTCTAGTTCTCACTGTACAGGCCCGGTTAACAAATATTTAATGTTTAAAATTTAACAAGACAAAATGAAAATTGCATTAAATTAATACATTAATGACACAGATAAAAGAAAAATTATTTGGAGAAATAGTATTCTACTATACTATTTCTAATTACTAAAAGGTGTAAGATTAAAACTTTAAAAACAGCAAATATAATTTTATTTGCATGTTTCGACTCTACCCGAGTCATTTTCAAAACAAATAAATAACAATATTCTAAAATTGCCCGGTCCATCATTCAATTTTTCACGTACTCTTTCACATTATGCACGTTATTTTTAGCGTTCCGTACTTAAAAAGTAAAAAGAGAATTAAATTTAAAAAATCAAAAAAACGTGACTACGTAAAAAGAGAACTAATTAATTATTTCTCATCAATGTGAAACTATTTTTTTATATTACTTATCTATTTTTTTATTTACTTGATTTGATGACTTTTAAGTTGTGTTTAACTGCTAGTACATATCTATAAACACTGTTTTGATGAGGCCAACAGATATCTAGTAAGGTTAGAGTTGCAGTAAAGCTAGACATCCTACCTACACAACTTCCATGTTGTGTAATATTTAAACGGAGCTTCTGACTGTAAAATAGTGAATGAAACATCGTCTTCATTTTGAAAGACCGATCCAATGATATGCCACTCAATAGGGTGCGTAATTTGTTTTCGTCTCTACCGCCATTTTGTATTTTACGGCCGCAATTTTGAATTTATAAAATAAAAATCTAGCCTATAATCATCGGACGGTTAAGACGAATCGATAGAGACCACGTTCATTAAAATCCATCCAGCCGTTGTGATGTTTCGAGGGTATAAAGAAATTCACAAATCCAGATACGCGTGAAACGCATAACCCTTCTTGGTAGTCGGGTGAAAACGGAACCATTATAAGATCACTCCTGTGCCTGTCTGTCACAGACGTTTTACTCGTGAACTATGGAACGTGGAAAGTTCAAATTGGGGGAATTAATAAAGACATATATATTGACCCACATATTTACAGAATAATATATATTCATAAATATGTTTAGGAAAAACGTAGAGGGGCTAATTAAGTTACTTGAAAAAAATCTTTTCTTGTATATCGTGTGGAGAATCGTGATGTGAAAGCTTTCGCAACGCTGAACTCAAACATACACTTCTTTTAATTTTAGATATTACATTTCCAAAGTTCTGGTCGAAAATGCAGTGCAAAAAATGTCCCCCCCCCCCCCTCCCATTTAATTCCGAATCTACAGAAACTAAAATTCTGAAAAAATTAGAGGTAGTAGACGTTAATTTGAACCTTGCAGGAAAATTATAGCGATTACCCTAGGTCACATAGTTTTTGAGAAAATCGCATTTTCCCGTTACACACAAATTTCGATTTACGGGCATTCAGCAATGGTGTTGAGCAGCACTGGAGGTACCTATCGTAGCAGAAATATAAAAGCATTGTTGATTATGATTTTCATAAAAAAAATCGTCGGTAATTAGCCGAGATATTAACCCTTAAAGACACGAACGGTTTGGACATACATAATGACAGGGACGGCGTACTTTATATTCCATCGGCTTTTAAAGGCAATATAACAAATTTCAAGGATATATTTGTGTAATGCAATTCCCAGTAGCAGTATAAAACCAATAAACGTCAAATTCTTAAAAACAGACTAATTTAATGAGAATTAATCACTATGGGATTCGCGACCAGTTTGCATTGAGTGGCTCTCTCAATACACATACAGTGTCTTTAACCCCTTAATTCTCGCTCCCGTGATATTCACGGGCTGTGTCTTTTATTCATTTTATTCATTTTTGTTTGATTCCCACCAGTTTTATAAAATAGTGCAACTGACTTTATCATAGTATCCTTTTACCTGTCATTAAATAAAGTGAATATTTCTTTTTCAAAAAAGTGGTGCCAATAAGCAATTTGAATTTGTAAACCGCAATTTAATGCGACCGTTAAGGGGTTAAAGGTTAACTAAAAAGCTATATGGGAAAACGTGGCACGGAACGATGCGGCGTTGCAACTTTGCAACGTCCTTTCGAAGCGCGCTTAGCACAATGCTAAGTTTAAATTTTGAACAAGGGTTTTGCTTTAGATATGCTGTAAAAAAAAAATTACTACGCTGGTTTTCGGTTTATGAAATGCCAATATGAAGTTTAAATAGCACTACTATTATTGTCAGCTCCAAAATAAATTCATGTTAAACAGATCAGGATAAGATATAAAAAAGAGTTATACAGAACAGCTATATTCGATATTATTTAGGTTACTTATCTGATATGATATTATTTAGGTACTTTCATGGTATATTCGTTTATACTTTTCTAGTATATACAGCTATACCCAACCCTACATTGTATATTTTTACAAAGTCTTAGTATTCTTTCAGCAACGGTTTCTTTTAATAGTACACTTACTAGTTCATATCTATTATTGTACGCAGCCCTCTGTGCGCGAGTAATACCTGCACTTGACCGTTTTTTAAATTTACATGGATGTTTACTTTTATTTTCGTAACTATTGAGTAACTCGAGCCATAATTTCGGTATGTTAAATGATGCCATGGTATGATATTATGCAATAGTTACGAAAATAAAAATAAACATACAAGTTAAAAAATAAATAAATAAATAAATAAAATAACTTGTATAATATGAAAGAGTACGTGAAAAAGTGAATGACGGCGTTTCATAAATCGTGGAATTTTAGAATATTTGTAATTATTTGTTTTGAAAATGGCTCGGGTAGAATCCAAACATGTAAGCAGTCAAATAAAACTATATTTAAGGTTTTTGAGTTTTAATATTACGGTCGTACATGTAGAACATCATCAACTATTTGAAAATTCTATAACCCCCCCCCCCCCTTACGATATCATGCATTATCATCCCATGACTGTCCCCCCCCCCCCTCCCTAATGATATCGTTATCAATGTCTGAAAATTATTTTGATTTTTGCGATTTTTTTTTTTGTTGTTTGTTTGTTTGTTTGCAATGATGTACGGAAACAGATGTGAATATACATTTATTATTCGTATACTTTATTGGTTCAAAGGAAGATAAGTCAATAAAATATCGCTATTATATATGAAATAATTTTATATCAAATAACACTTAAAGGAAATAGCTAATGTTTAAGAGTTTTTAATAATAAATTTTTGTTACATATGTAATACATTCAACAGTAATAATGTATTATTGCATTTTCCACCGCACAAGTGGCGAGGGCAGACAAATTTCTTATCAACAAAACAGGTAGACAACATTCTTTCTCTTTTCTTTATTAGTTAGCACAACAAGTCATTTCAAACATATTTCGGAACTAGTTTCTCGAACAGCAAATTATATATTCATACACAAATGACAGAAGAATAGGAATGCCAAATTTTGGAGTATTCCACAGTTTGGAATTAAATAATTTTATAATAATTTTTGGGTTTTAGTGATAACTTTGTTTTCTCATAAATATAGATTACAGACTAGAAAAAGATTAGAAACTATTTTGATGTAAAGAAAAAATTACAAATAAAAAAAGAAAATTTTGGTTGGTTCAAAAATAATAACTGTATCAAAAGAACGTATCCCTCTTCCCTAGACATATCTTACGATATCATGTGCCAGACCCACCCTGCTCCCCCCTAAAGTGATAGCTCCTTAAACCTTTAAGCAATTAGAAATAGTATATTATTACAAGATGTTAATTTGTTGTATATTTAGTATTCTATTTTTATGCAAAGCAACGATGAAGGCTTGGCGGGAATTGATTGTAGCCAAAGCATTTAAAAAAATCGCCAATATGCATATGCTTTTATTAGTTGTTTACTCTTTCAATTTTGAACAGGACATACATGCGTGAGTTATTGGTCCTGTTGTGAATTGTTGATTGATAGTCCGTGCAACATAGAGTAACTGAATTTTAGACATGAAATAATCATACATATTATTTCTGTTGTCAATAACTCTTTTTCTACGCATATACAAACGCACAGCAATTAATCACTTATCACTTGAAAGGTTTATGAACCGCGTTCTGACATAGTACGCTCGCATTTCGTTAAAATAAGTTTGCAGCTACTTAAAAATTAATTCTACTATTTTACTTTTTTTTTCTCTTTTACCTGGCAGTTGTCCAGCAAATATTTATTAAACACGTGTCAAAGAAAAAAATCAATTAAATATCCAAAAGGTTTCCCATAATTTGACAATATTTAAAATGAAATAAATTGAATATTAATAATGATGTTTATTTCCACATTATAATAATTTGTGTAAAAAAATCCCTGTTATCATAAATCAAATCATATTTAAATAAATGAAAGACATTTATTGCACTACCATACCAATAGGTAATATTAATTAGAAAATTAAATTTCGCATTATTTAAACAAATTAATTGCCATCAACAATTTAATACTTACAAAGGGAAAAATATGTCGTAAAACTTCTGTCGTTGCTGTTAAAATTACCGTTAATATTTCGAGGAATCGCAATAACATACATTCTAGTAAATCTGCAGATCAGGACCCTCAACGTCACTTTGCGTAAAATTAATCTTTCTACAAAAACACAATTTAAAATTTTTAAATTACATAAACATTTATAAAAGTACAAAATATTTCGAAGGTTCAACACTTTGGAGGAGTTAAATTAAACACGTTGTTATGTAATGATATTCTGAAATTCTCATAAGCTACTTATTCTTGTAATTTTTTAGATAATAAAGTAGATTTTTCAGAGGGCCTCTGCTCCCCTGAACTCTCCGTAGTTTAATTTAATTTACGTTTAGTATTTTCTATTGATTGTGTTAATGATTACAGTATATCTTAGATTTCTTTTTACACTGCCATTTATAAGGATAACCACCAGTTTAGACAAACATTTTACGTTATCCTAATGTCCATACAGCAGTATGTACTTGTCTGCCAACCACAAACACCTGTATCTAATGAATAAGGAACTTTTCGAAATGTAAACTGAGACATCCAATTTAGAAATCTAATGTTTTTATAATTTTCGTTTCCAAAAAATAATTTTCTTTTCCGTTCTACAATATTTATATTTAAGATCCAATCTAAATTTCCAATTATATACTCGATAGCATTAACTTACTAAAATCACTCCAAAATAGGCATTTTTGGAGACTTCTAAACCTACTGTGCAATCATTCATCCTCGTGTCCACTGCCAATTGACTAAACAGCAAGCGTGATTTGGCATCGAAATGTATTTTTTGTGATAGTTATTTAATTGCATCCACATTCAATTTAAAATTGTAATACTACTAACATCGTTCATATTTGACGCAAATCTATGTTTCAGATCAAATAACGAAAGATTAACTAACCTTTTATTTCCCTTAGCGGTGTTTCCTGCTTAATCTTTCGTAAAAGAGATTATTTTACTATTTTTTTTAACTCTACAAGCTATTGCCCGTGACGTCGTTCACGTAGCATTAAAAGAAAGATAAATTAATTAATTAAGCAAAATATTTCTCACTCCATCAGACGTGCCAAGTCTCAGGCTTTTTGCACATCACTATCATCTTAGAGAAAATGTTCTCCCTTTAAATCTCACAAATGTTCCAATTATATAAAATAACGTTTTCTGTATTAAAATACTGGGATACAGAACGCCGGAGACGTGGCAGCTCTCCTCGTCTTAATAAAAATATATGTAATTAGCCAAACCTTTATCACATTTTATAGGAGACAATACGGAATTTCTTATTTGTATGGCCTTGACATATACCTCAGTCATAAAAATGCGAAACTTTTTGCCAATTAATATACACAATTGCGAAAATGAAATCGCAATCAATGAAAAAAGGAGGACCAAGTAAAATCATGTAAATCGAGAGATCTTTTTCATAATGCTGGGAGAATACTACTACAATAATTATTTTAGATGGTAGTATTTGGTGGGAAATATTTATATTTATTCATTCCATCTTATAAGACTTTACAAAAATCCATTATAAAAAAATATATATATTTAAAAAAAGCTTTTTTTAAAAATGACAAAATATTTTTACAATTTTAAAGCTAAAAGAAATGTGGAGTCAAAATATGGTTACCAAACTACGATTTACAAACGTGTCTCCAATGCACTTTGTGTTTCTGAGTCTTAATTTCGATACCGGTGGAGGAGGGGGAATTATTTTACTTTGTCGGTATCATATTCAAAGTTTAGGTTTTATGAACGGAAATGTTATTTTATTTTTAAAAATAAGATAATTTTAATTTATATTTTCTGAAATAGGGTGACTAAGAATTAGCAATAGTCAAAAAATATTTTTTTAAGCAATCCAGGTTATATTAAGTGGAGCAAAAAGTTCTGGGAAATTTTTAATCTAATACTTACCAGAATTTGTATCGTATATAGGAGTACTAGTGGTATATCTATACGAGTTCAAGGATTTCGGCTCTAAAATGCCTATCCAAAAGTATGACTTCCGTGTGTTAATCCAGCATTATTGGAGAAAAGGTCTAAGGCTAATGTCAGACGAACGTCTTTTTGCACGCTTGTTTCCCTACATATCATCCCTACACAATGCCGCAAGCATTATGTAGGGTTGATATGTAGGGAAAAAACAGTGCAAAAAGACGTTCGTCTGACATTAGCCTAAAGATTCTGAAAGTCTTCAAGAGCCGTCGATTTGAATCCTTTAATGAAGTTGAAGAAGCATATCATGAGTTTTTCGATTCCAAGGAATTACCATGGCACTTCCAACAAATCCGGAATCTGGCATAAAGTCGTGGACTATGATGGTCTCTACTTTGAAGAAAAGTTATTGTTGCTTTTGTTGTTAATTTGCGAACAACGACGTAACTTTCTCAAATTTCCCAGAACTTTTTGCTCAACCTAGTATTTCAGTTTTTAACAATTAAAATAATTATCTCCCGCTATAAAGACATCATTTTCGATATTTATAATTTTGCGATGCATAATTTTGACATTTAGTATCCATTTGTTTTGAAAAGTTTTTTTAAATTTAAATTTTAAATTAAAAATTAAATCTTTACGTTAATTGTACGCAGACAATGAATCGTAAAGCATTGACAACCTTCTTTTTTTAAATAATAAAAATATCTTAACCCAAGACCCATTTATTTCAACATCAAAGCGTATTCGTTTTTACTTTGAAATAAGAAATCATATTCGGTGCTTTCTGTACTTACTAAAATTCACTCACCTTATATTAGTAAGAAATACTTTGGAATTTCAGGTTTTTTTCCCAATATGGTGATATATTTTTCTTTTTTTATTAAATTTTTAATTTGTTTATTGCATTTTCCTTTTTCACGTGGAAATCTTGCAAATTAAAATTAACTCTTTGGGAGAAATTATTATTCCGGGTTTTGTTTTTATTTTTTGGCAACAATAAAGAAAGCTTATGATAAGCCGGTATACCTTGATATGAATCAGTTCTGTTTGTGTTTTGGTGTAAATCGCTGAACAGGTGGCGTTGCTATGCTACATTTTTTACTTTTTCCGCAATAGCTCTATCTCAAGAACTAACGCACGAATTTTCACAAAACTTCAGATTCAGGTATACCTTGATAAATATTGGCGCTGATTATGTTTTGGTTTGATCGCCCAACAGTGGCGCTGCTATGCTGAAATTTTCATGATTTCCGCAATAGCTCTATCTCAAGAACTAATGCAAGAATTTTCACCAAACTTCACATAAGTTGTTGCTGGTTAAGTTTTAGTGTAAATCACCCAACAGGTGGTACTGTTGTTCCGCATTTCACAGGATTTAGACGATTTTAGCTATAGTCATATCTCAAGAACTGATGGACGGAATTCCACATCTTTAAAATTCTCATGACGGGCTTAGATTGCCATTTATTTTTGGCACTGTGGTAGAGATTGAAGTATTAATTTGTATGAAATAGAAGAAAGTTTTGGGATTGGCACATCCGACTACTTGTGTATTGCTGCTGTATCTTAGGAAATAATTACTACGGATTAATTTTTGCATAGTGTTCTTCTTAATTCAAACGCTACAAATGATTTCCTAAATTTAATTTACAGGTTGTCCATAATTAAACGACCTTACTTTAAAGTTGTCTACAGACAAAAGTATTGTTCATAAAGTTGTGAAATTTTAGGAAAGGCATAATAAAGGAATGGGAATTTGTTTAAGCTAAAAAAATACAAATAAAAATAGTTTAAAATTTTGTCACCAGAGGGCGATTTTTAATAAATTACACATTTATCATTAAGATAGTTTAGAAATTTTATTTACAGGATGTTCATAATTAATCGACCTTATTTTAAAGCTGTCTACAAACGAAACTATTGTTCAGAATGTTGTGAAATTTTTTGTAGGACATAATAAAAGTATGGGAATATGTTTGAGCGAAAAAAAAAATTAGGAGGCCGTTTTATAACGAATTACACATTTAGCATATATTTACGATAAGTTAACAAATTTCGTTATAACCAAACATGTTCTGTACGACTTTCATTATTTTCAGATACCATCTGGAATGGTAAGATAGCATGTTCCACAGTTGGCCGCAGTATGTTCAGGGAAAAGCTAGGAAAATGTCGTGAAATGCTGTCTTTAGAGCAAAGTTAAGTTAATAAATAAAATTTCTAAACTATCGTAATGCTAAATGTGTAATTTATTAACAAACGCCCTCTAGTGATGAAATTTTGAACTACTTTTATTAAATTTTTTTTAGCTTAAACAAATTTCCATCTTTTTATCATGTCTTTCACAAAATTTCACAATTTTATGAACAATAGTTTTGTCTGTAGACAACTTTAAAGTAGGGTCGTTTAATTATGGACACCCTGTATTTATTAACTTGTCTGTTGAGGATAATAGAGAAATCTTCAATAGTCACTATTAATTATATTTGTTGAAAAAAAAATTTGTTATAAGTTTAGACGTTTTTCTAACTGAGTGAAAGCATGTTCAGTCCGGAAGTCGAACCCAAGAACTTTGGTTTAAATTGCCAACGCTCTGCCTATTGGCATACCTGGAACATCAACCGGCTTCCCTCAGACAGCCTTTTCAGGTGCGTTCGTAATTATATAAATACGTAGCACCTATAGTCGTCGTTCAGTCCGTCTGTCTGTCTGTCCGCATATAACAGAGCAAAAACTACCCAACCGAATGGTCTGAGGTTTTTTAATGTATGATTGTTGCAAAATTTTGTCGAGCCATTTCAAATTTTATGAAAATCGGATGTATAGTTTAATTACAGGGACAGTCAAAAGTTTTTCTTTACATTACGGCCAAGGAGAAAAATTATTCCAAGTGAATTTTAATTATGTTAAAGCCTTCCGAATGGTCTGAAATTTTAAATACATAATTGTTGGAATATTTTGTCGAGCCATTTCAAATTTTATGAAAATCGGATGCATAGTTTAATTACAGGGACAGTCAAAAGTTTTCCGTTACATTACGGCCAATGGGAAAAAAATATTGCAAGTGAATTTTAATGATGTTAAAGCCTACCGAATGGTCTGAAATTTTAAATATATAATTGTTGCAAAATTTTGTCAAGCCATTTCCAATTGTAGGAAAATTGGATCTATAGTTTAATTACAGGGACAGTCAAAAGTGTTCCTCTACATTACGGGGAATAGGAAAAGAATTATTGCAAGTGCATTTTAATGATGTTACAGACTATGCACTTATGAAGTGCAAAAAAATATACATTCAATACAATATGGGGTGCAAAAAATAATTATAAAACTAGTTATAGTACGAACACATCTCATTTGCCACGTTTGACGAGCAATTTCCAACTTGTTTGTTAATAGCATCTGCCATGTAGACAGTTTAACAAAATATGCTGTTGGTAATGGATTTCGTTAAAACGATCAATACGTAGGTACATTTCATTATGACTTTCTTCTATCTTTACAAGAAGAAAGTTTTGGATTCATGAAATATTTCGACTTCAGGTTTTCGGTAGGTTCATATGTGTTAGAATGTTCTGAACATGATATGACTGTTTTTAGAAAACGTCTGTCTGTTAGTCTATGTGTCTGTCTGTATGTGACACATCTTTGTGGGCTCTTCGTCTCAAGAACTAATGTGCGGAATTTAATAAAACTTTAGATCCAGTTAGTCCCTGATATAAATTGGTGCATATTACTTTTTGGTGTAAATCGCCCAATAGGTCGTACCTGCTATGCTTCATTATTGATGATTTCCGTAATAGATCTATCTCAAGAACTAATACGCAGATTTTCATTATATTTCAAGTTCAGATATACCTTGATATAATTTAGTTCTGATTATGTTTTTGGTGTAAACCGCCAGCAAATGACGCTGCTATGCTGCATTTTTATAGTCCCTCATATAAATTGGCGCTGAATTGCTTTAGGTGTAAATTGCCCAACAGGTGACGTTGATATGCTGCATTTTTCAAGATTTCCGCAATATCTCTAGAACTAATGCACAAATTTTCATCAAACTTCAGATTAAGTTAGTCATGGATATAAATTGTTGACGATCTTTTGGTGTAAATCTCCCTACAGATGGCGCTGCTATACAGAATTTTTTGCGATTTCCTCAACAGCTCTATCTCAAAAACTAATGCACGGATTTTCATCAAACTTCAGATTCATTTACACGTTGTAATAAGTTGTTGCTCATTAGGTTTTGGTGTAAATCACCCAACAGGTGGCACTGCTGTACTGCATTTTTCAGGATTTACACGATGTTAGCGCTACCCGACGAACTAATGCACTTAATTTCGCATCTTTAGAATCCTCATGATGGGCATATATTGTCATTTATTTTTGGCACTGTCATAGCGAATTTTTAAGTATTAACATGTATGAGATAGAAGAAAGTTTTGGGATTGGCACATCCGACTAGTGTTTAACTCAGTCATACTGATAGGAAAAAGTATCACACGGTTTAACATTTTTTCCGTGTGAAAAACTGTTTAGGCCGGGAGTCGAGCATTCTTAAATTGCCAAATTTCTGACTATTGAGCTACTTGGAACGACAATCGCCCACACAAATTAGTCTTTGTTGTAGATTACAACCCCTTAGACATTTTTTTTTTTTTTTACTCAGTTGGAAAAATGTCAAAACGTATCTCTTTACAAATCAGTATAATTTAGTTATAAATAATATAGTGTTGTTATGTCTATTGTATACATTGTAAATTGTTGTACAAAAGTAGAAAAGCAGCAGAAACGAGCACCAAACTGAAAAGGTGGTTAATTCGTGACATGAGTGCCAGTTTTTGATATCAAAGTACGGAACATCAATAGAAAACCAAACTAAATGTTTGGCATCAGGAGCCCGATCGAGTTGTTACAGCGCTGTATGTAAATATGTACAGTGGCCGTCAAAAGTTTCCGGCCAGCATAAAATTTTTGGTTAATTTGTAAGTATACCCATATGAAGAGGAATCTCAAAGTGATACTTATACACTTTATTGATATAATAGATAGGAACTTATTAATAGAATAAAAAATAAATATTAATAAATTTAATTGACAAAATTAATTGCAAAAGAAAACGCATGTTCTCAAAAGTTACCGGCCACCTTGGCAAGTTTGGAAAAAAAATGGTATTATAACCGAAAATAAGTGATCAACAACATTTACAATTAGTATTTTGTATTCATCCATTTAGCAATAAGTACTGCGGCGCAGCAACGTGGCATCGATTCAATTAATGGTTGTAGATCGTCAGTGTTAAGTTTTTTTCACGGTTCTTGCAATTTTTGTGAAAATGCTGCTGAATTGGAATATTTATAATTCAACACACGTTTTCAAGTTAGTTTCAAAAATTTTCTATAGGATTCAGATCGGTTGATTGGGTTGTCCATTTCAAAAGCGAAATTTTTTTGTGCGAAAGCCACTGCTTGACGAGCTTGCATGTATGCTTTTGGTCGTTATCAGGATGAAACGAGTAGTTGCGGCCGCAATTTCTCCTCCAATAAGGCAGCAAAGGATCTTACAAGATATCCTTCTGCATTGCACTATTCATCTTGCCCCGGATTTCAAATAACGGACAGGTACATTTTCCAGAAAATGCTCTCCACAGCGTAACGTGTCCTCTGCCATGCTTCATTGTAGGAATACCATATCTCGAATCTTATCTTTTGTTTTTAGGTCGTCGGTTGTAGTGTCTGTTATCACTCCCAAAAAGATTGAACGTCGATTCATCGGAATATAGTACTTTTTTCCAGTTAACACTTGACCAGTTTTCGTATTCCTTGGCAAGCACCAATCGGGCCCTCTGATTTTTTTTACTTATGAAAGGTTTTTTAACACCGACTGTTCCATAAAGTGCTACGTCACGTAAGCGTCTTGACAAGGTAGACCGACTTATTTCCGCAATATTTTAACACCGTAAATCGTGGGGAATTGCAGGGGCATTTTTATGCGGGTCATCAACTGCTTTTCTCCTGATAATTCTGTTCACAAGACTAGTCGTTTTCCGGGATCCCCCGGACCGTTGCAAATTCCGAAGGCCATGACCATCTTTATATATTTTTTTAAATATCGTTCACAGTAAATTTTCCTATCGACAACTTCGCCGCAATCTCACGAGAGGATTGTCCCTTTAGCGACAAACAAATCACTCGTTTAGGAACAATAAAGTGTTCAACTTTTCATTTTTTTTTATTTCAAATGCGTTATTCACGTTGATTAATTAACAAAAAAAAAAAAAAAAAAAAAAAAAACACTTTACCGATAGCAAAAACTAACGGATGTCAAATGGCCGGAAATTTTTGCACACGCGAATTTCGAATTCCTCGCCTTTGCATCATGTATCTTCAGTATCCAATCAAAATGATCACATGGTCAGAAGTACTTCGCTTATTCCTAACTTTTGGAGCAATTGTGCTTCTTCTTTGTTGAAATGTTCTGTCAAACAAATCAAAGAAACTAACTGGCCGGAAACTTTTGACCGCCACTGTATGTACTAGCTGATGCATCCGGCGTTGAACGGACCCGTGATAATAAATTTAAATATACCTAAAATCCAAAATCTGTTAGTTTCACTTTCCACCCCCAGGGAGTACAGGCATCTCTCGACTTACGTAAGAGATGTGTTCCGTAAAGTTTTACGTAACTTGAACTTTACGTAAGTAGAATTCATAAGTTGTTCAGGTAAAATTTTGTAAGAAACTGTAATATTTATTGTATATATATATATATATATATATTTTATTTCAAAACTAATGAAAAATTGCCGAATGAATGGCGCTACAGCAGCACATATCAAATGCAATAAAACATATTACACCATTTCAAAATGCCAAAACACCATAACTCCAAAAGGAAGGTGTATATCTGCAAAAAAATTTTTAAGTATAAAATACTTAAAAGAACAAGAAAGACAGGTAAAAAACAAAAACAGTCTGTTCTTCATCAGTGGAAGGACAGACAAAAAACTAACTCCACCCCCACTTTTAAAATTTGCAGGTTTCTGAACACACGTCCATCCCGCATTCAATACTGAAAAACTATTGTCATTTTATTAACCAAATTCCATAAAAAACTAAAATAACAACTAACAAACATAATGTTAACAATACAAAAATTATCATACAAAAACAAAAAAGCTTTACTAAAAGGTCTTTTAGAGAAATACTTAAAAAATTGCCATTAAAATATAAACAAAAGAAATTAACTTAACATGCATGAATGCAGAATAAACGTGCGCCCCCCCCCCCCCAAACCAGCAAAATAAAATTTCTCAAAATATGAAAAACATTAATACCTGTATAATGTTTCTCACCCGTCAACAATAAACAAATAATTTTTCCTCCAAAGCCATTGTCAAACATTGTCTGTATGACATAGGCATCCTAAAGTCTTGTTAAAAGAACGGGTGAGTATTGATGAATTGAAACGAAAGAAAGTTTGACAATGGCTTTGGAAGAAAAATTATTTGTTGATTGTTGACGGGTGAGAAACATTATACAGGTATTACTGTTTTTCATATTTTGAGAAATTTTATTTTGCGGGTTTGGGGGGGGGGGGTGCACGTTTATTCTGCATTCATGCATGTTAAGTTAATTTCTTTTGTTTATATTTTAATGGCAATTTTTTAAGTATTTCTCTAAAAGACCTTTTATTAAAGCTTTTTTGTTTTTGTATGATGATTTTTGTATTGTTAACATTATGTTTGTTAGTTGTTATTTTAGTTTTTTATGGAATTTGGTTAATAAAATGACAATAGTTTTTCAGTATTGAATGCGGGATGGACGTGTGTTCAGAAATCTGCAAATTTTAAAAGTGGGGGTGGAGTTAGTTTTTTGTCTGTCCTCCCACTGATGAAGAACAGACTGTTTTTGTTTTTTACCTATGTCTTTCTTGTTCTTTTAAGTATTTTATAGTATTTAAGTATTTTTTTTTTGCATATATACACCTTCCTTTTGGAGTTATGGTGTTTTGGCATTTTGAAATGGTGTAATATATATATATATATATATATATACTAGCTGTTTAACCCGTTCTACGCACGGGAGTTTATGAATGTAATTCTAAAACCAAAATTAAAAATAGCTATTCGATTTAGAAAAATATTTTTCTACTACTGTGCACAGATGAAACGATATCTTTGGAATAAAGGAATAAATAGTATAAAAAATTTTGTTGATGTTTGTGATAAAATGTCTTTTTTTACTTTTAAAAAAAGATAATAATTAAGGGTAATTAAATGATTTCTAATTAGTTACATGTGAGGTAAAAGAATTATCGTAATACCCGCTATAACTTTTTCGTATTGCAGCGAGGCGTACGTAACATGTATATATCACATTGCAGTAAACATTTAGACCTGGTTAGAACTCACACGATTACGGGTTGAACATAAAAGTCAAAAATTCGTCGAAAACATAAAAAAAAAATCCATTTAAAAGTTTCGATGTATTTGCCCCAATCGTTCATGGGCCTCTACCAGCAATCCGTGTACCAAATTTCGTAGGCCTGCTTCCTGTGATTTCCGAGTTTTTGAGGTTACATAGATACGCGCACGGATTTTAATAGGGTAGATATATATATGTATATATACATATATATGTAATTTACACCGTATTAATTTATAGATAAAGCATCATGCGACAGTATTACAGTATTTACTCGTATATAAACTATAAAAGTGTGAAAAACTATAAAAACAAACTTAAAAAACACTTTTCAAATATCTTGTGGAATACAGGATTTATAAATCTAACATTGATGAATTGATTTATAATAATTTTGAATCTACATCAAACAACTATAAAAGTAAGAAATAATTAAAGAGGACTAATTTAACCTGTTCTCCATGAATTTCTGATGGCAAGACAAATGAATAGCTCTCACAAAATACAATAATCCTTGATAAGTACAACCTGTATTTATTATGAATTAGGTTACTATAATAACTAAAAATAAAGATTAAATTATTTTATTATAGATTTGATTGCATATACCAATAAAAATATAACTCTATCTAATGTATAAACAATATGACGGTTGTAGTTTATATCTATATATTTTATTTACAAAATAAATAACAAAAGTATGCAACTGCGTATCAAACGAGTTCGCATGCTCATAAATGTAATTTTCGATATTTATTACGTAACTGCGAATTTGCGTTAAGTCGCATAATACGCAAGTCGGGGGATGCCTGTACTTTCTGTTCTGAACAAAGCTCTATCTGAACAAAACTACAATAATTTCCCGCGTATTCGCCGCAGCTCAGATAATTCGATTTTCTACCAGAATTAGTTTCAAATAAAATATGACTTGCTTTTGCTTAGCATTTATTTGACTTCATTTTTTAAATAAAATTTCCGGTATGAAAAAGACTTAACTAAGCCGCGGAGTATACGCGTGAAATTACGGTACGTTATTCAACGTATCTGGAAATATGTTAGTTGAGGGAGTGGGGACACAAACAAGAGAAAAGTACCCTGGGGTGCAAATGGCAGAAGGGGGAGAAGAGATGCAAATGCTTCTTGCCAAATGATTGATTAAGATTACTGTAGGCCTTGGCCAAAAATTTGGACTGATACCTGAGGCAGGAAAGTAATCTAAGAAAGTTACTGAAATTATTATTTGAAATAATGGTAACCGCTACTGATAAATTAACTTTAAGACTGTGGAAGGTAATAATTAAGATATTAATGTAATTTGGAATTAGTTTCGAAGAGATATGAGTTATAGGTGTTGAGTTACTAAGATAGTGCTGAGTTAGGAGAAAAACGATGAGGGGGAGGGGCAGGGGAGATGCAAGTGCTCTTTGTCAAATACTAAATAAGACTACTGGAGTCCTTGGTCAAAAATTTAGACTAGTACCTGTGCCAGGAACTTAATTTAAGAAAGTTTCTGAAATTACTTTTTGGAAATAGCGGTATCCACTACTGATAAATCAACTTTAACACTGCGAGAGGGGATAATTCAGATATTAATATAATTTGGAATTAGTTTCGAAGAGTTATAAGTAATACTAGTTTTGGTATTACGCTAAACGATAGAGCTAAATCGGCTAAGCTAAAATCGATGAAGTGGAGGGGGACGGGAGATGCAAGTGCTCTTCAGCAAATGACTAATTATGACTACTGGAGTCCTTGGTCAAAAATTTGGACTGATACTTGAGCCAGGAACCTAATTTAAGAAATTTACTGAAATTACTCTTCGGAAATAGTAGTAACAACTACTCATAAATCAATTGTGAGAAATGATATTTAAGATATTAATGTAATTTGGAATTTGTTTAAAAGAAATATGAACAATAGGAGTTGAGTTGTAGGACTTAGTAGCTTATTTAAGGGGGAATAATAGGAATTGAGTTATTAAAATAGGGATCAGTTCTGCAAAAATCAATCGAAAACGAAGTTGAATGAACCAAACAATGTTGAAAGAGGGTCCATATAAACCAAGATAAAAAGGCGCACCTGGCGCTGTAAGGTGGCACTAAAAGCTGTAAGAGAAAAGTAAGCTAAGTTCAATGAATTGATTCCCGATGAAATCGGACCCACAGAGCCCTAAAAAAGAATGTCCTATAAATGTTTGAAAATGGTCGTAAATGAAGTCTACGTTTTAGAAAACATAGTTTGAGATTTAAATAAAGAGGGGTAAACCCTTATGGAGAAACTCTTAACTCATATCAAGGGGTTTTTAAGGTAGAAAAATCGCCTCGTAACGTGAACAAGCGCTAAAAATCGCGTAAAAATCAATTAAAAAATAAACTCCAATCAAAACATCTAAAATCGGGCTTCGAGGTGCAAAACTACATATATAAAGGCATCTTCTAACCAAATTTTGTAGCTCTACGTGCAGCTGTCTCTTCAGAACATCGTCGACAGACACATTCACTCACGCATACACACACAAACCTCTTTCCTTAATATTTTAGATGTATGTTGTAAAATAAATGAAAGTATGTAAGCATATCAGCTGCAAAAAGGAAAAGAGGTAAACTCGTTTTGATAACGTATTAACACTCGCTGTTATTCCTAGGATTATTGGTAGACTGAGAGATCATAAAAGTAATGCCATTATCCTATTGTTTACGTCTTAATAGTCACGGATAATTAAATCATCCGTGAATCAAAGAAATTATTACTAAAATAAATACTGTTTGTAATGACGTTTTATCCTACAGCATAACCAGAATTTTATTGAACATAATAATAGTCTTCCAATCCTTGATATATAATGTTAACTAGAACAAATCAATCCATCAACAGGTCTGTTTTCAGAAAAAGTATGGCTAGCCAGGCTACCATACAAAATAATGCATGTTCACCATTTACCTCTAAAATTTCCACCTACAGATTTTTCCTAAGACGGACTTTCTAGTATGTTTTAAAAATAATTTGAATGATGAATTAGATAATATTAGTAGTATTGCTCATAATAATGGTTTTAAAGTTCAACATATTAATAAATTAATTGTGGATATTGCTAATAATAATGAAGCCTGAAGATAAATTTGAATCGTAAAAATGCAAATTTTGTTTTATTCAATATCATCTATGCTTTTTTGGAAAATTATAACACAATCTTAAGCGGTTCAATACCTGCTTAGTAGCCAAACTCCATCCGAAATTAAAGAATATCATTTGCACTAAAATTGACCCAATTAATTTTGAGAATTATTCAGGCGTATACAAAGTACCAATTATTAAAGCTGACGGATCAAAGAATTGCTATATTGGAATGACTAGCAGGAAATTTAAGTACCGAAAAAAGGAGCATGTAGCTGATATTAAATATAATAGAAAAACCACAGCCTTGGCAAGATTATATCAAGAGGAAATCCCCCAAATAAATTTCAATGACAATAAGATCATTTTCCCCTCTACTCTATATTATCCATCCATTATAAGAGAAACCATAGAGATTCGAACACATAAAAATTCCATATGTAACGATGCAGCATTCTTTAACTTACCGAAATTGTGGATCGAGTTAATGGTTACGAAAATAGGAATAAGCATCCAAGTAAAATAGAAAAAAATAACGTGCGTTACATGAAAAACTGAATGATGGCGTTTCAGATCATTGCATCATAGATGGTGCAGTTTCAGAATACAGTCGACGCTCATTATAACGACCGCCCATCATAGCGACTATTCCAGTGTAACGACCGATGCAAAATGTCCCGAAATATATCCCCTTTGTGATATGTTATTTTTACATCCAATATAACGTCCGGTCAGCAGCTTATTTCCCAATACAGCGACCGAATTGACTTTTTCTGCAGAATTACTCCTCCCCAAAAAGATTACCATTTTCTTTGCTCACTGCGCTTTGATGCCTTTTGTAAAATGTCTTAAAATGACACTTTAAAATATTGTTTACTTATCATCTCTATTTGAGATGGAAAATTTTATTTAAAGAAAATAATCAAATGCACAAAAAATAAACGACTATTTAGAATTATTTTCGTAGAAAATAAATGTCAATGTGTCAGTAACTGTGTATTTTGTGTGTGATTTAACATTTACTTTAAATTTTCTTTTAGAAATGCGAAATCATTCTCTTAAATTGATTTTTATAGTTATTCATTGTCAATGTTTATTTGATACGAAAGTAAACAGAATTTAATAATAATGTTGTATTATAAAATTTCCTTTGAAACCTTAATTTTTATGCACATAATTTGAGGGGGTTTTTTTTTTTGTTGTTGTTGTTCACTTTCGTTATAGCGACCTTCCATTATAACTACGCTCATCTTTGGCACGGTTAGGGGTCGTAATAAGGAGCGTCGACTGTATTATTATTTATTTGTTTTGAAAATCATTCAGGTAGGGTCGAAACAATCAACAGTCAAACAAAACTATTTTACTGTTTTTAAAGATTTAATGTTATACCTTTTAGCAATTAGAAATAGTATATTTTTTAACACTTTCCAACTTAGTTGAAAAATGTATATGAGTTCGCTTTGTCTGCCCTTCCGTGCTCTGTTCTAACTCTAGTAAAAATACTCGGAATGCCCTCTAATTTTTATAGGTTATTGGGATTTGATATAGAACAGTGGTTCCCAACAGTGGCGCCAACATGTATAGCCCTGTATTACAGGGCCTTGAATTATTGGGCGAGACCACGCAATAATTCCGTCCTCTCCGTCCACCCAATTTCCATTGATGTATTTCGTTATTCATTTATTTAATTATTGTTTTACTGGCGTTTTCAAAATAACTTAGTTTAAATAAAATAAGGCCATCAATTAGACTTACAGGATCACTAAAAGCCCCATCCAGAGGGTGTATAATTAAATTTTTCTCACAAAAAAAATTTCGTGCATATTTTGCCATCTGTTTTGATGTCTTGAATTGATAAAGCACTTCAGATTTAGTTAGATGTTGACATAAGTTGTTGCTGATTATGTTTTGGTGTAAATCACCCAATAAGTGGCGCTGTTATGCTGCATTTTACAGGATTTGCACGATTTCAGCGAAAACCATATCTCAAGAACTAAATGCACGGAATTTCATATCTTTAGAATCCTCATGATGGGCATAGATTGCTATTTAATTTTGACAGTGTGATAGTGAATTTTGAAGTATTAACATGCATGAGATAGAGGAAAGTTTTGGGATCGGTACATCCAACTAGTTGTTTTAGTAAGGAAATTTTTAATAATACAGTTAATAATTCATATATTTGTTGTACAGAACCCTCTGAGTGCGAGTAATATTCGCACTTGACCATTTATTTAACATGAAAATGCAACTTAACATTTGGTCCATGGAGATGAGAATTTATTGTGTGACACTCTTTTCCATACTCAGAAAACAAACAAAAATACAAAGAAAGTAATTACTATGCTAAGTTATTTGTTCTTGATATAGTAGTAGCTAGAATAATAATTATTTAACCCTTTTGTTTTCAATTAAATAAGGTAATCAAACATTTTCTTAGTAACATTGGGTGTGAGACATGACACGGAGGTGAGATCTCACATACTGTGTATTAAGAAATAAAAAATATAAAGTAATGATATAAAAACATATGCACACACATTTAGTCTTCTTTCACTTTCAAAGAAAAAATAAATTAATTCAGAATATTAATGTCAAATACTGAAAGGGGCTTTGTGACTGGAATAGTACACTTTTGGGGGAATGACCCATATGGAAGACAATTAATGATATTGGGAAACAGAAAACATAGAAAATGTGTTGTGATAGGGAATAATCTACTTATACTTGATAAGGATGATAATCTTGGAATGTTTCTTGCATATTGTGCTATCCATAGAAAGAAAGTATGGTGTCCAAAGCTTTTACACCAACTCTTAATAAGTTACAAGAAATAATTATAAAATGTGTGAATGTTATCAATTTTAATGCTAATTGCAAGTTACTCTTCAAGATATTTGTGAATATAAAAATGCAGACAATATAACACTTTTCTTTAACATTGTGGTAAGTTGGAAAATCATGCGTCAAGCATAGATTATGAAACACTTTCCAACACATTCAGAATAATTTAACAAAATTGCACCGTTTAATAATTTAAAACGTTATGTCTATTTCAATCATATGGAAAAGAATAATCTACTTGAAAACCCAATTTTAGCTCTTCCCATTACAATAAGAAAATTATCCGAATTTTTTCAGCAGACGTGTATATGATATATAGATTTGTATCTATTAACTACATGCATGCCAAAATTTAGGAAATACATATACCTCAATTGAAAATTCCCCTTCAGCAACATCATCTAATGAGGAGAACGGTACGTAAATAGTTTTGTGCAGCCCTGTATATGAGTTTATAGAATTTACATATAACGAGTAATATAAAAAATAATTAGTTAAATTGAATAGCGCGTACCGAATTTTAAAACGAAAACTCCAGCAATTATTACTCAAAGACAGTACTGTAACCGATTTCTTTTGTGTGTCCCTGTAAATGAATAAAACATATGAATGCCCTGTTCTAACGTAATAGTAGTGAAATTCAGTGATTTATATCTGTTTCAATATATTTGAAATGGCATAAGACCATAAAATACTATGCAAACGATTTTTCCCCATATACCATAATGTAATGAAATTCCTTTGAGTGCCTCTGTAAATGAACTATTATTCCTACATACTTCATATGCAATATCAAACAAGCTTTGGTAACGCTAAATAACCTTTATAAATTGCATGAAAATCCGAGTATATTTACGAGAGTTAGAGCGTGGACAGACGGACAGACAAAGCGAATGCATAAACAATTTTCAACTTTGTTGGAAAGTGTTAAAAAATAAGCTTTTTGAAATATTATTAACATGTAGGAGATACAAGAAAGTTTGATTATTAAGATTGGCATATCCAAATAGTCATTTATTACAGTCAGATAGATCTGCAACCTTAATCCAGTGTTGGCAAATTTGTAATACCAATTATCTGCACTGAAATTGCGGTTTAATTTTATGTAATTAATTATGGTTAAAATTACATGCTATAAAAAATTCCCGCAGCACTGTACCCGGAACCGCCCCCATCGCATTATTTGACAAAATATTTGCGTTTGAATGCGTGTAACTATAATCAATTACATGCAATTAACTTGTAATTAGATTGTGGATAATTGAGATTACAAATTTGTCCAACTCTGCCATAAACAGTGTGATATATCTTCCACATACTGTCCTCCATTGCACTGATACATTATTAACTGTCAAGAATAACCTGTTTATTAAAAGAGAAAGATACTTTATATATATATATAATAAAGATGAAATCACAAGTATATGACCAAATTGGTAAAATTCTAAAGATGAACAAGATATGAACATAGGAAACCAGTATGTAAAATAATAAACTATGAATAACCCACAGAATCATGAGAGGAGCTTGCAGGTTTAATTCATAGTAAAATACGTTATTTCATCCAGTTTGTCGACTTTAAGCCTAAAATAACAAAATTTAACTCCTAATAGCGCATCATAAAACAAAATAAAGGATTAAATACCAAGAGATCTAAAGAAGATACACCTCAAGCAGGATATTAAAAATTAAAAAATGATTAGAACTCAGTACCTCAATTATATACCAGAATCTTAAAAGATGTAGTTATATATAAATATAATACCTTTCAATCAAAATTTAACTTACAAGTTGATATAACAAAACTAAACAAAATTCTAAATTAAGATGGAATGTACTAATATTGTACATTAATCGTTGTACTAAAACATATGTTAAAGTAAAAAACCCACTAGGAAATCTCAAAGTATTGACAACCTTAAACATTTTAATATATGGATGATATATGGATATATATATATAACCATTAGAGAATATTATAATTCATCATAATTTTTTAATAAAAATTAATAAAATGAATATCAATACATAACACACACAGTATACATATTAAATCTGGATCATCAAATATTAATGTAACTGGAAGAATTGTTTAAAACCTAGATCCAAATCACTCATACATATGAAGTATTAAAAAATTAAAACATTCAAAATTGGCGAAAGGAAAATATCAAAAGGAAGACGAATGCATAAAAAGAACATATAAATAAAGATATATATGTAGGAAATCATAAACATTTGAAATATTTTGTAAAGCTATTTGTAACTAAAACAACTTAACCAATCAAAAAAGGCCAGAAATGAATAATTGCCAGCATCAGCAAATCCATTGAACGAAATGTTTGATCTCAAAATTGAAAACTCATAAATTCAATAAGAAAAACTACTAAATGAACTCAAAATGGGAGAACAATTATGAATAATATTGGAACTAATGATTCGTAACTCTTTTCAAGGACGATATTACTAAATCATTAGTATAAAACGGTTAATTTTTGAGGTAGAAATAATAAGCTACCGCTTAAATGCATATTTTTACCATTGCCCGATTAACCGCTACCAGAAAAAATTAAAGAAATTGTTATGTTGTAAAAGCTTTACATAACATTCCTCATTTAAAATTTACATAAATTTAAATTTGTTTATTTTAAAAAAATACTTCACATTACGATCTTTCAATTTGACAGCAAATTTTACTTAATTCATTTAAGTTTTTAAACACTAAATTCTAATATGTTTATTCTTAATTATTTTATTTTGAAATCACATTTATTGTATTCTATATTTTTTCTCATTCCTCTGGTAAAATCTCAACGTAATTATCCTATTAGTTTAACAGATATACGAGAAAATAATTCCTAGACCTTTCTTTATTTTAATTGCTTTCTATTTACATCGTGCCTCAAAAAGAGTAAGCTTTTAGTCTAGAATATATTTCTTATCTCGGAATACTCCGGAAATTCCATTCTACGTCACCAGAACTCACAAGACGCAAACATTCCTTTCCTCCCGCTCATAAGAGTGTTGCCATTCCACGGTGATAATTCCAGCGCAAAAACATTTTCCATCGATTCATTACGATATACCGTCTTTTGGAATATTCTGATTGGCTCTTTTCGCCGCGAGCATACTCAGAATGTGACAGACGTTTCAAAAGGGATTTCAGTTTTAGAATTTTGTCTGAAGACACAAGATCGACTTTCTAATCGGCGATTCTTATTTTTTTGCCGTTGGGAATTTGGCGCAACGAGCATCTCCAGTCAGCAATAGACGTTTCCAATTAATTACGTAACATTCTAAAGGAATTTCAGTTATAAAAATTTGTCAAAAATTATCCCCGAATAGTTTTTCCTTCCGAAATCTCTGGGATTAATTCATACAATGAATGACTCGCAAGAAGAAGTTTGAATAATTCAAAAACACCGCACTACTTCGTTCGACTTTTGGTTGCATCCTTTCGGGATGATCACCTTCAGATGTTTATTGATGATTGATTATCTCTCTTCAATAAAGGGATCTTAATTCAAATATTGATGCCGTGGATTTCGGGTCTCGTGGATCTTTGATATAGTCATCCTGTGTTTCAAGTTTCGTGATAATCCTTCATAAACATTATGCGCTACTCATTACGAATTTTCATCTAACGTCTGCCGTTATGACAATAATACACACTGCTCCGGTCATTACTTTAGTTATTCTATTAGGGAATGACTATTCCTTTAGTTACTCTATTAGGAAATAACTATTTTATTTAAAAGGAACATCAGCCAACGCATTTAAACTAGACTTGCTAAAAATAAAATTTAAATCAGTAAAAGAAAATAAAATATAAATTTTCTTCAATATATCTGTACTACATTATAATATAATATAATATTTTATGATTTTAACAAATAATATATTTGTTTTATCCCGGATCCGGTATTGATATAATAATAGTGTTAAATAAATATGTTTGATATGAATTATGGTCCCGATCATTTTTGCTTGTCTGTTTGTTTTTTTGTGCAATTATCAGCTATATGGGGTGAGTAATAACTATTTATATTTGTTCATTTAAAAGTTTATTATCTTCAAGTTATTTCAATTTAATTACAACGCAATTTTATTTTCCACTATAATTTACGGTCATAGTGTGATTCTGGGAGGTGTGAATTGAATTTATTTCGGTTCAATTTGATTTTTTCAATTCAATATTCGCTCCAATTTACATTTCCCAGGGTCGCAGTACATTAATGATGCCCTGACGTTAGCGAAACGCTCTTGGGTTTACTGCATAGTTGTTTTTAATTTTTTTTATTCTTCTCTCTCGTAAGCATTTACGGTGACGTAAAACTTTAGCGATATCGCTTTCAAACTTATGGCATTTTTAAACTTTTGCATTCCTTTTTCTCTCTAATAGCCTTCCATAAATAAATTATTAAATAATAAAAAATAATTTTAAAAAAAGATTATTTTTAAAATATTCTTATAATGCTTTATTATGATTTTTTTGCAATTAACTTCTTTAAAAATTACGTTTTTGAAGTATATAAACATTAAAAAATTTAATTACTTCAACATTTTTTTAATTTCTACGTTTCTTTTTCTCATGTGCAGACAAGTTTGATGTCAGACATATTTATGTATACATATATTTATTTAAAAAAGAAATTTGTTATTGTGTGTGCATTTTTGGTTTAATAATATTTTTATTTTCAAAGACATGGTTTAGAGTGTCAGTATTTTAATATATATATATGAAATTGAAATCTTATGTTTATTTAATAAACAAGAAGGAATTTGATAAATACTTCTTTAAAAAAATGAGATGGTACAATTTTTCCTTTTTGAAATTTTGTTTAGTGTGTTACGGTTTTTTTTAAACAATTTATTTCACAGTGTTATATATTTTTTTTATAAATATTAAAAGTAGTGTTACTTTTAAATATACTATAAATCTTTTTATTATTATGAAGTCAAAATAATTACATGTTATGATCCATGAATAAATTTTTTAATTAAGTGAATGACAATTTACAACAATGAGTATTTATATTTAATTATTTATATTAATAATTTATTCATTGATATTTAAGTATTACAAAGTTTAACAAGTTTACTTCATACAATTGTGATTTATATCTGTTATTGTTGAATAACTTTTAAGAAATGCATAAAATTTGGCTCAAGATATTTTTACTTCAGGTACAATGCAACTTTTATAAGGCTCTCAAGATTTAAAATGTTTTGTCCATTAGTAACTTTATTAAAATATTAGGTAGTATTGAATGTACATGTCGTGCTGTAACTATCGGAGTTCATAGCGCAGCCTGAACTCTCCTACTTGTAGTACGATAATGAATTTTAATGCTACTCTTCACAGGTTTTTTTTTTAATTATTACTATCTTTTAATTGTTTTTATTGTAGTTTGAGTTTGTTATTTGGTTTAGCATTACGAGCTCTGCGGGCAGAGCAACAGTGTGCTAGCGCTTGGGCTAATTAATCAGTTCTTCTACTTTACATTCATCTAAAAAAATTTCTTAAATAAATATTAATCATGTTACTCACATAAAATTTAGAAATAATCACTTTTTCAAATTTTAATCATTCAGAAATTTTATTACTCTTTTGATTTTTAAATAAGTTATTTTTTTAATTATCTGATTAGTATTTTTTGAATCATTAAATAAAGAAATTTTTTATATCAATAAAATTCTATTATAAATACAATTTTATATGTTACTAGACATGAAATTTATTCTTCAGTCAGGTTTTTGTAATTGATAAATAACTCATAGCATTCCAAATTCTCCAGTGCTTTTATACCCCTTAAAGATTTATTCTTTCTTAATTTACTATAGCATTTATTTTACCTACCCCCTGATATTTAAAGGTATCTTTGGTTATCTCTGATACTTTCACTGGTTAGAGCTGTCACACAAGGTTTCTGTCAATTTTTCCTGTGCTTAGACCCAAAAATTGCCGTAAATGGTGTACATTTACGGCAACGATTACGTATAAGATTTTTTATTAAAAATGACATTCATTAAATGAACAAAGATAATTGCTCTTTTTCAGAGACATTACTTTTTTCACTTTTTTTCAGCAATTTTAAATTACAGAGGTTTTTTTATAATAACGAAGAAAAATTAAGGAAAAAATTTAATGATCTTTTATTACGTTTTTTAATTTATTTTTTGAAGTAGAACTCAATTAATGAAATATCTTTCTTTATGAAACACAATTCAGCAATACAACTGAATTACTTTCGAAAATCCGTGGAACTTTTTTTCTTTTATAAATGTTTAAACTAACATATTATTATTTTTTAAATTATGTAGTGTTAATGATGGTAACATCATATCTTTTCTTGTATGCCGCGTGAGTGTTTTTACCCGAATATTTACTTTAAAAATGGAGAATGCACGTGATACATGAGATGATACTTTGCGATTTTACTGGTCCATATTTATATGAAAACTGATCATTCCATGAAATATCTGGGAGGAAATTTAGAATTTAAATTTACATAGCAATACACTGAAAATTATGTTCAATTTTAGAATTAACTGTTAGATATTAACAGAATGACATCATTTCGGATGTTTCTCCTAGTTTGCCTCTGCTTTTTTCCCCTGGAATGAAGAATTAAAAACCAGGATGCTCATGTTACACGATAAACGAAGAAAAACCTCTGGTTAAAAATAATTATGAATATATATATAAACAAGTAAACATAAGATAATGCAAAAACTAGATTAGCTACAAATTTGTGCTTATGAACGATTTGGTGGAGAAACTTAGAATCAGAAGTCCACTTACTCTCAGGCCAATGTCTGCAGAATTTGTTATCCGCTGAAAAAAATTTGAGAAAGTTTCGATATTTAAATACCAGGGTTCTACAGGCATGTATAATAACGATATAAGTATTGAAATAAATAACAGGCAATCAATGATAAATCAATGTAGTTATGGCACCAAGAATCTATCAAAATCAGTAAAATTTGGCTCTCTTCTTGTAACTGCAAGGATACAAGAAGAGAGCCAAATTTTATTGGAGGAAAAAAAATATTGCAAAAGTCACCGCTAGGAGGATGTGTCACGCTGTTTTTCTTTTCGCGTTCTTTAGTCGAGCGTAAGTTACTTGTTAAGTTCTTTTACCACAACCAGTGCAATGCGTTAGCCACTGTTAGTGCTTATAGAACGCACCAAACATGTTTAAAGGTAACTGTCCTTTGTCAGTTAAGGGTTTAAAAACAGTGGTTCCGAAGTTTGAAAAAACAGGATCTCTGAAGGTTCAGTCAGGCAGTGGATGAAACCCGTACCACAGGATGTAATCGAAGAAGTTGCAACGGGGATTGTTGACACAGAAGAAGACAATATTGCTGCCTCTTCTAGTGCTCGTGGGTTAGCTTGGAATCAGGATATGTCTTATAATACGGTATGGAAAGTATTAGGAAAGATTATCCACTTCCATTCATACAAGAACTATTTCACGAAGACCATGATAAGCGATTGACTTTTGCTTTTACCTTTCTTGCCAAAATGGAGGTGGATGATGTTTCGTCCTGAAAAATTTTTATGGGGAGACGAGGGTAACTTTTAGCTGAATGGTACTGTAAATACCCAGAACTGGCGAATTTGGGATAACAAATCACAAAATGCATTCAAAGGAATTCCCTTAAATTCACCAAAGATAACTGTTTGGTGGGGTTTCACATCGAAAATGATCATAGGTCCATTCTTCTATGAGAACATTAACCCGATGGTACCTGTAACCTGTTCTGTTAGCGGAGAGAAATATCGTCAAATGATAAACAACTTTGTCATTCCTGCACTTTAGCAAAGAAAATGCCTTGATAAAATAATTTTCATTCAAGATAGAGCCCCTCCACAAATCTCTTTGCTGGTAAAGCAGCTGCTACGACACAATAATCGCAGATTGAAATATGTGGTCCACAAAAACGGCTGCCATACGGAACCTGACTTGAAAATGCTAAATAAAAAGTGATTTTATTTCAGTATTGATTCTGCATTGATTAAAATTCTCTTTTCTATTACACAGTGCCACATATTCCCCTAGCGATGACTTTTGGAACTATTTTTGCGGAATCCTTCGTACCCGATCATGTTTAATCTTCCCACAAGATTTGGCGCCCTTCTCTCAATTAGATCTCTCTAGCGAACACTTTGAGGGCTGACTATTTAATTATGGCCAACTTGTATATACAGGGTGCAATATATTATCTATCGCCGACCTTTATTTTCTCAACCGTTGGTCGTAGACATATAGTTCCAATTACAAAAACGTTTGAAATGAAATACATATTCATGTTGTGGCATTATTTAAAGTTAAAAAATCAATTTTATAAAAATTACGAAATCTAACTTTTTATACGGTCATCCAGCCCCTACAGTTATACTTAGTAAAAGTTTACACATATCATAAGAGATATAACACAAAAAGTTTGATATTTGTACTACAAAAATTAACATAGTTATTAAATTTCAAAGTTTGAGATTTTTGCATACAATTTTGTCCTTCAGTGAGGGATCAGTTAAAAGATGAATTAACCCAAACAGCAAATAATCCTTGGCCGAACTTCTGCCGAAAGTCCTAACTCGACTATATTTCATCCTGGCGATCTCATTTTCCGGGGTCGGCAGATATGACTTCTTGTCCGCAAGGCTGATCACCTGTCGAGCATCCCCTCCCGACTACAATTGAATCGGTTATGAAGCCTTTGCGTAATAGTTTTCGATAATTTGGTCACTTGGTAATCCTTTACCGAGTACTTTGCAATATCATATGATCTTTTGCCGATTAGCTAATCATATGGAATAGAAGAATTTGTACGATGCAAAAATAGCATTTAAAACGTAAAAAAATTCGTTTTAATTCAAAAAATAAATATTGTTAATTGGGAATATTTTCCACTATAAGATGCAAAAATATTTGCATATCAAGGATGTAACTAATTGAAATGTAATAAATCTTGTTTTGTTTAAAGTCAAAATATTGCTGTTAAATAATTTTACAATTAAAATTACAATTAATTGTCCATTGTAAGATACAAATAAAATTACATTTAATTTAAAAATTATATTCTTGCTTATAAGTAACTCACACTGTTAATATACAAATATTATTGCATCTTACAAAGAATAATTAATTGTAATTTTCATCATGAGATCAGCAATATTTAGAATTTAAATTAAACAAAATGTCTTACCTTTTAATTAATTACGCCCACGATATGAAAACATTTTTGTATTTTATAGTGGAAAATATTTCCGTCTAACAATATTTACTGTTTGAATTAAAACGAACTTACATTTTAATTAGATAATTTTTTGCATGGTACAATGTAAAATATTCTCATTTAACATTCCGTCCTGGCTGTGAAATTTCTATCATTTAAAGCGTCTCATTAAATTTTTGCTATTTATGGGGGAAAAAAATTCCTTTTTTTAATATCTAAATAATTATTTTAATTAAAAAAAAGTTTTTTTTTTTTTTTTTTTTTTTTTTTTTTTTTCACTTTTAAAAGCTATAAAATGAAATTTATTATTATCTGGAGAAAAAAAATAGGATCAAATTCTTTATAATTTATACAATAACATTATCTTAATTTTTTCTAAATAAATTAATTTTTTAATCAGAATTTTATAATTCATAACTAAGAAAATACATTTAGAGCAAATATTTTGTTGTTGTTGTAAAAGTCCAAATTTCAGATATTATCCTGATATAATCTAAATTTCAGATCTTAAAATTTTCAATAATGAATTTAATTTAAAAAATATTCAGTCATTTTTTTAACTTTTAAAAAGGTATAAAATTAAATTTATCACTATTTGGGGGGGGGGAAAAAAAGATAATAAATTTATTTATAATTTATCCAATACATTATCTGAATTATTTTTAAATAAATTAATTTTTAAATCAGAAATTTCTAATTGTTTGTTTTTGTAGTAGTCTAAATTTCAGATATTATCCTGATATAATCTAAATGTCAGATATTATAAATTTCAATTTATTCATTTAATAATTATTTTAATTTAAAAAAGAATATTCAGTCATCGATTTATAGCTTTTAAAATATATAAAATTAAATTTATCACTATCTGGGGGGAAAAAGATGATCAACTTCTTTATACTTTATACAATAACATTATCGGAATTATTTCTAAATAAATTAATTTTTAACTCAGTATTGTCTAATTCCTAATTAAGAAAATACATTTAAAAGAAATAGTTCGTTGTTGTAAGTCTAAATTTCTGATATAATCTAAATTTTAGATCTTATAATTTTCAATTTATTTATCTAATAATAATTTTAATTAAAAAAAAAGTTCAGATATTTTTTTAACTTTTAAAAGGTATAAAATTAAATTTATTACTTTAGAGAGAAAATAAAAGAAAAGATGATCAACTTCATTATAATTTATACAATAACATTGCCTGAAGTATTTCTAAATAAATTAATTTTTAAATTAAAAATTTTTAATTCATAACAAAGAAAATACATTTAAAGCAAATAGTTTGTTGTTGTAATAGTCTAAATTTCAGATATTATCCTAAATTACCCTAAATTTCAGATCTTATAATTTTCAATTTATTTATCTAAATCAACAAAACAGCAAATATCTCTAAACATCTTATTAAATATAATTTTAAGTATGAATGTCTATACGTAAATATTGAAAAAAAAAGAAAGAAAGAACAAACAAATGCTTTTAAATTGTCAGTTTACTTTTACAGTAATTGCCCTGCTATCTGTAAGTTTTTAAGGGTTTTAAGTTTACTGATTTGCAAATAATAATGCATTCTCACCAAAGAACATTTCTTGGAAAGTATTTTTTTCCCTATTCCTTCGACTGTCCATTTACAATTGATGTCCTTGAAACGTGAAAAACTATTTTCAGCGGGAGGCAGATAAGATACTGTAGCACATTGGACAGATTTATTCACGTGACACACACCCCCTATCATCACTGCAGGGGGTATCTATACAGCGGAAACTAACAATAACAACTCAGTAAAAAGATTCATTTTTCATTACTTCCCGATTGCCGGCCGATTACATGCATAAGAATACTTTCCGATTAATTGACTTGTAATAAGTATACAATTTCCTGCCGACGTTTTTTCCCGATATTATCTAGATTGATCGGTAGATTTTGTTCAGATGATATTATGTGAAGCTCTCCTTTCAACTACTGATCATTTCCCGACAATTCTGGTATTAGGCCGAAATTAAGCGATATCTCTTGCTATTGGGGAAAGTAATTCGAGATCAAAATCAGGGTGGAATGTCCTTTTCACGGCGAAACCACCTTTAGCCAGTATTGCCAAATCGGGCTATCACTAAAGAGGGTTATTTCATCTAAAAATTTTAGCTGACTTTTAGGGGTCGTATACAAAGCGATGAATAAAATACTGAAATTAAACAGACAAATAAATATCAATTTGATATAATATCAGAAAACGGTGTACTATAAAAAAATCCCTGCCGGCTCGGGCCTACAGGCGGAGGTAGATTTCGATGTTAAGTACTAAATTCTCCAACAAAACTTAAATCAAGATTAGAGATAAAACCCAGTTTCTTCACAAAGAGCGAGCTGTAGGGAGCTAAACTTTTTGTGAAAATTGTAATATACACGAATACACACACACATATATATGGAATAGGTTTAAAAAATGGCTACAAAAAATTCAGAGAACCTTAAAGTGTTAAAATATGTTAATATTTCCATAGTCGGGTTTTTATCATGTTTTAATACGTTTCTTCTAACTTAGATGGCGTTACATATTCACCTGCTGAGGTCCATTATATTTCCAATATGACGCAATATACATATTTTTTTAATTCGTCAAACTATTTATTTTGAGTTTTCATGCTGAAATCTTGCTCTAGGAAACTTATGACGTAATATTCAATTTGTTTTCAATTTGTCAAACTATTTAATTTTACACGTGAAAATTTTGCAAAAGAAAAGTAATTGTTGTGGTGAGAATTTTATTATTTTTTTTTTTTTTTTTATTGTTGGCAGCTGCTATAACGAAAAACTTTTATTTTTTTCCTGCCATTGTTGTGTAAGAGCTCGTTTTATCAGAATCATGCTAAGACAGTATTCAAAATTTTGAACCCTCCCCATTTCCACCCTCTTGGGCCGATTTCGCCCATTTTCAATCCCCGCCGAGATATTAGCCATCTCAAAGTTGTTGGCGAGTTTGAAGATGATTCGTGCATAATTGCGACTTTTATCGTGCGGACAAAATTTAGTACATACATACATATATATATATATATATATATATATATATATATATATATATATAAACTTTTTAGGTGGGAGTGGTTTTGGGTTCCTGGGGTCCTATAATGAAAAGTTATGAAGGAATTTTTTAAAAGTCGCACCATGGTAACGACTGCAATAGGTGGTATTTCTTACGAAATCTACCTAAAATGAAAACATCAAACGCGGGAATCTACTAGAGAACAAAGTGTTCTCCATTGTGGGCAATGCACCATTGAACGCGTGGCAGTACTGAGTCCTGTACACGTTAGAGGGTGGGACACGTAGGTGTGCAAACTGTGTGGCAATGAAGGATGATGCGCTGCTGCAGATAGGCCAGAGAATTGGTCTCAGTCACATAGACCATAGTAGATTCCGGCGTTTGATGTATTCATCTTTTATAGTACACCATTTTCTGATATTATAATAATTTGATATTTATTTTTCTGTTTAATTTCAATATTTCATTCTTCGCTTTGCATACGACCCCTAAAAGTCAGCTCAAATTTTTAGATGAAATAACCCTCTTTGGTGATAGCCCGATTTGGCGATAATATCTGAAGTGGTTTCGTCGTAAAAAAGGCATTGCACCCTGAATTTGATCTCGAATTACTTTAATTAATCTTTTAACTGATCCCTCAATAAAAGACAAAATCATGTGCAAAAATGTCAAACTTTGAAATTTAATAACTGTGACAATTTTTGTAGTACATACGTCAAACTTTCTGTGTTATATCTGTTATGATATGTGTAAACTTTTACTAAATATAACTATAGGGACTGGGGGACCGTATAAAAAGTTAGATTTCGTAATTTTTATAAACTTGATATTTTACTTTAAATAATGCCACAGCATGAATATTTACTTCATTTGAAACGTTTTTTTAATACGCACACGAATGTCTACGACCAATGGTTGAGGAATTAAAGGTCGGCGATAGATAACATATTGCACCCTTTATAGTCTATTTCACAGGTACGTGTCATAAAATTTAATATATATGATTGTTTACATGTCGGTCAAATTGAGTGAAATTGGCAATAATGGGATTTACAGGGAATGTGGACTGCCACAACGCTCTGTTATTTTATATCCAACTCTGTAAAATATGCCAACGGGCAAGAAGTACAATCAATAAGTAAAATAAATTTCTTTTCAACTGAGTTTCAATGCAATTTCTCATTATCTAGAATATATTATCATCTTTTCGTGCATAGAATTCTTTCTTGTTTATTTTAGATGATGACTACGTCAATATTTATTGAATTTAACGAACATATTCAATGAGCTTCGTACTCTCGTAAATCTAAGGCCTTGTCTATTTCAGTTAATTGGATTACGAATAATGGAAGTTTTGAACTGCGTTGTTTATTAAGTAATGATCTTCTTTGTAAATTTAAAAGCAATATTTCCTGCATCCTTATTGGTTTTATTTTATTGATGATTATCAGTAATTATGAGTTGGGTATAACTGCGCGTTATTGTATTAATTTTAAAACTTTGTGAAAGATGCAATTTCAATATAAAGTTAAGGATATAGCCAGAATTAATATAATTATGTGTTCTATTCTGCAGAAAATTATGAAACTGATTTTTAATAATGGTTGAAAATTGTTTCAAGCATAAGTTAGAATATAGATAAAAAATCTGAATGTATCCGATATCTAAAATGCGGTTGATTTTATTAATAAGTCTGTGAACTGCCTAAACATGTTTACTTTATTTTCTCTAATATTACACTGTAGATAGAGTGAATTGGCGCTACCAGGAATTGGACCAGAGACCTCATGAACAGTAGGCGAGAACGTTAGTGTCGAGCAAAAGGCTAAGCCAGTTACTCTAAGCTAGTAACTCGCTTTATACTGTTCAAATGAGATGAGATAGCTACACACTCCATCTCCAGTAAGGAAAGTGTTTTGTTGACGTCTGACGAGCGATATGCGCTGGTGAGTGATGAAATCGTACGCATGTGTGTTGCGCGGAATGATGATAGTCGAATTTGAGCTGTCAGGTTTTTAACTAGGTACTTCATGAAATTAGGCGAGAGCGTTAGCGTCGAGCAAAATGTCAAACCAGTTAGTCTAAGCTAGTTACTCTCTTTATACTGTTGAAGAGAGATGAGATCGCTACACACTCCATCGCCAGTGTAGATGACACCTTGTTAACGTCCGGAGAGCGATATGCACTCGTGAGGGATGCTGTCGTGTTACCGTGCCCATGTGCGATGCTTGGCATGACAGGCTTTGTCCTGTAAGCATTTCACCGGCTTTCCGTGCAGTGGATGCTTTATTTGGTACTACCATCTGTTGGTTGTGAAATTAGATGATTGTGGTTGTTGAAGGTTGCGTGTTTGTCCGGATCACCAATACAGATGCAGTGGATTGATATCGCCTTGAATTGAATCGGGGAACCCATTAACAGTTGTCGAAAACGTTAGCGTGAGCAGAAGGTCAAACCATTTACTCTAGGCTAATAGTTCGCTTTATAATGTTCAAGTAAGATGCGATCGCTAAAATATAATTAATACGTATATGACTATTAATAAATTTATGACGTATCTTAATAAACTTATGCACGAAATCTAAACAAACCAAAATGATAGTTTTTTCTTTTGAATGAATTGTTAACTACTTTGTTTATGCAAAAAATTCAAACTTTGTGATTTATATATTGCTAGAAAATCATAGCATGAACATTTTATTTCTTTAAAAACTTTTTCAATGTATCTGATCGTAATAAATTGGTTGTTAATATGTCTTAGTATATATATCTATTCTGAAAGCAAAATGACTTTTTAACTAAGTTTAAAAACATTTCGTATTATCAAGAATCATTTATAGTAAAATATTTTATTTCTTACAATCTTTAGTGCTTACTTCAATACTTATCGAATTAATCGACCTTATTTTATAAGTTTAAAACTCGAACAAATCTAAATTCTTGTGACTTTCAATTTATTGAATTATGAAACTACAAAGTTTTGAAAAGTTTTGCCAATTAAATAATGACATTCCTTGCTATTATATAAGCAGTATTTTACGTAACTTTATTGATTTTATTTCATTGCTTATAACATATCAGTAGGCATAAGTCACATATAATTGTACATGAGTCTTTTAAACTAAAAGTTAAAACTATTTTTAACCTTAGCCATTCTAGAGCTTAAACCATATGTTTAATTAAGAAGTTTTCTTTATGTTTTTTTTTAGTTTTGTTTTTTATTTGGCCAACACTTTAACGTAAAAATATCACATCTTTTCAACTAATAATATAGTTTTTTATGTTCACCTTCAGTGAAAGAAAGTAACTGAGTATTTGTGTTCCATATTAAAATTCTATTATTACAAAAAATGGTTTTGCAGAGGACTGCATTTATTTTCTTTCAATCGTTTTTGAGAAATTTTCACAAAAAAAGCTCTAATTTTAAGTAAAATTTTGGAGTAAGAATAAATGATAACCTTTCCATGCATAAAACTCCTTTTTGTTTGCTATGCGTAGTAGCTACTTCAATGCATATTGAATTTATCGATTTTATTCAACGAGTTTCTGTACTCGGATAAATATAAAACATTGTTAGTTACAATTTATTCTATTACAAACTATAGAAGTTTTCAAATGCTTCGTAGATTAAATAATGACCTTCTTTGCAAATTTAAAGGCAGTTATTCCTGCATCATTATCGATTTTATTTTATTAATGATAATACATCAATAATCATATGCTATGTGTAAATGTGCACATTTGTATTAATTTTAAATCCTTTGTGAATTTAGAAAATGTAGAATAAAAGGAGAAGATATGTTTTCAGTATAAATCTGAAGATACAGTAAACTAATGCAATTAGATATAGTTCTGCGCTGCGCAAGGTTGCACATAAAACAAATCTTTAATAGAAATGATAAATGTTTACATAAATGAATCGAAGGCTATATCATAACAACTACAAATTTCCTATATTGCTCAAAAGTTTGAAAGATTTGTTGAATGTCTTATATAACGAAAGCGAGGAATATAGTTGTAGTACACATGGAGTGTGCGTGTGTACGTAAAAAAAATATTAACAACATTCATTAATGTAATTCAAGAAGAAGAAAAGAACAACAAACTAATTTCTATTTCACTCTCCCTTTATAGTCCGAGTGCTACACGACCAAAATAAGGTGAAAACTGCAAATCGTGATAAGAATATACCGATCGGTCATTATCTACTTTATATTAATACAATGCATTTCAGAGGGGGAGGCATCGCGGAAAGTCGTGGGAATTCAAGATGGAGACTGTTATTCAAAATGGCGTCATTTTCTGAATTTTCTTACTATCCATCATACAAATGTATGTTTCAGGTCGATTTCAATGTTTTTATCGTCAAAAATTTCGTTTTTAATACTTTCCGTCTTAGTTGAATGAGTTTATGAATTCAGTTTGTCTGTTTCTTTGTCTGTCTGTCTGTTCCATGCTCTAACTCGCTTAAATATCGCTACTCGCTTAAATTCACCCAGATTGTGATGTAATTTATATATGTTATTGAAGTTTACAATAACATGTTCCGAATAAAAATGAAATGTATCGGTTTTATAGTCCGTTTACAGGGCCCTCAAAAGAATTCCCTTACGTTATTGTCTATTAGTGCGGGTGCTACGGTTGAGAAAACTGCAAATCGTGAGAAGAATATACCGATTGGTGAGTAGCTACTTTATGTTAATGCAATCCATATAAGAGGGGGAGGCATCGCGTAAAGTCGTAGGAATTCAAGATGGCTGCTGTTATTCAAAATGGCGTCATTTTCTGCATTTTCTTACTATCCATCATACAAATGTAGGTTTCAGGTCGATTTCAATGTTTTTAACGTCAAAAATGTCGTTTTTAATACTTTCCGTCATAGCTGAATGAGTTTATGAATTCAGTTTGTCTGTTTGTTTGTATGTCGGTCTGCTTGCCATCCCATGCTCTAACTCGCTTAAATATCGCTACTCGTTTAAATTCATTCAGATTGTCATATAATTTATATATGTTATTCAAGTTTACAATAACATGTTCCGAATAGAAATTGAAGTGTATAAATTTTATAATCCATTTACAGGGCCTTCAAAAGAATTCCATTGCGTTATTGTCTATTAGTGCGGGTGCTACAGTTGAGAAAACTGCAAATCTTGAGAAGAATATACCGATTGGTGATGATCTACTTTATATTAATACAATCCATATAACAGGGGATCGCGTCAAGTCGTAGGAATTAAAAATGGCGTCATTGTTTGCAATTTTTGATACCATCCATCGTATAAAAGCGTGTTTGAAGTAAAATATATGTGCAAAATCTGTAAAAATAAATGCGGCTGTAGAAAGGTTGGACTTTCTTGCACATTATTGTGCAATTGCAAAAACGAATGTGAGAAATAGGATGATACAAAGTGAAGTTTTTCTGTTCTCTAACTTTAAATGTAACATGCAATTTTTTAAATATCTTGTATAATTAAGGTATTAATAAAAATGCATTTTTGTTATTTATTTATCCCTTTCATTTTCCTCATTATAAAATACAAAAATACTTTAATATTTGTCCTATATTCATTTTAAGCGTATTTCTGATATTAAAAAGGGAATTATTTAGTTTAAAAATATCGAAATTGACATCATAGACACTCTTATAAGATGTATAGGAATAAAAATGCAAACAATTTTGAATAACAGCCGCCATCTTGAATTCCCACGACTTTACGCGATGCCTCCCCCTCTGAAATGCTTTGTATTAATATAAAGTAGATGTTCATCAATCGGTATATTCTTATCGCGAATTGCAGTTTTCTCAAACGTAGCACCCAGACTATTACGTATATCAAGTAAGCTACGCTAATGGTTGCCAATGATCTAAGAGTCGTCCAAAACCAGCCACTTTATGAAGTGTGATTCCAATTTCGTGTTTGTTCACAGTCTTAAAAAGCATTTCTAGAGACCGAAAGTGCATACTGCGTCGTGGTGTTTTCTTTATTTTCAGTATGAAGTCCAAATTGCAATGGTAACAAATCAGGAAGGAATGCGGAATGCTTTATCACGCGCTGTTCTAACAAAGTATATTCCATTCTGTATGCTACCAGAAACTGAACTGATCATCTTCTCCGTTTCATCAAAATGCCGTGTAGTTATGCTTCTTTGTACTCGTACTATCTCGAATAAGATCTTTAGGGCGTATATACAGCTCATACTCAAAATATTAGAATAATTACTTTTTCTTACAGATTAAAAATATCGTTTGGTAATTTAATGTCTTTTAATGAAAATATGCAAACGATATTTTTATTAACAACTTATTATTGTTGATTAAACTGATTTATTATTTTAAAATTAATATCATTTTTGAAAAGATTAGTTGAAAAAAATTATTTTGAAAAGTCAAAATATTAGAATACTTATTCAAGTGGTTCAAAATATTAGAATATTTCACATTGATTCGCCTTTAATTATCACCAATTCATTACTGGGGGCATCATTGATTAAATTCAGACGATTTTATTTAAAATCAGTATTCTTTTTGCAGTTTGTTTGCTTTTTCGTCTTAAAATGGGTCGTGTGAGTGATATTCCTGAATCTATTAAACTTCGTATGGTTGATTTGTATCGGCACGGTAAAAATCAATGTTGTATAGCGAATTGTTTACATTGTTCGCAATCAAGCTTTAGTAATATACTAACACAATATTTAAAAAATGGAAAAATTCCAAATAATCGCCGAAATCGCGCCGAAAGACAAAAACATCTGCTAGAGATGACAGGAAACTGAAGCGTATAGTTAAGAGAACCCGCTTTAAAAGTGTGCGATTCTTGCACCGAAAATGGAAAGAAGGAGGAATTGAAGTTTCCACATCGACAACATTAAGACGTATCCATAAATTTAAACTTGAATCTTGTGTGCCGACAACCAAACCTCTCACGACTGCAAAACAAAAGCGTATAAGATTGAATTGGTGTAAACCAGGACGTTTATGGAACGAAGAAGATAGGAAAAATATATTATTTAGTGATGAAAGTATGTTTTGTGTTTCATATGGTAATCATGGTATTCGAATTTGGAGAAGGAAGCAAGAAGCATTGGATAAAGGATGCCTTAAATGTCCCGTAAAATTTGCTGCGAATGTCATGGTTTGGTGTTGCATGAGTGCAGAAGGACGTGGAAAGTTATGCGTCGTCTTCGAAAAGCTTAACTCTCAGATATATCAAGAAATTTTGGAATATTACATGATTCCATCATCAGAAGATTTATTTAAAGATGATTTCATCTTTCAACAACATTTAGCGTTACCGCACACCTCAGTGTCAACTAAGAATTTGTTCCGGCAACGCAACATTAAGGTACTTCCTTGGCCATCAAACTCCCCAGACCTCCATCCCATCGAAAACTTACAGTATATAATGACGATAAAACTCCAAGAAAATCCTCCTTCAAGTAAAACTGAGTTAGTGGAACGTATAAAGCCTATTTGGGCTAATATTTATAGAAATTAGGGACTAATAATAAATTTAATAATAAAATAATATTTGCGATCACCTATGTAACAGAAAAGGCTGGAAAGGGTGACAATTATATTCGTGAAGATGTTATCGTTTTTATGAAAAATTCAAAAGTATTTTGTTTATAGCATACAGATATTTCAACCAAATTTAACACAACTTTCCGAAAACTTTCCAAAGAATAGTAGCAACAGTATACTGCAATTAAAACTTGAATATATTGAACATTTGATTAGATATGGGCATTTTTATGAGATAATTTTTAACTGCACATGCGCGGAAGATTTCAAAATTTTTATTTCATAATTTCGTAGTTAGTCAGTATTTTGGGGCAACTTCTATAAAAAGTCCAGTCAAATATCGCGAAAATTCACAAAGATAGAGTCGATAAAGTGAGTTGCTTCCTAAAAATATCTTTATTATAACGGATTACCCACAACTTTTCAATCAGCTCACTATATCTAAGTTTTTACAACATTTGACTGAACTTTTTATAGAAGTTGCCCCAAAATACTGACTACCAAATTATGAAATAAAAATTTTGAAATCTTCCGCGCATGCGCAGTTAAAAATTATCTCATAAAAATGCTCCTATCTTATCAAATATTCAATACATTCATGTTTTAATTGCAGTATACTGTTGCTACTATTCTTTGGCAGGTTTTTGGAAAGCTGTGTTAAATTTGGTAGAAAACTCTGTATACTATAAACAAAAAACTTTTGAATTTTTCACAAAAACGTTAACATCTTCACAAATATGAGTGCTATGCTTACACAAATGCATAAAAACGTTGAACAGGACCCAAATAGTCATTTACCACAGCGACAAACCATTTCCAACCTTTTATGTTGCATAGGTGATCGCAAATATTATTTTATTATTAAATTTATTATTAGACCCCTAATGGTACCCTTCCGATAAACCTTCACCGAGAAATATAAAATCAAACATATTCTTTACATCCTAGAAGTTAAAAAATAATTCGCAATAATGTTGGTAGATATTCCACAAAACGTGTGCAATCGAAAGCATCCAGTCCCAGTACCTTAACTTTTGGAGACCAGTGTACTTTCGGCTCCAATGGGATTGTCTTAACAATAGAAGCTCCAAGAGTAGTCAATTTGATTGCTACAAAGTATGTATATTGTGTAATTCCATTTGAACCAAAATTTTCTTAAAAAAAGAATTAAATATATATATATCACACAAAAATAAGTTAAATGCTTTAAATAAAAATTCTAGTATACATTCATTTATATAAAACTTGAGTGAAATTTCCGGCGCTTCTTGTGTTAAGAGCCGGATGTTTAAAAATATTTTAAATCAAGGAAAATTGTTTTACCGACTGATTTTTTTAATCCAAACAATTAAAGAAATAGGCTTCTATTATTTTTAAATGCTAACAATATCCCTTTTGCTAATTTGCATCTTTTCCAAAAACTCTTACAGATTAAAAATTTCATATCAACCTGCATGCGTTTCAAACAATTAAGTATAATATCTTGTGTATATTTTTTAGTATTTCACAATTTTTATTTTAAGATAAATAATGAAAGTTTTAGAAATTACGCCCATTTAAATGTAATCATTTAATATTGTCTCATTAAAAATTAAAGCATTATAAGATTTTAATATTAAAAATATGTATAAGGCAGCTTTATTATTGATTTATTTAACGTAAGTTAGCAAAAGTGGTTCTGTTTTCATTAACTTGAAGATACATTTTTCAAGCAATTGGCGCCAAGTTATAATGCGAAATTTATATTCCAGTAAGTACCCTATATTAAAAAAATGATTAATAGTTTAATCCACCGGGGGAAAAACTGCCAAATTTCCATTTTCTCATCATCTAAAGCAAAGGAATCTTCACATCAAAACGAGCATACAGATAAATTATTATACTATTTTTTCATCAAACATGCATTTAATTAAAAAACTAATTAGAAATCTTATTTGATTTAGGTAGCTTATCATAGAGGATAAATATTATCGAGTTTTTAAAAAGTTTTGTTTTCTGACAGAAAATAATATTTTTAATATATTAGATATTTTTCGATATATTTGAATGAGTTAAAAAATGTCACGTATTATGAGCATTCAGATGTTAAAGTTATAAAACAATTAATTACGTTCCATTAACAGAATGATCTAATTATAAAAGTCTATTGTGATAGTTATACTTTTTTACACTGTCACAATTACATTATAATAGTGCTAATATAAAAGATATTTATTTATGCTAAAATATCTTTTAACTTTTTACCTTATATGCTACAATATCTTTTTATGATATATAAAACCAATCATTATATTCATGAAGAAAATTTCTTCCAGATCTTTTAAACAATATATAATAGAGTACTGAATTTATAATCTTAAAAAAACAAAACGCAAATGGGAAAACTTATCAAAATTAAGAGTTTAAAAGTAGAAAATAATAAGAAAATATGTATTTTAAGTGTAGAAAACTGTTCTAAAGCACCCAAGTCATTAAAATTCTTAGTCGAAATCAAATTTGCATTTACTGTGGAAAAAATATGGAATTCCACATACATTTTATCGCCTAATAGAGGCAGAAAAAAATCTAAGATATCCGTTCGATTAGGAATTTAGACGTTTCTAAACGTATATGTATCACGTTAAACGCGACACTAATTTTACTTTCCGTTTAAGCGACAGCATACACAGAAATTGTGTATATATATTTGTACAAAATTCGTGAATAAAATTTGTAATTCTTGTGAAGGAAAACCCTTTTTATGTTTGAAATCTATTTATATAAAATCCAAGTCTCTGTGTGTCCCTCACGATTCCGGTAGGACCGCCTCATTGAGATGAGTAATTGTGAAAATATACTAATGCAGGGTTACCACAGTAGCGCCCAATGTTAGCCAACTTTGTGACAGCTGGCTCATTTGGCGAAATTCCCATTTAAAACCATTAATCTTTCATAAAGGAGGTCTCCGAAATTTAATGTAAACTCCGCTTTTTTAACATATTTTTTTCAAAATCTATGAGTGAGAATTTAAAGTACATCTTTACATCTTCCTCCCGATGCTACTAATAAAATAACCGCCAATAGCCGACGCTGTACTGTGTGAGCTCCTAACTGTGCGATTTTAATGTACTTTAGGTACTTTTCCAGTATAGGTGCCTTGGCGAAAAAGGAAATTCGGCAACTTATTTTCCGGGAACCTATCCACTGTTTCATTTTATATACACACGCATTTTTTTCGATATTTATGCGATTTATTTAACACAAAAAAGCCGTTTCTCTAATTTTATACAGAAACAGATGTAATTTGTACATAAAAACATGAATAATATACACATAAAATAAACATATAAAACAAACAAAAACGCTCATCAAGTTTGTTTTCATAGCTGTTTATATGATTTGACAACAGATCTCGATATTTTCCCGTTATACGACCATGCCAAAATGTATGCTAAAGTGCCAATTATTTCAAAATGCTAAAAGATATTTGTAATTTTATGTTAGCAGTTTAATATGAGTTTTATTTTATTGCTTTATTTTATAACACTTATTTGTTCACTTATTTTAAGTATATATTTGTGATTTAATGAAATAATTCGTAAAAGTCTGGAATTTTCAAATGTTATATTTTTTAAATGCTCACTTTAGTATCGACATATTTTTTCTTTTATTTTTCAAATGCTTCAATTCACGTGATTTTCATTTTGCGCCCACTATTATGCTTGGCGACAATGGTATCCGTATAACGGAAAAGTACCCAAATCTCACTTTCTGATGCCCAAATTACACCAAGCTTTAAAAAAAAACGCCAAATCCCCTACAGTGGAAAAGTACCAAACTGTCTATTATTTTGCGCCAGCTGTGTTATAGTTTGTACTATATGCAAGTGGGTTGGAGCGAAGAGTTTAAACATTAAATATTAAAGTTTCGGCACAGATGTCATATACGCCCCATATTGGCGCGATGTCTTTCTGACGCCAATGCCATATACACAACGGGTACTTAACTGGTGCCAAAGTGTCGTTATTTTGCTTGATATGGTAACCCGGGTGTTGTTGTTTATGCTGTTGATGTTTTCGCCAAATTGGCGTATATGACAACTGTGCCAATGTTTCTATAAAGCAGTATAAGACTAAAAAAATTTAAGAATAAAATAAATTCAAAATAAGACTAAAGAAGAAAGATAAATCATGCGTTAAGCATAGAATATGAAACACTTTCCAACACATCCTGAATGCTTTAACAAAACTTCGTTGTTTGAGGAAATCAGGTAAATAAGATAACTAAGTAAACATTTTAGAAGACGCATAAAATATTTTAAAAATTGATTTCAGCAGTTACCGTCCATATCCAATAGTATCGTTATTACATGCCACTATTTAGCCAAAATTTAATTTAAACTACTCTTAAAACTACTGAAATAAAATTTCCAGATATTATCATCCATAGACGGTTATGTATCCAATTCTTTGCGTGACCCTGTATATCATTTTATCTATATTCTACAAACATTTCTTAGTAAACTAAATGCAGTTCAGCGTAAAAATGCATAACTCCTTTAAAAACCACCTTTAAGCAATTTACTCTCATACTCAGTAACCCTTACGAATTCTTTTGTGTAGCCCTGCATATGAACTGTAGCATTTATACATACAGTATAGTATGCATAAATGCAGTGAAACATAAAAGCGCATATCATAATTAAAAATGCATTTCTAGCAATCATTGCTTATGTACAATACTTCGGAGAAAATTTTCTTGGCGAGAAAGAAGTTTGCCAACGTATTTTCTGACAACCTATTTACTGCTTCATACTCACAAGCAATTTTTTCATATGTATGCAATTTATTTAATATAAAAAAAGCTATTTACCCATTTTTATAAAGAAACAGTAGTAATTTTTGCAGATGTCATATACGCATCGGGGTTGGCATGTTTTTTCTCTGACGCCAATTTGGCAGAAATCTCGCTTTCGAATACCAGTTACTTATATATTTTTAAATTATTTGCTATCATTTTGAAAAGGAAATAACTATAAATAAATAAAAGTTTGATTAATAATTATAGAACAAAACAGTTTATATAATTAAAAACAGAAAATAAAAGTAAATAAACAATTTATTAATAAATAAAAAACAATAGCCGGGTTACCATAGCAGGCAAAATAACACCACATTGGCGCCAGTTAGGTATCCCGGTTCATATCTGAAATCTGTGTGTAATTTGTATATAAAAAAATATTATATATATTTAGAAACTATTTTTTCTATGTATATAAGTGCATATATAAACAAAAATAAAAGTTCATTAGATTTGTTTTCATAGCTGTTTATATATTTTGGCAACATATCTCCCTTTCTGATGCCCGAATTGCGTCAAGCTTTTTGTAAAAATGCTCTATAATGGGAAAGTACCTAAATAAATATTTAACAGAAATAACCAATTATACAAACTAAAACTTTTTATTTCGAGATCAAAGCATGGTTTTTAATTTCAATTAAAAATACATATATCCTTGGATAATTTCAGTTGAAATTGGGTTCACGTTCACAGCTTAATATCTCATTCCATAAACCTATACAAACACAAGTGATTCATTCATCGTGAAACGTAAAAAATGTTAAATCATTCAGGTAATCATACGCAAAGTAAGTTCTCCAACATTCAATGGACAATATTCTAATGACGTCATAGTAGGTAAAATGGTGACGGTATCGTTTGTTTATGGTTTGAAATCACAAAGATTTAATTTTGCAATGTCTCTTCGTTACATTATTTTATTGTCATATTTATGAGCTCAGAACAAAAGCATATTTTTTCCTTTTTTAGTTATTAAAGACGGAAAAAAATTATAAATGCATGATTTGAAAAATTTAAATAATTTTCGGTACTACTTAGTTATCCCGTCGACCAAATTACTGTCGCCAAATTGCAAGATTAATTGCCAATAATGGTTGTCATTAATTAATTAATTGTAAGATTAAATGCCAATAATGGCCAATAAAACCATTAATTCGACGTTTTATTTGTATTTTTATTAATGTTTTGCTAATTTATTTGTTCTTTCGTTATTTAAAAAAAAAAAAAATATGTCAATGTGTATCATTTGGCGAGTGGATTGGCGATTTATATAATTTGGCGAAATTGGTCGACGGGATAACTAAGAAGTACCTAATTTTCTTTCTTAAGAGTAAAAAATAGCATCGGGAAGTAACAGCGAGTTTAAGTGAAATAAGTTTACCTGTTTAATTCTGTTGTAATATTCAAAATAACTGTATTTATTAGATTTCAGTAAACAACATCAGGGCCCGATTAAACTTTGAAATTAGAGAAATTACAATGTCATTTCAGGACCTTTCTTTTGGAGAAGCTTTTCGAAATTCCACATATACATGGAAACTCTTCAGTGTTAGAAATATTATTCTTAGGACTGACATAACATGAGAACGGCCTGCAATTTTACACAAGTTTTTGAAAACTACTTTATATCAGAAATTTTACTAAAAACTGGTTACTTTTTTGTTATAGCGGCCCACACTATTAGGATTATGACAAGTTGCAGCCAATTTCGCCAACGTCGTAACCAAGATCGTGAAGCACACACATATAATATCATTTCATGAAATCGTATACGATAATTTAATATTTTTTACCTTACTTCAAGTGTGTAATTTATTTATTTTTAAGGCTTAACAATCTAAATTGTCGAATATATAAATTTAAAAAAAATGTAAACAAAGATTGAATTGACATGACCACAAAAAGCCTCAAATCTGCATAACACTTGGAACCAAACTGTGCAGATTAGTGGTCTTATACTGTACACAATTTTTCATAAATGTGTTTCGTTCTTAAAATGTGTTATTTTCATCTATCACTGCGGAACAATCGAGAAAACTCATATTCTTGCACATGAGTTGTATATATCTTTTTATCTAAATTTCCGTCATTTTTGACGGGCTACCTTTCTAGTGTTTTAATAAAATGCATTAAAAAAGTGAAAAATATTTTTAATATTATATAATATCTTATTCTTATAATTTAATACCGCCGGTCCCTAGGGACCGGCGTCGCCGAAATGGAAAGATCAGTGCCAGTCCCGAGGTGCCGGCGTTGCATTTAACGTGTTAAAGAATAAGCTAAGGGAATCGTCCTCATATTAAAGTTATAACAAACATCGGAATTTTCAATATGAACACCTATTAGTGACAACTTAACTGGTTTCTTCAGATAACTTTACCTTAAGAAGCAAAACGAGAAGTCATTTGGTATAAAAGTTTAAAAATTATGCAGGTTTAAAATTAGGAATTTGTAGTATTAAATTATTTTTTTATAGATTAAAACTACTTGCCGGAATGAAATATAATTTTGGCTTCGCATATTTTAAGTTTCTACGATAGAAATCGATTTCTGTTAAAACTTTTATAATTTACAATACATATTTTTTCGTATGCTAATTTCATAATTTATACATTTTGAAATTAATATTTGAAATAAAATATACGTTTGATGGGGGGAAAAAAAATGTTTCTACAAAATAAGTAAAAAATACTCAATTTTAAATAAGACAGAAACTCAAATTAGCTCCAATCCAAATGTACTCGAACTTGGAAACATTTGTACTCATTTTTGATTGCATGATGTGTTCGAATATGAACCGTTATGTACTCATTTTTTATCACAAGGATGTATTCAAATATGTTCTGTGCTCATTTTTTATTGACATTGACATCAATGACATTGACGAAGTACTTGTAACATCAACGCAAAGCAATCTCATGCATTATAAAGGAGACACAAGATATAGTTACATCCAAGAAAGAAAAATGTAATTTTATACCCAGATTTCCGGGGTATATTGCATTGTTTTGCTATTAATGAACGTCTTTTATACTACCAAGAATGAAAGAAACCATTATAAAGTAAACATATGGGGCATTCTCACAATCTTTCGACTTTTAAGTCTCTGAATAATACTTTCTATTTTAGTACATATTCTTGCGTATTTTTTTTATTTAATATACTGGAGAACATCCTATTGCATGATTGCATAACACTATTAACGAGATAAATAAGTTTTGGACGATGTTTGGGGTCCAAATATACCTCGAAATTTCTATACCGTCCCTTGTCCCTGATGCTGATTTTTAAGTTTCGAGCTGTCTTTATAAAATTGTTTCAATAAAAGCAATTCGATATAATTTTTTTCCGAAACTGAGACAATAGTTTTATATAAATATGTAGCAAAAAATTAACCTGCACACATTTTTATGGTTGATATTATTTTTTTTAACTCTGTCCCTTGGTTTTAGATTCCTTACCATCCCTCTTGCTAAACTTATACAGAACATCACTTCAGATGCAGCCATAGACTTTTTTTCAAGTTATTTCTCATACAGAAGGATGCTAGAGAACGAATGTCTAAAATTCTTTGACAGGAAATTTACTGCAGAGTTTAAACCAGCCTTTAAATATCAATTTACAACGCCGTGGCTTTAATGATAGTCTCACCGTACCCAAGCTTTATTCCTGCACTTTTCGAGGTAAATATATTTTTTAATCCAATATAAATAACTGTTTCTAAAAATCAATGAGTATTGTGACTATCACTTAGTCTTACCATGATTTGCCTAAAAATAGCGGTAATTTTCCTTACCATCCCATCCTTACCATCCCTTTTTTCCATTACCGATCCTTTTTTCCTATACGATCTCCTTTTTTTCCCTTCCGTCCCTTCATTAACATCCCTTTAAGGCAATGTTATACCAAAATTTTGTACTAAAAATACTACATTGTTATTATTTCTTATTTTAGTGTCCTGTGGGTACTATGCAAATTTATTATAAGTAAAAATTTAGAAGAAAATATAAAGTTATAGTGGTAAAATTGTACGGAAAATTAAACTCGAATGCTTAACTTAAACCTCAGTTAAACAAAAAAGTTTTCGCTGCTGAATATCTTTTCTTTATTTTGAATCATTAAGGCTTCCGTCTATCAGATTAAAGTATTATTTTAGCAAGTTTAATTTCACCAGATTTTTATTCCCGAAAGTCAAAAGATTGAGAGATTGCCCCATATATCATTTCGTTTTGGTTTTGATAACATGTAATATTTCAAAATTGAGAAAGCATAGGTTCGTGTTTGATTCAAACATACTCAGTTCTATATGAGAACATCAAATTGCTAATTTTTAAGTACTTCATTCTTTTCAGTGTTGTAACGTATGCAGTTTATGAACATAAGAAAAAAAATTCTTCAAGCTTTAAATATGCGGATCAAACGTATAGCGGATTCTACCAAGTCATTTTTAAATTATGCTTAAAAAGCTACACTGTAAAAAAAATTCCGCAACGTTCCTGGGAAAAAATGGGCAGTTGAGTTGCCATTATTTCCAAGAAACATTTCTTGAAAATGACTGGAACTTTACTGTATATGTTAAAAACTTTCTACAGAAATACCAGTAAGTTTCCTGCGAAATACCAGGAATATTTCTGTTGATAGCAAAACATTACTGACATTTCACAGCATGCGGGATCCGCAGACGATTTTTACATTTCCAGTTGACAATTTTCGCTTTATTATCAATATTTGTTAGAATGAAAAAATATTTTGAAATTGACATCAAAATTATTATTTATAATTTACACGAAAAAATAAATTTTCAGTTAAAATTCAATAAAGTAAATATATATATGATATATTGTTTCTGAACTTTGCTTAAAATATAAAAATATATAAATGTAAATAATAATTAGAAAAAAAATCTAGACATAAAATATTTTGGATTTTCGTCAGTAATTATATTAGTTTACAAGTTAGATAAAATACATATAAATTTTCATGAAAAAAAAAAACCTAAACGTAATTGTATATTTTTTCCGAAAATAAAATAAATTCAAATTTGCAGCAATTCAAAGTGTCAAATATATATCAAATTTAAATCAAATTGTAATAAAGTGTTAAAATATAAAATTAATTAAAAAAGAAAAAAAAAAGTCAAGAGGTAGCATCGAACTCGGGCAGTACGGGTGGCGTGCGAGCCTTCTGCGTCCACACCACGAAAGACACGTTGAGAGTTGCAAACTAATGGGTATTTGAAACGTATGCTAAACCTCGGCAACTAATTTCTGAAAATCTAAGGCCCATTTGAAGAAATCCTTTCACAAGAATAATTAGAGATAAGAACTCTAAAACATACTTTAAATTAATCAAAATCGGTGAGAATTATGTTTGATGGTCCCCTGGTTAATGGAGATCCAAATAATAGGTGTATTTTTTTTACATGGTCTGCTCGTTAAACATTCCACAGACAAGTACGAGAGATAATCTCTTAGCAATGTCACAGAGGTATTGTATTTTCATCTGAATTGTCTTGACAATAGAGACGTAAAGGATTATGTCATCTATTGGTTTATTTGCATTCCATATTGATTTTTTTACATTCATTTAAGGAATTCGTTTTCGACACTCGCGCGCGAGCAACGGATTATAGCAAAAAAATAATAAATGGCGGCCGCAGCGTTTTGCTGTTTTCAACTTTTGTTCAGGAACGTTTCAGATAAGAAAACCAGAATTTCACAGGAAAGAGCTAAATTATTCTGAAAACCTGAGAAAAGGCGAAACGTTCCTGGATTTTACATGGAACGTTACCATTTTTTTTTTACAGTGTACCTCCATTGAAGTTTGTTTTGCAACTATTAAAAAATAATTTAACATTAAGAGTTTAAAACTTTAAACCTTCAGAATTCCTAGACTTCTTTACATAATGATGTGCTTTTTTGTATCTTAAGTTAAAATTTTTTGAGGAATCCAAATTTAATGTCAAAATTAGGTTCTTGTATTTAAAATTTCAATATGGAGATGACCCTCCTAAAGCTATTCTTTTAACATAGAATAGATGTTAGAAGACTATAGAATATATTATTTTAACATAGAACATACTTTTTAAAAACAGATTTAAGGAAGACATAATTCCCAAACAACTACAGTATAACTTCAAAAATCCGGCATCATCGGGTCCGAGACTATGCCGGATTTTTGAAGGAGTATGAAAAGTAGTAACTAAGAGAATCACAAGTAGTGGAATATTACTTATGGTGCCTTTAACAATAATTTAATTCATTATTAAGTGATAAATGGGGTAAGAAAAGAGAAAATTAAATATAAAAAAAATACTTTAATTGGTATTTTAAAAAAAATCTAATAAAGAGTGAAATTATTTCTTCTCTTGTAATGTCGGAGACTTCAATGTCAAATTTGTTTGCTTCAATTTTTTTGGACGTTCTTTAAGAAGTTTTTTTTTTCTATTTTATGCAAATGAAGAATGTCTATTTCGGAAATCCAGTCTTGTTTCTCTAAAGCATACATTAATTCCCCTGTCAAATTTATGCATTTTTATAGTGATATCTTTCCTTCTGCCGGTTGTTCATTCACGTCTTCTGAGCTGATACTAGCTTTATCGGCGATTCTATTTAGCAAATTATCAGCAATTTCGCTATCCGTTAAATCCTTCTTTGTTGGTGCATTTTCGTCAATACTTAGCCAATCATCTATATCTCTTTTTCGACACTTGATGTATTTTCAGATTTTACGTGTTCAATCAGCTCATAAATTGCAGCCTTTTCGCTGAAAATGTGAAATTATTCCTCATCATTGATGTCACCATTGACGAAAATTCGTTCCGGCCATACATTGTACCCTGTATTCGCCAAAGTTGTCCCCAAAGGTGTTTCCGTTGCTAAGCAACGGTGCAGCTACCGAAAAATTTGTTCAGAAAATATTCACCTCAGACAAATGAAAACAAAAGTCAAATATTCTTTTTTGCATTTTTTTCGATCTTGAAGCTTTTAATTCATAAAGAATTGCTATTTTTCTTCTCCCATAACTTGAAAGTGTAAAAGAAAAAGGAAGGGAAAAGATGGTTTTAATGCCGGAATTTTGAAGTTGCCGGATTTCTGAGTTCCGGATTTTTGAAGTCACACTGTACTCATTTTCGTTTATCTTTGAGTCTATTTCGAGATTTTTAGATGGGTATCCAGGTGCTTTTTTTTTTTTTTTTTTTTTTTGGATGACTGCTTTGCGAATGTAAAGTGATTACTTATATCAGAGCAATCTTTTTCAAATTTTTATTGAAGAAAAATGCAATTGCTAATATTGTACGAAAAAAAAATAAAGAAGAGGAAGTGATGCATTATATCTCATAAATGCATTCTTTCGATGGTGAAAGAAATCTTGTCAAAATGTATTTCAATATTTTTTTTTATTGATTCAAATATGCAAGATGAATAACTTTTTGCTCCAATTAAAGAATATAGTGACTATTATAAATCGAAGTTTAACATAGGAAAGTGAGCATGCGGTACATAATGACAATACTCTCAGCTCTCCAAGTGGCAAAATGCAAAACAGAGAAATTTTATCTAGACAAATATCAACTATAAGTTAAAATTTATTTTATAAAAAAAATTCTCAACCAAAATTTCCATGCAGATAAATTTTGCACTTTATTATTCAATTTGAAAATATCAAATACTGATGACCAAGTATTCTTAGTTAAGTTTTTAATAACATTAACATATGTCATTTCTGTGAAAATGACTAAAATGTGAAATAATTATTTTCAAAAGTATTGCAGTTATTTAACTTAAATAGAGCCATTTGACTTTATTTTAATACCGTCGTATATGGGAAAATGGATCCAGGAAATTTCACTACAATTGATTTTTCAGTTAGAAAATTACTGTTTTATATTATCTTAAATTATACGAAATGAATTCTTACTTTTCTGTATATATTCCATGACTGCTACAGAAAAGGCTTCCATATTAAGGGTGAAACATGTGCTGTGAAATTGTAAACTATAATTATTATATTATAGTGTAGAATAAGAAAATAACAATAAGCACAAACAATTTAAGTTTCCTCCCATTTATTTGAGTTAGCTGAAAGTTACCATTTTTTTTTTACAGTGTACCTCCATTGAAGTTTGTTTTGCAACTATTAAAAAATAATTTAACATTAAGAGTTTAAAACTTTAAACCTTCAGAATTCCTAGACTTCTTTACATAATGATGTGCTTTTTTGTATCTTAAGTTAAAATTTTTTGAGGAATCCAAATTTAATGTCAAAATTAGGTTCTTGTATTTAAAATTTCAATATGGAGATGACCCTCCTAAAGCTATTCTTTTAACATAGAATAGATGTTAGAAGACTATAGAATATATTATTTTAACATAGAACATACTTTTTAAAAACAGATTTAAGGAAGACATAATTCCCAAACAACTACAGTATAACTTCAAAAATCCGGCATCATCGGGTCCGAGACTATGCCGGATTTTTGAAGGAGTATGAAAAGTAGTAACTAAGAGAATCACAAGTAGTGGAATATTACTTATGGTGCCTTTAACAATAATTTAATTCATTATTAAGTGATAAATGGGGTAAGAAAAGAGAAAATTAAATATAAAAAAAATACTTTAATTGGTATTTTAAAAAAAATCTAATAAAGAGTGAAATTATTTCTTCTCTTGTAATGTCGGAGACTTCAATGTCAAATTTGTTTGCTTCAATTTTTTTGGACGTTCTTTAAGAAGTTTTTTTTTTCTATTTTATGCAAATGAAGAATGTCTATTTCGGAAATCCAGTCTTGTTTCTCTAAAGCATACATTAATTCCCCTGTCAAATTTATGCATTTTTATAGTGATATCTTTCCTTCTGCCGGTTGTTCATTCACGTCTTCTGAGCTGATACTAGCTTTATCGGCGATTCTATTTAGCAAATTATCAGCAATTTCGCTATCCGTTAAATCCTTCTTTGTTGGTGCATTTTCGTCAATACTTAGCCAATCATCTATATCTCTTTTTCGACACTTGATGTATTTTCAGATTTTACGTGTTCAATCAGCTCATAAATTGCAGCCTTTTCGCTGAAAATGTGAAATTATTCCTCATCATTGATGTCACCATTGACGAAAATTCGTTCCGGCCATACATTGTACCCTGTATTCGCCAAAGTTGTCCCCAAAGGTGTTTCCGTTGCTAAGCAACGGTGCAGCTACCGAAAAATTTGTTCAGAAAATATTCACCTCAGACAAATGAAAACAAAAGTCAAATATTCTTTTTTGCATTTTTTTCGATCTTGAAGCTTTTAATTCATAAAGAATTGCTATTTTTCTTCTCCCATAACTTGAAAGTGTAAAAGAAAAAGGAAGGGAAAAGATGGTTTTAATGCCGGAATTTTGAAGTTGCCGGATTTCTGAGTTCCGGATTTTTGAAGTCACACTGTACTCATTTTCGTTTATCTTTGAGTCTATTTCGAGATTTTTAGATGGGTATCCAGGTGCTTTTTTTTTTTTTTTTTTTTTTGGATGACTGCTTTGCGAATGTAAAGTGATTACTTATATCAGAGCAATCTTTTTCAAATTTTTATTGAAGAAAAATGCAATTGCTAATATTGTACGAAAAAAAAATAAAGAAGAGGAAGTGATGCATTATATCTCATAAATGCATTCTTTCGATGGTGAAAGAAATCTTGTCAAAATGTATTTCAATATTTTTTTTTATTGATTCAAATATGCAAGATGAATAACTTTTTGCTCCAATTAAAGAATATAGTGACTATTATAAATCGAAGTTTAACATAGGAAAGTGAGCATGCGGTACATAATGACAATACTCTCAGCTCTCCAAGTGGCAAAATGCAAAACAGAGAAATTTTATCTAGACAAATATCAACTATAAGTTAAAATTTATTTTATAAAAAAAATTCTCAACCAAAATTTCCATGCAGATAAATTTTGCACTTTATTATTCAATTTGAAAATATCAAATACTGATGACCAAGTATTCTTAGTTAAGTTTTTAATAACATTAACATATGTCATTTCTGTGAAAATGACTAAAATGTGAAATAATTATTTTCAAAAGTATTGCAGTTATTTAACTTAAATAGAGCCATTTGACTTTATTTTAATACCGTCGTATATGGGAAAATGGATCCAGGAAATTTCACTACAATTGATTTTTCAGTTAGAAAATTACTGTTTTATATTATCTTAAATTATACGAAATGAATTCTTACTTTTCTGTATATATTCCATGACTGCTACAGAAAAGGCTTCCATATTAAGGGTGAAACATGTGCTGTGAAATTGTAAACTATAATTATTATATTATAGTGTAGAATAAGAAAATAACAATAAGCACAAACAATTTAAGTTTCCTCCCATTTATTTGAGTTAGCTGAAAGTTAGACTCCTAAAAACTGAATAAAACTTAATTTCAAAAAGTTACATAAACATTAAATTTATTGATTTTCATCAATTTATTTTAGCAATTAAATTTAATAGTTTTATAAAAGTTCTATATAAATAACAATTTAACCCTTTATCTACTGACGGTACTTATAAGTACCACTCACTTTAAACTTTCATCCCATAGTGAATATTACTAATATTCTAATGGTACTTTGCAAAAACATTCTTTTAACTCTCAGGAAGGGACTCGCAGGAAATTAAATACAGAATTTATCAGGGAAGAAAAGCTGTAAAACTCTTAAATTCTATTTGGTGGAGTAAGGAGATCTCTAGGAAAAGAAAGAATAATATATACAACTCTATTGTAAAGATCATATTTAGTCCAGTCATTTGGTAGAAAATAGGGGAAAGTTTTGGTGTAGTTTTTATATTTGGTGCCTTTATGTTTTTTGGGTCGCTGAACACGAATCTGAAGTTTGCCAACAAAATTTATCCCGGGAAACACGTTTTTTTGGCAAAAAATTGGAAAAAAAACGGGATTTTTTTAGTTTTTTCAAAATAACTTCAAAATTATGCATTTTACGCAAAAGTCCTCAGTACATAAATTAAAGAGGATAAAATTTCCTACATTTTACGTATTAAAAGTTTTTTTCTCTGATCAATGGTTTAGCCGTGACAACGCCGCAAAAATGGGTGTGAAAACAAAAAAATTCTGAAAATACGGGAATTACAGCAGTGAACGGTGGGTGATTTACCGATTCTAGCTGGCCAAAATTATTTTTGGCGTCAATATAGTCGCATCGCCTTGAAATTGAAAAATGTTATTGATATTCACTATTGAATGTTAGGTATTGTAAAATGTTGCGTGTAGCAGTCATAATTTCGTTACAGGGACATTCAAAAGTATTTTATTATATTACGGCCTATGGGGAAAAATCGTTTATGGTGGTTTTTAGTAATGCTTCATAATTTCAAACACTTTGAAATTTATATACATATCTATGAAGTGCACTACAAGATGATTTCTTATAGAATATGGTATGGGTAGTATTTATCGATCGTTTACAGGGACACACAAAAAAAATGATGTTACATTACGGTCTATGGAGAAAAATTGTTTGTGGTGTATTTTGTTCATGTTACCACCTTTTCAAAAGTATTTAAATTTATATATATCTCCGAGGTACTCTATAAGATGCTTACTATTTATTATGATGTGCCATATTGATCTTTCATATACAGGGGCACACAAAATAAATCAGTTATATTTTTCTCTGTATGAACAATAATTGATGGAAGTGCGTTTTCAGTTGGGGAACACTTTTTAAAATTTTAAAAATTGCATACTATTTAGCGTGTATAAATTCTGTAAATCATATATAGGGCTGCACAAGACATCTATATACCCGCTTATTGACGGAAATCGCTAACGAGGAATTTTCAACTGTGCTATGCGTTCACTAACAGTTCTAAATTTTAGCATATTGTGAATTATATGATAAATCTTTAGTTCATATACAGAGATGTACAAAATGTTCAGCTATTTTTTCGATTTTGTTTGTAATTGTGTTTTCAAACGTATTATATGTTTTACAAATTATTACTTAGACATCGTTTTTCACGTTATTAAACTACGAAGTTTTATTATAGTAGCCCGAATCCATTCAAAAATGTTCCATAATCTGATTGACGCATGATTTTACGTTCTTCTTGATAATTTTAATGATACTTTCTTAACGGTATGGAAGCTAAAGTGATAAAACTATTTTTGTATTATTATAACAATTTCTAAAATTTCTTTTTCTAAAATGTAAGGTATGGGACAAACATTCGACAGCATGAATGAAAATTGCTTTGTTGCATATTCTGTTGTATATTCATATTTATTTCTGCACAAACCTTACAGGAAACCTAACAGGAACCTTATGTAAAGATAGGGAATCATAAGATATCATGATTAATATATCATGAGAAAATGCCTACATTATGTTTTGCATTGTATCAAATCTGAATTTGGAGAATTTGTCTGGATCAATTTTGTAACCACTCAGAATTTGCAGCCAAGTAATATATTTTAAATGATTTTGTCCCGATATATCTACATACAACTGGCAATTTTTATCCAAATTTGGTCATAAATTTAAACATTTCGCTCTTGCAAAACTTCATGTGCTCTTCAGTGTAATTTTCCTCTATAAACAAAATATTTTCAACCAAATTCACATTTTCGTTACATTTTAAATCTTGTTGCCGTTGCATAATGGTGCAAAAGCTTATTTGTGTGACTAACTTAAATTCTGCTGTCTTTGATTTAAAAAAAAAAAAAAAAAAAAAAAAAAAGGTACTTGAACTAAAATGTCAAGAAAAAGTCATGCCAGAAGGTATCAAATATTTTTTTATTAAAAAAAAGCATTTATTTTATACTGTTGGAAGTAATAAAAACATCCACTAATTCCATACGTCTATTTTCTATGCTGTAGGTGTCGGTGAAAAGCAGAGACCCTCAAGTAAAAGAAAACGGAAATAATATATATATATTTTTTTTAAATAAATGTACTTACTAATGTACATGTTTATTTATAATTAAATAATGATTCATAATGAGTCGTCTTATTTATTATCAGCAACTTCATTGTAAAATGTAGTCATTCATATAATCTTTAGTATAATTTATAGTCAATGCTTGTGTAAAATGATCAGTTTTCATGTTAAATCTACGTACAGCGGCGTAATTCCCGTTTTCTCTGAATTTTTTGATTTTCACTGCCTTTTTTGTGGCGTTGTCACAGCTAAACCATTGATCAGAGAAAAAAACTTTTAATACATAAAATATAGGAAATTTTATCCTCTTTAATTTATGTATTGAAGACTTTTGCGTAAAATGTATAATTTTGAAGTTATTTGGAAAAAAACAAAGAAAATCCCGTTTTTTTTCGTTTTTTGCCAAAAAAAACGTGTTTCCCGGGATAAATTTTGTTGGCAAACTTCAGATTCGTGTTCAGCGACCCACAAAACATAAAGGCACCAAATATCAAAACTACACCAAAACTTCCCCTATTTGTCCTTTTTGAGCACCTAATGCCTGGACTAATTGTTATATGGAGCAGAAGGATGGAGAATAATGGAGACAGAAAGAAAGAAATTAGCGGCAGTAGAAATGGACGCCCTAAGAATATCATGCAGGATATGAAGAATAGAAAGAATAAGAAATGACAGAATCAAGGAAATGATGAAAATAAAGGGAACCATATTAGATTATATTAAAAAAAAAAAGCAATTAATCTGGTATGGTCATGTTAAAAGAATGATTGATGAAAGACTACACAAAATCACACTCAATTATGAAACAAACAAAAAAAGGAAACCGGGAAGACTACGAAAAAACTAGATGGATGATATTGCAAAGGCAATGAGGGATAGAGTTCTGGAAGAAAAATGGACCCTTGACCGTAAAAAATGGAGAAATACTTTTGTAGGTTCTTCGGATGGCGACACTGACGCCATAAACCGAGTTTATATATTATTATTTTTAAAAAACTTTCGTTATTCCTCATAGCATAATTAAAAACTTGTATTATTTAGAAAGGGATTTTAAAATATTTATTATACAACAGCCCAAAGCATCGTAAGTTCTTATGTCAAAGAATAAAGTACAGTAGTATAAAATTTCTGTATACAATATAAATACCTGCTGCAATGACAATATTTACTGCAATGATTTGTTAGTCAAGTGAAAGGAAGTGTAATACTGAATTAAAGACAACAAACAGAGGCGAAATATTTGCAATACCAGTAGAGTTGAGCAATGAAAACAACACTTAGGGGGAAAATTCCCTCGTACATACGATGCCACTGTTCTACCAGTATTTTGTTTGTATCATTTATTTTTAAGACAGCAGCACAGCGACATGGCATTGAGCCAACCAATGTTTGGAACTCTTTATTCTTTATGATGTTCTGCAATGAGACAATTATAGGCTCAATGTATTCTCTTTTATTGAATTCACGTTTCAGACAGTATTTTTCTCAATCCAAACTACAAATGTTCTATGAGGTACAGATCAAGGAAATTTCCTGGACATCCCAGAAGCTATATGTCATTACTCATGAACCACTGTTTTCATATCCGTGCCGTGTCCAAAAGAGCTGATTTTTTTCTGGTAAAAAATGGGACATTATCCGGAAAAAGATCCGTTATAGAAGGTAGAAGGATGAAGGTGAAGGGATTGCAGGATGATGTGATGTGGCTTTATATTGTTAGATGCCCCATCTATGACTTGAAGGTGGCCTGCAGCATCTGCTGACATAGATGCCTAGATCACTACACTTGTATTCTTTGTTGTCGCTTGAAGGAAATCTGGACGTACTTCTTTCCCGATGCGATGCAACGTCTCACATATTTTCCCCATCGCTATCAAATATCGATAGCTTAATTTCGTTACTCTAAATCACCTGTTTCCACTAAATCATTTTCATGCCACACAACAATTCCGGATCTCTCCATGACCCTAACCAATCATCACTTTCCCTGGATGACAACGTTTTATTTATTTTTTAGACCGTCAAAATAATAAACAATAAACACAAGCATACAACAGTAATTGTACTTTAATAACCAACCTTATCATGCAAAAGAAAATAGCCAAACCGATCTTTCCAACTTTCGAAATTTACCTTGCACCTTCTAACAAACTAGAGCTGATCATTCATCCGCAGAACGACAATTACCATAGACTGATATTAGCTGTTAATAAAATACAATTCTTGAATCCCACGAATCTCTGCATCTTTCTCTGACTGAAAGTATCATATCTTCCCTCATAAAGCAAATATTTTACCTCTATTTATTGTATTGGGTTTAGCATTAAATTTCTTTTCATGTGATATGTAAATCATTTCAGTGAGATTTTCAGAGTTGAAAAGCATTGAAATTTAAAAATTCTTCGCATTTTTGCACACTTCTCTATAACAGCGCCAAGTATCATGTCAATTTTCATGTAGCATAATGTCTAAAATTTTATTAATTGTAGTAATATTTCCTTAATAAAATTCTTTTTTTTATAAAATTTACATAAAATATAACACAATATTTGAAAAATTAATATATATAAATTTTATAAGTTCGCTGAGGTTCGCAAAATCTAAATTTTTTTCAAACGCTTTCCAACTGTAATTTATACTTTTCTAACTGTCCCTACACTCTTTGATTACATAAATAGTTGAAATTTCATGACAAATTTAATCAGTACATTAAAACTTATATTATTGTTGCAAAACTAAAGCTTATATACACTACTAAATTAAAACAGGTGATTCCCACGAATTAATATATTTATCAAAAATAGATTTCATCATCAGAAGGTTCGGATGAAAGTTCGGCGTACTGGATTTAAAAAAATATATTAGGTTGTAACGAAAGTTTTCCGCCAAATCCCCATTACATGATACTAATTATAATATATATAATTAACTGTAATTTTATATATAACCATCATTTCGCCAAACCATCACAGTGTCATATGATAGAACACTAGTACCTAAAGCTGTACACTTTATTCTGTACCATTCTGTAGCTGACTTTTGCAACAGAACTGGAAGAAAATGATAGTTGTAATGTGGTAGCATGATAGTTCCATTTCAGACACCTTATACTTAATGATAACGATATTTGTTTACAAATTTTACAACACAGTGTTATAAAGCAAGTCTATTTCTAATGCCAAAAATCGTTTGACAAAATATGAGCAAATAAGCTAACGCGAACTGTTTGCACAGATCGTATTAGCTGTGGCGGAAAACTTTCGTTACAACCTGATATTTTTTAAATTGTTATTTTTTTTAAACGTAAAAAACTCTGAATTTTGCGCATAATTTATAAAATATCAAGACACAATTTTTTACAAACGCAATACATCGGTACTGGAACGAATTTTGATAATTGTATTACGTGATGGGTAATCGCATGTGTTAAGTTGCCTCTAGCATGGGGTTTCACAATAGAGAATAGCTAAAATGTACAAAAATCCACGTGCTTTCTAGCAGCTTTCACATCCCACTCATTCGTGATGACATGAAAAATCTTTATTCCACCAAAAAATTATTTAATACTTTAAATAAATTCAGTTTTTATTATGAAACTAAAATAAAAATATTTAATAGTACCACTAAATTATTCGAGGAAATATGATTTAAAACTTCATAATGCAAAATTGCAGAACTTCAACTAATCGAAAATTAAAGTATAGAAAGTTTTCTGCATTTTGCTCTACATTGACCATGTAGAATTGCAATTATTAAATCCTCTTTTTCTATAATTTCATTCATCGTTCATTGAAAATTTATTTTGTAAGTAGTATTCCCAAACAATGTAAATTTTTAGTACGCTTAATAAATGCTTCAACGTATTTTTAATTTTACATTGTCATATTGTTCAGATTTTATTAAATTCAGAATTTTATAAAGCTTTTGTTTAGAAGAGTTATATTGAATAATCAATTGCATATGCTATTCTCATTTAAAACGTATTTTAATCTGAAATAACTTTTCTGTGATTAATTTTTAATATTGAATAGAAATTCTTTAGAATTATTTCACCAGTGCTTTTTTAAATTTAGTATGTAGAGTGATTATGCAATTTTAAATAGATAAAGTATAAAAAGGAATATTAAGAAAAAGATTTTTAATTATAAATGAAAATATTTTGATTTAAATTAAATGATAATAAATACATTTCTGATACAAAAAATTGAATCACAGGCAAAATAAATTACAATGTAAAGTACAAAATATCCGAGTAGTAAAAAACTGGAACATCTTAACATAATTAAAAATCCATGAACTTCCAAAATAATTAAAAAAAGTAGTATGCGGCAGCTTTCTTCAATAAATATGAAAACTTTTCTCAGAAGTCAAGAAACATGAAAAAGACTACCTTCAACCAATAACTAATTTGTTCATATGTTCCTCTCTCTATTCATATTACTTAGACATTTGACCAGAGAATATGTTCAAAAACTTTTTATCAGTAATATTTCATTTTTTACTGGTATATACCTAGTATATTTTATTTATTACAGATACATTACTGGTATAATTTATTTATTACTGGTACATAAGAGTGACCACCGACCAAGGAAGCTTTAAGATGTCTCAGGACTAACAATTAAAAAAAAGACTGTTTTCAACATTTAATATCTTAAAAAGTATTTATTTTAAGACACAATTCTAATTAGGACGAAAGATATAAGTATGTTCTTTTATTTCATGTATTTAAAAAATTGCAAGATGCAGAACTAGAATTTACAGGGGGCTCCAAAGTGTCAGACATTTGATACGTTAAAAATCGTCGTAAAAGATTACGCGCGCGATTATAAAATAAATTTTGTAACTAGAATGAAAATTTTGGTTCCTACTTATACTTCAGATTGTAATAATAAACCTGAATCTAAATAAATTTGTATTTAAAGATTTTTTATATTTTTAATACACAGTTGTATTTAGCTAATGAAAAATTTAGAAAATTTCAACAGTATAATCACATAAATATATATATATATATATATATATATATATATTTTAATAAAAAGGAAATTATAGGTTCAGTTTATTCAGACTAACATGAAACATACGTTTTGAAAATTTCATGAAAATAGATTTTGAGATATCTAGCGCTTTATGCCCAAAAACGTCATTTGGAGAAAAATGACTTCCAAAATTTCGGAAACGTCGCTTCAGCTATTGAGCGGGTATAAATCTGTAAGCCGTAACTTCTGTTCAAATGGAATTTCAAGGAAACAATTTTTCAAAATGTTCAGAAAAAAATAGGAGTTTGACATCTAAAAATTTTAAAATTTCGAAAATTCTAAAGCTTTAATCGTCCTAAGACCTCTTAAGAGAAAATACCGACATTTTCTTATAGATAAATCCGCCCTATTTAATCGAACGATCAAAGAAGTCTAATTTTGTTTAACTCAAAATTCAAGAAATTTCTTATGGTCAAAAGAATTTTATTTTGATTTTGCCCACCTTTTCTGTCGGATATAGATAGTTCACTTATAGTATTATAGATAGCGTAACGATAACAGAAAGGTCAACGTTACATGTTTATTTTTTAAATCCATAAATATATTCAGTTTCTCAACAGTGGAAGGAGTAACCCTGAAGATGGTTACAGTGTAGCTGAAAGTTGATGGTTTTAAGATTTTCAGTTTTTTCACTTTTATACTTTTTTAAATGTTTTAAAATTTTTATCTTTTATGTTTTATCTACGACTTTAAGTAAATTTTTTTGTGTATGTATCAAAGTTCAAGATTAAAGGGTCTCAGGACTCTTAAAGCTCAAAAATTTCCGAAATTTTAATTTTTTTAGATGTTAAACTTCTATGTTTTCTGAACATTTTGATATAATTGTTATCTTGAAATTCCCATTAGAACAGTAGTTATGGCATTTAGAATTATACTCGCTCAATAGCTGAAGCAGTGTTTCCAAATCTTTGAAGTCATTTTTCTTCAAATGACGTTTTTGGGCATATAACGAGCCCGATACCTCAAAAACTTCTGAATATTTTTTCATGAAATTTTCAAAACATACGTTTCATGTTAGTTTGTATAAACCGAACCTAAAATTTCCTTTTTATTGTAAAAAGAAAATATTTTTTTAGGGGTTTATATTGTTGAGATTTTCTAAATTTTGCATTAGCTAAATACAACTTTGTATTAAAAATATAAAAATGCTTTAAATACAAATTTATTTAGGTTCAGTGTAATTATTATAATCTGAAGTATAAGTAGGCACCAAAATTTTGATTCTAGTTGCAAAATTTATTTTGTAATCGTGCGCATAAGCTGTTATGCCGATTTTCTGCTCGTCAAATGTCTGACAGTTTTGAGCCACCTGTAAATGCACTGCAAATAGAAGCGTCTTAAATTTAGACACATATGTGACTGAAAAAGAATTTTAGACACTTAAGTGTCTTAATCTGAAAATTCAGACATTATAGATGTCTTAATTTAAGATACATAAGTGTCTTACTATGACCATGGTGTAAACGAACTGAGAATAATGTCTAAAATATCCGCAAACGTCTTATTTTAAGACACTTCATTGCTTTAAACGCGTCTTAATTTAAGACGTTTTGATTCTTCCGACGCAATAACCACCAGGGGGCACTAGCACTCCCAGTTGCGCATGCGTTTTAGATGTCTTCGTTCGAAGTGGTATACGTTGTAATTCAAACAAAGTTTGTTTTTATGTACGCGTGTATTTTAATTCGTTTTTTGCGAAATGTGAAGTACTGTGATTTTAATTCGTATTAACTTGGATTATTTATTTATTGAATACATACATCAGACGTGTGTGCTCGACATCAAATGTCTCTTAGAAGCTGTCGTCGATACAAGGGCGGGATGGACACAGAACAGAAGTAGACGACGGTTGAAGATTACACCCGGAAATTCTACAAAGCGTGTGCAATGAGCTTAGTGTTAACTCGTATCAATTTATATCAATAATATTGTGTTATTCATCTTCGTCCTGTCGAAGCTGGCAAAAAAAAAAAACTTTTGTCTGGCGGGTCCTGTTTTTAGGATGAAACATCTCATTCTTTAAATATGGCTAGTCAGATGTATTATGGGATTACCTTTTAAACTGATGAAAGTCTTTCTCCCTCACTGTGGTTGTGGTATTTTTTAAAATTTCAAATCGAGGAATATTTCTTACCTCTTGCAAACAGCGATTAAAGTAAGTGTTATAATTTCTTTATAGTACTAAAATTATTGTCTTTTATGATTTTATTTATTGTACTAAACAAAATCTTACATGAAATTTAATTAGTTTTGAATCTTTTTGCAAAAAAAAAAACACTAATTCTAGAAGTATATATTTTTAAATTTATGACGTTGTCTTTTATTACAAATTATGTATTATTTATTCTCATCTTTTTTCTCAAATTTAAAGTAATAACATCATTAAAAAACAGACATATTTAAAAGTTAAGTTCATTCTCTTGTTTTGTTTTGTTTTCAATATGGCAGTTCTTAGTTTCAATTTCAATGGCTAATGCTTATCTCATACTCGACCACAAGGAAATAGAAAAAAAAAACTTTGAAAGATCTCCTAAAGTTTTCTTACTTCCTAGCTAGGGATTACAATCCCGGATTGAGATCCCGGGATCCCGCTTTAATTTTAACCCCGAAAATCCCGGAATTTTTACTGGAAAATTCCGGGATTTTCGGGATTGCCTTTTTTTTTTCCATTGAACAATATTCAGATGAAATTAAAAAAAATATATTTATAAACTTTCGCTTTTGGAAAAAAAAATGAATTGATTTTCATGAAATTTATATATAATTGAAAATGAATGTTTATCTCAAGTATTTCTTAGATATATTTCTAAAGCTATTAAATCTTTTAATGTGTGAAAACTTTTGATTTGGAAACATAGAAGTAAGCCAGTTAGGAAAAAGGAAATCATTTGTTTATTTAGATTTCGCTGCATGCGTGGATTCGAAGGTCATTTTCCAATTAGACTTTACTGATAAGCATCGCAAGTTTGTATCATAGTGATATCATGTGCTAACTTTTTTTTTTTTTTTTTGGCTTTATTTTGCTTTAAAGATGTCTTGTTTAGTACCTCATAGGAATGATAACAATAAGCCCATGTGGCAATATACATTTTTAAAAAATCTAATTTTTAAATGATAAGGATTTTTATTTTTTTCGGGGAGGGGGGGGGGGGGGGAGGATTTTGTATGAAATTTTCGTAAAGCTGATACCTTAAATCTTGCACTGATTATAATGAAAGTTTTGAACTTTTAGAGTAGGACAAGATTAAAAAACACAAAATATAAATAAACAAAATACCGAAGTAATTTTTTTCTCAATATTAACCCTTTGCACTCGAGGACTCCGGAGCGGAGCCATTTAAAATTTGTCTTCAAACTCGAGGTCTCCGCTACGGAGACAATGCAAATAATTTTGTGATACCATGTAATCTTGGCTTTTCTAGACAGGTATCACAAAATTATTTGCATTGTCTCCGTAGCGGAGCCCTCGAGTTTGAAGACAAACTTTAAATGGCTCCGCTCCGGAGCCCTCGAGTGCAAAGGGTAAAGTAGAATATTTATTTATTTATTCATAGTTAAATAGCTGTTATGATTATCATCTGATATATATGTAAAATTGCCTATGTGGCAATATAAATTTTTAAAAAATCTATTTTTAAATTATATGAAGTAGAGTAGGACAAGATTATAAGAAATATATATATTTATCCATGTACTTTAAAAGCCCTCAAGAGCCCTTGCCGCTGAATTTGTCCGATAATCGGAGATGTCTGCTTTTGTGAGATAAAAATATACAAATATGTATGCCATGCGGATTAAAAAAGTATTCGTTAAATAGATGTTTCAAAATAGCTATTCGGGAATGTCCATTAACCTCCACAACGGATACTCCCGAATACCGGACATCTCAATTAAGATAACAATAATGCAGGGTTGCATTTTTTGCAAAAGAACTTCTTGATTAAAGAATGGGCATACTGGGCCGTGCCCGCCCCCCTACGATTTTAGTGCCCACAAATTTAATGTGCAATATTTGTAAAGTTTATATTTTAAATCTGTTTCGAAATTCCACTGATTATAATCAATATTTTGAACTTTTAAAGTAAAATAAGATTAAAAATAAAACAAATTAAAAAAATCTAATATTTAGATAAATATTTTTTGTTTTAATCTTGTTCTACTCCTGAAGTTCAAAATATTGATTATAATCAGTAAAATGTCGTAAAAGATTTAAATTATCAGCTTAACAAAAATTGCGTACCAAAATTGGGAGCACCAGAAAAATCAGGTTGTAGGGAGGGGGGGGGGGGGGGGGCAGGACCCCAGCCAAATATTTTTCCAGGATTCAACATGGTCAAACATGGCTACGTATGATGCTTACAAAAAAATGGATGCTATTAAGACGTTTGAAGTGTCTGAAATTCAGACACGAAAAGTGTCTGAAAAAATTCAGACATTTTAAGATGTCTGAAAACTGAACACTCCGTTTCAGACACTTAAGTGTTTGAATTTCAGACATTTTAATTTACAGTGTGCTAATTCTGCATCTTGCAATTTTTCAAATATTTGAAATCAAAGAACATACTTGTATCTTTCATTGTCATTTAAAATTGTGTCTTAATACGAAATAAATTTTAAGATATTAAATGTTGAAACGGTCCTTTTTTTTCATTTTTTCCAATTTTAAGAGTCCTGAGACCTCTTAAAACGACATTTTATGACGTAACGGCCTTACAGTTTATAAATGAAGCCAATTTTCCTATAGATTAAATAAAACGAATTTTTGTATTCGAAAATAGTAGTACGTTTCCTGAAACAATCTGTGATTGGTGACAACCTTGAATGTTATATTGCTTATTTTTTTCCTGTCTATCCTTTTCGTAATTCTAAACTTAAATCTAAAACAGCATTTTAGTTTCGAAAGCATTACAATGAACTATTCTCAAATCATACTGGAATGATAAATCTGTATACGTGACTGAAATTAATGTGAAATAGATACAGGGTAATTCGCTACCCCCTGGTAATACGTTGAGGGGTGGGTGGTAGATCTCACTAAAACAAGCATTTTTTTTTTTTTTTTTTTTTTTTTTTTTTTTTTTTTTTTTTAAGGATAGGAGGGTCGCAATCTACTTATTCAGTCATAAATACAGAGTGTGTCACTGTCCCAGTTTCGTTTTATATCTCTAACAATAACTAGATAGTACCCGTCAAAATTTCCTGGTAAACAACTTGAATATTTCATTAGTAAAATAGTTTGAATGTTTGATTAGTTGCTTTTAAATTTATTAAGTATTGAAATTTTGATGGATTGCTATATTATGTAAGTTATTCCTACAGATTTAAGACAATAGATGGTGCTGTCAGTCTAACGTATTCAATAAAGTGAAAAAAATTTAAGTTTTTAATTTATAACAAATTATGTACGCTTTTAATCAATAACTAAAAATATTGGGTAGAGCATTTATTTTAAGTTATTACAGTCTCTCTTTAAAAAAAATAATATTTAATATTTTCTTATTTTTTAACTACATGACCGTTAAAAGTTTACATTAACTTTATTTTTATCGGTCTTATTTTAAAACCTCAATCTTAAAAAATATACATTTTTTAAAACTTGATTTTTATTTTACCTTTTCATACATTACATAATTTTTAAACCATGGATGTCAAAGTAATTTCTTTTATAGCTCTTTTATGAAAATTTCCTTTCTTTCTGTTTTCTTTTTCATTTTCTACGGAAAACAAACTAGTGACAAACTTTTCTTTAGACACTCACACATATACATCTTCAAAATGGTAAAAAAATATAGAAAAAATGTAGATCAATTCAATTTATTTAATTGATAATTATAAATATTTTAGCTTAAATATTTTAATAATGAAATTAGTTATTTTAAACAAATATTGTTCAGTAATAAATTTTATTTAATTATAAAGTATTCGCATAGAAATAATAAAAAAATACAAATCATATACCTTCTCTTCTTTAAATAAAATAAAACGTTATTAAAATGAATTATACCACCAAAAATCATACTTCTGGGCTTGGGAATAGAACTTGCGTTCTCTACTATTTGAATATATTATTTAATTTTTAAACTATGGATGGCAAGGTAATTTCTTTATATTGTGGCATGAATATTTTTATTTCTTCTGTTTTCACCTTAATTTTCTACGAAAAAGAATGACATACTTTTCTTTAGACACGCACACATATATATAATTCTTCATAATGGTGAAATAAAATATAGAAAAATTGTAGATCGGTTCAATTTGTTTAATTGATAATTATAAATATTTTAGCTTAAATAATTTAATAATAAAATTACTTATTTTTAGAAAAATGTTGTTGACTGTTAAATTTTATTTAATTGTAACGCATTAGCATAGTAATAAAAAAATATATAAATCATATAAATTCTCAACTTGAAATAAAATAAGACGTTATTGAAATGAATTATATCGCCAAAAATCATATTCTACCAGCCGTGGGGATCGAACTCGTGTTCTTTACAGAGATTCACAGCTTTAAACTGACGCCTTATACAACTGGGCTAACTGGACCTCGTCCTACTTTACTCTAAAACTGATCAGGTGCTAATTTGAATTTTAAGCATGCCCAGTTATGCCAATTTTGCACTGAACTGAAAATTCACATTAGCGTTTTAACTTATATGACGAAAATATTTTACCTATATTTTCGACAGAATTGCTTTACTTTCTATTAAATGTGTTAACATCCTAAGAATTGCTAGAAATGGCTATGATCTGCGTCCAAACAACACTGGCCTAGACACTTCGTAATTTGGAATGTAGCTCAAGGTACATGTGGATCACTGACCTAATTACAGCGAACTTCCTGTAACATCTATTACATTTCACACAAAATAAAAAATGTCTATTTAATATATCAGCAAAATATCTCCGTCTCCTTAAAACTTAAGAAAGAAAACTCAGGTTCAATTTTCAGTGAGACCCCCTATATTTTTGACTGAATAAGAGACCCAGCATTTCTATGTACAAAAAATGTTTGTTTCAGTGAGCTGTACGATCACTCAAAATTTGTACACGTGGTTTTCAATCACCCTGTATAGTCGAAATACAATGTCAGATTCACAAGCCTGCGATGGTTGTGATTTTTTACTTTTGGTAATTGATTTTTATGTAGTTTTTAGGGCTGAATCAGAAAATGACTTTACTTTTTAATCATCACGTCATAATTTTTCGAAAACCGTAAATTTCAAAGTGAAAAAATCGAAAAATAGCGAAAATCTGATGCTATGAAATAGATGTGATGGTTGCGTTCATCCACTTTTGATAATTTATTTTTATGTGTTTTTTAGTGCTCAATACAAAAATGGCCTTCATTTTTAATCATCTCTACAGAAATTTTTGCAAATTGTAAATTTCAACGTTAAAAGGCAAAAAATGGCGAAAATCTGTCAAAGCAATTCGTCAAAGCCTTACCAAATCAAGGTAAATGTTTTAAATTAATCTGTGACAAATTGCTCGGTGTCCTCTTTTATCTAAAATAAAAGAGGACACCGAGCTGAACCCTATACAGATTATAAAAGGAAAAGCGCGAAGCAGAGCATGAGTGGTCCAAAGACACTTCAACGCATGTAATAAAATTGTAAGGATTTTAAATACACAATATTTTAAATGTTTACTGTAAAAATGTATAATATAAGCCAAAAGATAAATAAATTGTTATAAAAAAAGTTTTGCGTCTATTTTATAGTATTAGATTTATCGCAATATTTCGACTTTTCAAAAATTTAAACATATGCGATTTGAGAAAACTCCTGACGTGATGGTTAAAAATGAAATTCTTTTTCGGATTTAGCCTGATAAAATACATAAGAATAGATTATTAAAAGTAAAAAAACACAACCATTACATCTATTTTATAGTATCGGATTTTCGTTATTTTTTTACTTTTTAACTTTGAAATTTACGATTTGGGACAAAACCTGACATGATGATTAAAAATGAAGGTAATTTTCTCATCCAGCGCTACAAATACATAAGAATCAATTATCAAAACCTAAAAAAACACGAAACAACACAAAATTTTGCAGATAGTGATTATTCCTGAAAACAGTGTAAAAGAGAAGATGGTAACTACTTTTTCCGTTTTCAGTTCGTATTGACAAGATCGAACGGAATATTCTTATTATAATTTTTTTTTCATCATCTTTAAAAAAGTTCTATTTAAGGAAAATTATAAAATAAAAACTAATTTCACTATTCTAAATAACTCACTGATGAACAGGCGTATTATGCATTTTATTCAGGTTGATAGCCATTAAATGATGACCTTATATACATGGTATTGGATGTAGTATAAGTTCTTTTCCGTTTTGGTTGCGTAGAAAGAAATATATAGAATGAGATTTTCATGTGTATCGTTTTGCATCTGTAGATACAAAATAGCGAAAAATTTGAATATACTGTCAAACTTGCGTGTTAATATTAAAAACTATGGAGTTTGATACAATTTTAGTACAAGGACAACCCTTAAGGTCATTTTTTAAAACATAAATCGAAAGAACTATTTCCAGTTGAATGGAAATATTAATTTTTCTCTGCGAAAATCTGGCGATTAAACTTTACGGGCTGTATTATTTGTTTATACTGACTGTATCGATATACAAAATAAATAAACAGGGACAAAAGCGTGTTATATATACCCGTATTTATAAAAATGAAATATTTAGATATTAGATAACCAGTTTGTTCTGACGCAGACCCATAAAATAAAGCATTGTTGGCGAAAAAAAAATAAAAAAATTAAAAATGGAAAATCGCAAAAAAATTAAGAATCACTGCGTGAATGCCGAATAAACTTTATTGAAAAGAAAATTGGCTAGAAGATGTAATCGGTTTCCTCTTACCAATATGCAAAACTCGCGACGAATCGTAAAAAGAAAAAAAAACTCTAAAAGTCACATAAAAAATCGGTATAATTTATTTAAAAAAGAAAAGAGGAAAAAAGTTACTATATTGGGATAATAGAAAGGGATTTCTTTTACGAAGCGCGAGAAATCGCCGCGGAAAGCGAAAAACACTCTATAGAAACGCAATAAAAACTGGAAAATGTTAAATAATTTCGAAGCACAAAGTTTAATTTTTCCGACTAAAATTTGACTAAACTGACCCCGAGAAGAAAGTAAAGCAATATTTTTAAAACACAACATTTCGTTTATGTAGGTGAGTGTACCAGTATTTGATCAGGCATCAGTAACTGAACAATGAAACAGAAGACCATAAGCTAAAACTCAATGTATCGATTTGTTAATTTTGTTTGGTGTAATAACGAAACTAACGTTTCCCTGCATAAATTTTAACTCTTTCCAACATAGTTGAAAAGTATTTATGGATTGGGTTTTCTTTCAGTCTATTGCCCTGTGTTCCAAAAATGGCGAGTACATTTAATAAACAATTAAATTTAAAAAATCAAAAAACCCGACTGCGTAAAAGCGAACTAATTAATTATTTCTCATCAATGTGAAACTATTATTTTTTCAATTCCTACTGTTAGCTCACACTCTCGCTATATATATCTTGTTCAAATTTTCAATCGTAAATAAAATACTTATTATTCATCCAATCAAGCTCAAATAATTTTTTTTAAACTTGTAGTAGATGACACTTAATGTTAATTCAGTTTTTTTTTTCAAATATTAGTTCATTAATTAAATTATTTAATTTTCAATATTCGAGAGAGCCCTCTTCTTGATCAAGGCATTTTAAGCGCCACTCAAAAGGAAAGAAGAATGGGGGGAAAAATTCTCTTATTGACCTAAGTAAGAATTGACTTAAAATATGTTTTTTTTATATTAATTGTTTATATTACTTACCAATTTTTTTTAACTGATTATTGATCACTTTTAAGTTGTGTTTAATTGTTAGTTCCTATCTATAAACACTGTTTTCATGCGGTCTATAGATGTCTATAATGGTTAGAGTTACAGTAGAACTAGAGATCCTACATACACAACTTCCAGGTTGTATAATATTTTAACGTAGCTTCTGACTGTAAAATAGTCAATGAAACATCGTCTTCATTAGAAAGACCTATCCAATGATATGCCACTCAATAGGGTGCGTAATTTTTTTTCGTCTCTACCACCATTTTGTGTTTTACGGCCGCCATTTTGAATTTATAAAAACAAAACCTAGCCTATAACCATCGGGCCGTTAAGACGAATCGATAGAGACCTCATTCATTAAAATCCATCCATCCCATTCGGATGTTTCAAGGATATAAAGAAATCCACATACACAGGTACGCGTGAAACACATAACCCTTCTTTTCAGTCGGGTAAAAAATTACTTAAATGAAAACGGAAAGCGATAGAAATGTATCGTTTGCTGCATTCGACTTGGGAAACCAGTAAATTTTTACTCGCACAGAATTTCAAATTTAGTCCCGAAATTCGGCAAAAGATGGCGCCAACAGTAATCTACAAAGCTCTATATGAAGGCACTAAGTCAGATCTCCATTTTGTGCTTCGTCACCTTGCTGTTAGAGTGATCTGCTCAGATATACAAATTTCTGTGCAAAAATGGCTTGTTCGTTAGAGTAGAGGATATTTCTTGTCTGAAAATTGGCAGAGTATAGCTAAAACAAGGCGCAGTTTTCAGAAAAAAAATAATTTTACAAATAGATAGAAAAGGGATACTATAAAGGCTCTGTATGAAAAATTTCAACGGACCGGAAGCGTTAACGATGATCCTGCTGGAAATGTCAGGCACCCACGTGTGGTAGTTAAGTATGCAAATGCTGAAGTCGTACAGCAAGTTATACAGGTGCATTCCCGGGTTTCAGTTAGCCATGTTGCAGCTCAGGCTGGAATACGGCATATGTGAGTGCACCGTATCATGCGTAAAAGCCTCCACTTGTTTCGATACAAGATTGAGGCCTGCAAATCACTTAGTGCTGCTGCCATTAATCCACACGAGACATTCACTATGCTGCAGCAGCTAAATACTGGCGAAATCGGTGTCGAAAATATTTGGTTCTCAAATGAAGCGTATTTTTTTCTGCACAGCTTCGTCAATAAACAAAACTGGCGCATTTGGAGAACGGAAAATCCTCATGTTGCCATACCATCATCTCTGCGTCCTCCAAAAGTCATGGTTTATGCTGCAATATACACTAAAGCACATACTGGAGCATTCTTCCGACGCCAAACCATTACTGTAGAGCTCTACCTGGACATTCTGCGTGAATTTGTGGCGGTACAAAATGCCTCGCAGACACTAAAAACACCTCGTATTTCATACAAGATGGTGCCCTCCCGCATCGAACAGCTCAAGTCTTCAGTTCACTCTACGAACATTTCGAGGATCGTGTTATCGCATGCATTATTCTAAGCATTCGGGAAGTGGCACGAATTTGCCTTCTTGTTTACCAGATTTGACTTCTTATGACTTTGTTCTGTGGGTTAGTTGAAAGAGATGATGTACCACAAAAATCCACAAACTTCTACTGAGCTGGAATGTCATATCTCTGTTGCGCATGAGAGCATTTCGGCTGTAGCGCTGGCGGGGTCTTCTGGTAAGACTGCGACATGTTGTTATTGCACATGGCAAGTACATGAAAAATATCGTTATTTATTTTTATGACTTTTTAGCAACATGTTCATACAGATTTTCTTGTTTCATACAGTTTTTTTTAATCAGGGCCATCTATTGGCAAGCATTTAGACTAAATTTTAAATTATAGGTGACTGAAACTTTACTGGTTTCCCAATGTAAAATGCATCAAACGGTGCATGTCTATCGTTTTTCGGTTTCATTTAATTATTTTTTTTAAATGTACCCGTCATTTTTGGGACACCCTGTATTTATACATATATTTCAATGTGTATGTTCCATAAGTTAATACTTTAATGTTTCCTAGAACATTAAATATTATTAAAATGAATTATAAATGACATTAAAAATTAAAAAAACGATGAAAAAGAGAGGAAAATGATGTATGGTTATTTTTTTTTATTAAACATAAGATTAAAATGAAGAATTTTATTTTTATAGATTACGAAGAGTAAAAATATCACCGAATATAATCTTAAAAATATTTAATAATTAGGAAATTGCATTTAAAATTTTGTGATTAAAACGATTTCATTTCTCAATGATTTCAGAATAAAAAATCAGTTTCTATCTACACTATATAGCCATTAATCACCGTACGCTTCCACTTTTAGGCATTTTGTCGAACATTTAAAAATATACTAGTCGGATTCTTCTGGAACTTCAGGATTATAAAGAATATGTTTGACCTCATATTTATCGAGGTCGATTTGATAAGGAGGAGAATTAGGGGGGGGGGGGGGGACAAAAAATCAATGAATAATAATAATATTTGGGATGACCCTGTAAATTAAAATGTACGAAAAGATTTATCGCTGCAGAATACAAATATGTGGACACTGTACGACATATTTACTGGTTTGTGTAAAAATAGCACATGGAGATATATCGATTTATTTTAAAGTTCAAGGAATTCTTGCCTATTTTTACCTAATATTATGCAGGGTTTTCAACCCAGTTTAACACCAGTTACAGAAAAATTAGCAAAATGCAGTAAAAACAATATAGTGCAATTGGAATATAAATATATTAAATATTTTGTGAAATATGAGCAGTTGTATCAAATAATTTTTATCTGCGCATGCGCGAACGATAACAGAATTTTTTTCTATATAATTTAATGGTCAACTCTATGGAGCAACTCATTAAAAAATCCTGTCAAGTATCACAAAAATTCAGAAAGATATCGGCGATAGAATGAGCTAATTTTTATTTGCTCTCTAAAATTAACTGAATGATAAGGGATTTTTCACAAATTGTAAATTTTAATTTAATTTTTTGTTTAATTTTCATTTTCTATTGATGCTTTAGTTCTTGGATAACCGCCAGAACGAGCCTATTCCATGATTTAAAAAAAAGTATCAAAACCGAAGCATTTCTTCTAAATCTACTCGTTGATATTTTCTAAATACTAACTTTTTTCTGAAAATCAGTTAATGAAAAATGACAATATGTAAACTAATCACTTATCATTAAACTGTTTTTAGAGAGCAATTAAAAAATCAGTTCACTCTATAGCCAATATTTTTCAGAATTTTCACGATACTCGACTGGATTTTTTTTAATGAGTTGTTCCATAGAGTAGACTATTAAATTATCTAAAAAAAGCTATGTAATCGTTCGCATACGCGCAGATAAAAATTATTTCATATAAATGTTTTATGAAATATGCACATATATTTATGTTTATATTAATACATATATATTTATATTCCAATATTGTATTATATTGGTTCTGCTGAATTTTGTTAATTTTTCTGAAACTGGTGTTAAATTTGTTTGAAAATCCTGTATGATATAAGCTAAACATGCTAGTATTTTTGAACTAAAAAAAAATCACTATATCTCGTTGAATATACGTGTTATCCTTACACAAATAAGTAAACATGCTGTGCATTATCCTCATATTTGTATTCTGGAGCGATACATCATTTCGTACTTTTTTATTTACAGAGTGATCCCAAATATTGTTATTTTTCTTTTATTTTTTGCTGTTCCCCTAATTGTCCTCCTTATCAAATTGACGTTGATAAATATCAGGTCAAAAGAATTCTTTATAATCATGAAGTTCCAAAAAAATCCGACAAATATATTTTTAAATATTCAACAAAATGTCTAAAATTGAAAGTGTCCGGTCCGGTCTCAACGGTGTCCAATGGCTAATTCCTAAACCGTTAGTCATAGACATATAATTCCAGTTACAAAAATGTTTAAAATCAGGTAAACAAACATTTTGAAAGTAATTTGGGTCAATAAAAACATTTCTTAAAAAATTACGAAATTTAAATTTTTATACGGTCCCCGGTCCTATAAGTTAAATTTAGTAAAATTTTCCTTTTACACTAACAAGTAATACACAAAAAGTCCCGTTATTCTACGATTAAAATTGACCGAGTAATAGTTGTTTAAATTTGAAGCATATTTTTTGCTGCAAATTTGGTGTCATTCACAAATGTAGTCGAAATATAATTTCGTCAGATATATTAAAAAATGGTCGGTAGTAAAATTAACATTGCAATATAAATTTGAAATCTTTAATTATTCTGACATATTAATGCAAAATATACAATTTGTAATAAACATTTAAGAAGAAAGAAAAAACAGAATTTTTGTTAAATAAAATGATGCTAAATTAACAGCCTCGATTCTTTACAAAATGATACGTATTTTAAAATGTTATTAGATTACACTAGCCTGCAAAAGTTGGGTTATGTCATGTTTTTTAGCTTTTGATAATTGATTCTTTTGTATTCTGTACCGCTGGATCTGAAATTGACCTTCATTTTTAACCATCACATCAGGATTTTTCGTAAATTTCAAAGTTAAAAAGTTAAAAGTTCAAATTGAGTCTCCTCCCTCATCTCATCGGACCACTCAGCTATTTAGCTGTAAGAATCCCAGGATAAGCAAAAATATCGAATAAATTATTGAATAAAATAAAACAAAAATTTTACATATGTTTTATAGTAAGAGATTTTCGCTATATTTTAACATACACATTTACGATTTGGAAAAAAAAAAAATGTAACGTGAGGGTTAAAAATGAAGGTCATTTTCAGATTCAGTGCTAAAAAGTACGTAAAAATCAAAGTAATCAAAATACGTAAATACGTATCAAAAGTTAAAAAACACAACCATCTCTTCTACTTTATAGTATCCGATTTTTGTTATTCTTTAACTTTTACAATTTATGATTTGAGAAATATCCTGACATGATGGTTGAAAATTAATGTAATTTTCAGATTCAGCGCTAAAAAATACATAAAAGTTTTAAAAAACCAACAATCGGAGTCTTGTATTATCTAATCTAAAACTTTTTCTTAAACTTCTTGGCGGTAATCTATCCGAAATTCTTTGTGTAAATTAAGAATAATTTTGTAAATTAAGTATAAATGGTAACCACCGAAAATTATAATAATATTAGATTGTTATTGGATTTGCGCCAGTATGTAAAATGTAATCTCTATCGGATATTTAAATGCCAGTTAAAGTTCGAGTCCAAATTTTGAACTGGAAAAGCATACATACGATCGTTGAAGTAACATAAAAACTTATAAAAATAACATAATTTTTGTTAAAAGAAAGCATAAAAGAAAGAGTCTCAAATCCTGATAAAATGAAACATATGTTATTTTAGTTATTCTGAAACTTAATAAATGTTTACTTAATCGTAATACTTATACGATTTTTTATCAAAGCGCAGATACACATGAAATAAGATCTTCGAATACTTTAAGCACTTGATAAGTGACCCCTCAAAACCAAGCCGAACTCATTTGCTTTCAGAGCAGAAAAGTGGCATAAGTCATGCATTTTTAAAGTTTTATAACTCTCTCAATTTTAGTGTTATATGAATGGGACTTTCGTTGTCTTACTTGTCAGTGTAATAGGAAAATTTTACTAAATATAACTTATAGGACCGAGGGACCGTATAAAAATTTAAATTTCGTAATTTTTTAGGAAATGTTTGTATTGACCCAAATCGCTTTTAAAATATTTCTTTATCTGATTTAAAACATTTTTGTAATTGGAACTACATGTCTTTGATAACGGTTTAGGAATTAGCCATTGGACACCGTTGAGACCGGACACCCTGTATAGTGCATGTATATACTTTGTATATATGTATATCTTAGTATATGCATGTATATATATTTCAATGTGTATGTTCCATAAGTTAACACTTCAATGTTCTCTTGAACATTAAATATTATTAAAATGAATTATATATGACATTAAAATTTAACAAACCCATAAATAATAGAGGAAAGTGATATATGGTTATTTTTTTTATAAAACATAACATTAAAATGAAAATTTTTACTTTTATAGAGAAACGGAGAGTAAAAATATCATCGAATATAATCTTTAAAAAAACTTAATATATAATTGCATTTAACATTTTATGATAAAACGATTTCATTTCTCAATGGTGGCAGATTAGTAAATCTGTTTCTATCTATATTATAAAGAACAAACGTATGCGTCCGTAACGCTGACGTCTAAATTTTAATGGAATTTCTGTATTGGTGGCAACTAAATAACTCCATTTCTTTAGAAAGTAAATCAAAAATATTAGATCACAATATCCTTTTTTTTTTACCTTTTCCCATAACAACTGAAAGGAAAATAAAATTTTAATTAAAATACTTACTATGCCAAGATTATCTTTTGTTATAATGCCTGGTAAAATATTAATTATCTTTGGTTTTATTTTCTTCAATGATTTTTAGCTTCTCCCTACAAAAATGTATTTTGAGGAACATTTGTGACATTTTTGTCTTCCACATTCGCTTAATTAGCACAAAAAAGCTTAAAGACAGGAATTATATTAATCCGTGTGAAATAATATTTAACGAATTTGGAGAAAATGTAAATGAATTATTCTGATAGAACATGTAGCTATTATACACTATATTTAATTTTCAGCATCCATATTAATGTTACAAACAAATGAAGGCTTATGGAACATTAGGTAACAAATTTGTTTTGTTTTTTTCTGTTTCTTGAATAAAGACGTCGCTTTTTGCCTGATTTGTATACTGCTCCACGGCCGTGACATCATATGCATACTTTTTTATAAATGTTGTTTAAGACTATTCTCAAGAATCTTAAAAGTGGAATTCTTTATTAGATGCAAATGACGTCATTGTATAACTTGAAACGTGTTTTTTATTTCTTAAAACTATTTTTTTTGGCAACGCTTTACTAAAATTCAGAAAGCCTTTATAGAAAATCGTTTACACATGCTCAGCTTGCAGGAGCAGATATGAAGTCTTTGTCCAACACTAGCAGTCCACATTACAGAACTTTGCGATTCTCCTCTAGATGAATTCGCCTCAACGAATTAGACAAGCAAATAAAAAAAATGAGCTATGTTGTAATTGCAGGCTTACTAAGTACAAAATAATGTCAGACTTCCTAAGCTTTTAGGGAGATTTCGTAAGAAACACTACCTATTACATTTTCCCCTATTTTGGAATTTCTGAAACGTTTTTGCAGATCTACGTCGATCATGACGCCTAAAAGCCAAAACCACACCCAGTGAAAACTTTATACAGAGTGGTTGAAATTAAAATGACGATAATCAGAGGCTCATAGCTCCGGTTCTACTGAATGGATCTGAATGAAAATTCAGATATATGCTATGTAGATCATGCGGCCGAGGTTTTCGTAAAAAAAAAAAAAAAAAAAAAAAGAAATTTTGCCATCAGATGGGCGTTGGTACTGGTAAAACCATATGCAAATGAGTAACTAGTGCAATTTCGTTATAAAAGCGTTACTTATGTTTCAAAGAAATCATTCATCCGCAGTGAACATGCCGCTGAACAAGAAGAAACGCGCCTTGATCTTAAAACTTTCTAATCAGAATGAGAGCAATGCTTCGGCAGCCCTCCGTGCTTATCAGCGGAGGAAAAGCTTAGGGAGAGGACCTTAAATGCAGTTAAATACATTATTCGTAAGTTTGAATTAACTGGTTCTATCAATGTTGCAACGGGAAGAGGACGACATGCATCCGATTATGGATGAACTTGTAATTGCAACAGCTGAAGCATCTGCAAATTCTTCAAATGCTACTGTACGTGGCCGCTCAATAGCACGAGCATTGGAAATTCCGTGAGCAACCATACGCATGATTTTACGCAAAATTCTGAGGCTCTACCCTTACAAGATACATGTTGTGCAAAAGTCGAAACCGCAAGATCACTCTGCACGTCTTGATTTTGCGTTGCGTTTTCTGGCATGGATGAAAGCGGATGAATACTGGTCATCGCATATTTTATGGACAGAAGAGGTTTGTTTTCACTTAGATGGTGCTGTGAACACACAGAACTGCTGCATATTTGGGGGTTCCACCAATCCTCATGCCGTGCAGCAACAGCCGCTACATTCCCCATACTTTGTGTGGATTCACAGCGAATTTTATTTTGGGAACGAACTTTTTCGAGGAAGTCACAATGAACGGGTTTGTTAGGCTTACAGTAACAGGTGACCGATACAGCAGATTCCTGGAGAATCATGTTGTTTCGGCGTTAAGACAAAGAGGCTGTGTCACTACCACAATATTCATACAAGATGGAGCAACTACTCATACGGCGAGATGTGTAAAGAATGTGATTCAAGGCAACTTTTCCGAGGAACGTGACATCTCGCGGACTTTCCCGATTTCCTGGCAAACAAGGTCACCAGATCTGAACCCTTGTGACTTCTGGATGTGGTGTTTTCTCAAATATCATGTTTATAAAGGACGTGTAACTAATTTAGCGAACTTGAAAGAAAGCCTCGTACGCCGTGTCTCCCTCATTTCTACTGATATCTTGCGTGCGGCCGTTGATAACGTGGTAGTACGCTGTCAGCATAATGTTGACCGGCAAGGTATGCACATAGAGCACACAGGTGTGTAAATAAATATAACATTCCGTTATTCTTTGATTTTTGAATTGTTATCTTTCATTTTACTTTGTTAAAACGCCACCTGGTCGAGAAATTTGAATTTTCTTTTTTTACGAAAACCTCGGCCGCATGATCTACATAACATGCATCAGAAGTTTCTTTTGGATCCGATCAGTACAACCGGAGTTATGAGCCTCTCAGTACCGTTAGTTTAATTTTAACCCCCCTGTATGTATGTATATATATGCATATATGTATATATATATATATATATATATATATATATATATATATGTGTGTGTGTGTGTTACATTATTAGATCTAATTCCGCGATTTTCTTATCTTATTCTAAATTACTACTTTATATTCACTAAATCCTTATCTTTAAATAATCTCTATCGTTAACCCTGTTAAATTCCCTTTAATTTAATGTCTCACTTGTCTAAATTGCTTAAATATTACGCTTTTAGTATTCTTAAATTAAATGTTCCATTTCCGCGCTTTTTTCTTTCTAGAATATTCTTTTAGCTTCCATTTTTACTTCCCGCGCATTTCTAAGGTTATCCTTTTTTCCTTCAAATTCATCCGCTTGCTCTGTCCGCACTTTTTTCATGACGTGATATTCTTAGTTATTCATTGGTTGAGAGCGCGATCTACGTCATATTTGTATTCTTACACTTGAGGAACAAAAAGTCGATACTCGCTGTGTTTCAGTAGAATTTGTCTTATTTCTATATTGATAACTTCCCCTGGTCGCCGTCTGATATTTTCTATTATCTATAATTTGCTTACCCATAATTAAATACTAGGTGGCGATGGCTTCATTAAAATTAATTGGTGGAAACTGCACCGCCGAAAGCTCTTTGAATAAAATCCTGAGTTAAATAATGCATTGTCTCAATTATTCCGGAGAAACCTACACTGGATAAATGTGTTACCTAGCCTACCACTCGATGACTGCAACCACTTTCCAATATCCATGTTGATTTACAACGAAACATTCTTTTCGTTAAAATTCAAAATTCGTTATATTAGTCGACGAGAATTCAACTCTACCTGTGTTTCTATTATTTCAACATTGCGCTACTGGTAACATAACAACCAGTTATTTCGTTCACTAGTAAAACCTTCCAATGTTAGAATAATCTAACATATATATATATATCACTTTTTTATAGATACAACTTCCATAATTCTGCACAAATCTCTTCCAAATTGATAATAAAATCGATGGGCAGAAATCTCGGTCAAATTCGTTAATGGGCAAAATCGCACGAAGGGACGGAAATGGAAGGGGTTTTGTGAAAACAGAACAAAAAAACATAAATTCTTAATTATGATGCATATCGAATCCGTGTAAAGTTATTATTACTTCTGGGAAATGGGCCTAAACGTTATGTTTATGATAGATTTTTTATATCATTAAAAATGGCATCAAGGGGCGCAAAAACTGAGTATTAACAAGAAAAAAAATCATAACTTCGTCAATTCACAAGGTATGAAATCCACTGAAATTTATTGTAAATATTCTTAACATGATCTACAAATTTATATTAACATGTTTTTGATAGGAACAACTCTTTCTTAAAAACAAGAAAAAAAGGGAGGGTTGAACAAAAGAAATCATAACTTCGTCAATTCAGAAGATATCAAATTCATTTAAATTTATACTAAATCTTCTTAATATTATCTACAAAATTTATACTGACAAGTTTTTGATAGGACTTACTCTTGCAGCAAAAAATAATAAATAAATAAAAACAAAAACAAAAGGTGGGAGGGTGTTGTAGGAGAAAAAGAATCACTTCTCCATTAATCCACGATTAAGGCGATAAAAAAGTATAATTGACGTGATCAACATTTTTTACAACTCTCACAGAGGCATTATAGGGTATAGGATAGGCTATAGGATTGCATTTAGTTTTCGTTTTTAGTATTTGTTGGTGAAATTAGTACTTAACTCCGAAATCTACAGGTCCCTGTAGGTCGAGTCGTCAGGGATTTTTCTTTTCAAAATTCTCTCGACCAAGAATATTTTAATGCCTATATGTCTATGTTCTATTATAAAGGAAGTTTACTCTAATGTTATTAAAATAACATAATTTGCGTAATGTAATTTTCGCAATTTTCCATTAGCCTGAATTGTATATATGACTCCGTATAACAAAAAAATATGTATAATTAATATTATTAATGTTTTTAAATGTAGAAAACAATTAGGTTTATTTTTTCTCCGAAAAATCGAAAGGTCTTATACAATGCAAATGCAACACATTCCGTTTTCTATGCAGCTAGTGTTAATTAATAGAAGACTGAACTCAAAAATGCAGTTTCCTAAAATTTTTGTCTTTTATTTCAATTTTGTAAACATATAAAACTGATGTATTTTGTATATGCTTTCAAATACACCATTTATAATAAAAAATAAGTGAACCAAAGAGATATGCAGTTCTTTATATGATATTCTTTATATTATTTAGCATACAATATAAAGTGAAACGATACAAGAGATAAACGCATTTTCTGCGTGACTTAACAGAGTTCCCTTTACAAATTAACCTAGTGAGAAGCATTGGAAGTTGTCCAGGAAATTTCATACATTTGTTGGGCTAAAAATTTGCATAATGAATGCGCATAATGAATTTCAGTCTCCAGTTAGAGGTACTTTGTACTCGTAATACAAATTTAAATCCTAAAATCCGCTTTAGCACACTAACTATGCTAATGAAATAGGTTCAGAGAAAGGGGAATACTATGAAAATTCGATCTTTTTCTTAAATTTACAAAATATTCTTTACTTACCCGTAAGATATATTATTTTATTAGTAATATATATAAACTAAAAGTAATATATAGGGAGAGTGGGCTAAAAGTCCTTGATACATTTTTAAATGCAAAAAGAAGAAAGAGAATTGCTTACAGTTTAGACGGAAGTGGTTCTCGTGATTGAAAATTTTTTTTTTAGTACATTAAAATAAAATTAGTTTACAAAATTTCTAATGTATGGAACTGTAGATTTATATCTATTATTGAATCATAAGTTTGGTTGAAGTTATACCATAAACTTATGTAGCTTAAATCACGAATAGATCTAAGGTTGAGGCATGAATTACTAAAATCTTGAAGAATACACTATTAGATTAAAAAATTAATAATAACCATAAAATTTAATCACCAAATAGTGCGAGGCACGAACGAAAATAGCCTTTCGGCTTGGAATTTTATCTTCTTACAACTTATGTCTAAAAATAACAGGATTATAGGACTTTTTCCTACTCGAATTGTACCGCTTTAAATTTTTCAAATACAAACACCCAATTTTGACAACATATTTGGCGTGACTTAACAGAGCTCCCTTTACAAATTAACCTAGTGAGAAGCATTGCAAGTTATCCAGCGAATTTCATAGATTTTTTTTTTTCGCTAACATTTGCATAATGAGTTTCAATCTCTAGTTAGAGATATTTTGAACTTAAAATAGAAATTTAAATCCTAAAATCCACTTTAGCAAACTAACTATGTCAATAAAAAAGGTTCAGAGAAACTTAGAGAGTTTGAAAATCCCTTATCTTCCCCTTTAGCTGCTTTTAGAGAGGAGATGAAAGTCCACCATCAGCGGTTTTTTTTTTTTTTTTTTTTTTTTTTTAATTTTCACGATATTTGACTAGATTTTTTTTAATGAGCTGTTCCTATTAAATTATGTAAAAAAATCTTTGTTATCGTTCGCGCATGCGCTGATAAAAAATATTTCATACAACTGCTCATATTTCATAAAGTATTTAGTATATTTATATTCCAATTGCATTATATTGTTTCTTATACATTTTTCCAATTTTTCTGAAACTGGCGTTAAATTTGGTTGAAAACCCTGCATGAAGCTAAAAAGTATAAAAAATTTTTGAACTTTTAAAAATATCCGCTACATCTCCAAGATTATACGTGCTATTCTTACAAAATCTATGTACATGTTCTACAGTATCCACAAATTTGCATTCTGCAGTGATAGATTTTTTCGTGTATTTTAATGTACAGTAAGTAAGTAAGCACCCACCCTGGGAACCCGCTTTTGGCTTATGGTTAGGTGTAACCCCCAAGACCAGGGCAGGGAAAAGTTTTACTACCTGCGGAAACAAGCCCAGAACCCCAGTCTCCGGGAAAGAAGACTTCAGAACGACCCGCCTGACACGCCGAAGAGAGCACAAGAGGCAAGTGCCGTGTCCCCGGACCGCCTGCGAAAATTTATGATTATTTAAGATGGCGATTCTTTACCAATCACAATTGGCTACCCTATTGTTTCAGGGCGAGCCTAGAAATATATTACGATTATGATTTATATGTTTTGGAATTTACGTACTATTTGAAAAAATTTTAAGTATTTACATTCATCTTTACATTTGATAAGAAATATTTTTTTTCCTTTTTTTCACCCTTTTAAACAAAAATATTTATACATATTTACAATATTTCTAGTTGTATTTAAGTTCTTAAAAATAAAACAATCTCAAAAACACCCTTCCATACACCACGTGGACCCATGACATGTCCGTGGTCCCAAATATTGATTTTGCTGCCCCCCTAATTGTCTTCCTTATTGAATCGACGTTGATAAATTTGAGGCCAAAAATATTCTTTATAATCCTGACGTTCCAGAAGAATCCGGCAAGTATATTTTGAAATATTCGACAAAATATCTCAAATTGAAAGTGTCCGGTGATTATTGGCTGTATAGTGTAAATATCAAAGGAAGAAATGAATCTAACATCTTATGGTTAAAATTGTCTTCCTTATTAAATCGACGTTGATAAACTTGAGGTCAAACATATTCTTTATAATCCTGACTTTCCAGAAGAATCCGGCAAGTATATTTTTAAATATTTGACAAAATATCTCAAATTGAAAGTGTCCGGTGATTAATGGCTATATAGTGTAAATATCAACAGAAAAAATGAATCTAACGTCTTATGGTTAAAATTGTCTTCCTTATTGAATCGACGTTGATAAATTTGAGGCCAAAAATATTCTTTATAATCCTGACGTTCCAGAAGAATCCGGCAAGTATATTTTTAAATATTCGACAAAATATCTCAAATTGAAAGTGTCCGGTGATTAATGGCTATATAGTGTAAATATCAACGGCATAAGGTCTTATGGTTAAAATTGTCCTATATTGTTTTGATTAAATTACAAGACATTCTTAAATAACTTATAATAGATTTAGGTATGCATAAAACTCTTTTAATAATAGAAGAAACATTTAATAACGTTCAATTAATTAAATATTATCCTGAGAAGAAACTAATATCTAGTTAATAATCTGGTTAACCAAGCGGGATAGATAATTAAATATCTGTTCGTTAAACTTGCATTAATATTATGGCATATAGTTGTTACAAACACTTCAACCAAAGTCTAAGAAAATGATTGTCGAGAAACTTGCAACTTGTAACTTAAAACTTGCAGCTGCAAAACATGTTTAAATATGTAAATTAAATGTTTAAATATGTAAATTAGTTTAAAAAGACATGTTTAAATATGTAAACTTAAGAAAATATGTGCATTTTAAACTAATGAACATAATAGTGCAGGTAAAATAGAGTTTTTCAGAGACAAACTGATTGCCATTCACCAAAATTTGGGAAGAACAAAATTTTGGCAGTAGAAATGAAGACCCGATGAATCCTCAAAATAAAGTTGTTTTACAATGTTTTGGGGTCAAAAAAGGGCATTTTCACCTAAGGGGGGGGGGGGAGGGGACTCATTTTTTATAAATAGGTCAAGTGGGGTATCGTTTGTAATATGTTTTTTTTATTTCTCAATCGAATGACAAAACGTCCACAAGTGGATAAAATAAAATTTTTTAGAAAGTTACAGCAATATCCTGCTGCAATACACTAACAGAAAAAGATGAAGTTACGGTGGCAACTGAAATTGATAATTCTGACAACTTTGAGGACCTCTAAATAAACTCAGAGGACTCTGATTTTGTATACTGCTATTTTGAGGTTATTTACTGAATTTGTTATTACTTAATATGATATAAAGAACATGTTTTAAATATAAAATAAATGTAAAAGCTGTGCTCAATAGTAAAGTATAATTTTCGACTTTGCGTTCATAAAAAATGCCGTAACTTAGATGGTCGTTTCGACTTCCAGATTGTGTTATCCGATTTGCAATTTAAAAAATACATAATAAATGGTACCCAACTTAATCAATTTTTAAAACGACCTCCTAAATTTGACTCCCTAAAAAACGGTAAAACAACTTTATTTTGAAGAGACTCATCGGATCTTCATTCTTAGTGCCAAAATGAAGATTTTAACAAATCTTCGTGTCGAAAATTTTCGGCCGTCAGTTATCGCTGTAAACATGTAGTTCACCTGCACTAAATTATAATTTACGATTTTGTATTCATAAAACCCGTTGTAAGTTAAGAACAACGTATAGCTTCGTGTTTTTAGGTTTATGTCATTCGATTCAAAATTCAAAATTAAATAATAAACGATATCCCACTTGACCTCCTTAGAAATTTTCGAGTTTATCCTCCACCCTTCTTCACCTTAGTTAAAATTTCTCCCTTTTTTTACCACTAAACATGGTAAAATAACTTTTTTTTGTGTGGGGACTCATCGGATCTTCATTTCTAGTATCAAAACGAAGTTCTTTCCCCATTTTGGTGAATAGTTGTCATATATTACTCAATTTTTGATCTATTTCACGGGTATTACAATCAAATTTAACTCTTATCGAACAAATTTCACCTTATTAGCGGCAATCGTTTTTTATTGTTTCATTTATTATCGTTTTGGCACACGTTTTCATTAAAAACTTTTTTTACATTATTTAATTTCTGAAATTTTGATATTAAATAAGGCAAAATTTTATATACCGAAGCATTATTGTCCAATTGGTAACAACACATTTAAACAATAAAAATGGGTTCTTGCGAACATGGCGTTATTCTTTCGTTAACCCTTTGAAATTATTATTTGCGCTCTTTTACAATTTGTCATCAATATAAAAAAAATCACCTTTTCTAAATAGCAAATAAATCTCTATCAAAATAATAAAATTTTGAACAAAAAATAGTAAAATAAAAAAATAATTGCACACTGTGTAGTATGTCCTTATGAAATATTACTAAATTGCTAATCATAGTTTTGTTCCAATAATACTTTTTTAAAGAAACTATTTTCCCTGTCTTCAACATTAAATAGTTCTTTGAATAATTCTTTGATTTAAAAACTGCCTCCTTGAGCGTTTTTATCAAGTATTTTTCTACAAATCTACCGCTTTTAATATTTTTATTTGCAATAGTTTTCTTAATTTGAATATTCAATCAGGTGTCCATTTTTATCTGCAACTTTTCAGTATTCATTTTGAGGACTATTTTGTACCAAGAATCATTGAAAGCGCTGAATCATGATTTCTGACGGATATTTTAAACTTTAAAACTTTTATGTCCAGGTCTAACCACTATTTTTATATTCAATCGTATCAGGATTTGCAAAAAAAATTTCTTTCTGATAGATTTCTCTTCAAAATAGCCTGAGTGTGGAGATATCAGAGATTATTTTTTCAAAAAGTGGTACGAATACAATAAAAAATAGTGCACTGGAACGTATGTATCCTAATCCGACATATACATCCTATCCTTCTCTTCAAAATATCCTGAGTGCGAACATGTCAGATATATATTTTTCAAAAGGTGGTAAGAATAGAATGAAAAAAAAATAGTCCACTGGGACATACATATCCTAATCGACGTATACATCCTATCCTTCTCTTTAAAATAGCCCGACTGTGGACATGTCAGAGATTATTTTTTCAAAAAGTGGTACGAATAAAATAAAAAATAGTCCACTGGAACGTATATATCCTAATCCGACGTATACATCCTATCCTTCTCTTCAAAATATCCTGTGTGCGGACATGTCAGATATATTTTTTTCAAAAGAAGGTAAGAATAGAATTTTAAAAAATAGTCCACTGGGACGTACATATCCTAATCGACGTATACATCCTATCCATCTCTTTAAAATAACCTGAGTGTGGACATGTCAGAGATTATTTTTTCAAAAAATGGTACGAATAGAATAAAAAATAATTCACTGGAGGGACTACTAAGGATTAGAATCCACATATATCCTAACCCGTAATCAAAGGATCAAGTGTTAATATTAGTAACAGATTTTTTAAAATTTTGTTTACTTTTAGTCCTTATTAAATCCATATTTCAAAAGTAATTCGAAAGCTACAAATATTTAGTATCAAAATTTTAAGAAAACATTTTAATACGAGAGCGTTAAAACATTTAAAGTGTAAAATCTCCGACAGAAATTAAAATCCACCGATTTCATTGATTCTTGGCGCAATATCGTGCACAAAATGGATACTAAGAATTAAAAGATAAAACTGGTGGCTTGGTTGAAAATACAACTGTTTATAAGAAAAATATTAAGGGGTCACAAGACTCTTAAAGTTTCAAAATTTTCGAATTTTTTTTAGATGTTAAACTCCTATCTTTTCTGAACATTTTGATTATAATTGTTTCCATGAAATTCCTATTAGAACAGAAGTTACGGTTGTTAGAACTGCACCTGCCCAATAGCTGAAGCTGCGTTTCCGAAACATTGAAGTCATTTTTCTCCAAATGACGTTTTTGGATAGGATATCTCAAAAACTTCTGAATATCTTTTCATGAAATTATCAAAACATATGTTTCCTGTTAATATGTATAATCTGAACCTAAAATTTGCTTTTTGTTGTTCAAACAAATTTTTTTAATGTGATTATACTATTGAAATTTTCAAAATTTCCTATTACCTAAATACAACTTTCTATTAAAAAAATAAAAATGCTTAAAATACAAATTTATTTAGGTTCAGGGTAATTATTACTATCTGAAGTATAAGTAGGTACGAAAATTTTCATTCTAGTTGCAATATTTATTTTGTAATCCTGCGCGTAAGCTGTTATATCCATTTTCTGCTCGTCAAATATTGGACAATTTGGAGCCCCCTATAAATGCTAATTCTGCGTTTTGCAATTTCTTAAATACATGGAATGAACGAACATACTTACATCTTTCTTCTTAATAAACATTGTGTTTTAAAGTCATACACTTTTTAAGATATTAAATGTTGAAAATGGTCATTCTTTTTGCGTTTTTTTACGATTTTAAGAGTCCTGAGACCCCTTAATATAATTTCTAAATTACACGTACTTTAACACAAGAAATTCTTACAGATTTCGCACCTTAAACTACTGAACGCACTCAAATATAGTCATACAAATGTTGTCTAAGCGAAGTAAAGTGACCTTGCTCTCGCCATTCTTTGATTAGAATGCTTACGGCACCGTCAAGCAATGAAATTAGGAGTGAACGTGCCGATCTCCAAAACTATACGAGATACTTACTGGAAATGCATTTATCATACTAATTTTGATAAAAATTTAAGCATAGATTAACAAATTTTTCAATATTTGAATTAAAATAGTCTGATGAAAAAAACAAACATTATAAATACCCTTAAATTTTAGAGTTTATTATTTTCTTAGTCTGACATTATTTGAAAATATTTACTCCCTCACATTCGCGAGAGAATGTATTTTATAACTTAACAGTCAACGATCTATTATACAATATAGAGAATTTTAATCTTGACACATTATTAAGAGCTATACCCTATTATAAAAACATATTTTAGTTTTATTTATAGTTCAAGGTATTTCTAGTGAGTAAACATTTTAAACTTAATTAAATTCTTTCTATTTTAAATATGTTTTCATCTACAGAAAATCTCAATCTTTTAGTGAAACATTTCACAAATGTTCTTATGGTCTAGAATCTTATTTCACAAATCTTCTTGTGAAATTACATTTTTTTAAACACAAATTCTAAACATTACGATAGAAAACATCTTACCTATCTCGCATAATGACATACATTAATAATGCAGTATGAAATTTAAGATTATTTTCCATATAGGCATATTTTGTCGAATGTGTACTAAGAACTTCCCTAAAAGTACTACGAACTTTCCGAAGAATGTAAGACACTGGAAGTTATCTACATTTGTTTATTTTACGGTTTTGTTTAGATGCGGCATTTTCTTTAAAAATTTGAAAATAAAACTGAAGAAATAAAATTTATAAACTGAAATATATTCTGTTAATTGTTGTATGTTTTCCAAGAATAATGATCAGTACTTGGAAATATACAAAATAATAGTACTACTACTTAAAGATAATTTATTATTTTTATTTATGAAGAAATAAAAATATTTCTCTATATTTATAAAATATTACATATAAAGTTACCTTAACCGGGTCCTATTACAGAAGAAAAAAAAAAAACATTATCTTGATATTTCAAAGACAGATGTCTTTTTCTTCATTTTTAGATTATTACAATTTTGGGTAAATAAAAATCAGAAGAGAAAACTTATGTTGAAATATGTAACTAGTTTACATGTTTTAAGCGGTTTATCGCTATAAACCATGAGAGGAAAATTACAATACTCCAAACTAATAGCATATTTTAATAACGAACCATTTTTTTTTTCAATGCTGGTACATAAGTAAATTATTTCGAAGATACCGTTATATTCTCTATGGTGCAGATTATAAATGTGGGGTCTTGACGCTACAGATGGATACGACGTTAAGGCGGCACTAGATTCGCACTGTAATAAGATGAGACCTGCTACTATACGTTAAAGCGGAAACGAGCCATAACAGAATGGAATCGAGGCAGAGAATTGATCGCTTTTAAACAGTTATCAATAGTTATCATTTTCAAACATCTTTTATTATTTTAAACAGTTCAATCGAAGAGCATTACGTAAAAGGTCAAAAAGACCTTCGTAAAGAATATAAGAAGAATATTCTTAAAATTTAACAAGAAGATCGTTAGCAGTATAATTTTCGTCGTAAAAAAACCTGGGACTTCATCCTTGATGACCTTGTCGCTATTGAGAGAACTCAGTAAGGATCAGGAGTAAAGTTGAAATCTAAATTTTTAGGTTTTTGTACAGTGACTAAAATCGAGTTCAACGATATACTTACGATGTTCAGAAAATTGTACCTCCGAAGAACCGATGAGTACTGCCATTTGTGCTAAGGACATGGAAAGTTGATCCGATGAACATTAATTTTGTAAGCTACGTAATTGATTTTTTTTTCTCTTCTTCTTCGTGTATACTGGGAAAGCTTCCAACGTCAGTGATACTTATGAACAATCCCTGTGATGTTATATTACTGCAACTGTGCAGACTGATCTGTGTGATATTCAGATTAGGTCATTTTTTTCTAAAAACATTTAGTGTTTTTTGTTTTGTTTCTTTTTCGGGTTGCTGACTGTATTTTTCTCCATATCGATGAGGCATTTCAAATGCCAGGACGGCCGTATGCGAGGTCTTAACCCTGTACCTGGATACGACGCGGCATGGAGACGGCGTTAGAGTAGCATTGCAATAAGACGAGACCTCCATCTAAGTTAAAGGAAAACAAGCCAGAACTGAATGGAATAGTTTTCTTTTGACGTAGTAAAGTGATAAAAACCTTCTCAATGTTATTAAATGGCTAAATTAAATACATGTTGGCTAGAGTTGGATTATTTGACATGAGATAACGAGCTTTTGTTACATTCTACACAAACGTCGGTGGTCAAAACAGTGTTCTTTCATCGTCGTTTGTCCATAATTAAGAGAGTAATCCCAGCTTTTAGTACTTTTTCCTACATAAGCATGCTCGTATTTATAATTTTTTAAATAGATTATGTTAAATATTATTCGTAATACAACTCAATAAAATTGTTTACACTAATAACTCAAATTCAATAAAAAAAAAAATTCTAAATTAAAACTGAACACGAATTTGAGTAGTATTCATTGTTATTTCATAGAATATTATTACCATTTGATAGAATTCCCGGGAACAATATAACTATTTTAAAATTTACCTGTATATATATATATATATATATATATATTAAAAATATTATCAAAAATTAAAAAATTAAATATTAACATAGCTTTCAGGAAAAATAATCACAAATATTAGGAACAAGCTTTAAGAATAAAGCATTAATTGTTTTTAATTGTCTACGACTCATTTAAATCATACTTTATGTGACAAGTAGTCAGTAAATGGTACTTATACATCTATTTCTCCTCATAATTATACACCCAGGTTGAAATTCATGCTGGTATTTGTGTGCTAGACAAACATTAAATCTTGTATCCCAGCAAGTAAAATAGCATAAACTACCATATCGCATTTGCTGGTTCCACCAGGATTACCAGCAAGTCATGGTGTGTATTGGCCCACTTTTCTGCTTGGTCAGCATACTTAATCCAGCTTGTGTTGCTTGAATATGTTGCTGGCTTAGCAACAATCAAGACCACCACTTGCTTGTAATTTCTGCTATTCTAGCAGTAATTCACAAGAAACAATTTTTTGTTGTTGTTGTTTCTATTCTAGCATTACATTTCTACCATCAGTTGCTGTTAATTTTTGCTTTTCTAGCATCAATTGCTTTTAATTTTTGCTATGCTGGTCTTACTTTTCTAGCATCACTTTTTTTTAATTTTTGCTATTTTAGCATTACTTTTCTAGCATCACTTGCTTGAATTGTGCATAAACAGTGAAAAAAAAAGATGCTCGTGGCGCCATCTTTGGAGAATTTCTGAAGTACCAACATTTTTAAGAAGTGAGAATTTATGTCGGGTTTTTCCCCTCCGAGGAGGATAGAGCTCACTACCTGCGGTGTGGAAACTGAAGGATTTACTTACCTTGCGACTGGGGGCGTGTTTGTAAACGATTTTAAATTCGGGTAATGGGTGATGAAGCTGATTCTGCTGTGTGTTGATATTTTTATAAGACAGAGGGTGAATTTATCGATGCTGTTATCCTCCAAGTTTTAATTATTAAGTTTAATTTATTATTAGGGTTTTTCTATGGTTAATGAATAATTAGAATATGGCTTGATTAACATAATTTATTACTGGAATTTTCTTGCTTAATGAATGGTTTGAATTATTCGTTGCAGAGAAATAAATAATTTTGAAGTGTATTTAGGATAGAATTTATCAATTTCATGTCGGAGCTAACATTTTAAAACTTTAGTGCTTATTGGAGGGGGGGGTGGGGGGATTCAATTGTACATATTTTCAATTCGATCGTTATGAACATATTTCTTAAATGAAACAGTGCACCTTGAATTTTGAAATTTAACTGACTGAATTCTCTTTTTGAAAAGCACAGACTTTTTTTTTTCTTTTTGTATAACTAAAATAATTAAACACTAAGAGAAAGAACAGCTAAGAATTTTACGATGGGAGAGGCGGGTGGGCGCTTTTTTCCAAAAAATCCGTCATGGAAATTAATTTTTTTTTTTAGATTTATGTGTTAAAATTTTATCTAAAACGGGTGGACTAAGGCAGTGTTGAATTTACGTTGTACTATCCCAAAAAGGAAATCTACAGCCCCTGGATTTTGTAAATTTAACATATTAATATTTTTTCTCTGACTTTAATAAAGACAGTAAATTTAATTTTTTCGAGATCCTTAAAAGAATTCAGTACTGAGAGAAAGTGCAGTTATGAATTTTCTTCCATATAGGGGGGGGGGGTCCCTTTAAATCTAGCATGGAAATTAATTGATATATTTTTTAAGTTTATGTGTTAAAAAAGTATTTCAAACATGTTGAAAGAGCAGTGTTTAATTTAGGTGGCGGTGACACAGCTCTTCCTCCTCCCAGCTTTTAAATTAATAAAAATAATTTTAATTTTCTCCCATTTTTAAAGATACAGAAAATTTATAATTTTCAAGTAAGTTAAAATAATTTAATACAAAGTTCAAAATCAGTTTAAAATTTTCGGTTTTTTTCGTTTTTTTTTTTTTGGGGGGGGGGGGAGGGGGGTTACTCTTCTGTATCCGCTATGGAAATTAATTTTTATTTCTGTTTCTTTCGACGTTTAGGTGTTAAAAACTAATCTCAAATGGGTGTTTAACACTAGAACTCTAGAACTACTAAGACCGTCATTTTGACGGTTTTCAAATTTCATGCTTAAACATTTGATATAATTTATGTATTGTTCTAGAATTTTATGATATGACTTTTAATGAAATATAAGAATAGTTAAATATTCCTATTCAATTTCAACTCACCCACTTTAATTTACATAATGACCTATACCTATTTATACCAAGACCCGTCAAAATTGCGGCTTTGGCAATTTCAAAGTTCAATGATCCAAAATGTTCGGCAGCCGTTATAAAGGGATCTATTTTGCTCCGATTACGATTCAGTTTACTCGAAGCCGGAAATGTTTTACAGAAAGGCGATTAGAAAATTACTATTGAAAAATTATATGCGTTTGTAGCTATTTTGTATGCTCGAGAAGCCTGCGAAGCGAGAAATTTGAAATTACCTTTTTGTGGTCAGAAAAATGGAGACCTTCTTTCTTTCAAGAAACTTTGAGCAGAAACAGATTTTCAGAAATTATGAGATTCATTCGTTTCGACAAAAAAGGAGTGTTCGCTTACGAACTGACAAATTTGGATTAGCTTCCGAAATGTGGTACTTTAAAAAACCACATTTAAAAAACCACGGAACTCTGCAAATCAAATGATATTGTTCTAACATTTTACAAAAGTAAGCCTCGTAAAAAAAGTTCTACTTCTTAGATCAAAACATAAATCCGTAAAAATTGCTTCTAATCGAAAAAATATTCCTGCAACTGTGTCGTTTTACATTGAGACTAAGTTTGGAGTAGATGTAGTTGACCAAATGGCCAGCAAATATACCATAAAAGCAGGATCACGTAGATGGCCTTTGCAGGTATTTTATAATATTTTGGACTTGGCAGCAATCAATACGTGGATTTTATATAAAGTGACTTGTGATGAAAATATAACTAGAAAACAATTTTTATTTCAATTATCCGAAGAACTCTCCAGTGAATCTAGGTGCTGCAGAAAAGAAGCCTCCTCCCAAAAACAAGAACGGAAAGCAATGGATTGTACTCCAGAAAACTCAAAAAAGTCCTTATTAATGCAAATCTTGCTAAATTCGATTGTGTAACAAAATCAGAGCGATTTATACCTGCAATGTATGCAGCAAATATGTTTGTGGCGAGTGTTCATCTAAGATAACATATACTTGTAAAATGTGTACCTCATAGTTATTTCATACATATCAAATGTGCTCTACTATAAATGCAAATAGAAACTGTTTTTTATATTATGTACAAGCATAAAATGCTTGTACATATCTTGTCATGCTGTTTCTCCCTAAGTCGGTTGCATAATATATTATGCTGCTAAGTAAAAGAAAGCATACAATAACACGCTAAGGTACCTAACTCTCGATGCTTTGGAAGAAGCTTAAACAGCAAATAAGCATAAAATACTTGTACATAGCTTGTCATGCTGTTTCTCCTTAAGCCGGCTGCATAACATATTATGTTGCCAAGCATAAGGAAGCATATAATAGCACGTTAAGATACCTATCTCTCGATGCTTTGGAAGAAGCTTAAACAGCAAATAAGCATAAAATACTTGTACATAGCTCGTCATGCTATTTCCCCTCTAAGCTGGCTGCATAACATATTATGCTTCGAAGCATAAGAAAGCATATAATAGCACGTTAAGGTACCTCCCTCTCCATGCTTTGGAATAATCAGAAATAGCAAATAATCATAAAATGCTTGAATACACTATATGGCCAAGGGTGACCGGTCACTTGCGATTTTAGACATTTTGTTAAATATCTAGAAAAATACATGAGGAATCAACCTGAAACTGCAGGTGTGTAAACAATATAATATAGGTCATATATTTCCGCGAAGATTTTTTTTTCCCGAAACCCCATAGGGGACTGTCAAGAAATTGAAAAAGAACCAATATCTTTTGGATAACCCTGTACAAACTAATGTAGCAAAAGCGTTCAAACTCGAGATTATTAATAAACGGATTATTTGAATATGCTGTGTTCATTTTTATGAGGATAGCATGTATACTCATAGAGAAATTAAGTTTTTTATAAAAACAGTTCCAAATTTTGCCTAGTTTTTTGCTTATAATTTTCAGAGTTCTTAATATGAAAAAAAGTTCTTTTCAGAAAATATGACAAACAACATTGTTCATAATACTTTGTAATCAGAATTAAAAAAATTATTAAAATTTGGTGAAAAATGAGCAGGTTTACTAAAAAAAGTTTCACTGCGCATGCGCGAAGGCAATCAAAACATAATAAGCATAATGTATTAGCTAAGTATATAGAGCAACTTTTGTGAAAGTCTCAAACTCATAGCTTAAAAATTCTGAAAATTATTGTCAATAGAATAAGCTCGAAATCTGTTGTTCCCAAAAGTTGGCAAAAAGATGAGGGGTTGTATCCAAATATAGTAGTACGTACAATATTGTGTACGCTTTCTTGGCTCTAATCAACATATTTGATGCAACCCCTCATGTTTTTGCTTCTTTTTGGGAACAACGAATTTCGAGCTTTTCCTATCGACGATAATTTTCAGAATTTTCAAGCTATGATTTTGAGACTTTCTCAAAAGTTGCTCTATGTACTTAGCTAATACATTATGCATATTATATTTTGATTGCATTCGCGTATGCGCAGTGAAACAGTTTTTAGTAAACATGCTCAATTTTCAGAACAAAAATCCTTCGCAAAACACCATAAAATATTTTTAAATGCGCTAGACCTTTCGAAAGATCTGAATCTTTCTTCTTCAGGCGCAAAGAAGTCGTGCTTCTACTATGAAAGCAGCAGAAACACTGGAGTCTAATAGACGGATACAGTACTGTATATGAAATTTTTTGTGTATCCCTGTAAATGAACGATAAATTATACGCGCATCACATTCTACAGCAAATATTTTGTAGTCAGTAATGTATATGGATCTCATTATATTTGAAATAGTGTACCATTATTAAAATACTCTGCAAGCAATTTAACTCCGTAGACCATTAGGTAATGGAATACTTTTCTGGGGCTCTGTAAACACAGAGTTTGAATATGTTAAAAAAAGGGTAACTTCCAATTAGTCTAATTCTTTACAGGCTCTTTTGTAATAATCCTGAAAAATACCAGGCCGATTGGAAAAACAAAGATGATTCCCCAATTAGCCGGGCTCTTTGCAAACAGCCGAGGCTCTTTTCAAAGAGTAGGTTTCTCAATTAGCCTACGATATATATATATATAGGGAGCAAGAGACGGAGGCAGAAGCTGAGACAGAGATGGAGATAGTCGTTCTATTCTTATATTGTTTTTCAATATTTAAAATTAATTAATCATAATTCACAATTACCCATATGTTATATTTTTCTTAAAACAAAAAGAAACACGAGTTTTGAAGTTTCAGGAAAATTATTTTTTATTTAATTCAATCAAGTTTCTTAATTTATATAAAATCCCAAGTCAGAATGTTTAGTACAGGAAATACTTTTCAGTTCGGTTTCGTAAATATTCACGTTCATACTAAGTAGTCAACAGACAAAGTATCAAGATATTGGGTGCAAACATTAATAAAATTTTCACTCGTTAAAGTGTCTTTAATGCTTTTTTATAAGTGTTTTAAATGATAGTATGATTTTATTCTCAAAAACAACAATTAGATGTTTTCCACCCTTATAACAAAAAAAAAAATGCTTGCTACGTTAAATTTAAATATTTCTACTTGAAACTAAACAAGAACACGTGTCAAGTAATTTTATTAAATAGTGATATTAAGAATGTAAACTAAAAAGAAATACATTGTTATGATTTATTCAATAAGTAATTAAATATGTATGTGTACTCAAAGGAAATATTAAATTAAGTCGTTCATAAATAACCTTAACAAAACAATGGATTTTCTGGAATTTTTAGACAAAGAAACCGTGAAATTAATTTACTGTGATAAAATTAAATTTTATGTTCTATTGTTTTAATAAATATACTTAAGGTTAAACTTTGATTTATCATTTGACATTTACAGATTATTTTTCCAGTATTTTTGCGCTTTGTTGTAGATATTTATGAATAGGAGAATGATTTTCATTTTCTGTATAATTATAAGCCTGATTTTAAATATTATTCTGTTTTCTAAAAGTATTATGCTAAGAAAGCAAATGAGCAGACAGATTGTTTCACTTGCTGAATAAGAAGGAAAAATACATAATATTTTTCAAATTTTTTAGTTAAAAAGAGATTGTGAATAACATCAATTACAAGACCATTAAAGAGAACTTTTATTCTGTGTGACATTCACATATGCATGAAATTAGCTTTCAGTTGTTTCTTCATGTGATCAAAAAATCCATGTTTTAAATTTGTATTTAATATTTGTTAAATGGTGTTTTCTTAATGAACTTTTCAAGAATAATGTCACATATTTTGACATTTGGCAATTTTAACGTACAAATTCGAGAATAAAGACTATTTTTGATGTGTAAGAATAAGCAAAACTTTAAAATGTAGCATTTATTACGAATATTTCTTTACATTACGACTATTTTTTATGCGTAAATCATGATTGGAATTTCTTTTTGCAAATTTGTATATCATTTGATAATTTAATTGCTTTTAGATATTTAAAATTCTCAGTGGAATATATATAGAGATGAAAAGTTATTATGTATCAGTGATTATTAAAATAAAATTCTGTGAATAAAGTTAAACCTGCATAAATCTCCATTTTATAAAATAAGATTATTTGAATATTATGATACACATGACCTATATAATCAAAAATTTTGTATTTTCATCAAAATTGTTATTACTCTTTTGGACTTCTTTTGTATTATAGACATATCCTTGACTGAAATGTAACGCTGGCAAGCTCAATACTTATATTAACATTTCATAAATAATAAAAGCCTTTACAAGTTCTTTATACGCATTAACTTTTCTGGATTCAAACATAGGGAAGATACTAGATGCCAAAAAAGAAAGAAACTGCATTCAACATGCTGTGTTAGATATGGGGCTCGACACGATAAACACTGTTTGGATTTTTTCCAACTATTTTGTTTTAATTACTTGGCAACATTTTTGTAGATTGCTGGTTGCATTGCATTATGGGAAATTGGATTTTCTTACATCGAAATTCCATAAAAAATATCAATATAGCAAGGCTGACGCTATATATATAGTTATTTTTTCATTTATTTTGAAAATGATTATTCTACTCCTTTAATTATTCTTTCAATACGTTTCCTTAAAAAATATGGCTGTATCGGCTGTATCTTAAAGCACAGGTTATGTTATAAAAAAACTTATTAAAAATAATTATAAAAAATATGCTGCATAAGAAAATGTGGTGCGTATTTAATTATAAATAAGATTTGCCACAGTACAAAAATCTTATTACACATCGATTTATCAAATCATTGATTGTCGCACAATCAAACCGTGCGTTTTTAGTTAACCTGATGGGAGACTCTCATTATTTCCATTTGAAAAAACTATAACATATATTGTTTTTGTTTTAAGGTGTCTTAGCAAAATGTAATCTTTAATTGTATTTTTTAGAGCGGGAGGGGAGAGGGTTTTTTTAAGAAAATCGTTTTTCTTTTTTTTTTCTTTATTACGTTTATAATATGCCCTGAAAACTGTGTTTTGTTTCAAGCAAGATATAAATCGTGATATCCAGTTTAACTGACCGATGTCAGGGCTGCCAAACTTGCTGGTCAAAACTTTACAGACGTTTTCCTTGAAACAAGTTGTTTTTGTATCGTTATACGTTCTTAAGCTTAGTTCGTTAAAGCTATTGACGTTTAATTTGAGGACAAACATTTAAAAAATAAAATTTAAATAATTCCGATTGTTTAAAGAGTGACATCCAGTTTAGCTGACCAGTGTCAAGGCTACCAAACTGGCTGGTCAAAATTTTACAGACTTTTTTTTAAAAGACAAGTTATTTTTGTATCGTTACATGTTCTTGAGCTTAGTTCGTTAAAGCTATTGACGTTTAATTTGAGGAAAAAACATTAAAAAAATAAAATTTAAACAATTCCGATTCTTTAAAGAGTAACATCTAGTTTAACTGACCGGTGTCAGGGTTGCCAAACTGGCTGGTCTAAACTTTACAAACGTTTTTCTTGAAACAATTTGTTTTGTATCGTTATACGTTCTTAAGCTTAGTTCGTTAACGCTATTGACGTTTAATTTGAGAACAAACATTAAAAAAATAAAATTTAAATAATTCCGATTCTTTAAAAAGTGACATCTAGTTGAACTGACCGGTGTCAGGTCTGCCAAACTGGCTGATCTAAACTTTACAAACGTTTTTCTTGAAACAATTTGTTTTTGTATCGTTATACGTTCTTAAGCTTAGTTCGTTAACGCTATTGACGTTTAATTTGAGAACAAACATTAAAAAAATAAAATTTAAATAATTCCGTTTCTTTAAAAAGTGTCATCCAGTATAATTGACCGGTGTCGGGGCATCCAAACTGGCTTGTCAAAACTTTACTGACAATTTCCTTGAAACACAAATTGTTTTTGTATCGTTATACATTATTAAGCTTAGTTCTTAAAAGCTATTGACATTTAATTTGAGGACAAACATTAAGAAAATAAAATTTAAATAATTGCGATTCTTTAAAGAGTGTCAGAAAAATAGCTCAAGTTTCGAACAACAGCTATTTTTGGAAATTTTGATTTTTCGTATCAATTTGAGATTTGGCATAACAAATAATTTAATATTTCAAGAATCCGTGTGAATATTTTGTTTCAGACGATTATTAAGAGTTCGATGACTTACTCCGATTGAAATTGCATGCTGCGTGTAGTGAATTTTGGATATGTTTAAATATATTAAAATATCAACACTTTTTATTTAATAATATTAACACTGTCAAAAGTGCAATAATTGTAATGCTAAAAACTGTTTTGTCTATGCTCTTTATTCAAAAGACAAACATCGCGAAAACGTCTTAAAACTCAAGACGTATCAGGAGATCATCTCCTTAATGTAACATATACGAAAGTATTTCCATTCCAAAATATAATAAGACTTTGTATTTTCTGTTCTGCATAAAACTTGATGAAAAGGCGCATAGTTACAAAAGCACAAGTAATTTGTTAAATAAACAAGTGTGTAAGCTTTATTTTACGGAAGAAATTGAAATCTGGAATTATTAGCTTTGAAACACAACATCCTGCTTTTAGACGTAGGGATAATAAAAATTTTATTTGGGGTTACGCAGTATATTCCAGATAGCTACGATGTACTGAAATGGGATCGCCTAATCCCTTAATTTAGTTAAAGGAATTTTTTAAAGAAGGTAGGATCATTATTTTAATGACTCGTACATGAAAATGCTTATTTGAAACCTAACAACAACACCTAACCTAACAGCATTACATATTTATCTCTTAACAGAACAGCTTTTTAAGACCATTCCAGCCCAAACAAATTAAATAAAACAAATTCAAGAAACGTGGTCATACGTATTTGTTCGTAGAGGGTTAAAACATTGTAGAAAATATGTATATTCAAGAGACTACAGACTATTGAACTACAGACTTTGAGCTGGATGGTAAAATAATATGGTTTTGATTTCAAACTTAATCCTGTTTTATGCTATTTTAAAAATCATATTTTAATTTTGTGCTAAACATCCAACTATTCTATAAAAATAATTTTTTGCATTAGCATAAATAATGATTAACTATTATAACAACTCGTACATGAAAATGCTTATTTGAAAATTTCAGCCTAAGCTAACAATATTACATATTTATCTCTAAACAGAAGAGCTTTTCAAGACTAGATTTTGATGTCAAGAGTTTGAAATCAAAACCATATATTTTACCATCCAGCTCAAAGTCTGTAGTTCAATAGTCAGTAGTCTCTTGAATATACTACATATTTTCTAAAATTTAACCCTCTTCGAACAAATACGTATGATCATGTTGCTTGATTTTGTTTTATTTAATTTTTTTGGTCTGGAATATTCCAGTAATATTCCAGTCCAAAAAAATTAAATAAAACAAAATCAAGCAACATCATTATACGTATTTGTTCGAAGAGGGTTAAATTGTAGAAAATATATATATTCAAGAGACTACTGACTATTGAACTACAGACTTTGAGCTAGACTGTAAAATATATGGTTTTGATTTCAAACTTCTAGTATTGCATTGTAGAAAATATGCATATTCAAGAGTCTACTGACTATTGAACTACAGACTTTGAGCTGGATGGTAAAATATATGGTTTTGATTTCAAACTTAATCCTGCTTTATGGCATTTTAAAAACCATATTTTAATTTTGTGCTAAACATCCAGTTACTCAAGAACGAGAATTTTTTGTATTAACATAAATATTGACTAACTATTAAATAGAAATATAATTTTTTTAATGACTCAGACATGAAAATGTTTATTTTAAAATTTCACCTTATGTTAACAAATTATGTATTTATCTCTGTGCAGAACAGCTCTTTAAAACGACTCCAGTACTAAAATAAATAAATAAATAAATAAATTTGAATTAAGAAGCATGATCATACGCATTTGTCCGTAGAGGGTTAAACCATTATATAAAATGTGCAAATTCAAGAGACTACTGACTGTTTAACTACAGACCTTGAGCTGGGTTGTAAAATATCTGGTTTTGATTCAAACTTAATCCTGTTTTATGCCATTTTAAAAATCACATTTTAATTTTGTACCAAAAATCCAGCTTTTCAATAACGAGAATTTTCTCTATTAACATAAATACTGATTAACAATTAAAAATATTTAGTTACAAAGAACATTGAAACAGTACTTTTAACTTGTACTCACGTCTTATTCTTTTTAAATTAATAATAATAATAATAATAATAATAATAACAATTACATAATTGAAATTGTTTTTTTCTGAAGTGGTAAAATCAACATTCATAAGAAAGTTTTCCCCAGAAAAATATGTTTAGACATCTAAAATCCAATGCATATTGTTAAATAAATAGATTTGCAAAACAGCTATTTACTTCGGTTTCAAATTATTCCACCAGTTTTCTATTTTTTTAGCTTGCAATTTTTTTTTCTTTGGAAACTAAAAGATTTTGATTCATAAATTATTATCTTTGATATTGAATTATAGGTAGAAGTATATATGAAGGTATAACAGAATATTATTTAAATGTCACATCTGAAATTATATCTAAATTATTGTTAAATATGCTTTACAAATGTTTATTTAATTAATAGGAAATTACTAATTTTGAAATTTTAATAATTTATATTCATTTTGCACTAATATACCTAAAAGGTTTTTAAGTTTTAAAAAATATTAATTAAATAAAGTGATATATTCATTCTGTATATAACTAAAACCTTAAAGGTTTTCAAGTTAAAAATATATTAATTACGTCAGTATTTATTTTCATTATGTATGTAACTGAAATTTCATTTATGATGTATTGTACATAGCTTTATAAAATAAATTATATAAAAGCCATTGAAGTATTATTACAATTATTCGCAATGACTAGACCAAACATATAACTTTAAAAGAAAAACAAATAAGTAGAAAATGTGAAAATCCTGCAGAAAGAAACTGATCAAGAGTATTATATGTGATAACAGATGTACCACGAAAGTTTTAAGGGTTAAAACTATCAAAGAACCCAATCTTTATATCAGCACTAATTAAGTAAGAGGCTTAACAGAAAGTACACATGCTAAGAACGCAAGTGCAAACGTCAAAGGTCAATACAAATGTATTATTTTTGGATACAATAAATTGTGTTATGAAATGAAAAAATTGCGAAAAAAGAAACTTTGTCAACTAAAACACTGAATATATTGCTGTTGGGCAACCAGATGCAGAAATCCAGTGGTTTATAAAACTACACAGGGAATTGTAGTAAAAAGTAACTGCCTACAAAACGCTTTGAAAAAAAAAATGTATAATTGATTATAAATCATAAAAGTAATTCCAGAGTAAAACCTATTATGTACCGGGTTTTAATCTATATAATATCTGTTTAAACCTATTACACATATCTCATATCGATTCATTTTTGTAGTAGACTTACAGATAGAGAAAATGTGTATCACGTGATTGACAAACAAAACTTGCTTGAACAACAAATTGCATTATTGCTGATTTATTAATAAAACTTCTCCTGAATGCACCTTCTCTTAAAACTTGTCCTGAAAACTTGTTCTAAGAAAACTTCTCCTGAAAACAAACCTGAATTTCCGTTTTTAAAGACTAAGTTTTAAATGTTAATCGCGAGGTTAACGGAATAAGTTATTCAAAAAGTATTAAAAATTTTCTCTTGCTAGTTTTTCTTTGAATGTTTCTTTAAATGTTTAATTATTCCATTTGGGTGGTGCTGCCCTTTTATAATAAGAGAGAGTAGATTTTTTATGAAGTATTTCATTTAGAAACTCAAATATCTTCAAAAAAGAAACATTTACAAGAATAAGTTCACATGAATACGTTATTCATCATTATTTAAATGTTTAATATGTTTTCATTAGTGTATTATTTTCTTACTTAAAGTTAAATAAGTTTTCATTTGTATTATCTTTTCGTATTCAAATGCTTAATATGTTTCATTGGTGTTTTTTTTTCTTACTTGAAAATTTATTGTGTTTTCATACCTAAGTAAAAGTATTAAAAAATGAAAACGGACTGTTTGAAGTCTTTATCAAAAAAAGTATTTATATACGTACTGTTCCATTCATGAAAACGTTATTCTAAAAAAGATAAATTGATCAAGTGCGCTGTATATTTCTGTAAAAAAAAGGAAAAGTTAAGAAAAATGTTAAGTATCATCATGTAAAATAGATTACAATGCGAGTAGTGTGTCAAGCATTACTCAAAAACTTTTTAGTGGATTGACCTTTAATTTTTGATTCTCATATTTAAAATTTCTAGAAATCGAATTCTATTTAAAAATTCATAGGTTGCTGTAGGAACCTATTTCATTCATTACCATTCGGAACCATTCATTTTCTAATCCCTGCATATATATATAGCGCACGCGTACAGTGACGATACTCCAAGATCTCTCTGCGAGTGAGAATATGTTGTTCAGATAAGTAACATATCCAGCTATGTAAATATCTTTTGTTTTCGAGTTGGTGCTAACAAATAGTTTATATCGAGCTACTCTGTCAACACTGTATCCCCCATAAACCAATAGTTTCAGTTGATATTTTTTTTTTCGAAAATTAATTTCAAATTATATATAGATTCGAAATTAACTTTCAATAAAAATATTAATTCTAACTATGAGTTTTTAACTAGAAATTAACTTATACAAACTTCAAAAGCAAAAAACTAAAATTACATCTCATCCGGTCAAGTATTTTCTCAGTTATGCTTAAAACACTACACATAATGCAATGTTTTTTGCAATGATTAAAAATTAATTTAACATTAGAAATTCCAAAATCTGAACTTGCATAATTCAGGAACTATCAGTCCGAATGACTTCTCGTTGGGTAATTTAGAGTAACATTTCCGAAAAATCGAAATATAATGTAAAACTTAGGTAACAGCGTTGAAAATTTTAAGCGTGGTATAATTACTATGTGTGGACGACCACCTATACTGAATTTATGTATGGCAATGTTCAGGATTGTATGTACATTTACACTTAAAATTTTCAGAATATATATTTGGATTCGTTTCATCTAAGATCCTACATTTATATCACTTTCTTTATTGCTAAATTATGACACTAATAACAGTATTCAATTAACCTTAATTCAAACATTTTAAAAAATAGTCTTCAATAGTGTTACTAATGAAGTACGGCAAAGAGGGTATAGGAGAAATAAAACCTGCCGGCTCGGCCTACCGGCGGAGGTAGATTTCGAAGTTAAGTATACTAATTTCACCAACAAATCTAAATCATAATTATAGATAAACCCACTTTAATAATTTTGACTGGCTACTTTTGACGAAGTTTTATTTCATTTTTATATAATATCTGGTTTTATCAGAATCATGTTAAATCGCTATTAAAAAAATACTATTCCATGCTCAACAATTTGAAATTTTCTGGCACATTTTCAGATTCATTTTTAATATAAAAAATATGAAACGCTGACGTGATTTTTTAATAAATTTATAAGCGACCTGTGTTTTTATTTTTCGTTCAATTAATTGAAACTTGATTTATAAACAATTATTTTCTCAGTAGGACAATACTCTTCGTTTCTGACACAAATCGCCTCGAGAAATTCTGTTCAAAATGCCTACTTTGACATAATTTTTTGAAAGATATTCTGCTTCTATCAAAATCTTGATCGTTACGGTACATTATATAGTTTCTGAATAAAAAAAATCTACCAATTGGATGCGTTTGAGAGCAAAAATAAATTTAAAAATGAGTAAGAAAATAAGCAGTTTGAATTTGAATATACCCTTAATAAGATGATTTTTTTCTTCAACCGCTATGTATTTTTAATTTGTTTTTGCTTTAAGAATTGGTCTTATCAAAAGCTTGTCTATATAAATGTTGCAGACAACATTAAGAAGACATATGATAAATTCATAGGTATTTTATATCTTGTGAATTGACGGATTTGGATTTTTTTCTTCTTCAACCCCCCTTTTTGTTTTCGTTTTTAATTTATTTTTTTTTTTGCGGTACGAATTGGTCCTATCAAAAACTTGTGAATATAAAAGTTGTAGATAATATTAAGGAAATTAAAATAAAAGTAATTGGATTTGATATCTTGAGAATTGACGAAGTTATGATTTTTTTTTCTCCCAAAAACCCTATTTTTTGCGCACATTGAGCCCATTTTTAATTTTATCAAAAATCTGTGATACATAAATTTTTGGCCCTATATTTAGAAGTAATAAAAGCTTTAAACTGATTTGATATGTACAAAAATTAAGAAGTTATGGGGTTTTTTCGTTTTTCACAAAACCCCTCGCTATTTCCATTCCCTTGGTCCGATTTTGCCCATTAACAAAGTTGACCGAGATTTTATGCCCCTTGGTTTTATGTATCAGTTTGGAAAAGATTTGTGCAGAATTGTGGAAGTTATCGTGTCCAGAAGAAAGTGATATATATATATAGAGAGAGAGAGAGAGAGAGAGAAAGAGAGAGAGAGAGAGAGAGAGAAAGAGAGAGAGAGAGAGAGAGAGATAGATAGATAGATAGATAGATAGATTTTTTTACTGAGGGTGGTTTTGGGTTCTAGGGGTCATGATCGGTGTAGACCTGCAAAAATTTTTCAGAAATTCCAACATAGGGGAGAATGTAATAGATAGTATTTCATACGAAATCTACATAAAAAATAAGAAAGAACAACTTCAGAGTCGGAGTTATATTAACACGTAGTAAAAACACAGATTGAAGTTAGGGAGTTTATATGCTAAACATTACTTTTCCTCGGAATAATCAATAAATTATACGAACTAATGTACACCACTGAAAATATCAATTTGCTCTTTAAACTACAGAAAAAATTAAAAATTGTTACATAAGCATTGACAAATCTAATAACAAACAACATTATAATCTACAATTCTAGATACTAGAACCAAAAAGGTCGGAGACTGCTCACATCACAAACCTGGATCGGAGAAAGGATGATCTACTTTACAGAGGCGTAGCGTTTCAAAAGACGTGAGATGTGGTGACGAAGAAGTACGTCTGCAGTGCAGGTTTTTTTTAAGGCAACTTTTACTGAATTTTATTTGTCGCCATTCGCCTAAGACAAAAAGAAATTTCAAGAACTTCGTTTGATTTTAAAATTATGCCAGTTTTTGCGAAAATTGCCGATATTACAGTTACATATTTATATAATGTGTATATATAATGATAAATTTATTAAATTTTCCAAAATATGGGCTACATATAGACTGTTGTAACAATATGACAGCAAAATTCTTATAGTTGTGAAACATAATAAATACTATCCATTATTCAATGCGCATTTGCTGCTAGTCATTATGGATTTTTAATATAGTCAAACTTTTTGTCATTATAAACCATTTCTATAATTTTCTATGTACAATGCTGCTTTATTCTAACTTTTTGTTATGCTTACTATCGATTACAACATTTGAGTTTTTGCATTTTGGGCACTGATCTACAGTCTTAGATAAATTTTATAGTATTAGAAACGATATCAATTTTTCTGGTCTATTTTCCATTAGTTAAAATGGTTTATAATTGCAAAAAGCTTGACTCTCTCTCTTTCTCTCTCTATCTATATATATCTATAAAGGATAAAATTTAATTTTTAATTTGCAAAAACTTCATTTATAATGCATATATTCACTTTTGAAGATAATTATTTGTATTAGGTTACAATGGTTTATGTATATGTATGTAAGTTGACAAATGTTTTCATATTAAGACAAGCATACTGAAATTAAATATTAAAACTTATGCGAAAGTAAATGAAATACTTTTGAGGGGCACTTATTATTAAAGAAATGCATATTTTTAATGAAAAAAAATATTACTTTTAATTACTTAAGATAACCACTCTTTTCCATTTACAATTGAGTATTATTTTTAAAGATGCCGCATAAGTACAAAGAAGTATCGTTATAATAAGATCAATGAATTGTATTCATAAATATGTTATTCGACAAGAAGAAATTCGTATCTCATAATTTTTTTGTCTCCCTTGATGTATAAGCGTATTTAATTGACTTTAAAATAATATTTTCATTAACATATTTTCTAAAAAAATGTTTTATAATTTTCTTTACACTACAAATCTGAACTTCAGTTCGAAAAACAATTCTTAAAATAATTAAATTATCAAATACCAATATGATTATTCGAGAACTTTAAATCTCTCTAATTTAAATTTTATTAATTTATGAAACTTTCTTTTAAAGATTTCTCCTGTGAGTTCTTAATGAAAAACAGCACGGTATTTAAAGTTTTACTAACTTCTACAGATATTAGTTTTAAAGGTAAATTTTATTTTATTTTTAATTTTTCGTTCTTCCATCTGATCAATAATAGTCAAGAAAAAAGAATATATTTTAAAAAAAGCACACCGAAAGAAAACTGTTTTAAGTTTTTATTTTCAGGAAACGTTAAAGTCCCAATGGATTCTACTTCAATTATTTGACTAAGTGAAAAAGAAAAAAAAAATAAACATATTTCCGAGTCACATCACCGCAAATTTTCCAAATTAAGTTATGAATAAATTTAAGTGGATGTAAATCAGGAAAAATTTAGTCCAATTTACAAAAAAAAAAAAAAAAAAAAAAAAAAAAAAAAGAAAAGAAAAGAAAAGAAAAGAAAAGAAAGAAAAAGAAAAGAAAGAAAAAAAAGAAGAAAAAAAAGAAAGAAAGAAAAAAATCCGTACCCACGTACCTTTAATTTTATTAATCTTTTTCAGTGAATAGTTAAAATATGCTATTTTATTTTTCGCAATTTAAATAAATGTCTGTTAGTTCCAAAACTTTTACAACTTACAATTAATTTCTTTCTTTAAGCTCTATTTAAACTATTCAAATGTTTTGTATTGTGCTTTTTTAACTAAATAGCTGGTATAACAAACAACATTTTTTTAAAATTTGAAATTGAAAAAAAAAAATTCTATGCAATAATTTTGAGCTGTGTATAGTACAATAATCATATTAAGCTACTTTATTTTCTTTTAAATGATAATTTAAAAATATATTAATTTCTGATTGTTATGTGTTCAGAAATAACTCAGAATTTCTCTTATTGCATAACAAAAAAAATATACTTGTTTATGCATTTTTTATGGCTTTTAAATATTCTAAATTAGTCTACGAATTTTCTTTTCATCATAACTATATAGAAATTGGAGCGTTCGGTTTATCTATATCTGTATCATAATGAAATAAAATTCGTTTCGTTACATATAAGTGCAGAAAAACATTCATCTTCATTCCCTTGCTATCAACCAAATTTTTTTAATTTCAAAAAAGCTACAACGCATAAGAAGGTATTCCATAAAAATATTGATTATTTTAATTCGCTTAGATCCAATATTTTAAAAACATATTTGGAGTTCTTTTGATACTTTTAGGTAGAATTTCGTATCACTACTTCGAGATTAGGTAATTTTTTCTCTTATCGTTATAATTCCAAAAAAGACTTTTTATTAACATTATTGACATTGTTGTAGGTTTGTAGGGGACTATCAACTCACTTAAAAAGATTTTCTAGTGTTTTGAATGTGAACGTGACGTCAAACATTTAACCTAGGACAACTATAATACAGGCTGACTCGTCAAGCATTTTGCTTCCCACTTGGACCAATCAGCGACAGCTGCCCACGTGTCGTGGCCAATCGTTCTTCTGCTACCGGTAATTAAATGACGGCGTGAGACAGCTCGGATTGTAGGAGCTTTAATTTAACCTGTGTGCGCAGCAGAGACCTCGATACTGTATTTTACTCTAATAGTCCGAGGCGCATTTTGGTTCTCATGAAATCTACGGTTGGATGTTTTCGCTGTGGTTTTATGCAAATTACGCTGCGTCGCTTAATCTGCAGCATATAAAAAGTAAACCGTAAGTATGTGTCTCCGGATTTAGGTGGAGTCCTACCTCAAAGGAGCATTAGGTCTGCGTCGGAGGGTTATAGAAGGAGATTCCGGCACGTGAAGTGAAAATCAGAGCCTGCGTTAGAAGCGCTTGCCCATTGGTAAGAACATTTTTGCAATATCATTCGAGTAAATAAAGGTTTCTTTATAACCACGGATTGTCAACGCTATTGCATTGAAGATTTGACTAATGTTTAGTTTTGCAGCTGAAATTAGGTATTAAACCCGTTGGGGACGAGCGACACGTATACGTGCCGCATAAGGTGCTCAGAATCCTCGATTATTCCCATTAGTTACTTTTTATTGTAAATTTTGCCTTATTTAATCAAGGCATTAAATTAGGCAAAAATTTTTGTTTTGAAAAACCGGTGATAAAACATTAAAAATTCTGTAAAAGACTCTCATCGCGAAGGGGTTAAAGAAGTTGCTTTCACCGTGAAGTATCGAAGAATTCTATGTAAGTTGAATTTTGGACATTTCTTAATTGTTAAGTTAGTAAATTACTCTGTTATTCGTCGTGTACACTAGGCTAAATACGGAATAAACTCCTTGCCCAATTAGCTCAAATAAAAGTGTTCTTATAAAAGGTATTCAAAGGTTAAAAAAATAAAGGTGTTCTGCCAAGCAGTTTTCACATACTGTACCTCACTCCGAGTCCTTTGGAAACATTATGAGTAGTGATAGATTTTTACACGGCACTCCGAGTATGAACTTGCATATTGCTTCTTTTTATGTGATATCTCTTTTTTCTATGACTGATGTTTTAGGTTTGTAACTTGGCGGGATCATTTACAACGAGTTGTTTTTGATTAGATAAATTATATCTGTAGGCTTTCTTTTCCACTGACTCTGTGGTCAGTTGCAACCCTTTTTATTTTTTCTAAGGTTTTCGAACTATAGAGCACAAAATGAATAAACAATGAAATTTAAAAAATCAAAAAAACCCGACTGCGTAAAAGGCGAACTGATTAATTATTTCTTATCAATGTGAAACTATTTTTTTTTCAATTCCTCACACTCCCGCTATATATATCTTGTTCAAATTTTCAATCATTAATAAAATACTTATTATTCATCCAATCAAGCTCAAATAAATTTTTTTAAACTTGTAGTGGATGACACTTGATGTTAATCCATTTTTTTTCACATATTAATTCATTAATTAAATTAAATTAATTAATTTTCAATAATCGAGAGAGCCCTCTTCTTGATCAAGGTATTTAAAGACCGAGAGAGCCCTCTTCTTGATCAAGGCATTTTAACCACTCAAGAGGAAAGAAGAATGGGAGAAAAAAAATTCTCTTTTTGACCTAAATAGGAATTGACTTAAAATATATATTTTTTTTTTTATTTCTTGTTTATATTATTTACCTATTTTTTATTTACTTGTATTGATGACTTTTAAGTTGTGTTTAATTGTTCGTTCCTATCTATAAACACTGTTTTGATGAGGTCTATAGATGTCTATGATGGTTAGAGTTGCAGGTTGCAGTAAAGCTAGAGATCCTACATACACAACTTCCAGGTTGTATAATATTTTAACGAAGCTTCTGACTGTACAATAGTCAATGAAACATCGTCTTCATTTTGAAAGACCTATCCAATGATATTCCACTCAATAGGGTGCGTAATTTTTTTTTCGTCTCTACCGCCATTTTGTATTTCACGGCCGCCATATTGAATTTATAAAAACAAAGCCTAGCCTATAACCGTCGGGCCATTAAGACGAATTGATAGAGACCTCATTCATTAAAATCCATCCAGCCGTCGGGATGTTTCGAGGGTATAAAGAAATCCACATACACAGATACGCGTGAAACACATAACCCTTCTTTTCAGTCGAGTAACAAAAGAATCTCTCTCCAGGCTCTAGAGAATGTAATAAATGGGTGAAGTACCCTCTTCCATTGCTGTCGCAAAAAAATGGCAACAGGACGAACAAGGTTCCACACTCCCTCGCCTTGATGTATAATAATAAAGACATAAAATTCTAAAGGTACAAAAAGTTCGTAAATAAAAAAGAAATGAAATACTAAAGCTAAGTCATTTAAGGAGAACCGGGACACAATTTAAAATAATTTTTATTCATTGAGTTAAGATTTTGAATTTTTTGTGTTGGTTTAACTTGTTATTTGTAAACAAAATCGCAGGATAAAACTTCTCATATTTTTTTTTTAATTCAAAATTTAAAATTTATTAGAAAAGTGGGGTAATTTAAAATCGTTATAACTCGAAATATTATTTGTAGAATTTCAGTTTTTTAAATTTAAATAAACAGAAATATATTTTTAATTTAGATTCAACATTTTAAAAAATATTAATTAAAAAAAATTTAAATATTTAAAGTAAAAACAAAAAGTGTAACTTTAAAAAAAAAAATCATATTTTTAAAAATAAATATTTTTTTCTAATTTTCTGAATCAGAATTAAAGTAAAATAATTTAAAAAGCCATGCTTCTAGTTTGAACCATTTATCTTTAACGGTTCTTGACTTATAACGATTTAAATACGAGAAATGGTGAAAAAAGCCCTCATGAAGAAAAACACATTTTCACAAAAAATCGTTTTCGTGACACCATTGCTTGAAATCTAGATTTTGAAAACAAACTAAAACGAAAAATTTAATATTTCCTGTTCTAAATAAGATAGAAACATGATTTAAAAGTCATTTTAATTAAAAAAAACCCAGAGACATTTTTTAATGCAATAAATATATTTTTAGAAAATTTGGAGATTTTTGTGTCTCGGACTCCCTTAATGCAATAAAAACTTCGTGGTACTCAATTAACCCTTATTTTGGTCATCTTTTTTCTCCCGTCAACCGTAAAGACACAAAAAAGGGAAATATTATCTTGTTGCGTTGCTATTTCTTAATATTCACGTCAAAAGAATGACCACAAGACGAACAACATCTCGCACTCCCTCGCATTCATGTATTTTAACCTTAACCCTTATTTTGGATATCTTTTTTTCTTCCGTGAACCATAAAGATACAATGTAAGGAATGTGTGATCTTGTTGTGTTTTTTACCCGACTGAAAAGAAAAGTTATGTGTTTCACGGGTATCTGTGTATGTGGATTTCTTTATACCCTCGAAACATCCCAACGGCTGGATGGATTTTAATAAATGAGGTCTCTATCGATTCGTCTTAACGGTCCGATGGTTATAGGCTAGGTTTCGTTTTTATAAATTCAAAATGGCGGCCATAAAATACAAAATGGCGGTAGAGACGAAAAAAATTTACGCAGACTATTGAGTAGCATATTATTGTATAGGTCTTTCAAAATGAAGACGATGTTTCATTGACTATTTTACAGTCAGAAGCTCCGTTAAAATATTATACAACCTGGAAGTTGTGTATGTAAGATCTCTAGCTTTACTACAACTCTAATCATCATTGACATCTATAGACCTATAAATAAAAAAATAGGTAAGAAATATAAACAAGTAATATAATAAAATATTTTAAGGCAAATTCCTACTTAGGTCAATAAGAGAATTTTTTTCTCCCATTCTTCTTTTTTCTTGAGTGGCGCTTAAAATGTCTTGATCAAGAAGAGGGCTCTCTCGGTCTTAAAATACCTTGATCAAGAAGAGGGCTCTCTCGATTATTGAAAATTACTTAAACTGGATTAACATCAAGTGTCATCCATTACAAGTTTAAAAACATTTATTTAAGCTTGTTTGGATGAATAATAAATATTTTATTAATGATTGAAAATTTGAACAAGATATATATAGCGAGAGTGTGAGCTAATAGTAGGAAATGAAAAAGAATAGTTTCACATTGATGAGAAATAATTAATTAGTTCCCTTTTTACTCAGTCGAGTTTTCTGATTGTTTAAATTTAATTGTTTATATTCAATATTTATTACACGTCAGAATGTGTTTTAGTATATAATAGCTGATTATACTTCTTCAATTCCAATTAAAATTACATTTTCAATGGAATTAGGAGAAAAATATTAATATATCTGTACTCTTTTCCTTTGTTACGTGAAGTTCCATTAAAAAATGAATAAGGTATACTTTTGAAAATATGTATTCCATATAACAATTCTTAAGGACGATTTTCTAGTATCTTTTATTTGAAAGTAAGATATTTAAATGTAGCAGCTGGTTAAGTGCTATTCTATTTTTTTAAATTGTTTTATTCTTTTTAATATTCATACATGCATACAATTTTGAATATATCAGATCCTTGTATATAATTCCGCAGTAAACCGTATATATTTCTAAAGAAAACGATCATTCGATTCTCAAATTGTTAAAATCGATTTTAAATAAACACTTTGTGAATAATAATAAAAAGATATAAAATGCTAGAGATAGAAAAAGTTAGTAAATAAAAAAGAAATCAAATACTAAAGTTAAGTCATTTAATGCAATAAAAACTTCTTGGTATTCTAGAAAAATAGAGAAAACTAAATTATAAAATTAAATTAATATAAAACTGAAACAGCGGAAAAAATATTTTATCGATTTGTTTGGAGGGGGCAAAAGTTCTTTCTGAATCAATTTATTGAAAATGTATTTGTTGTAACTATCAGTGTTTGCTTTGATAAATTCGATATATTTTTTGTTCTTGTTGTTTTTCAAAATGTACGCATATTAAATAGATTTAAATAGTTACTTCTCTGATCGATTTTCAGTAATATAAGCTTTTCTTCTTCAAAGATGAATTCATTTTATATTTTAAGCGAATGAATATGAAAATATTACAGATATTAAAAGTTAAATTGCTGTAAATATACGAATTTTAATTGCTAAAAGACGTAAGTTGAAACTTTAAAAACCGTAAAAATAGGTTTATTCGTTTACATGTTTCGACTCTTGCCGATTCACTTTTAAAACAAATAAATAAAAATATTCCAAAATTGCATCGTCTATGAAACGCCATCATTGAAATTTTCGCGTTCTCTTTCATATTTAAATATAGATAACATAGATAATACGACAGTACCAGAGGTTGCTTTTCTTCTTGCCAAACTGTGCTGATATTTGTAGTTATTTTTAAGTGCAAATATTTTAATTATCAAATAAAGATAAAGTTACCATTTCTGCCAGACTTTTACAGATATTTTATTTTGTCTACTTACATTTTTCACATTTGTGTGTTTCAAAAATCCTGTATCCACTGCCGGGGTTTACTGATACAATCAATGCACGTAATAATATCATGTGTTTGCGTGGACTTCAGAACACTTTCCCACACCCCACTACAGATTTTCCGTATCCTTTCCAGATCCTTGTATATAATTCCGCAGTAAACCGTATATATTTCTAAAGAAAACGATCATTCGATTCTCAAATTGTTAAAATCGATTTTAAATAAACACTTTGTGAATAATAATAAAAAGATATAAAATGCTAGAGATAGAAAAAGTTAGTAAATAAAAAAGAAATCAAATACTAAAGTTAAGTCATTTAATGCAATAAAAACTTCTTAGTATTCTAGAAAAATAGAGAAAACTAAATTATAAAATTAAATTAATATAAAACTGAAACAGCGGAAAAAATATTTTATCGATTTGTTTGGAGGGGGCAAAAGTTCTTTCTGAATCAATTTATTGAAAATGTATTTGTTGTAACTATCAGTGTTTGCTTTGATAAATTCGATATATTTTTTGATCTTGTTGTTTTTCAAAATGTACGCATATTAAATAGATTTAAATAGTTACTTCTCTGATCGATTTTCAGTAATATAAGCTTTTCTTCTTCAAGGATGAATTCATTTTATATTTTAAGCGAATGAATATGGAAATATTACAGATATTAAAAGTTAAATTGCTGTAAATATACGAATTTTAATTGCTAAAAGACGTAAGTTGAAACTTTAAAAACCGTAAAAATAGGTTTATTCGTTTACATGTTTCGACTCTTGCCGATTCACTTTTAAAACAAATAAATAAAAATATTCCAAAATTGCATCGTCTATGAAACGCCATCATTGAAATTTCCGCGTTCTCTTTCATATTTAAATATAGATAATATAGATAATACGACAGTACCAGAGGTTGCTTTTCTTCTTGCCAAACTGTGCTGATATTTCTAGTTATTTTTAAGTGCAAATATTTTAATTATCAAATAAAGATAAAGTTACCATTTCTGCCAGACTTTTAACAGATATTTTATTTTGTCTACTTACATTTTTCACATTTGTGTGTTTCAAAAATCCTGTATCCACTGCCGGGGATTACTGATACAATCAATGCACGTAATAATATCATGTGTTTGCGTGGACTTCAGAACACTTTCCCACACCCCACTACAGATTTTCCGCACTTTTTACTTGCGAGCTCTAAAGTAATGGAAAGCGAACATATTACTCTTGAATATCGAAACATCAGGGTCTCTGCTATATAGTAGACAATTCTACGACTTTAGACTTTATTAGGGGCAAATTCGTACATCCAATAGTTGTGATCAGACATGTCTTAAGCCATTTTTTATACTAAAAAAAGCCTATATCATAAAAACGTTGTTGTGAAAAAAAATTATGCAAGTTATCTCTGAATACCTTATGGTCTTATTGGCTTTGCGGCTATTAATATCAAAGGCTTGAGACTGCTAATCGAGACACGTTTGTTCTCCGCCAGGTTAATTTTACTCTTTTTGATATTATATATGATTTCACTCTTTTCACTGATAATTTTTCATGAATGCTTTTAGTATGTTACCTATTGTTTTATCTTTCTTTACCGAATCCCACACTAAATAATCAACTGAAGAAGTTGGTCCTTAAATGCCTAAATTTTGTATAACTCAATAAAAGATACAATAGCGTAAGGACGTTCATATTGTTTTCAGCATTTCGGTTGGACATTCCAGGTAATGCCAATATTGCTTTAAAACGCATGATCTATTTCGTTTGATTCAAGGTTTTCTTAGGAAAACCGAACAGCGTAGCCGGCAAAAGCGGCTAGTTAGTTATAATATGTTGAAAGTGATGGAAAGGCACTGCAAACACTAGCTTATTATCTTTTAGAATGCAAAATAATAGGCTACTCTACAATTAGATCTTCTAATTGTATTTATTGAACATGTCTTTCAATAAAACAATTTCGGTTATTCGGAAGCGATTTTTTTTTGTATTTTGTAATCCGTCTTTACAACATACCCTACCGCACTACAAGTCCCCAGTTCGATACCGCGCTACGGACTGGGCAAGGTTCACGCAACCTTTCATTCCTTTGGGGTCGATCAAGGCCTATGTTCAAGAAAACAGGACTGGGAACCGTAAACCTGGATCCTTATTAAATTGTAGAACTGCAGATTTAATTTTACAACATACTTCCGACAAATCAACCTGACATAAATGCTAGTAATATCATAAAATATTTAAAAAATGGAATCGGTACAAAAAACGACAAAAAAAATTTTGAATCTAGTTTTTAAAATAGCATACGCACACCCTACCATTATCTAGCATACGCACACCTACCATTGTCTAGCATTTTTGAACGATTTATTGTACATTAACTTAAACTATGTATGCGACTTTTGTCGGCATTCAATTATATTTGTTTGTAACAAAAAATATATATTGTATTCCAAAAGTCGTAAATGAAACTGAAAACAAATTCCTGTAGGAATAGAGATCAAAATCTTACCTAACAGGAAACCTTTATAGTTTTCAGACGCAAAGTAATCTTTTTCAAAAGCTAAACTGGGGCAAAAAGAAAGGGATTACAGGACCTTGAATTTAAAACTGAAAAAAAAAGATATATTACTTCTGTAACAAAAGATATGCCCTTAATCTACAAGCTTATCAGATTATTATATTTTTTGCGAAATAAAAAACAAAAGTTTCAAAAAATTATGCAAATCTTTCAGTAAATTTAACAATGTTATTTAGATGTTTAAATATAAACAAAGATTAATGTAAGCTTATAATATCAAAGAAATGCTTTATTTTAATCTTCATTTTTTATTTTTTTTTGCCCGCATTTCCTTTTACTTTAAACTACGAAATTTTAAATAAAAAGCATTCATAGAAAAAATATTTAATTTAAATTTGTCTCCTCATTATTATTTTTTGTAAATTTTCAAAGTATGCAATTTCTTTTGAGATATTATAATAAGAGCATAACTAAATTTACATTACCCCAGGCAAAAATTACAACGACAATAAAAAATGTAAAGAATCATAAATTTTATATAAGTATTAATAAAGTTATATATTACGTAAAACCCAAAAGGTAGTGCTCATTTTTAATAATAATAATAATAACCAGCAGGAAAACAGGGCTAAGCTCGGTTAAAATTAGCTTAGAATTCAACTCGATAAAAAATCGTTGATGTATCAATTGCATTTCTTCAGCAAACATGCGTTACACGGAACATCGTCACTGTAATAAAAAAAACCTCACTGTTTTTCAAGAACGTTCTATGAACTATCACTGATTGAATCATGTATATTGGCTACTATTAAGAATGTCTAGAAAATTCCGTCATAGTCTGAAAGCCAACTTCTTCGCCAAATGTCATCAAAATTTGGCAAAAACTTGCAGACTTCGCGACTTTCTTTCATTTGGCAACAAGTATGTATTTTGACATTGATAGAAAGTCGATTTTCCTGCCAATCGCCAATGTCGCCAAAATTGCGTCATATATCACCAAATTTGGCGCAATATTGCCAAATTCGTGCTTTCGCTTAATGCCCACTGTTTAAAAATATAATGTTTCAACCTGTATTCCTATTGAAATGCACTGACCCGTTGTGACCCAAAAGTGACGCACAAATCGAATTTTTTCGAACATGTGACGCTCAATGGTCCTCTAGTAATCCAAAACGGTAAGATACAAAATTTAGTCAAAATCGTTAGAGCCGTTTTTTTTATAATAGTAACTTGACCCGTAGTGAACCAAAAATGACATACTAATTGAATTTTCTCAAACATGTGACTTTGTCCAATTTTTCTTCTCGTAATTTAAAACGGAAAGATACAAAATTTCGTCGAAATTGATTGAAACAATTTTTAGATAAAATTAGCTGGACCCTTACCCGTAGTAAACCAAAATGCCCACTAATAAAATTTTCAAGAACACGTAACTCAACCAAGTTGTCTTCTAGTGCCTAAAAATGGCAGGGTACAAAATTTAGTCAAAATTGTTAGAGCTGTTTTTAATATAAAATTTGCTTGACCCTGACCCACTAATCGAATCTTCTCAAACATGTGACCTAGCCCAATAATCTTCTCGTAATCGAAAAAGGTGGAATACAAAATTTATCCACAATTGGCAGAGCCGGTTGTTTTAGACATTATTAGCTTGACCCGCAGTGACCTAAAAATGACCCACTAAACAGATTTTCTAGAACATGTGACCTAGTCCAATGGTATTCTAGCAATCCAAAACGATAGAATACAAAATGTAATCCAAATCGTTAGAGCCGTTTTTTAGATAAAATTTACATAATTACTATAACTTTTTATGGTCATAATTAAAAACCCGCTGATTATAAGTTCAAACAGATACAATTTTAATAAGAAATGTTAACCATCTTTATTTTGGAGACACTCAACCGTGCGATTCGACATGTGTGAAACCGAGTTTTTTATAATTATGACACACGTATATGGATAATTATGATGTGGTCATATTCATAATTATGATATAGGATTATGGTGTTCTTCTCGCAAGATTAATATGGCCAATCAAATAATGAAATGTTGTTAACATTAAACCAGTTTCCGTAGCTTTTGAGGTATGGCAAAATGCATTATCTTGCTTGAAATATTGTTAGTATTAAACCACTTTTTCGTAGCTTTCGAGGTATGGCAAAATGCTTTTTGAGTTATAGTAAAATGCAGAGGTTGTAAGTAATTTCATGGAGATATGCAGCTCAATCATTTACATTAAAAAACTACTATTGCACTCTATTTGTTTTTTATAATGTTCATTTTCTGAAACCGATGTGGCAAACTAAATAAGGGAATAGTGTTTGTACCACTTTTTCGTAGCTTTTGAGGCATGGCAAAATGCTTTAGCTTGTTGGAAATATTATTAGTATTAAACCCCTTTTCCGTAGCTTTTGAGATAATGCAAAATGCAGGGATTGTAACTAAATTCCTGGAGATCTTCAATGCATGAATATTGCTTATCATTTACATAAAAAATTACCATTGCAGTCTATTTGTTTTTTATAATGTGCTTCTCATGAGACCGATGTGGCACATTAAATAATGGATTATTGTTTGCATTAAACTTCTTTTTCGTAGCTTTCGAGGTATGGCAAAATGCATTATCTTGTAGGAAATATGATTAGTATTAAATTAAACAACATTTCCATAAATTTTGAGATATGGCAAAATGCAGAGATTGTAACTAAATTCCTGGAGATCTTCAGTTCAGGAATTTGTTTATCATTTACATTCAAATAAATTCACCATTGCAATCTATTTGTTTTTTATAATGTTCTTCTGATACCGATGTGGCCAATCAAACGATGCAATATTGTTAACATTAAACCACGTTTAGTAGCTTTGAATTACGACAAAATGCATTACCTTATTGCAAAGTCAAATTTTCACCTCAAAAAGCAACCATATGAGAAAATTTGTGTTTCTAAAATGCATATATACACGTTTGAATTATTTCTCTTACTAAAAATCTCAATTACTCTTACCTTGTGCTCACACAGACACCTGGGCCGTGATTGATCCTCCTTTTTTTTACGACTCCATCCAAGATTTCCAAAGCCTCCACAAATCGTGCCAGTATTATCCATTTTAGTGCGGGAGTCGACATAAGGGTCCGAGTGCGGAAGTCGACTAATGTCGTCACCTGGGAGATTACAATAAGAGTTGCTGCAGATTACAGTAAGAGTTGCTGTAGATTACAGTAAGAGTTGCTGTAGATTACAGAAAGAGTTGTTGTAGATTACAGTAAGTGTCGACAAAAGTCGCCTAGCCGTTTACGGCGTGTATTGTGCTCGCTGTAGTGAGTCATGGGCTTAGCCACCGCCCCCTCAATACTAGGCCTGAGCACTGACACAAAAATGGCGGCTGCCGAAGGCGGATTTTTTTTAACGGTGGTAAGGTCCCTTAAGTTTAGACACCAGAATTTTATAAAAGATTTCACTGACTTGTTTAATCTCAGAAAAATAAAGCGGAAAAGCTTAAAAAAGTTTTTGGTACGAATATTTAAGGGACTGTACACACGCTGAAAAAATTCCGCCTTCGGCAGCCGCCATTTTTGTGTCAGCGCTCAGGCCTAGTATTGAGGGGGCGGTGGGCTTAGCAGTGATGACGTATTGCGCCTGCGTAGTGCAGTAATTTGGCTATAACCAAAACCAGTAGCGTGCCTTACGTGTATATTGTACAAAGTGCTTGTAGACACTAATGATTTCGATCCGCACGACTATTTGAAGTTATTTTTCCCCGACGGTGTCTTTGAACGGATGAGTAACGGAACCAACTGGTATGCAGAACGTTGTTTTTATTCAAAGGTTGATGTCTATGACAAAATATTCCGCACAGGGCATTAACCCCCAAAAATAAATTCCGCGCTGAAAAGAGTAAAATATAACTTTAGGCAAACGGAAATTGAAACCTTTTTCATCGGCCTGGAGTTATACTCTAAATACTGGTATGATGTAGAAGAATAGAAACGTTGCGTGGAGCCGTCAAAATAAAGGAAAATCAATCATGGTTTGGGATATTGTTTTAGCTTAAGATAAAACTAATCTATAAGCAATTTTGGACTATTATACCAAAGGTTATCTATTCTATACTAATATTATAAAGAGGTAAAAATTGTTTATTTGTAGGAGGTAAGCTCTGGAACTACCGAACCGATTCCAAAAGTAATGGTATCGAAGCGATGGTGTTAGTCCAACTTAGAACATAGGCTATATCTTATGTCCGTGCTACTGGCCAAAAGAGGGTGCATGAGCAAAAAATATTCTAAAAATACGATTTTTGTGTTACTGAAGGGCCTAGAAATATGAAATTTGGAATGGTAGTTACTTATAAGATACTAATGATCTCTAAGGACATTTCTTAAAAAAATCGAAATTAAAAATTGGTGAAAATGTGCGAAAAGCTTTCTAAATGTCGATTTTTACGCAATTTCAGGAAGTACATACAGATTTCAAAAATAATGGTGTTAAAATGATGGTGACAACCATTGCTCCAACATAGGCTACATTTTATGTCGGTGTCACTACCCCTAAAGGGGATGCAGGAGCAAAAAAAACGTTCGAAATTGCGATTTTTGTGTTACTGAAGGACCTATAAACATGAAATTTGGAATGGTAGTTACTTATAAGATACTAATGATCTCTAAGGACATTTCTTAAAAAAATCGAAATTAAAAAGGAATGAAAATGTGCAAAAAGCATTCTAAAAAACGTTCTAAATGGCGATTTTTATATAATCTCAAGAAGTATCAAACCGATTTAAAAAATAATGGTGAGAACTATTGCTCCAATATAGATTACATTTTATGTCGGTGCCACTACCCCTAAAGGGGGTGCAGGAGCAAAAAACAAACGTTCGAAATTGCGATTTTTGTATTATGGAAAGGCCCAGATACATGGAATTTGGAATGGCAGTTACTTATCAGATATAAATGATCTCTAAGTACGTTTCTTAAAAAATTCGAAATTTAAAAGGGGTGAAAATGCGCGAAAAGAGTTCTAAAAAACGTTCTGAACGACGATTTCTATGTAATCTCAGAAAGTGCCCAACCTATTTCAAAAGTAATGGTTAGAAATTGATGATGATAGCCCTTGCTCCAACATAGGCTATATTTCATATCAGTGTCACTACCACCTAGGGGTTGCAGAAGTAAAAAACGTTCTACATTATGATTTTTCTGTTACTGAAGGACCTAGAATCCTGAAATTAGGCAGGGCAATTATTTATAAGGTACAAATGATCTCTAAGAACATTTCCTAAAAAATCAAAATTTAAAAGGGGTGAAAATGAGCGAAAAGCGTTCTAAAAACTTTCTAAATACCGATTTCCACGCAATCTCAGGAAGTACCGAACCGATTAAAAAATAATGGTGTGAAAGCGTTACTGACAGCCCTCGCTCCAACATAGGCTGTATTTCATGTCGGTGCCACTACCCCAAAGGGGGTGAAGGAGCAAAAAACGATCTAAATTGCATTTCTTGTAATACTGTAGGGACTAGCAACTTGAAACTAGGCATGGTAGTTACTTATAAGATATAAATGATCTCTAAGAACATTTCCTAAATAATTCGAAATTTAAAGGGGGTGAAAGTGGAGGGAAAACGTTCTAAATTGCGATTTCTGCCCAATCTCAGAAAGTACCCAACCAATTTCAAAAGTAATGGTTGGAAATTGATGATGACAGCCCTTGCTCTAATATAGGATCTATTTCATATCGGTATCACTACCACCTTGCTGTTGCATTTTAAAAAACGTTCTAAATTGTGATTTTTGTGATACTGAAGGACCTAGCAACATGAAATTTGGCATGGCAATTACTTATGTGATGTAAATACTCTCTGAGAAGAGTTCCTTAAAAATTTGAAATTTAAAAGGCGGGAAAACGAACGAAAAGCGTTCTAAAAACGTTCTAAATACCGATTTCTACGCAATCTAAGAAAATATAAACCGGTTTCAGAAGTAATGGTTTCAAACTGATGATGACAGTCCCCGCTCCATCATAGCCTATATTTTACATTATTGTCTCTATCAAATGGGGGTTATAGGAGCAAAAAATATTCTAAATTGCGTTTTTCGTGTTACTGATGGGGTCTAACATTTTAAATTTGGAATGTAATTATCTCAAAGATGCAAATGCTTTCTAAGAATTGTCGAAAGAAAATTCCAAATTTAAAAGGATGAAGTGAGCGAAAAGCGTCTATTAGCGTTCTAAATTACGATTTTTATGCAATCGTATGAAATACGAAACCGATTTCAAGCATAATGGTTGCAAATTGATGGTGATAGGACATGCTCAAACATAAGCTATATTTTATGTCGAGTGTTGCAGGAGCAAAAAACTTTCTAAATTGAGATTTCTGCGGTACTGAAGAGGCTAGAAACTTTAAATATAGCACGATAGTTACTTATAAAATGTAAATGTCCTCTAAGAATAGTCGAAAATAAATTCGAAATTAAATAGGGGTGAAGCGAAGGGAAGGAGCGAAGAGCATTCTAAAAGAGTACTAAATTACGATTTCCATGGAATCTCAGGAAATAATAAACCGATTACAGAAGTTATTGGTTGCGAATCAAGAGTGATAGGTTCTGATCCTATATGGGCTATATTTTATCCCGGTGTCACTACCACCTGGTTCGCAGGAACAACAAGAAAGCCTTTAAAAACATCTAAATTCCGTTTTGAATAGAATATTAGGAAACACCAACCGATTTCAAGGTTAATGTTGGCAAATTAATGGTGACAGTCTCTATTTCAACATTTTTTGAGACATTCTATTTCAACTCTGTTTCGGCATTTTATGTTGGTGCCACCAACACCAGATAGATCGTATTGTGTTAGACAAGTAGCTTGGAATTTGACATGATGGTTAATTTTAAGATGTAAATGTTTTAAGATGGTTTAAAAAATTCAAAACTTCAAATGAATACTAAATTGAGCGTATGAAATGAGCATAAAAGTCTCAAAATACCTTCTAAATTATCATTTATTTGGAATTAGTTTTAGTTCTTCTTAATTAAAATTTCATTTCTGTCTATTGCACTTTTATAATGACGTTTAGTCAAACTGTGGCTTAATTTGTAGTTTTTGAATTATTTTAAAAGATTTCTTCTAATAAAAAATAGTCATGCAAATATCACTTGGCATATTTCAACTATTGCGCGAGCAAAGCTGCGGGGTTTGCTAGTTCAAATATAAATAAGTGAAATGTAAATAAACTGCAAATCAGTTGCGAAAATGGCGTATACACATTTAATATTTCATTTAATATTTAAAATTTCATTTTAGATTCCTGAAGAAGGCCACGGAGGTGCGCTGAAACCGTAGAATAGTTATTTTAGTCATTTTAATGTTTTAATATATATTAAATATGTATACGCCATTTTAGCAATTGATTTGTAGTTTATTTACATTTCACTTATTTATATTTGAAAACTAATCTAGTTATTTTTCCTTGGGGAATGAACTTAAACGTTCACACCCGTTTGTTATCAGCAAAAATTTTGGTATATAATTTTTTCAGTAGGGGGAGGAAATCATTTCCATCATGAAGATGCATAGAGCCGTTTGAACCGTGCTTCAAAAGCTCCGAAAATGTGATTGAATGATAACACTGTCGCATTATTTGACTACACAATTTGATTCCATGATAAACATTATAAAAATTAATCGGGCGTAATGATGATTTTTTTTTTTTTTTGCGTAAATTGTAAAATATATTCGTGCATTGTAAATCTAGATTAAAACAATTTACAAACAATAGTTATCTGAACTCACAGTATAATTATCAAAGATTGTTCAAAGCATGTCGAATCGTATAACCCCCCAAAATAAAGCTGGTTGAATTTCTTAATAAAATAAATTCTATTCCAACTTATAATCAGTGTCCTTATAATTATGAACAGTAAAAAATTATAATTTTCTCGTTTCATATTTTAAAAACATATGTATATATATATAATTTTTTTAATATAAATGAACAAGGCAGTTCAGTATACATATCGCTGACTCGCTAGAAAAGTGACACATCTCGACAAAAGTAAATTTCAGAGGAGAGGCAAATAAAAGTTTCGCATTTTTTTTTAATGTAACATAAAACGATAGTACTTAATCCTGCACGCAGATGTAAAAATGTTTAAAAATGTGGAAAACCTTTAAGAATCAAGACATAAGGTGAATTTAGTAAATTTATAACCCCCATCCTCATAAATGTAGCTCCTTGTTGAGTTGTGATTTTTTTTTTTTTTTTTTTTTTTTTTTTTTTTTTTTTTTTTTTTTGGCACAACTTGTCAAATTGCAGTCGCCTTCAAAATAATACGTGCAAAAATATGGATTCAATTGAAGATAGAAGAAAGTATTATAATCAAAAAAGTTTTCTACTTCCGATTTTCGACGGATTTACACATTTTAGAAGTCAGAGATCCCAGAAAGCATGTTTAGACAAAATGTCTGTCTGTCCGTGTGCTGAAATTGTACCATCGAAAACTGTATCAAGATATGCATAGAATTGAACCAAATATTTGTGTATGTTTTTGGCTATGGCAAGCAGGTTGCCCTTCAACTTCAAAATATTCTACCGGAAGATGGCGCTTTAAGAGCAATTTTTCTGCCATTTTCATTATAGTACCATCGAAAAGGGCATGAAGTTATACATAGAATTGAAAAAATTTTTTGTGTATGTTTTTAGCTATGGCAAGCAGTTTCACCTTCAGTTTGAAAATATTCTGCCAGAAGCGGGTGCTATAATAGCGATTTTTGTTCCATTTTTATTATTATACCATCTAAAAGTGTATCAAGTAATGCATAGAACTGAGCCGAAGTATCAATATTTTGTAAGGTAAAATTTGTAAATATTATCATTTGAAGTATTAATATTTGGAACTACTTTTTGAAATATTTAGATGTATGGACATATAAGAAAATTTTAGGAGTGGCACATCCAACTAGTTTTTAATCACAATGTTTTAACTTTAATCCATTATCAATCATTATCAAAGTATTAGTTTGTATGAAAGTAAGAATCAACCGCAAATTCATAACAAGGTTTCTAGGACATTAAATTAAATGAAAAAGCATATTTCAAAACTTTTTTATAATTAATAATCAACTGTAATCTTACAATTGCATTTCAGTGAAACAAAATTGCAGTTACTACAAAATAAATACACAAAATAATTATACATGAACGGATTATTTTATTAATATATCACATAGTCGGAATTACGTCATCACACTATTTCCTATAACAATTGAAAAATAAAAGTATGTAAGTTATAACATGAATACATTAAAATGATTCTCAGTTTTTATTACTAAAATAGGTACTAAAAATACAATTAACAGATTTTAAAACATTAAAACCAATAATCAGATGGTAAAAACCTTCCCGAGCGCTTTCGACCAAGCCCTGGTCATCATCAATGGGTGAAAAATGAGACCTTCAGAATGCATACCGGTATAAATAACGCAGGGCGATTCCAAAAACTGTAAAAAAGAGAGGGGGTGGGAGGGGGGGACGGATGAGTCCATACAGCTACATTGATCATTCCAATCCAAAGATTCCATTGACTCCAAGTGTAGACCAAACCAAATGCTCGGTATATGACATGACAATGTATCATTACAATTGTTTCTACCTCTGGTTAAAATTTCTGTAGGCTCTCTCAAAATGCATGTGTTAAATTGATTTGTATGTGTTATGATCCTTGCTTTACTAAAAAGATGTCAGTATCAGCTTCTAAATTTAATCGAGCTAAAGCTGTAGATGATTTCCCCTTTTCCTATATCAGCCATATGTTCTTTCAACTTTTCCTGTAGCTTTCTGGTGGTCATTCCAATGTATGTAAAAGTTCCATTGTTATTTTTATATATGAATGGAATGATATAATTCCTGCTTTGTCATATGAATTTACTGGATCAACTTTTCAGTGAACTAGATTTTGCAGTTTAGCTGGAGGTTTAACTATTATTGCTATATCATATTTTTTAATGCATACCTAATTTTCTCATAAAGTTGAGGAACGTAATCAATACTACAAAATTTTGAAAAAGCGTACTCTTGTTTATACAATTCCTGCTTTTAAACTTATTAATTACTTTATTGATAAATTTTCTCGGGTAACCGTTTTCAGCTGCGATTGTTTTTATCTTCGTTAATTCCTCCTGTATATAGGCATCGATACATACTTCGAATGCTCTCTTTACGTAAAATCTGTAGGTTGCTTTTTTATAGTTAGCTGGAACTGTACTATTATAAGATATTGTATTGTTGGATCTACATGGTTTCCTATAAACATAAACCCTCCTATCTATGTTGTGTGTTAATTTATTCTTCATGAGTTCAACATCTAGGAAAGGCAAAGATTCATTTTTTTTTCTATTTCTAAGGTAAACTGTATTCTGTTGTAAATACTATTAGCATGCTTTAAGAAAATTTCCAGGTTCGAAATGCCATGATTCCACACTATGATAATGTCGTCGACATAACGAATCCATAATTCAGGTTTTAACTCGGCGGTGGATAAAATCTGTTTCTCTAATGACCTTAGTTTCAGTTCAGCTAATAAACCGGATTAATGTTTTAAAACTTGTTAATTGTATTTTTAGCCCCTATTTTAGTAATAAAAACTGAGAATTATTTTAATGTATTCATATTTTAACTTAAAGTATTAAGGCGAATGTATCGTTTCTCTTACATATAGTTTTCTATATATATTTAATATGTAAGTTATTTTTCAGAATTATATTTCAGTGAACTATTTACTTGTTCAAAATATTATATATTTATAAACTACAATATGACATAGAGAAACCTTACTTAGGAGAATAAAAAATACAAAAATTATTGGTTGGTGTTTAGTAACAATTCAAAAACAAATATGCTTCTTTCAGATTTCAGAGTCATTTTCTCCTAAAGCATGAATTGAATTACTATGCTTGTTTTATAGCTTCTTCAAAGTTTTGAGAAGAAAAAATATTCAAATCAAACATAACAGATAATTATCACAGATTGTTTTAAAAATACTTAATTTAAAATGAAAAAACTAGATAAGTGATTTTACCCCTTCTTTTTTAAATTTCTTATCCTTATAAAAAAAAAAAAATTGTAGTTTTTTACAGTACTTTCTCAAACTGGAACTTTTTTTTAAAAGTTCTGTATGGATGCAACAATAGTCCTGTATACACAATGTAAATGTTATAATGTAGAAAAAAGGGCATAACTTTGAGGAATATGCTTGAATACAATTAAAGAGAAGCAATCTTGTTTCTTTCGTTGGCTCAAAGGAAAGGGTTTCGAATAAGCTTTATGTAAAGGTATCTGTTTGACCTCCAGATTTAATTTCAAGCTCAGAAAAATCATGTTGGTCATAAGTAAAATTTACGTTGAATGAAAAAGATTTTGATTTATCGAATGTTAAAATTTTGATTCTGGAAAACCGAAAAACGTTACCTTCATTATCTTTCAAATAATTTCTTAGCACATCTCATTTCCTCACTGAATCGTTTTAAATCTAAAAAATCAGAATGAACTAATCCATTCACTGAAAAATGACGCCCATCTTTTTGGCTGTTCTAATCAGTTTCCAAAACCTTTAAGGGATGAAAATCGAGCCACACTTTTATTTTTGCTATTTTAATTTGGATCTCTATTACTGAATGTTCAGCATCGCCTTCATTTTGCGTATGTCAACAGATCAAGAATTTATAGATATTCTATCGATTTTTAGCTCCTTAACAACATTCATGAATAATGAAATAATATAGTTATTTTTATTTTGCCCATCGCAGTTACCACAGTAAAAAATTCCTTTCAAATTTTCATCGTCAACGCATGAAGCAATGTCTTACAAATACATCCACAAACAAGTACAGTCGTGGAAATAAAAAAGTAACCCCACCCCCCCTCTACTAAGTCTACAACAAATTATTGTAGAAGAAAGTCATTGGTATCAAAAGATTGGAAATAAAGTCTACTTTTAAAATATGCATATAAAATTTGCTTAGGGGTCCATCTACATATTAAAACGAACCCGAACTTTCTTTTTTTTTTCAATAGCAGTGCCCAAGTTTGACACCATAAATAGATTCTACACCCTTCAACGAACCTAAATCCAAATTTTCATGAAATTCGTGTTATTAACTTCCGAGAAATTGATTATTTTAAAATGAGCCTATTTTAGAAGCCATGTCCAAATTTACGTTCTGTAGTCGATTGTTGAAATGCTACAGAATGACAATGTCACTTCTATTAATGAATTATTTCTTGCCAATATGAACATTTCACTCGCTTAATATTTTTTAACTACTGTCCCCCAAATGTTTCAAAAAATGAGTAAAATATATATATTTTTTTTTCAAATATATATTCTCGACGTCATAGACGTGCCCTTAAACCGTAATTTTGACGATTTTACCTATAATTCTGTAACTACTTGGAAGAAAAATTTAAATTGAGAATTCGCATCACGCAGGACATAATAAATTTAAATCTATCAAAAAAATTGCCGATTGCAATTCATATTTTTTTTTTCGAATAATAATTTCTTAATTCATAATTCACATTATTTTTTTAATTACAAATTCAATGTAGTTATGTTTGATAATTTTTAGTATTATAACCAAACAAAAAAATTATCACATTAGGATTATAATTTCAGGAGATATTAATAAAAGTATGAAAATGTAATTTAACATTAGAATCTCTAAATTTTGAATGTTTTTAATTCAAAACCTTATCTTCCAAATAACTTGAAATTTCGTTTCTAGGCATAGTTTCAACCAAAGATTTAAAATAGATTGTCAAAATTGGGTGTTGCGATTGAAAAAAATAAAGTTTGGTGTGGTTTTAATTTGTATATTTCCCCCTAAGAAAATTTGATATACATCATTTAAAAATACTTTATTTTCAATCGTTTGGTACCAGTAAATTTCTTCTATGATAATTAGTTGCAGAGTTAATAGGGGGTGTTTACTTTTTTTTCCCACGACTGTACCTATTTTATTTTTCCGCTTTTAACCTCATACTCATTCCAAAAATAACATTCAACAACATCATTACCTAGCTGATGAATGGTAAAGTAACTACTAATATATGACATAACTAATAATCTAATAACAATATATTAATCACCAACAGAGTGATATTTTCTAATTTGTTTTATTAAGCCAATAAAGATTTTTATAAATTGTTCGAGTATGAGCTTATTGAAACCTTTTTTTGTGAGATGTGTGGTTTTTCTTGTTTCATCAATGCGCATTTTCGGTAATGGAAATGTGGCACCTAGTGTAATATAGAGGTTTTCCTTATAAAGACAAACGAAATAGTTTGCCAGTAGCAATATTAACCTATGACACACCTATTTATGGAATAAAACACAAAATTAATTTTTGCGAGATGTGTCAATTTTTTGCTGGTGAGCGATATTTTGTGATGTGCATTAATACTTAGAATTGTATAAAATTTATAATTTTTTATTTTTTTGAGTGTCCATGTAATTTTGGCCAGTTGTGTATAAATTGCATACAACGAATGATAGAATATTCCAAGAAGTAGATGAATCATTGGGCATCTTTACCTACTTTAACCATTTGCTACTATTTATTTTATTTCTTCAGCCTAAAATGTCATAACTAATAAGATACTTACTATTTCATATTTATACTTTTTATGTATTTACTATGTTTAGGTTTGTTTCTTAACAGCCCTCGGGACCAAACCTTTACTGCAGAACATCCAGAAGAATTTATCAGTTTTTTTTTTTTTTTTTTTTTTTTTTTTTTTTTATATATATATATATTAGGTGACTTTTGGCCATATAGTGTATTTATTTTTCTTCAAAATATGCTCTTTATAGTTTGATAACCAAATAAGTGTAACTTCTTAAATGTCAAAAAAATGTAGTTATTCTTTTTAAAAATAACTTGGTCGTAAATAGAAAAAAAAGCAAGTCGTTAAAGCAAAATGCTGCCATTTTTTCTAAAATGTGGTGTAAACGATTTTTCCATTGTTTTAATTAATAAAATACCAATAAAATAAATTAAAAAAAAAATTTCATTTGAAATCAGTATGTAATATTTCATAATAATAAACTACAATGTGTAATTTTTCTTTTCGTTGTTGTTACTGTTCTAAAGTAAATCTAAAGGAAGTGGGTAGGTAAGCATTGATTTTTTCACTCCTCCTTTTTTCCCACTTCCTCAATAGGATAAAAAAGTCTTTTAGGTGTATTTGTAATTATACAAATAGGCAGCACCTGTCCTTTGGCCGTCCGTCTGCATATAACAGCCCAAAAACTACCCAGCCGAATGGTTTGAAATTTAATATATCTAACCGTTGCAGAATTTTGTTGAGCAATTTCAAGTTTTGTGAAAATCGAATCAAAACTTTAAAAGATATTGTTAAAAGTTTTCCTCATTCTATTAAATCCGTAATAGAATTAATTCGTATTAATACGTAATTAATTCAATGATATCTCATTATAGGTAATGATTCTAGTTTGCCGTGGTGATTACATCATATTTAAGAGGGAGTCATATTATTTCCATATTACTGAATTTAATATATGTAATCGTAATAAATTTTGATTTATGCATTTTTTTCATAAGAGTGCAACAGCTGTTGCACCAAGATCTGAATATTTATAAAAGCAGTTGTAGTACGAACTCATCTGCCACGTTTAACATACAATTTTCAATTTTTTTATTATTTTAGTGTAATTTAGCATATTTGCTCGAAGGTTGTTTAAATGTGTTAAACAATATCAAAAACTTATGTTTATTTAGCAAATTTTAATGTATTTCAATTATATATTTTTGATTTTTTTTATATATTTCTGCTAAAAAACAACAAATCAGTGAACATTTGTTAACGCCACATGAGGCAAACTGTCAATTAACACATACAAACCAAAACTTAATTTTAACACTTTCCATTGTTATGTTTTCAAATGGAAAAAATTCCCGTTTTCTATTACTTTAAGGATAATTTATGATAGGAATTGCCATATTACTAATCAATATTCAGAAAATCAAATAAGTACTTTTAGTACAATATACCTGTAAACGATATTCTCGCTTCAAAAAGTTTCTTTCGCAACAACGTATCGTGTGATATCTCAGACAAGAAATAAAAACAAGAAAAGGAAAAAAACAAAACAGCCAGACATCAAAGCGAAAATTCATACATAAGAACCTTCTCGGAAAACATAATTCATAAATATCTTCATAAGAGAAGTAACAAAGTTTGCATTCATTTCATAAAATGCATCTTTTATGTCTTTAAATTTATATTTTATTTTATAAGTAGAGAGGGTTTTAAAACTCAAGGACATATTTTATAGATTTTCTAGAATGGCTGTTTTGAAGAGAAAAGAAAGATGGACATAAAAGAGACAAAGATTTTCATGAAAGTTTTAATCTGTTTCAAAAACATTTTAAATAAAATGTTTTCTGGTATCTATAATGTAGTTAAAGAAGAAAATATCGTATGTCAAAAATATGTAAATAAGTGTCATGCGATTGTATAAAAGTATAATTTTTTATAAAGAAGAGATGGAAACAATTTAATTGTAAAAAACTGAATAATAAATTATATTTAGCTTCCTGATTAAATTTTTAATGTAAGGGTCAGGAAGAAAAATAATGATAATAGTCCAGGCAATAGAGACCGTATAGGGGCTCTACCTAGCAAAATTCATGGTACTTCTGGAAAAAGGCTTACTATATGTTTTTTGGGTCGCTGAATCCGAATTTTTAACTTCCCACCAAAATTTCCTCCGGTAACACCCCCCCCCCCCAAATTTGTAAAATGCCCCCAAAAAAGGTTTTTATTAAAAAAATCAATTTTTTATTGTTTTAGGGAAAAAGTATCTAGGAATTCAGAAAGTAGACAAAATTTGCAACAAATTAGATGTATGGCATTATGACTTAGGATGAATGGGAAGGGGGGATCTGCCTCGGAACAGGCGCGCGGTGCTGTGTGAACTAAGTTGCGCAATCCCACTTAACCACTCACACGTTTACATTCGCCCTCCCATCTCCCCTCCGAGCTTTCTGTATAAGGTTTACTTTAAGTTTTTTGGGTCGCTGAATCCGAATTTTTAACTTCACTCCTCCCACCCCAAAATCTCCCCCCCCCCGAAAACCCCCTAAATAGTTATTTTTAACTTAAATTTCTTATTGTTTTAGGGGAAAAGCATTACGAAATTCAGAAACTAGACAAAATTTGCAACAAATAGGATACATGACATTAGGATGTAGGATGAACGGGGAGGGGGAGGGTTTCCTCTGAACATGCACTGCGGCGCTACGTGCACCAAGTTATGAAGTCCAGGCAGTAGGGGATTTTACCTGGCAAAATTAATACTAGTTCTGGATTTCGACTCACTTTATGTTTTTTAGGTCGCTGAAACCGAATTTGTAACTTCCCACAATATTTCACCCGGCAACCCCCCCCCCCCCATAAAAAATTGATTTTTTGAAAAAATTTGGTTTTTGAGAAAAGCGCGCGGGGAATGTTCCGAGGCAGCCCCTCTCTCCCCGTTTATCCTACGTCATAATGTCATATATCCTATTTGTTTCAAATTTTGTCTAGTTTCTGAATTTCGTAATGCTTTTCCCCTAAAACAATAAGAAATTTAAGTTAATAACAAGTATTTTGGGAAGTTTTCGGGGGGGGGGAATTTGGGGGGTAACTTAAAAATTCGGATTCAGCGACCCAAAAAAATTAAAGTAAACCTTATAAGGAAAGTTCGGAGGGGAGATGGGAGGGCGAATGTAAACGTGTGAGTGGTTAAGTGGAATCGTGCAACTTAGCCCACGCAGCACCGTTCGCATGTTCCGAGGCAAATCCCCCTTCCTCTTCATCCTAAGTCATAATGTCATATATCTAATTTGTTGCAAATTTTGTTTACTTTCTGAATTTCTAGATACTTTTACCCTAAAACAATAAAAAAAATTGATTTTTTTAATAAAAACCTTTTTTGGAGGGCTTTTTACCAAAATTTGGGGGGTTGCCGGGGGAAATTTTGGTGGGAAGTTACAAATTCGGATTCAGCAGCCCAAAAAACATAAAGTAAGCTGATTTCCAGAACTACCATCAATTTTGCTATGTAAAATTCCCTATTGCCTGGACTATAATTCAATGCTGGGTCATTCCACGTGAAATGAGCAAAAATTTCAAAAAGTCGGGGCACATATTAACCGATTTTAATAAAATTTTATACACAGGTTCAATTCATATTAAAATAGAGCTATACAAAATATCTTCACAAAAAATAAATTATTTTAGCAGTTTTGGACATTTAAAAAACTTGTGATAAAGAAGGACATGTGTACAATCGTCAAAAGTTGCAAGTTTGAAGTTCCATATCTTGAAAACTATTTAACAGAAATGATTTTTTTTTTATATAATATAGGAACCTCTGAAAAATTATCTTCCTATTTATTGAGTAATGATAATCGGGTAACATCATGATTAATCGTTAATTGGTTGTAAAAATTGAAAATTTGTGAATTTTGAGAAAATTAGAAACGTTATAAAAATCAAAGGAATTGAAAAACATATGTGAAATTGATGCCTGATTTAGTATTACATGTGAAGATCAAATTCCCCAAGTTTGAAAGTTGCCATTTATTTCCTTCATCTTCAAAAAAAACTTAGAAACTTTAAAAAAAATTACAAAATCATAATTTTTTCTCTTATGTATGAGCAAAAATATAAATAAAGGAATGGTCCGACATTAACAATATTGCACAAACATAAAGATCAATAAGCCCATGATATGCTCAAAAAACTTCAAGATTGCCTTTTGTTTCATAACATAGCAAAAATGAGTTCAAAAAGGTAATACAGTAGACTCTCGTTTTTACGAACCTCTTTTTCACGAACACTTGCGATTTTACGAACTATAGAGTGGTCCCGAATACACTCCCATAGAATCAGTGTAATTTTTCGCTCCCATTTACGAACTACAGATTATGAAAATCTCTTTTTTGCGAACCCAGTTTTCGTACTTCTGATATTTTTTTTTTATTATTGGAATGCAGTGCCAACGTCAGTTAAACTCTATACAGGTACAATGAGACATCAGGTACAGTTCAATAATATGTTGATTTTCCTCAATCTCTTTCGTAGGGAGGGGGCATAGCAACAATTTCAAGTAGTGGTTGTCAGGACTAAGGCACTCTTTTGAAGGAAACAAAAACTGTGAAAGGTAAAGGTAGTAAAGGTTTCCATAGATAAAATGGAAACATATTTTTCAAAATGTCATTTTTTAAAAAAAAGATAAGTGATTATTTCCATTCCTAATTTTTTATCTACGTACAGTAAAACCTGTAAAGTTGACCACCCTTGTAAGTTGACCACCTGTCTCTGTTGACTTCTGTTGTCAGGAACCAAATTTATCCTATACAAAACCATAAGACAAACCCTTTGTAACTTGACCACTTGTCTATCTTGTATCTTGACCACTGAAATTATACAAATTTGATTAGAACTATTATAAAATGCCCATCAAAACCCTTTATAACTTGACCATCCAAATATCTAACAAATCATGAATTTAAAAAAAAAGTAACTCTCCACGAAATTTTCTGGTTTTTTTTTTTCTTTTTAAGTAGAATTTCTAAAAGGGTGAAATAGTTCTTAGCCTGGGAAATGCTTTTAGCAGTGATAGGTGTAGGTAAATAATTCAAGGCTTATCCTTCTTACATTGTTGTTCTTGTAGATTTGACTTTTCAGCCTCCCCCTCCATTCTTTGATTCTAGATTTCTTTCTTCTATTCCCCATTCTCTTATCATTCCTTCCCTTCTTTCAATAACCCCAGGTGCTATTTGGTAAGCAGAAATATTTTTTTAATGTTTTTTTTATAAATTATGTGTAATAACTAGTATAGTTTGAAGAATCACTAATTGGCTGTATATTGATTGACTGTTTTTTTTTTAAATAAATAGTAGCATAATACTAATTTATTTTAAAATTGATACAAAACTATTAATTCACTCTTGTAGTTAATCTTTTCTTTTATAAGGTGTTAGAAATATGCATGGTAATACAATATTATTTTAAAGCCTGTCAATAAATAAAATTTTTGTGGGGAAAAAATGATATGGTATGAATATTACGTAAAAAAAAAATTAAATTTATCATCACCCTTTATAAGTTGACCACTGAAGTGCGGCACCGCAAGTGGTCAACTTACACAGGTTTTACTGTATTTTCATCTACTAAGTGCTAATACAGTCTGCGTTTTCATATGTAATATTTTCAAAGCATGCTAACGTATGTTTCTGTGTACTAAAATTATTTTTTGTGTATAAATTTGCATTTATTTCTGGTATATTTAAAAATACATGTATAACTTTATTAAATAATATATAATCTTGAAATACTCCTTCATCCATGAAGAGGAGCAGTTTGATAAAAATAGACATAAATAATATACGTATCCATATCATTTTTGGTGTTTTTCTATTTTACGAACTTTCTATTTTACGAACTATTTGGGTGTTCCCTACGAGTTCGTAAAAACGAGCGTCGACTGTATCTGTTACATTCCGTGAGCTTTTCCACTTTGAATTCGAGCTCGTTTCTTAAAATATTGCACGATTTCAAGATGAAAAAAATGCGTGCTGCCATCTAGTTTTTGAATCTGGATTTCGGATTAATTAGGATAGGGATAGGTAATTTTTTGTCTAAATGAATCATTTTTTCTACTTTAATTAAAAATACTCCTGATGTAAAAATAAACTGAAAGCAAGAATACAAGTTTCTATATTTAAAATATACACATTTATCCATAATATCAAATATTTTAAAAGTTTTAAAAAGCTTCCCTTCACTTTCAAAGAAGTGATAGAAATATTGCATTTTACCCTCAACATTTTTTACAATTTATTTTTTTTTCTCATTAAGGAATAAAAAGTCAAGAATGAAAGTTTCGATATTTAAAATCGTCAAGTTGTTTTAAACTTGTCAGATGTGTCTTCGTGTTTAAATGAACAATAGAACTGTTGAATTTTTCCCTCAAAAATTTTCAAAAATACTTTTTTTTTTCAAATTAAAGAATAAAAGTACAATTACTAACTTACGCCAATCTGCTACTTATTATTCATCCCTAATTATAAATAATTTTTAATATAGTCTTTCCATTCCTAAGGCTAATAATCAAAATTGAAGTTTTTAGCATGTTGATAAAATCTCGATTTTGCATCCACTTTTAATGTAAGCTTTAATACTTAAAAAAACAATCCTGAAATCTATTTTTTACATTTACTCATAAATAGATATGATCTACTTATATAATGATTTTCATTAAAATCTGTGGCATATTTGCCACAGCTGATTTGCTCATTTTGTATGGAATGAGACCAATGCATTTATATATATATATATATATATATATATATACAGCATGCTTTACCACCATTTGAAGTTTGAGCTATCTATTTTGAATCACCCTGTATTTCAATTTGAAACTTCATATATGAAACGCTTAAAGAAATTAAGCTCATTAAGGCTGTTCTCAACTGCTCTGCTCAACAAGCGCAAAACGTTTTGACACATTTACAAATTTATTTTTTAACGGAAAGATATAAAATTGAAGGGCCTGACTATGGAAGCGGTTTAAAATCGAACTGTGTTTCCATTTTTTGATCAATCCATTACCTATTGAGTTACAAGCGATTTTAATCACGTGACAAAGACGTTTTTCTCCCTTCACTGACTGGTTTTTCTGCTTTCTTCGGGAACTTCGGTAAGGTTAGTTGGGTAACTGGGACATGATTTTACAATGTGACTCAGGAGCTTCTGACAATTCAGCTTCAAAAAGCTAATGTTCATTTCAATTAAAGTCTGAACTTCTGTAAATGTGTTCAGTTAGGTTCCCTCTATCAGACAGAAATGCTCAAAATTACATTTTAATATTTAAAAATATAAAAATATGCATATTTCATCTTTCTTTCCTCATGAATCCAGCTGCCCCAAAAAATGGAGTAACTGGACCAGGGCGGTCTATGTTCCACACGCGTTTATATTTTTTCATATCGGATATAGGGTCCTATTTGAAAAAGTGTAAACAACTTAAAAAAAATTTAAACCAGGCAGATCATGTAAATTATATGTCAATAAACAGCGTTGTAAGGGAAACCTTTGCTGTCAATATGTCTAAAAAAAGCACTAAAAGTGAAAATATTAGATTTATTTATACCAAAAACATAAAACTTAAGTAAGTACTTATGTACTTTATTATAGATAATAAGTATAAAAGTCACATGGATATTTTAAGGAAAAAATAGCAAGGTAAAACTCTGAACAAAAGGCTACGTATGTACTTAAGTACTTTATCTTTATCCAGGGGTCGCATTATATAAGGAAAATTTTATTGTTCCTTAAAGAAAGGTGCGATGAAGATATTATTTTCAAAATAGTGGTAGGGACGATAAAAGATTCCCTATAGCATAGCTGCCAACATTTACGCTTTCCTCTTACCACTAAAATATTATAGTAAATGTTGTCTTATTTAATCGTCGAAATCTTATGATTAAACAAAACGAAAATCTCTATTAAATTTTAGTGGTAGCAAGAAAGCGTAAAAATTGGCAGCTATGCCTATAGAATGCGACCCCTGTGTATAGTTCTATTTCAAGGTTTCTATCTGGTTTTCAGGGGCAAGGTACTTGCATTCGTAAAATGTTGAAATAATTTAATGACACCAATATTTACAAGAGAATCTATCTGAAAACATGTAAAAGTACATTTTCGCGTACTTAATAAAGGTTAAATTTTAATTATAAAATTCAGGTGCCAATGTGGCAATTAGAAATTAAAATTAAGTGATGACATAAAGGCATCACCGCCTCTCAAAGGGTCAAGAAATTTGGTTTGATACCACTCAATATGCTTTTTTTTATTTCATTACGTTATTTTAATAAGGTAGTCTATCATTTTCTTTATTGTGAGCAAAAACCAATGGAGAAATTTACTTCCCGTAGTAAGAGAAACACAAAAAAAATTATTTATAACTGTTGGGGTAACTGGATGCAGCATGGCCAGTTACCCCGGATACATGTCCCAGTTACCCCATTCTTGAAACATTTATGGGGTAACTGGGACACCGGGCTTACATTTAAAACATGAAATAAATATGTATAGATACCTAATAATATTAATGTAATTTACAGTACATATACATTTAACGTCTGAATTTAAAAACCATTAAAACACCAAATAAAATAAACTAAGACAGACTTGAGCACAGTTAAAAAATAAAATTTATAAAGACAATAAAAAACAATCAAAAATACAATATGTAAACGTTTCGCCAAGCGACACGCAAGGCATCATCAGTACAAAAAATATCCATTGCATTTCAAACGTCAGAACAAATCAAGAACAGTTACAGTTAGCTATTTTAAAAACAAACAATATTCGCTAGGGACAGAACGAGCATCATTCAAAGCATGCGACCGCAATTCAGTGAACCAAGCCTCAAGGAGCAATCTACCATGGTAGTTATTGCAACCAGATTTCAAAATACTGGCGTTCGCAATGAGCGGAATGTGATTCGTTTGAAGTGAATGCTGGACAATTTTTGAATTCAAATTACTCTTTTTTAAAGCACTAGTATGTTCTTTTAGGCGAATTTCCAATGATCTACCAGTTTCACCAATATAAATACTATTGCAATATTTACAAGGAATAATATAAACAACACCGGGTAATTTAGACTTATCATATTGAAATTTATCCTTATTGAAAAAGGAACTCAATTTATTAATAGGTTTAAAAGAAACCCCAATATTGAATGATTTTAGAATGCCAGAAATTTTTTTAGAAATGTTCTTATAATAAGGGATACAGATAAAGGAGCTAGGTTTACTACGTTGAAAAGGGGGGTGAGTAGAATTTACAAAATTTAAAGTATTTTTAAAGATTTTCAGATTAAAGAAAGTCACCACTACTGTTTACAGAAAACCTACTTCTACTGGTCAGTATACTAATTTCAATTCAATATGCCCTTTCAGCCATAAAATAACCGTTATTAAGACTTTAGAGTTCAGAGCCATAAAATATTGCAGTTCCCGTAATGATTTTGAAATAGAGAAATGTAAAATTTATCGTGATTTGGTTAATAATAGCTACCCTATTGGTCTTGTTAAAAAAATCTTTAAAAATACTTTAAATTTCGTAAATTCTACTCACCCCCCTTTTCAACGTAGTAAACCTAGCTCCTTTATCTGTATCCCTTATTATAAGAACATTTCTGAAAAAATTTCTGGCATTCTAAAATCATTCAATATTGGGGTTTCTTTTAAACCTATTAATAAATTGAGTTCCTTTTTCAATAAGTATAAATTTCAATATGATAAGTCTAAATTACCCGGTGTTGTTTATATTATTCCCTGTAAAGATTGCAATAGTGTTTATATTGGTGAAACTGGTAGATCATTGGAAATTCGCCTAAAAGAACATACTGGTGCTTTAAAAAAGAGTAATTTGAATTCAAAAATTGTCCAGCATTCACTTCAAACGAATCACATTCCGCTCATTGCGAACGCCAGTATTTTGAAATCTGGTTGCAACAACTACCATGGTAGATTGCTCCTTGAGGCTTGGTTCACTGAATTGCGGTCGCATGCTTTGAATGATGCTCGTTCTGTCCCAGCGAATATTGTTTGTTTTTAAAATAGCTAACTGTAACTGTTCTTGATTTGTTCTGACGTTTGAAATGCAATGGATATTTTTTGTAATGATGATGCCTTGCGTGTCGCTTGGCGAAACGTTTACATATTGTATTTTTAATTGTATTTTATTGTCTTTATAAATTTTATTTTTTAACTGTGCTCAAGTCTGTCTTAGTTTATTTTATTTGGTGTTTTAATATTAATGTAGTTATATATCTAATCTATAAAAAAAAAGATTGTTTAATAAAACTACTTACAGTATTTTAATAAAAATCCGAGGAAGTTTAACCACATTGACGTTGTTTTTTAAAAAAGAAACGTAAATTATTGACAACCTATCACAGCAAAGTGAGAGTTATGATTGAGTTGATACACGCTGTTTTAGGAAGTAGAGATAAAGGGGCATTGCTTACAAAAGCTAAAACTTAAAAAACACCAACAGTTTTTTATAAAATAGCCTATGTCCCAGTTACCTCGCGGTTCCAGTTAGCCCAACAAACCTTACAAAATGTCATCTTTGGCAATATTGTCTGAAAGATCTATTTCGTTTCTAAAAAACGGAAAAAACAGCTCGAAAATTACATAGTTTCTGAACAACAACAACTGCTAGTTTCATGCATTTCCGACCAAAAATAAATTTAAAATGTCATTAAGTTGCACTTTTGGATTTGAGAACCTCCTTAATTTAGAATTTGTTAAATCGTCTCTAATGTTGCACATTCATCCATGAAAATAAAATGACGCCTTCACTCTTTACAATTTCAGTTCGAAAACACTAGAAAGAACTCGCAATTTTGGAGAGTGGAATTTTTTTCTACTTAACAAAACTATTACAAAATGAAAAACTAACACAAATTTGCACGAATATTTAAAATGTTTCAAAGCACATCTGAAATAAAGTGCCTTCTGGTATCAGAAGCCTTGAATATCAATAGCTGAATAATTTCTGGGTGTCAAATTGTACATAAGGAATCTAAATACATAAGGGAGAAGGGGGCACATGTGAACATCTTGCAGATTAGAACATCACAATTTCTCAATAGTTATTTTATGTTTTTTTGTTTCAAAAAAATTACCAAAGACCGCAACACCTGTAGACATATGATGATAAATTTTTGAGGCTATTTGCCATTTTGTTTGTCTTTAGTAAAACACAGTTTGTAAATTTCAAAAGTAAAATCTTAGTTCCAACATTGTAAACGATTAACTTTATTTATTTATTTATTTGAATTTTACTGTTTTAATATATACTATGAGTAGTACGTGCATACAAATTCATAACTACTTCTAACTGGAAATTCAAGAACTTAAAAGTTTTAAAAAATTCTAAATGAAGTTTATTGTTTTTAGCCGTGTGCTTATAAGTTGCTTTTTCCTAATAAATTATTCTAATCTAAAATCTTCCATATGTAAGCGCTTCAATTGCAATAAATAAATTTTTTCTCTGCAGTTATTTCTCGCTGTTGTATTTCTGATTCATTTCGGATAAATTTTATTATTCTCTATTTAAACTGAACTGTATAAGTACCATGATTTCCTGTGTACAAATCGCGGCTAAAATAAAACTGTTTGAAACCAGAATTTTATTTGACTTTATTTACTCGGAATAAATAAAGTCAAATAATTACCAAGAAGAAATAAGTTATATTTTGTTAAATAAGATTTCTGGTTGTAAGCATGTTTATTTTAGCTGCGGTTTATGCCACGAAAATTACTGTAAGTATTTATTTGATGCAAAATCTGCTCATAGGAAAAAATTACCTTCAAATTAAAAAATCAAAAGTGCCCAACTAAATCAGAAAAGTTAAGATTTACTAAAAATTAACATTTATGTCAATTACTTAAGTTTAACGAATATTTTGAGTCATATTAATAGAGGACAGCAGACTAAGGAAGAATTTCTGTCGACGTTTGACCAATGTCATAATATACTTAAGTACACTTAACAGCTTTCAAGTTTTTATTTTTATTTTTCATTTTAATTTATTGGTTCAGAAAAATATTACGTATTTAATATTTAAGGAATTAAGTATATGTTTAAAAAAGAATAACCTATGGGGTAATGAGATTTTTCAACAAAAATTTATTTATTTATTTATTTATTGTTATTACGAGATGCTGAAACATACAATACATGATAATAGTACTTGAATTGACATATTCTATCATTACTACTTGCGTATATTAACAAAAGTAATTGTAAAAAAATATAGGGGAGGTAGGGGAGGGTTGATACATTGACAATTTTTCTCAACAAATGGCATTAACAGCTATTGTAACAGATGTAAAGTCTTCTTTTATTAGCAAAGGACATCATTACGCTGGACTTAGCAGTTAAGAACTTACAAAGATTTTTTTCTTTTAATTTTGAAGACTTTTGGAATGTCAATGTAAAATTTTTTTAATGCTGATTTTCTTTCATAACTCTTATTATTGTGAAGATAATATCTTGTAATGTTTTTTATTTGTAAAGAACATTGTTAGGGTGAGGTTTACCAGAAAGGAGATTGGTATTTTGCAACTGCATTTATACAAAGTGATTGAAAATCCAATAAGCCATAATAGGGAGAAATGTTACATTAGTGCTGGGGAGAAATGATACACTTGTATATTTGAAATTTCATATATTTTTTAAGTTGTAAACTAATATAGGATTGTAATATTCATTATTGTGTTACAGCAAGAGCTACTGAAATTGGTAAGGAAGAACAAAGAGGCAATTCATAGACATTATGTAGGTTACATAGAAAAGCTGTGCAGTGATAGACGGTTAGTTCGCTTTTCTCGTCATGTAGTAGGGAAATGGTTTAAATGGCCTGTGAGGGAAGATGTTTCTATAATTGAAGAAGGGAAAATTTAAAAAAAAACAAACAATAAATTCCCCCGATTTTACTTACCAAAAGGATAGAGTTATTAGTTTTCCCTTTAACCATTTCAGGGGTGGTGGTATGTTTATGAAACCACTTAATTTTAATTCCCAAACGCCACATTGGCACCAGCATTTTGGTAAAATATTTTCCATTTAATATGAAAGTGAAATATCGCCCTTTTCTGAATTCCGGTGCCATTCATTTATTCAACATTTTAGCATTGAAAATGCTTTGCCCTGAAAGGGTCAAAGAAATCTTAAATGTGCTAATTTTATGTTAAATTGTTTGCAAATCAGCAATGTTCACTTCGTTTTTCCTTGCAACAAGACCTCTAGTGTTTTTTTTTTCATTATTTATTTTCTAAAAAGTCTAAATATTTTTGTCTAAATATTTTTGTAAAAAACATTTCTGAAAGAAAAATATATCAATGTCATTTCTGTTTAAATTTGACTTAAATATTTCAATTTATCATAAAAAATTGTATGATGCATAAATTGAATTATCTGCATTTTTTTTTCAATTTACATAAGAATGTATTAAATCTCCCTTGCTAGTGTATCAATCCTCCCCAGCAATGAAGAGATTTGATACAGTAGTAACCATTCACAATAATTGGGATATATTTTTTTAATGATTATTTTTTTAATTCACAATATTTTTAATAAATGAATAAAAGGTCACTTTATAAGAAAACACGAAAAATGTTTTTAAAAATAGATTTCTAAGGGTTGTAAAAAATTAGTTAAAAAAAGTGTATCATACCTCTCCTACCTCCCCTAATCGTTAGTTTAAATTTACCGATACTTTTAAGTACCGAAAATGTAAATATACGTCATTTTAACTGAATGACAGTACCAGCTTTGGTACTACTTACTTTAAAAAGAATGTTTATGGAAAAATGAAAAGTTCTATCCGATTTCTTTGTATTACTTGAATAAAAATGCATGAAAATTGGACGTGTTCAAGAAGAAAATTTTTTTTCGGTAATATGTCAGTAAATTTTCACTTTGAATTTGAGTGCAACTGTAAAACATAATATATAATGCTTTAGAAAATGCATATTTTCAAAAATGTGCTTTCTTCTGGTATTAATAACTTTTATATGCAAAATTATATATGAAATAAGTAAATCTAACAGAATTTCTTAAAAGTTTAAACAGTTTTTGTTATTTTGAATCAATTTTATCCATCTATTATGAAATTTAATTCGACAGTGAGACATATCTGTTGTATCTATCCTTTTTGTAGTTTCATAAACCGAATGCCTTTCATTTTTAAATTATCCTTTTTTCCGCCTTATACAAAGGATTTTTTTTTTCGGTGGTGCCTTACAAACATTTCTATTTCCGCCGCTAGGCCGATTTTCCGATTTAAACAGATTTTTGGCATATCAGTCTTAGACAAGAGTTAAATGTATTCCAATAACTTTTCATTTGGTCGACAGCTTCGTATCAGGAGATGATGATTGCCGAAATTTAAGTACTGATCCTTTTTTTTTTTTTACCGAATATGTCGTTAGTTATGACTCCCCTTGCACCTAAAAGTACCGCAATGTCTTTGCCCGATCGGCAAACATAACTTTTTTCATTTTTCAAATACTTAAAGAATGTGTTAGGTACAAGAAACGGATGAGTTACTCCGTGATGTCCTCACTTTTTGAAGCATATATTTACACGTGAATATTGAACAGAAACACAACTTTAAAATAATTAAATTATTGTGTGCGAAAAGCATTTGATGGTAAAAATTACGTCATATTTAAACAAATAGCGTCTAAAAGAGAATTCTTCTTCTAAACGTTTTATGAGTTATCTATATTCTGAGAGGCATATTTTACTTAACATTTGTATACTAGCTGATTTTCAAATATGTTATTGACCTTACTTAATCAATCATAGAAATAGCCGTCCGCTGTTGCGACGGAGGTGTGTGCGGCCTCGGAGGCCGAAAAATACTGGTCAAAGGGAAATAAATGGCAACCCAATTGCAGAAGATCAGCACTGGTCGTGGAAATAAGTTTCTGTCTTTCGTAATTGGGTAATATTCAAAATGAGCAAACTATCTTCATTTTAGAGCCTGTGGGTTCATTTGGACGTCAGTTGGACAGAATAGATCGGAGGGTGCAGAACACCCAAACAATTTTGTAAAACAAATATGTCTTTCTCTTAAGGGGTCTCAGGACTCTTAAAGCTTTAAAATTTTCGAAATTTTAATTTTTTTAGATGTTAAACTCCTATCTTTTCTGAACATTTTGATATAATTGTTTACTTGAAATTCCTGTTAGAACTGAAGTTATGGCTTTTACATTTATACACGTTCAATAGCTGAAGCGTCGCTTCGGAAACTTTGAAGCCATTTTTCTCCAAATGAAGTTTTGGTGCATAACGCGCACGATATCTCAAAAACTTATGACTATTTTTTCATGAAATTATCAAAAATGTTAGTCTGTATAAACTGAACCTAAAATTTCCTTTTATTGTTCAAAACAATATTTTTTTAGGTGATTATACTGTTGAAATTTTCTTAATTTTGCATTAGCTAAATATAACTTTGTATTAAAAATATAAAAAAGCTTTAAATACATATTTATTTAGGTTCAGGGTAATTGTTACAATCTGAAGTATAAGTAGGCACCAAAATTTTGATTCTAGTTACAATACTTATTTTGTAATCGTGCGTGTAAGCTGTTGTGCCGAATTTTTGCTCATCAAATGTCTAATAGTTTGGAGCCCCCTGTAAATGCTAATTCTGCATCTTATAATTTTTAAATACATGAAATGAAAGAACATACTTATATATTTTATTCCAGTTAAAACTGTGTCTTAAAATCACATACATTTTAAGATATTAAATCTTGAAAATGGTCTCTTTTTTTTTCATTTTTTCCAATTTTAAGTGTCCTGAGACCCCTTAAATAAACTTGTGCAATGCCATCAATGATTGTTCGGGACAATAGGTATCACAGATAGATTTTGTAGGCGATATCATACATTATCACTCCTCGCCCCTCGTCCCCCTAATGATATCGTTATCAATATCTAAAAATTCTTTTTTTTTTCACAATTATTTTCTTTTCTTTTTTTATACATTTGCAAGGATATACAGATATGGTTATACATTTATTATTTACATACTCTAATGTTTTAAATGAAGAGAAGAAGTCCCTAAAATATCACTATTATATATGAAATAACTTTATATCCAATAACTCTTTAAGGAAATACTTACTATTTAAAAATATTTAATAAATGCTTTCTGTTACATAAAGCACTCAACAGTATCATTGTCTGTCCCCTGCATGGTGGTAAGCAGAACGTTTTTATAAACAAAACATGTGGACCTTCCTAATTTTTCACTATTAAACATAACAATTATTATGACGGTAGGCTGAAAAGAAATGCACACATACTTGTAGAATACGAATAAAAACAAATAGCAAGATCGAACAAAATGTATATTAATGTACAATTCTTAAGCTTCAAAATCATAGGGGAGAGCAGCCATATTTGGATCGCCGCTTTAATTGGACCGTTGCCATTCTGCCGTCAATTACAGGAATAGACTCCATCTACCGCTGAAATCCTACTCATCAGAATGACGTCACTCACGATTAGAAGAAGCAGCCACCTACCACGTGCTGTTTTCAGACAATTTAAAAAAAAAACTAAAGTTAGCTGTTTTGATCTAATTTTTTCCTACTAAACGTAAGTGAATATTTTAAAACTAAGGTAAGTTGTTATGTTTTCACATACATATATGAATTCATCTGTTTATTGCGCATATTTTTCACGCGGATTTGTTTGATTTCGTTTTTGTTCTTAGTCTTGAAATTAGCTGTTTTAAAAAATGGCGCAGTTGCCGTAATTGGGCCGATTTATGTTGCTTAAATTGGACCAGAAATGCGATCATAAATTTGAAAAGTAAGTAATGAATTTCGAGGACGGTACGCTTTGTACACTATTTTTTTTTATATTTTATAATGGATTACTATCTCCATGCAAGTTTTTTTGTATATCTGGATTAATTTTTTTATACAGTTTAGGCCTGTATAAACATAAAAATATTTCTACATGTCTATGCAATAAATTTTGTTTCCAAGGTCTTTTTTCTTTTACTTTTACCGCCCGAGAGAGACTGGTCAGGCTAGGAATGAGTCTGTAGAGCACTCCCGGTCCCCTTTATTGAGGTCTTAAAATTTAGACGAGGCTGAGCCCGCCAATACGCGCGGCAGAGGGCGGAGTGGTATATATATGATATAAATAAATGTTACATTAGCAAAATTTGTGAAACAAACATAAGGACATTAAATAATGCAATATTATACAAAGTTAGACAATATTATACAATTTGCTGCGACCCGACATTGGGTACTGAATAAGGAGGAATCCAAGTCCCTGTCTCAGTGATGGAGTAAAACTGAAAGGCTACTTAAGAAGTTGAAGATGTTTTTAAGCTTTGAGAGCAAAGTCGGGCGCGATAAAATATTTGCTAGCCAACCATCTGGAAGAACAGGAGGACGGCGGATATGCCAGCGAGTTGTTAAAGGACAATTATAGAAATAATGAGAGGCATCAGCAACATCACCGCACTCACATAGAGAAGAAAGGGCCCTTTTGAACTTGAAGAGATATGCCCCAAAAGGACCATGACCGATAAGGAAAGCTGTAGTGGATGGAGTGAGCAGAAGAAGATCCAAAGAAACCGCTGGGACAAGATCATAGGTATATCTACCCTTTTCTGAGTAGTCCCAGTAATCCTGCCATTGTTTCATAAAATGAGCGCGAAGATGTCTTTTGATGTGCGAGTGTGGTACTGGAAATAAAAAATCAACTGATGGTCTAGCACTTGCTTCCTTTGCCAACATGCCTGCCGTTTCATTTCCCAGGATACCCTTATGGGCTTTAACGTGGCTTAAATAGGTTTTCCAGAGAAGATTTTTGAGAAGTGATTTAATTTCAATAACCTGGGCATTTGTTGAGCTAAACGAACAGATAGCCTGCAGGCATGAAAGACTATCGCTAAAAATTGGAATTAAAACTTTTTGGTTTTGTTGAGAAATCCACTCTAAAGCTTTAAAGATGGCAAAGAGTTCGGCTTGGAAAATAGAATTATTGTTATCCAGCATGCAGGACCATCGATGAGTCACTTCACTCCCTTTAGTAGCGCAGAAAGCTGCACCTACTCCGGTAACAGTGCGTGAGCCATCGGTGAAGACTATAACATTTTGAGTGGGAGAGTAAGAATTTATAGTTAGATTTACTTGGAGGTGGGAAGTCTCATCTGCCGGATGAAACTGCCAGCCAAGAGTCTTTCGCTGAATTACCATTTGTGGAAAATACTGCTGTGAGATAGCTTCATTCTCCAAATGGATGATGTTACTTTTAGTGAACTCATATTTAATGGTAATGGAAATGGGAGAAATACCTGTCAAGATATTGAGAGCATCACTGGAAATGGTTCTATATCCCCTAGAAATTTGCAAAAGAAACATCCTTTGTATAGAAACTAATTTATTAAGCGCTGTTTTTGTAAGATTCCCACCCCAAATAGATGCCCCATAGGTGATAATTTTTTCAACAATAGTAGAGTACCAAATTTTTAGCATATGGCTTTTAATACCCCAAAATTTAGTGGTTAATTTTTTTGAGTTATGGTAAAATTTTACTAGTTTGAGTTTAAGGTAATTAATATGAGAGAACCAGTTCAAGTGCTCATCTATTGACAATCCTAACACTTTAAGGTTAGAGACGTGATGGACGCTAGTGTTATTTATTCTGATGGTGGGTTTCCTTTTAAGTTTATAAGGTTTTGCAAATGTTAGGGCTTGGGATTTATTAGTGGAAAGTTGCAGATGCAGTGATTCCAGCAGCTGACAGAAAATTGAAAGAGCAAAAGCAGCCTCCAACTCCAAGTCCAGACGCCGAAAACCAGAGAAAATAAAGCTGAAGTCATCCGCGAACGCAAAAAGCAAATATCCAAGTTTTTCGAATTCTGAGAGTATTATATTAGCTATGAGGAGCCAAAGAATTGGACCTAAACAGAACCTTGAGGACAACTCTGTAGAATTCAAACATTTTCCTCCTGCAGGATATTTGTGATGGAAGACTTTTTACAGTTCTGGAGGGTGGAATTATACTTCCTGCCATTAAAATGCATAAAATCTCAAACCTTGATGAAAATGTTGAAAAAGACATAGACAACCTGTCTGGAAGAAAAACATCCCTGACAACAAAAGCTGTTAAAGATATAGGAAATAAAAAGCAGACAGTAAGTTGTGAAGAAATTGACCTGCAACAAGGCTGCAGCCACATATCCTTCCCAAAAGCAAAAAAATCATTAGAAATGTTATTTCCCTTGCTAAATTCAGTTAAACCAAAGTACAGAGGGAGCAAAAAAACAGCTGTGTTAACATCATCGCCATATAAACTAAACCTTGAAAGCACAAAAGCAATTGGAACATCCAGTTTTAAAAAATAGGCGTAATTCAATTAGCAAGAAAATGATGGAAGAGAATAACTACAAACATAATGTAAAGAAAACTTCTGTTGAAAAAAAAATCTGATAATTCTGAATCTAAAAAGAAAAATCTAGACAGTGATGATTGGTTTTGCCTAATTTGTAATAAAAATAAAACAGCCGAAATTAGTCAGTGTTCAGATTGCCATATACGGCTCCATGTTGTGTGCGCTGGAAAACAAAAGACAAAAACAATAAACAAAATTCATGTATAAGCTTTGCATCACTCCTTACATTATATTCAAGTAACGGACAATTAGTTCCATAATTTCTATTCTTAATTACTGATAACTTTAATTTATATTTTGAATACATTTTGATTTATAACAATTATTTTTATTTTTAGATATTTGATTTCATTATATTTCATTCGCTGTTATTTTGTTTGATTGTTTCATTAACCGCAAACTTTGCTTTTAATAAAATTAGTTATATTCCCTAGTCATTAAAACAACCTCATATTATTTGGTCCAATTCAGGAGACTGGGGGTCCAACTTAGGCGACCAGTTTCTGAATTTGGACCACTTTTGACAAATTTTTCAAATTAAAATAAAATTTAAGATTTTCAAAAAGAAATTGATCTAATTATTTATTTAGTTAGTAGATGAATAGGTTGACCCTGTGTAATGATCTTTTGCAGATATTCCAAAAATTAAGTGAGTTATACCTGAAAATAAGTGAAGCTGTCCAAATTCGGCTACTCTCCCCTATATTTATTTTTTAACATAGTTACCGTTAAGGCTAGAAATTTCTCTCAACGTGTAACAAGTTTTTTTTTTATTCCGTCACTGAAAATTTCTTCCGACTTTTCTTGAATCTAGGACTTCACAGCTGCCTTCACCTCATCGTCTGAGATATAATGATTACCCTTGCGGTCTGAGGTCTCTCTTGAGTAGAGGGAAAAAATAAAAATCGCAAGGCGCAGGAGTGTGTGGAATCGGTTCAAACTTCTGGTTTCGCAGAGCCTCTGCAGTTGCGGATTTTACGGTATCCCAAATGTTCAATAATGAAGACTTCCTTGGATATTCCAATGTATTTTGCGATACACTTTTGAGTGATTCGCCGGTCATTTTTAATCAAATTGTCGACGAGTTTACGATGTTTATCTTCTGGGCAATGATCGGACGTCCGCTGCGTTTTTTATCAACGATTATGGCTTTTCTCGGCTCGCAATCACAAATTTTTACTGCCGATCGATTTAGAGTAGACTTATAACAGCATCGTCATCTTTAAACGACGATGAATCTCAGCATATCACTTCTTCACTGGTTAAAAATTCGATAACAGCACGCTCTTTAACTTGCGTTGACATAACACTAGAACACATATCCGTACTTCCGTTTCTCAAAACACACTGGATGAATTCAGCAACTTCAAGCGTACAGAGAGACATCCGTAGAGAGAGGGAATGTTACTTCCACATGCCACCAGGCGCACTTCTGGAGGTTATTTCGTCCGCGCTGCACAAGTATGTGTGCATCACTTATCAGTCTACCCTCATGTTTCGAACCTTGTTTCTCTAACAACGCATTATATGAGCATATGGCAGAAGAATAAGATTGCTGAACGTTGGGATATTCCCTATTTGGGAACGAAATAATTTTATAATATTTAATTGTTTTAATAATAACTTTACACTTACATAAAAATAGATAATGGATTTTTGTAAAAATATCAGACTGTACTGATGTAAAGAAAGGAAAAAGAAAAGATAGGCTGGATCAAAAATGATAACGAAGAATTGAAAGACAACCACCCCCTCCTTCCCCTGGAGATATCTTACAATATCAAGTAGTAGACACCCACCTGACCCCTAAAGTGATAGTGTTATATAGGCACAAGCCCTTTGTCTTTTATGTCAGATTTACCTATAATAGTCAACCGATGGCATGCGATTAAAATATTCTTGAAGAAAGAATTTTTTTAATTATCTAACGTAAACATAGATAAAATAAATGACTTATTTAATGGATGAGTACGACTTAGTTACAAAAAAAAAAAAAAAAAAAAAAAAAAAAAAAAAAATCATAGCAAAAAAAAAAAAAAAAAAAAAAAGACATTCCAATTTCACTGTATACTATCTCTACCCCTTACCCCGCACACACGTGCGCAAACACAAAAAAGAAAAAGTAATTACTATAAAAACAAAACCTCCAATAAAAAAAATGAAAACAAGGGTAGCAAGAGAAATCTTAAAGGATTTCTAAGGATTTTACACACATGAATGGTCAAAGACAATAGACCCCCCTCAGGAAATAAAGTTTTATAATTTGGAATGAATTCTATAACCCTTCTACAAAGAGTATTGGAAAACTCCGGTACAACATTTCAGCGAATCGATCAACTGAATCTCAAAATTTAGAATTCGCCTTTCATCTGTTCTCTTAGATTTCATTTCGTTTTATGGCTTCTGATTGAAATGAGGTTTTTATTTTCTTAGAATTAAGCGAAAAATAAAGAATATAGATAGATTTCTTGTTAGATATAAAGAAAACATTATAATAGACAGATACATAGACATATAGATAGATAGTGTTTATATATATATATAGTACCGGGCTCTGCCCCCTGCGAGCTACGCCTGCAAACCCCCGTTCAGGCTTTACAGCCTCTAAAAAATATAGTAATGTGCTCTGTTATTACCAGGTTACGTAAAATTGAATGGTATTATCGCTTTAATGGCGGCTATCTTCTATAATCGGTTTGCCATGCTTTTCCGTTTTTTTTTAGGCATACTTCGATTATCATAGCCTCATCCATCGCTGTCGTAACAACTGATGACTGTTTTCGGGATTGATAAGTAAGATCAATTACACAATTGAAAATCAGTTTGTATAAAATGGTTAGGTTAAAAAAGTCGTTATCTTTCTGACTTTTATAACGACGCTATGGACAATAACCTCCCTTTAGTTTCCAGGTTTAAAACTCCGGCTGCTTCGGAATTGCTGTTTAAAAAGCATTATATTTTGAAGTTTTAAAGGTTATATTTTATGTTTTGATCGAGTTTTAGATATTTTCAAGAACAGATATAGTTTATTTATGAACTCTTTTCTTCATTTTAATACACCATCATGCATATTTCACAATGTATATTATTTATATTAATTAATAAGAATATCCGAATTTTCTAAAATGTATTTATCGAATAGTAATTCGTACAAAATTAAACGAAAATATTTTGCGCATATATTTACCTGTATTTAAGCTGCATCAAGTGATGTTATGTATAAACAAATTTGCTAGTCGTACTATTTTATACCATGTGACGTCACATTAAAACTCTTCGGGTGGATATCATTTTAAATCTATCGTTTTAATATATGACGTAATTTTCACTATTAAATGCATTTTTTAGGTAATAATTTATTTATTTTAAACTTGTTCTCTTTTAAGATTCGTGGGTACATATATTATTTAATTTAAAAGTGTTTCGAAATATTATATTTTGAGCTTTTTAAACATGACCTAATATTCACCATTAAAAATTTTTCACACGTAATAATTTAATTATTTTAGGCTCTTTAAATATGAGGGTATTTAATATTTGGGAATTTTACATATGACATAATTATCACCTTTAAATGCGTTTCGCGTGTAATAATTTTATTATTTTAAAGTTTTCGTACTTTTTTAATATTTACGTGTAAATGTTTTGACATAATTTTCCTTGTTTTCTGTTTTTAATACGCGATCATTTAATTCTTTTTTTTTTTCTTTCTGTTTTTCATTTTTCAATTTCAATTAGAAAACAAATCTAATTTTTATTTTTACAAACTTTCCTGAAAAACATAATTTAATCACTATATTGCTTCACTGTCGATTCAAATAAAAGATAATTTCAATTTTGAAAATTACGAAAAAGAAAGCATCTAATAATCCCTATATTTTTCCCCTGTTCTCTTTTTTTCCCACAAAAATGGAGTAATTTAGTTGCCATCTTTAGAGAAATGTTATTAAAATTAGAAAAAAAATTATCTCGAAAACTAATTCAAAATTTAAAAGTCAAAACTAGTTTAGAGACCTGTGAATCAATACCGATAACTGGCGTTAATTTCACCGTCTAAACTTCCATGTTTTGGGAGAAATAGCCGTGAAACATAATCAGTCGTTTAATCCATCGTTTCATAAAATCGTTTCAGTAGAATTTTATATATATAGGGTAATCTATACCTTTAGTGAGCGAATGCTTAGATGTTCTCTGAAAGCTGCTGAATGATAAGGGATTTTCCACAAATAGTAATTTTTTATTATCTGGCTTTCAGCAAAGGAGTTTGTACTTAATGAATGTCAACGAGTAGATTTAGAAGAAATGCTTCGATTTTGATACTTCTTTTTTTCTTGGGATAGGCTCGTTCTGGTGATTTTTCAAGAACTAAAGAATCCATAACAAATGAAAAATAAAAAAGTAAAAATTAAAAACGACAATTTATTGAAAGCCCCTCATCATTTAGCTGTTATTAGAGAACAACTGAAAATCAGCTCAGTCTATTGCCGATATATTTCTGAATTTTCACGATATTTGACTGGCTTTTTTATCATTTGCTTCATGGAGTTGACTATCAAATCATGAAAAAAAAAAAATTATAGTGCGCGCAAGCGCAGATAAAAAATATTTCACTCAACTGCTCATATTTCATCAAATATTTAATGTATTTACATTCCAACTACACCATAGTATTTATACTACATTTTGTCAAATTTTCTGAAACTGATGTTAAATTTGGTGAAAAAAAAAAAAAAAAAAAACCTGCATGATATAAACAAAAAACATGCAATTTTTTTTTTAACTTTTTAAGAAAATCGATATAGCTCCTTGAATATACGTTCTATTCTTCCACAAATTAATACATATACTGTACGATATCCATATATTCGTAAGCTATAGCGATAGATCATTTCGTGCATTTTACTTTACAGGGTGATACCAAACATTATTATTGTTCCTTGATTTTTTGTTGGCCCCCTAAGTGTCCTTCTGATCAAACCGCCGATGATAAATATGAAGTAGAATATATTTTTCATAATCCTGAAGTTTCAGAAAAATCCGACATATATATATCTTTAAATATTCGACAAAATGTCTAAAATTGAAAGTGTCCGATCATTAATGGTCATATAGTGTATATAGTATGTGCACGAGTGTGTTTTCGAACGCTAAAAAACAATTTAAAAGTTTAATACATTTCTATGTCTATTTTACAGAAGATTATTTTAATTACTTTCTACTAATCAGTGTTCAGGGCTTAATTTGCGCAGGAACCCAGCTCCGGTACTTCTCTGTCTTTAGTAAATATTTAAATATTGGTCGGAATTCACCGGAGCTCATAGATACAGGGCTCTGGAACCCAGTGCAATAGCGATTCCGAAAAAACGAAGCATAAATTATCCTTTCCTTTCCCACCCATTTCCAAGTTTCTGCATTTTTTTTCAATCAAAACACTTATATGTGACGTAGTGTTTCGCACACGTAGGAGATGAAGTTGAAACGGAGAGAAAGAATTTCTGGAAATTTTTCTTATAAATGTTTTTGCTACTTGTTTATCCATTTTATGTCTATATATATGCATAGCTGTGAACAATTCCATTTTTGTGTTAACTTTACTTTCGAATCATACTCCTTACCCTATTTAATTGCAGAATTCTGCTATTAATTAACATTAAAATTAGACAAAAATTTCTATCTGGAAGGAGTGTTAAACTAAAAAGTGAAATAGTTGATGTTAAGTATATGCAGGTAGATATATTAAGCATTTTTATTTTGCTAAAGAAATAAAAAGATACTTTAAATTTTGCAAATAATATATGAAATATAAATATGCTGATTGGAGTGACTTCGGGGAAAGGGGAGGGGACATGCTACAGTTTTAACAAAATATTAGGGCTCTGGTACTTTTTCTGTTAGAAATTAAGCCCCGAGTGTACTAATAAGCTGAAATCTTTTAGGTGCGTTCGTAATTATATAAATACGTAAGTAGCATCTATACTCGTCGTCTGGTGCATCCTTCTGTCCGCATATAACAGCGCTGAAACTATCTAACCGAATGGTTTAAATTTTAAAATATAAAATTTAAAGGCAAATATTTAAATATCGTTACAGAATTTTGTTAAGTCATTTAATTTTTAAAAAAATATCAAATCAAAACTTAAAAAGTTATTAATAAAAGTTTTCTTTGTTATATTAAATCATATCATACGTAATTACGTCAACGATATCCCATGATAGGTAATGATTGTATGTTGCCATGGTGATTATTTTATTAAATCCTATCATACATAATTAATTCAATGATATCCCATGATAGGCAATGTTTCTAGGTTGCCATGGTGAGTACGTCCTATTTAATATGGAGTCCTATTATTTTCGTATTACTGAATTTAATATATATAATCGTAATAAATTTTGTATTCATGCATTTTTGCATAAGAGTGCAACAGCTATTGCACCATGATCTGAATATTAATAAAAGTAGTTATAGTACGAAAGCACGTCATTTGCCACGTTTGACATACAATTACCGAATTGCTTTTCTGAGAATGTTAAAGCAAGCAACACAAAGCCGTTAAATATTTAACGGGAAGGTGGACGTTAAAAATTATTATTATTTTTTTTTTCATAGAGATACAAAATTCCGTGTAAATATACATTTGACCATAAGTATATAAACTACCTTAAAAGAATTTTCTAATCTTATTATAATTTTAAGATTTTTCTTTTAATTGAATTTTTAAAACGAAATTTTAAAATGCTCCATTCATCATAGTTTTTTAGATATATCCTCGATTTGGTATTTTAATCGCTTAAAACTAACTCTATTACAAACAAATCAGCTCATCGATTTTTTAATCCCTTGAATATTAAATTTTTTAGAGATTTTTTTTTCTGAATTCGATATACATTTTCATTTAAATTTAGCCTTTTAATAAGCTAAAAATCAAATTTAATTACCTTAATAAAGTAGAATTTTAAAATGCATGTTAAATTTTTTCGTAAGCAATATCAGGATTCGAGCTTATTAATTTCATAAATTTTGATCAAATATTATGACGCATGGAGAATTTTAAATATCGAAAAATGTTGAAAAATCAGTTTTGAGAAAAATGGATTTAAAATAGGGTAGTCCGACCAGTAAGTGAACAGCCCCCATTGAAGGAACATTTTTTATATATTTTCATAGAATAAGGTTTGAAAACCTCCCCACTAGATGGTGATACAACATTGCCTTAATTCTATTCAATAGGAAGCTATTGCATTCCTGTTTGGCTACTGGTCACATTATTTTACTTTGAGAAGATGTATTTTTCATGTCTGAGAAACACATTGTTTCTATGCAGAAATAATAAGGTAAGTGCAATGTCATTTCATATGTTTGATAAGAATTTACTATTTTTATTTGCGTTATGCACTAATTTTATTGTACATACATTAAATATATATATTGTAGACATATTTCTAAGTGTTTTAACCATTGTAGAATATGTACAATTTGAAAATAGGGATGTTTAATAACTGGTTAGGCAAATGGTAAAAATCCAATGAATGAACAGTTGTTCATTCACTGGAAGGAATACATTAGGCTACATTTTTTAGTGAATAAACAGTTTTGGGCTTTATGTTTTTGTGACTTCTTTTATACCTATAGTTTGAATTAAGTGATTTTTCAACATTGGTAACAAATGAAAAGTTAACAGATATAAAAACGTAACAAAAGAACATATACACACACATTTTTAAAGGTAATAATTATTGATGACATTCAAATCTTACTTTTTTTATGTTTTTAGATGATTGATAGAAATATTCTTACTGATGACCAAGAAGATTCCTCAAAAAGAAATATAGGAGTTTCAAGCACTCTACAGAGGACCTTGAAAATGCTGTACAAGCTATGAGGGTCAGGTCAGCTCAGTTTAAAAAAAGCATCTCTGTATTTTAATATTCCAAAAACAACGTTGTCTGTGAAACTGCGAGGGAAAACAAAAGTAAGCGTATGGGACATTCTTTGTGTTGTCCTTTGAAGAAGAAAAACTCCTTGAACATTGGATAGTTGGAAAGGGAAAATTGGACTTACAATGCATAAGGATGCAGTAAAAGGTGATGTTTACAATGTCATGAAGCAAACAGGAAGGAAAAATCCATTTATAGATAAACATCCAGGAGAGAAATAGATGACCCTTTTTTAAAAATAGCATCCAAAGTTGGAAATATGAAGTAAGCACCATGACAATATGTCGACCACAGGCCCACATGTGGTGGAATTGGGAATGGCCTACAGTAAAGTTTAAGATCGGGTATTTTGACACGTTAAGTGCCACGTCAGCCACCGGTGGCTGACAGTGAACTTTCCGTTTAAAACGCGTCATTCACCGATGGCTGACGTCTAAAATATGATACAAAACTGAAAAAATATACATTGTTTTAAATAATTACTGAACAAATATTTAAAGTTTACCTACCTTTTATTTATTACAGGCTTATACTTTCTTAAAAATTACTTTAAACATTGTAAATTTTCAGCGCTTCAATGTCAGTCATCGTGGCACTCAACGTGTTAAGGATAATATGAAAAGGCACAATAAAAACACCTGAACCTATTTCTACAACATCCACCTGCTCATCTGGAGTTATTACGGAAATAGAGAAGTAAAGGGTCAATGATTTCAGGAAATAGAATTAGTTTTTTTTCTTTCTTTTTTATCGGTAATTTAAAAACTTAAAAGTGACAATTTTTCAAGCTAATTAATTATCGTTCTGGGATTTTTAAAAAACCGTACTTCAGTAAAAAGACTTAATAAGTTATTTTTACAAGTTATAAAATAAATAAAGAACTATAAAATTTAAATATTTTTAAATTGCTGCCTGTTCATTCATTGGAAAATTTTGCGTTCATTCACTGGTAACAACTGTTCATTTACTTGGTTTTTGTATCGATTTCTATGAAGACACCTCTAGCATCCCAAGCAAGTAAAATATAAAGTTCCTTTTGTTATTTTTTAATAACTTGTAAACCAACAAATGTATTTGCACTGTCAAACACCAATAGGTACTGTTTATTAAATTATAATGAATCATTTTCTTTTCAAATGTGCTTAAGTGTTCATTTACTGGTCGGACTACCCTATATTAAAGAGCCGAAAAACTGTTCGTGTACAAAACTCAAACGCTTCTAACTTTGTGAAAAAAAAATCGTAACTGAATGCGGTTTTTCGTAAATGCCTCAGAACAAACTGGAGAATAATAACATGTACAAAAATAATTTGCGATTTTTGGGTCGATTTCCGCTCCGATAAAGCTCCATGGTCCCCTTAATATAGGACGTTCATTTTAGCCTTTAAATCTGAAAGTTAAAAAATATATAATTCCGCTCTATCACTTTGATTTATTATTATTGTAATTATTTTTCTTTTTGAATCAATTCTTGAAATACAGCCTAACATTTTTCAAAGCGTTGTTATGTTTAACTCGTTGTTATGTTTAACGAATTCTTATTTATTACAGAAAATATATCATAAACTAAACCATGCTTGAGCAATCAATTTTGAAAGAATTATTTATTCTGCAAAAATATTTAAGTAATTTAAAAACAAATTAGTAGATAAGTAATATACAAACAAAAAATACATAAAATGTAAGACTGAACTAATATAACAACAATTTAATGCTCATAAAGTTCATTTTAAGATTAATATATATTATGAGGCTACTTATTTCAAAAATTATATTTACTGCTGTCAGAGAAAGACATAAAACGCACATATCACATAAAATATACTGTAGCTCCGTTCCATTAAATAGAAATTCGCTTGCCATAGCAAATTTCATAACAAGGTTTATTACGTTTAATGAGAGAATGTACTACAGTATATGCATTATGGAAAAGGATTTAAAGAGTTGCTGAGTAAATTAATTAACGCAAGATTGACTTAGGGACACTGCATTAATTAAAATTATGTTGTTTATCGTTCTGATAGGACAGTTGCGAGAAACCAAAATTGTAAAGGAAGCAAAATAAATAAAATAAGTAAAACGGTAAAAAAAAAATAATAATAATACTATTAGTATGAAATTGTGCGGTCAAGGTAAAATCAGAGTGACGTCACAGGCTACCGCGGTGCATTACACGTATCTTTATTTACAGACAGCTGGAGTCACGTGAAGCTCGAATGCACCAATGAAGGAGTGCGAAAAGAGCATCACTTCAATCTAGCCGTGTATAAAAAAAGACACGGGGGATGCACCGCGATAGCCTGTCTTTTTTGTTAGCCTCGGTGACTTTGTCAATGTCGTATTGAAGTCACAGTGTCATGACTGTGAAGTGGTTGGGACCCTTTTAGAGTTATTCTGCTACGTTACACTGTAGCCACTTTCTGAAGTCACGGTGTATCTAATTTGTAAAAATGGTGACAATCGTGATCCTTCTGTACCGGACGACCATATTTTATTAGAACTTGAATGGAGTAAATCGAGAGGTGTTTTTTTTGCTGCAAGTTGAATTCGGATTGGTATCAGTCATCGAGTCGGGTAATCTGATTTTGCAATTATTTTTTGCTACAAATCGGATTTGAATTTCTAAAAAGAAGTAACAAGACAATAAAAAATAAGTTCCGTATTTCACTTAAAACTTTTCATTTTCTGATGTTTTTGTCGGCTTTGTTTTGGTCAAGGCGACGTTTTGACGGCTATTCTTTCTATAACGATAATTTCCTCGGTGATATTTTGAAGTAGTATCAACAAGCATGCATATAGACATGAAACACTTTTCGGGTTTTCACGGTAATTCCTCATATTTCAACTAGAAGAGTTTATGACGTATGCAGGTACTTCGTGGTGCTTAACGGATTAAGTAGATAAAAACAACGTCGATTTAATATTGACATAAAACTTCCTAAAATTACTAAAGAGGTAGCCCAGACAACCTAGTGAAACCTAGGAAAAGTCAATTTGACAGTATCCAAAAAATGAAGCTGTAATTTCTTGAAAGGGTCAGTTTCATCTAAAAGGATATTACTGTTCCATAAATTTTGTTACCAACAGAATTCGCTAAACTCTTGGGTCTTGACAGGTGTGGATCAAACATAATAAGCCTCAATTTTATCTGCATACATTCCTACCTTTATATCCATACCCGTTTATAATTATTACATGTAATAAAGCATAATCCATTCTTATAACAGGAAGTAAGTCATGAGCAATCTATGTCTTAAGATATTTTAAACACAAAAGGATTATTCCAGTTCTAACAGCGCTTTTAAGAAAAAGTAAAATGTTTTTTTAAACTTCCAAAAAATTATAATTTTCAAGGTTAGAAGGAGAAGGAAGCGTTTGGAGACATATAAAGAAAACGGAAAAGGGAGTGCTCCCATCCGGTATCGCAACCCTTTACCAAACCACTAGAACTTCTGAGAGCTCTGCCTTAAAATTTTCGACATCGCTGTATCTCAATACATATTCTAAACCAGCCATACTCGATCTTTTCTCTTACGGGCAGCAAATATATATTTGTGAATTTATGCGGATAGTAACACACTTTTATAATAACGCAAAAAAAGTGTAATTAAAATGTTTAGATAGCAAAAGTGGTATAGAAAAGCACTATAACAAAGTTAAAAATATCAGTAGGGTTGAACGTTTGTAGTAGAAGAAATGTTTCGAACATATTTTCGACACCACTATTCCCAAAAAAATACACTTCGTGGTATATTTCGATAACAAATGTTGTAGAAATAGGCGGCTGAAATTATTATTTGGCAATAGTGGTATAAAATATCTTTGGTGGCAACTTTATTCGTGACAAAGTTCAACACTAAAACGTTATTAACTGGATAATATGTATAAAATGTAATAATAATAGCAATCCGGTATTTTCTAATTCTGAAGGGGGAAAAAATCAGGATCTTGCATTAAATAAATCAGCCATTTCCTCAAGAATGACGTGAATTTCAAAACTCACCTTATCCAAAATTTAAAAAATCGATTTTTCTCTATCAATCTATTCTATTGGTGAACTTGCATTCAAAAAACACTACAATCTGCCAAAACACTAGTTTTATCGTGTATTTCTGGAATTGTAAAATCTTGGTTTGCAATGAAAACTAATGGACGCAGTCAGAGGTTTTTCGCGGTTTTCTAAATTTCATTTTCTGTATTAAGCGAGTTTTTAAACTCGCGTCCTTATACCTATATACATATTTAAATGTAGAAATATATAGTTCAAATTTAATTAATTTTGAATAATGTTTAATTAGTGTTAACTCTTTTGCAACGAGCGAACCGTTTATCTTGACTTATGACATGCTCAGAATTTTCCATTATTCCTAACAGTGATTTTTAATCTAAAAATGTTCCATATTTATTCAATGCATTTCTGGGATTGAATTAAGCAAAAGTTTATGTTATAAGATATGCTAAAAGATTGAAAATTATGTGAAAAAAATTTGATCGTCAAGGGGTTAAGAAATCCACAATATCTTTTATGCACATATCAATTGATTTTATAAATTTGTATTAATTATTATGTGTTCCGGGCTGCACGTAAAAGGTTCTCAGGTCACATGTCGCCCGCAGGTCGCAGGTTGAGTATGGCTGATCTAAACGATTGCGAGAACTTTTTCATACGTATTCCTTCTGTCTCGTTTTTTTTCTTGAAAAATATAATTCTATACACGGAATGGCTGATTAGTAAAATGATGAGTTTCGTGTATTTTAAAAAGATAATTCATTTTATTTGATTAACAAGCACTATGCTTACGCTGGATGTACAGTCGTGGGAAAAAAAGTAAACACCCCCCACTAACTCTGCAACTAATTATAATAGAAGAAAGTTATTGGTACCAAACGATTGGAAATAATGTATACTTTTAAATGACGTATATAAAATTTGCTTAGGGAGCCATCTACAAATAAAAGCCAGTCCAGACTTTGTTTTTTGTAACGGTAACACCCAATTTTGACAATATAGTTTAGATCTTCGGTTCAAACTGTGCCTAGATACAAAATTTTAATTCATCTGAAGGATATATTTTTTTTAATTATAAACATTAAAAATTTTGAGTTTCTAATGTAAAATTATATTTTCATATTTTTATTAATATTTCCTGACATTATAATCCTAAAGTGATAATTTTTGTGTGGCTGCAATACTAAAAAATTCAAACATAAATACACTGAATTCGTAATTTTAAAATGTATCTAATATGAATTGTGAAATTAATATTCGAAAGAAATGTGAATTGCAACTTACTTTTTTTTTATAGATTTATGTTTATTAAGTCCTGCTTTATGCGAATTCAAAATTTCAAATTTGTCTGCCAGTTAGTATCAAATTATGATTAAAAACGTCAAAATGAAGGTTAAAGGGGCTGCCTACGATATGCATAAAGGCATAATTTGAAAAAATATATATATATTGCACATTTTATTGAAATATTTGGGCTTGCAATAGTAGAAACAGATTGAGTGAAATGGTCATATTGGCATGAAATAATAAACAAATCGAATGGACTTAGTCATTCTGTAGCATTTCAAAAAAAAAAATCAACAATAGAATGCCGAACTGCTATTTGGATACAGCCCCTAAAATAGGCTCATTTTAAAATAATTTATTTCTCTGAAACTAATCGCACGAATTTCCTGAAAATTTCTAACTAGGCTAATTGAAGTCAATCAATCAAATTTGGGTACTGCTATAGAAAATAAAACAAAGTTTGGGTTTGTTTTGGTATGTAGATACCCCCTAAGCAAATTTTGTGTTCATCATTTAAAAGTAGACTTTATTCCCAATCGTTTGGTAACAGTAACTTTCTTCTACAATAGTTTGTTCCAGAGTTAGTTGAGAGTGTCTACTTGTTTTTTTCTACGACTGTACATTCATCAAAAGGAAGAAAAAACTACATACTAAGCTATCGTATAGAAATTTAGCTGTTCAGTTGTGCCAATCAATTCGTAATAACATCTACTAATTAATTATATACTTCAATTTTCCTTAATGGGTCGTCTAAATATAGAACTGTAACGCAATTTGAAATTTTCAATATGGACACCTAATTTAGCGATATTTGAATTCTTTGGAAAATTTTACCTTCAGATATCGACGTTTAGTCATTCGGTCAAAGGGTTTAGGAATTATAAATGCTTAAATTTCGGGGCTCCTAACGTTAAACTTATTTTTACTTTCTAATATTACTTTCTTTATAAGAAAAGATTTGTAATTATTTTAAGCATAAATCAAACAGTACTCGGTTGAGTGAGTTACCGTATTGGATTCGTATTATTGAAGCTTCTAGAAATTGGTTTCTATTTTTTTTTAAATCATACACTATAATTAATATTTTTTCGAAAACAAATTACAACGTATATACATTCTCAAAAACTATAAATTGCCATCTACGACTTTTTTAACAGGTCAATATCTAAAAGCTGGCAATGAGAAACTCCAAGAATACAGCTCATTCTACAGAGTAGAATTTGAGCTGTGATTAAAACTACACGCACTGCCATCTATTTTCCAAATATTAAGAAATCCCTGTTGACTCGGTCTACAGGCACAGGTAGATTTCGAAGTTAAGTATTAATTTCACCAACAAAAACTAAATCAAGATTAGAGATAAACCCAGTTTAACAATTTTATCAGGCCATATTTGACGAATTTTTAATTTCATTTTTCTGTAAGAGTTGGTTTTATCAGAATCATGTTAAAGTGATTTCTTTTCTTCTTTCTTTTTTTAAAAGGTTGTAGTATTAAGAAGATTTAAAATAAATTTAAGCGAATCTTGAGAATTGACAAAGTTATGAATTTTTTTCGTTAACACCCCCCCCCCCTTTTTTTCCGTTTTTATTTATTTATTTATTTTTGCCGTAAGAGTTGGTAAAATCAAAACTTGTCAATATAAAATTTGTAGATAATATTAAGAAGATTTATAATAAATTTAAATAGATTTGATATGTTATGAATTAACCAAGTTATGATTTTTTTTCTTTTTAAAACCCCATTTTGTTTTCTTTTTTGCTGCTTGAGCCCATTCTTAATGATATCAAAAAACTGTCATATATCAATTTTTGGCCTTTTTACTAGAAGTAATAATAACTTTAAACTGATTCGATATATATCATAATTAAGAAATTATGAAGTTTTATCTGTTTTCACAAAAATCATCCCCATTTCCACCCACTTCGTCCGATTTTGCCCATTAACGAACTAGACCGAGATTTTCTGCCCCTTGATTTTATGTATCAGTTTGGAAGATAGTTGTGCAGAATTATGGAAATTATCGTTTCCATAAAAAGTGATATATATATATATATATATATATATATATATATATATATATAGTGAGAGATAGATAGATTGATTGATAAAGTTTTGAACTGGGTGTGGTTTTGGGTTCTAGGGATCATGATCGGCATAGATCTGCAAAACGTTTTCAGAAATTCCCACATAGGGTACGGTGTAATAGGCAGTATTTCTTACGAAATCTACGTAAAATGACACCAACATTAGAAGTTCCACATTTTGAAACTTCATCATTCCTAAACTATTTGACTGAATGACTTCTCGTTTGATATCCGAAGGTAAAATATATCGAAGAATCCAAATACGTTTTTTAAATAGCATTTAATTATAGCATTAAATAGTAGACACTATTACCTATTAATATGTACCATTCACAATTTAAAACGATGACTTACAAAATAGTTACTACATGGAGGGTTCTCTTTTCCTTTTTATTTTTGAAAACTGCACTTTCAAGATACTGTGCTTCAAGATATGTATCACTGTCTTTTTAAATATCACTAGTATTTAAAATCACTAGTATTTTGAATTTTTGAAATGTTGCAATGTAAATAAAGTTAAGTGTGGACAGCAGTATACATTTTGTAACTTGGTGACTTTCAGATCATGACCTTATGAAACCTGCGAGATGTACAGTAATATTTGCAAGTGTGCAGACATACGCTTACATACACACGCATGTATTTGCCAAATTGTGCACAAGCTTTTTGATACTTGGAATATATAACTAAATTTGGCTTCAGAAACTTGGTCAACTTAAGGGGTCTCCGGACTCTTAAAGCTTTAAAATTTTCGAAATTTTAATTTTTTTGGATGTTAAACTCCTATCTTTTCTGAACACTTTTATATAATTGTTTCCTAAATTCCTATTAGAACTGAAGTTATGGCTTTTACATTTATACACGTTCAATAGCTGAAGCGTCGTCTCGGAAACTACGTTTTTGGGCATAACGTGCACGATATCTCAAAAACTTATGAATATTTTTTCATGAAATTTTCAAAACATATGTTTCATGTTAGTCTGTATAAACTGAACCTAAAATTTCCGTTTTTTTGTTCAAAACAATATTTTGTTAAGTGATTATACTGTTGAAATTTTCTTAATTTTGCATTAGCTAAATGCAACTTTGTATTAAAAATATAAAAAAGCTTTAAATACAAATTTATTTAGTTTCAGGGTAATTATTACAATCTGAAGTATAAGTAGGCACTAACATTTTCATTCTAGTTGCAACACTTATTTTGTAATCGTGCGCGTAAGCTGTTATGCCGATTTTTTGCTCATCAAATGTCTAACAGTTTGGAGCCCCCTGTAAATGCTAATTCTGCATCTTATAATTTTTTAAATACATGAAATGAAAGAACATACTTATATATTTTCTTCCAATTAAAATTGTGTCTTAAAATCAAATACATTTTAAGATATTAAATGTTGAAAATGGTCTTTTTTTTTCATTTTTTCCAATTTTAAGAGTCCTCTGAGACCCCTTAACAAGCTCAAGCCAACTTCGAGCTAGTTGTCCAAGAACACATATTGAAACCTGTTATTGCAATAAATCACATTTTCAAATCAACAACTTAATTCAAATCATGCGTTCTTGACAAGCTTTCATATGGTATTCAAAAACTACATAAATATTAAAAATTATCATTAAAATACTCTATATTCATTGATTTTCATAATTTTTTATTAAATGCTTAAATAATTTAAGTTAAAACATGAATACATTAAAATGATTCTCAGTTTTTATTACTAAAATAGGTGCTAAAAATACAATTAACAGGTTTTAAAACATTAAAAATCAATAATCAGATGGTAAAAACTTCCCGAGCGCTTTCGACCAAACCCTGGTCATCATCAATGGGGTGAAAATGAGAAGAAGACCTTCAGAATGAGGTGCCTGATATCTACCCCTTGTATATCTGCCCCCATACGTTATTTTGACGTCACAGTAGAAGGGGACACATATCCAGTGCTACACAATTTCACTTTATTCGAGAATTGTATATCCGACCCCTGTATATATGCCCCCATATCAGAAGGGGGCACATATCCAATACAGAGCATTTTATTTTTCTCAAGAGCTGTATATCCACCCCCTGTATATATGCCCCCATACGTCATTTTGACGTCACAGTTGAAGCGGTCACATATCCAGTCCTACACAATTTTCCTTTCGTCGAGGGTGTATATCCGACCCCTGTATATATGCCCCCATACGTCATTTTTACGTCATAGCAAAAGGGGACACATATCAAGGGGGCAGATATCCAATGCTAGGACTTTTACTTTTGGCGAGAGAGTTGGATATCCGACCCCTGTACATATGCCCCCATACGTCATCTTGACGTCACAGCAGAAGGGGACACATGTCAAGGGGGCAGATATCCAATGCTAGGACTTTTACTTTTGGCGAAAACGTTGGATATCCGACCCCTGTATATATGCCCCCATACGTCATTTTGATGTGTCACAGTAGAGGGGACACATATACATTGCTAAAACATTTTTACGCTCGTCGAGAGTTGGATATTCTGAATATATGTTCCTTTCTACGTATAGTTTTTATTGTGGCCGCGAACTATCATACGGCTTTATTTATCTAGAAATCTGTAGACGACATTTAGAATCTAACTCACGAATTGTATAGATATATATGACGACGTGAGTTTCAAAACTCACCTTATCTAAACTTTAGAAAATCGAGTTTCCTCTATGAATCTATTCTATAGGGGGTAAACCTGCATAAAAAAAAAAAAAAAAAAAAAAAAAAAAAAAAAAAAAAAAACCCACTATAATCTGAAGAAAAAAAAGTTTTATCGTGTATTTCTGGCAATGTAAAATCTTGGTTTACAGTGAAATAGAATGGGTTTTAATTTGGTTTTCCGGATAAAGCGAGGTTTTAAACTCACGTCCTCATATATGCATACAAAATTTATATTGAAAATTTATAACGTTAAAAAAATGTTTAATCATTTTGTTTCCGTTTTAAAATGTTATAGACAGATGATTAGAAATTATTTCCAAATGAAAAAGAAATATTATTGCTGGTTTTCCATCTGAGGTTCATTCCTGCTGATATACGAACAAAACAATGAAGAAAAATGATGCTGGTTGTATAGATTATGAAACACTTCCCAACTGCTTTTGCCCGCCTTTAGTTTATCGAAATAATCTGTACTTTCATGCAAATTTTAACATCAAATAAATTTCGTTGAATTTGTTCGAGTAAACATCATCAAAATGGAATTCAAATAAATTGCTGTAGTATACCCTAATGTATCCGAATTCTTTTTTGTGCCCCCTATAACAACTATAATTGTTAGATTTTTTTTTTTTTTTTTTTTTTTTTGGAGGAACCTGCTGCAGAATAAGACAGTTCTTTCATAAAAAAGAGGTACTTTCTGATACATTTCTGAATTTTTTTTTTTTTTTTTTTTTTTTTTTTTTTTTAAGAAACGCGTGGAATTGGCGAATTTGGCCGAAAATGTTTTGGAATTCTAATTTGGTTTTTAATGTATTTTTGAGGTATTTTAAAGTACGTTAAATAATTTTATATTACATATATGCTCATAAAAACAATTTTATTTGTATTTTACACTAATTTTAATTGTAAATTGCTTATATCTTAATTTTCTAAAGTTATTATGAAAAAATAAATTCGCTTTTTAAAATATCTACAGAAAGTAATTTATATTTTTTTTAATAATTTTAAATTTTCTTGTAATATTAAATATTAATTAAGATAATAAATTTTACGAAAAATAATTAACTTTACAATTTTCCAAAAGCTATTATATAATTTACCTATCTGTCCATCTGTCAAGCTTTCCTGCAATTTTACTTTCACAGAATCATAAGTATCGTTCAATTGCAATGATATTTATATATATTTAAAAAATTTACGACAATATGTTTTCTATTGAAAATAGTGCGAGTAGTATTTGTATATTTTTACTGAGACACACAAACGAATTCTCATACATTTCGACTTACGTATGGTAATTGTTTGAATCGCATGTTTTTTTTCCCTCCATTTTTAGGGTTCCGCACTTAAAAAGTAAAAACGGAACAATTATAAGATCACTCATGTGTCTGTCTGTCCGTCTGTCATAGCCATTTTACTCGTAAACTATGGAACGTGGAAAGTTCTAATTTGTGGGAAGTAATAAAGACTTTTGACCCACATATTTACAGAATGTTTATTCACAAATATATTTAGGGAAAATGTAGAGAGGCTAATTAAGTGACTTGAAAACAAAATCTTTTCTTTGTATATCGTGTGGGGTATCAGGTTAAAGCTTTCGTAACGCTGAATTCAAAAATACATTTATTTTAATTTTAGGCATCATATGTTTAAAGATATCGTCGAAAATGTAGTGTAAAAATACGTCCCCCTCCCTCTATTTCCGAATCTACTGAATCTAAAATTGTGAAAAAATTAGAGGTAGTAGATGTTAATTTATAACTTGCAGGAAAATTATAGGAATTACCCTAGGTCACATTGTTTTTTAAAAGAGTGCATTTTTCCGTTACACACATATTTCGATTTGCACGCATTCATCTAATGTGTTGAGGAGAGCTGGAGATACCTATCGTAGCAGAAGTATAAAAGCATTGTTGATAATGATTTTCGAAAAAAATCGTCAGTAATTAGCCAAGATATTAACCCTTAAGAGGGCTGGTCACTCAGATTCGGAATTCTCCTCCGTAATGTTAAGTCTATGGGCATTTGATGCATTCGTATATTTAAAATATCTTCTCGGGAAATTAATTTTTTTAACTTCTATTTTTTATGTACACTTCTTAAAAGATGTTTCGTTTTATCTTAGTTCTCAAAATATTTCTAAAGTATAAACTTAATTTTATATGAAGCGTTAAAATCTTACTCACAGTTCGCCCGCTTTTAATGCATAAAATATTAAATTCTGCATAGATTTTAGAAATATTGTGAAAACTAAGAAAAAAAGAGACATCCTTTAAGGAGAATACACAGAAAAAAGATGTTGAAAATATGAATTTCCCGAGAAGATATTTTAAATATACGAATGCATCAAAAGTCCATAGACTTAACATTACGGAGGAGAATTCCGAATCTGAGTGACCAGCCCTCTTAAAGACATGGACGGTTTATACAAACATAATGACAGGGACGGCGTACTCTATATACCATCAAAGCAATAAAAGTCAAATTGTTAAAAACCGACTAATTTAATTATAATTAATCACATAAATACTTTGGGATTCGTCACTAGTTTGGATTGAGTAGATCTCTCAATACGCATCCCGTGTCTTTAAAAGTTAATTAAAAACCTACATGGGAAAACGCGGCACCGATCAAGGCAGAGTTGCATCTTTGTGACCTCCTTTCGGAGCGTGCTTAGAACAATGTCAAGTTTAAACTTTGAACAAGGGTTTTGTTTTAGCTAAACCGTAAAAAGAAAAGATTATTACGACGCTGAATTTAGTTTTAGGAAATACCAAATGAAGTTTAAATATGCACTAGTTTTATTGTGAGTACCGAATTAAGTTCATCCTAAACAGGTTAGGATAAGATTAAAACTAGTCTGATGTATCAATCCCAAAACTTTCTTCTATCTCATACATGTTAATATTTCAAAATTCGCTATCACACTGCCAAAATTAAATGGCAATCTATGCATCTCATGAGGATTCTATAGATATGAAATTCCGTGCATTAGTTCTTGAGATATGACTATCGCTGAAATCGTCTAAATCCAGCAAAATGCTGCCTAGCAGCGCCACATATTGGGTTATTTATACCAAATCCTAATCAGCAACAATTTATGTCAACGTCTGACTGAATCTGAAGTTTGGAGAAAATCCGTGCATTAGTTTTTGAGATAGAGCTATAGCGAAAATCGTGAAAATTCCTGCATAGCAGTGCCACCTATTGGGTGATTAACACCAAAACCTAAGTAACAACAACTTGTGTCAACATACAACTAAATCTGAAGTTAGATGAAAATTCGTCCATTAGTTCTATAGATAAAGCTATTGAGGCAATCCTGAAAAAGGCAGCACAGAAGCGCCACCTGTTGGGCGATTTACACCAACACATAATCAGTTTCAAGTCATATCAAGGACTAACTGAATCTGAAGTTTGATGAAATTCCGTGCGTTAGTTTTTAAGATAGAGCTATTGGGAAAATCGTGTAAATCCTGCAAAATTCATCATAACAGCGCCACCTGTTAGGCGATTTACACCAAAACGTAATCAGCATCATTTCATATGAAGGACTAACAAAATCTGAAGTTTGATCAAAATCCGTGCATTAGTTCGTGAGATAGAGCTATTGCAAAAATCGTGAAAAATGCAGCATAGCAGCGCCACCTGTTGAGCGATTTACACCAAAAACTAATCAGGTTCAATTTGTATCAGGGACTAACAGAATATAATTTTTTATTAAATTCCGTGCATTAGTTCTTGAGATAGAGCGCCCACAAAATTTGTGTCACATACACACAGACAGACAGACAGACAGACTCACAGAGTCACAGACAGACATTTTGTAAAAACATGTTTTTTGGAATCTCTGACCCCTAAAACGTGTAAATCCGCCGAAAACCGGAATTCGAAAATTTTCATGAATCCAATACTTTCTTCTTGTAAAGATAGAAGAAAGTAAAAAGGGTTATACACAATAGCAATATTTGATATTATTTAGGCTTCATATCTCTTTGAACTTTTATGGTATACCCACTCATACTTTTCTAGTATATACAGCTATACCCAAGTCTGCGTTATATAGTTTTTTAAAAAGACTTATTATTTGTTTACAAACATTTTTTTTAATAATGCAGTTAATAATTCATATATTTATTGTATAGAAGCCTCTGAGCGCGATTAATACTCGCGCTTGACCGTTTATTTAGAATGAAATGAAAGTTTTTATATATATACGGTTGTTTCATAAAAGATGGGCAAAACTTTCAGAGGTGATAATACACATCCAAACAAACAACTTTCATCAAAGAATGCATGGTTGGAAATGAAACGCAAATGTGTTAGAGGGCGCCGAAGGTCACGTTGTTATACGAGGTAAGAAAAAAAAAAAAAACACAAAGAACGATTAAGTGGCAACTGCCTGTTGGGAAACCGCTCTTCATACAATCGTTGAGCTTCTGATCCCTTTCCCTTTGGAGGTTCGTAGATAAAATTTATATCGGCCTTTTCCTTATTAGTGAAGGGTAACATCACGCGATACATTCCTACCACGATTGACAGTTGCACTCTCAGATCAGCGGTTTTTGTGTATTAATCGAAGCGAAATTTTGCATACTCGTTCTTATTCTTCCCCATATCACATTTGTATGCTATTAGTGTCCCATAACTTGCAACAGGAATTGAGTTTTAACCGCTGATTAAACCAAGTTTCAAAATGCGCCAGTATGTTTGCGTTTCATTTCCAACAATGCATTATCTGATGAAAGTTGTTTGTTTAGATGTGTACTATCACCTCTTAAAGTTTTGCCCATCTTTTATGAAACACCCTGTATATATATATATATATACACACACACACACAATATACACTATAACAGAGCACTACTCAAAAGGGTGTGCATTACTTTACAATCCATTTACAGGCACACAAGAAACGTAAAACATTGGGACTATGAATCATGCAATTTTTAAATTGTTGTTTTGTTTCACTATTTTAATAGCCTTTGGACTTCAATGTTTTTCCAAGTAGATTTTTATGATATTTAGAATTTTAATAAATAGTCCGAGATAAATAACAACACAATGTGTTAAACATTTTATGGTAGGTATTTGAGGCATCCTGAAAATTTGTATAACGCTACTTTTGTAATATCTGAATACAAAATCGAAGGTCAAGCTGAAGGATCGTGGCACTTAGCCAACCCGTGAATTTTTAAATTTCCAAAACTTTCGTGCAAAAAAAAAAAAATCCTTGAGGCATTTTGAAATTTTAATACCTTCAAATTTAGTATTTAATGAAATAAAAAATATAAAAGCCAGACTATTTAGTGTGACCAAAAACTGTGCCAGGTGGTTTCAAGTGGAATTTTATAACTATCGAAAAAAAGTATTTGAGGCCCGCTGAGATTGAGGCAGAATAATATTTATACCTAGAAAAAATATTTTGAAAAGGACAGACGATTTTGGTGGAACTTTCTACTTGTCAGATGATAGGGAATGTTAAGCGCGAGTGTCAGTAAAGCTGGACTTGCGGTGCCTCGCTGAAGATTCATTTACTGACTTATCTCTCTATTCTAAAAAAAAGTAACTACCGCTGTCACCGCCGCCGCCGCCGCCGGTTTTGAATTTTTTGTGACCGGAGGTCTTTCTTCGTTAATATTAAGAAAAATAATGCATACAAAAATATGAAAATCGGTAGTGTTAAACAAAAATGTTTGATAAACACGCTGATGTAGACAGTTTTCAAATCGAAGAATTATTTTAAGAGATATTTAATGCTAAAGTTGGACAAAATCGTTCCACTAAAAAAGTTTTATAGTAGCAAAAACTATACATCGGAATTTAATAATTTTTAGTTCATTTTATACGTTATAATTTCACGGTGTGCAGAATTGATTTATTTTTTTAATTTGACTCATTTTTCGAGGTTTTATATCTATTTTAAATTCAAATTTTCAGCATTTCGAGAGATATTTTTTACAGATTTTAGAAAGTGATATTAATTTAAACTGTTGCCAACTGTATAAACAGCGGAAACAATAATGTTTGCTTAAAAAAATATATATTTATTCGTGTAATAAATTAAAAATTTATTTACACGTGACTATTATAAACAGAAAAAAACATTTGGAATTAGAATTAAATAATTATGTACAAAAAGCAGGAACTTATTAAAAATTACGTCATAAAAACTATAATTACACGTGAATTTTAAGAGAGAGGGGAATTTGTAAAATAATAAATTTATTAACATGCGTTAGAAGTCTTAAATAGGAGAAATTACGTCATATTTACGTCACATTACAGTTATTACATAAAATGAACACAAAATAATATTGCAAAACGGTTTAAATTTACAAATTGCGCTAGACATTTATTTGATATTTTGAGAGGGTATTTTTCAATTATTTTTCTTAGGAAAGCGCAAATAATATTTTATTTCTAACACAAGTAATTTCACGTGAATATTAAAAAGAGAAAGAATAGTTTGGTCAAAATTACGTCAGATTAAAAACGATTAATTTAAAATGTCTCATTTAAAAGAACTTTCTTTTCGCTTTGTTAAAAAGTACCGGGAGACAAAGATTCTGTTTACTTAATTCCTTTTATATTAGCTTATTTTGAAATGTTGTTACACGTGTCTACGTCATCAAGTTATTTTTATTTCGACGTTTTATTTGTATTTTTATTAATGTTGTACTAATTTATTTGTTCTTTCGTTATTTAAAATAAAAATTATGTCAATTTGTATAATTTGGCGATTTATATAATTTGGCGAAATTAGTCGACGGGATAATCAAGTAGTACCGCAGCGGATTTGGCGTTAAAATTTCCCCAATCAAAGAGAAATGAATAGAAATCCGTTTATAGGGAGATCGCCACTGTTTTTTAAATTATAATTCAATCTTTCGAAATCTTTTTAAAGCCGATCACATTAGAGTCTGCGGTGTCTGGACGGGGGTTGGCGAGCGTAGCTCGTAGGGGGCCCAGCCCCCTAGTGATACAAAAAATGCGTAAACCGCGTTGCACCTGTAGAAAGGTGAATATCTTCAGATGACTATCTTAAGACTATCTTAAGATGGCTATCTTAAGATGAATTTCAACTGGATGCGTGCGCAATCACAACAAATCTAACTGCGCAAGACTACGGCTCTCGCAAGACTACGTGACTCATAGCAAGTGTGCAGTTGTTCGAAAAATTTTGGAGTAGTTCAAATTTTTTTATTCGTAGTACATGTGCAGCTTTAGAAGTGCTATTTTTTTGTATTTTAAAATACTTTTCTTTTTATATAGTACGCGTTACTTATATATATTTATCATGGAAATAATATATATATATATATATTTGTGTTATTTACACAAAAAGCAATGGAAAAATCACGGTTTTTAGTGAAAAAACTCTACAAGAAAAAAGTCGTGAAGTGTTGGAAATTCCGCAAAAACATATAGTCTAAGAGCAAGCAGCGTAAAAAAAAGTAATTTTAACAAGGCTAATTTTTCTAGGGATTTTACACGGATAAATATTTATAATTGTTATTTGTATTTTCTCCTTTTCTGACTAAATAAAGAGCTATTTCTTCAAACTTCTGTCCTTATTTAAGTTAAATTTTACTATCTGGTAACAAACTTTGTTAAATATCTATCTGCACACCCAGTGTTGTAATTAGACGTTGGTATTATTTTGTTGTACCAACAACATTGTTGCCAAGCATAATAGTTGGCACTAAAAGAAATTTCTCTCTATTCTAAAAAACAGCAACTTACGCTGTCACCGCTGTTCTGAATTTTTTGTCACCGGAGGTATTTCTCCGTTAATATTAAGAAAAATATTGCATACAAAAATATGAAAATCGGCGGTGTTATTGAGAAATGTTTGATAAACAAGCTGATGCAGACAGTTTTCAAATCGAAGAATTATTTTAAGAGATATTTAATGCTAAATTTGGACAAAGTCGTTCCATTAAAAAAGTTTTATAGGAGCAAAAACTATACATCGGAATTTAATCATTTTTAGATCATTTTATACGTTATAATTTCCCGGTGTGCAGAATGAATTTATTTTTTTAATTTGACACATTTTTTGAGCTTTTATTTCTATTTTAAATTCAAATTTTCAGCATTTCGAGAGATATTTTTCACTTATTTTAGAAAATTATACTAATTTAACCTGTTTCCAACTGTATAAACAGCGCAAACAATAATGTTTGCTTCAAATTAAAAATTTATTTACACGTGACTATTAAACACAGAAAAAAAACTTTCAAATTAGAATTAAATAATTATGTATAAAAAGCAGGAACTTATTGAAAATTACTTCATAAAAACTATAGTTACACGTGAATTTTAACAGAGAAAGGATTTTGTAAAATTATAAATTCATTAACATGCGTTAGAAGTCTTAAATAGGAGAAATTACGTCACATTTACTTCACATTACACTTATTACGTAAAATGAACAAAAAATAATATTGCAAAATAGTTTAAATTTAAAATTGCGCGAGACATTTATTTGATATTTCGAGATGAACTTTTCAACCATTTTTGTTGGGATTTTTGTTAAAAACGATGTATTTAAAATGTCGTTCATTTATTTATTTACTTATTGAATAACAAACATACGACTTGTGTGCTTGACATGAGAGCCCGCTTATAATCTCTTATTTAAAAGAACTTTCCTTTCGCTTTGTTAAAAAATACCGGGAGACAAAAACTCTGTTTACTTAATTCATTTTATATTAGCTTAATTTGAAATGTTTAACTTGTTTTATTTAATCAAAGAGGAAAACAGCCATAGTATCGTTTAACAGCAGCTGATTTTTCCTTAAAATTCCCCAATCAATGAGAAATGAATAGAAACCCGTTTATAGGGAGATCGCCACTGTTTTTTAAATTATAATTCAATCTGTCAAAATCTTTTTAAAGCCGATCAAATTAACGTGCTTTTATAAACTGCGGTGTCTGAACGGGGGTTGGCTAGCGTAACTCGTAGGGGGACGATTCCCCTAATACATGAACAAAAATTGTCGCTATGAAAATGAGTATTTAAAAAATATAAAATTTAAAAATTACAGACGTTTACGAACTGTTTTATTAAATCAGTACAAATATATACTTAAAACAGAATAAAATATATTTAATAAAATAAACAAATTAAAACTACAGGCTCTTTTATAGCTATACAATAAACATTTCATTAACTCAATAAGACAGGATGACATCCATCAAAATACATCTCACAGTCATTAATAAATGCAAGTTATAACTTATTAATAAATATTTTTTATTCGAAAAACAGCAAAATATTATGTTTTGTGAGTTTACAAATAAGTAATAATAAAATAAATAACGTTCAATAAATAGCAAGTGACAATGTTAGGTGCGGATTGCAAAAAACATCCTTTGTATGGTCAGAATTGAAATAAATGGTGTATTAGCATATGCATTTTGACCTTAGAGCCTAAAAGGCACATTATTTCATATTCAATGAACTGCAGTACTATTTACGTATCTCTACCAAACAACAAATATCTTTCTGAAAAAATTTCTAGTCTTTTGAAGTCTCATAATATCAGTACATCATTGAGGTCGCAAAATGTTTTGAAAAATCTACTTTGTAAATCTAAACCTAAAATCCCCCCTAGCTACTATCAGATTCACCAACTTTTCGAGCAATTTTTGGGCCAACTCCTGATTTCCTCCAACTTTTCGCGAAATATTGTCTCGACACCCAGTAAGATAGCAAACAGCAATATCCCCAACTTTTTATCTGCATCTCAAAAAAGTCTGCGCTAGCCGCAACATTTCTTCCCACCTTTCAACATTTCAGCGAATCAGAGATAAGCGATTGTTACGAAAAGGCAATAAATATTGACGGCTGGTACTAGTAGTATTGGTTTTCCTCCAACTTTAGCAACGACAATTGTAACCTTTTTCTCCCTTTGAACTGGAAAAAGTGGGGTTAAAATCGGCTAAAAAGTTGGTTGCTTGAAAAGTTGGTGAATCTGATAGCAGCTTTTATTACTAGAATCGGTTCAATTTACAGTATCCCATGTAAAGATTGCGACTCGGTTTTTATTGGCGAAACTGGTCGTACTTGCGCTATTCGCCTTGCCGAACATAAACGTGCCTACAAATCTGGAAGCCTGCAGTCTAAAATTGTACAGCATTCTTTAGATTCCGACCATATCCCAGATATCACAAATATGACACTTATCAAATTCGGTTGCAATCTATATTATAAAGGACAAACATATCTGTGCGTAACGCATACGTCATTTTGCGAATGGCAACACTTTGAAATTTGAAATAAAATTTTGGTTTTACAATTTTCTTTACTGCAAATTTTTAAACTTCTAACCATCGCACATTTTAAATTTTTACACCGTTGTATGAGGAAAAAAATGTTCTTTTAAATGCAATTTGTTTGAAAGCTGTATCTCAATTTATTTTTGAGATATTAATTTTTTTGTAGTTTTTAATATCATTTTTCTAATCGTGGCAACAAAAGAACCCCATTTCTATTGAAAGTTATTGAAAGTAAACGGAAAATAGTTGAAAATAGGAGATACTGTATCTTTTGTTGTCATTTTCCCATAAATCCTGAAAAAAAAATTAAATTAAAATGCGTGCTATGTCAGCGATTTTTTTAATTTCTAAATATCGCGCATTTTCAATTTTTACGCCGTCAAATAGAGAAAAAAATCTACTTTCAAATGCAATTTGTTTGAAAATTGTATCTTAATTGACTGAGTTATTATGGTTTTTAAAATAACTATCCGCCCGTGGCGACCAGTTTGGTCTCCCTTAAATGTATCCTAGGCATTGTATCATGTTACTTTTATTCATAATTTAATTTACTTGCTCGATCCTTCGCCAAAGAGGAAGATTCTGATAGAGAAATCAAAAACTCGGTATTTTTATGTTAGTTGGGCACAGGTGATAAATCGCCAAACATTGTACCTGTTTTTCATATTTCATGATTAAAATATAATCCTTTCACTCATTTTATTTAAAATGGATAACTTTAATTTCAAACTGAACCGTTTAAAATTCATGACTTCCACTTAAAAAGAAAATCTTTAAAAAAGAAGAAGAATAAATAATACCATAAACTATTTAATTTCAACATCAAAGCATTGTTTTAATTTACTCCTCGAAAAGTAAAAAAATGTGGTGGCGAGTTAAAAAATGCCATTGGCGAGAATTGCCCCCAGCTAATATTAAAGTACAAACTCTTTGTGATTATGGCAACTTTTATGTAGTTTTATTCGAAAAAAATATTTTGATTAAATAGGTTGCCAGAAAGTACGTTGCCAAATTTCTTTCCTCGCCATGGACCTTTTCTCTATTTCGCCAAGTACCTATACTGGAAAAGTACCTTTATTTATTTATTGTATTTTAAATGAGATGAAGTCGTATGTTTGCTGTTCAATAAATAAATAAATAAGTAAAAGACGGCACAGATGTCATATACGCACTACGTTGGCGCGATTTTTTTCTGATGCCAATGTCATATACGCACCGGGGTATTTAACTAGCACCAAAGTGTTGTTATTTTGCTTGATATGGTATCCCGGATGTTGTTGTTTATTTATTAATAAATTGTTTATTTTTTTTTTAATTATATAAATTGTTTTTTCTATAATTATTAATTAAACTTTTTTTTTATTTATTGTTATTCCTTTTGAAAACTATTACACAATAACCAATGAGATGCGTTTCATTCGGGGGTTGCCATTAAACAATTAACAAATAATTGAGATTTCTGTGCCCCGTGCGATAGCATAATATATATATAGAGAGAGAGAGATTTTCAAGCATGAATTATTTTTAAATGTATCTCTACCACGTGTAGCTCGATTATGAAAGATTAATTCGCTTGCCTTTAAAACAATGTAAAAATGTCAGCATTTGTTTCCGTCTGATGTCCCATAACAAAATTAAAATTCCCTCTATAGAAAAATAAATAAAATAATGTAAATAAGAAACAAATTTAACAAACATTGGATTGAACCATGCGCTTAAAGCACTGAAATGATCGGAAAGACTGCCTTAAGTCGCAAAATCTTGGGCTAAGAACTCCTGGCATGCGAAAGTATCGATTTTAATAAATTTTAAAACTTTATTTGATTGCAAAATTGATATTTTTCATAGAAAAATTATTTTTTATGTTAGTGGACAATGTAAAATATATATTACATGTAAAAAAATAATAATTAGAGTTAAATAAAAAAAAAGAAAAAAAAGGAATTGTTTTTACCTATACTCTGTAACCCGAGGAACTCGGGTTCGATCCCCTAGTAACGTTAAAAGTAGAGTTTTTCCGGAAGGTGTATTCACTCGTAAGCAAACTTCGCCGATTAATAAATCTTGCGCACTTCCACCTGAATACACATCATTGCATAGATATTTTTATACTTTCTTTAATTTTAACTGCTAATAATTATTAACTGTAAACAAGATATATAGTTTTCTGGTCATTTGAATGTTATTTATTGCACTAATGAGAGGCTAAAATTTAGTTCGAAACGCTTGCATTTTTAAATGCATTAAATGTACTTATGCAATTTTTACTTGTAATGTCTGATGAATCGTAATATATATATATATTTCAAATCATATATCAGACGTTAAACAATGATTTAAAAATAATATTGTATTTTGAAACTTATAAATAATTGTTGATTTTTTCTGTAATTAATAAAATTTATAAATGTAATAAAAAAACTTTATTCAATATATATGTGCAATGACCATTGAAAACAACTCCATCCGTTGTTGTTAAAATCTGATGCAACATTTAAGTGTAAAAACAAAACGAAAGAAATATGTAATATTTAAAATAAAAAAAATGAACAACTGCCATGTACAGTCGTGGAAAAAAAAAAAAAAAAGTCAACCCCCCCCTACTAACTCCTCAACAAATTATCGTAGACGAAAGTTACTGGCACCGGACGATTGGAAATAAATTCTACTTTTAAATGGTGTGTATAAAATTTTCTTAGGGGGCCATATACATATTAAACGAATCCAAACTTCATTTTTTTTTCAATTGCAGTACCCAAATTTAACGAGATATTTCAAATCTTCGGTTCAAAATGTGCCCAGAAACCAAATTTCAAGTCATTCGAATGATAAGTTTTTGAATTATAGACATTCAAAATTTAGTACTTCTAATGTTAAAATACATTTTCATATTTTTATTTATATCTCCTGAAATTATGCTCCTAATGAGCTAATTTTTTGTGTAACAATAATATTAATATACCCAAACATAAATACGTTGAATTTGCAATTTTTATAATTTTATGATATGAATTATGAAATTAATATTCGAAAAAATTATGAATTGCAACATGCAATTTTTTTGATGGATTTAGATTTATTACGTCCTGCTTTACGGAAATCCGAAATTTCACATTTTTCTGCCAAGTAGTTTTCAAATTATGCTTAAAAAACGGCAAAATGATGGTTTAAGGGGCCGTCTATTATAGAAGTGAGTAAAGTTTTGAAATTTATTCTGCTATCCTGTAATCAAACAGGTTTCATTAACGCTTAAACGTGCCATGATCAAGAAGTCGGCTCTCTCGGCTAACAATCGAGTTCGGAACTTCAATTTGATACAGCCCTTAAAATACGCTCGTTTTAAAATAATTAATTTCTCGGAAACTTATGGCACGAATTGCATAAAAATTTGTTTTTAGGCTAATTGAAAGGTGTAGAGTTCATTTATGCTGTCAGAAATGTGTACTGCTATTGAAAAAAAACAAAGTTATGGTTCGTTTTATTATGTAGATGGCCCCTTAAAAAAATTTTGTATACATCATTTAAAAGTAGACTTTATTTACAATCGTTCGGTACCAGTAACTTTCTTCTACGATAATTTGTTGAGAAGTTAGTAGGGGGTGTTTACTTTTTTTTTCCACGCTGTACATTTACAAATTGACTTTTATGAACAGATAAGTAGCCTTTACTCTTTTCATTTTTACTAGCATTTTTTAAATAATTTAGATTCATCAAATATACAACACGAATCCTTCTCATTCATTAACAAATAAACAAAAACATATCGCTATATCGTAGAAAGAATTTAGCACTTTGGCGGTCGCCAGAAAAAAGCAATAAACCTTCTTTATGGCACCCGTGCTGTCAAAACGACTAAAATAAATATTTATTTAAACTTCATTACGTAAAAAAACATATACTTGGCTCACCTTTTCGAGATTTTATAGTTTTGAGAAAAACATTTAAAAAATAATAATGTTGCAAAACGATTCAAAATTTATTAGTAAAAAAGAAAAAAATGGGAAGTTTGCCAATATTTTGCACTGAACCGGAAGTGCCGTGCGACAATTCCGGTTGAGCTGGTTTTGATTATGTTTACACTGATAATTCGGTCTATAGTAGGAGTTTATCATCTAATTTCCATTCATAATCTAAATCGGTTCGGAAAAAAAAAATTAAGCCTCCTTAAAAATTAAGCCCCCTAAAAAATTATTAAAAAAGAAAAAAATGGGAAGTTTGCCAATATTTTGCACTGAACCGGAAGTGCCGTGCGACAATCCCGGTTGAGCTGGTTTTGTTTATGTTTACACTGATAATTCGGTCTATATTAGGAGTTTATCATCTAATTTCAATTCCTATTCTAAATCGGTTCGGAAAAAAAAAATAAGCCTCCTTAAAAATTAAGCCCCCTAAAAAATTAAGGCCACTCAAACTCCGTTTTGAAAAGAACTAACCACTTGTGTTATAGTATGACTCAGCCTTAAAAGGTCATTTATTCCTACTCTAAGTCGATTCGAAAAAAATATATGTATAAAATAAACCCCTCTAAAAATTTAGCCCTTTACACTTCCTCTCGAAAAGACCTAACCTCTTGTATTATAGTATGGCATCACCTTAAATAGTCATTCATTTGAGCTAAAAGACGATTAAAAAAATTAAGCCCCCTCTAAAAATTTAGCACCTCCTACCCCCCCCCCCCCCTCAAACTATAGGATAATCAGATAAAAAAACATTCTTTTCAATCGAAAATAACAAAAAAATCTCTCTCAAAATTCATCATACTACATTATGATTCCATTCTCTGCGCCACCTCCACAATCGAACTGTTTTTTTCACACTCCGAAACCGACTCTCTACATAAAAAAATAATCCCCTATAAAAATTTAGCCCGTCCTACACCCCCCCCCCCCCTCGTACAACAGAATAATCAGATAAAAAACATCCTTTCCGATCGAAAAAAAATCTATTTAAAACCTCATCATACTATAGTATGATTCCACTTCCAGCGCCACCACCCCCTCCACAATCAAACACCCTTTTTCCTACAATTCTTGTTTCGTCGTCATCGCACAATTCCATGAATTAGGATACGAACTGAAACTGCATCCACCATATTCACCAGATTTAGTGCCTAGAGATTATTTTCTATTTCCAAATATGAAAAAATGGTTTAGTGGTAAAGAATTGGCTTTAACGACGAGATTATTGCTGGAACAAACGCGTATTTTGAAGGGTTGGAAAAATCGTATTTTTTAGAGGGGATGAAAAAAAAAAAAAAACAGAAAAACGTTGGGCTAAGTGTATCGAGCTAAAAGGACATTATGTTAAAAACAAAATACATTTTAGACATAAAAAGATATTTTTCTTGTGAAGGCTAGGTACAGCCCTCGTAAAATGCTAGCTAAATTTTGTTTTGTGAATTCTAATTTTTATCTTCAATAAAATAAAATAATTAGAAAAATAAATTTTATTTATAAAACAACATATAAACTCGAACTATTCAAAAATATATAAATTATTACCTAATTTTTGCAACACCTTTTCTAGCGCAGGGATTTACGAAATTAATTATTTTATTGAAACACAGCCGCAACAGGGCCTGACCCATACAAGGGCGTGCGGGATAGATGAGCTGGGCTGCCCTTTTCTGGAGGCCCGCATGGGAATAACCACTATTTTTATTAATACGTGACAAATGGGTAAAATCGGCCAAATGTGATCAAAATTCATATATTTTCAGACATTTAAGAAGGGAGTGCGATCTCCCTCTCTGCTTCCCATACCCTCTCCACTTTCACAAAAAATAAATTATATTAGAAAAGTAATGATTAAAATTTTATTATAACAACTTAGTTTTCTATTGTTTTTAAAATCAATTCTTTATTGACATTTTCCTCCTAACTAGGCTAATTAAAACTATTACTTGGGACCCACTGGGGGCATTTTCTTTTAGACATCTTATAACATATGTAGATAAGCAAATTAAAAGGTTTCAAATACTCCTGTCAACCAATGAATCAAATTTTCTACTGTTTTTCTATAACGATTTTGTCTTAAAGTTGTGACCATCTCTTTGCGATGCCCTGTATACAGATGTGACTAGTACCTGAGCAATTGACAGGGAAAGGCAATTAATGAAAATATTCCCAGAGGATAGCTGCGGAATTGCGGACCGAACGTACTAGGTAATTTAAATAAAATGTATATTTTAAACTTGTAACATTTGTGTTATTATTATCTGTCACTTTTTAAGTTAACAAAAAGTTTTAAATTTTATATTGTGAATCAGGGGACATATTTTCTTCGAAAAAATCATTATTGTAAACTCATATATGATACCACCGGAAACGTTTTAAAATAAGAATATATTTTATATAAAAGATAAATTCATGCATCGCCTGTCATGCACATTTGTAGGATCTTATGGAACTTTTTTTTTTCTCTTATTGATTGTACTAACGATTTTCTTAATTGTTTTTCTTCTCTACTTTTACTTTTAGCGGTGGTCTCGGCCGCGTTTAAATTTTCTTTTTTATGGTTCCCAATGTACTGTAAAACGCAACATCTATAGCCCGGAGGTGCAGTTGCAACGCAACTAGGTACTCCAAGAACGTGGATCAGATTGTTTCATTGTTCCATAGTTTGCATCGTTTGAGGGATGAAAAAGCTATGTGCTTCGTTGTAATGAATCTTTTTTTCTTCAGGCTAAAGGATATAATTTCTTCTATTTAAATGAACCGGTACTTTTATATTTTTTTAATTATAAGAATAAATGGCATCTTATAAAATAGTGCCCTGTAATAATTTTAATATATATACATTCGTTCTGTACAAAATAAGATTATTAAGAGGAATTTTCTGATTTATAACGTCTAAGACGCAAAAAAAAAATGAGAACAGAAAATTAAAAAAGATCTAACATTTCTAAAGGGATTGAAAAATAAATAAATTAAGGTTATGCACGTAATTTTTTTACATGCGAACTGTAATATTTTTAAATAACTCAAAGCTATTTTCCCGGCACGACCAGCGACGCCAATTTATAGTAACACCCCTTATTCTTCTTTGACACTTACAATTCTGGGAGAAGAGGGAGGGGGGGGGGGGGGGTTGGACTTGTCACAAGTAATTGCCAGACACCTTTCTGTTAAAGCTCCTATACATATACAGAAATCTTTCTTTGTGTAGAGTGGTCTTATCTGTCGGTGTGCAACAATATGGACTACCCCTCACCCTATCTTCACACAATGAAAGTAACACATAAATACAATACATTCAAAACAAAAAACAAGAGACTAAGTGTAAAAGGCGTGAGCTGCCTCAGAGCGGCGTTTAAAATGGGTGTCAGTGGTGGGTCAATTTAACTCTTTAGACATGTCCAGTTTAAAGTTTAAACACCCTTATACAGTTAGGTACAATTACCATAGTTTTGGATTTGAGAACAGCATTAAGCTTCTTTTTATTTTAGAAAGAACTGAAAAGAAAGGTTATATGAAGTTTAAAAAAAATAATAATAATTATTAAATATTTTAATTGTTTTTATGTGCTACAACTTAAAAAAAATCATAACTAAGGTTGCCTACGTGATTGATTCCAATTTAGAAAAATTGTACTGATTCTCAGTAAAATTTTATAACTATATAGATATAGCTTATAGAATGTCGGAATATTATAATCGATAGAAAATACAATTAGAATTAAAAATAATTCTGCAATTTGTAAACTGCTGAATAGGTTTAAATCAAGCACACAACCTTTAAATATTAAGGTTGTGTATTTTATTTAAACGTATATAGTATTTTTGCAAAAATGTTGAACAAATCCATGAATCTTCAAATAATGATAATAATAATAATAGTTTGTATCTACTCTTTAAATCACATAAAAAGAAAGTGCGATGAAACAACACTTTTACTAGAAAAGTAGTCTCCATTACTTTTAACATTCGAGAGAAATGATGCGCTTAATTTACTTTCATTTATATATATATTTTTTTCCCTTTCGTCCAGTTTTTTAAAATTATTCCCGAATGTACAATTTCTATATGATCGCTATAAATCCAGTAACAAAATCAGAAAAAAAAAAAAAAAAAAAAAAAAAAATGTGTATTGCCCTTTCCCAGATCCCGGAAAATAAAGCACTGGAAAAAAGAAGCGCAATAAACAACCAGGAAATAAATCAACGTACAATAAAGCAGTCGAAAAATAAATCACTACATTGGAAGGACTTCAACTCTTGGTTACAATTGCCATGGTGTTATCAAACTAAAGCTGCTTCAAAAGCATAAAATAGAAAATGATCTAAGAATTCATATGCCACGTGTATACACATTAATATACATCTTTAAATGATTCCCCATTGATTATAAACAAGAAAGAAACATCATGCGTTAAGCATAGATTATGAAACACTTTCCAACACTTCCTGAATGCTTTAACAAAACTTCGTTATTTAGGGAAGTAAGGTATATAAGAGAACTAAGTAAACATTTTAGAAAACGCATAAAACATTTGAAAAATTGATTTTAGCAGTTACCATCCATAGCAAATATGTATTCCAATTCTTTTGAACAGCTCTGTATTTGATCTGTAGGTTGATATATATGCTATATAATGGGGAAATTTAGTTTAGCAAGAAAACGAATAACAGGTTGAAATTTCTCTTTCAGCAATTTATACTAATATATGGAAACATACTTCTATACTTTTGTACAACCCTGTAGTTAACCTAGTACCTTTATTACACGCCACTATTTAGCTAAAGTTTAATTCAAAGTAAAACACTCTTAAAACTACTGGAATCACATTTCCAGAAATTATCATTTATAGACGGTCATGTATCCAATTCTTTGCGTGACATTGTATATAATTTTATCTTTGTTCTACAAACATTTCTTAGTAAACAAAATGCAGTTCAGCGTAAAAATGCATAAACAATTTAAAAACCACCTTTAAGCAATTTACAATCATACCCAGTAACCATTACGAAATCTTTTGTGTAGCCCTGTATATGAATTTCAGCATTTATATACACCATATACAATGCATTAGATATAGTGAAACATAAAAGCACATGACATAATTAAAAATGCATTTCCAGCAATCATTGCTACCGTACAGTACTTCGAATACAATATCGTATCTGAAATCTTTTGTGTGTCCCTGTAATTGCTATGCACTTCGTATTATACATGAAATAAGTTATAGTAAACCTCAGCGATATATATCAATTTCATTATACATGAAATAATTTAACATAATTAAAGTACGCCGGAAAAAATTCCCTCCACCCGTATATTATTATGTAACGGAGATCTTTTGTGTAGCCCTGTAAATGAATAATAATTATTCTTTGCACCGCATATTCTGCGGAATGCATATTTTAGTGCATTTGATAAATGCATATCAATTTTAATATGTTTGAAAGCATGTAACATCATTAAAAATCATTTTAAACGATTTTTTCCCATGGCCCGTAATGTAACGGAAAAATTCTGACTGTCGCTGTAAATGAACTAAACATGCTACAAACTTCATTTGAAATAGAGTTCGTGCTATGGTAGAGGTCACTAACATCCAAAAATATCAGAACGATCCGAGTATACTTACGGGAGTTAGAGCGCGTACAGACGGACAGATAAACCGAATGCATAAACACTTTTCAACTTTGTTGGAAAGTGGTTAAAAATGAATTTAACATTAACATTGTTTTTGGTATTCTAGGGTAATTTTTTAATTAATACTAATATAATGTTAATGTTGGGTGTTCATATTAAAAATTTCATTTTTGTATACGTGTGTTATTATTATTATTATTATTATTACTACTCTTGTATTATGTGTAATTTAAAATTTGGATACAGCCTTCCAAATATGCTCATTGTAAAATAAATAATTTGTCTGAAACTATAGTGCGAATTTCATGAAAATTTGTTTTTAGACTAATTAAGTGGTGTAGAATTTATTTATGGGGTCAAAATTGTGACTTGCTTAAAAAAACAAAAACAAAACAACAAATATTGAGTTTGTTTTCAATACATACATATACCTCCCTAAGCAAATTTTATACACATTATTTAACAGTAGACTTTATTTCCAATAATTTGGCACCAACAACTTTCTTCTATGATAATTTATTGCTGAATTAGTGGGGGCTGTTTATTTATTTATTTTTTTTTTCAAGACTGTACATTTATTATAAAGATTAATCCAGAATTTAAAAAAATATATAACAAAGTAATTTCAATTTTTTTTTTTTATAAAATTTATTGCATTTTGCATTTTTTCTCTTAAGGGAAATATTTCTAAATTTTCTTTTATATAAAAATTATTATATAAAAAATACCATAAGTTAACTTGACAAAGTTAATCGAACTTCATTTCCCCTATAAAGTCTTTGTCTTTTTAGTAATTTTTCTTCTTAACTTTTCTTTTTCTGATTAAAATATAACTTATTTACCGATATATATTTTTATATGAAAACCTGAAAAAACTTCAGATACGCCTAACTTTTAGATTTAAATAATTTGACATTAAATTAAAATAAACTTAATAAACAAGAATAATACGAAGAATAATATTGTTTAAAAAATGTCAAAATCATAATTTAAGTGAAATAAATAATCTTAAATAAGTTTTTTTTTTTTTTTTTTTTTTTTTTGGATTTGTTTAGGCATATCTTCTGAAAATGTGGTGATCCCCTGAATTTAGTCTTTTTTTATGAAGATTTTTTATTTTAAGAAAATATTTCAAAGTTTGTAGCCCTTTTGTGAAATTTTATTTTTTTTCTAACTTTTCTTCTCTTTTGAGTTTTATGTCTCTGAATTATATATATATATATGAATTACCTGCGATAAATTACAGACAATTTATGTTGTAACTCTCTATGTCTCTTTTTACCTCTTTTTTGAATCTCCATGTTGTCCAGATTATATTACCTTTTTCTATGCGCAATAAAAAACGAGCTATAGTTAAAAGACATCAAAGATTAATTGTTGGCAACCTTGGTTTTTGCTATAATCTTTGCTAAGCCTTTACTGATTAATAACCAATAGATCAATAAACGTTCCATCAAAACAGTGTAGGGAAATGGGAAATTAATGATGTATACCGAAAAAAAGCGATTATCAAAACCGTATTTTCCGGATTCTCTAAAAACTCACCAATCAAGTACTCAATCAAACACTTCCGTTAGGAAAGAACCTGAGCCCGAAAATCATTTAGACTGGGGAATGTAAAGGATGATATAGGAGTCGCATAGCGCCAATTTTCAGATCTGAATACCAGCAAGATAAAAAAAATTCAAAATAAATACTATTGGCTATGTTCTCGCTATAAAACCTGCAACGCAAGAATTATATTAAAACTGAACTAAAGTTTGTTTGTAATTCTAGGCACAAAAACAGATAATTTTAATGCATACAATATTTTCAACAATAATTTTTAAATAGAAATTTTACTAAAATATGTACAAATTTAATCCAAATTTAATCCTAAGTTGTAGATATAATATCTAAATTCGTAAAGATTGCATGCAAAAGTATTAACTAATGTAAAATACATCTTTTGTGCGCAGCCAAAAAAAAAAAAAAAAAAAAAAAAAATGGCTTTTATCTTTCTGAGAAAAATAACTTTAAAGTGTCTTTTAAATCATTGTTTGCAGTAAAAGAATGGACGCATTTTTTTAGTCATAATTTACGTAAAACTAGAAATATTTCTATGCAAAATGTTTTAAAATGCAACAAAATACTACTATATTGTTCTTTCATATATAATTTTTCGAAAAATCGATATTTTGGTGATTAAACAGCTCTAAGTCTCTTAAAATTTCAAGACAATAAGATTTGAATTATTTTGTTGCTAACAAAAAAAAAATGCTTAAGGGGGCACAGGAATTTTAAGATTTCTCAACCATATGCAAAAAACTGCATTCAAAAATCTGTATTATTTCTTGAATTATAATCAGTTTTAGATGATGAGTATAATAGAAGGTCCGTAGACATTGAAATTTTGAAAAGCGTTTTCTCATATTAGTAAATTTGGAATTTGCGCGCACTGCTATTTTTAAACTATGTAAGCTACAGCTTAGAAAAAAATAACCAAATATGCATTTCTTTATAGTCTACAGGGTACAACAAAAAAAAATCAGATATTTTGGTTATTTATTTTTTTGCCCTTGAAAAACTTGAAATAAATTTCAGATTTTTGAACTTTTTTTTTTATTTTGTGCTAAAATTAAATTTTAAACAAAACTTTTTGCGTATATTTTGATTTTAAGTTATACGTAGGTATGTTATGATTCTATTTTGCTCTAAAATTGTTTCCTATATGCATAATTTAGAGTTTTATCATGCGCGCAGCACTTAATCACGCATTAGTGAGATTAATTTTTAAATTTAAAATTTAAATATTAATTTTGTACATACAACCTTTATTTTTCTAGATAATGTACTTAAGGATATATTCTTTAGGCATGAAGGGGAGAAAAAGATCTTAATTGCATATTGTTTGTGTTTTGGTACTTTGAAGAAGGCGATGTTTTTGATTGTTTCGACAAACTCAAAGGTCCTGTGTCCCCTTAATTTTCTTTTATAATCAGAAATATTTAAATTACATATACATATATACCAATCTTTATGAAATATGAATCTACTCATTTTAAGGTAATATAATCTCTACAATATACTCTTTTTTTTAAATAGTCTAGTGAATTTTCACGGGAAACAATATATATATATAATATACATATATAGTTATAATATGTTGATTTTAATCCATGTACAGAAGAGCGCCGATTATCGGAACTTCAATCAACCGAGCTTCCAACTATCCAAACAGCCTATTTCTCCCTCAAAAAAATTGTAACCTAACTCCCACTTATCCATTGGCTTGAAATAAAATTTTAAATGAAGAAAAAACTGATACTGGATCAGAAAATGAGGAATGTAAAACAATAAAAGAGATGGGAAGAAGGTATGAAGAAAATGAAATTAACGAGTGGTTAAATAGTGAAGTAGTACATGACCCTGGATATCAGATTTTAAATGATGATGAGATTGTGGATGAGATTCATGATGAAAAAGAAATTATAGAAAATGAAAACGAATGCTCTGGAAATACCCAGGTCCATCACATAATGAAGCATTTGAATATTTGGAAACAGCTATGAAATGGCTCGAACGGCAGAAGAACGTTGATCATATTCATCTGATATAGAAAGAAAAAAAATTAAATCATAAACATATAAAAAAAAAATAATAATAAAATAAACGTGCCAGCACTAACTGGTGCTGACAGACCTAAGCTTTGATAAGGTGTGAAGGTTTTAGGAAAGTCAGAAACATCCCTTAAATTGTCTGTCCATTTATCCGACTTAGGGTCGGTCCCAATTTGTTCGGATAATCGGCGCTCTACTGTACTCAGTTTTAGATTTTATTTTGTGCAAACCATTACATACAAAACTTTAAAAGGCAAATTAATTAAAATAATTAAAAAAAAACTTTAACTTATATATTCCATTTTTTTTTAAACATGTCCTTCTGAAAAATTTGTTGATGCACATTTTCATTAATTACGTCAAAATTTAATGTCTAAACTCATCAATCAGTACCATACTTCTTTAAACAATATGCTTTCTGTGAATCTTAATGTGCTAAAGTTCTGAAAATTATGGACATTTGGAGACGAAAACTTTGCTAAATAAATAAGAATTCTACAGATTTGCTTGTAGTAGCTCCTAAGGTGTCTTTAACCTCTTAATTCTCGCTCCCGTGATATTCACAGGCTGTGTCTTTTATTCAGTTTGTTTAATCCCCACCACTTTTATAAAGGCTTTTGTATGTAATTGGCTTTATTATGGCATCATTTAACCTGCTATTAAATAAGGTAAATATTTCTTAAAAAAAAAAAAAAAAAAAAAAAAAAAAAAAAAAAAAAAAAAAGGTGCCAATAAGCAATTTGAATTTTTAAACTGTAATTTAAAGCGACCGTTAAGGGGTTAAACTGAAGACCGAGAGCCGACGAATTACCACTAATTCAATATCTAAAAATTGTCTTATTTAATAGCAGAAACTTTGCAATTAAATAAGGCGATAAAGAGTTAATAAATATCACCTTTTGAAATTTGTGGTGGAAAACGATATAAAAAAATTAAATAAATTCATATAAATAAAAAACATAGATTTTTCGGGATGCTTTGAAAGATAAAAGTATTCATTATGTAAAATAGTTGAAAGTTACTTTTTCGTGAGTTCAACATTCAAAGACAAAATATTATAAATAATAAAATATACATAAACTGGTATTAAAATATTATTAAATTTAATAAATTTTAAATTTATAAAATACTTATATTTTTATAATACTTTCATACTAGATTAATTTTTTTTTATATCGAAAAAAAAAAAACCTCAAATAGAAAAAAAAGTATTTTTTCATACTGGAAAAGCAACCAGTACAACTAAAAAAATAAAAATAAACTCCAAATTTAATCTTAATACTTTTAATAAGGATGTCAACGATTTTAATCAGACAATTAAAATTAGTGATTAAATCGTGTTTAAAAATTAAAATTTTTTAAAACTGTTTAAAAAAGCATTGAAATATAAAATGAACCTAATTTGTAAAGTTTCTATGGATACTTTGCCTTAATGAATAACCGAAAAATGCTTTAAATACATGTTTTAGCTTAAATGATTATGTTTATAAAAAATTAAATATGATAAGTTTGTAAAAAGCAAGTTCTTATCTGGCGTAAAAATCATTCAATTTAAAAAAGATATTTAAATCTAATGCTGCTATATTTCAAATATAACTTCAGATATAAAATTGGTCATTCTCATATTTACTTTGTGTGAACAATTTAATGGTTTCCACCCATTTTCATAGTTTGTTTTGATTAGCAAGCACATACATGCGTGTAAGCTTTAATTTATGGTGTTAACAGTAATTTTTATAAGTTGAAATGCAAAAATTTTTGCCATGATATTTGTTTGATTTGTTATTTGTGTTAATTGATGAAATTACTTATGTGAAGTTTTTATTATTTCTATAATTATATTAATTATAATTTTATTAATCAAAACGTAAAATGTGTAATGTTCTAACTAGAGAAATAATTGTTTAATAACTATTAATTTAAATAGTATTAACAATTTAATATTAAATTAAGTTATTAATAATTTTAATAAATATAAATGTCTGCAGTATTTAATATAGATTTACATAATTATTACAAAATTTTAATATGCATAATGATATTACTAACTGATAAAATAACTAATTTGCTGATTTAATCTTTTAGTACTAATAATAGTTTTATTAATTAAAGCATAAAAACATAGATTATGACAAATGTTTACGAAAAAAAACCTGACAACTGTATAATCCTTTGAATGAAATTTTAAGATGCATTACGCAATCTCATTTTTTTTTTCTTTCGGAATTATAATCAAGATTTTTTTCTTTACTTGCGTGCTGATATTCAGATCTCAAATTCTTTGATTTTGAAACCCATACCATTAACCAAAATTTATCCCTAGAAGATTTCGGCTGCATTACAATAGTTTGTGCACAATAGAATGTTTCCAGCTCACATAAATAAACAATATAAAAATCACATTTTTTTAAATTTAAATAATAATAATAATAATAATAATAATAATAATAATAATAATAATAATAATAATGATAATAATAATACATTATTATTATTATTCAGAAGCAGAGCTAACACAATAACGTTTCAGAAAAAAAATATATATATATATATATTGCTTGCAATTTTTATTTGACAACAAATATCTGTATCTCACAAATAATGCATTTGAATTTCATGATAATCGAATTAATAATATAAATAATACATTACTGAAGGGGAAAAGAAGGGATGTAACAGTGAGCTGCTACAAGAAAATCGAAAATGGTTTGCCTATATTTTAATATTTTATATTACTATTTAAAATCTTTAGATGAAAAGTGTTATAATAAACAATAATGCTGTAAAAAAAAAAAAGCAAATTTATAGACGTTAGAAAAAAACTTGCCAAGAAATTTATTTTTTAATACAGTAAAGCCTGTCTGTAACGGAATCTCACTTTAAACTGGAAAAATCATGATCATGCCAAAAAATACCATACAATTATACCACTTCAGACGTAAAAAACCTGTGTAAAACGGAATTCTTCATTGATAAATTAATTTTTCGTCTTAGCAGATATTTCTCTAAAATACTTGTGGTGGCATTCGAATTATTAACGGGGCCGGCTGTCTCTATCTACGGTCCTGTTTCCACATAGTATGTCCTTGAAAGCCGTGTATGCAAAATAAGCGAGATACTATTTTTTATATTACACACTAAATCTCTCCTACATATTTCTTCAAGGCCGTATACTAATTCACAGCAACAACAAAATATGCACGTAAAAGGGGGGCGGGACACATATACAGGAGTCGGATAATCAGCTGTCGACGAACCTAAAAATGTTCTTATAGCATCGAATATGTAACCCCTCTGCTGTGACATCAACATGACGTATGGGGGCATATATACAGGGGTCGGATATCCAACTCTCTCACCAAAAGTAAAAGCCTTAGCATTGGACATCTGACCCCTTGATATGTATCCCCTTTGCTCTGACGTCAAAATGACGTATTGGGGCAGATATACAGGGGTCGGATATCCAAATCTCTTTCCAAAAGTAAAAGTCCTAGCATTGGATATCTGCCCCCTTGATATGTGTCCCCTTCTGCTGTGACGTCAAAATTACGCATGGGGGCAGATATACAGGGGTTGGATATACACCCTTGGAAGAAGAGAAAATTCTCTAGGACTGGATATGTGTCCCCTTCAGCTGTGACGTCGTATGGGGGCATATATACAGGGGATGGATATACAGCTATCGACAAAAATAAAATGCTCTCTATTTGATATCTGCCCCCATCTGCTATGGGGACATATATACAGGGGTCGGATATACAACCTTCGACGACAGTGAAATTCTGCAGTACTGGATATGTGCCCCCTTCTATCTGTGACGTCAAAATGACGTATGGGGGCAGATATACAGGGGGTAGATATAAGCGTCCCCCTTCAGAATGCATACTGGTATAAATAACGCAGGGCGATTCCAAAAACTGTAAAAAAGGGGGTGGGGGGACGGATGAGTCCATACAGCTACATTGATCATTCCAATCCAAAGATTCCATTGACTCCAAGTAAACAAAACCAAATGCTTGGTATATGACAGGACAATGTATCATTACAAGTGTTTCTACCTCTGGTTAAAATTTCAATAGACTCTCTCAAAATACATGTGTTAAATTGATTTGTATGTGTGATGATCCTTGCTTTACTAAAAAGTATGTCAATATCAGCTTCTAAATTTAACCGAGCTAAAGCTGTAGATGGTTTCCCCTTTCCTATATCAGCCATATGTTCTGTTCAGCCTGTTCAGCCATATGTTTAAATAATGTTGGAAAACAGAATTATGGCACCTTTTATAGCTTCCCGGAAATAATACAGAAAATCTGTTTCTAAAGTATTTCATTCACATAATATATCGTAAAACTATGCTAGTTGTTGTACCAAAAATTAATTGCTGTTTCATGTATGTTGTAACTATAGTAACTTCTCATTTTATGACGTTTATATAAACAGGATGCATTAGAGTAAATTTTCATTATAATTATTCATATTTTGTGAGTTGTAAAATATTCACCAAGAATGTCTAGTTACGCTGAAACGTTGTCTGAAAATAAATCATTATCGTGGGCTGAATTGCGTTGAATATATATATGCACCAAATTGATTCTGCATTTTAGAAGATTTCATAGTGACGTTATGGTGCTCAGTTTATTTTTACAATAATAATAATAATAACATTATTTTAATCATTTCTAAATGGCGTCTTTTTGAATTTGGAATTTCAAATGATTATTTATAATAGTTTTTCTTTATTCTGTATAAATTTATTAAATTTTTAATTCAAATCGAAATATTCTAGATAAAACTGTTTTAAGGAAATATACAGGGTTAGCACAAGTGAATGACTGGATTTTAAAAATTTATAAATTCAAAACTATTACATATATTACAATAAACGATATGTTAACCCGACTTGGATGTGCCAATCCCCACAACTTTCTACTACCTCATATATTTTATTATTTCAGAATGTTGTTACAAATGTCAATATTTCATTTTTATTAATTCAATACTATATCAATTTTGACTTTTATCTTAAATTTCTGCTTCAGTCAATTAATCGGAATAAAAACGAGTTAATCTCGGTCATGATATTTATTAAAATCAATAGTAAAAGCGAGTTAATCTCGGTCATGATATTTATTAAAATCAATAGTTTTCCGTTATTGTGTTGTATATCAGCTGTTCGCGAATAGTCGTCTTATCAGGATGGAAAGTTCCCGTCGTTTCACGAGCCGCCGGTGTACAGTAGAACTAAGAAAAAAGAAGAAAATTACACAAAAATCGCTATTATAGTGACCGCTTTAGGCGGAATATTTCCAAATTCAGGGAGGACTTCTTGCCATGACGAAAAACATACTCAAAAAATTTGGTTCAGTTTTATGCATAACTTCATGCCCTTTTCGATGATACAATATTTAAAATGGCACAAAAGTCGATATTACAGCGCCCCCTTCCTTCAAAGTTTTTCCAAATTAAGGGAGGACTTGCTTGCCATAGCCAAAAGCTTAAAAAATGGTTCGATTCTATGCATACCTTCATACACTTTTTGATGGTACAATGGCGACAGACACACGAACATATGGACGCACGGAGACACGGACAGACGTTTTCTATGAACATGCATTTTGGGATCTCTGACCCCTGAAACGTGTAAATCCATTGAAAACCGGAAGTCAAAATAATTTCGATTACAATACTTTTTTCTATTGAAGATAGAAGAACGTAAAAAGGAAGAACATTTGAAAGTTTTTTTCCGTTACAAATGTTCGTTGTGCTAACCTTTCGTAACACGACAAACACCTAATATGTAATCAAGTTCGTTCTACACACTTGGCAGTTGCATTAAAAATCTAATAGATTCATTAAAAATCTAAATAGATGCATTAAAAATCGAAATAATGCAGCACAGATGCACCGTGTACATTTTATGGTGTGTACATTATTCAGTGTTTCAATGCATCAGTACTGCATTAAAAATCGTTGACTGTGCAAAGCTGCCAAATGTGCAGAACAAACTTGATTACAGGTTTGGCGTGTTACAAAAGCTTCGTACATCGAACATTTTAACTGAACAAAAACTAAGAATGTTCTTTATTTTTATATATCACGTATTATAATACGTGTAATAATTTTGAAAATATAAATGTTTAAAATCCGGTAATTCCTTTGTGATAACCCTGTATATTTACTGTAAATGAAAATATACAGAAGTAAATCTAGTATTTCCTTCATATAATAAGAAAAGAACACGAACATAGTTTCGAGAACAATTAATTATTAACTCTCATCATCAGATAATTAGCAGCAAAGAATAATTATCCCGGCTAAAATAAAAACATGTTCATCGAGGAAGTAGTTTATTCTACAACATAAATAGAAAAAAAATGGCGGGTGAATTTAATATAATATGTTTGCATTTTCTGTGTGTATATAAATATTTTTTGTTTAGATTACAATATTTTCTATATACTCCAAGTGTTCGATAATGCTTAAGTATTTATGTAGACCTCGAAACATAAGAGAGAAGCAACTGGCTAAAATAAATCACTTTGAAATCTCACTCTATTGAAATTATAACTGTTTTTAGCACCATCGGTTATTTCATTACGTTTTTAATATTCAGTGACATCGCTTACGTTTACATCACGATATTTCTTCAACAAATCAAATTGATAGTAAGTTATGTGGAATTTTTCGTAAAAATACTCAACAACACAACAATCCATAAATATAAAGGTTTTTTATTATGATCATGGTGCTTATTAGAAAAAAATTGACATATTCCAAACAATGAAAAAATAATGCCTAAAAGACATAAATCAATTTAACAAATATTAAATAGGTTAAAATTTTCTGGAGAATATTTCAAGGTAAATTAATAACACTATCATCCGAAACAATACTTTTCCATTAAAAAGTCAATGCAGAAATAAATAGAAAAAGAGCAATGAAAGTCGGTTTCTGAAATGAACTTATTCATTGATTCCAAAATAAATAAATAAATAAAAGTTTTTATTGCACAAAATAAAAAAGTGTTTCTATGGAATAGCGATAAAAATAATAGTAAAGAAAAATACCACGGTACCACATGACAGCCTGACAGATTTATATCATGAATTCTGGTTCTCTACTTTAAAAAATGATGTGATAAAATTGGTTTGGTGATGCAATAAAAATATAAGAATATAATTTTTTTTTTGTATCTTAATTCTTATCCTTTGAAATGATGGGTGAAGTCATGAAAAAACCCTACAACAGAATTTGGAGAATAGTTGATTTTAAATATTTATTTATTTATATATTTATTTATTTATTTATTGATGAACTTTTGAGTACAGTTGTATGCAATTATTTCTTTTTGTTACAACTATATGTTATGTATCGTTCAATGGCTTTAAAGATAACTGTTGCGTTTTATTTGATATAGTAAGCAAATGATTGTCCTTTTTTTAGAATGGTATCACTGAGTAATGTCACATAGCGTTTCACGTTTTAAAATTTCACTTGGTCACCCCCGAAAGTTAAAGGTGGATGCTTTGAGTTTCACAAAGGAACGCATTTGTCTATATGCCGAAACCGTTTAGAATCATATTGTACAAAAAAAATAAGAGGTAAGGTGCACAGTATACAGTAAAAGAATAATTATTTTACGGTCAAATCGGAACTATATTATCAAGTCGTATGTGCGTATGACATTGTTATTTATTTATATATTAAAAAAAATACGAAATATTATTCCAGTGTTCTTAGTTACTTATTTTGATTAACTTATAAATGAGAAGTACAAGTTTAGTATCTTGCAGATTTCCTTTAATTTTTTTTTTCTAAATTAACATTGATTGGGTGTTGTGAATAAAAAAAAATGATCAAAAGTTATTGATATGTTATGTCGGAAATAATTCGGCCTTAATGGACAATATGGATAAACGTTTTGTAGTGAATTCCGTTTAAACCGCGTTCGCATTAGTTTGTATTTATTTTGTATCGAAATGTTAAAAACTTCGATGCCCATTTAAAAAATACAAAACTATTGTGCCTGTATACTTGAGTTCTGTAGTTTCCTTGTTGTAAAAATTGTAAATACGTCTTCCCAATTGAGATGTGAAACAATAACTTTACTAATCAGTTAGTGTATTTTTTGAGAAATAATTTTGCTTTAAAATAATAATACATGCGGTATTGAATTGTCGCATTGCTTTATATAATTTATGAATAGGCATTTTGCTAAATTTTCTGCTTTTTCATTACCTGTTATTTATGAGTGTCTTTTTAACAAGGAAATTATAATTTTGAGTCCTGGATGTTCAATAATATATTATTTAATATATCTTGCTATCGAACTTTTGGGTTTTAATTGTTGTAGTGATTGAATAGATGAATTACTCTTAGTAATTATCTGGCCTTCATCAAGATTGCTGTTTTGTACACCATTTTACTTTTTTTATATAGGAAGAGAGTCAGTCTGTACAATTATTCACTTTAAGTCTTATTGCTCTTCGAAAGCTAAATTAAATTAAGGGGTTACACCACCTTGAAATTTTCAAAAAATTAAATTTTTTTAACTAGACAAATTGCTTATACTCAAGAATATCTTAACTGTTTAACCATTGTGAAAGTCAAATTATTTTCGGAGTTATAGCGCTGAGATTATCCGAGATCTTGGATTCTCAAGGTGTATCTATAGCCAACATGAGAGCACAACAAGAGACTAAAGAGGCCAGGAAATTAAAATAAAAAAAAAGCTGCTGAAAAGCAGTTGGAGGACGTTGCGGCATCACTGGAAGACGTACAGTTTGAGGAACATATACAGTTCAGTAATCACAGATTGTAGGTAATTGGAAAACATTTGGTTTCAATATGCTGAAGTGGTACTTTTTTTCTTTTTCATTTTTATCGAAACTACTTTTTTTCAAACTAGCGTACAAGATGTCTCAAGATCTGCTTAATCATTTTTGAGAAATTTTAAGCCACATATTCCTTATAATATTGTAGCGTATGATTTTAGTTATTGTATCCGCGTTCATTTTTTATAAATTTTTAAAACTGAAAATTTTGATAAAATTAAATTTATTTTCTCAAACAGCTGTCATTTCTACAAAAGAAAAAATACCTTTTTTCCTAGGCTGCATCCTAGCTATTACCTTTCTAAATAACAAAAAATTTTGCTATTTTTCAGACGGTGCCTTACCTAGAAAAAACATACATCATCAGCAAGGATTTTCAAAAGAGGATTTCTTCATATCCCCGCCAACTTTTTTTTTTCATAAAACATCTATGTATATGTATACAATAAAAATTGCTATATATATTTAATAGCTGCATAAAAAAAATATTTTTAATAACTATATTTCTAAGGGCCAAGACGTACCATTTGGGGCGTAACCCCCAGAGAGTAACTTTTTAAGGGAGGTAAATGAGCAAATTTTGATAAATGTAAAAGTTTGTTTTTGTCATTCTTAGAGTTTAAGGCAACGCAAAGCCTTCCGCCGTTGACAATTAAAATTTAAACAAGGGAGTATGCTACAGAAATTCCTAGATTCAGACCGAACTAAACATACAACTTCTGCTCTGAATGCATGGCTATTTTCAGATTATCACACTGCCGGAGGGGATGCATTTAGGCATGTGCAACATATGCAGCTGCACAGGGCGGCAAATTTTAAGGGTGCAAATCAAGCTACTCCAAACAAAATGTTAAGTTTTCGATATGGTTTCAATTATGTAACTTTTAGAAAATAAATGTACGCGTGTTTTTAACCAAAGGCGTCCTTGCATTCAGGTAACATGCATCCAAAATTGTATACAATTTGCATATATTGTGACTTGTACTCCAAGAAGACAATCATCTTTTCTTTCCATATAAAGAAAGTATCGTCCAGAAAATATTGTCAAAGTCGATGTGTTTTAAGCTGATTTTCGTTACATGAATATTTTATAAAGATAGTCATCAAGTAGGAATTGATTTAAATAAAAAAAAATACATAGCATTCATAAGAAAATATATAAAGTTAATCGATTCGCTAAAGTTTTGTTGTAGATGCCTGAAATTTTACATAGCTGGCAGAATATTTAAAATTATTTTTTAAATTATTTTAGAATTATTTTTTCATAATGTATTTACGATATATTTTTGTCTTCAAAATAGCTTATGTGTATATGAAAATTTTGCTAAATGTTTTAATGTGTTAGTACTCATCTGAATTTACATCGCGCTATACAACTTGAAATTGAAGTAAATAATTTTACAACATATTGTTGGCAGTCTGTAAATGAATTGCAATAATACGATAATCTTTATCTGAATGAATAGGGGCGTGAAATAAATTATTGCACAAAGACTGCTTACATCCTAAGTACGTCAATTATATAGATGTTACTTCTAAACATGTCTTAAATTTAAGAAATTTTAATTTCACTAGTTTTCAGGAATAAAAGAAATAAGAATTGTGTACCAAATAAGGTCAAGTTAAAGTATCAGTTCACAAAAAACTGCATTATATCTGAAGTAACATTTTAAAGGCTGTTGGATGTAATTTTTTACTTATGTTTACAATATTAAATCGTGCATACTTATGTCACTGTTTAATTGTAGCCAGGAGAAATCAAAACAAATGATATATTAAACTGGTATTAAACTTTAATTAACAGATATTTTGCAAATATTACAACAAAATATAGAAAAAAATAAAGTGCTCTCCTTGCAATAGAATAATCTGTGGTTGTTCTATTTACGGACATACCGTTTAGGACATCCAAAATTGTTGATTCCACTGCCGTTCACTCAGTTGAGCCCTCTTTACTCATTCTTTAATGTGTTACACAATTTTCTAGTAATATTGACACAGAAAACATTTCATTAGCTTTGGTAATGATAATGAATTATTGAAATGATGAGCCCCTTAATAAGACCAGACCTTATACAGCATAGCTTTGTTATAGGATTTCTGTTTCTCACATATTTTACTTTGAGACACAAACATAATTGAAAATACAAAATATTTCAATATACATTCTAAAATATCATTAAATTATATGAAACATCATGAAAAAGTTTTAAAATTCTATTAATAATTTACGCAAGACTTCATGTGAACGTTTACTTGATGTTTTTAACAACGAAGTGTCGAAACTCCGTGGTCCGATGAAGTTCTGTTCTGTTCCTAGTCTCACTTTATCTAGAATGAACAAATGACAATTTTTAACTAATAAATTGTGGCCAAGACAACACTTTCTTCAATATTATCCAAATAATTTATTTTTTTAAAAAGCTGTTATATACCGATAATTACAAAGAATAGTAGAATTACTTGAATTTAACTCGGAGTTATGCCATTCAGTGAATAAAAAAGATACAGCGCAATAGCGTCTCCGGTTGGGTATTCAAGTACAAATTGGGACAAACATATGTATTTTTAATTAATAACTACAAATACTCGTATGTAATTTGATGCATTTCAACTCAATAGAAAGTGTGATATCGCTATAATGTTCATCATAAAAAAGTTACATATCAACAACCTGTGTTGAGAGGAAAACTTAAAGTTGAATAAACATTATTTTAAAAATGTATTTTACATATTGAATTTGGTCAATGTAGGTTTCCAGGAATTGACGTGGGCTGGGTTTGAACATGAGACCTACTATATGGAAGGAGAGCACCGTATCACAGAGCAAAACGCAATCTCAGTTGTTCTATTTCAATGACTTATTATATATTGTCCGTTGAAGTTATTGCTGTGAGAGATGACGTTACTACACACTCCACAACCCGTGAAAATGTCTCAGTTAGCTATTCGTTTGCGCTTGTTCGCTATTTGTTTTTGAGGCTTTTCCTATTGAGGGGTGAATTCATTGTGGTGCTGCCATCTGTTGTGAAGGATGTGTGTGCCTTTTTTCGTGTCAACAATGTAGGTTTAGAGTAATTAGCGTTCGCTGGGTTTGAACCTGGGACATACTGTATGGAAGGCAAGCGCCGTTGCTCAGAGCAAAAAGCTAACTCAATTATTCTCGGTCAGTGACTCATTATATATTGTTCATTGACGTTCTTGTTGTGAGAGATGAAATTACTGCAGTCTAATTCCATCCCATAGATGCTGAGATATAGCTAGTACATAAATCAGTAAAAGCACGTAGTGGCAGAGTTTTTTGTTGAATAAACAAAGTCAAAACTAAAAAAATATAATTTTTAATAAATGCCTGACATATTTATATTTGCTCAAATTCCATCCCGTGGCATGCGATATATGGCTATAACGGAAATATTGAAGAACAAAATACAGCAACAACACCTATTGAGTATGATACCTCCAAACCTATTCTGTACGTATTTATGTCAATGTGTAACTAAATATAAAGTTTGATTAAATTCGATCCCATAAGTGCCGAAATATAGGTATATCGGAAATCGTTAAAAACACAGCATGACAGCATTGGACGATATACACCCAATACTAATCAGCACCAATTCATGTCATGGTCCAACTGAATCTAAGGTTTGATAAAAATTCAGTGAATCACCTCTTCAGATACAGTGACCACAAAATGTGTGTGTACCAGACAAACAGATAAACACATAGATCTTTTCTAAAAACAGTCAAATCGTTTTCAGGGCATCAAAAGCGTGTAACTACATTAAAAACGTCCATGATTTTTTGTCACCACTATTTCCAAAGTGTAATCTTTACCTTATTTTGTCTTGTCCGGAAATCAGCAAATAAATAAGTTGAAGAATCTTTAATTAGAACTAGTGGTAAGTAAAAGCAGTAGAAGTTGGCAGCTGTGAATGTTGATTAATTCATTTTTCTTAAAAGAATAATAACTTTTTTCTGTATAATTCCAGTAAGAGCTTTTATGTGCCTATACAAAACTCGAATCAAGCGTTTATTAATAAGTACCCTTATAATCAGAACTAGATAATATCATTTTTCATTAACTTTCTCAGTTTATTTTCATAATTAATCCTAAAATAATTATCAAAAGCTATTTTATTATTTTATTTTAGTCTTATTTCAGTCACAATGTATTGTCTTGAAGCGTAGAAAACTTGGAATATAATATTGAGTTTCTCGGTGTCAGTCGCAGGTCATTTTTCATCCTTGATTCTAGAACTGAAAGAAAGCTTTTAATAAATTACAAAACTAAGCTTTTAGATCTCTTCCCGTGAAATTGAAAGATTTTGTAAGCTTAATTATAATGCAGGACGGGATTTTAAAGAAATATTACTTTTCGAAATATATATTATATAATTTTTGTACTCAGATGTATTTAACAAATAATTGAAAAGGCGCCTTCTTTATTAAGTTGCTATTAGAACTTTAAATTGAACACTCAAAAATAATACAGAAATCACGTCAGAAGGCATGGTGATATTTCATATGGGTCTTTGAAATATTCGTTTTAAGCAAAGGCTACATTTTCGAAATGAGAATTTAAACAAGAACGAAAAATCATGCGTGCAGCATAGATTATGAAACCCTTTCTAACACATTCAGAACATTATGACAAAACTTCACAGTAAAAAGTAAAGTTTCACAGTAAAAGTAAAGTTTCTCTTCTAAGGTGATAGATGACGTTTAAATGAATAATTTGGAAAACGCATAACGCATTGTAAAACCCGATTTCTGCTGTTAACCATGAATAGTCGTTAAAATATACGATTTTTTACAGCCTTGTATATGATCTGCAGATATTTTTGCATGCTACATAGCCTGCAAGTTAGTTCAGTTAAACGCATAGCACAGTTAAAAATTTTCACTCAGCAATTTCTGCCAATAAACGCATGTTGTTGAGAACTTTGGTGCGACCCAGTATATGATCCATAGAAATTATATATACCAAGTAATATTTAAAAAATAGTTAAATATAAAAACGCATGCCACAACTGAAAACGCATTTCCAGCAATTATTGTTCTTAGGCTTCAATAGTTCAATAGGCTTCGATGCTCATTTTCTACTATAGACAAATTATTTTGCGTGTCCCTGTAAATAAACGATAACTTCTATGCACACTATATTCTAAAGTAAGAACCTTGTAGTAAATCGCAGTGATGCATACCAATTTCAATATATTTAAAATACTGTATTATTAGGACATAATATTAAAAAAAGTAAGAATAATTATTTATTAAAAGATGCAATTTTATATTCTAATAAAAATCTTAAAAATTGGTAACTGTATTTTTTTGTGTGTGTGTTCACTCATTGTTTCAATTTTGATAAAAAAAAATAATAATATTATAAATCCAAATTTACCAGAATATTGTAAAAATTCAGTACATAAAAAGTAATATTTCGACCACCTATTTTAAGGTTTAAAAGTACGGATGCCTTATATCAAATAACTAGCTCAATTGAAGTATGTTCGCATGTAATATACTAAACACGCCAATCCACCTATACTTCGATAAATGCATCAGTATTTGGTTATTGATATCTTCATTAATTGTTATATGTGTAATTGTTATATGTGTGCAGATACATATTTTGCAGCTAAATCTGCAAAACTTTTCGCAAAATAAAAATTAATATCGTTTCATATATGACATAAAATATCACGTTGAGCAGTTATGGTTAATAAGCAAACATAGTTACCTAACGTGTAATTTGTTTAATTTCATTGCCTAATTTTAAGAACTCGTGGTTTCTTTTACGCTGTTTAGCATTACATGGTATAATCATTCCCTAAATAATATTATGTAGGTTGTCCGACCTTATCGTTTAACAATAGCTGTTTCCTATACCGTTAAGCTTAGAGGCATGCTTCCAGTTTAAAAAATGTTTTTGAACATCATAATAAAGGAGTATCACCTCAAAAAAGTTACTTTGGAAAAACTTTTCAATCATTAATGGAAATCCACCTATCTGCATCACGTGAAAGTCAAGAGAGGTGTAAGTATCATGGTCTATTTCTTTCAATGGTTGCGCTAGTAGTATTTTGTATAATTTATCCTAAAATGGAAAATCTAACTCGCGCAGTTATTTTTCATTTTCCATCAATCAGGGTCCATAAACATTGTGTCTAATTGCACGAGCTTATCAACTTTTTCGGCTTTACTACTTCTTAAATGAAGACAACATTTTAAAATTTACGAATGCAGCCACTGCCTTTTCACAGATTTATTTATATAGCTTTATATTTATAATATAAATACCGCTACCGATAGTTTTGGAATAGCCAATTTTGTAAATATATATATTTTTTAATTTTTCCTACAACACTAAAAATCATTTTCTATAAAATACTCTTTAAACTAACCTTCAAATTTACTTTAGCATTTAAACGCACATAAAAACGTTCATTATAATTTCACTGATAAAAAAAGATAAAGAGTATTTATTTTAAAATGTATATACTAAAATGTTTTACTTCTATAGGCTCTGGATTTTTAAACGACTTTTAACCTCACCAAAATCCACAGAAATCCAGAAAGAGAAATAATGAAGGAAAATATATTTGCAGACAGTTATTCAGAGCGTACAAGGGCACATATCATTTCAAAATTCACACGTTTTATATATTTCAGATGCAGAACATTGCGTAAAAGTTTTGCTTACTATAGAACTGAAGGTCAAATTCATTTCTTGCAAACTACAGCAACTTTTGCGAATAAAAAGTTACATAAAGGTATGAAGAGAATAGAAATGTTCCTAACAATAAATGATAAACGAATTTTTCAAATAAATGTGTAAAACTTACATCATTAAAAAGCATTGCTTAAATAAGGACACGTTAGACACATTTATGTAGATAAAAATGGGCTAAACTTTTATTTATTAAGTCTGTTCTCAAATACAAAGGAGCAAATTTATGATGCAAGTTTTAATTCATTTTTGTTCGGAAACAGAAGAAATTATCAGGAGGTGTTATTCAAAAACTATGATATCGTAAGACGTTTTCCATTTTTTGGCAAATACAAAAGATCTTTCAGAAAATCCTATCAAAGTTGGCGTTTTGAACCAAATTTCTGAACGAAAAGAGAAATAATAGTCAGCGAAGGTAGAAATACCGGGCGTCACGTGAATCAAAATTGCTTATAACTCGATAAATAATTTATTTATCAAAAAATAGAAAAAGTTTTTCGATTCCAAATCGCTTCCATAGTCAGCTCTGCCAATTCTGTGCCCTTACGTTCAAAAATGCGTCAGTAAATGTGTCAAAAAGTTTCGGAATTGTTGAACAGTGGGCTTAAGAACTGCCTTAACTAAACTTTGAATATCTTCTTGTGTTTGAGACAGTAAATCCTTTTAAATTTTGCTATCCTTTTAAATTTACTTACCTAAATGAAAAATATTAAACTTTTTAAATATAATATTACCGAAAATGTCTGTGTGTGGACTTGAACAAAAGAAATAGTAAATGGAAAAAATAACAGAATAAAATTACAAGTTGTATATTAGGCAAAATGAGACAGCCTTCTCCTATTTTAAAATCTTAAGAAATTTCTAAATCTTAACTGCAGAACCACATTTCAATGATCATTTCATTTACTTTATACAATTTATTCATTTTTACTTGTTAATTTATAAAATATTTTTTTAAATTATTGCATAACGTTTTTATCAGTTAAATGTTATCATGGTATTATAAAATCAGAATTTTTATAATAATGTTTTTAAACAGATGCTGTCGAGAAAGTTATCTTTAAAATGCGTAACATATTTCTGAATAAACTAAGTTTCATTTTAATACTTATTACATAATTCTTTATAGATTGCAGATGATATAACATTGATTACACTGGAATTTCACACTCGTTTGCCCCCTTTCATGCTAAATATTTCGTATCATAAGCCAATAATATAACTTTTCTTATGTAAAGTCATCGTGAAATAAATTTCGTCAATCTTCTTTGTAATTTTCAAAAAAAAAAATCTTGAAAGCGTTATATATGTACAGTACATATTGCGTAAATAGCATTGAAAAATCATTCACATAATATCTTTAATTGTAATATCTATACTGCTGCCACTTAAGTTTCAGATTATATTTTGTGTTGATAATAGTAACCAGAATGTTGTCGAATATGTTTCTATAGCATACAGTTGAATGTTTTCCTTGAAAGTAAATGAAAGAAACCTTTTTGTAAATTTCATTTGTAAATATTGTAGCTTTCTTTTATTTTCAAATCATCTTTTCTAATTCATGTAGATGAAAACACAACAAAAAATATTATGCATCTTGCATAAGTTATGAAACACTTTCCAACACTCTCGGAATATTCTTATAAAACTTCATTTTTTACACGATCACAGAAGATATGTAAATAAATAATTCGGAAACACATAATATATTTAAAATCCCATTTGCAAAAATTTCAAAACTCAGGAAAATCGAAGGACAAAATACCCTGTAAATAATTAAAATATTTTAGGGGGTATGAATGGCAAAGCTTTTGTGTAAATCTGTACATGATCGATAACTTTTTTATATGCACTGCGTAGTAAACGAAAGTCTAATTCAGCTGTAAAAGGTAGTGTAAAAGTAAGTGAAAATTGCTTTTTCGTTTATTGCCATCCATAGATTTACTGCATGCAATGTTGAATTATCATGAAAAAATGATTAAAGGTACCATTGTGATGAAAGAGAAACATCATGGGCAAACTTTACCAGCCTAAATCAATTTATCGCTTTGCATAATCTTGGAATATCTGTGTCATCAAATCAGATATAAAGAGTAAGGGTGCATCAACTACTTCTGAATGTTCTGTATGAAATGTTGCGGTTCGTCTGACATTTTTTTATTTAACTTGGGAGATATATTGCTAACAGCTTAAAGAGTGGATTTCGACAGCAACAAGTATATCTGTCACTCGCCGACTGGTAACCGCAGAAACGCACTGCAATTGGCCTAACTTTCTGCGAAACAACAAAATTAAATAAGTTGGAAATTGCTTGTCAAACATGGCAAGTGAGGTGTGTTCGTACTATAACTAGTTTTATAAATATTTTTTGCCCGCATATTGTACTGAATGTATATTTTAGTGCACTTCATAAGTGCATATCTATTTCATTCTGTTCGAAAGACTGTAACATCATTAAAATGCACTTGAAATAATTTTTTCCCGGCCGTAATGTAACGGAAAAAGTTGACTCACCCTGTCATTAAACAATACATACTATTTTCATAAAATTTGAAATGACAGGACAAATTTTTTGCAAGAATTATATATTTAAAATTTCAGACCATTCAGAAAGCTGTGACATCATTAAAATGCATTTGAAATAATTGTTTCCCGGCGGTAATGTAGCGGAAAAATTTGAATGACCTTGTCATTAAACTATAAATCCTATTTTCATAAAATTTGAAATGACTGGACAAAATTTTGCAACAATTATATATTTAAAATTTCAGACCATTCGGAAGGCTGTAACATCATTAAAATGCACTTGAAATAATTGTTTCCCATTGGCCATAATGTAACAGAAAAACTTTGACTATCCCTGTAATTAAACTATACATCCGATTTTCATAAAACTTGAAATGACTCAACCCAATTATGCAACAATTTTATATTTTTAATTTTTCAAACCATTCGGTTGGGTAGTTTTTGCGCTGTTATATGCGGACGGACAGACAGACGGACTTAACGTCTGCTATAGGTGCTACGTATTTATATAATTACGAACGCACCTAAAAAAGAACTTTTTATTCAGTTTGGCGCATTATTCAAGTAACGTTCATGTTCCCACAAATGTCCATACACAAATTCTCTCATCTAAAAACCAAGAGACATCATTAGAGGGAGCTTCTTGTGAAAAATTGCAGATTCAAATAGTCGGCTGCTAATCTTGCATGGGCGCGATATGACATGCCATGCAATTAAAGCGTCTTTCTTTTTTTACGATAATGACTTTATCGTATTATCAATAGCTTTCTTTCATAGCCTAAAAGTGTTGGAACTGAAAGAGTAGTCTGTATAGATCAGGCCTAAACCAAAGATTTTTGCCGATTCATCATATACAGAAAAAAATGTGAGAGCAAAAACTTATTGCCCTGCATAGGCTTTAGACGTTTACTGACTATGATACAACCTCAACATCAGTGACGAAGGTAAACTCTCTGTATGGAAACGTGGAAGGATTATCAAGAAACCAAATTCTTCATTATTCTTTGTAGTCCACTAACTGATCTTCGTCATGAAGTAACAGAACTTTAAAACGCAATGTCGTCATTCTGTATGGGAGTGCAGCACAGAAAATGAAATTGTTAATGCGTCACCGAAATACCTCTTTGTGATAAAAATGAACCATTAACAAGTCTTAATTCTACATCTTATTTTTTATGTGATGCACACTCTTCGAGTCATATACCAAGTTGTGCATATATGATGTCAGGGAGACAGCAAAAACAATCATATCGTCAGCAAAATGACTATCTCCGTGTTATTGGAGATGGGCACGAACAGCTGAAAAAAGGTAAAAATTTTCAAAAAATATATATTATATGTATTTATTTTACATTTAAATGTTCAAAGATTTTGCAATTTTCCATTAACATTTTGTGTAATTGAGTAGCGAAGTTATAATATTTTGCTTTATTTTGATGCCTGGTGTTTATTTTAACATTATATTTGTCTTCTGCGATACAAAACATATTGAAATGTCACCAAATAAATACGATTTGAACGTTTTGAAATGTTTGGCCGTACGACTCCATGTTGAAAAATAGTTAATTCTAAGGGAAATTTATAATGCCTTCTCCCCTTTCCTAAATAGTTCTCTTGTGTTCTAACTACAACTGTTCTAAGGGTCATTCTCAGTTCAAAAAGGGCAAAATACGCAGCAAATTTGTCGTGTATCGCAAGAACTATGAAAGAGTTAAAATGAAATTAAGCATTTGAAAAGATATTGATGCCACTGATTATAAGCAATGCTATGCACATTTTATTGAATTTTATTTTGTAGTTACAATATGAAATATTGATAGACCGTCGTAGCTGCTTCTGATTTAGAATAAGCGAAATTTATTATTTCAGTGATTATTTATAATATAATCACACACAGTTACTTTCCTGTAAAAGTAAAGAGTATTTTATCTTTTTGTTGAATATATCATTGTTTATATCATTGTTTCTCTTTTTGTTATATAAATATCCATGTTCTTTCCGAACACATACGGATGTCACGCAAATTTATTCCAAAGATGATTACGTTGTAGAAAGGGAAAACATTAACAGTGGTTCTCTGTGTTGTGCATTTACTATTACACTATAAAATTTTAAATTAATCGCTGTTTATAAAATGTACACTTGGAGAGGAAATGGTTACTTTTAATCATAATACTAATGCAGCCATTTTTCATTTTTATGAGCCCCTGATTACTTAGGAATCTAATTTATGTAACACAGGCTGAGATTCAAACTAGTGGGTAAACACGATCACAGATCGCACAAAGAGTTTCGTTTAATATTTCTTTCAAAACAATTTATCCTTTTGCAAAGTCTGTTAGTTCCACATTTCGAAACCAGGGGAGCACTCTATTCTAAACAAACATCTATCCGAACGAAACTCCGTTTTACAAACTATCTGTATACATATTAGTCGAAGGGATCGGGCCCATAGCACCCGAAATAGGTAGGCGCCCCCTGGCGGTAAAAATGTGAACTAAAATATGCATGGCTATGGTGCATAATATGAAAGAGTGGTCAAAGGAGTGACGGCAAAAATTATAAAAATGCACCCCGGGTGAAACGAGTGGAGGTTATAAAAATTGCTAAAAATACAGAAGCTAGAGTCCGGAAGGTTAAATAATATAAGACTTTTTGAAAATATGATTTTTCGTGTGATCGCAAGTGTTCTGCTATAAGTTTGCAAAATTTCACATCTCCAACTTAGTAAGGGCCTCAGTTAGAAAAATTGCTCAAAATAAACAAGTTAGAGCCCAGAGGGGTAAATATGAGACTTTTTCAAAATTTTATGATTTGGCGTTTGATGCAAGTTATTCAGCTATAAATATCCAAAATTTCAAGTCTTCAACTTAATTAGGGGCTCAGTTAGAAAAAAAAAAGGTTAAAATACACAAGTTAGAGCCCAGAGGGGTAAATATAAGACTTTTTCAAAATTTTATGACTTGTCGTTTGATGTGAGGTTTTCAGCTATAAGAATCCAAAACTTCAAGTCTCCAACATATATAGTTTTTGAGAACGGGCTCTGTGACGAACGGACAGACAGACAGAGGAGTGAGGCGAATAGGGTTACGTCAGATGAACGAAACCCCCCAAAAAACCAGGAATAACGAATTCGTATAAATTTATTTCGCAAAAACTGTAACTGAATGCCTTCGTCTACGACAGAAATTTTAACTTCAACCTTATACTTGAAAGTGAGTCATACTATTTTTATGTAGCACATTTTATGTACTCATATTTATTTATGAGTACGTATGCACAATTATTAACAATTTTGTCGAATTTTCAAAAATGCATTGCTCACGAAAGTTTACTGCTATTCACCGTGAGAACAAGTGTAAGTTTTTTATATTATTCATTGATTTATTCATATATATATATATGCCTTGGTTCCACAAATATTTCAATTATTTCAATGTTTACTGTATTTTCAATATGATGTTGCTCTTGTCAAAGGAAGGATCTGTTTAAAAGAACTTTACAATGGTTTATGCATCATTTTTCATTTCAATACATTCCTTTATATTTATACATTCACATTAGTTGATGATAATTTGTATTGGTTTATAATGGTTATATACACACACATATATATATATAGAATGTGTATATATAGAGAGAGATAGCTTTAGAAGCTTAGATTTGGCATTTTATGTTAAATTAGAATTTCTTAATTAGCTGTATAAGTTACATATAATAATCTTTACCTAATAAATGGAGCCAGTATATGATAACCACTCTTAAAATATATAAAGAATACGAAATAAACTTAGCAAGAGACATACAATAAACACATCGAAAAATCATCTATAGCATAACATTAACTAACACAGATAAATGATATTCGAAAAAATTCTGTATTTTTATGAACATTTGCTTTCAATTTTATGCATTTTTTGCAAAGTTTTCATTTTTTGTTATTATCTATTAGATTATAAAAAATAATATCAATATAGTAATTACAAAGACATAGTCTAATCTTTACCTAATAAATGAAGCCAGTATGTGATAGCCACTATTAAAATGTATGAAGAATACAAATTAATTCAGCAAAAGACACGCAATAAAGATGTCGAAAAGTCAAGTATAGCACTACATTAACTAACAGAGATAAACGATTTTCGAAAGAATTTTGTATTTTATGAACATTTGTTTTAAATATTATGCATTTTTTGTAAAGATTTAATTTTTTTTGCTATTACCTATTAAATTATAAAAAATAGTAATATCAGTATAGTAATTACGTAGACATAGCCTCTCAAAACTTTTGATATTTATGGAAAAAATGTTTGAAAGTTGAAAAATACAAAGCAACAACCAATTACGGCAACAGCAATGACAATGGAAAATTATCTAAAAATAAATAATTTTTTTTTCTATCAAACTAATCAAAAACAATGTCATTTGAACTTACTTTAAAATTACCATTACTTCAATTCCTTTCTAGTAAAGATATTATTTGAAATAACACGAATAAAAGGATAATTTTCTTTCACCAACTACATTTGATTTTGAAATAAGTTCAACTTTTTTTTTCATGATTTTCAGATTTTATGACACGCATTCTCAAGAAAGTATTTATCTTTTTTAGTAACTTATACCATTTGGATTTTCAAAGAAAAATTGTTTATCTATTGCGGTTTGGAAGTCTGCATCTTTTTGTTGTTATGGATAAAGAAATGTAAAACAAAAAATACATTGTTTCTGAAATATTCTTCAGACGCTTTCACATATACTTTTCGTTTTATGCTTAGGTGACAGCTCAGTTACAGTTTGCGCTTAGATATTATTCGTTATGTATTTGGAAGGCAAATGCATACATAATACATTTCCAAGAAGCTTTTAAAACGTGTGGAGGCATGCTATTGCTTTATGCACCAAAAGTAACATGTATAATTTATTAGGCTATGTTGGAAAACAGGTCTTTGAAATATTCTTCAGCAGCAGCTTAGATTTGAAGTTTAAGAAACTGAATATTTTTTTTTTTTAACTTTCCTCTACACCTTATATATATATACTACAAGGGTGGGAAAATACATCATTTTACTCGCCACAGGATAGTGAATTTTCTGACAGGGCGAGTGACTAGGTAGTCTTTGAAAATTGCAAACTATAGAGGTATGCCGAAAACGTTTTTATTTAGTAGTTAGCTATATTTTTCAATTTTCCTATTTACTGCGATGTAAACATGGTATAAAGTTCTGCTTTATATTAAACTTTCATCTCATGTTTATATTTCTTAATTTTATAGGAAAAAATATATGAAAATGCATTATAATAATAGTAAACAACTATTTTTGAGTTGCGTAATTTTGTCATAAAAATTTTCAACTATGCGTTGCATTTTACTGGCTGGTGAAATAAATCCTTGGCTGGTAAGATTTTCTAGAAATTTCCCACCCCTGTCTGTATATATATGCACACTGTAAAAAACTTATGAAACGTTACTCCATAAAGTTGGTGACCACATTGCTGCCTTCATTTTATTAAATCATTTACCGATATAACAGGTGTTACGTTACACTAATGTGTAATATTACACCGGTTATATCAGTTTAAAATACACCGTTATACCAATTATATTAGTTAAATTACTCCATAAAATTGGAGGCAGCATGTTACCACTAATTTTATGCAGCAACGTTACATAAATTTTTTACAGTGCATTAGTTAATTGCTGACTCTTTTTTTTTTTTTTTTTTTTTTTTTTTGTATTATATTTTTTAGATAAAAAGATTAAAATTTGGGCAATTGTAATGTTATGAGTTTCGATACTAAAGTATGAAATTTTCTCATTACTATTGCAATTGTTGCAAGGGAATATTTTCAACTAAATATAAATTTTAACATCTGTAAACTATTAAAAAACTTAATTTCATTAATCCAAAAATTTATGTGATTGGGGGTAAATATGTAGGGTGTACCTAAACTTAATGTCAGAATTTTCAAATATGATAGTGTGCCTCGAAACAAAAAGTTTTTGTATAGGAAATTAGTGTCACAAACTATCTATTCAATCAAAAATACAACGTATCTCATTCCTTCACACACTTTGAACAGATATTATTAAAACACACACTTTCACAAACTTTTAACTGATACTATTAATTCAAGATTGTGCAAAAAAAAAGATTTGTGTCATAAGAGGCGTACAAATACAACGTATCTCATTCCTTCACACACTTTGAACTGATATTATTAAAACACACACTTTCACAAACTTTGAACTGATACTATTAAAAATGCTATTCAAGATTGTGCCAACAACAAAAATAAATAAATAAATAAAATAAAAGATTAGTGTCATAAGAGGTGTTGCTGTTTAAGAGATGCAATTTAGTCCAAATAACAATACAATTTAATCATTTGTACAAAATAACAATACAATTTAGTCCAAAATCGATTTTAAAGCACTGTTTTCTATCACTTATAGTAGGAGCCTCATATGAAGCTCGTGTGAACGATATGGTTAACTTGGAAATAACAGTACTTAATGAATATAACTTGACCTTTCTTTCCTTTAAATTTTAATCACAAATTGTTACACAGGTATAATTTGTGTTTAATACTACACAAATAAAACAAAAAATATATGATTTTTTTAAAAAGATGTTATTTGATTTAAAGAAAATAAAATGAGTATTTATAAATGTATTTTTTTACGTTTTCTTATCATAAAATAAATATTTTCGGATAACTGAAATAATGACAAATGAATTCTTTAAGTTTATGGTAAAAAACTATTTTTAAGCTGCAAATAGTATTATTATTATTTAGAAGATCATCGTGTTCAAAGCGAATAGTTTTTTTTTCTTTTATGTTCACATAAACATGCTTTGGTTACAAAAAAAAAAAAAAAAAAAAAAAAAGGATGCTGAAAATTGTGAAACGTGCATAAGTGTCCGTGAGGTACGGAAGCTTTATGAGAATTTTGAACAACGTTTCTTTTAAAAGACGTTTTTATCATAGCCCACACAGCCCAGAAAAGAGAAATTTTTATCTAATTTTGTTTTAAAAGCAATGTTTGGAAGGTTTCAAGGAATTTATTTAATATTATTGAAACAGGTAAATGAGTATTAGTAAAAGAATTCTATTCACCTATAAATAGAAAATTACACTCATAAATAAATCTGTAAGAATCTAAATCAAGGCTAACGAAAAAAAAAACAGACTACTGTGGTGTTTTACACGTGTCTCTTTCTTCAGACCACTGGAGTCACGTGTTGCTCGAATGCACTAATCTAGATGTGCGAAAAGAGCTTTTCGTTTCACTCTAACGATCTAAAGCGGTAAGGTAGTACGGCAGCCTGTCTTTTTCGTTAGCCACGATCTAAATGAGTTAAATATCTAATGAATTTAAAATTTGTGAACATACTGAGGTATTTATAGTAGAACACGTAATTTTTCAGAAAAAATAAAACGGAAATCATGATATCGTTTCTTACCTTATTGCAATGATTTTTATTTATTTCTTGCAAGGTGGCGTATTTCAGGAATAGTGGTTTAGCACAGAAAGCAGGGTGTTTTAGGTAAAACCTTTTGCTATCCACCTTCGCGTCATATTCCAACGTTTGTGAATATTGTTCATTTTGGCATGCATTTGATTATCATAGAATAAAGCTTTCACAGTTCCCTGTAAAAAAAGAATATTATACCGGATATGAAAAGTATTTTAAAAACTTTTATACGTTTTCATTTTAGTGATTATGGGTCAATTTTTACTAAAGTTCGATCATCTAAAGTCAAAAAGAAAACAGACATAATGTTTTCATATCAATGAAATGTACGCGAAAAAACTAGCAGAACAATCTCTTTCCAAGTAATAAGAACTATGAGATTCCAATCATCCTTTTAAAAGTTATGCGTGGACCTATACAAAAAACCCGCAAACGAATTGTATAACTTTTTTTATTGGAAATTAGTTAATATACGCTTTTCTAAATGGTCTATTAAATTTAAAAAATTAATTTTCACTTCATCATTTAAGGGGTCTCAGGACTCTTAAAACTGGAAAAAAAAGAAAAGAAAAGACCATTTTCAACATTTAATATATAAAAATGTATTTGATTTTAATGGGATGAAAGATATAAGTGTGTTCTTTCATTTCACGTATTTAAAAATTGAAAGATGTAGAACAAGCATTTACAGGGGACTCCAAACTCTCATATATTTGACGAGCAAAAAAACAGCATAACAGATTACCCATAGGATTACAAGATAAATTTTGCAACTAAAAAGAAAATGTTGATACCTACGTATGCTCCAGATTATAATAATTTCTTTGAACTTAAATAAATTTGTATTTAAAGCATTTTTATATTTTCAGACAATGACTGTTTTAAATACGCGATAAGAAAACTGTTTTAAAAAGCGATCAGATCTGAAATTTTATGAAGTATTAAAATAGATGATGTTTTGACTGAATTACAAAATTCCGATAACTTGACTTCTATAAAATCTTATTTCCTAAATAAACGATATCAGCTTAAAGTACAACATAATATCATTTTAAGTATGCTCTATAAATAAAGGTTGCATTAATTCAAACTATAAATAATACAGCTGCCACAATAGGGATGGTATTATTTAACATATTAGGATAAAAAACCCTGTTACTATGCTGGAACCTAATATTGAATTAACATGTTACCGAAAAGTCCCTGTTATTTAAATAACATGTGGTTTTAAATGGCAGCGCCCTTATTCATTTGCCTTAATCAAGAAATCAATTTCGTGCCTTTAAAAGAGAACAATATTCACAAAAAACGTCCTCCATCGTTTCTTTTTTGACGTGCGCCCCTAGTTTGGCCCATCTTACCCCTCTAGTTATGGGCAACTCTGTTAGGTGTGTGGTTCTAAAAATTTATTGTGCATTTCATCAATCTTTAATGCATGAATAGTAATGACTTGCAGCACTAATTAAACTTTTTTTCGGCTTGGTGCCTGGTGCTGGGTCATTAGGATCATCACATACTTTCACCGATTCTGATTGTGCAAAGTAGAGCGTAAACCAAACACTGGCACAAATAGTAAATGATGAAAACATCTGAAAATTTCTAAGAAAAAAGCTATGCTTGACATGTTTTGTAATCATGAGTCGTATATATTGTCTTCATTTAGCATTTCCATACCAAAAAGTCAAATTTGACTTATAAACCCAGCAAAGTTTTGTCTAATTTTTGATCTGAACAATTTCTTTTCAATTAAAAATATATTTTCGTGTTTTTTTTTTTTTTTTGTTTTTTTTAATTTTCAACGAGTGATTTTTGTTGAATTTTGCAATATATTTCATTTATGTTATGTAAATGAAAAAAAGCATTGATCCCCCCCCCCCCCTTTTAAAAAAATGCTGCGAAACAGGACTTCAGGTTCCTTAAATTTATAAAAAGTTCCTTTTTGCAACATTTAAGTAAAATACATTTATTTACAATTTTATCTCTTAAAAATTTTAATTCTCGATTTTGAATAGGAAATCTATTTCCAAAAGTAACAAAACATTGTTTAGCTACATTCAGATAAAATCCATGAATTTATAATGTTTTAATTGATTAGCGCATTTAAAACGGGTACATTAAAACTTCAATTGATTTCAATTGAAAGCAGCTGAGACGTGTTGGAAACCAACCACAGATAATTTCTTAATTCATTCTGAATCACGCTATCAGTAAATGTGGTCTTAACATATAAAAGTATCTTTTTTATCGCTTGGTAAGCTTATGAATAAAGAGAGATAAAATAACTCTTTGCAATTATATATCGGTTAAAATTTTCTGCGGTCAATATAACTTTTGCTTATTTCGAAAAATTTGGTACAACAGTCTTTTAAATTAAAAAATACGCTGAAGGATATATTTATCTGAATGGGGAATTTTATCCGAGTGAAATGAATTTTGATTAAGAATGATTTACTTACTCTTCCTGTTTTTGTAAAGGAATGTAGCGTTGTTGACGGTTTATTTAAATATTTAAAGGCTTTTTACTCCGTACTCATGGAGTTTTTTTTTTCTTATTTTTAGGAGATGGGGTGGGGGGGGGGGTGGCGAGAGGGATTCCTGCACTATAAATTTTGTTTTTTGGCAATTTTTTTTTTATTACTTTTGTTTTGTCGTTGTTTTAATTTGCTGAAAAAAAGAAAGAAAATAGCCTCCTATAATTTGTGAGAAAACTTAATTTTAGTACAGTTGTAATTAATTTGAAAAACTTATTTGTACGAACAAAATTTGTTTGGATGAATTGCATTTGATTAAAATTATATAAATGATATTTTTGTGTTCTTGTGAAATTAGCTTTGAAAATGCGTTGCTAGATATATATGGTTGTTGGGAAGTCGGGGATCAAAATTCTCATTTTTTATACTTTCCAACGTAGTTGAAAAGTGTTTATGAATTCAGATTGTCTGTCCGTCTGTCTGCCCTTGCTTTAACTCGCGTAAGTATTAGTCCGATTGCCATGAAATGAATATATCTTATTTGGGTTTAGTATGGCGTATTCGGTATTGTAAAAGAAGTGTATACAGCTTATTTGGTTCATTTATAGGGCCACTCAAAAGAATTCCGTTACATTACGGTATATGGGAAAAATCGCTTGCTGTGTATTTTAATGATATTACAATATTTAAGACATATTGAAATTGATATAAATCACTGAGGTGTACTACAAGGTTATTACTATAGACTAGGGTGTGCATAGAACTTATCGTTTATTTACAGGAACACACAAAAGTATTTTGATATAGAAGAAAATGAGCAATAATTGAATTTTTGAAGCCACGAAACAATAATTGCTGGAAGAACGTATTCAATTGTGGTATGCGTTTTTAAATTAACTATTTTTTAAATATTACTTGGTGCGTATCAATTCCAGATCATATACAAGGTCGAACAACAGTTCTCAACAGCATTCGTTTATTGGTTGAAATTGCTGAGCGGAAGTTTTAAAATGTATTATGCGTTTAACTGAATTAACTTTTTTCATACTATGTACTATGCATACGTATGTGTAGATCATATACAGGACTGCAAAACAAATCGTATATTTTAATGACTATTCATGGTAATGGCAGAAATCGTGTTTTCAAATGCATTCTGCGTTTTCCGAATTGTTCATTAAAAACGTCATCTTCCACGTTTGTCAATTGTGATGTTTTGTTATGGTATTCTAAATGTGTTGGAAAGTGCTTCATAATTTATACTGTATGCGTGATTCTCTTTTTTTTTGGGGGGGGGGGGAGGAGATTAGAAATCGTGTTGTTAAAACTGTGTTAATTATTATACAGGGTATCTCTTATCGTTAACCAATAACTAATTTCTAAACCGTTAGTTTTAAAGGTATAGTTCCAATTGCAAAATTGTTTCAAATTTTGTTCTGCATTACATAAAAATCGATTTACATTACAATGATTACTTTTTAAATCGATAAGAAATTACAAATTTTATACAATGCCTCTGTCCTATAAGTTTGATTTAGAAAATGTTTTTCCATGTTCTAAAAAGTAAAACAGCAAAAAATTATTCTTTTATGATCAAAACTTATTGAGTTATGATACTTAGAATTCTATAAATTTTCAATGTTTTAATCACCATAAATGGAAAAACACGTTTTTAGTGTCAGAAAACGCTAAAAATGCATGAAATTCAAAGTATCATAACTAGATAAGTTTTTGTCTTGCAAAAATTAAGTTTTTAATCACAAACTAATTTTGATTCATCTCAATAGAAAACAGCATTTATAATTATGTCAAAAAATTATTCCAAACATTTTGTTTAAAAGGCCTAATTAAAACATCCGTTGATCGCATACACAGCGATTAGTTATATGTTATAAAAAAAACAGGTTGTTGGAACCTATTACCTGTACAAGTGAGCAACGATGTAACCTGTAAACCAAAAGTAACTATATTTCTCATCTCTATGCCACAATAAACATATGGAAGAAGAAAAAGATAATCAGCTGCCCAAAGCAAAAGAAATAGTGCTGTTAGAAAGATAGGGCATTCTTTAGGGCAGAGCTTATTTTTGGAGACATTTTAAAACTTTACTTAAATTTCACATAAAGTGGAATCAATAAAATGTTAATATAATTTCGATTTAGTATTAAAATAAATAAAAATTGCGTTGTTTTTTTTAAATCATTTTAACTCTCTAAATAATGTAATAAAATAAAATAATGTATAAAAAATGCTCATAAATCAGCTAACGATCTTCTTTGACGAGTTTTATTTGATATAGTATTATATTTCATCTCTCTATTTAAATTTATTATTATCTCTCCTATATATATATATCTCCCAACGTATTTCGTTCTTTTTTATCTCTGTAAAAATGTTTCATAGGACACATTTTTTTTATTATTGAATTTTAAAGGATGTCAGAATAAAAAAAAAATACGTCTTATAGTGTTAGAATTTACCTAAACTTGTTTCAAGGAATATGCAGATATTTTATAAAATATGATAAATCATTATTTCCTTGATAGTATCTTATAATCTTCTTTTTCAGATTTAGCATATTAGGTAGTTCTCATTCAATTTTTACTTTCTTCTATCTTCAATAGAAGAAAGTATTGTAATCGAAATTTTTTTCGACTTCCGGTTTTCGACGGATTTGCATGTTTTAGGGGTCAGAGATTCCAAAAAACATGTTTATAGAAAATGTCTGTCTGTCTGTGTGTCCGTCTGTCCGTCTGTCCGTCCGTCCGTCTGTCCGTCCGTCCGTCTGTCCGTCTGTCCGTCTGTCCGTCTGTCTGTCGCCATTGTACCATCAAAAAGTGTATGAAGTTATGTGTAGAATTAAACCAAAATTTTATTATAAGTTTTTGGCTATGGCAAGCAGATCCTCCCGGAATTTGGAAAAAATTCGCCGGTAGGGGGCGCTGATATAACAATTTATGTGCGATTTTGAATATTGTACCATCCAAAAGTGTATGGAGTTATGCATAGAATTGAACCAAATTTTTAGTTTAAGTTTTTGGATATGACAAGCAGGTCCTCCCTGAATTTGGAAAAAAATCGCCGGTAGGGGGCGCTGTAAATGCGTTTTTTGTGCGATTTTGAATATTGTACCATCGAAAAGTGTATGAAGTTATGCATAGAATTGAACCAAATTTTTAGTTTAAGTTTTTGGCTATGGCAAGCACGTCCTCCCTGAATTTAGAAAAAATTCGCCGGTAGGGGGCGCTGTAATAGCGATTTTTGTGCGATTTTGAATATTGTACCGTCCAAAAGTGTATGAAGTTATGCATAGAATTAAACCAAATTTTTATTTTAAGTTTTTGGATATGGCAAGCAGGTCCTCCATGAATTTGCAAAAACTTCGCCGTTAGGGGGCGCTGTAATAGCGATTTTGAATATTGCACCATCGAAAAGTGTATGAAGTTATGCATAGAATTGAACCAAAAAAAAAAAAATTAAGTTCTTGGCTATGGCAAGGAGGTGCTCACTTAATTTGTAAAAAATTCGCTCGTAGAGGGCGCTGTGATAGCGATTTTTGTACAATTTTGTGTCATTTTGAATATTGTACCGCCGAAAAGTGTATGAAGTTACGCATAGAATTGAACCAAATTTTATGTGTTTATTTTTGGTCATGTCACGAAGGTCCTCCCTGAATTTGGAAAAATTCTGCCGGAAGGGGGCACTATAATTGCGATGTCTGTACCATTTTCATTGTTGTACCATCGAAAAGTGTATGAAGTTATCCATATAATTGAACCAAATTTTTTGTGCATGTTTCTGGCTATGGCAAACAAGTCCACCCTGAACTTGAAAAAATTCCGAAAGAAGGGGGCTCTATAATTCCGATCTCTGTGCCATTTTCATTATTGTACCATCGAACAGTGTATAAAATTATGCATACAATTGAACCAAAATGTTTGTGCTTGTTTTTGGCTTTGGCCAACAGGTTCTCCTTGAATTTGGAAATATTGCGCGGTAAAGGGGCTCCGTGTTAGCGATTTTTTTATACTTTTCTTGATTTTTCGTAGTTCTATTGTGCATCGGCGGCTCATGCAGCGGCGGGAACTCGCTTCCTGCTATGCCGGCTATTCGCAAACAGCTGATAACGACAGAATAAGGAAAAATTAATAATTTTAACAAATATCATGATATAGATTAACTCGTTTTTAGTCCGTTTAATTGACTCAGCAGAAATTTAAGATGAAAATCAAAGTTGGTATAGTATTGAACTAATAATATTGAAGTATTAACATGTGTAACTAGGTTTTGAAATGTTAAGATGTATAAGATAGAAGAAAGTTTTGGGATTGGCACATCCAACTAGTTTCTTTTGTACATTCTGGATCAGGATTTCCTTTATGTCAGACAAACTATTAGGCAAAATGTGCTGTAATTTTCGAATCTTTAAAAACTGATTTCTGTTTAAAGATTTATAACTTACAATTTATTTTTTTTAAATAATAATAATAATAATTATTATTATTATTATTATATATATATATATATATATATGAAACCTTGTATAAAATTAAGGGGTCTTGTACCTTTTAAACGCGTCGAAAATGAACGAAAAACTTCAAAGTTTGAATTAGTCTATCTGTAAAACCTTTTTATGTATAAACATGAAATATTTGGATATTGATTAAACAGATTGTGCTTTGTAATATACTACTTACAGAAATTTATTAACCCTTTACAGAATTTGTGAATCGTTGAAATCAAAACAGCTCTTTTTTTACCCCATAAGTCATTGCGCGCATGATATCTTGAGAAGGTATGTATGGATTGTCATGAAATTTGATAAATATACTAAACAAATATGTGTGTTTAAAATGATCTACTTTTTAGTATTTATAATGGTAATATTTTTAGTTATGACTATTTTTATTCATTAAAAATACAATTTTTTTATTTTTTTTTTACGAAAATATTTTTTGTATGCAGTTAATGAAATAATTTTAGCCTAAGAGTAGGTCATTTTAAACACACATATATGTTTAGTATCGTTACCGAATTTCATGCCAATCCATACATACTTTCACAAGATATCATGCGCGCAATGACTTATGGGGTAAAAAAAGAGCTATTTTGATTTCAACAATACACAAATTCTGTAAAAGTTTAATAAATTTCTAATATCAGCATATTACAAAACACAATCTGTTTAATAAATATCCAGAATTTCATGTTTATACATAAAAAGGCTTTGAAGATAGACTAATTCAAACTTTGAAGTTTTTCGTTAATTTTCGACGCGTTTAAAAGGTGCAAGACCCCTTAAACTAATTTTCATACACTAGACGTACCTGACTACATTAAACAGAGAAATTAAATTTAAAAAATATATAAAAACATTTAATTAAAAGCAAAAATATATGCAAAATTAAGCGTTTCGCTGTGCGACGCAGAGCCTCATCAGTGCACATATCAGCAACAGCAGAATATCGAAACATGTCCTGGACGTAGTCAAAGTGCAAGTTAAAGTTACTCTTTCAAAAACACTGAATATTCTATCGGGATTGTACCAGATTCGTTGATCGTGTAAGGGTTATAGTCTAGTAAACCAGTTTTCCATGAACAATCTAAAATGTAAGTGTAGCAATTATTTTTCAAAATCAATGAATTTTTGAAGGCTGGGTTGTGGTACGTTTCAAAGGCATGATGTACCGGTTAATTTTGTTACGTCATATTTACGTTTGTGGCTATTTAAAAACGAACTTAATTTATTTACTGGTTTAAAAGGTAAAAGGTAAGGCATAGGTCTATGTGACTCAGACCACTTTTCTGGTTTATCTGAAGCAGCGCATCATTCTTGATTGTTGTACAGCTTGCACACCTGCTATGCTCTAACGTATCTAGGACTCAGTACTATCACGCATTCATTGTGCATTGCCACCAATGGATAACACTTTGAGCAATATCTCTAGTAGATTCCGGCGTTTGATGTATTCATTTTTCATAGTAGACCGTTTTCTAATATTATAATAAATTGATATCTATTTTTGTTTTGTTTAATTTCAATATTTCATTCTTCGCTTTGTATACGACACCTAAAAGTCCGCTCAAATTTTTAGATGAAACAACCCTCTTTGGTGATACTACGATTTGGTGATACCGGCTAAAGGTAGTTTCGCCATAAAAAGGACATTGCACCCTGAATTTGGTCTCGAATTACTTTAATTCATCTTTTAACTGATCGCTCAATGAAAGACAAAATCATGTGCAAAAAATCTCAAACTTTGAAATTTAATAACTATGTCAATTTTTGTAGAACAGAAGTGAAACTTTTTGTGTTATATATGTTATGTTATGTGTAAACTTTCACTAAATATAACTATAGGGACCGGGAGACCGTATAAAAAGTTAGACTTCGTAACTTTTATAAAATTGATTTTTTACTGAATATTTATCTCATTTGAAACGTTTTTGTAATTGAAACTATATGTCTACGACGAACGGTTGAGAAATAAAAGGTCGGCGATCGATAACATAATGCACCCTGGATATATGTGCGCGTGTAATAACTTTCCATCAAAAGCTAAATTCAGAACTGATTAGTAGACATTACAGTAAACTCCTGACTATCCGGCCTAGCCTAATGTGGCGGAAAGGTAATCCGGATAACAAAAAAACCGGATAGGCCGGAGTTCTATAAATATTTGCTCACTTCCTGCCCAACCCTACTCCCATTATAATAAAAACGCATGTAACGCATTTTAAGATACATTTTACATATACAATACATTAGAGGTCTGCACGGGCCCGGGCTTGGCCCGAGGCCCGTACCCGGCCCGCCCGCGGGCCGGGCCGGCAGAATTAGGTCAATTTTTTCAACGGGCCGGCAAAAAAATTGAACGGGCCTGCAGGGCAAAAAAAAAGGGATAAAAAAAATTAATCGGGCCTATCGGCCCGATATAAGAATTTGAGAGTAGCAGATAAAATACTAGGCCATTTCCAATGAATATGACTTTTTCGAGAAGTATAAATGTGCGTTACGAGCCGATGCGAGTTTAACAACATCAATACAGAAATGTAACATGTCCATCGTAGAGATCGGCATCGTACAGTTACATGATGCCTGATCCCGGATTTAATTTTTTCGGCAGACTTGTGCCGGGACGGAACTGGTCTTAATCGTTCTCAGGATGTGTAGGACAGGCATTATGTTTTGAAAAAGTATTAATAGCGATAATGAACTTCTGTTAACAGTATCTTTGGAAATGTACCTTAAGGTGGTTCTCATATTTACTGCTCAACAATGCGAAACTCTCAGACGCATTTTCTGACTCATTTTTAACTATAAAGGCATAAAATTGACAGGCCTGAGTATTGAAGGCATTTGGGATCGAATAGCGTTTCCATTTTTCATAAATTACGTACAGAGATAACAGAGACTCTTGTCACGTGACTGTACGTTTTTCTCCTTTCCTGTGCTATCGCTTCCGGAAATTCGATTCAAAACGCTAACTTTGGCAGTATTTTCTGAAAGATATATTACTTTTTTCTAAGAAAAAAACGACATTTACTTGGTTTCTGAATAAGAATACCTGCCAATCTCATGCGTTTCCGAAAAGAAGTGAATTCATAAATGTATCAAAATGTAGCTCCTGTGGATTTGAGAAAAGCCTTAAAAATGACAGAAATATTTTCACAAATCTACCTTTTATTACAAACTTCAAAAGTTATCATGTTTTTTAACCCTTTATTCTATACTACAATAATCTTTTAATGAACCCTTATTTATATTTTGAAACGTCTGTAGAGACGTTGACTAAAACACTGTAAGTAATCGATAATGTTTACTATTGTGTGTTTTCTATTTTGTGAACACGTAGTAATTTAAAATATAATGTAAAATGTTCCCATAAATATGCATGTAGTATTCATTAAAAGAATCTTAATTGCATGTCGAGAAAAAATGGAATTTTTTGTAGAAATTTAGTCGGGCCTGTTTTCGCTGATTTTTGTACGGGCCGGGCCGAGAACGGGAAAAATGTAAACGGGCCGGGCTCGGGCCGAACTTTCAATTTTTACACCGGGCCGGGCCAAAATAGCTTTTCTTCGGGCCGGGCCCTGGCCTGGAAATTCCGGCCCGTGCAGACCTCTACAATACATACAGTTTTAAAATAAGCAAAAGATTAACGCAAAACGTAAGACTAATTCGTAAAAAAATGAGTAAATCTTATTTTACTGTTTATTAATAAAGGATTGCACAAATATTAAAAGTTATTAAATATACAAAAGTTATGCATAAGATAAAAGAGTCAAAACTTAGTTTTTAGTTTTTGAAAAAGTCCTTGATAGATAGATGACTGTTTCTCCCGCGCCCTCCCTTTAAGCAAGCAGACATTATCAGCTGGCGTCACTTCTTCCGGCTAACTCGTAGTTTCTCCTCCATAGTCACTACAACCTTTTTTCGTTTACCACCCATTTCGTTAATCTTCAATAAATAAGCCCGAAACACACCAAAAGACTATACGAAAATAACCAGGATAATCGGAAAATAACATTACACTTGTTACCACACTTGTTGTTACACTTGTAACGTAAACACATGTTACCATTCGTTGCGCAACTAACGAAACAGGTTATCAAGCTTTAAACCCCCTTCCATCCCTTCCCGTCTGTCTCTGCTATTACATTCTGCAATTCCTACTTGCTCCTTCCTCTCGTTAATTAGCACATTCCTACGGACGGGAACCTGCCTGTCTGATAGTACGGACGGCCGGATAGTCGCGAGCTGGATAGTTGGGAGTTTACTGTATTATTAATCAACTGATGTCAGTCAAATTTTAGAGCATTTAATCAAGTGATGAAAAGTTGTGAATAGGATAAATGCATTTTTTCTAAAGTTAGATCATGATGTAAAAAATACTTTTCACGCTAATGATCAAAATTGTCTGGTGCAATTTGCAGCTTTTCATCCGAGAAATTTATCACAAACGTTCAAAATACAAACTTAGTGGTCTAATATTTCGATGAGCTATCATCAGCGGTGTAGGTGACAATTGATGTAATTTCTATTTTGAATCACCTGATATATAGTATGAAGTATTGTGACACAAGATATAAACACGTGTTCTGAGTGATTTAATTGAGTTTCCTTTCTGCACTGCATTGGAAATTATTCAGGAAATTTGGCAATTTTGTGTCGCTGAAAATTTATATAATGAATACGCATAGTGAAATTCATTCTCCTGTAAGATGCACTTTGTAGCTATTATAAAGATTTAGGTACGACGTCAATTCACTTATCCAAAGTTATAAGCTATTGAAATAATATTAAAGTATGAAGCTCGCTTTGCTATTTCATTACTCCGTTAAGTAATCTTTGTCTATAAATAATAAGTTATCGGAAAAGTAATTTTTATGAAATACAAAATAATTCTTGTGATCACGCCATTTATTTTATTTTGCACTTACATTTTATTTGCAGTTTCATAATTAAAAAAAATAAATCCCTATGCTTGTATAAATAATTATAAATAGATACCAATAATATTTTAAAGAATATTTAATGATATATATATCTTTTTCTGATTCTATGAACGGTGTTTGATAATTTAAGGCATATCACAGTAAAAACACGCTATTCCGAAATTCCGGTTAATCCGAACAGATTTTACTTTCGAAAATTATACTTAAACAGATTAACTTACGAAAATTTTCCGAATTACAGAATGAATGTCTGGAAAAACATGTAGAAATTAGAATTAAACATAAATTGGCAATAAAGTATGTTTTTTATTCTTTAAACAGCTTGAATAGAATAAAAAAAAAATGCTCAATAAAGTAAAAGTACAAGATATGTACACGAATATAAAATGAAAACGTGCACTGTAGGCCTACTCGTAATTTAAAAAAAAATCTCGAAAATCAGTTTGTTTGCCCGTCACCATAAAATTCTTTTCTAAAATGTTAAAATGTATTTCATTCAGAGGATAAAAAATTATTTTTTCTTTTCAACAGTTTGATTTCTCAAATTATCTACAGAAATGTTTTTTCTTCCCCCCTCGTCGACCTGATGACTGAGCTATTTATAGATTCGCGATTTTGAACCGTTTGTAATGGGTTTCATAATTCCTCATTCTGAAATTCCATTGGATTATTATAAACATCAGGAGTGATTAAACAAGGAATACTATTTTTTTCCGAAAGTCGTAGCGGATTATCCAGCATGTCAGACCTTAGGATGAAGGATTACACACATCTTTATTTTTTTTCTATTTTTATCGGAATTTCGGGTAATCCGAATTTTTTGTAATCCGAACAGGCATCGGTCGCGATTAATTCGGATTAGCGGGGTTCTACTACATGTCTTTTATCGATTCTTTTTTCATATTTTACTTCTTAAACCCTCAAAAACTATTTGGTAAAGTAATTTTTTTCGAAATTCGTATTGGATCAAAAGTTATCCTCCTTTTGGTGTTGCAGTGAGCAGGCTCATTTTTAACATATTGCAAAAAAAGAAAAAAAAATGAATTGTGGAAAAGGGAATCCAGGAGGGTTCATTATATGAGCCTCTGGTATAGATTATTTTATGTAAGTTTAAAATTGTCACTGTTATCTATGTTTTAAAATGTTGTAAAACTTTAAACCTGTTTTTCTCGAAACTCAATTTTACAAATCGGTACAAGGTAGAACTCGAGATTGACAGAATTGGTTGAGATGTTAATGCTTTTCTAGTATTTACTATTTTGCAGTTCCTCACGGACGCGTTTTTCAATATTCGAATCGTAAATATTTTCTTTCGCCATTTAAATCCGAAAGTTTTGTTTAAAATCTTAAAAAACTTTTTGTTTAAAAAACTTAAAAGAACGGCCGCCATTTTCTTCAGGATCGAAAAATTTATAAATCCATCTATGAAGGACAACAAAATATCCTAAATTTTAATGTGTTTTTTTTCTTTTTTGGGGGGAGGGGGGCTTTTTGTTGCAGGCAAGCTGATTCCGAGATTCAACTGGTATTGCGGAACGCTTCACTTTTTGCACTCCCTGGTATCAAAGACCACCAGAGGACCATTTCTCAAGCAATTCTCAAATAAAAAATTGTTTTTTAAGCTTCAACATTATGCTCTTTCATTTGCGAAAAAACCCATTATTATTAATGTATAATTGCGCTCAAAAAATAGGAAAGAAGTGGCAAAAGTTTAGGTAAATTTTTAAAAAAATGTTATAACATGCCTTAAAAGTCTTTCGTATATATATTTGTGAGGGAATTTTGAGATGGGGAAGCTTTAGAATAGTCGTTTTTTCCAAAAGTGTCTCAGTAATATGATCAGGTATTTACGATGTTAGATAATGGTGTTGCTAGATGGAAAATATTTGGTGCCAAGATCTATGTTGTGAGTAGTGTTACTACTGTCTCGATTTACGCCAACTAACACGATTCTTAGAAGTTCCAAGACACGTGTCGCGTAAATTACTCACGTTACATGCTAAAATATACATACTACTTCTGATTCTTTATTTAGTATATAGCGGCGGTAGCACACCCCTGTATAATATCGTAACTATAGGTAACCACATGATAATAGACCAGATGTGATTTCTAAATGATTGTCCGTTGGTTGAGATGTTGTGCAGATGGCTGGATTGTAAGAGCATTGACAATTAAAACCAAAAGTTCTGTGTTCGAGTCCCAGTCTAGAGGCATATTTACTCATTTGAAAAAATTACAACTGGTATGATTTATTTACCTGTGTATGTTATTGTGTTAAAATAATGAACATATGTAGGTTTACTGATTAGAGGGGGGCGAGGGGTTCAGCTGAATCTAGATGGATTTGAGTTGGTGTCTAGATGTTGAGAACACTGTCTATGAATTTCGTGTAATTATGCTTCATCCAAGAAAGTAACAAGATTAACGGATTGTTCTTAAAGTATGAAGTCTCGTGATTTTTTTACCATGGTATGATAGAATATAATATGCACTTCGAGTTACATGTGTCGTGCTACAGTACCAACAGTTAAATTAGCATTGTAACTTTTTCTATTTTTTATGAACATTAAGATAATTAAAAGAATGATTTAATTTACAGTGCAGAAAAAAAATTGTTTAATTATCTCTGTAAAATAAAACCGTACACAAAAAATGGTAATATACCTTGCTCTGAGCGCAGGTCAACCAAATAGTAACTTACGCGCTGTTGTCTATGTGTTTTCTGCCGTATAAAATTTTCCGATTAAGGCTTTTGGAAGTATATATTCTGGAGTTAATCTGTGAATTCTCCACTTTATTACATACGACGCGTATTTGTATTATTATTAGTACTATGTAATTTCCTTCTAACAGTTATAAGTTGTTATATTTCTGTTTTTTCTGTAGTAAAAAATCCTTAAAGAGGACTATTAATTTTATATTAGATATTAAAACAGGAAATTTGAGTTAATGAAAAATTGTTCTATCCGAGAACAGGTCTTGGAAAATCCAATTTCAAAGGACGGCAATTTAGTTTGGTTTGCACCAATTTTTATATATTATTAGGGGAGCTCGCAACAGAGATTAAACTGTGCTTGTATAATAACCTATGACTTGTGTTTTAACGTCTGACAAATTCAATATCTGACATCTCATAACAATATATCAGACAGATTCAATACCTAACATCTAATAACAATATATCGAAAAGACTCAATATATAGAGTAATTTTGACGCTCCTTCATTTGAATATTTATTTAGCATTACTCTTCAAAATTATTTTATCAAATGCCATTAATCGTTCAAGTTATTTTTCAGAACTGTTTTTTAAAAAAGACACACAATGGTACGAAACCCTGGGAAAGAAATTCGCCCATTTTAGATATACTACCAAAAAACCGTACTAAGAACGTTTCCCTCTTTTTGTTTCGTTCTAAACCAAACTAAACCAAAACCAATTCGATAACTTATGCTGATTTCGATATTCTGACAATAATGTGTTTTAAACCTTGGTTACTTCTAAAAATATAATAATGTTGTCGTTCAATTAAACAATATTGGAATAAAGGTTTGAATGTTACTAGCATTGAATGGGAAAATTAGTCATATATATATTTATATATATTATATGTATGTGTGTATTATTTATAACATACAATACGATATTAATAAATTAAAAATGAAGTGAGATAATAAAAACAATATTATGCAGACAAATAAAAATAGTAACTACTCATTTAAAAAAATATTTTTCTGCATCAGTAAGTGGAAGGATCTTAAGTAGTAACTTGTTTAAAGGTCTGAAACTATCATTATAACGTGAAAAACGTCTTCCTTTGTACTTAGGCGAAATCTTTTTGTTGCTGTATTGGGCCTAATGATACTACTTATAACCTTCCTTACAACTTTCTTGTGCCTCTTCAATGAGAAAACCGATGCATAAGACATCATGCCTTATCGTTATTAGCTCACAGGCTATCAAAGCATGAGAGCTAATGTTACGCCGGTTCTGTATGTACGTATGTACGTAAAGCGATAACTCTTGATAGAAATATCCCATTTGCTTCAAATTTATTTTTCTAAGTTCATTCTGATAAGGCGCTTCCCTGATTAGTTTTTGGGATTCATTAGTTAAGGATAAAGGGGAAATGGGGGGCTGGTCTCCCCCTTAATTTAGATAAATGGGTTTTTCATGCAGAAATATTCGATTTGCTCCAAATTTGGTATACTTGTTATGTTAAGGAACTTCCCGATTATATTTGGAAGCTCATTACTTAAGTATAAAGGGGAAAGAGGGGCTACCCCCCCCCCTTTAATTTAGATAAATGGGTTTTTCATGTAGAATTATTCGATTTGCTCCAAATTTGGTATACCGGTTTATTATGTTAATGTGCTTCCCTGATTAGATTTGGAAGCTCATTACTTATGTATAAAGGGGGAAAGGGCGATACCCCCCTTAATTTAGGTAAATGAGTTTTTCATGCAAAAATATTCGATTTGCTCCAAATTTGGTATACCGTTTAATTATGTTAAGGAGCTGCCTTAAATAGATTTGGAGGTTCATTAGTTAAGTATAAAGGGATGAAAAGGGAGCTACCCCTCCCCCTTAATTTAGATAATTGGGTTTTTCATGCAGATTTATTCGATTTGCTTCAAATTTCGTATACCGGTTTATTATGTTAAGGAGCTGCCTTGATTAGATTTGGAGCTTTATTGGTTAAGTATAAAGGGGACGGGGGGTAGTCCGCACCTTAATTTAGATAAATGGGTTTTTCATGCAAAATTATTCGATTTGCTTCAAATTTGATATAGCAGTTTATTCCGATATGGCTTCCTCCATTGGATTTGGAGGTTGATTGGTTAAGTATAAAAGAGAGAAAGGGGAGCAAGTGTCTCCTCCCCTTAATTTAGATAAATGGGTTTTCATGCAGAATTTTCTAATTTAGTTTTTTTTTTTTTTTTTTTTTCTAGGTTCATTCTGATAAGGAGCTTTTCTGATTAGATTTGTAGGTTCCTTGGTTCAGCATACAAGGAGAAATGGGGGAGCTAATACCCTCCTTAATTTAGCGAAATGGTTTTTTCATGCAGAATTATCTGATTTGCTTCACATTTGGTATACCAGTTTATTATGTTAAGGAGCTTCCCTGATTAGATTTGGTGGTTCTTGGGTTAAGTATCAAGGGGGGAAACGGGGGCTAATCCCTTCCTTTATTTTTCGAGGGGCATTATTCTTTGAATTAAGAGTATAATATACAATTAGTGTGAATAGCCTGTGAGCTCAATGCCATCAGTTTAACTGGGCAATTTTATTTTTTATTTTTTTCAGTGACAAAGGGTTCGGAAGAGTTAGAAGGATTTGCACCAAAATTCACACAGTTGCTTTGGGAGGTTGTGTTTATCTCAATGTGGATAACCTTTAATCATAGGACGATGAACTTTTACAATTCCTGCGCTTCCATTTAAATGTACTATATAAATGCAGAAGGACAAAGAAGTAATCAAAGATTAGGGGGCAACTTTAAGAAATAATCGATTTCCTTAACTAAAAAAATCATTACTAAAAGATAAGAAGATATGAGTATGTGGTTTTATTACGGTTATCCGTTTTAATTCCTGCTATTCAGAGGAACGAGCCGCATTGTGCAACTTAAAGTAGCTTGTTTTGCATTTCCATTTCCTTTGATACTTAGGACCACATAAAACATGGTCATTACATACTTCTATTTACCAAGTTACAACCATACTTGTGATTTTTCAGGATTTCCCCAGTATATAGTAATACGCATTGTGCAACTTAAAGTAGCTTGTTTTGCATTTCCATTTCCTTTGATACTTAGGACCACATAAAACATGGTCATTACATACTTCTATTTACCAAGTTACAACCATCCTTGTGATTTTTCAGGATTTCCCCAGTGTATAGTAATAGTACGAATGCTAGTAAGGGAGAACATCATAAACATTACATCGAAAACTATCCCATAAGGAGATGCACGAATGTTAATATATCAAAGGGAAAAAGCGTTCTGACACATATTTGACTTTACGCAAGAATTAAACGAAACCCTCTGTGCGATCTGTTATCACACTTACCCGCTTGTTTCCTTGTCTTTCCAATTAAAGAAATTAAATTTTTTATCGATCGATTTTTAGTGGATATTTTAACTTATACACATTGCAGAAATGTTAACTTTATACCAAATGAAAGTAGATTTTTTCCGCGCCTGTCTATACCATTTACAAATTTCTCGGACCAATACTTTCTCAGATGCGATTTCGCTTTAAAATGTCCACTTCATTTTTCGGTTTAATTTCCTCCGTGCTAACCGTGCATCGGCTGATTTTTCTGGCAATTCTTAGAAGAAACTCCGATGATTTGGAAAAAGTCCGTTTTTACCTGCGTTTAAAAGGTTGATTGGTTAATTTTAGAAGTTAATTAGCCCGTAATTCGGTTAATTACCGGCTTTTTAAAATTTTTATGATTTGTCGTTTGATGTGAGGTGTTCAGCTATAAGTACCCAAAATTTCAAGTCGCCAACATGTATAGTTTCTGAGAATGGGCTCTGTGACGGACAGACAGACAGACTACTTATTAAAAATTATTTTGTTTTAGGGCCTCCGTGGATCGCTTATGGACGTAATCTATAAAAAAATTGAGTCTAATTTTAATAAAAAAAAGATCAATTTTTGAGTTCAGTTTTTTTTTTTTTTTTTTTTTTTTTTTTTTTTCAAAATATGTGCTGAGATTGATTAAATCAATCTGAATTGCATCATATTTTAAATTTATTTAGCAGTAACTTAACTAATCAAAATCAAATATTTTCATGGAATGGAGAATTTTTTTTTAAGATCTAAGAAAGAGTTTTTATTTGTAGATTTAGCTAAGATGTTTTACCAAATTTACCAAAATATTCTATTTCATTGTAACTGCTTTTTTTTATTTGTTTGTTCTTTTTAGGTGCGTTCGTAAATATATAAATACGCCGCACTTATAGTCGTCGTTCGGTCCGTCAGTCTGTCCGTCCACATATAAGAGCAAAACTACCCAACCGAACGGTCTGAAATTTTAAATATATAATGGTTGCAAAACTTTGTCGAGTCATTTCAAATTTTATGAAAATCGGATATCCATCCGATTTTCATACAATTACAGGGCAAGTCAAAAGTTTTCCATTGCATTACGGCCAATGGGAAAAATATTTTCAGTGCATTTTAATGATGTTACAGCCTTTCGAACATACTGAAATTGAAATACACTTATGAAGAGCACTAAAATATATATTCAGTACAATATGCGGCGCAAAAAATATTTATAAAACTAGTTGTAGTACGAACGCACCTCATTTGCCACGTTTGACGTGCAATTTCCAACTTTTTTTTCAGTCTTTTTCAGATGTTATTATAAGCAGTTTTCCCCTTTATTCAATGTTTTATTAACGTCTAAACTAAAATATTAATCTGAGTATTAAGTAAGTAAAATTTTTTAAAATCATTAAATATGAATATTTCCTTTTTTGAAAATAAAAAACAATGTTTTAAAAAACATTCAAAAATGATCTTTGGAAGCTTTCTGTACTTTTTCAGAATTCTTCACTTTCTTGGGTATATCGATTTTGCTATTTTAAAAAATATATTGATTAGTAAACAAATCATATTCTGTTCTACAACAGAAATCTGCTTTATTAAAAAAAAAAAAAAAAAAAAAAAAAAAAAAAAAAAAAATCTATAGCTTTTTACCGCAAACTGAACAAAAAACTTTCTTTAATTTCATTCCGATATACGTATTTATGAAGCAAAATATTTATGAATACACTGATGTGAAAGCATATGTCTTTTATTTTGAAAGAATGTTTCGTAGCTATAAAATTATGTAACACTATTTCTCAATAATTGTTTCCTAAGCTATTGCTTGAACTATCGCTTATACATTTACTTACTTATTATATCAGTTTAATTGTACTGGATAATTTTAGCTCAAAATTATCAAATAATTTGTTATTTATCCAGTATGCTAGAGTTAATTAGAATTTTCTCCCCAAAGGTTAATATTTAATTAGTTGAATGTTGATAAATAGTTTCCTGATTATTCTGAGGCATCTATGTAATTTAAAGTGCAAGCAATTATATTATATTATTTGTGTGTAACTGGAATCTCAATCTAGATAATATGCAAAATTTTCATTGTGAGAAATTAATATTTTATATTGATTTTTGTAATCAATTTTTTTTAATTTTTAAAATTTAAAATTATTAATACATTTTTAAGAAGTAGTCACATGTCAAACGTTTCAGGGGCAAAGCACTTACATTGCTAAAATGTTGAAATGTATCATTGGCAACGGAATTTATGAACGAATTTATTTGGAAATAAGAAAATGCTACATTTCACATACATAATAAACGGAAAATTTTATTCCAAAATTCTAGTGCCACAGTGGCATTTGGGAATTAAAATTAAGTGGTTTCATAAACGTACCACTGCCCTTGAAAGGGTTAAATAAAGATATATTAATGCATACAAGGAATGCATTGTTCAACGTTTTCTAATGTTAATATTAGCTTGTTAATATTGTATGCTGGCTAGCTCTTAACAGTTGCGATCGTTTGCTTTAGCTAAACACATGTTGTTATATACTTAGTTTCTCCAGGGACTGATTAAGTCATTTCGGAGTCCTAGGCGCTTCATTATTCTCACTCAAGTCCATCAAGTCCCAAACCCTATTATACACTGTTAAAAAAAAAATGTATATATATATATATAGGTATTTATCAAAATAATGGAAACACTTGTGAATGAAAGGGACATTTAAGAATTCCCTTCGTAAGCATTAAAATATAATCTTAGCTACCAGATTTTTTTTAATATAAAAAGTACATGTATGAGGTAGTATGAGAGAGCTCTAGAAGAGTTGTCTACGTTTTGATTTTTCTTTTGTCAGAAGCGTAAAATGTCAGACCTCACAGATTTTCAAAGAGGCCAAATTGTAGGAGCCCGACTGGCTGGAGCAACGGTGACCGAAACATCCCAACTTATAGGCGTTTCTAGAGGTACGGTGTCTAAAGTCATGACAGCATACACACAGCGCGAAAAGACAAGCTCAGCAAAGAAAAATAGTGGACGGAAGGAGAAGCTGAGTGAAATAGACCGACGGGTATTGAAGCGGATTGTAATGTCTAAAAAGAAAACAACTGCAGCCAAAGTGACCGCAGAGCTCAATCAGCATCTGGATTCTCCAGTGTCAACAATTACAGTTCGGAAATACCTTCATAAAGAGAACATTTACGGCAGAACAGCAATTCCCAAGCCACTTGTCACAGATGCTAATGCCAAACGTCATGTAGAGTGGTGCCACAACCACAAAACCTGGTCGATTGATAAGTGGAAGACTGTTATATGGTCAGACGAATCATCTTTCACATTGTTCCCCACAACAGGACGGGTACATGTCTGGAGAACACCTGCACAAGCGTATGATCCTGATTGCCTCCGTCCAGCTGTCAAGCATGGAGGTGGATCGGTCATGGTATGGGCAGCCGTGTCATGGTTTTCTGTTGGTCCAATCGTAACCCTGAAAGGAAGGATCACTGGGGAGAAGTATAGAGAAGTTTTAGCTGACCAGGTCCATCCCATGATGCAAATTTTGTTTCCTGCAGGAGATGGAATTTTCCAGGATGATAATGCCTCTATTCATGCAGCCAGAGTTGTCCAATCATGGTTTGATGAACATGAGGATGAGGTGGAACATCTACCTTGGCCTGCACAGTCCCCAGACCTCAACATAATCGAACCGTTGTGGTCTATTTTAGAGCTTTCAATCCGGAATCGATATCCTCCACCGGCATCTCTCACGGAACTTTCACAATATCTCCATGAAGAATGGTACAATATTCCTCTAAACACTATTCAGAATTTGTATGATTCGATTCCCAGGCGAATCCAAGCTGTATTACATGCCAAAGGCGTCCTACGCCATATTAATAAAGAATTCCTTCAAAATCTAGGGTGTTTACATTATTTTGATAACCACCATATATATATATATATATATATATATATATATATATATATATATGGTGGTTATATATATATATATATATATATATACTGGTATTTTATGTCAGATTTCTGTCTTTTAACGAAAATTTTCCATTTTGAGTGGAAATTGTACATTTTCCTAGAATAAGTGGGAAATTTCTTTTTCATCATTACTCGTTGGATGCTAAAAACAAAAATGATCCTTTGAAAATAGAGAAATGGATATGTTCTTTTTCAGTGAAGAGAAAGCGGAAAAAAATCCAGTTTAAAATTTCGTAATTAAAGTTTTGGCCGATAAAAAAGTCGTTGTATGCGTTAATGACAGCTCCGTTAACGAATTTCGTTCATTTGGGATTTAGTGCGTTTTTGAGACTGCTGCCCGACGAGGATTGCTGCATCCAGTGATGCTTTTTTTTATGAACGCCGTGCGCAGTGTTGAATTCAGACAATTTTCTTCGGAAGGGTTTCCAGGAGTGGGCATATAGTGTTCCGAGGGGGAATTGTTCTTTTTCACCATTAAAAATACAAAAACCCAAATCTTCCCCAGGAGGGAACATCTCAGTGCTCCAATGGGGACGTCCCTCCGGGCCACCCCCTGAATTCAACACTGGCTGTGCACTCATACGTTCGTTAGTGATTGCGACGTTAACGAATTTCGTTCGCTTCTGATGATCACGACTTTCGCGAATTTAGTGCATTTTTCAGACAGCTGCACGACGAGGCTGCTGCATCCAGTAATTTTTTTGTTGTTATTTTTATGAGCGCTGTACGCTCATACGTTCGTTGGTGACTGCGGCGTTAACGAAATTCGTTCGTTTGTGATCACGACTTTCGCAAAACTAGCACGATTTTTAGACTACTACACGAAGGGGAGGATGCAACCAGTAATTTTGTTTTTCCATGAGTGTCTTTCGCTTATACGTTCACACACACACACACACACACACACAAAAAAAAAAAAAAAAAAAAAAAAAAAACGCAAATGTATATACCGGGTTTCCTAAAAAGGACTGACTGATTTTAAAATTCAATAACTTGTAAACGGTGACAGATATATGAAAAATTCTTGCAGGAGGGTTATGCATAAGGTCAAAAGTTTTTTTACAGTGATTTTTAATTTTAGTTCGATTTACAAACAATAGATGGCGCTGCGATCAATAGACGCTAAATTCAGGCTCGATTTTTTGTACTTCATGGCCCGGATAATACATTTCCATCTCCTTTTTCCGCATAGAACAAGAGAAAGGACCAAAAATCGAGCCTGTATTTAGCGACTATTGCTTACAGCGCCATCTATTGTTTGTAATTCGAACTAAAATCGAAAATCACTGTAATAAAACTTTTGACCTTATGCATAAACCTCCTGCAAGAATTTTTTAAATATCTGTCACCGTTTGTAAGTTATTGAATTTTAAAATCAGTCAGTCCTTTTTGGGACACCCGGTATATACACAACATATAAAATCGCATAATGATATCAAAACGACTAATCACATAACTATAATAATAAGATAACTAAGATAATATTAATAAAGAAAGATCATTTGGTTACATATATGTAAAATATCGAATAGGGGAAACCAACTGAACAAGAACCGTTGTGAAGGCGCGGTGTAGACGCCTGTGTAAAAAGCCGGCGTCCAATAGGTGTTAATCCTAAATACTCCTTCATGACTTGGTTTCATGCTTTTCGCATCCATGAAAATCTATTCAAAACAGCAAATCTGTTGTTAATACCAACCACTGCAAAAAGTGCCCAAAATTAACAATTCTTATCCTTTTAAAATGCTATCATACAATTTTGGCAGAAAGACTGGAAAAGGACTTCAAATAGAAATCAATAATAGGGAAGGGATATCCCGTGACTTCTTTATGTTATTAACTCTGACCGTGAAAAGACTTCAGAATCAGATGTTTTTTCGTATATTCCATCAATAACAATTCAGTTTCTTTTCAAACTGACTTTTAAAGGTTTTTTTTAAAAATAGTTATAAGAAACTTTAGACAACATTCTCGTTCCTCAAATAGGAAGTTTTTTCCTTTTTGTTTTATTTTTTGAATAAATAAAATTGTCATTTTGATCCAAATTGCAAAAATTAGTTTAAAAATCCGTATTATATGTAATGCCTACTGTGTCTAACCATAATCAGGCCCTGTGTTCATCATCGTAGGAGATATCCTCAACCTCAGCTCCGAAATCTAACGACTGGTCTTTTTTTAAAGTAAATTTTGTGTAACCTTTTCGGATGCAAGTTTTTTTTTTTCAATTTTGAGAGAAAAATGACTTTTCCGTTAATAATTTTAATAGTCTCTACCCAAATAGATTTACTGAAGGTAAAGAATATGTCATTGTCTGAAATCTAACAAATGTAGTTATTTTGCTTACTATGCGATTCATATGACTAGGCTTAGGAAAGTTTTCGGAGAAGCTCGAAAAGTATTGTATTACAAAAATACAGATATTACAACTTTATAATAATTTTTGCGTTTTATCACACATAATTCGCCCTGAAAAATAACCGGTATTAAAAATTTTAAAAAATCGTCAACAGTACAAAGATAACTGAACAGATTTTATTATTATTACTAAATGCCAAAACTTCGATGAAGGCATAATAAGCAATGCATAGACATATACTATCATTACTACGTGTAGATTATAACAAAAGTAATTGTTAAGGCAAAATAATACTCAATGAAAGATATGTACTGTTTATATTACGTCAGACCCGAACGGTTTAAAATGAATTACGCAGCGGTTCCTAAACTGTATTGGTACGCGACCAGCAAAAAATTAAGCTCTAATTTTAATAATCCTTAAAGCTTCAAATTTTTCACAATCCATCTAATATGTAGGTAATAGAGTCCTTTGCATAATCAATTCAAAGAAAAGGCATACACAAGAACAGTAATAGGTAAAACTAGTGTGAAAAGTGAGTTTTCAAAATCTTTTATCGTGTAAAAGAAAATTCATTTATAAATAAATGCATTCGAAAAAATACAGAATTAATGTCAACGCAATTTATGGGATTGTTTCTTGGACTGACGATAGAATCTTTTTCGGGATTGAAACTTTTTTAATTTTAGCTTCAAGATCATCTCCACACAATGTTTAATAAAACATTATTTTTACACTTTTTGAAGTTGTTCCAGCCAATCACTCTGCATCCCAAAGCTTGAGAACCACTGAGTTATTGTATTATTCACCCTCTTAGGGTACTTTCCGAACCCTTTTTGAACACGTATTTCTTATGTTATTGTTGAAAAACCAAAAGTAAAAAATTCCAGGCTGGAATTTTCGCCCTGCTATAAAAATTTCTTGTATCATATATATGCATTATAGCATTATGTGAATAAAGTAACGACACAAATTTGTTAACATGATAGGCTATATTAGCAACCACAGTTTATGCTATCTTTAACTCTTTCGGGATTACCTAATTTTAATTCCAAACTTACAAACGGCACCAAGAATATTTTAATAAAATTTTGTTTTTACAATGAAAGTTTTAAAGTAAGATGTTTTTAATCTCTGAATAAGTCGTTTGTAAATTGCTGTGTCATTCATCATTTCACCATTTTACGAACAGAAGTTGTCTGTGCCGAAAAGGGTTAAGAAACGTTCATAAACGTACTACTCTCACCTTTTTCACTGTGAATGAGGACCGGTTGTATATAGGCTCGTATGAGTTTTGTGGAAGAGGGCTCACCATCTTCTTTTCTTTCTTTTTCGACAACATACAAAATACCCAAAAAACATAGGTAATAGCAATCTAGAACCAGCCAACACAGTAACAAAAGTGATTAAATAAATAGAGCTTCAGCTATGACGGCCAAAGTGCAAGTCAGATAGATCTCCGCCATGTACAGATCAGTTGAATTTCGCCTCGCGGCCAGGTACACAACACCTTAAACTAGGCACAATGCCCGGCAGGGAGGGACCTGGTCAGCAGTATAATAATAAGAATCTATATTTGTGTTACGCAGCTGTAATTAAATTTTTTTAAAGGTGCTCATTTATTTGTTCAACAGAATGTTATTTACTAAATTATTCCTTAAAAAATAATCTCGTTTAAAAGTTAAATAGCTTTAACCCTTTCAGAGGCAAGGTATTTCGCAAAATGCTGAAATGAGTTAATGACACCAGAATTTACAAATAAATTTATTTCAAAATAGCAAAAGCTTTTGTTCACGTACTTAATAAAAGGAAATTTTTCATTCGAATATTCTGGCGCCAAAGTGCCATTTAGGGATTAAAATTAAGTGGTCCAAAAATAAACCACCGCCCTTGAAAGAGTTAAACAAAATGTTCTTTGTAATACCGGAAAAGTTTGAACAGGATATTTATATTATATTTTTATAAGGAGAAAAATAATTCTTGCTTACTAGATTTTGTTTAAACATTTATTCTTTACGCTAATCAGGAACCCAAACAAGCTTGACAAATATTTCCCTTAAGTTGCAAAGTGAAGTAATAAATTAAAAGTAAACAAGGAGTTATTATCACGCTGCGTGATTGAATTAGTAAATATTTATACTTTTGTCAAAGAAACTAATTAGTTAACTCATTTCACAGAAAGACGTCAATAAAGCACTGTGCGTTCTTTAAATATTCTTAATCAAGGAACTAATATAAGAAATTTCAAGTAATGGTTTCTGCGTAAAATTCGAATTCATATTAATTTTTCAGTGTAGAAATACATTTCATCCTTTTTTAGCTGCGTTCGTAATTATAGAAATAAGTAGCAGTAGTCGTCTGGTTTGTACGTCTGTCCGTATACAACTGCGCAAAATCTACCCAACTGAATGGTTTGAAATTTAATATATATAATCGTTGCAGAAGTTTGTCGAGTCATTTCAAATTTTATGAAAATCGAATCACAACTTAAAAAGATATTAATAAAAGTTTTTTTTCATTCTATTAAATCCTATCATACGTCATTAATTCAATGATATCCTATGATCGGTAATGATTTTTGGTTGCCATAGTAATTACGTCCTGATTAAGATGGAGTCATATTATTTCCGCATTACTGACTTTAATATATATAGTTGTAATAAATTTTGTATTCATGCATTTTTTTAAATGAGTGCAACAGCTTTCTCGCCAAGATCTGAATATTTATAAAACTATTTATCCTACGAACGCACCTCATTTGCCATGTTTGACGCACAATTTCCGACTTGTTTATTTTTAATTACAATGACGTCGCACATTCTTTTTAAGACTTCGATGGAAATGTCAAGAGTATTTACGAACCAGTTCACTTTACGAACTTCTTCTTTTCTGTTATTTATTTATGTCTGTTATTCTGTTAAATTATTTTCTGTTCCACAATTTGCGTATTCTGTAATAATATATAATGGGGATGGTTATTGTTACAATATCGCGCTGTCTTTTAGACGATGTGAAATATTTTTCATCGCTGATGCAAAAGATGGTACGGTGCAATAATATTGTTTTGTTATTTGGGGAAGATCTCATGCCATAATAATATAAAGTTATATTTTCATGTTTTGGAAGTACAGTAAAACCTCTTTTATCCGAAACTCTTTTAATCAAAACTCTCGGTTAACCAAAGTCCATTTTTAAAGCTTTTTTTTTTTTTTAATCAGATTCTTTGTGTGAAAAATCTGTTTTGAAAGCTTTTTTTTTTTTTTTTTTTTTTTTTAACTGACATATTCCTTGTGTGCAAGCGGTCCTTTCCGAAGTACGAGCACATATAAATATTTTCGATCCCCTTTCTTAGAGTTCTTTTGACTTTACTTGAGCTCCCTTAAGCTGCGGAGAGGTACGAAGAAAACGAACAAATTAGCAATTCTGAATCTTTCGAATGTTTTGCAAAAGGTTTGGCATGGTTGGATCATCAGAGAGAATGTGATACTGGTAAACTGATAACTTTTAAAAAAACTCCATGATACAGCTTCAAAGCAAAGGCAATCGAAACTGCGACAAACAAAAAATTTGTACAAACCCTTTTGATATGTGTAAAAAATACTTAATTTCAAAATAAAAATTCAGGTAATTTATTCTTATTTCTATTTTGCTGTAGCTTTATTTTTATTAAGCATTAGTTACCATAATAAGAAATATTGCATGTAATTCTCTTTAATCTTAAAATTGAAGTATACTCGATTATCAGAAAATTTTGATTTTCCGAAAGCTGATCGGTCCCACTTACTTCGTATAATCGAGGTTCTACTGTATTCTAATTCATCCAAAATCTATTTAAAAATTCGAAAAACTGCTATTCAATTAATTCTTTTAATATATTTTAGTATAATTGTTTAACAGCATTTAAGTGTGATTCTGCAACATAAGAATAGGATTAACTATTGATTTGAACCACCTATTCAAGATTTAATGAAATTTTCCGTTAGATCAAGGACTGAATTATAATTTGACCGCATTTTAAGGATAGAAGCGTTAAATCTAGATTAGAATAAATTATGAACTGAGGTTAGAAGATGTATACTCTTGGCAGATATTTTAAAATTTCCCAAACAATAAATTCGCCTCGCGAAAACTTTCATTGTCGTCTATTAAACTCGTCACACACAGAAATCTTTAAGGACAGAAATAATAGATCTTGAAATTTTTTTAATTTAAATAATAGCATTATATACGATATTCTTAAAATACTTTCTGGGAAATTTAAATTAATTGAATTCTTGATTTTTTTTAAATAAGACAATTTTTGTTCTTGTCAGAAAAATTAAAATTCTTACATATGACATAATCAATTTAAAATCCAGGTTATAAAGCAAAAACTCATTCGTGAGCAACGCGGTCATCATACAGACGATGGCAACAACCTTTTGAATTAAATTAGCATTTTTGCAAATTTATTAATTTCTAAACTTCGCATTATTTCAATATTTACTCCGTAGAATAGGAATAAAAGTACTTTCAAATACAATTTGTTCGAAAACCGTTTCTTAATTTATGAATTTTTATGATTAAAAAAAATATTTTTCAAATATGACTTTTTAAAATATTTTTCGTGCATCCCGATTACGGAATATAAAGAAGTTTGCATTTAAAGCAGTATAAATTCCGTCTAATATTCCATAACTAAATGAAAACTTCATCAATAAATAAATAACATATATATATATATATATATATATATAACCATTCATTAAACATAACCTACCACCATCAAAGATTATGAATTAAAGCTGTAAGTATATAAAAATAATAATAATAATAATAATAATTTATTATAAGAATTATTATGGAAGAAAAAGAAAAAAGTGGACACCGACAAAAAATGGAAAAGCTTATATTTTGAATTAGGTTGTCAAGGGCACAGAATTGAATGATATAAGCAAAATGGTTGTTTTCTGTGAGAAAAATAAGCTAAAGCTAAAAATTATTTTCCCCTGTGCCCAAACAACCATTAAAATCAAGTGAATTGATTAAAAATGAAAACAGAATAGAAACAAATAATATGAAATGGAAGAATCAATAAAACCTATTTAAATATTTATAGGATATAAAATATAAATAATAAACACCATACCGATTAATATTTCAGTATTTTACAAATATCCACGCGCACATGTCTACCAGAATATCATAAAGATTAAGGTGAATAAAACAGTTAAGAAAGCACAGTAATTGATATATATATATTTGATCACTAATTTAAAATGCAAAAAACAACATAACTCCGAAAAGAAAGTGTATATCCGCAATATTTAACTATAAAAAAATTCAAAAACACAGGCAAATAACAGTCTGATCTTCATCAGTGGGAGGACAGAGAGACCTAACTCCACCCCCACTGTTAAAAGTCTGCAGGTTTCTGAACACACGTCCATCCTGCATTCAATACAGAAAAAAACTAAATTCAAAAAGGCTAAAATAAACCAAATTTAAACAAAACTAATGTAAACAAAGTATAATTTAAAATACAAAAACAAAATTTTTGAATATTTTTTTTGTTTTTTATAGTTAAATATTGCAGATATACACTTTCTTTTCGGAGTTATGTTGTTTTTTGTATTTTAAAGTAGTGATGAAATACATTTTGTTGCATTTGACATGAGCTGCTATTAGCGCCAGTTGTGCAATAATTTTTCATTAATTATATATAATATAATATATATATATATATATATATATATATATAATACATGCATATATAAAACACAAATTTAATGGATAGAAATCAAACTACGCACTTAAAGAATGAAATAACCAGAAAAAAGTTGATATAAATGGTAACATTTTTGGCGATTTTGTTGGCAGATAACAAACTTTGACATGTGGCTAACAGTAGGGATTTGAATAAATTTCAAAATTTTATTGAATACATAACGGATATTATTGTTATAAAAATTCTTTATGGTGCTGTTAATGGGCAGTCTAAAGTAACGTAATAAAAGTGGATGATTTATTACAGTTTTTAATTAAAAATGATTTTGACCTATGTTATATACATTAAGCAGAATGATCTTTCTATATATAAGGTTTTTAATCTAAAATTTGTATTCCATTAAAATTTTTTCAATGAACTCATGTAAATTATCGTACATACACAGGCAAATTCAGAATCTTTTACTAAATATAGACAATTATCTTAATAGAAAATTAAATTCAGTTTAGTTTCGAAATCAAATTTTTTTTTTGTACCGTCATAATGGTTGCATTTTAAATCTATCATCAAAAGTTCAATTTTCACTAGAAGACGACGCTATAGTTAATTCAATAATTCTTTACAATAAATTGAAAAACTGTTAATTTGAAGCATATAAACAGAAACACTATTCTGTTTTTATTTCTGCCTTACTCTCTTAAATAACGGTGAGATATATTTTATACAACTTGTTAGTTTTAATAAGGGTTCGTAATTTTTTTATATTTTTTTACTAAAAATCAAAATAATCGATTTTTTTTATTTAAATCAGATTTTTGTTTATTTTTTTTTTAATCTCACACAGCATTATTGTTTCATATGCCGTTTCTTATAATTTTTAAAATAAAACTTATACACACACATACATGTATGTTGTAAGTATTACCAATATATATTAATAATATTACACAATTTAAACAAATGATTAAAAGGTAACATTTTAGCCTATGGAAAAAACTTCATTACACAAAAAGCATGGAAAACTACAAATCAGATGTCAAAAATTAATTTAACCTTAAGTATTTTAGTTAAAATAAAAATAACTGCTGGACATACAATTTTTAAACAAACTAAGATGTTAACTTTTGTTAATGTACTGGTACAGAAAAATGAGTTTAGCAACTTTATCAGTCAATTCCTAATTTTCAAATGTACCAAACCAGAGACGGAAACATTCGCTCCACTCAAGAGATGAGCTATTGCAGTAAAAAGCTATTTGATAACGAATTCTATAAGTTTTTTAGTATCAGTCTTTTCGATAACTATAACATGTACTTTCCACCATTCTAAAGAACTAAGATACACTATACTAGATTCAAACGAAAATTCATTGAATTGTTTAGATTTTGCTCAAATTTAATATAGTAGGTGTCATCAAAGAGAGCAGAAAAAGTCATACAGTTTTATTTTACCTCAACTTACAGACGTTTTTCTAAATACTAACAAGTAAATATTCCGATATATAATTTACTCCTGCTTAAATTTCCTTACTGTTTCTAGATTATTTTATAATTTTTTTCAAATGAAATTTGAAAGAATTCTTTTCTAAACTTTACATTGTACTTTACTTTTTACAAAGAGCTTTATCTTTCTAAAAGCTGTTTGACTATGTGTATTATATAAAACTATATCATATTCAAGTACATTGTTATATTTCTTTACATCTTGAATTTATTTTTAAATAATTTAAAAGAAAAACTGATTTAAATCAATGATTTTTTTTAAATCAATTGATTTAAATCGTAATTTTAATCATCATTAAAATCAGGCTGATTTAAATCAACGAACCTTAGTTTTAATCAAGATTTGCACCAGAATTTTTTAATAAAATTTTCCTTTTATAATTCTGGCAAAAACAATGCAGTAAAAGCCGCTATATTTTCAATTTATTTATTGATTTTTAATTCTGGTAGAAATTCTGCTAAAGTTTTGCAGAATTATTTATCATTGAATAGGGAAATAATGTAAACGTGAATAAAACAAATTTTAATAATTGAAAGTATTTTAAAGTGCATAATTTCAGGTATAACAACAGAGAGAAGAGAATTGACTGATAAAAACACTCGCGTCGAGTGTTTTTATCAGTCAATTCTCTTCTCCTTGACAAAGGCTTAAGGTTAGCCGAAAGCGCTCGGAGTAGCTTTTTATCATTTTAACATCTAGTGTTTTTAATTTTAGAAAACATTTGTATATTTTTTATCACACCTATGTAGTAATGTGTTTTAAATGAAGCATTTTAAATGTTTCCATGTTTTTATATAATAAACAAAGGTGAATCTGGCGTTGGACTATTGGACTATTTTATTAAGTCAATTTATTTATGTTTATATATATTAAATTCAGTAATACGGAAATAATATGACTCCATCTGAAAATCATCATGACAACCTAGAATCATTACCTATCATGGAGTATCATTGAATTAATTACGTATGATAGGGTTTAATTGATTTAATTGAATGAAGAAAACTTTTATTAATATCTTTTTAAGTTTTGATTCGATTCTCATAAAATTTGAAATGAGTTCACAAAATTGTGCAACGATTATAAATACTAAATTTCAAACAATTCGGTCGGTTAGTTTTTGCGCTGTTATATGAGGACAGACACCGGACGGACCAGACGACGATTATAGGTGCTACGTATTTATATAATTACGAACGCACCTAAAAACCTGTATTAATTAAAGTATTTTTATAGCAAAATATTATGTCATAACAAATATCTATAAAGTTTTCTTCTAATCAATTTCAATAGCAGTATAAATTTTCATCTTTAAAGAATCATTTGCTCAATTAATAACAATTATTCCTAAATATTACCAAGCATGTTAAATAAATTAAATACTCTATGTAATGTTACTCTTTTGAAATTATAAATATTTTCATTAAATTTCCATTTAGTTTCTTCAAGAATATCTTGCAATAGATTGCAAAATTACTTTAAACTATTCTCGTTTGTTTATCTATAAAGTTGCTAAAGCGCAGTGCTTTTGTTGATTTTTTACCCGATATGAATAACTTGACAATTATGAAGGGAATATAGGAAAATGTTGAAAAATTTACATTTTGCATGAAGAACAAAATTATGTTATAATATAATTTGGGACATACTTTTTTTGTTGCTGTAGTTGTTGTTTTCTTATATTTACACGTTTTGAATGTTATGAATATGATTTGAATGCATGTATACAAATATATGTCCGTTTCTTTGTTACATACATTTTATAGACCCTGTGTAAGACGGCGAAGAAAAGTGAACTAATGTGTAATATTCCATGTATATTATATTTATATGGATCGTGACATAAGCTGGTTTTGATTAGATTTTGGCAGCTATTGTTTAATAGATGAAGCTACATTTTTTTCATAATGAAATTGACAACTATATCTCAACAATTATGAGATAAATTGCACTAAACGTAATGTGCAAGATACTTTTTATGAAAAACAATCCTGGTTCAAATTTAAATTTGATCCCTCAGCAGAATTACGTCGGGTTTTTACGATGTTCATTATAGTTTATCTCAGTTGCTGTTTGGAAGAAAAGACACAAAATTTTATATTTAAGACATCCTCACATCTTTGAAATGTCATTTTCGATAAAAATATCGATTTAAAAAAAAAAAAATTATTGCAATATTATTAAAATCGAATCTTTTAACTGTTGAATTATGCTTAGATTTTGTCTGTATCAAAATTAGAATCAGAGTTACTGCCGTTTAAAGTTACACTTTTACAGCTGTGGAATTGTGTTAAAAAGTTACTTTTAGCTTTTCCTCAAACTGAAGTTTTTCGAATTCATACTATGCGAAAAACATCCTGTAGAAAGAATTATGCATGAAATGCCTTAAAATTTTCTGTACTTTTCTTCCAAATGTTTATTTAAGGAATGGGCTACACTCATAATAATATTAAACAAAAACATAATCTGCAGAACAAATTAAAAAAGAAAACAACTTATTTCCTACATTATTTAAGCCCGAGAAGAGACAGATATTAAGATATTTCATTCAGTTAGCTCTATGTTTAATGTTAAATTTTTGTTACAAATAGGTTAACCCTCTGAGCATCTTGAGGGCTTTCCTGGATTTTCAGAAAAATGCTTATAAAAATAATCTTAATTAAAAATTTCTTTCCCAGTTTGTTTCTAAAATACACTGCATGCCCCTTTATTTGATACACATCTTGAAATACAATTCTGTTTGAAATAATTTTGTCTATAACAGATTAAAGTTGTTTTTGAGAAACGGAAAAACACGTCCAAACCGCTCAGAGGGTACCAATTGAACATTAAAAAATAAAAATAAAATTCAAACAGTATAATAATCGAAATAAATCTTAGACTTTTTAAAGGTTTGTATTTTAGAAGTGCCTTATATGTATATATGTACAATCATCGTAAATATAATACAAAATCTGCAATACAAATATTTATCACTTAAAAATGAAGAAAGTCTAACAAGGAGAGGGCCAACCTTGTTAATCACAGATTTTGATTATTTTAATATATGTTGTAGGGTAGACACCCCTTAGTGTCAGGTTCAACGGATTTTATCCAATGCCCCTTAGTTCTTGAAAAACCGGGGAGGGGGTGTCTAATATTAGTACACAACTTAAATACTTACTTCGCAACCAAAATTATAGGTTAGTCGTAGCTCAGTTGGCATGGCGTTTGCCTGCTGATCCGAGGGCCCGGGATCGATACCTGAATGCGCTACATTTGTTTTTCTCATTTTTTGTTTTATAAATATAGTTGTAATTATAATTTAATAATTTCAATTAAAAATTTTAACATCATACATTAATTATAATGTTAACAAACTTAAAGTTATCATTTCTTATTTGTAAACTGTTATTTCTCATCCATTACAGATGTTTAAAAAGAAATTGGATCTATTACTGAATGATAAAAATTCCAAAATCGTGAGAAATTCTGTTGTGGTGCCATCTAGTTATGATAAAAAAAAAGGAATATTCAAGTAAAATAAAAATAAAAGCAGAAAGAAAATAAAGGGAAAAGCAAAATAATTGAAAGCGCAAGCATACTTATTACAAATTTAAAAATATTTAATATGCAAAAAATCGGTTGTAATTTAATTCTGATGCTAATTTTTAATATAATTATGCTTGTTACTTTAAAAACAGAATGATAGTATTATCGCATTGACGTCCTTTGTTAAATCAGTGCGTAAATGATGTTTCTTTAAAATCGCGAATTGACACAATTGCTCAATATCATTGCATCGATAAAGAATATATGAAATACATTTTAAAAGTGATTTTTAAAAAACAATAACAGTTTTATGATGTTTTATTACAACTATTTAGTTAAAAGTAAAAAATTAAATAGGTTAAAATTATAATTGATGTACAATATTAAAAATTTTAATTGACAATGAGATTATAAAGTTACGCTTACAAGTAAATTTATAAAACAAAAAATGAGAAAAACAAATGTAGCGCATTCAGGTATCGAACCCGGGCCACGAATCAGCCGGTAAACACCATGCCAACTGAGCTACGACTAACCTATAATTGTTGTTGCAAACTAAGTATTTAAGTTGTGTACTAATATTTGACCCCCCGGTTTCTCAAGAACTAAGGAGCATTGGATAAAATCCGTTGAACCTGACACTAAGGGGCCTCTACCCTACAACATATATTAAAATAATCAAAATCTGTGATTAACAAGGTTGGCCCTCTCCTTGTAAGATTTATTTCGATTTCATTTGAACGGAATCTAAGTTTTTAGGGTGTTTAAAGTATTATATTGTTTGAATTTTATTTTTATTTTTTAATGTTCAATTGATTTAACTTATTTGTAACAAAAATTTAACATTAAACGTGGAGCTGACTGAATGAAATATCTTAATATCTGTCCCTTATCGGGCTTAAACAATGTAGGAAATAAATTGTTTTCTTTTTTAATTTGTTCTGCAAATTGTTTTTGTTTAATATGTCAAGTTTTTTAATAACTACTGCATTCAGACGAATTCGCAAACGGACTCATTTCAAAATTAGCGGAAAATACCATCGTTTGGGTTTGATTATCGCATCACAATTTGCGGTGTAATTTACCAATGATTAATCTAAAATGTTTCATCAAAGCAATAATTCATGTTGGTGCAGTTTGGACCAAAACTTCCAATCTGAGCATAAAAAATCAAATTTTACTTAAATTTAGTTCCCACATTTTCCACTCGGAAACGCTATGAATACAAAAATAGTGTAAATCTTTACTGCTAGTGTTTAACAAACGCCAGTTTTGCTTAAAACTTTTTTACCGTATTTCCTCGTAGGGGACGATGTAAACGCAAGAGGAAATTTCTGCCCAAGTTTAACTTGGGGTGTTTATTTTGTGGCAACACCAGTCGTTTCTGTGCCACATAAAAAATTACAAAAGACACTGCGGAAAAATTCTAGCTGAAAAATTCCATGGACATAACTATCTTTTTAAATTTTACTAATAAAATTATTTTTTTATTTCTTGTTGATACAAAAAGAAATTGCCTATGACACATAAAACATACAGAAAAAAAAAATCCGTATGTAACGCTGACGTCATATTGACAATGTAACCTTCAAAATAAATTTCACTTATTAGCAAATTCATTAAATTCTAAGCATCCGACAATTTCAATTTTTACACAGTCTTAAAACAATATAAATAGTTCAGTATTTCTTTCTGGCTGGTATTTCTTAACGAAATTAAAACTTCATCAACAAATAAATAAAAGGAAAGCATAAATAAGTCACAAAGTTAACACTTTTTTAATTGAATGGGCACATCTGTATGTAATTGATATCAGGCTTAAAAATCAGTATCGGTAAAATATATTTAAATTTTTTGACGTCATATACACTTACTTTCTGTATTTACTTGTGTTAATGTTTCTTGTATTACTAACAAATGTTTGAAAATGTCACTTTTATTTCCTCTATGACGCCTTATTCATATTATTTTTAATGCTTCAAAAAAATATTTAAATTTCCTTTTCACTTGGAAATCTTTCAGCTGAAAATTAATTTCTGTATGCAAAAATTTATCCCGGCTTTTGAATTTTTGCAACAATAAGAAAATGTTAAATTTTATAGGAAAATGTTCATTTATTCTCAATGAAAATAGCGAAATTTGTAATTATTAAGAAAAATATTTGAATAATGTAAATAAAACATACCCTGAGTTACTTTCTAGGTTATAATCCATATTTTATCATCTGTTTTGATCCCGACGTCAGGACATTTTAACACTTTAAATGTATAATATTATTACAATTAGCAAAGAATAAAACATTTGTGGCATCAGGGACAAAAAGGTGGGAAGAAAAACTCAAAAATGTTATGAGCTCCAGGCTTTTCTATGTTAAATTAACATCAAGAAGTGACACTGGAAATAAATAAGTATTGAGCTGCCGTGCAGTACTTAAACAAATAAGAATTTACTAGTATAATTAAAATAGAATTTACTAGTATATATACGAAATATATTCCTAGATGAAGGAAAGTGTTAAGTTCGTCAAAAATAAGAATGTAGCGATGACCGAATTAATGTGCATTTCTAGCAATTTTCGTGGTCTTTTAACATTCACAAAGTAAATCTACTGAAAATATCATTACAATATCTTCATATTTTTTCCATCTAAGAATAAAAATTCTGTTTTAGCTTAGAGTGAGTTCAGGGTAGACATAAATTAGTTGAGCAAAGGAATGGTTTAATATATATAATTATACACTTACAAATAGATAATATATACACATGATTATACGATAGTGAAACACACAAAGTGTACATTTTTAACACTTTCTAACATATTTAACATGTTGACGGACACTTGCGTCTATAGCCGCCAAAACGAAGTTCACTATGTGGCATAATGATTGATTGATACCAGGATTTACATGAAAAAATATATGAAAATAAGTAAAAGCTTAACTTCACGTACATTAAATAATGCAAAAATTAGTTATAAAATACTGCTGGCGATTTAGGAATTAAAATTAAGTGGTATATATAATATACCGGTACCCTTCAAAGGGTTAAAAAGTGATTGTGACTTCGATTTGTCTGCTCATGCTCTAACTCGCATAAATACACAAGGATTTCCATGTAATTGATAATGTTATTGAGGTTTAGTATGGAATGTTCGTTACTGAAAAGAAAAAGTATAGAATTTATAGTTCGCTAACAGGAACCCAATAAAGAAATCTTTTATCTCTAATAAAATTTTGCTTTAATAATGAAAGTGCAGAAAAGCATTTTTTTTTCTGAAAAATTCGTTTGTAAATTCTGGTGTCAGTCAATTATTTCATCATTTTACGAACAAAATTTTTCTGCCCCTGAAAGGATTAACAAAATTTTTGCACATTACTTGGTGTATATAAATTATTTATATCATATAAAGTGTTACGCAAAATTATTTTAACAGTTCTGTTTATTAACGGAAATTACTTTGATACATTATGGCTTACATTATGGTTTAGGGGAAAAATCGTTTTCAATGCATACTAATGATGTTACACCATTTAAAACACATCGAAGTTGAATTACATCATTAAAGTGTACCACAAGACACATAACGTAGAATATGGCTTACGTAGCATTTATCGTCCATTTACAAGGATGAACAAAAGGATTTTGTTACAGTAATGTCTATAAGCGATAACTGCTGGAAGTGAGTTTTCAGTTTTGATATATATTTTTTGATTTAACTCTTTCAAGGACGGGTGTCACAGGTGTCAAAATGACTACCTAATTTTAATTCCAAAACTGACAAATGGTATGAAGACTTTTTTTGCTAGTGAAAGAGATGGCCGTTTCGCGTTTACAAGATTGCGAGAATTAAACACCAGGTCCTATAAAAAAACTCCAATTCGTAGAACGAACTTTTCCTTTATTTTATGATGAAGGTCGAAGGGAGAGGTACAGGGGGAAAGCAAATAAGGAGCCTCTTTTAAGACGTCATCACGAGGCTAGAGAGAAAGCAGGAATCTCGAATATACAGTTACAACTTTCTTGCTTAGCGGACTACAATATCGCCAATCTAAAAGTATTTTTGCGCCATGCACAGGGGCTAAGAGAAACATTGGCTGGTATGTTCGCCAAAAATGTACGGTAGGCTTCTACCATATTAATTGTGTAGGGGGGGGGGGCAGATTGTGGGCTGCATACATTCCTGAGTCATGATAGACGGAGACTCATCTGTACATTGATACAGCTGCGGTTAAATGTAAAAAAATAAAAAGTGTTATCTGGAAAGGGCATAGTAACAGACCGAATTCGTTAGGCTAAAAAGCATGAGACTGTATTTTTCTAGACCAGATGTTAGATCAAAGATGAACCGCTTTACCACAAAAATGCAGAATTACCATACATCTGAACAAAAGGGTGTGAAGCGAAGATAATTCTAATAAGTAGATTGCATGTAAAGTGATTTTAAATGATGAGTTATATTCATGCCCAAATAAGGAAATGACCGAAGTTAAAATGCTTTTGAAACTAACAGTCAGCCGTAACGAATTTTGTACAAGGTTAAAGCGTATGTGTGAAAGAATCAGAAAGTGAAAATGGAGAGTGATTCACTGATTTTATTTTATTAAAGAGATGAGTACTTAGAATAATTTAATTTAAATGTGAAGGGCTGTTAATACAATCGATTTAGTTTTTAAATGTTGAATTTAATTTAGGGGCTGCACTGTTTGACTATAGCGCACTAAAATAAATAAGTTATTAAACCGAATTTAATTGAAACAGGTGGGGGGGGGGGAGAATAAAATGCAAACATATATAACGAGATAGTCCTGAAAAATTCGTTTGTAAATTCTGGTGTCAGTCAATTATTTCATCATTTTACGAACAAAATTTTTCTGCCCCTGAAAGGTTTAACAAAATTTTTGCACATTACTTGGTGTATATAAATTATTTAGAACATATAAAGTGTTATGCAAAATAATTTTAATAGTTCTGTTTATTAACTGAAATTATTTTGATATCATGTTTCACCGTATTAAAAGGTGAAGTTTTGTTACAGTATTCTGAATGGTGTTTGCAAATGTTTCATAACCTTTGCTTAACGCATGATTTTAATTTCTGATTTACAAATGTTCTATGTGTCTTTGTTACTCTGAAAATATCCCTTCGGCAAATCAGTCCTTGCCATATGTTTATACGCATGCTTACGGTTATGACACCAGTAACATAGTGAGGATTCCAGAAATGAGATTAATCCAGAAATTCTATGAATAGAGTTCAGAAAAGGTGGTCGATACATTTGATCTTTAATAAAACCAAGCACTGAAGTCAAGGGATGACAGAATTGAAAATCGTAAATAATAAATTATAATAATTTTATATTTTACTTTAAAAAAAAAACATAATTGACTTTGAATCATCTTGTGTAATCGTTCGCTCTTCCCCGCCTCTCCTCTATCCACGCACACGTGCTGGAAAAAAATTGTATGTGTTACGTTACTCAAACTTTTTTGAACCCACCTAATATTTTTCAAAGGTTGACGCTACTGTTGAGATAAGAAGTATATTTTCAAACTTATGATACAATACTATTAATCTGCTATTTAATAATTTACTTTGCAATTAATATTTGCAAATTATTCAGTTACAAAATTACCCAACTAATTTACGATCATCTTATATGTGTAGTATAAAGCACCTCTTTTTAAAAAAAAAAAAAAAAAAAAAAAAGATTAAAAAAAAAAAAAAGATTTTTTTTTTTTTTAATCAGACATTTTTACTGCATAAAGCATTTTCTTCTTAATTTAATCATTTATATTAGTAAAATGCAAAAAAGAAAATTTTTTGAATGTAATAAAATTAAATCTTTTCTCGGGCTGAGAAAACATAGCAACTGAGAATGAAAATCTTAAGATTCAAAGAATCTTATATTCGTGAATGCCTTAAGACTATAGAATCTGCAGAAAAAAAAACTTCAGTAACTTAAGGAGAATAGAATTTCTTCCCATACTATTAAAAAATTTCAAGGCAATATTTTACTGATCGATGAATTGATCCGTAAAACTCCAAATGGAATTCTTTTATAATATCCGCTAAATTACGTCTGAGTATATTGTTTGGACTTGAAATGAGTTTCTGTTTTCTTAACGATAAGTCAGAATTTATTTCCGTTCTCACAAAAGCATCATTAACTAACAGATAAATAGAAATAAATTGGTATAAATAATATTTGTTACTGTAATTATTGAAGTTATAAATTAATTTTCTCTGATGTGGTTTTTAAGAGGAAGATTTGTATTTAGTTTTATTTCCACTTTTCTATGTATTTGAGATGTTTTCTTTCAAAACTATGTTTAATTATAAACTGAAAAAAAATATGTGCTTAAAAATGAAAAGATCAGCATACTTTTTTTACTCGAAAATGAGTATCTTCTAACTGTACAATCTCACAGAAGTTGTTCTGAACGCAACTGTATAGATATACAGAAGACTGAACTGTACAGAAGTAGTTCTTATAGAAGGGAGTTGCTGTAATTTCTTAAAGAAAGGTAACATACATTTAATAAATAGAGTCCCCAGTTAGAATAAAAATTATTATATTACCATTAAAAACTTATGCACTTGTAATATACCTGAGCATACTCAACATAAGGACCCTGTTCTGTCCAATCCTGCTGGAATGATCTGTGCAAGTCTGCACACTACTGTTTACAGTTTTGAAAAATCATCTCTAACATCCTCCACTAACTTCTTTTGGCGGATACAAATCATAGTTCAGATTACGTAATCGTTATGTTTATAGCAAGAATTGAATTGTGTGTGACAACATTCAAATAACATTTCCCTAAGATTAATATAATTAAATTTAATTAAATTTAATTAAATTTAAAAATATTTGTGTAGTATTTATTTGAAGCTAAATCCCAGCGTATAAACCAACAGTTAACTATACAACGCATCGCATTGATTAATATTAACACAAAGTTCTGTAAATCTTAACCTAAAATTAAATAGTCAGTATGATGCAAGAAATAATAAGACACAATAAATTAAGAAGATAACTAACGTTTATTTGCACAAAGTATTTACAAAGAAGATAAAAGAAAAAAAAATTAAACTGCGCTACCAAGTAGCAGTCATTAAAAAACATCAGACCCAAATAATAACAAAATTTGCTGTAGTCATAACTAGATTCTCTGGCATAATTAATTAATAAGTGAATAAAATTACAGTTACTATTATAGCAGCTTTCCAAATTCTAATCTAAATCTTAATAGCAATACTTATCTCCAAATATAATATAATGCTAGTAATTGTTTCAGAATACAGTAGATTTGATAGGAATGAATTAATTGTCCTAAACATATGACATACTGCCGCCTCTAAGGTAATTTTCATTATTCATATAACTTAAATAATTACTTGAACATGAACTAATTCTTAGTAAATACCTATGAGTTATTACGGCAGTGGAAGACATCTGGGCACGCACTGACAGCAGATCCTGGTCCAAGATACGCACAGATATGACTTGTTATAACGCACATACTTCAAATTCATTAACTGGACAAACTTATTTATTAATAAATAATGTGATTATTTGGGAATTACGATGTGGATAGACATTTACTTAATTGCGCTTATTTCGCGCAGACATTATTTAGGAATGTTTTGCATAAAGGGAGATGTAAAGCCTTTACAGCAACTCCCTTTACCTTAAGGATAGCGAGAGCTAGAATCATAAAGGTTGTGTCAAAGCATAGTAAAATGGACCAAGCAATACATGATGAAATTGCTTACAGCATTACTTAGTGGCAAACTGCGGAGTTGGTATTTCTGCCTCGAAAATTGATACCAGTTATAGTGAAAGGTCAGTTACAAAGTTGTAACCCATCCCTCGATTTAGAATGAAAAAGCCCTGAAATGTAAATTTTTTATATCCCATCACCAGCTTAAATATGCCACAAATTCCAGGTAGAAGTGCGGTATTATAAGTGAGATGCTCATTTACTAACTAAATTAAGCAAGATAGAGTTCAACTTTATAAGAAAATCAAGTTAAATTTGCTCAGTCTGTCCACGATCGGAATACATGCAAAATGCAGGATGCATTGAACATACTTGATTTCCTTTTTAAAATAATCTGTGACTTGCCTACAACTGTAAGTTTTATAAGTAAATGTGCATCTGTCTTATAATATCTCACTTCTGAAGGCAATTAGGGCCGTATTTAAGTTCGTTAGTCAATATAACAAAACATATTAAGGATTAAAAATGTTATTTTTACAAGTAAGACATAATTTTAAACTAAATCTAAAAAGTTCTACAACTTTTTAATCGACTTTGTTCCGACGCAACGTCTCGTACTATTTTCGAGATATAAATGCAAATTTCACAGTTTACTGTTAGAACATTTTCCTGCACTGTAAGCGGTTTCATTACATTGCACATAGCCACTTTAATAAAACTATACATCATGTTTATATCTATAGCTGTCGCCGTTCTCGAGTTCATGGAGGCGGACGGAACTTTAGTGGTTACCCCGTACAATCAAATCAATCAATGATTTTTAATGGTACGACGTTTTTGTGGTTATTATGTGCGTTAGCTTTAAAACAAGTAGTCCCATATTTCGTCAATAGTCGCACTTGAAGTTCTGAGTTAAGACCGTTCGTCAATTAACTTCCGAATTCCTCTCGCCGATGTTAAAACATATGGACATAGATGTATTTGTATATTTAAAATATCTCTTCGGGAAATTAATATTTTTAACATATTTTTCTATATTTTCTTTTTAAACGATGCTCACTTCTTCTTACTTGTTAAAATATTTCTAAAATCTGTGCTTAAATTAATATTTTATGGGTTAAAAGCTGACGAACTGTGAGGAAAACCTTAACACTTCACATAGAATTAAGTATATATTTTAGAAGTATTTTGACAACTAAGAGAAAACAAGACATTCTTTAAGAAGAGTACACAGAAAAGGTAAGCAAAATATATTAATTTCCTGAGGCGATATTTTAAATAAACGTATGCATTGTACTACCATAGCTCTAAGGTTAGCGAGAGGAACTCGGAAGTTGACTAAACGATTCAATTGATAATGTTTATTGGTTTTAACATAAATCCGTTATTTTAAGAATCAAAAAGACTTATAAAGGTTATAAAAGCATGAAAAAGCAATAAAGTCTGAATGATTCCAGACTGTATAACAGTACAGACAGGATTTCTACAATTTTATTTAAAGCACCGTGCAAAATTTATTTCGTGAATTCCTTTTCATTTGTTTTGTTGAGTGTTTAATCCTTTAAGGTATCAACTATGTTTAAATAGCTAATTTTGAAAACTGTCACAATTTTTTGATATATAGTTTTATATGCAAGACACTTTAGTCCAGTAAAATTGACAGAAAATAGGGCCGATAGATGCAAAAATTCTGCTAGAAGATTTTATGTTTTTAATGTATTTATGGGGATGCTAATAACAGAAATTAATTGTTTTCCAACAAAATATCTCGAGGCTAAACTTTGTGGAGACAAAAAACCGGGAAATTTTCGGACTTTTTTCAGTTTTTTGCCTATAATTCAAAAATTGTAAAATTTTTGTGTACCATAATTAATTACAAAAAGAAAGAACATTAAATTCTCTACAAATTTCATAATAAAAACGTTTTTCTATACCCAATACTAAGCGTGATACGGCTTTTTGAAAACAACACTTTTTTTCAACTTCACAGAAAGTGACCTATTTTTCGAATCCCGTATCCCAAAAATTTCTTTTCATCACTAACTGTGGAAATTAAATGTACCTATTGATGAATAATTGAGAAGGGAAATTTTCACGAAGGGTGGGCAGAAGATAGGGTTGCCAAATTGTACGTTTTTCTCGTAAGTTGTACGATTTTTAGTGCTTTTTATGTCTATAGCGATTTTAGGTATTATGTGTACGTTTAAATGTTTCCGTTCGACGATTTCTTCCCTTTTTCTACCACATCTTACTTTTGATAGTTTAAAAAGAAATATTTTCCAGTTTGCTTTAAAATTTCACCGTTTGTCAAAAATAGGTTATACACATGCGCATCAGATGTAAAAACGGCTTGTTTCAGATCAGTAATACAAAAATCTTGGGAAAGTTATGTAATATTAACTCCGCATTTGCTGTAGCATTAAATCATGTGAACTTGATATTATTATAGATTATAAATATCCACATTATAAAATTTTTAATTTAGTATAACTGTATCTTAAGTTTACATATTTTGTTTGATCGCGACGGTGGTAAAATAAAAATATTTATTTTTGTAGGGTGCCCATTGCTAAAATTTTCATGATCATCATTGGATTGTAGAATGATCTGATTTATCTTTATTCTTACAATTCAATTAATTTTTCATTCATAATAGGATATGACAGCTAAATTAGTTACAAAATGTTAACAGAATAATGTAATACAAATATAGTTGGATAATAATGATTAAATCGATTAATTATTAATAAACACTTTTTAAACAAATTCGTTAACAAAAACATTACTGACGCATTCAACATAGTTTAGAATAGTATGAAAAAGGACGATAGCGCGACAAAACAAAATCTAACTACACTCTAAAAAAACTGTAAATTTATGACCGTTTGTTCTTCAATTTTCACGGGCAACAGCTTTATTTGATAAAAAACGGTCTGATACACTAAAAAAATACGGTACGATCCCATACATTTTCCTTCGCTAGGATGTAACCCTTCATTTTAGTCGTGTTTCGAAAAATAATGTCACTTTACCGCGACCGTAACATATTTTTTAACCCGTCAAAAAAGCGATTCTGTGATGGTTAGCTAACGTGCTACGTGCTACGGAACAGTAAGTAAAGTACTATTGTGTTTTGAAGTGCATTATATCTTTGCCCCGTAAAATTACGGGCTGCACAAAAAGATGGGCATGGATTTATTTTTACGGGGTATGACTGGAATCTCTGCTGCCGGCTTCTGCCCGTAATTTCACAGGGATTATTTTAGATACTTTGAAAATTAAGGGCAATCCACATATTCTTGCAGTTCTAGCCCATCTGTTAGCAAAATTACGGTACGATCCCATACATTTTCCTCCGCTAGGGTGTACATGTTGACACAAAATGATGGGCATGGATTTTTTTTTTTACGTGGATGACTGGAATCTCTGCTGCCGGCCTCTGCCCGTAATTTTACAGGGATATTTTTAACAATGTAGTGTCGTCCGTGACGATAAACTTCTAGCCAAAGACGGAAACAAGAATCGCTTCATTTCACTGCTTAAAACAGAGTTTCAAACTAACAGAATTCAAGCATTCAGAAGAAGACGCTGATGTCATGATTGTTGCCTCAGCCATTTCCAGAGCTGAAGACTTTGAAAGTGCAGTATTGTCGGAGAAGACATTGATTTTTTCGTGATCATGACAAGATTGGGATATCAACACAAAAATGTGTTTTTTCAAAAATCAGGAAGAGGTAACATCGAAACCAAGTGGTTTTCAACCATGTTATAGAAATCCAATTACAACAATGTTCTTTTCACTCGCAATGAGAGGATGCGATACAACATCCGCTCTTTTTGGGCAAGGGAAGCCAAAGTTTTGTAACACTTTGAAAACACATGAAAGGCACACTTAAGGACAGCTTAAGCCTGTGTGTTCAATAAACCTGTGTCAATCCGTCAAGAAATCATCAAGGCTGGAGAACAATTCATTATTGCACTATACAGTGGATGCATAGACACCACACAGACATTGCACATTTTGAGGTTCCAGTTATTTGCAAAGTCTGCACTAAAAGCAAACTTCCTTTTGCAAGGCTACCACCAACGCAAGAGGCTGCGCAGTATCATTTCCTCCGATGTTATCATCAGGTACAAGCTGGGCTAGGAAACAACACCCCTCCCTCCTGAAGAATGGTGTTGGGTTCGCAGGTCTGACGGTCTGTTTCAGCCAATTTAAATGTGTCAAAACCCAGCACTTGAATCCTTTCTCCATGTTGTCTCATGTAGCTGTATAAAAGGGTGCAGCAAGGCATGTTTTTGCCAAATGTCAGAATTCAAATACTCGGCAATTTGCAAAAACTGTAACGGAGTCAACTGCGAAAATGTGGACGACATTATTTATACAGTAGAAGAGGATTGTGAAGCTGATGCGTGGAAAACCATCGAAAAAACTAGCATCGGCAATGACTTTGACAACCAGGTTAATGATATCGCAACAAGCTCAAAGAATATCAAATTTGTTGAAAAACAAGCAACCTGCTCGTTTGCTCCTCAAGCTGAGGTTGACGGACCAAACCCATTAACCCGCAAACGCTCCAGAAGTTACTAAATACAATAAAAATGTTACCATAAGTCTTTTACCGTTACTTATACTTACATTCATGTATGTAAATACCTGCTATTAATGTTCTCCACCTAAGTTCTAAATACAAAAAAAAAAAAAAAAAAAAAAATATAATGTTGTCAAATTTTTTAACAATGTTACCGTTGTAATTAATCGTTATTGCTATCATGCAAATACTTGTTATATAAACAAGTTACATTAAAGAGGATAAAATGAATAAAAAATGGTGCCAAATGTTGGTTTTTGCTATTTTCCACAAAGTTAGGAAAAAGTGTCTTTTTCAGAAAGCCGTAGCGCGCTTAGTTATGGATTTAGAAGAACATTTTTACTATGAAATTTTCAGAGAATTTAATGTTCTTTCTTTTTGTATTTAAGTATGGTACACAAAAATATTATAATTTTTAAATAATAGGCAAAAAACTGAAAAAAGTCAGAAAATTTCGCGGTTTTTTGGCTCCACAAAGTTTAGCCTCGAGATATTTTGTTCAAAAACAGTTAATTCCTGCTATTAGCATCCCCATAAATACTTTAAAAACATAAAATCTTCTAGCAGAATTTTTCCATCTACACTGCTCAAAACAATTAAGGGAGGACATGGTTTTAACGAAATTACGCAAATATTTACACCGATAAGTAACGTAAAATAAAACATCCATAATTTAAAGTGCTGTAGAAAACAGATAAAGAAAACTTCACACGTAAATTAAAGTTTATGACGTCAAAAACTGGAAAAAGGTGATAAGTGCAGAAATCGGGATTTTGCAGAAACGTCTGTTTCACTGCCTCAGTTGTAAAATTCAATTGCTCAGCTTGTGTTTTGAGAAAATGTGGCTTGAAAATGTCACAACAACATAATTCACCTCAATCCATGGCTTGGCGTGTTATCGGGACAGTTGAATTTGGGGAAACACAACGAATTTTAGTGGACGCTGTTGGAGTCGGAAGAAGTGTCTATGAAAGGCTGTGGAATCGATTCCAAGACACATGGAATGGTAGTCATCAACAAGTGCAAGGTCTAAAATGTGCTAACACAGAAACTGATGGCCGATATATCCTGTTAACGGCCCGTTGAGACGAAACTGTCAATGCTACTCAGCTGCAAACACATTTGTTATTGGCTAAAGGACGAAGGGTGTCCAGCCAAACAGTCCGAAATAGGCTTCATCAGGCTGGTCTCTATGCACGTAAACCAATGGACTGTATTCCGTTGACCTCAAGCCACTGTGCGGCCCAAAGAAGGTGGGGAACTGAACATCGAGTTTGAAGGCAACGTTGTTCGAGTGAAATTCTGTTTACAGACAAGTCCCGTTTCAGTCTGGATCTGACATCTGATGTGTTTTGGCATGGAGAGAAAGAGGCACTCAAAATAATCTCACATTCGTTCATGAAAGATCACATTACAGACGAGGTGGCTTGATGCTCTTGGCTGGAATCAGCATAGGTGGACGTGCGGGCATGCATATCATTCGGAATGGCACTTTGACGGTCCGAAGTAATACAGACAAGATACCGAGACCTCATGTCGTATTTTATGTTGCAGTAATTAGTGATTTCTTTTTTTTCATGCATGATAATGCCAGACTTTATACAGTTCGTCTTGTGGAAAACATGCTTGAAACTAAAAGAATACTGCGTATGGAATGTCCAGCATGCTCTCCTGACCTAAATCCGATCGAGCATGTTTGGGACATACTCAAACGATGCACTGCTGCGAAACCGAGGCCTCCTTTTACTGTCCGGGACATGGCGATTGTAATTCTTGAGCAGTGGAACAGTATTCTCCAAGACTTATCGATAACCTCATCGCATCCATGGAAAACCGGTGTGCAGCAGTCTTAGCTGTTCGAGGAGACCACACACCATATTAAAAATTCTGCATAATTTCTAAACAATACTTTTTTTATGATTTACATGAAACCAAATTGTTGCCCTAAACCCATCTTTTCACGTTCTTTTCATCTTTTCAAAAAATAAAAGCTCCCTTACCATTTTTGCGTCTTTTTTATGTATTGCGCATTGCTACACGTGTACTATCCATTTTATGCCCATACATTGCTGTTTTGCACTGTTCTCTTCACTTTTTTCTTGCTCCCCTAATTTTTTTGAGCAGTGTATTTCTGACAATTTGACTGGACTATTTAACTACTCAAAAAAGTTTTTGTTTTCTTCATACGGTTTTCTTCATTTGTTTTCTTCAACTCTCAAACCGGAAGTCTTTACTTATTTAAACGAAAATGTGTATTTAAGTAGAACCAAGACGAAAAAATCTAATATTGAGCTTAAGGAAAGTACATCGTATAAATCTGGAGAGTTGTAAGACACTGAGGTGAATATTTCTAGAAGATTTTCAAAAATAAGAACTTTTAATGCGTTTTCTGAAAAAACATGATTTTTATAAACAATCAGTTACAGTAAACGTTCTATCTTAATAAATAATGGTTATATTTAAATATAGATTATTTCTTATGATTTATATGATATTGTAAGAGTAATGAATTAGAGCTTTAAATAACTGAGCATTTCCTGAAATTTTACAGTTATTCTTAGAAATTAAAATACTGAAAATCCGTGAAGGAACGTCAAAGGTTTTTATTGTACGAATAAGTTTATAATTCATTATATTCTTAGTAACCCAAATTGAACACTTATTGAAAATATTGTATTAAACTATTATTATTATTGTCACAAGAACATTTTTGGTAAATATGTAATATCGCATATTTTTTATTGTAAAAATTAAGACGAAATTACAAAAAAAATATTTAATAAAACAAATTTTCTATATACATATACTATATAAAACAATTGAAATTATATTTGTGTTTGCTTTAATAACGATTGAACAAATAAAAATGCATAATAATTTCAATCATTTACTACACTTTAAAAAGCATTCCGTGAAAAAACGAAAAATGTATTGGCACCAAAGTTGTCGTCTATTCCCCATTTTGTCACAAAACCTGCGTTTTGGTATTCATCCGTTTTCAAGATGGAAATTTTCTTCTATTACAGACAGGGAACTTTTCTTTTTAGAAATGAATATGATCAAAAGCGCAATATTAAAAGAAAAATCTAACTAATAATTATATAATTCATTTATCATTCCCCAATTTCTTCGGAACCAGGGAAACAAAATGCTCTTTAAGATGGTACCGTTGTTGGTTAATTTTGGCACCTTTATCAACAAAAGTAAGTGTCATTTTAACATTTGTGCACATATTACCCCAATACCATAACCCACTGAATTTTCTACCGTCTTTAGATAATAGCCTATGACTAAGATTTTGGTTCGATCAAATTTGATTGTCGTCGTATTCATAATGGGAAATTCCGAAAAAAAAAACTTTTTGCCACTGATTATGAGCGACCCGTTTCATTAGCGCTATTCATTTTTAAATACTTATTTTTTTTTCACCAAGCAAGAATCATATAGGAACATAGGGTCGCAAATGCAATGAAGACATGCCTACAAAGTTGTGCCTAGTCCAAATGGTACTGGTAATCACCGGCTGTCAGAGACTGTATGCGTTGCACATGGTACGGATGCAACTCGTCCACGTGTAAGATACGCCAAACGCTGGACTGAGACGCACGTACACGTCCTGCAAAGCGTCAAGTACTCGCCCCTGGGTCGTTTTCGACCGGATAGAATCGCTTCTTTTAATCTAAGTGTCCACCTTGTTCTCTAATCACCAGTATCGATCATTCGTGTATCAAAACGTCCCGTTTCGCTCAATCGATGATGCCGACGTGCAAACATGGTGTGAGTAGGGATACATCTGGTTGGAAACCGGGAAATTTACAGTTCCCTAGCGGCTGTTCCAAGACAATTGGCCGCCCGTTAACGAGGTGCATATCCGCCAATTCACTATTCGTGTAGCGTGCATCTGTCCTTCATCTGATACACCCGAAATACGCTTTTCATCACTTCTGCCTGCCCAGATATCCTCGCGACATCTAGCGTTCTCTTGCGCGTCCGGGTTGGTATACGACCCTATATTTTTATATGTTTCTTGCTCGTTATCGTCTTCCTAACCGTCAATTATTGACCAAGAGTTCTGAACCACCCTGTATATATGTATCTATGTGTATTTATGTATGTATCTGTGTGTATTTATATAGCCATTTATTTTATTCAAATTTCTATTTACATTTGCACGCTAAAACATAAAATTCCAACACTTCTAAAATATATTTAATTTAAGTTCATTCAGAAACATTGAATCGTTTCACACTTTTAATGAATAAGTAAATATAATTGATAATGCAATACTTTCCTACATAAAACATCACTTCTTAATATTATTTTCAATTTTTAATGATGCAGATGTTATGCTGATATTTTCTTGTTATAATAATTTAATTAATAGTAAATAAAAAAATATATTTTATTGCTGAGACAACTTATTAAAAATGTTTGTTGAAATTGCTTCAATTTAATCGAAATGGTTAACAGTTATCATATTCAACAAAAGAAATATGACGTGTAAATGAACTGTTGAAATTAGAATTCTTCGAAAGAAAAAAATCATAATTACTATGTTTATTTGACAGTAAAAATATGCTGCAAATTTAATTATCTTCCATTTTTCAAGAATAATAATATCAATTAGAAGACATTATTAATATTTCATATTCTCTCGCTCCATAAAACAAACTACTAATTTTTTTTCTATTTTGTATGCTTGTAAATTTGCACAAAACGTAAACAAATATATTTATTTTTTTATCAGCTCTGTCTATATATATAGATATATTGACACTTTATGTACTTATTCAACGCTACTTCATTTAGTACCTGGCTGTGCTTGTTTAATTTTGCTTGTTTAACTTTGCTTTGTTAAACTTTGAGATATAATCAATATTTATATTTTGATATAATAAAGTGCATTTGAAATTAGATTAAAAAATTGTAGATTATCAACATATTATATAAATTCACTGGTATTAGAAGAGATATAATATTTAATTTAGAAAAGAAATATACTGTTAAAGTAACCTTATTATGTATTACCATTACTATTCCTGAGAAATAGTGGTTTTAATTTTGAATATTTGAAGGCAGATTTTAAAATTAATATCTGTACAAAATTAATTCGTAAATTACATAAAATATGTGCTGTTGTAATATGAATTATTAGTATTAGTAATATGAGCTCTATAAAATTAATGGAACTTTAAAACAAGATTAAATTTTCTTTATTGAAATTTAAAGACAATGCAGCATAGAACAATTCTTGAACAAATATTTACTTATCTAATGAATAACAAAATAAAATTTGTTTTTATTTGAATGCTATCAATCGATAGAGATTTGAAACGACTTTGTAAATTAAATGTAATTTTTTTAAATTCTTTTTATTGAAGATGCTTTTTATTGACATTCATTGAAGTCAATCATATCTAAAAGCCTTTGTTAAAAAGGAATTGTTGGGTGAAATCCTCAGTTATTGACACCTAACCAGTAACAGACACTTCAGCAAAAATCTAACTCAAATGAACATTTTCTTATAAAATTCTGTACAGTAATGTCATCTAGTGGTAACTTATTTGTCTTAAGGGGATCGTGGACCTTTGTTTGAGCAAAATCGACATTAATTTTTGTATGAATTTTTATTCTCCAATTTGTACTACTAGTCCAGACAATAGAGAATTTTACTTAGCAAAATTAATGGTAGTTCTGGAAATCGGCTTACTTTATGTTTTTTGGGTCGCTGAATCCGAATTTGTAACTTCCCACCAAAATTTCCCCCGGCAAACCCACCCACCAAATTTTGGTAAAAAGCCCCCCAAAAAAGGTTTTTATTAAAAAAATCAATTATTTTATTGTTTTAGGGAAAAAAATATCTAGAAATTCAGAACGTAGACGAAATTTGCAACAAATTAGATATATGACATTATGACTTAGGATGAAGGGGAAGGGGGGATCTGCCTCGGAACATGCGCCGCGTTGCTGTGTGGACTAAGTTGCGCAATTCCACTTAACCACTCACACGTTTACACTCGCGTCCGTACTTTCTCTATAAGGTTTACTTTAAGATTTTTGGGTCGCTGAATCTGAATTTTTAACTTACCCTTAAACCCCCCCCCCCGAAAACCCCCCAAAATAGTTGTTTTTAACTTAAATTTCTTATTATTTTAGGGGAAAAGCATTACGAAATTCAGAAACTAGACAAAGTTTGCAACAAATAGGATACATGGCATTATGGCGTAGGATAAACGGGGAGAGAGGGAGCTGCGTCGGAACATTTCCCGCGCACTTTTCTCAAGAACCAATTTTTTTCAAAAAATCAATTTTTTGGGGGGTTGCCGGGTGAAATTTTGGTGGGAAGTTACAAATTCGGATTCAGCGACCAAAAAAACATAAAGTGAGTCGAAATTTAGAACAAGTATTAATTTTGCCTGTTAAAATCCCCTATTGCCTGGACTTCATAACTTAGTGCACGTAGCGCCGCAGTGCATGTTCAGAGGCAGCCCTCCCCCTCCCCGTTCATCCTACGTCATAATGTCATATATCCTATTTGTTGCAAATTTTGTCTAGTTTCTGAATTTAGTAATGCTTTTCCCCTAAAACAATAAGAAATTTAAGTTAAAAACAACTATTTGGGGGGGGGGGGGGGGGGTCGGGTGTTAAAATTTTGGGGGGAAGTTAAAAATTCGGATTCAGCTACCCAAAAAACTTAAAGTAAACCTTATAGAGAAAGTTCGGAGGGAAGATGGGAGGGCAAATGTAAACGTGTGAGTGGTAAAGTGGAATTGCGCAACTTAGTTCACGCAGTACCGCGCGCATGTTCCGAGGCAGATTCCCCCTTCCCCTTTATCCTAAGTCATAATGTCATATAGCTAATTTGTTGCAACTTTTGTCTACTTTCTGAATTTCTAGATACTTTTCCCCGAAAACAATAAAAAAAATGGAATTTTTTAATAAAAACCTTTTTTGGGGGGCTTTTTACCAAACTTTTGGGGGGTTGCCGGGGGAAATTTTGGTGGGAAGTTACAAATTCAAATTCAGCGACCCAAAAAACATATAGTAAGCCTTTTTCCAGAACTACCATGAATTTTGCTAGGTAGAGCCCCTACACGTTCTCTATTGCCTGGACTATACGTCATTCTTTGAAAACCGCGTGCAGAAGCGGTTTTTTTTTTTTTTTTTTTTTTTTTACGAAAAGTTACAATTATTTTAATTTTGTTCACAAATAATTTTTGGGCTTTTCATATAGGGTAACTTGAGGTGAAATGCCGTGTTGTACAAGGTGCCGTATCACGTAGTTTTCATATGCGCAGGCGATGTAGGGAAACGCTGCTCAGTTGTAAGAAAGAGGGTTCCCTAGTGATACTTTAATTTCCATTTGCGTTCTTTTTTTTTTTATTTTTAAGTGGTACTTTTTATTGCTTTTTCGTCTTAATACTTCTGGTAAGTGTCCAAAATCTTGTACGTGACCTCTTTGTTTACTTATAAAAGTCTTAGTTTAAACACCAGAGAAATAAATCTTATGTTTTTAGCAGTACTGGTACCTGGACTTTCTTCAAAGCATAAATAGTGGCCGGTTCCCGCTTCTTCACGTTAGTGGGGGGGCAGCGACAGCGATGACAGCGATGACCACCTCGGGAACTCAGCTTTCGCTTTAGAGTGTTAGTGCAATCCCGAGGGGTAGACCACATCCACTCCTCCCGACTCTCAACCAGAGTCTGAGAGGGAGCGTAGGGTCCCTGATCAAGCTGCTGAGATTTATTTCGGTTACTGTGAGATTTACAATTACAATCACAATTGGTTACCCAATTTTTCTGGGCCAACCGAAGGTTTCACATCGAGATATATGACTGTATGTAGTGATTACATGAGGATCATTTCACCTAATGTGATTGCATAATTGTTTACAATTTTCTTGGATATATATACGTCACAGTACATTTAACACACAATATTTAACATGACAATTAGAAACATATTACAACACAATATCAAACACCTACTATTTACATGACTGTGTGTAGTGATTACATGAGGATCATTTGAATGTGATTGCATAATTATTTACATTTTTCATGGATTTACAGGGATTTCACAGTACATTAAACACACTATATTGAACATCACAATTAGAAACACATTACAACACACCTACTATTTACAATTTGCGCATACAAGAGTTTGGAGAGATGCACAAGATAAAAATTCAAAAGTGATAGAAGTTTCTGGCACCCGCTAATAACCCGTTTCTCCCTCCATGCTACACCCTATTGATGGAGTCGGGCTAGAATGACTCTGGATTTGAAAAGATGTACTCGTTTGTTTCTATAAACCTCATGCATTGTATGATCTTGGCACCGGCGTCTTGCCCAATACTTTGCGGTGAATCGACGAAAATTTTTGGAGTTAAGATGCCGGTTATTTTCCGTTTCGGTCAAATGCCTGGTTGTTTCTTCATTGTTTAAATTACTCTTTGCTGTTAACTAACTTGTCAACAATTTTTATCAGATAATTTAAATCAATGATTAAATCGGTATTTTAATCAACTGATTAAAAAAAATCATTGATTAAAATTATAAATTTTCTAAATGTTTAAAATGATATAAAAAAATAGTAAAATCTAAGGTGAACACAATTTGAAAGTTTTCTATATGTATTCTGCCTTATAAATAAACTTTATTGGCCTTATTAATAATTGTTTAATAATTATTCATTTTAATCATTGTTAAAAACTTATTTTAAATGTAGTTATAAATAATTTTAATAAATGTAAATATCGGTAGTATATAATATAGTTTTAGATAACTAGGGGTTTCTGCCCCCCCCCCCCCCCCCCCACGAGCTGTGCTCGCCAACCTCCATCCAGACACCGCAGACTCTAAAATCAAGCTAATTTGATCTGTTTTGAAAAGATTACGGAAGATTAAATCGTAATTAAACGACTAGTGGTGATCTCGTGTAATCAGGTTTCCATTCATTTCCTTTTTGGCTGAGATATTTTAAGACAGAATCAATTGCTGTCGAGACAGCTAACTGCTACTTTCGTGATTGATTAAATAAGATCAACCCAACAATTTACAGATAGCTTGTATAAAATGGCTAAGAAAACAATTTTATAAAGAAGTTTTAAGAAATTTAATTTAAATTAGACATTTTAAATGTGTAGTTTTAAATATGATGTAATTTTCCCCAAAGTTTTTTTTTTTTCTCATTTTATTATTCAAATAAAAATAATTTTAAAGGCCTATAAAAGCCAAACTAAATCGGTGTGACAATAGCAACTGCGAATTTTCAGGTGTCTCAAGCCTTTTTAAAAAGAAATTCGATAAGAAATTAAAGGGTATAAAGACAGAATCTTCACCTGACAATGGTATGGATGATGATTAAATTCCCTCCCAAGATTCAGAACACCGGGATTTTTTTAAACTGAATGAGAATGATTGTTCAGGGTGTCTAGCAGAGTGCAATAAAATCTCGGGAAATTGTGATGGGATCAAGTGCATTCAGTGAAACTGTTGGTTATATAAAAGCTCCTCAAAGTTCCTAAACAAATGTGCAGTTTGTGGTAGACCTGAGATATGGCTAAAAAGAACAAAGGGACATATGAAAAACATTAACAAACATAATTCTTTTAAATGCTAAGTAGTGCATAACATATTAAATAAATATTACACAACCAAATATATTAACATAACATAAATAATTATATAACAAATAATTATTAGTTTGTTCTTTTATTATATTGCCAACGTTTGTTATATTCATATTTTAATATTATGTAAGTTAACAACTTTAGTATGTCTAAAATATTAAAGTTACTTTTATTCGTCCTATTATGTTTTATAGGGCTTCATAAAAAATATTGTTTACATTGAAACTCCATAAGGCATCTTACCCCTATATAGTTGGCCATCTTACCCATACCTATGGCCAAGATGCCGAAATGCAAGTGTTTACAAAAACAAAATTTTCGATGCTTTCTATAACATCTGTAAAATGAAATAAGTTTTTTAATCATACATAAGAGTCTAAACTTTAACAAGAAATGAATGAATAACAAATATAAACAACAGGCTATTTTTTAAATAATTAAGTCAAAAACTACGGTATCATAACCCAATCTAACCTGCTTTAAATCTGTTTTTCTCAATACTGATGTTTCAGCTTCTTTTTAATTTTTTAAATATTCCTTGCTACTTAATTTTTGATCAAAATTCATGAAACTGATAAAGAAGAATCCTGATATTGAGCCTAAAAAGAAACTGTGTATGCATTTTAAAATTTAACTTCATTAAGAGAATTAAATTTGATTTGTAACATATTTTAAGGCAGAATTTTAATGAAAATCGATATAGAATTTAAAAAAATACATACCTCTAAAAAATTAACTATTTAAAGGATTAGAAAAACCATATAGTGATTTGTTTGTATTAGAGTTTTACTTGATTAAAATCCAAAATAAAGGAAGTTGGAGAGACTGGGGATGAAAGGGACACTCAAAATTTCAGGAAGGAAATAAAATGCACAAAGTTTCAACTTAGGATCAATCGATGACGATACTTGTTCTGTCTTAATAATCCTTACAACTACCATCATAGTCCAGGCAATAGGGAATTTTACCTAGCAAAATTAATGGAAGTACTGGAAATCGGCTTTCTAGATGTTTTTTGGGTCGCTGAATCCGAATTTGTAACTTCCCACCAAAATTTCCCCCGGCAACCTCCCCAAATTTTGGTAAAAAGCCCCCCCAAAAAAGGTTTTTATTAAAGTCAATTTTTTTATTGTTTTAGAGAAAAAGTATCTAGAAATTCCGAAAGTAGGCCAAATTTGCAACAAATTAGATATATGACATTATGACTTAGGATGAAGGGGAAGGGGGGATCTGCCTCGGAACATGCGCGCGGTGCAGCGTAAACTAAGTTGCGCAATTCCACTTAACCACTCACACGTTTACATTCGCCCTCCCATCTCCCCTCCGAACTTTCTCTATAAGGTTTACTTTAAGATTTTTGGGTCGCTGAACCCGAATTTTTAACTTACCCCTAAAAATTTCCCCCCGAACCCCTCCCCCCCCCCAAATAGTTGTTTTTAACTTAAATTTCTTATTGTTTTAGGGGGAAAGCATTACGAAATTCAGAAACTAGACAAAATTTTATATGACATTATGAATTAGGATGAACGGGGAGGGTGAGGACTGCCTCTGAACATGCACTGCGGCGCTACGTGCACTAAATTATGAAGTCCAGGCAATAGGCGATTTTTTCTGGCAAAATTAATACTAGTTCTGAATTTCGACTCACTTTATGTTTTTTGGGTCGCTGAATCCGAATTTGTAACTTCCCGCCAAAATTTCACCCGGCAACCGCCCAAAAAATTGATTTTTTGAAAAAATTTGGTTTTTGAGAAAAGCGCGCGGGGAATGTTCCGAGGCAGCCCCCTCTCCCCGTTTATCCTAAGTCATAATGTCACATATCTAATTTGTTGCAAATTTTGTCTACTTTCTGAATTCTTAGCTACTTTTCCCCTAAAACAATAAAAAAATTGGAATTTTTTAATAAAAACCTTTTTGGGGGCTTTTTACCAAAATTTGGGGGTGTTGCCGGGGAAATTTTGGTGTGAAGTTACAAATTCGGATTCAGCGACCCAAAAAACATCTAAAAAGCTGATTTCCAGTACTACCATTAATTTTGCTAGGTAGAGTCCCTATACGGTCTCTATTGCCTGGACTATCAGCAATCGTAGCGTTGTAGGTGATGGAAGCAAAACCTGTTTTAGATATAAAAAAGTAAATTTTAATGTTGCTTTTCTTTTTTTCTCTAGAAAAGTAATATTGTGTTTTGCATTATAGTATTTATGTTATTTAGCACTGTAAAGTGTGCACTTTATGTGAATATCAGTATATTTTGTTAGCTAAAATACTCTCATGCATGAATACATTTTATATTTCACTAGGTGGGTATGGGGTTGAAAGGGACAGAAATTGAGGGGTTTGAAAGGGACATCCTCAGGTTGTTCCTATCAAGCTTCCTTTAGTGAAGCTCAATAAAAAGAGTTAGTTCATATTTGCTCCAAGCATCTAATGTCAACTATGGTTTGACAACTGTGCATATGAGTATTCAATTGCTTTGAACTCTCCAAATATGTCCCTATCTTGGCAAACAAAGAAGCAAGCTGGAATTGATCGGTTCTAAGATTTTATGCAACTTAATTCATTACTTTCTCTTAAGAAACCTATAGCCATTAGTTTAACAAGAAGTACAAGTTTCAACAAAGCTAATGTTGATATTTTTAAAAACCTTCAGTTAGTTACGGATCGTTATAAATTTACACAGAACACAATATATAACTGTAATAAAAGAGGCTTAATGACAGAGCACAAACAACTAATATAGTAGGAAAAAGGAATGAAAAACAATTTCCTTAAGTAACGTCAGCTGAACGCGGTAAACTTGTCACACTTTTGTGTTTTGTTTCTGCAACAGGTAACTCTATTCAACAGTATTTTTTCCCTCAAGGAAGAATTTCAAGGAATTCATGCTCGGAGGTACCCCATCCCAAAAACTTGGACTTGCTCATCAAAGTTGATCAATGACTGCAGAAGTTTTTAAAAGCAATTGTGCATCAGCTAAATAGTCTAGTTGTTCCAAAACTGATCCGACGCTTCCCTTGTTTGATAATTATGAAAGCAATATAAATATTAAGAGAATAAAATTTGAAAAAGATAATGAATAATTATGGTGATATTTCTGTCGACTGTAGCCATAAACTCTAGAAAAGCACTCGTAATGAATTCAAAGTGCATTATTTTTTTCAGAAAAAAAAGGATAAAATCATTTTGTATTTGCTGATACTATTGACATGAATCATGTGAATATTAATGATACCACTGATAAACAAGAATTTTTTTTTTGAAAATTTTAACAGATTTAAGTAACCATATCCATGTGAATTTAGGAAATATTCACAAAAAGGTGAAATTGGTTTCCGTTTCAGAGATATCTGTGTTTAAATATATCTCATTATGTTATTTTATTGCCTTTTAAAGTACCGTAATTTCCGGCTTATAAACCGCGGATCAAACAATCATTTTTCGACCCAGAAATATTTTTAAACAAAATGTAACCTCTTAGATCGCGGTAAATATTTGGCTTCAATTACTAAATAAAATTTCTGGGTCCAAATTGAATTGTTTGATCCGCGGATTATACGTCGGAAATTACGGTACTTTGTTTCTACAGTCTAATGACCCTGAAAGTAAACAAATATCTGCTACTTATAATACATCTAGGCGCCAATAAGATGTGTTTCGTCCGTATGAAAAATGCAGCATAGCAGTGCCGCCTGTTAGGCGATTTACACCGAAACATAATCAGCACCAATTCATATGATGGACTATTTTAACTTTGCATACTTTTTACAGGGGAAGGAGAAAGTAGAAATGGATCTATATAGATAGAATAATACAGGGTTCGTACACATTTCTTTAAATACAAATCAAGGACTTTTAAGGACATTCAAGGACAAAAATAAAAAAAGTAAGGACCTACAAATTAAATAAACTAATAAATTATAATATCTATTTTTTAATAAAGGGTTTAATTTTTGTAGATACAAGTTTTAAACATTCAAATGGACGGGAAGGGGGGGGGGAGAGATTTCAGTGTGTGGCAGTACAAATTTAGAGAATTTTAAAATAACAAATACAGCAGACGAAAAAACTAGTCGGATGTGCCAATCCCAAAACTTTCTTCTATCTCATGCATGTTAATACTACAAAATTCACTATCAGAGTGCCATAATTAAATGGCAAGCTATGCTTATCATGAGGATTTTAAAGATATAAAATCCCGTGCATTAGTTCTTGAGATATGACTATTGCTAAAATACTCTAGATCCCGCAAAATGCAGCATAGCAGTGCCACCTGTTGGGTAATTTACAATAAAACCTAATCAGTAGCAACTTGTGTCAATGTCTAACTGAATCTGAAGTTTGATGAAATTTTGTGCATTTGTTCTTGAGATAGAGCTATTGGAGAAATAATGAAAAATTCAGCATAGCATCGTCACCTGTTTGGCAATTCACACCAAAACATAATAAGCCTATATTTATCAAGGGATATCTGAATCTGAAGTTTGATGGCTTTCATTCAAGGACGTTGTGCATAATTTCGTAGGGAATAACAAAGCTACAAATTAGAAGTGTATAGTTCGAAATATGGTAAATAATTTTAAAAAGCTAAACTGTCACATGTCATTAAAGCTTCATTTCTTGCACTCTCACGTTGACTTTTTCCCAGATAATATGAGAGCAATTAGCGATGAGCATGGTGAAAGATTTCACCAACACATTTCTGCTATGGAGTCTCGTTATCGATCGCAATGGAATGCAGCAGTGCTTGCCGATTACATTTGGTACATCAAGAGAGAAGATATTGAACATAAGTATAAACGTGTAAGCATAGCACAAATATTCGTGAAGATATTAACGTTTTCGTGAAAAATTGAAAAGTTTTTTGTTTATAGCATAAAGAGTTTTCAACCCAATTTAACACAACTTTCCGAAAACTTGCCAAAGAATAGTAGCAAAAGTATACTGCAATTAAAACATGAATATGGTGAATATTTGATGAGATATGGGCATTTTTATGAGATAATTTTTAACTGCGCATGCGCGGAAGATTTCAAAATTTTTATTTCATAATTTGGTAATCAGTATTTTGGGGCAACTTCTATAAAAAGTCCAGTCAAATGTTGTGAAAGATATAGTGAGCTGATTGAAAAGTTGTGGAAAATCCCTTATAATAAAGCTATTTTTAGGAAGCAACTCACTATATCGACCATATCTTTGTGAATTATTGCGATATTTGACTGGACTTTTTATATAAGTTGTCCTAAATAGCTGACTACCAAATTATATAATAAACATTTTAGGAACTTCCACGCATGCACAGTTAAAAATTATTTCATACAATTTCCCATATCTCATCAAATATTCAATATATTCATGTTTTAATTGCAGTATACTGTTGCTACTGTTCTTTGTCAGGTTTTTGGAAAGTTGTGTTAAATTTGGTTGAAAACTCTGTATGCTATAAACAAAAAACTTTTGAATTTTTCACAAAAACGTTAACATCTTCACGAAGATGAGTACTATACTTACACAAATGCATACAAACGTTGAACAGGAGACAAATAGTCATTTACCACAGTGACAAACCATTTCACCATTTCCAGCCTTTCCTGTTACATAGGTGATCGCAAATATTATTTTATTATTAAATTTATTATTAGCCCCTAATTGTGCCCTCCGATAAATCTTCACCGAGAAATATAAAATCAAACATGTTCTTTACATCCTAGAAGTTCAAGAACAATTCGCCAATAATGTTGGTAGTTGGTCCGACAAAACGTGCAATCGAAAGCATCCAGTCCCTGTACCTTAACTTTTGGAGGCCAGTGTATCTAAAAATTTGTGACGCATGGAGCTTTTTAAATTTCGTTTTAAAATTTAAATTTTTTAACAAATATTAAAATTATAATAAGATTGGAAATTGCTTTTAAGGTGTTCTATATATTTATGATGAAATGCATATTTTCACAAAATTTCATACCTCTATGATGAAAATTAAAAAAATAAATTTTTAATGTCCACCGTCCCCCTTAAGTAAGTAGAAGCACTAATAGAAGAAATATAAATTAAAACAATTAAGTAACATAGTTTTAATTCAAAATGTAATGCACTGAATATGCATCGACAGAGTACTTGTATGCAAAGTTTTATACAAAATCGGTTCGTTAAATAAATGATTTTAATCAAACATTTAAAAGAGAATTTCACCCATGGACAATGCCCCTAATAAGGTACGGACCTGAAAATACATTAACCATTTCGGATCCGATTTTATTTTCCTATTTTATGAAAAAAATTACTTTTATGTTAATAAATTTAATAGTAGCATTCCAAATACATTTCCTGTAGTTTAACGAATATGTCATTGCTGAAATCTAAAGAATGTGTTTATTTTTACGTACTATTTAATTCATATTCATATGACAGTAGGCCAAGGAAGAGTTTTTGGAGACGTTTGGAAAATATCGTATTAAAATAGGATTTAACAAATATTACAACTTTCTTATTGTTAGATTTCGAATGGTGCAAGTATTGGAATACTCATGGTCGCTGATTTAGTACAACTTATTACTTTAATTTATTTTATATATAAAAATATTAGTTACAGGTATATTTACATTATTCGAAGAAATGTGGATCCAACGAACGCACCATAGGTCCGCATAGATCTTCGATAAACAAACAAATGACGATTCTTAGCTGTTGCCAAACGGCAAAACCCAAATCATAGTAGAATGTGCCGTGGAGGCGCGCGTGACAGACAAGGTTAAGAGAAGCTGCAACACTAACATTTTTTTAATTTTATCTCACATGATTCGTTCAGTAAAGTAACCTATATTTTAAATTTAAAGAGTGAAATATATGTTTAAAATTAAAGAATCCCCAACGGTGCAAAGAAAATTAAGCAAACTTTTATTATTATTAAAATGCCAAAACATAAATACACAATAAATGCCACAATAACAAATGCATAACCAAGTACTACAATTACTACATGTAGATATCAAGAAAAGTAAATGTTAAGACAAAATAATACTTAATGAAAATATAGGTACTATTAATAGTACGCCAGAACCGAAAGGATTAAATCTATGTTCTTATCGACAATGAACTTAAAATAATGTTTTGCTCCTAGAGGCTACCCCTGATAGGGTACGGCCCTGAAAATATTTTAAGAGTGCGGTGTTATAGAAAGGGAAATTGTTTGTAAAATTTGAGCAAAATCGGTTCATTGGATAGTCAAGTTCAATCAAAAACGTAATTGCATGTTTTTGGTCCTGGAGCTTGACTGAGTTACGGCTCTGACAATCCGAGAATATTTCAATGTCATCGATAGTAAATTTCTATGCAACATTTGAGCAAATTTGGTTCGTTGGAAATGGGATTTCAATTAAAAAAGCAAATGAATGCTTTTGATCCTGGTCCCATCCACTGTAAATGTATGATCATGAAAAGACTTGAATATTACAGTGTCATTGAAAATGAATTTTTTTGTAAAATTTGAGTAAAATTAGTTCGTTAGATATATGAGTTAAATCAAAAACCTAAAAGCATGTTTTTGCTCCTGGGGCTTGCCTAAAGTTTCGCTCTGACAATGCATAAATATTACAGTGTCGTCAACAATAAATATGTGTGAAACGTTAGAGAAAAATTGGTTCATTAGATATGGGATTTCAATTAAAAAAGGAAACTAATGTTTTTGCCCTGGAACTATCCGCTGTAAAAATATGACCAGGAAAAGACTTGAATATTATAGTGTCATCGAAAGTGAATTTGTTTGTTAAATTTGAGTAAAATTGGTTCGTTAGATATACGAGTTCAATCAAAAACGTAAAAGCATGTTCTTACTCGTGGAGCTTGCCTAAAGTTTCGCTCTGACAATACATGAATATTACTCTGTATTCAACAATAAATATGTGTGCAACGTTAGAAAAAAATTGGTTCGTTAAATATGGAATTTCAATTTAAAAAGCAAACGAATGTTTTTGCTCTGGAACTATCCGGTGTAAAGGTATGACCATGAAAAGACTTGAATATTACACTATCATCGAAAGTGAATTTGTTCGTAAAAATTGGGTAAAATCTGCTCGTTAGATTTACGAGTTCAATCAAAAACGTAAAAGGATGTTTTTGCTCCTGGAGCTTGCTTAAAGTTTCGCTCTGACAATACATGAATATTTCACTGTCATCAAGAACAAATATGTGTGCAACGTTAGAGAAAATTTGGTTCGTAAGGTATGGGATTCAAAATTAAAAAAAAGCAAACGAATGTTTTTGCCCTGGAACCATCCGCTGTCAAGGTATATTAAAAAAGCAAACGAATGTTTTTGACCTGAAACCATCCGCTGTAAAGGTATGACCAGGAAAAGACTTGAATATTACAGTGTCATCGAAAGTGAATTTGTTTGTAAAAACTGAGTAAAATCGGTTCGCTATATTTACGAATTCAATCAAAATCGTAAAAGCATGTTTTTGCTCCTGGAGCTTGCCTGAAGTTTCGCTGTGACAATGCATGAATAGTGCACTGTCATCAACAATAAATATGTGTGCAACGTTAGAGAAAAATTCGTTTGTTAGATATGGTATTTAAATTAAAAAAGCAAACGAATGTTTTTGACCAGAAACCATTCGCTGTAAAGGTATGACCAGGATAAAAAAAAGATTATTACTGTGTCATCGAAAGGGAATTTGTTTGTAAAAATTACGTAAAATCAGTTCGCCAGATTTACGAGTTCAATTAAAATCGTAAAAACATTTTTTTTTTGTTCCTGGAGCTTGCCGTAAGGCTCTGGGAATACGTAAATCTTGCAATGTCATCGATAATGAATATGTGTGCAATATTTGAGCAAAATTGGTTCTTTAGATATGGCATTTCTATTCAAAAATCAAATGAAGGCTTTTGCCCTGGAACCATCCGCAGTACAGGTATGGCCCTGAAAAGACTTGAATATTACACTGTCATAAAAAGTGAATTTATTTGTAAAATAGAGAAAAATCGGTTCATTAAATATGCCACTTTAATCGAATGTATAAAAGAACGTTTTTGTCCGTGTAGTCCGCTCCTTAGGTACGACTCTGACAGTACACGAATATTCCATTGTCATCGACAATGATTATGTATAACATCCGAGCAAATTCGATTTGTTAGATACGGGATTTCATTCAAAATAACCAAATTAATGCTTTTACCCTGGGACCTCCCCAGGTAGGAGTAGATCCCTGAATGAAGTTGAGTAATAGTTTAGGAAAATTGGTTCGAAGGAAATGAGTGGAAAATCGATTGCAAAGTTTGACTCAGACAGTCAGACTACAAACAAAGTAAATAATAAATTAGTAACTCAGTAAATAAATAAAAGCGTGTAAGAAGTAAGCATGCTACTGATGCAATAAAAAGAGAACAAGTGAAAAACTGCATATTCATTTCAGTGTAGTTTCTTGCTGTATTTATATGATGTAACATATACAAAAAAATTCTATCAAATTTGATATAAGGATTTATAATAAAATAATAATAACTACTAGCTGTTTAACCCGTTCCACACACGGAAGTTCATGAATTTAATTCTAAAATCAAAATTAAAATTAACTATTCGGTTTAGAAAAATATTATTCTGGGTCAATACATTTCAAGTGGTCCAGAAAATCGTTTATTCGTTGCTTGACCATTTTTAAAAATCTGAATTTTTTTGTACAATAACCCTAACATGATGGAAGTTGAAAATCACTATTATTTTAATTTTATTAATTTTTGTTTGTGCATGCCGGCCATCTTTGTTTCATCGTCTGCAGCAATTTTCTAACATGAAGGGTTTACAGAATTGTAAATATCTCATAGTTTATTTCTCCAATTCAAGTGCGGTTTAAAGCAATTTGTACACAATAAAATGGGTTAAAACACTGGTAATAGAGTTGTTTCTCTAAAATAAATCCTTATTGGTGAAATTTCAGCATAAAGTTTAATTTTTTTATCCAAAATTTGTCCGTTTACAAGAGGAAATTTTTCTAGCAGGAAAACTGCCAACATGCCATATTTCTTTTACAAACACGACAAAAATCACACGCCAAGTTCCAGATCTGGGACTTGCTTTCTCTTCGCTAAAAAAATTCCCAAATTTTTCAAAAATTTCAAAAATCGCTCTTTTGAGGCTTTGATATCTCTGGTGGGGTACGAGATAAAAATTTGAAATTATGGCTTCTGATAGTATTTTATGGGTACTATTATGCAGAAAAAATTTCAGGATGGAGATTTGACTACAAGATGAGATATAAGGGCCACATGTCAAAACAAAACGGCCAAACTATTGTTTTGTTGTTGTCACAAATAAGTATTTATCTCAGAGTGTCATTTAAATTTATTTTTTTTTATTATCTTTAAATAATAGTAACAGAAAATAAAGCCTTTTGCAAAGCTTAGCAATTAATTTTAAAAATAATTACAAAAAAATTAAAGATGGAGATTTGCCTGCAAACTGAGATATAGAGAGGAAAATATATCAATAAATGCTATTAAGAGTACCTACAATATTAACACACGAAATATAGTTTATTGAAAACAGTGTAATAGCAAATATGTAATTTACTCAGAGACTATATATGTTCAGCAAATATCTGAGAAATATCTTCACAGAATTTAGGAGAGATGTTATGAGTTCGACCAGTTCTGTTGTCAGTTCCATAAAAATGATCTTTCTAAAAATTTTATTTTTAGGAACCAAGTCTTGTCATCTCTTGATAACTTGAAGTTCTTGGACCTGTTGGCTCATAGAAATGAACATTGAAATCACTAAGGCTCACTTCATTAATAATTCCTAGCTTACTTCTTACCCTGCAACAATTTCATTTTTCTGCAGTATAAACTTCGAAAGGGCTTTGGATATCTTTATTTTCTGAAAATTACTAGAGGCTGATCCATGGTAACATAATATAAATGTTTCATTTACAGGAACATACTTATGGTAGGAATAAGTTTCGGGGACTGGAAAGCAGCATTGAAATTGTGGATTTACAACCAACAAGCGGGAATGTGTTTTGACATGTTTGATCATGTCTCAACAAGTATGTCCACATTAGCAGCTTTTCTCTTTCCCTATTCTGTTTTTGTCTCATATCTTGTATAAAAATATTTTTTTCTTAATGCAAAATTACTGAGGTTTCTTTTAGTTACTAAAATTACTTAAAACAAAAATTACTGAAACCATACAAAATGTAGGCCTTAGGCATAATTATTTTTGAAATTAATTGCTAAACTTTGCAGAAGGCTTTATTTTCTGTTACTATTATTTAAAGATAAAAAATATATAAATTTTAATGACACTCTGAGATAAATACTAACTAAACAATAGTTTGGCTATTAACTAAAAAACTAAACAATAGTTTGGCAGTATTGTTTTGACATGTTGCTCTTCCCATATCTCAGCTTGTCGTCAAATCTCCATCCTGAAATGTTTTGTGCGTAATAGTACCATGCAATACTATCAGAAGACATAATTTCAGATTCTTATCTTGTGCCCCACCAGAGATAACAGAGCCTAAAAAGTGCGATTTTTGAAATTTTTGAATAATTTGGGAATTTTTTCTGCGAAGAGAAAGCAAGTCCCAGATCTGGGACTTGATGTGTGAGTACAAGTACTTTCGGCCTATTTGTAAAAACAATTATGTCATGTTGACAGTTTTCTTTCGTAGAAAAATTTCCTCTTGTGAACGGACAAATTTTGGAAAAAAACTTAAACTTTATGCTAAAATTTCACCAATAACGATTTATTTTCGGAAACAACTCTATTACCAGTTTTTAGCCCATTTTATTGTGTACAAATTGCTTTAAACCGCACTTAAATTGGATAAATAAGCGATGTGATATTTACAATTCCGTGAGAAATTTGCTGCAGACGATGAAACAAAGATGTCCGCCATGCACAAACAAAAATTAATAAAATTAAAATAATAGTGATTTTGAACTTCCATCATGTTAGGATTGTTGTACAAAAAATTTCATATTTTTTAAAAATGGTCAAGCAACCAGTGCTGGACCACTTGAAATGGATTGACCCTTCTACTATTGTGTATTTTTTATGAAATTTAATTTATCACATTTCTTTGGCAGCAGACGATAAAACGATATATTTAGAATAAGGGAATAAATAGAATAAAAAGTTTTGTTGATGTTAGTGATAAAATGTTTTTATTTAAAAAAAAGATAATAATTAAGCGCAATTGAAAAATCTCTAATTATTTACATGTGAGGTAAAAGAATTATCGTAATACCCGCTAAAGCTTCTTAGTATTGCAGCGGGGCGTACGTAATATGTATATCTCACATTGCATTAAAAATTTAGAACTGGTTAGAACTCGCATGATTACGGATTGAACATAAAAAAGGAAAAAAATTCGTCGAAAGCATAAAATAAAAAATCTATTTATTTTTTTTTTTAATTCTTTGCCCAATCGTTTATGGCCCCTACCAGCAACCTGTGTGCCAAATTTTGTAGCCCTGCGCCCTGTGGTTTCCGAGTTTTTGAGGTTACATAGATACGCGCACGGATTTTAATAGGGTAGATATTGTGCTGTTCAACATTATAAGGTTAATAAGTGAGTGCCACCTATGTAGGATATCACAAAAGAATATTGATTGTAAAATGTAGTAACAAAAGCTTAGCATTGCATGCTACAAGGCAGTTTCACACATTTTTAAAAAGTATGTACTAGAAATAAGTTCTACATATTCTTTTAAATGTTTCAATTAATATTCCAAAAACTTATAATATCTTGAAAAAGCTATAATTGATTGACGGCGAAATAATTAGTATAATATAACTACGAAAGGCATTGTAAGGCGTACCGGAAGCTTAGATATTTTTCTAGTTTTCACTTTTATCAAAACAGTACTTTGTATTCAAAATTTAATATTCATGTATGGAAAAGAATTCAAAAGACCGTAAGGTTAAAGATTTTAGATTTCTCTTTTACCAGAAAAAAAGCTTCATATCCCAAAAGTCATAATTAAATGGAAGTAGAAAGCTGTGTAGATTAAATCCTTTTTTAAAACAGATCCGTTAAATTAATATATATATATATCAAACCTAAACGGATGCAAAATTAGAGGATTATACGTATTTGTATTAAAAGAATGAAACAGAATTAATTTTCAGCACACGAAAAAAACAAGCCTTTCGCTAATCCACTGAATTACTACTTCATTTTCTTTAGGTAATGTTTTTAAAAGAAATATGCAATTTTTCTGTGAGAATTTTTAACACTTTATAGGTTTTTTTTTTTTTTTTTTTGAAGTGCAAACATATATGAAAATAATTTCAGTGTATTACAAAAAAGTTTTAATGTTGACACTAGGTGTTAAAAGATTGAATTTTATTTAGAAAGGTAATCCAAAATAAATATCCGTTTCATTATCACTGTTGTTCTGATTAAGCTATTAAATTACGAGGTATAGTAAAAAAAAAGTATTACAATTTATTTATTTCTCACCAAAAATGTATTAGAGAGAGTCTAACTTCATTTGTTATTTTCGAAGTAGTCACCCTTAACTACTATGTACATAGCCCAATATGTCTGCCACTCGTGAGAAAAGTACTTAAATCATAGATGTCTGTAAGATAAAATCTATGGAGAATCAAGAATTTGGAACAGGTATGCCTGTAGTACGCAGCCTTGTTTTTCTTTTTTTTTTTTATGGAGAATATAAACATGAGATAAAGTAAAACTAAGAATATTTTGGCAGAATCCCTCTTGGAAAATCATTTTGAAACACAAAAATATAAAAAGCAATACAGAAATTTGACCTTTAAAAGATATCTAATATTAGAAAATAAATTTCTACCACATTTTTTCAAATAAGAAAATAAGAATGACTTTTACGTCAGAGGCATTAACGATTTGGGGTAGGTGGTCAATTGGTGTAAGTAGTCCATTATAGTCAATTTTTAATTTCCAAACTAAAAGCTGACTGCTATAATGGTCCAAGCGGCAGAGGCCTCCTCCCCCGTACCAAAAAAAAAATTTACTTCTTCTTCCTCTGGATGTTTAATTATTTTAAATCCCTTTTATAGAATACATTTTATTACTTTTGTTAAAATCATCAGAGGAAAGAAAATTAAGTTAATTAAATTTCCATATCCAGGGCGGGCAATGGCAATGCCTCCCGCCCTCTCTCCCCTCGCCTTGTTTGAACTCATCTTTTGGCATCATGCTTTAAACGGCCTCCGCTTTCTTAAAAAATAATTAAAACTATGGTCTCTAAATTCTACTTTTAGACAAGACAGTAAAAACTAGTCTCATGGATTCAGGTTCGGGCTGTTTAGAGAGTGGGGCGCACATTGTACATTTTTCTATCCAAATAATTGGTATTTTCGTACGATGAGATCAGAATTGTCAAGCTTGACATCGTGCATTAAGCTAGCAGTAACTGCCGAACCATCTTGTTTCAAGGAAAAAAACACGTCCTTCTTCCTATTGTATTATAAATTCATTCTCATTCTCTTTCGAACAAGCCTACGTATGTACAAGTTTGGACAAAACTACACTTGCCAAATATAAGAATTCAATCAAAATGCAGGTATTTGGTGTGCGAACGTGCTGCCTGAATTTAATGCTACCCGCCATCGAAAGTATTGCTTAAGCTAAAGCTTAGTTAAACAAATTACCCACAGATGGCTCTATTCCTTCAAAGCTGCAAAAAAACATTAAAAAACTAAATAGTTACAGACTATTTATTTTAACTAATCTTCTATAATATTCCAAACTGCGCGCTCGTTTAGTTCGAATAGCATCCAAACGCGCCTAGTTTCATGCTACACGTTGAAATACCTTATTACATTCTAGAAAACTTGAAACTTAACTGCTTATCTTCAGTTTTTAGCGCATTTTTTTTCTCTCTTTTTACAGATTTCAAAATACAGTGTGTCCACTCTCAACAGTGTCCAATGGCTAATTCCCAAAGCGTTAGGCATAGATATATAGTTCCAATTACAAAAACATTTTAAATGAGCTAAAGAAGTATTTTGAAAGTGATTTGGGTCAATGAAAACATACCTTAAAAATTACGAAATTAAAATTTTTATGCGGTCCCCCAGTCCTGTAAGTGATATTTAGTAAAAATATCCTATTACACAGAGAAGTAAAATTTAAAAAAATGTCCCATTCTTCGACGATTAACACCGACCGAGTAATAACTGTTTAAAGTTGAAGCATTTTTTTGCTGCGAAATAGAGGCCATTCAAAAATTTACTAGAAATGTAAATAATCGTCAGATACATAAAAAAATAATTGTTGAGAATAAAGTTAACATTACAATATAAATTTTAAATCTATTTTCCTTCTGAAAAGTTCCTTCTGTAAAGAAAAATATATAACTTGTACTGAAAATATGAGTTAAAAAATAACAAAATCTTAGTTAAATGAAATTATGAAAATGAATAGTCGTAATTCTTCACGAAGTTATACATATTTTAAAAGGCTATTAAATTAATTAATCTAAAACTTAATTAATAAAAATTAAAGTTATCTTAAAACTTGCTCGAAGGGACTCCCTTTGGCTACAATGCAGAAATGATAACGCGAAATAAATCCTTCTAATAATTTTAGTACTTTGTGTACGATCCCACAAAGCACAGCCCAATTCATCTGTGTTCAGATGCAGAAAATTTGTATAAGTCATGCAGTTTTAAGTTGCAAAACTTGTTGAATTTTAATGTTAGATGGCTGTGACTTTTTTTTGTCTTACTTGTTCTTGCAACAGGAACCTTTTACTAAATATCATTTATAGGACCGGGGGGACCGTATAAAAATTTTAATTTTGTAACTTTTTAAGAAATGTCTTTATTAATCAAAACGAGTTTTGAAATAGTTTTTACCTCATTTAAAACACTTTTGTAATTGCAACTATATGTCTATGACTCACGGTTTAGAAATTAGCCATTGGATACCGTTAATAGTGGGCATCCTGTATAGCGATAGGCAATTTTTGAACTGAATTTTTTTATATATACCACTCGCAAAAAACTTTTGATGATGCGAAACATTCCCAGTCAAACCGCACTCTCTTACACCCATTACTTTATTTCTTATTAGGTTTTAAAATATGTGTCAAGGATATTTTGCCCAACGTATATTTAGTTCTTGCACAAGCCATTGTTGAGAGTGGACACCCTGCATATTGATAGTCGATTTTTGGAAATAATTTTTTTAATATACCAGAAAAAAAAAAACTTTTTTGATGATAAGAAACATTTCCGGCCAAATCGTACTCTCTTATATCAATTACTTTATTTCTTGTTCGATTTTAAAATATATGTAATAAGGACATTTTGCCCAACGTATATTTCGTTCTTACACAGGCCATTGTTGACAGTGGACACCCTGTATAGGGATAGGCAATTTTTGAAAATAATTTTTTTAAATATACATGAAAAAAAACTTTTTTGATGATAAGAAACATTTCCGGCCAAACCGCACTCTCTTACATCAATTACTTTATTTCTTGTTCCATTTTAAAATATATGTTAAGGAGATTTTCCCCAACGTATATTTCGTTCTTACACAGGCCATTGTTGGGAATGGACACCCTGAATAGTGATAGGCAATTCTTGGAAATAATTTTTTTAATATACCTGAAAAAAACTTTTAATGATGAGAAACATTTCGGCCAAACCGCACTCTCTTACATCAATTACTTTATTTCTTGTTCGATTTTAAAATATTATGTTAAGGACATTTTGCCCAACGTATATTTCGTTCTTACACAGGCCATTGTTGGGAGTGGCCACCCTTCAAAAGAAACATTTCCGGCCAAATCGCACTCTCTTACATCAATTACTTTATTTCTTGTTCGATTTTAAAATATATGTTAAGGACATTTTGCCCAACGTATATTTCGTTCCTACACAGGCCATTGTTGGGAGTGGACACCCTGTATAGTGAGAGGCAATTTTTGGAAATAAATTTTTTAAATGTACTTGAAAAAAACCTTTTTGATGATAAGAAACATTTCCGGCCAAATCGCACTGTCTTACATGAATTACCGTATATATTTGCGTATAAGTCGACCCCTAACTTTCGAATACAAATTTTGCAAAAAAATCAAAAACCCACGTATAAGTCGACCCCTAACTGTTTACTTTACTTTTGCACAAAACCAAAACAAAGATTTCGCTTGCTAATGTGAAAAAGTTATAAGTAAACCAAAACAAATCATTGAAAAATTTTTATGATACATTATTATTATTTGTATATTTTACTAGGGGGAGCTCTGCCCCCTGCAAGCTACGCTCACCAACCCCCATTCAGAAACCACAGAATCTAAAAACACGCTAATCTGATGGGTTTTAAAAATATTAGAGATTGTATTATACTGAAAAAAGCTTTGCAGATCTCCCTGTAAACGGGTTTCCATTCAATTCCCTTTGATTACAAAAATTTAAGAACGAATTAGTTGCTGTTAAGACATCCAGTGGTTGTCTTCGTTTTTGATTAAAGAGGATCAGTTAAACATTTGAAAAGAAGCTAAAATAAAATGAATTAAGTATACAAAGTCTTTGTCTCCCGATATTTTAAAACATTCTCTATAACAATAGCCTAAGTCATGTGATTATCATTAACAGTTCCGGCGGACCATTTCCCTTTTTATACTCTAGGTGTCATTTTGGTACTTTAATGTAAGCCAGGCACAGGTGATAAATCGCCAAATATCATTCTATCGCCATCATTTCATCTATATTATAATAGTTCAAGTCATCAATGTCATAAACAAATACAGTCTGATCCCTTCGCCTTTCATATGAAAATTTGGCCCCATATTGGCGCGATTTTTTTCCGACGCCAATTTGGGGAACGCATCAACAGCATAAACAACAACATCCGGCTTACCATATCAAGCAAAATAACGATACTTTGGCGCCAGTTAAGAACCCGTTGCGTATATGACATTGGCGTCAGGGAAAAATCGCGCCAACATGGGGCCGTATATGACATCTGTGCCGAAAGCTTTCCATTTTGATTAAAAAATCGAAAATTTTCTTTCGAATAAAACTACATAAAAGTCGCTATGATCACAAATAATTCTTGGTACTGTTACGCTAGCCGGGTGCAAATCTCGCCAATAGCTTTTTTTCAACTCGCCAGTTAGCATTTTTTTTTTCGAGTTGTAAATTAAAACATTGATTTGAAGTTGAAATTAAATGTCATGGTATGTTGCATTATTTAATATTTGGCCAGATGTCATGTTTGGCGTGTTTTTGTTCTTTACGAAAATTTGGTGAAAACCTCGTTTTTGAATACCAGTTACATATGTATTTTTCGTACAACTTAGTTATTCCGTCGACCAAAAATCTATCGCCAAACTATAAGATTAAATGGCATTAATGTTGTTCGTAAATGTCACATTCAATTGACTTTAAGCAAGTTACACGTGTTTACGTCATCAAGTGATTTTTATTTCGACGTTTTATTTGTATGTTTATTAATGTTATACTAATTTATTTGATCTTTCGTTATTTAAAATAAAAATTTTGCCAATCTGTATAATTTGGCGAGTGGTTTGGCGATTTTTATAATTTGACGAAATTGGTCGACGGAATAACTAAGTAGCATCGTATTTTTTAATTATTTTCTATTATTTTCAAAAGGAAATAACAAAAAAAAATAGCTATAGAACAAACTAATTTATATAACTTTAAAAAAGAAATAAAAGTAAATAAACATTTATTATTAAATAAACAACAATAGCCGGGTTCCCATGTCCCGGGCCCAAAAGAATGTCATTTTGGCACCAATTAGGTACCCGCGTGCGTATATGACATCTGTGCCTAATATTTTTCTTTTCGCTTTGTTTTAAAGAAAAGAAAGAATTGAAAGCCATCAATTTTAAATGAAAGTTTTGTATTTTAAATAAAATGAATGAAAGGATTATATTTTAAATGTAATTAATGAAAAATAGAAAAATGCGACGGGGGAAAATTTTCGGCGATTTATCACCTGCGACTCGCAAACACAAAAATACCGAGTTCTGGATTTCTCTATCAGAATCTTTCGATTTGGCGAAAGATTGTTCAAGTAAATTGAATTTTAAATAAAAGTAAGATGGTACATTTCTTAGCATACATTTAAGGGAGGCCAAACTGGTCGCCAAATTAGTTCAAAATTAGTTTAAAAAACCTTTTCTGAAATATGAAAAAAAAAATATCTGTTGTGATTAAAATGAGTTGCCATCATAAGAAAAAAATATTTAAAATTAGAAAAAATTAATATTTCGAAAACTAATTCGAATTTAAAAATTCTATTACCAGTTTTGAGATCTGCTGATCAATACGGATTTTTAGTGTTAATTTCATCTCAAAGTATTCCATATGTTAGGAGAAATCGCCGTGCAACATAATCAGTTGTTTAATCAGTCGTTTCATAGAATCGTTTCATAAATTCGTTACATTTCAGTCGTTTCATAATATCCGTTTTATAAATTCGTTTCATTAGGATTTTATATATATAGGGTAGATATAATATTTTATTATTCATACACATAAAAAGCCAGAATTTTGCAGTAATCGAATTTTTTTTTCTTTTTTGATTGACTCGCGTATAAGTCGACCCCCCAATTTGCTTGCAGAAAATTGTCAGAAATTCCTCGACTTATACGCGATTATAAACGGTACTTTATTTCTTGCTCGATTTAAAAATATATGTTAAGGACATTTTGCCCAACATATATTTCGTTCTTACACAGGCTATTGTTGAGAGTGGACACCCTGTATGGTGATAGCGAATTTTAGAACTCAATTTTTTAAATATACTTGAAAAAAACTTTTTTGATGATGAGAAACATTTCCGGCCAAACCGCACTCTCTTACATCAATTACTTTATTTCTTGTTCGATTTTAAAGTATACGTTAAGGACATTTTCCCCAACGTATATTTCGTTCTTAACAGTCATTGTTGAGAGCGGACACCCTTTATAGTGATAGGCGATTTTTAGAACTACATTATTTTAATATACATGAAAAAAACTTTTGATGATAAGAAACATTTCCGGCCAAACCGCACTCTCTTACATCAATTACTTTATTTCGTGTTCGATTTTAAAATATATGTTAAGGTCATTTTCCCCAACGTATATTTCGTTCTTACATAGGCCATTGTTGGGAGTGGACACCCTGTATAGTGATAGGCAATTTTTGGAAATAAATTTTTTAATGTACCTGAAAAAAACTTTTGATGATGAGAAACATTTCCGGCCAAACCGCACTCTCTTACATCAATTACTTTATTTCTTGTTCGATTTTAAAGTATATGTTAAGGACATTTTTCCCAACGTATATTTCGTTCTTACACAGTCATTGTTGAGAGCGGACACCCTGTATAGTGATAGGCGATTTTTAGAACTACATCTTTTTAATATACATGAAAAAAAGTTTTGTTGATGAGAAACATTTCCGGTTACCTCAATTACTTTATTTCTTATTCGATTTTAAAATGTATGTTAAGGACATTTTGCCCGACCTATATTTCGTTCTTACACAGGCTATTCTTAGATTATAGAAAGAGCAATTTATTATGCTTATAATTGCGTGATATTTTCTTCAAATACATCAATTAATTTTGTTTTGTTTTCGTCTCGAGAGCATTTATTACTCGGACATCAATTTTAGTTTAATGTTGAATGAATAATTTCCCTTGCAGTAAGAAAATTATTGATAAGAATTTCAATTAACTTTGATAAACAAATTTCAAAAGGCATGATTAACAAAATATAGGAGATGATTGTAATTCAATTCTATATTTGGAAAATTACTGCGGAAATTATATGCTTATTATGTAATTGACATATTTTTGTATGGTTTTTTTCTTTTAAATTCCAGCTTATAAGATATAATTAAAAAGTATTATAAACATGATTAAGTAATTATGTTTATAGATCAATATGCTACTTTAATCTAGAAATAAGAACCACTAATTTAAAATGCATTTAGAAATTAATTTCTATTTTTTATAAATAACATATAAAGCATAATTAATAATATATATATATATACATATATATATTGCATTTGTCTCATTTATGTATTTCGAAGAAAAAGGAAAACAAATCTTCAAAATATCATTATATACTTTTAAAAAATAACTATAATTATACATTTAGTTCGCTTTTGGAAAAAAAAAAGAATTTTTTAATTGTTTCACTAATGGATATGATTATAGATTGTTTGCGAAGGTTTTTATTAAATTATCTATTGTCTGTCTACACGGATTATTATTTCCAATACATATTTGAATTTAGATCCAGTGTTAAAATCAATTATATTCTATTAATTGATAATCTTCTGCTTAAAGGAAAAATTAATTAATGTCTTAATTTGATAATGTAATAAAAGGCAAACCATTTGATTTAATAAAAAAGTAAAAATTTATTTCTGAAATTCCATCACACGGTATACAGTGCTTTTTTCATGTCCTTTTTAACACTTTCCAACAAAGTCGAAAAGTGTTTATGACTTCGGTTTGTCTGTCCGTCTGTCCGCGCCATAACTCTCGTAAATATACTCCGATTGTTCTGAAATTTTTGTATGTTATTTACTTTACCACAGCACGATTCCTATTTGAAATGAAGTTTGTAGCATATTTAGTTCATTTACAGGGACAGTCAAAAGTATTCCTTTACATTACGGCCAATAGGAAAACATCGTTTTAAATGATTTTTAATGGCGTTACGCCCTTTCAAACGTAATAAAATTTATATGCATTTAAGAAGTGCACTAAAATATGCATTCAATAGAACATGCGGTGCAAAAGATAGTTGCTATTCATTTACAGGGTCACACGAAAGAGTTCCGTTACATAATGGCATAGGGTGGGGGGAGTTGTTTTCGGCGTATTTCAATCATGTTAAACTCTTTCATATATAATGAAATTTATATGCGTCGCTGGGGTTTACTATAGTCCGTCTCAAAAGTTTATGCACTCTTCAAATATAGTTAAAAATAAATGAAGAAGAAAATATATGATGCCAATTTACAATAAATACTCGATATTTAATCAAAATCAAATAAAATAAGCAGTGTTTGTTCGTTAAAATAAAAATTACAATAATTTTTATTCAATGTACTTTTTTTCTTAAAGAAACACTGTCTCAAAAGTTTAAGCACTTTATACATTTTTTTTTTTAGAAACATGGGATTGGACGGGTGTAATGAGATTGTATGACGTCGTTTTCCAATTTTATAAAAATATAAATAAAAGTGAAAAAATCATTTCCACTAGTTTTAAAAATAACGAAGGGTGAAAAATTTACTAAAGGTGAGATTTTAAAAGTTTTTTAAATTGAAATCACAAAATAAAACTGTTTCTCAAATTACAAAATATTTAAATTGATCAAAGCGCTGTATCTATATCAAGTACTCTCTTGAAATGATAATTTCAACAGGAAACCGAGATTTGATCGACCACGTATGACATTTGTTGAAACGGATCGGAGAATATGTTGATTCGTGTTTAGATAAAATATGCCCACACGGGAAATTAAAAATAATCCGTGCAGGTATCCAAAGTCGGTGCAAGTATCCACAGTTATTGTACATAAAATTAAAGAATGTGATTACATCAAACTAAAGAAAATGACTTGCAAACCATGCCCAAACTGCACCCCTAACAAGCAAGAATGAACTGGGTTAAAAAACACACGTCCTGAGAGCAAAAAGTGGCTTACTGTTTTATTCAGTGATGAAAAAAATTGGAACAAAGATGACCCTGATAGGTGGGACATGTAATTGACATGATCTGCGAAAGGAACCAATGAGTTTTTCAACAGGCAGCAAGGCGGTAAGCCTATTATGGTTTGAGGGGGTGGGGGGATAGTTTCCGGCTTCAACAGCCTGACCTCTCTGGATTTTCTCAAAGGAAGACAAAACTTCCAAAAATACCAAGAGACGCTGAACCAACATTTCCTTCCATTCGGTGACTTTTTTGGGGTGAGTGGATGGGGGAGGAGGGTCCTGAATGGATCTTTGAACAAGGTAATGTCTAACAAAGATCTACATGAGACACACTACATAACCGTGGCTTTCATAGAAAAATATTTAAATTCTTGACTCCCCAGTTTTATCGCTGGCATAAACCCGATTGGAATGGCTATGGCATTTTAACCCGTCAGGTTTACAGCAATGGAAAACAGCATGACTCTCTTGAAGAATTCAATGAGGTCATACAGAAAGTATGGCACTTTTTGCCGCCAGAAACACTACAAAAACTAACAGTTTCGATGGACGCGCATTTATTTGAACTAATCCGAAATCAAGGAAAATAATTTGTATGTAACAGTTTAGAAAAAATGATAAATGTACTGTTTTTTACTATTGTGCATAAACTTTTGAGACAATTTTGTTTGAAATTATTTGAAATTATATTTTTTACAAGTATGTAATTTATTTATTTTTTTTACTTTTGGTTTCATTTATACAAATGAAATTGCGAAATACACAAATAAAAAAATGGTCTATATTTTAACTTTTTCTTATTCATTAAATATCAACATTTTATGCTTGTGCTTAAACTTTTGAGACGGACTATATAAGTTATTTCAAGTATAATACGAAGTGCATAGCATTTACAAGGACACACAAAAATTTTCATTATACTATATTGTATCCGAAGTACTCTATATTACCAATGATTTCTGGAAATTCCTTTTAAATTATGTTATGCGCTTTTAAGCTTCACTATATTTGTGCGTACTATATAGTGTGTATAAATGCTATAGCTTATATACAGGGCTGAAGAAAAGAATTCGTAAGGGGGTACTGAATATCTATATATATATATATTGCGCTATCGTACGTGGCACAAAAATCGCGATTAGTTGTTAATTGTTTAATGGCAACGCCCGAATGAAACGCATCTCATTGGTTATTGAACAGCATTTAATATATCTCCGTACTTATAAGGAGGGTTACCATAGGGGACACCAATGTTCTGTTGCCAAATGCCGTCAAGTTTGTCGCCAACTTAGCAATATATCACCAAATTTGGCGAGCAAAATTGGTTGCCAAAAGTGACGGCAACTTGGCGATATCTCTAATATTTCGCCAAATTCCCAGAGGATTCCATTGTAAACCAACAGGGTTTACTTGCTTAAAGAAAATCAATAAATTGATATATTTTAATGCAACACAAACTAATATTAGCTTAAGGGATTATATTAATTATATTTAAGGGAGTCCAAGTAAATTAAATTATGAATAAAAGTAACAGGATACATGATACAATGCTTAGCATGCTTTCCCGAACATAAATTTTAAGGGAGACCAAACTGGTCGCCAAAGGCGGGTAGTGAGCTTAAATTGCTTAAAGGTAGCTTTCAAATGAGTTATGCATTTCTACTCTGAAGTGCATTTAGTTTACTAAGAAATATTTGTAGAATATAAATTAAATTGTATACAGGGTCACGCAAAGAATTGGGTACATGGCCGTCTATGGATGATAATTTCGGGAAATGTGATTTCAGTTGTTTTAAAAGTGTTTTAGTTTGAATAAAATTTTAGCTAAAAAGTGGCGTGTAATAAAGCTACTAGGTAAACTACAGGACTGTACAAAATCATTCAAGTATGTTTGCATCTATTAGTATAAATTGATGAAAGAGAAATTTCAGCCTGTTATGCGTTTTTTTGCTAAACTAAATCCCCATTATATAGTATATACACTGGTTATCAAAAATTAAGGAAAAGTCGCAAAATGCTAATTTTCAAATACGCGAACACTGAAAAGGAAATAATATAATTCGAGTAATTGCTATCTCTACAACACAGCCAGCCCATATAACATCTCATTCACGTCACACATGGTCACAAGTGTCACAGTCACTACGGTGAAGCAAAAAAATAGGAAATTCCATACATCTCATTATGAGTCTCAAATGATCACTATATGTGACTCCACTGAGAAATCAATGTGGCTGCTGCTTTGTCACGAGTCACTAGGTGACTTTACAATGTAGTTAAATTGTGACTCTCATGTGACTGTCATTGTTAGACTCAATTTCATAGTCATCTTGAACGTTGCATTACGATAAGTCACCAAATAGTATCATATTATAGTCACATGGAGACTTTTCCCAAAAGATCACAATGGTGACTTCACAGTAGTCTCTCTGTCACCTGAAAGTCATCATGTGACTTTAATGTGACATTATTTGGTAACTTATCCCAATGCAGCGTTCACGATGACTTTGAAATTGAGTCTACAAATGACAGTCACATGAAAGTCACAATGTAACTACATTGTAAAGTCACATGGTAACTCATCACAAAGTAGCAGTCACAGTGACGTCTCAGTGGAGTCACATATAGTGGTCATTTGAGGCTCATAATGAGATGTATGGAATTTCCTATTTTTTTGCTTCACCGTAGTGACTGTGACACTTGTGACCATGTGTGACATGAATGAGATGTTATTTGGACTAGCTGTGTTGTAGAGATAGTAATTACACGAATTATATTATTTCCTTTTGAGTGTTCGCGTATTTGAAAATTAGTATTTTGTGACTTTTCCTTAATTTTTGCACACCAGTGTGTATCAACCTACAGATCAAATCCATGTTAAAAAAAATTGGAAAATATATTTGGCTATGAACGGTAACTGCTAAAATGAGTTTTTCAAATGTTTTATGCGTTTTCTAAAATGTTTACTTAGTTATCTTACTTACCTTATTTCCCTAAATAACGAAGTTTTGTTAAAGCCTTCAGGAAGTGTTTCATAATCTATGCTTAACAAATGATTTTTCTTTCTTGTTTTATCTGTTTCTTGCCGGGCGTTCAGTTTATAGTTTAGGTATTTCAAAATTATTTTTTTTTTAAAAACACCGAAACTGCCATGGTAGTTCTCGAGAAAAATGAACACCAATGCCAGCTGTTTTACATGTGATTTTACAGCTGTTGTCGCCCCCATAAATTAGAGAAAAAATATAAAGAAAAATATAACAAATTCTTTTTTAAAATATTTTCCCCTTCAAATAATGTCATGTGAGTTTATATTTAAAATTACATGCATCATTAATCATTTGGTAGTATTAAAATTATTAAGAAAAGCAAGAAGTACTTCAGAGCAACTAATTGAAAATTATGTATTCTGTTACGTAATTCCTTATTTACATACATTGTATATATGATGAACACTGTCAAAAAAAAAATTCAGAGCCATCGTGTTTAATTTTCTAAGTAACGTACAAAAGCAAGTATAAAATATGCTTCCATTATTCTGAATATGTCAAGTAAGTTATGAAATATGTACATAGATTGGATAAATTTGGGTGTAGATAATAAGGTTAGGTATGCAAGCTTTGTAAATAATGGTATGTATTTAGATAAGGGAAGGATAATTTTTTAAACATATATTATATGTATTTCTTACATACGTGAAAAAGAAAATTCTTTTTCTCACTTTATTTATTATAAACTAAACAAAAGAAATTTTATTTATAAGATATATATTTCTAATTTGCATTAAATACACATTTTTTGAAAATAATTCATTTAATGTTTTAAGGTAAGACATAGTCTGTGGGATTCAAATGAAAATAAATAAGGCTTCTTCTATACTATAATAATATTATAAAGAAGTAAAAATTGTTTGTTTGTAGGAGGTAATCTCTGGAACTATTGAACCGATTTCAAAAGTAATGTGTCTAAATGACGGTGTTAGTCCACGTTCGAAAATAGGCTATATCTTAAGTCGATGCCACTACCCCAAATTGGGTGTTGGAGCAGAAAACGCTCTAAAAATGCGATTTTTGTGTTATTGAAGGGCCTAGAAACATGAAAATTGGGATGGTAGTTACTTATAAGATATAAATGATCTCTAAGGACATTTCTTAAAAAATTCGAAATTAAAAAGTGGTGAAAATGAGCGAAAAGAGTTCTAAAATACATTCTAAATGGCGATTTGTACGCAATCTCAGGAAGTACCAAATCGATTTCAAAAATAATGGTGTCAAAATGATGGCGACAGCCCTTGCTCCAACATAGACTGTATTTTATGTCGGTGCCACTACCCGAAAGGGGGGGCAGGAGTAAAAAAGTTCTAAATTGCGATTTCTACGCAATCTTAGGAAGTACCGAACCGGTTTAAAAGATAATGGTGTGAAAATGATGGTGACAGCTCTTTGCTACAAGTTAGGGTATATTTTATGTCGGCGGCACTACCCACAAAGAGGGTACAGGAGCAAAAAAACGTTCTAAATTGCGATTTTTGTATTACTGAAGGGCCCAGATACATGGGATTTGGCATGGTAGTTACTTATCTATAATAATATTATAAAGAAGTAAAAATTGTTTGTTTGCTTGTTTGTAGGAGGTAATCTCTGGAATTACTGAACCGGTTTCAATAGTAAGGAAATCGAAATGACGGTGTTAATCCGCGTTCTAACATAGGCTATAACATAAGTAGATGCACTACCCCAAATTGGGTGCAGGAGCAAAAAAAAGTTCTAAAAATGCGATTTTTGTGTTACTGAAGGGACTAGAAACATGAAATCTGGAATGGTAGTTACTTATAAGATATAAATGATCTCTAAGGACATTTCTTAAAAAATCCAAAATTAAAAAGTTTTGAAAATGAGCGAAAAGCATTCTAAAAAACGTTCTAAATGGCGATTTTTACGCAATCTCAGGAAATACCAAACAGATTTAAAAAATAATGGCGACAAAATGATGGTGACAGCCCTTGCTCCAACATAGGCTATATTTTATGTAGGCGCCGCTACCGGCAAACAGGGTCCAGGAGCAAAAAAGCCTTCTAAATTGTGATTTTTGGGTTACTCAAGGGTCCAGATACATGAAATTTGGCATGAGAGTTACTTATTGGATATAAATTATCTCTAAGAACATTTCTGAAGAAATTCGAAATTTAAAAGGGGTAAAAATAGCGAAAAGAGTTCTAAGAAACGTTCTAAATGGAGATTTTTATGCAATCTCAGGAAGTACCAAAACGATTTCCAAAATAATGCTGTCAAAATTATGGTGACAGCCCTTGTTCCAACATAGACTATATTTTATTTTGTTGCCACTACCCCTAAAGGGGGTGCAGAAGCAAAAAAAAGTTATAAATTGCGATTTTTGGATTACTGAAGGGCCCAGATACATGGAATTTGGCATGGTAGTTACTTATTAGATATAAATGAACTCTAAGAACATTTCTTAAAAATTCGAAATTTAAAAGGGGTAAACATGTGCGAAAACTGTTCTAAAAAACTTTCAAAATGGTGATTTTTACGCAATCTCAAGACGTATCAAACCGATTTCAAAAATAACAGCATCAAAATGATGGTGACACAGCCCTTGCTCCAACATAGACTGTATTTTATGTCCGTGAAACTACCCAAAAGGGGTTGCAGGCGCAAAAAACATTCTAAATTGCGATTTCTACGCAATCTCAGGAAGTACCGAACCGGTTTAAAAGAGAATGGTGTGAAAATGATGGTTACAGCCCTTTGCTACAAGCTAGGCTATATTTTGTGTTGGTGCCAATACCACAAAAGGGTGAGAAAGAACAAAAAACGTTCTAAATTGCGATTTTCCTGTTATTGAAGGCCTTGATACAGGAAATTTTGTATGGCAGTTACTTATTAGATATAACTGATCTCTAAGAACATTTCCTAAAAAAATCGAAATTTCAAAGGGGTGATAATGCGAGAGAACAGTTCTAAAAACGTTCTAAATTACGATTTTTACGCAATCTCAGGAAGTACCAAACCGATTTAAAAAAATAATTTCGTCAAAATGATAGTGACAGCCCTTGCTCCAACATAGGCTATATTTTATGTCGGTGCCACTACTCCCAATGGGCGTGCAGGAGCAAACAAAATTCTAAATTGCAATTTTTGGGTTACTCAAGGGTCCAGATACATGAAATTTGGCATGAAAGTTACTTATTGGATATAAATTATCTCTAAGAACATTTCTTAAAAAATTCGAAATTTAAAAGGGGTAAAAATACGCGAAAAGCGTTCTAAAAAACGTTCTAAATGGAGATTTTTATGCAATCTCAGGAAGTACCAAACCGATTTCCAAAATAATGCTGTCAAAATTATGGTGACAGAACCTTGTTCCAACATAGTCTATATTTTATTTTGTTGCCACTACCCCTAAAGGGGGTGCAGAAGCAAAAAAAAGTTATCAATTGCGATTTTTGGATTACTGAAGGGCCAGATACATGGAATTTGGCATGGTAGTTACTTATTAGATATAAATGAACTCTAAGAACATTTCTTAAAAATTCGAAATTTAAAAGGGGTAAACATGCGCGAAAACTGTTCTAAAAAACTTTCAAAATGGCGATTTTTACGCAATCTCAAAACGTATCAAACCCATTTCAAAAATAACAGCATCAAAATGATGGTGACACAGCCCTTGCTCCAACATAGACTGTATTTTATGTCCGTGAAACTACCCAAAAGGGGTTGCAGGCGCAAAAAACATTCTAAATTGCGATTTCTACGCAATCTCAGGAAGTACCGAACCGGTTTAAAAGAGAATGGTGTGAAAATGATGGTGACAGTCCTTTGCTACAAGTTAGGCTATATTTTTTATTGGTGTCACTACCACAAAAGGGTGAGAAAGAACAAAAAACGATCTAAATTGCGATTTTACTGTTATTGAAGGCCTTGATACAGGAAATTTTGTATGGCAGTTACTTATTAGATATAACTGATCTCTAAGAACATTTCCTAAAAAAAATCGAAATTTCAAAGGGGTGATAATGCGAGAGAACAGTTCTAAAAACGTTCTAAATTACGATTTTTACGCAATCTCAGGAAGTACTAAACCGATTTAAAAAAATAATTTCGTCAAAATGATAGTGACAGCCCTTGCTCCAACATAGGCTATATTTTATGTCGGTGCCACTACTCCCAAAGGGCGTGCAGGAGCAAACAAAGTTCTAAATTGCAATTTTTGGGTTACCGAAAAGCCCAGATACATGGAATTTGGCATGGTAGATACTTATTACATATAAATGATCTCTAAGAACATTTCTTAAAAAATGCGAAATTTCAAAGGGGTGATAATGCGCGAAAGCAGTTCTAAAAAACGTCCAAATGGTGATTTTTACGTAATCTCAAGAAGTACCAAACCGATTTAAAAAATAATGGTGTCAAAATGAGATTGACAGCCCATGCTAAAACATAGACTATATTTTATGTCGGTGCCACTACGCGAAAGGTGGTGCAGGAGCAAAAAACGATCTAAATTGCGATTTCTACGCAATCTCAGGAAGTACTGAACCGGTTTAAAAGATAATGGTGTGAAAATGATGGTGGCAGCACTTTGCTAAAAGATAGGCTATATTTTATGTCGGTGCCACTACCACAAAAGGGGGAGAAAGAATAAAAAACGTTGTAAATTGTGATTTTCCTGTTACTGAAGGGCCTAGATACAGGAAATTTTGGATGGTAGTTACTTATTACATATAACCGATCTCTAAGAATTTTTCCTAAAAAAATCGACATTTAAAAGGGGTGAAAATGCGCGAAAAGCGTTCTAAAAAACGTTCTAAATTGCGTTTTTTACACGATCTCAGGAAGTCTCGAACCGATTTCAAAAGTAATGGTTGCAAATTGATGGTGACAGCTTTTTCTCTAACATACGCTCTATTTCATGTCGCTGTTACTACCACCTGGAGGTTGCAGGAGCAGAAAACGTTCTAAATTGCGATTTTTGTGATACTGAAGAGGATAGAAACTTTAAATATGGCATGATTGCTACTTATAAAATATAAATGCCCTCTAAGAACTGTCGAAAATAAATTCGTAATTTAAGAGGTGAAGCGAAGGGAAGGATCGAAAAGCGTAATAAAAGTCCTAAATTACGATTTCTATGCAATCTCAGGAAATAATAAACCGATTACAAAAATAACGGTAGCGGATCAATGGTGCCAGTCTGTAATCCCACACAGAATATATTTTATGCCAGTGCCACTACCACCTGGGGTTGGCAGGAACAACAAATGTTCTAAAAAAGTCTTTAAAAACTTTCTAAATTACTTTTTCTATGGAATATTAGAAAGTACCAAACCGATTTCAAAATTAATATTGGCAAATTAATGGTGACAGTCTCTGTTTCAACATAGGCATTTCATGTTACTGCCACTACCACCAGAGAGGTGGTAGACCGACTGCCAAGAAGCTTGCAATTTGACATGATGTTTAATTTTGAGATGTAAACGCATGCTAAGAAGTTTCTAAAAAATTCAAAACTTCAAATGAATACTGAAATGAGTGTATGAAATGTTCAAAATAATTTCTAAATTACAATTTATTTTGAATTAGTTTTAGTTCTTCTCAAGTCTCATTGCTACCTAATGCAGTGTAATAATGAAGTTTAGTCAAACTGTGGCTTAATTAATAATTTTTGAATTATTCCTAAAAGTATAATTTCTTTTAATAAAAATTAGACATACAAATATCATCTGGTGTATTTCAACTATTACGCGATCAAAGCCGCGGGTATTGTTAGTATGTTAATAAAGAACAATACATTTAGTCATTCATCTACTAAATTCATCATTTACTAACGAAAATAGATTATGATTTACATAAATAGCAATTGAAAATATGTGAGTTGTCATGAATCCCGCATAGTTGTAAAAGCTAAATATTCATCAACTAATCGCCCTTGGTGACCATTTTGGTCTACCTTAAATTTAATGTTAAGCACTGTAGCATGTTACCTTTCTTCATAATTTACTTTACTTTTTCAATGCTTCGCCAAATCGGAAGATTCTGATACAGAAACCAATAACTCGGTATATTTATGTTAACCGGACGCAGGAGATAAATCGTCAAACATTGTTCTTGTCGCATTTTTTTTTCGTATTTTATTAATTTCATTTGAAATATAATCCTTTCACTCATTTTATTTGAAATACATCACTTTAATTTGAAGCAAACATTTAAAATTCATGATTTTTACTTATTTCTTAAAATAAAATAAAGAAAAGAAAAGAAAAAGAAAAATAATAAATAATACCACAGACCATGAAATTTAATTTAAACATCAAAGCATTGTTTTAATTTACCACGCGAGAAATAAAAAATGCTAACTAGCAAGTTAAAAAATGCTATTGGTGAGATTCTTACTCGATTAACATAAAAGTACCAAGAATTCTTTGCGATCATGGCAACTTCTATGTTAGTTTTAATCGAAAGAATAATTGTGATTGAAAATGGCTGCACATATGAAAAGCGTAATTGTTTATGAGAGTCACATGGCTTGAACCATTAAATCATAGAGGAAATGACGTCTGTGGAACAGTATTTGGCGATTAATCACCTGCGCCAAGTACCAAAATGCCTGCCTGTCATATAAAAAGCAAAGTGCGCAGCCCAAAGTGTTGATCACAGTCACATGACTTAGTCTATTATTATAGAGATAAACAGAATAAATCAAACATCTGTATCTGGTTGTTGATCGTTAATTATTATTTTAAAATAATGCTTGACAATATAAAATTTATTCAGTGGATTATTAAAGCAAAAACACTTGTAATAAAATCCTACTCAGTTTTTCTTTTAAGTATAATTGTAATATAAACAAGTTTGCATCATGTGACATAATGATATATAAGTACACCTAAGTCATATGCACTTAGACATGTTGTATGTAGTAATTATACTCAATTTATAATATTTTACTCTTTCATAGCAGAAACATGTGCGTATTTAAGTGCGTGTAGTGGAGGTGAGTTAAAATCAGTAGTTCAGGGTTTGCAAACCTGTGGTACACTCGTCTTACTTTCTGGATAGAGTAAAATTAAATAAGAGCTTTCAAGGTCTCCTTAGAACGAATCTATGACAAAATGTAGCCCTTCAAAATTTACTTTCTCTTCTCTCTGCAATTCTTAAATAACGAGACAGTATCATCAGTCGTACAGTGTTATTAGAGAAAAAGGAACAGTGAAAATATATCCTATATTCGAGGGTCGCATTATATAGAGAAAATTTTATTGTTCCTACCAGAACCCTTAATCAGTAATCTTTATGATAATTTTATTTAACATATGCAGTAAACTTCCGACTTTCCGGCATAATGTGACGGAAGGGTAGGCCGGATAACAAAAAACTGGATAGGCCTGAGTTCTATAAATATTTGCTCACTTCCTGCCCACCCCCACCTCATTATAATAAAAACGCATGTAACACATTTTAAGGTAAATTTTATATATACAATACATACAGTTTTAAAATAAGCAAAGCATTAACGCAAAACGTAAGCCTAATTCGTAAAAAAATGAGTAAATGTTATTTTACTGTTTATTAATAAATGATTGCATGAATATTAAAAGTTATTAAATATACAAAAGTTATGCATAAGATAAAAGGTCAAAACTTAGTTTTTAGTTTTTGAAAAAGTCCTTGATAGATGACTGTTTCTCCTTGTTAGCCCTCTTCCGCGTCCTCCCTTTAAGGTAGCAGACATTATCAGCTGGCTTCACTTCCTCCTGCTAACTCGTAGTATCTCCTTCATAGTCACTACCACCTTTTTTTGTTTGTCACCCATTTCATCAATCGTCAATAAATAAGCGCGAAGCACACCAAAAGACTATACGAAAGTAACCAGGATAAACGGAAAATAACGTCTGCACTTGTTAACATTCGTTGTGTAACTAACGAAACAGGTTATCAAGCCTTAAATCCCCTCTCCTCCCTTCCCGTCTGTCTCTGCTGTTGCATTCCGCAATTCCTTCTTGCTCCTTCCTGTCGTGAATCAGCACTTTCCTACGGACGGGAACCTGCCTGTCTCGGCCGCTTGCAACATTCCTCATTTTTTTACTAGGCCGAATAGTACGGAGGACCAGATAGTTGCGAGCCGGATAATCGGGAGTTTACTGTACTGTAGTATTGATGATGAAGATATCATTTTCAAAATAGCGGTAGGAACAATAAATTTTTTTCTATATAATGCGACCCCTGTATATTCATAAATGAAAAGTGCATATATTTGACGCGGATTTCAATGACTATTTCACAGAAAATTTAACAACAAAATATCTTGATTTAGAAATGTTTTTCTATTGAAGTTACCATATCACCGTCTCTGCAGGGATAAGAAAAAACTTCTATCATTCTGTGATATAAAAAGAACTTATTCTGCTATTCTGTGATGGATTATTTTTGTTACTTGTTGATGCAGTTAAAGTATAAAATTCGATTTAGTGGGACGTTAGTCTAATGGTTTGGGAACCCCTGCTGTAGATAATTCACTCTTATACAAATAATAATAATAATAGTCAGAAAATTTGTCAGTTTATTTTTTTCTATTATCTACTTTAAATGATTATTTTATTAGTACATTCATTTACAAAACAAAATTCTTTAAATATTATTATTATACACTGGCCTGCAAAAGTTAAGGTACAGGGACTGGATGCTTTCGATTGCTCAGGTTTTGTCGAATATCAACCAACATTATTGGCGAATTGTTCTTGAACTTCTAGGACGCTACTCTGAATCTGGAATTCTTCTGGTATCTGAATCTGGCAGAACTACTAGGAATCTGCTCTTGAACTTGAACATGTTTGTATTTAAGGTTTCTCGGTGAAGTTTTATCGGGGTTGGGGGGTACAATTAGGGGGCTATTAATAAATTTTAAAATAAAATAATATTTGCGATCACCTATGTAACAGAAAAGGCTGGAAATGGTTTGTCACTGTGGTAAATGACTATTTGGGTCTAGTTAAACGTTTGTATGCATTTGTGTAAGCATAGCACTCATATTCGTGAAGATGTTAACATTTTTGTGAAAAATTCAAAAGTTTTTTGTTTATAGCATACAGAGTTTTCAACCAAATTTAACACAACTTTCCGAAAACTTGCCAAGGAATAGTAGCAATAGTATACTGCAATTAAAATATGAATATGTTGAATATTTTATGAGATATGGGCATTTTTATGAGATAATTTTTAAATGCGCATGCGCGGAAGATTTCAAAATTTTTATTTCATAATTTGGTAGTCAGTATTTTGGGGCAACTTCAATAAAAAGTTAAGTCAAATGTTGTGAAAACTTAGAAAGATATAGTGAGCTGATTGAAAAGTTGTGGAAAATCCCATATAATAAAGTAATTTTTAGGAAGCAATTCACTATATCGACCCTATCTTTGTGAATTTTCGCGATATTTGACTGGACTTTTTATATAAGTTGCCGTATTTTTGGCCCTTTTTTTAGAAATATTAAAAACTTTAAACTGAGTCGATATGTGTTTTAATTAAGAAGCTATGGGCGTTTATCGTTTTTCACAAAACTCTCCCCTATTTCCACCCCTTTGGTCCAATTTTACCCTTTAACGAACTTGACCGAGATTTTATGCCCCTTGATTTTATGTATCAGTTTGGAAACGATTTGTGTAGAATTATGGAAGTTAACGTCTCCGTAAGAAATGATATAGATAGATAGATAACTTTTTTTACGGGGGGTGGTGTTGAATTCTAAGGGTCATGGTCGATGTAGATCTGCAAAAATTTTTTCAAAATTCCCACATAGAAGAGAATGTAATAGGTAGTATTTCATACGAAATCTACCTAAAAAACCCATCCGTATTGCAATCTGTTTTGCAGGGATAAAACAAGACTTTAAAATAAAGGGTTCTGAATTCTAAACCAGCATAATAGTAAATTTTTTAACCAAATTTTCTTGTTTGGTATTCAAATGTAAAATTTAGAGAAAAATCACATTATGGTGTCAAAATTGGGTGCTAGCATTGGAAATTTAAAGTTTGTGATAATTTCTATATGTTTACGAAACGTAAGCAAAAATTAAATGTTCAATTAATAAGTAAAAGTTATTATTAATCGACTGAAGTACTGAAGTGATTTCAATACTTTTTCAATAGTTTTCTCAGTAGCTAAATTATAAATTGATCATTCGTCAAGAAAAAAATGTAATAGTTGTACAATTTCGGAAACAATAGAAACCAATTTTTTTTTCTTTAATTAACATAACTGTTGCATTTTTACTTTCCAAACAAATAGTGTAAGGTAATTGTTGTAATCTTGATATATATACACATGTGTGTGTGTGTGATTGATTGAACACTTTAACGGTACTTCCCCAATTGTACTTCGGATTGATCTATTAAGGTTGAAACCACCACTTATTAACACCGGACCTGTAACTGACACTTCGACAAAATTTTAACTTAGATAAGCATTTTCTTGTAAAATTCTACCTTTTTGAATTGTCCTTTAGTGCTAAATTATTTGTCTTAACTGTTATAAATTATGCGTCGATTATTGGTTTTGCAACATAGGGATAGTGTCAGTTACTGGATTTATCGCCATATTTATGAAAAAAATAATTTTAAGGGGGTAGGATATCTTTGAACACAACGAAAAAGTAAAAAATATCACTATGTTCCAAGCTCCAAAACTTGTGTAATAAGTCAAAAATAAAAATCAAACTTCATTTAGATATAAAGCTCATATTTAAATTTATATTTAAAAACATACATATACTTGTAAATTCATAAATAAATATTGAAATGATAAGTTTAAAAATGTATGATAATAAGAGAAAAAAATTATGATAAAATCTGAAAATATATTTGATACATGAAATATACATGATAATATACATGATATTATCTGATATGACAGAAAATATACATGATAAAATCTGAAAATATGCATTGAAAGAGGAAACTTTGCTAAAAATAAGTACATGCTAATGCTGCCTTTATACTGAAACCAGAATATTTGTAAAAATTATTGTCTAAATTAAAAAATTAACGAAAAATTAAAAATTTTCACTTTTAAAATAATATTTTCAAACTACAAAAACCAGAAAAAAATAAAATCTTTCCTTTTTCTGGTTTTAAGTTGTAGATAATACAGAAATGAATATATATTGAAAATTTCTTTTCATTGCCATGCTTAGTTTTTTAGTAACACTGCGCGCAGTATCAAAATTCATCGTTTTGAATAAACGCAACCCAAAATTTTATTATCCTATGTAATCTTAATATATAGTCTTATTAAAACTGCCATAATTAGTAAACTAATGGGTATTTTTAATGCGGTTTTTTGCATATTGTTCAGAAATGATTACGGAATCAAAATATGTATTAAAAAAAATTCGAAATTTTTGAAAGTTTAAAGGTATCCTACCCCCTTAAATAATAAAAGTATAAATTTTCAATATTTTGACAGCAATATTTTTTTAATGTAAAATCCTGAAAAAAAAAAGTAAACGCCCCTACTAACTCTGCAACTACTTATAATAGAAAAAAGTTACTAGTACCAAACGATTGGAAATAAAATCTACTTTTAAAAGATGTATATAAAATTTGCTTAGCACACTTGCAAATTTGCACTTACAAATCAAAACCAGACAAAACTTTGTTTTTTAAATGTTAATACCCAATTTTGACAATATATTTTAAATATTCGGTTCAAACTATGCCTAGAAACGAAATTTTAAGACATTTGGATGATTTAATTATAAACATTTAAAATGTAGTGCTTCTAATGTTAGATTTTCATATTTTTATTAATATCTCCTGAAGTTATAATCCTAATGTGATAATTTTTTTGTGTGGTTATAATACTAAAAAACCCTAGTCAAAAATATATAGAATTTGTAATTTTAAAAATTTTATAATATGAATTATGAAATTAATATTCGAAAAAAAAATTAACTGCAACCTACAATTTTTTTGATAGATTTATACGTATTACGTCTTGCTTTATTAGAATCCTCAGTTTCAAATTTTTCTCCCAAGTAGTTTTCGAATTATGATTAAAAAACGTGAAAATGATGGTTTAAGGGGCCGTCTATTATGTTTAGAAAAGCATTATTTGAATTAAATATGTTTTACTCATTTTATTGAAACATCTTGGCTGGCAATAGTCGAAACTATACTTGGCTGGCAATAGCGAGTGCACTGTAAAAAAAAAATTGTAAAGTTACTAAAGTTTTTCTAGGAAACTGGGATTCCAGGAACTTTTTATGTAACGGCAACAACAAAAATTCCTGTAACAGACTCTGTTACAGGAATTTTTCTTGTTGCCGTTACATAAAAAGTTCCTGGAATCCCAGTTTCCTAGAAAAACTTTAGTAACTTCACAGATTTTTTTTTACAGTGTGAAATGTTCATATTGGCAAGAAATAATTCATTAACACAGGTGACATACTCATTCTTTAGCATTTCAACAATCGAGTACAGAACTTCAGTTTGAATTCAGCCCGTAAACTAGGCTCTTTTTAAAATAATTAATTTTTCTGAAACTAATTGTAGGAATTTCATGCAAACTTGTATTTAGGCTATTTGAAGGGTGTAGAATTCATTTACGGTGTCAATCTTGGGTATTGCTATTGAAAAAAAAAGTTTGGTTTCGTTTAGATATGTAGATGGTCCCCTAAGCAAATTTTATGTACATCATTTAAAAATAGACTTTATTTCCAAGTATTTGGTACCAGTAACTTTCTTCTACAGTAAATTTTTGCAGAGTTAGCAGGGGGTGTTTGCATTTCTTTTTGAAGACCCTACCTTTACTATACTTTCAAAAAGAAAAATAAGAATAAAATGAATTTTAAATTTTGTAATAGTGATTTGAGCAAGAAAGAATCCTTAAGGGGAAAGAATCCCATTACTGGGGTTTTCATCATATTTCACGAATTTGTCATAGACCATTGTTGCAAGAACTGTATAGATTTTTGATAAAATCGGCCAGTGGATCAGGTATTTAATACATTTTAAAGGATTTTCCAAACATTTTTATAACGATTCCATTGGAAAAATCACCTAAGGTATCTAACAAAATGTAAATGAAAAATATTGTTGTGATAGTGTGCGATTAGAAATTAAATAGAATAGTAATATATGAGAAATGATTTTTCTAGACATATCTTACTTTACCTTTTAAAAGAAGATATTGAGGAGAATCAATTGGGGCCGGATGGATTTGAACCAGAGTTCTCATGATCGGTGCAGTGTTACCAGTGGGCTACTTTTTTAAAATTCAGATTTCATGATTGGCGTGGCGCCACTTTTTTGAAATGGTAAAATTCCGCTTGTTTTCTACATAATCAATATGTCATTAAATAAGGCGAATTTTACCATTTCAAACAAGTGGTGCCAATCAAGAAATCTGAATTTTAAAAAAGTAGCCCACTGGCAACACTGGATCAATAGGCGAGAACGTTAGCGCCGAGCAAAAGGCCAAGCCAGTTACTTTAAGCTAGTAACTCGTTTTATGCTGATCCAGTGAGATGAGATGGCTTCACACGCCATCCCCAGCGAGAAAGTCGTGTTGACGACGAACAATGTGCAGGTGTGATGCGTGGCGTGAGCGATAGCCTTTGTGCTGTGTGCATTTCACAGGCTTTGTTTGGATGCTGGGTATGAATTGTTTTGTACTGCCTGTTGGTATTGAGAGGAGATGATTGTGATTTAAGAAGAAGGTAGTGTTTGTCCGGGTTACCAATGAGGAGAATGAATGAATTGGCGCCGCCGGGAGTTGAACCAGGGTTCTCGTGATCAGTAGACGAGACAGTTATCGTCGAGCAAAAGCCCAAGCCAGTCGCTAATAAATAGCTTTACACTGATAAAGTGAGATGAGATCGCTACAATATCATAAAAAAATGCTTAAGAATCATTTTTCATATATTCAGTGGCACAATCTGTTTTTTATTCAATATTTAAACTGAAATTTCTGAGAAAAATGACCACTATAAAATTAATAAACTGACTTTATTATTTTATGTATATTTTTTAAAATATTTATGTAAATAATTTTGAAATTATATTTTTGATATCATCACATTCAAAATTCTATATGTAAACTCCAAAAAATTATAGTTTCAATAGTAAACAACTTACTTTTTATCCTAAAAGTTTCAATAAATCGGGATTCTTTCCTGGCTTGTACTTCATTAGGCTTGCTTGGAATTGATAGGCAATTCCTTCTGCACTTTAGGAATATTCCCGGCTTTAAACCCGATGGGTCGATCACCCAGAAAGGTGTCTTCTGCCTCCTGTGTAGAATTTGTCTTTTTTTACATTATTATAGACATCATACCAATCTCCGGAAAGCTGAGTACAGTCATTCCAAATTTTTAATTTCATATTATTCTATTTTATTTTATTTTGCCGAATAATCAGTTTACAATTGAACCTTGACATTCATAACCACAGAAGTGCAGCTGAATAGATATTGAAAAATTAAGAAAAACTGATTATTTCTTGGAAATTTGAACATAGAAATCAGATTCTGTTGTATAGTTACACTTTGCTGATTTACAAATGTCACTAAGTACTAAAATTCATATTATTCTATTTTATTTTATTTTGCCGAATAATCAGTTTACAATTGAACCTTGACATTCATAACCACAGAAGTGCAGCTGAATAGATATTGAAAAATTAAGAAAAACTGATTATTTCTTGGAAATTTGAACATAGAAATCAGATTCTGTTGTATAGTTACACTTTCCTGATTTACAAATGTCACTAAGTACTAAAATTCATATTATTCTATTTTATTTTATTTTGCCGAATAATCAGTTTACACTTGAACCTTGACATTCATAACCACAGAAGTGCAGCTGAATAGATATTGAAAAATTAAGAAAAACTGATTATTTCTTGGAAATTTGAACATAGAAATCAGATTCTGTTGTATAGTTACACTTTCCTGATTTACAAATGTCACTAAGTACTAAAATTCATATTATTCTATTTTATTTTATTTTGCCGAATAATCAGTTTACAATTGAACCTTGACATTCATAACCACAGAAGTGCAGCTGAATAGATATTGAAAAATTAAGAAAAACTGATTATTTCTTGGAAATGTGAACATAGAAATCAGATTCTGTTGTATAGTTACACTTTCCTGATTTACAAATGTCACTAAGTACTAAAATTCATGTTATTCTATTTTATTTTATTTTGCCAAATAATCAGTTTACAATTGAACCTTGACATTCATAACCACAGAAGTGCAGCTGAATAGATATTGAAAAATTAAGAAAAACTGATTATTTCTTGGAAATTTGAACATAGAAATCAGATTCTGTTGTATAGTTACACTTTGCTGATTTACAAATGTCACTAAGTACTAAAATTCATATTATTCTATTTTATTTTATTTTGCCGAATAATCAGTTTACAATTGAACCTTGACATTCATAACCACAGAAGTGCAGCTGAATAGATATTGAAAAATTAAGAAAAACTGATTATTTCTTGGAAATTTGAACATAGAAATCAGATTCTGTTGTATAGTTACACTTTCCTGATTTACAAATGTCACTAAGTACTAAAATTCATATTATTCTATTTTATTTTATTTTGCCGAATAATCAGTTTACAATTGAACCTTGACATTCATAACCACAGAAGTGCAGCTGAATAGATATTGAAAAATTAAGAAAAACTGATTATTTCTTGGAAATTTGAACATAGAAATCAGATTCTGTTGTATAGTTACACTTTCCTGATTTACAAATGTCACTAAGTACTAAAATTCATATTATTCTATTTTATTTTATTTTGCCGAATAATCAGTTTACAATTGAACCTTGACATTCATAACCACAGAAGTGCAGCTGAATAGATATTGAAAAATTAAGAAAAACTGATTATTTCTTGGAAATTTGAACATAGAAATCAGATTCTGTTGTATAGTTACACTTTCCTGATTTACAAATGTCACTAAGTACTAAAATTCATATTATTCTATTTTATTTTATTTTGCCGAATAATCAGTTTACACTTGAACCTTGACATTCATAACCACAGAAGTGCAGCTGAATAGATATTGAAAAATTAAGAAAAACTGATTATTTCTTGGAAATTTGAACATAGAAATCAGATTCTGTTGTATAGTTACACTTTCCTGATTTACAAATGTCACTAAGTACTAAAATTCATATTATTCTATTTTATTTTATTTTGCCGAATAATCAGTTTACAATTGAACCTTGACATTCATAACCACAGAAGTGCAGCTGAATAGATATTGAAAAATTAAGAAAAACTGATTATTTCTTGGAAATTTGAACATAGAAATCAGATTCTGTTGTATAGTTACACTTTCCTGATTTACAAATGTCACTAAGTACTAAAATTCATATTATTCTATTTTATTTTATTTTGCCGAATAATCAGTTTACAATTGAACCTTGACATTCATAACCACAGAAGTGCAGCTGAATAGATATTGAAAAATTAAGAAAAACTGATTATTTCTTGGAAATTTGAACATAGAAATCAGATTCTGTTGTATAGTTACACTTTCCTGATTTACAAATGTCACTAAGTACTAAAATTCATATTATTCTATTTTATTTTATTTTGCCGAATAATCAGTTTACAATTGAACCTTGACATTCATAACCACAAAAGTGCAGCTGAATAGATATTGAAAAATTAAGAAAAACTGATTATTTCTTGGAAATTTGAACATAGAAATCAGATTCTGTTGTATAGTTACACTTTCCTGATTTACAAATGTCACTAAGTACTAAAATTCATATTATTCTATTTTATTTTATTTTGCCGAATAATCAGTTTACAATTGAACCTTGACATTCATAACCACAGAAGTGCAGCTGAATAGATATTGAAAAATTAAGAAAAACTGATTATTTCTTGGAAATTTGAACATAGAAATCAGATTCTGTTGTATAGTTACACTTTCCTGATTTACAAATGTCACTAAGTACTAAAATTCATATTATTCTATTTTATTTTATTTTGCCGAATAATCAGTTTACAATTGAACCTTGACATTCATAACCACAGAAGTGCAGCTGAATAGATATTGAAAAATTAAGAAAAACTGATTATTTCTTGGAAATTTGAACATAGAAATCAGATTCTGTTGTATAGTTACACTTTGCTGATTTACAAATGTCACTAAGTACTAAAATTCATATTATTCTATTTTATTTTATTTTGCCGAATAATCAGTTTACAATTGAACCTTGACATTCATAACCACAGAAGTGCAGCTGAATAGATATTGAAAAATTAAGAAAAACTGATTATTTCTTGGAAATTTGAACATAGAAATCAGATTCTGTTGTATAGTTACACTTTCCTGATTTACAAATGTCACTAAGTACTAAAATTCATATTATTCTATTTTATTTTATTTTGCCGAATAATCAGTTTACAATTGAACCTTGACATTCATAACCACAGAAGTGCAGCTGAATAGATATTGAAAAATTAAGAAAAACTGATTATTTCTTGGAAATTTGAACATAGAAATCAGATTCTGTTGTATAGTTACACTTTGCTGATTTACAAATGTCACTAAGTACTAAAATTCATATTATTCTATTTATTTTATTTTGCCGAATAATCAGTTTACAATTGAACCTTGACATTCATAACCACAGAAGTGCAGCTGAATAGATATTGAAAAATTAAGAAAAACTGATTATTTCTTGGAAATTTGAACATAGAAATCAGATTCTGTTGTATAGTTACACTTTCCTGATTTACAAATGTCACTAAGTACTAAAATTCATATTATTCTATTTTATTTTATTTTGCCGAATAATCAGTTTACAATTGAACCTTGACATTCATAACCACAGAAGTGCAGCTGAATAGATATTGAAAAAATTAAAAAAAAACTGATTATTTCTTGGAAATTTGAACTTGGAAATCAGATTCTGTTGTATAGTTACACTTTGCTGATCTACAAATGTCACTAAGTACTAAAATATCAAGTATGACAAATAATTTGTCTATAATAAAATAATGAATATACTGAACTTGTGTTATCATGGAATTCATAGGTCTGTTAAATTGGTTTGATATAACTCTGATTTTGCAAAGGAATAAACTTATTTTTAAGAAAAAATGTCTGGAAATAAAACAAAAAACAGACACTGTGCATAAACCCAGTCTCTGGTTTCACAATAATGCAATACAACAAACAAAAAATTAAGTTTACTCATATTGGGTCGTTTGGAAAATCCTTTCCATTTGAGAAAATCAATTCGTACCGGAAAATTCTGGTGATACAAGTTATGACATATGTAGATAAGCAAAGGGAAAGTTTGCAAGTCAATACTGCCGTCAACCAATCCATCATTTTTTCTAATAGTTTCCCTACTAGTATTTTTCTTAAAGTTGGGACAATCTTTCTTGCGATATCCTGCATACAGATGTAAATAGTACCTGGTACAAAATTTATGTATATGTTACTGTGGAAGACCAAAATCTGGAGAATGTCGATTTTCACCGGTGAATGTCAACATTCACATAGTCACTTGGTGTATGTCTGAAATACTTGTTAAATATCCTTATTTCTGACTTACACTGGTGAAAGTCGACATTCACCATACAATAATGGTGAATGTTGGATATGTCGGAAATTTGCATTTACTTCTCCGTGTTTCAGGCTCGATCATTAATTTTTAAATCATAAAAACATTTTAATCGTCTGTAATCCGAAGGTATGCTGCACACATCTTCACAATGCCTACTCAGTTCGGATTCGACACAGGTATCTCGGTATATTTTTCTGGTATGAAATTTTGAATATTCTGAAACACATATACAGACGATTGCTATCTCACACAACCTTTGAATTATTGTCTAACCGGTTGAGTGCGGAGCAGCGCGATAGCGCTCCTCTTGTTATGTGCCAATATTTCAGGAAGCGCGACAGCGCTACTCTTGGTATGTGCCACAATTGCGGGAAGCGCGATAGCGCTCATTTTAGTTTATGCTAAAATTGCGGAGAAGGTAATAGTGCTCCTATTTGTTGTCTCGGTGTGATGTGTATTTAAGTTGGTTGCACTAGCGAAGCGTGCGATTTCTGTATATATCGTCGGTTTACAACTAATTTTTTACTATACAACACATACACATTCGCATTTTTGGCATATATCCACAAGATTTGTTTCGCACTCAAACGGTTAATCGATTCGGGGCCTAACGTCCTATTAAGGGGCTTCAGAACTCTTAAAGCTTTAAGATTTTCGAAACTTTAATTTTTTTATATGTTAAACTCGTATATTTTCTGAACATTTTTATATAATTGTTTCCTTGAAATTCCCTTTAAAACAGATGTTATGGCTTTTAGAACTGCCAATGTCAGTTGATCCTTCTTGAATGTAAAGGCCTACTTCAGCATCTTTAACAATTGCTCTTTGCTCCTGCTCAATAGTCTCAGTATCAACAGTGTCAATAGGCTCTTCAGTGTATGCCGCTCGACAAATATAACTGGTATACCCTATAACAAGTAAAATGTAAAAATTTAATAAATAATTGTAAAAAAATGTACTCAAGTGTTTTAAATCCAAATTGTTTTGCGATAGATTGCCTGGGAAATTAGTTCCATGGTCAAGTCTCCTTCGTCTCCATTCATAAGTAGTAAAGATATGTTTGCTCCAAGGGACCAAGGGAACTTTCCATTTCCCTTTATTTTCTAAGGAAGATTTAATCTCCTATTTTATCTTCAGGAACTTCCAAGAAAGAAAAAATTATTTCTATCTCCTTTATTGGTGATATTATCACTTTCTTTGATGTTAGTGTGGATTCACACTGTTAAAACACTATTCTTAAAAATAAGTAAATTGTACTAATTATTGAGCACTTCCCGATCTTAAAATAGCTCCGAGTACTTAACTCTTAAATTTGAAAAACGCATGTACTCATTTTTTTGAGTACATACAGGGACTCGAAAATAAGTATGTATAGAAACACACATACACTATAAGAATAAAAAGAAGCGAAATTACAGAAAACCGACAAATCACTATTTTTAATAACGGTAATTTTGAATTGCAAAGAACTAGAATCTTTGGAGTAAAGAACGACGATTTTACTACTTTAATTCTTGAAATTTTCTGTATGAGCCGCCCCGTGATTTGAACCCGAGTCCTCTAGGTGGGGGATCAGTATTGTACTGACTGTGCTATAAGACCAGTTACCAGTTGCTTCCAAATGACACCTTTTATGAATCAGCGACGGAAGATCGCTAACAGCAGAGATGAATTTTCCCTTTCTTAAATATTCTAATTTCTAATAAAACAATTTTTAAACTAATTTTTTTCTTTAACATTTCTAATGAAATTGTAAATAAATTTGAAAAATGTGTATTATAAATTAAAAGTTATAACAAAGATAGACATATCTTTAAATAAAAGCTTAGAAATCCCTACTGCCAATTCGGTATAAGAAAGGGGTTTATCAGAAAACTCATATTTTTGAACACATGGGATTTAAACATGAATATCAAGACTTTAAAATACAAAATATATGCATTCATTTCTGCATACATTTATAAATCAAGTATAAGTATACACAACTTCAAAATATCATGTACTCGTTTCTGAATTACTTAAAAAAATCGAGTACAAAAAAATTTTCATTTTTAAGTAGATTAATGCTCCTTTTTGAAGCAATTGTACTTAAAAAATATGAGTACATAGAAATGCTCATTTTTAAGTAGATTATTTTTAACAATGTACTTCTTTTTGAAACAATTGTGCTTAAAAAAATACGAGTACATGGAAGTTCTCATTTTTAAGTAAATTATTTTTGAGAGTGCAACAGTTACTTTCTTTGGATCCCATGGAACTAGTCTACATGCTTTGAATCCATTCACAATTGTTGCAGGAGTTAAACGATCTAGTGCTGATTTCAGGACTGGTGGAAAGTCATGTTTCTGCATCTGTTTGCCTTCATGGGTTATTCTGAAATTCACTACTTCCTGTCACCAAGCACTTTTAAGAGTATGGAAAACAGCAACGTTCATTGGTTGCATTAGGTGTGTTGAGTTTGGGAGAAAGCTACCATTCAATTCCATGATTCGAACAGATGGTGCTTAGATTCAAAGATCCATAAATAACACTACAGGTCGCTCTATGCAATGCTTATTTAATATGGCTCAAAAATTTTAACCTTTGTCTTGAGTATTGAACCTTTGAAGTATGAATTATTTTAGATATTAATTTCTTTTAATAATCATATGTCTGATAGCTTGGTGAAGTTACATTTTTGCAGCTCCAGAAGTGGGCCACTTGTGCACCAATAGTGGGCCCCTGGCCCACTACTGGTTCTAATGAACAAAAAACTAAATAAATTATATACAAAGTCTTAGAACCTCAAAAAATATTTAATTAAAATAAATTAAACATAAATTATTTTTTGGGCATATGCTCCAGTAGTGGGCCCCCATGCCCACTATTGGTACAATTTAAGAAACTGCGATCCAGATGTGGGCCACCCCGTAAAATCATTATAATAATTTTTAAGTTTTCAGCTAATCTAACAAATTATTTACAATGTAATCGAGTATATCAATGGAAGTTTAATTTAAAATAAAACATAATATTAAAGAAACAACGCTTTAAATAAAACATCATCTCTTAATGAAATCACTAAGAATTTGTCAAAAAATCTGTGTTTGAAGACACTCTAGAATATAAACAAATATATCTACAGAAAAATAACAATTATTCCAAACTGTTTATGGAACGTTAACATTTAAGGACTTTAGCTAATCAGATTTCTTTTAGTCTCTTTTCTGAAATGGATTTTGAGCTTGTTTTTAAACTTTGAAAATTAGTGGCCCACTACAGGTACGTGGCCCACTACCGGTGCGTTTACCTTATATACAATAGGTATGAAGTTTAGTACTAGTCACTTAAGCATAAATCGCAAACAATTTTTATGGATATACTAGCTGCCCCGTCCGGCGTTGCCCGTAATAATATTCTTAAATGAACCTGAAATTTGTAACGCAGGTCCGTACTGAAAGGAGGGAAAGGGGGGGGGGGGATTAGAGACGGCGCAAATTACCAGGGCCGAACTCTGGGTTCGGTTGGAATTTTGTGTAAAGTCACAGATTTAGGTTTTGAATTTTTATTTGCCTTACACTTTAAACTCTTTTATTCAAAATTCATTGATGAATTCAATTAAAATTTAATTATGTTTTCAATATTTTAAATTTTTATTTAAAACGTTTTTATGAAAAAGCTATTATAAATACATCATAAACTGTAATACTAAAAAAGAAATAATAAAATTGCAAGAAAATACTACTATATAGATTTTTAAAAAAGGTACTACCCAGCAAATTTATTTTCTAATAGAGTAAAGCCTGTTTATAACGGAATTGTTCAGAAAACTGAAAAAAAAAACAGATTTCAGCTCCCCTTCCCCCTAAAAAATGCAGTTATGATTTGTTCAATTTAAAGAGCCTGCATAAAACGGAATTTATCACTAGTCGTTTTCGTTTCCGTCTAAGCAGGTTTTATTGTATCTTACTTCTGGTGGGGGGGGGGAAGCCTGTATTGGAATTATTATCGTAACGTGCAGACTCTTTGTATGAGCAAAATGTGAAAGAACTTTTTTTTATTGATATAGTTTATTGATATAGATCAGCCATACTCAATCTTTTTTCCTCGTGGGCGCATACATATGTTTGAGACGTTAGACGAGCCGCACAGAGCAATACAGCAATAATAATATTGTCAATGGATTAAATGTTTGTCGCGGAAAAAATTGTACCAAAAAATTTTAACAGCAGTATTTACGAACAATAAACTTTGTGGTAGATCTTTATTGCAATTGTTGTAAAAATAGGCCGCGAGGTTTGTTGTTTGTAAATAATAGGGTAAAAATATTTTGGTGGCAATTTTTTTCGCCATAAACGTTCAACCCGAAAAATCACTATTAGCTACACACATAAAACGTTATAATGTAACAATGTAGAATGTCAAAGTTCTAAAGAAAAAAAAATCAGATTTTCCCTAATAAATAAATCTTTTGCCCAATGCAAAAGTTTCATTTTATTTTAATTGTAGAAATATACAGTGCAAATCTAATTAATCCGGTACAAAGTTTGTTTAGTGTTGAAGAAGTTTGTTTAGTGTAAGAAATACATGCAACATTGTAGCAAAAATGAGAGTACACATAAAAAGAACTTTTGAATAAGAAAACGGCATTTAAGATGTTTTAACATAGTTTAAATAAATTAAAAATATTAGGACAAATTTTGTTTTTGAAAATATGTAAAGCAATAGTGAAAGTCTTAAGTAGTAATTTTTATGCACGACTTAATTAAATTTTTTAACACGGATTAATGATTAAGTGTGTTGGGCCGCACCGCACATAAAATACCGCCGGGCAACAGGTTGAGTATGGCTGGTATAGATTAAAAGAAAAACATTAAAATTTCAAAAAAAAATACCAAGCTTTTTTTAATTAAATCAATTGAACAATGTAAAATGTAGTTTTTTTTTGTTGTTTTTTTTAAAAGAATAATTAGAAACTCTTAAAATTGTAAAAAAAAAATCCAAAACTTCTTTTAATTAAATACGTTGAATAATAAGATTTATAAAATGTAATATTTTTTTATATATATAATTCGATTCATTTAAGCGTAGTTTTTTCTTTCCTTTTAATAATTCAATTACTGTAACGTTAACAATATTTACTATATATATTTATTTATTTATTGCCACATTGATTTACAAATGTGGCATTTTTTTTAAAAATTTAGATACCCTTAAAAGGAGAATGAAATCCTTAAAATTGTAAAAATGTACGATATCTAGGCCTACCGAGTTTCGAACCCGAGACCTTTCGTTTAGAAAACCAGCCCGTTAATAACTAAGCTACAAATAGAACGGAAAGTTCAATAAATTTAGGTCCCTTATCGATGCGTAAATGGTTTCTTCTCTTTTTTTTTTTTTTTTTTCGTCGGTTTCATTAGCAAAATAGATGGTCATTGTTGTCCGAATTCTCTAAAATTTTAATGGATTGTAAATATAACTAAATCCAAGCCATTTTTAAATTTTCATTAAAAAAAATATGCATATTTAAGAGAGAAAACGATTAACCGAAATCGAGAGATACCGCACCGAAATCATCGAATTTGTCGAAGTTTTCATATATTTTATTTCGTAAAAATTGTTTCTACCCATCCGAAAGTTTTGAAATTTGTGTAGGAAATGTAAATCTGATCTATTGAGTTGCTCTAAAAAGATTCTGTTAAAATACGGATTTTAGTTACTTTTAGCGTAGAAAAATATCCTCTCAATGAGGCGCGAAGTGACCTGCGTTTGACGGTGTATTTGAAAGTATTAATATGGATTAAAGGATTTTTGAAAACCAATTGCATCATCGATTTGAAAAAAAAATCCAGCTTTATAATCATATTTTTGGTTTGTCAGTACCTTTAAAATTGTGTCCTGGAGGGGCATTGCAATAAGGGGGGAAAACTTTTTTAGAAAAAACGACAGTCTTTGAAAATTTTCTTTCAAAGATTTAACTAAGACATTTTTTTTTAATTTATTGCACCATTCGAGACGTAAGAGTCCGATTTTTCGGAATATGTCTTTCAATTTTAACTGTATTAAAAAGTTTTGTCGATTTGGATTAAAAAACAAAATAGAAATACAGTCGAAAATGTTTCTTTTGCTAGTTTCTGACGCGTTAATGAGTTTGTACTCATGCGCGCCTACTTTCTCGACTGAAGATTAAATAAATGACTTTTTGATGAGACTGAGTTGCGATTGTAAATTAATTACTCAGCTAATAATTAAAAATTTAAAAATCTGAAGTTCGGGTACATTAGGAGAGGCCTTGGACTATCTTTACAAAAGATTTGAACTTCTTACGTGCCGTAGATTTCGCTAGCCATCGCATACCGCCACAGACAGACAGCGCGATGTGTTCTTTTATTAGTATAGATAGAAGTGTTCCCTCAGAATGATGTTTTCCCCAGGGCCCTTGGTAATCTAAATCGGGCCTTGACTGTTGTTCTTAAAAATATATGTTTAAGAACAAATAGCGTGGAAGACAAAATGAAGGAGAAGTCAACCAGACTTGAATGAAATTCAAAACTTTCAGTATTCCAATTTGTAAATATATAAATTACAGTAATAGCAAATTTTATCTAAATCTTCGTGAAAATACGATTAATATTTGCCTTTTCAGTTTATTTTCTAAAATTCTAGAGAGACTTTTATCAGTCAAGAGAGGAGTTTTTCCGGCTTTCAGTTTATTATTTTAACGAAAACATTTCAGAATATAAATTTGAAAAAACATGCATATTTCAACCTATTTCAAAAGCATTTGAAATAAAATGTTTTCTGGTACCAAGCTACTTGAATTTCAATAGCTGCAGAATACCTGTGTGTCAAAAAGGTACACGAACATATAAAATACATTTCAAACAACTTTACAAATAGTATTTTAAGAAATACGTGAGGTGTATATAAATAAATCATGCAGTTTCTATAAAGAAATCGTGAAAGAAGTGCAAAATGCTATTTCGGAAATTTTAAATTTTCATTCCAGTTGAAGCTCATATACCTGCTATATTAATACTACAATGTTCTACAGCAAATATTTAGTATATTTTTTACCTAAATAAATTGATGTAGCGTGTGACGTTGTGCAAAAAAAATATCAGAGATACTTCTATTACATATTGTTTTTATTTATGACATAGAATTATCAATGAATTTAACCCGTGAGAACGCGCGCATACCCAGGATATGAATAGTTTTTACTTTGTCACCAATAAATACAAATAATAATTGTCACCTTATTTACTCAGAGACAACTGTTAAACATTTTGCGGTAAAATAAGTTGAAGGTTACTTTTAAAATAATAGTGGTGACAATTGTAAAAAACCATACGCACTCTGGGTCTATCAGGCCCGGAACGTGTCTTCCCGCGTTGATGTTAAAATACGGAGTAAATTTTTAAATACAGTGTTGCTGAAATTCTCCGTCTTCAACGCAGAGGATTATATTAGACGTCGTATACGACAAATTGATATTCTCATCAAACACACGAGATTTATTTAAAACAAATTATACAAATAAATATCGAGTGGATAGCCATAACCTCTTTGCGATGAGAGACGTACACTTCTTTTAATTTTTGCTCACCAGTATATTCATGTTGTAATTTTTAACTTATTCAACAGCTGAAATACTGTAATTAAAAAAACCGAAGAATTCTGTTATAAAATACTGGTGTTGAAATTAAAGCAATTTTTACCCTTTATACGGCAAATATACGTGTCATTTTTCGCAAAGGGATTAGTGGGTGGAAAGCTCTAATAGCAGTAGAAACGTTCTGGTCATTCTGGCAGAAAAGCTTTATTAACAAGAAGTTGGTATTTCACGGTCGGTAGTTTACATCATCAGACATCAAACAGCTCTTGTTTTTCACTTTCATCCGATTCGTCGTTTCCATAGATTGTCCCATGGATTCCATAGATTGCAAAACTAAACAAATCTGTAACACGCTTTAATTTTTTACCACTTGAAGATAATTAAGGAATATAACTTGAAAAAATATTCAAAATAAAGAACGAAATGCACCGCCCATTAATTGTCAAAGGTTTATTATTTTAACATTTTCATTCGAAACCCTCTAGTCAAAGCTGGGCAATTGGATTTTTCTTTTCAACAATATCATAACAACATTCATGCACATTAGAAGAGGCATGCCTGCATCTTTAAAATTGAATAAATTATTCTTAATTGAAAATCCATTACTCTGAGTGGAGGTATAGATGAAAATTAGAAACGAACATTGATTAGATGTGATATTTTGTAAGAAAGGAAGAAAACGGACAAAAATGCATATGCAACTGATCTTAAACAAAGAATAATCGAGGCATGCAACAATATAGGGGTAAAGTCCTGCAAAATATTTACAGAAGCATTAGTAGAAGGGTTCAGTTATGTATATTGAATTTAAGAAAAAATATTTTTAGAATGTTTCGTTTATTACTATTTTCGTTTGTTTCTAGAATTTAAAAGTATATTTGTTACTTTAGATGATGTCTGCTCTGTTTAATACTTTATTGAGATGGATTTTTGTTGGATTCTTTAAATACTTGTTAGCACAATTTTGATCTAATTTACGCTATCGTCAATTTGTATATGATCCTTTTTTAACACTTTCCATCACATCTGAAAAGTGTTTATGAATTCGGTTTGTCTGTCTGTCCGTGCTTCAACTCGCGTAGATATAGTGTGATTGCCATGAAACTGATATATGTTATTGGCGTTTTCTATTGCATGTTCGGTATTCAAAAGTTAGGGGTCCGGGGCTAAAAATTCTCAAAAAAATCTTCTCTGCGTCTTTAAATTTAGCTATTTCATAAATATTACTTGATGTGTATAAACTCTATAGATTATATACAGGTACCGCTGCAGGGACTTTTTCTTCTGGAGTTTAATTAAGAACCTCAGCTACGATGATGGTCGCATAGATTCCGTTGAAGATCTTGTGTTTCGGATATCCGTAGCTGCTGACATCATACGAGCGATGCCTGGTGTTTTCGCCAATGTACGGCGGTAACTCCATCGACGGTGTGAAGACTGCGTTACAGTTGGCGGCCACAATTTTGAGCAGTTGCTGTGACGGGGGGCGTACGTGTTGTTTACTTTCATCTTGTTGAATAAGATGTTTTCTTCATATTATCGTTTTCCTTTCATTCCATCGCTTCTATCTTCTTTCTTCTCATTTTTTGCCACAGTATGTTTCGCACTCTAGCTTTTTACGACTACGATCATGTTCACAAAATCGATCTTCAAAAGACAAAAAAATGTTTCACTAATGTTTTAGTTCATATTCAAGTTTGTGTTTGCGTTATGCTACTTTGACATTCAAATGTGTATTATCGTAGGATTTTTAAAATGTCAATTTAATGTAAATGTCAATGTAAATTGGGTATTAATAATTATTTTAAAATCAAAAACTTCATAGCGAATGTTTCAAAAATATTTTTATATCAAATATTTAAAAAAAAATTATTTGTTAAATTTTCTATTCATATTTACAAAGACTTGCAACAATATTTAAATAAATTAGAATGAATAGCTCTAAAGGATTTTTTAAGATCAAATGAAAAAAATAACATGTCTGGAAAAATATTAGAAAAAGTAAAAATTGATTTAGATAATTCTACTTTATGTTTTATTAATCTCGTAGCAAACATTTGCTTTAGTTATGATTAATTTTTGTATCATTTTTAATTGATTCTGTTTTTGGTTAATCACAAATATATCTGGACATAAAATGTATGACAATTATTTCTAAACATATGCGATTTCCTACTTTTATTTTTTATTTTACGTTCTATTTTATTTCACACATGCAATGACAGAAAGTTGTTTTTTATTTATGATTGTTATCAAATATTTTCAAAATGTTTATTAAAGCAGGATATTGAATTTAATCTATTAGTCTCAAAATACAAAGTAGCAAAAGCTATTTAATTGCTCTTTAAAAAAAATCGAATTGAAATAAAAAAAAATTAATGTGCATTTTTAAATTTCAACACTGTAAAATAGGAAAAGTAAAAAACAGTTCTTAATCGACGGAAATATAATACAACCACAAATAAAAATATGCAGTAACTACTTTCAAGCATAAAATATATAATGTGAACTTTAAAAAGTTCACTGTCTTACGTAAAAGGCGACTAAAATAATGAAAAAGGTGTTACAAGTTAAAAGTATACATTTTATTTAAAACTTCTTAGTACTTTCAAGCTTTTCCAAGCTCATCATCAGAGAATATTTTAATAACTACATGTTGTTTATTTACACAAACACGTCACTTTGTTTTGAAAATGAGAGAACCAATAATTATTAGAGTGATATAATGTGAACTTTAAAAAGTTCACTGTCATATTTAAAAGGCGACTAAAATAATAAAAAAAGATGTTACAAGTCAAAAATATACATTTTATTTAAAACTTCTTCGTACTTTCAAGCTTTTTCAAGCTGATCATCAGAGAATATTTTAATAACTACATGTTGTTTATTTACACAAACACATCACTTTGTTTTAGAAATGAGAGAAACAATAATTATTAGAGTGATATAATGTGAACTTTAAAAAGTTCACTGTCATACTTAAAAGGCGACTAAAATAATAAAAAAGATGTTACAAGTCAAAAATATACATTTTATTTAAAACTTCTTCGTACTTTTAAGCTTTTCCGAGCTTATCATCAGAGAATATCTTAATAACTAAATGTTGTTTATTTACACAAACACGTCACTTTATTTTGAAAATGAGAGAACCAATAATTATTAGAGTGATATAATGTGAACTTTAAAAAGTCCACTGTCATACTTAAAAGGCGACTAAAATAATGAAAAAGATGTTACAAGTCAAAAATATACATTTTATTTAAAACTTCTTCGTACTTTCAAGCTTTTCCAAGCTCATCATCAGAGAATATTTTAATAACTAAATGTTGTTTATTGACACAAACACGTCACTTTATTTTGAAAATGAGAGAGCCAATAATTATTAGAGCTGAAAGTAGAAGTAACAGTTTCTTGTATTAAATTTAATTAGAGAAAATATATACTATTTTTAACTGCAGTTCCGTTTATTTTATCACATCACTCTGTTCTCATACGTTACTTTTCATTTTAAATGAGTAGAAGGAAAGTCGAAGTAGCAGTGTTTCAGATTAAATTTTGGTAGAAAGAAAATATTTAACGACCGCACCTTAAATTTTAATACTTCACTTTGCTCAAGTTTCCAGGATTTATTTTCCGGGTATTGAACCATAAACTGGGGATATTTTGCGATAGGGTGTCGTCTACTTGATTTTTTTTACACAAGATTTCGATGGATTCTCTTATAGTCGATTCGTAATAATTGGATGTTGGGAATATGATTTTTGCATGATCCACTATGAGAGAACCCATAGAAATCCTGTGTAAAAACAATGAAAAATGTAAGGACACCCTATCGTACAATATCCCTAGTTTATGGTTCAATATCCTGAAAATAAATCGTAAAAACTCGAAAAAGTGGTGTACTAAAATTTAAGTTGTGGCAGTTAAATATTTCCTTTCTACCCAAATTTAATCTGAAACACTGCTACTTCGACTTTCCAGCTACTCATTTAAAATGCAAAATGACGTATGAGAACAGCGTGATGTCATAAAATAAAATAAATGGAACTGCAGTTAATATTTATATATTTTCTCTAATTGAATTAAATCCAATAAACTGGTACTTCTATTGTCAACTCTAATAATTGAAGCGTTCAGAAGACAATCCGACTAACTGCATTTTAAGTGACGTTTTTTTAAACAAAGAAACATTGAAAATTTTCTATATTTTTATACAGTGATGAAAAGTTACCCTTGATTAAAAGACAATCAATGAGTTCAATCAAAATATCCCGAGAAAAAATATTATACAGATACAATATTTTTATAGTTACAATAACTTTAACTGTTTATACTGAACATTTTCATTTGATGGAGTGAATCGATTTTTACACTGAACGGCTCAATTACTGGCTCTCTCATTTTCAAAACAAAGTGACGTATTTGTATAAATAAACAACATTTAGCTATTAAAATATTCTCTGATGACGAGCTTAGAAAAGCTTGAAAGTACTAAGAAGTTCATATGATTTAATCCAGTTGGAAAAAATATTCGTCCCCTTCATTATGACCTAATACATGGTATACAGGAGTTTCCATGTTAAAACACACTTTCATCATGTAAATGCTATAGTTATAGCTCGGATGAATGAAACTAGCGCTGCAGTTCGCAGCCGAGTCCAACAACTAAGAGTGAATTATGTCAGCCAGTTATCGTCCGGATAGCCTAACAGGTAAGGCATTAGCACGGCACGCCAAGTATCCAGGTTCGATTCCTGGTCTGGACATTTTTCGCTCTGTTGGAATAAACGTCAACTGTGCTACTCCATCCTCGGATATGATTTAATCCAGTTGGAAAAAATATTCGTCCCCTTCATTATGTACTAAGAAGTTTTAAATAAAATGTATAATTTTAACTTGCAACATCTTTTTCATTATTTTATTCGCCTTTTAAGTAAGATAGTGAATTTTTCAAAGTTCACATTATATATTTTAATCATGGTAATCATGGTAAATGATGGTAAAAGATTGCGTTTCGTCTCTTGTTTTATTAACTACTTTCAAGTTACCATGATTCCTATAAGCGTTTTTTTTTTTTTAAATCTTTAGAAGCCTCGGAAACTAATATATTTTCGATATTTAAAGAAAAATTTATAAACACTATGTTTCTTTTGTAACTACTGATTTTCAGAAACATTTTCGAGTAGTTTTTATAAGATATTAATCAGTTTTCTCAAACAGGAAAATCGGTTTTAAAAATTCTATCAATTCTCAATTAAAAATTTTCTTCTGCGTAATTTAATTTATACATGCAACAGTAGAAAGCAAAATTATTGGGTCGTTTGGAAAGTCGTGTCCGTTTGGGAAAATGAATTCGTACGGGAAAATTCTGCACGGTAATTATTATAGATTAGATATCGGAATCAATGTCTAATAATTCAGCAGTGATTCTGGGCAAAGCGATATAAGTAAGCGTACAAACTTAATACTGGAATCGGGCGTAAATTAACACAGATCTTGTGGACGGGGTGATAATCCACACACGAGGGCTTTTAGTGTGACGTCATATACGACAGAATATCTACCATCTGCGCATATTTCCTAAATCTTTAGTCACTCATGGAACTGAATTTTGCTTACCACATTTATTGCAAAATTATAGCGTAGCGAGAGGGGCGTCCAGATGTACCTGACACCACGAAGTTTTGTTCGCCTTGTCAGAGGCATTTCAGCTATTAATCAAGCTGCAAAAAACTTTACAATTTTAGTGGTGAGAAGTAAGAAAACAGTTAGGCATCTTCCTGTAGTTTAACCCCGTCCGCTACGTGGCGTGCGACCTTGATTGACATGACCTCGCCTTTAATCTTGCGGTTACCTCTCCCATTTAAGATAGGACGCTTACTTATATCGCTTTGATTCTGGGAGTTATCGACACTCTCTATTACAGTAGTGTTTTCACTACACTTAGACTAACATTTCCTGTTATTTCTTATGATGTGCAATACAATAACTCACCGACAGGGCGTGGATTCGCTTTACAAATGGGTAGCCCCTGGAACTGCTGTTCACTGTTCACTGTCTACTAATTAAATGATAGAATTTTCCGGTGCGAATTGATTTCCCCAAACGGACACGACTTTCCGAACGACCCAATAATATAAAAAATAATACTGTAAATTTGTCATAATTGTCTCTAACAAGTGTACGTTGAATATGAAAATGTTTACTTGAGAATGGCTAACATCAAAAACGGTTATATTCCAGGTTGAGAAAATTGATTAATATACTACACAAAAAACACTCGGTTGGTTGGTTGGTTGTGTTTATGACGGGCAATTATCAACACGAGGGATATAGGCCCGAAAGGGGGGAGTGCCCTTCGTGGGGGGTCTTTCTAAGGGAACCTAACCCGTATTAACACTTGGAAATCGAAGGTTCGAAGAAAACCACGAAACCTTCAAACGATTAGGCCGACGGGTGCGATTGGGTTTGAATCCAGCACTTCCCGTCTACCAGCTCCGAGAGCAGAACCTCTCGGCCACTGGCGGGGCCAAAAATCACTCGGAAATGTTTCCAAAAATCTGTAGAAACAAAAGAAACTTTGTTTTTAACAAGCGGAAATTATACGTGAAACGTGGCAAACGGGGTGCGTTCATACTATAACTCGTTTTATAAATATTCAGATCTTGGTGCAATAGCTGTTGTACTCTAATGCAAAAATGCATGAATACAAAATTTATTACGATTCCATATATTAAATTCAGTAATACGGAAATAATAGGACTCTATCTTAAATAGGACGTAATCACCATGGCAAGCTAGAATCATTACCTATCTTGAGATATTATTGAAGTAATTACCTATGATAGCATTTAATATAATGAAGACAACTTTTATTATCGATTTTCATAAAATTTAAAATGACTCGACAAAATTCGGCAACAATTCTATACATTAAATTTCAGACCATTCGTTTGGGTAGTTTTTGCGCTGTTATATGAGGATAGACAGACGGACCAAATAACGACTAGTACTACGTATTTATATAATTATGAACGCACCTAAAAATGGTTCTTAAAATCTCGAAAATATATTTGTTTCTGGGATTTCTTAACATAAATAACGCTTTTCGGAATAATGGTAATTCAGAAGAGATTATTGTATATTTTCGTTCGTGGTTATATTACATTTTTCTAGATTAAGAAACTTTTGTCTTTTTTAAGGCGTGTTTCAGAAAATCGTTATTTTTTTTTTCTATTTTTCGAGTATATATCTATTTTGTAAGGAATTGCACATAAACAACTTTAAAGATTTTTTTTAACTTCTTCAAAAGTCTTATCGATTGGTAAAGCAAAGAAAACTAACTCGGTAATCTTACAGAACTCTCCCCTGAGGCAGTCACATACGTCTCGTGTATGCAGTAAACAGCACACGAAAATACAAACTTAAAGCCGCTTTATGAGATTTCGGGCTGCTGCAAAATTTAAATGCTCGAAATATCTCAAATTTATTCATCTTTACTTAATTCTTCTATCGCAGCTTTATATGAAAACAAGTAATATACATTTTCAAAAAATGAAAAGAAGCTTTGAAACATTATTCATTTTTTATATTACAGTAGAACCCCACCAATCCGAATAATTGGGACCAGTGCCTGTTCGGATTACAAAAAATTCGGATTATTCGAAATCCCGATAAAAATAGAAAAGAAAAAAAAAGAAGCGTACTAAAAAAATGCAAGTTATTAATACTCAGTAGTATAATAAACATGCTCTAATCCTACATTCTAAGACCCGGCATGCTGGATAATCCGGCAAAACTTTCAGGAAAAAATAGTATCCCTTTTTTAATCACTCCTGTTGTTTATAATAATCCAATGGAACTTCAGAATGAGGAATTACTTAACAACCTATTACAAACGGTTCAAAATTGCGAATCTATAAATAGCTCAATCAGCGCATCGACCGGAAGGGGAGAAAAAAGCATTTCTGTAGATCATTTGAGAAGTCAAATTGTTGAAAATAAAAATAAATTTTTATCATTTGAACTAGAGTCCTGCGCGGGTCGGGTTCTACCCGACCCGAACCCGCAAATTCCATTTTAAGTCAACCCGCAACCCGAGCCGAACCCGCAAAAAAAAATTTCGGCAACCCGCAACCCGACCCGAACCCGCAAAAATAATTTCAAGCAACCCGCAACCCGACCCGAACCCGCAATGTAAGGAAAGCAAATCATATTTTAATACCATTATGAAAATAATCTACAATTGTATATCTAATAAAGTTCTGCACCGGTCCGGCCAGAGGGCCGCGGCGGGGCGGCAAAATTTCAAACTGGCCAGGCCGCTTTATTAGGACAGTTTTTTCAACGGGCCGAGGCGGCAAAAAAAGTGAACGGCCCTGCCAGGCCGCGCTGATAACTACAATTAAGCCGGTCTAACGGCCCGATATAAATATTTAGACGAAGCCGATAAAATTATAAACGAGCCCTGCCGCGCTAGGGCCGAATTTTTAAGTTTTACACGGGACGGGCAAAGGTAGGCCGTTCCCGGGCCTGGAAATTCCAGCCCGTGCAGACCTTTAATTCTTTAATACCATTTTTATATTTTACATAGAAGAATGAACAAATCTATATTCTTTAATATTCAAGAATAGTAAAACCCTACCCGATGCAAGAGTCTAAATGGTATAAAATTAAAAATCTAATCTTTAAATATGCTTTAAAATTAGTTGCGGTTTCAAAAGTTCCACTTATAACGATACACCTTGTTTTACACAAGTGGCCATCTGCCTTTAGTTTATCAGCAGTTATTATTTTGAAAATTTTCCCGTCTGACATAATGCATCGCGTATCACCACAATTAAATTATTCACTTGATACATTAGACAGGAAGGACCATTTAGCGTTTTGATGCGTATTTTATTTTAAAAATACGGTAAAAACATAATGCAGTTTGTTATTTTGAAGACTCGTGAAAGGATGACTAAAGACAAAACAAACAGGCACACATTTTGCTTTTGTGAAACTTTGATCTGCGGTTTGTATAGGTTTTTAAAGGGAAAAAATATTTTCCACATCCTTTTAAACAAGAGGGTCAACCCGAACCCGACCCGCAAGAGTAAAAAAGCCAACCCGAAACCGACTCGAACCCGAAACAATAAAAGCCAGCCCGACCCGCACCAAAAAAATTTAAAGTCAACCCGACCCAACTCGACCCGCAACGGGAAAATATAGCGCCAACCCGAACCGCGGGTCGAGTCGGGTTCGGGTAAAAGCGGGTAACCCGACCCGATGCAGGACTCTAATTTGAACTAAATACTTTTTGCATAATTTTTTTTTTATATACAGACTGGCAAACAAACCAATATTCGAATTTATTTTTAATTTTTTTTATGTCTTCTGGGAATAGAAAGACCTACTCGTACAGCTCACGTTTACATTCTATATTCGTGTACATATGTTGTACTTTTACATTATTCAGTATTTTTTTAATCTTTTCAAGCTGTTTAAAGAATAAAAAACACGCTTTTACTGCCGTTTTTTGTTACCCGGGAAATTTCGTAAGTTAATCTTTTCGGTTAATCTGTTCAAGTATCGATTTCGCAAATTAAATCGATTCGGATTAACCGGAATTTCGGATTAGCGGGGTTCGAATTAGCGGGGTTCTACTGTATATAAAAGGAACTCGCATCTATCTCAGTCCTGTTTGGTAATTATGCCTAGCAGTTGGCCTGATGTGACGTATTTCACGGAAGCAAAGTAAGTTTTTTTTAAATATCATTACAACATTTTAAGTTAATATTAACCCTTACCGGACGGTAGCTTTGTATAAATGATTCTATTTTTATATTCTTTTAGCACCACTATATTTTAAAAGTAAGTTTCTAGTAAATATCCCTTGCATTTATCAAAGTACGTGTAAAATTATTTCTTTAAATAAAACGTGGTGCGAAGCGAATAAATTTGGTAGAGGGTGCCAGTGCCGCTTATATAGCGGCATTGGTCCGTTAAGGGTTAGTTATATGAATGAAAATCCAGAGAAATTGTTTGTATTACAAAAACTGTATGTGTTAACATGCATTATCACTGCTAAGTAGTTTTACAAATAAATTTCAGAAAACCTTTAAATATAAATCATTCTTTACATTTTTTATACCTGCAAAATATTATAACGGATATTCAAAAAATGAATAATATGAAATGTTTAACAAGTCGGTCTTACACATAAAATATATTGAAACAGTTGAAGACATGAGGGTGGTAAGAACAACAGAAGAGCAACAAATACAGTAGAATCCAGTTAATCTTAACTAATTGGAACCGGTGCCAGTTCAGATTACCCGAAATTCTAATAAAAATAGAAAAGTAAAATATGCGTGCTATAAAAAAACGTACGTTATAAATACTCAGTAGTACAGTAAACATTCTGTAATTTGGCATCCTAAGGTCCCGGATAATCAGGCACAATTTTCGGAAAAAAGATAATATTCCTGGTTAATCACTCCTGCTGTTTATAATAAATAATTCAATGGAACTTCAGAATGAGGAATTGCGTAAACAAACCATTACAAACAGTTCAAAATCGCTAATCTATAAATAACTCAATTGCCTTAGTGAGTGAAGAAAAGACATTTCTGTAGATAATTAGCGAAATAAAACTGTTGAAAAGAAGAATAAATTTTTATCGTCTGCATTAAATACTTTTTTGCTTTCTAGAAAAGAATTTTATAGTAACTGGCCAACAAACGGATATTCGAGATTTTTTTTTTTTTATGATGTCTTCTACGAGTCGGACTACAGTGCACGTTTTCATTTTATATTCGTGTACACATGTTCTACATTTACATTTTTGAGTATTTTTTATGCTGTTTTTTCATCTGTTCAAGTTTTTTTTTTTTCGAAAATGTAATCGTTTCGGATTAATCGGGATTTCGAATCAGAGGTTTCGGATTAGCAGGGTTCTACTGTATTAAATTTCAAGTAATCTGTAGCGAAATACGTTATAAATTTTACTAATTTATTTTAAATTTTGGTGGCGTGTGTCTAAATTGATAACGGTACAAAACTCTAAAAATGTTTTTTTTTTTTTTTTACCCTTTAAATATAAATTTTCCTTAAATTTTTATACCTGTAAAATAATGTAACTGATAAACATAAAATGAATAATACAGAATAGGGTCAATCCATTTCAAGTGGTCCAGCACTGGTTGTTCGACCATTTTTAAAAAATCTGAAATTTTTTGTACAACAACCCTAACATGATGGAAGTTCAAAATGTCTATTATTTTAATTTTAGTAATTTTTATTTGTGCATGGCGGCCATCTTTGTTTCATCGTCTGCAGCAATTTTCTCACATGAAGGGTTTACGGAATTGTAAATAATTCATCGTTTATTTTTCCAATTCAAGTGTGGATTAAAGCAATTTGTACAGAATACATTGGGCTAAAAATCTAGTAATAGAGTAGTTTCCAAAACTAACTGCTTATTGATGAAATTTAAACATAAAGTTTCAGTTTTTTTCCGAAATTTATCCGTTTTCATAAGGAAATTTTCCCAGCAAGGAAAACTGTCAACATGACATAATTTTTTTTTTTTTTTTTACAAATAGGCAGAAAGTACTTGTACTGACACGCCAAGTTCCAGATCTGGGACTTGATTTCGCTTCGCTAAGAAAAATCCCAAATTTTTTCAAAGATGTCAAAAACCGCACTTTTGAGGCTTTGATATCTCTGGTGGGGCACGAGATAAAAATCTGAAGTTCTTTTTTTTTTTTTTTTTAGAGTATTGTATGGTAGTGTTATGCACAAGAAATTTCAGGATGGAGATTTGACTACAAGCTGAGATATGGCAAGGGCAACATGTCAAAACAATACTGCCAAACTATCGTTTTGTTGTAGTCACAGGTAAGTATTTATCTCAGAGAGTCATTTAAATTTATTTTTTTCATTATCTTTAAATAATATTTAAAAAAAAATAAAGCCTTTTGTAAAGCTTAGCAATTAATTAAAAAAATAATTATGCCTAAAGCCATACATTTTGTATGGTTTCAGTATTTTTGTTGTAATTTTAATAACTTAAAGAAACCTCAGAACTTTTACATAAATAAAAAAAATATTTTTATACAAGACCTAAGACAAAAACAGAATAGGGAAAGAGAAAATCTGTTAACGGTGGCATGCTTGTTGAGACATGATCAAACGTGTCAAAACACATTCCTGCTTGTTGGTTTAAAAAACACAGTTTTAATGGTGCTTGACAGTCCCTGAAAATCATTCCTACCATAACTATGTCCCTGTAAATAAAATATTATAAATGTTATCATGCATTAGCCTCAAGTAATTTTCAGAAAGTAAAGCTGTCCAAAACCCTTTCAAAATTTATACTGCAGAAAAATGACATTTTTGCATAAAAATTAAGCTAGGAATTATTAATGAAGTGAGACTTGCACATAGTGATTTCAAAGTATATTTCTATGAGCCAGCAGGGCCTGTATCTTCAATCAAGCGATGACAAGACTTGGTTCTTACAAATAAAATTTTGAGTTTTTTGAGCATAACATTGTATAATATTTCTTGTTGTACAAAAAATTTCAGATTTTTTATAAATGGTCAAGCAACGAATAAGTGATTTTCTGGACCACTTGAAATTGATTGACCCAATAACATGAGTCGTATAACAAGCCTGTCTTACATATACAATATACAAAAACAGTTGAAGACATGAAAGTGAGAAGAACCCGATTTTAGCGGCTCACTCGTAGGTTTACCATTGTGTTTTCCTGCTCTCAGTCCTGCACACTGTTAAAAATATGCAGCAATTGCTGCATACTCACTCCACCACTTTTATAGAATGTTTCTGTTCTGACCAATGAGAATGCCCTATAATATAGTCAAGTTACAGTTTCCTATAAAAGCGATGGGGTGACGATGCAGCAAATGTCCCAGATTTTTAACAGTGCATGTTTTCATACCTTTTGGTGCAGGAAAACTCAATAGTAAACCTACGAGTCAACCGCCAAAATCGAGTTTTCAGGTGTTTTCCACCAAGATATGACTTGACAGACCGATTGCGTTTTAATATGCGAATCAAGATTTAACTAATCCTAGAATTTCATTCGTGAACTCGATGAGGTGATGAGGTGATTGTCTGTGCTGCCAGCTCCCGGTCTATAATTATAATCTTCTGGTAACGCCTTCGAACACGTCATCCTGAGAAAAAGACACAACAGAATCTTAAGGCTAATGTCAGACGAATGTCTTTTTGCCCGCTTTTTTCCCTACATATAATGCCCTACCGATGCCGCTAGCATTGTGTAGGATGATATGTTGGGAAAAAAGCGTGCAAAAAGACGTTCATCTGACATTAGTCTAATCCTTAGGTGCATAGCGTAAACTCAGGAGTTAGATGATCTTTTTTTTCCCTTTGAAGCTTTCTATTGGTCTTATTATTGAACCATTGCGTGTTGCTTACGTGTGATGACATGCATTTTAGGTCGTGAAGTCTGTTTTTGTTATGATTTGTTATCACAGGGAGGCTATAAAATCTTTTGTTGATACTGCTTGCAATGTGCTCTACTAACGTCTTTTCTCTATCTTTTAAGGTAGTAATTATTAATTCTACAAATTATTAAAAGCATTATAAAAACTATTATATCTGATAGCTCATATTAAAAAGACTCATTGATACTCAAAGTAAAAAAAACTCCAGAGCGCTGTATTTATTTAATAATATCTCAAGATAAACCGCTCATGGCTATATTTTTCACAAAAAAATATTCTATGAACTAGTATAAACAAAGGCAAACGATAAAACATATTGCCAAAAATACAAAGCATAAATAAGACCGAACATACCGGGCCCCGTTGAATGGTTTTCATTCAACACAATTATAATATACTATTATACTTTAAACTTTAAACAAATAATACAGCATGTACTAGTAAACAATAAATTGACAAATTAAAAAAGATAATTATCATTTTTCCATGGGTAAAAGACAAATTTGTGAAATTCGTCTCTTGAAAACACTCGTTTTTTTTTATGTTTACTACTCTAATGATTCCATCATTACATGGAAATAACTCTACAATTCTACATTTATTGTGTAGTGATGTACACTCATGACATCTAAAATTCAAATTAAATTTTTAAATGCTGCAAGATTTTCCTTTTCTCATATTTTATTTCAAACAATAACTTAGAAATACTAGACTTTAAAAGTATTTTAAGGCTAACAAATTCGAATTTATCAAAACAAAACTCAAACCTGGATAAAATAAATATAATTTAAATAACTTAAATAACATATATACACTTTCAATACACATTTTTTATTAATATTTTCTTTGATAACACATACTACATTCAATCAAACATAAATTAGCTTATTTTTACATATGTACACTCAAAATATCTTATAAATCCTACTTCTTTAAGAAAGATCAAAACTTTTTACTATATTTATAAGACGAAACATGCAACGGTTATGAATTGTGTTTCTACATATTGCACGACCATTTAAGGGCCAAAACTTCTTCCTTAACTTAAAAAAATAAAGCTTGTGGACCTAAATGTAAATATCGTTTATGAAAGTATTCTACTATCATTTGAGTAAGTTTACTTTTATTATGTAGTAATATTGGAAACTTTTGTTTGGCATTTAAGTTACTGTTCGCTAGTCTACCTCCTACTCTTAGAAGACCTTCTTTATCAAGAAATGGATGGAGGTTTTTTACCTGACTATTATGATTAATATTACCTGATTTTTGCAAGGATTTTATTTCCTTGTCAAAAAACTCACGTTGAACACTTTTTAACAAAAACAAGTTGCTGCTTTGTTGAGCTCTTCGAAGTCCAGAGGACCCTCCTTTTTAGGGTTTCGTTCATCTGACGAATCCCTATTCGTCTCACTCCTCTGTCTGTCCGTCCGTCTGTCTGTCTGTCACAGAGCCCGTTCTCAGAAACTATACATGTTGGAGACTTTAAATTTTGCATACTTATAGCTGGACATCTCAGATCAAACGACAAATCATAAAATTTTGAAAAAGTTGTACATTTAACCCTTTGGGCTCCTACATGTGTATTTAAAACAATTCTTTCTAAGTGAGCCCCTAATTACGTTGGAGGAGTGAAATTTTGCATACTTATAGCTGAACACCTCACATCAAATGACAAATCATAAAATTTTGAAAAAGTCGTACATTTAACCCTTTGGGCTCCCACATGCGTATTTTAAGCAATTCTTTCTAACTGAGCCCCTTATTAAATTGGAGATTTGAAATTTTGCATACTTATAGCAGAACACCAGAGGCCAGGTGACCAATCATAAAATCTTGAAAAAGTCTTATGTTTAACCCTTTGAGCTAACACATATGTATTTTAAACAATTCTTTCTAAGTGAGTCCCTAATTAGGTTGGAAGCGTGAAATTTTGTATACTTATAGCTGAACACCTCACAAGAAATGGCAAACCATAAAATTTTGAAAAAGTCGTACATTTAACCCTTTGGGCTCCCACATGTGTATTTTAAACAATTCTTTCTAAGTGAGCACTAATTAGGTTGGAGGCGTGAAATTTTGCATACTTATAGCTGAACACCTCACATCAAACGACAAATCATAAAATTTTGAAAAAGTCGTACATTTAACCCTTTTGGGCTCCCACATGTGTATTTTAAGCAGTTCTTTCTAAGTGAGCCCCTAATTAGGTTGGAGGCGTGAAATTTTGCATACTTATAGCTGAACACTTCACATCAAATGACAAAACATAAAATTTTGAAAAAGTCGTACATTTAACAGTTTGGGCTCCCACATGTGTGTTTTAAACAATTCTTTCTAAGTGAGCATCTAATTAGGTTGTAGGCGTGAAATTTTGCATACTTATAGCTGAACACCATCATGCGACAAATCATAAAATTTTGAAAAAGTCGTACATTTAACCCTTTTAGCTCCCAAATTCGTATTTTAAGCAATTCTTTCTAACTGAGCCCTTTATTAAACTAGAGATTTGAAATTTTGCATTCTTATAGCAGAACACCTGAGGCCAGGCGACAAATCACAAAATCTTGAAAAAGTCATACGTTTAACCCTTTGAGCTACCACATATGTATTTAAAGCAATTCTTTCTAAGAGAGCCAGCCCCTAATTAAGTTGGAGACATGAATTTTTGCATACGTATAGCTGAATACCCCAGACCGCACGACAAATCATAAAATTTTCAAAAAATCTTATATTATTTACTCCTCCGGGCTCTAACTTGTGTATTTTAAGCAATTTTTCTAACCTCCTCCCTTTTCTCCCGGGGAGCACTTTTCCAACTTTTGCCGACACCCCTTTGACCATTCTTTCATATTATGCACCATAGCCTTACATATTTTAGTTCCACTTTTTACCGCCAGGGGCGCCTACTTATCTCGGGTGCTATGGACCCAATCCCCTTGACTAATATATCTACGGATAGTATGTAAAACGGAGTTTCGTTCGGATAGAGGTTTGTTTAGAATAGAGTGCGCCTCTGGTTGCGAAATGTGGAACTAACAGATTTTTCAAAAGGATAAAGCTTTTTGAAAGAAATATTAAACGAAACCCTCTGTGCGATCTGCGATCACACTTACCCACTTGTTTTCTTTTTTGCAATTACTAAGAAACCTGAAAATAAATCTTAAAATACGAATTATTTTACTATAGTTATTACTTAAATCAATTATATCATGCACAAGAGAATTAATAGAAACTATAAAAACAGATATTCTTTTAAAGTCACTTATATTAATATTTTTAAGTTCGTTTGAAAAGTCATTGGAATTAACTGCTACAGGAATGTTTGTATTGGGACAGTCTTTTTCCTTTGGAAGCAATGGATCACTCCATCATAACTCATTCAAGAATAGCTTATCAGGATTAACTCCTCTTGTTAAAAGGCCATCAGAGTTCTGCTAAGATGGAACATGTCGACACTGCATCTCTTCAGTTAGTTCTTGTATTGTAGAAATCCTATTCGCAACCAATGTTTTTAGAAAGTATGGTTCTCTTTTAATCCAGGATAATATTATCATGGAATCGGATCATAAGAAGATTTTGTTTACACTAATCTTGAGGGCAAAAATAACGCGTTTAACACGTTAAGCGCCATGTCAGTCACCGGTGACTGACACTGAACTTTCCGTTTAGAACGCGTCATTCACCGATGATTTGCGGTCTAAAATATGATGTAAAACTGAAAATATATATATTGTTTTAAGTAATTACTGAAAATGTATTTAAAATTTACTTACCTTTTATTTATTAAAGGATTATACTTTCTTAAAAAATTACTTAAAACATTATAATTTTTTCAGCTTTAGTGTCAGTCACTGTGGCACTCAACGTGTTAATGATCTTTGTCAATAAAACTGCTGCACAAAGCTCAAGGTTTGGAATAGTTAATTGCTTTAAGGGAGAAACTCTGGATTTACTTGCCATTAAATTTACAGACACTTGACCAGATTCTGTTACTGATTTGCAGTAAATTACCGCACCATAGGCTGCTTCAGACGCGTCGCTGAAATCATGTAACTCGATCATAACTGCATCTTTCATTAAAATAATTCTGATAATCTGATAAAATAATATGAAATTTATTAATTAATTGTAGGGTATCAGATAACTCTTTCCATTCCTTAGCCTCTTTCTCCTGTTAGCAAATCATCCCAATTTAATTGTAATAACCATAACTTCTGCATAAATATTTTTGCTTTAATTATAATAAAAGATACTAAACCTAAGGGATCGAATATGCTTGATATAGCTGATAATACTTTTCGCTTAGTGACTTTTGCATCATTATGAATTTTACCATTGAAACTTAAACAATCTGTCTTCGACTTCCACAAAACACCTAACGCTTTAGATTCTTCTGAATCGCCAAAGGGGTACATCTTGTCATTTGTTTGACAAAGTTGTGAAGCATTACTGCAGCATTTATGTAATAACATTCCTCCATTATTTAAAATTTCTATTAACTGATTTTGGAGTTCTAATGCAGAACTTAAAGAATCAGCTCTAGATAAAATATCATCCAGAAACATATTTTGTCTGAGCACGGATGCTGCTGAAGAAAACATGCTTCCTTCATCCTTAGACAATTGATCTCATGGCCATAAACGGTGCGCTAACAGTACCATAAGTAACTGTCGTTAATTAAAAATTTTTAAGGGGTTAGTTCAGACCTTCATTTTATAAGACTTTTCACAGGTTTCTCTGATCCAGATGAATAGAGATTGCTCTATACATTTTTTGAATGTCTGCAGTGAAAGCGACGATATATTTTCTAAATCTCACCATAATTGAGAATAAATCATCTTGTATTACATATCCGTTATATTGAATAGAATTAAGTGAGTTTCCCTTAGTTGTTGAGGAAGACACGTTATATACAACTCTCAAAGGCGTTGATATATTTTTTTCTATTCCTCTATATTAGGGGCGCACAACCTGTGACCCGCGGCCACCAAGATTACCACTATTTTTATGCAGAATAATTTTCCTAATTAATTGATAGAAACTTTGGTACAAAATAATTCAAGTGTTACTAAATTTTTTGTAGTGGCAAAAAATTTTCTGGCAAAAAGGTTGTGCAGCACTACTCTATACACTCCAAGATGGGGAATGTAATAAAATCCATTTTCTTCCTCGCTTTCGTTAACTTCAGTCATGTGGCCTATCTGTTGATATTCTTTTAAGAAATCTGAATATAATCTTAAGTACTCAGGATCTTTTGCTAGACGATTCCATAAATAATTTAATTTTTTCATTGCTATTTGTTTAGTTTCTTAAAATAGCTGGATCATCTTTTAAGGGCATTTTAACAACATACACTGCTGGCCATCCAAAATGCAACACCAAGAAAGACAACGTATATCAAAGTCAAATTTATTTTAGAGATTACACATAGTATCAGTGTTAATTGATTCCAAAGTCAACCTTCTTTGAAGTGAGGTAGACGGGAAAATCAGTAAGAACTGTTACCTCCACGTCTGTCATTAACCGCTGCTACTCGCTGCGGCATAGAGTAAAAGAGACTTTGGATATGTTGTTGGAAATAGAATTCACGCTGCCTCCACACGTGGCAAAATTTCATCTTGTGTGCTCACGGGTGCGGCATTCCGAGATAGGCGCTCTCCAATAATTGACCAGACATGCTCGATGGGTGATAGATCTGGTGAACAGGCAGGCCAGTGTAACAATGGAATATAGTGAACTAAGAAGAAAGGTTGCGTGCAACATATGGTCGTGGATTGTCCTGTTGAAATGTGGTCGCAGGAAAGTCCTGAAGGAAAGGGAGGAGAACAGGCTGTAAATCATCAGAGATATAGCGCTGGCTGGTAAGTGTACGATTAATGTGTACTAGGGGGGGGTGCGGGAGTTGAATCCAATACCACCTCACACCATAACACCGGGTGGAGGACCAGTGTGATCATGCATAATACAGCACTTGAGAAGCCTCTCCCCACTGTGTCTCCAAACTCTAATTCGACCATCGTGATACTGCAAGCAGAAGCGTGATTCATCCGAAAACACAATGCTATGCCATTCGGATGTCTATCTTGGCCGTTCAGCGGACCATTGTAAATGCAAACGCATGTGGATTAATGCCAAATGTATGCGAAGTAGTGGACGCCTAGCGGACAATATACTGTACTGCAAACGACTTCGAACTGTTCGTGAGGACGCCCATTGTTGTGTCAGAGACGGCATTCATTGTGTTATGGTTGTGGATGTGGCAGTGCATTCCATGAGTGCCATGCGCACAATATCCCTGTCTTCCAGTAGAGTGGTGTGACGAGGCGGTTGTAATTGCTCCTGTCGGTCTGTCGTTACCTCCTGCATCCACTGATTCCATATTCTCATGACTGTTGCCTGGCTACGTCCAAATCGATGGCTAATTTCTTGGAAGGATAATACGCTATCTCTGTATGCAACGATTCTTCCGTGATCGAAATCAGAAACGTGTTTGAATGGTGCTCGTGTTTTTCTACGAGGCATACTGAATCTGTACACAAACAAAATCGCACGAGAAAACAATTCTCCTTCTTCAAAACGACAATATTTCTTCCCTTTATATACAGATTGTAAGGGCATTGCAGTCGCCCAAGATGTGTGCGAGCGATGAATTTGTAATCATTTGCATATCCTATCGAGGTGTATACTTTGTGTAAATTTTACGCTGTTTGGTTGATCCCTTCATGGTGTTGCATTTTGGATGGCCAGCAGTGTATTTACCGCATTTTTTCTCGTGTATAATTTTCCTACGAAATGCTTCTCACAAATTAAAGTATCTTTAATTTTTGGTTTTTCAACCTCGATATTTTCTGTCTCCCAGAATTTTTAAGTGTCTTGTCTTGATTAGTTTCTTTCTTTATAAACCCACATGAACTTTGTTTTCATTCTCTGTTGGAAAACTTCCCGATTCAACAAAACCGAAAACTGTGTCTTGCAGAATAATATGTAAATTATTAACACGAATTTGCCCCGGTCACAAAAGCTCATAAAAACATTTCTGCTCCTAAGAGCATATCTACATGTTCTGGGATATTGAATTTATCATCTATTGAATTTATCATGTTGCTAATTTTACATTAGGAAAATCCTGTACTGAGATTTTAATTGGACGCGAAGGCGTTAAATCTGCAGTTATTTTTGGAACTACCAAGAAATCTAAATATTTTTACAAAACTTCCATCTCTATTGCATATTGATGCATTAAATTTATGATTTATTACCAAGATAGCATGATTTAGAACTGACATGTTTGTTCTCTCTTTTTTTAAATGCATTAGCTCTATTAAATGGCGGGATAAAAAATTAGACTCGCTCCCTACATCTAATAAACACTTTATTCTATATTTACATCTCGATTCATCAATTAGAAAACATATTACAGTTGAAAGTAAAACTTTGCACTTTTTATGCGAATAGTTACTAATAAAGGTTTTCTGAACGAACTCTTCAGCATTAGCGTCCAAGATTAATGAGCCATAATTTGTTGACCTAGAATCTGAACATTCTTCCACATTTACCTTCCCTTGTTTATTTTGTTCCGATGAAACATATTCTTTCATGTATGTGCTGTTATTTATTTTGGGATAACAAAAGCAAGTGTACTTTGATGGACAATTTGCAACTGAATGTGAATTTAAATAATTAAAGCATAACTTGTTACGTTTTATAACGTTTACACTTTCATTGAAAAATAATTTTAAATAATGCGGGAACTCTGAAAGAGTGTGATTTTCGTGGCATGAAACACAATTTAATGTTTTAACATCTGATAAAAATACTTTAGATACACTTTTGGAGTTAGTATACTTACGATTAACGCTAAAATTCTCAGTAAGAGATTTTCCGCGTGATGTGAAATATAAATCAATCTCTCGTCCCAATTCTTCTGGTAAAAACCATTTATCTCCATGTCTCACACTAATGTGGGAAGCTGTTTCTTTATCTAATGTTTGATATAATTTATCCGATACTATAAGTTGTTTTAGACTCTCGAAATCGGAGACATTTCTTAAATTTAAATAATATTCCCAATTTGTCGTTAGACGTGAAGCAAGCTGTACATGAGTCTCATTTGGTTGTTTAAGAACTTTTCTAAATTACTAAGCAAAAATAAGATGTAGGTTGAAATTCTTTTAACACTATTTTTTTTTTTTTTTTTGCATAATTCTCGATATCACTATCATGTAAGTTATTATGTTAGATTCTTTATCCCCTTATAAATTTAACAGAATTTCAGCTTTCTGAAACATTTTTAGCCTTAAAAGCTCGTTCTAAAGAAGAAAAGAAAAAAACCCTATCCTTCAGGACGTATAGGAATTTTTACTGTCAAAGTTCGAATATTTTTTATCAATTGATCTAACGATTCTAATTTTATTTCACTCTTACTAATATTATTTTTAGTTTCAGATTTAATTTTATCCAGTTCTAATTCATTTTTTGATCTTTAACGTTTAACTTTTTTCCAGATCTAATTGCTTTTGTTCCAGATCAAATCGCCTTTGCCCCTCATCAATTCGCCTTTGCTCCTCATCAATTCGCCTTTGCTCCTCATGTTTACGATTTTATAGTATAATTATAGTATTTGCTATTTCTGTCACAAAAGCTAGTTTATTGATATATATTTCACTGTTTTCAATAATATCGTTTAAATCCGCAATTGTCATTTTTTTCATTAGTATTTATATTTATTTCAATGGCTATAAGCCTTAAATCCTCTTTTATTGTGCCTTTAACATTGTTTTATGTAAGTATATAACAGTACAGGTAAGAAAAATCACATTCACTTACTTTTGGAAGTAATAAGAGGAGTAAGGAATTTAGAATAAGCTTTTAACAAATTTTGTTGCACGGAACTCTGTCTGTCGGCACTTATCATTCATGTCGGCGTTTCACTCAACTTAAAATTCGATTGATTTTAGGAACTCGTTGGACTAATTCCAGACGGTTTCTTCGTTGCCCGCCAGGCCATAATGATAGCACATATTTAAAAGACTCATTAATACTAAAAAAAAAAAAATCCAGTGCACTGCATTTATATAATAATATCACAAGATAAGCCGCTCATGACTATATTTTTCACAACAAAGCATTCTATGAACTCGTATAAACAAACGCAGACGATAAAAGATATTGCCAAAAATACAAAGCATAAATACGACCGAACAATATCGTTGAATAGTTGTTATTGTGTAGTGTAAATACTTTAAAGTGAGCATATAATTTATAATTATCATTTTTTGAGCATTTTGTGTTATGTAGTTCAGTTATGACATTATGTCCAACAGAAACATAAATAAATTTTTTTTCACTGTTTTTCTTGTGGATATTTAATAAAAATAGACTCGAATATAATATTTTCCGAACGAAATAAAAAATCATGCATTATTGGGTTAACAACGAAACAAGCCGTTTATTCTGCTTAATTTTTTTTTTATTTAAGTAGAATAAACGGTAGATTCATTGCTTGTAATTAATTGACTTTAATTGAAAAATAGGAAAGCCTAAGAATAAGAAAAAATTATATCCCAACTTTCTGAATCTCAAATTGTTTAACTCAATTCACAAAAACTCTACATAAATTCTTTTTCCAAGAACCACAAAATTTTCTAAATGGTAATTTATATTTTCGATAGACGTCATGAGTACAAATACTCCTTTATTCGAGTAAAGAGATCAACACCTTAACCGATGCTCACAGCCTTACAGCAATTTAACTTTTCACGTTCTAACCAAAACTCTCCTCACTTTACTTTGAGGAGAAAGTTCGGAAGCTTATTGCTAAAACTTCTCTTTATATAGCCTTATACAACCACCGTTGCCTAATTAACTTATCTTCGCAAAATACAAACGAGAACGCGAATTTCCTTACACAATTTGTAAAAGTTAAAGAAATTCTGATTTAAATACAAATGTTAGTAACGCAAAACAACAAGAATTTCCAAAACTCATTAGACATTAAAGCATCATTATCAAAGAATAACTAAACATACTAACACAATGCTGTACAATCTTGGTATTTTATCTGCATCTTATGGTAGACTACATTATAACATGTTCACCCATAAATTAAAATATTTTTTGAGGCAATGTTGACATAATTTAAACTCAAAACTACACATATGTTCAATATCATGCTGTGAATTCGCAAGCGGCTGAAAAAAAAATTTAATCAAACATATAGTTCAGTTTTAATTAAATTAATAACAGATTTGAAGTTCGTTAAAAATTTTAATTCCATTTAATTATAAAGGAAGGCTATAATTAACGCAAAAATTTTTTAATTCGCTGAAAAACTGTAAGACTTTTCAGAATTTCATTTATGATAAGATATAACGCATCTAATTAACGCAAGAGGCAGCAGATAAGTAGAATTTTCTTAGCTACACAATGGGATACTGGGGTTTTATTCAAAGTAAAGGAACATTTTTAATTCGTTAGAAATACAATTACTAAATCTTAATCATGTACTTGCTATTGCATGAAATACCCACCGTATTTCAGTATTGACTTTAAATTTTAAAAAAATGTCATACATTGAAAAAAAATTGAAATGAATTGTTTAAAATTAAAAGGTTTAAAATATTTAAACACATTAATGAATACTTTTAAAATACTTTTTTTTTAATCTTGCCTTTGTAAATATATTTATGTGTTTGTAGAGGAAATGTTTTAATATTCGTGATGCACACATCAGAAATTTAACTAGAATTTTATAAAAAAATAAAATAAAAATAAAACGCAGAATATTTTTTAACATAAATCATTCATTTGAAAATGACGTTTCAAAAAACTACGTTTCAAAAAACTACGTTTCTAGAGAAGACTCCTTTGGTGACTTTTTTTTCTTCAAATATAAACAAATGAATTCTCACTAAAGGGTAAATATAGTAAGTAAATATCTGTTTTGTAAAAGTATGTAAAAAATATTTTTATGATCAATATATAATCATTTATGCTTAATAAATAAATATATATTAATGCTCAAGTTTTCTAATCTATTGTTCTCAAGTTTTTGGATTTTTTAAATTTTGATATGGTCACAAAAGCCATGAGAATGGACATTTACATTTAAAAAAAATTCCTTCCGGTTTGGTCTACAGGCGGAGGTAGGTTTTGAAGAACTAATTTCATCAACAAAAACTGAATCAAGATTTGAGTTAAACCCAGTTTAACAATTTTATCTTGCCTCTTTTGACGAATTTTTAATTTCGTTTATCTGTAAGAGCTCGTTTTATCAGAATCATATTAAGTCGGTATTTAAAAAAATATTTTTCCCCGCTCAACAACTCGAAATTTTCTGACACATTTTCAGACTCATTTTTAAAACTAAAAACATGAAATTTGCTCTCGTGATTTTTTGAAGAGATTTATAAGCGACCTGTGTTTTTATTTTTCGTTCAATTTATTAGAACTTTATTTACAATTATTTTCCCAGTACGACCATTTTTTTTTTTTTTTCGTTTCCAGCACTATCGCTTGGGGAAATTCGGTTCAAAATGCCCACTTTTACCGCATTTTTTGAAATATATTCTGCATTTATAAAAAAATAGACCAATACAGCACATTATATAGTTTTTGAATAAGAGAACCTGCCAATTGGATGCGTTTGAGAGCGAAAATTAATTTAAAAGTGTGACAGAAAATAAGCCGTTTGGATTTGAGTATAAACTTAAAACGATAATTTTTTCGTCAACCCCTACTTTTTTTTAATTTTTTGCTATAAGAGTTGATCCTATCAAAAACTTGTCATTATGAAAGTTGTAGATAATATTGAGAATATGTATAATAAATTTAAGCGGATTGGATAGCTTGTGAATTGACGAAGTTATGTATTTTTTTCTTCTTCAACAGCCCAATTTATTTATTTATTTTTTTTTCAGTATGAGTTGGTCCTATCAAAAACATGTCAGTATAAAAGTTGTACATAATATTAAGAAGATTTATAATAAGTTTAAGTGAATTTTATACCTTAAGAATTGACGAAGTTGTGAATTTTTTTTCTCCCTAAAACCTTATTTTTGCGCCCCTTGAGCCCATTTTTAATTTTATCAAAAATCTGTAATACCTAAATTTTGGGGTTGGGTTTCAGAGGTCATGATCGGTGTAGATCTGCAAAAATTTTCAGAAATTCCAGAGAGAGGAGATTGCAAACGGTAGTATTTCAAATGAAATCTGCCTAAAAACAGCTGCTAAGCTTTTAAGCAAAAACCATTCTAGATTAATTCTAAATTTATCCAGACCTGAAAAAGATATTTGTATTTTCAATATTTCAGCAATATATTTCACTACAAAAATGCTTTAACAAGCTTATTTTTTAAAGAAAAAATAGAAAATATATAGTAATAATACAAATAACTATACTAAAGTAAAAAAATCCCTGCCGACTCGTCCTACAGGCGCAGATAGATTTCGAAGTTAAATAGTAATTTCACCAACAAAAACTAAATCATGATTAGAGATAAACCCACTTTAACGATTTTATCGAGCCACTTTTGACGAGTTTTTAATTTCATTTTTATGTAAGAGATGGTTTTATCAGAATCATGTTAAGGCAGTATTCATGAAATATTTTTCCATGCTCAACAACTCGAAAATTTCTGACACATTTTCAGGCTCATTTTTAAAAGGAAAAACATGAAACTTGCTGCGGTGAGTTTTTAAGAGATTTATAAGTGACCTACGTTTGTATTTTTCGTTCAATTAATTAGAACTTGATTTATAAACAATTATTTTCTCAGTAGGACCATATTTTTCGTTTCCAGCACAATCGCTTCTAGATATTCAGTTTAAAATGCCCATTTTGACATCATGTTTTAAAATATATTCTGCCTCTATCAAAAAATTGATTATTACGACACATTATATCGTTTCTGAATAAGAGAATCTAATTAATTGGATGCGTTTGAAAGCAAAAATGAATTTAAATATGAGTCAGAAAATAAGCAATTTGTATGTGAGTGCATCCTTAATACGAATTTTTTTTTCAACCTATTTGTATTTTTAATTTGTTTTTGCTGTAAGAATTGGTCCTATGAAAATCTTGTCAGTATAAAAGTTGTAGATAATGTTCAGAAGATATATTATAAATTCATGCGGATTTCATATCTTGTGAATTGACGAAGTTATGGATTTTTTTCTCTTCAACCCACCCCCCTTTTGTTTTCGTTTTAATTTTTTTTTTAAAGTAAGTATTGGTGATATAAAAAACTTGTCAATATAAAAGTTGTAGATAATATTAATACAATTTATAATAAATTTAATTGGATTTGATATCTTGAGAATTGACGAAGTAATGAATTTTTTTATCCCCAAAACCCTATTTAGTTTTATCAAAAATCTGTCATGCATAAATTTTTGGCCCATTTTTTAGAAGTAATAATAACTTTAAACTGAGTCGATATATAATATAACTAAGAAGTTTTGGGTTGTTTCTGTTTTCAGAAAATCCCTCCTTATTTCCACCTCCTTGGTCCGATTTTGTCTATTATCGAACTTGAAAGAGATTTTATGTTTCAGTTTGGAAAAGATTTGTGCATAATTATGGAAGTTATCGTGTCCATAAAAAAGATATATATATATATAGATAGATAGATAGATAGGTAAATAGATAGATAGATAGATAGATAAAGTTTTTTACTAGGGGTGGTTTTGGTTACTAGTGGTCATGATCAGTGTAGATCTGCAAAAAGTTTTCCGAAATTCCAACATAGGTAGTATTTCATACGAAATCTACCTAAAAATTAAATGAAGACATAATTGAAGACTTATTAGGGTTTATCGCATAATTTATTCAATTGCTGTTGATAACTCATGCACCGTATCAACCGCATGGATGAATTGGCGATTTATCCGTTGCATCCGACTAACGAAAAAATGCATTAAAATTATTTATTAATTAAAATATTTACATTAAAATCACAGACAATACATTAAACAATTAAAATTATTACATAAAAACACTAAAAACACATTAAAAATCGGGACGTTTCGGATCATCGCGATCCCTCCTCAGCCAATTATAAACGTTAAGTTAGTACTATCAACAGTTACAAGAAAAACACAACAGAAAGTCATCAATTTCAGGTTACAGTTAAAATAAAATAGAATACTCGGCCGGCACAGATGCAGCTTCGTTAATCGCTAAATCCTTGGTTTTAGTATTCTATTTTATTTTAACTGTAACCTGAAATTGATGACTTTCTGTTGTGTTTTTCTTGTAACTGTTGATAGTATTGACGTTTATAATTGGCTGAGGAGGGATCGTGATGATCCGAAACGTCCCAATTTTTAAAATGTTTTTAGTGTTTTTATGTAATAATTTTAATTGTTTAATGTATTGTCTGTGATTTTAATGTAAATATTTTAAAGATGGAATTCAGACGTAATATTTTCTTTTATATAGTTAATTATTAATTTATACTTAGGTTTCTAAAAACATTAAAATGCTGTATTGTCATCATAAACACATCTGCGAACATATTTTTTGCAATTCTAGCATTTCAGGGAATGAGTGTAAAATTGGTTACAAAATTCTATCTTTACATACATGAACCAAGTTAAGTTAAATAAATAGGATAAAAAAGAATTAAACTTAAGAAATATATATACAGTGAAACTTCCATTTAAGGGGGTCCGGGACACAAAAATCTTCAAATTTTCCTTTTTTTTCCTTTTTTTTTTTTTTTTTTTTTAATTGGATTAAAATTTTCTCAGCCGTTTTCTGCTTAAAATGATGTTTAAATCATGTTTCTATCTTAATTAGAACAGGAAATATTAATTTTTTCGTTTTGGTTTGTTTCCAAAATCTGCCTTTCAAGCTATGGTTGTCAAGGAAACGAGTTCTTGTGAAACTGCGTTTTTCTTCATGATAGGTTTTTTCACTATTTTCATATTTAAATTCTTATAACTCGAGAACCGTTAAAGATACTGGGTTGAAACTCGGAACATATCTTTTTCAATTATTTTACTTTACTTTTGAGCTAGCATATTTGAAAAAAATATTTACTTTTGAAAATATGATTTTTTTTTTAAGTTGCACCATTTTTTTGTAATTTTTTCTTTAAATATTTTTAATTTTTTTAAAAATTAATATTTTTTCAAATGCTGGCTCTAAATTAAAATATATATATTTCTGTTTATTTAAATGAAAAACAATTTAAATTCTACAAATAATATTTCGAGTTATAACGATTTTAAGTTATACCACTTTTTTCATAAATTTTAAATTAAAATTTTTTTTTAAAAAAGCTATGCGAAGTTTTATCATTTGATTTTGTTTACAAACGATATGATTAACCATCACAAAAAAATTCAAAATTTTAACTCAATAAATAAAAAATTTTTGAAAATGTGTCCCGGACCCCCTTAACGAAGTCTCATCGTTACAATCAAACACTTCGTTATGAAGAAACTTAATAATTATTGTCCCTAGTGTATATATAATATTTGTAATGCGTAGTTCTTATGGAATATCGAAGCCTAAAGTGTTAGATGCCTATATGCTCAATTTCAGAATCACAGCTGCTATGTTCATATATGGAGGGAGGAGTGAAAGGGAGGGAGTGGGGGTGAAAGGCTGATTTTTAGCTCATGGGGCTAGATTTGTGACAGTGGAGGAGACGCAACTACTGTTGTTTGGTCTCGGGATCATAGCGATGTAGCCACATCTCATCAACAGTCACAAATGTAGCATCATAAGCTCCAAACCAGCATTTCACCCTCACACCCCTCCTTAAAAACTCCCTCAAAAATAGGTCTTTAAAACTTCACCCCTCCCTCCAAAACTATGTTAATATAGCAGCTGTGGTTCTAAAATTGAGCATATAGGCATTTAAGACATTAGGCTTCGATATTCCACAGCAGCCATCGCAGTACAAATATTTTATATACACTAGAGACAATAATTATTGAACCATTCTCGTAGAAATCAACTCAAATTCATGAAATTTTTATAATAAAATACAAGTGCATAAAATGGGAATATTGAAAAATTGTATTTTAATTCGAACAGTAACATTTTTTAATACATTGTAGACACGTGAGAAAAATTTAATTAGAATGATGTCTACAAAAACACACAATAAAGAGAGGTAAGCAATAACTGAAGCGTAGCGTATCATTTCTCTTTTTTCTCTGTATTCCAAATGCTTAGCTTTACAAAAAGTCTGCAATATTACTTTGTACAAGTTTCTTATTAAAAAAAAACACTGTTCGTAAAAATTTTTGTACTTTTGTAAAGTATCCGAACAATTCATCTGTAAAATTTTCGTGAAACTGGAATACCCTTCGTATTGTAGTAAAGGCTTTTATCATTGCTCCTTTTTAATGGAAATGATAAAATAAATAATTTCATTTTCTTACAATCCGCTGAAATAAATCCATACATCCATTGGAAGAGCAACCTCTCCGTTTGAATGCTGTACACGCACAAAAGTGGAATAAATTTCGTTATATAGAATATATTTTTCGTAATATGGATTAATCTACATGTTAATGGTCTTCAAAGTCAAGGTTCAGCAGAAAATTTCGTAAAGTAAGGACTTTGTTCAAAGGAAGTTCGACTGTATTAAGAATGCAAAGTTACCAAGTTGAATTTCACGCCTCCTCTGAAACACGAGGACAACGGGTCATTTTTCGTTTGCGATTATAAAGATTTATACTTTATCTTATTAATCTAAATGTTGCTCTTACAAAATAATTAAAATATCTGAATTCGTTTGATTTATTCAACTTTTGAAGAAATTTTACGTATGGAAAAAATTCAACACTATCATGTGTATTAACACTAGTTGAATAAATTGAGAAATATACTAAATTTCGGTCTTTGCCTAAAGTAATAAAAGCAAAAATAGCTTTAAAAATACTTTTATTTGAGTACTTAAGAAAAAATAAGTACACTGAATTGAAAATTCAGGTTTTATAAATAAAAATTCACGTTCTGCATATGACGTCACATTCACACTTAGAAATCATATATCTTTAAAATTCAACGTTAGTACATTATTATCATAAAATTAAAAACATTTCTCAGTTTCTTTTAAAGATGGGGCAACAGGAAAGACAAAAATAATTTTGTATATTACTGAGAGTGTGTCTTTATTATTATCGTAAATTTTTTGTTATTATTGTGTCATTTGGTATTAGATATAAAAATTTATGTCTGAAAATTTCTCAAATTATTTAGGATTTCTAAATGGCTATCTCAACATATAATAAAAATTTAATTAAAATTAATCTATTAATTGATAATTAAATTTTGAAAATATGAAAATGTTGTATTTTCATCGGGAACACAAATCTGTATATAATGTCAGAACTTTGAAACATCAGGAAGTGAGCAAAGAATCATGTACAAAATTCCATCTTTACATTAAGGCCCAAATTAAGTTGAATATTATACAATTTCATTTCAATTCTATACCATTTCATTGCATGGTTTGAACGTCCATAAAAAATTTCTATGCCGAGAATTGAACCCGGACCCTTGCAACAACGCCACAATGCCCTACCATTTGAGCTACGATGACGATAACCCGCGGGACATCTCTCACTCACATATGTCGGCAAGTCTGCAACCGCAGTATAAGATGGAAAAGTTTTCCTGAGCACACAACCCTGCCCAAAATAAAGCCCAGCATAAGTGAACCATATGTTCACCTATGATGGGCTTTATTTGCGCCTCATGTTTCGCTGCAGGATTATGCGCTTATGAAGACTTTTCCACCTTGTGCTTTAGTTGCTGCCTTGCCGACATAAATTTGCATGGAGATTTGCATTGGAGATGCCAGATTGGGTATCATCCTCGCACCTCAAAAGATAGAGCATTAAAGTGTTATTAAAAGGATCCGGGTTCAATTCCGGGCTTCCATATTTTTCGCTCTGTTAATTTTACGTTCAGTTAGCAATGGGAAAATTCACTTATTTAATATTGAATGACTTATTATTTGGCTATTTAAAAAATAGCAGTAACCGCACGTAATGAAATGAAGAATAATCTTTTTTTGAAATATAAAACTTCTACCTAAAAAATAGAATGAAAACAAAATATCTCATAAAATAGGTAAAATATCGAACGAAAAATAAAAATTTGAAAAATATCTTAGAGATTTGATACACTGAAGGACCAAACATCCCCCCGAGGAAACAAAGTTTTGTAATTTTGGTAGAATTCTATATTATTCTCAGAATTATTCTGGGAAAGTTCCAATGTATTATTTCAGTGGTTGATCATTTCAAATTCAGAATTGCTTTTCATCTTTTCCATACAATTCCATTTTAAGCTGCGGATTCTAATAAGAAAGAAGTTTTATTCATTTCAAGAAGTTTTTATTCATTAATAATGAAATGTATGTGCATGTATGTGTGCGTACGTGTATACCTGCGTACACAACGCTTATATACTTTTTTTTTTATCAAATTTTATTTGAACTATCTCTAAAAGTGTTATAAAACTGCATGCTTAAATGTAGAGTCGTGGAAAAAAAAGTAAACTACTAACTCTACAACAAATATTGTAGAAGAAAGTTACTGGTACCAAACGATTGAAAATAAAGTCTACTTTTAAACGATGCGATGTCTAAACAATGTGCTTAGGGGGCTATATACATATCATATCAAAACGAATACAAACTCCTTTTTTTCAATAGGAATATCCGAGTATAACCTCATAAATAAATTCTACATACTTCAATTAGTATATCATGAAATTCGTACGATTAGTTTCAGAGATATTAATTACTTTAAAATGAGCATCTTTTAGTGGCTGTATCCAAACTGAAAGTTCGGTACTCGATCGCTGAAATTCTACAAAATGACTATGTCACTTCTATTAATGAATTATTTCTTGGCAATATGAACATTTCACTCCCTTAATACGTTTCGACTATTTCCAGCCAAGATGTTTCAATAAAATGAGTAAATCATATTTTATTCAAATTATGTTTTTCTGAAAATAATAGACAGCCTCTTAAGCAATCATTTTCACGTTTTTAGGGTTCCGTACTTAAAAAGTGAAAACGGAACCATTATAAGATCACTCCTGTGTCTGTCTGTCATAGCCATTTTTCTCGTAAACTATGGAAAGTGGCAAGTTCAAATTGGGGGAAGTAATAAAGAGTATTGATCCACATATTTTCAGATTATTAAACACTCATAAATATTTTTAGTAAAAATGTACAGGGGCTAATTAAGCTACTTAAGAAAAAACTCTTTTCTTTGTATGGCGTGTGGGGTATCGTATGAAAGCTTCCGTAACGCTGAACTCAAAATTACATTCCTTTTAATTTTAGGTATTATATTTTCAAAAATATCGTCGAAAATGTAGCGCAAAAATATGCCCCCCCCCCCCATCTAATTCCGAATCTACTGAAATGGATCTTACTACTATACTGTCTAATATACTGTCTCTTCTGAAATGTATTGAAAAATTATGAAAAAAATTAGAGGTAGTAGACGTTACTCTAAACCTTGCAGGAAAATTGTAGTTTACCCTAGGTCGCATACTTTTTGGGAAAATCGCATTTTTCCGTTACACAGAAATTTGAATTTACGGGCATTCAGCAAATGTTGAGCAGCGCTGGTGGCACCTAACGTAACAGAAGAATAAAAGCATTCTTGATAATGATTTTCGAAAAAAATCGTCTGTAATTAACCGAGATATTAACCCTTAAAGATACTAACGGTTTGGACATACATAATGACAGGGGCGGCGTACTCTATGTACAATCGACTTTTAAAGCGTAGATAACAAATTTTAAGGATATATATGTGTAATGCAATGTCCAGTAGTAGTACAAAAGCAATAAACGTCAAGTTTTTAAAAACAGACTAATTTAATTAGAATGAATCACATAAATACAACGGGATTCGAGTGACTTTAAAAGTTAATTAAAAACCTATCTGGAAAAAAGTATCACGGACCAAGGCGGCGTTACAGCTTTGCGACCTCCTTTCGAGGCGCGTTTAGCACAAGTTTACTTAGTTTTGTTTTAGCTTCATTGTAGAAAGAAAGGTTATTACTACACTGAATTTGGTTTTATGAAATGCCAAATGAAGTTTAAATATCCACAGCTTTTATTATCAGTACCAAATTAAGTACAACATAAACAAATTAAGATAATATTAAAAAATGAGTTATACAGAATAGCTATATTTGATATTCAGGTTCCATATCTCTTTGAACTTTCATGATATATTCATTTACTCTTTTCTAGTATATACAGTAATACCCAACCCTACGTTGTATAGTTTTTTATAAAGTCTTAGTATTCTTTTAGCAACGGTTTTTTTAATAATACAATTAAAAATTGATATATTTATTCTACGGAACCCTCTGTGCGTGAGTAATACTCGCACTTGATCGTTTATTCATAATTCGAAAACTACTTGGCAGAATTTTTTTAAATTGAGAATCCCCATAAAGCAAGATATAATAAGTATAAATCTATCAAAAGCATTGTAGGTTGCAGTTCATGTATTTTTTTGTTCGAACATTAATTTCATAATTCATATTATAAAATGTTTAAAATTACAAACTCAATTTATTTATGTTTGGGTTTCTTAGAATTATAACACCACAAAAAATAATCACATTAGGATTATAAATTCAGGATATATTAATAAAAATATTAAAATGCAATTTAACATTATAAGCTCTAAATTTTAAATGTTTATAATACAAAAACTTGTCATCCAAATGACTTGAAATTTCGTTTCTGAGCATAGTTTGAACCGAAAATTTAAAGTATACTGTCAAAATTGGGTGTTGCCACTGAAAAAAATAAAGTTTGGCCTATTTTTGATTTGTAGATGGTTCTCTTAGCAAATTGTATATACATAATTTAAAAGTAGACTTTATTTCCAATCGTTTGGTACAAGTAACTTTGTTCTATTATAATTAGTGTTAGGCTTAGTAGGAGGTGTTTACTTTCATTTTTCCAAAACTGTACCTACAAATAATTCAAGTGTCATGAAAATAGTTTAGGGCAAAAAATTAAAAACACACGAGAAATCATTAACATTAAATTCTATTTTCCAATAAATTTCCTGCATACATATTTTGGTGAAAATTCACACAAAAATTTACGGTCGATTCTGAGTATACATATGGGAATTGAACATTTCGAAAATATTTCTAACAAAGCATATTATTTCAGTTGGTTCTAAATATGTATTTATGTGAAGGATAAACATATAAAAGTACTTTAATTGTTAAACTTTATTTAAATATATATTTTGTAGTATTTGTCAGAAAATACTACCTTGCTGGTTTAAACAGCATGTTCCAAAAAGCCTGTTTATTAAAACATATTAAGCAAGTTGGTCGTTCTGCAAGCCAAGCTTTGAGAAAAGTGCTAACCCCACCAAACAAACAAACGCCAAGACAGCGTAGATGCTTATTATACTGAAGACAACTTCTCCATGTGAAGTCGACAAAACATGCCAGCGTAAAATTTCCAATATCAAAAGAACCAATCATCGCAGAAAAAAATCGAAAACTAGAAGAACCTAATGAAGAAATTCTTCAATTTGTGACCAAATTCATCTTCATAAATCATAATTAATTATAAACAGAGATATAGACTTTAGAAAGAACTTCGAGATACTGAAAACGATCGCTTTTTTTCCTTCGTCACAACTTTTAATTGAATCAAGATTGAGACTTAAATAATGGACATAAAAAAGTAAGGATTGCATTTTTGGACAGATATTTACTCAAGTTAGGTGCTTTTATAAAATGCAGTTTCAAAAAGATCAATTTTCTATCCTTAATTAGCAAAAAACTGTTAAATAATTCTAAAGATAACAAATTATGCCAAGCAGTAATAAAACGGCCAAAGACCACGTAACTATCTACATTATAAAAATGCACAAATCAGATATGGTAACATCACTATGGTTTTAATCTACCAATCAATCATTTTTCTTTATTATTATTTTTTTAAAATAAAACTGGATAAAAGTTATATTTTTAGAAAGATCTTTAAAATAAAATTAATTTTTGAGAGAAGAGATACTTTCTAAAATGTATGCATTAACGGTTTATTGTTTTATTGGACACATACATCAGACTTGTGTGCTTGACAAAAAGGCCCGCTGCATTAAGGGTTATTGGCATTTAAAGTTTCATTTTTAATGTAAACAAAACTTATGAAAAGGAATTGAGTTCAATGTGATTTTTGTATTTAAAAAAAAGTAGTTACTTTGTTTACGAGCTGAGAGACAAATCGGAAAATATATTTGACGTCATTTTCCTGTGAATGAAATTCGGTTTTATCGTGAAATGCTTTTTTTGTTTCTAGAGTGTAATCTCCGGAACTACACTGTTAAAAATCTGCAGCTATAGCTGCATAGTCACTTCATTACTTTTATGGAATATCTTTATTCTGACCAATGAGAATGCTCCATAGTATAGTCAAGTAATCGTTTTCTATAAAAGCGGCGGAGTGACTATACAGCAAACCCTTCAGATTTTTAAAAGTGTAAGCTATATTCTATCTCTTTTCTGCTAAACCATAGCGTATGCATGCGCAAAAAACGTTCTAAAATTGCAATTAGTGTAAAATCTGTAGGGAAAGAAAGCTGAAATTTCGCATTTTCTTTATTGTCCAGCATGCCACTGTACAAAACCTTATGTTATTAGATACAAGAAAATTTTATATTTTATGCCAGAGTAGAAATAAGGGAACCAAATGATTCAAGCCTGCCGGAAGTAAAGTTGTGCCCAAGCCAAAAATTAATAGTACCACATCCGGTTTATTTTTAGAAAATTATCCTTACAATATGCAATATAAGAAAAATATAAAATATAAAATGTTTCCTTCATCTAGTACCATAATATATTGTCTGCCTTGTAGCAAATGGGGCCAAACACGTGGTACATTTTTCTTATCGTAATTATTTTAAAAGTTTATCTGTGGTATCGAATACAAGGATAATTTATATTTTTAAATTACGTTCAAATTGTTTTATTACGGAGAATCAAGAGTTGGCAATGTTCAGCAGTTGCTAGACTTTCGGCAACACATTTTATAAAATATCTGTTCATTTCATATTACATTTATTTCATCAAAGAAAATCGGGGTCGGGATCCAGATAGATTTTTCACTGTCAGCGAAACGAGAGTTCCCAATCAGAAGCCTGCATTTTTGCGAACTTTTCGCTATTTGCAAAAATGCTAGCTTCTGATTGATCAATCTCGTTTCACTAACACGAAAAATTTATCTAGAATCCGTCCGATGTCATTTAGAAAGTTTTGCGTCGTTTTCTTAATGCCATGGGTGAAGTGAAATGCTTGTAGAAATCGAACGCTAAGCACAATTTTGCATTTCCACGTTCAAAACGTGTATCGGTTGTCATAACAGAAGTAGGTTTTCGAAATTATCTAAAGCATTGATTGGGGCCCACCGTGGCTGAGTAGATAAGACACCACGCCGCTAATCGCTTGAGAACGTAGGTGGGGGCGGGTTCGAATCCCGCCAGTTCCGTTGCACACTCTTTGTGGAGCCCCCAGGATGTGATTCTCTGGTGTTGTAAATTTCCTTTTGCTATCTCGTCCCTGTATATCGATGACAACTTATAAGCGGACCCTGGTGTCAAGCACACAAGTCTGATGTATATGTTCAATAAAACAAACAAACAAACAAAGCATTGATTCTGAACTCCTTCATTATATATTTCGATATTTAAGAAGTTATTGTTTCTACGGCAACGGTACTTTTCTCTGCTGCCTTCTCTAATACACAAATATCGAAATTTAGCCAACAATGCTTAAAATCAATCCCATAGCAGAAAGCTATTGCATTTAATGGTGGTTGTATATACACAGGACACATACTCATTTAAAGTTTTTGTGCAAAGTACGGCAAACCACTTTTTCAATTAGACGATACTTGCATGGATGACTTCGATTAGGTTAGTGAAATAAGTCAATAAACATTAATCTGACGATAATGGACGGGATCCAGGTAGATTTTTTGTTCTTCGTGAAACGAGATTGGCTAATCAGAAGCCTGCGTTTTTCAGAACTTTTCGCTGTTTACTTCAAACAGCGAAAATTTCTCAAAAATGCAGGCTTCTGATTAGTCAGTCTCATCTTGCTAACCAGCGAAATATCAATCTGGATCTCGGCCTATAACACGTTCGCAAAGATATAGAGTTTAGAATAGATTGTGTAGATATCGCCTATACCAGAAATATTTAAGGCGGGTCTCAAGTCCATTGCTCAACAATCCCGAAACTTTCTGACACCTTTACCGACTCATTTTTAAACATAGGGCACAAAATTTGCAGGACTGCCTATGAAATCGAAAAAGGTTTTTCATTTTTTAATAAATAAATTATTTATCGAGTTATAAGTGATTTTAGGTCACGTGACAACTTGTTTTTCTCCCTTTGCTGACTGGTATTTCTGCTTTCATCCTGAAATTCGGTTCAAAATGACAACTTTGACAGTATTTTATGAAAGATCCTCTGTGTTTACCAAAAAAAAAAATGAAAAACTGGCAATCACACTGTTTCTGAGTAACAACACCTGCCAATTTAATTAGATCGCAGATTTCTGCTCTATGTATTCTAGATACTGCAGCTCAGTGGTAAAATCTAAGGCGCATCTTCATGAGAAAGGTGACTTTGGAGCTATGATTGGAAAGGAGTAGACGTAAATGACGTCACTTGAAACTGCTCCTACCCCCAGTCCTGCGTCCGCCATATTTAGCTGCATCTTCCACAGGAGACTGTTGATTGGGCTGCTGTCGGTCAAAGTCAAATATGTGGACGCTGAAGAGGGAGGAAATAACTGGTTCTTCGGCTTTCAGGTTTTCCGAAGGGGAAGATTAGTATGTCTACTTTTCTCCTTTCATAACTCTAGGGGGGTAACATAAGTTCTGGTTAGTTAAGACGATTTTGGGTAAAATCGAATAAGGAAGATAATATTTTTTAAATTGTTTGGCTAGTTCAATCGAGGGCCAACCGTTGCTGAGTGGTTAAGACACCACGTCGCTAATCGCTTGAGAGCGTAGATGAACTGCGGATTCGACTGCTGCTGGCTCCGTTACACAGTCTTTGTTGAGCTCCCGGTTTTGATTCTCTGGCCTTATAAATTTCCTTGTGACTATCTCGTCCTTGTATATTGACGATGACTTGTAACCGGGTACCTGGTGTCAAACACACAAGTGATATGTATGTGTTCAATAAATAAATAAATAGCTCAAATAAAATCTTTTAAATCTTTTCTGAAAGCTAGGTTACCGTAATTTGGACAAAAACTTCAATATAAGCGTGCTTCCTGTGCATATGTCACCATGTTTATCTGCATATGTCCTCTATTATGGGCCTGATTCTAAGCGCAGTTGATTCAATTTCAGTACATGGGTGGTAGAGAAAACAATAGTGAAAAGTACCGTTTTCATGGAAACAACGATTTCCTCGGTATCGAAATGTATATGGAAACAGTACAGAATTAGTCACATAGATAATTTCAAAGACCTGAAAATATATTGTTATTATGGTAACCAATACCTTTCCTCGATAAGAATATGCAAGATTGTGTTCGACGTTAGATTTCTACAAGCATTCTACTTCATTCCTGGCATAAGAGAGTGACACAAAACTTTCCAAATGACATAGGCCCGAGACCAACGATATACAAGGCCAGTTCATGACCTTTAATGACGTCTAACGGACCTGATCATCTAAACTCAACTTCTCCGTAATAAAGCATTAATGACGTGCATAAGGTCTTCAAAAGATGACTTTTTAAAGTATATTGCAGGCTTCTAATGGGTATGTATTGTTTTTATTTGTAATCTGTAGAGTTCTGTGATCATTTAAATATATTATTTTAAAGATTTGGTGATTATTTTATTAGTTCAATTTTTTAGCTTGATATGGGTGTTTAAGCCTAATGATAAATTGCTATATCGTTTCATGTTTTCAGAACTGAATTTGTTTCCTTGGTTATCTTATGCTATAATCTATTTATTTTATAGCCCGAATGCGCTGTTTACAGTTTATTTTTTCTTTCGTCATAGAATTAAAAACTTAAAATTTTGCATTCTATTAAATGTTATATTTTGTACATTTGTTTAGCATGTAGCTTATGTTTACTTTTAATTTTCTCCCTAAAACATTTCTATACAGCAATCTAACGAAGTAAAATTTATTTACAAACATATTTAATTTCTCATTTTGATTAGATTTAATAGTTTTTACATAGTTCAGAATGTTACTGTACCTTTGTTTTCTATCAGTTTTTTTAATTGTATTTTAAAACTTAAGATAACCTTCAGATGAATATTTTAATAGAACTGAAATATACATATTCTGTATTTTAAAAAGTATGTCTGAAATAGATGCATATTTTCTTTATTTATCAATATTCAAATGCTATTTTATTTAAGTTGCTGTAAAATAGATTTTCACAATCCTTCACAAATAATACATGTTAAAAAAGGATTTTGGATATTTCTTTTACTTTTAATAAACATGCAATGCTACATTTTACTAAAATAATTATATGCAAACACAAAATGCAGCTGCTTAACATTCCCATTTCTTTCCAATCAAATAAACATATTACTAACCAGAAATTATACTTAAATGAAATTTAAATAAAAACAAGACACATTTTACAATTTTTCTGTGTTAAGGTATTTATAAACTACGTGCAAAATAAAATCTAGTCTGTGTGTATTTATAAACAATTCTTTGAAATGTACTAAAACTCTTTCATCTTAAACCTAGATCTAAAATTTGTCTGTTGAGTTTAAAAATTTATGTTTTCTTTTCAGAGAATCTTAACTATATGATATTTACAATTCAATGATAATGGTTTTCACATCAATCTGACATGAACCTTTTGTGGCCCAAAAAGTGTCACAGAGTACATGTTGAGTATTTTTAATATCACGTTCCTCAATGACACTTCTCCGGACAAATTTTCTGCATAAAGTTGCTTTAAAGTGCTTGAGCTCTGTGTCTTGTTTCTAACTTAACCACTTCTTCATGATTACATGATTAGCACTTCAGGTATGTCTTAAAATATTAATATATTTCTTATTTCTCATCAGATTGTTTAAATTAGATTTTCTTCCATTCTAATAAGTTTTTTTATTTGAATTCTATTATACATAAAAATATATTTTTATCATAAAAAGCACAATTGCAAAAAAAAGGGTATTTTTAAATTATTTTTATTAAGAACTTAGAGTATAAAGTAAACAACTATCAGTAGTTTAATGGCTTTTGTTGGTCTCGCTCCGATCGAGTTCTGTCATGATCGTGATGTTATAGTGCGTGACTCATGGCGTGACGTCACACCATGAACTGGCCTTGTATTTCGTTGGCCACGATAGGCCGGAATCCAGATAGACTTTGCGCTGTTAGCGAAACGAGATTCACCAATCAAAAGCCTGCATTTTTACGAACTCATCCCTATTTTAAGTAAGAAAATTTTCTGATTGATCGATCTCGTTTCGATAACAGCACAAAAACTATCTGGATCCCGGCCATAGCTTTCTTCGATGAAATCATTGCAAAATGAAATGAACACACACTTTATAAAATATTTTTCCGAAAATCTAGCAACTTCTGAACATTTCCAGCCCTCGATTTTCGATAATAAAATTACTTGAACTTAATTTTTAAATACAAATTATCCTGGTATTCGATAACAAAGGTAAACTTTTAAATAATTAAGATAAAAAACTTCCACCACGATCAATGAAAGCTCAATGAAAGTTTACAATGAAAGCTATGCAAACTGATATAAACCGCACTTTATAAATTGTTCCTGATTGTTTACGGTATTTTTCTAAATAGAATTCTGGAAGAATAATGAAAAAGTTGTCCAGGAATAGTGAAGATACTAATTATTGTACGAAAAAAACCCTCAAATTTTACTTTTGATTCAAACAATCAAAAGTATAGAATTCAATATGCAATATTTCCTGAAAATTTATGTAATCTGATTATTACAAATCTTTAATTCGTTTGGAAATTTAATGAATAGTTATAAAAGACTCAAATTTAAAATGTAGGCAAATAGGCTGAAAATATTAATGGCGCCCATCTAGTATTTTACAAAAATATTTAATATGTTCACATGATGTATAAGTTGTGACAGCTCTTAGATAATGAAAATTCCACAACAAGACATATATATGTAAATTTTTTTGAATAACTATTTTAGAAATATAAAAACTAACAGTTCTTAACCCTCCGACTGTCTTTGAAAAGGGCAAAATTGTAATGTTGTTTTCTCTGCTTCATTTTGTTTTAAATGCTAAAAAAAATGATTCTTTGAACATTTTATTAAAAAAAAACTTAATAACGAATATGAATGCAATCCTTGGAAGTATTAATCATTGTTCAATGTATTAAAAATACATTAAATCAATAGAATTATATTACTTTAAATATAATTCTATTGATTATTCTTATGATATATTCTTAGTGAACGTATTAACACGGGCTTGTCAGTGAGGGGGTTAAGGCGCACTTCCTACCTCGCCCCCACAGAAAAGAAATCCAATAGAGAGATATAAGTATTTTGTTAACTTTATGTCTGTGCTCGTTTGTCGGAGTTTAGAGATGGAAACTGGGTATATTTAAAAGAAAATTCTGACGAACGATAAGACTCCAGCTATCTGGCAATTTTTTACCATAATTTTTTTTTATTCAAGTGTAATGTATATGCAGCTTTAATAATATACTATTAAAGAGAACCAGTTTGGGGGAATTTTTGTATGAAAAAAACATTCTCACATTTATATAAATAGATGTGGATAAACAGAGTGGTGTAAAATTGCATGTTTATTTGTTCTTCTCTATAACACGATCTAAACGAGGATGAAGTTTCATGTACAGTTTATTTCTTTCATTTTTTATATTTTTTATCCAATACATTTTTTTTTCATTATAGATAGAATTTCTAGATGTACAGATGTTTAAACTGATCTTTGATTCCCTAGATGTTGTGCTTATTCTCCGATTAGCCGTAGGAATTTATAGAGATAAAATAACTTTAAAAAATAAATTTATTGCGAAATAATTTTTAAAAAAAAGTTATTATAGTACAAACAACTAACTGACAGCTAACTATAAATCTATATTTTATTTCGGCTTTATCATTTTTTACTAAATTTCCATCCTTCATAAAAAAAATTTAAGATCCTATAAATTGAGAAAGACTGATACTTTGAGAAAAAAAATTTTACTTTCCTTGTTTTTAAATGATTAATAACTCTAAAAAATGAATGATATGTAAACAAAATGTATGTATATATACTGTGTTTGCTCACTGTATACAACGGCTACACGGAGACGAGATAGTAGAATTATTTAAATTATATTTAATCTGTTTAAAAAAAAAAAGAAATGATATCCCTAAAAAAATATATCAAAAATATAAAAAAGCCCAAGCTAAAAAAATCAATTAATTAATTAATTAAAAAATAAAGTTGCGACTAAAAAATGACGTGGTATCAAATTTCCAAGCTTATATTATTGTACTTATTTAACATTTTCCATTAAAAATTTAACATATGTTAGTGGAGTATCTACGTATACATTGATAGAAAGCCTTTTTTCTTCACTCAATACATCATAATGTATTTCTGAAAATTCCATTTTTGTAAAAATATGCATGAAAGGCTTGGCGACCATATTTCCGTATTTTACAAATTTCTAAGCACGCAAATCCGTAGTTAAAATTCAAAGTTCTAAATTGTTACTCAACAAACATTTTATTTGTTTTCCTTTATGGAGGTGTGTGAGCAGAAATTTGTGCTTTGAGATAATGGTGACGATCTTCAGGATTCATCTTATAATTATTTATTTATTTATTTTTTTTTTTTTTATTTTTTTTTTTTGGGGGGGGGGGGGTAGGGTAAGTAATTATTTAAAAGCAGTGAAAATCAATTTGTTTTCTCAAAATAAAAGCCTTTCTTAATTTATTTATCCGTAGTTAAAACAAGAAGTTCTAAATTGCTAATAATTCAAACATATTATGTTTTTCCTATACGAATTTGTGTGCTTAGAAATTTGCGTAAAACATGGAAAGATGGCCGCCAAGCCCTTCATGCATTTTTTTTAAAAAAATTAGAATTTTCAGAAACACGCTTTGATGTATTTATTAAAGGAGAAAAAGCTTTCTATTAACGTATGCGTTAGACACTCCACTTACATATGTTAAATTTTTAATGGTAAATGTTAAATAAGTACAGTAATTTAAGCTTGGAAATTTGATGTCTCACCTTTTGTTAGCCACAACTTTAATCTTCTTTTTATTTTTACTTTTGAAAAGTTGTTTTTTATTGAATTTAGATAATAATGATATATTCTGGAAAACATTTCTGAGAAAATTAACCTAGTTGGCTCAGAAAGTGCTCTTTTTATTTTTCGATATGATTATATTTAGATTTCTTTCATTTTTTTTAAACTTTAAATGAATATTTGAGCAGTTTTTCTGAACTTTTTAGAATGCATTTATATCAATAACGACTGTTATTGGATTTATTTACTTTATGTTATTTTTAGAATGCATTTATATCAGTAATGACTGTTATTGGATTTATTTATTTTATCTTATTTTTATTTACATTTAAGTTAATAACTTGTCAAAATGTACAGGGCTCTAATTAAAGTAGAGGTGTTTAAAGATCGGGTGTAAAATATCCACGAGTCATCCAACAAAATTTGTTGATACTATTTAAATATTTACATATAGATTTAAGATTATTGATTAAAGCTGCTTAAATTTTCGCCGCGAAAGTCAAAACTGGCACATTAGACTGATTTTTAGCAGTAAAATAAAAAGAATTACTAATTGCCGATCATCTCACGAGTTAATCAAATGGATCACCTCTTATCAGATAGAGAATGAACAATGATTCACAATAAAAGAGCAATAATAATCGCCTTCTCCTGCTTTATCCTCGTTTAGGACCTCGTTTAGGACTCGTTTTAGGATGAAATTAGTAACACAAATGTTAGAAATGACCTTAGGGAAATGCTTTCCATTTAGGCAGTACAGAATTTCAAAGTTGTAATCAAAATGGGTATAGAAAGGGCGGGAGTAGTAATTTTTAAAATGTTAGTAATAATGATGATAATTCTAGAGGTGATAGTGGTAATGAGAGGAAATGTTATAAATGATGGAACAGGTGATGATAGAAAAGTCATTTCTCAACTCACCTGGTAAAAATAGAGGTGGAGGTCAACGTAGGAACCTCCCCTGTCGTTTAATTCAAATGAGTGAAGTTAAATGTACTGAGGGATGATCTCAGGTATGAAGACAATCAAGCAAAAATTCTACACAGTTAAAATGGTAAGTGGCTGTAGTTCAGAAGGTTTATATTCAAAAGATAAATAACAAAAGGCTTCTGTAGTTGTTTCAAATGCTGTTACAATCCAGGTGAAACTGAGTTGTTAATAATAATGTATGATATTTTGGTGAAGTGGATCTGAGTGAAGTTTTCTTTCTTTTTTGGTTTTACAGTAAATATTTTAGGTACAAACAATTAAAATATTTCAATCTTATGGTTCAGTCGGCTCAAGGTTCTGCATGTACAACGAGGCTAATGAAAAAGAGAGGCTTGCCGCGATGCGTTACACGGGTCTCTTTTTTCGGACCGCTTGAGTACACGATACTCGAATGCGCGAAGGAAGGTGCACGAAAACAGCATCACGCGACTATAGTGGTCTAACGCGAGAGTTAGTGCGACAGCTTGTCTTTTTCGTCAGCCTTGATGTGTAAATAGATGGGTAATGCGTTCTATCAAAAACAATTCCATAACACGTATAACAATTCCTATAACATTAAATATCACAATTTCATTTGATTGAGAGCTTAATTACACATTCTATAATTTATCTCGATATTATAAGATATTTATCCACTTCTTACAAATCATGGACCATTCTTATCATATCTCTATCAATGCAATTGAATTAAATTCCCCTGTGTTTGTGTGGAGGGATGCAATCATCTTTATATTATATCCTGGAACGTACTTTGAAAAGTGCTTTTAAAATTGGTTTGCGTACGTTCAAAAAAAATTTGTACACGATAATATCATTAAATGAGTTGATCTTCGGGAGAAAAAAAATCAGAAAATTTTTGAAAATAACCTCCCCATTTTTTTAGAGACATTTGAAAAATGTTGTTGATTTTTCAGTGGATGAAGTTTTTATTTATTGATCTATTTGATATTGCAAATACAGAGTTCGTATACTTCAAGGATCTTTTACCAGAATTTTTCTAAAGTAATATTTGCCTTATTTAATGAAAAGAAATTCTGTCTTCAATTATAACAACCAGTATATTACGAAATTTCTCGTACTGAAACATTTAAAATACTCTAAATAACTTGATGCGAACGACGCCTGAAATAATGTTGGTAAAAGTAAAATTCATCGACTGTTTGGAAAGCTCTCGCCTATCTTTTGCTTTTTTTATAGTCAGACTGGAACACCGAGCTCCATATATAACAGGAGATCTGTCTTCCTATTTCCCAACATGATTTTCAGAGGTCAGCGCGGAAGGATACAGTGACGACAATTTTAGTTCACATACATGCCAAAAAATGCTGTTTATTGCATTCCTTTGCATGATTAGAGAATCATTTATTAATTTGATAAGTATAACTTAATTAGAGAAGCATAAATTAGGATAATAGTAAATGAGAACAATAATATCTAACATTAAAAACGCATGCTAGAATTGTCTCCTTTTATAGGTATTTTTTATGATTGCTGGGGTCAGTTTATTTTGTTTGTGTGTACGCCAAATTGTGATTTATACATGGGGTATCTATGCAACAAACTAAAAAGTCGATAAGTCACGCTTGTTTGAATGTGTTTTTTTTTAAATTATTTTCAAGATGTGTAAACTCATTTTTCGAACACTATGTGCTAGACTTACTAGTCACGATTGTCAGATGCACAGATTTTCCCGCAACACATATAACAACCCACGGGTATAGTTCTTAGAAAATAATTTTTAATAATTTCCATAAAATAGGAACAAGTCATATACTATCTTGACTAAAATTTATTGCGTTCTTCAACATGACATATTGCTTATGAATATTAACCGGCACGTTTGAATACATCAGATGATTTCATACATCATTCTTTCGCACTGATGCAATATGTTACGCGAAAATTTTGATCTCCGACTTAAAATTCGGAAATAAATGTTCATTTTAAGCATCGCTGTTTATATCAATTACTGCCCTGACACATTCACATATATTTCTCATAAATAAATACAGTAATTATTAGAAAATTATTTGAAATTTCTCAGCGTATTCAAAATAGTCGGTGTATTCAGTGTGTTCAATTTCTCAAATAACCGCAGAACATAAAATATCTAAAATCAAATTTGCCTTTTGATTTTTGGTAAAATTAAAAAAGGATTTGTTTCTAAATTATTTTCTTTATTTTCTTATAATACCCTTTAAATATTGTAGTAAAATTGAAATACATAAACTAAAACCTATTAATTTCTCTTCAAATGATTATATATCAGGGTTTTGAACCAAAATTTATCGAAAACCGGTAAAAAGTATTATTTTTGATGGATTTATCACCTGAAATGAACAGGCTTTTTTCCGTTCAGGATTTGTATGGAAATTACATTTCTGCTCCGAAAATTAACTAAAAATATATTATCATTTTCAAAAATTCAAATTATGAATTCCAATTATTTAGAAGACAATTTAAAATGTAAGTACTGGCATTATTTCTTCAGATAATAAACATTTTTGTGTAAGACATGTTAAAAGTTAAATCAAAAATTAATTATATTGAAATTAATTAACTCTAAATATACCAAGAACCGGCTATTTCAACGTTATCAAATAAAACTACTTTGATTCGAACACCAGGAAATTTTTCATAAAATATACATATAAACCATAAGAGGTATAACTTAAATAAAAAGGTTAAATAATTTTAAATAAAAATTCTGATGTAAATTTATTATATTAGATGTAAATTTTCAACTGGGCGAAAAATGTCCGGACCAGGATTCGAACCCGGGACCTCCTGGCTGAAGCCGCCAGTGCTCTGCCATCTGAGCTATCCCGGACGATTCTGGTCGAACTTTTTCCACCAGCTAACCTTGAAGATTACAGCATCTGGTCTGAAACCTGGTTCAGCTCAACAGGATAAATCTCAGGTAATGGAACTCCAGAAATCGCTGGATACGAAATTACACTAGATTAATTTTAACACAATTATTCTAATTGGTAAACAAATCATATTAGATGTAAATTTCCAACTGGGCGAAAAATATGATCTAATATGATTTATTTACCAATTAGAATAATTGTGTTAAAATTAATCTAGTGTAAATTTATTATACTGTATATTTTTATAAAACTTGAGTAAATTACACGTATGATTTGTGTTCAACTGCCAAAAATAACAGTTTTTTTTTTTTTTTTTTTTTTTTTAAACTAAATTATAAAAATAAACTGCGGCATCTTATTGTGTCTACCTGATGTATTAATCCGAAGAACAGACCCAGAACAGAAAAACTTTTTTTCCGTTTCTAAACTCAAGAGTGCAGATGTTTTCAAGACTGTCCAGGACGTTTCAGTGTAGAACCATGATTGTCAATACACTAAATAACACTAAATATACCAAACAGTAATTTGATCGTACCAAGTGAAAATATTTCGATTCGAGCCAGAAATACCTCCATAAAATAAATAAAATCTAAAGCAGGCAGAAAAAAGTTAATTTAAAAAAATTAAATAGTTTTGAATATAAATTCTGGTGTATAACATTTTTTATAAAACTTGAGTAAAATTCCCGGTATTTTTAGTGTTAAGAAGAAATGGTCATTCAGTAAAATGAGTAAAAATTAAAAAAAAAGTCGTGGCCACATAGTAACTGATTTTAATAAAATTTGATACACAGGTTCAATTCATATTAAAATAGAGCACTTCAAAATATCTTCACAAAAAAATAAATTATTTTAGCAGTTTTGGACATTTAAAAAACTTGTGGTAAAGAATGTCATGTGTGCAATCGTCCAAAGTTGCAAATTTGAAGTTCCGTATCTTGAAAACTATTTAACAGAAATGATTTATTTTTTATAATATTGTAACCTCTGAAAAATTATCTTCCTATTTATTGAGTAATAATAATCTGGTAACACCATGATTAATCTTTAATTGGTTGTAAAAATTGAAAATTTGTGAATTTTGAGAAAATTAGAAACGTTATTAAAATCAAAGGAATTCAAAACATCTATGAAATTGATGCCTGATGTAGTATTACATATGAAGATCAAATTCCCCAAGTTTGATAGTTGCCATTTATTTCTTTCATCTTCAAAAAAAACTTAGAAACTTTAAAAAAATTACAAAACCATAATTTCTTCTTTTATGTATGAGCAAAAATATAAATGAAGGAAAGGTCCGACATTAACAATAATGCACAGGCATACAGATCAATAAGTCCATGATATGTTAAAAAAAATTCAAGATTGCCTTTTGATTCCTAACATAGCAAAAATGGGTTCAAAAAGGTAATAGCTGTGACATTCCATGAGCTTTTCTACTTTGAATTCCAGCTCGTTTCTTAAAATATTGCACGATTTCAAGGTGAAAAAAAATGAGTGCTGCCATTTAGTTTTTGAATCTGGATTTAGGATTAATTAGGATAGGGATATGTAATTTTTTCTCTGAGTGAATCATTTTTTTCTACTTTAATCAAAAATTTTCTTGAGGTAAAAATAAACTGAAAGCAAGAATACAAGTTTCTATATTTAAAATATACACATTTATCCATAATATCAAATATTTTAAAAGTTTTAAAAAGCTTCCCTTCACTTTCAAAGAAGTGATAGAAATATTGCATTTTACCTTCAACATTTTTTACTATTTATTTTTTTTCTAATTAAGTAATAAAAAGGCATGAATGAAAGTTTCGATATTTAAAATATATACTTTTAGCTATAGCGTCAAGTTGTTTTAAACATGTCAGAGGTGTCCTTCATGTTTAAATGAACAATAGAAATATTGAATTTTTCACTCAAAAATTTTCAAAAATATTTTTTCAATTACGGAATAAAAATACAATTACTAACTTACGCCAATCTGCTACTTATTATTCATTCCTAAATATAAATAATTTTTAATATAGTCTTTCCATTCCTAAGGCTAATAATCAAAATTGAAATTTTTAGCTTGTTGACAAAATCTCGATTTTGCATCTTGTTTTAATGTAAATTTTAATAGTTAAACAACAATCCTGAAATCTACTTTTTTACATTTACTCATAAATATATTTGATTTACTTATATAATGATTTTCATTAAAATCTGTGACATGTCTGCCACAGCTAATTTGCTCATTTTGTATAGAATGACCCGAAAGTTAATTGAATGTTGTTGTTTAATCTTCTATAATAACACAAAAAATTAATAAAATTGTAGAAATGTCAGAGATGAAAGAAACTAAGAATCTGGTGATTTGAAACAATGATATTTTGTTTTAGATAAAGTGTACATCATTCGATCTTTTATAACAGAACCGAAAACCAGAATCAGAACAATAATCGGAGCAAAAAGTACCACAGTTTCCCGCGTATCCGCCGCGACTTATATAAGTATTTTTTAAACCGGAAATATTATAGAAAAAAAAAGTCAAATAAGTGCTAAGCAGAAGCAAGTCGCATTATATTTAATGCTTAACGTCTATGCAATATGACCCCGATTGATCACCATCTATGGAAGGTAAACTACAGCATCCCGACCCTAGTCAGTGTTGCCAGATTGGGGATTTTGTCCCCATTTTTGGGGAATTTTGTACCTCTAGGGGAATTTTTTGGGGACAAGTAGTTCGTGGGGGAATTTTTGGGGATAAACTTGGGGATTTTTTTTAACTATTTTCTGTAAAGATTTCTTGTCTGCCTCAAACTCAATTTCGATTTGAAAAACGAAAATACAATCCAGAAATCGGAAATATCAATCATTATTCTCCCAGATGTGGTCGTGTTCGTTGTTTACTACATTACAGTTCACACGTATTATAGATGCATCAGACTCTTTGTAAGCTTAAGCCTTAAGCAGCTTAAACCTGCACGTGACTAAATCTGAAGGACTTATATTAATTTAAATATGTGGAAAGCAGATATTTTTCTCTGATGATATATAAAAGCACATCGATTGATACAGCGAAAATACTTTTCATTATGATCATGAACTTCAGTATAGGGATGACAAAAAAATTAAAACAGCTACCATCTCGGATTCATTCAAATCCCAACTGATAAGAGATTGTCTAAAGCTATGGAGCTAAATGTAACAATTGTCCAAAATTGTTAGACAATACTTTTAAAAACAAATGTAAAATAACTTGTCACTGCAAAATATATCTCTAAATCTTTTAATGTAGCTACAGAATATGCATTCATTCCAGTTTAAAAGTTTGTTTTTGTAAATGGGGAATTTTTTTAAAAAAAAGGCTTAATTTGGGGAAAATTTTTGAGCTTAAATTACTTAAATATTTTTTATAGGGGTAAATTGAAAATTAAAAAATTCCCATTTTAAGTAAATAGGCCCCACCAGTGGCCGAGAGGTTCTGCTCTCGAAGCTGGTAGACGGGAGGTGCTGGGTTCGAACCCAATCGCGCCCGTCGGCCTAACCGTTTCGGAGTTTTCGTGGTTTTCTTCGAAACCGTGGATTCCCATGCGTAAATACGGGTTAGGTTCCCTTAGAAAGATCCCCACGAAGGGCACTCCTCCCAGGGCCTATATCCCACGTGTTGACAATCGGCCGTCATAAACACAAACCAAACCATTTTAAGTAAAAACTGAGTTGGGGACTTTTTCGGAAAAAAACACTGATTTGGGGAAAATTTCAGAAATTTTGGGGAAATTGACTTTTGACTATCTAGCAACACTGACCCTAGTAGACGGTTCAACAATACTGCATTGGTCCATTATATTTAAAATAAAATCTGGTAGGAAATCAAATTATTTGAGGTGCGGCGGATATGCGCGAAATTACGGTAGATGATGATGTAATAAAATTATTTTATGTGACCGTAAAAATACAGGTTGTTCTTAAAAGAATGTCCCAGTTCCAATGGTATATTATAAAAGTTTAATTTATACTATTTACAACAAATCATGCATCAAATTGAAGGTAAACTAACCTAGTTCTTCTTACAAATGTTAAATATGTGCACCTGTTATACAACACACATCCAACCTAAAGTCCAATTCTTCCCACACTTTGATTAACAAATCCGGAGTAATGGAAGCAGTAGACTCTTCAATCATTACGCAGTGGCCGAACGTAAACACGATCTTTTACTAGGTTGAGCAAAAAGTTCTGGGGAATTTGTGAAAGTTGCGTTGTTATGCGCAAATTAACAACAAAAGCAACAAGGACTATTCCTTAAAGTACAGACCATCATAGTCTACGACTTTCTTCCACCGTTCTGCCAGATTCCGGATTTGCTGGCTAAGTTTCTTGCCCTTACCAGCACCTTCATCCTCATTAATCTTATCGACGGCTTTCAGAATCGTTAGGCCTTTTATCTAATAATGCCGGGTCAACACACGCAAATCATACTGTTCAATAGGCATTTTGGATCCAAAGTTCCTGAACTCCTATAAATATATCACTAGTAATCCTATATACGATACAAATTTTAGTAACTATTAGATTAAAAATTTCCTAGAACTTTTTGCTCAATCTAATATAAAGTCCAAAAGGGAGATTTTTCCTTTACTGTAAGGTTTAAAATCTTCACCCAAGCAATAACGCTCAGCAGTCGCTATTTTGCGTATGTGGCACTCCAAGCAAGTAAATAACAAAGCACTCGCGCATGCGCTTACCTAAAACTGTTTTAGTTACTCTTTATTTGTGATCTTGAACCAACACTCTACAACGCGTGCAGTTAATACTATTAAAATTTGTAACTGGGGCATTCTTTCATAGATACCCTGTATTTAATGTCACAAAGATCATTTTGAGTGAAACTGCTATAGTCTATTTCAATAAGCTGTTTAAATTTCGTAGTTAAATTAGACTTTCCACAGGATCTATAATTTCGAAGATAATCTGAAGGAATAAATATTTTTCAACTAAATTGCAAAATTGTTAACAACATTTTGTTTTTCTTTTCTTCTAATTATTTTAACAAGATTAAAATTTTATGCTAAATGCTCTATAATTCAAATATAAGATATTTTTTTCAATTGAAAAATGGTTTAAAATACAAAATAAATACTTAGAAACATAATAAAACTCAAAAATAAATGTCTGCGTGTAATTTAAAAATTAAACTCTGCTATTTAAACTTCTTATCAATTTACAACTTGCATACAAACAGCATTTGAAATATAATAGTTCAAAACAGAAAATGTTTATCTTAAATATCATTAAGGTAACTATTCATGTATATCAAATTATTTTTAAGGAAGGTTTTATTCATATAAAAAAAAATTGTTTTCCCTTTAAATTCTCAGTAGGCGTTTAAAGAATAAAATTAAGATTTCTTAGAAATGCCAAAAATTCTTAATGAACATAGGAGAAAGTTTTCAAATAGATTTCAAAACAACCTGCTAATATGTAAAGTTTGAAAAAAATACTTAAGTTGGCAAATATTTTCTAAAAGTATGTTGCATAAAAAGTATATTAAATACTTTCAATTGCGTTTTCTTTGAGTAGCGGAGGACGCTTTTGAAATCATTTATAAATATTTAAAGTAATAGTAATACAAGTATATCAGACAGCACATAAAATTTTATACATTCATGCTATAAAAATAAAAATGTTCTTTTATCTTTCCTTCATAAGTAGAAACATATTGCCATGGGGGCGTATTTTAATTTGTTAGTTGTTTCGAATACATGTAGATTTATCTAGTTTCCTGAAACATTTACGCAGTTTTATTATTTAAATAATGCATGAAACATCTTGGGAACATTCCAAAATAATTTTCGAGAAAACATATTAAAAAATAATGAATTTTTAAAAAATACCAGTCTTATTGACAAGGAGCATTATTAAAAGTTATTATTATGAGCTCCACACGAAACCAGACAGATAATCATTATTCAATTCTTTCATCTGAATCTGTCAGTCCATCTTTTAATTAATATTTTCATTTACTGTTTGGACAATGGGTACTACACATACAATATATTATTGGCTTTATAAATCTTTTTCTAAAAATATAATAGGGTAAAGTGGGGGCAGATGCCGCAGTTTTACTTTTCTTCTTGAAAAATGTACAATAAAGCAAAAAACAACAAACTAAGTACCAGAAATCATTAATCAAACTCTTTAGAATCTAATTTCTATGCCAAATAAGTTAAAATCCTTTTAATAAAGTAGTCATAGTTATTTTCCCGAACGTCCTTTTTTAAAATCATTTTTTATGTGCTTGGTGAGATGTCGCATGGGATGTGGGATAGATGCCGCATGGAAAAAAAGATAGGCAATTTATTTTTTTTTTTTCAAGCAAATCACATTTTTATTTTCTCAAACCACTTAAAATAAAATAAATAACAGTAAACTTTCAACAATTATATATGTCACTAAATTGTGAAAAGTTTAACGAAAATGCAAAAGTGTAAGCTCAAAAAAGAAAACTTAAGACAAAAAATTTAAATGAAAAGAAAAAAAAATATTAATTTACACGAATGGATAGCATAATTACTGGAAGCAATAGACAGTATAATTACGAAAAAAGATAGAAATCACTGTTTTTTCATTTAGGCGAACATTGTTGTTTGCTCTTGATGTAAGTATTAGTTCTCTTCTGTTTAGGCCCAAGTCTGATAATTTTTGGCCTTTCTTCTCATTCTTTGATTTAGTATTTCCAATTCGCCCACAATCACGCCACACTTCCCGTTGCGTTAAAGTGAGCATATTTCTGGAGCCACCGATTGAATTTGATTGACTGAATCCTCACCGCTTTAGACTTTATTTCTTGATAAGACTCCAGACACTCAGCACATTCAGAGTCATCAAATTCGAATCGAATATTGCCATCAGAATCCATAAGAGGAAATATTTCGTTATTGTCGGAAGATGACTCATATTTCAGTTTCTTCACCAAGTAAGGTGTCTTCAAGTTGATCTTTCCCTTAGTTTGTTTTACACATATTACTTACATTAAGCTGCCATTCTTTGATGCTTTCTAGTTTCTTTGGCTTTTTATTTCCTTCTTCTTTTTTATTGTTTATAAACCCTGTGCTTGTAATATTTGCATCCTCTTATTTTCTCTTACTTGGCTGTACAGGTCTTTTGACCACTGAGAGAGGAGATATTTTCTTTAACAGTTTAAATGGTGAGAATTGTAAAAGGCCTACGTTTTCCTTATTCACACATAGTGAACCAACATTGTTGCTCATAAAAGTTTGATAAGTAGCAGAATGCGCTAATATACGTTCATTTAAAAGTACGTTCTACTTAAATGAATGAATTATTGAACCGTAAAACAAAAATATATTTTGCGGCATCTGTCTCTCAGCCTCGTTGCGGCATCTGTCCCATAGTGACAGGTAAGATGCCACGCCGCCATTTTGTGTCATGCGATACGAGAGTAAGGCATGCACATGTCTATATGCTCTGAGAATCTAGTCTACAGTTGCAACAGGTTTTAGGAAGAAATATCTGCTTAGTTGGCTTCAAATATGCAATAAAACATTATTAGAATAATTAAAGCAACTTACAACGCATGTTCAAAGCATAAAAATTGGAATAAATATGTAAATACTGACAATTAAGCGGTAGAAACGCATGCAACACAGCACACAGCACAAAGGAACACTAAGAACTTCTTAAATTGGTCTAGGGAGCGCTAGTGTCGCCCATACAATCTCTGCGGCGTCTGTCCCCACTTTACCCTAGTTATTTTCAATTTTTGCTTTCGTATAAACATTTTTGGGAGGTATTTAGTGGGGAAAACCTTTAACAGTAAAATATGTTACAGATATCAGAAAATTTATGTTTAATAAATTCCTGAACACATTTAAATTTCGTGACTTTTACTTTTGCTGGAGTGTGACGGTAATTCGATAATTATTTATAATAGGAATAGCAAATTTCAAAACTGTTTTGAATATAGTAAACAATTAAACCTTTATAAAAAATTACAATTTGTTAGGAAAAATTTTATGTGTATAATTAATAAATTGCTTTACAAAGCCAAAATTTTATTGCACGTCAGGGTGCATTTTATGTATTGGGTATAACTTCACATTTCTTATTTCGCGTGTGACTTATTAATTTTTTAAAAAATTCTTTCTACGGTGATGATTTAATACTTTTCTTTTCCGACATAGGTATTAAATGCTTATAGCAATTCTCATGTCGAAGAGATAAAAAGTTAGATCAACAGTAATTTCTAGGCTGCGTGCAGTGCAAACAGCTAAGGAAATTATGGTCTTCAATAACATCTCTTTACCAAAGTAGTACGGGTATGTTCTCTGAACGTATAATGGCCGTCGGAACCGTTCAAACACTGCGTTCTTGTCAAATGCAAGTTCTTTTACCCCTACAAATATGGTATTACTTAGAACGTTGAGAGAAATTGTAGTTTATATGTTTTTAAAATCATACAATAATAGTTTTTTTCAAAACTTTCAAGCTTATCAGCGATATAGCACGTTCTACCTTAGTTGAAGTACAGCAAATATTACAGAATATGCCATAGTGCTCTTTAAGAACAAGAAACATGACTTTGGTATCGCAATGATTTAAAACATTAAAAGCAAATGCATGAAAACATGAAGGAAGGAGCAAAAATTGCAGCCCGTGGTCAAGTGTGAAATAGCGAAAATGGTAAAACAGCGGAATCAAGAATTTACAGATAGAAATTCCAGCCCTTTTATGGTTTACGGTTGGAAATTATCTGCAGCATTTTTTATAGTGCTACCTATTTCAAACATAATTTTTTTTGTGTACATTATTGAGGCACACAATGTAGAATATCACACGCATAGCAGTTATCGTTCATTTACAGACCCACGCAAAGATTACTGTTACAGTACTGTATGCCAGCAATAAAGAATAAGCCAGCAATAAAGAATGGAAGTGCGTTTTCAGTTGTGGAATATGCTTTTAAGTTTACCTAATCTTGTGCATGCTATACATTGTGTGTGAATTCTATAGATCATAAATAGGGCTAGAAATATCTGCACATAGTAATTAAAGTGTATGACCATGAATTGCTTAAGGATGTTTTTTAATTGCCTTATGCATTTTCCAGCTTAACTATATTTAGCAATACTAAGATATGGTTTTAGAATATAAACAAATTCATATACAGCGCTACGCAAAGAACTGGATACATTAGCGTCTATGGATAGTAATTTCTGAAAGTGCAGTTTTAGTTATGTAATGTGTGTGGGGAGAGGGAGGGGAGGGGGGGTTCTGAATAAAATATTAGTTCAGTATAAAGCGTGTATAAAAATTGATAGATTAAATACAGGGCTGTACAAAATTGCTCAGGTACATTTCCCTCTATTGCTAGAAATTGCTAAAGGTGAATTTTCGACTATACTATGCATTTTACAACTAAGCCGAATGTTAGCATACTGTGTTTAGTGCATATACAGATCTATAAATAATGTACAAGGATACACAAAAAAAACTCGAGTATCTTTCCGGCTGTCCATAGTAATTGCTGAAATCTGGTTTTCAAATGTATCATGAGTTTTTCCAAATTGTTCCCGTAGATATCTTCTTTGATCCTTTTAGATGATGAAGTTCGGTTACAGTAATCTGGAAGTGTTGAACTTCTTTCATAATCTATGCTTTATGTATGATTTATCTTTCTTGTTTTAGTTGTCCCAATTATCCGCTTTGTGTCTGCTTGGATGATCTGGGCATCCAAGGCATCTTTAGAACAGAGAACTGGCCACAAAATCTCCAATTCTCAAGCAATTTATTTAAATGGATACTGATAAATTCTGACGTACTTTATTCTTCTAGAAACTAAAAATAAAATGAAATAAAGCATAAATAAATGATGCTATCACGTTGTGGTTTTTTTTTTCGGTGAAATTGCAACTTATGGTACTAAGGTTTTCAAAATTAAATTAAATTAGATTAAAAGTTGAAAAAATTAAAACCCTAAAAACTCGTTTGATTAACCAAAAAAAATAATCTTAAATAAATTGAATATATGATACAAGTAATTACAAAATTAGGTTACAAAAAGTTTATTTGTAAACAGTTAATAACAGCTTTTACACCATACTCATAAGTTGTATAAGATTCATTGACCTAAAACAAAAATAGGATTCTTGTTCCTTTAATATTACTTGTTACAAATTCAGTTTTAACTTCGAATTTGTCACTAAATGTAATTGCTTAGAATATTAATTCTAAATTCTTACAATAGTCCAAACCACATTCACAAACTAAGATACATACAATAAGAAAATTAAAGTATAAATCAGTTTTTGCTTAAACTTGGTGATAAATAAGAGGAACCTACCTTTTGACATACATTGGGCCTTTCAGTTGCAGAAAGGAGGGGTAGGTCAGCCATTCCTCGGTGGTGTGAAAGTTGGAGCACTTATTCTCCCGCGAACAACACTCACATTAAAATTGCTTATCATATTTTCTTTCGTTAAACGTCATTTAATTAAAATAATAGCGCCACGCCAGGACTAAGAATAGTTATCACAGGTCGAGCTCGGTATTTTCGCAAAGACATCTTACGGAAGTAAAATATAATCGACCTAAAAGATTCTGTAAGTAGCTCAGAACGTCATCTATGTTCAAAATCTGAGAGCCAAGTTCATCTGTTCAAGTTCTGAGAGCGAATGTCCTCCAAAAACTGTTTGTAATTTGTAATGTCTCTGTAATTTATCTTGCATCATCCTATGTCATTCCATATTTTCCCATAATAAACTAGTATGTTGTGGCCATCACAAAACTTTCTTCTATCTCATACATGTCAATACTTCAAAATTCACTATCTCAGTGTCAAATTAAATGGCAATCTGTGTTCATCATGAGAATTCTAAAAATATGAAATTCCGTGCATTAGTTCTCGAGGTATGACCGTCACTGAAATCATGTAAATCCAGCAAAATGCAGCATAGCAGCGCCACCTATTGGGTTATTTACACCAGAACTTAATTATCACCAACTTATGTCAACGTCTAACTGAAAATGAAGTTTGAGGAAAATTCGTGCATTAGTTCTTGAGATAGAGGTATCGCGCAAATCATGACAAATGCAGCATAGAAGCGCCACCTGTTGAGCGATTTGCAACAACGCATAATCAGCAGCAATATTAATCAAGTTATACTTAAATCTGAAGTTTCATGAAAATTCGTGCATTAGTTCTTGAGATAGAGCTATTGAGAAAATAGTTCAAAATGCAGCACAGCAGCGCCACCTATTGGGCGATTTACACCAACACGTAGTCAGGATCATTTCATATGAAGGACTAACTAAATCCGAAGTTTGATGAAAATGTGTGCATTAGTTCTTGAGATAGAGCTACTGCGAAAATAGTGTAAATCCTGGAAAATGCAGCATAGCAGCGCCACCTGTTGGGCGATTTACACCAAAACGTAAACATCATCCATTCATGTCAAGGACTAACGGAATCTGAAGTTTTATAAAAATCCGTGCATTAGTTCTTGAGATGGAGCTTTTGCGAAAATTCTTCAAAATTCTACATAGCAGCGCCACCTGCAGGACGATTTACACCAAAAACAAATCAGCAACAATCTATATTAGGGACTACCTGAATATAAATTTTTATTAAATTCCGTGCATTAGTTCTTGAGATAGAGGGCCCACAAAATTTGTGTCACATACAGGCAGACAGACGGACAGACCGACAGACAGACAGACAGACAGACTCACAGACAGACATTTTGTGAAAACATGTTTTTTGGAACCTCTGACCCATAAAACGTGTAAATCCGTCAAAAACTGGAAATCGAAAATTTTCATGAAACCAATACTTTCTTCTTGTAAAGATAGAAGAAAGTAAAAATACATCATAGCAGCGCCACCTGTTGAGCGATTTACACGAAAAGGTACAAAACATCAATTCATGTCAAGGACTAACTGAATCTGAAGTTTGATTAAAATCCGTGCATTAGTTCTGGAGATTGAACTATTGCGAAATCGTTAAAAATGCTGCACAGCAGCGCCACCTATTGAGCGATTTACACCAAAATGCATAAAACTTCAATTCATGTCAAGGACTAACTGAATCTGAAGTTTGTTTAAAATCCGTGCATTAGTTCTGGAGATTGAACTATTGCAGAAATCGTGAAAAATGCTGCACAGAAGCGCCACATATTGAGCGATTTACACCAAAATGCATAAAACTTCAACTCATGTCAAGGACTAACTGAATCTGAAGTTTGATGAAAATCCATACATTAGTTCTGGAGATTGAGCTATTTGAAAAATCGTGGAAAATGCTGCACAACAGCGCCATCTATTGAACGATTTACACCAAAATGCATAAAACATCAATTCATGTCAAGGACTAACAGAATCTGATGTTTGATGAAAATCCGTGCATTAGTTCTGGAGATTGAGCTATTGCAGAAATCGTGAAAAATGCTGCATAGTAGCGCCACCTGTTGAGCGATTTACACCAAAAACTAATCAGCACCAATTTATATCAGGGTCTAACTGAATATCATTTTTTATTAAATTTTGTGCATTAGTTCTTGAGATAGAGCGCCCACAAAATTTGTGTCACATACAGACAGACAGACGGACAGACAGACAGACAGACAGACAAACTCACAGACAGACATTTTGTAAAAACATGTTTTTCGGAATCTCTGACCCCTAAAACGTGTAAATCCGTCGAAAACTGGAATTCGAAAATTTTCACGAAACCAATACTTTCTTCTTGTAAGGATAGAAGAAAGTAAAAAGAGGCAAATCTGAGGGCTTCTTCGCATCCTATCGACTCTGGATGAAGCTGAATTCCTCTGACATCAGATAGCGAAGTTTTCCGTTCTTCCGAACAGAAGCTGTCGAAGTTGTAAAGTTTTCGTAATAAAAGTGCCTCGAACTTATTAGCCCCCGGTACGGTATGCTATTTGTTTCTCCCAGCTTATTTTGTGTGTCCCAAAAAATAACAATACCTTACAGAAGCCGGCCGTAAAACAAAGCAGTACGATTAAATACTCTATATCAATTTTTTAAACTTCTAAGCATCGTACATTTTCGATTTTTATACCGTCGTATTGGAAAAAAAAGTTCTTTTACATGAGTTTTGTTTGAAAACTGTATCTCCATTTATTTTTGAAATATTAATTTTTTTGTAGTTTTTAGAGCCATTTGCTTAATATTGGCAGCGGAAGTACTCCATTTCTGTAGAAACTAAAGGAAAAATAGTTCTAAAATAGTAATTATATATTTTTGTTTATATTTTGTTGTATATATTTTGTATATACATTTTTTCATAACAACCGAAAGAGAATATAATTAAAATACCTGCTATTTTGAAAAAAATATATAAACGAATGATTTCTGTTAACACAATGGTGCTATTATAAACTACCTATAATTGTAAGTATCTAAGAATCATTAGATAACCGTTTTTTGTCGATTTTCTTGAATGACTGCATCTTTTTTCTGCATTTGTGCATTATTTCGCGATAGTCATGTGCTATACATGCTTTACTGTAGATGTTTAAGAGTTGATCGTAAATGTGGAATTCTTAAGCGGGTGGAATGACGTCATTTTACATAAAATAAAACGTGTGCTTTAAGTCTTTAAATTGAAATATGTTTTGTACTGCAGTAGATTCCCGCTTAAACGAGTTATTTTCTTCTGATTGACTGATGGCTTCTATTATTATGAAACAGCCATTATAAATGAAGTGTTAGGTGAAGATGAAAGAGCAGCCGTAAAAAGTTAGAACTCTAATTTTCTGGTCAGAATGGGGAAAGGGGGGGGGAATGGCCATTTTTTTTTTTTTTTTTTTTTTTTTTTGAAAATCAGAGTTCTAACTTTTTACGGCTGCCCTTTCATCTTCACCTAACCTTCACGCTTCATTTATGATGGTTGTTTTATAATAATGGAGACCATCAGTCCATCAGAAGAAAATGAAGTAATGGAAATGCCGGGGGCGACACTAAATTCTGAAAAAACAGAATTCCTGTTCTCTAGTCGTAATTCTTTGGCTGGTCCCGACTTACCGGTAACGTGGGAGAATAATTCATTTTCCCAGTACATTACACGTCTATGGGGAACACATTTTTAACACAATCAAAATATATAAACTTATTAAAAATGATTCTAACATTAATAAAATTAAATCTGCAAATGCATTTCATCATGATTAAAATCATATCAAATTTTCAAATTTTTAGATGGTTCCCTAACTATATTATAAAAAATTAAATGCCACTTGCCCTTCATAATCAGTCAGAAACATGGATCCACAGAGAAATTCGGAAATAGGATTTTCTGTTGTTAATCAGAAACCTGTAAATAGGATTTTTATTTAATCAGCACCCAAAAAACATTATTCTGGAGGATTTAAAGTTTTACTGCACCATTTGGTACAAATATTGGCGAGAGAGAAATTTTACCATTTTTGGACCCCAAAACACTAAGATATTAGCATTTGTTGCTAGTAAAATGAATTATGTAGAGCTTTGTGTATGTGTGTGTGCACGTGACAGTATCATCACTAATGTCCCCTGAAAAGGTATTGGAATATTCATTAAAAAGTCTGATGATTTGCACTCAGTATAGGGCTAGACGTGTGAAAGCATAGCAAACATAAGTCTAAAGGTAAAATATGTCTTAATCCATTCATTGGTTTTTGCCACAGATTCTTCCGAATAGGGAAAGCTGAATCCACTCTAGATGTTTCTCAAGAATGTAAAAATACTTTAAAATTAGCTGTATGTATATTTTTATTACAACTAATAAACAATGAACACAGGTTGAGAAATATTTTTTTCCCACCTTTATCACTAATACCGCGACAACAGATCATTTTGACATGTACCAAATGAATAGATGCTGATTTATACTAGAAATTTAATTATAAAATAAATTAAATATATGCTTCACAGTAATACTTTAAATAAATAACTTAAATAGTTTTAAATACGAATTCTGGAGTCAATTTATTTTTGCAAAATTTGATTTAAATTTGCCGCGTTTGTAGTGTTAACCCTTAATTGCATAAATCATTCTTTTAGAATTTTTTTTTTTTTTTTTTTTTTTTTTTTTTTTTTTTTTTTTAAGGATTAGACACCAGAAATCTTAAGATAGATTTTTAACTTTATTTAGTAGCATTATTTTTTTAATTTTTAGAGGATTAATATTTCTGTATAAATATAGTGGTTGTAGAACTTAATTTATGCATTAAAAATTAAATAAAAAGGTGATGGAAATTTACATAACTATGCAATTAAGGGTTAAAATGTAAACTTAGTGCTGATGCTTGTAAAATATGAATGGTATGAATGAAACTCTACTCTACTCTACTCTACTGTCGTATGTTTATGATTTCTTAAATAATTATCGAGAAAAGTTTAATTATTAAAGTGTTAAGATTTGTTCAATATAAAAATAAAGCGTCTAATAATTGAAATAAACTTTTAAATGTATATACTGGTTATAAAATTACATGAAGTGTTCTGATCCTTCTTGTAGGATATATATTGGGCGAAATGTAACAAAAACTCCAGTACGTGCTCAATGAAACATGTGATTTCAAAGTCTAAAAAAGATTTAGTACCAAATGTCACCGCAAGAAGAAATTGTGGTGCCACAAGAGTAATATGCATGATATCAAATGTAAATTTCCAAAAACTGGGTGAAAACATTTCGGGACAGGATTCCAACCAGGGGTGTCTTGACTAAAGCTACCATTACTCTACTAACTGAGCCATCTTGGACGAATCTGGAGGGCTGATTCACCCACCTAACTTTTAACGATCACAGCAACTGGTCTGATATCTGAATCAGATAACAGAATAAATTGTAGCGTTTTTTTATGGAACTGCAGTAAACGCTGCGTGTACAATTAGATTAATTTTTAACACAATTATTCGATTGATAAATAAATCATATCGGTTGTAAATTTCTAACAAATGGGCGAAAAAAATTGGAAATTTGGAAATTTACAACTGATGTGATTTATTTACCAATTGAATAATTGTATTAAAAATTAATCCAATATAATTACGCATGCACCGTTTACTGTAGTTCCATAAAAAACCCGGCGATTTATTCTGTTGAGCTGATTCAGATATCAGACCAGATGCTATGATTGGTAAAGGTTAGCTGGGTGAATTAGTCCTCCAGATTCGTCCAAGATGGCTCAGTTGGTAGAGCATTGGCGGCATCAGCCAAGACATCCCTACTTCGAATCCTGGTCCTGGTTTATTTACACATTTTTTGAAAATTTACAATTGATATGATTTACTTGCCAATTGAATAATTGTATTAAAATTTTATCTCATATGCATGATAAAGGAAAGCGCAATTACCAAACAAAACAGAAAAGATAAAATTATTTAACAATAGATAACAGCCTTTATTCTTAACAATAAGTATGGTTCAACATGGCAACCTTTCTGATTAACCTAAAACTGGATTCGGTACACGATAGCTCGGAACATATCGCCATTGATTTGCCTGACGTGTATTATCTTTTAGGCTAATGTCAGACGAACATCTTTTTACACGCTTTTTGTTTCACGCTTTTTGTTGAAAAAGAAACCCCTGCTAACGAAGGCTTTTCTTTTTCATGTTGAAACAAAATGCGTGCAAATATACGTTCGTCTGACATTAGCCTTAGAGTTTCAATGTTAGGAACAAGCCCCTGATGCAAAATGCTTTTGAGATATACTCATGGACAAAATTCATGGACAAGTGTTGAGATCAGGGTTGGTTAAGGACGTTATGGCCGTATTTTCCACAGGAGACCAGGAATTCCATTTAAAGAGGAATCTGACCTACAACACGCACCCATGCCCAATTGGGATTCGAATCCTGCATCTCTTACTCAGTATCCACGCTCTAACCACTATCCAAGCAGGTGGGCGTTGAGATCAGAGAGATCCGGAATTCTCATTCCTCTGATAATACATCTTGATAAATAAAGATTGATTGCGTATGAAGTAAACTCCGTCAAAAGCAGTTAATTTGCGAATGTAGGAGAATTCTCTCAGTATTTAATTTTGTTCCCATGATAGCTCTTCTCGAAAAATAATATCTTCCGGAGGTGAGTTTTGTTGCGATTTTTTTTCATATATCTTAATCGCAAGTTTCACAGAGCACGTACGGGAATCTTCCTTTTCAATTTCAGGGCTTCTTGGCATCTTCTCGACCCTGGATGGAACTGAACTCCTGTGACATCAGATAGCGACGTTTTCCCTTCTTCCTCCGAACAAAAGCTGTCCAAGTTTTAAAGTTTTCATAGTAAAAGTGCCTCGAAATTATTGTAATTCTTTGGCTAGTCCCGACTTACCAGCAACGTGGGAGAATAATCCATTTTCCCAGTACATTGTATGTCCATGAAGAACACATTTTTAACACAATCCAAAATATATAAACTTATTAAAAATTATTATAACATTAATGAAATTAAATCTGAAAATATATTTCATCTTGATTAAAAACATATCAATATTTCAAATTTTTAGATGTTTCCCTAACAAAATAATTAAAAATTAAATGACGCTTGCCCTTAATAATCAGTCAGAAACGAGGATCCACAGGGAAAATTGGAAATAGAATTTTCTGTTGTTAATCAGAAACCTGTAAGTAGGATTTTCCTTTTATCAGCATCCAAAAATCATTATTACGGATGATTAAAAGTTTTACTGCACCATTTGGTGCAAATATTTACGAGAGGGAAATTCTACCTTTTTTGGAGCCCAAAACAGTACGATATTAGCATTTGTTGTTAGTAAAAGGAATTATGTAGGAGTTTGTGTGCACGTGACAATATCGTCACTAATGTCCCCTGAAAAAGTATTGGAATGTTCGTTAGAAAATCTGACGAATTGTGCTCAGTATAGGGCTAGACTTGATGTGTGAAAGTACAGCAAACATAAGTCTAAATGTAAAATATGCCTTAATCCATAGCGCCATCAAAAGCAGTTACTTTGCGAATGTATGAGAATTCTCTCAGTATTTCATTTTGTTCCCATGATAGGTCTTCTCAAAAAATAATATCTCCTGGAGGTGACTTTTGTTGCGATTTTTTTTTCATATATCTTAACCGTATGTTTCACTGAGCACAGACACGAATCTTCCTTTTAAATTTCGTCCAATGAATTTCCCTTTACAGGTCTCAGAACACATCTTCTTATTTTATTGCCTCACTGTGTAAAAGGAAGATATATTTATGTGTGCCAACAAGAGAAAATCTCACAAATGTTAAAACATTATAAAAATTCACGTGCATTAACAGCAGTCATATGAAATTATATGTGAATCTTTGTTTGAATAGAATAAGATTATGCTTTAAAATTTAAAAGATTTAACGCCAGTTTTCTCATTTCACTAAGTTATTTTGACAAACAAAAGAATAAAAAAAAACTCAATGTATAAGAATTATGTTCACTGTTTTCCTTTTCTACATTTTCTATTTGGATTTAGACCAGAACATGTCTGATTTTTATTAATTATAAACATCTGTTGTTTTAAAAATAATTAATATTAAATCGGTGACAAAGCAAAATATGTTATTTTTTCCTAATGATAACATTACGCAAAAAGCCTAAAGGGCAATTTTCTAGCAATTTAATAATTTTTGTAAGCATAATCAACTTAAAACTCTCTCATCAATAATACAACAGATGCATCTATATTAATAAACAATAACACTTCATATGTTCATGTGATTCTCAATTTTCAATATCCCAATTCTATATAAGATTAAACATTTACGAAGCACTGGAGAAAAAGTAATTTAAATACATCTTTTATTCCTTTCTGCTAAATTTCAGCTATATGCTCTATTTTCCCTTTCAATATACGTATAAATAACACATTCTTTAAATTCTTTGAAAATGGATCATATCCGTTCAATTTCATGGCACTTTGACTGGATAATGCAGTTCTACTTTATCTTCATCACACACCATATGGCCGATTTATTGAACGCTTAAGGATTATTTTCAAAATCTCATGCAATTTTCCTCTTATATATTTCGATTTATACCCAGTTTAAATTTATATTGTTTACGTTTAGCGAATTTTGCTATTTTCATTATTTAATTTATGTAAAGAAGCTTAAACGCGAGATCGTATTTTAGCCCTTTCGCTACTGGTGTCCTTGATCAAGGATATACTCTTTAGAATTTTTTTTGAACATGTTTAATCTAATTTAAAAGAAGTTTAAATTTTTTTCTGAGTTTTTAATCATTTTCTTAATCATTTTCTGGGCATTGTGAACCAAAGACTTAAAATATATTGTCAAAATTGGGTGTTGCCATTGAAAAAAACAAAGTTTGTTCTGGTTTTTAATTGTATATGGCCCCCTAAGCAAATTTACATACATCATTGAAAAGTAGACTTTATTTCCAATCGTTTGTCACCCGTAATTTTTCCTATTATAATTCGTTGCAGAGTTAAAAGGGGTGTTTACTTTTTTTCCACGGCTGTACATAATCGACATATTATGGATACCTTGTTAAATTAATACATAATCTTAAGTCTAATTGATTTTGAAACACCCTGCATATTCTTGAAATATTTAATCCCCTATTTTTGAGTTCAGTTTATAACTAATCACACAATAAATAAATAAAATTTCCTTGAAACATTGAATGCATTTTGAAAGAACAATCAAAGTAAAACTTGTATTTTGTCATTTTACGAGATTTACACAGAAAATTAATTATATACAGTAAACATAATATGATTTTTTAGAATATTTCTAAGATGAACAAGTTATTTTTTAAAACTTTTATTAAAGAAGCGTCTATTTTAAATGCAATTTATAAGCAAGGTTTTCCGAAGATATATCCAATTTATTTAATACTTCAGTATATTTACATATGAATCCTTTCAAGAGTTTTCTTTCACAAATAAGCTAGCGCTATTAGAGTTTGTTCTAAGTTTTATATATTTACGTAGCGATGGGTATAATACTACATTTTGTTATGTTTGGAGAACTCGATGAACGAAATAAAACAATGTTTCTTATGTTTTCATTTATGTAGTAAAATTGATATGATGTATGGGTTTTCATATTATTTTTTATTATAGCAATTTTTTTATAAAAAATATTTTAGTAGAAAATTACTTCAAAGCGACAGACAACTATGATAAGCTGATAAAGATTTGATGCAGCCTTGGGGTTTGTTAGTTTTGTAAATAACATCGCAAATGCCTAGCCCAATTTAATTTATAATCTACGTAAATTCATAGATATTTATATTCGATGACCCAAGTTACAGTCGGGGGGAAAAAAGTAAACACCCCTTACTAACTCTGCAAAAAAATACCGTATAAGAAATTTACTGGTACCACACGATTGGTAATAAAATCTACTTTTGAATGATGTATATAAAATTTACTTAGGGGGGCATCTACATATTAAAACAAACCATAACTTTTTTTTTCAATAGCAGTACACATTCTGACAGCATAAATGAACTCTACACCCTTGAATTAGCCTAAAAAAAATTTTATGCAATTTGTACGATACGTTTCGAGAAATTCATTATTTTAAAACGAGCGTATTTTAAGGGCTGTATCCAAATTGTAGTTCGGCATTCGATTGTTGATCGAGAGAGCTCCCTTCTTGATCAAGGTATCTTAAGCGCCACTCAAGCAGTCATCGAAGACAGCTAGATTACAGGACAGCAGAAGAAATTTCAAAATATCTAGTCACTTCTATCACAGACGGCCCCTTAAACCATCATTTTGCCGTTTTTTAAGCATAATTTGAAAACTACTTGGAAGAAAAATGTGAAATTTTGAATTTCCATAAAGCAGGACTTAATAAACCTAAATTCATCAAAAAAAATTGTAGGTTGCAATTCATAATTTTTTCAAAAATTGATTTCGTAATTCATATCATAAAATTATAAAAATTGCAAATTCGACGTTTTTATGTTTGGATATTTTAGTATTGTTGCTACACAAAAAATTACTACATTAGGAGTATAATTTCAGGAGATATTAATAAAAATATGCAATGCAATTTAACATTAGAAGCACTAAATTTTGAATGGTCAAAATTCAAAAACTTATCATTCAAATGACTTGAAATTCGGTGTCTATGTATAGTTTGAACCGAAGATTTGAAATATCTTGTTAAAATTGGGTATTGCTATTGAAAAAAATTAATTTTGGGTTCGTTTTAATATGTAGATGGCCCCCTAAGCAAATTTTACATACATCATTTAAAAGTAGACTTTATTTTCAATAGTTCGGAACCAGTAACTTTCGTCTATGATCATTTGTTAAGTTAGTAGAGGTTGTTTACTTTTTTTTCCACGACTGTACGTCATCACCATTCAAATAAAAATTAGTGTCTGTGGAGATAGTCTTTTTAGAGAAAATCATGGCGGCTCTTTTTCTGCATTAACTTTGGGGCGCAACTTCCGCAACCAGATTTGAAAGTCCTGAAGGAAGGAATGGAGTTTAGTAGACACAATGTGAAGTGAAATGTTTCTGAACGTGATTGCCGTACCATCCCCTACATCATTGCGCTAATAGGATGTCGGTAATTCGAGGAATATCATTAATATAGAGGTTGAACAGTCAGGGGCTTATTAAACTGCCTTGAAGAACGCCGGTCTCGATAATGCGAGTGGAAGCGGTTTGGAGAAGGGCGTTAAGCAAAATGAACTTATAAATGAGTCCATAATGAAAGACCCGATTCAAAGCTTTCGCAATGTCTATGAATACAACACCCGTTTTTTGGTTGTTCATAAAGCCCTCATAACCAAGTTTAGCCACTCTTCAAAACTGGTGTTGCGTCGAGTGCTTGGGTGTAAACGCAAATTGCTCGGGTGTAATAATTGAATTGCAGGTGACGAATTCTTTCAGACGGTTCGTAATAATGTATTTTCGTTGGCCGTTAAGAGGCAAGATAAGAGAGAAATACGCCTGAAGCTAGAAGATATGTCCTGCCAAAGCTTTGGGAGTGGAACAATCAACGCCTTCTGCCAGCAGTGAGGGAAAATATGGAGTTTAATCATGCAATTAATAAGAATAGTTGAAATTAAATAAAAGATGTAAGAACATATTGGTAGAAATGCGATCGAGGCCGGGAGATCTGTTGCCTCTCAGGTTCATTTTTTTGTTATTGTTTTCGCCGTTGTTGTTGTTTATTTACATATATTCATGTTTTTTGCAAAAATGGCGATGTTGATTGGTTGAAATGAGTTATTTATAGAACTTTTTAAAAAAAAAAGTTGTTCATGGATGTGGGTCCGCGATGACTATGACATTTTACCACACGTAGAGGCGAAAAATTTAGGTAAGGATATTCCAAGGCAAGTCCTGATGCACTTGAGGCTCCATTTTCGGCTAATTAACTGATATATTAATTAAAAATCATAATGAACATTGCAAAATGGGAGGAAAACTAACAGCGCAACAGCCGAAAGCTCGTTTGCAGTTTTTAAAGCAGGGAAGATCCGATTATTTCGTACTTTATACGCCTTTTGCGAGCCTGTATTGGCTCGACTAGAACAAATATGGAAAGCAAAAAATACCAACAGTATTATCGTACTTTTATCTTTCTAACAGCGCAATTCGTTATTTTTTTTTTATATTAACACTTTCAAAAAAATTCTTTAAAAACGTCGTTTTGTCACTACCATTTTTCACAGCCGGCATCTGATATACTATTCGGAATACGCAAAAACTAAAAATATCAAGCTATATACGCATATCTTTACCTTATAATGGCATAGTTCGTTTTAAAAAATATGAATATTAACTCTTTCAAAAAAATTCAAAACGTCGCCGTTTCGAGTTTTTTATTATTTTCTGTAAAGTAAACCTACATCCCCTCCGGAAATAAAAATATGAAAAACAAAAGTACCATACCCCATCGAAGTGTCAGTTTAAAACAATATTAATATTAAATCTTGAAAAAAAAATTCCGAAAGTCACTCTCGCGGCTTTAATTTTAACAACTTTTTTCCAACTTTTTATTTTTTAACAACTTTATTCCATATAATCACCGTAAAATTGTAATACACTGTACTTGCCTTATAGCTAATGATCTAGCGTAAATTTGGTTCGGAAATTATGAGATTTAGCGGGAAATAATCAGCTTGAAATTAACAAAACCATTCCCATAGGATATCGAGGGAAAACGAAAGGGAGAAAAAGAACACTGCTACAACTTTTTGCAACTAAATATCAATATTTTAGCACGAAAATTACACACAAACTTCGGAAACCTTACATTTATAAATAAAATAATAAGACGAAATACAATATTCCACCTTGATTATAACTCAGAAAAACTGTAAAAGAATTTGCACAACAAGATTTTTTTTTTAATTGTACGTAATAAAAAAAGGCGAGAAGAAAAATATTTTCACAAGTTTTTTTTTTTTTTCCAACTGTATATCAGTATTTAAATAAGTCGGTAATAAATCAGTTTTTACATAACGATCGGATACATATTTAACACTAATTTTTGGTATATTTAAAGGTTATTATGAAAGGCCCGGTCTATGCTGCGCCTCAATTTCGTTTAAAAATATATAATCAAAACAGACCGAAGTGTGCGTAGTCGAAAGCAATGGGGACCCCAACTATATCTGTTATATAAAGTATATTTCCGGTTCGGAACGAATCGTTGTCAGTAGAAAAATCTAGTTAAAGGCTTTTTCAGTTACAAAAATTACCTGTTTAGTCATAAAAATAAGGCTGTTAAATGATTAAAGCATGCGCAAAGTTAAAAATGGTCATATTTTGTTAAACATTCGATGTAAATTTGAACATACTTTTTTTCGTTGTTATCACGGAAATCAAAATGGATAGAAGAAATCAGAAGATACAAAATACGTAAGGTGTGTACGAAAGAATTTCAAGTAGCAATGTTCTTACTGAATTTGCTAAACTAAGAGAATTGCAATATGTATAATATTGTGAAATCATAATTCACTGATAGTTGAAACCTGGAAAAGGAATCATATTTTTAATAATCATCAGGAGATTTCTTTTGTGATTATTTAATATTAAAAGTTAAGTTTTTCAAATAATATAGTTACAATGAAAGCTGTATTCGATTATTTACACTAAAATACTATGTAACTGAAACCTAGTCTTTCGCCTTTTGTACAAGCACTCTTCTACTTAGGTACTGTACATATGTAACGATATCACTGTAGGGGATAGGGGAAGCTGGCACTTGATATCGTAAGATATCTGTAGAGGTGGGCGGGTATATTTTGATATCTTTATCACTTTTGATCCAACCAAAATTTTCCTCTTTTTTTTTTTTTTTTTTTTTTTTTTTTTTTTGTATCTTTTTCTTTGAATCAAGATAGTCTTTTAGCTTTTTCTTAGTCAGCTATCTGTTTTTGTAAAAATACTGTTATCATTAAAAGCATTAAATAATTATAAAATCATTTTATTTCAAAATGTTGAATAGCCCAACGTTCGGCATTTTGTTTTTTCTGCCATATGAGTATATAATGTGTTGTTAGAGAAGCGAGGGTTCGAAATGATACTTGTTATTTTTTCTAGTTGTTAAAAGGGGGGGGGGGGGGATTTGGCCACGTGTTTTGTTGATAATAATTTCTGCTTACTGCTTACTCCCTCCCGTGCAGGGAGAAAGTGCAAAAAGACAATATTACTGTTGAATACATTATGTTAAGAAGCTATTATTAAATACTTTTAAATAGTACTTCCTTAAAGTGATATTTAGTGTAAAGTGATTTCATGTTTACTAATGATATTTTATTGAATTCTCTTCATTTAAATCAGTAAAATATGGGAATAATAAAGGTATATCATTGCAAACGTATAAAAAGAAAAAAAAATTGTAAAAATCAAAAGAATTTTTAGACACTGATAACGATATCATATGGAGACGGGGAGGGGTGGGTTGTAGAATAATAGTGTATGATATAGTCAGGAGAGGGAGGGAAGGATCCAAAATTTCCAAAAAGTTGATAACGGTATATACGTACAGCGCCTTATTAAATTTCTACTTACTTTCATACTTATGCTGCTTAGAGACTGATGAAGATGATCCTAACTCCAAAAGGTAGGCAATAACACATGACAAGTAAAAATGATTAGTACAGATACAGGTTTACAGTTAAATGAATAACAAATTTTATAATTTGTTTTACCATTGAGATTTACAGCGAAAGACACAATGGATTTAAAATTCTATGCGAACATTAATGAAATTTATTTTCCTTGCTCGATGAGAATGGATTAAGGACAATACGGTCATCAAATTCCTCCTCTGCTACGTCATCTGAGTTGTTTTTGTTGTTGTTGTTTTGAAGAAGTTATCAATTGTAAATTGGCTGTTTGTTTCTTTATCTGACCAAACATTTCTTTAATTTTCAAAGGAACCTTGTATTTCGTGATGGAGTATTCATAATTTTAACTATTTCTTCTGTTAATTATACACCCTTGTTCAACTGGAATAAGAATTACTGTCCCGAAAATTAACTTTGGCAAATGTACAGGCTAAAATGCTAAAAGACAAAATGCTAAAAATAAAGTACATTGATGCAGTTGTTTTCTCTTATGGACTGTTGAAATTATCTGTCTTGCATTTTAAATATGAAGATAATAATATTAAATAATACATTTTCTTCCATTAAGAAAGATTCCTTGGATCAAATATTTAATATTATAAAAATATTTTCTATAATATCATAGACTAATTTAATTATACAATGCAATTTCTACTATACATTAGTTATATCACTCTGATTTTCTCGTTTTGTTTTATATGTTTTGAGTATATTTTGAATGTATGTTTTTATATAATTTGAATGTATATTTGTATATATATTAGTATATATGTATATTAGATTTTAATATATGTTTTATCACTTTATTGAATACTTGTTTTGAAATATTTTTTATTCTGTATTATTTAAATTTCTTGTATCAGAATTAAATGGATTATTGAAAGTTTAGTATAGAGAAATTCAAATAATGAAGCAACAGTGCCATTTGGTGGACAATATATACATTTTTAAGATACACATACATTTTAACGTCTGAATTAAAATCTTTAAATTAATTTTCATGCATTAGACAGACTTGACTACACTTAAATTTAAACTTAACTTTAAACTTAAATTTACTTTACTTTAAGTGTAGTCAAGTCTGTCTAATGTATGAAAATTAATTTAATATATACATTTATTATTATTATAATTCTTATTTTATTTTTTTATTCTATTCGCATATATTATAGAATTGAAAACCTGTTTACACCTTCGATTGAATATTTGAGGCATTCTCACAAAATTTTAACTTTCAGGAATAAAAATCTGGTGAATTTAAACTTAATAAAATAACTTTTTTAATTTAAAGACGAATGCCTTAATGATTCAAAATAAAGAAAAAAAGTTAGTAGCTCCGATTTGTTTTTAACTTAGGTAGGTGTAAGTTAAACTTGCAAGTTTAATTTTCCTAACCGTCCCCTTGACATTTTACCTCTCTAACTTTTTATTTTCTTCTAAATTTTTACTAATAATGAATTTTCATAGTACCCATTGAACATTTAAATAAGAAATAATAGCAATGTAGTATTTTTAGTACAAAATTTTGGTATAACGTTGTCTTAAAGGGATGTTAAGGAAGGAACGGTAAGGAAAAAAAGGGGACGGTACGGAAAAAAAGGGAGGGCAAGGAGGGGAAAAAAGAACGGTAAGGAAAATTACCACCTATTTTTAGGGGCTCCGCTGCACTGAAACTCCCAGATTACAAAATCCCATGTTAGCCTATGGGAAAACTTTCAAGCGCGATTACTCATTACCTAATATAATTATTAAATACCGTTTTCACCATCAAAAAGTAGACGTTAGATGCCGATGATGTGCGCTTTTAAAAATTATCTCCGTAAATTTTAAGTACATAAAAATCCCTGTAAACATTGAAATTTCCATTTGATTAAATTTTTTCATCCTTTTAAAAATACTTAAAATTTACGTAGACAATTTTTAAAAACGCACATCATCTGCATCTGACGTCTACATTCTGATAGTGTAAACGGTATTTTAATAATTATATTATGTAATGAATAATCGCGCTTGAAGGTTTTCCCGTAGGTTAACATGGGATTTCGAGTTTTGAGAGTTTCAGTGCAGCGCCCTCTTAACCATCATGTTCATTGATTTTTAGCTACAGTTATTTACATTGAATTGAATTTAAAAAATAATGATAATTTACCTCTAAAAGTGCAGGAATAAACCTTAGGGACGGTAAGAGTACCAATAAAACCACAATGCTTGAAATTGTCATTTAATATGTTCACGCCGGCGCGGTGGGTCACACTCGACTCTCTCAGAGCTGTCAAGTCTCCGGCTTTGTGGCTACCAGTATTTTAATACAGAAAATGATATTTTATTTAATTAGAACAATTGGGCGATTTAAAGGAACAACATTTTCTCTAAAATAAGAGTGGTGTGTAAAAAGCCAAAGACTTGACAACTCTGAGACAGTCGAGTGTGACCCACCGCGCCGGCGTGAACGTGTTAAATGCTGATTTAAATTCTGCAGTAAATTTCCTGTCAAAGTATTTTAGCCATTCTTTCTCTAGCATACTTCTGCATGAAAAAACAGTTGCAAAAAATTCTGTGGCTGCTTCTGAAGTGATTTTCTGTATAATTTTAGCAAGAGGGACGGTAAGGAATAAAAAATTCAGGGACGGAGTTTAAAAAAATAATAACAACGGTAAAAATGTGTGCAGGTTAATTTTTGCTACATATTTATATAAAACAACAGTCCCAGTTTCGAAAAAAAATTACATCGAATTACTTTTATTGAAACAATTTTATATAGCTCCAAACTTAAAAATTATCATCACAGACACAGGACGGTAAGGATTTTTCGTGATATATTTGGACCCCCAAAATCTTCCAAAACTGATTTATCTCGTTGATATTGTTATTACAGTCATGCAATAGGATGTTTTCTATTACAAGAAATAAAAAAAATCCAAGAATATGTTCTAAAATAAAAATTTGTATTCAGGGACTTAAAAGTCAAAAGTGTGTGAGAATGCCTCATTTGATTATAATATTCTGTGTTACCGTACGTCAATTATTTGAGATTTATCTGTATTAAAGGAAATGGCTGTTGCAGTTCTGTCATGGAAAGTTGTGGCAAGCAGTGTCATTACCATATTCTGTGTTTTTCAGTAGTTGGTCTAGTAAATTTTCGACTAACACAAGTGCTTTACACGGCTTTCTCTATTGTGTTATTGATGGATTTTTATGTTTGTGGGGATTTTTATGCCTATGTATGCTGATCATGCTTTCCTATAGGATATGTTTCCTATCGATGTTTCTCAACTTCCTTTTAAAGTTTGTAATTAGTGTTTTGAGACACTTTCTATATTAGGGTTGACGAATGTGACATCTTTCAAATTCTTCCCATTACTAGCTTTTTAAGGGGGTCCGGAACACATTTTCAAAAAAATTTTATTTATTGTGTTAAAATTTTGAATTTTTTTGTGATGGTTAACCATATCATTTGTAAACAAAATCGCATGATAAAACTTCTCATATTTTTTTTAATTTAAATTTTAAATTTTGTTTAAAAAGTGGGGTAGTTTAAAATCGTTATAACTCGAAATATTATTTATAGAATTTCAATTTTTTTCATTTAAATAAACAGAAACATATAAATTTTAATTTAGAGCCAGCATTTTAAAAAATATTAATATTTAAAAAAATTAAAAATATTTAACGAAAAAATTACAAAAAAAGTGGTGCAACTTTTTTTAAAATATCATATTTTCAGAAGTAAATATTTTTTTCAAATATGCTGGCTCAAAAGTAAAGTAAAATAATTGAAAAAGATATGTTCCGAGTTCAACCCTGTATCTTTAACGGTTCTCGAGTTATAAGAATTTAAATATGAGAAATGGTGAAAAAACCTATCATAAAGAAAAACGCAATTTCACAAGAACTCGTTTCCTTGACAACCATAGCTTGAAAGGCAGATTTTGAAAACAAACCAAAATGAATAAATTAATATTTCCTGTTCTAATTAAGATAGAAGCATAATTTAAACATCATTTTAAGCAAAAAACGGCAAAGAAATTTTTAATCCAATAAAAAAATTGATAATTTAAAGATTTTTGTGTCCCGGACCCCTTAAAAGAAAAATCATTTATATAATTATTATAAGTGATATTAAAGCTTTTGGCTTCTTACTTTTCAAAATGGCACATGTCTCTCAGCAAAAATTTAATACTAAATTTACTATGATTAAAATGCATATATAAAAGCACAAATAACTGTACAAAACTTACTTTCAGGTGCATACATATAATATAAAGATATTTAAAATACAAATTAAAAATATCTTAGAATACATTAGAAAATCCCAGAACATTTTCAACCATTACAAGGCCGTCATCAGTAAGATTTAAATGTTTTTATAATTTTCTTTGCGCTTATTCGAGAATTGTTCAGAAGAAAACATTGCAATTTAAAGGTTGTACGTTAGATGAGATGCCAGATAAAGTTATTCCAATTTTCAACAAAACGAGCTTTCATCTATTATGCAGTTCGAAAGCTCCTTTTGTTGAAAATTTGAATAACGTTATCTGGTATCTCATCTGACGTAGAACCTTTAAATTGTAATGTTTTCTTTTGGACAATTCTTGAATAAGCGCAAAGAAAATAATAACAACATTTAAATCCTACTGATGATGGCCTGTTGAAAACTTTCTGGGTTTTCCTAATGTATTTTAAGATATTTTAATTTGTATTTTAAATATCTTTATATTATATGTATGCGCCTGAAAGTCATTTTTGTACAATTATTTGTACTTTTATAAGTATTTTAATTATTTAACTCAAGGTGAATACAGCACTAGAATTTTAACTTTCGTTTATTAAATTTACTATGATTTATAATCTTTTCTGCAATTTATTTTGCATGGTTCCTCTGCATCGTACCGACTTTATCGCAACCGCTATAATATATGTGTACGGTATTATATAGAAATGTGTGTGTCGGTACCAGTACTACAATAAGATAATATTGTTGTATGTTTCCAACTATGTGAATAACTTGTGGAATTCATTAATTGCTATCAGTTAAGGCGCATCCTCGATTAGTAAAATTACTAAATTTTCACATGCCTGGTCTATATTTGTTATCCATAAAAATTCCGATCGCTTGTACAATTTAATCATTGTTGTCATTAGCAATTAAAATGAAATTTGTTTCTTTGGCCAGTTCCATGCGTTTTTGCAGTATAAGTCACATAGCTGATAACCTCTATGCTTGTTGGCCATCATTATTATTGAAAAGTTTGCTTCGATATATTTAATTAATGAGATATCTCCGATAAAATAAGTCGTATTTTTTCGTTCTAGAATACTGGCAGCCAAAAATCGTAGCATGTGACTTACACTACAAGTACTCATGGAACTAGCCTTTATTAATTTTTAATATTTATTTTACAAAAATCCTTTTACAATTCTTTTATAAAAATAAACAATATTAATTAACAATTTACACCGAACATCTGAAAATTAATCTTTATAAACAACTTTCATTGTAAATAAACAACCTACTAACATATTATTAATTGTTAATCAAGAAACTATGAAACATCAAGTTAACAATTCATGTATTGAAATAAAAATTTTGATAAATTTATCCGGTTACAAATGTCAATATTGTGACATTTGATCTATTAACTTATGTATTATTATAGAATAATATTTGAAATATGAATTGTTCGAAAGTAGAAATGCGAAGAATTAATGAAAACGGTCTAACTGATGTGAAAAATGCTCAGAATTCGTGTCACGAGAGATAATGAAAACCATTTTTCCTCCAGAGCATTTATTTTCTTTCTCTCACTACCATAATCAATATAATATATGTCATGAAGATAAATGGACGCGAGTATATTTGAAACCAATTTTCTACATAACTACGGAAATTTACACATGTTTTAAGTATCATTCATAAGTTGGGTTTTTTTTTAATAAATAGTTCTTTCTTTATGTAAAAATTAACTTTATTTACTAATATAATTGACATTTCATTCTCAACCTGCTTCTTTAAATACATTTATATAAAAATTTCCCAAAAAGTATGTATTTGATATCGTTATAAAAATTTTTAAAATAATTAAAAACATGTTTGAAAGTCTTAAATATGCTATTTCAAAAAATGTGTTTAAATATTTTAACGTGGAAAGGAATTTTACCAAAATAATAGCGTGAAATGTTATATATATTCTAAATATATATATTCTGACAAAACAGCTCCTTAAAATATTTAATTCATATATATATATCAAGTTAATTACTCAATTTTACATCTGTTTAAAAAAGTATTTCTTCATTAAAACAAACTACAAAGAATAATGTCTTAAAATATGTCAAGAACTTGCTACTCATCTACAACGGGAGTCTGGTTTTGAAAGCGAGTGTTTTGTCCAATGCTAACATGTATCCGTGAAAGCGACATCTATCCTTTAATTTTCTTTAGTTTTCACTAGCGCGATTAAGAAATATTTTAAGTATTTTTTATCAAATAGAAACTGAAATACAGCTATATTATTCATCAAAATATGTGCAGTATAGTAGCGTCCACTATTAAGCGATCAAAAGAAAAATTCAGCTCTTCATAAGAAGCATATTACTTATTTAGTTAACTGCAATTCCATAGCATAGATTCCGCGATATAGTTATGAAGTACATTGTGAAGTACAAGGCATAGCTTTACCACCTTTGTTTTCAATAAGCAGCAAAATCTAATCAGCATCAATTTATGTCAAACTACAACTAAATATGAATTTTCATGCAATTCCATAAGTAAGTGCTTGCATTAGAGCGACTACAAACTTTGCTTAAGACACCGAATTTATAAAAATAGTCAAATACTTTACGGGACATCCCAAAATGTGTATATCAATAAAAAAAAATGAAAAAAAACCTAGTCGAAAATTTTTACGAATCCAGTGCTTTCTTCTTACAAACCTAGATGAAAGTAAAAATGTATGTACCTACATTTTTTTTTTTTTTTTTTTGTCAGGTTTTTAAAAGAATTCACCTAATATTTAATGGAAAGGCGAAATATATCTTACCGACTATACTGGAGTAAAACATATGATGCATTTATTATCATAAAGTCTCTAAAAGCTTTTCTCTCTAACACTTTTATTCCCGCAAGTGCTTTGTAATGTCGTCAGAATACTGAGAAATTCATCATGGAGATGAATAAGTACTTAAATGATTGCAGACACTTTTCTGTGAGATAAAGAGTATTATCGTGCATGTGCGTTTTTCAAAAGAAGGAAGTTCTTAAAATGCTTTCATGTAAGATATTTGAATAGAGACAAAAGATATTTCCCAGCTGATGATAATTTGTCAGTGTTAAATGTGTAATGCAATTACAGTAAGACATAAAGAATTTATATACAAAAACATACACACGCACGGAAAAGGGGGGTTTTAGTGGCATAAAACGCTGGAAATTCATAAAAATCGAAGTACCGTATGTTTTGGTCGTACAGATATGGTGGCTTTCTTTTACTCGTTAGAGTACAGCAAGTGTTTTCTGAAAATTACTTATCGGACCCAGGAGCAGTATAAATAACATAAAGTATTGTATTTTTACTGAAATAACTTTATTGGTATAAATATTTTTTAATATGAGGGAGAATAATATTCAGACCTGATTATCCAACAGGCAGATGAAGCCTGAGCTTCTCCTCTAAAATTTAAGTATATCTCCAAAATAACTATAAAATTATTATTATTATTATTAGAAAAACATTTGCCTAATGCAATAAGAATGTGCACTCTTCTTCAGGAAACTTATCTAACCGGAAAATCTGAATGGGATCAATAAGCTGAAGTTAACCAATCCTTTCCCATTTCGATATGCTGGTTGTAGAAACCACCGACGTGGTGTAAATGAACGCTCAAAAACTACATTTACCCTATCTATACTAATAAAAGAACAAATTGCTCTGTCTGTCTCTGTGTGACTGCGATGGCTAGCGAAATCTACCGTACGTAGAAGTCTGAAAAATTAAGTGAGGATAGTCCAAGACAGGTTCTGATACACCTGAGATTCAGATTTTTAATTTTTTAAGGGTCGGGACCCCTGAACTCCTTTGAGATTTTATGCACTAAATTGTTAATAACTTACCCCTTTTTTATCCAATCTTCTTCGTTTTGGGGGACCTTTCTCCATTTGCTTATTCTCGCCCCTCTACTTTCCAGTTATGATCCTTGACCCTTGAAGCCCGTTGCAGGGGCCCTTGAAGTTTTTGTGCAAATAAATTGTTAATAAATTGCTTTATTTTAATCCGATCTTCATTTTTGGGATCATTTTTACATGTAGTTATTCTCACGTTTCTTCATTCCATATAAGAGACTGGAGCCTCCTAGGGAACCATAGGGCCCGGTCCAGGGCCCCTTGAACATTTTGTGCGCAAGCATATTTCACGTTTGCAAGCATGTTTTCATGTTAGGGCCTTGTTTTTAACTGTCAGTGGGCCCCTTTTGGGACCCCTATTATAGCTCCCTTAAAAATAATCTGATTCAGTAGCTTTTTTTCTTACAACTTCTTAGGTCCTCCAGTTACTACATGAAGGAAAAGAAAATTCTTAGACTTCAGTTACAACCAATTTTGAATATTAATGGCCTTATTTCAGGTCCTTCTTTAAAAATGATCCGAATTGCTTGCAATTTTCTTTAACATAGTTCTAGCGTCCGCCGATTATTTTAAAACTACTAGAAAATATTTTTATACCCAATTACATGCCAGTTATGTCCCTTCCCCTTGGGGACCGGTACAGGACACCGTGAAGTTTTGGCATAATAAATTGTTATTAAATTGTCCCCTCTTAATCCAATCTTCATTTTTGGAACCCTTTTTCCCTTTAGTTATTCTCACGTTCCTACACTCCAGTTAAGACCCTCGGGCCTTCTATGGTCCTGTAGGACCCGGTCCAGGGCCCTTGAACTTTTTGTGCACCATGCATATTTTACTCCCTAATTTTCTTACATTTTCAGTGTATAATTGTGAAGTTGAGTCTTAGATTCTTCTTCCAGGATTAATACCCTCTTATTTTTATTGGGGCCCTAGCGCCTTTTTAAAGCATTTACTCAATTTTTTATGCATTTCTTTAGAATATTATTCTAATAAATAATTCATACCCTATGCTTAATTTTGACTAATTGCAGATCTGAAGCATTAAATACTAAGACGTTTTAACATGTTTCCATGTTAGGGCCCTACTTTTAACTATGAGTTGACCCCTTTTGTGTACCCTATTTATAGCTCGCTTAAAAATGGTCCGATTAATTAGATTTTTTCCTAACAACTTCTTAGGTCCTCCAGCTGCTACATGAAAGAAAAAAAAAATTCAGACTTCAGCTACCACCAATTTTGAATATTAATAGCCTTCTTGGGGCCTGTTGCGACTGCGAGCATAAACATAAATTAAAAGTCGATAGCTTTAACTTTAATATAATGGACTGTTTATTTAGATTATAAATGCGTGCTCTTTGAGCTGCGACTGCCTTGGCGGCGTACAAAAAACTACTGAAGGAATTATGAAACATCTGTGGGAGGGTAAATACTGTGACGTCATAACAACATACAGTGGCGCCAACATACCGCCCCACGTTGAAATAACATTTCAATATTCAATATATAATATCTAAATTTACAATGAATAACATACAATACAATGAAATGCAGAATAGAATAATAATGAATATAACAATGAATAATTAAATATGCTTCAAACATTTGTTTACATAAAGTTTACAATTGAACGGTTATACAGTGTCAAATTTAATGATAATATGTCAGTTTATTGACAAGGCAGCAAGCATAATTTCGATATGCATCTCTTGAAAATACCATGAGGCGTTTTCACAAGAACCACTCTAACCTTACCATCTGGTCCTTTAACTACTTCCTGAACTCTACCCATTGTCCATCTGCAGGGTGGAAGATTATCCTCTTTTAAAAGGACCATTGAATTTGGAATAATATTATCCTTCTCAAATTGCCATTTATATCTGGCTTGTAAGTTGTTAAGATAGTCCAATTTCCACTTTCGCCAAATAAATTGGACCATTTTATTTAATCTTTGCCATTGGGACAAATGATTATCACGTTCGCCAGTCAGGTCCGGTTCAGACACACTGTTCAGAGGTCTGCCTATGAGAAAATGGCCTGGAGTTAGAATTTCAAAATCATTGGGGTCAGAAGACATGGGTGTGAGAGGCCGACTGTTTAAAATGCCTTCAATTTGCGTGGTAACTGTTAAAAATTGCTCAAGAGTTAATCGCGAATTTCCTACAGTTCCTTTTAGGTGGTACTTAAACGACTTCACCCCAGCTTCCCACAAACCACCGAAATTGGGTGACCTGGGTGGAATGAAATTCCAGGCGATTTCCTCACTTGTTAAATAATGAGACAAAACATCTGGGGGGTTTCTAATCATGTTCGCCAAACGTTTTAACTCTGCACTGGCTCCAACAAAATTTTTGGCATTGTCCGTACAAATAGAAAAACTTTTACCTCTCCTACTGAAAAATCTTTTTAAGGTTGCTATCATTGCTTCTGAAGTTAAGTCAGTGACCACTTCTAAATGAATCGCTTTTGTTACGAAACAAATAAAAATGGCAACATAACATTTATGGTAAATACCCTTCCTTTGACCCTTATATTTTATATAAAACGGGCCACAAAAATCAATCCCTACATTAGTGAATGGCGAACTAGGAGTAATTCTCGCAGAAGGAAGATTTCCCATAATCTGCTCAGTACATTTAGGCTTGTTTTTGAAACAAACTATGCAATCATGAACAATTTTTCTAGCAGTATTTCTACCACCCAATGGCCAAAATTCTTGCCTTACAAGATAAAGTAAAGTTTGGGCTCCAACGTGCAAGTATTTAAGATGAAAATATGTCATTATCAATAAAGTCAATTTGTGATCTTTAGGGAGCAATATTGGAAATTTCTTATCAAAAGATAAATCAGCGTTATTTAATCTACCGCCTACCCTTAACAAATTCTGTTTATCAAGAAAGGGGTGTAAACAACTCACCTGTCCCTTTTTGGGAATTTCTCCCTGTTCAAGGGTTTTTATCTCATAATCGAATGCTTTTACCTGTACCATTTTGATTAATAAACTCTTTGCGATTCGAAGTTCCTCTGTTGTGATTGGGCCGCGACGTCGAATGGCATTTTTGGCATTAAATAGGAATCTGAAAATAAAACTTAGAATACGAATTAATTTTAAATAATTGTTACTTAAATTAAGAAAATCATCCACAAAGGAATTTTCAGAAGTGGAAATTAAATTGATATTGTCCATTTTTTTTAAGTTCTTCCGCATAAAGTTCGTGCGATAAAATGTCAGTATTGTCACTAGATTCATCAGAAAGTTTATGAAAGTTCAGGGGGCCATCCCACCAAAGTTTCATTTTGGAAAGTTCTTGAGGACCTAATACACGTGATATAATATCTGCTGGATTTAAATGCGATGGGACATGCTTCCAATGATAGTTCTCAGTCAAAGTTTGTATCTTGGATACTCTGTTGGCAATGAAGGTTTTTAGTTTGTTTGGCGATGTATTGATCCAAGCAATTGCTATTTTTGAATCGGTGTGCAAATAGATATCACTCACTATCATTTTTAGAGATAGACGAACTTTTTCTATAAGTTGAGAGAGAAGAAGGCAAGCTGACAGTTCGAGGCGGGGAATGGAAATTGTCTTTAAAGGAGCTACACGTGATTTACTAGCGATCAGTTTAGTTGATACAGTACTTGTTTCACTTGTGCAATGCATATAAACTACAGCTCCATAAGCTAATTCCGAAGCGTCTGCAAATCCTAGCAACACTAATTCCTGAAAAGAATCGGTTAGAATGTATCTGTCGATTCTGATCTCTTCGATTTGTTTCAGGGACGACACAAAATTTATCCATTCACTTGCAACTGGATTTGGGATTTCATCTTCCCAACCTAATTTCATGAGCCACAATTTCTGAAGAAATATCTTTGCTCGTGTAATAATTGGTCCTAGAAGACCTAAAGGGTCATATAGCCTTGCAATGGTGCTTAGCACATCTCGTTTCGTGTATGATGATTTCTCCGTTATTGAAATCTTGAACATAAACTAATCTTCAACGGGTTTCCAGATAACCCCTATAGTTTTACTTGTTGATTCTTCATTTATGGAAAAGTTATAATCTTGAACTTCCAATGGCTTACTGTTCATTAATTCCCTTGAATTGGAATTCCATTTATGGAGGGACATACCGCATGTTTCTAACATGTTGCATAACTGATGCTGGAGTTCTATAGCTGTATCTAGATCATGTGCGCCTGTCACTATGTCATCCATATACACATCTTCCTTTATTACTTCCGCAGCTAAAGGGAAATGCGATGCTTCATCTATGGCTAACTGTCTCAGAGTCCTTATTGCGAGAAATGGTGCGCTAGATGTACCATATGTGACCGTATTCAATCTGTAAATAACAGTTTCTTCATTCTCGTCGGTCTTCCACAAAATTCTCAGAAGGTCGCGTTGAGATGGATCTATTAAAATTTGTCTGAACATTTTTTGAACGTCCGTCGTAAAGGCATACCTATAAACACGAAATCTTGTCATAATTTCAAATATGTCTTCTTTTACTTCTCCTTTCAGCAGACAATCATTGAGACTGAAGCCAGATGTAGTGGCAGCTGATGCATTGAACACCACACGTAATTTAGTTGTGGTTTTGTCTGGCCTGAGAACACCATGATGCGGCAAGTAGTAACATGAGTGATTTTCTGGATGTTCGGAATGAGGGTCTGCAACCTTCTCCATGTGACCTAATTCTAAGTATTCTTGCATAAACTGCTGATACAATGCTTTCATAGTTTTATCCTTAGCTAATTTTTTCCATAACTGATTCAGACGTTTTTTCGCAAGCTCTTTAGAATCACCTAATTTTTCCAAATCCTTGGTTGGCATCTGTACGATGTATCTACCTGCGTCATTTCGTGTATGCGTAGTTTTGTAATGCTCTTCACAGTATTCTTCTTCTCTACTAAGGATTTTCGAAGTTTCATCAATAGTTTCTAACTTCCAAAACTTTTCTAAACATTCATCAATGCTTTGCGACTGCGAAACAAAACCACAATATTGCATTTGGCTGAAAGAGTCTATGGTTCCTGTCGCGATGTATCCGAATACTGAATTGCGAAACACTAAATTACTGTTTGGAATGCGAATTTCTCCATCTTTTATTATATGAAAGAACGATTCAGCGCCGAGAAGCATATCAATTTTGCCAGGAATGCTAAATTTCGGATCTGCTAACTGATGAGGAATTTTTAAGTTATCAATGTTTAAGTTTGTAACTGGGAGTGAGTCCGTTATTTTTGAGACAACAAGAAAATCCAAAGACGTTTCAAAAGATCCATTTCCGTTTATAATTTTAGCATGAATTTTGTGTTTAACGTTCATTTCCTTTCCACCTAAGCCTGAGATGGCGATGTTCAATCGCTTTAGTGGAATTCCCAATCGATTAGCGAATTCTGAAGTCACAATATTGGACATACTTCCAGAGTCCATTATTACACGTGCTTGTAAATAACTTCCAGAACAAGGGTTAAAGACCCAAACTAAAGCAGTGGAGAGAATGACAGATTTATTTTTGTTATTAACGCAAGATAAAGAAGATGATACAGGTGATTTAGTTTCTGTTTGTCCGTAAAACTCATCTGCGTTCGGATTCAATTTATGACCTTGCGCGGTGGGGTTAACTTCATCAACTTTGCTCGGAAAAGAATTGTTTATATTTCTATGGAGTAATGTGTTGTGTCTTGCCTGACAAATGTTGCAGGAACTTTTAGACTTGCAATTAGCAATCGCGTGTTGACTACTTAAGCAGTTGAAACAAAGCTTATTTTTCATTGCTACATCTTTTCTCTGAAAAGCATTTAATTTCAAAAATGCGTCACATTTATATATTGCATGATTTTGCTTACACATTACACAGAAATTAATGGAATTTGTTGACTTAACAAAGAGAGATTTTTGCTTAAAATTACGATCTTGAATTGATTTGGGTTTTACTGCAATGGTTTTACTTAGGTTTTCCAAAATTTGAGAACGTTTTTCTAAAAATAAAATTAAATCATCTAACTTTGGAACTTCATTTGAACTTATTGTCATTTCATAATTTTTCCGTGTATCTTTATCCAACTTTTCAAGAATGATATTTAAAATTAAAACGTCAGAGAGATTGTTTCTGTTGTAATCTAAAACCTTTAATGCGCGAATGCTTTTTTTAACGCTGTCTACTAGATTTCTTAGATCTTTTGCGGAAGGCTCTGTAATTCTATCTGCATCTAAAAGTGAGTTTATGTGTATTTGTACTATAACTCTTTCATTTTCGTACCTGTCTTTTAACGCTTGGAATAAAGAAGAAAAAGTATCTTCGGTTGTTTGCAAAGCTCTTGCGTCACTTACTAATGCAGCTGATAAATAATGCAGTTTTTGCGCTTCTGACAACTGCTCGTTTGACGTTATAATATTATCAAACTGTAGTTTAAATGTGCTCCATTCTTCAGGTTTTCCGGAAAATTTAGGAAGTGGTATTTCCGGTAACTTAATGTTTAGCGCATTGTTTGTAAGAGCAGGTTTTAATTGATTTTCATTGAGAACCTTACCCACTTCTAAATGCTTAATTTTTTTCTTTATTTTGAATTTAGTTTTTATAATATTTTCACTGTATTCTTCACTAGTGTTAATATCATTTTCATAATCCTTAGGAATGCTTATGGCAGCTTCTATTTCGCTATTTAAGTTTTTTAGCAACTCTTCCTTATCATTTAATTGTTCCAGAATTTCTAAATAGTCATCGGTTTCTTTATTGTCATCATTTATTAACGTTTCAAATTTAGTGATCAATTTGGTAACGGATGTTCTTAAAGCTGCACGTTTCTTTTTTAATTTCTCAAGCGGTTCCATTTTATAAAAAACTTATCATGCAATAATCAAATATTTCCTACCTTGTTTCACGCAGACGATTTCGTTTTGGCTTTAATCCATTATGGAAAGTTGCGCAATCACTGTTCTAAAACTGCAAGTATAAAACTCTATGTCGAAACTTCAAATGAAAGAAGGGGAACTTTTCCTTTCAACTGCGATGTTTTCTCACTATTTCAGACTAAATTCTTTTTCTTTAAATAAATACCTGAGGCTCGACTTAACCAATGTTGCGACTGCGAGCATAAACATAAATTAAAAGTCGATAGCTTTAACTTTAATATAATGGACTGTTTATTTAGATTATAAATGCGTGCTCTTTGAGCTGCGACTGCCTTGGCGGCGTACAAAAAACTACTGAAGGAATTATGAAACATCTGTGGGAGGGTAAATACTGTGACGTCATAACAACATACAGTGGCGCCAACAGGGCCCTTGGTGTAGCTTTATTAAAAATTATCCGAATTGCATGTAATTTTCTTTAGCATAGTTCCAGAGACCGCCGATTATTTTAAAAACTACTAAAAAATATCTTTATACCCAACTACATACCAGTTAAGTTCCTGGCACCTTGGGGACCGGTACATGGCCCCTTGAAGTTTTTACACCGTAAATTGTTAATAAATTGCCCCCTCTTAATCCGATCTTCATTTTGGAATCCCTTTTCCATTTAGTTTTCCTCCCATTTTTAGATTCCATTTAAAATCCTGGGGCACCCTAGAATCATATAGGGGCCGATCCACGGTATCTCAACCTTCTTGTGCGGCATGAATATATCTCCTAATATTCTTGAATTCTCAATACAAAATTTTAAAGTTGAGTTTTGGATTCCTCTCCCCGAACCAACACCTTTATATTTTTACTGAACGCTAGGGCCCTATTCTAAGTATTTCCCTCCATTTTTTGCGCATTTCTTTAAAATTTCATTCTTATGATTAATTTATACCTATGCTTAATATTGACTAATTGAAGAACTAAAGTGCTAAGAACTAAGACCATTTAACATGTTTTCCTGTTAGGACACTAATCTTAACTATCAGTTGGCCCCCTTTAGGCCCTTTGTTATAGCTCCCTTTAAAATGATCCGATTCACTAGCTTTTTTTCTAACAATTTCTTTGGTCCTACAGCTACTAAATGAACTACAAAAATATTTCTCAGACTTCAGATACCACCAATTTTGAATATTAATCTCCATCTTGGGGCCTTTGTTGCAGCTTCTTGATAAACGATCCGATTTTATTACAATTTTCTGTAATATAGTTTTAGCGTTCTCCAGTTACTTTAAAACTACCAACTTTATTCCAGTTATGATCCTGGCCCCCAGAACCTGGTCCTTCTTTTTACCTCAGCTACCATCTTTTTCGAATATTAATTCCCTTTTTCAGCAAAAACTTACGTTTACTCACTACAGCCGTAAATTAAAAATCGTGTTTTTTTTTTTAAAGGTAAATTTAGATAAAGGATTTCATTCGTTTATTAAATATCGTATTAATGTTAAAAATTTGTGAAATTTACAGGAAGGAGTACCTTCCACCGCTTGACGGCGCATTCTTTCCTCGAATTCTAAGGACCTAATTTCAATGGTATTTGGTTCATTCAACTTAGATGACAATTCAGCTACTTTTTGTATTACGAAATTTTATCTTAAACTTTAGTTACCAATATTTTCGAACTTTAATGGTGCATTCTTTTTTTTTCGGTTCTATCGACTTGATTACTACGAGGTTTGGCTCACTCAACTTGGTTTTTGATTGACTCCAGTACGTGCGGCGCACTTCCGTTGCATGCTGCTTTAGGTAGGGGGGTCCCAGATTCGTTCGGAAAGAGGTTTGTTGGGAACACTCTAGACGCTGCGGAAGTCATTGGGACCCGAATCTAGGTTCATTTAAAAGATTTTCAAAAGATTTAAAATCATACTTGAGTTTTGTTTAAGGTTATTATAACAGGCTGTGGGCAATGCCGTTCAAGTCAGCTAGTATATATATAAAATTCAAATGAAATGACTTTATGAAATGATTTTAGCAAACGACTGATTATAGGAAAAAAACGAATATATGTTAATTGCGAGATTTGAAAAACACTAACGGTAATTTATGTTAGTATGTTGTTATAGTAATCTTACAGAATGTTTTTCCTACAAGAGGATGTATATAGTACTTATAGTTATTTATACAGGACGTCACAAAGTAATACAAATCCATGTTCTACTAGGTTTTTCCTGAGTTCTTTGGATGAGCTCTTGCTTTACCAATGCTTCCGGGCGTGAGAATCTACAGAGATAATCACTTATATTTCTAGTATGAATATGAGAGACATATAAAAGAAGATCAGATGTAAGCGAAATTTTCGAGAAAGATAAATAGAAAAAAGCTGTCATTGGATTTTACTCATTGCTTGGTAATAGTTAAAATTAAAAATTTTTAGATTATATATTTTTTTTCTGTTTAATACTTTTGATCGCCGTTTCATGTAATATAAATGATTAAATATTTACTTTTTAAAAAGCTCCTTATTTTTCAAGAATCTTACATATTTATGCTCTGAAATGTATCATGAATTCAGCAGAAATATATTAAACCTTTGCATTCAGTTGTCACACCGCTTGTCGCAACACCGCTACTTCAGAATAACGTTATAGCTAACAATACTTCAAAAAGAATAATCGTCGTAGTATATTTCTTACAACATTCTTAATCGGAATCTACCACAGAGAGTTTAATATACAAATAGTGGTATCATCTTTATTTCTAAACAATAATTTTACTTGTAAAGAGTTGTATAATTAAAGAGTGTAAAGGATTAAGAAGGAAATTCCATGCAGCTTTCCACTTAGAAAATCATTCTAAAATTGAAATTTCGCGCTTCTGAAGTAAAATGTATCTTAGAAGTGTGCGGCTTAAACTTAAGGCATAAAAACTTAAACTAAACCTATACACTCCGATGTATAGCAGATTATAAAGATTAGAAAAGGCCGTATGTATTCAAACTAGTCGGATGTTACAGTCTCAAAACTTTCTTCTATCTTATACATGTTAATACTTCAAAAATAGCTATCACAGTACCAAAACTAAATGACAATCTATGTCCATCATGAAGATTGTAAAGGTATAATTTCGTTGGACTGTGTGCATTTGAAAAGAAGATAAAAGCATAGAGTTTTTCAAACAAATCATTGAATTTCGGGACCCACCTTCTTAAATGTCTGCTACGAAAATTACCGACCCAAACAGCATAATAGCGACGGCAGTACACACCCAAGCCTAATAAGGATCGATTTATATGAAAATACAACAGAATATGAAGTTTGATTAAATTCCGTGCATTAGTTTTTGAGATATAACTATCGCAAAAATCGTGCCAATCCGGAAAAATTAAGCACAGCAGCGCCACCTGTTATATGATTTACACAAAAACCTAATCAGCACTAACTTATGTCAATGTCTAACAGAATAAGAAGCTTGATGAAATTCTATGCATTAGTTCTTGGCAAATGGCTATCAATAAAATCGTGCAAATCCGGGAAAATGCAGCATAGCAGCGCCACCTGTTGGGAGATTTACGCCAAAACCTAATCGACAAAAACTTATGTCAACGTTAAACTGAATCTCAAGTTTGATAAAAATTTGTGCGTTAGTTCTTGAGTTATAGCTATTGTGGAAATTATGAAAAATCCAGCATAGCAGCGCCACTTGTTGGGCGATGTATAACAAAGCCTAATCAGCACCATTTTACATCACGGTATAATTGAATCTGAAGTTTGACGAAACTCCGTGCATTAGTTCTTGAGATAGAGCTATTGTAGAAATTCTGAAAAATGCAGCATAGCAGCGCCCCCTGTCAGGCAATTTTCAGCAAGCACTAATCATCACCAATTTATATCAAGGTATATCTGAATCTAAAGTTTTATTAACTTGCGTGCTTTAGTTCTTGAGATGCAGCGCCTACAAAATTTGTGTCACAGGCAGACAGAATCACAGAAAGACATTTTCTAAAAATTGTCAAATCGTGTTCAGGACTTCCAAAACGTATGAATCCGTCGGAAACAGGTATTTTTCACGCATCCCATGCTTTATTCTTGTAAAGGTAGAAGAAAGTAACAACTGCCATTCGCAAATAATTTCAATCTATAAACTTTAACATTATTTGCTCTGGATATAATTTTAAACATAAAATTTTGATAAAATACATAGTTCAAACCACATTAATGATTAATAATTCTGAAAAAATCATTAAACTATTTAAAACAATCATCTTTGACATAGAGCCTTAAAAACAAAATTTGAAAAAAAAAAATAAAATGACAGAATATATTTTGCCACGTACATTTTCAGTTCTTAAGGAACTAATTTAAATTCAACTTAATTTTGTAGCAGAACTTATCACTTTGCATTATTATTTATTTATGTTACTTTACATTATTTGAAAAATAAATGTTTTAGTTTTTATAGTACTCTAATTCTCCTATTTTTTGTTAACTCCGCCCCATTTAAATTATTATTAGTGTATCTGGAATTATTATTAGTGTATCTTTATTTCTATATTCTGTTTCGAACTGCCAAACCCCTAATACGACATCCGAAATAGTGGATCAATGTTTTTTTCGAATATATGAAATATACATTCTTTCTATAAAATATAATAACTAGGAAGTTTTGATATTTTTATTGATCCACTCCTTACATAAATTTTTAAAACTAATATGAAAAACGGAAGGAGAATTTAAGTATAAATACTTTCTATCACATTACAAATTACTTGTCGCAATTTTAAAAGATATTGATCGCCAATTCATCAAAATGATTGTCAAAGAATGAGCCAGACATTTTTCAAATACATAAATTTTGAGAAGATTTTCCTAATTTTAATAATTTTGCAATCGTAAAACTAAATTTTAAAAGCGCTTACTAGTTTGAACGTCGAAAATAAGGTCATACTACTTTAAAGTAGTATTTTTTGTAGATTTCACTAATAAAGGTAAACCGTTGGGGTGGGGGAGGGGGGTAATTTATTAAGTTATGTTTAGAGAGTATTTCGGTTTTTTTAATTAAAAAAACCGTAGTTCGTCCTCGGTATCCATCTAAAGGAGGGTTTCCTGCAAATGCAGTGTCAACTCGCCGCTTGCACGGTGTATTTTTTAAAACATAAAAAAAAATCTCAATACAATTCATCTTTAGCTTATTCGCTAAGCCGCGCCGTAACGTAGATTTTTTTTCAAAGTTTAAAGATTCTAGAAACTGGGTGACATTTAAAAAGAAAAATAACAATTTGGTCACATAAAAATGACCTTAAGATGCTTGTAAAAAAGTCTGAAAAGGAAAATATAAAAGAAGTCCAACTATAAGCCATAAAGAATTCAACACTGAACGTTTGTATTAATATTTAAAAGAACTAAATCAAGCTATTCTCGAGCAATCCAAGCTGCCAGGTTAAAAAAAAAACATTTTTAAAGTTTAAAAGTTTTATTTACAGGAATATTTGTCGCTGTAAATTTTGTAAGAAGTCGAATTTACAAAAACCATTTTTAGGCTGTATTCTGAATAATATAAGGTACCAGAAAAGGCTATTTGTTAATTAGCTTCAAACTGGTGTAATCTCAAGGTTAAACGTTTTTTCATTGTTTTTAAGGTGGTATTTCATGCATTATCCATCTTTTCAGTTCTTTGAAACCTTTCGATACTTTGCCCTATATATAAAAAAAGCCTGGGTTGATCATATATAACTGATCTTACTTCCCCTTAATGAAGACAAGATACATGTGCATTAATATTTTATTTTCTATTTAATGCATATAATTTGTTCTTTAAAAAGGATACTGCTTTCTAAATTTGCGACAATAGAGTAAGGTGTATAACTTATAGAATTTTCAAATCAGAATTATACCGTTGAATTAAGCAATAAACTAAAAATGCTAATTTTCAAACATAAAAGTTAATTGCGAATACCCTATAAATAAAGTTATATAAACGACCAGTGTATCAAAAATGTACTACTCCAACAGCACATCTAGTCGATGTGGCGTCTCCTTGACGTTAGAAATGGACACAAGTATCACAGTCACTGTATAAATCTGAAATGTGGTCTTTCTTTCGCCTCATTATTACTTTCAAGGGATCGTCATTCCGCAACTCTACTGAGAAGTCACTGTGATTGCTGCTTTGAGACTATTCACCAAGTAACTTTACAACAACGTCAGCTTTTGACTCTTATGTGACCATCATTTGGAGACTTCATTGTAAAATCAAAATGAAAGTTGTTTGGTGACGAATATCCAAGTCATCTGGAGACTTGTCACAAAAGAGCGTTCGTGCTGAGCTCAGATGAAGAGTCTCTAAATTTCGGTCACCTCAGAATCACCATGTGGCTTCATTATGATGTTGCTTGGTGAATCATCACAATGCAACACTTATGAGGGCTTCACAGTGGTGTTTCGTAATGACAGTCACATGAAAATCACAAAGTGAGTTTATTGTAACAGTAATGGGCGACTTGTCACAAAGTAACAGTCACAGTGACTTCTGAGTGTAGTCACCAAATAGGGATCGATTGAGAGTAATAATGAGACGAATGAAAACAATAAAAGTTTTGCTCACTGTAATCCTATGACACTTGTGATCATTTGTGAGACCAGAGTAACATCATATCCGCTAAGTGTGTTGTTGGAATTATATCTACTTTCTACACCTTTATATCACTTTCATTTGAGTTACTCACAATTAACTTTATTGTTCGAAAATTAGCAATTTTTATTTGTCGCTTAACTTTCGCACACACAGCGTACCTTTTGTTTTTAATGAGTTTAAATGGTTAAAATTTCAAGGCTTTTAATTCTTTTATAAATTCTTTATTGAAAAGCAAAATATTTCATTTTAGTCCTCGACTTTTTTTCTTTCTTCTTTGATCTGAGTTTTCTTTGATTTCAAATTTCTTGGGTTTTCACTCAATTTTATCAAATATTTAAGACTTTTCTACAAATTCTTTTTTTGTAATTGATCTATAAGTGACAGCTTTTTTACGAGTCTTTTTTCTTAATTTTTTCTTATCTCAAAATATTCTTTTGACTAAATTTGTTTTAGATTTTTACCTATTTTTTCAAACACATAACATCATTGACTAAATTTGTTTTAGATTTTTACCTATTTTTTCAAACACATAACAGCATTATTTTATACGTAATATATTTATTTTAATTTCATTCCTTCAGCCTTCCTCAATTCGAGGTTTATCTTGGTATGAATTCAGTTTGAGAAATAAGGAAAATTATCTTTGTCATAGTTCCGTTATTTCTTTCAGGTAACGGCCAAAAAACTGTCACCGAAAACTACATATGGTGAAATCAGCTCTCATCTGAGAACAGCATTGTACCATATTGTTCAGCGGTCCATCTGCAATGGCCCAAACAATAGGGATTATGGATCATTATCCATAATTTATCATTATGGATAACATCATAATAGATAAATTAGATAACATCATTATTATCAGACGTAACGTATTTTTTTTTTTTTTTTTTTTTTTTTTTTTTTTGGATATATAAGCAAGGCCCATTTAAGTTTTATGTCTGTATATCATACCAATCTGCCGTGACATTGCGATATCCGATCTAAAAAATAAACCAAAATTGCCATGTTGGCCTCCTTTTTTAATTAGAAATTCTAAATTAATACCAGAAATTGCGGATGAAGAGTTTTTGTTATGTGATCAGGAAATGTCTGTGAATATATATAAATCAAAAATTACTATTCGAAATTTCTGGTGTGAATTCGAAATTTCTCAATATAAAATAAGGCCAAACTTGCAATCCTGAATTCAATTGCAAGTGTATATGGAAGTTCTTTTCACTGTTAAGAAGAAAACACACCCTTCTGCTAAGGATGTTACATATTTTCTACTACTACTGTGCTGTCTCGCAGTCAATCAAATCGTTTCAAATGTCTTCCAGAACTTTGCGATTACACTTTGGCTTATTCAAACATCTTCTGCAACATGTGTCAGCATTTTCGTCACCTTTCTTCCTACAATCCTACACGCTTAAAAACTTTCAATTGCTTATTTATTTATTTTTGGTTCTACTGAGCTGTGTATAAGTCGATCAAATAGTTTCACATTCCTTCAATAACTTTACGATTATACTTTGGCTTATTCAAAATTATTTTCCAAAATTATTTTCATGATCCTCATCACCGTTTTTCCTACATTCCTACGATGCTTAAAATAGACCAAGTGCTTATTTATTTATTTGTTTATTTTAGACATTCTTTACAACTTGACATGAGAGGAAGTTCATAAATTTCCGCTACTTCTTAAAACTCTCTAATACAGATTAAGAATAAAATGTTTAGTACAAATATTAATCATAGAACGTCAAATTTGGATATTTTGGTAATAATCTGTATCTGATACCAGCACTGTAGCATATTGTTCAGTAGTAATCTACAATGGCCCGAACAACAGATAATATCATTATTAATGACATCGTAATAGATAACAGATAACATAAATTAGGTAACATCATTGTTATCAGATGCCATAGATGACATCACAATGTCACGACAGATTGGAATTCATACAAAGATAAATCTCGAATTGAGGATACTCCGTATCATGCTTTTCCTGTTTTCAATAAAAATGAACAGAATGTTTGTACCTCATTCATTTATAGACCGTTTGTATCACCCCTTCCAGAAATTTACATCTATAGGGTATTTCAGCACAGCGGTTACAAAGATGTTGGGAAATCACATAGTAATGCGTGGTCGGAAATGCTTTCCTGGCGCGGTAGTGACGACACAAAACAAAAGAAAAAAATTATACGAACAGGGTGAGAAAACGTGTTTATTATTCTTAGTACTCCAAAAATGCTCGTACAATGCTGGACAGTACTGAGGAGTTTGTTGCACGCATCGTAGCAGTTGCGGGGGAAGGCCGGACACGTCCTGTATTTTCGGGAACCTTAGATCTTCCATGCGCTGGAGATGTGACGCCTGCATCACTGCCTAGGGGTCGTAATTTTGAACACTTTCCTTAATTATGATCTTTATTTGTCTTTTTGTTCTTATTTCTTAGTTTTTTATCGTATTAAGAATAATAAATATGTTTTCTCACCATGTTCGTGTCCTTTCTTTATTGTGTTTCGTGTTGTCACTACCGCGCAAGGAAAGCGTTCCCGACCAACTATGTGATTTCTCATCTTCTTAGTGTAATCTATCTCTCCTGAAACTTTATAATCGCTGCGCTGACACATTCTTTATAAATATATGTTTATAAAAGAGAATATTTGCATTTTGTCTTTGACCCTCAATTTTTATATTACAGGATATCTTCGATTGTTGCAAAGCGAAATAGTGGAAGGTGAAATTTTACTTTTCAATCTTCGGTTTTTGACTTACAGGCATGCTTTTTTGTCCATTTGAGACTTTACTTTTCACCAAAGAAATAATTTTGCTTTTAATCCGTTTTTACAGAGTATAACAGTTTGTATACTCTGTGCTACGAAACAGTTTCAGTCTTATCTGGAAAATGTAGTAATATTAATTTCATCGTCCTGTTGTTGGAACATTTTTATTTCCTGATTTGTCTTTCAAATACCATCAAATCATAAAATAGTAGTATTTCAATAACGTATTCACGTGATGAAAATAAATTACTCACTAGTAAAGTCTTAATATTATCTTACACAAGTTCAAATATTGATCATCAAATACGATCTTGATATTAAACTGGTTGATTTTCTAGCTGAATTCGAAACTAAGAAAAAATATTTTCGTTACCAGAGTAACAGATTAATTAAAGAGAGCCTTCATTAACTCTTTGAAATCAGTAATGAAAACAGATATTTGATTCGTTCTTTCAATTAATGCTTTAAATGTCATACTTAAAACGTTTTGTTTATTAAATTAAACCCTTTTTAAATTAAAAAAAATAATAGTTACTTTATAACATCAAGTGTATAAATATTTAAAATATTTTGTTAAATTTAGCTTAAATTGAAATGAAAGAATTTTTAAAAACCTATTCATTATTACATTTAGATACGTATTCAAAACGACACTGAATATTCGAGTAAGTAGATTTTCTTTAGAAAACATACCTAATTAAAACTATTTCAAGTATAATATAAAGTCCGTTTACTTTACTTTTTGATTTTTAAAGGAAATCATTTACGCTAAATTTTGTTTCTGGACTGAAATACATTAGTTTTCAAAAAGTTTTAAAATAGATGGCAGTGAGATTTAGAAAAGATGTCTTTTAGTCAGAGCTGTAGAAAACTAAGAGACACAAGAGGACAATTTTTTAAGAAACACGTACTATTGTAAAGACTTTCATTTTCTCTTTCTGGAAATCAACTTTGTGCATAACGAAATACTATAAATATTGATTACATTTCTAACTAGTAAATCATATCAGGGGCTGTGCATATATAATGTTATCATTTTACGGGGAGAGGGGATTTCTCTTTTGATAGCGATATCATTTTTGATCCAACCAAAATTTTCTCTTTTTATTTGTAACAGCATGTCTTTGCATGAAAATAACATGTTATCTTTTTTTTTAGTATGTTATCTAGTTTTATGAAAATACAAAATTATTATAAAATTATTTAATTTCAAAATATATAATACCTCCAACATTTGACATTTTTATTCTTCTTCATATGTGTATGCATATATAATCGCTGTTCGAGAAACCATATTCGAAGTATATTTGAAATGAAACTTGTGTTTACAAATAAATAAAAGAGAAAGAATGTTGTCCACCTGCTTTGTTGATAAGAATTTCGGTCTGTCCTCCCCCCCCCCAATCCATGAAAGGCAAGTACAGGAAGACATTATTACTGTTGAATGGATAATGTAATGAAAAGAAATGTGCCCAGCTAAACTGATGGCATTGAGCTCACAGGCTATTCACACTAACTGTATATTATACTCTTATTTCACAGAATAATGTCCCTCAAAAAATAAATGAAGGGGGATTAGACCCTGTATCCCCTCTTTATACTTAACCAATGAACCTCCAAATCTAATCAGGGAAGCTCCTTAACATAATAAACCAGTATACCAAATTTGAAGCAAATCAGATAATTCTGCATGAAAAAACCATACCTCTAAATTAAGGGGGGTCTAAACCCTTCCCCCCCTTTATACTTAACTAATGAACCTCCAAATCTAATAGGGAAAGTTCCTGATCAGAATGAACATAGAAACGAAATTAAAGTAAAATGGATAATTCTGCATGAAAATCCACTTATCTAAATTAAGAAAGGGGACTTGCCCCCCTTTCCCCCTTTTATACTTAGCAAATGAACCTCCAAATCTAATGAAGGAAGCGCCATAACGGAATAAACTGGTATATCAAATTTGAAGCAAATCGAATAATTCTGCATGAAAAACCCATTCAACTAAGTTAAGGGGGAACTAGCCCCCCCCCCCTTTATACTTAATTAATAGACCTCCAAATCTAATCAAGGCAGCTTCTTAATATAATAAACCGGTATACTAAATTTGGAGCAAATCGAATCACTCGACATGAAAAACCCATTTATCTAAATTAAGAGGGGGGGGTCTAGCCCCCCCTTTCCCCTCTTTGTACTTAACTAATGAACCTCCAAATCTAATCAAGGCAGTTTCTTAACATAATAAGCCGGTATGCCAAATCTGGAGCAAATGGAATAATTCTGCATAATAAAACCCATTTGTTTAAATTAAGGGGGGGTAGCCCCCCGTTCCCCCCTATATACTTAACTAATGAACCTCCAATTTTAATCAGAGAAGTTCCTAAACATAATAAACTTGTATACCAAATTTGGAGCAAATCGATTAATTCTGCATGAAAAACCCATTTATCTAAATTAAGGGGGCGGGGACTAGCCCCCCTTTCCCCCTATATACTTAACTAATGAACCTCCAATCAGAGAAGTTCCTTAACATAATAAACTGGTATACCAGATTTGGAGCAAATCGATTAATTCTGGATGAAAAACCCATTTATCTAAATCCCGGGCGCAGAATCGGCGCAACGCTGCGACGCACGTCGCAGACTCTTGAGAAGGTCTGCAGACTATTTTTCAACTGTTAAAATTTAGAAAAAAAAAAGTTTGTTAGAAATTATTTGCCATGTGCCAGAAAAATACGATCCACGCCACATGCGATTGACGAAGCTCCGATTCTCTTTAAAATATAAATAATTCACGGAGAAAACATGCGATCGTGAAACGCCCATTATTAAATGAGTCAATCCTCGCAGTGGTGATTTCTTTAGAAAAAAAAAAATCTGTCATTAGTCCAAAAATTCGGACTTAAATATCACGAATTTCGACAACAGTTCGCCGAAAAAACAATTTCGTCAATCGTTTGCAGTTAAAAAAGCCAATTTCGTCAAAAGATCGCGAAGAAAAATCGAAACTTTGTCATAAGATGAAGAAGGAAACGTCAATTTCGTCAAATGGCTGTGGAAGAATAGCAACTTTCGTCAAAGGCTGGCGGAAAATGCGGCTTCTGTCAAATGATCGCGGAAAAAACACTAATTTCGTCAAAGGATCGCGGAAAGAACGCGGATTTTATCGAAGGATCGCTAAAAATGAGATTTTCGTCAAAAGATCGAGGAAAGTAGGCGAATTTCGTTAAAAGATGGCGAAAATTTTGTCACACAATCGAAAAAAAAAAGCCCATTTCGTCAAAGTGCTGTGGAAAAATAGCAACTTTCCACAAAGGATGGCGGAAAAACGCGAGTTTCGTCAAATGATCGGGAAAAAACGTTAATTTTGACAAATGGTCGCGGAAAAAAGCGCGAATTTCGTCAAAAGATCGTGAAAGAAACACGAATTTCGTCAAAAGATCGTGGAAGAAACACGAATTTCGGCGAAAAATCGCAGGAAAACGCGAATTTAGTGCACAGATCGCTAAAAAAACACGGATTTCGCTAAAAGATCACGAAAAAACACTTATATCGTCAAAAGATCGCGGAGAAAACGCGATTTTTTTTCAAAGGATCGTCGGAAAAAATTAATTTCGTCAAAAGATCGCGAAAAAAACGCGAACATCGTCGAAAGATCGCGAATAAAAGCGAACATCATCGAAAGATCGTGAAAAAAACGCGATCATCATCGAAAGATCGTGAAAAAAACGCGATCATCATCGAAAGATCGCGAAAAAAAGGCGGACATCGTCGAAAGATCGCGATGAAAAAAAGGTGGACATCGTCCAAAGATCGCGAAAAAAACCGCGAATATCGTCGAAAGATCGCGAAAAAACGCAAATATCGTCAAAAGATCGCGATAAAAAAGGTGGACATCGTCGAAAGATCGCGAAAAAAAAACGCGAACATCGTTGAAAGATCGAGGAAAAAATGGTGAATTCCGTCAAAGAATCGCGGAAAAATTTGCTGAAACATTGATGTTTTCACGAGATTCTTTTACAGCTGACTGGCAGGTTAAATGTTAGTTAGCCATGTTTTGAGTGAAAGCATGTTAAATTTTGAATTGCGCAATTAGCTAAGATTGCTAAATAAAACATTGTATTAGAATTACTTATAGTATTTGCATGAATTACTCAAATTTGATTTTCTAAGAATTTCAATCTGCTCCAATAACAGCTTTTATTGCTAAAAAATTAGATTTTTGCTGCTACAAAAATGGATTTTACAGCTACAAAATTAGATTTTTGCTGCTTTAAAGTGGCTTTAGTGCACTTTCATCACTGTATTATCACATTTATATATAATTGTTGATATTATCACATTGTATCAATCTTTTCAAAAAATTTAGAAATTGGTGTTCATATGTTATTTTTACTGTTATTCTGTTTTCTAACTTCACAGAAATTTTGACAAATTTTATGAAAGATTTTTCAGATAGTGGTGTTAAAAATTTTGAGGAAAAAGAAAAATTATTTTAAAAAGTACTTTCCTTTTATGTTAATCACAAATACCTGGGGTGGGGGGGGGGGGGGGTTGAGTGCATGAGGGATTGGAAAGAGGGCGTTTGTCCTTAAGTTCCGCAGACTGTTTTTAAAGTTTCTACTTGGGTTGCAGACTGCAGAAAAAAATTCTGCTGCTGGGATCTAAATTAAGGGGTGGGACTAGCCTCCCTGCCCCCCCCCCTTTATATTTAACCAATGAACCCCCAAAACTAATCAGGGAAGCGCCTTATCAGACTGAATCTAGAAAAAGAATTTGAAGCAAATCGGATGCTTCTATCAAGAGTTATCGCGTTACGTACATACATACGTACGTACATACATACATACAGAGCCGGCGGGCACATTAGCTCTCAGGCTTTGATAGCCTGTGAGCTAACAAAAGGCTATTATAAAATACTTTTAAATAGTAACTATTTCTTTTAATTGTTATTTGATATGAAGTTATTCCATATATAAAGTGATACTTTATTGACTTCTCTTCATTTGAATCAATAAAGTATGCGGAAAATAAATGTACCCATTTTTGTATATCATTCGAAGAATTTTTAGACATTGATAACGATATCATTACAGCGGAGGGTGGGGGTTCAAAATCACCAAAAAGTTGATAACGTTATATATGCACAGCCCCTCAGGAAGCCTCAAGTTAAATTGTTAATTTGAATTCATTTTATTTAACATTTTGAATATTTTAAGTCTCAGTTTCCCTTTCTTTCATATTAGTATTACTGCAAGTAAAGTTTGAAATACTGAGTGATTACAAAAGGTCGTGCCGTATTTCATAGATGGCAGAAACTTGCAATTTTGACTGTGCTGCTGTTGTTTCTTTTATAACCATATTATAGTGAAACCTCTCTGTGCGACCACTTCCATTAAGCGGCCACCTCCCAGAACGACCATTTTTTCATGGAACGAAATTTATTCCCATATGTTCCTACTGTTCCCATATGTTCCCATATGTTCCCATATGTTCCTACTGTCCCATATTCCTACTGTTCAATACTAATTTTACCTCTATTCAGAGACCATCCCAGTTGAACTCCCCCAATTATCAACCAATTTATTGAAGAAAATTAAACAAATTCAGTTTTTTCCTGCTAGCTTGAAGAAGGTTTTATTAAAAAAATAATTCCGGAGAGTGCATTATTCATCAAACTTCTAAACTAAGTTTAGATTTTTTTTTATTATTCCGGTAACTTTTAAGTGTTTAAACCCCTTTGTGCCTTTTTAGGAAATGAATTTAACTCTGATGACAAATTAAGAATGACAGTCAATAAACTCCCCTGTAATATTCTGTCAGGAAACCCTCAAAGAAATAGATAAATTAATGAAATCGTCATTTTTTGTTTCCATCCAAAAAAATGATTGCATTTATTCACTGAACTTCGAAAGGACTTGGAAATAAAAGTTATAAAAGATAAAACCGTAAAATCAAAACAAACGTCAATGTATTCTTTTTTGAAACTCTGCAGTAATTAACTAATGTAATTAACTTTTGTTTTGATACTTAAATTTTTATATTTTTTCCTAATATAAAATACAAATTTTAGTAACATTAATAGTTACCCTTTTTCAACAATTAAATTATATATTAAAACATGACCTCCATTAAGAGACCACCTCTCGGAGCGACCAAATTTTATTGGAGCGGAACGTGGTCGCTTTAGGGAGGTTTTACTATATTAACTGACAGTTATCTACATGTGTCGTGAGTGAAAATAAGGTTATTTTCAACTGCTCAGCTCAACAAACGCAAAATGTTTTGACACATTTACAAATTCATTTTTTAACGGAAAGATGTAAAATTGGAAGCCCTATGGAAGCGATTTTAAATCGAACTGTGATTTCCATTTTTTGATAAGTAAATTGCCTATTGAGTTATACGCGATTTTGATCACGTGACAAAGACGTTTTCCTCCCTTCGCTGACAGTTTTTTCTGCTTTCTTCGAGAACTTTGGTTCAAACCGTCAACTTTGACACTATTTTCTGATAGAGCTATTACGTTTGCAAAAAATGAAAAAAAACAGCTCTATTATATAGTTTCTGAACAACAACTGCTAGTTTCATGCATTCCCGATCAAAAATAAATTTTAACTTATGTCATAAAGTTGCCCTTTTGGATTTATGAACAGCCATAACGTTGAAAAAAAATTTTCAAATTGATTTGGGTGCAAGGTCGATATTCAAAATGGAAAATGAAAAGTTAAATTTTCGTAATGTTATGTTATATGAGTTTAAAAAGGAGCGAGGGTTGGACATACTACAAAAAACAGTCAAAACGTTTACTTGAATCGTGCTCCACCTCTCAAGATAGTTGGCTATTTCCATGAGCATTTGTAGTGTAAGTTACATGCTACGAAGTTTAGCTACCAGTATGTTAGAACTGAAAAATGTGACTTATTTCATTGGAGATATCTCATTAATTGAATAAGCCCAAGCAAACGTTTAGAAAATAACAGTGGCCAGCAAGCCTAGCAGTTATTGACAATGTGGCTTACAGTACAAAAACTCATGCTCCAGTTAAGAAAAGGGTTTTGTCGATTTCAAAATGGTGATTTTAATCCAAACAATAAAATTCGCTGTGGACGACCTTCTGGCATTGATAATGACTTAATCGTGATTTAGTGAATAATAAACCACGGGTTACTACTGAAAAGATTGCTAGGAGACTAAATGTTGACAATTCGGCTGCATTTCGCCATTTAAATCAGCTTGGGTACACTTCGAAACTCAGTGCATCGGAAATCGGGCACGAACTCTTACAATCATCCAATACAGTTGATCCCCTTTTATCCGAAACTCTTTTAAACAAAACTCTCGGTTAACTGAAATCCACTTTTAAAACTTTTTTTTTTTTTTTTACTATCACATTCTTTTTGTGCAAAACCCATTTTTAAAGCTTTTTTCTTTTTTTTTTCTAACCATCATATTTTTTGTGTGCAAGCGGTCCTTTCCGAACTACTTGTACATATAACTATTTTCGATCCCCTTTCTTAGAGTTCCTTTGAATTTATCTTGAGCTGCCGTAAGCTGCGGAGTGTAACAAAAAAAAACGACCAAATTAGCAATTCTGAAGCTTTTCAATGTTTTGCAAAAGGTTTGGCATGGCTGGAGTAGCAGAAAGACTGTGATACTAGTGAACTAGTAATATCAAAAAACTCCGTGATAGAGCTTCAAAGCAAAGGTAATCGAAACTGCAACAGACAAAACATTTTTTTTCAAACCCTTGTGATATATGTAAAAGGTACTTAATTTCAAAATTAAAATTCAGGTAATTTATTCTTGTTTCTATTTTACTACTGCTTTATTTTTACTAAGCACTTGTTACCATAATAAGAAATATTGCGTATATTTCGCCTTAATCTTAAAATTGAAGCATTCTCGATTATCTGAAAATTTCGATTTTCCGAAAGAGGATCGGTCTCAATTACTTCGGATAATCGAGGTTCTACTGTAGTTTCAAGAGATTTAAATCTTAAGCAATATAACAGGAAATACGACTACGTGCAATGTACACCGTTTATTTTACGTGAAAACATTTTTTTATATGAGGGTTGCTCTATCCGCTATCTCGTTTTCTCATAATTTGATTATGTTTGAAATATTTTTTTAACTCTTTTAATACAGCTTTTCAGATTAAAAATAGCTAAAAAACAGATTGTTTCACAACATAGGTTTTTTTGTGTATGCTACAAATAAATATGTACAGTTTTGGGTATATGATTGATGGAAACGATGAATGTACACACATTAAGCATAGGCTAAATCTGAAACGTTACACTGAAAATTATTAACACAATCTATTAGTATCCCCCTTTCACCGAAAACTTTCGATTTTACACAATTTTGTTTTAAAAAGTCTAGCATTACTGTGAGTAATTGAAGTGTTTTTCAAAAACGAACTATATGCATAAAAAAAATTGCGTAGATTAATTGATATGTAAAATGTTCTTTGCAATTAACAGAAGAAGGTTTAGAATGTTTACAAGAAAATTTAATTTAAAAATAAAGACAAAATAAGCCTACAATGTAGAACTTAGCTGCTCACTCAAAAAAGACGTTCAGTAAAAAACAAAAAAATGGGAAGTAGAAAACATTATCAAAATGAAATAGGTACACTGGCCTCGAAAAGTTAAAGGTACAGGGACTGGATGCTTTCGATTGCACACGGTTTGTCGAATATCTATCAACATTATTGACGAATTGTTCTTGAACATCTGGGATGTAAAGAACATGTTTGATTTCATATTTCTCGATGAAGATTTAGTCGGGCCAGCAAATAGGGGGCTAATAATAAATTAAATAATAAAATAATATTTGGGATCAGCTATGCAACAGAAAATAGTGGAAATGGTTTGTCGCTGCATTAAGTGATTATTTGGGTCCTGTTCAACTTTTATGTGCATTTGTGTAAGCATATCACTCATATTCGTAAAGACGTAAACGTTTTTGTGAAAAACTCAAAAGTTTTTTGTTTATAGCATACAAAGTTTTCAACTAAATTTAACACAACTTTCGGAAAACCTGACAAAGAACAGTAGCAACAGTACACGTTAATTAAAACATGAATATATTGAATATTTGATGAGATATGGGCACTTGTATGAAATAATTTTTAACTGCGCATGCGTGGAAGATTTCAAAATTTTTATTTCATAATTTGGTAGTCAGCTATTTAGGGCAACTTATCTAAAATGTCCAGTCAAATATCGAGAAATTTCACAAAGATAAGGGCGATATAGTAAGTTCCTCTCTAAAAATAGCTTTAGTATAAGAGTTTTTCCACAACTTTTCAATCAACTCACTATATCTTTCTGAGTTTTCACAATATTTGACTGGACCTTTTACAGAAGTTACCCAAAATAGCTTGCTACCAAATTATGAAATAAAAATTTTGAAATCTTACACGCATGCGCAGTTAAAAATTATTTCATATAAGTGCCCATAGCTCATCAAATATTCAATATATTCATGTTTTAATTGCAGTATACTGTTGCTACTGTTTTTTGTCAGGTTTTTGGAAAGTTGTGTTAAATTTGGTTGAAAACTCTGTATGCTATAAACAAAAAACTTTTGAATTTTTCACAAAAACGTTAACATCTTCACGAATATGAGTGCTATGCTTACACAAATGCATACAAACGTTGAACAGAACCCAAATAGTCATTTACCACAGTGACAAACCATTTCCAGCCTTTTCTGTTACATAGGTGATCGCAAATATTATTTTATTATTAAATTTACCATTAGCCCTCTAATTGTACCCCCGATAAATCTTCACCGAGAAATATGAAATCAAACATGTTCTTTACATCCCAGAAGTTCAAGAAGAATTCGCCAATAATGTTGGTAGATATTCGACAAACCGTGTACAATCGAAAGCATCCAGTCCCTGTACCTTAACTTTTGAAGGCCAGTGTGGTAAGATTTGTTCATATGATCAAAACTATGTTCAACTATTTTACAAAACAATACATAAGCTCGTCAAGAGTTGCTGTAAGATATGTCATTTGTATATGTACAGCCATTGTTTTTCGCGCGTATTATCTGTTATATGTTCGAGGAGTTTCTTAGTAAGCTACTGCATCTAGAAAGGACGTATTTGCTTAATTAGTTTCCAATACTGTTCGGTTTACTTTTATCAGTATTGCTATTTGTTTTCAATAATTAAAAATAACAAATTAAATAATGCATAGTTTGAAAATATCAATTATGATTAGTAAATAATTATTGCATAAATTTTATAATTTTTGGTTAAACATAATCATGTACAACTAGTACAATATAATTTATAAAATTAAAGTTTAAAAAATCCCTGCCGGCCCGGCCTACAGGCAGAGGTAATTTCGAAGTTAAGTATATTAATTGCACCAACAAAAACTAAATCATGATTAGATATAAATCCACTTTAACAGATTTATCTGGCCGCTTATGACGAGTTTTTATTTCATTTTTATATAATAGCTGGTTTTATCAGAATCATGTTAAGGCGGTACTCAAAAAAATAATTTTCCATGCTCAACAACTCGAAATTTAATGGCACATTTTCAGATTCATTGTTCATAGAAAAAATACGAAACTTGCTGGCGTGATTTTTAAAAAGATTTATAAGCGACATGTGTTTTTATTTTTTTTCAATTAATTGAAACTTGATTAATGAACAATTATTTTCTCAGTAGGACAATATTTTTCGCTTCGGGAAATTCTGTTTAAAATGCCCACTTTGACATCATTTTAGGTAGCTTTCATTACAAAAAGCTACTTATTGCAGCCGTTCGGAGGAAAGCAATTTCAAAAAATTTTGGTATATTTTCATCGATCATGACCCCCAGACCCCAAAACCACCCTCCGTTCAAAATTGATATATATATATATCTGAACTTTGTCATACTGTAACTCTCGTATTTATGAACCGATTTGGATGTAATTCGGTGTGTACATAGTACATACCAATCTCTCGACCGAGTTCGTTGGCCAGCTTCATCCGCCATCTTGTTTCAAAATGGCGGCCATTTAAAAATTTTTAAAAAAATTAAAATTTGAAATGTGGTACCAAAATATTGAAAATGGAAAAATATTTTTTTCTCATGTATTTGACCTGTATACAAAGACTCCGGAGCAGTTTTTGTTTCGTCTATATCTTAAAAAATGGCTGAGTTATAGCATTTTGAATTTCTAGCATGGCTGACATTCTGAAACGTCCTGAATTTTGTCACGCGATAAAAGGCGTATTTATGAACCGATTTGGATGTAACTTCGTTTATACATAGTACATACCAATGTCTCGACCGAGTTCGTTGGCCAGCTTCATCCGCCATCTTGTTTAAAAATGGCGGCCATTTAAATTTTTAAGAAAAATTTAAATTTGAAATGTGGTACCAAAAAACTGAAAATTGAAAAAATATCTTTTTCTTATGTGTTTGACCTTGATAAAAAGATTCGGGAGCAGTTTTTGTTTCGTCTATATCCTAAAAAATGGCTGAGTTATAGCATTTTGAATTTCTAGCGTGGCTGACATTTTGAAACGTCCTGATTTTTGTCACGTGATAACAGCCGTATTTACGAACCGATTTGATGTACCTTTGCGTGTACATAGTACATACAAATATCTCAACCAAGTTCGTTGGCCAGCTTCATCCGCCATCTAGTTTCAAAATGGCGGCCATTAAAAAAATTTTTAAAAATTTAAAATTTAAAATGAAATACCAAAAAATTAGAAAATGAAAAAGATTTTTTCGTATGTGTTTTACCTTAATACAAAGATTCCGGAACAGGTTTTGTTTCGTCTATATCTAAAAATATGGCTGAGTTATAGCATTTTGAATTTCTATTGTGGCTGACATTTTAAAACGACCTGATTTTTGTCACGCGATAACAGGCGTATTTATGAACCGATTTGGATGTAACTTGGTCTGTACATAGTACATACCAATGTCTCAACCGAGTTCGTTGGGCAGATTCATTCGCCATCTTTTTTCAAATGGGTTGCCATTAAATAAATTAAATTAAAAATTTAAAATGAGGTATTAAAAAATTGGAAAATGAAAAAGATTTTTTTTTAAATGTGTTTGGCCTTGATACAAAGATTTCGGAGCAGTTTTTGTTTCTGAAAATTTGTTCTTTTGTTTATATCTTAAAAAAATGGTTGAATTATAGCACTTTGAATTTCTAGCATGGCTAACATTTTGAAACGATCTTGTATTTGTCACGCGATAACACACGTATTCGCCTATTTCGATGTAAGAAGGCATGTGGATAGTATACATCAATATCTCGACCAAGTTCGCTGGCCAGCTTCATCAGCCATCTTGTTTCAAAATGGCGGAAATCAAATTTTAAAAAAATTATATTTAAAGTGAGGTGCAAAAAAATTAGAAATTGAAAAAGCTTTCTTTCTTAAGTATTTGACCTTGATATAAGGATTTAGGAGCATTTTTTGTTTGTCTTTATCTTAAAAAATGGCTCAGATGTAGCAGTTTCAATTTCTAATGTGGGTGACATTTTGAAAAATCTGATTTTTTGCCTGCGACAGCACTCGTATATATCAACCGATTCCGATGTGAGTGAGCATGTGCACAGGAATTACTAAGGTCTCGAACAAATTCACTGGTTAGCCTCTTCCACCATGTTGTCTTAAAATGACAGGCACTTTAAGAAATCGCCGAATTTGGCAGCCAAATATAAGTTACTTTAAATAAAAGCAGCTTGGATAAAGCTGACTAATTTCGCGAAATTCTCATTCATAATGATTTAGTATTGATAAAAATTAGTATTAAATCTCCTATATTCGGTTTCCACTAAATTGAGCTCCGTGTGTTTGAATAATATAAGTTGGCTTTTTTAAAATAAGGAATATGAAAGCTACCTCTTCCTCCCGGCACTGGCGGAAGGACTTTTTTGAAATATGTTCTGCTTCTATCAAAAAATCGATCAATACGGTACATTATATAGTTTCTGAAGAAGATAATCTATCAATTGGATGCGTTTGAGAGCAAAAATGGATTTAAAATTGAGTCAGAAAATAAGCAGTTTGGATTTGAATACACCCTTAATAAAATGAATTTTTTCTTCAACCGCTAAGTATTTTGAATTTGTTTTTGCTGTAAGAATTGGTCCTATCAAAAACTTGTCTATATAAATGTTAAAGACAATATTAAGAATGATAAATTCATGGGGATTTTATTGTGAATTGACGGAATTATGGAAATTTTTCTTCTTCCCCCCAATTTTTGTTTTCGTTTTTAATTTTTTTTTGCGGTATGAATTGGTCCTATCAAAAACTTGTGATTATAAAAGTTGTAGATAATATTAAGGAGATGTATTATAAAATTAATTGGATTTGATATCTTGAGAATTGGCGAAGTTAGGAATTTTTTTCTCCCCAAAACCCTATTTTTGCGCTCCTTGAGCCCATTTTTAATTTTATCAAAAATCTGCGATGCATAAATTTTTGGTCCTATTTTTAGAAGTAATAAAAACTTTAAACTGATGTGATATGTACAAAAATTAAGAAGTTATGGGGATTTTTCGGTTTTCACAAAACCCCTCCCTATTTCCATCCCCTTGGTCCGATTTTGCCCATTCACGAACTTGACCGAGATTTTATGCCCCTTGATTTTATGTATCAGTTTGAAAGAGATTTGTGCAGAATTGCGGAAGTTATCGTGTCCAGAAGAAAGTGATAACACAATTACTTATTATTGTGGAAGTTATTTCGAAAGTCGCACTTAATTATGAAGTTCAATGCAAAGCTGATAAAAAGAACACCAACAAATATAGAGGAATTTCGGGTATTATGCAATACCATTGACATTTTTATTTGTAAGTCAACATGAAAAAATGAGATATATTAAACGTTAGTAAAGAAAAAACTTTGACTATTCCTTAACACATTTTTAATGCGTTTAAAGTGGAAGAAAAAAAATACATATCAGTATTTAAGGGGTCTCAGGACTCTTAAATCTTCAAAATTTTCGAAATTTAATTTTTTATAGATACATAAGTGTCAAAATCATCAAAAGGTTCTTTCGAAAACAGGCTGAACAAAAGCTTATATAAACACCTTTAAAGTGTTATAGTTTCCTTTATCAGTTTAACTGTTTCAAATATTAATAGTTTCTGTTGAACAATTTTGGAGTTTAAGAAAAATGTTATAATCATACAGAAAAAGTTAAATTATAAAGAAAAAAAGTTTTTGATCAATTAGAAAACTATTCTTCTTTACTTTTATTTCATTGTGCAATAGTTCTTATAAAACAGGATCAAATTTCAGGAACTTTTTTATACTTCTATAAGTTATTTCATAAGTCGCACTTAATTATTACGTTCAATGCAAAGCTGATAAAAGAACACCAACAAATATAGAGGAAGTTCGAGTATTATGCAATACTATTTATATTTTTATTTGTAAGTCAACATGAAAAAATGAGATATATTAAACGTTAGTAAAGAACAAACTTTGACTATTCCTTAACACATTTTTAATGCGTTTAAAGTGGAAGAAAAAAATACATATCAGTATTTAAGGGGTCTCATTACTCTTAAATCTTCAAAATTTTCGAAATTTAATTTTTTATAGATACATAAATGTCAAAATTATCAAAAGGTTCTTTCGAAAACAGGATGAACAAAAGCTTATATAAACACGTTTAAAGTGTTATAGTTTCCTTTATCAGTTTAACTGTTTTAAATATTAATAGTTTCTGTTGAACAATTTGGGGCTTAAGAAAAATGTTACAATTCATACAGAAAAAGGTAAATCATAAAGAAAAAAAGTTTTTGATCAATTAGAAAACTATTCTTCTTTACTTTTGTTTCATTGTGCAATAGTTCTTGTAAAACAGGATCAGATTTCAGGAATTTTTTTATACTTCTATAAGTTATTTCCAAAGTCGCACTTAATTATGAAGTTCAATGCAAAGCTGATAAATGGAACACCAACGAATATAGAGGAATTTCGGGTATTATGCAATACCATTGACATTTTTATTTGTAAGTCAACATGAAGAAATGAGATATATTAAAAGTTAGTAAAGAACAAACTTCGACTATTCCTTAACACATATTTAATGCATTTAAAGTGGAAGAAAAAAATCCATATCAGTATTTAAGGGGTCTCAGAACTCTTAAATCTTTAAAATTTTCGAAATTTAATTTTTTATAGACGCATAAATGTCAAAATTATCAAAAAGTTCTTTCGAAAACAGAATGAACAAAAGCTTATATAAACACCTTTAAAGTGTTATAGTTTTCTTTATCAGTTTAACTGTTTTAAATATTAATAGTTTCTATTGAACAATTTTGGAGTTTAAGAAAAATGTTATAATCGTACAGTAAAAGTTAAATCATAAAGAAAAAAAGTTTTTGATCAATTAGAAAACTATTCTTCTTTACTTTTATTTCATTGTGCAATAGTTCTTATAAAACAGCATCAAATTTCAGAAACTTTTTTATACTTCTATGAGTTATTTCCAAAGTCGCACTTAATTATTAAGTTCAATGCAAAGCTGATAAAAAGAACACCAACAAATATAGAGGAATTTCGGGTATTATGCAATACCATTGACATTTTTATTTGTAAGTCAACATGGCAAAATGAGATATATTAAAAGTTAGTAAAGAACAAACTTTGACTATTCCTTAACACATTTTTAATGCGTTTAAAGTGGAAGAAAAAAAAATACATATCAGTGTTTAAGAGGTCTGAGGACTCTTAAATCTTCAAAAATTTCGAAATTTTTCATTTTTTTTTTTTTTTTTTTTTTTTTTTTTAGATGCTAAACTTCTATCTTTTCTGAAGGTTTTGATATGATTGTTTGCTTGAAATTCCCATTAAAACCGAAGTTACGGCTACTAGAATTATAACCTTTCAATAGCTAAAGCGGCATTTCGAAAACTTTGAAGTAATTTTTCCCCAAGTGACGTTTTTGGGCATAACGCGCGGATATCTCAAATACTTCTGGATATTTTTTTTATGAAATTTTCAAAACATATGTTTCATGTTAGTCTGTATAAACTGAACCTAAAATTTCATTTTTATTGTTAAAAAAATATTTATTTTTCAGGTGATTATACTGTTGAAATTTTCAAAATTTTGTATTAGCTAAATACAACTTTGTATTAAAAATATAAAAATGCTTTAAATAGAAATTTATTTAGGTTCAGGGTAATTATTATAAACTGAAGTATAATTAATAAAAAAAATTTCTTTGTAATGGCAAAATTTATTTTGTAATCCTGCGCGTAAGCTATTATACCAATTTTCTGCTCGATAAATGTATGATAGTTTGGCACCCCCTATAAATACTAATTTTGAAACTTGCAATTTTTCAAATATATGAAATGAAAGAACACGCATTTTTTAATCCCAATAAAAAAATTTAAATCATACACATATTAAGATATTAAATGTTGAAAATTGTCTTTCTTTTCGGGTAATAATAATCAGTTGGATAATATGGAACAGGGTTATAAGGAACATTAAAATTGCAAGAAAAACAACGATTTAAAAGAATAGCCAAAATTATTTAATGAGTAAACGTTTGTACATCATCTATACATCATCAGATTCTTTGAAAAATTATTTTAATTTTTAGACTCGTTTTGAAACAGTCGTGTAGCTGATATTCCATATTATCCGACGCCTCATCTTCAAAAACATAACCTATTCTGTTGTTAACAAGTCAGCACAGAAGAAAATTGACTAACACAGCAATAAATATAACTTGTCAACCTTACACTGAACTTGGTTAACATCTCTGAAAATGAGATTTGATAATTAATACGAATTTCAGTAAATTTACCTGAAAAAAAACTGCAAAAATTGAGAATAAGATTTTATTTCACCGTGTCGCTCCGACAAAACGTAGTTTTTTTCTCGGTTCAAATTTTTCTGCGTCGCAAGCAAACTGTGGTATACCACTGCTGTTGAATTAATTCGCGGCGCACATCAAACGTCATTTTTTTTTTTTTTTATCCCGCGGACATTGTAGTTTTTTAGAAACCAGTTCAAAAAACAATCAATTTACGATTCCGCGGAAATGTGGCATCCATATTTAATCATATTTTTTAATTATGGACAATAAGAAAAAAAAAACGATAAATATCGCATGGTTATGGAAGAGACATAATCCTGTGTTTGGTAAGGGAAAAAAATCCGAAAATCATTCGGCGAAAAAGGGAAATCCCTATAAGAAGCATGGCGACTTAGACGCCGATAGTTGGTCGCCAAAGCAAAAAATTTAGTCGCCACGTGGCGACTGGCGACCGTGAATGTGCACCTATACTATAAAGGGAAATTGTTTTAAACAGACATTTTACCTTATCAAGATATATGACTATAAAAAGGATTATGACTATATGACTTATTATGACTATAAAAATATTTCGGCATAATAAAGGTAAAAGGTACTGCCATTCGAATAAAAACAGGTTACTACATATTTATTCTCTAAAATTCTAAATTTGTATCCTTAATTGATTTATTTTTATCCGTGATATTTTTAACTAACGAAAGTGCACAATAGATTAAAAAAAGCATTTAATAATTCTTTTTTATAAACTGTCAAATAAAAATATAATTTTTGTAACGGTCTTATATTGTCTTTCGATTATTCGCCATACCATCGGTCCCCTGAGTTACGGATAATCGGACGTTTACTATATGTCAAATTTTACTTATGATCCTATTATTTATGTAATATTATCAACCAGTCAATTATTGTAAACAATGTAAGACAAAAATCTTCATCGTACGCAAAAACTCAAAAACAGAGTCGTTAACTTACATTAATTCTTTTATTAAAACGTGGTTTATCGTAATTTTACTAATTATTCTATAGTTACCATTTAAATTCAGCATAAAAGTCACAATCATAATTACAAAAAGATTGTTTCACGTTAAAATTTATCACGTAAAATTGTAATCTTGCTGCAGTAAAAGCACAATCAAACGCAAATAAAAATGTATAATGGATTACTTTGAATAAAAACAGGTTACTGCATATTTATTCTCTAAAATTCTAAATTTGCTGCCTTAATTGATTTCATTTTATCAATTATGCTTTTGTTTAATGAAAATGCACAACATATAAAAAAAAGTTTAAATATTTTTTTTATAAACTGAGAAATAGAAATATAATATTTGTAACTGTCTGTCACTGTCTTTCGATTATCCGTCCTACAGTCGGTTATCGTGAGTGACGGAAGTTTACTGTATGTCAAATTTTATTTGTGATCTTATTATTTATGTAATATTACCTGTCAATCAATTACCATAAAGAATGTAAGACAAAAATTTCCATCACTCCCAAAAGCAGAGTCATTAAATCAAGTTAATTCTTTTATTAAAACGTGGTTCATCGTAATTTTACTAATTATTCCACAGTTACCATTTAAATTCAACATAAAAAGGTCACAGTCATAATTACAAAAAGATAGTTTGTTTCACGTTAAAAAAAAAAATCGTATTTAAAATGTAACATCTTACTCATTTATATAAACCCGTTTTAGAACATCGAAAAATGATGAAACCTGTAGAACGTGCTCAAGTGCCCATCTAGTAAATCGAACTTTATATATATATATGCTTCGAACTGCGTTTTATTTCATAAAAGATTCTTCAAAATTCTTTTGAGTTACGTTTTAGGTAAGAATTGAAAATTTTATTTAAATTTATTTAGTTTCAGAACTTTGTAGCTATCAATATTTTAGTCTGAAAAGAAAGAGTAGAATGGATATTTCAATGTTTTTTACTACAATTTATCTTATATTAACATTTTTGAGAATTAATAACATGATGTAACAACTCTGAATTAAAAAAAAGGAAAAGAAAATTTTTGTATTATACAGGGTGCCCATAAGAGAGTGTCCCAGTTATAAATTTTAATAGAAATCCCGATTTAACGTAACCCCTATTTAACGATTTCCCGCATATAACGTCATTTTTAGCTAGTCCCAATTAATTTTCTTTACTTGTAATGTTAAAAAATCCCGGATTTAGCGTTATCATTTTGAATTATTTCCCGTATTTAACATTTTTTTGAGCGATAAAATCTCAATGAATTTTTTCTAAATTAGTCAGAATTTGTGATTTAAAAAAACTTTATTATCAAAACGTTCAAAAATCATGCAAAACCCCTCCTCTTTTTCAGCCGCACCTTTTATTTTATTCGATTGTGCTTTCTGTAGTGCAACACAAGGTTACCTACAACGGAGCTGATAGAATTCGTTAGAGATTTTTCATAGCTTTAGATTGTATGGCGTCAAAAAGAAAGCTTTTTCCTTTACTTGAAAAATTGAAAGTTATCGTGAAAGCCATAAACTACAATTAATATGTTTACTTTGAATTTCGTATTCAAATTTGTAAACAAATTTACACTAAGTAGATTTAATGGAGCAAAATTGTAAAAAAGAAAAAAGCGTGAAATCGTCACCGTTTAAGGAATTTAAAAATTGGAAGCCATTAGAACTTTCATAACACTGAAAGCATTCTTTTGAAATACTGAAGACCAAGAGAAAAACTTACACAAACTTTCATACCTTGAGAAAGCGATTCGTGATGTAGCTGCTAAAAACAGGACGCGAAGTGAAATAAAATATTTATTTAAAACATAACTTAGAAACCTGATGTCTAAATCATTGTAAATCAGGAAATGAAACGTTTCTTACGTAAATTAGTCTTCATTTTATGGTCAGTGTTTTGTTTTCATCTTACCCCGATTTAACGTTTTCCCGCATTTAGCGTTATTTCTTTATGGTCCCTTGAATAACATTAAATCGTGGTTTCACTGTAGTATCAAATATAAGTGTTGTACATTGTCGGTTCAAGGTCACAAAAAAAGAGTAATTTAAACAGTTTTAGATAAGCGCATGCACGAATACTGCTTTGTTATTAACTCGTTTGCAGTGCTACATACGCAGAATGGCGACTGCTGAGCGTAAAGCGTTATCGCTGGACTGAAGATTTAACCCTTTGCATTCGAGAGGTAACTCTGACTCAGTGTTTCTACGCGTCCTGCATACATCGGGGCTCCAAATCCTCTGGATACCAGTATTTTAAAGTAATTTTCTTCCCTTTATCTAATGCCAGAATTATCTGACATTAACCGTTTCAGGGACAAGTAATAGTATTTCTGTAATGTTGAATTCACACCGGAATTTTCGAAAATTTTGTTTCAAAATAAGGAAAAGGTATCGTGCAATTTTTTTTCCACCAAAGTTATAACAATAAAATTTATTTAGAAGTTTTGGTGAAAATCTTTATTAAAATTAGGTGGGATATACTATATATCCCACTGCCCCTCAAGGGGTTAAACGTGGTGAAATAAACTGTAAGGAATTAGGTGTGTCCAGAGAATTTGGATCTCTGATTTACGTGGGGCACCTGTCAACACTGTCACCTCTCGAGTGCAAAGGGTTAAAAGTGGTACACTACCGGCGTACATCGTGCGATTTTTTCACACTGGGCTTTATAAAAGATCGTGTGTATGTTCCGCCGCTCCCTAATGATGTGCCGGAGTTGAGACACAGGATTGAATAGGCTTTTGCTTCCATTACTCCGAAGTTGTTAACCGGTGTGTAGGAAGAATTTGACTTTAGGTTGGATGCGTGCCTAAAAATGCACAAATTGGACATGTGTAAGAAAAACTAGGTTAGATTGCCTTCAATTTGATGCGTGATTTGTTGTAAATAGTCTAAATTAAACTGTTACAATACACGACTAAAACTGGGACATTGTTTTATGCACTCCATATATAATTTAGCTTTTGGATATACAAGCTTAACACTGCCATTGAACTTGTCATCTAAATATTAAATGCTTATAATTCACATGAATGTTGCCATTGCTTAAGGAAGACGTATCTTTGCATAATATCATTAGAAATTTTGTTTAAAAAAATTTTGCGATGTCGGATGACCATTTATTAGCCCAATATAGGTAGCTTCTGGCTGTAAACAAACAGATAAAGTTTACGATAGACTTAATAATAACCCTTTAGCAGCATACTAACTGCTGTTTGTCTTTCAGTACCTCAGTTAGTAACAATTGAGAAATTTTCCGCTATTTCAAGCATAAAACATCTTTAAAATTAGATTAAAACTTCCTGATTTTAGATTTCCGATTTATCCTAATTAAACAAAAAAAAATTGTGTCACACATAGCTATGAAATACCTTCAATATTTCCAGAATATTATAACTAAACTTCATCTTTTAAAACAATGAAAAAAGATACCTAAATAAACAGTTTAGAAAACGTATCAGACAGTTGAAAACCCAATTTCAGCAATTGCCACCCATAGGCAGTTAAATGTTCGAATTATTTTGTGCACTACTAAATATAATATGTATTTTATTAAGCACAACGTAATATACTAAAATTTAGTTAAGCTTAAAACAACTATAAACTCTTTTCCAGAAATTATCGCATCCAAACAGTGCTTTAACTAAATTCATATGTGTGTACCTACACAACATATTCAATAAAAAACATTTTGTAGTGAACCTCAGTAATGCATAAAAATGCTTTTGAAATAGTGTAACAGCTTTAAAATACACTGCAAACAAAATGTTCACAACATATTCAATAAAAATCCTTTTGTAGTGCACCTTAGTAATGCCTAAAAATATGTTTGAAGTAGTGTAACAGCTTAAAAATACACTGCAAACAAAATGTTCCTTTGGACCATAATGTAACTCATCACTGACGTAGCAGCAGAAATATTTTTACGAAAAATAAATTGCGAACAGACAGATGGCACATAGAAGAACCAGAAGTCATAACCATTTTTTAACTATGTTGGAAAATGCTAAAAATTAAAGTAAAACTAACAAATCATAAATATAATTTATAGAGTAAACACTACTTCATACTGGTGCTACCAGAAATAGTAAGTTTCAACAAATTTAAATAAATTACTGTCTAACAGCTCCCGTATCTTCTACACCATATTAAATAAACATACGCCACTTTAAAATCCTTAAGCACACTGTTGGGATTGGATATATATATTAAATATATCATAACTTGTATATGTCAAATTTTACATATATATAAAGGCTTCCTGACACCGACGTTGATCCAGGACTTGTTTCATTTGGTCAGGTTTACGGTTACCATAAATGGCTCCTGTTTCCCTCGCTAAGCATTTTGTAATACACCTCAGTAATGCATAAAAACCTGTAGTTTAACAGCTTTAAAATATGCTGCAAGCAAAATGTGCCTGTAGACCATAACGCAACTTATCACTAGAGTTGAAATCGAAGTATTTTTAAGAAAAATAAATTGTGGACAGACAGGCGGCAGACAGATGAGGGGTGAAAGGGATTATACCTCTTAAATAAACAAATGGATAATAAAAAGATTTTTTCCAACTGAGAGAAAAGGGGCTCAGGAGTCGAACCCAGGACAACTGGTTTAAACTGCCACACTCAACTACTGAGCTGTTCTGGACAACTCTGACCGACGTAAGTTATCGAAAAGGTAGATCAGTTGATAGAACTTTGGTAGATTAAGGCAGAATTGTTAAATCATATTGTATTGTAATACACCTCAGTCATGCAAAAAAATCTGTAGTTTAACAGATTTAAAATATACTGAAAGCAAAATGTGCCTGCAAACATATGATTTTAGATGCCCGTGTTCGACTCCTGAGCCCCTTGAGCCCCTTTTCTCTCAGTTGGAAAAAAGGTTTTTATCACCCATTTGTTTAGATTTAAGAGGTATAATCCCTTTCACCCTTCATCTGTCTGTCATTTGTCTGTTCGCAATTTATTTTTCTTAAAAATGGGGTTTATACAAATACAAATATACAAAATATACAAAGGGTTTGACTCTCGCTAGAACAATTCTTCACTTATTTTGAAAAATTCGAACTTGTATTATTTCCTTACCAATCAGTTTGATTGAGATAAAAGTATGAACATGATAGTATGGATTGAAGACCTGAATTCCTGATAAATTTACGCGTGTTCTTGTGGTTCACAGTGCTATCCTTAAATATTTATATGTAAGACTTGAATCACCCTGTACAACAAAAGTATTATAATAAACACGTGAAATTTTTCACTTTGCTAACTAAGTGAACAAGGTCTAAGCCCGGAATTGAACTCGGATCCTTATAATAACGCTCCAATGCTCTACCATAAGCTACGAGGACTATACCCAGTTCGACATATCTCAATCTTAACCCATTTCAGCCTAACGTCGCATTTTTGGGATGTTTCGAGTTTTAATAAATTTTTAAAATTTTCTTCTTCTTTACAACATGAAATCGGTATGCAGTAATTGTCTATTAATGTCTTTATCTATTACCGAGAGATGACAGCATAAGATTGATATTTATTTGCTTAAATAAAGGCCTTTTTTCGGTGTTTATAGATTTTTCATTTTTCAAGATAACGAAATGTAAAAAGTAAGTTTATTTGTATTTTTTGTATCAAAGATCCAAATATATGTCATAATCTTAGCTTGTAGACTTCTTCGAAATATGTATTTATTTAAATTGCGAAATTACATGTTCAAGCCTGTTTTTTATGCATGTTTGTAACGTACAAAATATAGGGCGCCGGGCGCAGATGGGTACATTTTTCTATTATACATTTAGGGGGCAGTTATTTATGTAAAGTACTTTTCCAGATGCTTTTGAAATAAATTGTTTTTCAGCCTCAAATACGATTATTCTTAATTTATTAGGGTTCCGTACTTAAAAAGAAAAAATGGAACCATAATAAGATCACTCCTGTGTCTGTCTGTCCGCCTCTCACAGCCATTTTACTGGCAAACTATGGAACATGGAAAGTTCAAATTGGGGGAAAATAATATAGACTACTGACTCACATATTTACAGATTATAAAACATTTACAAAAATTTTTAAGAAAAATGTAGAGGGGTTATTTAAGTTACTTGAAAAAAATCTTTTCTTTGTATATCGAGTAAAGTATCGTCTGAAAGCTTTTGTAACGCTGAACTCAAAAATACATTTCATTTAATTTCAGGTATTATATTTTCAGAGATATCGTCGAAAATGTAGTGCAAAAATATGTCCCCCCCCCCCCCCCATCTATTTCCGAATTTACTGAAACTAAAATTATGAAGTAATTAGAGGTAATAGAGGTTAATTTAAACCTTGCAAGAAAATTATAGCGATTACTCTTGGTCACATATTTTTTGAGAAAAGCGCATTTTTCTGTTACTCACAAATTTCGATTTGCGGGCACTCAGCAAAGGTGTTGAGGAGAGCTGGAGGTACCTAACGTAGCAAAAGTATAAAAGCATTGTTGATTACGATTTTTAAAAGAATCTTCGGTAATTAGGCGAGATATTAACCCTTTAAGACACAGAGACGATTTGGACATACATAATGACAGGGGCGGTGTACTCAATGTACCATCAACTTTTAAAGCCTAGATAACAACTTTTAATAATACATTTGTGTAATATAATGTCCAGTAGCAGTATAAAAGCAATAAACATCAAATTGTTAAGAACAGGCTAATTTAATTAGAATTAATCACATAAATACTATGGGATTCGCGACTAGTCTGCATTAAGTAGATGTCCCAAAACGTCTCTCGTGTCTTTAAAGATAATTAAAAACTTATCTGAAAAAACGCGGCACGGACCAAGGCGGCGTTGCTACTTTGCGATCTGCTTTCGAAGCGCGCTTAGCAAAATGCCAAGTTTAAATTTTGAACAAGTGTTTTGATTTAGCTACACTGTAAAAAGAAAAGTCTTCCCCCGAAATTGCACTAATACTCTAAAGCGAAAGCTGAGTTCTCGGGGCGGTCACCCCTGTCATCCCTGTAAAAATAAAAGATTATTACGATGTTGAATTTAGTTTTGTGAAATGCCAAATGAAGCTTAAATATGCACTACTTTTATTGTCAGCACCGAATTAAGTTCATCATAAACAGATTAGGATAACATTTAAATAATACAGAATAGCACAGAATAGCTCCGTTATACAGAATAGCAATATTTGATATTATTTAGTCTTCATATATCTTTGATCATTTACGGTATACCCAATCATACTTTTCTACTTGTATATATACAGCTATATCCAGCCATAAGTTGTATAGTTTTTTACAAAGTCTTATTTTTCTTTTAGTAACGATTTTTTTAATAGTACAGTTAATAATTCATATATTTATTGTACGAAACCCCTGAGCGCGAGTAATACTCGCACTTCACCGTTTATTATTAATAATACTCATCATTTTTAATAGTTCATAAAATACTAATTATAGTACATAATATACAATTTAAAAGCTTAATTTATATAAACTTAGCCAAAACATATTATTGTGCATTTTTTCCACACATGAATATTCCCATATTTAGTCCGTTTACATTTTATCAAATGAATACAAAAACATTTTAGTGTAATTTTTTTTAGTATTTTTCCAGTTCATTTTACCAACAAATTTAAGAAAACAAAAATTCAGGCGTAAATGGGTTAAATGTCGGTCAGGTTTCAACCGCAGCACAAAATGGAACAGTCTTCATGATCACGCAATCCTGCGGCAAACATGAGACGAAATAAAGCCCAGCATAGGTGAACACATATAAGTATGATTTTTAAGTAATTTCGGGATAATTTTACAGCTGAAAATTAATTGAAAATAACTTAATTAAAAATTACACGTGAAAGCATTATAATTTCCTAAAAAATTCATTTCAAGCATAATTCCTAATAGGTAAGAAGAATGTTGAGATTTTTTTTTTTTTTTTTTTTTTTTTTCGGTAGATTTATATTTCCCGTGTAATCAGTATATCTTCTCGGAAGTGACTTTCGGAAATGAATATCTGAAAATACTCTTCTGCGAAATCATTTTAATTTAATGTTTTATTTTCTATTTTATGTAAATTATATTTGCTAAATCTCGCCTTTTATGTAATTTTTTTTTTTTTTTTTTAAGCTCAAGTTAAAATTCAAGAGTGCATTTTCTGGAAAAGGTTCCGTGAATAATTTAAATTTCCAAAGAAGCTTTTTTTTTTTTTTTTTTGTTTAAGATGAAAAAAATTGATAAAATAAAATATTAAAGATGGGAGCCTTGAAAATATATCTTTTAAACTAAAGGGTAACTTTTGCATTATTTCTACGTATTTTCAAGAATTTTCTAGTTCTTAGAAAATGTAATGCATTTTTATTTACCGTGTACAAAAAAGCGTTTGTATGTAACAGAAGAAATCGTAATGCTGAAAGAAATTAAAATGTTAATTTTTCTAAGGGATATATATTTTAATTTATTGTAAAATTACAAAATTAGAAGCATTATATTTTATAAAATTCTGAAGTAAAATTTATGTTTTTTAAATAATTTAAATTACAATCATCTTAAACGTTACAAAAATGAAAGTTTTAGTTTCATAAAATATTTAATAAGCTAGGTAGAAATTCTTAGTAACTACGCACTTTCGAAAAATATTTTTTTGAAGTTTCTGAACGAATTTGCAATATGATTTTAAAATAATCTGCACAAAAGTAATAAATCAAAAAGCATTGCTTCAGAATAAGCAATTAATTGTAAAATATTGCTTTGAAATATATATATATATATATATATATTGAGGTTTTTGATGATGGTCGGTAATGTTTAATTAATGGTTATATATATATATATGTGTGTGTGTGTATATATGTATATATATAGATTTATATATATATATATATATATATATGTGTGTGTATATATATATATATATACATTTTTTTTTTTTTTTTTTTTTTTTTTTTTTACTGAGTATGTAAATGTTTTAGATTTTAAAAAGTCATAAACTATTTCACATTAAAAATGTTAATCTAGATATTCTGCCCTGAGTTTTTTTTATATATATTCTGATATAGAAATTAAAAGATTTAATAATATTCTGATCTCAGTATGTTTTACTTCGCCTTCTTATTTCGCGTTCCTCAAAATATCTAAATAAGTAAGGCTAAAATAATTCATGGTCATATCTTGAAAGGTCTCTGGTAATTACTGGTTTATGTTTTGGTGAATTTTGGATGGAACAGATGTCATAAGTTCCCCCCGGCTGCCATCTTGGAATTTTCTTGGCGTGAAAACCCTTTTTCCGCCAAGTAGTAAATGTCGCCAAGCACCGGTTTATACGCATGTTTGGCTTAACGAAAATAAAATGTAAATAATAAACAAAATTCGCTAAAATGGCAACCAGTAATCTTTGTATGTGCGCTTCGCGCACATTTTCCGAAAAAAAACATCGCCGAATTCAGCATTTCTCGCGATATAGCATTCTCAAAATTCAGCAGTTTTCGCTTTCTAGCAATCTCAAAATATAAAAAACTTTTAAAGCAAAAATACACATAAAAAACAAAATTCGCTAAAATGGCAACCAGCAATCGTTGTATGTGCGCTTCGCGCACATTTTCCGAAAAAAAACATCGCCGAATTCAGCATTTCTCGCGATATAGAATTCTCAAAATTCAGCAATTCTCGCTTTCTAGCAATCACAAAATGTAAAAAACTCAAAATCAGTAAAATACATAAAATTATCAACATACCTTAACAAACATCTGCTTTCTTGAAAGATCCAGCTCGAAATATTATCGCCGACATTTTCCTAAATAGGCTTATCAATACGTATTCACAAACTATAAACAAACCTTCTTTTCTTGTCAAAATTTCCTCATATTTCCTAATTATTTCAACAACAGCGTTTAAACGGACTACAGAAAACATACTTAATCAAATACATTCAATAAATTTCACATAAAAATAAAAAGGCAGAACTATACAATACGATATCAAAATACATTCACAATATTCCAACATTAACTTCTCGGTTGCCAGAAAGACACGTCACAAAAACACGACATTCAACATATCGAGGTTGCCATATCCATAACCACCGTCAACACGCCAACAAAAAATCGCCAATCATTTCAAAACAACAACGGCGGAGGGAACATACGGCATCAAAGTTTTTGGATAATTAATCGACATTAACGACTAATGAAGAAATTAACTCTTAAATGCCTGGTTTTCCAAAAATCATTTTAATAATATTTTTCGGCTTTCATTTTTTAAATAAATCATTGGAAAAATACTTAAAATAATCATATTTTGTTTTAAGTATGGTTTACGGCTAAAAAACAGTTTGTTACTAATCGGCAATACTGGTCTTTAATTGAAAAAATAATTTTCTCTGATAAAATTCTATAATATTAAACACACAAGAATTTTAGAACTGTCAAAAGAAATAAATTTTACTTGCTCACGGCAGAACAAAATAGGGTATTTCGTAAGCTTCCAAACAAAACAAAAAGTACATGTAGCAACTTTTGAAAAAATAAATCTATCTTTATTCTTAAACAGCACAAGTGTTGCCATCTACATGTTGAAAATCTATTTAATAATATTCTCATAATGTATTTTATTGGCAACGTTATAGCTTAAATATTATTCAATAGTATTTTAGAAGCCTAAATTGGGTATGTTGCCGAAAAGCAACACCCGGCATTTAAGGGTTAAGGCTATAATTCAGAGGTTAATAACAAATTTTTATTCCCTGATAAATATAGGGTGGCCATAATTGAAGTATATAAGCGTTTACGCCTGAATTATAAATAATATACTGATGAAACCGAAATGCTATATTGTATTACTAGAGTTTAGAATATGGAAAATCTATCTATTAAAAAAAATTGCATTTTGAACACTAGAGACAAACGAACGCTGGAAGCTGATTTTTGGCTATAAAATAGACATATAAACAGAAACAAGAACATTTACGTTATTGACTAAGATTTAGTAAAGCAACATTTGAGTTTTAATGCTTATTTTACTGCAAGAAAACTAGGCTTCAGCGCCGCTTTTGTCCCTAATGTGAAATTTTAGTGCCTGAATTCTAAACACCAATACTTTGATTGTGACCACCCTTGCATGAATCTTTGAAATACAAAAATGAACTACGCAGTTTTGATATTTTTTTAAAAAATTATCTTCGTAAATCTTTAAAGTTTCATTCTTAGATTATTTTAAGCTGATTGTTCCAAATGAAAATGTTTATGAGAGTGTAATATAATAATCTTTATGTTGTCTGTATTATGATAGACTAACTAACCATCTGTAGCATAAATGAATAGAGAGCTCTTCACATACACGGGTTAAAGCCCGTTGAGAAACATACAATCCCACCTTTATGTCCGATCATTTGGAGGAATCCAATAGTCTTAACCGAAGTAGTTGAAGGGTCTTTAATACTCGTCTCGCTTTGGTAACCACAAAAGAGACGAAGGCACAGTCACTAGACAAAGCGTTTCCGCTCAGTCTGCAACTTGAGTTATTTCAGAGACATACAGGGTAGGGTGTATCTTCAACTTCTTTGTACAAATGCTTCAACAAACGTAGAGGGATGATAGTACTCATGAAGACGAACAAAAAATGCAATGGAATATGGCGTCGCAAATTATGTTTAAAGGATGAAAATCGAGAAAATGCGTCTGGAAATGAACAAATTGAGGCAAGAAAGAAACACTCAAGAAAAATATTTATTTCACAGAATAGGTACAACACAGCTCGTGATGTCAAGGGAAAACAAATATTTTACAACAATTGTTTAAATTGTCGACCGCGGACATTATTACACAGAGTACATCTACGGAGGAACGACTGGCGGACACGCTCGAAGACTTCAGGAGTCCTGCATATGCGGATTCCTGCTCAAAGATTTGTTTGGCTTTCTTACAAGTTTTTGTTATCGCTCTCTGACCGGATATATACAAAGTGAAAGGAAAACCAGCTTCGTGCTACTAGCCAGTTCTGCAGAAAAGCAGCATGCGAAATTTCGATATTTTTATTAGTTTTGCGATTTTAACCCTTTAAACGTCATTTGCGACTCCATGTTCCATTGAATTTTTTGTTCGTCTTCATGAGTACTATAATCCCTCTAAGTTTTATTAGATGTAAATTTCCAACTGGGCGAAAAATGTCCGGACCAGGATTCGAAACCGGGACCTCCTGGCTGAAGCCGCCAGTGCTCTGCCATATGAGCTATCCCGGACGATTCTGGTCGAACTTTTTCACCCAGCTAACCTTGATGATCATCTGGTGAAACCTGGTCCAGCTCAACAGAATAAATCTCAGGTAATGGAACTCCAGAAATCGCTGGATACGAAATTACACTAATCGAAATTACACACAATCTAATATGATTTGTTTACCAATTAGATTAATTGTGTTAATATTAATCTAGTGCCCTCTAAGTTTGTTGAAGATTTCAGATACACCTTGTATTTGGTATTTTCTCTTCTCAAGGTATCCATTTTCATCGAATAATATTGTCTGCTGAAGAAGAATTTTTATAATAAATGGCATCAATTTCTAAAGAGAAAAGTCTTTGTATGGGGGAAAAACACCTTTCTCGGTCGTTACTTTTGCTAATCGTACCATATTGTCTTTTCTTTGGTATATTTCAATTATCTTGGCTAAAGATCTCTGAATACGCCTTTTATGTGAGTCTTCTAAAACAACAATATCCCCAATTTTTAATTATTTAAAATTCTCTTTTTCTGCTGCAGTTGATGCAATTCACCAAAATGTTCAGTTTGAAATTTATTTCTCATACAGTCTTTGAAAGTCATCTCTAATTCTTTGTCTGTATTTTATTGTGTGATTAAGATCTTCGGAGTCTAAAACATCGATATCAGTTACTTTTGAGGTAAGCAGTTAATCTAAAAACGTCATAGAATTTAAAAATAACAGATCTTTACTGCATTCTGAAACACAAATAATAGGTCTGGAGTATATCGCTTGTTCACAGTCACACAGTATGGTGCTTAGTTTTTCATAATTTACAGAGGCTCGTTCCAAAATTCTCCCTGGGGTCGCTTTCATACAAGGTGTTGAATTTCCATCATATGTTGTGTTTGAGAGTTATTGTCCTCATGAAGTCCCATTCTATGCTCAGTAAAGCTCAGTTGGTGTCGTTAAAGTTCTTTCCATTATTCAAATAAATTACATAAAGTATACCTCGCTTGCCAATGAAACTTCATAAGGAATCTACGAAACTTTCGGTGACGAAGATATATCTACTTGTAAAGGATGTCAGGTAGACACCACAAGAGTACACGGATATCCAAACTTTGTACCATATTAAAGATTAAGTGGACCATAGATAACCATACAAGACAAGACGATTACAGAAAATCTGTAATAACACCGTTAAGCAGCGTCCCTACTGGCAAGAGGAATCAACTAACAATAAGAACTTCCGAAATCTATCTATGAATATGAAATTTCTTTATGCTTTATTCTATACTTTTAACATCTATTCTTTGACTCGATTGTGTTATTTTTGCCCTATTCAAGGGCAGACGATTCTCTCGTAATTGATCATTAGAACGTGTCGTTGAAATTGTTGAAATTTAAATGCATTTTTATTATTAAGGAAATAAAAAAAAATTTTCAAAACTTTTTAAAATCTATCCAGATTATATCTAGTAAAATCTTGCCTGCTTATGAAATTGAAACCTTCTTTTTTCGCTTTTACTACAAATAACAAAAACTGTGAGCACTTTGTTAATTTGTATCGCCGAATATTACGTGCTCGCCTTATATTAAATATTAACGCAATATTATAATGAATGTAGCCTTTAATTGGGTTTTATGCGTTTTTGGTGGGCATACAGTTAAATAAAATAATCTGATATAAAATTAAATATCTAATTAAATATTTATATATTTGACAAGTGGAAATTAAAATATTCATGATACTTTTGCGTTCAACTATAATAATATACGTAATCATGGTTACATTACGATAATATAATTCAAATTTGCCGATGAAAATTGTGTAATATATGTTTAAAAGGGGGGAGGGCAAGTAACGATAACCATAAATGCCACTTATTCATCAAGATAATTTAATATATATTTTTTAACGTTAAAATAGCTATTTTCCCCTTAAAATCTCAATCAAACTTTTGCATTAAAAACAAATCTTTTTATATCTGTAAAATATTAGATTTTTTACTTATTTTTATTTATTTACTAATATTGCAAATCTATTATATGCACACACATAATAAAATAAGAAAAGAATTTTATAAAAGAAAAATCTTATGACGATAGAAGCTCAACAGCAGAAATATTCCGTGGATGAGAAGTTTCTTTACCCTTGTCACTACAGGCGCTGCTATCGTCATTGCGTTGCCACTATGCTCTATGATAGTGTCCAATCTTGTATGTTTATTTATGAAGTAGACCGGCTAGATCGACACGAACTACTTCAATCAGTACTGCGTCTCGAACTCTGGCTTGAGGTGATGTTCCAGGCTCAATTTCTTCTGGAGTCATTTACATCTTAAACATTTTAGTAATATATTTTAATACATTTTGATGAATTCAGTACCAAACGTTCTTTCTCGCAGATGAGTTATTAAAATACTCACTCCAGCGTGATGGTTGGTTTTTCAAGTGTTTCTCATAAATTCATCTCTGACAACAGGATTGTTCCAAGGTAGAATCATCGGATAACGAAAGTTTTCTTTGTCTTTTGTTTTAAATTATATTCGTCTTTGTATCCAATTGTATCTTCGATTCATCATAAGGTTCTTATTAGGTAGATTTCGTAAGAAATACTACCTATTGCAGTCGTTACCATGTGCGACTTTTGAAAAATTCTTTCATAACTTTTCATTATATGATCCCAGGACCACGTGACCCAGGATTTCCACGTGAAAAATGAAAATCTATATATGTATTACGCTATCGTATCTCCATACATATAAGGGGATTACCGTAGGGGGAGGCTTGTTCTGTCGCCAAATACCTCCAAGATTGTCGCCAACTTGATGATATATCGCCAATATATCACGATCTGCAGGATTCAAATTTCCATGCACATGTCTCCAATCGGTAATGAATATTATAAATGTCATAATATATATCGCTCACCCGCAAGAAAGGTGACACATCTCGAAAAAATTAATTTTGCATTTTATTCCATTAATAGGTCTGTCATAGGTGTGTCTTGCTACACAAACAGTTTCGTAAGTGCAGTTATACGGAAAATCCCTTTTTTACGTAATATGGCCATTTGTGATCACAGAAGAGGGGTGGATTGTGTAAGGAGGTAAAATTACCTAACCTTCCAAACCTCACCGTACAGTTTCATTTTTAAGGGTTTTACACTTTTATGGACGTTTTTATTTCTGCATGCAAAGCTAAGTGCTATAATTTCATGCGACAGTAAAATCTAGCAAATTTTCTTCTGACTCTCCTGTAAAATTTATTTGTGTCGAGATGTGTCACTCGCGGGTGAGCGATATAATAGTTTAATAATGATAATAAATATATATAACATAATATATAATAAAATATGTTATATAATATGTTATATCTAATATATGTATTATATACATGTTTATTTATATGTTATATGGTGGCCATAATTAAACTGACAGTAACTCAGAGTGTTCTGTAGCGCGATCTAATTGAGAGAATGGCGTCAAATTTTGTGGGAAGATTAACACTTAAATGCCTGGTGTTGCTTTTCGGCAACATACCCAATTTAGGCTCTAAAATACTATTAGAATAATATTGAAGGTATAATGCCTAATGTTGCCAACAAATACATTCTGAAAATATTATTAAATCAATTTTCAACATGTAGATGGCAACACTTGTGCTGTTTATGAATAAAGATAGATTTATTTTTTCAATTGTTGCTACTTGTTCTTTTTGTTTTGTTTGGGAGCTTGCGAAATACCCTATTTTGACCTGCAGTGAGCAAGTAAAATTTATTTCTTATTACAGTTCCTAAAATTCTTGTGTGTATAATATTATAGAATTTTAACAAGAGAAATTTTTTTTCAATTAAACACCAGTATTGCCGATTAGTAACAAACTGTTTTTTAGCCGTAAACTATACTTAAAACAAAATATGATTTTTTAAAGTTTTTTTCCCATGATTTATTTAAAAAATGAAAGCCGAAAAACATTATTACAATGATTTTTGAAAAATCAGGCATTTAAGGGTTAAAAAAAAAGACGGGGTACGAAGGATTTCGCAAAAAAAAATAGTTCCAAAAGTCACTGCTAGGGGAATGTGTGGCTCTGTGTAATATAAAAGGGATTGTTTAAAAATGCAGAATCAATACTGAAATAAAATTACCTTTTATTTAGCACATTTAACTATTTAATTCAATATGGCAACACTTTAAAAAAAAAACTCTATACGAAACTTTATCTACCATCTCCCTGACTGAGTCCCAACGACAGGATTCGAACCAGGGATCTCGGTTAGCTGGGTGAAAAAGTTCCATCAGATTCGTCCGGCATTGCTCACATGGTAGGGCATTGGCGGCTTCAGCCAAGAGATCCCTGGTTCGAATCCTATTCCGTACATCTTTCGCCCAGTTGGAAATTTACATATGATAGGCTTAAACATTGGTTGTAAAATTATAAGCTTGTAGAACTCAGGTGTTTTTAATACTGAAATGATCAAAATCGAACTAAAATTCTGTGTCAATATTTGGTTACCTCCTTCCATTATTTATAAAGCAAATTACTTGTCTGTATGTATAAGCGTGTGTGTATGTGCGTGTATTTGTGCTACAAAATATGCATAATTGTGAGTCTCTTATCTTGTTTTCCATAAAAAGGAAAGTAATGTAATTTTCCAATTTTTATTATTAAATTCTTGTGTATTTTAGAAATATATAGGTAAAGAGTGAACATAATCTAAACAGAAACAATCTGAAATAATGACTTATACTTAAACAATAAAATCATATAATTATAAGTTAACTCTAGGATGGATGGCCATAGTTTTTAAAGATTGAAATAAAAATTCTTAGAATGAAAATATAAGAAATATTTATGCATATTTAAAATTCTCAGACATATACTCACCATATTTTGGGAGAAAAATAATTAAATATTGATAACAATTAGTAGGAAACAAAATTGAATTTAAAATGGCAGACGGCCATTTCTCCTTCAAGCCGAGGAGAGATGGCCATTCACTACAAGAAAGAAAAAGTGAAGTGAAAATAGCAGAAAATAACACATTTCATATAGTTAATCATGAAAAACATATAGAAATTGGTAAAGATGCAATTATATCACGGAAAATGAGTGAATAAAATTCAAATAAATAAAATTTGAAGTATAATTTCAATCCTTCACTTTTCGTAAAATTTTATCATATTTTTGGCAAAGGCAACCTTGATAGTTGGTACACGTTTCATGCAATCACTTCAGGCACCTCATACATTGTATCACGTCATCCTTTTTGGTTGTGGTATTATATTCTTCTCAACAACTAACACAGTGATCCTCATCTAATTCTATTCCCTCGGAATCTGTAGAATCTGATAATTTCGAATGTATTTCATCTTCTTATCTGGTTTAAAAGTCGTGATTTTGTTTGTTTTTTTCGCTCATTTATTTTAGACTTTTCACTGTTTTAAGTTTATTCATCAATTTTATCTGTTTCTGGGATGAAAGTTTCCGACTTTTTCAATATCTTTTGAAAAAAATACATCGCTAGGCCCTATATTATAATATTATTATTTAAATATTTATATTAGTTAAAATTTAAACAATTATATCAATTAATAATAAATCTAAAAGTTATATAATTATTTTAAATATAATTATAGTTAGTTACAATCCTCACTCCGTATAATTTTGAAATATTGATTAAAGGTGGTCATCTCTCCTCGTTTTGATGTGGTCATCTATCCTGAAATTGAAGAACAGATGGCCACCTAATTTAAAGCGTCACTCTGCCATTGTACGTCTTTGTTTTAGATTTAGAAGCAAAGATTGAATTATATACGTGACTTAAAAGTCAATATAATAAAAAAATGTAACGAACAGTCGTGGGGAAATAAAAGGTAAACACCCCCTACTAACTCCTCAACAAATTATCGTAGACGAACGTTACCGGTACCGAACGATTGGAAATAAAGTGTACTTTTAAATGATGTATATAAAATTTGCTAAGGGGCGATCTACATACTAAAACGAACCCAAACTTCATTTTTTTCAATGGCAATACCCAATTTTAATGAGATATTTCAAATCTTCGGTTCAAACTATGCCTAGACACCAAATTTCAAGTCATTTAAATGATAAGTTTTTGAATTATAAACATTCAAAATTTAGTGCTTGTAATGTTAAATTGCATTTTCATATTTTTATTTATATCTCCTGGAATTATGCTCCTAATGTGCTATTTTTTTTTTTTTTTTGTAGCAATAATACTAATATACCCAAACATAAGTACGCTGAATTTGCAATTTTTATAATTTTATGATATGAATTATGAATTATGAAATTAATATTCGAAAACATTCTGAATTGCAACCTACAATTTTTTTGATGGATTTAGATTTATCAAGTCCTGCTTTATGGGAATTCAAAATTTCGCATTTTTCTTCCAAGTAGTTTTCAAATTATGCTTAAAAAACGGCAAAATGATGGTTTAAGGGGCCGTCTATGATAGTTGGTTGGTTGGTTGTATTTATGACGGCCAAATATCTGCACGAGGGATATGGGCCCAGGGGGGGAGTGCCCTTCATGGGGGTCTTTCTAAGGGAACCTAACCCGTATTAACGCTTGGAAATCCAAGGTTCGAAGAAAACCACGAAAACTCCGAACGATTAGGCCGACGGGCGCGATTGGGATCCGTCTATGATAGAAGTGAGTAGATATTTTGAAATTTATTCGGCTATCCTGTTAATCTAACAGGCTTCATTGACTCCTTGAGTGGTGTTTCAGGTGCCTTGATCAAGAAGGGAGCTCTCTCGATCAACAATCGAATGCCGAACTACAATTTGGATACAGCCCTTAAAATACGCTCTTTTTAAAATAATGAATTTCTCGGAAACGTATCGTACAAATTGCATAAAATTTTTTTAGGATAATTCAAGGGTGTAGAGTTCATTTATGCTGTCAGAATTGTGTACTTCTATTGAAAAAACAAAGTTATGGTTCGTTTTAATATGTAAAGGATCCCCTAAGCAAATTTTATATACATCATTTAAAAGTAGGCTTTATTTCCAATCGTTCGGTACCAGTAACTTTCTTCTACGATAATTTGTTGAGGAGTTAGTAGGGGATGTTTACTTTTTTTTCCACGACTGTACATACTGCAAAATATTCAGATACCTAACTCAACAAAAATATTCATCCACTAAATTAAATAAACATTAAAATTATACTTACTTTTCATAATCGAAAAACAGAGCTGAACGTCGCAATGAATGAACGCGTTGGACTATTTCTTACGAACAAAGTTTATGCTGCAATCAATGCTCAAGTTTTGGAAATATTTATACTGGCCATTTCTCCTCTATGGCCATCTATCCTAAGAGTTACCCTGTATAAAATTGACATAGATATTTTCTTATGAAAATGGTTTTTCGCTATTATTATAATTAAATATTTCATAAAGCATTTGAAAAAACTAGATTTACGTTTAAAAATGCTTACATCAGAAAATATATTTTAGAAGGTGTTAACAAAGTATAAACATTGATGATCGGGCAGACAATAATTTTGTAGCCAAAAATATAATACAACATTATTATTTATTATTAACCGCAAGTGTTATCAAGAAAAACAACTGATACCGAATTTATTTGCGAATACCGTTTTATACAGTTTTATTTGCTAATAAAGCGAGAGGCTACACAAACCATCACCTCATCGAGTTGTCAGCTAAAATTTCGGGATTAGTTAAAACTCGATTCGAAAATTAAAATGCAACTGGTCTGCCAGGCCATATCTTGGTAGAAAGCATCTGCAAGCCCGATTTTAGTTGTTGATTAGCAGGTTTACCATTGTGTTTCCCTGCTCCCAGTCCTCTATGTTTCCATACCTTTGAGTGCAGGGAAGCACAATGATAAACATACCGATCATCGACTAAAATCAGGTCTGCATGTGATTTCCACCAAGATATGACTTGGCAGACCAGTTGCATTTTAATATGCTAATCGAGTTAGGTCTAATCCTGGAATTTCAGCCGTCATTTCGATGAGGTGATGGTCTATGCAGACGTCTCCCGGTCTATAACAATTGTTGGTATGCATTTAACCAATAAATCGTGCTAAGTGCTATCACGATGATTAAATAATTGAAACACTAAGCAATAAACAATATCATTATAAAAATGTATTTGCTGTGTTTAGATAAATATACTTGATGATAAGTTGAAATGTAAATTTAAAGTTAAAATATAAGAAAATAAGCAACATCCTTTACCACATAAATAAAAATGTTTCAATCGAAATATTTAAATTTAAATAACGCACTAAACTGTATTTGAATAAATTAGCATTTCAATTGATGCCTGCTTAAGTTAATAAAAAATAGGAAAATATTTTTCAAAAGAAATGATATGTAATTTAATCGTTTTGACTTCTAATACTAACTGCGAATTAGCTGCACGTAATTTTTTTTTTTTTTTTTTTTTTGGTTCAAAAGAACGTCTCCTTATATTAAAGTAATAATTTATAAGATATATTTTAATAATATGTGCATTATAATAATTTACATATATATCAGTACGTATAATTTAAAAAAGAATGACTTGAGACCATTGAATATTATCAATGACTTCATTCCCTTATCTTACATTATCCTTTGCAATCTAACAGCTGTATCAAATCCTTCATTCTAAGAATAAATAATGTAGTCTATAAAAGACAAATATATGAAAATAAAATGCAAATATATATATGTGTGTGTGTGCGTTCTTAAACGTGTTTAAAAAAACTAAAAACAAATTAGTGTTATAAAATTAAAAGTGTTTCAATCGAAATATTTAAATTTAAATAACGCACTAAACTGTATTTAAGTAAATTAACATTTCAGTTGATACTTGCTTAAGTCAATAAATAATAGGAAAGCCTTTTTCAGAAGAAACATACATTAAACAATTGATCTTAAAGATTCCACAAATGGAAAATATTCTTCATTTCGAAAATTAATACGTTAACAAAGAACTTAATTAAAGCGTTTCACGTGTATTATTTTTGTTCGTAATTCGCAATCAAAAGAACTTTATATGATATAATCTTTTTGATATTACATATGTAGTTCTAATAATGCTTCTACATTCATACGTAAAGAATGGTATTTTATAGTGATTTCTTTTTTATGGCTTTTCTTTCCGAGATTAAGCTATTCAAATTTATGTTACAAGAGATTAAAATATTTTATTCACAAGTTATAATTAATAAAGGTATTAATTAAAATTTAAAGTATACTTCTTCGTAAATAATTCTTTAAGAAACAGAATGTATTGTGACATTTTTTTAATCACTTTAATGGCGAATATATTTATTGAACAAAAATAATAGGCATATTGCGTTTAAAATTCAATATTTAGTAGAAGTTAAACCGACAAATATACATTGGTTTCTATTAAATAAGCTAGAATTAGAAATGTGACGTTAATTCGAATTAGTTTTCAATGAAATTTGGCAACACCAATTCTTCATTACAAGAAAATGGTTTGTATTTTATATTATCAATACATTGTACAAATGCAATACCCATTCATCACGTAAAGCGTTTTTGAGACTCCTCAAAATTAGGAAAACGGACCAATAACAATTATCCGGTAAGCACACAAGATATGCTCGTGAAGGATCAGGATAACAAAATTTCCATTCCATCATCTTATCACGACTATACTTTCCAATTCCAAATATTGATTTTAAAAACTTGCTGTAAGCATGGACATCATCTTCTTGCAATTTTAATGCGTCTTCAACTGCGTGCGGGCGAAAGGGTTATCTAAGGTATATATATCTGGTACAGTTCATTATGTGGCAATACTTAGGTGTCCTCAAAAGAAAAAATTGAAACCAAAATTGAACAAGCACGAAAGCACCCGGTTAGACATCAAACTCAGATATCCTACGCAAAAAAAAAAAAATAATAATAATAATCTTTTAAAAGTATTAAAATACAAACGAGTAATTTGGAAAGAGCACTGTCGTTGATTAAAAACTAGTAAATCTGCAGATCAGGAGCCTCAGCGTGAGATTTGCAACTCATTCTTTTTAATACACTTTGCGTAGTATTCAACTTCCTACATATCGCAATTTATTTTTTTTTCAAATTACATAAATATTTATAAGAATAAAAAATAACTTCGAAAAGTTTCATAAATTAAAAGTGCTAAATTAAACACGTTGTTATGCAATGATATTCTGAAATTCAGGTAAGCTGCTTATTCTGGTAAATTTTTAGATAAAATGTGAGCCATTTTCTCTCGAGAAATAAAAAATTGAAAATCGACTGAAATGCCGTAGAAAATAATTATTGCGCAAAATAAAATACTCTATATTTTCCGAACGAATGAACAAAATATAACAAAAACTATACAGTTAAATCCGGGTACCTCATCAACATCCCCAATTAATTTTCAGCTAATCGGATGCTTTTTACGGAAGTTATCGCGGAACAGACAGACAGACTAACAGACTAACAGAAACCAAAACATTTTGTGTCTCCACAGTAAGCCTTCACTGACGTTTAGGCAATTAGATTACTAGTGTTCTCGCATTTTGGCTTGCTTGCATCCTGCCTGATGTAGTCTTGTAAAAACAGTGGAACTATTGAACAATGTAAGGCTTCTTGGTAGACTACTTACTAGGGGAGTGCAAGAAGTGTTACGCGCTGGTGTTGACGAGAGTGGTATCGTTCGAAAGATCTCGTTTTGTGGAATAAAAAACTCAGTAAAACTATCTGTCACAAATGAGCCGTTTTCGAGATATCTGAGAATTTATGTCAGGTAATTTGTTTATTTATTATAATGCATTTATGATGTAACATTTGTTATGTCGTTTTTGCTGTTAAATAGCTTCCTGCATACTTCTATATAGCAGACCCCAACCATCAGTGAACACTACAAATGCCCAGTATCAACAAACACACACACACCACATGAAATAATACATTTACAATTTTACCATTGGGGACTATTTTTAAATTTATCTCGGATTTCTATTATATACATAAAACCAGCGGAGATGACCGAGAACTGACTTTTATAACAGTGTTATTTACAGAAACAATTAATATCAAAACTTATGTACATACACGTTTTAAATTTTAAATTACTTACACATTTACAACAAAAGCACATCAATCCAAATTAGATTTTTAGTTCTATTCTGATCGTTTTAACGAAGTATCTCGTGTTCTACTGAGAATTTCTAAAAAATTCCTCCACATTCTGAAAACCTATTTTTTTCGCCAAATATAGCCAAATTTGGCGATATTCTTTCATTTAGCGCCAAGTATCTGTTTTGACATTGGTAATCTTTAAAGTCGATTTTTCGTCCAAATATCGCCAATATTTTGCCAAAATATCTCCAACTTATCGGCTTTTGTCAATTTCCGACTTCGTTTACTGCCAACAATTCAAACAACTTGATAACTGTTTCAACCTTAATTATTATTGAAATACATCGACATGTAGGGACCCCCAAATAACCCACTAATCGAATTTTCTGGAACATCGGACAGGGATGACAGGGATGACCGCCCCGGGAACCCAGCTTTCGCTTTAGAGTATAAGTGCAATAACTACAATGTTTTTCTTACAACAAAAAGTAGGATACAAAATTTAGTCAAAATCGTTAGAGCCGTTTTGAGATAATAATAGCTTGACCCATAGTTACAATAAAAGTACACACTAATCAAATTTTTTCGAACATATGACCCAGCCCAATGGTTGTCTCGTAATCCATAATGATAGGATGCAAAGTTTAGTCAAAATAGTTTGACTCTGACCCGTATGTACCAAAAATTACCCAATAATAAAATTTTCTCGAATATATGACCCAGCCCAATGATCTTCTCGTGCTCTAAAATGGCAGGATATCAAAGTTAGTTAAAATCGTTCGAGCCTTTTTTAGATAAAATAAGCTTGACCTAGAAGTGACCCAAAAATAACCCTATAATAGAATTAACATTTCTCGAAAAATTTAGTGAAAATCGTTTCAGCCTTTTTTTTTTTAGATAAAATTAGATTAACCCTGACCAGTTGTGACCCTAGATGACCCAATAATCAAATCGGCTCGAACATGTGAATTAGCTCAATAATCTTCTGGTAATCCAAAACGGTAGGATACAAAATTTAATCAAAATCGTTTAAGCCATTTCTTCGATAAAATTAGCTTGACCAGCAGTGACCCTAAAATGACCCACTAATCTAATTTTCTCGAACATGTGAACTAGACCAATGGTCGACCAAAAACGGTATAATAAAAATTTTGTCAAAATTCTTTGAGGCTTTTTAGATACAATTAGCTTGACCCTGACCCAGTGACCCAAAATGACTCACTAATCAAAATTTCTCGAACATGGGATCTAGTCCAATGGTCTTCTCGTGCTTAGAAACGGTATAGTACAAAATTTTGACAAAATCATTTGAGCCGTTTTTTAAATACAATGATGTTGACCCTGACCGATGGTGACCCAAAATGACCCTCTAATCAAATTTTCTCGAACATGCGAGCTAATCCAATGGTCTTCTCGATCCCGAAAAAGATAGAATGCAAAATTCAATCAAAATCGTTAGAGCCGTTTTCTAGATAAAATTACCTGCTAATCGATATTTCTCAAATATGTGACCTATCCCAATGATCTTCTCGCGCCCGAAAACGTTTACATACAAAATTTAGTCAAAATCGATTGAGCCGTTTTTTAGATGCAATTATCTTGACCCTGACTCATTGTGACCCAAAATGACCCACTAATCGGATTTTCTTGAACATGCAACCTAGCCCAATGATCTTCTCGAGCCCCAAAACGATGTAATACGAAATTTTCTCGAAATCGTGAGAGCTCATTTTTTGTACAGCTCATCAAAAACCTGTTAAGTCTGTTTTTGGCAACTTTCACTAATATCGCAAAAAAGACTGGATAAAAATTCTGAAAACTTAGAATAATAAACATCTTTGTAATATAAAGTTAAATTGTAAATTTTATGAATGACACTTAACTAGTTTTCGAATAACAGTTCACTAAAAATGCACACACCCACCTTCGTTTCCTTTTTGTTTTGTTCCAGATACATAGCATTGCAGGTATTTTTTGCTTAGGTATGTTCAAATTGACGATAAAAACAAATTTTAGGCATTATTTTTTAGTTAAATAGAGCAGTGGCACCTTTTCAAAATTTTCTTGAAGGGGGAGGGGTGTCTTTTGATTTTATTGTGCACAGCTGAGGAGCACTTGATTCAGTTTTATTCTGACATGTTTTTGAAAATAGCCTAAGTACTCGTTAAGAGGTTACTTCACTCACGCGAAAGATAAAACACCCGCCCTCTTATGAAATTTTATAAAATATCTCGTTTTCATACGCCATTGCCCCTTGCTTTTTAAAGAGTTGTTTTATAAAAATATCGCATAAGTGAAGTAACCTCTTAGCGAGTACTTAGGCTAGTTCCAAAACCATGACAGAATAAAACTAAATCAGGTGCTCCTCAGCTGTGCACAATAAAATCAAAAGCCCTCCCCCCCCCGCACCCCCTTCAAGAAAGTTTTGAAAAGATGCCACTGCCCTATTTAACCAAGTAGTAATGCGTAATTTTTTTTATCGTCAACTTGAACGTGCCAAAGCAAAAAGCACCCGTAATGCTATGCATCTGGAACAAAACAAAAAGAAAATGGAGGGGGGTGCATTTTTAGTGAACTGTTATTCAAAAACCAGTTAAGTCTCACTCTTAAAATTTACAACTTAACTTTATATTACAAAGATGATTATTATCCTAAGCTTTCAGAATTTTTTAGTCAGTCCCTTTTGAGATAACAACTAGTGAAAATTGTCAAAAACAGACTTAACACGGTTTTTGATGAGGTGTTCGAAAAAAAGGAAAGGGTTTTCAGGAATGAAATTTATAAAAAAAAAAAAAAAAAAAAAAAAAAAAAAAAAAGTAGTCCTATAAGAGATCTATGTGAGGAAAAATATTTAAGGTGAATCTGATCTCCTTCATAAAAAATAATGGCAGCGAAATGTGGTGTTTGATCTTTTATTTCTCCGGTTTTAAGCATGGTTTTGGCCTAGATACTCAAGTCTAATAAAAAGTTTTAATTAGATAAAATGTCGAACATTTTATGCTAAACATTTTGGTTTTTGATTCATCTTGGCAGGTATAAAAGTAAAGCAGTTACAGCATTGTTTTCTCCCAAAAATGGCTGTGTAGCTTTTTAAAAATGGCCACTTCCAAAAGGCTATATGATCAAAAAAATTTTTACTCATGTTTTTAAACTCAGAAAACTATGATGAAAATTTGGTTAAAAGATTGGGAAAATTAAAAATGTTGAGCAACACCACATGGGTAATTTGAAATGGATTGCCCCCAAACTAATGTAAAACAAATATTTCTATAATAATCGTATTTTACAAAGGTAATTTTGAAGATATAAAGCAATAATTGCATGATTTTTTTTTTCATTGCTAACTAAGCCTTTTGAAAACAGAGTGATAATGTGTCAAGCCGGGCCTCGAACCCGGGTCCTTGAAATAGTGCACCGACGCGACGTTCTACAAACTACTCGCAGAAGACTACCCAGCTTGGCACCCCTCACTTTTATATGTTGGCAAAGTTGCATGCACAGCACAAGATGGAATATTTTTATGAGCCACAAACCTGTGACAAACATGAGATGAAATTTAACCCAACATCTCACGTTTCTCACAAGTCTGTGGCTCATACAGATATTCCATCTTGTGCTTCAGATGCAGACTTGCATACATACAAGAGTAAGGGGTGCAAGGCTTGGTATCTTCCGAGTGGTTCAGTTGGTAGTAGGTTGGTTCGCTGTACCAATGACCCGGGTTCGAGTCCCGCCTTGGACACTTTTTTACTGTGTTTGCTAAACGCTTAGTTAGCAATGAAAAAATTCATGCAATTAAAATAAGTAATATTTCGGGCGTAATTCATAACTACAAAAATTATAGATGTATAAAAAAATAAATCATGCAGTGTACTGTTCTTGTCCGTTCGCTATATTCATTTTATTCTTTCATTCACCGCCTGGTCAGTTTTATTTTAAATTTTAATTTTATAATTTGGTATTTATTTTTTAAACAAATTTTAATGATTTTTTATTTTTTTGGTTGGTTTCTTCTTAATCTCCGTATGAACGAATTTGCAAACATTCTCGACTCTTTAATTTAATTCTTATAATTTGATATTTAGTTTTTAAACAGATTTTAATGAATTTTTATTTCTTTGATTAGTTTCTTCTTAAACGCCCTATGAACGAATTTGCAAACATTCTGGACTCTTTAATTTAATTTTTATAATTTGATATTTAGTTTTTAAACAAATTTTAAAGAATGTTTATTTCTTTGGTTAGTTTCTTCTTAATCGCTCTATGAATGAATTTGCAAACATCTCGACTCTTTAATTTTTAAGCATCTGTTTGAGCAAAAAGCTTAGAAATACATTTATTTAAAAACAAGTTTCCAATTTAAAACTAGTCGGATATGGCAATCCCAAAAACTTTCTTCTATCTCATACATGTTAATACTGCCTGAAAAATGCAGCACAGCAGCGCCAACGGTTAGATGATTTACAGCAACAACTTACGTCAACTTCTAACTAAAGCTGAAGTTTTATGAAAATCCGTCCATGAGTTTTTGAGATAGAGCTAGATATTGCAGAAATCATAAAAAATTCTGTCTAGTAGAGCAAATGTTGGCGATTTACACAAATCAGGACCGATTAATATCAAGGACTAACTGAATATGAAGTTTTATGAAAATATTCGTGCATTTGTTCTTGAGATACAGCATAGCAGCGCCATCTGTTGGGCGATTTACACCAATGACTAAAAAGCACTAATTTATATCAAGAACTCACTGAATCTGATGAAAATTCGTGCATTAGTTCTTGAAATAGAGCTATTGCGATAATCATGAATAGTACACCATAGCAACGCCACCTGATGGGAGATATACAACAAAAAGTAAACAGCATCAAATTATATGAAGGACTAACTGAATCTGAAGTTTTGTGAAAATCCGTGCATTTGTTCTTGAGATATAGCTATTGCGGAAATCGTGAAAAATGCAGCATAGCAGCGCCATCTGTTGATCGAGATACACCAATAAGTAATCAGTACCAATTTATGTCAGAGACTAACTATATCTAAAGTTTTATTAATTTCCGTTCATTAGTTCTTGAGATAGAGCGCCCACAAAATTTGTGTCACATACAGATGGACAGAGTCACAGACAGACATTTTCTAAAAACATGGTTTTCGAAATCTCTGCCCCCTAAAACGTGTAAATCCGTCGAAAACCGGAATTCGAAAGTTTTCACGAATCCAATACTTTTTTCTTGTAAAGATAGAAGAAAGTAAAAATATATTTTTAAAAACTATATGAAATAACTTGCGTACAACTTTCCTTTCATAATAAAAATTCTTCAGAATTACAAACGAAAAGTTCAGACTTTCTTTTATAATATATATGGACAAAAATAAAACTTTTGTTACAAATAATTTTCATTAGGTGCACAGAAGCATTTTTTTTTTTTCGAAGTAATGGCTAGTATATTTATTTTTATGTGCCCATAATTTTCTTTGATAAAATATAATAAAACATAATTTCGCTAATTTTATGTACTTGATGCATTTTTATGAATAAAATTTCTCGGTTATTTAATTTTTCAAGTAATTTTTCTTATCTGAGACTTTTAGTATAAATTAAATTAGTGGAAAAGAAGAGGAAATTGCTGTTGTGATTTGTTTTTATGGTAGTAATTTCTAAACATTTATTCTGAACTTTCTTCTTTTATGATGATTTTTTATAGAAGTTTTAAATTGGATGAAATATTCAGTATTTTCAGAGAGGGTTTAAATTCATTAAAAATAAATTAGAGAATTAAATTAGCAATAAATTGTTCTTTATAGTCTTAATGAATTCGGTTAATTTTTACTTTCTTCTATCTTTACAAGAAGTATTGGATTCATGAAAATTTTCGAATTCCGGTTTTCGACGGATTTACACATTTTAGGGGTCAGAGAACCCGAAAAACATGTTTTTACAAAATGTCTGTCTGTGAGTCTGTGAATCTGTTAGTCTGTGGTTCTGTCTGTCTGTATGTGACACAAATTTTGTGGCCGCTCTATCTCAAGAACTAATGTACGGAATTTAATAAAAATTTATATTCAGTTAGTTCCTGATATAAATTGGTGCTGATTAGTTTTTGGCGTAAATCGCCCAACAGGTGGCGCTGCTGTGCTGCCTTTTTTGCGATTTCTGCAATAGCTGTATCTGAAGAACTAATGCTCAGATTTTCATGAAACTTCAGATGCAGTTAATACTTGATATGAATTTGTGTTGGTAACTTTTCGGTGTAAATCGCCCAACAGATTGCGCTGCTATGCTGCATTTTGCAGGATTTACACGATTTTCGCAATATCTCTATCTCAAGAACTAATGCTTGGGTTTTCAACAAACTTCAGATTCAGGTATACCTGGATATGAATTAGTGCTGTTTATGTTTTGGTATAAATCGCTCAACAGGTGGCGCTGCTATGCAGCATTTTTCATGATTTCCACAATAGCTCAATCTCCAGAACTAATGCACGGATTTTCTTCAAACTTCCGATTCAGTTAATCCTTGACATGAATTGACGTTTTATACATTTTGGTGTAAATCGCTCAACAGGTGGCGCTGCTATGGTGCATTTTTGTGATTTGCGCAATTGCTCTATCGCAAGAACTAATGCTTGGATTTTCAACAAACTTCAGTTTCCGGTATACCTTGATATGAATTAGTGCTGTTTGTGTTTTGGTGCAAATCACTGAACAAATGGCGCTGCTATGCTGCATTTTTCAGACTTTCCCCTATAGCTCTATCTCAATAACTAATGCACGAATTTTCATCAAACTTCAAATTCAGATATATTTTGATATGAATTGGTGCTAAATTGATGTAATTCCTTGTACTATTTAAATGATTTAATTGACGTGATTTATATAGAAAAAAGTTTTGTGATGGCCACAACATACTAGTTCTATTTTATTTACACATGGAACTACAATCATTTGTACAAATTGTAGATAAATTTTAATAAAGTACATTACAAAAGACAAAAATAGAATGAATATTTACAAAGGTAGTCTTCCAATAATACAATTAGTTACGTATAGATTACTCAAACATAAGTACCTGAAATTATAATTCGGATATATACAATCAATTAATCGTTTCTAACAAAATGCATTTCCGTACGATTGTACATTTAGTGTTCTTGTTTTTATTTTATTTATTTATTTATTGTATTACATACATTATTTAAAACAGAAGCGTCAGAAACGATGGCAAAAAAAATCCTATATGTGTTTATAAATAAAATATAATGTAGAGCATCATGATTATATTATTTATAAATCATATACAGACTGGCGCAATACTAATATTGTCCCATCAGGTGAAAATACCGTTTCTGCTAAAATTTTCAATATTAATAAGATTATTGTTTTAAAAATCAAAATTAATATATATGTCTAAGTACTTACATATTGCAATAGAGTAATCAGGTATAATTATCAGTCCAAACGGCGGTGTAGTTCTAACTCAATGGTTCTAAAAAGAAAAGAGGAAAACTGTTAAATTCGGGGGGAGAGGTGGCTGGGAGAACATCCCCCTCCCCCGAAATATCGAAAATCCCACAGAAGATTTGTAATTTTATGCTTTATTAATGGTCTAAAAGTGCCCCCCCCCCACACACACACACTTAGAACTGCAGAACCCCCTCCCCTTAAAGCAAAATGTCTGAATTCAGCTGATTGTGTGAAGCATTAACTAAAATATTACTTCAGAAAGAAATGTCACTGGTTTCATGATTTCTGAGAGTATGTTTTAAATTTTAAGAGACCACCTTTAAAACGCATTTTCATTTTTTTTTTTTTTTTTTTTTTTTTTGTAAAATATAAGACAAAATGTTAATTACATTAAAAATAATATTTAAATAAAAAACTACTTTTTTTTTCTTTTTTGCATTTTCCCGTAATCTAAACCCCATATATCACAATTTATGCTTTCAGTAATGATATCCAAAGAAATTCCTCCCAAGAAAGTTTTAAAAGTACGTCAACGCGACCATCACTTTTGTTTTTGTAATTAATTATATTTTGAATTAAAAAGCCTCGCTCAGATAATTTAGTATAAAGTAAATGGGCGAGTCACTAAAATATTACAAAAAAATGAAATTAATTAAAAAATAAAATATAAGTAAAAAATTACATTTTTTCGGCTTTTCTAGAACCTAAAATCCATATCACAATTTGTGCTTTCACTAAAAATCATCCAAAAAATTCCTATACAAGAAAGTTTTGGAAGTACGTGAACATTATCATCACTTTTGTTTTTGTTTTTTTACTTCGTAATATTTTGAGTTAAAACTCCTCTCCCAGATAATGTAACATTAAAGAAATGACCGAGCCACTAACATATTGGGGGGGGGGGGGGGGAGGTTAACTACATTAAAAAATAGTTTTTGAGTAGAAAATTTATTTATTTATTTATTTATTGAATTCTTCCGGAATCTGAAATCTATATCACAATTTATGCTTTCATTGAGAATGCCCAAAACAATTCCTCCAAAAGAAAGTTTTAAAAGTACGGTAACGTGATCATTATTTTTTCCGCTTACTTCATTACATTTTAAGTTAAAAAGCCTGCTTAAGATGATTTAGTATAAAGTAAATGTACAAGCCTCTTTTATTTGGATACTTTGATCACCCTGACTACCCTGATCACCAGGATCACTCTGCCGCACTTATGTATCTGTTGCTGTTATTTCGGTAAATTTTTATTTTCGCTATTTGGATAGCTATTTTTAATTTTTTTAACTAAAAAGTATTTTTTCCTCCAAAATTTAAAGAAAGAATCTAAACCGAAAGTGTTAAATAGGAAGATGATCACTATTCGGAAATAGTGGTTCAAGTTCAAGGACTGTAGAAACCTGTTTAAATACATCAATCATATAAATACAAAGGAAAACAATAAGGTATAATATATGTGGTGCCTTTACTTGAGAAAAATGGACGCTTTTAATATTTTTTTTACTATACTGAATGGATAGTGACGTCACAGTAGGTAAAATGGTGATGTGATCGTTTGTTTGCTAAACCTAATTAATGATCATATAAGCCTATTCTTTCGTTATTTGATTATTAAATAATAAAAAAAAAGATAAAAGCATGATTTGCAGAATTTAAATGAAAAAAAAATTAAACACTAAAAATTAACGCTAAAATCGGTAACTAAAATAAGTTTAATTTAGATAATTTATAAACAAACCTCAATTTAAACACAAGAAATTTTACTCATTTATACAAACATTAGCTATAATTTAATTTATTTAAACGTTAAATTTCTAATAAATTCTATAATCTACATAAAATTAATCTCAAATTAAATGAATATTCCTTATATTATTCAGTTCTATTAAACACATTTCATTTATTTCAGTAGCGGAATAAATAAAAAGAAAAGTGCCCAGTTAAACTTATGGCATTGAGCTCACTGTCTATTCACACTAATTGTATATTATACTCTTACTTCAAAGAATAATGCCTTTCGAAAAATAAATTAAGGAGGGGATTAACCGCCACCCCCTGTTTCACGTGTTTATACTTAACCAATGAGCTTCCAAATCTCATCAGGGAAGCGCCTATCAGAATAAACCGGTATACCAAATATGAAGCAAATCGGATGAGAAAACCCATTTATCTAAATTAAGGGGGTATCCCCCCCCCCAGATCCCCCATTTATACTTAAACAATGAACCTTCAAATCTAATCAGGGAAGCTCCTTATCAGAATTAACCGATATACCAAAATGGAAGAAATCTGATAATTCTGCATGAAAAACGCATTTATCTAAGTTAAGAGAGGGATTAGCCCCTATACCCTCCTTTATACTTAACAATGAAGCCCCAAAACTAATCAGGGAAGCGCTTTATGAGAATGAACCTAGAAAAAAAATTGAAGCAAATCGGATATTTCTAGCAAGAGTTATCGCGTTACGTATGTACGTACATACATACGTACATACTTTATCACATTTATACTTAAACAATGAACCTCCAAACCCTTATTTCAAGTACATTTTAGTGGGGATATGTTACTTATACAAATATTGTGGGGATATTTTACATATACCTGTTTCACCTTTACTTATACAAAATAGTTGTGCAATAATTAAAAAATCCCTGCAATCTCAGTCTACAGGCACAATTAGATTTCGAAGTTAAGCACTAATTTCACCAACAAAAACTAAATCAAGATTAGAGATAAAACCTGTTGTTCCCTAATGTAGATACATGACTGCATAAAAGAATTATGGTCAGTTATTGTTTCAAGCACATTTTAGTGGGGATATGTTACTTATTTTACAACAAAATAGTTGTGCAATAATTAAAAAATCCCTGTAATCCCAGTCTACAGTCACAATTAGATTTCGAAGTTAAGCACTAATTTCACCAACAAAAACTAAATCAAGATTAGAGATAAAACCTGTTTAACCCTTAAATACCGGGTGTTGCTTTTCAGCAACATACCCAATTTAGACTCTAAAATACTATTAGAATAATATTGACGCTATAATGCCTAATGTTGCCAATAAAATACATTCTGAAAATATTATTAAATCGATTTTCAACATGTAGATGGCAACACTTGTGCTGTTTAAGAATAAAGATAGATTTGTTTTTTCAATTGTTGCTACTTGTTCTTTTTGTATTGTTTGGAAGCTTGCTAAATACCCTATTTTGTTCTGCAGTGAGCAAGTAAAATTTATTTCTTATTATAGTTCCTAAAATTCCTGTGTGTTTAATATTATAGAATTTTATCCAGGAAAATTATTTTTTCAATTAAAGACCAGTTTTACCGATTATTAACAAACTGTTTTTCAGCCGTAAACCATACTTAAAACAAAATGTGATTTTTTTAAGTATATTTCCCATGATTTATTTAAAAAATGAAAGCCGAAAAACATTATTACTATGACTTTTAAAAAATCAGGCATTTAAGGGTTAAAAATTTTATCTGTCTGCTTTTGATGAGTTTTTAATTTCATTTTGCTATAAGTGTTAATTTTATCAGAATCATGTTAACACTATAATTTTTTTTCTTTAATAGCTTTTTTTTCAAACCTTGAGAATATTTTTAGTAATGTCATTCATTAGTAGAGTTCATCTTATCAAGTACTTGTTACTACAAAAGTTATAGATAATATTGAGAAGATTTATATAATAAATTTAAACCGTGTGGTAATTGTTTCATTAAATGAACCACACACTATATTTTAAAATCTGACGTTCTTTTTACTGATGCACGTGCGCGTTTAAAAATGCAATCCTATATGCAGCATCTCTGAGGGTTGTTAAAATTTTTCATCACGCGAAAGATTTTATTTATTTATTTTTTTTATTTGTTTATTTATTTATTTATTTATTTATTTATTTTTTGTAACCATTTGGAAACATGGTTATTGTCCTCTGTCAGGGTTGGAAATCAAAAACATAGCTGAAGCGTTTTATTGGTTGAATCCACATTTTATTCGTTTTCTGATTGGTCTATATAGTAATCTGTATTTTCCCTTTACTTTCTGAGATGGATACTTCTGTTGCCACTATGATAAAAACGTAATAAAAACTACAAAAAAAATTAATAACTCAGAAACAAAATGAGATACAGCTTTCAAACAAATTGCATTTAAAAGTACATATTTTTCTCTATACGACGGTGTAAAAAGTAATATTGTGGGATGTTTAGAAGTTTAAGAATGAAATTTCATTTAAAATTGGTCCAGGAATATTAATGTTTAATCCATGGCGTACGTAATGAATGACCTCCTTAGAAGTTTAAAAATTTACAGTACCGAAAAATGTAATCCATGGCGTACATAATGTATGATCAACTCCGTGCGATTTTTTATGTCTTAAATTTTAGTCTTTGAAAAAATCATTTTCCAAATGGTCGTTGTAATTTGTTAAATTGCTTTTTTTAATTTTTTTTTTTATTTTTTTTTATTTATTTATTTTTTTTTTTGAGGCCTTAGTGGCGGATTGAATTTTTGATGTGATTTTTTTTTTCTTCTACAACGTATAGCAAATGTAATTTTTCGAAATTTATTTTTTATAATAATTTTCTGGCTCAAAGGAACGCTTATTTACATTTGTTCTATCTCTGCAAAAAGAATAAATCATATTATTTAATTTTGATAATTTTTCCTATACTTTACAACATGAAATGTATAGAAATAAGCCAAAATAAGCTATGTTGTAGGTGAAATGTTAGCATCAACATGAGTCACTCATCTAAAATATAAAAAAAAGCTAAACACTGCGGCGGCGCTACAACCTATTAATGATCATAGCAGGCAGTGAACAACTCCGCTTTCCTGACCATGTGTCCTGCGATGCTATAAAGTACACTGTCAGAAAAGCTCATCAATTTTCACTAAATTATTCCTCATTTTTTAACAAATAATTTCCGTATTCCTACAAAACATATCGGCTTAGATGTCGTATATCCCCTTGGCCGCCATCTTGGATGTTTTGAGATTTCTTGGCGATTTTATGTTGGCGATCTTTATCGATATGGAACCCGTGTGACGTGTGTGTTCTGCCGTGACGTGTTCTGGAAATCCCGTTTTTCAGCGAGATTGTACTTGAGAAGGATTTTGTTTGGGATTTTGTGAAGGTGCAATGTGCTTTGATATGTGCTTTGATATCGTTCTGGCTTTTTATTTTTATATTAAATTTATTGTATGTATTTGATTGACTATAGGTTCTGTAGTCCGTTTCAACGCTCTTGCTGATGTAATTAAGAAATATGAGAAAATTTTGAATGATAAAGGTGGTTTGTTTACAATGCGTAGTCATAAGCCTATTTTGGGAAATGAAGATGATGCTAGCAGGTATTTCATGCTTGAGCTTTCAAGAAAGATATCTGTTAAGGTATATTGATAATTTTATGTATATTTTGTTGTTTTATTTTATGGTAGTGTTTTCCATTAGTCGTTTATTCTATATTTCTCATGCATTTCGTAGATTGGTGCACAGCAACATACGTGCATTTACTAACTGCGGCTTTAACGAGTTGTTTTCATCGAGTTGTTTGCATTTTTCTGATCGCAGCAGAAGGAGTTAGCTAAATCCTGTGATTTTTTTTTTTTTTTTTTTGGTTAATGAGCGCGGAGCACTCATACGACATTTAGTGATTGCCACTTTAACGGGTTTTGTTTATTATTCACATTTTATCTTCGTTAAGCCTAACATGCGTATAAGTCGTTGCTTGACGACATTTACTCCTTGACGGAAAAGGGGTTTTCACGCCAAGAAAATTCCAAGATGGCGGCCTTGGGAATTTATGACAATGTTCCAACATATTTTATCTGTGAATTCTTCCCAAAAGTCTAAAAAAGAGGAAGAAATTCCGTTCACGCATGAGCTCTATTAATACTAATATCCGAATTTATTTTAAAAATGAAAAACCAAAAATTCTATACATTAAGATTTCTAATTTAATTAAAAAAGAAAAAAGTTTACGAATTTATAAAAGAAATAACAATTACTTTTTCCATTCATTCAAAAATGCTTACAATTTATTTTTTTTATGTTGAATAAGTTAAATAAATTTAAATAAAGTTGAATTTATAAAGTTATTTGTAAAAATATATTCGCACTTAAAATATATTTTAAATGAACAGAATTAAAAGGTATTTTAATTAAAATATTAAATGGAAAAAAAACGATTCTACTCAAAAAAGAAAAAAAATTCTTATCGAATGAAAATATAATATTATTATTTTACATCTAGTAGTCTGCTTAAAAATATTAATAATTGATATTTTTATCATATACTGATACTAAAGTATTAAAACCCCCGACACAATCTCATTAAAGACGAAATCTTCCCGAAATTAACTTCAAAATTAAAAGATTTTTAAAGAAATTAATCAAGACATACTCATCTCAAGCAAACATATTTACTTTAAAGTATTTCGCGACTGTGCAGTTGTAGCCCAATGGGTAGCGTACTAGTCTCGTAAAACTAAGATAGCTGGTTCGATTCCAGGTCAATAACTTTTATGCTTTTCCCACTTTCATCAATTCACGTAAATTTTACCTATTGTAAGGGAGACAAAATAAACGGATATTCGTCAATGAACGGGAAAATCCTGGCCGCACTGCTGCCAGGATTATTCTTTTAAAGCATTCCCTATGTAGCCTGGGTAGGTAAGTATTCTTTCAAACCATTTTTTATTTTATGATTTCCGTGAATTGAAGAAAGTATATTTGAGAGTGTATGCATCCCGGTCAGGTGGTCAACTTAGTGTGAAACCCCTGTTCTTAGCTCTCAAGCAAGCTTGGTAATCGTTTTAGAGGTCTCAAAGAAACAAAAGGTTGAGTGAACACAACGCAAAACCCCAAAATCCGTAACGAACCTCGGACTGTAGCTTCGCAGCTGACCATAGGGCTGAGTGGCGGACTGACCATTGAGCAACCGGACTTTCATCTGAAACAAAGGGATTTTCAATATCAGTTAAAATAAGCAATATACTATATCTGTATAGTATTTTTATGCATTACTTAGAATTAAATATTCTTTTTATTTTAAACATAAGCTTAAATTCTCAAACTATTAGATTAAAAAATGAAGCCTACGAAATATTCAAATGCTTTTAGTTATAAAAATATATTTTAATTCAAATTTATGCAATGGTGCTTTTTTTCTTTGAAATCAATAGATAAAAATTTAGACTTATAAATAGAAAATGAGTTTCTTAAAATAATATTTTTTTTTGCCTTTTAAATTAAGCACGTAAAAAATATATTAGAAGTAACATTCTTTATTAATTTCAGCAGTTTTCTTAAATTTTTTATTAAGTACCGTAAAAGGTAACATTTAGAATATTAATGTTGGCTTTTCGTCGTTTTTATAGGCAGATAATTTTTATGGACTTCTTTCCCTGTGAAATAAAGTTGGCATTCATGAAACTGTCGCACATTCCCTATTTTTTAAGGATTTATAAATTTTGTTATTAGTAATATATTTTTGTAAAAAGGTTATTCAAATTAGCATGTATATTACCGTCTTTCGCTTTTATTATCATATTAGAACACATTTAAGTAGCAACCGAAGAGTTTAAAATATTTTACTTCGGATAATTTAAATAAAATGCAATATAATTGCCTTGTATAACAATCTTTAGTGTAATTTAAGATATTAAAGTTATCATACAACAGAGAGGGATTCATATAGATACAGGGGGTTTCAAAAAAGAAATTCAAAAGATTCGTATGTGTCCTATTTAAATAAATACATCCACTCTAAAAACAATTTCGACAAAACTTGGAAATTAGTGGCAGCAAGTTGCACTCATGTGATCTGAAGAAACTATTCTGTTATTTGGCGATATTTCCGTCTCTTGACTGAAGAATTTCAGGAAATTTCGAGCTAAGATTTGTGACGTTTCTGTGATTAGAGGAGAAAAGGATACACGTAAAAATTCCATTTCTGAAACGAAACGGTGCCTTTCCGCAAAGTTCCAGGAACTGCCTGTGATTTAATGAAAATGAAGCTTATAGTGAAGATTTTCAGGCAATTTATATGTTAGATGAAAATTCACTGTTTGGAAGGTAGGTCAGTAAATCAAATATGAAATTTTCATGAATTAAAGAAATATAATCAACGGCAAAATAAATGTCCATTCGCGGATTTTTTTTTTCTTTTTTTGTAGAATAAAGCCTGTAAGAGCGCAAAATGGGTACTGTAAAAATACATGTGAAATCTTATTTCTGTTTTCTTATCATACATCATCTCACCAGTAATTAATTAAAATACATTTTTTTAATAGAATGTTAAATGTAATTCTTTCGTGAAGTCACACTGAATTTAAATTAAATTGAAGACAATTGTAACGACAAATATTTGCAGCATAAAATTAAGACCATTCGTTTTGAAATCATTAGAATCTAAAATTTCAGAAAATAAAAAATGCATGTAGATTTAAAAGAATAACAGCCCTTTTTACAAAAAAAAAAAAAAAAAAAAAAAAAAAAAAAAAAAAAAAAAAAAACATATTATTACCCACATTATAATCGTGCTGGGTTAGGATATAACCCGATCCGGATACAAAATTTTACTTGAGGATCAAATTGAAACCCGAGTCTAACCCTAGGCACTTCAATCCAAAACTGATTCAAAACCCGAAATGGAAGAAACTTAATTCATATTGGGTCATTCCACACAAAATGAGCAAAAAGTTAAAAAAAAGTCGTGGCTGCATAGTAACCGATTTTAATAAAATTTGATACACAGATTCAATTCATATTCAAATAGAGCATTGCAAAATATTTCGACTTTTTTTTTTTTTTTTTTTTCTTTTAAAGTTCTGGACATTTAAAAAACTTGTGACATAGAATGGCATGTGTACAATCGTTCAAAGTTGCAAGTTTTAAGTTCCGTATCTTGAAAACTATTTAACATAAATTAAATCTTTTCGTAATATTGTAATCTCTGGAAAATTATCTTCATTTTTATTTCGTAATAATAATTTGGTAACGTCATGGTTAATCTTAAATTTGTTGTAAAAATTGAAAATTTGGCAATTTTGAGAAAATTAAAAACGTTATAAAAATTAAAGAAATTCAAAAACATCTGCGAAATTGATGCCTGATGTAGTGTTACATATTAAGATCGAATTGCTAAAGTTTTCAAGTTGCCATGTATTTCCTTCACTTTTAAAAAAATTTAGAAACATTAAAAAAATGACAAAATCGTAATTTTACCTCTTATTGGTAGGGAAAAAAATAATGAAGGAACGGTCAGACATTATAGTTATTGCACAGACATAAAGATCAATAAGTCCATGATATTCTAAAAAAATTTCAATTTTGCCTTTTGATTCCTAACGTTACAAAATTGGGTTAAAAAAGTAACGTTTGTTGCATTCCAAGAGCTGTTTGAATCCGCGCGCGTTTTTTTTTTTTTTTTTTTTTTTTTTTTTTTTTTTTTTTTTTTTTACAATATTGCACGATTTCAAAAGGAAAAAATGTAGTGCTGCCATCTATGGATTTAGAGGATAAATATATAATTTTTGTACAAAGAAATAATTTTTTTTTTTTACTGTGGTTTAAAATAAATATATTAATAGCCAAAAATAAACTGAAAGTAAGAATAAAAGTTTCTATATTTAAAATATATACTTTTATCTATAATATCAAATAATTTAAAAGTTTAATAAAGCTTTCCTTCACTTAAAAAGAAGTGATAGAAATATTGCATTTCACACTTCAACATTTTTTACTATTTTTTTTTTCTCTCATTAAGGAATAAAAAGGCAAGAATGAAACTAATATATACTTTTAACTATAATGTCAAGTTGTTTTAACCTTGTTAGAGGTGTCCTTCATGTTTAAATGAATAATAGAAATATTGAATTTTTCCCTCAAAAATTTTCAAAAATATTTTTTTTTTCAAATTACGGAATAAGGGTACAATTACTAACTTACGCCGATCTGCTGCTTATTATTCATTCCTAATTATAAATAATTTTTAATATAGTCTTTCCATTTCCAAGGCTAATAATCAAAATTGAAGTTTTTAGCATGTTGACGAAATCTCGATTTTGCATCCACTTTTAATGTAAATTTTAATACTTAAATAAACAATCCTGAAAACTATTTTTTTACATTTATTCATAAATAGAGATGATCTACTTATATAATGATTTTCATTCAAATCTGTGACATGTCTGCCACAGCTGATTTGCTCATTTTGTATGGAATGACCCTATTTCAATGCTCAAAAATAATACTCTCTAATTGTATCTCAGGTATTAATTTTATTTTTTATGTAGAAAAATAAACATATATTGTACTCATTTGAATTCAAATATATAGTTTTTTATCTTAATACTGGAACGTTCGAAAGGAGTCGATCCGACTCCTACCATATGATTAAATGTCAACTGGAACCAGAAATTCTGTCATAAAATATGTTAAATTTAAACCACGCAGATTTACGTTAAATAAATCAGTCAAATAATTTGAAATAAAAATTCTGGTGTCAAATATTTTTATGAAACTTGAGTAAAATTTCCGGGCATTCTAGTGTTAAACAATACTGTGAACTTTCTTTTGTAGAACCTGGTTTCCAAATGCAACCCAAAAGTGTCAAATCCCAAAAAAAAACTATTAGAGTCATGCCGGCTGGAAAAAAAAAAAAAAAAAAAAAAAAAAATGTATTGCTAACACGACTAGTCCAGTATCACAGAAAGCGGGACAGTGCTTTCTAAGTCAGGACTTAAAAATGCAATAAACCCTATGAAGATGGAACACCAGCCTATAACTGAATATTGCCTTAAACTTAAAAATTTCATTGTCCCTACGGCAGGAACATCATGTAATTATACGTGCTAAATTGAAAGCCGGTTTAAAACTGAATTTTTTCCTATTCCTTGCAGTTCTGGCTTCGTAAGTTTTATTACACTAAAAAACATGACAATCTTATACAGTAAAACCTGTGAAAACGAAATCACTAGGGATTGATACAAAATTCAAATTTAGTAGGTATAATTGCTTAATACTCTTATCGCAGGGATAAGGAAATCTTTACTTTAAAACAGAATTCCGTTATAAACAGGTTCCGTTTACACAGAGTTTACTGAACAAAGTATAATAAAACTTAAAAAAAACAGAATCGCCAAGAACTGCAAAAAAAATCCGTTTAGATAGGTTTCCTTCTAAGCAGGTAGAATTGTAAAGTGTTTCTTTGGAAGGGACTATAAAATTTTCCGTTATAAACAGGTTCTGTCTTACACGTTTACTGTATTAATTATTAAAGGTACATATATATTAAGGTAACTTGAACACAATTAATACAATAACCCAACAGGAGTGAAAAAAATCCACTCTAGGTTTTGCTAGGTGTCAATTTTATAACATCAGTTTAACGTCTACGGTGGTTTTTATGTTTTTAAAACCTATCTATATTATAAAGGACAAACATATCTGTGCGTAACGCATTTTGCGAATGGCAACACTTTGAAATTTGAAGTAAAATTTTGGTTTTGCAATTTTCTCTACTGCAAATTTTTAAACTTCTAAGCATCGCGCATTTTAAATTTTTACATCATCGTATAAGGAAAAAAATGCTCTTTTAAATGCAATTTGTTTGAAAACTGTATCGCAATTTATATTTGAGATATTAATTTTTTTGTACTTTTTAATGCCATTTTTCTTATCGTGGCAACAAAAATACCCCATTCCTATTGAAATTGAAAGTAAACGGAAAATAATCGAAAATAGGAGATACTGTACCTTTTTGTTGCGATTTTCTCATAAAATCTAAAAAAAAAAAGTTGAGATTAAAATATGGGCTATGTCAAGAATATTGTCTGTTATTCCGTGATAATGACGTTATCTGCATACTTTTCTATAGATGAAGTTTAAGACTGGATTCTAAAAGTGGATTGCTTTAGCGGATGCAAATGACGTCATTTTATATAAAAAAAGGCGTGTATTTTAATGGACTTTATTCCAAATCTGGGTTCGAGGCTGAAAAAAGTCACGTGATACCGGTAATTTACCCAAAGAACTTCTAACTAATAAGAAGTGAGGCTACTACTGCTTTCCGCATAAATTGTTTCACTGGCTGGCGAGAGTTTTTCATTACGTCTACGGAGCCTTCCCTTCTTTACGCTAGACGTTTTTACCTTGACCACGTGATCATAACGTAGATGGAATATCCTCCATTCTTAAACCTGAATTATGTTTTGTAGAAGTGCGTCATTTTCACAGCCCAGCTGCTTTGAAATTCTTCACGGGTGAAAATGCGTCACTATTGAAAAGAATGTAATCGAAATCACACACTGATAAAACGCAGTGTTTTACAAAAATTTAGTGTCTTTATAAAAGAGAGGTGACATGCAAATAATAGCGATTTATATTACAGAAATTGATGATTCTGGCGTAGATGGATTTGCTTCGTCGAGTTAGACAAGAAAACAAATAATTCATGGTTTAAAATAATATCATGTTACTGAAGTTTTTGTCCAAAATTCACTCGAATAATAAAATTTTAATTCCATTCTATAGGACATTCTATTATAATTTTATCAAAATAATATAATTTGCTTAATTTAAGTTTTCCTAATTTTATACAATCTATATATTATTTAAAACACAAGTGTGTTTTTTAGTCATCTGCCCTGATCTTTCTGCTGAACCGATTTTACTAATATTTCTTTTAAACTGAAAGCTCTTCATTTGTAGATGTGATCGCACTATCTGGTTTTTTTTTAATATCCCCACTTTTATATTTTATTTTTAAAAGCATTTTATGAAATTTCTTCAAAATGGCGAAAATTAGATAGCTTTCATTATTGCAGACAAGAGAGAAATAATGAGGTATTTTTATCTTATTCATGCTATTTTCTGATAAAAATTCAAAATTGTTGATAAAAATTGTTGTATAGGGTTTAGTGGCGCAAAATCCCATTAGGAGAAGAATATTATATTAGGGGCATAATAACGGAAAATGATATACTGCTTTTGAAATCACGCATTTTTCCTCATAAATTTTCTATATCGTTTTTACTTCTGCATGTGTACTGATACTAAGCTTCAGACACTTGGCTAAATGCTTATTTAAGTGAAAATGAAATCATATTTAAAAGAAAACGATCATTTTCTTAAATAAAACTAAACATTTTTAACGCAAATGCATCTAAAAAACATAAATTACGGAAATTTTTACTCTCCGGAATTGAGATTAGAATCTCAAGTAAAGAGTGCGTCTGTTCACATAAAAGATGTTGCTGACAATCGTGACTTCGAAGTTTTAAGTTAAAATGATTTTTAAATGATCAAACAAAATACAATTCTTTTAAAAATGATGAATATGGATATGAAAAGTGGGTAAGCAAATTTTGAGAAGGTGAAATTGCTGTTTTTTATTCCGAAATACCAAGCATAAGAGCCTCAATTGATAACCACGTCCTAATAACTGATCTTTATTATATTTTACTGATTAAGTACCTATATTATAAAGAACAAACCTATATGTGCGTAACGCTGACGTCATTTTGCGAATGGCAACACTTTACGATCAAATTTTCGGTTTTCGCTACTGCAATTTTTTAATCTTCTGACATCGTACATTTTCAATTTTCGTCGCATAGGGAAAAAAATTACTTTGAAATACATTTTGTTTAAAAACTGTATCTTAATGACTGATGTATTTATTTTCTAAAATAATTTTTAAGCATGATTTTTTAAAAGTTTATCTTATCACGTGCCGGTTTCAATACATAATAATAATAATAAACATTTTGCACATAAAGCAACAAACATTTTTCAGCATTTGTTTTCTGACTTTTTTTGCATAACGAAATTAATACTTCCTTTATAAACAAATTAGAGCATAATATTAAAAAAAAACCCACCAATCTAACATATTTGTGAAAGACAAATTAACGAAATTAATACTTCTTTTATAAACAAATAAAAAAATAATATTGAAAAAACACAAATCTAACATATTTGTAATCGTATTTATTTAAATTTTTAGATTACCAAATAGATTTTTTTTTCAAATGGAATTTGTTTGCAAAGTTCATCTCAGTTTACTGATTGTCTATGGTTTTAAAAACAATTTTAAAGCATGAAATATTTTTTAATTTATCTATATCATGCGGAGCTCGATTACGAAAGATTAATCCGTTTGCCCTTGAAACAGAATAAAGAGTTCGTCATTTTCTTATGGCTAATATCCATTAAAAAAAAAAACTTCCCTATGAATAAATAAATAAAATAATATAAATAAAACACAAATTTAACAGACATGTATAAGCTCTAAAATTATCAGAATGTAAAAGGATGCCGTAAGTAGCAAAATCTTGGTCAAATAACTCTTAGCATGCGGCTAATAACAAAATATCGGTTTTGATAAATTTCAAAAATTTATTTGACTGTATAATTCGTATTTTCCATATGAAAAATGCTTTTATAATGTAAGTGGGCAATCTAAAAAGATTATTAGTTTTCAATTTAAATAATGTTTTCACCTATATTCTTTAACCCGGGAAGCCCGGGTACGATCCCCTAGTAATATAACAGCAACTTTTAAGCAATAAAAAAATCATAATTTTGATTTTGTATGTTTAAGTGTTTTTATAATATGTCAAGGTGCACACTACCTTCCGAAGTTGTACTTAATCAATATATTTTATCTAAAAATGTAATTAAGAAAGTACTTTATAGTATTCCTTATTTTTCTGTGACTGTAGTAAATATATATAATTGCTATTTGTTAAAATTTTGTGTGTGTTTTCTTACTGCATTTTTAGATAAATTTTCCTTAAGTTAAGTAAGGTAGTAGCTTATTTATGGCGGGTGTTATCATAATTAATTGCTTAATTAATTTTACTATTATACGTTAAAAATCCGCGAAAATAGCACAATGCGGTACTGTCACCACTTATGTTATAAATTTTAAATATTTAATTATTCTTGGTTTCTAGACGGGCCGACACGATCACTTTTTATTATGATAACTACATATGGAAACCGCCATGTAAATAAGTTGGACTGTCCGCACCTGTCTAGGTTTGGCGAGATCTATTGAATTTAATATGTTATTGATTAATTGACAGATCTTGCCATCATTATCTGCGGCAAAAGTTCTTTAACACGTTGAATGCAAAGTCTATTTTGTCTGTCTTTCCGTTTGGTCCACGAAATAAGATTCCCGTCACACAATCTATAAGTGTCAGTCACCGATGTCTGACGCGGCCTAAACGGAAAGTTTAGAATCGCTCACCGGTGACTGACGTGGCACTCAACGTGTTAAAAAAAATCTCACCTTCAGTTCAAAATTTTTACGTGCCACCTACATGAAAAAAAGAAACTAATTGTATAACCTACTTATTTGAAAATCTTCTAAAATTGTAATTTTTCTCTTCTAAATGTTTTTTTTTATTTTACTCTTATATAATACATTACATTTCATATATCTTTATTCACGTATATGCAAAATCTATAGAATACTAGATCTTTGTTTCCCCATGTTAGAATATATATTTCCAGACTTTTAAAATTAAGTTCAGAATATACCCAAATATTCAGAAAAGTTTTAAATTTGCATTGCTTTGCATTACTTTTTGTTTTCTTTTGTTACAGCACCAAATATTAAAAATCGGAATAATTACGTATTTTTAAATTTTCCTGCTGATTTTCTATTGAAAATTCGCTAAACAATGAATTTTAATTACTTTTACATTTCACAATTAACCAGTGCTCATCTTTATTCTAATAAACTTTTAACATATTGTAGATAAATTTAAAGTCATTTGTTAAAGTTACGTAATATTAAGTTAATATGAAAGTGTAGTAAATTCAAAGCAAAGTAAAATCAATTTAGATCCTTTGTTTACGAATGTAATAAAACAATGAGCAAAACATTAAATTTCTTAATACCTGTCAACGTAAGTATTAAAACGGTGAATATTTTTAAATAATGGAGTATAAAGTTGTGTTATATTGTATAAGAGTTGTTAATTAGATTCAAACAGAGGCAATAAAATATAACCGACAACTATCTGAAATTGCACCAGCATTCGCTAAGTTATTGAAACATCGCTTCTAGAATTAAGTTTAATCCAGTTTTTCTTCCTCCATAAGCATCCTCCAGAAAGGGAAGCACCCCCCCCCCCCTTGAAAGTCAAGTCTTTTTTTATACCAATTCTTCTAAATATCTTACAAGCAGAAATCGAAATGAGGGTTGAAAAATGTTTGTCATCAAACAAAGAAAAAAGACCTTGAAGTAAAAAGCTTATCGAGTTGTAAATACGGCTGTTTACCACAACATGAAGAAATTGTTTAAAGTTCTATCACCGCTTCCCGTCCCAACAGACACTCCGGAAAGATCTCTACACTGAGACTATTAAAAACGTATCTTAGGAATAGTATGTCTAATTCTCGACTTTCTGGACTTCCATTGATGAACATCCATCGAGAAATACCAGTAGATCACAAATTCATTTTGATCGCAATGTCAGCGAGGCGCACTTACCTTGTATTATACCAAAATTTGTAAGCGCACTTTTTTCATTTTTTTTTAAGTACTATTAATGAAATATTTATTTCGTACACTGCTGTCAGATTTCACAAAAATGTAAAATTTAATTTATTTCTTAAGGTTTGCATCGAAATAATGCGCATACACATTTTTAATTATGAATAAAATTAATTATTAATTAATCTACATACAGTGAAACCTCCCTGTGCGACCACCTCCATTAAGCCACCACCTCCCTGAACGACCATTTTTTCATAGAACGAAATTTATTCCCATAGGCTCAATATTAATTTTACCTCCATTTAGAGACCATCCAAGTTGAACACCCTCCATGAGCGACCAATTTCTTTGAAGAAAATGAAATAAATTCCGCTTTTTCCTGGTCGCTTGAAGAAGGTTTTATTAGAAAATTAATTCCGGAGAGCGCATTATTCATTAAACTTCTAAACTTAGTTTAGAATTTTTTTTTTTTAATATTTTATTCCGATAACTTTTAAGTGTTTTTAAACACCTTTGTGCCTCTTTAGGCAATGAATTTAACTCTGATGACAGATTAAGAATGACGGTCAATAAACTGCCCTGCCCTATTCTGTCAGGAAACTCTCAAAGAAATAGATAAATTAATGAAATCGTCATTATTTGTTCCCATCCAAAAAAAAGAAAAACAAATGCATTTATTTATTGAACTTCGAAAGGACTTGGAAATAAAAGCTATCTACTTATGATAAAATCTGATAAAAGATAAAACCGTAAAATCACAAGAAACGTCAAAATATTCATTTTTTAAACTCTGCAGTAATTAACTTATGTAATTAACTTTTGTTTTGAAACCTAAAATTTCATATTTTTTCCTAATATGAAAAATAAATTTTAGTAACATTAATTGTTACCTTTTTTTAACGATTAAAATCTAGATTTAAACATGACCTCTATTAAGAGACCACCTCCCGAAGCGACCAATTTTTATTTGAACGGAACGTGGTCGCTTTAAAGAGGTTTTACTGCAATTACTTATTAATGAGACACTTATTCGTAATGATGTTGGTGTAAAGTTTAATAAATCAGGGTGAATGTTTTACGTGCAACCAGAGGACAAATAAAAAAAAAATCCGTCAATTTTAAAAATTTTTTATTCTTCGCACAAATCTATTAGATAAGAATTTCACTGAGGTTTTAGACGAATGTATCAAAATAACATTTCGCGAGAACAAATAAGAATGAAAAATCATGCGTCCAGCATATGGAACACTTTCCACATTCAGAATACTGTAATAAAACTTCACAGTTTATGAGGATGAAACATGATCTCTAAATAAATTACAGTCGGACCTCGTTATCCCGACACCCGGCTTTCACGTCACTCCGCTTAACACGTCAGTTTTTCAAAGTCCCGATTTTCTGTATATAATTTTAATGTAAATAAACTCCGCATTTTACGTCGCTGAATAATTTTCAACTCCGGATACCCTGACGGTTTAGGAAAATTGTTCATTTTTCATAAACCATCTTATTCGCACAGAAATTAAGCGGTAAGAAATGTCTTAGCCACATTTTCACAAAAGTATCTAAAATGCCCATTGAGATAAATGAGAAATTTAGTTGAATCCATTATCTGAATAAATAAACCCACACACTATGAATGACCCACTTAAGCTCCAGATAGATGTATCAGTCTACTCGCTGTCTTTTTTTTCTGGTCAGGTGGCGCTTTCTTCTGGTTGCACGGCATTTTTCATCCGACTAAAAACGAAGCATTGCATTGCATTAAAGCGATCAGAAATCATCTAACATCCATTTCTGAAACAACGAATATTGATTACAATTCATTGTATAATATTGAAAAAAGAAGTGTAGGAAGCACATCTAGGAATAAGCAAACCTTGATTCATCAACATTTCATGTAACAATAAAAAAACAAGTCATCATATATCTGATTTCTATTATTTTCAATTTTGTTTTTGTATTTATTTTGTTTAATAATGATGTTTTATCGCTTGAAACTGCAAGAAGAGTTGTGAATTTAAAATTGTCTTAAATTAATTAAAAATACAGCTTTTTAAAAACTTTTCTCCAACTCCGGTTATCGCGACACTCCACTTATAACGACACTTTTTCTGGTCATTAGAGTGTCGGGATAATGAGATTCGACTGTATTTCGAAAACGCATAACGCATTTGAAAACCCAATTTCAGCTGTTGCCATCAATAGTCGGAGAAATATCCAATTTTTTTGTGCAGCCCTATGTATGATCTATAGAATTGTATATACAATACTACATAGTATGCTAAAAGTTAGTTCAGTTAAACGCATAGCACAGTTGAAAATTTCATCTTCAGCAATCTCTGTCAGTAAACAGAAATGCACTTCAGAACTTTTGTTTAGCCCTATATGGGGCATTCTCACAATCTTTAACTTTCATGTCCCTGAATAATAATTTTTTATTTAAAACACTTTTTTTTTTCATATACTTGGAAACATCCCATTGCATGATTGCACAACAATATTAACGAGATAAATAAGTTTTGCACGATGTTGGGGGTCCAAACACCTGGAAAACTCCTATACCGTCTTGTGTCCCTGATGCTGATTTTTAAGTTTGGAGCAGTCTGGATAAAATTGTTTCAATAAAAATAATCCGATGTAATTTTTTTCTGAAACTGGAACTATTGTTTTATATAAATAAGTAGCTAAAAATTAGCCTGCATACATTTTTAGGGTTGTTATTATTTTTTAAACTCTGTCTCTAGGTTTTAGATTTTTTACCATCCCTCTTCTAAAATTATACAGAAATTCACTTCAGATGCAGACACAGAATTTTTTTCAAGTTTTTTCTCATGCAGAAGTATGCTAGAGAAATAATGTCTAAAATTCTTTGGCAGGAAATTTACTGTAGAATTTAAATCAGCATTTAAATATCAATTTCAAGCATCGTGGCTTTATTGGTAGTCTCACCGTCTCCAAGGTTTATTCCTGCCCTTTTCGAGGTAAATTTTAAAACAAATTTAATTTAATCCAATATTAACAACTGTTTCTAAAAATCAATGAACATTGAGGCTATCACTTAGTCTTAACATGATTTTCCTAAAAATAGGTGGTAATTTTCCTTACCGTTCCATCCTTACAGCCCCTTTTTTTTACCATTCCGTCCCTTTTTTCCATTACCATCCCCTTTTTTTACCTTACCGTCCTTCTTTAACACCCCTTTAAGACAATGTTATACAAAAATTCTGTATTAAAAGCACTAGATTGTTATTATTTCTTATTTGAATGTGCTGCAATTTCATTATAAGTGTAAAATTAGAAGAAAATAAAAAGTTATAGGGGTAAAACGGTAAGGAAAATTAAACTCGCAAGTTTAACTTAAACCTCAGTTAAATAAAAAAATTTTCGCTGCTGAGCATTTTTTTCTTTATTTTGAATCATTAAGGCATTCGTCTATCAGATTAAAATGTTATTTTAGCAAGTTTAATTTTGTCAGATTTTTTCCCCAAAAGTCAAAAGATTGTGAGAATGCCCCATATATGATCTATAGAATTTATACACACCAAGTAATAAAAAATTTAGTTAAATTTAAGAACGCGTACCACAACTGAAAACTCACTTGCAGCAATTATTGCTCACAGATTTCAGTAGTTCAATATTCCTTTATTTTCTTCTGCAGCCAAATTCTTTTGTGTACCGCCGTAAATGAACGATAGATTCTATGCACACCATATCCTAGCACTCAAAGTATACTCATCCTATAATGTGGCCATTTTTTTCACAAAGTAACAGAGCAGAGTTGAAACAGCGTTTGCACATTATTTCTTCAAAAACAACTTTAATGTAACTTTGGTTATGAAAGATCAAAAAATTCCCAGTGACGTTAATAATCAAGAGAAAGAAAAACTTTCGAGCACCAGACACGTGAGAGGTTCAAAAATTTTTAATACTGGGTGAGTATAAATGATGAACCCGATTTAAAAAAATCATGTTTTTGAAACTATTGCACATATTACAATAAGTGATACATGAATTTAAAGAGAATCATACAAAGTTTTTTTCAGTTACAAATGTTCAATGTGTGACCTTCTTGTTACACGGCATACGTACAATCTGTAATCCAGTTCGTTCGAAACCCGCGCGCCCCATCCACAGGGTTGCCATTTGAAAAGACTGGGGGTGTCAATAGCCCTCGCCCCCCAAGAAATTTAATATTTCAGAAAATTTATCAAACATCAAATGTCAAACTCAAACAAAAATTAAAAAATTGATCAAATGCTAAGATAATTTACCAGATTTGATTGCAATAAAAACATATGCATTAAATAAATGCTTTATGTATAGAAATTAATAATTGTCAAAAAAATTAGTATTCGATCTTTCTTAAGGTAAGACATATATCGTTAATGAGTACTTTGACTTTGGCTAATTTAAAAAATACATGAGATTTTTTTTTTATTTTATTTTTTTTTTATCAATTGCTTCTCACCTGTGTACAATTTGATCATAGAAAAACCCGTTCCGTCAGGGTTAAAAATACAGAGTTGGATTATTTTCCGATAGTTTTTTTTTTTTTGGGGGGGGGGGGGGATGGAGGAGCTGGTATAATTCAAGTTCTTAATTCTCCGACTTTTTTTACTTTTTTAAATTATTACTGTCACATTATATTTACTTCAATCATTGGAATTAATTATTTGCTCTATTTAATCATATTATATATGGTACACTCTCACAATTCTTCAACGCCTAGAACTGGAGTCTGCGCGCACCAGACAAAACAATTTCTTCAACCCGAAAACCTGGAGAATTCTACCAAATCCCAAAGTAAAAGAAATTAATCTATATTTTAACACATTTATAACAAAGTAGTAATTCCGACCGAAAAACTTAGTCTTACCTCACCCGCAAGGAAAAAAATACGCAACCTATCCTGATGCAGAATTTATAATTTCATGTAATTACGAAAACCGCTAAAAGGATTTCCATTGCAAGGCAACCTGAACCAAAATGAAAGAAAATTAATCCATATTTTAATACAATTATTGTTAAAGGAGTTTGCAATTATATCTTCAATGTAAATTTTATATTTATGTAGAAAAATGAAGATATATACATGTAGTATAGTATTCCTTAATGTTCAAATATGTAGCGTTATCATCTGAAAACTGTTCAGGATTTCTTTGAAAAATCGGCTTAACACGAAACTACCTCAAAACACTGAAAACATAATCCGAAACAATTAACAATTTACCTCTTACCTTTACTTGTAGAAAATCATTAATGAAAATTTTCTTATCGCTATAGATCACGAAAGTTGCAAATTCCGTGACCTATTCATGACGTTCGTGGGCTGATTATCTCATGACTGATTGAATTTCCTGTCTTTTTTCGCGATCATCTGACGAAATTTGCGATTTTTTCAGCGACCGTTTCATGGAATTCACGATTTGTTTCCTGCAACCGTTTTACGAAATTTCGTATTTTTTCCCGCGATCTTTCGACAAAATTCGTGATTCTTTTTCACGATCATTGTGGAAATTGGTGATTTTTTTTTCTACCACCGACTCACATTTGGTATTTTCTGCGCGATAGTTTGGATTTCATTTCGCGATCATTTGACAAAATTCTCTTCGATTTTACTGCGTGATTGTTTGACTAAATTTTCGTGATTTTTTTGCACAATCTTTTGACGAAATTCGTAATTTTTTTCGCAATCCTTTTACGAAATTTGAGATGTTAGTTTGCAATTTGACGAAATCTGCATTTCTTTTTGCAATCTCTGATGAAATTAGCAGGCTTTTCCACGGTGGTTTGAAGAAATTAGCGATTTTTTCCGTGAGGATTTTGAAACTTTTTTTAAAAAAAATTGCAAAATTCGCTATTTTTTCTGCGATGTATTGAAGAATTGATTTTGCGGAATTCGAAAGTAAAAAAAAAAATTGCGAACTTCCAGTAAAATTTTAAAAAATCGCGGAATAATCACATTCCTGTGAAAGAAGTTAAGAATACAAAATCACGCAGAGCTTTTTTTATTGTGTGGGTTTTTCCAGTTTATTGTGTGATTTGTGTAGTTTTTCATGTTGTGCAATTCTGCACATGCCCTGTTCCTCAAAGAAAATTTTTCCGTGTCCTTCGCCAGGAAACTCTTGAAATGGTACCCCTCTACCCAGCAGAAAAAGAAACAGTGAGCCATCAGCTGGAAAGAGGATGGCAGCCAGCACTACCATCAGCGGTAAAGTGCAATGGTGCCATTACTTAAACCAGTCAAAAAGTGCCCGTGCGGAATGCAGCTGGCCCATCAGTGATGGCCAACAGCAGGCCAGCATTGGTATGCCATCACATTACTTCAATCCGGCATTTTTCCTGCAGTGCTAGCACCTATCCCACTGCTATTCCTTTGCTGGCCCAGCACTTGACCTTACAAAAATTTCTTATAGAATTCTATAAAAAATATATATATATATTATGGCTGTTTTTTCTATAAGCGAGTTTCACCAAGAGCTATAGAAATATCTGCGGAAGTGTCTATAATAGAAATGTCTATAGAAATATTTGAACTTGCAGCGGTTTCCATGTGGTCACCCTCCCAAGTACTAACCGCTCTCGATGCTGATTGGTTTTCTTGATCGGACATGAACAAGTACTTTCAGCATATGCTACGACTGCTCGTAGTTTACAAGCTCACATTACACTATTTTAAGTTTGTTTTTTTTGTGATTTACGTTCCCAATCCTTAAACTGGTATAGAAATTATTGTATTGTATAGAAATCCTATATATTTTATACGCTTTTTTTATTATTGATTCTGAATTGTGTAAATTGTGAAAACCGAAATCCTTTGTAACTTAGTAAAACCAGATTTAAGGAAAAAAAAAAAGTGCGTTGAAATAAAGAATTTATTTATTTATTCATTTACTTATTTATTTTGTTTTACTTATTTATGGCAGTGGTGCTATATTATTTACAGTTAAAAAAAAATAGCTTCACAGCTTAAATCGTTTTAAGATATTCATTTCAGATTTGCGTTTAAATACTGAATATCTTCGATATTCGCAACGCCACATAGCGTAAGGGTTCCCAGCAATAATACTGCAAAAGTTCGTGCACTTCCATGTAGTGGTGGGCCAGCGCATGAGATAAAACGGAAGCCCACCAGAATTTTATCTGATGATTTCCAACAGCAAAGTTGGCTGAAGCTGTCCAGCAGTGGTCATGCAGTGGTAGACTATTAGCCAGCACTTCTCCATCATTGCCAGCACCTATCTTGCTGCTGGCCAGCAATTCCTTCTTTGCTGGGTAGTAAAACCTGAAAAAAAAGGGAGTCGAAAAGGACTAGGAAAAAGTTCCATTTTAGACAGGTCTCTGTCTTAGCAAATATAATTGCATGATTTTTTTTCCTTTTGAGAAAAAATTCTGTTGTAGACAGGCTTTGTTTTCACAAGTTTTACTGTAATACATCTCTTTTCAGAGCTATACTATAGAGTCGATGATTTAACAGTCTTTGAGGATACCAGTAAAATTGGAGCCTGTCTATAAGAGAATCCTGCCTAAAAAGAAAATTGTTCCTACTCAATAATTGGATTTTTACCCGCTAAGACGGAAACCTGTTTAAAACTAAATATTTATTCGTTCTTAATTTCCGTATTTAAAGTTTTTAATGTTTTTGTAAGCATGATTCAGTTTACGTTTCTCGTTCGGGGACCACTGGATCCTACTCTTAGCTATATAACTTTCCTCGAAAAATCTTTGCCCCCACCCCCCTCAAGAAAGTTCTGAAATGGCGCCCTTCTCATCCACCGTTGTGGAAGCTCCTCGTTCAAGTAACTACGTACTAGTAAAGATCAATGAGGTGGAGTTGCATCCTGCTGAAACACAAAATCTGCGCTGTCCTCAAGCGGGTGGTGGTGATTTACCCTTAATCACATAGCCACCAAGATCGCCATTCCTAACACCAAGTGAATTCTTTTTGTGGGGTTACGTCAAAGATATTGTTTATGTACCACTAATGCCAAAAACACTGCCAGAACTTAAAGAACACATTTGTGCAGCATTCAGAACCACTGACTGAGTGATGCTACAAAATGTTTGGAACGAACTGGATTACAGATTGGACGTATGCGGTATAACAAGGCGGTCACACATTGAACATCTGTGACTAAAAAAAACTTGGTATATTTCTCTTTAAATTCATGTATCGCTTATTGTAATATGTGCAGTAGTTTCGAAAATATGATTTTTTGAATCGGGTTCATCGTTTGTACTCACCCTGTATATGCGTTCGTTGATATTATCAATCGAAATGTGATGTAACAGACCAAATCTTCGAGAATGTCAAAAAACTGGTAAAAGATCATTTGTTCAAGTAACGCAAAGAAAAGCAAGAGATTATACTTTAATTAAAATATGTAGGGTGAAACCCTCAGTAACTAACACTTTAACGATTCTTTCTTGTTCATATGACTATTAAAAAGTTTTACATCTATTTTATTCTTATTTTTATTTTTGAAAGTTTAGTACTGATACATTAAATTATAAAAAAATTATCGTTGACAAAATATTGTTATAGTTTTTATTACTAATAAACCGTCAAGTGCGAGTATTACTCGCACTCAGAAGGTTCCGTGCAATAAATATATAAATTAGTAACTGTATTATAAAAAAAAACGTTGCTAAAAGAATAATAAGACTTTGTTAAAAAAACTACACAACGTAGGGTTTGGTATAGCTGTATATACTAGAAAAGTATGAATGGGTATTCCATAATCGGTCAAAGAGATAGGAAGCTTAAATAATATCAAATATTGCTATTCTGTGTAACTCATTTTCAATCTTATCCTACTCTGTTTAGGATGAACTTAATTCGGTATTGATAATAACACTAGTGCATAATTAAATTTCATTTCGCATTTCATAAAACTAAATTCAGCGTAGTAATAATCTTTTCTTCTAGCAGTGCAGCTCAAACAAAACTCTTATTCAAAGTTTAAACTTGGCATTGTGCTAAGCGCGCTTCAAAAGTAGGTCGCAAAGTTGCAACGCCGTCTTGGTCCGTGCCGCGTTTTTCCAGAGAGTTTTTTTATTAACTTTTAAAGACACGAGAGGCGTATTGAGATATCCACTAAATGCCTAAAAGCTAGTCGCGAATCCTATAGTATTTATGTGATTAATTCTAATTAAATTAGTCGGTTTTTAACAATCTGACGTTTATTGCTTTCGTACCGCTACTGGGCATTGCATTACACAATTATATCATTAAAAGTTGTTATATGGGCTTCTAAACCGTACGTGTCTTTAAGGGTTAATATCTCGACTAATTACCGACGACTTTTTTCAAAAATCATTATCAACAATGCTTTTATACTTATCCTAAGATAGGCACCTCTAGTGCTTCTCAATACCTTTTCTGAATGCCCGCAAATCGTAATTTGTGTGTAAAGGAAAATGCGCTTTACTCAAAAACTATGTGACCTAGGGTAATCGCAAGTTTTCCTTTAACGTCTATTGCCTCTAGCTTTTTCATAATTTTAGTTTCAGTAGATTTGTAAATAGGGGGGTGGGATATATTTTTGCACTACATTTTCTCTCTGAAAATATAATACCTAAAATTAAAAGAAATGTACTTTTGAGTTAATCGTTACAAAAGCTTTCACACGACACCCCACGCGATATACAAAGAAAAGTATATCGCCCCCCCCCCTACATTTTTCCTCAATATATTTGTGAATGTTTAATAATCTGTAAATATGTGGGTCAATATTCTTTATTACTTCCCCCCCAATTTGAACTTTCCACATTCCGCAGTTTACGAGTAAAAGGGCCGTGACAGACATACACAGGAGTGATCTTATAATGGTTCTGATTTTACTTTTTAAGTACGAAACACTAAAAATTAATATATTTCTTTTTAGAAATATGGTCAAAAACTCCAGTAACTAACACCATCCCTATTTCGAGAAACCAATTACTGAAACATAAATTATAACAGTTAATAGAAATAAGTTACACCTAGATAGCATTACTTAGCAGAATTTTAAAGTTACACCTAGATAGCATTACTTAGCAGAATTTTACAAGAAAATGCTTTTGAGTTAAATTTTTGCTGAAGTGTCAGTTACTGGTTATGGGTCAATAGCAGGAGATCTTACGCTATATACGTCAATTTCTTTGCATAATTTTGTTTGACCTCTTTTATATTAACCCTGGATTACCACCCCTACATCAATTCGACGTGCAATTTTTTTAATTTTTCAATATCATAGCCACAGTAATATCTAGTTTCTTTTTTGAAACTTAAGGCGTCGGAACGATGTGTAGGTGTTAATAAGTGTTCATCCCATATTCGTCGTTCTGACGTGTAGGTGGTAACAAGTGCTCATCCTATACACGTCGTTTCGAAAATTTTGAAGTTTTTGTACCATAATATTCAATTTTTTTCTCAACTCCTTTGAATATTCCCGTAGAAATAGCAACTTTTTATAAGATGGTTTCTATTTATATTTCTGGCCTTGGCAACAGGAAGTGTTACTAGGCGACCGCAGACGATTTCAATTGAAAGTTTGATATTTTTAACCATAAATTCTTCAGACCGATTTGCCATATTAACCTGATTTGTGTTATTTACAGTAAATTGAAAAATTCATCTGGCGCAAAAAATGAAATTGACTCGTGAACATTTTCGTGCGACTATTTTTCATAGCTTTTGACGTGGATTGTCAAGACAAGAGTGCTTCCATGAACTTAATTCTTTATACAACGATAAAGCACCATCCTACATATCACTGTAAAAAACTGGTATAACGAATTCAATCGTGGTCGGTGTTCGCTCCTGGACGCATTCCGTGAAAGTCGTCCAAAATCAGTTGTTGTGCCGGAAAATATTGATACTGTGAGTGAACTGAGAAAGCAAGATCGTCATGTGACATACCGTGAGATTGAGGCATCTTTTAACATTAGTATGAAAAGCATGAATAAGATATTACATGAACGTTTAGGAGTTAAAAAAAACTTCGCGTTGGATCCCGCATAATCTGACAAACGGTCAAAAGAAGGCTCGTGTCGATTGGTGCAAGGAAATGTTGAAAAAATACGTTCAAGGTTCATCAAAGGCTGTGTATAACATCCACACAGGTGACGTATCATAGATCTATGCAAATGAGACGGAAACAAAACAGCAATCGATTGTATGGTCTTCCAAGATAAGCCAAATCCAACAAAAGTTTTTAGAGGAAGAAGCAGATCGAAGCAAATGGTTGTCTGTTTCTTCGGTATTACCGGTCACGTGGCAACAGTGGCGTTAGAGCAACGCAGGACAATCAATTCTGAATGGTACACCACCATTTGTTTGCCAGAAGTCTTCGGAGAAATTCGAAAAAAGCAGAAGAACAGGTGAATAATTCTTTATCATGTCAATGCAAGCTCTCACACACCGGCTTAAACAAAGGAATTTCTGAAAGGCAAAACGTCGAATTGATAGGGCACCCGCCGTACAGCCCTGAATTGGCGCCCAATGACTTTTTTGTATTCCCACACATCAAAAATAAATTACATGGACAACGATTTTCGACACCCGAAGAAGCGGTTGATGCATTCAAAACGCATGTTTTGGAGTTACCGCCATCGGAGTGGAAAAAGTGCTTCGAAAATTGGTTCAAACGTATGCAAAAGATTATTGATCTTCATGGAGAATACTTTGACAAACAATAAATCCAATGTCGATCATAAATATTTGTTTTTTCACTACTAAGCCAGAAATATAAACAGCAACAATCTATACGTGGATTTGACAAGTGTGTGGTAATAAGCGATGGGATTCCAAGGTTGGGAATTCAGGGTTAACAAATTGTCAGTAACTTGTTTTTTTAAATAAGATTACTAAATTAAAGAAAAGAATTATTAGAACTAATTCTGTAATCCATTTAATTCCTGTAAAAAACTGAATTCAATTTATTCAACGAAAGGGATTATTTTACACCATTCAATTTGTTACTTCCTTTAATGCGGGCTTAGGTTAGTGCAAGCAAAAAAATGTCCTAAATTGGAAGTCCGCAATGACGGGAATTCAGTGAATAAATTTAAATACTCTGTATTTAAATACTGCTGTATTCATATCATAGTTGTAAATTTCAAATGCAATATGAAATAACGTACTTTAAAATAAATGTTCAATTAAGCACTCATGGAATGGAAAGACCCAAATTTAAAAATGACGTGGCCATTTGAATATACCTACTTCAAAACATCTCATGCATCAAGGAAAACTGAGCTATTGTAAACTCAAAATAAATAAATGTTAATTTGGTTACATTTTCATAAATCCGTTGATATGATGAGCTTCTTTTTAATTTTAATTTCAAAAATTGAACCCTTGAAAATATTTCGATAAAAAAGATGAGGCTATGTGATTTTGTAAAAAAAGTTTTATAACTAGCATTCAACATATCTTTCACTTGAACTTCTTTTATCTGAAATTTACTAATGATAAACTATGCAAAATGTAAACTAAAAGGTTGCAAATAAATAAAAATCGAAGTCATTAGTTAACACTTCATCAGATTTGCTAATTTCAACTACTTGAAGTTCCATAATATAATGAATTGTAATGAAGAAAATTGAATTGTCATTTATGCAAACGAAATCTTTTCCCAAATAAGAAAAATACCTTACAATTACATCTCTAGTACTTAAAACTATTACTAGTAGTATAATCTAAAATATATTTTTACATATTTTTCCGCGAATATTTTAAAAGTTTAAGGGCAAAATACTTTAAATTCAAGTGCAGTGTCAAATATTAATAATAGTTTCCTTTTTCTAATTATAATATGCATGAATCTGTTTAACCACATTTAAAAATAACTGGATTTCATACGATTACTTCATTCCTTCAAGATTAAGTAGCTTAGAAATACTCGAAAGCAAACTTTTATTTCAAAATGTTTTCAAAAAAATGTAGCTGTTCAAACATGGCAATTTTTTTCGCACTCATTTCGACTTCTTTGAAGTTACGCATGCCAATTTTGAAAATTGATAGATGCGTCAAGTTTATTCTTCACAAAAAAGGGGCACAAAAGAACATAGTTTTTTATAAATTTGAAACTTCACGAAATTTATCTGAATATTTTGAATAAAGAATTCAATCATGTTTCCATGCGAAAATATAGATCTGTCCAAATTTATCACACGTCCTTACTTATTTAACGTTACAATAATTTTTTTTAATCTTTTAATAAAACAGACAAATTGAAAATAAATTGAAAATTTCTAAAATCCCCAAAAATTACAATGATCCCAGCTCACCGCATTCTAGTATTTATATAATTAAAATATTAATTTTAACATTATTATCAACACAATTTGTCCAGGAATGTTGAAAATTTAATTAAGCTATTATTATTAAAACTTTAGTATTAACGCTGTGTTATTAATGGAATTTATTTACAGAATTTTCTTGTGTAGAATGTAGATCATGTACTTTATTTGTGAAAAGTGGGAAAAATTACATATCCTGCATAATTTTGGTATTTTAACACCAAATTAGTCGGGAGTTTGGAAGAAAAAAATTTCCCTCATTATAAATCCTTACACTGTAAAAAAAATTCCGGAACGTTCCTGGGAAAAAATGGGCAGCTGAGTTGTCCATTATATCCAAGAAACATTTCTTGAAAATGATTGAAATTTTACTGTATACCTTAAAAACTTTCCACAGAAATGCCAGTAAGCTCCCTGCGAAATGCCAGGAATGTTTCTGTTGACAGCAAAACATTACTGACATGTCACAGAAAGTTTACCTTGTTTTCTATGGAACGTTTCAGAAGTGTTCAAAAGGTTGCTGTTAATATGCACTCTTTCAAGGGTACCACCAAACATGATGCTCACCAATTACTCACACTCTTATTCCTAATTATTCTAGTGAAAGTATTTCTTCAAATGGGTGTTAGATTCCCAGAAATTGGGGGCGAAGTTCAGCATACGTTTCAAATACTGATTAGTTTGCAAGTTTCAACGAGTATTACGTGGCGTGATCTCAGAGTATTCACCCGCCAGCCAGAGGAACTTCGATGCTCCCTCCTAACTGTTTATTTTTTTATATTAATTTCATATTTTTGACACTTTACAAATTTTAATCAAAGTTGTGAATTTTTGCAGCTTCGAAATTTTGATATTTTCAAAATCGATTTATATTTTTGATTTTTCACGAAAACTTCTATTTTTTCTGTAATTTTTAAACTAACCTTTTATTGACGGAAATGGAAATTAATATGTACAGAAAGTTTGTTTCCATAATAATATTATTATTTACATTTTTGTATTTTAAATACAAGTCTCAAATAATGCACAATATTTTATTAGAAAAAAAATAACAAAATAAATATCTTTTAAATGTTTGGTTTGTTCAATATATTAAAATATGACAAATGATGAAATACAAAATTGTTTGCTATTACTGACTTTGACATTTAAGTTTATTAAATAGACAATTAATCGAGTGACATATATCGTAGAAATATTCAAAACGGACTATTTATACGAAAAATTTTCCTATAATAGAGCTTAACTTCTTACCTAGTACTTGTATTAAAAAAAAAACATGAAATATATCAATATATTTTTTTAATTTATTCTGATATTATTATGAAATGCTATCTAACGATTTCTTAAAATATATATATCATAAGTTATATTTCATGCGGGATCCGCAGACGATTTTTACATTTCCAATTGACATTTTTTCCTTTATTATCATTATTTGTTAGAATGAAAAAATATTTTGAAATATAATTTGACTATTTTTATTCATTTAAAGATAAATACATCTGGACATTTGACATCAAAATTATTATTTATAATTTACACGAGAAAATAAATTTTCAGTTAAAATTCAATAAATATATATGATATATTGTTTCTGAACTTTGCTTAAAATATAAAAATATATAAATGTAAATAGCAATTTTTAAAAAATCTAGGCATAAAACTTTTTGGATTTTCATCAGTAAAGATGTTAGCTTACAAGTAAGATAAAATACATATAAATTTTTATGAAAAAAAAATCATAAATGTAATTGATATTTTTTACGAAAATATAAAAAAATTCAAATTTGCAGCAATTCATAGCCGTACTTAACAGTTGTAAAGTGTCAAAATATAAAATCAATTAAGAAAGAAAAAAAAGTCAAGAGGTAGCATCGAACTCGGACCGTCCGGGTGGCGTGTGAGCCCTCTGCGTCCACACACTGTTAAAAATATCGTGAAAAATTACCTCTGTTTTTAAAGGCTATCTACTTTCTGACCAATGAGAACGCTACATAAACACCTATCGAGCGTTCTCATTGGTCAGAAAATAGATAGCCTTTAAAAACAGAGGTAATCTTTCACGATATTTTTAACAGTGCACCACGAAAAACAAGTTGAAAACTGCAAACTAATGGGTATTTGAAACGTATGCTAAACTTCGGCACCCAATTTCTGAAAATCTAAGGCCCATTTGAAGAAATCCTTTCACAACAATAATTAGGGATAAGAACTCTAAAACATATCTTAAATTAATCAAAATCTGCGAGCATCATGTTTGGTGGTTCCCTGGTTAATGAAAATCCATTTGTTAGGTGTATTTTTTTTACATGTGCTGCTCGTTAAACATTCCACAGACAGGTACGAGGGATAATTTCTTAGCGGTGTTACAGAGATATTGCATTTTCATCTGAATGGTCTTGACAATAGAGACGTAAAGGATCATGTCGTCAATTCATTTATTCCCATTCCATATTGATTTTTTGACATTTATATAAAGAATTCGTTTTCGACAATCGCGCGCGAGCAACGGATACAGCAACAAAATAATAAAATGGCGGCCGCAGCGTTTTCCTGTTTCCAACTTTTGTTCAGGAACTTTTCAGATATGAAAACCAGAATTTCACAGGAAAGAGCTAAATTATTCTGAAAACCTGAGAAAAGGCGAACGTTCCTGGATTTTACATGGAACATTGCCATTTTTTTTTTTTTTTTTTTTTTTTTTTTTTTTACAGTGTAATCACAATTTTTTCTTCTCCAACTTAAATTACTGTTTTCATTCACGTATATTTCACGCTTTTATTAAAATACCATGAAATTAATGTATCTGCAATGTGTACTTTTCTCTCATTGGAACTTTTTTTTATATTTATCGATACCGCGTAGTATATTTGCTCAAAACACGCAAACTGCGCACGAATGAATGAAATTATTTCATTTATTTTACTTACTAATACTATAGTCGCATAATTTGATCACAAAATTCACATGTTTCATTTAGTGATTTAGCGAAAGCACGTGCGATTTCACATAATTATTGGAAATGTTCCGTGTATAATACACACCGTACTTTTTTAGGCCTAAACGTTTTGAGGAAAGTGCGTATTATTTACGAGTAAATACTATAAATAATTTCAAAATATCTCCTATTATCGGACGAATCCTATTAAAAATATTATAATCGTATTATATAGGAGACGTTGAGAACCAGAGTGGCCCAGCGTCGCTAGCTGTTATTTGGAGAAAAATACTTTCCAAAATTTCTACCAATTTTTCTTAAACTCTTTTAGGTCAGTTCTGCAGAGACAGAGAGCTCTGCTCTAAGCTTCTTCACCAAGCATATGGTGATTGAGTTAACAGTGCTAGAGCAAAACTGCATACATATTAAGTGTTAAATTAACGCTGGAATCGGCCGCAAAATTCAAAGACTTTTAAGATACATAGACCGGCAAACTGTCAGTTTAACTGAGGATTTTTGATCACAGCTGTTGTACGGCAGTATATATGTTTCTATTTTAATTTACCTAAGAAATTGCTTTCATCAGCGTATTTTTTTATTGCGGATCATTAAGTATCAGTCTACCCTATTTCATTTAGGCCCTTTAAAAAAAAATACTTTATTATTTATCATTTTTTTTTTGTTTTTTTCGTATAGCAAGTAAGCATTTCAATAAGCATCCTCCAAGGATAAAAATATAATGTTACTTTCGTTAATATGCATTTTTTTTTCTTTTTGCATAAAAATTTGTTTAAAAAGCGTAGATTTCTTTGAAGCAATTTAAAATATTTTAAATTACTATATTATTTTACAGTTGCTACCGTTAATCTAAACTTCCCTACCAGTTACTTTGGTAAGTCAAACTTAAAAAAAAGTGGAATTATAATCTGTAACAATCTGTTTCCATATAAATTTCGCCTTTATTTCGGTTTATAAGGCATGTTAAAATTAGATCGCCTTATTTAACATTATTTCTAAAAATGCAATATTTATAACGAATATTTAGATATAAAAAATAGCTTCATGCAAAAACAATATGCCATAAACTTCATATATATTGATAAAATTAATTTTTAAGCTCATTCTAGCCATAGCACTTAATGGTAAATAACTCACAGCTGACGTACAAACCTCGCGGTTCAGGTGTTTCAGTTTACTTCAGATGGCTGCCATGATTTCACATGCTTTTGAATGGGAATTGCCGGTCTATGTATCTTAAAAGGCTTTGGCAAAATTGATACAGCATCTAGTGGACGGAGTTGATAATGCATGCGCATCTCCTGTCCACATTTTCTGAATTTTTACTCACTCACATAAGATGAATCTTGGTTACCAGATTTATTGCAAAATATTTTTGTTTATGTTTGTTTTAATAAAAATATTTATATTAAAAAAAATTACGATATCATTTTAGTTTCGGGAGAAAATGCACTAAGGCTATGAAAACATTATTGAATTTTGTCTCGAAACTAAAATGACATTGCGATTACTTTTTAAAATAGTACACATATTTTTATCAAACAAACTGTAACAAAAATATATTTCAATGAATCTGATAAACAATATTCGTCTTCTGTGAGTGAGTAAAGATTAAGAAAATATCATACTATTTGTAAAGGTTTTATTTCATTTCAATTTTTGAAGATTCTTGTACACTTTGTATGATTTGTGCAATATTTTCTAACTGTGCGAAGTGCAGGTGTTCTACGAAAAAAAAATTTCCCTGGAGATGGCACCCTAACAAATAGATTTCTAGATTTTAAAAAAGTAAAATAAAATAAGAAAAAAAAAAACAAATCTAATCTGTCGATTTCAGAAAAATTGTTGAACATGTTGTCTAAAATCTACAGAACATTTAAACAAATAAATAAAAAATACTTGCTCGTTTAATAGTACAACATTTAATGCATGCATATCAAGTTAAAGTGGATCCGAATATAAAATGAAATGAGTTTTAAAGTAAATGAATGAAATATTTCTATTTTAACATGCGTGCAATATGATCAAGAGAATATTTGACAATTTATCATCTGCGCTCAGTAAAAAAGAAAAAAAAAAGAGACTTAAAATTGATTAATTTATTTATAATTAAATTCTGTGCATATCCTAAATATTCATAAACGTTGTATTCTCATCGAAAATACACCCGTGTGTATAATTTTATCACATCTGGAATCGAGTTACACATATGAACTAATTTTTACGCATCGTTGTTCCTTAGATTAACAAAAAACATAATTGAAATCGAGCGCGTATTTAAATCAACGACATTCAGTAATATATTATCCTTTTTTATAATTTAAAATGGAAACGCAGAACTAAATTGTATTTCTCTTTTGCAAAACGAAAGCGATGAATTCTATCAGAAAGAGAGTTTTCTTACAATTTCGAAAACTACAGCAATTAGATGGCCAACATATTGCCACTTTTACAATAATATTAGTTAAAAAAGGACTATTTTCATTTCAATAATTAGCTATAATAAATAAATTAACCCTTAAATGCCTGATGTTGCTTTTCGGCAACATACCCAATTTAGGCTCTAAAATGCTATTATAATAATGTTGAAGATATAATGCCGAATGTTGCCAATAAAATACATTCTGAAAATATTATTATATCGGTTTTCAACATGTAGATGTCAACACTTGTGCTGTTTAAGAATAAATATAGATTTATTTTTTCAATTGTTGCTACTTGTTCTTTTTGTTTTGTTTGGGAGCTTGCGAAATACCCTATTTTGACCTGCAGTGAGCAAGTAAAATTTATTTCTTATTATAGTTCCTAAAATTCTTGTTTGTTTAATATTATAGAATTTCATCAATGGAAATTATTTTTTAATTAAACACCAGTATTGCCGATTAGTAACAAACTGTTTTTTAGCCGTAAACTGTATTTAAAACAAGATATGATTTTTTAAAGTATTTTTCCCATGATTTATTTAAAAAATGAAAGCCAAAAAACATTATTACAATGATTTTTGAAAAATCAGGCATTTAACCCTTAAATGCCGGGTGTTGCTTTCTGGCAACATACCCAAATTTAGGCTCTAAAATACTATTAGAATAATATTGAAGCAATATAGCCTAATGTTGCCAATAAAATACATTCTGAAAATTTTATTAAATCGATTTTCAGCATGTAGATGGCAACACTTGTACTGTTTAAGAATAAAGATATATTTATTTGTTCAATTGTTGCTACTTGTTCTTTTTGTTCTGTTTGGAAGCTTGCGAAATACTCTATTTTGTTCTGCAGTGAGCAAGTAAAATGTATTTCTTATTATAGTTCCTAAAATTCTTGTGTGTTTAATATTATAGAATTTTATCAAGGAAAATTATTTTTTCAGTTAAAGACCAGTATTGCCGATTAGTAACAAACTGTTTTCTAGCCGTAAACCATACTTAAAACAAAATATGTTTTTTTTAACTATTTTTCCCATGATTTATTTAAAAAATGAAAGCCTAAAAACATAATTACAATGATTTTTGAAAAATCAGGCATTTAAGGGTTAAGGGTTAAGTAATCACGAACAACAATTAATAGAATATTCTATATTCTCAACAAATAAATACTACAAACAAATGAAATGACGACGTTAGCGCTTGCGCAGTTATTTTATAGATCGAATAGATAACCCCTAAAGAAGAAAATTGTTTGGCATCCTGTTGTAGTTCAACCCCGTCCGCTAGGAGGCGCATGACCTTGATTGACGTAACCCCGCTTTTAATCTTGCGGGTACCTCCCATTTAAGATTGGATGCTTTCTTTGTATCCTGCTTTTGTGCCAGAATGGACCAAGCCACTTGATCCATTTCTGCACTACAATCATGATATCCAACTTACATTGGACCATGGATAAACATACAAGATAGGACACTTTCATAGAGCGTAATTGTAATGCGATTACAATCACAGCGCCTTTACTATTAACCCCTTGGGGACGAGCGGCACGTATAAGTGCCGCATGAAGCGCTCAAAATCCTTGTTTTTCCTCACCAGTAAAATTTTACGGTAAAATTTGCCTTATTTAATCACCGCATTTTGCTGATTCAAGAAGACACAAATTTCTGTTTTTAAAAAACGGTGACAAAAGATTAAAAATTTCGTAAAAGGCTCCCGTCCCGAAGGGGTTAATGATGAAGAAACTTCTCATCCTTGGAATATTTTTGTCATTGAGCGTATACCTTAATGTGATCTTTCTTTTTTTAATGTTGCATGTTTACATTTTCAGCAGTATTTTTTTGCGTGCACGAAGGATGAATGATACAAGTTCAACGAAGAACAAGCTAAAAAAATCGTCTCGATGTTATATATCAAGTAAATACGATATATTTGGATTTAAAGCTACATAAAGTAATCGTATAATATAAAAATATACGAAATATTGCACTCGACACGTCCCAGAGATTTTCATAAATAAGAAAATTTGTCTCTCTGTCTCGTGTAAGAAAGAATAGATATACAAAGCATACGGCGTAAACCCATTTCCTCGGCATAGGTAAATTTCGAAGGCTGGTTAGTTCTTCCCCTTGTCACTAGTGACGCTTGTACAGTTGCCATTACAAATTTTACCGTAATTGTCCTATTTTGTATGTTTATCTATGCATTCTACCATCTGTTAACTGGCTCTATCACTTGAACACTTTCGAAATTATTAAAATTCATTACACAGCCAATAGATGGCAGGACATTCAATGCTTTGACACTTCAAACACGTTTTTCACAAAAAAGTATATACTCCACTCTTGTTCTCAACGCCTCATATAATCTTAAAATAATGGAAAAATATTTTTTAAATTTCCATATGGAAGGAATGGGTAGGAATTTAAAAAAGTTGATTCTGTCTTGAATCAAAATCTAATCATTTTTATTTCCCGGTGCAAGTGGGACGAAATAGCAAAACCCGCGAAATTGGTCAAAATTTAACTTGTTAAGCTAATAATTTATTTTAAAAAATCTATTACTGGATGCGTACAGTATTGGAGGGTAATTTTTAGGTGCGTTCGTAATTATATAAATACGTAGCACCTATAGTCGTCGTCTGGTCGTGCTTCTGTCCGCATATAACAGCTCAAAATCTACCCAACCTAATGGTTTGAAATTTAATATATATAACCGTTGCAGAATTTTTTCGAGTCATTTCAAATTTTATGAAAATTGAATCAAAACTTAAAAAGATATTAATAAAAGTTTTATTCATTTTATTAAATCCTATCATAAGTAATTAATTCAATGATATCCCATGATAGGTAATGATTATAGGTTGCCGTGGTAATTACGTCTCATTTATTAAGATGGAGTCATATTATTTCCGTGTTACTGAATTTAATATATATCATCGTAAAAAATTTTGTATTCATGTATTTTTGCATAAGAGTGCAACAGCTATTGCACCAAGATCTGAATATTTATAAAACTAGTTATAGTACGAAAGCACCTCATTTGCCACGTTTGACGTACACTTTCTGACTTTTTTTTATTTTAGATGTCTTGATTTCCATCACTTTTTTGAAAGATATAATTCGGTTTAGCATTGCGTTATTTAATCTGTCATTAAATAAGGTGAATATTTCCATTTCAAAAAAGTGGATGTGATCAAGCAATCTGAATTTTTAAAAATGTAGCTCAACTGGAATTTGCAATGACGTATATATACATCAAACTCACTACATTTGAATTTTTGCATGACAGATATATACGAAAAACTCTCTTAACATGTGAAAAAATATATATATCAAGAAACTAAATGAACGTGTTCTATACTTTCCAGAGTTTATGAGAAATCAGTGAACAGGATAAAAATGCAACATTTACCAACAACAAAACTGCCTATTTTATGGAATTTTGCCAAATTGTTTAGTTGGAGCTGGCAGTTGATATTTCCCTTTCAAAACTTAGCAAGTTTTTTCTTCTCGTTCTAAAAATACAATTTAGTTCTAAAACGTGTTTTTTGTAGCATTTTTTCAGGGTTTCAAAAAAGCCGGCTAAAATTTAAAAAAGCCACGCCGGTGGTTTTTATTGGTTTTAACCGGCTTTTGTTTTGGCTAAAATTGGCCTTTATTGGCCTTTATACAGTGAAGCATCTTAATTATAGACTACACATTTTAAAGTGTTTTTAATTAGTTTTAATGACATTTAGTTGATTTAGAATACAATAAGTAACCCAATTTCTCAATAATGAAGACATAATACTGAAGAAAAAAAACTTAGATGGATCTGCTAGTGATTTGAATTGAGAATTGGAAATATGTCAACTAAATTTTAAAAGAGTCATACCGACTGCTTTATCTGGTTTACACTGACCTTTAACCCCCCCCCCCCTTTCTTCTTCATTTTTACTGCTTTATAAAATTAAAGAGGACAATGATTACTAAGTTACATGTTTTATTACTTAACAAATTTTAAGATATATTAATATACAAGCCTTATTTTATTACTCATTAATATTTAAAATCATACATAATCATATAATAGAAATATAATTCCTCACTATTAAAAACAATATCATGAACAGCATATGCATGAATATGCACTTTTTATTTAATTAATTTATTCATTTAATTTGCATAATTGCTAGATTTATTTTTATACACTTATGTACCAAACTCTCCTTAAATTAATCTCTCCATATGGACTCGTAAGAATTAAGAATGTTTCCATTTTGATGTGCTACATTTTGTGATTGTTTAATGAAATATAATCTTTAAAATGTGTAGTATATGTGGGGCTATGTAATATAGAATTTTAAAACACCAGTTTAAAGTCTAACTTATATTATTCTTAATATTTATAATTTTTTTTTTAGATATAATGCCTTCACTGTTCCATTCTAGCAGTCAAGACCTATTTATTTGACAAAATTTAATAGAAATTTATAATTCTTTTAGTAGAAAATATTTATAAATGTATAAAAAATAATTAATCTAAATTTAATGTGAAATAGCTGTAAACCAACTTTTAATAATAAAAACCGGCTTTTTTTTTTAGTGGTTAAAACCAAAAAAAAGCCTGCCGGCGTTTTTTGGCCGGGCTAAAAGCCGGCAACCCTGCATTTTTTATCTTTTTTTTATAAAAATACGCATTTTTAAATGTAATTTCTACAAAGACAATTATTCAAAAAAAGTTCCGAATTGTTCCGAAAAGCGAACTTTGCTTTCTTTTTTTTTTTTTTTTAGGTATTGGGTGACAGAAATTCATAATAATTACATCCGCTGCGATTTTCCTCGGTTCGGTAGTTGACCGAAAATTCTCGATAAAATAGGGTACTCTTAAATGTTTCATCTAATGCTTTATATCACAACGTTGCATATTTGCAAGATACTCAAAATTCAATGTTACTTATACAGTGAGCTTTAACCCTTTATTTACTGACTGTACTTATAAGTACGATTAAAATAACTCGTTTTAAAATTCATTTAATACATCGATTATTAATAATACAGTTTAGAATGAGTTATAGATGCATTACTTTATCTTGTTCCAAAAGCATTATTGGTTACACAGAACAAAAATATTTTTAAAAGGATTATTTCTTTTGCTTTGCATCTTTTCAGCTTTCTTTTCGTTAGGGAGGGGCGGGCAGAATTTTTTAATTCGGAAATATTTCTATATTTCTATAGTAAGAACATATTTGTACATTTCCTAACTCTACGAAATACTAAGAAAAATATTTAAAATAAAATATTTGAGTTGGGTCATAAATAGTACAAAATCCCTATAAATTCAAATTTAATTAATCCTTCTAAATCCTTCAGTCCTTCTAGAAATCATTCTAAAATTTATTAAATGGTTATGTAAATCTTCTAATATAGTTTCAAAAATTCTCGAAAAATGCTTTAGAAGATAAAATTTTCATGAATTCATAATTCAATACATAAAGGGTTAAAAGATGATTTAATTTATTGCTGCTATCTTCCAATACAGCAGCTAATATAAATTCTTCATAGAATTCTCAAGAGACGGCGATAATGATTTAATTTTTCGAACTAAAGTTTTAATTATCATTTGAGCAGTTACAGAATACCAGTACTAAAATGATCTTCGTAAATTTTGTTAAATTATAAATGTTTGAGACTTCTGACAGTAGACTTTTTACAAAGGTAAGTTCGTATATATTACCATTTTGTATTAGAAAATTGGCAATACTTGAGAGAAGTATGTAATTTTTTGTTTATTATTAATATGAAAAAAAGTAACTTTTTGTCAGCATTGATTGTATAGATTTTCTAAATTTTTTTAATTACTTTTTACATGCTTAAAATGGCGTATTCTAACATCTGAGCAAATATTTTTTCAAATCGGAGATGTTCAGTCATAAAGTGTTTTAAAAATTTCAGTCATGCAATATGTATTCATATGAGGCAATTCTGACTTCAGATTTGCATTCCCCACATTTAACAACATTTAAAGTTCCGAAATATTATTTCGACATTATTTACGAACTCTACATTCATGTCCACGAAAACATGACTTTAGTTCCACTATGCGCCAAGGCTTACCTTAAAGGATTATAATTTTAACATAAAAAAAATGTCTGTCTCATTTCTTACCCTGCCTTCACTCACAGTTCTTTCGTGTCAAAATAACAACATGTAAAACAGAAAATCTCTGCCGCCTCGGGCTACAGATGCAGGTAGATTTTGAAGTTAAGTACTGATTTTAATGATTTTATCTGACCGATTTTGACAAGTTTTTAATTGCATTTTTGTGTAATAGCTGGTTTTATCAGAATCATGTTAATCCGATAATTTTTTTTTCTTCAACCCCTATTTATTTATTTATTTATTTATTTTTAAGACTTGGTCCTATCAAAACTTGTCAGTATAAAAGTTGTTGGTAGATATTATTAAAAAGATTTATAATAAATTTAAGCGAATCTGATATCTAGTGAATTGAGGAAGTTATTATTTTTTTTCTTCTTAAAACCCTATTTTTTTCGTCCCTTGAGCCCATTTTTAATTATAACAAAAATCTGTTATACATAAATTTTTAGACATTTCCTAGAAGTAATAATAACTTTAAACTGATTTGGTATGTATTATAATTAAGAAGTTATGGGTGTTTTCTGTTTTCACAAAACCCCTCACTATTTCCACCCCCTTGGTCCGATTTTTCCCATTAACGAACTTGGCCGCTGCCCCTTGATTTTATGTATCAGCTTGGATGAGATTTGTGCTGAATTATGGAAGTTATCGTACCCGTAAAAAAGTTATCATACTCCTATTATAAAGAGGTAAAAATTGTTTATTTGTCGGAGATAAGCTCAGGAACTACCGAACCGATTCCAAATGTAATGGTATCAAAATGATGGTGTTCGTCCAACTTAGAACATAGGCTATATCTTATATCGGTGCCACTACCTCAAAGGGGGTGCAGGAGCAAAAAACGTTCTAAAAATGCGATTTTTGCGTTACTGAAGGGCCTAGAAATATGAAATTTGGAATATTAGTTACTTATAAGATATAAATGGTGTATAAGAACAGTTCTTAAACAATTCGAAATTTAAAAGGGGTGAAAATGCACAAAAAGCGTTCTAAAAAACGTTCTAAATGGTAGTTTCTACATAATCTCAGGAAATACCAAACCGATTTAAAAAATATTGGTGTCAAAATGATGGTGTTAGTCCAACTTAGAACATAGTCTATATTTTATGTCATTGTCACTACCCCAAAGGGGGTGCAGGAGCAAAAAACGTTCTAAAAATGCGATTTTTGCGTTACTGAAGGACTTAGAAATATGAAATTTGGAATATTAATTACTTATAAGATATAAAGGGTGTCTAAGAACAGTTCTTAAACAATTCGAAATTTAAAAGGGGTGAAAATGCACAAAAAGCGTTCTAAAAACGTTCTAAATGGTAGTTTCTACATAATCTCAGGAAATACCAAACCGATTTAAAAAATATTGGTGTCAAAATGATGGTGTTAGTCCAACTTAGAACATAGGCTATATTTTATGTCATTGCCACTACCCCAAAGGGGGGTGCAGGAGCAAAAAACGTTCTAAAAATGCGATTTTTGCGTTACTGAAGGACCTAGAAATATGAAATTTGGAATATTAGTTACTTATAAGATATAAATGGTGTCTAAGAACAGTTCTCAAACAATTCAAAATTTAAAAGGGGTGAAAATGCACAAAAAGCGTTCTAAAAAACGTTCTAAATGATAGTTTCTACATAATCTCAGGAAATACCAAACCGATTTAAAAAATATTGGTGTCAAAATGATGGTGTTAGTCCAACTTAGAACATAGGCTATATTTTATGTCATTGCCACTACCCCAAAGGGGGTGCAGGAGCGAAAAACGTTCTAAAAATGCGATTTTTGCGTTACTGAAGGACCTAGAAATAGGAAATTTGGAATATTAATTACTTATAAGATATAAATGGTGTCTAAGAACAGTTCTTAAACAATTCGAAATTTAAAAGGGGTGAAAATGCACAAAAAACGTTCTAAAAACGTTCTAAATGGTAGTTTCTACATAATCTCAGGAAATACCAAACCGATTTAAAAAATATTGGTGTCAAAATGATGGTGTTAGTCCAACTTAGAACATAGGCTATATTTTATGTCATTGCCACTACCCCAAAGGGGGTTCAGGAGCAAAAAACGTTCTAAAAATGCGATTTTTGCGTTACTGAAGGACCTAGAAATATGAAATTTGGAATATTAGTTACTTATAAGATATAAATGGTGTCTAAGAACAGTTCTCAAACAATTCGAAATTTAAAAGGGGTGAAAATGCACAAAAAGCGTTCTAAAAAACGTTCTAAATGGTAGTTTCTACATAATCTCAGGAAATACCAAACCGATTTTAAAAATATTGGTGTCAAAATGATAGTGACAACGTTTGCTCCAAGATAGGCTATGTTTTATGTCGGTGCCACTACCCCAAAGGGGGTGTAGGAGCAAAAAACGTTCTAAAAATGCGATTTATGTGTTACTGATGGGCCTAGAAATATGAAATTTGAAGTATCAGCTACTTATTAGATATAAAGGATTTCTAAGAACAGTTCTTAAACAATTCTAAATTTAAAAGTGGTGAAAATGCGCGAAAAGCGTTCTAAAAAACGTTCTAAATGGTAGTTTCTACACAATCTCAGGAAATACCAAACCGATTTGAAAAATAATGGCGTCAAAATGATGGTGAAAATCCCTGCTCCAACATAGGCTATGTTTTATATCGGTGCCACTACCCCAAAGGGGCTGCAGGAGAAAAACGTTCTAAATTGCTGTTTTTGCGTGACGGAAGGGCCTTGAATCGTGAAATTTAGAATGGTAGTTAGTTATAAGATATCAGTGATCTCTAAGGACATTTCCTAAACAAATCGAAATTTAAAAGGGGGGTCAAAATGCGCAAACAGCGTTGTAAAAAACGTTCTAAATTGCAATTTCTATGCAATCTCAGGAAATAATGAACCGATTTCAAATATAATGGCGTTAAAAGGATGGTGACAGATCTTGCTCCAAGATAGGCTATATTTTATATATGTTTCCACTAACCCAGAGGAGATGCAGGAGCAAAATGAGCGAAAAGTGTTCTAAAAACGTTCTAAATGCCGATTTGTCACCAATATTTCAGGAAGAATCAAACTGATTTCAAAAGTAATGTTAAGAAATTCATGCTGACAGCCTCTGTTCTAACACAGACGCTATTTTAAGTCGATATCACTATCACCTAGACGTTGCAGGAGCAAAAAAGCGTTCCAAATTTCGATTTTTGTGATCGGTAGGGGCTAGCAACTTAAAATTAGGCAAGGTACATATGTATTACATATAAATGATCTTTAAGAACAGTTTCGAAAAAATTGGAAATTTAAAAAGGGGTGAAAATGCGCGAAAAGCGTTCTAAAAACATTCTAAATTGCGATTTCTACTCAATCTCAGGAAATTCCAAAGCTGTTTCAAAAGTAATGGTTGCAAATCAATGGTGACAGTCACTGCTATAACATAGGTTATATTTTATGTTGCTGTCACTACCATCTGAGGGTTGCAAAAGCAAAACATGTTCTAATTTGCGTTTTTTGCATAACTGAAGGGTCTAACACTTTGAAGTATGGCATGGTATTTACTTACAACATGCAACTGCTTTCTAAGAACTGTCGAAAGAAAATTTCAAATTTAAAAAGATGAAGTGAGCGAAAAGCGTTGTAAATAACAATTTTTATGTAATCTTATCAAATACCAAACCGATTAAAAAAATAATGATGACAAATTGTTGCTGATAGAACCTGCTCAATCATAACCTATAGTTTATGTCTGTGCTACTACCACCAGAGGGTTTCAGTAGCTAAAAACTTTCTAAATTGCGATTTCTGTGATACTGAAAAGGCTAGAAACTTTAAATATGGCATGGTAGTTACTTATAAAATATAAATGCCCTCGAAGGACTGTCGAAAATAAATTCGAATTAAAAAGGGGTGAAGTGAAGGGGAAGGGCGAAAAGCATTCTAAAAAAGTCCTAAATTACGATTCCTATGCAATTTCAGGGAATATAAACCGATTATAAAAGTAATAGTTGCGAATCAATCGTAACAGTCTCTGATCCTACACAGGCTATATTTTATGCCGATGATTCTACCACCTGGGGTTCACAGGAACAACAAACGCTCTAAAAAAGGCCTTTAAAAGCTTTCTAAATTACGTTTCTGTGGAATATTAGGAAATAACAATCCAATTTCAAAATTAATGTTGGCAAATTAATGGTGACAGTTTCTATTTCAACACAGCCCTTTATGTTGAGAGAGGTGGTAGAACTTGGAATTTGACATGATGGTTAATTTTAAGATGTAAGAAGATGGTTTCTAGAAAATTCAAAACTTCAAATGAATACTGAAATGAGCGTATTAACTGAGCATAAAATTTTCAAAATATTTTCTAAATTATTATTTATTTAGTTTTATTTCGTTTTATTAATTTAAGTCTCATTTCTGCTTTATGCAGTGTAACAATGATGCTTAATCAAATTGTGTTTTAAATAGTAATTGTTTTAATTATTCCTAAAAGTAATAATTACCTTTTAATAAACTAAAATATTACCTTTTAATAAAATAAAAATTTAGTTAGTACATTTAATAAAAATTAGACATATAAATATCACTTGGCATATTTCAAATATTACGCGAGCAAAGCCGCGGGATTTGCTAGTATATATATAGAGAGAGATAGATAGATAGATGTATAAAGTTTTGAACTGGAAGGGTTTGTTTTGGATTCTAGGATTCATGATCGGCTTTGATCTGCAAAATGTTTTCAGAAATTCCAACATTGGGGATAATGTAATACATATCGGATGCCACAAAACTGACTGATGGATTTTAAAATTCAATAACTTGTAAACGGTGGCAGATATTTAAAAAATTCTTGCAGGAGGGTTATGCATGATGTAGGGAGTTTCTTTACTGTAATTCTTGATTTTAGTTCCAATTTCAAACAATCGATGGCACTGAGAGCAATAGGTGCTCAGTCCAGACCCGATTTTTGGTACTTCGGAATCCATTCAATACATTTTAATCTCTTTTTTTCGCATGGAAGAAGAGAAAGCCCGAAAAATCGAGCCCGTATTTAGCGGTTATCGCTTGCAGCGCCATCTATCGATTTTATTTGTAACTAAAACTGAGAATCGCTGCATAAAAACTCCTGACATCTTACTTAACAATCCTGCAAGAATTTTTTTAATATCTGTCACCGTTTGCAAGTTATTGAATTTTAAAATCCATCAGTCATTTTTGAGACACCCGGTAAGTAGTATTTCTTACGAAATCTACTTAAAAATAAAAATAAAAATAATTAAAAATAAAAAGCAAAACCAGCAGCATAGTTTTTCCTCTGATATCAAAAATGACGCATTTATTTGTGAATGTTTCCATGCATGATAATTAATGGGTCGAGGGAAATTAAAATTTCAATATAAAAAAAAATTCCCCAAAAAAGGTAAACAGTACAGGCAACAAGTTATAGGGACATACCTATAATTGCTGATCGGAAGAGATTTTTCTGTTATTTGAAGAAATTTCTGTTTTTTCACTAGAAAATTTCAGGAAAGTTTGAGCTGCGCGAATTACGTTTCTAATTCGAAAAAGTACTACCCAGCACATACTTTTGCTTATAATATAGATTTTAGCTCTGATAAGACAGTATTCTCAAGCAATCGATGATACCGTGTGAACTGGCAATCGCATTCCAAAATATTTAGCGTCAAGTGCATACTTCTGGCGCGCATAATGGAAACTTCTACCACTGTTTTCGATAGTATCATATTACATAAAAGGTGCGCATGTCTATTAAAAGTTTTATTATAATGTACATCAATTTTCTGAAAGTTTTTGTCGTCAACACAAATTGAATTAGGGCAGAACATCCTGTATTTTTTATTAAATACGTGGTTAGCGACCCCATGGGTACTTCTTCGTTATCCCGTCGACCAAATTACTGTCGCCAAATTGAAAGATTAAATGCCAATAATGGTTGATCGTAAATATGTCACATTCACTTGACTTTAAGCAAGTTACATGTGTTTACGTCACCAAGTGATTTTTATTTCGACGATTTATTTGTATTTTTATTAATGTTATACTAATTTATTTGTTCTTTCGTTATTTCAAATAAAAATTATGTCAATTTGTTAATTTGGCGATTTATATAATTTGGCGAAATTGGTCGACGGGATAACTAAGAAGTACCACCCCATGTTCTATGGTATTTTTTTATCCTCTTGATGCCTTCTATCACTCCTCTTAATTTGTCGGTCAAATTTTGGAACATCCTGTATATATATATATATATATATATATATATATATATATATACAGGGTGTCCACTCTCAACTGTGACCAATGGCTAATTCCTAAACCGTTAGTGATAGACATATAGCTCCAATTAAAAAAATGTTTTAAATGAGGTAAAGAAATATTATAAAAACGATTTGGGCCAATAAAAATATTTCTTTAAAAAAATCGAAATTTAAATTTTTATATGGTCACCGGTTCCTATAAATTACATTTAGTAAAATTTTCCTGTTACACTGACAAGTAAGACAAAAAAAGTCCCGTTATTCTACGATTTTAATTGACCGAGTAGTAGCTGTTTAATGTTGAAGCATATTTTTTGCTGCAAATTAGGGGTCTTCACAATAGAAATATAATTTCGTCAGATATACTAAAAAAATAGTTGAGAGTAAAATGAACACTGCGATATAAATTTGAAATCTTTAATAATTCTGACATATCAATGCAAAATATACAATTTGCAATAAGCATATTAGAAGGGGAAAAAAACAGAATTTTTGTTAAAGAAAACGGAAATTAACAGCCTCAATTCTTTACAAAATGATTCACATTTTAAAACTGTATTAGATTACACTAGCCTTCAAAAGTTGAATTATGTCATGTTTTTTAGCTTCTGATGATTGATTCCTATGTATTCTGTACCGTTGAATTCGAAAGTGACATTCATTTTTTTACCATCACATAAAGATTTTTTGCAAATCGTAAATTTTAAAGTTAAAAAAGAAAAAAAAATAATAGATGTGATTGCTGTGTTTTTAACTTTTGATAATTCATTTTTATGTATTCTGTACCGTTGAATTCGAAAGTGACATTCATTTTTTTACCATCACATAAAGATTTTTTGCAAATCGTAAATTTTAAAGTTAAAAAAGGAAAAAAATAATAGATGTGATTGCTGTGTTTTTAACTTTTGATAATTCATTTTTATGTATTTTGTACCGCTGAATCCGAAAATGACCTTCATTTTTAACGATCACGTCATGACTTTACGCAAATTGTAAATTTCAAAGTTAAAATTGAATCTTCTCCCCCACCTCACCGAACCTTTCAGCTGTTTTTGCTTAAGAATCCCAGACTAAGCCAAAAAATTGAATAAATTATTCAATAAAATAAAATAAAATAAAATAAGTTTCATATCTGTTTTACAGTATCAGATTTTCGCTATATTTTAACTTTGAAATTTACGATTTGAAAACAAATTCTAACTTGATGGTTAAAAATGAAAGTCATTTTCAGATTCAGTGCTAAAAAGTACATAAAAATCAATTATCAAAAGTTAAAAATCACAGCCATGTCCTCTATTTCAAAGTATCCAATTTTTGTATTTTTTTAACTTTGACAATTTACGATTTGTGCAAAAAATCCTGGCATGATGGTTAAAAATTAAGGTAATTTTCGAATTCAGTGCTAAAAAATAAATAAAAGTTAAAAAACACAACCATCGTAGCCTTGTGTTATCTAATCTAAAACTTTTTCTTAAACTTCTTAGCGGTAATCTATCCAAAATTTTTTGAGTCATCCAGTAAAATCCTGTAAAGTATAAGTAGTAACCACCGAAATTCATAATAATATTAGATTGTCATCGGATTTACGTCAGTATGTAAAATTTAATCTCGATCGGATATTTGAAAGTGAGTTAAAGTTCGAGTACAAATTTTAAACTGAAAAAACATACATACGATCATTGAAGTTAAATAAAAACTTATAAAAATAACATAATTTTTTGTTAAAAGAAATCATGAAAATAAACAGTCTCAAATCCTTAGAAAATAAAACATATGTTAAAATACAATTATTTTAGCCAATCTGAAACTTAATTAAAGTTAACTCAATCGTAATATTGTAGGAATTTTTTTCAAAGTGCATATACACATGAAATAAGTTCTTCGAATACTTTAAGCACTTGGTATATGACCCATCAAATCATGGCTTAGCTGATTTGTGTTCAGATGCGGGAAAGTGGTATAAGTCATTTTTAAAGTTTCATAACTCGGTCAATTTTAGTGTTATATGAACAGGACTTTTTTGTCTTACTTGTCAGTGTAATAGGAAAATTTTACTAAATATAACTTATAGGACCGGGGGACCGTATAAAAATTTAAATTTCGTTATTTAAAAAAAAAAAAGTTTTTATTAACACAAATCGCTTTTAAAATGTTTCTTTACCTCATTTAAAACATTTTTGCAATTGGAACTATATGTCTATGACTAACGGTTTAGGAATTAGCCATTGGACACCGTTGAGAGTGGACACCCTGTATATATATATAGTCACAGTAATATAAAATAATGGAAGTGAGTAAAGAAAAACATATTTCTTTCAGGAAGTATAATATTTTAAACACTATATTATAGTTATATTTAAAACAAAATTTTAATTGTAATGCATATTTAAACTTTATTCAAATCAAAGTAGCGAGTACCTCCTTAAGACAGTTCAGGAAAAAAAAAAAAAAACTTACGCTATTTGCCATAAAATTTTCTTGAAAAAGCTTGATAAAAATACTTTATACTCTTATATTAGGAAAAAGAAAAAATATATAGATGATCACAATACTCTAAAGATGAAGTAAATGTTTTTTTCTATCATATTTTAAAATATATTTTCATGAAAACGCATTATTGCGTAACATATGATTTTATAAATTTGAAGAACATATAACGGGTATAAAGTATACTACCAAAGTTTCAACTGCGTTATGGGAATTTACAATTCCGCGCTTAATGGATAAATTCTGTTTTGTAAAATGATTCATACGTTATGTTTCTACCATTTGTTTATGAAAAGTGGATTCTTGGGTGTTTTGCTTTTCAAAAATATTTTGTTTTTAGATTTTATTTTCACCTATAAAATATTTTCAGTATATATTTACTAGTATTATTCCATAATAACATGGGATCGATATCCCAGTTCAGCTTAACACTAGAACTAAGGTGCGCCGTCATTTTCACGGCTACCATATGAATATGTTTCGGTTCAAACCAGAAATTTCATTATGAAATAAGTTTAAAAGATACAAAGTAGAAAAACGTTAAATAATAAAGTTAAGCTGTTTTAAATCAAATTCTGGTGTGAAATATTTTTATAAAACTTAACTCAAATGCCCTGTAGCTCTAGTGTTAACCCCTTGAGGGGCGGTGGGATATATTTTATTCCACCTACGATTAATGAAGTTTTGCACCAGAAAAATTTTATTAAATTTTACTTTTCTAACTTTGGTGGAAAAAAAATCGTAAAATTGCTTTTCCTTATTTTGCAATAAATCTTTTTGCAGATTCCGGTGTGAATTCGACATTACGGAAACACAATTACTTGCCCTTCAAGGGGTTAACACTTTGAAGCCAGGGTTGCCAGTTTGGCCTCTATTTTTATTCAGAAATTTCGATTTCATACCACAAATAATGAATAGTATTTCACATTTTATTTAATAAAAGACATTTAGTGATCACATAAAATAAAAATTATTCTTTCGAAATTTACGGAGTGAATTTGAAATTTCTGATTAAAATTGAAGGCCAAATTGGCAACCCTGCTTAAAACGCGGTGATGCCCACCTAATTTTAATCCCTAATTGCCATATTGGCACCAGTATTTTTCAATGAAAATTTCACTTTTATTAAGTATTGGAAAATATACATTTACTTCTTTACAACTAAATTTTCTTGTAAATACTGGTGTCATTAAATAATTTCAACATTTTATGAATACAAGTACCTTGCCCCTGAAAGGATTAGAAAATGTGAAAGAAGTAAAAAAAAATAGGTTTGACTAAGCACTTTTTAAGGTAGCAACAAAAGTTGCTAAACCATAAAGTCAGTTGATATTGAAGTACAACAACGCCTCCCCCCCCCCCCATACCCTGCCATACTACCCTGCCATAAAGAAAAAAAAATTCGAACGAAGACTATAACTCGAGTTTAAGTTGCGTTTTTTTAAACAAAGGACATTGAAAATTTTCTATATATTTAAACAGTGATAAAAAGTTACCCTTGATTAAAAGAAAATTAAGGAGTTCAATCAAAATGTCCCGAAAAAATTATTATATAGATACAATATTTTTATAGTTACAATAACTTTAACTGTTTATACTGAACATTTTCATTTGATGGAGTTAATCGATTTGTGCAATGAACGGCTTAATTAATAAAAAAATAAATTAAAAGAACCGTTTTAATTTGCATAAGTTCTTTAGAATTATTTGTGGTTTATTTTATTTACTCTTAACTAGGTCGTCTACATATTAAAAATTGTGCAATATTTAATTTTTTAAATGACAAAACTCACGTTTGACGCCATATTGCAGATCCTTGGATCAAGACAGTCCAGAAACGTTTTTGTGTACTTTTTATTAAATATTAATAAAATTTTTAAAAGTGTTGGGTATTTTTCAATAACTAAAATTAAGATCATACAAGGAGAAGTAGTGGGAAATTGAATTACTCACTAAAAATTATAGAGACAATGTAAATATGTTTTAACATACTATAGTACCGAGAAAATTTTGGAAGTTGTTTTCGGTGGCGGTCGAAAATTTTCGTTTCTGTAGATGCTTTGACAACAAGAGCTGCACTTTAACCCCTTAACGGTCGCATTAAATTATGGTTTAAAAATTCAAAGTGCTTATTGGCACCACTTTTTTGAAAAATAAATATTCACCTTATTTAATTACAGATAAAATGATATCATAATAAAACTAATCACACTATTTTATAAAACTGGTGGGAATCAAACAATTTGAATAAAAGACACAGCCCGTGAATATCAAGGGAGCGAGAATTAAGGGGTTAAGCTCTATTGAGTGTCGAACAATAAAATCCCCCATATATCTCGAAAACTAATTATTGCAATGATCTACAAACTTATACACCCATGTTTTTCACAATTTTTACACGTTTTATGTAAATTTAATGTAGGACATAAATTCATATTTTTTTATTAATTTATTGTTATGAATTTATTATTAATTTACTTTAGTACCGAGAAATTTTGTAAGTTGTCATCGGTGACCATCGAAGGTTTTCTTTCCTGTAGATGCTTTGACAACAACAGCCGGTCATTTTAGGCTATAGAGCAGCAATTCCCAACCTGGGGTACGCGTACCCCCCCCCCCCGGGGGTACGTGGCGGGCCTTCTAGGGGTGCGTGAAAATGATATCTGAAATGGCGAAAATACAGAAATGGTTTAACTAAAAATTCGTTAAAAAAATTTTGTCATCTATATAAATCCAATATGTTACACTCAAAATCAGAAGAAAGGTCCACAATGCCACTATACCTAGTAATTCATTGACAATGCATTGTCAGTAGCTCCGCCCACCATAACCATATTGCATGAGTTCTAATATATTTTCCACTTTATCTTCCCGGAAATTTCAATTAATTATTATGCAATATTCTTTTCTCGCCACTGTTTTTTTTATTCCTCTGTTTAATTGCAGAACTCTTAAATTACGTCTGAGCTTTTCGTTTTAAGTTTTTTGGTTAAAACGTGTTGGGAAGCTGGCCGTTATTTTCATTTTTAAATAGGCGGTGTTATGTTATATCACTAGCATGTATTAATAGAAAGTGGAAAGGGAAGGGAGGAGCGTGTTTATGAGAAATAGGGGTACTCCGAAATGAAAAACCTAAGAAAAGGGTACGTGAAAGAAAAAATATTGGGAAGCGCTGCTCTAGAGTGTCGAAAAGTTAAATTCTCATTATATCTCGAAAACTAATTATTGCAATGATCTATTATACACTTATACATCCATGTTTAATATCCACATCAATAATCCAATTGTGACCCGTTTTATGTAAAATTAATATAGGACATAAATTCATATTTTCTTACGAATTTTCTTATTTTTAATTTTTATAAGTAAAACTATGTTTTTGAATGGAAAATATGCATGGAAAATGCTTGGGTGTATTCACTGCAACTCATTAAGAAACGAAAATTTAAGTGGATGATTTTCGGAAAAGTTAATAGTTAAAGTTTGTCAGTTCGATTTAACGTTAGCATTCTCAAACTTTGATCTCTTCTAACTCTATGAAGATTCATGGAGTATACAGTTAAAATATATAAATTATGCCTTTTTCCAGGCTTCCTTGATCCAAAGTACTCAAACATGGTGTCAGAAATAGGTGTTACTATTTGAAAAATCAAAATTTTTGAAATGTTTAATATGCAGACGACCCTTTTATGGCAAAATAAACAACACACGATTACAAATAGCTTCATGCGAATTAAAACTGTACTATGTTTCATTTATTTTTTCATTAATTAGAACTTGAGTTATAGCCAGCTTTTGGATATTTTGGGCTGGGCGGGGCGGGCGGGAGGGAGGCGGAGGTACTTTTACATTTTTCCCGGGAACTACTAGAGCGACTTAAATAATTTCTTTTTTAAATTTTTGTTCCTATAATTAACTATTTTATCTTTTTTCTGCAAAATCTATTGCTTTTCAGCAACCTATGTTTTATCTTTAAAAAACACTGAAGATTGCATTATTTATTTATTTATTTATTTTTATCTGAACGATATGTTCATAGTTTTACTACTGTCAAAAATGCAATATATATAGAGAGAGAAGTCGCTTCAGCAGTTCCCAATTTTTAAAAAAAAGTGCATGATTGTCAACTGTTTTCCCCTAACTGCCTCTTTACTGACCATGAAGGGCTTTACTACGTTATAATGTATATTTGTATTCACTCATTTATAATTAACAAAACGCAAGGTAACGATCATAAAGAGATGTAAGTTGAGTAAGCTTAACTTCTACAAGAAGAAGTAAATTTCTCAGACACAAATCGGAATGATATACTATTAGCATGCATGATTAGGACAACAGTATCAAGGAGCTAGAAATAATGAGCACTTGTAGTAAAAAGTCGTGGTCCATTCGCCCTGAAATATACATATTCAGTGCTACTTTTTTTCAAAAAAAGAGCAGTTTTCTTTAATATTGCTGACAACATGACGCCAGTATTTCCCAGATTGTGAAAAATATTTTATAAAAATTAAACTTCTTGCATTCGAATCGCTTATGCGTAGGAACTACTACCTAGGAATTAATCTTAGACATTTAACTGCATGAACTACCTCAAAAGTAAATAAATAAAATTTATAAATTATATTTTAGAAGAATTTACTGCTACAATTGAATAATATTAAGAAACACTATTAAATTATTAACCCTTTGAGTACCAAGAAGCGCGATCGCGCTCCTCAATACACTGGCCGAAAATGCCAGGAACGCGATCGCGCTCCTCCATACACTGGCCGAAAATGCCAGGAACGCAATCACGCTCCTGGCTCACGCATGAACTAATAGGATCTCTATTTCATACTTGTCGATTCTTGTTTATTGATTTTTTATTCCGCACGTGTATTTATAAGAAATCTTAAAAATACGATCTCTATTTCATACTTGTCGATTCTTGTTTTATTTTCACTTATGTTGAAATTATGATATTTATTGGAATTATAACATTTATTTTTTGTTTTGTTATACTTTTCGTAAATAAAATGTTCCGAATTTAGCTAAGAAATATATATTTTTTTTTCTACTTTCCTCTAGCAGCGTGGCACTTGTAGCTAACGTTGGCACTCAAACGGTTAAAGAAATTGAACTTTGATGGCATTAAAAACTTTAAGTAACATAAAAACATTAAAAATCTTAAATGCACAATTTTTAATATTAAATATCATTAAATATCAACAACTCTTTAATGTGATATCTAAAAAACCTTAATTCTTATTCATTTTCAAAAAACTTTCCGTGACAAGTATTTTCAAACATACAATTATTCCGATTGGAATGTCATTGAAAAATGAGGCCTTCAAATCACGTGAATAAATTATTCCGATAAAATGAAAAATGGGAGAAATTCATTTTTCGAAAGACCATAAAAAACGTTTTAACACCAAAACTTTTACTTTCCTAGTTTTTCTTTTATTTCTGTAATGCCGCCGGAATTCGTAGAAATGTGTCAAAAAGATAAATGAATGTCATCTATTAGAAATCAATTTTCTGTCTGTTTTTATAAGGGCGTTCATCATTTGATCTTTTGTTCATTTACCTTATATTTTCCTGGCGTAAAGCTAAAGACGAGCAAAATGTGACAAGTTAGAAATTTAGAACTAATGGCTATATCTTTTCTAAATGTTTTAAAAAAGTAATTTAATATCTATATTTTATCTATATCAATCTCTGCTTTTTTGCAGAGTAACAAAAATTTATAATATCTATATGAAAAATACATTTGTTTAAGAATAATTATTTCTGTACCTTTAAAAGAACATATACGGCATGCATAAATTCTAATTGTGCTAGATTGTATTAACATGTCCATTGTCCTCTTATTCTTATATTCGGAAGTAGTATACGGTAGCATACTCACAAACCAAAATATAAAAATTCAGTTTTCTCAGATAGTCATCGGGTTGAATTTCTTATATCTGATAACTAAAATACAATATTCGTAAGTTTAACGCCTTTATCAGCTTCCCAATCAGGCACAGAAAAGATTAGGAACGTGAATATGGCAGTAGCCTCTGAAGACACACCACAGAGCAGTGTTGCCAGTGGGCTACTTTTTAAAAATTAAGATTTTTTTATTGCCACCACTTTTTTGAAACGGTAAAATTATCTTTGTTTTCGCTTTAATTAATGTGTCATTAAATAAGGCGCATTTTACCATTTCAAAAAAGTGGTGCCAATCAAGAATCTGAATTTAAAAAAAGTAGCCCATCTGGCAACATTGCACAGACGTATCAAATGATTTTGAACTTTTTTCATAACATCGCTCTTGAAGGTAAAAGTCTTAATGCTGAAATCTTAATGCACCTTTAAAATAATTTCGTAAAATAGCATCGACCGTATAGTGGAAAATTAGGTTGTCTGTTTTTGAAAATAGTTACTGAGGTATAGAATTAAATTCAATAAATAAACTCATTAACTCATTAAAATTTACTTTTTCTCCTACTAAATATACATTTCGATTCATTATAGAAGAGTATACATTTAATGTATTTTTTTTTCAAATTACAACATGAGAATGATATACTTCTTGTTGCTTCAGCCGCATGACTTAAAAATCTATAGATATTTTAGATTATGTTCTCCCAAGCTATGGTACGTGTATTATTTGTATTATGCGAATCTTCGGAAATCGATACACGATTGATATGGGGATAAATAAGATCTTTGAAGTAAGTAATCACCTTTATCAACCTGTCACAAAACGAAATATTTCAAAAGAAAAAAATCTTTACTTTGGATTGCTGAAACAGCGGAGCAATGATATCTATTAAATTGTCACCCCAAAAGTAGTATACCAGTCCAATTTTTTTTCTGAAATGCACTTTTTTGTTGTAAATGTATCCTTGAAACATGTGTAAATAAAAATTAAGAAACGCTATGTATCAGTTACTATTCAAACAATAGGGGGTGGGGGAATTTAATTTATTACAAAAATAACTTTAGTCAATGTATTGGGTCGTTCGGAAAGTCGTGTCCGTTTGGGAAAATCAATTCGCACCGGAAAATTCTGTCCGGTAATTATTAGACATTAGATATCGGAATCAATGTCTAATAATTAAATGATAGAATTTTCCGGTACGAATTGATTTTCCCAAACGGACACGACTTTCCGAATGACCCCATATATTCCAAGATGAATTCCAGTGGCTAACAACAGAACAAGAAGAAAACGTGATCAGTCGTGATGGTGAATATGTCTATGTGCCTTAATAAACCATAACATTAATTACAAATAGGATGATGGGAAAAGGAAATTACTTCTTATTAATCGGACATAGTACGTCTTAGTGGGAGAAGCATTAGCACCTTCAAGACCTTGGGTACATATATGCATCTTAGTAGGAGAGCTGTTGAACATTTTTGAGTAGGTATTTGAGGCACCCTGAAAATTTGTGCAACACTTCTTTTGTAATGCCTGAATACAAAATCGAATGTCTGGCTGAGGGATCGTGGCCCAAAAACAGTGCCAGACAAAAAAATGGCACTTGACACGTGTCTGGCACAGTTTTTGTGCCGACTAAAGTGTCTGTCATTTTCAAAATATTTTTTTCTAAGCATAAATATTATTCTGTCACAATCTCAGCGTGCCTCAAATACTTTTTTTGGGTAGTCAAAAAATGGCACTTGACACGTGTCTGGCACAGTTTTTGGGACGACTAAAGTGTTTGTCGTTTTCAAAATATTTTTTTCTAAGTATAAATATTATTCTGTCTCAATCTCAGCGTGCCTCAAATACCTTTTTTGGGTAGTCAAAAAAAAAATGGCACTTGACACGTGTCTGGCACAGTTTTTGGGCCACGATCCTTCAGCCAGACATTCGATTTTGTATTCAGCCATTACAAAAGAAGTGTTGCACAAATTTTCAGGGTGCCTCAAATATCTTCCCTAAAATGCTTAACAGCTCTTGGACTATCTGCAAAATATACATTACAGCACTTGTTTTAGATACCAGATAGCAATAAAAGTAGTATTCACCTTTTTCAATTAAACTATTTTTATGGTTAATAAAGTGGAATTAACTATTCTTTTTTTAAAACTGGTGTAAATTGAATAAAAGTTGTATAACTGAATAAAAATATTTGTGTAAAAGATGCTGGTTTCAAAGGGATTAACGAGACTCTACTGTAGTCTCTTGAAAAACAGTCTCTTGTTATATGTATTTTTATTAAAGCTTCAATATATTGGGTCGCTCGGAAAGTCGTGTCCGTTTGGGAAAATCAATTCGTACCGGAAAATTCTATCATTTAATTATTAGACATTGATTCCGATATCTAATGTCTAATAATTACCGAACAGAATTTTCCGGTGCGAATTGATTTTCCCAAACGGACACGACTTTCCAAACGACCCAATACATATAACGCCTATATTTGTACATTTGCATTCAAATATTTATTTCTAAGCATAAAAATGCAACAAAATTTGAAATAATCACAATTATGAAAAAAATACATTTACTATTGCCTTTCCATTGAAAAAAGTTGCTTGATAAAATATATATTTTAGAAATTATGAACTCTTTGAAAAGAACTTTTATAAATCCCGTTGTGATAAATTTAATTTGCAATTCTTGAAAAGAGACTCGCAATGTAAAAAGAAAACATTTTATTATGAGTATAGTAAAAAAAATCTGAATTTAATGAAAATGCTTTTTAAATAAGTATTCGAAAGCGTAACTAAAAGACGTAGTTACTAAATATTTTTCTTCTCTGATATTTGGAAAAAAGTACTTTTTTAATTAGTTTATTTTGTAATTTTCTACTTATTTAAGCTACTTTGTGTGTTGCTGTGGTAACAGCAAACGTTTTTATTAATCTTTGAAAAAAACGTGAATTGCAAATATGCAAGGCAATATTAAATGAAAGCGAATGTCACTTAAAGCAACAATGTCATTTAAATAGATTTTAAACGAAAATTAATATAAATTTCTTTGTTTATTTTTTATTTATGTGGTTTATAATTCCGAAATGTAAAATGTTACAACATAGAATTAAAGGCATTGGGGGCATATGAGGGATGGGATTCATAAAAAAATTCCACGTTTAAAAAAATTAATGCAACAGCTGTTTTAGTGTTATGATTTAAGTATTTTATTAAAATAAAAAATATTAAATTGTAATCTGGATACGCATCGAAATGCATTATAGAATCAATTTGTAATTATTGAATATTAAAAATAATTAAAGAAGCCAATGTAGATTATTTTATTAATCATCTAAAATCATGGTAAAAAAAAAATATACATATATATATGTTTAGCTAATGAAAACTTCGGAGAAACTATGCAGAGTGTCCCAGGATTATTGAGACAAACTTTAAGGGTAGGTAGGGGACATCACAAAGATTCAGATTTGCAAAGCAACTTGTGATCGTAAACGCTTACTTGGCCCGGTAGTGACGACACAAAACACAAGAAAGACAGGACACGAATAAGAAGACAAAACTTGTTTATTATCCTTAATACAGCAAAAAAAAAAAAAAAAAAAAAAAAAAAGAGGATTAAAGAGACAACGATCGTCATCAAAGTAGGTGTTCGAAATTACGACCCCGGGCCGTGATGCATGGAAGCGCATCGCCGGCGCATGGAAAATCTAATGTTCTCGAAAATACCAGGAGTGTCCCAGACTTGCCCAGCAGCTGCCACGATGCGTGCTGCAAGTTCCTCAGCGCTTTCCAGCATTGTTCCGACATTTTTGCAGCACTAAGAATAATAAACATGTTTCTCTCCCTGTTCGTGTCCTTTCTTTCTTGTATTTTGTGTCGTCACTACCGTGCCAGGAAAGCGTTTCCGACCATGGGTTGCTATGCAAATCTCAATCCTTTTGATGTCGCCCACCTCCCCTTAAAGTTTCTCTCAATAATCCTGGGACACCCTGTATATTTTTTTAAAGACTGACTTTGTTTAGCTAGACTTTAAACATTAAAACTTTTAAATGTATTTAATTTTTAAATTTTATAATAAAAACTGAAATATATAAGATACGCTTCTTCCAACGCCTTTTATTCTTAAAGCGAAGAAAGCTTTTGTAAATACGATTTCAAAATAATATCTTGCTTCGATAATTCGTTCAAAGTTATGTTTTCAGAGACATTTTTCTGTATACCGTAAAACGGGGTTAATCGGAACACTTTTCAACTTTAACGCCAAAAAAAAGGCAACTAGCGATTTTTTTTATTCTTTTATTTTTTGACTAGAAACCTCGGTCTTGTTTTGGTCTTGAAATTTTAAGCGAAAACAAAACATTTTTTACTGATTTTATACATATTTTTTAATTTTTTTTAATGGTGTTCCGATTCACCCGAAGGTAGGGGTGAATAGGAACAAATATTAGAATCTTTATTTGTTCCGATTCAGACTTTAATAGGGTTAATAAAATTAGGTAATAATGATAAGGAATGAATAGGAACACGTAGTTACTATCAAACAAATCCATTATTTTCTGTACAAGTAAAGGTATGACTTTTCAGAAATTAGAAAACAACTTTGAACTCAAGAAAGATTAAAATTTGTTCTAAGAAAATGTATTTGAATTGAGAAAGATGGGAATTTAATACAAATTCAATTCACTTATGTCGTTCACAAAAGTTATCATATCCTTCAAACGAGCAGATGTTGTCCTTTAACTGAAGTTTCTGTATGACATCTTCTGGAAGAAATGCTGCCTCCTCATCCACCGTTTCTTGAAATCTCCAGGAATGGGAACCCTTTTGTAAAATTTCCCCACATAACCACCATCTTCTGGGTACAGGGCTTTGGTCACATAGAGTCTGGGTGACATTTTTTCATGCACTTTAACGACAAGGAAGTCTCCTAGGGCAAATTTGTTCGAAAGTTGGAGACTTTCAAGGATTCCAAAATCTGGATCTTCTTCTAAAGTAGTAGGCAATATGAAATCTTTATCACTGTCTTGAACAGAATAATTGGAATTTGAATCTTCAGTCATGATCTTCTGGATAGTTTCTTTAGTTTTTTTTTTTTTTTTTTTTTTTTTTTTTTTTTTTTTGTCCTTTTAAATCGCTGCATGTTTTAATACGATCTACTAGTACGGCCTCTTCCTCAGCACTTAGTACTGTTTGCTCTCCTCTCTTTTTTAATTGTTTTCCCATTTTGAGATGTCAGTGTAATGTTGTGGTTGACAGAGAATATTTCTCTGCAACTTTTCTTAGGGATTTGAAGTTTTTTATTTCTTCTATTGCCTGTTCCATATATCTTGGATTGGGAGTAGGCGTTTTTCGTTCTGCTAAGTAATCTCTATGTTTTAATTTCTTGGCATCTTTAAACTTTTCAAGTAACTGGAACAAACAAAATATTGTTAAATACGATATGACATGAAAATATTACTGTATGGAAGAGTAAACCAAGACAACAAAAGTGTGTTCCGATTCACCCCGTAAATCTTAAACCTCTGATGTTATAAGAAATTTTCCACTTTATCACTATGTAGTTTTAGAAATACATAAAATCTAATACGGGATATCGTTCATAGGTCTATCCCTAATTAAAAAAAAAAAAACACTACTCTTAGGTTTGGAATACGAAAAAGTTTGTAGTTACATACAAAGTTTTGCAGATGTTGAAAATAGGAGGTTTTCGAGGATCCACTTGCAATATTTTATATAACACAGTAATGGTGCCAACATGAAAAACTGAATTTCCCAACACTACATGATATTACCTACTTAAAAAAAATTGGCAACTAAAAATATTCTCACGTATATTTATTTTGAATTTATTTGTATGACCGGGAAGTTTCGTTCCTTTTTACATCGCTGTTCCTATTCACGCCGTTTTACGGTATGTGTTATCATTATTTTTCTTTATAAATATTATAATTCAAAAGAATTTTTTAAAACAACAGTTGTTAAAAGAGTGGAATTGCATTTACTTTGCTGATATATACTTTACTTATTTTGGGCAGTTTTATGTGCGTACTACTAAATCGAAATTAATGGTTTCGCCATACCACCAGTTTATATTCCGTGTTATTATATTCATTATATATATTCATTAATGATATTTCATGAATCTAACTTTTATGACACTATAAATTTAAAATTGGTTTTTCTGATTTTAAAAATATTTGTTTTGAAGAAAACAAATTGTTCAGTTCATATTACTTATATTACTTATATTTTATTTTCATTCTGAATAAATTCCTCTGAGTGATTATTTTTTCTGAATGCTTTTATAAATCAGCGTTGCTTTTATAAAATGTACAAAAATAAGTTTTGGTTATGTTATGCTGTTAGAAAGTTATAATATTGCAAGTGCATTTGTGTAATTTTTTTATATATATTATAAGTTTAGTATATATATATTTCATATTAATGAAAAATGCTATTAATGAACTGAAATGTGACGTCAGATTGTTGAAAAGGTCTTATGAATATTTGCTTTAAGTATAGTCATTATTTTACTGTTTTAAAAAGTAGATCAATAAGTATGCGCTGTTTTTTTATTTTTTAAAATTTATAATCAATTAAAGAAGCTTTATAAATCCCAAGTTTTTTTTTTTCATGATATGTTGCTAGAAAGAAGGTAAAAATCTTCTTTCCCTCATTTAAATGTGATGCAGCCATTTTTCGCCTACGGGCAATGTTAACAGGATATTAATAATTATGTATTTAAAATAAAATACACTATTTGCTAAAAGGTACACACGTTAAAAATATACATTAAAACATCGACGTTTCGTTTCGCATCTGCGAACGTCTTCAGGATGATGCCCAAGTTTACAAATCACACACAAGTCTAAAATTTTTCAAGAATGGAGGCAAACATCTCAGAGTCCCTGACGACCTTGTCCAGAAGACGCACCAACGTCCCAAAGTTGCCAAGGCAACGGAAATGAGGAAACCAATCCAGCTATTGAAGAGGGGGGGGGGGGGTGATAAATGGAACTGACTCCAAAAACAGTTTATAACATATTGTGCCAAATTTTATGTATTCTGTAGGATAAATTATCGTTACATGTGTGCTGTCCAAGCTTAATAATCCTAATGGATTCTAAAATTTTGTTTAGGTATGGATTCTTGCACGGAATTATGATTCTTACTACATGAAAGATAACTCTGCTCCCATCATTAGCAAAGCAAAATCTTGCGAGAGCTGTATTTTGCTTCAATTGTGAAATGTCCCGCTTGTGCTCTTTCAACCTTTCTGAAAATTTTCTTTTAGTTTCGCCGATATACACTAATCTTTCTTTATTTGGGAGGGTAATCGGAATTTCATACACACCAGCTTTTTGATGATTCAAGATTTTATCTATATTATTACTAACAATTTGAATCAGGTATGGGATGGGGGAGTTCGACGTTCGCAGATGCAAAACGAAACGTTGATGATTTAATGTACATATTTAATGTGTGTACCTTTTAGCAAATAGTGTATTTTATTTTAAATACATAATTTTTAATATATTTCATTGTGCAATCGTCCAATTTTTAAAAAAGGATATTAACAATCAAGTAGCAAACAAGCTTCTTAATGCAGCAAATACAGAATCCAGATTAACTAATTATACGCCCTTTTAGGTGCGTTCGTAATTATATAAACACGTAACACCTATACTCGTCGTTCAGTCCGTCTCACAGTGGAGTATTTGACCCAAAAACCTGGCCAAAAATGCAAAAATTAAAATTTCTTCAACAATTTTAAAAATAATATTTTTTTTAATAGCTAACTAATTGGCGCGTCGATCTATGCCTATTTTAGAAACCTGAGTTATATCCGGTGGCTTCTGGCCTCAGTTGAAGAGGAAGTTTCTTTGTGAGAAGACGTGGGTTTTTGGCATTGTTGTTATGTTTAAATATATTTTTTTGTGGCTCAATGAATTGTTCAATTGAAACTAAACAGGGCTTACGTGTTTAACAAAGGTCAGAGCTTAGTGTTAAACTATGTGTTAATTTAAATAGTTTAGTTTTTAATGTAATAAAAAAACACTGACTTTGTAAAAGGGTTATTTTTAAAGCGTTTTTGGCTCTAATTTAAACATATCGAAAGCTTTTTAAATATGTGCCAGGCTTTCCCGGACCATTTCTGAATTATAATCTATTAGTTATAGTCTTGAGTGCCCATTTCTGCAAAACAATCTGCCGCATATTGTCGCCATTTTTATATATAATTTTTTTTTTCGCGATGACTATTTAAATGCTACGTTTTGCGACCACCGAATTGAAGAGATAAGAACTATATGTTTACTGTAGTATTGCAGGTTTTTAGCTCACAGGATATTACCGGAGAGATTTTGCACTACAGATTCTGTGTGTATGTATGTATGTACGTACATACGTACGTATGTAGGTACATACATACGCACGTAACTCGATATCTCTTGATAGAAATATCCGATCGCCTTCAAATTGTATTAATTGTGTTATTTATTGAGAAAGTGTTTCCTAATTAGTTTTTGGGGCTCATATGGGGTACATAAGGGAGAAAGGGGGGAATTAAAGATGTCTGGAGTAAACGCAAAAATGATTAAAAGGTTGCAGGTAATATTGAAAGTCATAACAAGTGGTCATCGCATTGACGAAAAAAAGTTCCAAACATGTGCTGATGAAACACCCAGACTGTATGTGAACCTTTACAATTGGCACCCTATGATTCCAACAATGCACAAGGTTTTGATTCATGGTACCACTGTAATTAAGAAAGCAGTCGTATTCATTGGCCAATGCAACGATCAAAAGAAATTGCCGATGTCAGAAACAAACACTTTAGACAGTACCGTACAAAGTACTCAAGAAAGTGCAATAGAGAAATTTGCAACAGAGATGTCCCAAATTGGCTTCTTTTAAGCAGTAATCCTTTTATAAGCTGCTCTAGACAAAGAGCAAAGGGAAAAGAGCAAGTCATGCAGTAGAAAGACCCTACAACTTCTTCTTTCAGCTAGGTCTGATGGTAGTCCTGATAAAGGCCAAGAAGAGAGTAATGAAAAAGATGAAAACTGAGTTCTGAAGAATCAGATTGAAGATGGTAATCCATTAAATACACTGTAAAACTAGCATCTATATACTTTAGAGATCCCACTTTACTAAATGTATCATTAAATGTAACTTTATCAAATGTGAATAATCTTCATTAAATGTAATATAAATATAATAATTATTATTAAAGTAAATTAAATCTAAATAATAAATTATATATATAGTAAAATTAAATACATTTAATTAAACATTACTAGTAAATAAAACAATCTATCAACAATTACTTTTCTCTCATACACAGTAAAAATTTAAGGCTGCTAGTCACTCAACTTCCAAATTCCCTTCCGTAATGTTAAGTCTATGGGCATGTGATGTATTCGTATTTTTAAAATATCTAATCAGTAAATTAATATTTTAACTTCTTTTTTCGCTGTGCTCTTCTTAAATGATATTCCTTTTTTTTTCTCAAAATATTTATATAATGTATACTTATTAATATGTGAAGCGTTAAAATCTTACTTACTTCGTCAGCTTTTAAGATTTAAAATAATAAACTAAGCAATGGATTTATATATATACTATATAGTATGCTAAAAGTTAGTTCAGTGAAACGCATAGCACAGTTAAAAATTTCCATTCAGCCATTTCCGTGAATAAACGGAAATGTACTTGAGAACTTTTGTGCAGCCCTGTATATCATCTATAGAATGTATCCACGCCAAGTAATATTTTTAAAAAATAGCTCAATTTAATAACGCATATCAGAACTATAAATGCACTTCCAGCAATTACTGGTCATAGACTTCAATAGTTAAATTTAATCTTCAGCCAAATTCTTTTGTGTGTCCTTGTAAATGAACGATATATTCCATGCACACCATATTCTACAATAAGTTCCTTAGTACACCTCAGTGATGTATATAAATTTCAGTACGTTTAAATATTGTGATATCATTAAAATACAGAGCAAACGATTTTTTCCCATAGTCCATAATGTAAAGGAATTCTTTTGAGTGTCTCTGTAAATGAACTGTAAATTCTATAGACTTCATTTACAGTACCAAACATGCCATAGTGACACCCAATAACATCTAAGAATCTGAGGGCAATCAGATTATATTTACATAAAAATAATTTTGGCCAGGATTTCGGGTCAAATACTCCACTGTGCGTCTGTTCGTCTCTCCGTCCGTCTGCCTGTCTGTTTGCCCATCCGTCCGTCCGCATATAACAGAGCAAAAACAAGCCAACCGAATAGTCTAAAATTTTAAATATAAAATTGCTGCAAAATTTTGTCAAGTCATTTCAAATTTTATGAAAATCGGATGTATAGCTTAATTACAGGGAAAGTCAAAAGTCTTCCGTTATATTACGGCCAATGGGGAAAAAATATTTTAAATGCATTTGAATGATGTTTCAGCCTTTCGAATTGAATGAAATTTATATACACTTATGAAGTGCACTAAAATATACATTCAGCACAATATGAGATGCAAAACATATTTATAAAACTAGTTATAATACGAACGCACGTCATTTGCCACATTTGACGTGCAATTTTTAGCTTGTTTAAGATTACGAATTAAAAACTAGAATTTTTTTGTAGAATCTCTTTGCAAATTAAATTATTTATTTCCATATATATATATATATAAAATTACGGATCTTGCATTGATTAATGATTTATTTAATTCAATTTATATTGCATGGTAAATTTATACTTTTTGGTGTATAGTCGATCGGGTACATAATGGAATTCAGTTTTTAGCTTATTGCTGGATTCTATTACAGAAATCGACTACGTTTTTGCTTATATTTGTATTTCATGTACCCCTGAAGAAGTGAAATGCTATATAAGCTTCCTGCTACATCCATCCAATTGATCTATTATTTGTTTGCTATATGTCTTTTAATGGTTCAAGAATATTCCGCGGGTTATTTGTATCTTTTGTCTTTATTGTATCAAAATTTGGTGGTTTTCCGTACGTTTTATATGGATTAATCGTCCGCAGTGTGCTATAGAATTAGTGGTAGTATGCTTTATTTTGTATTACAAGTTAAAGGTTTCATTTTTATTTTGTATAATGTCAGTGTTATGTATTGAAGCTAAATTTATTAATTTAATTTTAGTAATGGGAAATTGATGATGAATTGTAATTATATAATGGTTATATATATTATATATATTTATATTATATATATACATATATATATATATATATATATCGTCGTTCAGTCCGTCTGTCTGTCCGTCCATACATCTGTCTGTCTGTTTGCCCGTCCGTCCGCATATAACAGAGCAAAAACTACCCAACCGAGTAGTCTGAAATTATGTATATATATATATATATATTTAAGACAATAAAACAATCACAGATTTATATGACAAACATAAAGAATTTAAATTCACAGTTAATACATTTACAAATTTTAAATCTTGTCTACATCATTCTGTATTTCGGAATATAATACTTAATCATTTATATAGAATAAAATGTTTATGTTCTTCTCCTCTAATTAACAATAATATTAAAAAACTAATTTATGATGCATTAAATCATGGTTTTCCAAAAAAATTCATATATTCATTAATATACAATTAGTACTTTTCTTACATGATCTATTAAAACAAATTAACACATGCGTAAACAAAATTACAAAAAAATTATAAAACAAAAAAAATATCTATAAAAAATTAAAAATTGTAAAATAATATAAAAAATTTATTATAGGTTGGTTGGGTGGGTAGATGTTAGAGTACGGAGGAGGGTGGTGTTGTCTGGATAATACGCAATGGTTAATTATAAAAAAAATGGGGGCTTTTGTATTATTACTATATTTTTGTTACGTATTTTATATGGATGTTGATTTGATATTTTATATGTAATTGGAGAATTTCATTAATATTATAATTAGCTTAATTATTGATTAATCTAATTTACAATTATTTGTTATTAAATTTTAATTTACTAAGAACAATATCATATTAATTACTAATAGTATGCCATTCTTATAGTGAATAATATACATATAAGTATGTTTAATATAAATATAGTTATACTGTATGCATTAAAATTGGGTAATTATTTTTATTATTATTCCTCTATTCTTTTTAATATTTATTATCGGTTTAATGTTTTTGAATGTTCCACATTCATACTTTTTGGATTTTTATGGATGTCTGAAAATAATCCACACTCTATATTTGTGCTTTTTAAGTAATGGGAATTTAAGTATCATTTAACCTTCTATATACTTCCACATGTTTTTTATTTCCTGTTCATTTTATAAATATCTTATATATAATTGATTAAAAAATAATTTTTATATTATTTTTAATAATTATTTATATTAATTATTACTGAATTTATTTTGTTTTATAGGATATAGCTATATGCTATATATTATCAAAGTTCTAGCATTATTTAAATTCTTAGTTTAGTTTAAATAAGTTAGCTAATAGAATATTTTGTATGCTTTTAAATTTTATTAACAATAGTTTTTAAATACATTGTGTGGTTTATTTTAGGTTTATAATTCTCTATATATAAGGATATGTTTGGTTTTGCTGTTTAAACAGTTATTTACATTCAAATGCTTACAAATATTTATCTTGCGACAGTTGTTTAATAATAGTAATACTAGATGGCAGCACCAAATTTGTCTCTTTAAGATAGCTCTAAATTTTAATTTTTCTAGCTCCATTTCAGTTATAATTTAATACACCAGGGGGTATTTTTAGCTAAATTTTGACGATATCGTTAAACAGTTATTAATTAATTTAATAGTGCATTTTAAATAATGTAATTACTATCTATTTATTTTATATTAGATTAAATGTGTTTAACATGGTATTTCAAATTTTATTTCAAAATGTATTAACTGCATCCTTTGGTATCATTTACTGTGATTTCTTAACTGTTTTATTCACCTTAATCTTTATGATATTCTGGTAGCCATGTGCGCGTGGATTTCTGTAAAATACTGAAATATTAATCGTTATGGTGTTTATTATTTATATTTTATATCCTATAAATATTTAAATACCTTTTATTGGTTCTTCGATTTCATATTATTTGTTTCTATTCTGCTTTCATTTTTAATTAATTCACTTGATTTTAATGGTTGTTTGGGCATAGGGAAAAATAATTTTTAGCTTTAGCTTATTTTTCCCACAGAAAACAACCATTTTGCTTATATCATTGAATTCTGTGCCCTTGATAACGTAATTCAATGTATAAGCTTTTCAATTTTTGTCGGTGTCCACTTTTTTCTTTTTCTTCCATAATAATTCTTATAATATTTATATATATATATATACTTACAGCTTTAATTCATAATAATTGACGGTGGTAGGTTATGTTTAATTAATGGTTATATATATACAGGGTGTCTCAAAAGTCCCTAACACATTTTAAGATTCAATATAAAATCAAATAACTGTCGTGACAGGAGTGCGATTTGGACTAAAATGCTTCTCCTGATGAAAAGTTTTCTTCAAGCAAATGGAAATAATTAGTTCTACAAATAAGAATACGGAAGTTCATGCATGTGAATAAGAAAAAGGTCTAAAGTTTTGAAAATATGTTACACGCTTGCTTTTATACTGATTTTCAATCATTGGAAAACAATGTGCAATTAACAGAAAATTATTTCATTATTTAAATACAAATTTATATAATGAGATATATTTACCGTATATAAGGCAGGCACACTTTTGAAACAAGAAAATGTGTCAAATTTTACAGTTTCGCACTAATAAAAATGAAAGCCTAAATTTTAAGCATCAGAATTGAGATTTCTATATTAATGAAAAAGTGAAGATGTGATAATTTAAATGAACGAGAAAACGATTCCAAACGCTTCCTGGGAATTCAAGCAGATAAACTTGCAGTAGCGTGTATGTCCTCATTTTTTATTTGTTTATTTTCTTGATGTGTTTATAACACTTTTAAATGCTTTTTATTGCATTTTCATGCTATATCCCTCATGAAAGTTTCCTTACAAAAAACAGGTGCGCATAATACGGCGAACATACCTAAAATTAGAAAAATACAGTCTCAAATCGTACTGTCCATTATACACCATAATATATGGTAATTACATTAATGGAAACTTTTGGAATTTTATTAAAATTATTTATCGGTTAAGGATTCTCAAAACATACTCTGATATGGAATCTACACTTATAAAAGGAAGTTTATTCTGTCAGTGTGTGTGTCTGTGTGCGATGGCCAGCAAAATCTACGACATGTACGAGGCTGCAAATTTTTGTGAGACCTGCTCAATGTGTCTCCTGATGCACCTGAGACTCAGAATTTTAAATTTCTAATAATTAGTTGAGTTATTAATTAAACATCGCAGCTCACTCTCATCAAAAATTCATTCATTTGATCCCCAGTCAAGGAAATCGCTTTCGCAAGCGCACAAACCCATTTATGCATCGGAAACTACCGAAGAACCGACTTTCGATTTTATTTGTGCTTTTTAATATTTTTGTTTTAAACTAAATCCACCAAACCGCTGAGTACTGTTAAAATTTAAAGACATATTCCGAAAGATCGTACTATTACGTCTTAAATTCCGTAAAATGTCGCTGTTGAAACTTTGAAAAAAAAAATTCTAGGGTCGTTTTCCGAAAAACGTCTTTCCTCTCATTTCAACGACCTTCCAGGGCGCAATTTTAGAGGAACCTACAAACCCAAAATATGCTCTTAAAGCTGAAACCTTCTTCTAATCGCTGGTGCAATCAGTTTTAACAAATATGAATTTTAACACTTTCAAATACACCGGCGAACGCAGGTCACTTTGCGCCTCACGGAGGCGATATTTTTTCTGCACTAAAACAAACTAAACGTCCGTATTTTAACATAATATTTCAAGAGCATCTGAATAGACCATATTTACATCACCTGCAAAAATTTTGAAACGTTCGGAAATGTAGAAATATTTTTTACAAAATAAAAGGCGTGAAAATTTCGACGAAATAGCAAAAACCGGAGAGTCTCGTAACAATTTCGTTCGCCTTCGGTACGCATTGTCACCAAAAATCAAATTACGCAGAAAATAAAATATCAAATAGCACATACTTTCTATTTAATATTTTTTCGCGAATTTTTTTCAATAAAAAATACAAATTCTGAAAAAATGAATATAAAATCATACAAATTTTTAGGTCCATTTAAGTGTTATTGATCACGGCTCCGTGCAGCGCCTTGCGGGTCAGCTAGTAAGTCTATATTACACACAACATATTGATGATCAGTAATCCAATCATAAACTCCAATCATGTCCATATTAAAACATAACTTTCATTCATATAATAAAAGCATGTCTAACAAAACGTCATTCTTGTTTCAATTGTTATCATATGTTTACTCTTATTCACAATGAGAAAGAATGCCGCAATTTACAAACAGCTGAATCGCGTAAAGATTTCGACTTTGAGCCATAAATAAAGAAAATTCTACAAAACAGAAATGTGCAAAACATTTACTGTTCCTTCATAAATGACATACGTCTTTTATTTTTCTGATATTCCATTCAGAAATATAAATTCTGACAAAATGGATATAAAATCAAACAAATTTGAGGTTCATTTAAGGGTCATTCATTAGGGGCCCGTGCAACGCCGGCGGGTCAGCTAGTAAATCTATATTACACATAACATATTAATAATAAATAATCAATCATGTCCATATTAAAACATATCTTTCATTCATGTAATAAACAGCATATCTAACAAAACGGCATTCTTATTTCAATTGTTATCATATGTTTATTTTTATTCACAATGAGAAAGAATGTCGCAATTTACAAACAGCTGAATCGCGTAAAGATTTCGACTTTGAGCCATGAATAAAGAAAATTCTACAAAACAGAAATGTGCAAAACATTTACTGTTCCTTCATAAATGACATACGTCTTTTATTTTTCTGATATTCCATTCAGAAATATAAATTCTGTCAAAATGGATATAAAATCAAACAAATTTGAGGTTCATTTAAGGGTCATTCATTAGGGGCCCGTGCAACGCCGGCGGGTCAGCTAGTAAATCTATATTACACATAACATATTAATAATAAATAATCAATCATGTCCATATTAAAACATATCTTTCATTCATGTAATAAACAGCATATCTAACAAAACGGCATTCTTATTTCAATTGTTATCATATGTTTATTTTTATTCACAATGAGAAAGAATGTCGCAATTTACAAACAGCTGAATCGCGTAAAGATTTCGACTTTGAGCCATGAATAAAGAAAATTCTACAAAACAGAAATGTGCAAAACATTTACTGTTCCTTCATAAATGACATACGTCTTTTATTTTTCTGATATTCCATTCAGAAATATAAATTCTGTCAAAATGGATATAAAATCAAACAAATTTGAGGTTCATTTAAGGGTCATTCATTAGGGGCCCGTGCAACGCCGGCGGGTCAGCTAGTAAATCTATATTACACATAACATATTAATAATAAATAATCAATCATCTCCATATTAAAACATATCTTTCATTCATGTAATAAACAGCATATCTAACAAAACGGCATTCTTATTTCAATTGTTATCATATGTTTATTTTTATTCACAATGAGAAAGAATGTCGCAATTTACAAACAGCTGAATCGCGTAAAGATTTCGACTTTGAGCCATGAATAAAGAAAATTCTACAAAACAGAAATGTGCAAAACATTTACTGTTCCTTCATAAATGACATACGTCTTTTATTTTTCTGATATTCCATTCAGAAATATAAATTCTGTCAAAATGGATATAAAATCAAACAAATTTGAGGTTCATTTAAGGGTCATTCATTAGGGGCCCGTGCAACGCCAGCGGGTCAGCTAGTAAATCTATATTACACATAACATATTAATAATAAATAATCAATCATGTCCATATTAAAACATATCTTTCATTCATGTAATAAACAGCATATCTAACAAAACGGCATTCTTATTTCAATTGTTATCATATGTTTATTTTTATTCACAATGAGAAAGAATGTCGCAATTTACAAACAGCTGATTCGCGTAAAGATTTCGACTTTGAGCCATGAATAAAGAAAATTCTACAAAACAGAAATGTGCAAAACATTTACTGTTCCTTCATAAATGACATACGTCTTTTATTTTTCTGATATTCCATTCAGAAATATAAATTCTGTCAAAATGGATATAAAATCAAACAAATTTGAGGTTCATTTAAGGGTCATTCATTAAGGGCCCGTGCAACGCCGGCGGGTCAGCTAGTAAATCTATATTACACATAACATATTAATAATAAATAATCAATCATGTCCATATTAAAAAATATCTTTCATTCATGTAATAAACAGCATATCTAACAAAACGGCATTCTTATTTCAATTGTTATCATATGTTTATTTTTATTCACAATGAAAAAGAATGTCGCAATTTACAAACAGCTGAATCGCGTAAAGATTTCGACTTTGAGCCATGAATAAAGAAAATTCTACAAAACAGAAATGTGCAAAACATTTACTGTTCCTTCATAAATGACATACGTCTTTTATTTTTCTGATATTCCATTCAGAAATATAAATTCTGTCAAAATGGATATAAAATCAAACAAATTTGAGGTTCATTTAAGGGTCATTCATTAGGGGCCCGTGCAACGCCGGCGGGTCAGCTAGTAAATCTATATTACACATAACATATTAATAATAAATAATCAATCATGTCCATATTAAAACATATCTTTCATTCATGTAATAAACAGCATATCTAACAAAACGGCATTCTTATTTCAATTGTTATCATATGTTTATTTTTATTCACAATGAAAAAGAATGTCGCAATTTACAAACAGCTGAATCGCGTAAAGATTTCGACTTTGAGCCATGAATAAAGAAAATTCTACAAAACAGAAATGTGCAAAACATTTACTGTTCCTTCATAAATGACATACGTCTTTTATTTTTCTGATATTCCATTCAGAAATATAAATTCTGTCAAAATGGATATAAAATCAAACAAATTTGAGGTTCATTTAAGGGTCATTCATTAGGGGCCCGTGCAACGCCGGCGGGTCAGCTAGTAAATCTATATTACACATAACATATTAATAATAAATAATCAATCATGTCCATATTAAAACATAGCTTTCATTCATGTAATAAACAGCATATCTAACAAAACGGCATTCTTATTTCAATTGTTATCATATGTTTATTTTTATTCACAATGAGAAAGAATGTCGCAATTTACAAACAGCTGAATCGCGTAAAGATTTCGACTTTGAGCCATGAATAAAGAAAATTCTACAAAACAGAAATGTGCAAAACATTTACTGTTCCTTCATAAATGACATACGTCTTTTATTTTTCTGATATTCCATTCAGAAATATAAATTCTGTCAAAATGGATATAAAATCAAACAAATTTGAGGTTCATTTAAGGGTCATTCATTAGGGGCCCGTGCAACGCCGGCGGGTCAGCTAGTAAATCTATATTACACATAACATATTAATAATAAATAATCAATCATGTCCATATTAAAACATATCTTTCATTCATGTAATAAACAGCATATCTAACAAAACGGCATTCTTATTTCAATTGTTATCATATGTTTATTTTTATTCACAATGAGAAAGAATGTCGCAATTTACAAACAGCTGAATCGCGTAAAGATTTCGACTTTGAGCCATGAATAAAGAAAATTCTACAAAACAGAAATGTGCAAAACATTTACTGTTCCTTCATAAATGACATACGTCTTTTATTTTTCTGATATTCCATTCAGAAATATAAATTCTGTCAAAATGGATATAAAATCAAACAAATTTGAGGTTCATTTAAGGGTCATTCATTAGGGGCCCGTGCAACGCCGGCGGGTCAGCTAGTAAATCTATATTACACATAACATATTAATAATAAATAATCAATCATCTCCATATTAAAACATATCTTTCATTCATGTAATAAACAGCATATCTAACAAAACGGCATTCTTATTTCAATTGTTATCATATGTTTATTTTTATTCACAATGAGAAAGAATGTCGCAATTTACAAACAGCTGAATCGCGTAAAGATTTCGACTTTGAGCCATGAATAAAGAAAATTCTACAAAACAGAAATGTGCAAAACATTTACTGTTCCTTCATAAATGACATACGTCTTTTATTTTTCTGATATTCCATTCAGAAATATAAATTCTGTCAAAATGGACATAAAATCAAACAAATTTGAGGTTCATTTAAGGGTCATTCATTAGGGGCCCGTGCAACGCCGGCGGGTCAGCTAGTAAATCTATATTACACATAACATATTAATAATAAATAATCAATCATGTCCATATTAAAACATATCTTTCATTCATGTAATAAACAGCATATCTAACAAAACGGCATTCTTATTTCAATTGTTATCATATGTTTATTTTTATTCACAATGAGAAAGAATGTCGCAATTTACAAACAGCTGATTCGCGTAAAGATTTCGACTTTGAGCCATGAATAAAGAAAATTCTACAAAACAGAAATGTGCAAAACATTTACTGTTCCTTCATAAATGACATACGTCTTTTATTTTTCTGATATTCCATTCAGAAATATAAATTCTGTCAAAATGGATATAAAATCAAACAAATTTGAGGTTCATTTAAGGGTCATTCATTAAGGGCCCGTGCAACGCCGGCGGGTCAGCTAGTAAATCTATATTACACATAACATATTAATAATAAATAATCAATCATGTCCATATTAAAAAATATCTTTCATTCATGTAATAAACAGCATATCTAACAAAACGGCATTCTTATTTCAATTGTTATCATATGTTTATTTTTATTCACAATGAAAAAGAATGTCGCAATTTACAAACAGCTGAATCGCGTAAAGATTTCGACTTTGAGCCATGAATAAAGAAAATTCTACAAAACAGAAATGTGCAAAACATTTACTGTTCCTTCATAAATGACATACGTCTTTTATTTTTCTGATATTCCATTCAGAAATATAAATTCTGTCAAAATGGATATAAAATCAAACAAATTTGAGGTTCATTTAAGGGTCATTCATTAGGGGCCCGTGCAACGCCGGCGGGTCAGCTAGTAAATCTATATTACACATAACATATTAATAATAAATAATCAATCATGTCCATATTAAAACATATCTTTCATTCATGTAATAAACAGCATATCTAACAAAACGGCATTCTTATTTCAATTGTTATCATATGTTTATTTTTATTCACAATGAAAAAGAATGTCGCAATTTACAAACAGCTGAATCGCGTAAAGATTTCGACTTTGAGCCATGAATAAAGAAAATTCTACAAAACAGAAATGTGCAAAACATTTACTGTTCCTTCATAAATGACATACGTCTTTTATTTTTCTGATATTCCATTCAGAAATATAAATTCTGTCAAAATGGATATAAAATCAAACAAATTTGAGGTTCATTTAAGGGTCATTCATTAGGGGCCCGTGCAACGCCGGCGGGTCAGCTAGTAAATCTATATTACACATAACATATTAATAATAAATAATCAATCATGTCCATATTAAAACATAGCTTTCATTCATGTAATAAACAGCATATCTAACAAAACGGCATTCTTATTTCAATTGTTATCATATGTTTATTTTTATTCACAATGAGAAAGAATGTCGCAATTTACAAACAGCTGAATCGCGTAAAGATTTCGACTTTGAGCCATGAATAAAGAAAATTCTACAAAACAGAAATGTGCAAAACATTTACTGTTCCTTCATAAATGACATACGTCTTTTATTTTTCTGATATTCCATTCAGAAATATAAATTCTGTCAAAATGGATATAAAATCAAACAAATTTGAGGTTCATTTAAGGGTCATTCATTAGGGGCCCGTGCAACGCCGGCGGGTCAGCTAGTAAATCTATATTACACATAACATATTAATAATAAATAATCAATCATGTCCATATTAAAACATATCTTTCATTCATGTAATAAACAGCATATCTAACAAAACGGCATTCTTATTTCAATTGTTATCATATGTTTATTTTTATTCACAATGAGAAAGAATGTCGCAATTTACAAACAGCTGAATCGCGTAAAGATTTCGACTTTGAGCCATGAATAAAGAAAATTCTACAAAACAGAAATGTGCAAAACATTTACTGTTCCTTCATAAATGACATACGTCTTTTATTTTTCTGATATTCCATTCAGAAATATAAATTCTGTCAAAATGGATATAAAATCAAACAAATTTGAGGTTCATTTAAGGGTCATTCATTAGGGGCCCGTGCAACGCCGGCGGGTCAGCTAGTAAATCTATATTACACATAACATATTAATAATAAATAATCAATCATCTCCATATTAAAACATATCTTTCATTCATGTAATAAACAGCATATCTAACAAAACGGCATTCTTATTTCAATTGTTATCATATGTTTATTTTTATTCACAATGAGAAAGAATGTCGCAATTTACAAACAGCTGAATCGCGTAAAGATTTCGACTTTGAGCCATGAATAAAGAAAATTCTACAAAACAGAAATGTGCAAAACATTTACTGTTCCTTCATAAATGACATACGTCTTTTATTTTTCTGATATTCCATTCAGAAATATAAATTCTGTCAAAATGGATATAAAATCAAACAAATTTGAGGTTCATTTAAGGGTCATTCATTAGGGGCCCGTGCAACGCCGGCGGGTCAGCTAGTAAATCTATATTACACATAACATATTAATAATAAATAATCAATCATGTCCATATTAAAACATATCTTTCATTCATGTAATAAACAGCATATCTAACAAAACGGCATTCTTATTTCAATTGTTATCATATGTTTATTTTTATTCACAATGAGAAAGAATGTCGCAATTTACAAACAGCTGATTCGCGTAAAGATTTCGACTTTGAGCCATGAATAAAGAAAATTCTACAAAACAGAAATGTGCAAAACATTTACTGTTCCTTCATAAATGACATACGTCTTTTATTTTTCTGATATTCCATTCAGAAATATAAATTCTGTCAAAATGGATATAAAATCAAACAAATTTGAGGTTCATTTAAGGGTCATTCATTAAGGGCCCGTGCAACGCCGGCGGGTCAGCTAGTAAATCTATATTACACATAACATATTAATAATAAATAATCAATCATGTCCATATTAAAACATATCTTTCATTCATGTAATAAACAGCATATCTAACAAAACGGCATTCTTATTTCAATTGTTATCATATGTTTATTTTTATTCACAATGAAAAAGAATGTCGCAATTTACAAACAGCTGAATCGCGTAAAGATTTCGACTTTGAGCCATGAATAAAGAAAATTCTACAAAACAGAAATGTGCAAAACATTTACTGTTCCTTCATAAATGACATACGTCTTTTATTTTTCTGATATTCCATTCAGAAATATAAATTCTGTCAAAATGGATATAAAATCAAACAAATTTGAGGTTCATTTAAGGGTCATTCATTAGGGGCCCGTGCAACGCCGGCGGGTCAGCTAGTAAATCTATATTACACATAACATATTAATAATAAATAATCAATCATGTCCATATTAAAACATATCTTTCATTCATGTAATAAACAGCATATCTAACAAAACGGCATTCTTATTTCAATTGTTATCATATGTTTATTTTTATTCACAATGAGAAAGAATGTCGCAATTTACAAACAGCTGAATCGCGTAAAGATTTCGACTTTGAGCCATGAATAAAGAAAATTCTACAAAACAGAAATGTGCAAAACATTTACTGTTCCTTCATAAATGACATACGTCTTTTATTTTTCTGATATTCCATTCAGAAATATTAATTCTGTCAAAATGGATATAAAATCAAACAAATTTGAGGTTCATTTAAGGGTCATTCATTAGGGGCCCGTGCAACGCCGGCGGGTCAGCTAGTAAATCTATATTACACATAACATATTAATAATAAATAATCAATCATGTCCATATTAAAACATATCTTTCATTCATGTAATAAACAGCATATCTAACAAAACGGCATTCTTATTTCAATTGTTATCATATGTTTATTTTTATTCACAATGAGAAAGAATGTCGCAATTTACAAACAGCTGAATCGCGTAAAGATTTCGACTTTGAGCCATGAATAAAGAAAATTCTACAAAACAGAAATGTGCAAAACATTTACTGTTCCTTCATAAATGACATACGTCTTTTATTTTTCTGATATTCCATTCAGAAATATAAATTCTGTCAAAATGGATATAAAATCAAACAAATTTGAGGTTCATTTAAGGGTCATTCATTAGGGGCCCGTGCAACGCTGGCGGGTCAGCTAGTAAATCTATATTACACATAACATATTAATAATAAATAATCAAACATGTCCATATTAAAACATATCTTTCATTCATGTAATAAACAGCATATCTAACAAAACGGCATTCTTATTTCAATTGTTATCATATGTTTATTTTTATTCACAATGAGAAAGAATGTCGCAATTTACAAACAGCTGAATCGCGTAAAGATTTCGACTTTGAGCCATGAATAAAGAAAATTCTACAAAACAGAAATGTGCAAAACATTTACTGTTCCTTCATAAATGACATACGTCTTTTATTTTTCTGATATTCCATTCAGAAATATAACTTCTGTCAAAATGGATATAAAATCAAACAAATTTGAGGTTCATTTAAGGGTCATTCATTAGGGGCCCGTGCAACGCCGGCGGGTCAGCTAGTAAATCTATATTACACATAACATATTAATAATAAATAATCAATCATGTCCATATTAAAACATATCTTTCATTCATGTAATAAACAGCATATCTAACAAAACGGCATTCTTATTTCAATTGTTATCATATGTTTATTTTTATTCACAATGAGAAAGAATGTCGCAATTTACAAACAGCTGAATCGCGTAACGATTTCGACTTTGAGCCATGAAAAAAGAAAATTCTACAAAACAGAAATGTGCAAAACATTTACTGTTCCTTCATAAATGACATACGTCTTTTATTTTTCTGATATTCCATTCAGAAATATAAATTCTGTCAAAATGGATATAAAATCAAACAAATTTGAGGTTCATTTAAGGGTCATTCATTAGGGGCCCGTGCAACGCCGGCGGGTCAGCTAGTAAATCTATATTACACATAACATATTAATAATAAATAATCAATCATGTCCATATTAAAACATATCTTTCATTCATGTAATAAACAGCATATCTAACAAAACGGCATTCTTATTTCAATTGTTATCATATGTTTATTTTTATTCACAATGAGAAAGAATGTCGCAATTTACAAACAGCTAAATCGCGTAAAGATTTCGACTTTGAGCCATGAATAAAGAAAATTCTACAAAACAGAAATATGCAAAACATTTACTGTTCCTTCATAAATGACATACGTCTTTTATTTTTCTGATATTCCATTCAGAAATATAAATTCTGTCAAAATGGATATAAAATCAAACAAATTTGAGGTTCATTTAAGGGTCATTCATTAGGGGCCCGTGCAACGCCGGCGGGTCAGCTAGTAAATCTATATTACACATAACATATTAATAATAAATAATCAATCATGTCCATATTAAAACATATCTTTCATTCATGTAATAAACAGCATATCTAACAAAACGGCATTCTTATTTCAATTGTTATCATATGTTTATTTTTATTCACAATGAAAAAGAATGTCGCAATTTACAAACAGCTGAATCGCGTAAAGATTTCGACTTTGAGCCATGAATAAAGAAAATTCTACAAAACAGAAATGTGCAAAACATTTACTGTTCCTTCATAAATGACATACGTCTTTTATTTTTCTGATATTCCATTCAGAAATATAAATTCTGTCAAAATGGATATAAAATCAAACAAATTTGAGGTTCATTTAAGGGTCATTCATTAGGGGCCCGTGCAACGCCGGCGGGTCAGCTAGTAAATCTATATTACACATAACATATTAATAATAAATAATCAATCATGTCCATATTAAAACATAGCTTTCATTCATGTAATAAACAGCATATCTAACAAAACGGCATTCTTATTTCAATTGTTATCATATGTTTATTTTTATTCACAATGAGAAAGAATGTCGCAATTTACAAACAGCTGAATCGCGTAAAGATTTCGACTTTGAGCCATGAATAAAGAAAATTCTACAAAACAGAAATGTGCAAAACATTTACTGTTCCTTCATAAATGACATACGTCTTTTATTTTTCTGATATTCCATTCAGAAATATAAATTCTGTCAAAATGGATATAAAATCAAACAAATTTGAGGTTCATTTAAGGGTCATTCATTAGGGGCCCGTGCAACGCCGGCGGGTCAGCTAGTAAATCTATATTACACATAACATATTAATAATAAATAATCAATCATGTCCATATTAAAACATATCTTTCATTCATGTAATAAACAGCATATCTAACAAAACGGCATTCTTATTTCAATTGTTATCATATGTTTATTTTTATTCACAATGAGAAAGAATGTCGCAATTTACAAACAGCTGATTCGCGTAAAGATTTCGACTTTGAGCCATGAATAAAGAAAATTCTACAAAACAGAAATGTGCAAAACATTTACTGTTCCTTCATAAATGACATACGTCTTTTATTTTTCTGATATTCCATTCAGAAATATAAATTCTGTCAAAATGGATATAAAATCAAACAAATTTGAGGTTCATTTAAGGGTCATTCATTAAGGGCCCGTGCAACGCCGGCGGGTCAGCTAGTAAATCTATATTACACATAACATATTAATAATAAATAATCAATCATGTCCATATTAAAAAATATCTTTCATTCATGTAATAAACAGCATATCTAACAAAACGGCATTCTTATTTCAATTGTTATCATATGTTTATTTTTATTCACAATGAAAAAGAATGTCGCAATTTACAAACAGCTGAATCGCGTAAAGATTTCGACTTTGAGCCATGAATAAAGAAAATTCTACAAAACAGAAATGTGCAAAACATTTACTGTTCCTTCATAAATGACATACGTCTTTTATTTTTCTGATATTCCATTCAGAAATATAAATTCTGTCAAAATGGATATAAAATCAAACAAATTTGAGGTTCATTTAAGGGTCATTCATTAGGGGCCCGTGCAACGCCGGCGGGTCAGCTAGTAAATCTATATTACACATAACATATTAATAATAAATAATCAATCATGTCCATATTAAAACATATCTTTCATTCATGTAATAAACAGCATATCTAACAAAACGGCATTCTTATTTCAATTGTTATCATATGTTTATTTTTATTCACAATGAAAAAGAATGTCGCAATTTACAAACAGCTGAATCGCGTAAAGATTTCGACTTTGAGCCATGAATAAAGAAAATTCTACAAAACAGAAATGTGCAAAACATTTACTGTTCCTTCATAAATGACATACGTCTTTTATTTTTCTGATATTCCATTCAGAAATATAAATTCTGTCAAAATGGATATAAAATCAAACAAATTTGAGGTTCATTTAAGGGTCATTCATTAGGGGCCCGTGCAACGCCGGCGGGTCAGCTAGTAAATCTATATTACACATAACATATTAATAATAAATAATCAATCATGTCCATATTAAAACATAGCTTTCATTCATGTAATAAACAGCATATCTAACAAAACGGCATTCTTATTTCAATTGTTATCATATGTTTATTTTTATTCACAATGAGAAAGAATGTCGCAATTTACAAACAGCTGAATCGCGTAAAGATTTCGACTTTGAGCCATGAATAAAGAAAATTCTACAAAACAGAAATGTGCAAAACATTTACTGTTCCTTCATAAATGACATACGTCTTTTATTTTTCTGATATTCCATTCAGAAATATAAATTCTGTCAAAATGGATATAAAATCAAACAAATTTGAGGTTCATTTAAGGGTCATTCATTAGGGGCCCGTGCAACGCCGGCGGGTCAGCTAGTAAATCTATATTACACATAACATATTAATAATAAATAATCAATCATGTCCATATTAAAACATATCTTTCATTCATGTAATAAACAGCATATCTAACAAAACGGCATTCTTATTTCAATTGTTATCATATGTTTATTTTTATTCACAATGAGAAAGAATGTCGCAATTTACAAACAGCTGAATCGCGTAAAGATTTCGACTTTGAGCCATGAATAAAGAAAATTCTACAAAACAGAAATGTGCAAAACATTTACTGTTCCTTCATAAATGACATACGTCTTTTATTTTTCTGATATTCCATTCAGAAATATAAATTCTGTCAAAATGGATATAAAATCAAACAAATTTGAGGTTCATTTAAGGGTCATTCATTAGGGGCCCGTGCAACGCCGGCGGGTCAGCTAGTAAATCTATATTACACATAACATATTAATAATAAATAATCAATCATCTCCATATTAAAACATATCTTTCATTCATGTAATAAACAGCATATCTAACAAAACGGCATTCTTATTTCAATTGTTATCATATGTTTATTTTTATTCACAATGAGAAAGAATGTCGCAATTTACAAACAGCTGAATCGCGTAAAGATTTCGACTTTGAGCCATGAATAAAGAAAATTCTACAAAACAGAAATGTGCAAAACATTTACTGTTCCTTCATAAATGACATACGTCTTTTATTTTTCTGATATTCCATTCAGAAATATAAATTCTGTCAAAATGGATATAAAATCAAACAAATTTGAGGTTCATTTAAGGGTCATTCATTAGGGGCCCGTGCAACGCCGGCGGGTCAGCTAGTAAATCTATATTACACATAACATATTAATAATAAATAATCAATCATGTCCATATTAAAACATATCTTTCATTCATGTAATAAACAGCATATCTAACAAAACGGCATTCTTATTTCAATTGTTATCATATGTTTATTTTTATTCACAATGAGAAAGAATGTCGCAATTTACAAACAGCTGATTCGCGTAAAGATTTCGACTTTGAGCCATGAATAAAGAAAATTCTACAAAACAGAAATGTGCAAAACATTTACTGTTCCTTCATAAATGACATACGTCTTTTATTTTTCTGATATTCCATTCAGAAATATAAATTCTGTCAAAATGGATATAAAATCAAACAAATTTGAGGTTCATTTAAGGGTCATTCATTAAGGGCCCGTGCAACGCCGGCGGGTCAGCTAGTAAATCTATATTACACATAACATATTAATAATAAATAATCAATCATGTCCATATTAAAACATATCTTTCATTCATGTAATAAACAGCATATCTAACAAAACGGCATTCTTATTTCAATTGTTATCATATGTTTATTTTTATTCACAATGAAAAAGAATGTCGCAATTTACAAACAGCTGAATCGCGTAAAGATTTCGACTTTGAGCCTTGAATAAAGAAAATTCTACAAAACAGAAATGTGCAAAACATTTACTGTTCCTTCATAAATGACATACGTCTTTTATTTTTCTGATATTCCATTCAGAAATATAAATTCTGTCAAAATGGATATAAAATCAAACAAATTTGAGGTTCATTTAAGGGTCATTCATTAGGGGCCCGTGCAACGCCGGCGGGTCAGCTAGTAAATCTATATTACACATAACATATTAATAATAAATAATCAATCATGTCCATATTAAAACATATCTTTCATTCATGTAATAAACAGCATATCTAACAAAACGGCATTCTTATTTCAATTGTTATCATATGTTTATTTTTATTCACAATGAGAAAGAATGTCGCAATTTACAAACAGCTGAATCGCGTAAAGATTTCGACTTTGAGCCATGAATAAAGAAAATTCTACAAAACAGAAATGTGCAAAACATTTACTGTTCCTTCATAAATGACATACGTCTTTTATTTTTCTGATATTCCATTCAGAAATATTAATTCTGTCAAAATGGATATAAAATCAAACAAATTTGAGGTTCATTTAAGGGTCATTCATTAGGGGCCCGTGCAACGCCGGCGGGTCAGCTAGTAAATCTATATTACACATAACATATTAATAATAAATAATCAATCATGTCCATATTAAAACATATCTTTCATTCATGTAATAAACAGCATATCTAACAAAACGGCATTCTTATTTCAATTGTTATCATATGTTTATTTTTATTCACAATGAGAAAGAATGTCGCAATTTACAAACAGCTGAATCGCGTAAAGATTACGACTTTGAGCCATGAATAAAGAAAATTCTACAAAACAGAAATGTGCAAAACATTTACTGTTCCTTCATAAATGACATACGTCTTTTATTTTTCTGATATTCCATTCAGAAATATAAATTCTGTCAAAATGGATATAAAATCAAACAAATTTGAGGTTCATTTAAGGGTCATTCATTAGGGGCCCGTGCAACGCTGGCGGGTCAGCTAGTAAATCTATATTACACATAACATATTAATAATAAATAATCAAACATGTCCATATTAAAACATATCTTTCATTCATGTAATAAACAGCATATCTAACAAAACGGCATTCTTATTTCAATTGTTATCATATGTTTATTTTTATTCACAATGAGAAAGAATGTCGCAATTTACAAACAGCTGAATCGCGTAAAGATTTCGACTTTGAGCCATGAATAAAGAAAATTCTACAAAACAGAAATGTGCAAAACATTTACTGTTCCTTCATAAATGACATACGTCTTTTATTTTTCTGATATTCCATTCAGAAATATAACTTCTGTCAAAATGGATATAAAATCAAACAAATTTGAGGTTCATTTAAGGGTCATTCATTAGGGGCCCGTGCAACGCCGGCGGGTCAGCTAGTAAATCTATATTACACATAACATATTAATAATAAATAATCAATCATGTCCATATTAAAACATATCTTTCATTCATGTAATAAACAGCATATCTAACAAAACGGCATTCTTATTTCAATTGTTATCATATGTTTATTTTTATTCACAATGAGAAAGAATGTCGCAATTTACAAACAGCTGAATCGCGTAACGATTTCGACTTTGAGCCATGAAAAAAGAAAATTCTACAAAACAGAAATGTGCAAAACATTTACTGTTCCTTCATAAATGACATACGTCTTTTATTTTTCTGATATTCCATTCAGAAATATAAATTCTGTCAAAATGGATATAAAATCAAACAAATTTGAGGTTCATTTAAGGGTCATTCATTAGGGGCCCGTGCAACGCCGGCGGGTCAGCTAGTAAATCTATATTACACATAACATATTAATAATAAATAATCAATCATGTCCATATTAAAACATATCTTTCATTCATGTAATAAACAGCATATCTAACAAAACGGCATTCTTATTTCAATTGTTATCATATGTTTATTTTTATTCACAATGAGAAAGAATGTCGCAATTTACAAACAGCTAAATCGCGTAAAGATTTCGACTTTGAGCCATGAATAAAGAAAATTCTACAAAACAGAAATATGCAAAACATTTACTGTTCCTTCATAAATGACATACGTCTTTTATTTTTCTGATATTCCATTCAGAAATATAAATTCTGTCAAAATGGATATAAAATCAAACAAATTTGAGGTTCATTTAAGGGTCATTCATTAGGGGCCCGTGCAACGCCGGCGGGTCAGCTAGTAAATCTATATTACACATAACATATTAATAATAAATAATCAATCATGTCCATATTAAAACATATCTTTCATTCATGTAATAAACAGCATATCTAACAAAACGGCATTCTTATTTCAATTGTTATCATATGTTTATTTTTATTCACAATGAAAAAGAATGTCGCAATTTACAAACAGCTGAATCGCGTAAAGATTTCGACTTTGAGCCATGAATAAAGAAAATTCTACAAAACAGAAATGTGCAAAACATTTACTGTTCCTTCATAAATGACATACGTCTTTTATTTTTCTGATATTCCATTCAGAAATATAAATTCTGTCAAAATGGATATAAAATCAAACAAATTTGAGGTTCATTTAAGGGTCATTCATTAGGGGCCCGTGCAACGCCGGCGGGTCAGCTAGTAAATCTATATTACACATAACATATTAATAATAAATAATCAATCATGTCCATATTAAAACATAGCTTTCATTCATGTAATAAACAGCATATCTAACAAAACGGCATTCTTATTTCAATTGTTATCATATGTTTATTTTTATTCACAATGAGAAAGAATGTCGCAATTTACAAACAGCTGAATCGCGTAAAGATTTCGACTTTGAGCCATGAATAAAGAAAATTCTACAAAACAGAAATGTGCAAAACATTTACTGTTCCTTCATAAATGACATACGTCTTTTATTTTTCTGATATTCCATTCAGAAATATAAATTCTGTCAAAATGGATATAAAATCAAACAAATTTGAGGTTCATTTAAGGGTCATTCATTAGGGGCCCGTGCAACGCCGGCGGGTCAGCTAGTAAATCTATATTACACATAACATATTAATAATAAATAATCAATCATGTCCATATTAAAACATATCTTTCATTCATGTAATAAACAGCATATCTAACAAAACGGCATTCTTATTTCAATTGTTATCATATGTTTATTTTTATTCACAATGAGAAAGAATGTCGCAATTTACAAACAGCTGAATCGCGTAAAGATTTCGACTTTGAGCCATGAATAAAGAAAATTCTACAAAACAGAAATGTGCAAAACATTTACTGTTCCTTCATAAATGACATACGTCTTTTATTTTTCTGATATTCCATTCAGAAATATAAATTCTGTCAAAATGGATATAAAATCAAACAAATTTGAGGTTCATTTAAGGGTCATTCATTAGGGGCCCGTGCAACGCCGGCGGGTCAGCTAGTAAATCTATATTACACATAACATATTAATAATAAATAATCAATCATGTCCATATTAAAACATATCTTTCATTCATGTAATAAACAGCATATCTAACAAAACGGCATTCTTATTTCAATTGTTATCATATGTTTATTTTTATTCACAATGAGAAAGAATGTCGCAATTTACAAACAGCTGATTCGCGTAAAGATTTCGACTTTGAGCCATGAATAAAGAAAATTCTACAAAAGAGAAATGTGCAAAACATTTACTGTTCCTTCATAAATGACATACGTCTTTTATTTTTCTGATATTCCATTCAGAAATATTAATTCTGTCAAAATGGATATAAAATCAAACAAATTTGAGGTTCATTTAAGGGTCATTCATTAGGGGCCCGTGCAACGCCGGCGGGTCAGCTAGTAAATCTATATTACACATAACATATTAATAATAAATAATCAATCATGTCCATATTAAAACATATCTTTCATTCATGTAATAAACAGCATATCTAACAAAACGGCATTCTTATTTCAATTGTTATCATATGTTTATTTTTATTCACAATGAGAAAGAATGTCGCAATTTACAAACAGCTGAATCGCGTAAAGATTTCGACTTTGAGCCATGAATAAAGAAAATTCTACAAAACAGAAATGTGCAAAACATTTACTGTTCCTTCATAAATGACATACGTCTTTTATTTTTCTGATATTCCATTCAGAAATATAAATTCTGTCAAAATGGATATAAAATCAAACAAATTTGAGGTTCATTTAAGGGTCATTCATTAGGGGCCCGTGCAACGCTGGCGGGTCAGCTAGTAAATCTATATTACACATAACATATTAATAATAAATAATCAAACATGTCCATATTAAAACATATCTTTCATTCATGTAATAAACAGCATATCTAACAAAACGGCATTCTTATTTCAATTGTTATCATATGTTTATTTTTATTCACAATGAGAAAGAATGTCGCAATTTACAAACAGCTGAATCGCGTAAAGATTTCGACTTTGAGCCATGAATAAAGAAAATTCTACAAAACAGAAATGTGCAAAACATTTACTGTTCCTTCATAAATGACATACGTCTTTTATTTTTCTGATATTCCATTCAGAAATATAACTTCTGTCAAAATGGATATAAAATCAAACAAATTTGAGGTTCATTTAAGGGTCATTCATTAGGGGCCCGTGCAACGCCGGCGGGTCAGCTAGTAAATCTATATTACACATAACATATTAATAATAAATAATCAATCATGTCCATATTAAAACATATCTTTCATTCATGTAATAAACAGCATATCTAACAAAACGGCATTCTTATTTCAATTGTTATCATATGTTTATTTTTATTCACAATGAGAAAGAATGTCGCAATTTACAAACAGCTGAATCGCGTAAAGATTTCGACTTTGAGCCATGAAAAAAGAAAATTCTACAAAACAGAAATGTGCAAAACATTTACTGTTCCTTCATAAATGACATACGTCTTTTATTTTTCTGATATTCCATTCAGAAATATAAATTCTGTCAAAATGGATATAAAATCAAACAAATTTGAGGTTCATTTAAGGGTCATTCATTAGGGGCCCGTGCAACGCCGGCGGGTCAGCTAGTAAATCTATATTACACATAACATATTAATAATAAATAATCAATCATGTCCATATTAAAACATATCTTTCATTCATGTAATAAACAGCATATCTAACAAAACGGCATTCTTTTTTCAATTGTTATCATATGTTTATTTTTATTCACAATGACAAAGAATGTCGCAATTTACAAACAGCTGAATCGCGTAAAGATTTCGACTTTGAGCCATGAATAAAGAAAATTCTACAAAACAGAAATGTGCAAAACATTTACTGTTCCTTCATAAATGACATACGTCTTTTATTTTTCTGATATTCCATTCAGAAATATAAATTCTGTCAAAATGGATATAAAATCAAACAAATTTGAGGTTCATTTAAGGGTCATTCATTAGGGGCACGTGCAACGCCGGCGGGTCAGCTAGTAAATCTATATTACACATAACATATTAATAATAAATAATCAATCATGTCCATATTAAAACATATCTTTCATTCATGTAATAAACAGCATATCTAACAAACCAGCATTCTTATTTCAATTGTTATCATATGTTTATTTTTATTCACAATGAGAAAGAATGTCGCAATTTACAAACAGCTGAATCGCGTAAAGATTTCGACTTTGAGCCATGAATAAAGAAAATTCTACAAAACAGAAATGTGCAAAACATTTACTGTTCCTTCATAAATGACATACGTCTTTTATTTTTCTGATATTCCATTCAGAAATATAAATTCTGTCAAAATGGATATAAAATCAAACACATTTGAGGTTCATTTAAGGGTCATTCATTAGGGGCCCGTGCAACGCCGGCGGGTCAGCTAGTAAATCTATATTACACATAACATATTAATAATAAATAATCAATCATGTCCATATTAAAACATATCTTTCATTCATGTAATAAACAGCATATCTAACAAAACGGCATTCTTATTTCAATTGTTATCATATGTTTATTTTTATTCACAATGAGAAAGAATGTCGCAATTTACAAACAGCTGAATCGCGTAAAGATTTCGACTTTGAGCCATGAATAAAGAAAATTCTACAAAACAGAAATGTGCAAAACATTTACTGTTCCTTCATAAATGACATACGTCTTTTATTTTTCTGATATTCCATTCAGAAATATAAATTCTGTCAAAATGGATATAAAATCAAACAAATTTGAGGTTCATTTAAGGGTCATTCATTAGGGGCCCGTGCAACGCCGGCGGGTCAGCTAGTTAATCTATATTACACATAACATATTAATAATAAATAATCAATCATCTCCACATTAAAACATATCTTTCATTCATGTAATAAACAGCATATCTAACAAAACGGCATTCTTATTTCAATTGTTATCATATGTTTATTTTTATTCACAATGAGAAAGAATGTCGCAATTTACAAACAGCTGAATCGCGTAAAGATTTCGACTTTGAGCCATGAATAAAGAAAATTCTACAAAACAGAAATGTGCAAAACATTTACTGTTCCTTCATAAATGACATACGTCTTTTATTTTTCTGATATTCCATTCAGAAATATAAATTCTGTCAAAATGGATATAAAATCAAACAAATTTGAGGTTCATTTAAGGGTCATTCATTAGGGGCCCGTGCAACGCCGGCGGGTCAGCTAGTAAATCTATATTACACATAACATATTAATAATAAATAATCAATCATCTCCATATTAAAACATATCTTTCATTCATGTAATAAACAGCATATCTAACAAAACGGCATTCTTATTTCAATTGTTATCATATGTTTATTTTTATTCACAATGAGAAAGAATGTCGCAATTTACAAACAGCTGAATCGCGTAAAGATTTCGACTTTGAGACATGAATAAAGAAAATTCTACAAAACAGAAATGTGCAAAACATTTACTGTTCCTTCATAAATGACATACGTCTTTTATTTTTCTGATATTCCATTCAGAAATATTTCTGTTTGTATTTGAAGCATAAGTAAAAATATTCTCTTTTAAAAATGCTTGAAAATAATTTCCTTGAACCTGCATTTATTTTTGTTTCGACAGATCAGTGCTGGATAAACATTTTGAAATATTTTCATTCAAAACAATGTTGTTTTTACACTCTGCAAAACATTTTAAAACATGTCAATATATATACAGAAATGGTAAAATAAAATATTTTTGATGTTTATTTCACTTACTTATTTTATTATATCTTTAATATAAAAAATTACAGTCGTACCTCGTTATCTCGACACACTGTTTTGCGTCACTCCGCTTATCACGTCAATTTTTTAAAGTCCGGATTTTCTGTATGTGATTTTAATGCAAATAAACTCCGGATTTTACGTTGTTGAATAATGTTCAACGCCCGACGGTTTCGGAAAATTGTCCATTTTTCATAATCCATCTTATAAGCACGGAAATTAAGCGGTAAGAGATGTCTTAGTCAAACTTTTCACAACAGTGTCTAAAATACCCATTGAGTTAAATCAATTTCTTCCAATAGATTGAAATGTACTTTAATTTATTCGTACAGTCCTGTATATTATCCAAAGAGTTTTATGCACGCCTAATATTGAGCTAAAATTTAATACAAGCGAAAAACACGTAAAACTACTCAAATCCCACTTCCACGAATTACCATCCATAGACAGCAATGTACCCTGTTCTTTGCTGAGCCCTGTTATGTAATAAAATTATGTTCTACAAACATCCCTTGGTATACTAAATATAGTTCAAGGTATAGCTCAATTAAAAACCACCTTAAAACAATTCTTACTCATACTCAGTATTGCTTATGAATTCTTTTGTGTAGCCCTAGATTTTGCGTAGCTTGAACTATAGAATTTATGCACACCAAGTAGTATGTAAAAATTTAGTTAAAATTGAAAAGGCATATTATAACTAAAAACTTTCTTCCTACAATTATCGCTAATAAACAATATTGTATACGAAATTTTTTGTGTGTATGAACCATAAATATCATAGTATGTTGTAGTAAACTTGAGAAATGTATATCAATTTCAGTATGTTTGAAACAGTTCAACCTAATTAAAATATGTGGCAAATAGTTTTTCCACATAGAACATTATTAAAGTTAATTATTTTGTGTGACATTGTAAATGAATGATAAATATCTGCACTTCGTATTCCACAGAAAGTTTATTGCACCCCATACTTGTGAGCAATGTCATTATCTTTGAACTACTATACCATCATAAAAATACACTGCGAACGATTTTCTCCATAGACCATAATGTAACGGAATTCTTCTGAATGCTTCTGTAAACAAACTTTAAATGCTACACACTTTATTTTAAATAGAGAATATGCCATAATAAACATAAATAACATTCATTTCGAGTATATTTACTCGAGTTGGAGCACTCGCAGAGGCTTCGCAATGGGGGGTTATGGGGGGTAGCCTTCCCCTCCAATATATTTGTACTTGGGCAATTTGAGCTTAGAGTTGGGAAATTCTAGATTTTTAAAAGACTTTTTTTTTAATAATAGTTATCAAATATGAAATTTTTATTGTTTTGCTGAATTCATTTCTGAGTTCTGTAACAGTAAATAAGTCGAATTATCAAAAGAAATACAAAAATCAGTAAGACAGAATTTGTCCTTGTATTTCTCTGTGCTACGAAAATATCATACATATACTAGACCTGAATTTCCCTACTGTTGTCCATCAACAGTGTGTCTAACCTATTTCCTTTATTTCCTCAAAAACTTTGCCCCTTTCTCAAAATAACATGATGCTATTTTGATATGAAGCACGATTATGACTCGTACGGAATGGAAGACTAAAAATTCTTTAAATTAACGCTGGTTGACAATATATGTATATATATTCATTTAGAGTTAGATCTCTGAAAAAAAAAATTGTTCCAATTAAAAAAATATCCTACTGTCACAAACGATAATCGATGAACAAATTATTCGCATCTTTTGCGACTAGCGCCTTATAGACAGGTCATCGCCAGAACTATTATACGAGGACTTTGGTCGTCTCCGTCAATGCCAGACATAAATCTGCAAATATCACAAGTTTTCTTTTAAAACAGCATTTTGTTCTAACACTAGAAAAGTAAAGATTTTACAAGATACGACATTTGATTCTTCTACATGAACAGAAACGATTGATGTTTATAAGAAAACAAAAACTTCTGATTTGTCGCATCTTTTTTTTTTTTTTTCAAGAAAAATATCTTGAGTAAAATAAAAATTTTAACTGAAATTCTGGAGACATCAAATTTCAATGTCATTGACTGCATCACTATAATAAAAAGTACTGTTCAAACCGTACAAACTACCAGTGAGAATTTCACTGGAATGTGTAATTTGATAAGAAGTTAAATTGTGTTCGCTGAAAAGATGAGAAAAGATACTGAAGCCGACTTCCGAAAGCACTATAAGAAAAGGGTTCCACCAAAGAAAATAGATAAAAATAATAACATAGCAATGGAAATTGATGATATACATATGTTTTACAGGAAATAATTTAAAGAAATTTTGGACTCTGTAATAATGAGCTTAAATGGCAATGTTTCATATATCCAATAGAATATTGCACTAATACATTCTATATTTAAATTTTCATTCAGCAAGGTAAATTTGAGAATCACTAATTTTTAAAAAGTTACTAACTTTTTTCCTCCTGGATCTCAGAAACCTGATGCACTTGACTTCTGTATCAAATAGAAATAATATATGATTTATGTAACTAATTTTTCTGTCCTGCCAAGAAAAGCAGACTATTTGGTTCAAGTCTTTAAGTTATGTATCTTAACATTCCCAACAGCTAATGGTGTTGCATCTAATAAAAGAACTTTTAGTCAATTAAAAACTATAAAAAAAATGTATTACGAATTACCATGAGCGATGGCCGACTTCACAGCCTGTACTAATGCTTTTAAAATGCGAAAGTGAAATAGGGGATTTTATTAAATTGGACGATGTTATCATTACACTAATTTCTTTAAAGACCGGGAGAATTAATGCTAAGTGAAAAAAAAGGCAAAATGTACGTTCACTAGCATTAGTTTCACTATGTAACATTTTCCTCTACCTTATTTCATATATTTATATAGTTTTCTCTAAATATATGCAATTTTTCTAGGTTTAAATCTTTCATTTATTGTATTGTTAGAAATTACTTCCTTAAATTTTCATTTAGCAATTGGGTATCTTATCCTTTGATCTATATTTTCATGCTGAATGATTCCAAGATAAGAAAATAGAAATTAATCTAGTTTTGATTTTAATTATTTAAATGAAACATGTGTATACTTTCAATAAATGAACCAATATTTATAATTTTTATGTTTTCAGCTTCAATATTTTTCTTTGGAAAGGGTTTTATTTATTTATTTATTTATTTATTTACATATTAGTATCATTATCATTAAACACACACTGCACATATCATTCCAGTTGAAAAATAGAGCAATTTGTGTCAAGTTGGAAATTTTTTCAATTATCAGTTGGTAATATTTTAATCCTCCTCCCTCCTGAAAAAATATCTGTAGCCTCGCCCCTAGCACTGACAGAAAGGCAGACGGCAAACAAACAAACCGAAGACATTTTCAATTATCTTGAGAAATGATAAAAACGTTCTAAAAAAGAGGAATTTTTAAAAGAAAAGTTTATATCTTCGTTAATAGGCAATATATTCTATTTTTGCAAAAATGCATTCAAAGGGTACGCATAGCAAGAAAAAGTTACAACTAATAAATCGATTCTAGTGATTTGTGAAGTAGAGTGATTACAATTATTATTTTTTTTTTATTATTAAATTTTTGTTTATCACCTAGCATACTCTCCAGACAGAAATTTCGCTTGAAAGTGTGAGTTCAAGCATCTTCTTTATATGGCCAAATATAAAGAACAAATCGTCTAATACTTTTCCAGAGATATAAAAAAGAATGTCTGAAATCAAACTTTTATCTACCTTGCTCAATAAATTGCCACAGTACATATACAAGAATATGGTGATTTTTTAAAAGTATTCTACATAGAATATGAGACAATAGAAGCGACAAATTTATTTATCTTACTTTATTATTAACGAATATAGAAACTAATTTTCGTTCAGGAAAATATCATTCTGTTTCTTTTTACACTTCATGTATAATAAACGTCACCTTTTTATGAAGATAAATGTGAAATCTATTGAAATATGAATAAATATATTCAGCTAAATTCTTGATCATTCATATCATTGTTGAAGTATGTTCTTCTTAATTCTAAAAATGTGTTCTTTCGATGTAAAAAAAAAGTATTCTGCTTGGGGTAAAGAAAAGCATTGCGTATTTGAGTTGAAACTATTATTCTTGTTATTTTGAACGTGCTTTAGGACCAAAAAATTCGACAAACCTATAAAAAACGTGCACAAGTGTTTTATGCATATTTTACTATCCGAAATGCTTCAGATTTATTCTATTCAAGAGGAAATGCTACCAATTTTAAATAAATAAACTCAATGGAAGAATTTATTTTTATAGCAGTGAAATGTCGTCTTAAAATACAGGGTGTCTTATAATGGACTGAACTTTTTAAAAATTTAGTAACAAGTAAACGGTGACAGTATTTGAAATTATTTATTACTAATGATTAATTATTACTTGCAGGAGATTAGTGCGGGTTGCTTTAGTAAACTTCTTTGCTTTAATAAAAAATATCACCACGATTTGGTGTTGTGTATTCTCAAACTGTTACAATACTCAAACTAACGTATAAAAATAGACCAAAGTTTATTCGGATTTTAACTTTCATTCTGTTTAGCTGTTGAAACATCCGAAAACGAGTTACGTTTTGTAATTTAGGTTATGCTGAACATTATTATAGTTTTAGACAATGCCACTCCATCTATTGGTGGTATTTGGAACTAAAATAAAGAAACGCAATAAAAGAATTCCTGAATTTAAACATTACTCCCCTGAAAGAAATAATCCAATAGCTCTCACCGTTTAGTACTGCAGTTTGAGACAGTGTCATTCCATTTATCGGTGATATTTGGAACTAAAATAAAGAACCATAATAAGATAATTCCAGAATTTAAACATTGCTCCGCTTCAAGGAAAATTTCAATAACTGTTATAGTTTACTTGTACTACGGTTTTAAATAGTGCCTTTCAACCTCTCAGTGATATTTAGAATTAAAGTAAGGAAGCGTAATAAAGTAATTCCCGAATTTAAGCATTACTCCTTTGCAAGAAGAATTTCAATAGCTATCATCGTTTATTTGTACTACACTTTGAGATAGTACAGATCCATCTATCAGTAATATTTGGAACTAAAATAATGAAGTGTAATAAACAAATTTCTTAATTTAAGCATATAAAAAATCTTAATAAAGAAATTCCTCAATTTAAACACTACTCTCCTGCAAGAAAAACTTCAAAAACTGTCACCGTTTACTTCTATTACAGTTTGAGACAGAGTGCCGTTCCACCTATCGGTGATATTTGGAACTAAAATAAGGAAGCGTAATAAAGAAAGTCCTGCATTTAAACTTAGCTTCCCTGCAAGAAAATTTGAATAGCTATCACCGTCTCTCTTGTTATTGAATTTTTTAAACTTTCAGTCCATTTAGGACGGCATGTAGATATGTTAAAATGCTATCTACAAAAGTTACTTAGACAACTAGATGAAAAACTGCCAAATATATGAGGTTATAAAATAATTTAAAATGCAGATCCCCCGCCCACACACACACACCATTTTATTTACAGGAAAAACGTTTGAAACATTTCATACCCATATTAATAAAATAAAATATTTACGTTATTTTGATGAAATTGAAGATTTAAATGTTCAAAAATAAAGTTAAACAGTAAAAAATACTGAAATAACATGAAATTTTTGTACACAAGTATTTCAACATTATAAAATTAGTGGCTTGAGGTGGATTCTATTTTAAAAAGCTAGCTTTGCTTACTTTGAAAAATTTACCTTCTTATCGCAAAGATAAAAGATTGAACTACGGCGTTTTATTCGAGCTCTTAGAACTCATAGAACTTACACAAAATTATTTTCCAAAATCGATTCACTTGGAAACAATGGGTATCGAACAAGGCATCTCTTGCATGTGAAGCGAGTGCACTACGATTTGAGCAAGGCTAAGGATTTTTAAAATCTTCTGCATGTTGAAAGCATTTTTCTGTATGAGTGTTAGTGGCACTTTCAGTAAACCACGGATCACAGTTTTACATTGCAGTTTGAAGATTCAATAGCACTTCAAGTGAGTTTGCAAATTTGATATCATTTGTTGTGGCAATATATTTCAAATTAAAGAAAAGTTGAAAATTTTATAAGTGATATCTTCACCTAATTAATTCACTAAATAAAACATAAATTAATAATTTATTGATCTTAGATATCTTCTTATTTAGATTTAAACTTAAATACGGAGATACAGAAGTCAAATATATTTATTTACTAGTCACAACTATTGAAATATCCAAAATTATTTAAATAAGAATAGTAAACATATAACATTTTTTGACATTTCTAAACATAAATATAAAAATTACAAAAATAATTTCTAGAAAACTACAAAAATAATAATAATAGTAAAAACCTTTGAAATATGAATTTCTCAACATTAAGAAATACGTATTTTCTGAAGTTTTATAAATGTTTTTCTAACTTGGGTAAAAAAGGCATTGGGATTGCGATAAAACATCATTGTTCTTTATCTTGATTATGCGTTGGTGGGAGAGGAATTTAAAACTTTTCAGAAGTTTGTAAGTATTCTTAATAAATGTTCATAAATTTCAAGGCAAGTTTTGTTATTCATAATTCTTCTAAATTTTCTTTTAAAGGGAAGAGGATTTTTAAAAACTGCTTTTCATTGTTTATATTACTCAAAGGAAACTTTTCAGAGCAATGTTCTACATCATGACTACGTGAATTCAATAAATATTTGAGAAGAAATTCAATTTACTAAAAACTTATATAATTAACTTATATAAATATTAATAAGTTCAAGTGCTTCAAATTTGAAATTATTTTCTACTTTTTTTCCTCCTGACTGCTCGCAGAAGAGGAGGATAATGTAATTGTTAGAAGACAATGTAAGATCCTTTAATCTATGATAAAATTGTAAATTTTGTTCTCTTTTCAATAACGTTTATTCGGTTTTTTTTTTTTTTAATTCCCCATTTTGAGAAAAATTAGTAGTTTGTTTTTCAACCAATATCTGCTTGATATGTTATCCATCCAATCTTATATTTTATACACTTGTATGGAGCAGACTTTTTAAACATTTAAAAAATACAAAAAAGTACGGTAGCCTCCCGCTTAACCGGCCTAAGCGGGACTGAGGGTTAGCCGGTTAAGAAAAAACCCGGTTAAACCGGAGAAATAAAAAAAAATTTAAATAAGTAACTGCATATTTAATAAATTAAATGCGTAGGATGCACTTAATTTTTTATTTTGTGCAGTTTTAAAAAAAGTACATATTTTCTATATTTTGTGAAATGAATTCTAGCTGTAATTAACTGAATTGAAATAAAAATATCACTAATAACAAATGATGAACAATATTTAATACAAATTAAATAGTTGAAAATTGTGTCACATACCTTTATAAGAAGTTGAAATTATTCTACGTTATCTAAATTTGAGTTAATTAACCATAAAGAAATGAGAACCGAAATTTTCTTTTCTGAATTTTGCCTGATGTTGGGAAGAAAGGCGGCCGGTTAAAGCGGAGTTCCGGTTAAGAGGAGGCCGGTTAAGAGGAAGGCTACTGTATATTCTTTTAACGATTGTTACACAAGTATTAATCGCACTCTTTGTTAATTCACTTTGCTGATCGGGTAGAAATGTTTTTGTTGTCGTTGTTTAACACAGCTGTGCCGTTAGCTTCAGTCCACAGATCTGCCAAGGTGGGGGCCCGGGTTCGAATCCATGGGTAAGGCATGTATGTAATTGTGAGTGTCCATTTGTAGTTATATAAATATACGTAATGGAAAAGAAAATAATAAAATTGTTGTGGCTTGCAGTTGTTTCTGTGTATAATAAAGATCATTCGAGGCAAAAGCCATAGTTGCTATAGCCCTCAAAGGAATCGCCATAATCCAACTTCTCTTATGTCCATAATTTTAATTCCAAAGTTCGCGTAATACTACAATCAACTTTTGCTTTCTTATATAAATGTAGATTATACACACGGAACTGAGTCAATACTTATGAATAAGGTACCAACTGAAAAATTTTCGGTTAGAAAATTGTCGAAAGAAAGCTACTTCTTTGACCAACACTTTTTGAAGAAAAATATTAAATAAAACCATTGTCATTTTATCTGACACAAAGAATAGTATCCTTACGAAAAAAAGCTAAACAATGCATGACAATAAATTATGTGTATCATTCTACGGGAAACATTGGTTTCTGAGCGTAAAAATTTCAAGCCAAAATATTCTATATTAATTACATAAGCCTGAGATGGTTGTATTTTTTAACTTTTGATAATTGATTTTTATGTATTTTTTAGGGCTGAATCTCAAAAAGGACCTTCATTTTTAACCACCACGTTAAGATTTTTTCCAAATCGTAAATTTCAGTGAAAAAGTAAAAAAAATATAGAACACCTGATACTCAAAGATACAGGAAATGGTTGTGTTTCTTAACTTTTGATAACTGATTTTTATATATATTTTTTAGCGCTGAATTCGAAAATGACCTTCATTTTTAACCATTAAGTCAGGATTTTTTACAAATCGTAAATTTCGAAGTAAAAAAATAGCAAAATTCTGATACTATAAAATAGATTTGATGGCTGTGTTTTTTTTAATTTTGATAATACATTTTTGTGTACTTTTTAGCACTAAATCTGAAAATAACCTTCATTTTTAACTATCACGTCAGAATTTTTCGCAAATCGAAAATTTCACAGTTAATGTAAAAATTTTGCAAAAAATCCTGACGTGATGGTAAAAAATGAAGGCCATTTTCGAATTCAGCGCTGCACAATACGTAAGAATTAATTATCAAAAGCTAAGCAATATGACACAACCCAAATTTTGCGGGCTTGTGTTATAAAAGTTCATCTTCCATCTCATTTAAGTTTTATATATGTGGCCGTATAGCCACCTAATTATTTGGTGCTTAATTTATTTTCTACAGATTTAGAGTATAATTTCCTTAACCCTTAAATGCCTGATTTTTCAAAAATCATTGTAATAACATTTTTCGGCTTTCATTTTTTAAATAAATCATGAGAAAAATACTTTAAAAAAGTCCTTCCGGCCAGTGCCGGGAGGAAGAGGTAGCTTTCATATTCCTTATTTTTAAAAAGCAAGCTTATACTATTCAAACACACGAAGTTCAATTTATTGGAAGCCGATTATAGGAGATTCAATCCTAATCTTTATCAATATTAAATCATTATGAATGAGAATTTCGCGAAATTAGTCAACTTTATCCAAGCTGCTTTTATTTAAAGTAACTTATATTTGGTTGCCAAATTCGGCGATATCTCGAAGTTCCTGCCATTTTAAAACAACATGGTGGATGAGGCTAACGAGTGAACTTGGTCGAGACCTTAGTAATTCCTGTGCACATGCTCACTCACATCGGAATCGGTTGATATATACAAGTTCTCTCGCAGGCAAAAAATCAGATTTCTCAAAATGTCTCAAACCCGCTTTAAAAATTCAAACTGCTATATCTGAGCCATTTTCTAAGATAAAGACAAAACAAAAAATGTTCCGGAATCCTTATATCATGATCAAATACTTAAGAAAGAAACCTTTTTCAATTTCTAATTCTTTTGCACCTTACTTTAAATATAATTTTTTATTTAATTTAATGGCCTCCATTTTGAAACAAGATGGCTGATGAAGCTGGCCAGCGAACTTGGTCGAGACATTACGATATACTATCCACATGCCTTCTTACATCGAAATAGGTTAATGAATACGCGTGTTATCACGTGACAAATATCAGATCGTTTCAAAATGTCAGCCATGCTAGAAATTCAATGTGCTATAATTCAACCATTTTTTAAGATATATACGAAACAAAAACTGCTCCGGAATCTTTGTATCAAGGTCAAACACATAAAAAAAATCTTTTTCATTTTTCAATTTTTTGATAACTCATTTTAAATTTAAAATTTAATTTTTTTTAAATGGCAGCCCTTTTGAAACATGCTGGCGAATGAAGCTGACCAACGAACTCGGTCGAGACATTGGTATGTACTATGTACACACAAAGTTACATCCAAATCGGTTCATAAATACGCCTGTTATCGCGTGACAAAAATCAGGTTGTTTCAAAATGTCAGCCACAATAGAAATTCAAAATGCTATAACTCAGCCATTTTTTTAGATATAGAAGAAACAAAAACTGTTCCGGAATGTTTGTACTAAGGTCAAACACATACAAAAAAAAATTTTTCATTTTCCAATTTTTTTGGTACCTCATTTTAAATTTTAAATAAAAAAAAAATTTTTTAAATGGCCGCCATTTTGAAACAAGATCGCGGATGAAGCTGGCGAAGGAACTCGGTCGAGAAATTGGTACGTATTATGTATACACCAAGGTACATCCAAATCGGTTCATAAATACGCCTGTTATCGCGTGACAAAAATCAGGTCGTTTCAAAATGTCAGCCCCGCTAGAAATTCAAAGTGCTATAAATCAGCCATTTTTTAAGATATAGACGAAACAAAAAATGCTCCAGAATCTTTGTATCAACGTCAAACACATATAAAAAAATATTTTTCAATTTTCAATTTTTTGGTACCACATTTCAAATTTAAAATTTTTTTTTAAAATTTAAATGGCCGCCATTTTGAAACAAGATGGCGGGCAACGAACTCGGTAGAGACATTAGTACGTATTATGTATATACCAAGGTACATCCAAATCGATTCATAAATACGCCTGTTATCGTGTGACAAAAATCAGGTCGTTTCAAGATATCAGTCAAGCTGGAAATTCAAAGTGCTATAACTCAGCCATTTTTTAAGATATAGACAAAACAAAAAATGCTCCGAAATCTTTGTATTAAGCTCAAACACATAAGAAAAAAATATTTTTCAATTTTAAATTTTTTGGTACCACATTTCAAATTTTAAATTTTTTAAATTTTTTTAAATGGCCGCCATTTTGAAACAAGATGGCGGATGAAGCTGGCCAACGAACTCGGTGGAGATATTTGTATGTACTATGTACACACCGAGTTTCATCCAAATCGGTTCATAAATACGAGAGTTACAGTATGACAAAGATCATATATATATATATATATATATATATATATCACCTTTTGAACGGAGGGTGGTTTCGGGGTCTGGGGGTCATGATCGATGAAAATATACCAAAATTTTTTGAAATCGCTTTCCTCCGAACGGCTGCAATAGGTAGCTTTTTGTAATGAAAGCTACCTAAAATCATATTTTGTTTTAAGTATGATTTACGGCTAAAAAGCAGTTTGTTACTAATCGGCAATACTAGTCTTTAATTGAAAAAATAATTTACCTTGATAAAATTCTATAATATTAAATACACAAGAATTTTAGGAACTATAATAAGAAATAAATTTTACTTGCTCACTGCAGACCAAAATAGGGTATTCCGCAAGCTTCCAAACAAAACAAAAAGAACAAGTAGCAACAATTGAAAAAATAAATCTATCTTTATTCTTAAACAGCACAAGTGTTGCCATCTACATGTTGAAAATCGATTTAATAATATTTTCTGAATGTATTTTATTGGCAACATTAGGCAACATAGCTTCAATATTATTCTAAAGTTATTTTAGAGCCTATATTGGGTATGTTGCCGAACAGCAACACTCGACATTTAAAGGGTTAATAATAGTGTAACGTACGATACATCTACGAAGAACAAAAATACACAGCGTTTTGTTTTATAATAGCCATGCTTGTTTAGTGTAAGATACCGAAATTGAAGTATAAATATCCCAAAAATAACTTTATGTACATGAAGCAGAGCTTTTTTTTTTAATTGAATGTGTATTTATGTAAGTGGTTATTTAACCAAAATTTCCCAAATTTCGACGACATTCGAGGACCAAAGTTGCGTAGTTCTTACATTCTCGCCGTTTTTGATTTAAAAACTTGTTAAATTTTAAAAAGTTGATAAATTCGTGACTTTTAAAAAATAGGATAAAGCTTGAAAAGTTATAAATTTAAAGTTGTGAAAACTTTCAATTCATAAAATGTATTTGATTATAAAATTTGGTCACTTTAGTTAAAGTATACTCAAAGAGAATAAACAAAGTCATTTAAAAAACATAAATTATAATCATTTGGGTTCATAAACCAAATGCCTTCTGAATTTTTGAAAGAGACTAATATCATTTAATCTGTTGCTTTCGCAGTGATCAAAGCACCCTAAGTGTGAATGTAACTAAATTTTAGGAAAATAAAATATTGCAATACCTTGTTATATATTTCATACATTATTCTAATTATATCTTTGTATATAAGCGTATTTTCATAACTAGTTTATATCCAAAATGGTTTTATGTAAATAGTTATGGTATGTTATAGAAAAAAATGTTAGTCAAGCTCAAACGTGTTCAAAAATTTAAAAATGTTGTTTCATAAAATAGTTAGCTAAGAATCTAATTAAATTTGTTGCGCAAGTTCTAACCAAAACACCAACGCTTTAAAATTTTACGTAAATAATGAAGAAAAATACAAAAAATTGTTGCTCTGATGTAACATTTTATTTAGTTTTCTGTTATATTTTTCTGTTTTGTATCCTAGTTTAAAGAAAAACGATTTTTTTTTCATTTTTAAATTTTACAAATTTCCATAGAAATTTTTTTTTAACACGTTTGATTCAGTTTACCTTTTTCGGGTGCATACATAATATGTTCATAATTAATGCACATATTATTTGTAAAGAAATATTGTTTTTAATAATACTTCTTTATAAAATTGTCTAAGATACTTTTAAATATCTTTAGATAATAAATATTTCACGGTACTTTATATAAATGCAGAATAACTGTGATATAATATATGAGAGAAAACTTTTAATTAGCAACATATCTGCTTTTGATGATGACGGTCAAATTTTTTATTCTTGTCTTGATCAGGAATTTCAACATTTTTGCTTTTGATCAACGTGATAAAATCTTCCATTCTTAACTTCATCATAGCGTCAACACATTGGTTCAGGTCGATCAAACCTTCTACTATTAGCTTCTAGAAGATTTAATGTGTCAACCAGCTATTCCACTAATGCTTCAAAAGTGCTAAAAAATCGAATATCATAAACGTTGAACGATGTTGAATGACAAATGTCGATCGCAGCGACACCTTCTAACTCTTCACCGACCGAAATGCTTTCTCAATTGAATCCTTATACAATGCTTACGTTTGAACAACCAGATGTCACTGCGATCACCAGTTATCGTTCAGCATTTATGGTATTCAATTTTTAGCACTTTTTAGATTTTCAATTGCCATCTCCATACTTCTACTTTTGTGTTGATCAGGGCGTTAAAATATACAAGTTGACCCAAAAAGATCAGTATAACTTCAAAATTTTATTTTCAAAAAAATAATAGGCCTACAGCAAAACTAGTTACAACAATAGATAGAGTAATTCAAAAAGTTTTTTCCACTGCCTTAGTAAATCTCAACATGAGATCCTTTCGTAGCACGATAAATATCAAGCCCATATTCCAATTCAATCCACGAACGTTTTAGCATGCTAACTTCAACAGTAGCTACAGCTGTTTGGTTATTTTGTTTCAATTTCATGAATTAATTTTGTAGGGCTCCTAGAAAATGTTTCTCGTACACATTCTTCACTAGCGCTAGGGCGGCCATTCTGAATAACTGAATTCTTTAATAATCGTTTACCTGTTGTGCAGCGCCATCAACATACTGTTCCACCAGAAACATATTGTAAAGAAAAACTTTTTTAATTATTCTATCTATTGTTGTAACTAGTTTTGCTGTAGGCCTATTCTTTTTTTAAATAAAATTTTGAAGTTGTGCGGATTTTTGGGACACCCTGTATTATATATTGATCGAGGCGACGGAAGCAGTTGAATTCAGGGAAGAACTTGAACCTACAGCACTGATCTCCTTATACGCTGAAGAGCCAAAACATTATGACCACCTACCTAATAATACATTGTCTCTGTTTCTGTCTGCAAAAAAGCTGCACCGGCCTTGGCATGGATGCCATGCGTCCTTGGTACATGGCCGAAGGCAGATTGTACCAGATGTTCAAATTGCAGTCACGTAAATCTGGAATATTACAGTATGATTGTTTTTTAGTTCTGAGCTGCCGTTCCATGACACCCCAAATCTGCTCTATCATATTAAGATCCGTTTAGTTAGGCTGCCAGGACCTTAATTGGAATTCAGTATTATTGTCCTAGAATCACTCCAGCAAAATTTCAGCCCTGTGCCATGGAGTGTTGTCTTGCTAGAAGACTTGATTTCCGATTGGGAGGAGAGATAACATTGTAAGGGTGCAAGAGGTCCCCAATGATGTCCCGATAGTCTGCGACCTTCGTGATCTATTCTACCATAACCACAGGTCCCAGAGATGTTTATTAGAACGTTTTCCAAAACTTAATATCGCTACAACCGGCCTTTGTATGGCCCGCTGTATAAGGGAGAGCAACAGTTCTTATCGAAGAAGGCGTAATTTGAAATGACCATAGATGAGTTGAAGGATGAATCGTGATTCATCTGACCAGGCAGTTCTCTTCAAACGATCCATGGTTCAATCACGATGTTATTGGGCCTAGTGTGGGAGTAGTTGGCGATGACGCTTGGTGAACAGAGGCACATGTGTGAAGTGTTTGCTCCATAGCCTTATATCCAACTGTGTCAGCTGAACTGTGTGCTCTGAAATAACTCTACTTGGACCGGTATTGTATTGGTCTGTCAGCTGAGTCAATGTCTGTTACCGATTTTTTTCTTACCAAGTGTGGGAGCCTCCGAAGTACTTTTTCTTTGACAACGCGTCGACGTCCAACGCCATCACGTCTGCTGATAGTTTCATCGTCATTCATAAACTTTGCGTAAGTACTAACGACAGTATGTCGCAAACAACCCACGAGTCGAACAGTTTCGGAGATACGCGTTCTGAGCCATTGTGCCATTGAATTCTGCCCTCTATCAAAGTCGCTTATATCAGCAACCTTTCCCATCACAGGCAGAATTAAGCTCAAAAATGATTCTTTATACTCCCTAGCAGTAGTTAAATGCCATTCCCACCTGCTTACGTGCCCTCCACGTCAACAAAGCGAGTTCATTGCAAAATATGGGGGTGGTCACAATGTTATGGCTCTTCGGTGTATAACAGGAGATTTGTCTTCCTATTTCTTGACATGATTTCCAGCGGTCAGCACAGATGGATACAGTGACGATAATTTTAGTTCACATTCATGTCAAAAAATGCTGTTTATAGCATTCCCTTACATGATTAGAGAATCATTCTTGACAGTCTGACTGGAGCAAGATCGCCTGATCAGAGATCCAGCTTAGATTTATTTACGCTACACACGGGGGTCTCGCAGGCAGAAACCCAGCCCAGCCAGAAGGAGAAGGCTCCTGTCTTTCACAAAACATCCACACATACAAAAAAACCTTATACAAGTTAAAATTAATTTACAAACTATAAACTGACAATAGTCCAACAAGGGGCAGTAGCATCAGTAGTTCTGGAAAGTTGGAAACAATATTAGGGCACCAATCGAAAAATATTTTTATTGTCAAAAATTTTATATTATGTGTTTTATATATGTGTTTTTATATTTATACTATCAATTTTATTCTGAGTTCAACGATAACAAGTTAAATTCAGTTGTTTACAATTAACATTCTTAGTGCAATAGAACTTACAATTTCTGCACACAAACAATTTGCCATTAGATTAATTAACTATAGATTGATATTTTAATTTTGCTATGAGTACTTTTGAATGCCAACAGATTTAATCTACACTATTTTGGGGCCCATCGATATACTAAATATTAGTGCAATAAGTTAATTTTAATATTTGGTTTCAATCTCTACAAGTATACATACAATCTTTGAATACTTGTAAAGAGAAACTGTTTTTGAATGCAAACATTATGAATAAGATTTTTGAACGCGAACATTGTTAACACAATTTTTGAATTCTAGAGAATCATTTATTAGTTTGATAAGTATAGCTTCATTAAGGAAGCATAAATTACGATAATAGTAAATGAGAACACTCATATCTAACATTGACTACGCGCACTATTTTTTTACCTTTGCCTTGAAAGCTTCTGACCGTGCGCCGACTGAGAACTCCTCTTATATATGGAGCTCAATGACCTACAGAGACATTACTGTATGGACATAATTATTTTTACACGAGAAATCTTTTTTCCTTTATTATTATACGGGGTGAACCAAAAGTCTTATTCTGCTTATAATAATTCATTACAAATTAACCGTTTGTATAATAATGTAACTTGTTGTATCATTGGATAGATCAGGTTTAGTAGTTTTTTTTGTGCAATAGAACGAAACATTTCCGGATCGGTAGATTGGAAGGGATGGACCAACACCCCTTCCGCGCTCTCGAGATATTTAATCCTCTGGATTTTTTCTGTGAGAGCTGTATCAAGGACACAGTCTTTGCCACACCAATTGCTAGCGTCGAAGAACTGAGACTAGGATACAAGCTGCTGTGTGTCCTGTGGCAGGAACGAGAATACAGCTTAGACATTCCCCAAGCTACCAAGGGGTTCACACGTTGAAATTTACTAAGGTTCGTGGTCTTATAAAAAAGTGTATAACAGTACTTACAATGAATCCAAACAAACATATGTCTAATTATAATAGTTTGAGCACAATAAATATTTATAATCAGAGCAAGACTTTTGATTCACCCTATATAACTCTGTAATTTTACGGCTGTTGTCTACATAATACTTTCTTGTTTTGAAATGCGTGAGTATGGATTTAAAAAGCGGCTTTGATATCAGACTTCATAGTAGTGGAAATTGTGAAATCTAGGTAAAAATCTACCTCTAACTTTTCGTTAAAAAATGATAAAACATTATTGGTAAACCATTTTATGCTGTGTTATGCTTACTAAAAATTTGTAATGAAAAATGGACAATTTTTGGGTGAAAACGGAAAAAAAAATTTAATTAACCCCTTAATTCTCGCTCCCGTCATATTCTCCGGCTGTGTCTTTTACTCAGATTGTTTGGTTCCCACCAGTTTTATAAAATAATGAAATTGGCTATATTTTAGTATCGTTTTACCTGTCATTAAATAAGGTGGATATTTCTTTTTCATAAAAGTGGTGCCAATAAGCAATTTGAATTTTTAAACCGTAATTTAATTCGAGCGTTAAGGGGTTAAGCAGTTAAACAATAAATGCGAAAGCATTCAGGGAATGAACAAAAAAACGGATATGTTGTTATAAGGGGGTAAGTCTGGAACAACCCAGTTTTGCAAAATATCAATTGTTGCCTTATCCCAAAAAGTTTACGTACTCCTATATTATAGTAACATCAAATTAAACATAATTGTTTAAAATTTTATAATCTAAGTTTATTCTTGTGCACAAATTAAAAGATGTTTCAATTAGTTAATAACGTTAAATGCTGTTAAATTGCTGATTTTTTGTGGCAAAAGAAAAAATCTATTATTCCCTAGAAATGTTTCGACCGTTTACCAAGTTTTAAGAGGCAAGACACATTCCAATACGCTTTTTTTTTAATTTTATGAGTTTTTGAAATGTGAACGGACTTATGGGATTCTAAATTATTTTGCCACAAAAACCTGCACTTTTTGGACCAGCTTTATGTCCCAAACCTCCGACCAATACGATAATTTGCTATTTTTTCCTGAATTTTTTAAATCTGAAATCACTTTTGAATCCTTTTGAAATATTTTTTATTGCTACAAAACATTCGATTTTTTGGTTTTATGGTGCAAACTCCACTTAAATATGACAATTTGTTAATTTTTTATAAATTTTTGAAATATGAACAGATTTGTGGGAGAGACACTGCAATTTTATTTTTATTACTTTTCTAACTCGTTTTATCTATTTAATATAGATTAATAGAATTTAAATACAGTTAGTTTTATAATACATGAGCTAACCCTGTTCATATTCATAGTTATAATATTGTTTTAAATGGCGTAGAATGCTATCGTTGATCGAAACACTATTAGATTATTTCTGTTAAACAGTTCGTCAATAAAAGCTGAAAAATACGATAAAAATATTGTTCTTTTTAAATAAAATTTTACCTAAATTCTAATTTTTTCTCTTTTTTTTAATACTCTCTTCAATTTCGTAATTTCAAAAGTTTGCTATCAACACACTTAACTGACTTAGTTTAACTTTATATTATTTAGATTATTATTTATTTAGAATATTTAAATTTTTATGCATTTAGCATATACTTTTGCGAGGGTTTTTTAAATAAAATATTGGAGTAAAAGAAAAAAAACTGAAATCGTAAAAATTATTTAGGAAAGTTTAAGTAACATTTTAGCGTGTACCTAATAAATATTTCTCAACACTTTAAATTAATTTTCAATGTCTTGTTCCAAGACATCTCTTGGAATTCGAAACATTTTTTTTTCTTTTTTATATACAGAAATACTTTCTACTTTGATTTCCAATATGCATTTTTTGTGATCTCAAAAGTTACGTTAGTAAAGTATTTGCTAAATCAATAATTCTATTTTAGCACATTTTATGCTTTATACGAGTAAAACTTCTTGAGTGTTTGTTTGGCTTTTGAAGATTTCGTTATGTGTAACTATCATGGTACATTAAATTATCGTCAAAGTGCGAATTTGCTCTTAACGCTGTTTTAAGGTAATATCTTTTAATGTTTTGTAGTTAAAACTGAATTTGATTAAAATGTTTTACAAAGAAGTTTTACTTAAAGTCACCGTTTTAAAATGCTAAAAGATTTCAACTAAGTAAAAACAAAACAAGAAAGAAAAATCATGGGTTAAGCATAGATTATAAAACACTTACTGAATGCTTTAACAAAGCATCGTTATTTAGGGAAATAAGGTAAATAAGATAACTAAGTAAACGTTTTAGAAAACGCATAAAACATTTAAAAACTGATTTCAGCAGTTACCGTCCATAGCCAAATATGTATCCAATTATTTTGAACAGCCCTGTATTTGACCTGTAGGTTGATATATATGCTATATAATGGAAAAATTTAGTTTAGCAAGAAAACGCATAACAGGTTGAAATTTCTCTTTCAACAATTTATACTAAAAGATGGAAACATACTTCAATACCTTTGTATAACTCTTATTACACGCCACTATTTAGCTAAAATTTAATTTAAACTAAAACTCTCTTAAAACTACTGAAATCACATTTCCAGAAGTTATCCTCCATAGGCGGCCGTGAATCCAATTCTTTGCGTGACACTGTACATCATTTTATTTATATTCTACAAACATTTCTTAGTAAACTAAATGCAGTTCAGCGTTAAAATGCATAACTCATTTAAAACCCACCTTTAAGCAATTTCCGTACATACCGATTAACTCTTAACAATTTTTTTGTTTGTTTTTTCCTGCATATGAATTATAGCATTTATACACACTACATAGTATGCATAAATATAGTGAAACATAAAAGCACATATCATAATTAAAAATGCATTTCCAGCACTTCGGATGCAATATAGTATCTGAAATCTTGTGTTTGTCCCTTTAAATGCGATGCACTTCGTATTATGCATTAAATAAGTTAAAGTAAACCTGAGCGACGTATATCAATTTCATTTTATATGAAATAGTTTATAACATAATTAAAATACGCCGCAAACAATTCCCTCCACCCCAATATCATTATGTAACGGAATTCTTTTGTGTGGCTCTGTAAATGAATAATAACTATTCTTTGCACCGCATATTCTACAGAATGCATATTTTAGTACACTTCATAAATGCATATCAGTTTTATTATGTTTAAAAGCGTTTAACATCATTAAAAATCATTTGAAACGATTTTTTTCTATTGGCCATAATGTAACATAATACTTTTGAATGTTCCTGTAAATGAACTAAACAGGCTACAAACTTCATTTGAAATAGGGAACGTGCTATGGTAAACATCAATAACATCCAAAAACTTCAGGGCAATCGGAGTATATTTACAAGAGTTAGAGTGCGGACAGACGGACAACCAAACCGAAGTCATAAACACTTTTCAATTTTATTGGAAAATGATAAAAAAGGAGAAATTTAAGAATGTGTGAAATACAATTCTTGCTTTAATTTTCATTTATGCGTGCTACTGAACGTCATCATTTTTCACCTTACCGTAACATTACCGTTTTTAACACTTTCCAAAATAGTTGAAAGGTGTTTATGAATTCGGTTTCTTTGTCTGTCTGTATGTATGTTTGTCCGTGCTCTAACTCGTGTTAACATACTCCGATTGACATTGAATGGATATATGTCAATGAAGGTTACTCTCGCATGTTCGATATCGAAAATAAAGTATTTATCGTTTATACTTAGTTTCTTTACAAGGACAATCAAAAGAACTTTGTTACATTACGGCCTATAGTGAAACATCATTTTCGGTGTATTTTAATGATTTTACACTATTTCAAACATATTGAAATTGATACATACAACTGAGGTGCAGTACAAGGGGCGTACTATATAATATTGTGTGCATAGCATTCATTGTTCATTTACATACAAAAGAATTCGTTTACAGTACACTCTATGAACAATAGTTACTGGAAGTTGCGTTTTAAGTTGTGTAAGCTCAAGTACATTTCCGTTTATTGATATGCAAGTTATTGAAAAGCAATTTAAGGGGTATCAGGATTCTTAAAATTGGAAAAAAGGAAAACGAAAGACCATTTTCAACGTTTAATATCTTAAAATGTATTTCATTTTAAGACACAATTTTAATTGGAATGAAAAATATAAGTATGTTCTTTCATTTTATGTATTTAAAAAATTGAAAGATGTAGAATTAGCTTTTACAGGGGGCTCCAAGCTGTCAGACACTTGACGAGAAGAAAATCGGCATAATAGACTACGCGCAGGATTACAGAATACATTTTGCAACTAGAATGAAAATTTTGGGGCCTATTTATACTTCAGATCATAATAATAACCCTGAACCTAAATAAATATCTATTTAAAGCATTTTTACATTTTTAATACAAAGTTGCATTTAGCTAATGCAAAATTTAGAAAATTTCAACAGTATAATCATCTAAAAAAATATTTTTTTGAAAAATAAAAAGGAAATTTTTCGTTAAGTTTATATAGACTAACATGAAACATATGTTTTGAAAATTTCATGAAAAAATATTTAGACGTTTTGAGATATCGTGCACGTTATGCCCAAAAACGTCATTTGGAGAAAAATGGCTTCAAAATTTCGGAAAAGCCGCTTCAGCTATTGAACGGGTATAATTCTAAAAGCCATACTTCTGTTCTAATAGAAATTTCAAGGAAACAATTATATCAAAATGTTCAGAAAAGATAGGAGTTTAAGATCTTAAAAAATTAAAATTTCGAAAATTTTAAAGTTTTACGAGTCCTGAGACCCCTTAACTGTGCTGCGCCTTTCCTAACTGAACTAAATTTTATCATACTATGTAGTATATGTACAAACCTATACATCATATACTGGGCTACACAAAAGAATTCATCCGGCTTTCATTCTTTCGGCTTTAAACAGTAATTACTGATATAGGCTTTCAAATGTGTTATACATTTTCTAAAGTTTTTGCCCTCACATAGAAATAATTGTGTGAAATTTATGAAATTGCTACATTGTATTAGTCCTTTTCTATATAGTTACCGCGCTCAGTAACACATTTCTGCAAACGGTATTTCAAAGAGAGGGGGGGAGGATGTATTCGAGGAGGCACGATGCTAGACTATTACTATTAAGATGAAGTAGTGGTTATAAGAAAATCTAGAAATATATTCACTCTTGGATTTTTGCATCAGGTATATTTTTAGTAAGGTTAACATCGCTGTACCTATTATTACTTTAATGTCAAATCAATTTTCACTTTGTTTTTTCTTTGAAAAACCAGACTATTCTAAACGGAATAGAAAATTCTATTGTTAAATTTTATTGAAAGGAGGTTTATATAATTTTCATTTTATGCATGGCAAAGAAATATACAGTCGGACCTCTATTTAACGAACCTCTATTTTGCGAATTTCTCCATTTTGCGAACTTTTTCTTGGAACTAAGAACATTTTGCGAATTTCCTAGTAAAATAACCTCCGAATAGCGAAGTGCATTCTCTATTTAATGAACTTTTTCTTGTGATCTAATTTTTTTTTTCTCCCTATTTCTCAAAATATTTCTCGACATTTCAAACTTATTCTTTCTTTTAACACATTTTATGATGTTCAGTGGCCTTGAACTGTTTTACCAAGCATCTTCTTTGTCAGCAGTGAGAATTCGGTAAGTATGGAGGACGAGGACGATAGTCCCTTAGAATAGCTTAAAAAAATGCGGATATAGCTGAGAAAAAAAGAAGAAATTAACTATGATGTGCTGATTGATGATTGTATTTCATTTAATTCTGAAATTGAGACCTCGGAAACTCTAACCCAATTGGATATTTTCGACAGTGTGAAAAATAAAAACAATACAGCAATGAAATGTGATGAAGACGAATATGATGAAGATGGAAATGATCATGATGCAGGAATTAACAAAATTTCGTATGATGAAATGCTAAAATCATTAGAAACAATCCGACGCGGATTATAGTGTAAAGAAAATACGCATGAAGGGTTTTTTGGTGCATTGCAAAGATGCGAAATGTATTATGAGAGAAATCACTTTTTAAAAGGAAAAACTTAAGTAAAATTAACGGAGTTTTTCAGAAATTAAATGCAGTTCGCATGTGGTAATTATGGTTAAAATTATTTGTTATAATAATAATTAATACGATAATGTCATTAAAATTCATTAATTATAATCTAAAAACTATTTATATTAAACTGAAAATGCAATGTATTCCTGGACAATGTTTTGTTTTCCTCGCAGATTTCAAAGATTTAAACACACAGAAAAAATGAATTAATGATAGGTATTGGTGGGTAAAATAAATAAAACAAATAGATATAATTTATTTTTAAAAAAGTGTGATTAATTACTTTTATTAAAAATATTTAGTGTTTATGAATTTAATATTTGTTTTATGTTGTTTAAAATATTTTAAAGGGTGAATCTCTATTAAACGAATTTTCCATATAATGAACTTTTTTTCGGGATTTAGCGACTTCGTTAAATAGAGGTTCGACTGTAGTATGTAAATTTTATTAACTTAACTAAAACTTTGCATATTGGGAAAAAATGTTATGGATAATGAATACAACGACATTTAATAATCCGGTTTGATGCTGAATTCAGCCATTTAATATTATCGGGATTAAGGTACTATCATTACTACACGGTTATAGCAATAAAACTAATTTTTAAAACAAAATAATGCTCTATGAAAAGACATGTTCTCTTAATAGGACGTTAGACCACGAACTCGGTAAATAATATTATAATTCCATGCATATATGACATAGAGATCACCTTCAAAACTGTTTCAGAATATTTAAATTTCACACCAGAAAAATATACTGAGAAATACTAGTCTAGAATCTGAACCGAGCAGGTATTGTGAATATGCTTGCGGCATGGGCAGATTTGACAAATCCGCCATTTAAGTTACGCCTTCCGTATACGTCGTTGTTACACTCTGGAGAAAACTTGGATTTTAAAAGATACAAATATTGCTTTATTATATAGTTTTAAATATTGCATCAAGACTTGCTATATTGTTTATAGCTAAGTTGTTTTTGTTTTTAGAGATACTTTTTTTAATATTTAGGAATGTTTATTTACTTTATAACATATTTTAAATTGTCTGAAGCCAATTGCTGTGTATGCAGTCAACTTTAAACAGTTTTATTATAATAATCACTGCGTAGTGAATAAGCAAAACGTGTAAATAATTTCGAAGTTTGACAGTTGGCGATAATTGCCATCCGTTGTTGCCGATGAATTTTGTTTACATATTGAAGTATTCATTTGAGGAGGCTGCCTTTTTTCCTCGTGAAGGAAGGTGGCTCGAAGGATTTTCCCAGATTTTTCTGCATGTAACTTAAAATACGAGTGTTTTTCGAAACACGGTTTTCTTATCACGTTTAGAATTCTTTTATATTATGGAAACTATTTTATAGAAAACTACGTTATACCTTTTGCAGGAAACTGCGTTTTTAACAAGACGTCGAATATTTAAATAGTTGCCGAATATCCCGGCAAATATGGCGGCGTTTCTATGGAGCCCACGTGTTTGTCGGATCACTCTCGTCACTTTTCTGTGGTTTTGATGTGTTATTTTTTGAAGACTTGTGTATTCTCTGTGTATTTCGTGATTGAAAGCTGTATTATTTTCTCTTCGTGTGCAGTCAAGCTCGTCAGCGTGTCTTTAAATTATACCTATAAGTCTGGTCCTTGGACCTGGATTTTCGTGACATAAGCTGTCCTCGATGACATAGCAAAAGTCACAGTATCAAGAAACCAAACCAAACCAAACCAAAGTATTCATTTGAAGAACGTAATCTATAATACAATTGTATATAGTGCACTCTATTTAAAATACAAATTTTTTTATAAGTTATAAATACTTAAACTATTCATTTTTACTATTATTTTCTTTTTTAAAAATCTGCTGAATTTAAGGGCACAGAAGACATAAGCATTTCGAAGTTTAAATTTTCCGCATGAAAGATAGCGCAGACTCTGACAATTGCAAAAATATATAAATTCACAATGTGTAAACACTAAAGCTGAAAGCCTTTAAGTTCATAAATGAACATTGCTAAGTATATGTGTGTAAATCTTTTTTTTTTTTTTTTTTTTTTTTTTTTTTTTTTTTTTCAGTGTCACTCAGAATGGGTTTTTTTCCCCATATATTTAGCTACACTTAGTATTATAAAATACATTAAAGCTGGAAAATTGAAACTTTTTAATTTCATACAACCAATGAGTTTCTTTAAAGCTATCTAAATTTATGAATGCAAATACTATAACACAGACGGACGATATAACGGAATCTACTTCAAAAATCTACACTTTTCTGAATATTTCAGTAATTGTTTTTTAAATTTCTAATTGCTATTAAATGATATATTTTTAACTTTCTTTTAAAATTCAAAAGAGTTTCCTCTAATACATTTTATTTATTCATTTAGAAAAGTATACCTAATTTATCTATAGTAATGAACATTTAGACAGAGGAAAGTAAAAATTCGATACCCACACTACATAAAATTGCATTTCAAGCATTTCTTGTGTTATGCATTAACTAAATATGTTTATTTTAAATGAAAATTCCAAAATATAGCAATCTCTTCCAAAAAATTTCGTCTGCTCTCTCAGATTCGAAATGCTAAACCTGCATTTCAGCAAAATGAAAAAGAAAAAAAAATGCATTTTCTGAGAATTCTTACTCAGGATAATGGAAATGTGTTCGTATTTATGTTTTGATAGATACGATTTTCAATTGAAGGCATGTTAAAACAAAATTTTTATAAAATAAAAGGTGATAGACGCTGACGAAAATGCATTGCGTTATACGGCGTTCCATCTACTTTGTAACGGAAATGGCGGACATTTCGTCAATGTCCAATCTCTCTAATGTAGGATCTCAAGTAACAAGGAAAGAGGATAGGGAAAACTTCAAAGACTGTAACTAGCGAGGAAGAAGCGAAAAACAGTATTAACTGAAAATGCGCTAAAAGAGGAGGGGAAAATATTTTTTAATTTTTCATACGTCTGTACGATCTTTATGTGTTTGAAAGTGTGTATTTCTTTTTCTACTTTTAGACATTTACATCTTTTAGTGTATTTTAAAGCTGTATAATATCTAGATAAATAGGTAAAAGAAATTAAGATACATGAATCGATTTATTCTACAGAAAGAAAAATCGTCTGTCGACATATTGAAATTTTGAAATCGTCGATGTCAACACATGATGTTTTTACATTCAATCATAGAGGAATATTTAAGCTCTAATTATTGATCCTTATTCTCAAGAACTGAATTGAAAGAAAAAGCATTTACTATTTCCGATTAACTATTTCTGAAATATGGCGTTTAAAACTTTTCATAAAGGTGCTTTTTTTCTTGTAAAGCATTTATTTTTATTCAAAAATCTAAAATACTTTTTATATGTTCACTAAACTAACGATATTTTCATTCCATCAGTACCGAAATTCGAAACCAAATCTTGAAGGAAAAATATTTTTTTGGCAAATGACGTTTTGCATCAAAAATCACATAATCTGAAAAATAAAATTTTAGAAATTTTTAACGTAGACTGTAAATACGATACCTTACTTGAAATTAAGTAATTTATCAAAATAAAATATTATATATATATTTTTTAAATATATGATAATATTGGATTCATTTTTCCCACAAGAACACATTCTGACATCCACCGTAATGGGGATTGAATTAAGGCCTATAGCAACTACGACTGGTGCTTGGAATAATCCTTCATTTATATACAGGATCAGATAACACAAGACATAACAATTTTTATTTCTTCAGTTACATATATATGTTACAATATTAGATCTATCCCCGCGATTTCGCTATACTATTCTAAATTACTACTCTATATTCACTAAATCCTTATTCTTAAATAATCTCTATCGTTAATTCTGTTAAATTCCCTTTAATTTAATGTCTCACTTGTCTAATTCACTTAAATATTACGCTTTTAGTATTCTTAAATTAAATGTTCCATTTCCGATCTTTCGCGTTTTCGGATGTTCATTTTGGTAGCTATTTTTTCCCCATCCGAGAATTTCCTTTCCCGCGCTTAATTCCGAGTTTCCTTTTTACCTCCTTATTCATCTGCTCTTCTGTCACTTCTCTTTTCATGGCGTGATATCCTTATGTCTTAATTGGTTTAGAGCGCGTGCTACGTCATTTTTATATTCCTACGCTTAGGTAGTAAAAAGCGGCAACCCACGATTTTCCGGCAGCATTTGCTGATTTTCGAAGTGTAAACGGCCCCCCTGGTTGAATGTCTGACGCTATGTAGTATTCTAAAGATTTACTTTAAGATCTAACCAAAATGATTCCTAACGATTATAGATGTTGAAAACATCGAACTGCACCGTATTTTTGTGAGAACTGCCGCTCGATGTCATTAAATAAAACCCCGTGACCGGAAAATTCTTCTTTCCTTATCTCCTGGAGAAATTCCTAATCATCGTGTTCATTGTTCTGACCATTGGCCACTCTTCTGCAACCCAACTTAAATGAGAAATGATGATAACGACTGCAAAGATTAATCTGCTAAACGAATCGGTGAAGTTGTTGCTCTACATTCACTTATCGATTCTACAACTCCATGCTACACCATATAATGTAACTATAGGTTACATGTAGCACGACAAAATCAATGATGTAATAGAATATTATTACATTATACTACAAATCCTATATCTCCAATAGATCGTCTAATTATACCATATAGAGCCAATTATCGTTATATATATATATATATATATATATATATATATATAACTTCACAGAACACACAATTAGATCAATGCCTTACCCGGGATTCGAACCCGGTCACTCAGAGTGGCAGCGGGCTCCGATACTGATCACACCACCGGGTGACTCCCACAAGAAGTCCAAAGATCTCATGTAATGTACTAGATACAAAACAGTGGTTTACCACGCATCTAGTACTATTGAAGCAGTATTTGATCTATAGATGTCTAAAATTAATAGTATAAGGATATTTGGCCTTAAATGAAGACTTGGACTTGCATTTGGTAAAAAGGATATTATTATTTTTAATTCTTATAGAATACTAGCAAGATAGACCGTCAAAATGATAAAAAATGAGATATAAAGATATATACAACACATGTGCAAGAATATGAGTTTTTCTCGCTTGTTCCGCAGTGACAGACGAAAATAACACATTTTAAAAACTAAACACATTTATGAAAAACTATGTACAGTGGAAGACCACTAATCCGCACAGCTTGGTTCCAATTGTTGTGCGGATTTGAGGCTTTTTGCGGATTACGGATTATCTGTTCAATCTTTGTTTACATTTTATTTTAAATTCATATTTTGGACAATTTACATTATTTATTCTTAAAAATGGGTAAGGATTCACACTTAAACATATAAGTAAAGTAAAAACTGTTTTAAAAAATAGTATTTTTTTTTTTTTTTTTAAACATTGCATCAATGATCTCTTTTAAGATATTTGGTTTTGGTTGTTGAATTTTGTCTTGCAAGCTACAAATAATTTTAAGTTGTTGCTAAGTTTCATAACTTTGTTGCTCTAAAAAATTTCAATATTTCTGGACTAAATTTTCTTTAGTTGAGATTAAGAAACTCAACAATTTGTTTATCAATAATAATCCTAAAATTATTATTAATATAAGTTTTTAAAATGTTTTCAACTTTCTAATCATGGTTTAATGTGCGGTGGTAGTGGTGGTGGGGGGGGGGGGGTATATTAAAATCATTAGTAAGCTTTAGATGAAAAAATTTGCTAAGCTTTGCTAACAAAAGAATCGGGAAAATTTTTAAATAAAAGACAAATGACAGAAATAAGAAGAAAAATAACAATTATTAAAAATGCTTACAAAAGTTTTTATTTATATTTTAGAGTGTTATAAAAAGAATCCTAATATTATTATTAATATAAGTCTTTAAAATATTTTCAAATTTTTAATCGTGATTTAATTGAGGATGTGAGGGGGGGGGGGAATTAAAATCGTCAGTAAGTTTTAGATGAAAGAATCTGGTAAGTTTTGTTAACAAAAGAATCAGGAATTTTTGAAAATAAAAGGCAAATGTCAGAAATAAGAAAAAAAAACAATAATAATCTTGAGAACAAAAGAAAAAATCCAGATTTTATTATTTTAACTACCACTTTAAGACTATTTTCATAATTACTTGGCAAGAATTGGCGAAATTAGAGAATTTTATACTTATGTGTAGTACGCCATCTATTGGTCAAAATCAGTAAGAGTGTTTTATTAAGATCCTACAGTGTAATGTATCATTAACTAGCAATAATCATTGTTCAAATATAATAAATGTAATATTTTAAAAGGTTTTTTGCAATTTTATAATTATGACTTAATCTAAAAAAGATAAATGATAAATTATATTATCTAAATAAGCATTTTTCATTTAAAACAAATAAATTTTCATCTCAAATTGCATTTTGCAAGTACTACTGAATGAATAAATAATTAAGTAAAATAATATTCTAATTAAATGTACAAACATTTTAAGCTGTAAAGAAGAATGTTATGTGAGGTATGAAATTATATACAGAGAGGAGGAAAATATTAAAATTGGTGAACAATTTTTTCACAATTTTGTTTCTATATTGAAATATTTTTCAAGAATTCAATTTCTTTGTTTACATTCATCATTTGATCGTGAATTACAGGCGTTTGCGGATAACAGGTTCGTGGATTAACTGTATTATGTTATTAAAGATTCGTGTTTTCAATGGGAATTTCGCCAATTTAACCAACTATCGCCAAGTTGGCTTCATATATGGCAACTTATTTTTGTCGTCAAATTTGGCGATATTTTTCCAGGATGGTAAAAATATAGCGCTATTGTTGTAACACTGTTATTAGTACTTTTCAATAATTACTCATTGTTAAAGCTGATACAGATTTCTCCATAGGAAGCCAAAAATGGTTTCGATTCGATCAATGAGATGGTCCAACCGAAATTGTGAGGGACACACAGAGACTTGGATTTTATATAAATAGATAATGTATTAGTATAATTCTTTTTTAATAATGATGTATTATAGCTTCACCAATATTATTTATTATTCGACTGACTGATTAATAAATACGTTTTGATAAAAAGTAAGCTGAAAATTATTTATGTAATAAATCCGATTTGTAATATCCACTTTACTGGTGTGATTTGTTCGCCTGACGTTACATCTATTTATGAGATCAACTTATCAAATGCAATCGAACCCGTAATGTTACAATGGCTCTTTGCTCAATATAACTTGTTTTGTTATGTCAAGTGGAATATTACATTAACCGAGACCAGGGCCGTGCGAAGAGGACAGTCGGTCCGGGCGCGGAAATTTAGGGGCGCCAAATTTATACTACAAACCTCTTTTTTCTTCCTTTTTGTAAGAAAAAAAAATGTATATTTACATATTGGGAATTTTTTTCCCAATGGAAGTACGTACATTTTTCGTTTCAAAGTTATTGCATTATCCTTTACCCCCCACCCCCCTCTCCCCCGAAGTACACATTTATGAATAAGGACCTCTTTCTTTTCAAAACTTGTCTTGGGTCTTTGTCTTAATCTCTTTTGTTAACCTTCTCTTTCTTATTCTGTGCTTGTGACAAAAACATATACTCTCAAAATTGCATGGGGTTTCTTTCTTGGAATATAAAAGGGTTCCAAACTGTTATACTGTGCTGTTAGATAATTTTTTTCTACACCCATTTTCCAGATCTCCTTTGCCAAAAAATATAAGTCCAATTTTCTCTTATGTTATTTAACTTTTTGAAATTTCTGAATTAAAATCAAACCTAAAGTTTCAAAATAAACGCGAAATATGTATTCAGTAAATTTTGTTTCTGTTTCTACACTTTTTAATTTTGTCACATTGGTCGCAAAGAAAGTTTTCTCTTCGCACGAAGCTGACCGAGATCACACTTTTAAGGGGACCTTCTACCTTAGAAGACAAAAAAAAGCACTTATTTATGATTTTTTTTGTAAGAAAACTGCATGTGAACCTTTTTGAAATTTTAACAGTTTATTGTACATATCTTAAGGTATACACAAGAATTTTTTTATTAGATTTTGTGGCTTCTACTCTATGTTATAAACAAATATGTTCAACCACATTTTTTGATACGGTGGGCAAGATTAAAAAAAAAACTACTCAATGGGTCATCTTGATTTTTTTAAATTAAAGCTTATTTAATTGTCTTCCATATGAATTAAAGCTTTTACTAAAATTATTTTTAAAAAAAAGTTATTAATAAATAAGAACGATTTTTTTAGCAAAAAAAATTTTTTTTAATCAGCCATTACATAACTTTTTTTAATAAATTTATGGGTTCCTTTAACCCACTCACTGACAAGCCCCTGTTAATATGTTCACTAAGCTCCAGGTTTCACTGCAATACAAGCAATATTTAAAGTAATATAATTCTATTTATTTAATGTATTTTTAATACATTGAACAATGATTAATACTTCCAATGATTGCATTCATATTCGTTATTAAGCTATTTTTTATAAAATGTTCAAAGAATCATTTTTTTTTTTTTTGCATTTAAAACAAAATGCAGAGAAAATAACATTACAATTTTGCCCTTTTCCAAGACAGTCGGAGGGTTAATTTAACTAGAAGCTATACTCACAAAGTTTACATATTTTTGTGTTTCAGATAATTGTACAATGCGCTATAATACCCACCGTCCAGACGAAATATTTCAAAGCCGTTGAACATATTTGTTTATAAATTAGAGTAGAAGCAATAAAATCTAATAAAAAAAATTCTTGTGTATATCTTAAGATATGTACAATAAACTGTTAAAATTTCAAAAAGATCCATCATGCAGTTTTCTTACAAAAAAAAAAAAAAAAAACATAAAACAGTGCTTTTTTTTTTTTTTTTTTTTTTTTTGGTCTCCTAATGTAGAAGGTCCCCTTAAACGATAATTAAAATTTGTAAAATTGTATATGCTTTAAAAATGCAATAAAACATCATTTTTAAATAACAAACTGATACCTAAAAGAAAAAATACGTGTCTGGAAAATGCTTTTTTTTTTCCCTTACAATTTTTCTATATTTAAATTTTATTTTTCTTCAAGATCTTTTTTTCTAATTTAAGCTACTCTTTTATAACTAAATTCTTTCGAAAGGTCACCTGCATTAATTTATGGTTTTGAAGAGTATTTCTCTTTCATGCTTTCCTTTAAAAATGAATTTAATATTTTGGATGCTCTTTTGCATGCGTATGATTTTATCGAACTCGAATAAATTTGAATATCACATAATGAGCACTGCCATAAAAATGTAATCCGAAATTTTGAATTTTACTGAACAATTCCAACATAAAGATTTCAAGTTCTTTTCTATAAGAACGTGAAACAAAATATCCATGCTAGAACAAGAATTTTAAATTATTCAGAATAACATTTTATCAGCATACGGCGTCATTTCTAACATAAAAGGGCAAAGTTGTGAAGTAAAATATATTTTAAGAAAAGACATATAAAAAAAGTTTTTTTTTTTTTTTTTTTTTTTTTTTTTAAATAGAACATAAGTACATGCTCGATTTTGAAGAGAAATTTCCAACTTTATAAACTATCATAGTTCTCTTTTTTTTTTTTTTTTTTTTTTTTTGAGTATGTGTGTGGGGGGAGGGGGGGCTGACTGTTTTTAAAATTCAATAACTCGCAAATGGTGACAGCTATTTAAAATATTCTTTCAGGAGGTTTATGTAAGTGTCAAAAATTGTTTTTACTGAGATTCCTGGTTTTAGTTCCAGAATAGCACCAATAAATGGCTCTGCAAGTAATAGGCGGTCAATCGAGGATCAAAACCGAAATCACAGAGTATTGATACGAACGAAGTAGGTTGAACATATGAAGTGGGTCTCATTTTAACTGAGTTCAGAATCCGGGATCTAAGAACAAGATAGTATAGGCAAATGAGACCCGCTCCATATATTTAACCTTCTCCGTTCGCATCAATTCTGGGTGATTTCGGTTTTGGTTCTTGAATGAGCGCTTACTGATTGCAGTGCCGTCTGTTGCTGTTGTATTTGGAACTAAAACCTGGAGTTGTAGTAAAAAAAAAAAAAAAAAAAAAAAAAAAAAAAAAAACTCCTGACATCTTACATAAACCTCCTGCAAGATTATTTTAATAGTTGTCACCATTCGCCAGTTATTGAATTTTTAAAACAGTCAGTTCATTTTAAGACCCCCGACCCGGTATACATATCAGACCGCCACGGAGAGCGGCGTTTCTGTGCTTCCCTCCTACGTCCCTCATTCCGAAATACTAGCGGAAGCCAGGTAAAAAAAAAAAATTGAAAAATTTGAAACCGGACAAATTTAAAAGGGAAATTTATGGAATAAAAGACTATATGTTAAAATCACTTGATACATCAAACTAACTTAACATTTCCTAAAAGTGATAAAAATACACTTAAAAGGCAAATAAATTCCTTTATTTATTCAGATCGACATGTTTCAATGCTCTTACGGCAACATTTTCAAGATCGATAATGATACAAATATTTTCACAAAAAAAATTTTAATTGAAAACTGGTAAACAAAAATCACGCGAACTCATGCATAATAAAATTAACTGCAATATCAAATTTTATACTATTGTTTCATTATTCTACATAGCATCTCTTTTCAAGTTTTAGGAAGCTCCATGGAGGTTGAATCATGTTAATAGTATAGGCATATTTCTTCCTAATACATAATGCTAAACATTTCTGCTCAAATATTCTATTAAGATTCATAAAGTTCAATTTCTGTTCTTCAAAAATGATGGAATTACGTTCCTACTACGGCATAATTTAGGAAAATCCAAATTCAAATGTTTACGATCGAGACGCAGTCTTTCATATTTAAAACGCTAAAATATTCTCTTATCAATCACATCACACATATTCAATCCAGCATCGATGAAATGTTATAAAACTATATATTAAAATCACTTGATACATCAAACTAACTTAACATTTTCTAAAAGCGATAAAAATATTCGGTACTTCTTAGTTATCCCTTCGACCAAATTACTATCGCCAAATTGTAAGATTAAATGCCAATAATGGTTGTTATTAATTAATTAATTTTAAGATTAAATGCCAATAATGGCCAATAAAACTATTAATTCGACGTTTTACTTGTAGTTTTATTAATGTTTGTCTAATTTATTTGTTCTTTCGTTATTTAAAATAAAAATTATGTCAATGCGTACAATTTGGCGAGTGGTTTGGCGATTTATATAATTTGGCGAAATTGGTTGACGGGATAACTAAGATGTACCAATATTCTTATAGACATGTTTCATTGTTTTGACGGCATTATTAAGTGTAAGCTTTTAAGGGAACAGTTTACCTTTTCAACAATTTTCTTTATTTTTGAAAATATGTTTCAAATCACTGCATTTCAATGTTCAACTGACAGTGAATTTTGAAAAAAAAATTAACTGCATATTTAATTAAAAGTTTTTAAAGTTTTTAAAAAATTCCATTTTTTTTAATCCCTACTACTTTTTTTAAATATTGATATTTATGACCAATGTTTTTTTTTATTTTTTAAGATTTTGAAATGTGTATTACACAAGACTGTGCATGGATTTTTAGATACATCTAATATTACATTTAATATAATTTTTTTACTGATATATATAGTGAAAAACGATGAAATTTAACGCATCTTCATATACTTTTATTTTTTTTTAAATAACAAAAGTACCTGATGGCTAATTTCATGCGCAGATTTATCACATATATAATAAAGAACATACACAAAAAAAGTTTAAATCTCTATCTCATATGCAAAAAAAAAAAAAGCTTTAAGCAATTTTAAAACAGGAAAGTGACGAAAATATGGACAAAAAGCCATTAAAAGTTTTAATTTGCATGGGTGATTGCGCTGGGTGTATTAACAATATTTACCATATCTCGCGATGTAATTGCCGTATGGGTGTCAAATGGGTGCTTGTATGAGGTATCAAAATATTCACAATTAAACAAGCTTTCATTTAATATTAAAAAAAGGAAAACGACATGTTCACCAACTTTAAGGCAAACTGTCCCTGTTCTTTCTTATAACTTAACTTAAAATTCAATGTTAATATCTGACAGACTCATCAATAAAAACTACAACTGTAGTACCATAGCAATAAATACGCTTTTAAGCGACAAATAAATCTGAGTCAAAACGAAAGGCAAGTTACATATCCAACATTTTAATATAAACTAAACATTATCACTCGATTGCATTCTCGTCAGATAAATTATCTGACGTCAGAGGCGCACATTTTCACCAACTTTAAGGTAAACTGTCCCTATTATTTCTTATAACTTAATTTAAAATTCAATGTTAATATCTAACAGACTCATCAATAAAAACTACAATTGTAGTATCATAGCAATAAATACGTTTTTAAGTGACACATAAATTTGAGTCAAAACAAAAGGCAAGTTACATATCCAACATTTTAACCCTTTGCACTCGAGGGCTCCGCTGCTGAAACATAATCTTTCTTTGCAAAATTTGTTTTTGGCACCAGTAATAAAAAATAATAAAATGTACCTTATTTAATCGGAGCATTTTTGAAATTGTATACTTGAACGAAACTTCTTTTAAAAAAGTGGTGCCGGTCGAATAAAATTTGTGTAAGAGATGCCGAGTGCAAAGGGTTAATATAAACTAAACATTATCACTCTATTACATTCTCGTCAGAAAAATTATCTGACGTCAGAGACGTCCACGTGCAACATAGAATAAATATATAAAGGCAATAAATCACACTTAATGCTTTAGGAAATTATTGCAACATCAATAAATATTTCTTAATGATTTAGAAAATTATTATAATAACAATAAATCTCACCTATTGAATTGAAAAATTACTTTATTTCATTTCTGATTAATTTATTATGTTTAAATGATATTTGTAGATAACTGTCCCCTTAATGTATTTTTATTAATTTTAGCAAATAGCAAGTTAGATTAAGACATCGAAAAGTGGAAAGTGTTGGGCTCGGGGCCCTGAAGCCATCGGACGACCGCAGCGACTTCGAGCTTAATGTTGTACCTTGAACATTGTAAAAAAATATTCCTGATGTAGATAAAACTTTTTATGAAAATTCAGTTAAATATAATTTTTCACGATTCCAGAAACCTCTCTAGACACTTCGTATGCCATTTGACAAAGAATCAATCCGACACTTCATAAAACAATAGGGTTTTTGATTTACGAAAATCTTAAACTATAAATAAACAAGAACTAAAAATCATGCATCCCGCATTGATTAAGAAACATGTTCAAATATTACCATAATATTGTTACAAATTTTTAATATTTTAATACAATGAAAGGATATAGGGTCAGGAGGGCTAATTATGACCACATTTTCAATAGTGCTTTTTTTTCCTTTTTTACTTATTGCTATTTGGAAAAATGGTGTTTTTAGTACCTAGGAAGTAACTTTGATACTTTAAGAACATCTTTTAAAAGTTTAAATTCTCATAGATGTTTATTTTTTTAAGTTAAAAGGATGCAACCTTCATAACCCTACCAAAAATTCACAAACACATAAGTTTGGGGTAATTAAGACCACTAGTGGGGAAATTATGACCACTATATTTTCTCTTTTACTTGCCAATGCACATTTGTTTGGGGTATTTGAGACCACTTTGAACTCCAAAGTGACAAATCCGTTTATCAAAAATTTTATAGACCTTGTTTCAAATTGCTACTCGGATCTCAAAAGGCTTCAAACTAGTAATAAAGAATATCTAAGATGATCATATCTATACATTATGAGGTTAATATTTAAGCTTGAAACAAAATTGTACCATACAAAGTTTTCTCTAATATGGCGGCGGTCACAATTACCCCCTGGTCATAATAACCCCCACCTGACCCTATCCACATAAACAGTTTAGGCGACATATAATACAATTAAAAGAACATTTTCATCAATTGGTGTCGGTAGACGCTAAATATGCGAATTCTTTTGTGCAGCTCTGTATTCTATTTATAGATTTTTGCTTATAACATATAGTAAAACTAGACTTAATTCAGCTGATAAACGCATAAAACAACTAAAAGTATTTTTCTTGCAATTACCACCAATAAACAGCAATTTATTCTTATCACTTTGTGCAGCTCTGTATATGACTTTATTTATGATATGTTTACATCACATAGTGAACTAAAATTAAATTAATTTTGAAACCGCATATCGTGAAATTATTTCTCACAGACTATAACATACCTGAATTTTTTGTAAGGCCTTGTAAATGAATATGGTCGATTACGTGACGTATGTTTTCCAATGGGAGATGTTATCATTCACCTCAATAACGTATATCAGTTTCATAAATATAAAACTATCTATTGGGAGCAATACAATCGATTTTTTTCCGTCTCCTTGTAAAGTACTAGAAACAGTAATAAAATGAAATCCGAACTACGACTATATCGCTAATGTATAAATATTATAACTACAGCCCTAACCCGTTTATATATAAAAAAATAAAACGATTCGGAAATGGGCTAAAAGATTTGGAAATAGACCAATGAAAATCTGCGTAGATACCGCGAAACGCATCAAATTGGTCAGAGCTTTCTGTCTTTTCTTAGCGGGAATTGTGCTTGACGAAAACCATGAAAGTAGAGAATTTAGGTAGGATGGGCGGGGAAAGGGAAGAATCTTCTGCATTTCGATAGACTTCTGTTTTTTGGATTTTTTTAGGGGGGGGGGGGGGAGGTCTGTAGCAAAAATGATTTTTCAGAAAGAAGATAATTTCCATTAACTAATGAGAAGGGGGGGAGGGTAATCTGTGTTTGGAATCTAAAAATTGAATGCATAGAAAATAAGGGATCGCGAAGCGATCCAGAATGGAAACGCGAAACAATTACGTCTGCGGTTGGCTAGAAAATAAGCATTGCTTCCCGATACCGAACGGAATCATGAAGCGATTACGCGTGGGGGGGGATTGATGAGCATAGCGAGCAGGGGGGTGGGGCAGAAGCCCCCTAGTTAATATAAAATTAAATAAAATTGCCATTTTAATTGTTATAAAGTTCTTTATAATAGTATATGGATTATTTTGTCAGAAGTCGTCGTTCACACATAAAACACAGTACCAATTTTCATTTTCCAAATGGTAATATCCTCTTTAGACATTTTATTTAAGGTCCTTGGGTCAAAATAACTTAGAAAAGTATAACGAAGACTGGGGATGTTTGACCTATTTTTCACATAAATGCTCATAATTTTTGTTTGACATAAAACACAATCTCACTTTGTTACATACAAATTGGAAATTTTGCTTTCTTCATTTTATCACTTCAAAAATTTGAAAAAAAAAGGCTAAATGATATTTTTTATTGTTATTTCTCATATCTCTGTACACTGAGTAAAATCTCACCCCTGCAAGGTGGTTTGACCCACTAAATTAAAAAGAAATCTGAATTGTATCAGAAATTTTATTTAACCCTTTCGGTCCTGGCGGTCACAAATACGTCACATACTTTTAAAATGCTTTAAATTATAAATAACGCCTTGCAGATACGTAAAAAACCTCATAATCACATATGTGCATTCTATATTTTGATTTTTTAGTGGACAAGTTGCGCCATCTAGCTTTTGAAATAATAAAACAAAATGCACTTTGAGAAAAAAGTCAGGGTCGAAAGGGTTAATGGGAAGTAATTGTATCTGTACTGTATTTAATTACTTTCTTTTATTAAATTAAATTTTTGGTAAGAGACGTATTTATTTGATATCACCTCTAAGTAAAGCTAATGATGCTCAAAATGCTAATATCTCACAGTCACAATTTTATAAATTAATTAATATTGTTATAACCAAGGAAATCAAATGTCATTTTTAAAGCTATTCTTTTTAAAATCTTAACTAAGGATTGAATGTGGTAGCTTAAAAGGACTCTAGGGAGAAATTAACACAATATCTCCAGTACAATCTGGGATATATGTAGATAAAATGTACATAATTAAGATTTATGTAGCTGTATTCTGAATGATTTGTTGAATCGTAAAACACTTTTGGTTGAATTTATTCTTAACATCTTTTATTGATAGATACTTTTGCATTCAGTTTCAATTCAAAAGGAACTGAATAAGGGCTATATTGCATTATAGATGTTATTTTACAAAAATTAGTAATATAACATATTACTACTAATTAATACTAACTAATTGATTACTAACTAATATTAATTACTAAAAAAAGTTGATTATTATTATCTTTTATAAATTAAAATTCAATTTTTAAAATGTTTTCAATTTGTTATAAATAGAAAAGCGCTAGATTTTACCCGAGTTAAACACCTCGCAACTGCCATTTTGAAAAAATATAGTACATAAAAACACATTGCAATTAGCTATACCAAGTACTAAATAACTGTCTAATCTTTTATATCATTAAAACAAATGCACTATAAAACAAAAATAGCTTCTTTAACTTTATTTCTACAAGGATTGGTGTTTACGACTAGCAAATTGAAAACTTACTTTTTTTAGGAGTTTTCAACTGAGGTATGTATTTCCTAACTGCACTAAATTTTTGTATGCATGTAGTTAATACATACAAATCTATATTTCATATACGGGTCTGCTCAAAGAATTCGGATAATTTTCCAATTGTACATGGGAATTGCTGAAACTGGGTGTCAGGTTCTGAGAAACATCTGTTCTTAGAACTAGGGTTCTATATTATTTTTGTCTTAACATATTATATATTGTATGGGCTGTGTACTGGAATTCCAAAGTAACATTCCTTCCTTGTCTAAATCTGGATCTGAGCCGGTGAAAATGTACAGATGGAATGAAGGGGAAAAAGATGGTTGCAGAGGGGTTGACCCGACCTTTTGAGATGTCTGTTGAAGATGGGGAGACAAAGACATTCCACGAACGAGAAAAGGAGCTTGGAATGCCAGGAGGGGTTACGTTGAGAAGTAGCAAGGGGTTGCTGGAAGGCAGTCTCTTCTGCTGAGATAGTGAGTTTTTGAGCGTAGCGCGCAAAGTGGACGTGTGTTACTGGGGAGAGCTCTGAGAGATAGAGCATAGGGTTCAGTTGGAGCCGAGAGCGCCAAGCGCAAGGTAGTCTCTGTGTATAGCTCTTAGAGATAGAGCGTAGGATTGAGTGAGGCTCGGAGAGCTTAGGCTTAAAGCACATATGTGTTGGGAGATCGAGATTGATCTCCGGAAAGCTAATTTAACGTGTGTAGAGTGAGAGTGGTTTAACGTAGTTTAACAGTACACAGCCAGCATTTACTGTATTCAATTTAATGTTGAACCGGATCACATATATCCGAGTTTGTAAGTGTAAATAGTGTTTTGTTGTTGTGTAAATAATGTGTAAATAAACTGTTAATTTAGTTAATTGAAAGCGTTGGTTTTCATTTAAACAATCCTCTCAGTGCGTGACCGATATCACGTAATCATATCGGTGGTGGCAGCATATAAATAATAAGGATTTTCTTCGAAGTTGTGCGGACTAAGAGGAAACTCCGACAAATTGGTGGCAGCGGTGGGATAGAATCGTCTCAGACTAGTGACCAGCGAGCCGTGTGGCAGTGTGCTAGTGCCGGAGCACCCAGTGGAATTCTTGCGTGGAAATGCCGGATCGTCGAGCGGAATTTTAGAGAGATAAAAACCAAGCGTCGAGCAGAAATACAGAGTGTGTGTGCCCTATCATCGTTACAGCGAACCGAACTAAAGTGTTTTGTCCTATCATCGTTACAGCGAACCGAACTAAAGTATTGTGCCCTATCATCGTTACAGTGAACCGAACTAAAGTGTTGTGCCTTATCGTCGTTGCGGCGAACCGAAATAGTGTTTGTGCCCTATCATCGCTACAGTGAATCAAATTACGGTATATTACAGCCTGAGTGTTGAATATCATCAAAGTGACTTTAAAGTGCGAAATATTGAACTCATCGTGAAACTACGTGTGAGCAGCGGAGTACCCCAGCAGATAAAGTATAAGGTAAGGTGTTTTAATCATTTCTGTCTGCTCACATTCCCGAACCAAATGTATTTTTTTGTTGTATAATTAATAGTAATTTAAGATAATTATGTGCAATAAAGTAATTGTGTTCAGATAGGTAGGAGATATTAAGAGCCATATTTACTATTGTTTTAAGAAAAGGTCATAATAACTGTTTTAAGTTTGAAGAGTTGATAACAAACGTAATGAACATTTGCTTAGAATTTTAATTGGATAGAAGTAAATTTCGAGAAAAAAAAGGGGGAGGGGGCTCACAGTATGAAAAAAAAAAGTGAAAGTTTTGATCTTATTTGTTTTAAGTGTGAGAACCAGTGTTGAATTTGAAAAAATTTTATTGAGGATCATTGTAGAAATTTATATGTGTATGTTATACAATATTTCTTTAGGTGGATGTTTCTATTGGCATCGATACTTTTATTCAATTTGCAACGTATCAGTATTATTATGTAAATTGTATGTTATTATCTAATTGTATAAATTGGAATCTGTATGGCATAGTAATCAAATCGAAATTATTGTTCTACCTTTTGTTTTATTGGAAGTAAATTGTGTGATATCAATGGTTGAGGAAAATCAGGTTATACAGTGGATTAAATTAGAAATATAATACATCGATTATCTGAAATGTATTAATTAGTATAATAAGTGGAAGTAACTGTGCTAAAGTAGAAATTTAGGAAATATTAATTTGGTAGGTTTAAATATTATTGTAGAGTGGTAATAATAATCGGTGAAGGTATGGCTTTCTTATTGAAACTAAAAAGGGTGGATCTTCAGATGATAGCCGAAGAGTTGGTGGTTGAATTCACGGAAGATGATACCAGATTTCAGCTTAAGAAAAAGATAATGGACAGCTAGGAATATGATGAGGGGGCTATTAAGGAATTATCTAACACTACTGTTGCGGAGCGATTAGAGCGCGAAGAAAAACAGGAAAAATTAGAGCGCGAAAGAGAAGAAAGGGTTGAACGGGAAAAGTTAGAAAGAGAAGAGAGGTCTGAAAAATTAAGGATGGAACATGAATTAGAAATGGAGAGGCTAAGGTTACAAGGTTCGACAAATAACTGAAATGGGTCTAGGGAATCTAATAATGAAAGTAACCTAGAAAAATTGATAAAAAGTGTTAAAACTCTAAAAGTGTCTATCAAAGTACCAGAAGGGACTGAGGGATGGAATTTATTTTTGAACAGTTTAGAAAGTGCATTCAAAACTAAAAATGTACCGGAAAACCAGCAGGCCGAAATTCTACTAAATATGTTAGGAGATAAGGCAGATAATTTTTTAATTTATACCACTTGGGAACAAATTGAGAGTTATGAGGAATTAAAGGAGTTAGTTCTAAAGGAACATGAGCCGACACCGAAGGCGTGTTTGGAAAATTTTAAGAAGGCTAGGAGAAACCAGAATGAAACTCGTGTATTATTTGTATCGCGTTTAATAGCAACATGGGAAAATTATTGTAAGATTAGGGGTGCTGACTCATATGAAAAGGTCAATTAGTTAATAATTACGGATAAGTTATTAAACACGTTAGATGAAGAAACCGCATCATATATTGGGTTAACTCAGCAGAGTAAATGGTTAGAAGCTTCTAAAATTGCTAAAGAATGTGACAATTATTTTGACGCTAAACATAAGTCTTATGCCGTTACGTATAAACGTTTTAAGGGTAAAGATAGGTATGTAAACAGTGAAAAAGTTTAACCGAGGGAGGATAGTAAATTTAGTGGTAATTGGAGGCAAAACGGAAGTAATGAGACTAATTCTTTTTCGGGAAGGAAAACTGGTTTTAAGAAACCTAGTGATGATTCAGCTCCTAGATGCTTCGAATGTGGTTTAAGAGGTCATTACCAACGTTTTTGTAATAAAGTGGGTAATGAGGGAAATAATAATGCTAGTAAAGGGCGTGAACAGAAAGCGGGTGTAAATAAGATTGTCGTGAAAGGAAATAAAGAGTTACCTAAGGGAGCTATTGTGGCGAGGATATCGGCAAAGGCCGAACAGAGAACTAATGTTATTGGTGAGGAATTCAATAAACTTGAGAAAATTGAAGTTAGTGTAAATGGGCAAAAAGCAAAAGGATTGGTTGATTCTGGATGTGAAATTGGTGTAATTCATAAAGATTTGGTACCGGAAGAGAAATTAAAAGGAGCGGGTAGTATTTATTTACAAGGATTATTTGGTGAAGCAGTTAAATCACCGTTGGTTAAATTACCATTAGCTATTCCGCAATTCGGACAAACTAATATAATTCATCAGGAAGTACTTTGCGCAGTGACAGATAATATTAATGAGCGGCGATTTTACATCCCGAGGTGATTAATGAGTTGTCAGGGATCAATCGCGAGGAGCTATTGCTAGAGTCCCAAGAATTAGAAAGTTCGGAAATTAGTATTGATAACTCGAGTGAAAGGAAAGATATAAGTAGCGATAATTGTAATGTTTACGCAATAGAAACGAGATCGGGAAATTTACAAGGTCAAAATGTAGAAAAAATGGAAGTAGAGGAAAATAATAAAGTTTTCGTTAGTAATTCAGATATATTTAAGAAATCCCAATTGGAATGTAAAGAGTTAGAGAGTGCATGGGAATTAGCTAAAATTTATAAAGGGGGTTATTATATTGAAAAGGACTTATTGTATCATAAGGATAAATTTATAGGAGAAGCTATAGCTCAATTAGTAGTGTCTAAAGTCAAAAGAGAAGGAATCTTAAAGTCAGCGCATGTTTCTAATGAGGGAGAACATCACGCGGCAAAGAAAACCTTAGAGAGTATTAGGCAATCTTTTTATTGGGAAGGTATGGCTAAAGAAGCAAAAAAGTTGTGTAAATCGTGTCTAGAATGTCAGTTATCTAGAAAAGTGAAAGTGCGTGATAGAGTTTTAGTTTAGATGGCGGATGGTAGTAAAACGTATGTATATCAAAATAAAGGAAAATTTATGGTCAGGTGTAACATAGTCAATATTGTTTTTGAAGGTGAGAGGAATTTGGAGAAGTTGGGGAAATTCCTATTTTAAACCGGGAGCAAGAAGTAGAACGGGACATAGAAAGGTTCGAAATAAAAGGGTTATCTAATAGCCAAGTCAAAGATATAAAGTCTATTTTGAGGAAGAATAAAGAGGTATTTATGGGTCCTGTGCGACCAGCGGAAGTAGGGGAGCACCGTACTGATCTGAAACCGGGCGTGGTAAGAAAAAAACAAAGTTATATAGTGTACCTGTTGCTTATAAAGAGGAAGTAGATAGACAGATTCAGGAGTTATTAAAATTAAATCTAATCGAAGCGTCAAACGCAGAAATTAGCCATCCAATTGTTTGCGTGACGAAAAAAAACGCAACTGTTAGGCTTTGCATAGATTATAGAGCTTTAAATTCAGTAACGCAGGTCCCTGCAGGTAACAACATTTCCTATAAAAGATTCGCAAGAAATCAGGTATACTGCGGGGGCTGCTAAATATTTATCTTCGATTGATTTATTGAGGGGTTATTGGCAGATTAAAATGGCCGAGGAATGTGAACATTTGACAGCGTTTACAACGCATAATGGGACTTATCAGTGGCGTACTATGCCTTTTGGTTTGTCAGGGGCAGCTGCTACTTTCCAAAAAGATATGAATGAGGTTCTTCAAGGTCATCGGATGTATGCACAAGCATATATTGATGATGTCATCATTTTCTCCGACACCTGGGAAGAGCATTGTGAGCATGTTAGGTCTGTCATAGAAGAACTTAAAAATAGAAATTTTACGATTAGGCTGGACAAATGTAAATTTGGAGAGAAATTAGTTTAGGGGTTTAATAATTAAATAAGTTGAAATAAGTTTTTAGGTCATGTAATTGGGGGTGGAACGCATGCACCTGATGAGGAAAAAATAGGAGCAATAAGGGACTTAAAGAGACCGAAAACTAAAAAGGAAGTTAGATCTGTTTTGGGATTAATGGGATTTTACCGATCTTATATTCCAAATATGCAGAAATTGCTATACCTTTAACGGAATTAACTAAAGGGAAGGTTAAAAATACGGTACCATGGGATGAAAGGGCAGAAGAAGCATTTAATACCCTTAAAGATGAGTTATGTAAAGTAACGCGTTTGGCTACACCTACCGTAGGCCGGGAATATCAGCTTCACGCCGATGCTTCAGACCTGGCAGTAGGATGTTGTCTTACTCAAAAAGATGAGAAGGGTCAGTTTAAAGCGATAGCTTTTGCCAGTCAGAAATTATCAGGGGCTCTGCGTGCTTGGCCGAGTATAGAGAAAGAGGCTTGGAGTGTTCTCTTCAGGTTGCGGAAGTTTGAAAAGTGGATATATGGATCTCAAATTGAAATCATAACGGATCATAATCCATTAAAATTTCTCACTGAAACAACCCCAAGGTCCCCTAAACTCACTAGATGGGCTCTTGCCTTGCAGCGCTGGAACCTGAGTATTTCTCATCGTCCAGGAGCGCAACATTTAAATGCGGATGCAATTTCCAGGCTACACAGAAAGAGCTGGGAAGAACCGCCAGTTACTAGTCCATCGGCATCATTGACTAAATAGTGGACAAACCTAAAAGGGGTGTCATCACGTTTTAAATTTTTTTGTACATGTATAATTGTAATTGAATCTTGTGTTTTTAATAGTGTATTAGCATGTGTAGTTTTTCTGTAATCATAATATTAGTACACGGTTCATTAGAGATATTAGTAGAGAATGTTCAGACGCCTTGATATATATATGTAATAATAATAATGAAGAAACCTGCAAAGAGAATATTGAACTCTTCTGTGATGTTACTATATGTTTGGGGAAAATTAGCCCCTAAATGGCATATTTTCCGCTAAGGTGGGGGTGTCAGGTTCTGAGAAACATCTGCTCTTAGAACTAGGGTTCTATATTATTTTTGTCTTAACATATTATATATTGTATGGGCTGTGTACTGGAATTCCAAAGTAACATTCCTTCCTTGTCTAAATCTGGATCTGAGCCGGTGAAAATGTACAAATGGAATGAAGGAGAAAAAGATGGTTTAAGAGGGGTTGGCCCGACCTTTTGAGATGTCTGTTGAAGATGGGGAGACAAGGGCATTCCACGAACGAGAAAAGGAGCTTGAAATGCGAGCAGGGAACCTTAAGGCCTTACGTTGAGAAGTAGCAAGGGGTTGCTGGAAGGCAGTCTCTTCTGCTGAGATAGTCAGTTTTTGAGCGTAGCGCGCAAAGTGGACGTGTGTTCCTGTAGAGAGCTCTGAGAGATAGAGCGTAGGGTTCAGTTGGAGCCGAGAGCGCCAAGCGCAAGGTAGTCTCTGTGTATAGCTCTTAGAGATAGAGCGTAGGATTGAGTGAGGCTCGGAGAGCGTAGGCTTAGAGCACATATGTGTTGGGAGATCGAGATTGATCTCCGGAAAGCTAATTTAACGTGTGTAGAGTGAGAGTGGTTTAACATAGTTTAACAGTACACAGCCAGAATTTACTGTATTCAATTTAATGTTGAACCGGATCACCTATATCCGAGTTTGTAAGTGTAAATAGTGTTTTGTTGTTGTGTAAATAATGTGTAAATAAACTGTTAATTTAGTTAATTGAAAGCGTTGGTTTTCATTTAAACAATCCTCTCAGTGCGTGACCGATATCACGTAATCATATCGGTGGTGGCAGCATATAAATAATAAGGATTTTCTTCGAAGTTGTGCGGACTAAGAGGAAACTCCGACACTGGGTTTTCATATGTGCTATGCATTTCCAATTGAATCAATTAGACATGCTATTTCAAACTACTAAACGTTTTTTTTTACATTATTCTGAATGTGTTGGAAAGTGCTCCATAATCTATGCTTCAAGCATGTTTTTTTTTTCTTTCTTGGTTAACATGCCGTAGTGCATATCATGAATCTATTTCAATTTCGAAATGTTTATAGTAGTATAATTTCATTAAAGTACACTTCAAACAATTATCGTCCATAGACTATAATCTAGCCAAATTCTTTTATGTGTATCTGTAAATGAATTATAAATGCTACACTCTTCCTTTATACTACACTGTATAAAAAAACGGACTAAAATAGGGAAATTGTACTGGCAATCGATACGCAAGTAATATTTCCGTATTTTAAAGGAAATTTTCCCCCATAAATTCCAGAAAAACGGAAATTTTCCGGAATGTAGGAGGAAATTTTTCCGTTAAAATACGGAAATAGTACTGGCGTCTCAATTGCCAGTACAATTTCCGTATTTTAGCCTTTTTTTTTTTTTTTTTTTTTTTTTTTTTTTACAGCGTAGGGAACATGTTATGGTAAACCTCAATTGGCGGTATCAATTACGAGTAAATCCAAAAAGTTTATGAAGATTAATCCCGATAGTTAGAGCGTGGACAAACAAACAGGCGAACTCAAGTCATAAACACCTTTAATGCTAACAAGTCGGAAATTGTACGCCAAACATGACAAACGTGCGTTCGTACTAAAACTAGTTTTATAAATAGTCAGATCTTGGTGCAATAGATGTTGCACTCTTATGCAAAAATGCATGAATACAAAATTTATTACCATTATATATTTTAAATTCAGAAATACGGAAATAATGCGACTCCATCTTAAATAGAACGTAATCACCTTGGCAACCTAGAATCATTACCTATCATGGGATATCATTGAATTAATTATGCATGAAAGGATTTGATAGAATAATCACGATGGTAACCTAGAATCATTACCTATAATAGGATATCATTGAATTAATTACGTATGACAGGATTTATTAGAATGAAGAAAAATTTTATTAATATCTTTTCAAGTTTTGATTCCATTTTCATAAAATTTGAAATGAGTCGACAAAATCCTGCAATGGTTATATATATTAAATTTCAAGCCATTTGGTTGGGTAGTTTTTGCGCTGTTATATGCGGACAGACGGACGGACTAGCCGACGACTATAGGTGCTACGTATTTATATAATTACGAAAGCACCTAAAAACTGACCTCTATGTTGTTCGTATTTTTTTTTAAGTGCATAGGCAGGTTCTTTTTCTCTGGTTTTACTGTATTTCAATTTTATTGCCTAGAAATCTACTATCCTTTAAAAAAAATAAATTTTAAAGTTGAATTGTAAAATAATGGCGATTTAAAAATACATAATTTTTTTTTTCTTTTTTTGGAAAAATGTTTGGACTGAGCCAAATTTTACTGATTTTTGCACGGACCAGATCACTCAGAGACAAATATTTTAATACAGGTTGGGTCGAGACTGGGACTGAAAATTTCGCCCCGTGCAGACCTAGGAAGAAAGAAGCCAGTCCCGGTTCGGTATGGAAAAAATACTTTAGACCCGGTCCCGGCACGGCCGAGCCTTCAGAAAAACTAAGGTCCGGGCCCGAAAAGAGTAAAGATAAGTCCCATCCCAGCTCGGGCCGGGTGTTTTGAAAGAAAATAGGCCCGAACCCTGCCTGTGGGCTGAACCAGCAAAATGAAGATAAACTTTCAAACGGGCCAGGCCGGCAGAATACAGATTTTTTTAACGACCTCACAGGTACAATAAAAAATCTGAAGTTGTGTGACCTAAAATTATTGAAAAAGCTCGAAATCGGTAAAGTTAGAAAAAGCCTTGTTTTAAATCAACTAGAAAGTGGAAAGGACAAAAGTTAAACTGAATCGAAAGTTTAAGCTACAGGAAGGAGTTACTAACACACCTGCAATATTTTAAAAGCATTTAAACGTTTTATTAAAATACAATCCTTGTTTAATACTTTAAATGCGTTTTTCTGTACGATGGGGGTTTTTTTCACCATTTCACGTCTTTAAATTGTTATAATTCAAGAATTGTTGAAGAAAAATGGCGCAAATTTGTAACATCTTTTTTTTTTTTTTTTTTTTTTTTTTTTTTTTGAGTTTTTTACAATAATTCTGTTTCTTCAAATTTGAAAAAATATTTACTTTTAAAAATATGATTTTTTTAAAAATAAGTCGCATTTTTTAAATTTATATATTTTTAATATTTTTAAAATTAATATTTAAAAAAATCCTAAAACAAAATTAAAATTACATTTTTCTATTTAATGAAAAAAAATTTGAAATTCGACAAATAATGTTTCGAGTTATAACGATTTTAAATTACCCCACTTTTAAAAAAAATTAATCATTTTAAGCTTAAAAAAAACTTTACGAGAAATTTTAGGATGGGATTTTATTTGCAAATTATATGTTTAACCATCACAAAAATAATAATAATAAAAAATTAAAAAAAAAAAATTAAAAATTTCAACTCAATAAATATATTTTTTACATGTTTCCCAGATCCCTTAAAGTAACACTGTTTTTTGAATTGCATGCATTTCAGTTTTTGTTTAATCCCTTAAAACCTGGCGAATTGGAAATTTTGCCCTACGTGGGACGTATAAAAATTTAGTTTTCGTATTTCTCAAATAGACCCCCCGTAGAGTTTCAACTTATCTCATCACATTTTGCACCTTTTTTATGAAACTTTGCAATTAGAAGTATATGTCTAGGGGCAATATTTAAGGAAATAGGTTATTGTTTCGATGTTTATGAATCACACTTTATATACAGCTCCCAGTCAAAAAATTAGAATAACAGAAAAAAGGAATTGTGAAAAAAGGTTTTTTATGTATCGCTTATACAAAAATTAATACAGGATAAAACTTAATATTGTAAGAATCTACATAGTTTGTAGAAATTTTTAGCATAAAAATTACAGGAAATAACACAAAAATTAAAATAATTATTCACACTTGAAAAAAATCAAAATATTAGAATAACCGTTTACCTAGTTCAAAATATTAGAATAATGCATTGTAAATAATAAGTGTTTAAAAAAAGGAAAAATAGTTATTCTTTAATATTTTGTTGCATCAGCTTTACATTTTATAACAGCACGAACTCGCTTTGCCAAATAGAGAGTGTCTGCTAGACAGTGTCTGGATCCGTATGCAACAATGAACGAAATAAACAATGAAAATTAAATATAATAGGGCAGGGGAGTACACATACACAATGAGACATGATACACAGTGAGACAGCTGACACTTTGACATAGAGTTGTAACTTCAAGCTGGCACACACACATAACGACCTCATCTTATGCAACACGTGGATGTAGTTTCGGTACTTCAGTTACTCGTCCGACTAAATAGTGAATAATTCCTTATTTTATAGTGGTTAAAGTTACATAAACGTCTATTTTAGAGTTTATTTCCTTCATTATGACATATATTTACGCAACCAAACATAGCTATATCTAATAGTAGACTATTTCGGCAAAACGACATAAACTTTTTAAAGCGATGAAATTGATGTAATTGATGTAATGAAAATGATGATCCATTTTGTTACAACATAACGAAAATACACAGTGAGATACACAGCTGTGGTACAAGTGGTGCACAATGTTTTCTGTCCAGACATGACCATGCCGACTTTATGCTGGAAAGAGGCTCAACTTTGTTTTTTGGCGCAATATCTAGTCTTTTCTTCATTATTCCCCACAAATTCTCTATTGAGTTTAAATCCGGCGAATTAGTCGACCAGGGAAGTAAGTTAATTTGGTGTTGGCTAAGCCAGTTCTTGGTAGACACTGACCTATGTGAAGGTGCTGAATCATGTTGGAAAATAAAATCGTCACCACACAGATCTTCCGACAATGGTACCATAAAATACTCAAGGATTTCTTGATACATCTTTGAATTAATCCTTTCATTAACGATATGTAGCCTTCCAGGATCATCTGCACTCATGCAAGCCCATACCATTACACTGGCCGCAAATTTCCCTGATCGTTTCATGCTGTCCTTGCCATGTGCGTTTTGCTTCATTCGCCATACATGAACACATTGATCACCATATGTTACGCAAAACGCACTCTCATCACTAAGCAATACATTTTTCCAATCATTCAGACCCCATAGAAGATTTTTTGTTGTTGTTGTTGTTGTTTTAATGCACCACTTCACTCTCTCCCTTTTCTGTTTAATAGTCATGAGCGGCTTTATCTTTGGTACTTGAGAATGAAATCAAAGCTTATGGAGAACTAGCACTTGGTTGAGAACAATCTAAGTAACTGGCGATATATTGCTGATTACGACCTTCTTTATGCAAATCAATAATACGATGCTTTGTGAACTCCGTTATGTCGGACGAACGACCCATGTTTCATACAAAATGAAAACAATGATGAAGCAAAGCGTTTTTATAACTCAAGAAGAAGTCCCACAGAAGCTAATTTTATACTTAATTTATGTAGCCTTCTGAATCAATCAGGAAAATTCATAAGTATTCTAATTTTTTGAACCACCTGTTTTAGTATTCTAATATTTAGAATAATGAAAATAATTTTACAAAAATACAATATTCACTCAGAATTTACAATTTTAATTTATTTTAGTGATATTTTCAGCAAGATAATGACCCGGAACACAAATCCAAGTACGTAAGTGATTTTATGAAGCGCAGAAAAGTCAAGGTTCTAGAGTGGCCAAGTCAAAGTCCGGATTTGAACTTCATAGAGCACCTGTGGGAGGAGTTAGATCGTAGAGTAAGATGCTAAAATTAGTCAAACAAGCATGCTTTATACGAAGCTGTTAAAAATGAGTGGCACCGAATTTCTTTAGATCTAATACAAAAGTTAATCGACTTGATGCCCGCACGTTGTGAGTTTGTCATAAAGGCCAGAGGATATGCTACTAAATACTGACAGACACAATACTATATTTGATAATTATTGTGTTAAAACGATTTTTTATTATAATATCAAAATACTTTTGAATTACAATTTTTATGATTTTTCATGAGTTTGACGTTATTTTCTAACAAATAATAGTTAATTTACTAAAATTCTGTAAAACATTGAACATGGTTAAATAAAATAAATTATTGATTTTTGTATTTTATTATTATTTTTAATTAATTCAGTTATTATCTTTGTCAAAATACTTTTGAGCGCTACTGTATTTCCGTCGAATATTTTCAAAGTCTCGCCCTTTAAATTAAATCTTTCCGCGACAATGTTCTATCTTCGTTAAATAAAGTTCGCAAAATAAAAAGATTTCTACCGCTAGGTATTTTTAAAAGATAATAAAAATTACTCACAAAATTCATACATCGCTCGAAAAAAAAAAAATAATCAAAGTTCTCAAATTTTAAAACGTTTTCCTGAAAAACAAATTAAGTTCGAAAATAAAAATCAAGTTCGAAAATAAAAGTCAAGTTCGAAAATAAAAATTAAGTTCGAAAAATAAATTCAGTTCGCAAAGTAAAAAGATTTCTATCGCTAGTTATTTTGAAAATAAAATAAAAATTACTCACATGTATGTATCACGCGGGAAAAAAATAATAAAAGTTCTCAAAATATAAAACGTTTTCCTGAAAAATAAATTAAGTTCGAAAATAAAACATTTTCCTGAAAAATAAATTAAGTTCGGAAATAAAAATTAAGTTCAAAAATAAATTCAGTTCGCAAAATAAAATTAAAAAAAAAAACAATTTAACAAATTACAACGACCATTTGGAAAATGATTTTTTCGAAGACTAAAATTTAAGACAAAAAATCGCACGGAGTTGATCATACATTACATACGCCATGAATTAAACATTAATAGTGTTATGACACGTAAAAATTGCAAGCGCAAAAATCGCCTGCGACTCGTACGTATTATCCAAGCATTTCATTGGCTGTTCGGGAAAAGGCTTTTCCATCGTCAGATTTCCAAGAAATATGATGACACATTTTAAATGAAATTTCATTCTTAAACTTCTAAACATCCGACAATATTACTTTTTACAACGTCGGGTAGAGAAAAAAATGTAATTTTAAATGCAATTTGTTTGAAAGCTGTATCTCGATTTGTTTCTGAGTTATTAATTTTTTTTATAGTTTTTATTACTTTTTTGTCATAGTGGCAACAGAAGGTATTCATCGTTGTTGAAAGTAAAGGGAAATACAGATTACTATATAGACCAATCACAAAACGAATAAAATGCGGATTAAACCAATAAAAACCTTCAGATATGCTTTTGATTTTCTACCCTGACAGTGAACAATAACCATTTTTCCAAATGGTTAAAAATTCTATCTTCTAAAAAAATGTGGAAAAACTAGAAAACAGGAATTCTGCTTAATTAGAATTTAGTGTCGCCCCCGATGAAAAAAAAAATATATGTATACATAAATAGTACAAAACATATTTCAATTTTAAGACTTAAAGCACAAACTTTTATTTTATGTAAAATGACATCATTCGCATCCGCTTAAGAATTCCACATTTACGATCTACTCTTAAACATCTACAGTAAAGCATGTATAGGATGTCAGTATCTCAAAATAATACACAAATGCAGCAAAAAGATGCCGTCATTAAAGAAACTGGACAAAAAAAGGCTATCTAATGATTCATAAGCATTCATTTGTTTGTAACATTAATACAGACGATTTCAGTCGTGACGTCAGTCATGACGTTTTCGTTGAAAACTGACTCCAAACAAACGGTTGCTATGTTGTATTTTCTATTTTGTTTGTGTGTTGCAGCTATATCTTTATCTATATCTCACATCTAAGTTTTTTAATACTTGCTATGTACTGGTAACATTTCCCAAGATTTATATTTAAAAAGAAATGACGCATAGCAACCGTTTGTTTGGAGTCAGTTTCCAACCAAAACGTCATGACTGACGTCACACTGAAAAGGTCTACAGATACTTAGAATTAAGTATAGTTTATGATAGCTCCATGTTTTATTATTCGTAGAAATTATTCGTTCATATTTTTTTCAAAATAGCACGCATTTTAATTACATTTTCTTTCGGTTGTTATGAGAAAATGGCAACAAAAAGATATAATTGCTATTTTTCAACTATTTTCCCTTTACTTTCTATATAAATGGAGTGCTTGAGTTGCCAACATTAAACAAATGGTGCTAAAAACTACAAAAAAATTAATATTTCAAAAATAAATGGAGATAGAGTTTTCAAACAAATTGCATTTAAAAGTACTTTTTTTCCCAATATGACGGTATAAACATTGAAAATGTGCGATGCTTAGAAATTAAAAAAAATTGCTATAGAGCATTTAATTGTACAATGATACATTTGCTTTGTTTATTGCTAGCTTCTGTAAGGTAACGTTATTTTTTGGAGACAAAATAAGTTGGGAGAAAGAAATAGCATACCGTTCCGGGGGCTAATAAGTTCTCAAAATGAAATTCTTCTCAAAAAAAATTTCTATCACCTCCAAATTGAAGTTCCGTTAAAATAAAATTCTTCTCCAATATTTTCTAACATCAGAAAATAAAAATAATTTTTACAACAAAAATACCATCGTACTGTAAGACGATATCTCCCAAAAGTAGTTCCGTCAAATATTTTCACGTCTCGCTAATTCATTCATTTCCCGACAGCATACTCTAACACGCCTCCCTCTTATCTCCTACACCGAAATGCATTTCCGCCACCACCAACTCATATCAGTGCGGGTGGTGCGCCTCCACGGGTCTACACATCCTCCACAGACGCAACGCAGGTGGCGTGGAACGAACAAAACCACAATACTGCTACCCATGGAACTATTAATTAAGAGGAAATGACATGTCCTTAAAATAGTGAAGCTTCAACTGTAACCACTTTCACAAGGATGGATTACCGTCGGTAGAAACTTCCACCAGTAAAGTTTATAGAATTTTTTCCTTATTGAAACGCTTTATTAATGCAAAATTTCTGTCATAAATAATGGCAGAAACAGATTTTCATTTTTACTGGTAGAAGCTTATTTTGGCGGAAGTCAGGCCCTGCGTTTATGCCATATTGTGACAGCCAGTGAAACAAACTGACACCAGTAAAAGCAAATAGAAAATTTTACCATATTTGTGAGAAAATATTTCCATGAATAAGATGATTAAATAAGATGATATTTTCTATTCAATTTTACTGGTGGAAAGTTTGTTTTCGCAGTAATAAAAAACTGTAGATCCGATTAAAAAAAAAAGCAGCCGCCATCTTGTGACAACCTCCTCAGTTACTTCACTCACAACGGGTAGACAGTGCACTATATGTCTCCGCCTCTTTATTCATAACTCCATTCTGCTACCATGGGCATTAGAGAGATAAATAAAGAGCAATTAGTTATTAAAATATTCTCCGATGAAGAGCTTGGAAAAGCTTGAAAGTACTAAGAAGTTTTAAATAAAGTGCATATTTTTAACTTGTAATACCTCTTTTATTATTTTAGTCACCTGTTAAGTAAAACAGTGAACTTTTTAAAGTTCATATAATATATTTTATGTTTGAATCAAGGTGAAATATTGCGTTTCGTCTTATGATATTATAAATTTTATTTTTTTTTAAATTTTTTTTTTAAGGAATTTACATTTAAAACAAACATTTCAGTGCATAAATATACATTTCAAAGGTTGAAATGAATAAAACATATTTACAATTTTAAAAAATAAAACTTCAAGTCCTGCAAAAGTAAACCTTCGAGTACATTTTTCATGGAGATATAATAGAGTCATCGCAAAAAATCTGATTAAGATTTTTAGCTTTTTTCTAGATCAGTTGATTAAGATTTTCCTGCTGATAGAAAGGAAAATAGTTTCCCTTAAAATATCTCTAGGTGCAATCAACGCACCATAGAAAATAAAAAATGCGAAATATAAAAAGAAAAAAAATGCTTTCAGTACTTTTTTTTTTCTTTTTTATGTCCTCGAGTGTGAGTTGCATTAGAAAAACGTAAAAAAAAAAGGCAAGATTTAGGATACCAGGCTGATCAAGACTTAGCGATATATATGGAATGTTTTCGTAGAATATAAAAATATAGGATTTAAGATATTGTTCGAGTCCAGTTTTTATTGCTTACGGATAGAAATTTTTCATGATTTTTTTTCAGCAAGTAAAAATGAGTAATAAACACTATATACAAACGATATTAACATATTTCGTAAAAATAAATACAACACCTTAACTAGTCGAGTGTACTTGTAACCCCAGAACTTTCTTCTATCTCATACAGGTTAATACTTCAAAATTCGCTATCACAGAGCCGAAATTAAATGGCAATCCATGCTCATCATGAGGATTCTAAAAAGATGAAATTCCGTGCTTTAGCTCTTGAGATATGCCTATCGCTGAAATCGTGTAAATCGTGTAAATCCAGCAATGCAGCATAGCAGCGCCACCTATTGGGTGATTTGCACCAGAACCTAATCATCATCAACTTATGTCAACTTCTAACTGAATAAGAAGTTTGTGGAAAATCCGTGCATTAGCTTTAAGATAAAGCTATTGCGAAAATCGTTAAAAAGCCAGCATAGCAGCGCCACCTGTTGCGCGATTGCCATAAGGAGCTTTAACTAATGGAGGAGATAACGTTCCGCTTCGCAATGCTACGAGAGTGAAGCCTGCCACGCCCCCTCATCCTTCCAAAACATGAAGAACGCATAGCGATATATTGTTGTGGCCATCACAAAACTTTCTTCTATATAAATCACGTCAATTAAATCATTTAAATAATACAAGAAATTACATCAATTTAGCACCTATTCATATCAAAGTATATCTGAATTTGAAGTTTGATGAAAATCCGTGCATTAGTTCATGAGATAGAGCTATAGCGGAAATTCTGAAAAATGTAGCATAGCAGCGCCACCTATTTAGCAATTTGCACCAAAACATAAGCAGCCCTAATTTATATCAAGGTATACCTGAATCTGAAATTTGATGAAAATTCGTGCATTAGTTATTGAGATGGAGCTATAGTGGAAATTCTGAAAAATGCAGCATAGCAGTGCCACCTGTTGAGAGATTTGCACCAAAACATAAACAGCAATAATTTATATCAAGGTATACCTGAATCTGAAGTTTGTTGAAAAAGGCCACTGAAGTTCTTGAAACAGAGCTATTGCGGAAATCGCAAATAATGCAGCATAGCAGCGCCACCTGTTGAGCGATTTACACCACAATGTATAAAACATCAATTCCTGTCAAGGACTAACTGAATCTGAAGTTTTGTGAAAATCCGTGCATTAGTTCTGGAGATTCAGCTATTGTGGTTATCCTGAAAAATGCTACATAGCATAGCGCCACCTGTTGAGCAATTTACATCAAAAACTAATCAGCACCAATTTATATCAGGGACTAATTAAATATAAATTATTTATTTAAATTCCATTCATTAGTTCTTGAGACAGAGCGCCCACAAAATTTGTATCAGACACAGGCAGACTCACAGAGAGACATTTTGTAAAAACATGTTTTTCGGGTTCTCTGACCCCTAAAACGTGTAAATCCGTCGAAAACCGGAATTGTAAAATTTTCATGAATCCAATACTTTCTTCTTGTAAAGATAGAAAAAAGTAAAAAAGCGTTCAGGAAATTTCGAATAAAAACAATTTAATAGTTGATATTCGATTTGCTTGATGATTTTACGTTTATGGAAGACTGTTTACAGGTATTAATGTGATTTTTAATGTATAATTTCAAATATTTTTTCTTACAATACGTTTTAAACACAAAGAGCCAAAAATGAGTTATTATTATGATTATACTTTATAAAACTGGTTATATTCCGAGAAGTTTCACTTTTATTAACGAGAAATATTTTTATTGTAATGAAAAATTATTTTTTATACTTCTAAGAAGAGATTTTGTCTTGTAACATGAACTAAAATACGTTTTATTTTTATTTTACATCAGCCTTTATTATTAAAATATTTGCATTAGATTTAAAATAATTTCCAGACATACAACAGAGATTAGATGCAAGAATGCAATTTTTAAATTGTTAAAGAAGATTTCTGAGATATTAACAGAGTAAGACAATTCTCTTATTTAGATATGAGCAAACAAATAATATATGCTTCAAACTTTTTAGATCAATTTCTTTTATTTCTATTAAATAAGGTTTTCGAAAAGATAAGAGAGAGAGAGGGGTGAAGAAGGCCACCACCAATGGCTGAGAGGTTCTGCTCTCAAAGCTCTGCTCTCAAAGACAGGAGGTGCTGGGTTCGAACCCAATCACGCCCGTCGACCTAACCGTTCGGAGTTTTCGGTGGTTTTCTTCTATTTGACTGCCTAAAATCAACTGCTCAGACGTCGAAACCACGTTTGTAGAGCATAGATGTCCCCCCCCCCCCCGGACACCTTTATTAAGGTCTTAAAAAAAGGTTACATCATGATTTATACTCAATTTAAACATGGAGTTAAATAAAATTCTAGATCTACACACAACATTAAACTTCGAATAATATATTTATGCACCTCTTCCTCCCACAAAAGCTTCTTTGATAAAGTAAGTTAAAGATAAAAATATTTATACATATATAATTTTATTATTCTTATTATTAAATGAAAGTTTAATAAGTTAAGTTTCAAAATTTCAAGATTAATTTTGAAAGGTAAAAACTAAAAGGAAAGTTCTGTGAGGGGCTTACATAAAACTTAGCTAATTTTACACACAGTACTATAAACACTGATGAATATAAATGAAAAATTAAAATGATTATAATAAACAGTTTTAGATGATTACAGATGACAATTATATTAGGTATTAGAAATTAGGTGAGTTCTTGGTAGTGGAATGCCTTTATAATGATTATAATAAACACAAATTTGGATTATTAACGATGACAATTATAGTAGGTATTAGACATTAGATGAGTTCTTGGTAGTGGAATGTCTTAGAGTAGATTAACAGCTCTATTTACAAAGTCAGATAATAAAATGTTTTTGTAATAAGGCTAGCCACTGCTTGCTAGACCTCTGTTGGATATTTCTATACCGTAGTTGAAGTTCATAAGTTGGGCAGACGCTCGAGTCTACTATATGTGGAAGTTATTGTTTAGATGCAGACAGTTCGTGCAGCAGCATTGTGAAGGGTCGCTTCTTAATGGGTATACCGAAGTTAGATGGTCACGTGCGCATTTCGCACAAATTGGTTTCCTCGTGCAGTATGCCTTTGAATGGCCATACAGCTGGCACGCACTACATCTAATTACTGGACGATAATAATATAATCTGCACCTGTTAAAACGTATCAAGATACTTTTCTGTGATGTCATATTATTCGCTGTTGTGACATCTGTTTCGGGCCCATATCCCTCGCGTAGGTAATCGGCCGTCCCAGATAACACCATCAACACCTGTTTTCGGAAGAAATTTTTAATTAGGAGAATTTTAGTCTTAAGAACCCGTATATCATAAGAAAAACAAAAACTGTTTTTTAAATAGGCACCTGTAAGGGGCCAAAGAAGGTTAATTGTCCCTCCCTGAATTTTCAGATTTATTACACTCAAAATTCCTCATTATTAAAGAAGAAAAAAACTTGTGTGATTAAAATAAACACTAGGAGAAAAGGGAAATAAAGATTTTCCATTAGGGGAAGCATGGAAAAGACTTTCAAACAGTTTTATTTAGTTTCCCAAGAATTTAACAACTTTTCACAGTTACCTGCAAAGTACAATGTCTTATGAAAAATAATGTTGGAGAAAGTATTTTAACACTTTCACTACCCTAAGCGTCGTATGCGGCTCCTATTTTAAATTATAAAATGGAATGTTTTAGAAAAGGCTTTCAACTAAATTTTATTTTGAGCGATTTCTTTATTATTTTGTCTTGTTGCGGGTTGACTTCAAATGGAATTTACGGGTTCGGGTCAGGTACAACCCGATCCGTGCAGGCAAGGGCGGATCCAGCCCTCCATTTAGAGGGGAGGGGGAGTCATGTTTATTTTTTTTTCGGGGAGGGGGTCATATCACTTCATGATCAATTTTTATATTGAAGGCTATTCCCAAATTAAAACTGACGATTTTTCTGATATTTTCGCAAATTCCTTTTCATTCGTAAATTCAAAAAAATTGCATTAGTATTCGTAAAAATACATAATTTACAGATTTTATTCAGATACGAAGAAATTGAAGCGTTTCTAATTTTCTTATAAAGTCAAAGAATGATTCAGAAATTTTGACAAAGTTAGCATTTTAAGGCAATTTTTAGGACTTAACAGACACAGAAATGTCGTCACGAGTGAGCAATTAGCTGTCGCATCCTGAAATTCAGTTTAAAACGCAAAATTTTATAGAATTTTGTGAAAGATTCTTTGATTTTATTGAAAAATAGAAAACACTATTTAATGACATAGTTTCTGAATAAGTGCACTTGCAAATTTCTTGAGATTAAAAATAATTTCACGGATGTGTCAGAAATTGCCTAATTTTGATTTGATTAGAGCTTTAAGGAGTCAGAAAGATTCGCATTGTTGAGCGGGGAGGGGGGGGGGGATTGAAAGAATTTAATATATATATTTCATTTCTAAAATGATTTTTAACATTTTTTGTTGTTATTCAGGGGGTCCGCGATCCCCCTCTCGCCCCCCTCCTACCCCCACTCCCACCCCCACCTCCTTGGATCCGCCATTGCGCGCAGGACTCCACCTCAAAGTACATGATATCAACGTAGGTGAAAGACTATCACAATAATAATATTTTAGTCACAATTGCTGTCCAACCATTAATACGCACATCAAAAATTACTAATTGTTTAAAAATAAAGAGTGAAAACTTCATAAAATCGAAATCAGAATTATACTTAAAGCTTTAGGTTTAAATTCAACAAAAGTGTAAGCGGGAAATATTAAAAAAAAATCTTTCAATAAAGCACTTCTATACAAGAAAATTTGCATACATTCCTATAAGGCGACCCGATGTTTTGGGAGGAAGAGGGGGTGTGGTCGCTAGCTTCAACAACGGGAAAAAACGGCTTCTCTAACGGGAAAGAACGGTTTAAGCTCCTTAGATTGACACCAAAACCTAATTAGCATCAACTTGTGTCAATGCCTAACTAAATCTGAAGTTAGAAGAAAATTCGTGCATTAGTTATTGATATAGTGCTATTGCGGAAGCCATGACAAATGAGCAGAGCAGCGCCACCTGTTGAGCGATTTACACCAAAACATAATCAGCAGATATATTTGTCAGGGTATACTTGAATGTGAAGTTTGATGAGAATTCGTACATTAGTTCTTCAGCTAGAGCTATTGAAAAAAATCGTTCAAAATGCAGCACAGCAGCGCCACCTATTGGGCGATTTACACCAACAGGTAATCAGCATTATTTCATATCAGGGACTAACTGAATCTGAAGTTTGATGAAAATGTGTGCATTAGTTCTTGAGATAGAGCTATTGCGGAAATCGCGGAAATCTTGCAAAATGCAGCATAACAGCGCCATTTGTTGGGTGATTTTCACCAAAACATAAACAGCATCAACTCATATCACGGACTAACTGAATCTGATGTTTTGTGAAAATCCGTGCATTAGTTCTTGAGATAGAGCTATTGCGGAAATCGTGAAAAATGCAGCATAGCAGCGCCGCCTGTTGGGCGATTTACACCAAAAACTAATCAGCACCAATTTATATCAGGGACTACCTGAATATAAATATTTATTAAATTCCGCGCATTCGTTCTTGAAATAGAGCGCCCACAAAATTTGTGTCACATACAGACATTTTGTAAAAACAGGTTTTTGGGGATCTTTGACCCCTAAAACGTGTAAATCCGTCGAAAACCGGAAGTCGAAAATTTTCACGAATCCAATACTTTCTTCTTGTAAAGATAGAAGAAAATAAAAATGATTCAGTCTTTCACATTGTTAATGAGAATTGTATATTCAAAAATATTTAACCAGAGTAACAAGTGGCCTAAGGGGCAAGACATCCTAAGGGGTTTTGCGGGCAGAAGAGTTGACAAACGGCAAAATTACGATCCACACCAGTTTTCTAATTACATTTACTTGAAATGTTTCTACTACTAGAAAATTTATACAGTTTTCAATTAAAAATACAAATTTAATTAGAATTATATCTAAATCAATGTATATTTTTATGAACAAGCTGTGCTAATTTTAAAATGAAATATATTATATTTTTTAATAATAATACCATTTCTTTCATGTAAAATTTTTCACGATTGAATTTTACTGGATAGTGTTAAACAGAAAACTGTAAACATGAATTTTCTCTTTTTATTCTTAAATTCTAACAGTTTTAAAAATAAAACAAACAGACTATTTCTAATAGCACATGCAAAATTGCTTTTAAACACTTCAAAGTTTTGTCTTTTATGAAATCAATGAGTGTTATCTTTTCGCTGTATTGTCGTATCTATATTCCATGTTGTTTAAACAAAACTATTCACAATGCGATATAAAGGATCTATTCCATATTTTAGAATATTTGTTTCAAGGCAATTAAACTAAAATTTTCCACTTTAGTATTTACTAAAGCAGCCGAATAATTTTGCATTTAGACGATTCTATTGTCGAATAAATTTTCTTTTATTGTATTTTGAAGTATTAAAATTTGAAGTCTAACTGTCTAAATTTTCCGCGTACTTACCGTTTATTCAAATGATAGTAACTAATGCACCTTAATTGCTTCCGTTTTTTCAATAATTGCTCGAAACTCATTTCGGCTTTAATGAACGATTAATGCATTAAAACATACATTTTAAATAATTCGTAAATGTTACTGTCGACAAAATGAAATGATATGAGTAATAACAGTTTAGGAAGATTATTCTGGTGAATTAATATAATTGAATCTGGATTAATGTGTATCATGAGTGTAAAATGAGATCTGCATATAGGCTTAAAGATAACTATTTAAAATATTTAAATCGTATTAGACATTGTTAACTTATATTATAAAAGCTTCGATAACTTTTAAGGCTTTCCTTTCAAATTATCAGTCCTAAATACTCTGATCAAATATACATGATTCATTTATGGTTAAATACAGTGATGGAACAGTAGCGCAGCAGTTGGGAATTTGTCACCACTAAATTTTAATAGTATTCTTTACCTTGGAAAATCTCAGAAATTCTACCCTGAAATAAAACGAAGTGTTCTAATAAAATTTAGCGGTGTCAACTGGTTCTCTAGTGCTACACTGCTCCGTCACTGTTAACCCCTTGAGGGGCGGTGGGATAAAATATATACCACCTAATTTAAACAAGATTCTCACCAGAAAATTTTAACTAAATTTTATATTTCTAACTTTAGAGGAAAATCTTTGAAAAATTGCTTTTCATTATCTAAAAATAAAATTTTTCGATTATTCCGGTGAGAATTCAATATTTAGAGACATTTTTGCTTGCCCCTCAAGGGGTTAAATAGCAAGTTACCCATGCAGCAAAGCAACGTCACAGTAACATCAATATAAAGTAAAATTGTAAATTTATGACATGCTGAGATGTCAAAATCGTAGTTGTAACGTCAAATTATTCGTAAATTCTTCCCTGTAATGCCATTTAAGATCACTTATTGCTATCAGTACTAGCAATCAAAATATCACTTGAGAAACGAACTAATATTGTTGACGGGTAATTTAATATGAAATTGGGTTTTTTTATTACAATTTTCTCATGCCAATATTTTTTTTAAATAATCTTCGCCTTATTTAATCCCTGATTTCTGCGATTAAATATGGCAAAGTTTATCATTCAAAAACAGTGATAACAAAAAAGCTTACAAGTTGGTATAGTTATGCAAACAGCAGTACTCCCGTGACCGGCTAACAATGTACTAAGGATAGAGGAATTGCTGTGATTTTTCATATCAAGATTGGTTGACTCAATCACAATGTAATGTTTTGCCAGAGAAACGCAGCTGTCAAATTTCTGGTTATGAAAATATTAAACAAGAAAACTGTTTAAATATGCTATGGACAACAAGATCTTTAAGAAATTGTAGTTATTGTTACATTAATATCTTATTTATAGTAAAGTTTTAAATCAACTTGAAAGATTCGGAAAGGGATTATCTAAAGTAGCATAAATCCACTTTCATTCTAGAACATCTGTTTTAATAATATTCTATCTTTATAAATAAAACAAATAGCTTATAAGTCTATGTACGGTCTGATGCTGTGATGGATAAAGCTAGCGCTACGACATTGGGCAAGGCACTACTATAACCTCTTTGGTCCCTGGGTTCCCATACGGGGACCTCTGTTTTTTCCTTATAAAGACTAAAATGTCCGATTTTTTACATTTTCACATCGCTTCTTAATTAGTAATAGAGACCGTATAGGGGCTCTACCTAGGAAAATTAATGGAATTTCTGGGAAAAGGCTTACTATATGTTTTTTTGGGGGGGGGGGTCGCTGAATCCGAATTTTTAACTTCACACCAAAATTTCCCCAGGCAAACCCCCAAATTTTGGTAAAATGCATCCCAAAAAAGGTTTTTAATAAAAAAAATCCATTTTTTTTATTGTTTTAGGGAAAAAGTATCTAGAAATTCAGAAAGAAGGCAAAATTTTCAACAAATTAGATGTATGACATTATGACTTAGGATGAAGGGAAAGGGGGGATCTGCCTCGGAATATGCGCGCGGTGCTGCGTGAAATAAGTTGCGCAATTCCACTTAACCACTCACACGTTTACATTCGCCCTCCCATCTCCCCTCCGAACTTTCTCTATAAGGTTTACTTTAAGTTTTTTGGGTCGCTGAATCCGAATTTGTAACTTACCCCCAAAATTCCCCTCCCCCGAAACCCCTCAAAAATAGTTGTTTTTAAATTAAATTTTTTATTGTTTTAGGGGGAAAGTATGTAAAAATTCAGAAAGTAGACAAAATTTGCAACAAATAGGATATATGACATTTTGACGTAGGATAAACAAGGAGAGAGGGGGCTGCCTCGGAACATACCCCGCGCGCTGTTCTCAAAAAACAAATTTTTTCAAAAAATCAATTTTTTGGAGGTTTGCCGGGAGAAATTTTGGTGGGAAGTTACAAATTCGGATTCAGCGACCCAAAAAACATAAAGTGAGCCGAAATTCAGAACTAGCATTAATTTTGCCAGGTAAAATCTCCTATTAGCTGGACTTGCATAACTTACATACACATAGCGCCGCAGTGTATGTTCCGAGGCAGCACTCTCCCTCCCCGTTCATCCTACGTCGTAATGTCATGTATCCTATTTGTTGCAAATTTTGTCTACTTTCCGAATTTCTACATAGTTTTCCCTCTAAAAAAATAAAGAAATAAAAAATTTTATTTAAAAACAACTATTTGGGGGGGGGCGGGGGGGGGGGAGTTAAAAATTCGGATTCAGCGACCAAAAAACTTAAAGTAAACCTTATAGAGAAAGTTCGGAGGGGAGATGGGAGTGCGAATATAAACGTGTGAGTGGTTAAGTGGAATTGCGCAGCTTAGTCCACGCAGCACCGCGGCGTATGTTCCGAGGCAGATCCCCCCTTCCCCTTCATCCTAAGTCATAATATCATATATCTAATTTGTTGCAAATTTTGTCTACTTTCTGAATTTCTAGATACTTTTTCCCTAAAACAATAAAAAAATTGATTTTTTTTATAAAAACCTTTTTTTTTTGGGGGGGGGGCATTTTACCAAAATTTGGGGGGTTGCCGGGGGAAATTTTGGTGGGAAGTTACAAATTCGGTTTCAGCCACCCAAAAAACATAAAGTAAGCCAATTTTCAGAGCTTCCATTAATTTTGCCAGGTAAAATTCCCTATTGCCTGGACTAAATAGTTGAATGTTTTTTTTTGTTTTTTTTTTTTTGTTTTTTTTTTTGCTTTCAAAGCAAGCGAATAAATGATAGCATCTAAGCTGATTCCCGCATAAAATAAATGTTATTTTCATCTGAGTTTTTAAAATGCCTAAAAATGCCCAAAAGACAGTATGACCAAGAAAGTGAGAAATTTTCTTAATGATTTAACTTAAATCTTTTTCAATAAAATTTTTGAGTATTTGTAGATTATTTGTTTTTTTTTTGTTTTTTTTTTGTGATTGTGTTAATTTAGGTTAATGGTTATTAAATTGATGTTTTTAAGGGGTTTGTAGTCTTCGATGCGTATTTTTTAACCTAAATTTCTATGCGCCTAAAAGATCAATTTCAGAAAAGATATTTTTTCTGTCATTTACGATGTTATTTTGTTTGGAAAAAACCAATGAAAAAGCATTTGTATTATTACCTTAGCTTCGAAACGGAATAGGATAAGGTGTACTCCGAGAATCCGCCACAAAAAGGTTTTCAAAATCCGCTTTAGATTTTTTTAAAGTTAAGTTTTAAGGGATTCTTTTACTGGATTTTGCACTAGATATTTTCTTTCACCAGTTGCATATTCGTTTATAAATATTGCTTATTTTCGGTCTTTACAGCACACAATAGAATAAAATGTGCGCTTTCAAATAAGGTTACGAACTTTTAATGATTAAGTAAAAATAAATAAAACCTTCAATTAAAAATTTTTTGAACAAGTAATTTTGCAATAAATCTCAACCTGTAAACGATTATTTTGTCTTTCCATTTTATTTCTTTGTCCAACACTGAGACACCAGTAATGATACGTTGATTTTTTTTTATTTTTTTTTTTTTTTTTTGGGGGGGGGGGGGGTCCTTCTTTCTATTTTTTGGAGAAATAAAAAATAGCAAACCATTTATTGCTTCATTTATAATAAGAATTCTGATTCTTAAGGCAAAATGTTTTATTTTCGCGCAGTCGTGAGTAAAATGTTTGAATTCATGTATGAAAATGACTCAGTTTCGCAGATCGATTTTTATCAATTAGCCCATTTCATACATTCACTGCTTGATTTACCTGTGGAAATTTAAAAAAAGAAAAATATAGTTGAGATGTGGGACTTAGTCTAGTCTGAGAATAAAAGTGAAAAGAACATCTGTTTTGAACGATCTATGTAATTTGATTCATATCTAATTTGCAACATTCAATGAGCAATGTTTTTAGTTGGATTGCAGGTAGTCGCAGTTAATATTGCTTTTGTTTTTTTTTCAAATTAGAAACGTAATTATCTTCGTCGAAGTAATCGAGACAATCACTTCAAATTTACCTTATCAAGAAAAGTACAAGTATTTAATTTTTTTCACCTAAAATGTTTCTAAATATCTTCCTCCGTGTAATTCCGGGATTGAGAAGGAATCATAATTTTTAAAAGCAGTTTTTAACGAATCAGTATCTATGGCATAACATTCAATGGGCGATGTTTTTAGTTGGAAATATTCTGTAGGTCACAGGTAGTCGCAGTTAATATTAATTTTTTTTTCAAATTAGAAACGTAATCGTCTTCGCTGAAGTAGTCGAATTAATCACTCCAAATTTACCTTATCAAGAAAAGTACAAGTATCTATTTTTTTTTTTAACCAAAATGTTTCTAAATATCTTCCTCGTTGTCATTCCGGGATTGAGAATGAATCATAATTGTTAAAAGCAGTTTTTAACGATTTAACATCTATGGCATTAAAACCAGAATGTACCGTCATTCCATTAGGCAAAATATTCGACGAGAAATTTTCTGATAGGCCCATAGTGTTTTTTTTAGTACATTATGTGTTTAAGAACAACTGTCAATGGTAACACAACTAAAAATAAAAATAAAATAAATTTTCATAAATGTCCAGATTTTTACGGTGTTCTTTCCAGTGTGTGACGGTAAGAATGCAATACATTTATAGTTGTTAAGACAGTTGGTTGGTTGGTTTATTTTTGACGGCCGATTATCTACACTAGGGATATAGGCCCGAGGGGGGTGCCCTTCGTGGGGGTCTTTCTAAGGGAACCTAACCCGTATTTACGCATGGAAATCTATGGCTCGAAGAAAACCACAAAAACACTGAACGATTACGCCGACGGGCGCAATCGAAATCCAGCACCTCCCGTCTACCAGCATCGAGAGCAGAACCTCTCAGCCACTGGTGGGGCGTTGTTAAGACGGAAACGTGTCTAAAGAAGAAAATTTTCTCGGTCCTTAATGATTCCGTTTTCAAAGGTTTTACTGCTTAAATGTTTCGAAGAGGATAATTTGAGAAGGGAAAATGTAAAGCACGGAAGCTGAATGGAAGGTGATAATTCAAAGGGCTGAATTTTTTGTTTATTATTGATCCGCAGGGTTGCAGTTTTCTTGTTTACATGCAAACTTGTAACTGGCAACCGTGACATCAAGTTTGGGAATATATTAATAATAAACTGAACGTTAAAATATTTTAAAAATAGTGAATATGAATATGAAAAGTATGCATGTAAATTTTGCGACGGTCGAAATGATACTATTTTTAGATTTCGTTGAAAACAAAAATTATAATTGTGTCATAGTTACTCAATATTCATTACCTTTTCAATACGTAATACCTAAGATCAAAGCCTCCATTAATAACTTTATAATTTCATAATCTTAATCGCATGTTACTGATTACGTATAGGAATAAAGTTTAATTTTTCAATAATTTGAAAAGTTGAAATTAAAAATTAGCTAAAAATAATATTTGTTTTAAGAGTGGGCTAGCCAATATAAGATTGATTATTTATTATAATTATTTGCGTGACTTTTTTATAAATTCAATAAATAAGTTCTTTTAAACTCTTTCATTCGTCGAATTCGACGGGTTAGTATTTGAAAGAAATGCGAACGAAAAAGGTTGGTGTCACCACGAGGGCATATAAAATAAGCTTTATTGAGACTATAGATGCGAATTAATAGTGCATATTATTAAATATCACATGATATTCGTTTAGAGTAAATGTTCAAATTGACCACCTGTCATAACGTGGAATGTTTGAAGTAAACTTAAATTAGGCGAGTGGATATAATCGCGACCAACGACATACAAGGCCAGTTCAGGGTTTTAAAACGTCACACGGAGTGGATCATCTTTACAGGTTGATTAGTACGAAGCGGTCCATCTTTTTGTACCATTGGCCGTGTAAAAATGATCCACTCTGTGTGATGTTTTAAAAGTCATGAACTGGCCTCGTACATCGTTGGTCGCTATACAATCCATCATTGTGGCGTACTTCTATAGCCGTACACGAGTTTCTGTTGAATCACATTTTGTTAACCATTCAACAACATCATTTGTAAAATGCGACTAGACTTGCTCACCCCGCTTGTTTTTATTTAACTATGCATGCAATTTAAGTGAACCTAGACCTCAATTTCCTCGGGAGCGCTGTCGAGTTACTAAACTTAGAGTTAGTTGCAAGTCTCGATCCGGTCTAATCAGGTAGTATGTGGCCATTATTTGAGCGTTCAACCGGAGTTTCCGCGCGTAACCCGGGATTGCGGTAGTTGGTGAATACGAGCTTAATATGTTGGTACAGTGATTAGATGAGCCAAACAAATTCGTTGCGGCTGCATTTCAATAACAACCATTTCTTTTAAGTATCCCGAAATCTGGATGAACGCTTTGTTGAAAGAAACATTCATAATTTATTCCATTTACTAGTGACCAAGTCCTGGTTCTTTCACTAACGACTTTTTTGCATTTGTCACAAATGTGAAGTCCAATTTTGTGCACCTGCCGAAACAACAGTTGCTATTTTAATCGCTTGTACATCACTTCTAAATATCACATAATTTCATCGAATAGAACAAAAATATTTGTTTTCGAACGAAATTTGTTTGAAATCTGTAGCGTACTTATTTTGCAAATCTATCTCGACAAAGAACAATTGTTTGCTATAATAATGTGGAGGAAGAATTACTATACAATTGGGAATTGATTATCAGAAGCAAATTAAAAATTGGAGGGAAACAGATAAACCATAAGATACCACAGTTTTGTGATAAGCTAAAATCTGCTAACGAAAAGGCAAATTTTCATTTTATGTTGAACATAAAATTAACATCAAGTAAAGTTAAATTGGTTAAAAAAAAAACGCATTAGAATACGCTAAGGTTTGTATAGTTGACTAGCTGACCCGACCGGCGTTGCCAGGGCCCTTGATATTTCTTAAATGAACCTTAAGTTTGTATGATTTTATATCTTTAACTCGATTTTGTCCAAATTATGTAACCGTTCACTGTGTGAAAATGAGGGAGAAGCTGCTAATTGTTGAGATTTCTTATGCAATTTTTTTTTTCGTAATTTTCGGAAAATTGTATGGGGTAGTAATGAACAGATTAAAATTTTAAAAGTCACTCTAGTGATGAAAAAATGAGTACAGAGGGGGGGGGGGGGGGGAAGCGGCTAATTAGTAATCTACAAGCCAAAAGCTTTCAAACGATATGTCACATGAAAAAACCCATTTTCACCTCCCCCAAGGAGAGGAATGCCCTAAACAGTCTGGGGTAAAAAAAAAAATACCAACTGAAGATCTGTGGGGAGTTTCACCTTCGATCAAGCCTTCAAATGAGTTCGAATCTTGCTGTTGCTTAATTAGGAACTGGGTTAGAAAATTGAATCCCTGGTGGGAGGAGAAATTGGGTGTGGGGGGGGGGGAGAAAGGGTTGCTCCGATGATACATCACATGAGAGTCTCTGAAAAAGTTTGAAAATTGCCGAGATATGGCCAAATATTCTAAAACTTTCGCCCCGCTCTTTAACCCCTTAGGGTAGGGATTTCTAAAATCGCTGAAACATGTGTTCAATTTTTTTAGTAAATTTATTTTCTGGAATCTCACGTTTCTACCTAAAACGGCTGCTGAGGTATGGCCAAATGTTCTAAACGTTTTGATCCACCCCCCCCCCCCCCTTTAACCCCGTTAGGAGAGAATTTCTAAAACCGCTGAAACATGTGTTTAATTATTTCTTTAGTAGATTTATTTTCTGAACTTTCACGCTCCTACCTAAAACAGCTGCTAAGATATGGCCACATGCTCTAAAATTTTCGACCCCCCCCCCTTTTTAACCCTTTGAGGGGGGGGGGATTTTCAAAAATCCTTCCTTACCGCTCACATATGCCATAAGAAGTATGTTTCCCCAATTTTCAAGCTTTTGGGTTCAGTACTTTGGGCTGGGCGATGATGAGTCAGTGAGCGAGACATTGCCTTTTATGTATGTAGATTTCTTAATTTCTAACTGCACGATTGTTGTTTACAGAATTTTCAAAGAATGCGTTGTAAACACCATTTTAATATGCGAAAGATTTGGCTTCCAATTTTGTTTTTAAATCATATTTTTCATTGTATTTTATAGTTTTAATCATCTTGCAGTTCTGAAAAACGCATGTCCTAACATTCTCGAAATTCTTCTTTTTACAATTGTCAAATAAATTTCACTTTATTTAAATATTTTAAGCATGTTGCCAATATACAAAATCCAATTTTCCTTATCTTAAAATAATGAAAAGTAAAAATCCTAAAGTGCTATATTTTGAGTAAGCTATAATTATCGTAATAAATTAGATTACAACATATTTCTCTGTTAATAAAATTCATTGTCAGTTACGTGCCATTAAGCTCCATTAGTCTAATTATCTTCAATTTGAACTTAAATTGTTTAAGCACTATGCCTTGAAAGAAAAAAAAAATACTTCAGCTTTATATAAAAAAAACTAGGTTATACATTAGAACAAATTGATTTATTTATTTTTTTTTTTTAGCTTTAGTCATCAATTAACAGAAGAGCATACATAAGGCACATTATGCAAAATAATTAGGCATTAGGTATGTAGAACATTTCAAAACATATGATGATATTTGAAAAACAATTTTGTAAAATTCATTTTCAAATTAATAAAGTGAAACATTTATTAGAAAGTAACTTAAAAACGTTTCAAAATGTTTAGTATAAATTACTTTTCTCACTTTCTATATCTACTGTTCCCAGCATATTCATAAACTATCTCTCGGCGTTTTATAATGCAATAAAAAAAAGTATTACAGTGAATATCAATGAAACATTGAACGCTACTTTTCTAATGTAGGGACCTCGGCGAGTTTTTTTTAAAGCTTGACACAATTTGGGCTTCAGAAAGTAAGATTTCATGCCAAATGATCTAAACAGCTATGAAAACAAACCTAATGAACTATGCTTTTTTATATATGTCTTTATATATATAACTACATTATTTTATTTATATACATTAGTATTATTGTTTTTTTATATAGAATTTACTTCTCTTTTCACATACAAGTAGACAAATGGCTTGTTTACATTAAATAAATTATATAAATATTGAAAAAACTGCTTGTGTATATGAGACAGTGAATAGGCTTTCAGAAAATATGCATGAAAATTTCCTACTCCCGCCAAGCCCATTAACCCTCTCTCGCCAAGGCCCCAATACTGGGAAAGTACACATTAAACTACTGGGAGATCGGTACACATTTTCTTTTATAAGATAAGAAAAAACATAGAAAATGACCATGAATTGCCAGCATTAAAACTTTTTATTTAACAACCAAAAGAGTAAAGCATAAAAATGGCTTATATTTTCAAATTATGTTATACAGTGAAGTATAATCTCCAAACCTGTTATTTTTGAGAGTACATTATAGATACAAAAATATTAAATAATTACTGTCTGATAATATTCTATTTTAAACGTCACTTATATCTGCTGATAATTTAACTCTTTGGTCGTTAAATTTGCGGCGGTGATTACCAATTCGCAATTGTTTTCTTGTGAGAAGGCTTAGAAGATGAAAGCTTCTTGACAGAGTCTTCGTGGCTTTGTCCAAAGTGCTAGTTTCTTTGAAACGAACTCGTCTGGTTACTTCTTTCACCTAAAATAAATTAATTACAGTCAGATATGTAGTAATAGACACAAATACATAAGATTTTTTTCATGACAAAATCGCTTCTCCTTATAATCGTCTATATTCTTTCCATATCACTATTAATTTCAAAGCACAGAAGTATTTGATAAAAATTTAAGAGATAATAGCAATATCTACAAAAGTTAACAAGAAGGACGAATTAAGGCAACAGGACGGATTTTGTGAGTTCGTCTAGATAGAAGGTTTCAAACACACAAATTATCTTTCGCCGATGAATTCTTAAGCGGTCAGTTTATATCTACATTGATCTTTCAGACGAACTTTAGCTTCCTACTAAAATTTAAGGGGACCTTAAAAATGATTGTAAAATGGGTTTTGTAACTGCCATTATTATTTTATTTTTTTCACTGCGTTTTAAATATTTTTGGAGTGCGAAATTTACCGAAAGAAAGAGCAATTCCACTCTACTTCGGGAACACACCTATCTATCCGAAAAATATGAATATGATCAGTCGGCTGTTAACCAAACATACTTCATTTTGACATGTTGATTAGAAACTACCTGGGTAGCTGAACATACGAAAACTCTGTATACATCAAATATGTCTTTTTAGGCTTTCAATACTCTTAATAAATGTAGGGAATATTAAAAAAGTCGTTTAATGAAATGTAGTCGAGTTCGGGTAAATCACTTCTGAGAATAATATTTGTAGCGTTGATGAGTTTCCATGTGTATAATACAGCTTAGAAAACTCTTACCGAATGAAATGGCGCCCCAAAATGATACTGTTCTTCGCCTAGCATCAGAGATTAATTGGGACTATAATATCTTTACAAAAAATGCATAACTTGAACTGCACAACTTATTAGCCCAATGATGACAAAAGATGTTCAGTATGATGGCCACCTTTGACAGCTACTATCTGTAATCCTAACGTAGCGTTTTCAATGGTACTTTCAATGCATAACTTGAAGTGCACAACTTATTAGCCTAATGATGACAAAAGATGTTCAGTATGAAGTCCACCTTTGACAGCTACTATCTGAAATCCTAACGTAGCGTTTTCAATGGTACTTTCAATGCATAACTTGAAGTGCACAACTTATTAGCCTAATGATGACAAAAGAAGTTCAGTATGAAGTCCACCTTGACAGTTACTATCTGTAATCCTAAAGTAGCGTTTTCAATGGTACTTTCAGTGCATAACTTCAACAGCACAACTTATTAGCCTAACGATGACAAAACGTAGCGTTTTCAATGGTACTTTCAATTCAAATTTGAACTGCACAATTTATTAGCCTAATGATGACAAAAGATGTTCAGTTATGGACACCTTTGACAGCTACTATCTGTAATCCCAACTTAGCGTTTTCAATGGTTGTTTGCAGTGTATGCGTTGGAATATTACGCACTTGGTGCCTTTAATATCAAAGAAAGTTCTTATAAGATCATAGCACACAAAATTTTTTAGAACATTTATGAGCTAGAAAGAATTAGCATTACCTCGTGGTGATACTCCACAATATTCAGGGCTTTGTGATGCATAAATTTTTCTGTGCCGTTTCTGAAATGTGTAGTTTAATTTAGAATACCTTGTATTTCTACTCGATATAATAAAATGGAAATAAATTCAGATGACACTATAAGACAAATACCAGATGAAACTGATTTTAAAAATTCATTTTAGTGGTTACCGACGCTCATGTAAATCACTGGAAGGAAGACCTTTATTCGATAAAAAAAAACTTATTTTTGGTTTCTAACTGAATTTCAAATCTTCAGTGTTAATCTCAGATCCTAAGAAACATACTGTAATAAAAAACATTTCAAAGTTTATCATTTGGTTCTTATTCACTTACAACTTAAATATTTTTTGTAATCGGACAGTTTGCTAGTTTCCTAAAGCTACCACAATAAGCTCGCTGCAACGTCCTATGCAATTTCCTTATATAACTTCCTATTCAAAATAGATGCTTCGGCGACTATTCTTTAAACCGCTGATGATGGAAATATACTTCAAATCACAAAAAAAAAACAGAAATCAATTATAGCTTTTATGTTAGGCATCTTTACGCATTCAAATACGCGCCTTTACTTTTTTTAGAGTCGGATGAAGCTGAAAATTCATAAGATTAAACAAAATCATAGCTAAGTAAGTTTTCCGGATAAAAGAACAGAATTTTTTTTAATGTCAGATACTTAGACGTAGAACAAAATTTTTCAAAATATAAATTATAGGGAAATGGGGCAATGTAAAAAAAAATTAAATTTCGGATTTTCATAAGTATACAGCCGCTTGGAAAACAAATGCCATACCTAAAAGTATATTTGATTTGTATACTTCGATAATTGGAAATATAATACTATTATCAGCGATTGAAAAAGAATTATCATTACATCTATTTTGAATCACCCAATATTTATTTCAAAGACACCGAAATAACTCTAGGTCATTTGTGTAATACTTCTTTCTCTATCATGATTGATGAGTGTTTAGACAAAGTCAAGCACTCCGAACTTAAAGTTAGGAAAGAATTTCCCGATTTTGAAGGCAAGTATTTTGAAGGCAAGCTCCCTTATAAGCTTCCAAATGATGCATAAGAAATATTTTTAGGAACATTTCGATCTTTTTAATTTGGCAAACATTTCAAAAACATACATAAAGGAGATATTAGTTTTGCAGGGCATTTTCGGATTTTTTTTTATTGTTTTGTTTTGTTTAAATAATGCATACAGTAAAATATGCTTTTTAGTATTGAACAAAAGATGTGAAAATTTTTATATAAAAATGTTGATTATTTTAATCGATCTAAACTCCTCCAACGTTCATTACGCTCTATGCGCACAATAAATCGATCTAAGTGATTGTGTTTTTAAGGGGTCTCAGGACTCTTAAAATAAGAAAAAATGAAAAAAAAAAGACCATTTTCGACATTTAACATCTTGAAATGTATTTCAAAAGAAACAATTTTTACTGGAATTGAAAGATATAAGTATGTTCTTTCATTTCATGTATTTAAAAAATTGCAAGATGCAGAATTCGCATGTCAGACATTTCTGGAGCAGAAAATTGGCATAACAGATTATGCGCAGGATTTCAAAATAAATTTTGCAACAAGAATGAAAATTTTGCTGCCTACTTATTTTCAAATAATAATAATTACCATGAACCTAAATAAATTTGTATTTAAAGCATTTTTATACTTTTAATAGAAAGTTGTATTTAGCTAATGCAAAATTTAGAAAATTTCAACAGTTTAATCAACTAAAAAAATATTTTTTTGAACAATAAAAACGAAATTTTAGGTTCAGTTTATACAGACTAATATGAAACATATGATTGGAAAATTTCATGAAAAAATATTCAGAAGTTTTTGAGATATCGTGCGCGTTGTGTCCAAAAACGTCATTTGCAGAAAAATGACTTCAAATTTTCGGAAACGACGCTTCAGCTATTGGGCAGGTATAATTCTAAAAGCCATAACTTTTGTTCTAATGGGAATATCAAGGAAACAATTATACCAAAACGTTCAGAAAAGATAAGAGTTTAACATCTAAAAAAACTAAAATTTTGAAAATTTTAAAGCTTTAAGACTCCTGAGACCCCTTAAAAATTATCTGAAACAAAACATCCACATGGATTTTTTGAATATTAAATTATTTGGACGCTAAACCTTAAATTGACAAGATAACAGAAAATTTCAAAAAATGGCAACCGCTTGGAATTTGCAGTCAATATTTTGGCATAATTTTTTCTCTTTTTGAACCTGTTTAAAAAATCGAAATTACTAACAAACTATACTTTTATGAAGTTTTGGCCTCCAATTAAAAAATGAAGTTTAAATTGCAAAAAAAAGTAATTGCTGTCATGAATAATTTTTCCTCGTAGACCATTATGTACCAAATTCTTTTGTGTGACCCTGTAAATGAATAATAATACTCCATATTTTAGAGAAAACATATTTTGGTGCACTTCAAAAAGTGTATCAATTAAATTGAGCCTGAGATAGTGTAACGTCATTATAATACACCGCAAACGTTTTTTGCACATATAGACCATAATGTAATTGGATTCTTCTGAGTGTCTTTCTAAACGAACTGTTCTGAAATAAAGTCTATAAATCTGGACACTCCATTTTCGGAGTCTTATATCACCTTTCAACTATTTTAGAAAGTGTTAAAAATGGTGCGTAGATCTCATGCTTTACAATATCGAACTAATAGTGCAAAATATTGTTGCAAATATGGTAGGAAGCAAAAAAATTGGAAGCATACAAATAAACACAACTTGATTAAGAATTAAGAAAAAATTTAAAGTAATAAATTTTACTTTAATTTCTTCCCAAAACTGTAATTTGTAAAATGTATAATATTTTCTTTTATTTAATGCTTTAACCGTTTTGCGAAATACACCCTTTAATTCTTCTTTTCATATCGGTGAAACAGGAGGTGGTAAAATACTCAAGATCATCATGTAAACTAGAAGTCTACAAATTTACAACAAGTCTAAAATTTACATCAAACGTGGCAAATGAGGTGCGTTCGTACTATAATTAGTTTTATAAATATTCTAATCTTGGTGCAATAGCTGTTGCACGGTTATGCAAAAAAGCATGAACACAAAGTTTAATACGATTATATATAGGGTGTCCGGGCTATAAGTATCCAAAAATTATGGCTTATTATTACGGAACTACACATTAGAATATAATAGACTTCACCTCCGTGGATTGGAAACCCCTGCGAGTTTTTAAAACATTGAACAAAACAAAAAACTGAAGCTGTGGATGAGTGGAAAAAACGTATCACAGAAGCAATTTGTCTAATAACTCCTTGTATGCTACGAAACATTTGGGGAGAATTGGATTACCGTTTAGACGTTTGTCGTGCGACCAAAGGTGCACACATCAAAGTCTATTGATATTAAAACTTTGTGAGATGCTATTTTTTTTTAATCTAATGGGTAGTTCCATAAAAATAAACCATAACTTTTGAATACTTTTAACACGGACACCCTGTATATTAAATTCAGTAATATGGAAATAATATGACTCCATCTTAAGTATGACATAATCACCATGCCCATCTACAATCCTTACCTATCATGGGATATCATTGAATTAATTACGTATGATAGGATTTAATAGAATGAAGAAAACTTTTATTAATATCTTTTTAAGTTTTGATTCTATTTTCATAAAATTTGAAATGACTCGACAAAATTCTGCAACGATCATACATATTAATTTCAAATTATTCGGTTAGGTAGTTTTTGCGCTGTTATACGCGTACAGACTGATGGGCCAGACGACGACTATGGGTGCTACGTATTTATATAATTATGAACGCATCCAACTATTCGTTTGCATTCCCTATATGGGTTGAATACTGCTCACAAAAGATATATTCACTGATAACAGGCTAATTTTTAACGCTTTCCAACACAGTTAAAAAGGTTTATAAATTCGGTCTGTCTGTCTGTCTGTCTGCCGCCTGTTTGTGTAATAACACGCTTAAATATATTCAAATTTCAATGAAATTGACGTATGTTATTCGGATTTACTACGGCATGTTTAGTATTAAAAATGAAGTATGTAGGCATTTACGGTTCGTGTACAGGGATATTGAAAAGAATTTTACGGTACATTACGGTGTAAGAAGAAAAATCGTTTACGGTGTATTTTAATGATATTGTACTGTTTTAAACATATTGATATTTATTTAGTATAATCTCTGAGATCTACTACAAATCACTAACTGTAGAATTCGGTGTGCACATAATTTATCGTTCAGTTATAGGGACATTGAAGCAACTTCTGACAGTCCAAAACTGATTGGACTTCTGAAAATCAGAATTTGCCTACTACATACAAATCATATAGAGGGCTCCAGAAAATAAATCTGATATTTTTTCAGACTATTGAAGATAATTTCAGAAGTTGGTTTTTCAAATGCATTATGCATTTTCTAAATTGTTTATTTAGACAACATTTTTCCCTTTAAAAAACTGTGAAGTTTTGTTACAGTATTTTGAATGTGTTGGAAAGTGTTTATTAATATATGCTAAGCGCGTGATTTTTCGTTCTTGTTTATAGTAGTGAAATCTGGGAAATTTAGAAGAAACCATTAAAAGAAGATGAATTTCATGATCCTCAAGAAATTTTACTGTTTGAGACATTTTTGGAGCTCCATTTAGAATAAACTGGAACTTTTAAAATGCTACCAATAGTCCATCAAAATATTAAAGCATTTCCTTTGCATTTGCAATATTTGCTGTAATTTTGTCAGGCTGTATTTTGTATTGAAAGTTTTAAATTTTGGTAGACGATGTCGATAGTTAGCGTGGATAATGTTCTTGATATCGTGATCTAGCCGTTGACTAAATGCCTTAATCTTATTCCAAAATTTTCATGAGAGGAATGCATATTTTAAGGAGTAGCCTTTTTTCCATTATTGCCAAAAACTGGAATAGAAACTGGATTCCCTAAAGGGTCCTATTTTCATAAAATTTTCAGTAACTGGATCTTTAAGTAAATTTTAATCGTAAGAGAATCCATCACAGATTTATTCATTTTACCAAACAAAAAAAGTTTTCTTTTAACTATCTTGCTTTCCAAAAATCAGAATTGAGACTAATTACATAAAAAATTGTACAATAATTTAAATGTTAATTGAGTTTCATAACACGTAAATATGGAAAAAAAATTTCAATTGTTTAAAATGTATTGAATCCTAGAGGTTTATTAACAAAGTACTTTATCCTATAGAAACTAATCATTACACGTTATTACAGAACATAACTTAAAACTAATTCACAGCAACTAAAAACTTACGTAAACACAGTAAACTAATGCAAAAAACAATGAAGCGTTAAAATTATATGTTCAATTTTTACGACTGAGATTGGACTTAATCTTCTAAAGAAGCGAAGCATATTGAAATTGTCTCGGTGTTTGTGGACTTTATTTTTTGAGATAATAAATTGCTTTTTTCAACCCTTCAACATTAAATTATTTTGAAAAACCAAGTTATAATTTTTAATTTGTAAATAGAAAAATTAATTAAATTACCGTACATAAACTGATAACAAATATTATAAAAGTTTTAATATTTTTGCAACAATATTATGATTTTGAAATTCAATTATGTATTAATAGAAGAAAAATACTTGCACAAAGTTTATTAAATTTTCAATCATTAGGAAATAATAAAATACTAAATTCTTTAAATATTAAGTGGTTTTTATAAAAAAAAAAAAAAAAAAAAAAAAAAAAAATGTTTGGCAAAGAAAAAAAAAATCTTTCCAACAAATAATGTACTTTATATTAAAAAGATAGTAATTAATCTTTTTTTTTTTTTTTACCTATTTTAACTTGCATAAAAACCGCATAGTTTCGGTCTATCTTCAAATTATTTATAATATTTTTTTATTATTATTATTCCACACTATATGACCATTAATCACCGGACACTTTTAATTTTAGACATTTTGTCGAATATTTACAGATATACTTTTCGGATTTTCCTGGAACTTCAGGATTATGAAGAATATGTTTGACTTCACATTTATCAACGGCGATTTGATCAGCGGGACAATTTGGGGGCCAGCAAAAAATCCCAGAAAAATAACAATATTTCGGGTCACCATGTAAAATAAAATTCACGAAATGATCTATCGCTATAGCTTACGAATATGAGGATATTGTGCAATATGTGTATTAATGTAAGGATAGCACGTATATTCTTGGTGATATATCGATTTTTTTTTAAGTTCAAAAAATTCTTGCATAAAAATAGCAAATAAAGCCTTTGTGCAACAATATTAAAAACCAGAAAACCAACGTTTAAAAATGCACAAATAATATACGAAAAGCTCCCCCTAACCAGAAACTCGCTGCTTTACTTAACATACTTAAGATACAAATAAATGTAAATACATTGCTTAAAGGTGTGTCAAGTATAATAAAATCCTTTAAAAACACATTAAAGTCATTTAAAAACCAAACCGTTTTCAACCGACACTTACTCGGTCTTCATCAGTGAAAAACTAATAGCTGTTTTCTCTCTGCGTCTTTTGCCTTTTCCGGAACAGACCATTTTACTTCAAGGGTGGTATGGAATATAAGGGGAAACGGAAATGTTATTATTTTTTTTTTCAACAAGTACAGGTTTATCAACAGGTTTAACATGTATTAATTCTTTCCAGACTGCGTGGATATCATATGATAATATATCGTTGCAGACCATTTCTGTATTAGATATTATTTCCAGAGATTCTCTTATTATAGCTTCTTGGTGATTACTTGTACGGAAAATAATTTTGGCTCGACTGAAATCTACTTTTATAGGCTGAGTTGTGCTAATTGTACGGAAAATAATTTTGGCCCTACTGAAATCTACTTTTATAGGCTGAGTTTGTGCTAACTAAAAAACAAAAAACGAAAAAAAATGAATAACATTTCCGTTCCTCCTTATATTTTATACCACCCTTGAAGTAAAAGGGCCTGTTCCGAACAAGGCAAAAGACGCAGAGAGAAAACAGCTATTAGTTTTTCACTGATGAAGACCGAGTAAGTGTCGATTGAAAACGTTTTGGTTTTTAAATGACTTTAATGTGTTTTTAAAGGATTTTATTATATTTGACACACCTTTAAGCAATGTATTTACATTTATTTGTATCTTAAGTGTGTTAATTATTAATCAAGGTGAATTTTGCACTGAAATTTTAACTTTTTATTGAAATCGCTGCTTTACTTTTGTTTTTCAGGCTACCAATATTTGATCTACTCCTCAGTTACTTAATGCTGAATTTAATTATCTCAAAGCTATTGCTGCTGATCGTGGTTATTCCTCTAATATTATAGATTCTATTTATAAGAAATTGATGAAACCCGTCCATTCTAAAGAGCATTCTAATTCCAACTCTAATACTTCAGTTGTGTTGCCATTTTTCCTATACAATCAGTCAGCAAGTTGCTAAAATCTTAAGAAGGTTTGATTTTAATGTTATTTTTCTCCTGTAATAAAATCACTTTTTCAAATCTCAAACAACCCGTTGATTACCTAGATAGCTTTGGTCTTTCTTATATTGGCCAGACTAAACGTGCTCTTAGATTTCGTTTAAAAGAGCATGAAGGTTATGTTAAAAATCAGGAGCTTAAACGTTTTTCTATTGCTCAACATTATTGGTCTTTTCAACATAGGTTAAATTTTCCCTCAACCATCATTATCCAAAAATGTTCTTCTAACCTTGACCTTGATTTTTGGGAAGCTTACCACATCATTAAAAATTCTCACTCTTTAGTCAAAGACTTATCTAGTAATCCTGATTTTCCAAGTATTTGGAAAGCATTAATTTAATTTCCCCTTTTTTGGTTTCTTTTTCTCTCGCTACTTGTCCATTCAGTAATTTCTCCTGCTTCTCTCTCATTGGTTGTTTTTGACGCATTCGCTACCCGTATCGGGTATATAAGCCAGTCTCTGTCATTTTGCACGGCTTTGCTTTTTCTAGCACGCTGTTCCTTTTCCCTATCTTGCTCAGAAGAAGAATCTCGCTAGTAGATTCGAAACAGCTGTTTGCGGTTTTTCATGTATTATTTGTGCATTTTCAAAAATTGGTTTTCTGCTTTTTAAAATTCTTGCATGTTTTTTGCTTATATCATTCAGGGTTTTCTACCACTTTTAACGTCATTTTCTGAAAATTTGACGAAACGTAGTAGAAATAATATACCCGTAAGGCATGGTGACGTCACGGCAACGTCGTTGTGAAGTCACACTGTGATTTTGTGACCGTCGATGTGACGTCACGTGACGTCGATGTGACGTCACAGTGACTACAATGCGAGGTCGTTATGGCCGTTTTAGAGGTCGTTTGTGACGTCACATTGTGACCACTCTGTGAAGTCACGGTGTGACTAATTTGTGAAAAGTGTGTCATTTGTGACTATTTTGGCATTAGCTTTGTGACGAACCTGCGACGAAAGTGACAATGCTTTGAAGTCACATTGTGACCAATTTGTGAAATATGTGTCATTTGTTACGAACTTGTCATAAAAAATGTGATGATTTTAAATGAAAAACAGATTTCAAATTAATTGCTTAAAAGGCGCTAATGCCAACATAGTGAAAAATATTCCGTGCCGGGACTCGAATTCGGGCCATCAATATAGCACACTGACATTCTACCGACTAAGCCACATGGAACGATACCCGCCGGGAAAATTTCTCACTATTACATGTTGGCAAGGCTACAAACGCAGCACAAGATGGAATATTTATCGTGAGCCACCGACAATGAGCAAATACGAAACTTAATTAAATCCAGCATCGATTGATACTTGGAAATTTTTCCAAAGAGAACCATTCGCCTTGCATACAATATTTCGAATGAAAACCAAATACAAATTACATGCTTAAAAGGCAATTTTAATTTCAAATTTGATTTTTATTTGAAATATTGTATGCAAGGCGAATGTTTCTCTCTGGAAAAATTTATAAGTATTAATATAGTTTCAACCGATGCTGAATTTAATTAAGTTTCGTGTTTGCCCCGTGTCGGTGGCTCACGATAAATATCCCATCTTGTGCTGCTATTGTAGCCTTGCCAACATGTAATAGCAAGAAATTTTCCAGGCTGGGTATCGTTCCACGTGGTTTAGTCGGTAGAATGTCCGTGCGCTATACTGATGGCAGGGGTTCGATTCCCGGCATTGAATCTTTTTTACTAAGTTGGCTTTTGCGCCTTTTAAGCAAATAATTTGAAATTTGATTTTCATTTGAAATATTGTATGCAAGCCGAATGTTTCTATCTGGAAAAAATTCGGAGTATTAATACTGTGATGGTTCTTGCCATAAACACTGTGATGAATTTTAAAATGCACAATTTTAAAATAAAGTTTTGTTTGAAATATAAATTCTTATCTTTTTACCGTACTTTTTAGCAAAATATCGCTATTTTGGAGTCCTATTCTTCTAAAACATTTTAAATTTTTCCACTTAAAAAACAATGCTTATCAACTGACATCTTTTTTTATTAAGTTTTAAGCTTTATCTTGAGTTCAAGTGATATTAAGAATGTGTAAAATTTTAATGTGTTGTGATTAGTCATTGCTTTATTAAACATGACATGATAAGCCATATTTATTTAAATTTTTTATTCCCGTGTATATTGTATTTTGTGAATATGAGCTAAATAGATTTGGTATGTTTTATAGGAAAAGACTGATCTGCGAAATAGAAAAAAACAATTAAGAAAAATCATGCGTTAAGCATAGATTTTAAAACACTTTCCAACGCTTCCTGAATGCTTTAACATGACATCGTAATTTAGGGAAATAACGTAAATAAGATAACTAAGTAAATATTTTAGAAAACACATAAAACATTTGAAAAACTGATTTCAGCATTTACCGTCCATAGCCAAGTATGTTTTCTAATTCTTTTGAACAGCCCTGCATTTGATCTGTAATTTGATATACATATTATATAATGGGAAAATTTATTTTTGCAAGAAAACGCATAACAGGTTGAAATTCTCTTTCAGCAATTTATACTAATATATGGAAACATACTTGAATACTTTTGTATAATTTGTAGTTTACCTAGAACGTTTATTACGCGCTACTGCTTAGTTAAAATTTAATTCAAACACTATTAAAACTGCTGAAATCACATTTCCAGAAATTATAATTTATAGATGGCCATGTATTCAATTCTTTACGTGACCCTGTATATCATTTTATCTATATTCTACAAACATTTCTTAGTAAATTAAATGCAGTTCAATGTAAAAATCCATAACTCATTTAAAAACTACCTTTAATCAATTTGCGCATATACCCAGTAACCCTTACGAATACTTTTATGTAGTCCTGTATATGGATTATAGCATTTATATATACCATACTCTATGCATAAATATAGTGAATCATAAAAGCGCATATCATAATTAAATATGCATTTCCAGCAATCATCCCTAATGAACTTCGGATACAATATAGTATCGGAAATATTTTGTGTGTCCTGTAAATGCTATATACATTTCGTATTATCATGAAATAATGTATAGTGTGTAAACCTCAGCGACTTATATCAATTTCATTATATATGAAATAGATTAACATAATTAAAGTACGCCGCAAATAATTCCCTCCATCCCTGTATAATAATGTATTGGAATCCCTTTTTTAGCCCTGTAAATGAACAATAACTATTCGTTGCACCACATACTCTTCAGAATGCATATTTTAGTGCGTTTCATAAATTCATATCAATTTTATTCTTTTTGAAAGCGTGTAAAATCGTTAAAAATCATTTGGAACGATTTTTTCCCGTAGGCCGTAGTGTAACGAAATACTCTTGACTGTTCCTGTAGATGAATTAAACACGCTACAAACTTCATTACAAATAGGGGCCGTGCTATGGTAAACGTCAATAACATCCAAAAATTTCAAGGCAATCCGAGTATATTTGCGAGAGTTAGACCGCGGACAGACGGCCAGACAAACCGAAGTCATAAACACTTTTCAACTTTGTTGAAAAGTATTAAAAAGAACATATAAACGTAAAATAAATGATTGCATATTAACTATTTTTATTGTTTAAAAAACATTTTAATGTAGAAAGTAGTTATTAATCGCTTTAAAAAAATATTCAGTCCTATATTACGAAAGTACATACCAACTTTTTAAAAAATATACTAAAGCAGTTTAAGCTATAAACTTGTTATCACAGGCATGAAAAACACTTTATTTCAATGCTTAAATATATTTAATTTTTTTATTCCAGTGATTACATATATCGAAAACGTAGAAAATGAATTTACAATCGAAGAAAATTTAATAACTGATTCTGAGTGTCTACAATTAAATGTTTGATTAAAATCACAAAAAAAAAAAAAAATAAAATAAATAAAATGCTTACATAATGTTAATTTTTAATCTGAAACAATTTCTAATTTCATATTTAACTCCAAAATAATAATGATGCTATAAGTGCTAGTAACTAGAAAACATTAAAAAGCCGAAAAAAATTCCACACCACTGTTTCAACACATTTTCAATCTCAAGAGACTAAAAATTAATATTTACATTCATTCTACTATGAATGTAAGCACAAATCAGTCTCTGCGCCAGCTTTTTTTTTTTTCGAGCGATGGCAGATTAAGATACAACAGAATCGAATAAAAATATCCTTCTGAAAACAATACAGACCAGTCTCTTTCTATATGTGTAACATAAAACTACTTAACTCATCATTATAATATATACAAAACAGGAACAAAATATTTAAATTAAATAAGACTTACATAAATGCTTCATCAATAATATCCGTATATTTGTAATATCCTAAAATGGCAGATGTCTTTCTTTTATATTAAAAGAAGTGCTGGTGTTCTAAACAGTGGAGTGAAGTGGCTTCCCGCGTATTCTCTTGTTTATTCTATGGTAAATTCGCGAAGCAGACGATTTGAGCAGGTGTGTTTTTATTATTTATTTGTTTTTGTAAACAACTGATTTGAATCTGAAATGCGCAATAATTATATGAGAGTGTAACAATCAGTGGAGGATTATTATATTAAATTGCAATGCTAGATAAAATTGAAATCATGAAAAAAGAATACTTTTACTGTCTTAGATATCAAATTGATAAAATATAGCATGAAAATTTAGTTTATTAATGCTTGTATCGTGCAATTTATTTATTATGTCCCCCCCCCCCCCGCCTTTCGTGATAGAATTTACTATTTGCTATCCACTAATATATTTTCATTCCTTATGCCGCTGTAACTCAGCTGTTTAAAATATTGTTTAACTCTTAACTGATGTGACAAAAATTGCCGCATAACTACTGTGAGCGGTCTGTGAGACCGCTTAATCTATGAGATGGATAAAATATAGCATGAAAATTTAGTTTATTAATGCTTGTATCGTGCACTTTATTTATTATGTCCCCTCCCCTCCCACCTTTCGTGACAAAATTTACTATTTGCTATTCACTAATATATTTTCATTCCTTATGCCGCTGTAACTCGGGACTGTTTAAAATACTGTTTAACCCTTAACTGATGTGACAAAAATTGCCGCATAACTATTGTGAGCGGTCTGTGAGACCGCTTAATCCATCAAATTGATAAAATATAACATGAAAATTTAGTTTATTAATGCTTGTATCGTGCATTTTATTTATTATGCCCCTTCCCCCTTTCGTGACAGAATTTACTAGTTGCTATCCACTAATATATTTTCATTCCTTATGTCGCTGTAACTCGGAACTGCTTAAATTATTTCTCTTCATTTTCAAAGATTTTTGAAGTTCATATTTTTGTCACACTGTGACTTACAATATGGTGGTTTTTTTATCATATATGTGACGTGACATACGTTACATGCAGTGACATAATGGTGTCGTCACAATTTTCTTTTAATTGCCAGAAAAATATAATTTTACAGTAAATAACATGTTTTGAAGAATTTTTGCAATTTTTTAAAGTTTTCTAAGAAGGTCACATCTCAGTCACAATGTGACATCACTGAGTGGTGGCATTTTGGTCACAGATGTGACGTGACCACAGTGACTTACAGTGACGTCACAACGACGTCACCGTGACCATGCATGCTATGAGGGTAGTGCAATTGGAATGTAAATATATTAAATATTTTATGAAATATGAGTAGTTGTATGAAATATTTTTTATCTGCGCATGCGCGCACGATAGCAAACATTTTTTTTTTTTTTTTTTTTTTTTTTTTTTTTACATGATTTCATAGTCAACTCTAAGGAGTTACTTATAAAAGAAAACAGTCAAATATCATGAAAATTCAGAACGTTATCCGCGATTGTGCGAGATGATTTTTAGTTGTTCTCTAAAAACAGCTAAATGATAAGGGGTTTTCCATACATTGTCATTAGCTAACAGGCTATCAAAGCCTGAAAGCTAATGTGCCCACCTGTTCTGTATGTATGTCTGTACAGTCGTGGAAAAAAAAAAGTAAACACTCCCTACTAACTCTTCAACAAATTATCGTAGACGGAAGTTAGTGGTACCGAACGATTGGAAATAAAGTCTACTTTTAAATGATGTATATAAAGTTTGCTTAGGGGGGGCATCTACATATTAAAACGAGCCCAAACCTCATTTTTTTCAATGGCAATACCCAATTTAACGAGATATTTCAAATCTTCGGTTCAAACTATGCCTAGACACCAAATTTCAAGTCATTTGAATGATAAGTTTTTGAATTATAAACATTCAAAATTTAGTGCTTCTAATGTTAAATTACATTTTCATATTTTTATTTATATCTCCTGAAATTATGCTCCTAATTTGCTAATTTTTAGCAATAATGCTAATGTGCCCAAACATAAATATGCTGAATTTGCAATTTTTATAATTTTATGATATGAATTATGTAATTAATATTCGAAAAAATTATGAATTGCAACCTACAATTTTTTTTATAGATTTAGATTTATTAAGTCCTGCTTTATGTAAATCCAAAATTTCACATTTTTCTTCCTAATAGTTTTCAAATTATGCTTAAAAAACGGCAAAATGATGGTTTAAGGGGCCTTCTGTGATAGAAGTGAGTAGATATTTTGAAATTTCTTCTGCTATCCTGTCATCTAACAGGTTTCATAAGGTGCCTTGATCAAGAAGGGGGCTCTCTCGGTTAACAATCGAGTAACGAACTTCAATTTGGATACAGGCCTTAAAATACGCTCGTTTCAAAATGATTAATTTTTTGGAAACTTATGGTACGAATTGCATAAAAATTTGTTTTTAGGCTAATTGAAGGGCGTAGTGTTCATTTATGCTGTCAGAATTGGGTATTGCCATTGATAAAAATGAAGTTATGGTTTGTTTTAATATGTAGATGCCCCCCTAAGCAAATTTTATGTACATCATTTAAAAGTAGACTTTATTTCCAATCGTTTGGTACCAGTAACATTCTTCTACAATAATTTGTTGAAGAATTAGTAGGGGCTGTTTACTTTTTTTTTCCACGACTGTACGTAGGTACGTACGTAACGCGATAACTCTTGATAGAAATATTCGATTTGCTTCAATTTGCTTTTCTAGGTTCATTCTGATAAGGCGCTTCCCTGATTAGTTTTGGGGTTTCATTGATTAATTATAAAGGGTGAAATGGCGGGGGGCAATCCCCCCTTTTAACTTAGATAAATGGGTTTTTCATGCAGAATTATCAGATGTTCTCCAAATTTGGTATACCGGTTAATTCTAATAAGGCGCTTCTCAGATTTAGATTTGAAGGTTCGTTGTTTAAGTCTAAAAGGGGGACGGGATGATAATACCCTCTTAATTTAGAAAAATGGGTTTTTCTATCCGATTTGCTACGAATTTTGTATACCCGTTTATTTTGATAGGACGCTTCCCTGATTAGATTTGGAAGTTCGTTGGTTAAGGGGAAACGGGGGCCTAATACCATCCTTACTTTAGATAAATGGGCTTTTCTATCCGATTTGCAAACTTGAACCGGTTTATTTCGATAAGGTGCTTCCCTGGTGACATTTGGAGGCTCCTTCGTTAAGTATAAACGGGGGGGTGGGGGGCAATCCCCCTTAATTTATTTTTCGAGGGGCATTATTCTTTGAAATAAATGTATAATATACAATTAATGTGAATAGCCTGTGAGCTCAATGCTATCAGTTTAACTGGGGAAACTTTTTTTTTTTATTGACGTTTTAGTTCTCCTTGGAAAACCAGCAGAACGAACATAATCCAAGAAAAAACAATTATCAAAATCTACGCATTTCTTCTAAATCTACTCGTTCACATTCATTAAATGTAAACAAACACCTTTGCTGAAAGCCAGTTAATAAAAAATGACAATTTGTGGAAAATCCCTTATCATTCAGCAGCTTTTAAAATGCAACTAAAAATCGGCTCACTCTATTGCTGATTATCTTTCTGAATTTTCACGATATTTGACTGGCTTTTTATGAGTTGCTTCATAGAGTTCACTATTAAATCCTGAAAAAAAAAAAAAAAAAAAAATATCGTATGCGCATGCGCAGATAAAAAATATTTCATACAATTGCTTATATTTCATCAAATATTTAATATATTTACATTCCAATTGCAGTATATTATTTTTATTACAGTTTGTCAAATTTTCAAAAAATGGCGTTACATTTGGCAGAAAACGCAGCATGACATAAACAAAAAACATGCCAGAATTTTTTTTAACTTTAAAAAAAAAATCGATATAACTCCATGAACATACGTGCTATTCTGACACAAGTGAATACACATATTGTACAATATCCACATATTCGTAATCTATAGCGATAGATCATTTCGTGCATTTTATTTTAAAGACACGAAATATTATTATTTTTCTACGATTTTTTGCTGGCCCCCAAATTATCTAGTTGATCAAATCGCCGTTGATAAATATGAAGTCAAACATATTCTTCATAATCCTAAAGTTCCAGGAAAATCCGACAGGCATATCTTTACATATTCGATAAAATGTCTAAAATTGAAAGTGTCCGGTGATTAAAGGCCATATAGTGTATATGTATTTCTCTCCTTTGATTTCAACAGCTTAAAGTAAAAATCACACGAGATTTTGACATTCTTATAGCAGTAGGTAATAGATTCCATATACCTTATAACTATTTTTAACACTTTCCAACAAAGTTGAAAAAATATTTATGACTTCGGTTTGTCTGTCCGTCTGGTCGCGCTCTAACTTCAGTAAATATATTCGGATTGACTTGAAATTTTTGGATGTTATTGACTTTCACCGTAACACGTACCCTTTTCAAATGAAGTTTGTAGCATGTTTAGTTCATTTACAGGGACAGTCAAAAGTTTTCCGTTACATTACGGCCTATGGTAAAAAATCGTTTAAAATGATTTTTAATGGTGTTACACGCTTTCAAACATAATAAAATTGATATACATTTATCAAGTGTACTAAAATATGCATTCCGTAGAATATGCGGTGCAAAGAATAATTATCATTCATTTACAGGGCCACACAAAAGAATTCCGTTACATAATGATATAGGGGTGGAGGGAATTTTTTCCGGCGTATTTTAATTATGTTAAATTATTTCATATATAATGAAATTGATATACGTCGCTGAAGTTTACTATAACTTATTTCATGTATAATACGAAGTGTATAGCATATACAGGGACACACAAAAGATTTCAGATACTATATTGTTTCCGAAGTACTGTACATTAGCGATGATTGCTGGAAATGCATTTTTAATTATGATGTGCGCTTTTATATTTCACTATATTTATACATACTAAATGGTGTATATAAATGCTATAATTCATATACAGGGCTACACAAAAGAATTCGTAAAGGTTACTGAATAGGAGTGCAAATTGCTTAAAGGTGATTTTTAACACTTTCCAACAAAGTTGAAAAGTGTTTATGCATTAGGTTTGTCTGACCGTCTGTCCGCGTTCTATCTCCCGTAAATATATTCGGATTGCCCTGAAATTTTTGGATGTTATTAATGTTTATCATAGCACATTCCCTATTTCAAATGAAGATTCTAGTATGTTTAGTTCATTTACAGAGACAGTCAAAAGTTTTCCGTTACATTACGGCCTATGGGAAAAAATCGTTTCAAATGATTTTTAATGGTGTTACACGCTTTCAAGCATAATAAAATTGCTATACATTAGTGAAGTGCACTAAAATATGCATTCTGTAGAATATGCGGTGCAAAGAATAGTTATTATTCATTTACAGGGCCACACAAAAAAAATCCGTTACATAATGATATAGGGGGGGGGGGGGATTGTTTGCGGCGTATTTTAATTATGTAAAATTATTTCATATATAACGAAATTTATATACATCGCTGAGGTTTACTGTAAGTTGTTTCATGTATAATACGAAGTGCATAGCATTTACAGAGACATACAAAAGATTTCAGATACTATATTGTATCCGAAGTACTGTACAGTAGTGATGATTGCTGGAAATGCATTTTTAATTATGTTATGTGCTTTTATGTTTCACTATATTGATGCATAGTATATTGTGTGTATGAATTCTGTAATTCATATACAGGGCTACACAAAAGAATTCGTAATGCTTACTGGGTATGATTGCAAATTGCTTAAGGGTGGTTTTTAAATAAGTTATGCATTTTTACGCTGAAGTGCATTTAGTTTACTTAGTTTGTAGAAAATAGGTAAAATTATATACAGGGCCACGCAAAAAATTGGATATATGGCAGTCTATAAATGATAATTTCTGTAAATGTGATTTCAGTAGTTTTAAGAGTGTTTTAGTATCTAAATAGTGGTCTGTAATAAAGGTACTAGGTTAACTACAGGGTTGTACAAAAGCATACAACTATGTTTCCATCTATTAGTATAAATTGCTGAATGAGAAATTTTAACGTGTTATGCGTTTTCTTGCTAAACTAAATTTCCCCATTATATAGTATATAAATCAACCTACAGATCTAATACAGGGCTGTTCAAAAGAATCGAAATACATATTAGCTATGGTCGGTAACTGCTGAAATCAGTTTTTCAAATTTTTTATGCGTTTTATAAAATGTTTACTTAGTTCTCTTATATACCTTATTTCCCTAAATAACGAAGTTTTGTTAAAGCATTCAGGAAGTGTTGGAAAGTGTTTCATAATCTATGCTTAACGCATGATTTTTTTTACTTGGGTTTTTTTTTTCTTTTCTTTTTTTTTTTTTTTTTTTTTTATAATGTTACAAATTTTATCTCTGCCATCTGCAATCCATTACGAAAAAAAAAAAAAAACCAACACGTTTGCATTTTAAAACAATATACAGGTTATCCCAAAAGTACCTGACACATTTATAATTCAATATAAAATAAATTAATTGTCATACAGGAGTGCGGTTTGAACTAAAATGCTCCTCACGATGAAAAGTTTTTTTCAAGCGAATAATTTTTTTTCAAACTTTGATCATAGATTGTGCCACTTGTCCGTATGTATGGTTTAAAACATGCGTTTTTTTCTGATTTTCAGATTAGTTTCGATTCGGTTTCGAAGTACCAACCTACGCAATTAGATTTTTCGCAGGGAGTCGTCGTTTCTGTGTCAGAACCTGAGAACGTCAAAAACAATCTGAAAATCAGAAACAATTTATGTTTAAAACCATACATATGGACAAGTGGCGCTATCTATGATCGAAGTTTGGAACTAATTAGTTTCATTCGTTTGAAGAACACTTTTCATCGTGAGAAGCATTTTAGTCCAAACCGCACTCCTGTATGACAATTATTAGATTTGATATTAAATTTTATAACGTGTCAGGGACTTTGGGGTCACCCTGTATGATAGTTCGACATTTGTTCTCGGTTAATGTTTCATAACGAAATTAAAACTTCATCAATAAAAAAATACATAAAAAATAATGCAAAAGTTTAACAGCTATGTAATCGAACAACGCGCTTAAACATTGAAATAATCGTAATCGGAAAGGTTGCTATAAGTAAAGAAATCCAAGCAATCTAGTCTCTATAATGAATTTCTTCGGCCATGAAATGTGGACTACACCTTTTTAGTAAATTTCAAAATTTTATTTAAATACATAATTGATATTTTCTAAATAAACAATTAAATTTAAAAAATCAAAAAAACCGACTGCGTAAAAAGCGAACTATTTAATTATTTCTCATCAATGTGAATTTTTTTTTTTCAGTTCTTACTAATAGCTCACACTCTTGCTATATATATCTTGTTCAAATTTTCAATCATTAATAAAATACTTATTATTCATCCAATCAAGCTCAAATAAATTTTTTTAAACTTGTAGTGGATGACACTTGATGTTAATCCAGTTTTTTTCAAATATTAATTCATTAATTAAATTTAATTAATTAATTTTCAATAATCGACAGAGCCCTCTTCTTGATCACGGTATTTTAAGACCGAGAGAGCCCTCTTCTTGATTAAGGCATTTTAAGCACCACTCAAGAGGAAAAGAAGAAAGGGAGAAAAAAAAATTCTCTTATTGACCTGAGTAGGAATTGACTTAAAATATTTTTTTTTTTTTATATTATATTACTTGTTTATATTACTTACCTATTTTTTTTTTTATTTACTTGTATTGATGACTTTTAAGTTGTGTTTAATTGTTAGTTCCTATCTATAAACACTGTTTTGATGAGGTCTATAGATGTCTATGATGGTTAGAGTTGCAGTAAAGCTAGAGATTCTACATACGCAACTTCCAGGTTGTATAATATTTTAACGGAGCTTCTGACTGTAAACTAGTCAATGAAACATCGTCTTCATTTTGAAAGACCTATCAAATGATATGCCACTCAATAGGATGCGTAATTTTTTTTTCCGTCTCTACCGCCATTTTGTATTTTACGGCCGCCATTTTGAATTTATAAAAACAAAACCTAGCCTATAACCATCAGGCCGTTAAGACGAATTGATAGAGACCTCATTCATTAAAATCCATCCAGCCGTTGGGATGTTTCGAGGGTATAAAGAAATCCACATACACAGATACGCGTGAAACACATGACCCTTCTTTTCAGACGGGTAATAAAGATGCCCTTTTGGGGATGCTAGAGAGTAATTAAATACATACATATATTAAATGTAAAAAATCTATTAGGATTTTCAATTAAAAATGGTTTTTATATATGTTCTGTCACCAAGCAGCATGTTCTATGACCCGGAATGGACCCCCTGGTTTTAATAAAAAATGCAATTACACTTACAAAACAAGTAATATAATTTTTTTTTAAGTTAATACATACTTAGGTCATCAAAGAGTAATTTTATACAATCCCTTAAGCTAATATTAATTTTTGTTGCATTAAAATATCTCAATTTGTTAATTTTTTATAAGCAAGTAACCCTATTGGTTTACAATGGAAGTTACAATGGCGAAATATTAGAGATATCACCAAGTTGGCGTCACTTTTGGCGACTCATTTTGCTCGCCAAATTTGGCGATATATCGCCAAGTTGGAGATAAACTTGGCTGTATTTGGCGACAGAACAGGGTCCCCCTCATATGGTAAACCCTGTTATAGGCATGAAGATGCATTCAATTCTGTTCAATAACCAATAGCCGCCATTTTCTCTCCCATATAAAACTAAAATTAATTAATTAAAATTTAATTCATGAATTAATATTTGAAAAAAACTGTATTAACATCAAGTATCATCTACTACAAGTTTTAAAAAAATTATTTGAACTGGATTGGATAAATAATAAGTATTTTATTAACGCTTGAAAATTTGAACAAGATATATATATAGGGAGAGTGTGAACTAATAGTAGGAATTGAAATATGTACGGTGCTGGCCAAAATTGCAGCCAAATTTTGAAATTTTCATGTTTTATAACTTCGTGTGCTTGAAGAATATAATAAATTTCACTTAAATATAAATGTTTATATATAAAATTCAAGGAAATTTAATGTAGATTTTAATAAAAAACATAATTAAAATATATGCATTACAAAAAAAGTTACGATTACAAAAAATAAGATCTATCTTAGATTTTACTGTATTTTAAAGTAACAATTACTCCTAAAATATATAGTAGGATAACCCTTGATTTTTATTACAGCTTCACAGCGTCTTTTCATTGAGAGAACTAGTGTTTGGAGTTCATCCTTTTTAATCACACGATATTAGGAATAAATTATAGCTTCAATAAGTTACGTTTTATTAGATGGACGCTTTTTTTTTTTTTGTACAAGGATTTTCAAACGTCGCGCGTCGCCATAAATTTTCTATAGGATTCAGATCAGGGCCAGGATCATTTCCTGGCCAGGGTAATAATTGCATGCTTTTATTTTTAAACCATTCTTTTCATATTTTCGCCGTATGGCATGGAGCTGAATCCTGCTGAAAGATAAATGGTGCTTTGTTGGGGAAGAGATCCCTGATAGAAGGTATTAAATTTCCTTCCAAGACAATTTCGATGTATTTTTCTGCATTCAGAATGCTATCAATCACTTGAATGCGGCCCACACCGTCTGCAGACATACAGGCCCAAATCATGGCATTTGTTGGGTTCTTTATAGTTGCTTCAATGCAATTAAGACGCAGTTCTTCTCCTACTCTACGTCTCACATATTTTCGCCCATCATTACCAAAGAGCGATACTTTACTCTCATCGCTTCATATTATTTGCTTCCACTGATTTTCTAACCAATTAATGTGTTCTTTTGCCCACTGATATCGTTTCTTGCGTTGCTGAAGATTTAAAATTGGTTTTTTCCTCGGAATTCCACCTTTTAGTTCAGAACCTGCGAATATTCTCATTGTTCTTGAACTAACTGAAATACCCATTGCATTCATTTCACATCTAACAGCATCTTATGAAATTCTTCTATCTTTGAAGCATATCCGTTTCATCTTTCTATCGTCAGAAGCACTTGTGAATTTTTTGCGACCTAATATTGCCTTTTTAGGTGCATTCGTAATTATATAAATACGTAGCACCTATAGTCGTCGTTCGGTCCGTCTGTCCGTCCGTCCGTCCGCATATAACAGAACAAAAACTACCCAACCGAGTGATCTGAAATTTTAAATATATAATTGTTGCAAAATTTTGTCGAGCCATTTCAAATTTTCTGGAAATCGGATGTATAGTTTAATTACAGGGATAGTCAAAAGTTTTCCGTTACATTACGGTCAATGGGAAAAAAGTTATCTCAAGTGCATTTTAATGATGTTACAGCCTTTCGAACAGAATGAAATTGATATGCACTTATGAACTGTACTAAAATATACATTCAGTACAATATGCGGTGTAAAAAATATTTATAAAACTAGTTATAGTACGAACGTACCTCATTTGCCACGTTTGACGTGCAATTTCCAACTTGTTTATCCCTGATTTAATTTCTTCATAACGTAAGCACAACTTTCGTACGCGAGATAAAGGGACTAATCCATCAACCTGTCTTGCAGATATGAGAGACCATTTTCTCTCAATATGATAATTCTGCTTCTTTTTGTAGATGTACAATCTGTTCTTATTGTTGATGGCATTGTTTTAAATTATTTGCATTAAGGGGAAAAAATAGAAATATTAAAAAAAAAAAAAAACATTATTCTATTTACCGGGTGTCCTAAAAAGGACTGACTGATTTTAAAATTCAATAACTTGCAAACGGTGACAGATATTTAAAAAATTCTTGCAGGAGGGTTATGCATAAGGTCAAAAGTTTTTTTACAATGATTTTCGATTTTAGTTCGAATTACAAACAATAGATGGCGCTGCGATCAATAGGCGCTAAATTCAGGTTCGATATTTGGTACTTCGGGATCCACTCAATACATTTTAACCTCCTTTTTCCGCATGGTTCCACAAAGGCCAAAAAATCGAGCCTTTATTTAGGGCTTATTGCTTACAGCGCCATCTATTGTTTGTAATTCGAACTAAAATCTAAAATCACTGTAAGAAAACTTTTGACCTTATGCGTAACCCTCCTGCAACCTTTTTTTAAACATCTGTCACCGTTTGCAAGTTATTGAATTTTAAAATCAGTCAGTCCTTTTTAGGACACCCGGTAGTTACATTAATATTCACCCTTCTGCAAAATTCATTCCAGCAAAATACCGCTTTAGCAAATCAAACATACTACAGTTTAGTTACTGACATTTGATTGGTTCTCAGAACAGTCATTGTGATTGGCTAGGAAGCTTTTATTACAATACACTTCAGCATTCATGACTATTGTCTTTGTATTTTAGAATAAAATAAGCGTAACTTTTTTTTGTTATGCAGATATTTTAATTCTGTATTTTTTATTAAATTCTATATTAAATTTCGTAGAATTTGATACATAAACTTTTGTATTTAAGTGAAAATTAATATATTCCATAAACACACAAAGTTATAAAACATAAAAATTTCAAAAAATGTCCACAAAGTTGGCCCCCACTGTATATAAACAAAACAGAAAAATTATGTGTCAAGTATAATTGTAGTTTACGAAAACCTTTTCAATACATTCATAATACTCTGATAATACTTTACCGTTTAACCCTTTCGCGGCGAGAGCCTTTTGATTAATTATCCCCGGTACGGTATGCTATTTCTTCCTCCCAGCTTATTTTGTGTCCTCTACAAAAAATTACGTTACCTTACAGAAGCCAGCCATAAAACAAAGCAGTACGATTAAATACTCTATAGCAATTTTTTAAACTTCTAAGTATCGCACATTTTCAATTTTTATACCGTCGTATTGGGGAAAAAAAGTACTTTTAAATGCTATTTGTTTGAAAACTGCATCTCCATTTCTCTTTGAAATATTAATTTTTTTATAGTTTTTGGAGCCATTTGCTAAATATTGGCAACGGAAGTACTCCATTTCTGTAGAAAGTAAAGGAAAAATAGTTGTAAAATATTAATTATATGTTTTTGTTGCCATTTTTTCATAACAACCGAAAGAAAATGTAATTAAAATACGTGCTATTTTGAAAAAAAAAAATATAACGAACGTAAATGAATGATTTCTGATAATACATGGAGGAATTATAAACTAAATTTAATTCTAAGTATTCATATTAATGTTACAAACAAATGGAGGCTTATGAATCATTAGATAACCGATTTTCTTCGTCGAGTTTCTTGATTGACAACATCTTTTTGCTTCATTTGTGTATTATTTCGCGATAGTGACGTCCTATGCATACTTTACTGTAGATGTTTAAGAGTGGATCGTCAATGTGGAATTCTTAAGCTGATGCGAATGACGTCATTTTACATAAAATAAAAGCGTGTGCTGTAAGCCTTAAAACTGAAATATGTTTTGTACTATTTATATATATGTATATATTTTTTTTCATTGGGGGCGATCCTAAATTCTGAAAAAGCAGAATTCCTGTTTTCTAGTTTTTTATCTTTTATCGCCGGTTTTTTAAAACGGAAATTTTTCTGAAATTGAATCGCGAAAATGCTCTGATTGAATAATGTAAACTTTACCATAAAAAAGTAACTGGTGGGAATAATGAAGGATTTTGAGCACCTTAAGTGGCACGCATACCGGTCGCTTGTTCTCAAGGGGTAGAAATACGGTAAAATAATACGATTGGGAAAGTCATAACACATTTAAAAACCAATTTCAATAATTACCATGTACATTCAGAAAAATATCCGAAATCTTTTGTTCAGCCCTGAGTATGATCCACAAATTTCTACACATACATGTAATATGCAGAAACTTATTTCAAGTAAGAAACGCATCACAGAGTTAAAAATTCACCTTCAGAAATTTCCGCCAAAAATCCGTAATGTACTCGAATTCCTTATAGCAATTCTGTATATGATCTATAAAATTTAACCCATTCAGGACCATAGGTGCTTATATGCACCTTTAAACAGAGAATACAGAATTTCTTTTTAACACCAGTAAAAAAGAAAAGGTACTTTTCCGTTAGCCGGGCGCCAGTGTTATGTATGCATATATATACGGTACTTCTTAGTTATCCCGTCGACCAAATTATTGTCCCCAAATTGTAAAATTAAATTCCAATAATGGTTGCCATTAATTAATTAATTGTAAGATTAAATGCCAATAATGGCCAATAAAACCATTAATTCGACGTTTTATTTGTATTTTTATTAATGTTTTACTAATTTACTTATTCTTTCGTTATTTAAAATTAAAATTATGTCAATCTGTATAATTTGGCGAAATTGGTCGACGGGATAACTAAGAAGTACCATATATACATATACTGTACATACACACACACATATATATATGTAAACATATATGTATATATGCATACATGTATATATACATATACACGTATATATAACACTGGCGCCTGGCTAACCGAAAAGTACCAAAGAAAAGGATACTACTTAGTTATCCCGTAGACCAATGTCAGCAAATTATGTAAATCGCTAAACCATTTGCCAAATTATACAAATGGACATAATTTTTATTTCAAATAACGAAAGAACAAATAAATTAGTATAACTAATAAAAGTACAAATAAAACGTCGAAATAAAAATCACTTGATGATGTAAACACATGTAACTTGCTTAAAGTCAAGTGAATGTGACATTTACGATCAACCATTATTGCATTTAATCTTATGTTTTGGCGATATATTTTTGGTCGACGGGATAACCAAGTAGTACCAAATTTCTATATATTTGAAATTGTGTAACATCATTAAAATAAACTATAAAAGATTTTTCCCTGTAAACCATTATGCAATGAAATCCTTTTTTTGGACCCTGTAAATGAATAATAAACGCTTTGCATCCCTTATTCTGTACTTTTTCTAGTTTTTGTGGCCTTGACGAGACAGAAATAATTGGCTTGGCGAGAGAAGGAAATTTTCATGCACATATTCTTGCAACCTATTCAACTATCTTTATACACAAGCAATTTTTTCATTATTTAGACAATTTATTTAATATAAACAAGTCATTTGTTTACTTTTATATGTAAACAGAAGTAAATTGTATATAAAAAAAAACAACAATAATAATAATATGTAGAAATGAAATGTTTTTAGATATACCACTACTATATACATGGTGTGTTCACAAAGTTTCAAAACTGGTCTGATAATTCAGAGTTTATTGAACATTTTTGTATCGCGAACTGAAATTCTTCGAAATATGACCCTTGGGCATCAACACACCGCTGCCACCGTTTTTTCCATTGTTCATAGGCCCCATAGAAGTCTTCGCACGAAAGGCTGTTAAGGGACATCGTCGAAGCTGTCTGGATCGCTGGAATCGTGTCGAATCGCTTCCCTTTCAGGTCTTTCTTGACCCGGTGGAACAAAAAAAAGTTGCTGGGAAAAAGGTCGGGGCTGTAAGGGTCTTGCAACAGTATTGCCACGTTAAATATAGCCAAAACTGATGGAGCACACCAGAGAAAAACTGACCTGACCCGTCGCGTCCGCCCACATATCAGAAACGATTGGATTGTTCCACACGACAATGCACCCTCTCACACGTCACTCACCGCCGCCGAAGTTTTGGCTATCTTTAACGTGGCAATACTACCGCAAACCACCCACAGGCCTGACCTCGCTCCGAGGACTTTTTTTTTTGTTCCCTCGGATAAAAAAAGACCTGAAAGGGAAGCGATTTGTCAGGATTCCAGCGATCCAGACAGCTTCGACGAGGTCCCTTAACAGCCTTTCGTGCGAAGACTTCTATGGGGCCTATGAACAATGGAAAAAACGCTGGCAGCGGTGTGTTGATGCCCAAGGGTCATATTTCGAAGAATTTTAGTTCGCAGTACAAAAATGTTTAATAAATTTTGAATTATCAGACCAGTCTTGAAACTTTGTTAACACACCATGTATATAAAGAAACATAGAAGTTCATTAGGTTTACATCTGTTTACATCATTTGGCAAGTAACGGAAGATTTTACTTTCTGCAGATAAGCTTTAAAAACAAACAGCCAAGATCCCTATACTGGAAAAGTACCGAAAGCATGTTTTAATTCACCTGAGAAATTCATAACAATCAGGGGCACAGATGTCACATATTGGCGCGATTCTTTTCTGACGCCAATGTCATATACGCACCGAGTACTTAACTGGCGCCAAAGTGCCGTTATTTTTTCTTGATATGGTAACCCGGATGTTGTTTTTTATTTATTAATAGTTATCATGGAAGACGGTAGTATTTCGAGTGACGCAGCCTTAAGCCTAAAATCGTATCGTATCGTATCGTATCATAGAATTCGTAGATGGCGGAACTCATATATACAGCTAACTCGACATCAAAGAAAACGCGAAAAGCCGCCTTTTAATAACTCAGCAGATATATGTCTTATTGTTCTGAATTTTCTAGAACAGTCTTATATCTGCAGTCTAATCGTATACTGAAATTTTTGCATTTCTACGTGCAGTATATTTTGAGATCTAAATAGCCATTTTTAAAGTGAAAACGTTGGTATAATATCGAGGAAGTTCCTAATTTGAAAATCTCGAAAACGGTTCTAACGATTATTTTTAAATTGATACATAATATAAATGTGATTAAGGCGAGGTGAATAACACTTTTCTTTTTTCTGGGAAAACTCTCGTTCGTTAAATAATTCGATTTTTTTTTCTCTCGAAAATGACACGGGCGATTTTTTAAAAATCAAATAAATATTTTTCAGATGAACCAAATAACAATTTACTTGTTTCCAGCAAGACTCTTGTTCGTTTTATAATGCGCATGAAAAATCGGACTATATTTCTTCGCCATTCTATGGAAATTTCACCGAAAATGCATGACACTGTATTCATACACATGCTTTCTTTTTAACCACTTTTGGGGAGAAAAGTTTTGTCTTCCCACTGGCTGAGTGGCTAAGGGCCATCGTTTACTGACCTTATGATAGGCGGTTCGATACTCGTACGTGTTTTCACATGTGGATATTTTTTTTTTTTTAAGTCTACTAGTTGACCATTATTCTCAGTTCCTTTGTAATTTTTTTAATTGCTATTAAGTTAAATAAAATTACAATTATAATGACGCCAATTTGATGATGATTATTTCTTGGCAATTTTTCAACAATAAAAATATTACCATAAATTTTATAAATATATTTAATTTCAATCACTTTACAAAAAATATACATTAATAATTATTATTTGAATATAAATCACACGATCAGAAACGTAAAAAAATAATTCATTTCAGCTCTTCTTTTTATAATATCATTTTTTATTATTATGACGGTCAATCAATATATAATCACTGACATCCATAATATTATTATTATTATAATTATTATTTTCCTTGCATAAAAGCTATTGTGATGTAATAATTCTTTTATAATAAATAATTTAGTTGAAATGTTTTATTTATAAATATCAATGAAGTTTGATAACCCCGAGACAATTCTTTTTATTTAACTTTGCAATATTTACAGTTTACATAATAAGCATATCAGAATTCTGGTGTCGCCATCTTTTGACGCAATTGCGTAGTATTATAGAGAAATGTTTGATAAAAAGGTTGAAGTAGACAGTTTTTAAATCGAAGAATTATTTTAAGAGATATTTAATGTTAAATCTGGATAAAATTGTCTCATTAAAAAAGTCTCATAGGAAAAAAAAATATACATGGGAATTTAATCATTTTCATTCAATTTAATCATTCAATAGAAACTCGAAGTTTGCAGAGTGCATTTATTATTCTTAACTTGCCTAATTTTTTGACGGTTTATTTCAATTTTAAATTAAAATTTTCAGAATTTCCAGAGATATTTTTTACATATTTTAGAAAAGGTTATTTTAAATTGTTGCCAAATGTTAAAACAGCGCAAAGAATAATATATCCTTTAAATTAAAAATTTATTCACACGTGACTATTATAAACAGAAAAAATCCTTTTAAATTAGAATTAAATGATAACGTGTTAAAAGCAGGAAAATATTAAACATTAAGTCATAAAAATTGTTTTTACACATGCTTACTTAAAATGAAAGAAAATTATAAAATAATCAATTATTTTCAAATTAGAATTAAATGATTACGCATTAAAAGAAGGAAAACATTGAAAATTACGTCATAAAAATTATATTTACACGTGAATATTAAAAGAAAAAGAAAATTTTTAAATAATAAATTCATTGATGTGTTAAAAGTCGTAAATGGAGGAAATTACGTCATATTGGCCAAAGTGGCCAAAACAGTTTACAAAACATATTGCAAAACAGTGTAAATTAAAAAATATATTTATATGAGAGATTTATTTCAAATTTCGAGATGATATTTTTAACTATAGTTGCTAATTTTAAGGTAGCGCAAATAATAATATTATCTTTCTAATAATAAAAATATTTTCAGTTGAATGTTACAAAGAGAAAGGAAAGTTTGGTGAAAATTATGTCAGATTTAAAACGTTACATTTAAAATCTCTTATTTAAAATCATTTTCTTATAGCGTTGTTAAAAAATACCATAAAGCAAAGACTCTGTTGACTTAGTTCCTTTTATATTTGGTAATTTTCAAATGTTTAACTAATCTTATTTAATCAAGCAGGGAAACAGCAACTAACATCAGATGATTCGGTTTTGAAATCCCTCAGTAAAAGGGAAACCCGTTTACAGTAAGATCGCCATTGATTTTTTAATTATACAGAGCAGCCTCGATTATCCGAGCTAATTGGGACTGTTAGTAAATAGGAATCGGAAATCTCGGTTAATAGAAACTGTGTGTAAAAACTCGCCGTGCTTGCGAATTTAACATCTCTTTTAAAAAAATATATAGAACGCTTTTTAAATAATAAAAGTAAATATATGTAAAGTTCTGTTTCACAGCTTAACAAATTTAAAAAGAAAATCAACTACCAGTAGTAAATTTTAAAATGCAAATTGAAAAATTTACGAAAGTTCACACAGCCACTGGAAACAAAGCATTGTTCGCTATTGACTTCTCAGGGTCCAATGTTTCTTTGGAGTTGAGGGCTTTTGGGGGCAGAAGGGCCTGTATAGCACGGACAGTGAGCTAAAGAGTGTGGTTATTTTTAAGGCTCATTCAAAAGGGGGAAAAAATCAGACTTTGTTATCGGCTCGGTTAACAGAAACCTCGATTAATCGAAGCTCGGTTAATCCAGGTTCTACTATAATTCAATCTTCCGTAATCTTTTTAAAGCAGATCAAATTAATGGACTTTAGCACAAAGTCACATAGCTGATAACTGCCATGCTTGTTGGCCACCTTTTTTTCAAAAAGTTTGCTTCACCTTATTCAATTAATGAGATATCTCCGATAAAATAAGTCACATTTTCCCGTTCTAAAATACTGGTATCCAAAAATCGTAGCATGTAACTGACACTACAAGTACTCATGGAACTAGACTATTTTAAGTCTGATTTTTATTATAGACTATATAAAATTATTAAAAATATATATTATGATAGGAACTAGCGGGCTTCGTTCGCTATTTACGTTACGGATATAAAAATCATGTTTCTTTAGGGAAAAAGAAATAAAAACCTATTTGACGATAGGTTTATAAAGACACATTTTGTATTTGTTATATTTCCGGGGATGAGGAGGGGGGGGGGGGCTATTTTGATTAAATATCGCAATTAATCTACATGGCAGATATAATTATGATAGACACTAGCGGGCTTCGCCCCTCCGTGGTGCCTTATGGGTCCAGTTTCCATAACTCAGAAACTACCTTTCGGACATCAATGCAACAGATTCCAAACGTTATAATTAACTTAATAATCACCCTATATAGCATTAAAGTAAATTTATGAGTACTGCATACTATTTTTTTATCGTAATTTCTGAAGAGAAAAAATTATTTCGGTTCCATTCTTAGGTACTGGTCTGAAAAATTTTGAAAAAGGGGGGAAGGAGGGGACATGAGACTGCTGTTTGTCAAACAACACAACGGGCTCTGGCTTATTCAACTTGGTTTTTGATGACTTCAATTGGAAGGTGGTTTGTTTAAAAGAGTGCGTTCCCTGCCCCATGAAAATTGGAACTATTGGTGCTACATCTATGTAAGGATTTAATAATTATAAATTAACATTTTGGATTTATTAATTTAATGATAAAGTGTTTTTAAAGGAATATCAAATGAAACCCTCTGTGCGATCTGCGATTATACTTACCCAGTTGTTTTTATATACAAACTGCTATAAGGAAAATTGTAATAAAATAGTAAAAATTAAATCTGCATTAAATTCCATAAGTATCTTTTTTTTAATCATTTTATCACTAACCTCAAAAAAGTAATGATATCAATGCAAAAACCCTTGACGGGTTAAAAGTTTCTGACGCAGCACTTTATCTTATGCTCTAAGAATTTTAAATATGGAACTTAAAAATACTGATATCAAATTTTGAGTGACGTTATGCTATTTCTTAAAAAATATATTTGTATTTATTTCACCATTTTATTTTTGTTTTATTTATAATCGCATGTGCAAAAGTTATGTTCAACATGAAAAGCTGCATAAAATTTTATTCGCTGTTGCTTTATCATTTACATCTCTCATAAATTCAAAATATGTGTTTTAAAAGATATGATATAAAATTTAAGTGACGCCTTGATGTGACTTTAAAAGGTTTGTTTTTTAAAATTCAATTTAAATTATTTTTGACTTGGTTAAAATATTTTTTTTACATCTACACAATACTTTTAATTTTGCAATTCACTGTTAAATATATCACTTTCATTGAATCTATACTATGCATTGAAATGTATTTATTTCAATAAATTGATTTATCTTTTGTGTCACGCTATTCAAAATTGTGAGTAAGATTTATGTAAATGGTTTATTTGCGTCAAACTATCCTTTTTCATACATTTCATGTAGTTTGGACACAATGACGCAAAGAAACCATTTACATAAATCTTACTCACAATTTTGAATAGCGTGACACAAAAGATAAATCAATTTATTGAAATAAATACATTTCAATGCATAGTATAGATTCAATGAAAGTGATATATTTAACAGTGAATTGGAAAATTAAAAGTATTGTGTAGATGTAAAAAAAATATTTTAACCAAGTCAAAAATAATTTAAATTGAATTTTAAAAAACAAACCTTTTAAAGTCACATCAAGGCGTCACTTAAATTTTATATCATATCTTTTAAAACACATATTTTGAATTTGTGAGAGATGTAAATGATAAAGCAACATTGACAGCGAATAAAATTTTATGCAGCTTTTCATGTTGAACATAACTTTTGCACATGCGATTATAAATAAAACAAAAATAAAATGGTGAAATAAATACAAATAGATTTTTTAAGAAATAGCATAACGTCACTCAAAATTTGATATCAGTATTTTTAAGTTCCATATTTAAAATTCTTAGAGCATAAGATAAAGTGCTGCGTCAGAAACTTTTAACCCGTCAAGGGTTTTTGCATTGTTAAGTTTTCGCCAAATTGGCGTCGGAAAAAAAATCGCGCCAATATAACATGTGTGTCCAATCAGGAAAGCATTTAAGTTCGCTAAATCAATTAAATATACCAAAATAAATTATGGAACAACATATGAAACATACAAAGTACTATTATAATTGACTCCTTTGACCATCCTCCTCTGTTCAAGACAATATTTACTATTGTTTTTAAATAAAGGAAAAGAAAATTCACAATAAAATGAGATCCAATTATTATCTTAAGATTATTTACATTTATGTTAGCAGGGCGCCAGTGATAATTCGCCAAATCTTGTTTCAATTGGCATCATTTGAATTGCAACCTTTACTGTGTCACTGAAATGTTATAAGATTGCCTAGAAAAAAAGGGTTGTCTAGAATTAAAATATTGGCGAAATTTAGCGATCACTGGCGCTCGGTTAACATAAATGTACCCAACATTATCAGCATGACAATAATATACGCCATGATAAAAATTAGTTGTAACATTTAAAAAACACCATCAATTATTAAAATTTTTATTTAAAATGACAATAATGAGCTAGCTAATAAAGTCATAATTTTAAGTATGATTGTTTATCTGTAATAATTTTAACGTCGATTAATGGATAAAAAATGATTTTTTTGGAGATATGTTGCAATTTTCTGACCTACTCTTTGATTTTCTGTTTTGGCGCAGTCATTTTCTTCTTTCTTCTTCTTTGAATTTGAATCTTTCTATTCCGTCAGCTCCAGTTATTTTTACGAGTACTCTGCGACTTACCATATCATTCAAAATATGGCTGACGCTGAGCTCTGAAAGCTTCGTATTTATGCAATAATGTTCTTCCATGTACGAACGGATGTCTATAAGAGAAGCACCTTTTGCTTTCTTCATGTTCTTAATTGAATACTTCACCATCATAACAACCATTTCGCGAGTGAAAGTTTGAATTCCTGGTTCCTTCTCAAGGCCTCCAGGTTTTTCTTCAGACATTTTGAATCTTTCTTCTGCAAATATTTGCTATTCTGGAGTTTTCTTTCTCAAGGAAATATTCCTCGTTTATTTTCTCGAAAGTACCAACAATTACGCCTTCTCTCAGGGCTCCATGGACGCAGTTTTTTGAAACTTTTACTTCATAATTGTCTTCTATGTACTTGAAAACCTCTTCTAAAGAAGCACCGTTGGGTCTTTTTAGGCGTTTGATGGCGGTCTTTACCATTCTGTTAACCTTACCAGGAGTGGGAATTGTAACATCTGCTTTACTTTGAGGATTTATAATTTTAGACGTGGAGGCAACGTTCGATTTAGGATCAGGAAAGCCTACATCCATATCCTCAATGTCTTTTCTTCTGAAAGTTTCTTTCTGAAAGAAATATTCCCCGTTTCTTTTCTGGAAAGTTCCAACTCTTATGCCTTCTCTTAAAACTTCGTTGACGCAGTTTTTCGAAACTTTGACTTCATAATTCTCTTCTATATACTTACAAATGCTCTCTAATGAAGTACCTTTAGGTGTTTTGGAGAATTTTATGGCATTCTTCACCATTATGTTAACTTCTCCAGGAGTGGTAGCTTCAATACCTGCTTTGCTATCTGGATTTAATCTTTCAGACGTAGCAGCGTCCTTGAATTCAGGATCTGGACAGTTTTTATCCATATTGCTGAAGTCTGTTCTTCTGGACATTGCTTCCTGGATGAAATATTGCTCGTTTACTTTCTGGAATGTTCCAATAGCTACGCCTATATTCAAGGCTTCGTCGACGCGAGATCTCAAAAATTTCGTATCATATTTTGATTCTATGTATTTACAAACATCTTCCGCCGAAGCACCATTTGGTTTTTTAATGCATTTAACAGCATTCTTTACCATTATGTTAACCATTTCGGACGTCGGATTGTCAACAACAGATTTTCTTTCAAGATTTAAATTTTTAGATGTAGAAATACCACGCCGATCTTTACCCATATTCATTTTTCCTTCAAAATGATTTTTTTTTCGTAGCTTTTAAGTAAGTTCTGAGGAGATATAAACACGGAAAAAAGGTGTTAATTTTAAAACTAGCTCGATGGTATTATTTTTATAAGATCAAAATCAGAAAGAAGAAAAGCTGCTAAATTTTAACTGGTGAATGTTTTTGTTTTTTAGAAAATGAGACTATTTATAAAAGTTTGCTTTGGTTTGTGGGCACGTATGAATAGCAGAGGAAATTAAAAATTAAACTCATGCGTAAAATATTATTTTTTAACAGGGAGTCTGTGTTTATAGGTTTTAAAGCCAGTAAAATGGAATGATTCAGCCAATAACAATGACGCCATTATAGCGTCTAGAACAGCCATATTCAACCTTTTTTTCTCACGGGCCGCAACTAGTATCTCGATTTACGCAGGATGTCCCAATGTCCGAAGTTCCATGACCTGTCCCGCGTAAACAGTGAGCGGGACACAAAAAACCTGATTTTTCATGTTACACAAATTCTTTTAAATTTCTCTTTGTATCACTAGGGGGCTCTGCCCCCTACGAGCTACGCCCACCAACCCCCCTTCAGGCACACCAAAATCCAAAAAACACGCTAATTTGATCGGCTTTAAAAATATTGAATTAAAATTATAAAAAAAAAAGAAAAAGAAAAAAGAAAAAAAAAATATCGATCTCTCTGTAAACGGGTTTTCATTCGTTTTCCTTGGATTGGGGATTTTTAAGACCAAATCTGCTGCTGTTAAGAGATACAATGGCTGTTTTCATATTTAATTTAAAAAAATTAGTTAAACATTTGAAAATAAGCTAATGTAAAATGAATTAAATAATCAGTGTCATTGTCTCCCGGTATTTTTTAACAGCGCTAAAAGATAGTTCTTTTAAATATATCATTTTAAATGTATCATTTTAAATATGACGTAATTTACACCAAAGTTTTATTTCTCTTATTAAAGTGAAAATACTTTTGTTGTTAGAAAGGAAATACTATTTGCGCTGTCTTCTAATTCACGATAATAGTTAAAAAGATCATCTCAAAATATCAAATAAATGTCTCGAGCAAATATATTTTTTTTAATTTAAATTGTTTTGCCATATATTTTGGCCATTTTAAATATGACGTAATTTCCTCCATTTACAAGTTTTAACGCATAATAATGATTTTTTTATTTTAACATTTTGTTTCTCTTTTAAAATTCAAATGTAAATATGGTTCTTATGGCGTAATTTTCCTGCTTTTAACACAAAATCATTTAATTCTAATTTTAAAGTTTTTTTCTGTTTTTAATAGCCACGTGTAAATAAATTTTTAATTTGAAGGAAATATTATTCTTTGCACTGTTTTAAAAATTGGCAACAATTTAAAACAGTATCCTTTTCTAAAATTTGTAAAAAATATCTCGGCAAATGATGAAAATTTGAATTTAAAATGGAAAGAAATCCTCAAAAAATTAATCAAATAAAAAAGATAAATGCAGTTTGCACACCGAGAACTTCTCATGTATAAAATGATCTAAGAATGATTAAATTCCTATGTATAGTTTTTGCTCCTATAAAACTTTTTTAATGGAATGACTTTGACCAACTTTAACATTAAATATATCTTAAAATAATTATTCGATGTGAAAATTATCTGCATCAGCGTATTTATCAAGCATTTCTCTATAATACCACCATTTTCATATTTTTGTATGCAACAGTTTTTTTTTTTTTATATTAACGAAGAAAGACCATGCTTAAGAGTCATTCCATATGAGAATCACCCAGGCTGTGATTAAATGGTTAACTGATTCATGTGATTTTTTTTTCTCAGAGAGATGACCATTAGAAAGAAATAAATCCAGAATATTAATGCCGTTGGACCATTAGTTTTCATTTGGTGGGGGGGGGGGGGGAGGCAAAGGTTAGAGCGCCGCTTGAAAAATTCAAATTTTATGTTTTGCATAGTATTTTTCATAGTATGAATTGAAGTTATCCCACAAAAAAAAAATTGCATGGTTGTATTATGTAAGGTTGGCCCTTTGCTATTCAAGAATAAAAATTATGGGATATGTTTAATGTGGTGAGCCAAGAGGCTTCAAAAATTGAATTTTTATCGAAATTTCACTATAGTTTAGACGCATGTAGCTCTTTGCATTGAAATCATCCCATCATTTTTAACTGCTGAATGCTTCCTTATGATGAAATGAGACACAGAAAAGTAGGCTCCACCATGGGTAGACTTTGATGCATTCCGAAATTTTATGCCAAATTTCCAAAAAAACATATTTTTGCCTGTTTAAAGTGAGGTATACTAGGCATGCATTAAAGTCAGAAGCCTCTATAATAATAATAGAAATGTAGAATAACTATTCAACTTTCAAAATCACCAAACAGAATCATGGGCACTAAAGCAGTTTTCATGGCGTAGTGGAAATCGCATTGTAATATCATTGGGAAATACGCTTCCACGATCATAGCCTTCAATCATTGCCAAGAATAAAAATACTTACAATTATTTCTGAAATGCATATATTTTTTATTCTAACATGAATTTCCACATGTATAACAATAAATATTTTTAATATGTTTTTGTTACAGGCAGTGAAGATGTTTTAATGAAGTGAAAAGAAGCATGTAAACCAGATGATTATAAGCTACTTCAGTCTTACTGCATACTGTTTGTTTGAAAGTAAGACTGTTTTTAAAAGTTATTTTAAACATGGATGAATATTCCTTATGCAAGTTATCAAACAAATGTGCTTGTGGGCCATATGCTGCTACAAAATCAAGTAGATTATTTCCAGTTTCTGAACTCACCAGGCTTAACGATATGACATGGTAATGAAAAAAAAAATGTACCTCCAGAAAATATTTCTGAAAAAGATCTCATAGAAAATCGAAGTAGAACTACCCTAGAGCTTGAGGATATGATTTGTGCAAATCACAGATACAAATTTGGAACATTTTGGACACCACCTCGCTATTGCGAACATCCTAATCATAAAATCAAGGGTAAGAAAGGGCATGGATTTGATACCTTATGTATTTTTGAAATATGAAGCACTGTGCTCAGAATTTGGTTCGTTCGCAATTGAAGGTGTATTATGCAGGATGTTGGCAATAGCAAGGTGGTGCCCAAAATGTTCCAAATTCGTATCCGTGCTTTGCACAAATCATATCCTCAAGTTCTAGGATAGTTCCACTTCGATTTTCTATGAGATCTTTTTCAGAAATATTTTCTGGAAGTACATTTGTTTTTATTTTTTTCCAGTACCATGCCAAATCGTTTGGCCTAATAAGTTCAGAAACTGGAAATAATCCACTTGATCTTGTAGCAGCGCACAAATACGTGCAAACACGACACAAAAAATCCCATACGATCGTTTCGAGGATTCCGGGATTCCCAGTGAGGGGGGAAAAAACGATAATTAAAATGGGTTCGAAGAACCCCTCGGTTATAGCCCCAAGTACTGGCTTATGGAATGATTGAAAAGGTGAAAACAAGAGTTTATATATCCTAAAGAAATGACATAATGAACCAGAACTAACTGAAAAAAGGGGTCACTGCGCAGGATCCCTCCATACGGGGGATCCGGGAATCCTCGAAACGATGGTATGGGATTTTATGTGTCTTGTTTGTACGTATTTGTCCGTTAAATCTTTGTTAAAGATTTTAACTTTTGTATTAAAATTTGCACAAAGTGTTTGATTTATGCTTATATCATCATCTAGTTTACATGCTTCTTTTCACTTCATTAAAGCGTCTTCACTGCCTGTAACAAAAACATATTAAAAATATTTATTGTTATACATGTGGAAATTCATGTTAGAATAAAAAATATATGTATTTCAGAAATAATTGTAAGCGTTTTTATTCTTGGCAGTGATTGAAGGCTATGGTGGTGGTAGCGAATTTCCTGATTATATTACAATGCAATTACCATTACCCAATGATAACTACTTTAGTGCCCATGATTCTGTTTGGTGATTTTGAAAGGTGAATAGTTATTCTACATTTCTATTATTATTGTAGAAGCTTCTGACTTTAATACATGTCTAATATACCTCCCTTAAAATAGGCAAAAATATGTTTTTTTGGAAATTTGGCATAAAATTTCGGAATGCATTAAAGTCTGCCCACGGTGGGGCCTACTTTTCTGTGTTTCATTTCATCATAAGGAAGCATTCAGCAGTTAAAAATGATGGGATGATTTCGATGCAAAGAGTTACATGCGTCCAAACTATAGTGAAATTTCGAAAAAAAATTCAATTTTTGAAGCCTCTTGGCTCACCACATTAAACATATCCCATAATTTTTATTCTTGAATAGCAAAGGGCCAACCTTACATAATACAACCATGCAATTTGTTTTGTGGGATAACTTCAATGCATATTATGAGAAGTACTTTGCAAAACATAAAAATTCAATTTTTCAAGAGGCGCTCTGACCTTTCACCCCCCACCAAATGAAAACCAATGGTCCCACGGCATTAATATTCTGGATTTATTTATTTCTAATGGTCATCTCTCTGAGAAAAAAAAATCACATGAATCAGTTAACCATTTAATCACAGACCCCCGATTCTGGGTGATTCTTATATGGAATGACTCTTAAGCATTCAAATTGGATGCCGATCTACCGGGAATATCTACTGTAAAACACTGTAAACTAACACTGTAATATAACGCAGATTTTCATTGGTCCGTTTCCAAATCAAAACTTTTTTATATATATAGAAGGATGTTTTCCGTTAACCTGCATGGAGTGGAACTTAATATAGTACACCCTGTAAAAATAGAATCTATCTATAACGGAATATTTTTATAGTTCCTTCCAAAAGGAATGCCATAAATTCTACATACCTAGGCCTCAAACCTGCCTAAAACGGTATTTTTGCGGTTACTAGCGATTTTTTTTTTATAAGTTTTACTGCACTTTGTTCAGTAAACCTTGTGTACACAGATACCTGTTTTTAACAGAATTCAATTTTAAAAGTAAAAATTTCCTTATCTTTACGATAGGAATACTGTACAATTATACCTGCTAAATTGTAATTTTGTTTCAGTCCCTCCCGATTTCACTTTCACAGGTTTTAGTGTATAAGATTTCATACATATAATAAAGTTATGTAAAAATGTAATATAATCGTGATTGAACATTTTTATCAGAAATGTTACCAAAAAAATGTAACGCAAGTATTTCCGAGCAATATGGTTTCGTAGTATTTCTATTGCAAATGATGCAGAAATATTCCGCGAAGAATGTTTGGAAATAGTGACTACAAATAAATTGTTTACTAAAAAGGTGCATAAAAATTTATTAGAGTATACCGTTACAAAATGAATGAACTGGTCTTTAAAACTTAAAAACCATTGATGTTAAAATCATAATGAAACAGATAAAGATGATTCCTGAGATCTTTCGATCGCTAACGCGATCATTTTCAAAGGATACTTTCACTGGAATGTCGCATTCACTGAGCTATTTATACACCAGTCTGGGAAAAAAGGGTCAGTCTATTATTTGTTGGGGGTGTCTATGAAGTTGTTTCGTTCCAATGCTGAAGTGTTAGATATTTCCAAAATGTTAAACCAGATTTGAGGTATATCATAAGACAAACTGAAAGCTCTAATTGAAAAGAAAATTGATCCCATACCTAATAAGGAAATTGCAGGTGTTTATTCTATCCCATTTCAAACGGAAAATCAGAAGGAGTTAAACTACATAGGTATGAACACTCGAAAATTTAAAGAAAGATTGGGGGAGCACATGAGAGATATCAAGTTTAACCGACCGTCTACAGCACTCTCCAGATTGAATCAACGCCAAAATTTAAAAATAGATTTCGAAAAAGCAAGAGTTATTTTACCTACATCTGATCATACTTTAAGAATTAGGGAATCGTTGGAAATTTTAAGTAAAGAAAATAATGTATGTAACGATGTTTTGTCTTATGATATACCTCAAATCTGGTTTAACATTTTGAAAATATCTAACACTTCAGCATTGGAACGAAACAACTTCATAGACACCCCCAACAAATAATAGACTGACCCTTTATTCCCAGACTGGTGTATAAATAGCTCAGTGAATGCGACATTCCTGTGAAAGTATCCTTTGAAAATGATCGCGTTAGCGATCGAAAGATCTCAGGAATCATCTTAATCTGTTTCATTATGATTTTAACATCAATGGTTTTTAAGTTTTAAAGACCAGTTCATTCATTTTGTAACGGTATATTTTAATAAATTTTTATGCACCTTTTTAGTAAACAATTTATTTGTAGTTATTTTAACGCAAGGTGAATTTGTTATTCCACTCTGAGCTCATCGGAGTTCTATGTTTTTCAATTGGAAATAGTGGTATAAAATTTTTTGCTGCCAAATTTTCTGCGACAAAAGTCAAACCCTAATAAGCATTATTAGCTAAATGACGAGTATAAAACTTAATAATATATCAACGCAACATTTTCAAGTTCTAAAGAAACAAATCGAGGAATTATCGTTAATAAATCAGTTATTTTCGGAATGGGGAAACTTTTTTTCCTTTAAATGTAAAAATGTATAGTGCGAATTTAAGTAATTTGGTATAAGGTTATAGTTTTGTAGATTAATAAAATGTATATACACCACTATAACACAAATAAAACTACATGTAAAAAGAACTTTTGATTAGGGAAACTGTCTTTAAGATGTTTTAACATGTTTTAATTTAATAATCATAGGAAATAACAGGAAAGACTTTTTGTTCCACAAAAATACATGAAAGAACTTTCAAGTTCTTAAACATTTTTCCTGCATATCTCAATTTTATAAATAGGAATTTATGACCATGTGTCTCGGGCCACACATAAAAGGTCGTCGGGCCACATGCGGCCCGCGGCCCGTACGTTGAGTATGGCTGGTCTAGAAGATAATGTGTGGCAACAGATTATTCCAGTAATGTCTCTTTTTAAAAAAGAGTTACTAATTTGTCACCGCCGCACAGTGGAGCATTTGACCCGAAATCTTCGCTAAAATATATTTTTCTATGTAAATATAGTCCGATTGCCTTGAAATTCTTAGATGTTGTTGGGTATCACTATGGCAAGTTTTGTCATTGCAAATGAAGTCTATAGCATTTACGGTTCATTTACAGAGACACCCAACAGAATTCCCTACATTATGGTATATGGGAAATAATCGTTTGCTCTGTATTTTAATGATATCACATTATTTTAAACTTACAGAAATTTATATACATTATTGAGGTGTACTTAAGCCCTTATTGTAGAATATGGTGCGCATAGAATATATCGTTCATTTACAGGGACACACAAAAGAATTTGGCTGAAGAATAAATTTAACTATTGAAGTCTATTACCAATAATTGCTGGAAGTGCGTTTGTAGTTGTGATATGCGTTTTTAAATTGAACTATTACTTTCTTCTATCTTCAATAGAAGAAAGTATTGTAATCGAAATTTTTTTCGACTTCCGGTTTTCGATGGATTTACATGTTTTAGGGGTCAGAGACCCCAAAAAACATGTTTATACAAAATGTCTGTCTGTCCGTGTGTCGCCATTGTACCATCAGAAAGTGTATGAAGTTATGCATAGAATTGAACCAAATTTTTTGTGTACATATTTGGCTGTTGCAAGCAGGTCCTCCTTCAATTTAGAAATTCCTGCCGGAAGGGGGCGCTGTAATAGCAATTTTTGTGCCATTTTCATTATTATACCATCGAAAAGTGTATGAAGTTATGCATAGAATTGAACAATTTTTTTTCTGTATATGTTTGGCCATGGCTAGTTGGTCCTCTCTAAATATGAAAAAATTCCGCCGGAAGGGAGCGCTGTAATAGCGATGTCTGTGCCATTTTCATTATTGTACCATTGAAAAGTGTATGAAATTATGCATAGAATTGAACCAAATTTTTTGTATATGTTTTTTGGCTTGAACCAGCAGGTTCTCCCTGAATTTGAAAAAATTCTGCCGAAAGGGGGCGCTCTAATAGCGAGGTCTGTGCCATTTTCATTATTGTACCATCAATAAGTGTATGAAGTTATCCATAGAATTGAACCAAATTTTTTGTGTATGTATTTGTCTGTGGCCAGCAGTTTTTCCTTGAATTTGAAAATATTCTGCCAGAAGGGATTGCTGTAATAGCGATTTTTGCGCCATTTTATTTATTTTACCATCGAAAAGTTTATGAAGTTATGAATAGAACCAAATTTTTTGTGTATGTTTTTGGTTATGGCCAGCAGGTCCTACTTGAATTTGGAAATATTCCACCGGAAAGGGGCGCTGTGATAGCGATTTTGTGTAATTTTCTCGGTTTTTCGTAGTTCTGTTGGGCATTGGCGGCTCGTGCAGCGACGTGAACTTGCGTCCTGCTAAGACGGCTATTCGCAAACAGCTTATGTACAACAGAATCTATATATATATTATTCTATCGTATGTGGCACAGAAATCGCGATTATCTGTAAATTGGTTAATGGCAAAGCCCGAATGAAACGCACCTCATTGGTTATTGAACAGCATTTAATGCATCTCCATACCTATAAGGGGGGTTACCCTAGGTTGGGAATCTGTTCTGTCGCCAAATGCCGCCAATTTTGTCGCCAACTAGGCGATATCTCTAATATTTCGCCAAATTCACATAGACTACCATTTTAAACCAATAGGGTTTATTTGCTTACAGAAAATGAACAAATTGAGATACTTTAATGCAACAAAAAATAATATTAACTTAAAGGATTATATTAATTATATTTAAGGAAATCCAAGTAAATTAAATTATGAATAAAAGTAACATGATACAATGCTTAGCATGCTTTCCCAAACATAAATTTTAAGGGAGACCAAACTGGTCGCCAAGGGCAGCTAGTAATCTTTAGAATACTAATGGATTAGAATAGAATGGTGCAAATAAATCTGAATTCCGCTCAGTTGGCGCACCAGCGGAAGTGTTGCCGTAGCAACGTTGCACACCACGACTCAATTTGAAATGAATGGCAAATCGATTATCGATATTACTCGGACTCGAGAACATCAGTCATCGGGTTTCCATTCAATTCACATTGCCTTGAGGCGTATGATGTTGCTATGGCAACACCTCCTGTTGGTCCATTAACTGACTGGTGATTTTATTAGCTGTAACAGCTAATCTAACACATACTAGCCGCCCTTGGCGGCCAGTATGGTCTCCCTTCAATAATGAAAAACTAATGATTTTAAGAAATATCTTGATCGAGATTAACTTGTTTTTACTCAGATTAATTGAATGAAGCAGAAATTTAAGATGAAAATAAAATTTGTTTCAGTATTGAACTAACATCTGTAACTACTTTTTCAAACACTAACATGTATGAGATAGAAGAAAATTTTGGGATTGGCATATCCAACGAGTTTCTTTTAAATATTACTTCGTGTGGATACATTCTATAGATCATATGCAGGGCTGCACAAAAGTTCTCAAGTACATTTCCGTTGATTCACGAAATGGCTGAATGGAAATTTTTAACTGTACTACGCGTTTCACTGAACTAACTTTTAGCATACTATGTAGTATACATAGAAATCCATAGTTTAGTTTAATATTTTATATCTTAAAAGCTGACGAAGTGTAAGTAAGATTTTAACACTTCACATAATAATAAGTATACATTTGACAGTTATTCTGACAACTAAGCAAAAAAAGAGACATCATTTAAGAAGAGCACAAAGGAAATAGAAGTTAAAATATTAATTTACTAAGTAGATATTTTAAAAATAAATGAATTAAATTTAAAAAATCAAAAAACCCGACTGCGTAAAAAGCGAACTAATTAATTATTTCTCATCAATATGAAACTGTTTTTTATATTACTTACACATTTTTTTTTATTTACTTTTATTGATGATTTTAAGTTGTGTTTAATTGTTAGTTCCTATCTATAAACACTGTTTTGATGAGGTCTATAGATGTCTATGATGGTTAGAATGTTCAGTAAAGCTAGCGATCTTACCTACACAACTTCCAGGTTGTATAATATTTAAATGGAGCTTCTGACTGTAAAATATAGTCAGTGAAACATCGTCTTCATTTTGAAAGACCTATCCAATGATATGCCATTCAATAGGGTGCGTATAAATTTTTTTTCGTCTCTGCCGCCATTTTAAACTTATAAAAACAAAATACAGTCGAACCCGGTTAAGACGCTCACGGTTAATACGCGATCCCGCTTAATACGCGGATTTCTTCCGGTCACTTGACGTCGTCCATAAGGCTAATGTAAAAATATCACGTTTAATACGCGAACGGTTATTACGCGATCCCGCTTAATACGCGATAGATTTTCGGTCCTTTGAAGTAAAATATCACGCTTCAGACGCGAATTCATAAATCAAAATGCGAATTCCTCTACCATGTTTCCAAATTAGAGGATTATTTTATTAAGATAAAAACCACTCATTCCAAATAGTAATGTTTATTTTATTTAATGACAGATTAATTAAGGAGAATATTACTAACATGAAATAGTGGTAGATATTTGAATGAAAATAACTTGCTAAATGAGCAAAACTGATTAAATGCGGATTGTTCATCAAAGAAATCAATTAATGATTGATAAAGCATTCGCTGCGAAAAATGCCTTGAACAACTTGCTCTGATATGTCATAAAAATTATGATTATACCTGTTGTTAGTCCGGTTTTAAATGCACGTTATATCACTACTATGTTTTAGGTAGCTTTCATTACAAAAAGCTACCTATTGCAGCCGTTCGGAGGAAAGCGATTTCAAAAATTTTGGTGTATTTTCATCGATCATAATCCCTAGACCCCGAAACCACCCTCCGTTCAAAATTTATATATATATATATATATATATATATATATATATATATATATATATACAGTGGACTCTCTCTATTCTGAACACTCATGGGACCGACCAAAAATGTTCAGATTATGGGGTGTGTTCATTATAGAGGGAGACTGGAAAATGTATTACTACTCTACTTAGTATTGAGTTTATAGACTGTATAGAATACTTAGCCTGGTTAGCCCTGCCAGTTACCGAGATAGAGGTGCTGAATTTAGATTTGGCGGCTTATGCACTGTCAAACTAAATTCAGTTGGACCTGTATTCTGCCATCTATTTTTATTATTATTATTATTATTATTATTATTATTATTTAAAAAGTTTTACAAAACATACAATTACATAGCCTCCTGAGACCCAAGCAAAATATAATGCATATATTTTTTTTTATAAGAGTTTTTTTTCAACAAATAGGCATCAAAAATGATGTTTTTAAAGAAATTAATAAATTTAGATTTTCTAATTTTGTTTTACAGCACATCCATCTAAAAGGATGTTCAGGCCATAACTCGCTTTAAAATAATTTAAAAAAGGCTAAAAGTATGGGAAATAATAGAATATATTATAAGGAGCATAAGGCAATTATTAACATCTGCTATTAAAATTGAAAAAAAAAAATTTAATCAAATTAAAATAACATAAAACGAAACTTACCAGCAAAACGTAGAATTCCGACTTGACTCATTTATTACGCCATTTTGTAAACAAAGTAGTTACCGTTGCCAAAATCCAAAAGCTGAATGTGGATTTTTGATTCATACATTACCATGTTATACTGGTTTTAGATTGCTACAATGAAATTTAATGCAATAGAAGGAGAAAGCAAAACATCCATTTAAATGTATGGCAGGTCTCAGGAGGATTATACAATGCATCACTTGAAAACAAATATACTTACATTACTTAAAAAACTGAGTAATTTTAGTCTGTTTTTGCACTGTGTATTCTCGTGCAATATACATGTTATCTAATTGTTTAAGAAGTGGGAAGGCTTCCGGGTGATCTTCAACCTCATAGTTTAACAGGTCTTGAATCCCTTGGCCATATTGTTTGAAGGTAATCGTACTTCTTGTTCCTTCGGTATTTTCTGATTCAACTTCTTCTTCACTGTCCTCTTCCTCTTCAACGATGTTGTTGTCGCAAACCGGAAGGCTTCCATCGGCTTCGAGATAATCTCCAGGTTCAATTTCAGTATGAAGCTCCTGAAGAATTAACCCCAAATCTCTCACAACTGTTGCTTCTTGGTCCTCTATTCTTATATGCTCATTCTCTCATGGAAATCCAGCTTTGTAGAAGCATCTTTGGATGGTGTAGGGGGTTACTTCATTCCAAGCCATTGATATCCAATGGACAGCATCCATGACGTTGACCTTCTTCGTTAGTTCGGTTGCCAAATTTGCCTCTTCCATCACCAGTGACATTTTCTTCAAAAAATGGATTCGGTAGTGAGCTTTAAAGGTCTTGATTACTCCTTGATCCAATGGTTGGATTACAGAAGTACAGTTCAGTGGCAGGAACTTGAGGCTCACATTGCTCAGATGCATGTTTGTATGTGATCTGGCATTATCAACAAAAAGAAGAAATTTTCTTCTTTCTCTCTTCATCATCTCGTTAATGCCTTCCAACCATTGAGAGAAAATTGGGATTGTCATCCAGGCTTTTCGATTTGATTTATAGTGCACTGGTAATGATGCGATATTCACATTTTTGAAGCATCGTGGTTTTTCACTTTTTCCGATCACAAGTGGTTCGAGCTTCTCACCCGTAAAACTGGCACAGAGCATGACGGTAAGTCTTTCTTTCGACATTTTCCCGCCCACACATTTTTCGCTTCTTTGTGCTAGGGTTTTATTTGGAAGAGCTCTAAAAAACAAGCCGGTTTCGTCGGCATTGAAAATGTCAGTGGAATCGAAATCCTTCGTTATTTCCGGAAGTTTTCTTTTCCATTCCTCCACAGTCTCGATATTTACGTCTGCAGCTTCACCGTTGATTATTTTGAATTCGATGTTATGCCGACTTTTAAAGCGAGTCAACCATCCTTCCGATGCCTTGAATTCCGTAATTTTCTCCTTTTCTGCAAAATCTAGCGCAATCTGCTTTAGCAGGGGTCAAGTAACAGAAAGATTCTTCGTTCTCATTTGGCAAAAAAACTTCCAGACATGATTGTTTATGTTCTCATTCCCTGTTTTCTTTTCTGAAATTCTGCACGTTGAGGAAGGTTCATTTGCTTCAAAAGCGGAATTTCTTTCTCTTTCTTACTGATGGCATTAACTTGGCCTACTGAAATTCCAAACTCAGATGCAATTTTCCTTTGACTTATTTTTGATTTTAATTTTTGAACAACATCGTATTTTTCCTTAAGCTTCAGTTCTTTCCGTTTTTTCATTTTCATACTTTTTTCTGACATATCTGCGACGATAGAAAAATGACAGAAAATTTTTACCTTTGCTGGACAAAAAACAAAGAAAGAAACAGAAGCGATAATGTGCGGAAAATAAATAATTATGTTTTTTGTACACTCCTTCTAATACCTGTTGTCTCTTTGCTGCTACTGGGAGGCGGGACATTTCTGTTGCGTAATCTTTCTATTTTTATCTCAGATCGGGAGAGGGGGAATCACATGATATGGTTTTTACATTATTTTTTCTTGTATCTCTTTGGATAAAAATTGATTGAATTGTTAATTTTATTTTTGATTATCATGATTTACGTTTTGTGAAATGTCAATAGTAGTTTTATATCTGGACATTTTTCTTTATTAAAAATGTATAAGAATGTTAGTGGATATGTAGAACTCGTACGGTAAAAGTTTACCTTTTGAAATATATTCTTTCGATTTCTTCTTTCTTTGTTATAATAAATGTTTTATTTGTTTTCTTAACTGAAGATTTTAATCTGAATTATTCAAATTGCAGCATCGGATAGATGCTTAAAATCTAACAATGATTTTGTCTATTTTAAAATCGAGTTCATTGAATATTTTATTCTTCTGCAACGACATATTTCCCGAATTTCCATTATGGGGGGAATTCCCTGAATTCCGATTGCAAACACATGTTCAGTTTAGAGAGAGGTAGGATAAATTGGGGATCAAAAGTAGCGTTCATAATAGCGGGGTGCTCAGATTAGAGGGTGTTCAGAATACAGAGAGTTCATCTTTTGTTAAGTCTATGGAGTTTCGCCGGGGTCATCGGAATGTGTTCATAATACCGGGGTGTTCACATTAGAGAGTGTTCAGATAGAAAGAGTCCACTGTATATATATATATACATACATATATATATATATATATATATATATATGACCTTTGTCACACTGTAACTCTCGTATTTATGAACCGATTTCGATGTAATTCGGTGTGTACATAGTACATACCAATGTCTCGTCCGAGTTTGTTGGCCAGCTTCATAAGCCGTTTTGTTTCAAAATGGCGACCATTTAAAATTTAAAAAAAAAAATTTTTATTTGAAATGTGGTACCAAAAAACTGAAACTGGAAAAATATTTTTTTTTCTTATCTATTTGACCTTTATACAAAGATCCCGGAGCAGTTTTTGTTTTGTCTATATCTTGAAAAATGGCTGAGATATAGCATTTTGAATTTCTAGCGTGGCTGACATTTTGAAACGTCCTGAATTTTGTCACGCGATAAAAGGCGTATTTATGAACCGATTTCGATGTAATTCGGTGTGTACATAGTACATACCAATGTCTCGACCGAGTACGTTGGCCAGCTTCATCCGCCATTTTGTTTAAAAATGGCGGCCATTTAAATTTTTTAAAAAAAATTTAATTTTAAATGTGGTACCAAAAAATTGAAAATAAAGAAAAAATATTTTTTTCGTATGTGTTTGACCTTGATAAAAAGATTCGGGAGCAGTATTTGTTTCGTCTATATCTTAAAAAATGGCTGAGTTATAACATTTTGAATTTCTAGCGTGGCTGACATTTTGAAACGTCCTGATTTTTGTCACGTGATAACAGGCGTATTTATGAACCTATTTGGATGTAACTTGGTGTATACATAGTACATACAAGTATCTCGACCGAGTTCGTTGGCCAGCTTCATCCGCCATCTTGTTTCAAAATGGCGGCCATTTAAAAAAAATTTAAAATTTAAAATTTAAAATTTAAAATGAGATACCAAAAAATTGGAAAATGAAAAATATTTTTTCTTATGTGTTTGACCTTAATACAAAAATTCCGGAACAGTTTTTGTTTTGCCTATATCTTAAAACATGGCTGAGATATAGCATTTTGAATTTCTAGCGTGGCTGACATTTTGAAACGTCCTGAATTTTGTCACGCGATAAAAGGCGTATTTATGAACTGATTTCGATGTAATTCGGTGTGTACATAGTACATACCAATGTCTCGACCGAGTTCGTTGGCCAGCTTCATCCGCTATTTTGTTTCTAAATGGCGGCCAATTAAAATTTTTTAAAAAATTTAAAATTTGAAATGTGGTACCAAAATACTGAAACTGGAGAAATATTTTTTTCTTATCTATTTGACCTTTATACAAAGATTCCGGAGCAGTTTTTGTTTTGCTTATATCTTAAAAAATGGCTGAGATATAGCATTTTGAATTTCTAGCGTGGCTGACATTTTGAAACGTCCCGAATTTTGTCACGCGATAAAAGGCGTATTTATGAACCGATTTCGATGTAATTCTGTGTGTACATAGTACATACCAATGTCTCAACCGAGTTCGTTGGCCAGCTTCATCCGCCATTTTGTTTCACAATGGCGGCCATTTAAAATTTTAAAAAAAATTTAAAATTTGAAATGTGGTACCAAAATACTGAAACTGGAGAAATATTTTTTTCTTATCTATTTGACCTTTATACAAAGATTCCGGAGCAGTTTTTGTTTCGTCTATATCTTAAAAAATGGCTGAGTTATAGCATTTTGAATTTCTAGCGTGGCTGACATTTTGAAACGTCTTGAATTTTGTCACGCGATAAAAGGCGTATTTATGAACCGATTTGGATGTAACTTCGTTTATACATAGTGCATATCAATGTCTCGACCGAGTTCGTTGGCCAGCTTCATCCGCCATCTTGTTTAAAAATGGCGGCCATTTAAATTTTTAAAAAAATTTAAATTTTAAATGTGGTACCAAAAAATTGAAAATAAAGAAAAAATATTTTTTTTGTATGTGTTTGACCTTGATAAAAAAATTCGAGAGCAGTTTTTGTTTCGTCTATATCTTAAAAAATGGCTCAGTTATAACATTTAGGTAGCTTTCTTTACAAAAAAGCTACCTATTGCAGCCGTTCGGAGGAAAGCGATTTCAAAAAATTTTGGTATATTTTCATCGATCATGACCCCCAGACCCTGAAACCACCCTCCGTTCAAAATTTATATATATATATATATATATATATATATATATATATATATATATATATATATATATATATCCATATATATATATATATATATATCCATATATATATATATATATATATATATATATATATATATATATCCATATATATATATATATATATATATATATATATCTGACCTATGTCACACTGTAACTCCCGTAATTATGAACCGATTTCGATGTAATTCGGTGTGTACATAGTACATACCAATGTCTCGTCCGAGTTCGTTGGCCAGCTTCATCCGTCGTTTTGTTTCAAAATGGCGGCCATTTAAAATTTTTAAAAAAATTTAAAACTTGAAATGTGGTACCAAAAAAATAAAAATGGAAAAATATTTTTTTCTTATGTATTTGACCTTTATACAAAGATTTCGGAGCAGTTTTTGTTTCGTCTATATCTTAAAAAATGGCTGAGTTATAGCATTTTGAATTTCTAGCGTGGCTGACATTTTGAAACGTCCTGAATTTTATCACGCGATAAAAGGCGTATTTATGAACCGATTTCGATGTAATTCGGTGTGTACATAGTACATACCAATGTCTCGACCGAGTTCGTTGGCCAGCTTCATCCGCCGTTTTGTTTCAAAATGGCGGCCATTTAAAAAATTTTTAAAAATTTAAAATTTGAAATGTGGTACCAAAAAATTGAAAATGGAAAAATATTTTTTTCTTATGTATTTGACCTTTATACAAAGATTTCGGAGCAGTTTTTGTTTCGTCTATATCTTAAAAAATGGCTGAGTTATAGCATTTTGAATTTCTAGAGTGGCTGACATTTTGAAACGTCCTGAATTTTGTCACGCGATAAAAGGCATATTTATGAACCGATTTGGATGTAATTCGGTGTGTACATAGTACATACCAATGTCTCGACCGGGTTCGTTGGCCAGCTTCACCCGCCATCTTGTTTAAAAATGGCGGCCATTTAAATTTTTAAGAAAAATGTAAATTTGAAATGTGGTACCAAAAATTGAAAATTGAAAAAATATTTTCTTCTTATGTGTTTGACCTTGATAAAAAGATTCGGAAGCAGTTTTTGTTTCGTCTATATCTTAAGAAATGGCTGAGTTATAGCATTTTGAATTTCTAGCGTGGCTGACATTTTGAAACGTCCTGAATTTTCTCACGTAATAACAGGCGTATTTATGAACCGACTTGGATGTACCTTTGTGTGTACATAGTACATACAAATATCTCGACCGAGTTCGTTGGCCAGCTTCATCCGCCATATTGTTTCAAAATGGCGGCCATTTAAAAAAATTAAAAAATAAAAAAATTTAAATGAGATACCAAAAAATTGAAAAATGAAAGAGATTTTTTTTTTGTATGTGTTTGACCTTAATACAAAGATTCCGGAACAGTTTTTCTTTCGTCTATATCTAAAAAATTGGCTGAGTAATAGCATTTTGAATTTCTCTTGTGGCTGACATTTTAAAACGACCTGATTTTTGTCACGCGATAACAGGCGTATTTATGAACCTATTTGGATGTAACTTGGTCTGTACATAGTACATACAAATGTCTCGACCGAGTTCTGTGGCCAGCTTCATTCGCCATCTTGTTTCAAAAGGGTTGCCATTTAAAAAAAATTAAATTTAAAATTCAAAATTAGGTATTAAAAAATTGGAAAATGAAAAAGATTTTTTTTTTATGTGTTTGGCCTTGATACAAAGATTCCGGAGCAGTTTTTGTTTCTGAAAATTTGTTCTTTTGTTGATATCTTAAAAAATGATTGATTTATAGCACTTTGAATTTCTAGCATGGCTAACATTTTGAAACGATCTTGTATTTGTCACGCGATAACACACGTATTCGCCTATTTCGATGTAAGAAGGCATGGTGATAGTATACATCAACACCTCGACCAAGTTCGCTGTCCAGATTCATCAGCCATCTTGTTTCAAAATGGCGGCCATTAAATTAAAATATATATATATATTTAAAGTGAGGTGCAAAAAAATTAGAAATTGAAAAAGGTTTCTTTCTTAAGTATTTGATCTTGATATAAGGATTCAGGAGCATTTTTTGTTTGTCTTTACCTTAAAAAATGGCTCAGATATAGCAGTTTCAATTTCTATTGTGTGTGACATTTTGAAAAATCTGATTTTTTGCATGCAATTGCATGCAATTTGCATTTGGATGTAACTTCGTTTATATATAGTACATATCAATGTCTCGACCGAGTTCGTTGGCCAGTTTCATCCGCCATCTTCTTTAAAAATGGCGGCCATTTAAATTTTTAAAAAAAAAATTTTAATTTTAAATGTGGTACCAAAAAATTGAAAATAAAGAAAAAATATTTTTTTCTTATGTGTTTGACCTTGATAAAAAGATTCGGGAGCAGTTTTTGTTTCGTCTATATCTTAAAAAATGGCTGAGTTATAACATTTTGAATTTCTAGCGTGGCTGACATTTTGAAACGTCCTGATTTTTGTCACGTGATAACAGGCATATTTATGAACCGATTTGGATGTAATTCGGTGTGTACATAGTACATACCAATGTCTCGACCGAGTACGTTGGCCAGCTTCATCCGCCATTTTGTTTAAAAATGGCGGCCATTTAAATTTTTTAAAAAAAATTTAATTTTAAATGTGGTACCAAAAAATTGAAAATAAAGAAAAAATATTTTTTTCATATGTGTTTGACCTTGATAAAAAGATTCGGGAGCAGTATTTGTTTCGTCTATATCTTAAAAAATGGCTGAGTTATAACATTTTGAATTTCTAGCGTAGCTGACATTTTGAAACGTCCTGATTTTTGTCACGCGATAAAAGGCGTATTTATGAACCGATTTCGATGTAATTCGGTGTGTACATAGTACATACCAATGTCTCAACCGAGTTCGTTGGCCAGCTTCATCCGCCATTTTGTTTTACAATGGCGGCCATTTAAAATTTTTTTAAAAATTTAAAATTTGAAATGTAGTACCAAAATACTGAAACTGGAGAAATATTTTTTTCTTATCTATTGGACCTTTATACAAAGATTCCGGAGCAGTTTTTGTTTCGTCTATATCTTAAAAAATGGCTGAGTTATAGCATTTTGAATTTCTAGCGTGGCTGACATTTTGAAACGTCCTGAATTTTGTCACGCGATAAAAGGCGTATTTATGAACCGATTTGGATGTAACTTCGTTTATATATAGTACATATCAATGTCTCGACCGAGTTCGTTGGCCAGTTTCATCCGCCATCTTCTTTAAAAATGGCGGCCATTTAAATTTTTAAAAAAAAAAATTTTAATTTTAAATGTGGTACCAAAAAATTGAAAATAAAGAAAAAATATTTTTTTCTTATGTGTTTGACCTTGATAAAAAGATTCGGGAGCAGTTTTTGTTTCGTCTATATCTTAAAAAATGGCTGAGTTATAACATTTTGAATTTCTAGCGTGGCTGACATTTTGAAACGTCCTGATTTTTGTCACGTGATAACAGGCGTATTTATGAACCGATTTGAATGTAACTTGGTGTATACGTAGTACATACAAATATCTCGACCGAGTTCGTTGACCAGCTTCATCCGCCATCTTGTTTCAAAATGGCGGCCATTTAAAAAAAATTTAAAAATTTAAAATTTAAAATGAGATACCAAAAAATTGGAAAATGAAAAATATTTTTTCTTATCTATTTGACCTTAATACAAAAATTCCGGAACAGCTTTTGTTACGTCTATATCTAAAAAAATGGCTGAGTTATAGCATTTTGAATTTCTATTGTGGCCGACATTTTAAAACGACCTGATTTTTGTCAGGAGATAACTGGCGTATTTATGAACCGATTTTGATGTAAATTGGTCTGTACATAGTACATACCAATGTCTCGACCGAGTTCGTTGGCCAGCTTCATTCGCCATCTTGTTTCAAAAGGGTTGTCATTTTTAAAAAAATTAAATTTAAAATTTAAAATGAGGTATTAAAAAATTGGAAAATGAAAAAGATTTTGTTTTATGTGTTTGGCCTTGATACAAAGATTCCGGAGTAGTTTTTGTTTCTGAAAATTTGTTCTTTTGTTTATATCTTAAAAAATGGTTGAATTATAGCACTTTGAATTTCTAGCATGGCTAACATTTTGAAACGTATTTGTCACGCGATAACACACGTATTCGCCTATTTCGATGTAAGAAGGCATGTGGATAGTATACATCAAAATCTCGACCAAGTTCGCTGGCCAGATTCATCAGCCATCTTGTTTCAAAATGGCGGCCATTAAATTAAAAAAAAAAATTATACTTAAAGTGAGTTGCAAAAAAATTAGAAGTTGAAAAAGGTTTCTTTCTTAAGTATTTGTCCTTGATATAAGGATTCAGGAGCATTTTTTGTTTGTCTTTATCTTAAAAAATGGCTCAGATATAGCAGTTTCAATTTCTAATGTGTGTGACATTTTGAAAAATCTGATTTTTTGCCTGCGACAGCACTCGTATATATCAACCGATTCCGATGTGAGTGAGCATGTGCAAAGCAATTATTAAGGTCTCGACCAAGTTCACTCGTTAGCCTCATCCACCATGTTGTCTTAAAATGGCAGGCACTTTAAGAAATCGCCGAATTTAGCAGCCAAATATAAGTTACTTTAAAGAAAAGCGGCTTGGATAAAGCTGACTAATTTCTCGAAATTCTCATTCATTATATTGATAAAAATTAGTATTGAATCTCCTATATTCGGTTTCCACTAAATTGAGCTTCGTGTGTTTGAATAATATAAGTTGACTTTTTTAAACTAAGGAATTTGAAAGCTACCTCTTCCTCCCGGCACTGGCCGGAAGGACTTTTATAATGCATGTTATCGGCAAAGAAAAAAATGAAACTTTTGATGATTAAGCAAATGCGATTGCAGTTGTGTTATTTTATGTTTTCAAAGTTTCGTTTAGTTTTTGCTAGGCTAACAATATGTTTTACACAATCATTAATAAGGATGGTATTTTTTCTCAAATTAAAAATGAAGGGCAGTTTATAATGATACTCATTGCCACAATTGCTAAAAATAATTTTTGTAACTGGCTTCAAAAATTTAACATTTCTTTTTCGTGTAAAAAACATTAGCCTAGCATGAAAATTACATATATTTGTTGTTTTATTTTTTGTTGTAACGTTAATCAACTATAAAGTCATGTTGGAATCCTTATTTATTTTCAGTTATTATTCCAGTGTCCTATAAAAAAGAAGCAATGAGTTAAAATTGACAGTTAAATTTTTATTTAAATATACTTAAAAATCACAACTCTCGGCAGTACACTTTAAATGAAAGCTCTAAAGTTCATTCAGACGATGAGATGCGTAAATAAGCCCAGTTACTGCAAAATTATACATATCACGTTTAATACGCGATCCCGCTTAATACGCGACTTTCGTTCACTCTCTTGAAACACGTCTTAACCGGGTTCCACTGTATAGCCTATAACCATCGGACGGTTAAGACGAATCGATAGAGACCTCATTCGTTAAAATCCATCCAGCTGTTGGGATGTTTCGAGGGTATAAAGAAATCCACATACCCAGATACGCGTGAAACACATAACCCTTCTTTTCAGTCGGGTAATAAGAATACATCACATGCCCATAGACTTAACATTACCGAACGAAGTTTGGAAGTTGAATAGCTAGCAGCCTTAAATGTTTACTGTTTATAAGAGAAAAGTAATTGTTGATAGATTGTATTATTTACTAGTAATGTTTAATTAAGTGTATTTAATTGTACTATCTATAAAATTTATTATTTACGTTTAATGTACTTTAATATTAATTATTACATTTAATTTACATTTAATAAATATTATTTACATTTGATAAAGTTACATTTAATAAAGTGGAATCTCTACAGTATAGAGATGCTGGTTTTTCTGTGTCTTTAATAGATTACCAGTTTCAATCTGATTCTTCAGAACTCTGTTTTTCATCTTCTTCGTCGCACTCTTCTTGGTTTTTACTAGGACTACCATCAGACCTAGCTGAAAGAAGAAGTTGTAGGGCCTCACTACTGTAAGGCTTGCTCTTTTCCCTTGGTCTTTGTCAAGAGCAGTTTATAAAAGATCACTGCTTAAAAGAAGCCAATTTGAAACATCTCTATTGCAATCTTCTCTATTGCGAACTTCTCTATTGCACTTTCTTGAGTACTTTGTACGGTACTGTCTAAAGTGTTTGTTTCTGGCCTCGGCAGCTTCTTCTGATCGTTGGCCAATGGGTACGACTGTTTTTCTTAATTAATGTTCCACCATGAATGAAAACCTTATGCATTTTTGGAATCATGGGGTACCAATTGTAAAGGTTCACATACAGTCTTGCTGTCTCATCAGCAGATGTTTGTACATTTTTTTCGTCAATGGGATGCCCACTTTTAAATGACTTCCAATATTACTTACAACCTTTTAATAATTTCTGCGTCTACTGCAGACTTCTTTAATTCCCTCCTTTCTCCCCTTGTTTTCTACTTATGAGCTCCGAAACTAATTAGAGAAACTTTTTTCAGTAAATAAGTATTTACAATTTGAATCCGATCTGATATTTCTATCAAGAGGTATCGACTTGCGTACGTATGTACGTACAGTTATGGAAAAAAAAGTAAGCATCCGTTACTAACTCTGCAAAAAATTATCGTAGAAGAAAGTTATTGTTACCACGAGATTGGTAATAATGTCTACTTTTAAATGATGTATGTAAAATTTGCTTAGGGGGCCATCTACATATTAAAACGAACCATAACTTTGTTGTTGTTTTTAATAGCAGTACACAGTTCCGACAGCATAAATGATCTCTACACCGTTCAATTAGCCTAAAAACAAAATTTTATGCAAATCGTACAATAAGTTTCCGAGAAATTAATTATTTTAAAACGAGCGTATTTTAGGGGCTGTATCTAAATTGAAGTTTAGTACTCGATTGTTGACCGAGAGAGCCCCCTTCTTGATCAAGGCGTCTTAAGAGCCACTCAAGCAGTCATTGAAGACTAGATTACAGGATAGCATAAAATATTTCAAAATATCTAGTCACTTCTATCATAGACCATCATTTTGCCGTTTTTTAAGCATAATTTGAAAACTACTTGGAAGGAAAATGTGAAATTTTGAATTTTCATAAAGCAGGACTTAATAAATCTAAATTCATCAAAAAAATTGTAGGTTGCAATTCGTATTTTTTTTTTAATATTAATTTCATAATTCATAATTCATATCATAAAATTACAAAAATTACAAATTTAACGTATTTATGTTTGGATATTTTAGTATTATTGCTACACAAAAAATTAGCACATTAGGAGTATAATTTCAGGAGATATTAATAAAAATATGAAAATGTAATTTAACATTAGAAGCACTAAATTTTGATATTTATAATTCAAAAACTTATTCAAATGACTTGAAATTTGGTGTGTAGGCTTAGTTTGAATGGAAGATTTGAAATATCTTATTAAAATTCGGTATTGCAATTGAAAAAATGAAGTTTGGATTCGTTTTAATATGTAGATGGCCCCTAAGCAAATTTTATATACATCATTTAAAAGTAGACTTTATTTCCAATCGTTGGGTACTAATAACTTTCTTCTACGATAATTTGTTAAGGAGTTAGTAGGGGGTGTTTATTTATTTATTTTTTTTCCATGACTGTACCTACATACGTACAGTCGTGGGAGAAAAAAAGGAAACACCCCCTACTAACTCTGCAAAAAATTATCTTTGAAGAAAGTTACTCGTACTACACGATTGGTAATAAAGTCTACTTTTAAATTATGTATATAAAATTTGCTTAGGGGTCCATCTACGTATTAAAACGAACCATAACTTTGTTTTTTTCAATAGCAGTACACAATTCTGACAGCATAAATGCACTCTACACCCTTCAATTAGCCCCAAAACAAATTTTTATACAATTCGTACGATAAGTTTTTGAGAAATTAATTATTTTAAAATGAGCGTATTTTAGGGGATGTATCCAAATTGAAGTTCGGTGCTTGATTGTTAATCGAGAGAGCCCCTGTTTTGATCAAGGCGTTTAAGAGCCACTCAAGCACTCATTGAAGACCGCTAGATTACAGGATAGCCGAAGAAATTTCAAAATATCTAGTCACTTCTATCATAGACGGTCTCTTAAACCATCCTTTTGCCGTTTTTAACACTTTCCAACAAAGTTGAAAAGTGTTTATGCATTCGGTTTGGCTGGCCATCTGTCGTCTGTACGCGCTCAAACTCCCGTAAATATACTCGGATCCTTCTGAAATTTTTGGGTCTTAGTGACCTCTACCGTAGCACGAACCCTATTTCAAATGAAGTTTGTAGCATGTTTAGTTCATTTACAGGGACAGTCAAAAGTTTTCCGTTACATTACGGCCTATGGGAATAAATCGTTTAAAATGATTTCTAATGATGTTACATGCTTTCAAACATAATAAAATTGATATGCATTTATAAAGTGTACTAAAATATGCATTCCGTAGAATATGCGGTGCAAAGAATAATTATTATTCATTTACAGGGCCACACAAAAGAATTCCGTTACATAATGATATAGGGGTGGAGGGAATTTTTTCCGGCGTATTTTAATTATGTTAAATTATTTCATATATAATGAAATAGATATACGTCGCTGAGGTTTACTATAACTTATTTCATGTATAATACGAAGTGCATAGCATTTACAGGGACACACAAAAGATTTCAGAAACTGTATTGTATCCGAAGTACTGTACGGTAGCAATGATTGCTGGAAATGCATTTTTAATTATTTGATGTGCTTTTATGTTTCACTATATTTATACATTTTATATTGTGTGTATAAATGCTGTAATTCATATATAGGGCTGCGCAAAAGAATTCGTAATGGCTACTGGGTATGATTGTAAATTGCTTAAAGGTTGTTTTTAAATGAGTTATGCGTTTTTACGCTGAACTGCATTTAGTTTACTAAGAAATGTTTGTAGAACATAGATGAAATGATATACAGGGTCACGCAAAGAATTGAATACATGGCCGTCTATAAATGATAATTTCTGGAAATGTAATTCCAGTAGTTTTAAGAGGGTTTTACTTTGAATTAAACTTTAGCTAAATAGTGCGTTTAATAAAGGTGCTAGGTTAACTACAGGGTTGTACATAAGTATACAAGTATGTTTCCATCTATTAGTACAAATTGCTGAAAGAGAAATTTCAACCTGTTATCCGTTTTCTTGCTAAACTAAATTTCCCCATTATATAGTATATATATCAACCTACAGATCAAATACAGAGCTGTTCAAAAAAACTAGAATACATATTTGCTATGGACGATAACTACTAAAATCAGTTTTTCAAGCGTTTTATGCGTTTTCTAAAATGTTTACTTAGTTCACTTATATACCTTATTTCCCTAAATAACGAAGTTTTGTTAAAGCATTCAGGAAGTGTTGGAAAGTGTTTCATAATCTATGCTTAATGCATGATTTTTCTTACTTGATTAAGCATAATTTGAAAACTACTTTAAAGAAAAATGTGAAATTTTGGATTTCCATAAAGCAGGACTTAATAAATCTAAATCTATCAAAAAAATTGTAGGTTGCAATTCATAATTTTTTCGAATATTAATTTCATAATTCATATCATAAAATTATAAAAAATTCCAAATTCAACGTATTTATGTATATTAGTATTATTCCTGCACAAAAAATTAATACATTAGGAGTATAATTTCAGGAGATATAAATAAAAATATGAAAATGTAATTTAACATTAGAAGCACTAAATTTTGAATGTTTATAATTCGAAAAGTTATCATTCAAATGACTTGAAATTTGGTATCTAAGCATAGTTTGATCCGAAGATTTGAAATATCGTGTGAAAATTGGGTATTGCCATTGAAAAAAAATTCAAGTTTGGGTTCGTTTTAATATGTAGATGGCCCCCTAAGCAAATTTTATATGCATCATTTAAAAGTAGACTTTATTTCAAATCGTTCGGTACCAGTAACTTTCTTCTACGATAATTTGTTGAGGAGTTAGTAGGGGGTGTTTACTTTTTTTTTTTCCACGATTGTACGTACATGCATACATACAGAATCTGTAGGGGCAAAAGCTCTCAGGCAATATCCTGTAAGCTAAAAACCTGCAATACGAGAGTAAAAATTTAGTTTTTATCTCTTCAATTCGGTTGCCGCAAAAAATGCGATTTAAGTAGTCCCCCCGAAAGAAAATTATATAAAAAAATGGCAACAATATGCGGAACAATTTTTTCGTGAAATTGGCATTCAGAACTATAACCACTACTATTACAGTTCAAAAAGTCCTTCCGGCCAGTGCCGGGAGGAAGAGGTAGCTTTCATATTCCTTATTTAAAAAAAGCAAACTTATATTATTCAAACACACGAAGCTCAATTAAGTGGAAACCGAATGTAGGAGATTCAATACTAATTTTTATCAATACTAAATCATTATGAATGAGAATTTCGCTAAATTAGTCAGCTGTATCCAAGCTGCTTTTATTTAAAGTAACTTATATTTGGCTGCCAAATTCGGCGATTTCTTAAAGTCTGTCGCAGGCAAAAAATCAGATTTTTCAAAATGTCACCCACGTTAGAAATTGAAACTGCTATATCTGAGCCATTTTTTAAGATAAAGACAAACAAAAAATGCTCCTGAATCCTTATATCAAGGTCAAATACTTAAGAAAGAAACCTTTTTCAATTTCTAATTTTTTTGCATCTCACTTTAAATATATATATTTTTATTTAATGGCCGCCATTTTGAAACAAGATGGCTGATGAAGCTAGCCAGCGAACTTGGTCGAGATATTGATGTATACTATCCACATGCCTTCTTCCATCGAAATAGGCGAATACGTGTGGTATCGCGTGACAAATACAAGATCGTTTCAAAGTGTTAGCCATGATAGAGATTCAAAGTGCTATAATTCAACCACTTTTTAAGATATAAACAAAAGAACAAATTTTCAGAAACAAAAACTGCTCCAGAATCTTTGTATCAAGGCCAAACACATAAAAAAAATCTTTTTCATTTTCCAATTTTTTAATACCTCATTTTAAATTTTAAATTACATTTTTTTAAAAAAATGGCAACCCTTTTGAAACAAGATGGCGAATGAAGCTGGCCAACGAACTCGGTCGAGACATTGGTATGTACTATGTACAGACCAAGTTACATTCAAATCGGTTCATAAATACGCCTGTTATCGCGTGACAAAAATCAGGTCGTTTTAAAATGTCAGCCACAATAGAAATTCAAAATGTTATAACTCAGCCATTTTTTTAGATATAGACGAAACAAAACCTGTTCCGGAATCTTTGTATTAAGGTCAAACACATACGAAAAAAATCTTTTTCATTTTCCAATTTGTTAGTATCTCATTTTAAATTTAAATGTTTTTAAAAATTTTTAAATGGCCGCCATTTTGAAACAAGATGGCGGATGAAGCTGGCCAACGAATTCGGTTGAGTTATTTGTATGTACTATGTACACACCAAGGTACATCCAAATCGGTTCATAAATACGTCTGTTATCACGTGGCAAAAATCAGGACGTTTCAAAATGTCAGCCACGCTAGAAATTCAAAATGCTATAACTCAGCCATTTTTTAAGATATAGACGAAACAAAAACTGCTCCCGAATCTTTTTATCAAGGTCAAACACATAAGAAAAAAATATTTTTTCAATTTTCAATTTTTTGGTACCACATTTCAAATTTAAATTTTTCTTAAAATTTTAAATGGCCGCCATTTTTAAACAAGATGGCGGATGAAGCTGGCCAACAAACTCGGTCGAGACATTGGTCTGTACTATGTATAAACGAAGTTACATCCAAATCGGTTCATAAATACGCCTTTTATCGCGTGACAAAATTCAGGACGTTTCAAAATGTCAGCTTCGCTAGAAATTCAAAATTCTATAACTCAGCCATTTTTTAAGATATAGACGAAACAAAAACTGCTACGGAGTCTTTGTATAAAGGTCAAATACATAAGAAAAAAATATTTTTCCATTTTCAATTTTTGGTACCACATTTCAAATTTTAATTTTTTTTTAATTTTTTAAATGGCCGCCATTTTGAAACAAAATGGCGGATGAAGCTGGCCAATGAACTCGGTCGATACATTGGTATGTACTATGTACACACCGAATTACATCCAAATCGGTTCATAAATACGAGAGTTACAGTGTGACATAAGTCAGATATATATATATATATATATATATTGATATATATATATATATCAATTTTGAACGGAGGGTGGTTTCGGGGTCTGGGGGTCATGATCGATGAAAATATACCAAAATTTTTTGAAATCGCTTTCCTCCGAACGGCTGCAATAGGTAGCTTTTCATAGGCGTAACCAGGGGGGGTGCCCTGGGTGCCCGGGCACCCCCCCGTTCGCGCAGACTCAAGCACAATTATTTAAAAAATTCGAAATCTACAAAAGAAAAAAAGAAGAAGTGAAAGCAGAGTTCAATTAGTTTAGAAAATTAGTTTAGTTCAAAAAACTAACAGCCTAAGTTTTGAAATGTGATAAAAAAAAAAGAAAGCCACGTTCTTTTTTTCTTTCTTTCTTTTTTAAGAAAATTATGTTGTTTATCTTTTTTTAAAACTAGAATATTTACAAGAACCTGTATTAGTCATAGTAAGTCAAAAAAGGTGGCTTTATAATCCCACTTTGACGTCTTTTGTTTGGGGGAGTTTTTTTTTCGCGCCGTTCTTTCTATTACATGTTTCTGCAATTTCATGAGAAATTAACGCAAGTTCTTGACGAGGATAGAAACTATTTATCTCTTTGCTTTTGTAGTTTAAAATCTAAAAAGAAGCAAAAGTATTTGAAAGGGAATGCAGATGTGAAACGATAATTCCAAAATGCGATTAGCCGGGGGAAAGAGGAGGAAGTGCACAGACCCGGTTGGCTGGTTGAATTTCGTGTTTCACGGCAATTTTTGGACATTCGTAAAAGGAATATGGTTACAGTCTTTCAAGTCAATATAGCAATTTTTTTTCTCTGAAAATTTTTATACGATTTTTAAAGTTTCTTCTCGTTTCACGCCGTTCTTTTGAAAATAGGAAAAGGAACACGGTTTCAATCTTTTAGCCCAGTGCAGTAAATTTTGACCAAATTCGTGATTTTATTCTGCGATCATTTCATGATATTTACAATTTTTTACCAAAATCGTTTGACGAAAATCATGTTTTTTACGCTATTTTTTGTCGAAATCCGTGTTTTTTACCGCGATCATTTGACGAAATTCGTATTTTTTACCGCGATATTTTGATGAAATTGGCATTTCTTCCGCACGATTCTTCGATGAAATTCGCGTTTTCTTTCTACGATCTTTTAACGAAATTCGCTTTTTCTTTCTACGATCCTTTGACGAAATTCTCGTTTTTACCGCGATCCTATGATGAAATTTATTTTCTGTTGCGGCTTATTGACGAAATTGATTTTTTTACAGGGGTCATTTGTCGAAATTCGCGATAGCTTTGCGCGACCGATCGGGAAAATTCTCGATATCTTTTTACCAATTAACAAAATTCTCTACTCTTTTCCGCGACATTTTGACGAAATTTGTAAACATTTTTCGTCAATCGTTTATCGAATTCGTAATTTTTTGCGCAATCTTTTGACGAAATTCGCGATTATTTTCTGCACTCTTTTATCGAAATTTCCGAAATTTTTCCGCGATCGTTTGAAGAAATTCTCAAAATTTTCCGGGACCAATTCACGAATTGACTGAAAAATTCCATAAAAGAAATAAAAATCGCGGACTTCAAAATTTTTTTAAAAATACTCACTGAAGAATTACAGGTCTGTGAAAGAATTTGGAGGGGGAAATGCTGCACAGTTTTTTTTTTATCCTTTTCTATGCGCAAATCGCGCGATCCCGCACGTTATTTCAAACCCTGTCCGTCAAAGAAAACTTCATTATTAGTGGAGTTTCGTTGGTTGGGTTTTTTTTTTTTAACGAACGTAGAATTAAACAATTCTAGGATTGAGGTGGGGACTGCCTTCGGTAACGTACTCCCGAGCACGCTACTGTCTGGAAAGAAGCGAATCTTGAATTATTGCGTTTTTCATTTCGAGCCAAATTAAGTTTTCAGCTTCCTTATAAGAACTGATTTGTCATTCTTCCAATTCGAATTTAATCACTGCAATTGCAAAAATTACCGGAGAGCTTTTTTGTTTCAAAAAAGTCAAAATATCGCTTCAAAGCACGAAAACCACCGCTAAAAATCGCAAAAATTCGGAAAAGATTAAAAAAAAACACAGGGAACTAAATTAACTAATTCGGTAAAAGATTTAAACTGAATTCTTTTTAGGGATGTCAAAAAAAAAAAAAAAAAAAAAAAAAAAAATCACCACGAAATGCGAAAAAAACCCTCGAAAAATAAAATTAAAAAATTGTTAAAAATTGAAAAATTGCTGTAAAAATCTCAAAAACAATTTATTGAAAAGAAGACAAAGTTTATACTGGATAAAATATTGAAATCAGATTCTTTTTTAGTAATTAAAAAAAAATGCCGCAAAATGCGAAAAAATTCATATAAAACATTAATTGAAAAATTCCAGAAATTGTCTTCGATATGCATTACTTCAGGCATACAGGTCCTGTCAAATCTTACGACTGTTCGGGCTGCATTGTTTTTACAGAGTTCAGCGCGCGCGCGTACACACACACAGAGACAGACAAGCACCTATCTTTATTATTACAGTCGCATCATGATAGTGTAATTTTTATCATCTTGATAAAACTTAGTGTATATTATCATGACCTGCTTTACTTAATATATTCGACACAATTTGAGGTAAAAACACGAATTACAATAATTTCCGACCTATAATCCGCGGATCAAACAATTATGTTTGGACCCAGAAATATTGTTTCATAAAACGTAACTTGTTAAATCGCAATAAATATTTAACTTCAATAATGAAATAAAATTTCTGGATCGAAACATAATTGTTTGATCCGCGGATTATAGGCAAGAAATTACGGTATTAATGAATATTATAATTATTTATAATAGGGGTGCACAACCTTTTTAAGAGAAGGGCCACTTACAAAAATGTCTGGATTCTCGAGGGCCACATCAGTAACACAGAGAAAATTCCGTTTCTGGGAGATGATCTGTGGCCTTTAATAAGATATAAAATATGGTTTGAGAGGGGGGGGGGGCGAGTTTTACCCCTCTAGGGTCCCCTACTGAGTTAACATATCCAATTCAGTTGGCAAGAATATATCAACAGTTTAAATTTGTATATATAACACATATATACCAAGGACTATTTGGATTATTTGAAGGTATGATAATATTCCTTGTCTTTTTTCGGGGGAGTAAATTTTATTTTATTAAAACAATACATAGTAGTATACAAACTATGCTTGGTATAAAACAAACATAGGCATGAAAGTGGCTAGTGCCAAACAAATGTGAACTTTATGAGCTTTGGCGATGAGGAGGAGCCAATCAACGAAATTTGAGATTTTTCCACGCACGATCAACTAAATTTGAGATTTTTCCGCGCCCGATCGACAAAAATCAGAAACTTTTCCGAAGCCGATCGACTAAATTCGCGATTTTTTTTGTGCCCAATCAACGAAAGTAGCGATTTTTCCGAGACCGATCGACAAAACACTGGATTTTTCCGTACCCGATTGACGAAAATTGCGATTTTACCGTCCCTGATCGACGAAACCGATCAACGAAATTCGCGATTCTCAAGGGACTCTGAGAAAATTTGTAAATTTTTTCCCGCGGCAAATTGACGAAATTCACGATTTTTTCTCGCGATAAATGGACAAAACTCACGATTATTTCGCAGCCGATCAACGAAATTTCAAACTTTTCCGCGCATCATCGACAAAATTCGCTATTTTTTCGTGCCCGACCAACGAAATTTGCGATTTTTCGGAAACCGATCGACAAAACTCGCGATTTTTCCGTGTCCAATCGCCGAAATTTGTGATTTTTTCCTCGCCTTATCGACAAAATGCGCATTTTTTCAATCTCCGATCAACGAAATTTGCAATTTTTCCTCGTCTTATCGACAAAATTCGCGATTTTTCAGTGTCCGATCAACGAAATTTGCAATTGTTTCTCGTTTTATCGATTTTTCCTCGCCGTATCGACAAAATTCGAGATTTTTCCGTGTCCGATCAACGAAATTTGCAATTTTTCATCGTTTTATCGATTTTTCCTCGCCTTATCGACAAAATTCGCGATTTTTTCATGTCCGATCAACGATATTCGCAATTTTTCCTCGCCCGATCAACGGAATTCGCGATTCTTAACCGACTGACGAAATTTTCAATTTTTCTTACGGCAAAAACGATTTTTTATCTGCGACAATATGGACAAAAACTGCAAATTTTTCCAGTTATAAATTGACGATATTCGTGGGCCACACGTTAACCCTTCGCGGGCCACAGGTTGTGCATCCCTAATTTATAAGAATAAAGTAATTATTTATTTAGACTTTTCTCCAAAATTTCTTGGGTGCCTCCGGTGATCCCTAAGAAGTCATGGAGTCACCTTCTGAAAAACCTTCGTGCATATGTACTGGTGTACCGTATGTATTATCTGAGATTCATCATCCGCAAAATTTCATCTACAAGACTTTGACTGAGATAATTTTAGATCTCATGCAGTGTTCCCCTGTGCCTATAGAAGTTTCCAGCATGATTAAAGCCCCCTTTTAATCTTTATAAGAAGTTAGGGTGCCAAAAGATTTTATTTTACACCTGTGACCACTCTTGGTCACTGTCTTATGTTACTGCTGCAAGGAGATTTACATTTTTTTTTTTACCATTAGATATAGTTTTGATGTTTTGAACACCTTCTCATCCCTCCTCACGCAAACAAATATCGCATTTGAGCCCTTTCTATAAGAAATACCACACAACTATACCTTCTAAGATGAAAACCTGTCTAAAACTGAAATTTGACCGGTTTTATGAGGTGTCATTTTAGCAGGTTTTACCATATAAGATATTGTTTGTATCCAACATACCCAGGTTAAGAAGTCTGGGCACCCCCCCGTTCAAAAGGCTGGTTACGCCTATGCTTTTTGTAAAGAAAGCTACCTAAAACGGACGGCAAAGCCCGGCACACTTTTAAAAAGCAATCGATATGTTTAAATTACTCGTAGAGTCAAAAACGCTTTAAAAATACCCCTTTTACAAATTTAATGTTTTTTTATTATATAAAAATCTAAACTATTTAATTTAACACATAGTTTAACACTAAGCTCTGACCTTTCTTAAACACGTAAACGTTATTCAATTTCAGTTCATCAATTCATTCAGCCACAAAAAAATTACATTTAAAAGTAACAATAATGCCAAAAAGCAACAAAAAATAATGTCTTCTTTAAAAGAAGTTTTCTCTTCAACTGAGGTCTGGAGCCACTGCATACGGCTAAGGTTCCTGTCATAGAGATTGGTCAACGCGGCAATTTGTCAGCTATTAAAAAAATGATTTTTACAATTTTTGATGAATTTTTAATTTTTAACACTTTCCAACAAAGTTGAAAAGTGTTATTGACTTCGGTTTTTCTGTCCGCCTGCCCGCGTTCTAACTCTCGTAAATATACTCGGATCGCCCTGAAATATTTGATGTTATTTACATTTAGCCTAGAACGAACCCTATTTCAAATTAAACTTGTAGCATGTTTAATTCATTTACAGGAACAGTCAAAAGTATTCCGTTACATTACGGCGAATGGGAAAAAATCGTTTCAATTGAATTTTAAAGATATTACACCCTTTCAAACAAAATAAAATGTTATGCATTTACGAAGTGCACTAATATATGCATTCTGTAGAATATGTGGTGCAACAAATACTTACTATTCATTTACAGGGCCGCACAAAAGAGTTCCATTACATAATGGTATAGGAGAAATTGTTTGCGGCGTGTTTTAATTATGCAATTTCATATATAATGAAATTGGTATACGTCGGTGAGGCTTACTGAAAGTTATTTCATGTATAATACGAAGTGTATAGCATTTACAGAGACACACAAAAGATTTCAGACAAATATATTTTATCCGAAGTACTGTATATTAGCGGTGATGGCAGGAAATGCATTTTTAATTATGATATGCGCTTTTAAGTTTCACTATATTTATGCATACTATATGGTGTGTATAAATGCTATAGTTGATGTACAGGGCTAAGCAAAGAATTCGTAAAGGTTACTGGTTATCACCGTAAATTGCTGAAAGGTGGTTTTTGAATGTGTTATGCATTTTTACGCTGAACTGCATTTAGTTTACTAAGAAATGTTTGTAGAATATAGATAAAATGATATACAGAGCCTCGCAAAGAATTGGATACACGGCCTTCTATAGATGATAAATTCTGGAAATGTGATTTCTGTAGTTTTAAATTTGATTTAGTTTGAATTACATTTTAGCTAAATAGTCGCATGTAATAACGGTACTAAGCAAACTACAGGGCTGAACAAAAGTATTCAAGTATGTTTCCATCTATTAGTATAAATTGCTGAAAAAGAAATTTCATCCTGTTATGCGTTTTCTTGCTAAACTAAATTTTCCATTATATAGTATATATATCAGCCTTCATATCAAATACAGGGCTGTTCAAAAGAGTTGGAATACATATTTGGCTATGGACGGTAACTGCTGAAATCAATTTTTTAAATGTTTACTTAGTTATCTTATTTACCTTTTTTCCCTAAATAACGAAGCTTTTAGGGAGTGTTGGGAAGTGTTTCATAATCTAAGTCGTACGCATGAATTTTCTGTCTTGTTTTAATAACATTAGGTCTAATTTAAGCCCTTGATGGGCGGTGGTATATATTTTATCCCACCTATGTCTAATCAAGAATCGCACCAGAAACTTTTAAAAAGTTTTACTTTTATAACTTTGAGAGAAAAAGAGTTAAAAAATTGCTTTTCTCATTTAAAAATAAAAAATTTCTAAATTTCCGGTGGGAATTCAGCATTACACAAACGCAATTGCTTGCCCCTCAAAGGGTTAATAGTTGCAAAAAAATGTAACGTCACAACAGGGGAAGCGGTATCTCTCGAGTGTGACAACCTGTGACATAAGAGAAGGGAGGAATAACAAAATAATGAAATTTAGCTTGACGTAGTTGATAGATGATCCCTTATCAGATTTTCCAATTTCATCTAAGATGTCCTGAAAATTCAGATTTCTATATTTTATTATATGCAGTAAAACCTCCCTAAAGCAGCCACGTTCCGATCCAGTAAAAGTTGGTCGCTCCGAGAGATGGTCTCTTAATGGGGTCATGTTTAAATCTAGATTTTAACTGTTGAAAAAGGGCAACAATTAATGTTACTAAAATTTATTTTTCACATTAGGAAAAAATATGAAAATTTAAGTATCAAAACAAATGTTAATTACATAAGTTAATTACTGCAGGGTTTAAAAAATGAATACATTAACGTTTGCTTTCATTTTACGGTTTTATCCTTTATAACTTTTATTTCCAAGTTCTTTCAAAGTTCATTAAATAAATGATTTTTTTTTTTTTTTTTTTTTTGGACGGAAACAAATAATGATGATTTCATTAATTTATCTATTTCTTTTAGAGTTTCCTGACATAATAGGGCAGGGGAGTTTATTGACCGTCATACTTAATTCGTCGTCAGAGTTAAATTCATTGCCTAAAAAGGCACAAAGAGGTTTAAACACTTAAAACTTACCGGAATAGATAAAAATTCTAAACTTAGTTTAGAAGTTTGATGAATAATGCGCAATTCGGAATTACTTTTCTTATAAACCTTCTTCAAGCGACCTCGGAAAAAACAGAATTTGTTTCATTTTCTTCAAAGAAATGGATCACTCATGAAGGGAGTTAAACTGGGATGGTCTCTTAATAGAGGTAAAATTAGTATTGAGCCTATGGGAATAAATTTCGTTCCATTAAAAAATGGTCGTTCAGGAAGGTGGTCGTACGGGGAGGTTTCACTGTAATATAAAGCTAGTATGCTAGTGGCCATCGCAAAACTGTCTTCTATCTACCCTATATATATAAAATCCTAATGAAACGAATTTATCAAACGGATATATGAAGCGAATTTATGAAACGGATATATGAATCGACTGATTAAATAACTGATTATGTTTCAAGCGATTTCTCCTAAAATATGAAATACTTTGCGATGAAATTAACACCAAAAATCAACATTGATCCGCAGATTTCAAAACTGGTATTAGAATATTTAAATTCGAATTAGTTTTCGAAATATTAATTTTTTCTAATTTTATATACATTTTTCTAATGATGGCAACTCAAATTTTAATCAAACAGATATTTTTTTTTTTTTTCATATTTCAGAAAAGGTTGACATGGTAACCCGGCTATTGTTGTTTATTTGATAATGTGTTATAATAAGTAAATAAATGTTTATTTACTTTTATTTCTTTTTATAAATTGTATAAATTATTTTGTTCTATAATTATTAATTATTTTTTTTATATTTCCTTTAGAAAATAATTAAAAAATACGGTACTGCTTAGTTATTCCGTCGACCAATTTCGCCAAATTATATAAATCGCCAAAACACTCGCCAAATTATACAAATTGACATAATTTTTATTTTAAATAACGAATTAGTATAACATTAATAAATATACAAATAAAAAGTCGAAATAAAAATCACTTGATGACGTAAACACGTGTAACTTGCTTAAAGTTTTTGAATGTGACATTTACGATCAACCATTATTGGCATTTAATCTTATAGTTTGGCGATAGACTTTTGGTCGACGGGATAACTAAGTAATACCAAAAATGCATATGTAACTGGTATTTGAAAACGAGGTTTTCGCCAAATTTTCGTAAAAAAAAAAAAAAAAAAATCACGCAAACCTAACGTATATGACATCTGGCCAAATATTACCACTCGAGAAAAAAAAAAAAATGCTAACTGAGGAGTTGAAAAAAAGCTATTGGCGAGATTTGCATCCGGCTGGCGTAACAATACCAATAATTCTTTGCAACCAAGCCAAATTTTATGTAGTTTTATTCGAAAACAATTTTTTTTTATTTTTTAATCAAAATGGAAAACTTACAGTCCCATATTGGCGCGATTTTTTTCTGACGCCAATGTCATATACAGAACGGGCACTTAACTGGCCCCAAAGTATCTTTATTTTGCTTGATATGGTAAGCCGGATGTTGTTGTTTATGCTGTTGATGAGTTCCCCAAAATCGCGTCAATATGGGACGTATATGACATATGTGCCAAACTTTCATATGAACGGCGAAGGGATCAGACCATATTTGTTTATGGCAGTTGATGACTTGAACTATTATAATATAGATGAAATGATGGCGATAGAATAATGTTTGGCGACTTATCACCTGTGCATGGCTAGCATTAAAGTACCAAAATGGCACCTAGAGTATAAAAAGCGAAGTGGTCCGCCTGGAACTGTTGATGATAGTCACATGACTTAGGCTATTGTTATAGAGATTGTTTTAAAAAACCGGGATACAAAGACTCTGTATACTTAATTTATTTTATTTTAGCTTCTTTTCAAATGTTTAACTGATCCTCTTTAATCAAAAACGAAAACAACCATTGGATGTCTTAACAGCAACTGATTCGCCCTTAAATTTTTGCAATCAAAGGGAATTGAATGGAAACCCGTTTACAGAGAGATCTGCACAGCTTTTTTCAGTATAATTCAATCTTCTCTAATATTTTTAAAACCCATCAGATTAACGTGTTTTTAGATTCTGCGGTGTCTGAACGGGGGTTAGCGAGCGTAGCTTGCAGGGGGCAAAGTCCCCTAGTATTATTATGATATATTTATTCAGATAGTGTTATGACATACCAACAATTAAGAAATCGAATTATTTTTTTTTGTCGTTGTTGTTGTTGTTGAACTTGGAGGTAAAGTTACCAGAAAAAAAAAATAAAATAAAATAAAAATTCAACAGAGCTCCTTGTTGGGTTTTAAAATACGAAATTGGACCATCATATATTCTTTTATTAATAACTTAAAATATAAAATTTAGGTCATTTCAACCATCAATGGAAACTGAAATATATTTGTAATGATCATTGCAAAAAAAATATCATAGCAGCGCGTCCTTTTGATAGAAGAAGGTCAACATTGAGTCAATATGATTTTTAATAAAGATATTACACACTGTAAAAAAATTTCAGGAACGTTCCTGGAAAATAATGGGCAGCTAATGTGCCTAATTTATACAAGTAACATTTCTGGCGAAAAACAGAAAATTTTTTAAGAATTCAGAAAAGTTAACATTAAAAGCCAGTAACGTTCCTGGAATATAGTAGGAAGGTTTCTCAACTCTTCAGAAAGCTTCCAGTTTCAAGCCAGTAACGTTCCTGGAATATAGTAGGAAGGTTTCTGAATTCTTCAGATAGGTTCCAGGTTTAAGTCAGTAACCTTCCTGGAATTATAGTGGGAAGGTTTCTGAATTCTTCAGATGGGTTCCAGGTTTCAGTCAGTAACCTTCTTGGTAAAAACCAGGAACATTCTTTAAAAATTTAGAAAAGTTCCATGGAAAGCCAGTTATAATACTTGAAAATATAAGGAAACATCCTATATAATTCAGGGATGTCTCTGGATTCAGGGATGTACATTAATATGATTTTTGTTGATATATAGCTTATAATTTATTTAACTAGCTTAAAAATTTAGCAAAGTAATTTTTGTATGTTTCATGAATATTTTAAAATATTTAACTTATAAAATATACATCCTAAATTTAATATTTATCTCATAAGCATATTTGTTTAATTATAACATCAAATTTGTAATTTTTTTTAATGTCACTGTATTTACATTTTTTCTTACAAAATATAATTTGATGTTAAAAATAAACATTTTTAAGATAAATACATGTTTGATTTTAAAATGGTGTAATGTTTTCTTTTTTAAGTTAAATATTTTGAAAATTCGTGAAATGCAGTAAAAATTATTTGGCTAAACTTTAAAGCTAATCGAGCAATGAAACAAGAGCTATTCTGACATAAGAGCAAACAATCACTCATAAAAACATTACATTTTTATTTATTGAAATTTAATTTTATTAATTGAAAATTCTAAAAAATGTAATACTTTTATGAGAAAAATGTCACATTTTGGATTATAAAGAAATATAATTTAGTTTTTATCCAGGTAATGATCACCCAATATTAAATGGAGGGTGGTAGTCGTAAAATAATAAAACGGTATATACGCTTAAGTCATACACTATAGATTTATTTGGGAAACAGAGGGTATTCTTTAAACCTCCACTACACCCCTGATTAAATGTTGGAGATTTTTGCTTTTTCTCTGCAAATCAATGCCCCCCCTCCCCCCATCATTAAAAAAAATCTTATGCAGATCTGTGCAAACTACTATGTATTTTATTTCAAACCGTTTTTTTTTTTTTTTTTTTTTTTCAACATATACCTACATTTACAAAAAATTTGTTTAGTATTTTCCTTATAATCTCATGTTAAAAATCAAAGACCATTTTTTTTAAAGTTTCATTATTTAGGTGAAGGCTGAGAAAAGTAATTATTATATTACTTTTACATATATTACATTACATATATTAAATTTGATGAAATTTTATCCCATAGATGTCGAGATGTAGCTAATACAGAAATCATGAAAAACACCGCATGCCAAGCGATATACACTCAGACTTAATCAGGGCCAATTTATGACAAAGTCTGGCTGAATATAAATTTTGATGAAATTCCTTCCCATAGATGCCGAAATATAGCTATCACGGAAATCGTGAAATGCACAGCATAATAGAGCCACCAGTTGGGCTATATATACCAAAACCTAATCAGAACATATGTGGCATGATCAAACTGAATATTGGGTTTGATGAAATTCTATCCCATAAATGCCGAGATGTGGCTATTGTGGAAATCCTGAAAAAACAACAAAACCCAACCAGCATCAATGTATGTAAAAATCTAGCAAAGTTTTTAATTTGATGAAATTCTGAGAATAGTTCTTGAGAAAGATCTGCCACGAAATTTGTGTCGCACACAAACAGACCATTTTAAGAAAATAGTCAAATCACGTTTAGGACATTCCAAAACGTGTAAACCATTAAAAAACGGAAGTTGAAAATGACCACGATTCCAACGCCTTCTTCTTATATACATATATAAAATGAAATAAAAGCAGTCCTCTTAAGATAGTTTCTTCAATAGAAACGAATTCTTTGACATTTATAACTAGAAGTTAACATGCGTTTAAAATAAAAATAAAAAGGTATTTGCATAAATTAAGTTATTGAGAAATAGTGAGCGATAAGAAAATTATTCTGTTAATAACAGTATAAATGTCGGTGAAAAATTAAAAAAAAAAAAAAAAAAAAAAAGTTGACAATTGCTGTTATAACTATTCGGTGATAAGCTTTAATTAAGACCTTTCAAACTTTCACATTGTATCTATTTAGGAAATATCCGATAACATTATAAACTTCCGCAGTATGACATATTTTCGTTTCCTAAGCTTTAAGAAGTGCATTTATTTATCTCGTTATTATTGTAGAAGAAAATTAAACAGCTTTTTATCTAAAGAAAATGGAGCAGAATTTCGTTTTTTCTGGATTATTAAATTGGAAAATGGAGAAATCATTTTTCGATTTGGGGGCGGAAACTTCTGAATTTTCACTGTATGGAATTAGATGGAAATTAAAACTTCAAGTTCTTTCAGGAAAGAAGTACCACGGAGAAATACCGTTTGAGATCCATTTGATAGTTACTTTTGCTGCTGAAATTTCTTTAAATGTAAATTTTTCTGTTTCAAGCAGATGGAAACGTAAAAGTGGTAAAAAATCACCCGAGAGCTGTGTGCATGTAAACATTTCTTATCCAATATCTGGAAAAGATAGCGTCCTATGCGAAAATACTCTGTATGGATTACTGCGCGCTCTTCATAGAGATGATATGAGAATCCCGAAAGAGCTTTCAGATGATAGTTTATACTTTGTGTGTTCGATAAAACAAGATAGTCTTGATCAACTTGTTTTAAGGACGCATGGAGATCAATGTAAGTTATTTTTATTTTTGCTTAAAAAATGATTCACTGAATTTTAATTATCCATAAGGATGAAATATAAACAGGCTGTAATTTCTGCATAGGAAAGTGAGCTATTTTCCCTGCACCACCGTAATTTCAAGGCCCCAAAGTTTATTTTACTAATATTTTTCATATTATTTTACAATGATTTTTTTTCTTTAAATCACAATACTTTTCGTTAAGAAATCACATATATTTTTTAAATGCCCACCCTTATTACATCACATCAAACTGTTTTCTAGAAAGGAAATGGCTTTTTTTTTTCCTCCAAATCTTAAACTTTTACTCTTTTTTTCTTTTTTATTGGATGCTGTACCTTAAACAGCGAACAATTTTAGTGATTTACAAGCTATTAAAAGCTGAAAAAAATCTTCAAAAATTGTATTTTGATTATGTATTTAGTGATTTTCCAATATGTGTATATATATATATATATATATATATATATATATATATATATATATATACGTATATATATATTTCTAGGTATTCTCATAATTAAAATCTCTCATTGTTAAAATCTCTAAGAAAATTAAAATTTTTAATTTACAATCATTTAGAAATGACCTCTCTTTAGTTTTGAACGTTATAACGTGTCACTTTCATATCACATCTATATAGGAAGTAGTTGATAGCCTAATCAACTTCCGCAAATTTAACATCTGTTCGTTTATAAGGCATTAAGACTTTAAGAAGCGCATTTGTCAAGCGACTTATTACCGAATAAAATCGAAAATGGAAGAACATTTCATTATGTTTCATGCGGTACAATGGAGAATGGAGAAATCTTTCTTTGACATTGGAGCGGAAAGCCCTGTATTCTCCATCTATGGAATTCGGTGGAAATTAAAACTCCACATCACATCGGAAAAGATTTATCTTGATGTCTATAAAACATTCCTTAAAGTATATCTAATAGTTGTTGATACTCCTTTTAGTAAGTTTGATCTAAAATTTTCTGTTTACTATAGATGGAAACGTAGAAATAGACAAAGGACACAAGAGAAATGCGTGGATGTAAGCATTCATGACTTAACTACTCGCGTAGGAAGACTAATAACTGACTCTAAACTAAGTTCATTATTAAATACTCTTTATGGGGTTAAGATAATATCAGACGCATTTTCCACTGATAACTTATATTTCGTTTGTTCAATTAGACCAAACAGTGATGATCAAGTGTCTTTACGGATGCATAAAGAACAATGTAAGTTCATTTACTTTTTTTAATAAAAAGAAATGTTCCACTTAATTTTAAAAATCTTTATAATTATGAAAGTCGAAAATGTATAATCCACTTATTAATGTAGCATTTTCACCTGACTATGAAAGACAAAGGTGTTGTTTATGGCGGCCGATTATCTACACGAGAGATATAGGCCAGAAGGGGGGGGGGCTGCCCTCCGAGGGGTCTTCCTAAGGAAACCTAACCCGTATTTACGCAAGGATAACCGAGAGTCGAAGAAAACCACGGAAAACTCCGAACGATTAGGCCGACGGGTGTGACTAGGTTCGAACCCAGCACCTCCCATCTACCAGCTTTGAGAGCTGAATCTCTCGGCCACTAGCGGGGCATGACACACAAAGGAGTTTTATGAATTTATCAACCTGCGTATATGTGTATGACTTTTTTTTTTTGTTTACATCCTAGCTTGAAGAAAAGTATCTGAACAAATAACCGCCACACAGGGACGAAATATCCCAAAATGCTTTTTTAGAAACTCAGAAACACATTATTAAAAGTTATTCTATACCCAACTTATTTAATTGCATCCTTCAAATATATGTAGCTGATCTTAATACTTAAATTAATCTCATAAAAATTTATTTTAGTTCATTCTTCTGTGATATTGAATATACAAAACATCTATTATCTTCATTGCTTGAAGCATTAATATACTAAAATATTTATATTTATATATTTTTTTTGAGCGTGGTGCACTGTTTCATGATGCATTTTTTTTAGGAAGGAAGTATCAACTCCTTTTGATTATAATCATTTAAGGACTCCCATGCTTCCATCAAAGATGTTTAAAATTCAAATGAATCAGTTAGAAATTAAAAAATAGGGGAAAAGATTTTTATTTCACTTTTACAGTAATAATATATTTAAGTGTTATTTCATACTATTTAAAAAATATGTATGTACTGTTTTATTATTTATATCTTTAATAACTTCTTGAATTCTACACAGGGATTCATAAAAATTCAAGGGAGATGTCCTATTCTTTGTAGTATCCATTTCATTAAAGACTATTTAATAATGCAATTATCCTTTCTTCTATTAACTTATTTTCAGACAAAATAGAAGAATTAAAAAAACTGTATTAAAATATATAGATAATATTATTCAAGGAATTTCTCAAGATTTCTCAATGGAAAGAATGTTTCTTGTGCTCTTACGTCGACTAAAATAAATTGTTGCATATCTACCCTATATATATAAAATCCTAATGAAACGAATTTATGAAACGAATATATGAAACGGCTGAAATGTGTATCGATTCTTTGAATCGGCTGATTAAACAACTGATTTTGTCTACCCTATATATATAAAATCCTAATGAAACGAATTTATGAAACGAATATAGAAACGGCTAAAATGTGTATCGATTCTTTGAATCGACTGATTAAACAACTTATTATGTTTCACGGCGATTTCTCCTAAAATATGGAATACTTTGCGATGAAATTAACACCAAATATCCGTATTGATCCACAGATCTCAAAACTGGTATTAAAATTTTTAAATTCGAATTAGCTTTCGAAATTTTAATTTTTTTCTAATTTTAAATACATTTTTCTAATGATGGCAACTCAAATTTTAATCATAACAGATATATTTTTTTTTCCTAATTCAGAAAAGGTTACTATTTTAAATTAATTTGGCGAACAGTTTGGCCTCCTTTAAATCTATGCTAAGAACAATGCTTTTTTTGTATTTCGTTGTCATTTTATTTAATACAAAACTTTCATTTAAAAATGAAACATTTAAATTGATGGCTTTCACTTCCTTCTTTTTAAAAAAAAAAAACAAAACGAAAAGAAAAATATTAGGCACAAATGTCATATACGCACTGGGGTGCCTAATTGGCGCAAAAATGGCATTATTTTGATTGACATGGCTATTGTCGTTTATTTAATAATAAATGTTTATTTACTTTTATTTCTTTTTTTAATTTATATAAATTATTTTGTTCTATAGTTATTAATTATTTTTTTGCTATTTTCTTTTGAAAATAATAGAGAATAATTAAAAAATACGGTACAACGTAGTTATTCCGTCAACCGATTTCGCAAATTATATAAATCGGTCAAACCACTCGCCAAATTGTACAGATTGACAAAATTTTTATTTTAAATAACGAAAGAACAAATAAATTAGTATAACATTAATAAATATAAAAATAAAACGTCAAAATAAAAATCACTTGATGATGTAAACATGTGTAACTTGCTAAAAGTCAAGTGAATGTGACATTTTCGATCAACCGTTATTGGTATTTAATCTTATAGTTCTCGATAGATTTTTGGTCGACGGGATAACTAAGTAGTACCAAAAATACATATGTAACTGGTATTCGAAAACGAGGTTTTCGCCAAATTTTCGTAAAAAAAAAAAAAAAAATGCCAAACATGCGATGCGTATATGACATCTGGCGAAATATTAAATTATGTAACAGACCATGACATTTAATTTCAACTTCAAATCAATGTTTTAATTTACCTCTCGAAGAATAAAAAAATTCTAACTGGCGAGTTGCAAAAAAGATATTGGCGAGATTTGCACCCGGCTTTTTTTCTTTCGGCACAGATGTCATATACGGGCCCATATTGGCGCGATTTTTTTTCTGACGCCAATGTCATATACGCAACGGGTACTTAACTGGCGCCAAAGTATCGTTATTTTGCTTGATATGGTAATCCGGATGTTGTTGTTTATGCTGTTGATGCATTCACCAAATTGGCGTTGGAAAAAAATCGCGCCAATATGGGGCGTATATGACATTGTGCCAAAAGGGATCAGACCTTATTTGTTTATGGCATTTGATGACTTAAACTATTATAATATAGATGAAATGATGGGGGTAGAATAATATTTGGCGACTTATCACCTGTGCTTGGATAACATTAAAGTATCAAAATGGCACCTAGAGTATAAAAAACGAAGTAGTTCCGCCGGGAACTGTTGATGATAGTCACATGATTTAGGCTATTGTTATACAGATTGTTTTAAAATATTGGAAGACAAAGACTCTGAATACTTAATTCATTTTATTTTAGCTTCTTTTCAAATGCTTACCTGTTCCTCTTTAATCAAAAACGAGAACAACCATTGGATGTCTTAACAGCAACTGATTCGCCCTTAAATTTTTGTAATCAAAGGGAATTGAATGGAAACCCGTTTACAGGGAGATCTGCACAGCTTTTTTCCGTATAATTTAATCTTCTCTAATATTTTTAAAACCCATCAGATTAGCATGTTTTTTTATTTTTAGATTCTGCGGTGTCTGAACGGAGGTTGGCGAGCGTAGCTTGCAGGGGGCAGAGCCCCCTAGTATCAACATAAAGTGTTAATATATCATTTAGGTAGTGCAGAATTTTAAAATTTCTTGAATTTATATTTTGCTTATAATACTAATTAAGTATTAGCGTTTTGGCCAATATTTTGGGAAATTCCCTTGTGTACGCAACGCTGTTCCAATTGTATAAATCTTCTAGGTTAATATACAGAGAGTTAAGTAATTTTTGGTCTTAAAGTGGGAAATTCAAATTACCTTCAACACCTAAATCAGTTAATTCAGCTTCCGTTTAACCCATAAAAGCCCGAATTATTTTTCTCTTAACAAAAGAAATATTTCATTTCACAACACTTCTTCAGAAAAGAAATTTTTATCTTATTTTATGACGGAGTTTCTGTCATCAAAGAAAGCGAATATTTCTCTTCACAATTACTGCTGTGCAAACAACAAACATATTAGTAGATATGCTGTTACCTTGAGGCAACGATAGGCTTTAACGGATTAACAATACTAGAGTACTTTTATTAAAAAGAGAGTGACGATATGCGGTCAATAAAATTTGATAGATTCAGTGAATTTTGGACAAACACTTGGCAAACCTGGCATTATTTTGAACTTATACTTAATGAAGTCTCAAATTTCTTTATTTTTAGGGGGGTTTTTTTATAACTATAAAGAAGTGAAATAAGCCATTATTCTCACCATTTACAAATCATTTGCAATATTTTTATGAATTAAACCATTAAAATTAATTTACTCTCTGTTTCTTTTTAACACTTTCCTGCATAGTTTAAAAAATGGTTATGAATTCGGTTTGTCTGCCCGTCTGTCCATCAGTATGCCCGTCTGTCAGTCAGTCTGTCCGTCCGCGCTCTAACTTGCGTAAATATAATCGGATTATCATGTAATTGATATAAATTATCGAGGTTTGAAATGGCACGCTCGGTATTGAATATGGAGTGTGTAGTACTATTAGCACTCACGAGAATTCCGCTGCATTATGGTCTACGGTAATTCATTTGAAGTATATTTTAATGAGGATACAGTATTCCAAACATATTGAAATTGCTATACATCACTGAGGTGCACCACAAGATGCCTATCATAGAATAAGTTGTGCATAACATTAACCTTTCTTTAGAAGACACAGAAAAGAATTTAGTTACACAGTATTGTCTATGTGCAATAATTGTTTTGAAGTGTGCATGCATTTTTAAATTTAGTTAATTTTTTGTATATTACTTGGTGTGTAATAGATTCTATAGATCATACCTCAACCGGTTGCACACATACCAGGTAAAAATAATTATTAACAATAACTTATAGTTTGTTGAAAATTGATACTTCAAAGCTATATTTTTATGTTATGCTTAACGGAAATGATCCCAAATTAACTTAATAAAAAGAACTATAATCAACTTCAAATAGTTTTTTTAGAATACTTTGATGGACACGGAAACTGAGATTATAGGTATGGATGAAGTATTGATAGGAAGATTTTTCTCGTAAGTTTAAACACTAGTGTGTCTTACGGGCAGTTGGAAGGTCAAAACCTAAAATATATCGATTTTTCGATTTTTTAATGTTTTGAATCTACCATTTCTCCTCTTTCTACTGATATATTACTCTTGTTTCTACAGCAACCAGAAGTTGGAAATTTTTTAGTAATTCTGTTTGTCTATCTACTTTACCACTAGTGCGTGTATTTACTTTAAACTTCATTTTCTCAAAATGTTGTTTTTTAACTTCGATGTACCTTTTTGAAAAAACTGTTATACATTATGCTTTGAAATTTTGCTTGAACATTCTATACATATCCCTGTTTAATCTGAGGTGAATTGTTTAAATCATAAGAAGAATTTTTTTTATTATTAGCATTATCTTTGAAAAAATGCATGTACTTTAAAATTTGAATGTGGTTTCTATTTCAGATTTTTTTTTTAATATCCAAGCTTTATTTAATTATAAATTTAACTTCAGATTATTAAGAATTGTTTATTTTATGCATAAACAAAATTTCAAGTCCATATCTTAAGTAGTTTATGAGAGTTGATCCGGTGATATGCATACCGCTCTGCAGAAAAGAATTCGAGTGCATTTTCGCTTTTTGACAGAAATTGCTAAAGGCGGTCTTTCTTCTGTGCGATGTTTTTCCTAGGTGAACTAGAATTTTACATTCAATCGTAGTACATACACAAATCTATATATCACATACAGGGCTGCAGAAATGAATTCGGATATTTTTCGATGATGTATGGTAATAGCTGAAATCGGGTTTTCAAATAATTTACTGAAACATCATCTTTCACCTTCTTAAAAGGTGAAATTTTGTTGCAGTATTGGATGATTGTATTGGAAAGTTTCTATGCTTAATGCATGATTTTTCTTTCTTATTATAGATTTATACATAACTATTCTAGTGTTTAAAAAAGTGATGAACCAGCAGCTTTAATTATTTTCCTAATTATAGCTATATAAATTATTTTAAAACTTATTAAGTACAAAACGATGAATACCTAAAAATCCATCCTCACTTTTAATATGTTTAAACTGATTTGTTCATAATACTTGGAGATAAAATACTAATGTTTAAAATAATAATAATAAATTTTAAACTAAATTTTGATTTTAAAAAAATTTCAATTTAATGCTTTTTTTCACACTTTTTAATCAAAATCCAGCCACAAATTTTATTACAAAGATTAAAATTTAAAAGTGTCTTCAAAAAGTAGCATATTTTATTTTTTTAAAAATGAAAAAGTGTAATCTGTAAACAAAAGAATGTAAAAATATGAAGAAAATAAATGAATGAAAATAAATAAATGATATTAAAGGTATATATAAATATTATACAGACATACATACAATAAATGCAATAAACGTAACTGGAGTGAAAAATTAGCCAGAGCCAGGAATCAAACCCGGGACTACAGTATACAAGACAGCTGCTTTAACCACTGAGCTACTCCGGACGATACCTGGGTTTGCAATTTCTCATTAATAAACCATGTTGGGGAAGTCACCAGCCATCTATACGACAGCCTTGGATTACCGGACAACGATGAATAGATTTTTACTATTACATCGATCTACATTTTCACTCCAGTTGGGTTTATTGTATTTATTGTATATATGTCAGTATAATATTTATATATACCTTTAACTGTTGAATGCAGGCATTATTTATGTGTGTATGTGTGTTTTAATATATATTGTAGTATGTGTGTTTTATTAGGATAATGATATTCGTTATTCACCAACTGCCCAGGGATTTTATGAAATATTTCTTAAAAAATTTATTTATTTATTTCTGATTAAATTATCAAAAAATATTATTACAGAATATTTAATTTTGTTAGGCAAACTTCCTGTTACTGATAATTTATCATAAGTTAAATAATAGTGTAAAATGATCCTTTGGGTAATCGTATTTCGTTTTATTCTAGAATTTTAACTGCAATCAAAGAACATACTGTGTGAAATAAGTGCGTTTAATTATTTAATTTAATATTCACAAATATAACAAATAAGAAAACAAGAGGTAAGGCTTAGCTGGGATTTTTTTCACTCAGGTTTCATACCCATATCTATACCTTATTTTTTTTTTTTTTTACTTTTTTGAACGCTTATTTTGCATTTCAGAAAAAAATTTGATTTATTGAGGCTCTTAAGAACTGAAATGTTTTCCATAATCTTGCTAATCGATCGCATTGAAAAAAATCGTCTGTAGTCTTCAGAAACCATGATCATGCTAAAACAAAGTATCGGAGTAACAAATATAAATATAAAATTAACACAATTTAGAAATAAACGGTCAAGTGCGAACATTACTCTCGCACAGAGGGCTCCGTAGAATATATGAATTTGTAATTGTAAAAAAAAAAAGTTGCTAAAAGAATACTAAGACTTTGTAAAAAACTAGGGGGCTCGGCCCCCTACGAGCTACGCTCGCCAACCCCCGTTCAGACACTGCAGTCTCTAAAAGCACGCTAATTTGATCGGCTTTAAAAAGATTTTGGAAGATTGAATTATAATTAAAAAAACAAATGCGATCTCCCTATAAACGGGTTTCTATTCATTTCTCTTTGATTGGGGAATTTTACGGAAAAATCAGCTGCTGTTAAAAGATACAGTGGCATTTCAAAATCATCTAATATAAAATGAATTAAGTAAACAGAGTCTTTGTCTCCCGGTATTTTTTAACAAAGCGAAAAGAAAGTCCTTTTAAATAAGACATTTTAAATATATCGTTTTTAATCTGACGTAATTTTCACCAAACTTTTCTTTCCCTTTTTAATATTCACGTGAAAATGCTTTTATTAGAAATGAAATATTATTTGCGCTGTCCATAAAAAAAAAAAAAAAAAAAAAAAAAAAAAAATAGTTGAAAAATTCATCTTAAAATATCAAGTAAATGTCTCGCGCTATTTTTAAATTTATACTGTTTTGCAATATTATTTTGTGTTCATTTTATGTAGTAACTGTAATGTGACGTAAATGTGATGTAATTTCTCCTATTTAAGACTTCTAACGCATGTTAATAAATTTATTATTTTACAATATCCTTTCTCTGTTAAAATTCATGTGTAATTATAGATGAAGTAATTTTCAATAGGTTCCTGCTTTTTATAAGTAATTATTTAAATCTAATTTGAAAGTTTTTTTCTGTTTATAATAGTCACGTGTAAATAAATTTTTAATTTGAAGCAAACATTATTGTTTCCGTTGTTTATAAAGTTGGCAACAGGTTAAATTAGTACAATTTTCTTTAATAAGGAAAAAATATCTCTCGAAATGCTGAAAATTTGAATTTAAAATAGAAATGAAACCTCGAAAAATGAGTCAAATTAAAAAAATAAATTAATTCTGCACACCGGGAAATTATAACGTATAAAATGATCTAAAAATTATTAAATTCCGATGTATAGTTTTTGCTACTATAAAACTTTTTTAGTGGAACGATTTTGTCCAACTTTAGCATTAAATATCTCTTAAAATAATTCTTCGATTTGAAAACTGTCTGCATCAGCGTGTTTATCAAACATTTTTGTATAATACTACCGATTTTCATATTTTTGTATGCATTATTTTTCTTAATATTAACGAAGAAAGACCTCCGGTCACAAAAAATTCAAAACCGGCGGCGGCGGCGGCGGCGGTGACAGCGGTAGTTACTTTTTTTTAGAATAGAGAGATATTTTTCTTAATATTAACGAAGAAAGACCTCCGGTCACAAAAAATTCAAAACCGGCGGCGGCGGCGGCGGCGGTGACAGCGGTAGTTACTTTTTTTTAGAATAGAGAGACTATACAACATAGGGTTGGGTATAACTGTATGTATTAGAAAAGTGTAAATGGGTATACCATGAAAGTTCAAAGAGATATGGAACCTAAATAATATCAAATATCGCTATTCGTATAACACTTTTTTTAATATTATCCTAATCTGTTTACGATTAACTTAATTCGGTACTGACAATAAAAGCAATGCATAGTTAAACTTCATTTGGCATTTCATGAAACTAAATGCAGCGTAGTAATAACCTTTATTTCTACAGTGTAGCTAAAACAAAATTTTTGTTCAAAGTTTAAATTTGGTATTGTGCTAAGCGCGCTTCGAATTGAGGTCTCAAAGTTGCAACGCCGACTTGGTCAGTGCCGCGTTTTTCCAGATAGGTGTTTAATTAACTTTTAAAGTCACTCGAGGCGTATTGAGAAATACAATCAATGCAAACTATCGCGAATCCCACAGTATTTATGCGATTCATTCTAATTAAATCTTTCGAGGGCGATGCCCTTAAAAAACGGACACCTAATTTTAATTCCAAAACTGACAAACGGCACCAAGAATATTTAATTAAAAGTTTCCTTTTATCATGTACGTGAAAATAAACAAGTTCGCATCTTCTAATAAATTCATTTATAAATTCTGCTGTCAGTTCATTATTTCATAAGTTTATAAATAGAATTACTCCGCGCCGGAAAGGATTAAGTGGTCGCAGGACTCTTAAAGCTTCAAAATTTAAGAAATTTAAATTTTTTTAGATGTTAAACTCCTATCTTTTCTGAATATTTTGATATAATTGTTTCCTTGAAATTCCCATTAGAACAGAAGTTTTGGCTTTTAGAATTATACCCGCTCAATAGCTGAAGCGGGGTTTCCGAAACTTTAAAGTCATTATTTTCCAAATGGCGATTTTTGGGCATAACGCGCAGGATACCTCCAAAACTTCTGAATATTTTTTCATGAAATTTTCAAAATATATATTTCATGTTAGTCTGTATAAACTGAACCTAAAATTTCCTTTTTTTACTGTTCAAAAAAATATTTTTTTAGGTGATTTTACTGTTGAAATTTTCAAAATTTTGTATTAGCTAAATGCAACATTGCATTAAAAATATAAAAATGCTTTAAATACAAATTTATTTAAGTTCAGGGAAATTATTACAATCTGAAGTATAAGTAAGCAACGAAATTTTCATTCTAGTTGCAATATTTATTTTGTAATCCTGCGCGTAAACGGTTATGCCAATTTTTTTGTTCGACAAATGTCTAACAGTTTCGGACCCCCTATAAATGCTAATTCTGTATATTGCAATTTTTTAAATACATGAAACGAAAGAACCTACTTATATCTTTCATCCCAATTAAAATTGTGTTTTAAAATCATATACATTTTAAGACATTAAATGTTGAAAACGGTCTTTTTTTTCATTTTTTCCACTTTTTAAGAGTCCCGAGACCCCTTAATTTAGTATGTTTTTAACAATTTGACGTTTATTGCTTTTATACTGTTACTGGACATTACATTACACATATATATCATTAAAAGTTGTTAACTAGGTATAGTACGCCGCCCGTGTTCTTGTGTATGTCCAAACTGATCGTACCTTTAAGGGTTAATATCTCGGCTAATTACCGATGATTTTTTTCGAAAATCATTATCAACAATGCTTTTATTCTTCTGCAACGATAGATATATTCAGCGATGCTCAACAATTTTTCTGAATGCCCGTAAATCGAAATTTGTGTATAACAGAAAAATGCTAATTCCTCAAAAACTATGTGACCTAGAGTAATCGCTATAATTTTCCGGCAAGGTTTATATTAACGTCTACTACCTCTAATTTTTTTCATAATTTTAGTTTCAGTAGATTCAGAATTAGATGGGGGGGGGGGAATATATTTTTGCGCTACATTTTCAACAATATCTTTGAAAATATGATACCTAAAATTAAAAGGAATGTATTTTTGAGTTCAGCGTTACAAAAGCTTTCACAGGATACCCCACATGATATACAAAGAAAAGATTTTTTTTTTCAAGTAGCATAATTAGCCCCTCTACTTTTTTACTAAATATATTTATGAATGTTTATTAATCTGAAAATATGTGGGTCAATGGTCTTTATTACTTCCCCGAATTTGAACTTTCCACGTTCCATAGTTTACGAGTAAAATGGCTGTGACAGACAGACAGACAGACAGACGAACAGACACAGGAGTGATCTTATAATGGTTCCGTTTATACTTTTTAAGTACGGAACCCTAAAAATTAAAAAGACAAGTAGATTTTCTTATTTATTTGTGACATTTTAAACTATTTCAGAAAAGTTATTAATTGAGAGATAAATAAAATTATTTAGCATTGCAATTATAAGGTTGCGTCGCACATAATGGGAGCGATTTTCACTGTTAATTTCTAAGCATATATTCCACATTCATTGCACCATTTGACTCTATTGAATGTGTTGATTCTTGACTATAGCTCTGGGTCGAAATTCCTATGACAGTAGAATAATTCTTAGTATAGTCATGTCAATTTTTCTTCAAGATCTCTTGGGCAGCTGTCAAAAATATTTACAATGTCCGTGGGTGGCGTGTTCGTAACATTTGTTTTAAAAAACACCTAGCTGGTGATAAATGGAAATTTGTGGTACCACTGAATGATGTATGGCTTTACTTAATTGGTTATAAGAAAACCAGGGCATTTTTGTATCCATCAATGGAAGAAAAATACCCAAAGCGATTGGTTCCTGAATGTGAAGAAAAGTTTTTGGAGATATTCATAATTGCTTCTGGATTTTGTTATGAAGGTAAATTAAAGCTCAAAAAATTATGAAATAAAGCTAAAACAAATTCACTAATTATCAGCAAAATATTGTAGAGCCCATTTTCGAAGAAAAAATCCAGTTTTATATAGAAAATACATAAAAAATGTTGAGTTTTATATGCAGTTTGTATCCAGTCTCATTCACAAATCAACTGCCACGTACTTAGCAAAAAATAATCACAAAAGTGAATAAATTATGTCACCTATGAAAAAAAAAAGTGTAAATTCCCTTGACGCTTCTCCCGTGGACTTTCCTGCGTTTGGCTTGTTAACGCTTTACGGTCGTATTAAGTTTATGCATAGGCGTCATGCTGGTCGGAATTCATTTTCGTTGAACGAACAGTAATACATAATATTCAAGATTATGAAGGAAACAAAATATTAATTATTTTTTAAACTTTAGATGTATGTAACACAATAATATGTTTTAATTTTATGTAAAAATTATATTTTATAGTTCTCCATCGTGTAGTGTCTTTGAAAGCAGTCTGCAATATAAAAACCTGGTTTTCGAGAACATATGTCACAAAAATAATTAGTGTGTCATCTTCCGCCCTTAATTTGTCTGTTTAAACATAGAGAACAATCTTTACTCTTTACAGTGCTGTAATATATGTAGTTTGCCATTAAGCCTTTCCTCTTTAACTGGGGACGATGGTCTTTCTGATTTTCAATATGCTCCATAACGAAAATCCCCTACAAGTTGTTTCACCTATTTCCGAACAACCATAAAATGTTAGATCAGTATGGTCCTTTGCTGTGGTGACTGAAAGCATACATATGACTGGAACACTAAAAAAGCTTTGATGGCCGAGAGTAAATATGAGACTGGAACGGTAAAAAAGCGTTGATGGCTGAGAATAGATATACGATCGCAAAGGCTTACAGCAGGCGTTAGGAAGTCGCAGTTTGCCAAAATTAAAAAGATTTCGGAAAGCTGCCCAAGCAGTACGGAAGAAAATTGGCATGACTGAATTAAGAAAAATTCTATTATTATGAAAATTTGAGCCGTAGCTAAGATTCAAGGCTATGCAATAGAGTGAAAATGTTGCAAAAAATACCGACTTTAAGCATAGAAATTAAATGTGAAAATCGTTTTTACGAATTCGATCGATCTTCTGTATAAACAAAAGGGAAATGATTGTACGGTAGGTTGTTTATAATATTTTGAAGTACAGATGGCATTAAAAAAGTAATGTTCTAAATATTAAAAGCTGTATCTCGATACATGAACGACAGTCCTGCTTATGTTCGCAAGAATTAAGGTTATGTATTTAATGCTCTATTGTACAATTCGTTGTTTTTGTAGTTGTTTTTTTTTTTTTCGTGACAACCATTATTACATAAATGCACGACTTGATTTTACATGACGCGCATAATTTTTCAAACGAAATTAACGATATCGAATATAAAATACATAATTTTAATTTTTGAAAACAAAGGCATTACTGTCGTTCACATTTTAAAAAACAGTTTTTAATATTTAGAACATATCTTTTTGATACAATCTATACTTCAAAATATACTAAACAGTGTATTAATATACTCAATGTAATCTTTTTTTTTTTTTTTCAGTTCCAACCATTTCATTACCTTGTATTGATAGACTGGCTCGAGATTTTGAGAAGGCATTCTCCAGTTCAGAACATACCGATGTTATCTTAAAATGTGGAGACAAGAGCATCCCAGCTCACAAGGCTATTCTGTCGTGTAGATCTGAAGTTTTCCAAGCGATGTTTCGAAATAACTTGAAAGAATCCCAGGAAGGTATAGTGGATATCATGGATGTCGAAACACCCGTTTTCGAAAAACTCATTCACTACATTTACACGGGAAATTTAACAGTAGAAACTATGAAGTCCGTGTGTAACATCTACAAAGCAGCTCACAAATACAGTATCGAAGCACTAAAGCAAAGATGCATTCATTTTATTAAAGGGAACTTAAAAACTGATCAAGCATGTGAGGTGCTTATTATGTCCGACCTATATCGAGACAGCGAACTTAAGCTGTTTGTTATGACATATATTATTTATAGAAAAGAATTTATGTTAAGTAATCAATGGCTTACGTTCTCTAAAGATCATCCTAGTTTAGCGCAGGAAGTATTTCTTCTTTTTGTGCAAAAAGCGAAAGTTGTTTGAGCTTAAGCAGACTCCAAAAATTTGTATTTTATATTTTTCTATATCGTTAATTTTTAATAATTTTATTTGAAATAAATTTTCCAATTCTCTTTTGAAGTTAATATGGCTGCATATTTACAATAAAATCTGCTATTACGAATCGAAAAGGACCAGAAAATTTTCACTTCAATAGGTTTCAGTCTTAGGAGACATATCACCTTTAATAACTAAATTGTATTCTTTTCGCTGAGGCTTTGAAATTTTTCCACTTAATGTAGGATTCCTTTACAGATAGATTCCATTTTAACAGGTTTTACTGTATTATATAGGGTGTCTCAAAAGGTCGTTTACAAACTTAACATGCTGGTTTGTCATATCATGATAAACAAGATTTACATATAAACTTGTGTTCGAAAATGCAAACTGAGACCGCTAGAGGGCGATGAGCGCAGTCTTACGGGAGAATGGAAAGCGAAATCATTTCGAATCATCAGACGAGGACGTTGCAGGGGAAGGATGAATCGATTTATTAACACAGAATTGGCCGATATGCATTACGTATATGGCTCCGTGGATGGATATGCACGAGTCGCAGTACGGGCGTATGTACCTTGAGAGCTTCCCAAGCAGACGTCAGCCAAGTCATGTTTTTTTGGACAATTGCACCGCAGATTGCGTGAAGCAGGAACTTTCCAAGTACGTAGCCACATGGGTCGCAATCGCACTACATGTACGCCTCTCGTACAGGAAACCGTGCTACGGGTATTTGACAGGAACCAGAAAACAAGTCTCCGGCAAGCGAACGCGTCGTAGGAGTACATCGTTCCAGCATTTTGCGCATATTGCATGAGGACACGCAATACCCCTACCACTTACAAAGAGTACAGGCAATGTGCGTTGGCGATTATCCCCAACGCGTTGCATTCGCACGCTGCTATTTGCAACAACGAGACGCACAGCCGGATTTTCCATCGTGGATTTTGTTTTCGGATGAATCCTATTTTACACAGGACGGTGTCCTGAACCTGCACAACATGTACATATGGGCTCATGAAAACCCAAGGTCTACACGTACCCATGCACGTCAACAACGTTTCGCCGTAAACGTTTGGGCTGGTATTATCGGTGACATATGTTAATTGGGCCTTACCTTCTACCTCAGCGCCTCGACGGGAATACCTATCCTATTTTTTTAGAAAGAATCTTGCCGGATCTGATGGGTGACGTTCCAGCCTCTACACGCCGAAACATCTGGTTTCAGCATAATGGGACGCCTGCTCATTTTAGCTACACTGTGGGAGAAAACCTTGATAGGACATATCCTAGTCGCTGGATTGGTAGAGGCGGACCAGTCGCATGGCCACCGCGATCCTCCAACCTAACTCCCCTGGATTTCTATCTGGGAGACACATGAAGTCCATGGTGTACGAGACGCCCATAACATCGGACATGGATCTCGTTGCCAGAATCGTGGAAGCGGCTGCACGTGTCCGTGGCAAACCTTCCCATTATGAATGGGTCCGTGAAACCATGCGTCGACGTTGTGAAGCATGCATTGCGGCGAATGGAAGGCATTTTAAACACCTTCTGTAAATTAAACCATGTTTTTTAATAAAAGTCATAGTAATACCTCTTTCGATAGCCTTACTTTCTTCCCCTCCACACCTGCGCTCATCGTCTTCTAGCGGTCGCAGTTTGCATTTTCGAACAGAAGTTCCTATGTAAATCTTTTTCCTCATGATATGACAGACCAGTATGTTAAGTTCGTAAACGACCTTCTGAGACACCCTGTACACATAATTTGTGTTGACCCCAACACATAATTTGTGTTGACCATCAGACTTTTGCTTTTACTTATGATGGGCATAAATGTTATCTTGCAATTAATAGACACGAAGTGTTTGAAACGATCTTTAACCTAAGCAAACAGCCTATTTGACAATCTAAACTGCTTAAAATACAGACCTTCATCCGAATCAATAAACCTATGATAATGTATAATTCGAATTTAAGCTCAATCCGAGTTGCAAAATATGACTGATCCAACGCTGGATAATTGTTGGATAATTGTCGTTCCACGTTTTTCCACAGTAAAAAATGTCCGCCTTGCCGTACCATTTGCCAACAACGGCCCAACAGTGGTCTAACCTCCATTTTCTAACATGTCAACTAAAGTAAAATACAAATTTCTAGATTCATATATGTTTAATAATTTAGTTTAAATGTATAAACACTTTGCATTTTTTAAAATAAACTTTCAAAAGTCTTAAATTTCACGGCGTCAAAGTAGTGTTTCCACTTCGTGCATATTTGGTCCATTTTCCCCTTTAACATAAAAAATAAGGCACGTAATGTTTTATACTTTACAACATGATAAAAAATTTTAATGCTAGCCGCATGGAGAAGTTTACATGAACATTTGTTTCATAAACTTTGACTATAATTGCAATGCTATCAAAACATTTTCATCACAGCTCTTACACTTTTTAAAAAGTAAGCACTTACCTTTTTAACACTTTCCAACATAGTTGAAAAATGTTTACTAATTCGGTTTGTCTATCCATCTGTCTGCAGTCTGTCCATGCTCTAACTCGCGTAAATATTGCCAGAATACTGCCATGAAACTGATATAGGGTTATTAGGGTTTACAATGGCCTGTTCGGTTTTGAAAAGGAAGTGTTACAGTTTGTTTATCGATACACTCAAAAGAATTTCATTGCATTACTGTCTGTGGGGAGAAAATCGTTTGCGGTGTATTTTAATAATAGTACACAATTTTAAACATGCTAAAATTTATATAGATGACTCAGATGCACTACAAGGTGCTTACTGTTCAATAGGGCGACAACAGAATTTATCGTTCATTTACAGGGACACACAAAAGAGTTTGACTACAGTACTGCCTAACAATAATTGCTGAAAGAGCTTTTCAGCTGTGATAAGAGTTCTTAAATTCAAAAATTTTTTTGCATATTACTTGGTGCATATCAATTCTATAGATCATATACAGGGGTTCACAAAAGTTCTTAAGTAATTTCCGTTTACTGACGGAAATTGCTGAATGGTAATTTTCAACTGTGCTATGCGTTTAACTTCACTAACTTTGAGCATACTATGTAGCATACATATACAAATCTACAGGATTTCTACAGGATGTGTCATGTACAGGGATGCGCAAAAACATTCGCATATTATATTGATGGCAATTGAAGAAATTGGGTTTTCAAATGTGTTATGTGTTTTTCAAATCGTTTGTTTGCACATCACCTTGTACCTTAATATACAGTGAAGTTTTAGTACAACCTTCTGAATGTGTTAAAGAGTGTTTCATAATCTATGATGGACGCATATTTTTCACTCCTGTTATGTTTTATCTTCTGTTGCCCTATACCTTATCTGTTTTACCTTCTTATGTGAAAATTATTTAAAGTCCAGTGACCCGAAGTAGATTTACATGAATGTTAGTGAGCCAAGTATCAAAATAAACCTCTTCTGTATGGTGTGATCAAAAATCATACAAGAGTCACAAAGGAACAAGTAATTATTTTAGAACATACCTTGACAAAACGTCCTACAAACATGTATAGTTAGATCAAAATTCATAAAAGAACGACTAAGGAATAATTAATTATTTTAAAATATACCTTATTAAAAGATTCTGTAATCATCACCTGTATAGTTAGATCAAAATTTGTGAAAGAATCACAAAGGAACAATGCTATCACTTATTTTTTAATATACCATATCAAAATGCTCTATCAGCATCATTGTATAGTTAGATCAAAATTCATATAAGAACCACAAAGTAACAATTCATTATTTTAGAATATACCTTATCAAAACGTTTTATAAACATAATTTGTATAGTTAGATCAAAATTCATAAAATAATCACAAAGGAACAATTAAATATTTTAGAATATACCTTATCAAAACGTTTTACAAACATAATGAGTATAGTTAAATCAAAATTCATAAAATAATGACAAAGGAATAATTAATTATTTTAGAATATACCTTATTAAAAGATTCTGTAATCATCACTTGTATAGTTAGATCAAAATTTATGAAAGAATCACAAAGGAACAATCACTTATTTTTTAATATACCTTATTAAAACATTCTGTAAACATCATCTGTATAGTTAGATAAAAAATTCATAAAAGAATCACAAAGAAACAATTCATTATTTTAGAATATACCTTATCAAAACGTTTTATGAACATAATTTGTATAGTTAGATCGAAATTCATAAAATAATGACAAAGGAACAATTAATTACTTTTGAATATATCTTATTAAAACATTCTGCAAACATCATCTGTATAGTTAGATCAAAATTATCAGACAGTTAGATCAAACATTAAAGAATCACAAAGGAACAATTAATTATTTTAGAATATACTTTATCAAAAAGTTCTATCAACATCATTGTATAGTTAGATCAAAATTCATAAGAGAATCACAAAGGAACAATTAATTGTTTTAGAATATACCTTATCAAAACGTTTTATAACATAATTTGTACAGTTAGATCAAAATTCTTAAAAAAAATCACAAAGGTGCAATTAATTATTTTACAATATACACTAACAAAACATTCTGAAAACATCATTTTTATAGTTAGACCAAAATTCATTAAAAAAATGACAAAGAAACCCTTAATTATTTTCGATTATGCCTAATTAAAACGTTCTGCAAACATCATCTGTATATTTAGATCGAAATTCGTGAAAGAATCACAAAGGAACAATTAATTATTTTGGAATATATGTTATCGAAACGTTCTATAAACATCACTTGTACACTGTTAAAAAAAATAATGCCAGTTTTCCGGTAAGAAGCGGAAAAATAGTTGCCCTTATCGTAACGGAATAATTTCCAACCCAGCTCGGAATAAAATCCGTAAAATACCGTTTTACTCACTATTTCCTTATTTTTACTGATTTTATCCTGAGCTGGGTCGGAAATTATTCCGGTACGATAAGGGCAACTATTTTTCCGATTCCTACCGGAAAACTGGCAGTATTTTTTTACAGTGTATAGTTAGATCAAAATTCATAAAAGAATGGCAAAGAAACCCTATACTTTAGAACATACCTTATCAAACGTTCTGTAAACATCATTTGTATAGTTAAATCGAAATTCATGAAAGGATCACAAAGGAACAGTTAATTATTTTAGAATATACCTTATCAAAACATTCTGGAGCGTAGGCTTTAAAGAAAGAGAAAAAAAACAAATATTCTTTTTCTCATATAATTCATACTTTATCTCTCAAGAGATGAATGACACTTAATAAGTCGTTGATCGAAAATATTTTATTGGCATTTAAGATAGTCCTCTATATTTAAAAAAGTATTAGCAAAAAATGAGATTCGCAGAATTTCCTCCTACTCACTTAAAATGTTAAACCTCAGCGATTAAACGAAATTTCTGAAAAATTTCTTCGAATATCTTTCTTGTTTTTAATTCGATATTTTTACATGCAAACGGCAGGGAAAAAATATTAAACAAGAATTAAACAAATAATATAAAAATTTTGTTTTTAAAGTCAATTCCTACTTAGGTCATCAAAGAAAAATTTAATATAATCCCTTAAGCTAATATTAGTTTTTGTTGCAGCAAAATATCTTAATTTGTTGATTTTCTATAAGCAAGTAAACCCTATTGTTTTACAATGGAAGTCTATGGGAATTTGGCGAATTATTAGAAATATCGCCAAGTTGGCGACAAACTTGGTGGTATTTGGCAACAGAACAGGGTCCCCCCTATGGTAACCCCCTTATAGATATGAAGATGCATTAAATGCTGTTCAATAACCAATGGCCACCATTTTGTCTCCCATATAAAACTAAAATTAATGAATTAATATTTGAAAAAACTGTATTAACATCAATTGTCATCCAGTACAAGTTTTAAAAAATTTATTTCAACTTGATAGGATGGATACTAAGTATTTTATTAACGATTGAAAATTTGAACAAGATATATAAATATAGGGAGAGTGTGAACTAATAGTAGGAATTGAAAAAAACTAACTTATTGTTAGATTTTATTTACGTGCAACAATGGTTAATCTATACCTATATTTTAAAATGAAAACATGTTCCTGAATAACGCTGGCGTCATATCGACAATAGCAACGACCTAATTTTTTTTTTGTAAATGTATTAATTTCTAAACATCTCACAATTTCAATTTTTAGACTATCGAATAAAGAAATAAATGTACTTTGAAATGCATTGTATTTGAAGACTGCATATCAATTTACTGATTTTTTTAATGGTTTTTAAAATAATTGTCAAACATGACTTTCTTAAAAATCTATCTCCATCGCGTGCAGGACCGTTACAGAATATTAACCCTTTTGCACTTAAAACAATATATAAATGATTCAGAATTTGTTTCCGGCTAATATTCCACGACGAAATTAAAACTTCGTCAAAATAAATAATTCATAAAACACAAGCTCAACAGACAAACAAAGACAATCATTCTACGCGCTTAAACACTGAAATAACCAAGATTAAAAAAGTCCTTCCGGCCAGTGCCGGGAGGAAGAGGTAGCTTTCATAATCCTTATTTTAAAAAAGCCAACTTATATCATGCAAACACACGAAGCTCAATTTAGTGGAAACCGAATATAGGAGATTCAATACTAATTTTTATCAATATAATGAATGAGAATTTCGCGAAATTAGTCAGTTTTATCCAAGCTGCTTTTCTTTAAAGTAACTTATATTTGGCTGCCAAATTCGGCAATTTCTTAAAGTGCCTGTTATTTTAAGACAAAATGGTGGATGAGGCTAAGCAGTGAACTTGGTCGAGACCTTAGTAATTGCTGTGCACATGCTCACTCACATCGGAATCGGTTAATATATAGGAGTGCTGTCGCATGCAAAAAATCAGATTTTTCAAAATGTCACCCACAATGGAAATTGAAACTGCTATATCTGAGCCATTTTTTAAGGTAAAGAAAAACAAAAAATGCTTCTGAATCCTTATATGAAGATCAAATACTTAAGAAAGAAACCTTTTTCAATTTCTAATTTTTTTGCTACTCACTTTAAATATATATATATTTTTTTAATTTAATGGCCGCCATTTTGAAACAAGATGGCTGATGAATCTGGCCAGCGAACTTGGTCGAGGTGTTGATGTATACTATCCACATGCCTTCTTACATCGAAATAGGCGAATACGTGTGTTATCGCGTGACAAATACGAGATCGTTTCAAAATGTTAGCCATGCTAGAAATTCAAAGTGCTATAAATCAACCATTTTTTAAGATATCAACAAAAGAACAAATTTTCAGAAACAAAAACTGCTCCAGAATCTTTGTATCAAGGCCAAACACATAAAAAAAATCTTTTTCATTTTCCAATTTTTTAATACCTCATTTTGAATTTTAAATTTAATTTTTTTTAAATGGCAACCCTTTTGAAACAAGATGGCGAATGAAGCTGGCCAACGAACTCGGTGGAGACATTGGTATGTACTATGTACAGACCAAGTTACATCGAAATAGGTTCATAAATACGCCTGTTATCGCATGACAAAAATCAGGTCGTTTTAAAATGTCAGCCACAAGAGAAATTCAAAATGCTATTACTCAGCCATTTTTTTTTAGATATAGACGAAAGAAAAACTGTTCCGGAATCTTTGTATTAAGGTCAAACACATACAAAAAAAATCTTTTTCATTTTCCAATTTTTTGGTATCTCATTTAATTTTTTTTATTTTTTTAAATGGCCGCCATTTTGAAACAAGATGGCGGATGAAGCTGGCCAACGAACTCGGTCGAGATATTTGTATGTACTATGTACACACCAAGGTACATCCAAGTCGGTTCAAAAATACGCCTGTTATTACGTGAGAAAAATCAGGACGTTTCAAAATGTCAGCCACGCTAGAAATTCAAAATGCTATAACTCAGCCATTTCTTAAGATATAGACGAAACAAAAACTGCTCCCGAATCTTTTTATCAAGGTCAAACACATAAGAAGAAAATATTTTTTCAATTTTCAATTTTTGGTACCACATTTCAAATTTAAATTTTTCTTAAAAATTTAAATGGCCGTCATTTTTAAACAAGATGGTGGGTGAAGCTGGCCAACGAACCCGGTCGAGACACTGGTATGTACTATGTATAAACGAAGTTACATCCAAATCGGTTCATAAATACGCCTTTTATCGCGTGACAAAATTCAGGACGTTTCAAAATGTCAGCCACGCTAGAAATTCAAAATGCTATAACGCAGCCATTTTTTAAGATATAGACGAAACAAAAACTGCTCCGAAATCTTTGTATAAAGGTCAAATACATAAGAAAAAAATATTTTTCCATTTTCAATTTTTTGGTACCAAATTTCAAATTTTAAATTTTTTAAAATATTTTAAATGGCCGCCATTTTGAAACAAAATGGCGGATGAAGCTGGCCAACGAATTCGGTCGAGAGATTGGTATGTACTATGTACACACCGAATTACATCCAAATCGGTTCATAAATACGCCTTTTATCGCGTGACAAAATTCAGGACGTTTCAAAATGTCAGCCACGCTAGAAATTCAAAATGCTATAACTCAGCCATTTTTTAAGATATATACGAAACAAAAACTGCTCCGGAATCTTTGTATAAAGGTCAAATACATAAGGAAAAAATATTTTTCCATTTTTAATTTTTTGGTACCACATTTCAAGTTTTAAATTTTTTTAAAAATTTTAAATGGTCGCCATTTTGAAACAAAACGGCGGATGAAGCTGGCCAACGAACTCGGTCGAGACATTGGTATGTACTATGTACACACCGAATTACATCGAAATCGGTTCATAATTACGGGAGTTACAGTGTGACATAGGTCAGATATATATATATATATATATATATATATATATATATCAATTTTGAACGGAGGGTGGTTTCGGGGTCTGGGGGTCATGATCGATGAAAATATACCAAAATTTTTTGAAATCGCTTTCCTCCGAACGGCTGCAATAGGTAGCTTTTTTGTAAAGAAAGCTACCTAAAAGGATGATGTAAATAATGATATCTTTGACGATTTCTGTCTATTAAGTCCCGGCATGCGGCTAATACGAAAATCCGTTTTAATAAATGATTCGTTTATTTTGAAAATGCGGCAACTTTGTTAATTCTAGTTATTGAACGGTTTGCATTTGAATATGTTTAAAATAAAATGTTTTACGTATCTTTTTTTTATCCAAAAGTTTTCTTTGCGTGCGTGTGTGTGTTCTTATTTCATGTAAATTTAATATGTAATAATGGCTACCCATGTCAGCTGAAAACAAGAATGAAAAATCCTGCGTACAGCACAGATTATGAAACACTTTCCAACACATTCAGATACTGTAACAAAACTTCACAGTTTTATAAGTTGAAAGATGTCTAAATAAAATATTTAGAAAAAGCACATTTAATATCTCCATAATTACATGCATCTTTTCCTGACTTGCATCCTTTCTGTAGCACATGTCCTAAATACGGCCATGATTATATCTTATATACTTGCATACATCTTATACACTTATATTCATAAAATAACATACCTGCGTACTTTCATTCAACAATTTTCTATACCTACAATAAATATAACAACTCTTTTTTTCGACAAATGAAAGCATTGGTGATTAATGAAAAATATTCCATAATCCTAACTCAAACTAAAATTTAATAAATGTACTAGTTTGGTGCAAAAATTAGGTTATTTTCATTTTCATGAATAATATGCATAAATTAAACAGTAATAACAGAAAGATAACATAACAATTGTATTGTATTAATAACACTGTATTGTATTGTGTTAACACTGTATACGGTGTATTGTTTAACACAGAAAAATAGACGAAATAACTTGAGAGGTGGAAACAAAATAATCGTGTTTACATTATTTCTTACGGTAAAACTTGATTCGATTCTCGAACAATTCTTTGAAACGATTTGTATTCGAGAACCGAGGCGCCACTACGTAGATATTTTATTGCATTTGTATGAAAATAATTGACAATTAAAGTTCTTAAAACACATACATATTTTTATTTATATTTTTTATGACAATTTAAAAGTTAAAGTCATGCTAGACTTCAACATTTATGTTAAAACTTTTATTAAAGTCGAATTTTGCGCAAGCATATATTACTATAAAGATATATTCATTTTCATTATTATTCATTGCATCAAAGCTCGTCGTACAACAAGGATTTTACGAATAAAATGCATACTTTTATTGCTTTTTTTATGTGAATTCGTAATTATATAAATACGTAGCACCTATAGTCGTCATCTGGTCGGTCCGTCAGTCCGCATAGAACACCTCAAAAACTACCCAACAGAATGGTTTGAAATTTAATATATACTGCTCAAAACAATTAAAGGATATTTGAAGTTTTATATAAAATAAAGATATAAACGAAATTTTTTTTGCCGAAAATAGAAGAAGAGAATCACAAATGCAAATTTTTCTGGTTTTCAAACTGTGGAGTATGCAAATTTTGAGTTCGACGTCAAAAACGTCGCTTCAGCGGCAGCGAATGAAATTTGACTTTCAACTGGATAAAAGAGAATGAAGACAAGGATGATCGGCATTCAGTGATTGCTTTGTTTCGATGAGTACGATGTCTCAGCGAAGTCATTTGACAGATTCAGAAGCTTTGAGAATTATTGGTAGGTTAGAAGGGGGCCAAACTCAAGCCGAAGTAGCGCAAGCCATTGGAGTGTCACAAAGTGTCATTTCCAGGATCTGGAACCGTTTTTTGGAGAGTGGATGTGCAGGCCGAAGACCAGGGCAAGGTCGTAAACGGGCAACAACGCCCAATGAAGATCGGTATTTAGCGTTAACAGCTCGGAGACACCGAACCATGAACGCTACTCTTCTCCAACAACACCTTCGCTCGGCTACAGGCACCACGATTTCAACTCAGACTGTCCGAAACCGGCTCCATGCTGTAGGTCTGTATACTCGCCGACCGATGGTATGTGTTAGATTAACATCAAGGCATCATCGCGACCGCAGGGAGTGGGCAACCGAGCATGTCAACTGGAGGAGAAATGAATGGAGCAATATTCTGTTTTCTGACGAGTCCCGTTTTTCTGTGCATCCGGATAATAGGCGTATTTTCATCTGGAGGGACCGTGGCAGTAGGAATAATCCTGCGTTCGTGCACGAAAGTGTCAGATTTGGCGGTGGAGAAGTGTTGGTGTATGGTGGCATCTCCATTGACGGGCGCACTGACCTCTACATCATTCGAGATGGAGCTCTGACTGGTCGCCGATATAGGGATGAGATCCTCAGACCTATTGTAGTCCCTTACGCTGCAGCAATCGGAGATAACTTCATTTTAATGGACGATAACTGCAGGCCACATCGTGCAAACCTGGTGGAGGATTTCTTTTTCGTGGAAGGAATCGTTCGAATAGAATGGCCAGCGTGTTCTCCAGACATGAATCCAATCGAGCACGTTTGAGACGCTCTAGGAAGACGAGTTTCTGGCCGCCAACAACCCCCACAAACTCTCCAAGAACTGGAAAGAGCTCTTCTGGAAGAGTGGGGCAGAATACCCCAACTCGTCATTAATAGCCTCATTGAGTCCATGCCTCAAAGGTGTTCAACGTTGCTGCCCGCCCGTGGAAACCATACTCCCTACTGAAAATGATTTTCTTTGAAGAAAACACCTTTTCTTATTCTTTTTTTCTCATATTCACAAATTGTATTTTTTTCCTTTAGTACACAAATGCGCAATAAAATGCATTTTTTTCTGCCAAACATGTGTAATTTATTCTCATATAACCTACTATGTCTGTCGACCATGTATCAATCAGCTAAACAGTTTACCACATACAAAATCCACCTAAAACTGCAATATCCTTTAATTGTTTTGAGCAGTGTATATAATCGTTGCAGAATTTTGCCGAGTCACTTCAAATTTTATGAAAATCGAAAAAAAACATTAAAAGATATTAATAAAAGTTTTCTTCCTTCTATTAAATCCTACCATACGTAATTAATTCAATAATATGCCATGATTGGTAATGATTCTAGGTTGCCATGGTGATTACGTCCTATTTAAGATGGGGTCATATTATTTCCGTATTACTGAATTTAATATATAGAATCGTAATAAATTTTGCATTCGTACATGTTTGCATAAGAGTGCAACAGTTGCTGCACCAAGATTGTTTGCATCTGATTATTTATAAAACTACTTATAGTACGAACGCACCCCATTTGCCACGTTTGAAGTACCATTTCCAACTCGTTTAATTTGCAATATAGTTTACATTACTGTTATCAGATATTGAAAATTTTAATTGCAATCCTATGTAACTTTCGTAACACTTCCTCTTCTATAATATTTAAAATTGTTCCTGTGCACGCATTTAAAATAAAAGGATTTCGCACCCAATCCATAAATATTATGTCATTTGTATGTATGGAGATATATTCCTCTAAATTTATGCACGATATATTTGTGTTAAATATAAAGAAAAATATTTTGTTTCGGTTTATATCATTTCACGTGTTCAGACGTTTATACTACATTTAATTTTTAAATCCCCTTTCTAAAGCAGCATTTTTTCTTTGAACACATAAATTTTAACTGTAGAGATATAAGCCATTTTAATGAATTCTCAGCATAATCTTATTAGAACATTAGCATAATCTTATTAAATAGTGAGATAAAGTTTCAAGAAATAGATCTTTAAGTTAAATCTTATTAAAATGTAAATAACAAAATTTAAACTGCTGTAATTTAAAAAAGACTGATATATTTTTTTGACAAAGACCTCTATATACACTTTTCATTAAAAATGTTCGTGCCACCCTAAGATCCTCTGATGACACACAGATTGAAAATAGAAGACATGATGGATTGATTTAGCATAGATGTTGTTAACTATCGCGAACTCACACTTCAACCTCCTCGATTAACAGATAAGGTCCAAACAGATTACTTTTTTTGACCGGGAAATTTTTCTTGTGGTGAGGCGGTCACTTTCATGTTTTATGACTTTCGTTGGATGCCTAGAAGTTACAAATCTAGAGGTCCGCCTCTTTCTTTTGTCGAAACTTCCCTTTCTTTTTTTATGACAATAGAACGCTTGGAAAAGAAAGGCCAGTTGAAATACTTATAGATTTCGTCGGGTAAAGCAAATAAATAGACCTTTCTATTTGTTTGCTTTACCCGACGAAAAATCAGAAATATTTCAACTGTTTATTTTATTTTTTTTTTTTTTTCTCCAGCGTTCTGTGATCATCAGCAAAAGAAAAAGGCGGAGAAGGACATGTCAATGACGTCCACTGGTGACCTCCGACCTCTAGACATCCTACGAAAGTCATAAAACTTGACAAGGACCGCCTAACCAAATGAGCCGTTCCACTTTAAGGAAAAATAGTCTGTTTGGACCTTTAAGATGTGATCAGACCAAGTTCTGCTGCAGCGGTACCTTTGTCGGCTGTTTTGATGTAGTCGGTCTTCTGAAGCACGTCAAGAGAGGAAGGTTCCAAGCAGGAGACTCTCCGATATGCTTACTAACAACTCCTCTTTTTTTTGTTGAATCTTCCCTCTCTTTTGTTGATGACCACGGAACATTTGGAAAAGAAAGGCCAGAGAAATAATTTATACTTTTTAAAGCTGATTTTTGAAGCTGTGGTCCGAACTCTGCCATACTTTCGCCCTGTCTGCGACCGTAACTGAACGGTCTTGACCGGTAGAAAAATTAAGAGAACTTTGTTAACTTTTGAATAAATATCGGCAGTCGGAGCGTCAGAGCATGAGACAAAAACTTCAAGATGTTAACCTTAAACAATTGTATATAAGTATTTCTAAATAATGTAAATTAATAATTGTTTTCGTGTCTGTGTGTATATCTATAATAGTTAATTTAATAGTTTACTCTTGAAATTACAGTTAATCATATTATTTACAAGAAGTGTCAGAATTAGTAGATTTCTGCAGTAAAATCTCGCATCTTGGGCTTTTAACAGAAATTACAGTTACGTTTTATTACTACCTGTTATTATTATTACTATTAAACAATTTTGATTTAGAATTTAGAAGATAAACCCTTGAGAAGAGACATTTGGCATCTCACTGCCGCGATGCGAGTATTTTTCAATATCGCTCTGAAGGTTATTAGAATTTTTTAGTAACTGTTAATGAGAATTTCCGATTGTCTTTCGTTAATTGAAGAGTAAAAATAATAGAAAATCTTGTTATCGTTAAAAAGGAAAAAGATGTCATTATAGAGATAACATTAACCAATTCGTGAATAAAATTGAAATTCTGTTTAAAGGCACAGATATTGACACTTCAGATTTAGAAAGAACTTTATGAAACGTCGAAAGAGTTAAGAAATTCAGACGTGAAAATTAAGAAGTTCGTACAAGAAACTCAATTAGAAACCGGTCATCAGAATTTTAATGAATATAGAGAAAAAATATCTTACTGGCGTTTTAGGATCAATTTGAAAATAAAGGAAATTAGTGAACAAGAAATAAAAATCATGAGTTAAGCATAGATTATGAAACACTTTCCAACACTTCCTAGATGCTTTAAAAATTTTCGTTATTTAGGGAAATAAGACAATTAAGATAACTAAATAAACATTTTAGAAAACGCATAAAACATTTGAAAAACTGATTTCAGCAGTTACCGTTCATAGCCAAATATGTATTCCAATTCTTTTGAACAGCCCTGCATTTGATCTGTGGGTTGATATATATATATATATATACTACATAATGGGAAAATATAGTTCTGCAAAAAAACGCATAACAGTTTGAAATTTCTCTTTCAGCAATTTATACTAATAGATAAAACATACTTGATTACTTCTGTATAACCCTTATTACACGCCACTATTTAGCTAAAATTTAATTCAATCTAAAACACTCTTAAAACTACTGAAATCACATTTCCAGAAATTATCATTTATAGGCGGTCATGTATCCAATTCTTTGCGTGACCCTGTATATCATCTTATCTATATTCTAAAAACATTTCTTTAGTAAACTAAATGTAGTTCAACGTGCAAATGCATAACTCATTTAAAAACCACCTTAAAGCAATTTGCACTCATACACAGTAGCCCTTACGAATTCTTTTGTGTAACCCTGTATATGAATTATAGCATTTATACGCACTATATAGTATGCATAAATATAGTGAAACACAAAAGCGCATATCATAATTAAAAATGCATTTCCAGCAATCATCGCTAAAGTACAGTACTCCGGATACAATATAGTATCTGAAATCTTTTGTGCATCCCTGTAAATGCTGCACACCTCGTATTACACATGAAATAAGTTATGGTAAACCTGAGCGACGTATATCAATTTCATTATATATGAAATAGTTTAATATAATTAAAATACGCCGCAAACAATTCCCTCCACCCCTATATCATTATGTAACGGAATTCTTTTGTGTGGCCTTGTAAATGAATAATAACTATTCTTTGTACCACATATTCCACAGAATGCATATTTTAGTTTACTTCATAAATTCATATCAATTTTATTGTGTTTGAAAGTGTGTAATATCATTAAAAATCATTTGAAACGATTTTTTCCCATTGGCCGTAATGTAATGGAATACTTTTGACTGTCCCTGTAAATGAACTAAACATGCTACAAACTTCATTTGAAATAGGGAACGTGCTATGGTAAACGTCCATAACATCCAAAAATTTCGGAGCAATCGGAGTATATTTTTGAGAGTTAGAGCGCGGACAGACGGACAGAGAAACTGAAGTCAATAACACTTTTCAATTTTGTTGGAAAGTGTTTAATGAATTAGCATTAAAACAAGAATCCACCGCGAAACAAAACATAAATATCAAACTAAGTTAAACATCGCTAAATTTTCCGGAAATTTAGGATAATTCGGTCTTCAATTGAAACTTCAATTCATATAAATGTAGATCTTGTTGATGAATTAATTGCTTACGCAGTTACTTGTAACTCCACTTAAAAGTGTCAAACATTTTGCTGTTACGACTGAGAACTATATTTAAAAGCTGTAGAAATTTTGCAAGGGCGATATGGGAGAAAAGACCATCTAACTAATGTTCATATGGATGAACTAATATTCCCCGTCTAAAACATTCTAGTGATACTAAGCCCCTCATAAGAATTTATGGTAAAATACAGACTCAAATAAGAGATATCGATTCATTAGATATTTTCCTAGATACATACGGTAATCTATTAAGTCCAGATCTCCTAAAATTATTCCACCGCAATATACTTGCAAAATTTAATAAAGGAAATACAAACGAATTTCCTACAGCGTAACAGGGATAATTTAATTTTTATATAAACAATTAAATTGTCGTGAAACAATAATTATTTTTACCGACGAACCAGATGATTATTCCAGTCTAAGCGCAATTAACTAGGAAGAATCTTGCATCTCCCTACTTGAATGGAATGGAGGATAAAAAAGAAACGAGTTGACTTCAAGACCACACTCACAGACATGATATTCATTTTCACGCGGAGGAAAAAGCGAGGGAAAAAGAACCTTATAATAAAAAGAAGATATCAACTGCTGTCGATTTAATACCAATAGAAGTTAGATCAGACTCAAACCAAAGATGCAGGATTGTGTATCCTCCTCGCAGACCGATTTATATAGCCCAACTTCTCACCTTCGTAAGATATGAAGAAGAGGGCCCAGTGAAAGAGGAGTTCTTATTTTGTGAATCCTTAAGTGGTTTAACTACTGCTAAAGATATTTTTAAAAATTAGATTTATTTATGACGTCGCAAAACATAGATTGGAAAAAGTGCATCGGTGTCTGTTCGGAGGGTGCACGTGCAATGATAGGTAAGCATGGCAGTGTCTTTGTAAAAATTAAAGAAGGTGCCCCTGAAAGGAAATTTGTTCACTGCAGCATTCATCATGAAGCTCTATCATCGAAGAAAATGAATGCCAGTTTGAAGAGACCGTGCTAAACGAAAGTGTTAAAGTGGTTAATTTCATTAAATCAAGAGCAACGAATTAAAGATTATTTTCTATTTTGTGTACAGAAATGGGACAAACTGTTGTTGCATACGGAAGTGCGATGGCTCTCGTGTGGTAATGTTTTAACTCGTTTGTTCAAATGTTTCTCAGTGATAGTACGTCAGATTTAAAGGATCGTTTCGTAGACAAATTGTGGATTTGCCGCCTAGCTTATTTGGCAGATATATTTTGTCTACTAAATGAACGAAATAAAAGTTTTCAAGGATTCTTTACAACGCCTTTTACAGTGTACGACTAAACGAAATCATTGAGAAAAAAGTTTCCATCGCCATAAATCATTTTAAAATCGAAATCCTGTCATTGTCTCTTATGTTAGAAAGCTTCATGGCTGAAAATGAAGTTGTCAAAATACCTCCAGAATTGGCAAGGGAGATAAATGAAGCTCTGTGAAAGTCTAACAAAAGATTTTGACGAATACTTTCCTGAAATTTTAACGTTAGAGCTTTGGATAAGAAATATTTTTCTCATTGGGGATACCCTGTCATTGACGCTCATGAAAGAGGGAAGAAATGAGCTTATTCAGCTCTCCTGTGATGGATTACTGGAATCCGCATTCAAAAAGATGAATGCAACATAATTTTGGTTGGGGAGAAAAGAAGAATAGCCTCTGATATCTGTAAAAGCTCTAAAATTCCTGCTTGTTTATAGCACAACATACCTATAGGGTGAAAGTGATTTCTCTTCACTTCTTTATATGAAAAACAAATACAGGAAAAAACTAAACATTGAATCTGACTTACGTCTAAAACTAACTAAGATTGAACTAGACATGAGGAAGCTGTGCTTCATAAAGCAAGCACACCCTTATCATTAGCAATATAAGGGAATTAATAGAGTTGCCCTACTGCATACACTGTAAAAAAAAAAGACATTTTTACAGTACAAAGTATTGTTCATCTCGCGCACAAACGCGATCACAGTGAATGTGCTGTATCTTTCTTTGGTTTCCTGACTATATTAACATGGAAAATACAGTAGTTGCGTAAAATTAACAGCACAACGTGCTGGCAATTTGGACGCCAGCAATTTGTGCTGCAAAAAAATGCGTCCAAATTGCCAGCACATTGTGCTGTTAATTTTACGCAACTACTGTATTTTCCATGTTAATATAGTCAGGAAACCAAAGAAAGATACAGCACATTCACTGTGATCGAGTTTGTTCTGGCAAATCTACAGTGGTTTTTTTACAGTGTATGTACCAATTTATTCCAATATGCCATTAAGCATAGCTGCCAACATCTTACGCTTTTTTGTACCATAAACATTTTATAGTAAATTTTACCTTTTTAAATCGCCGTAATGTGCCGATAAAATAAGGCAGAAATTTCTGTTAAATTTTTGTGGTACAAAAAAGCGGAAGAGTTGACAGCTATGTATTAAGTATTGTTGCTTTTTTTTTTTTTTAATCAAAATACTGTATTTTGATAATGTACAATTAAAATATACTGATGATACTACCTTTTATTTGAATGTTAATACAAAGCAGTCAATCTAAATATCAACTTAATAATGTAATTACGTACTTAAATACACTAAATAAATCGTCTCAGACGGAAGTACAAACGACTGGGAAAATATTTCGTTTTAGACATATTCCGTTTACACAGGTTTTTTGTATTAGCTTTGAGTTTGTCACTTGATGGTTCGCGGAAGTATGAACTTCTATTTAGAGGTACGTCTTCAGTCTAAAATTTTGGGAACCCCTGGTCTAGACCCAAAAAATCTCGCAGGGGTTTTCAATCCATCACGGAGGAGCAGTCTATTATATTCTAATGGTTAGTTCTGTTATAACAAGCCATAATTTTTGGATACTTTTAGCCCGGACACCTTGTCTATCTGATATTGAAATTTAATTATAAAAATATTTACTTTTATACCTGTGCTTCGACATTCCGCTCAATAGACTCTCTCACACACGCGCATACCACTGCAGCGCAACCTCTCTTGCCTGTCAACATCCAATCGGCCTGCCATGGTACTTACACACAATAGTGGATATATGGAATATGATGTGTAAGTTTACAGTTTTATCAAAAACCTTTATTTATTTATTTTGCTTATTTATTTATTTATTTTATTTTATTAATTTTTTTTAACAACTTTGAAGACGCCTGCCATGTATTTAGTATCAGCAGATTCGCCAGCCAGTTACGTTTTAGATTTTTAAAAACCTATATTTTCATAAATATATAAATTGTAACTTTATATTTATTTTTTAATTTTCATAGGAAAAGTGCGAATCGCGAATCCACCGCCAGTTAGTTGTGCAGATCAATGGTTTCAGATTCAGGTAAAGTAGAAATACTATGCCACTAATTTTGTTTTTATCAAGTACTTCCTCCAAATTATCTTCAACTCTCGGGCTTTATTTGTAATTTTGAATCCCGGAACATAACGATAAAGAATACTAATTGCACTTTTTGAAAAAAAAAAAAAACAAGATAAATTAAGTATCCCTTGAATTAAACTATGTGGCTGAAAACATAAAATCGATCGATCTTTTTCTTTAATCGGTTTTTAATATTCAAAATAATTGTATTAGTATGCAACGAAAAATAAAGAATCTAATGCAGCCTTTGTTTCCTGAACAATATGCTAAATTAATGACTTAATTTTCTAGTCATTATCAAGTGTTCTCTCTAGAATTTGTTGTCTTTTTATTATTAAAAAACAATCAATAAAAAATTAAATTATCTCTTAACAACTGACTTTCTAATATATTTTCTTACTGCAAGCTTTAAATTCATTAAAATAAAACTTTTCATAGATATTGATTCTTTGTTAAAAATTACTTTAAGTTAGTTACTTTTTAATGCATCAAGTTCATTAAATAATTACGGACTGTCAAAAACTATTGTGCTTTAATTTATCTACCCCTAATTATATTAAGTAATTAAAGCTGATAAAATGCAGAGTAGGAAAATTCTGATAATATTAAATCTTTTATTTCACTCATTTTTTTTAGTATTTTTTTTATTTTAAAGATGGGTTTTGCATTTGAAAAGAATAAAAGATCTTAGAGACATTGTGTGACCGTTATTTCTTTCCGATAACAATCAAAGAATTATTAATTTCCTTTTGGGTTATTTTTTTTCTTTGGAGAAACACTCACAAAGGTAATATAGCCAATTAACCAGATTGGATTATATATATCGTAGGCTAATTGCGAAATCCGGCTCTTTGCAAAGAGCCTAGGCTGTTTGCGAAGAGGCCGGCTAATGGGAGAATAATCTTTTTCTCAATCACCCTGATCTTTGTCAGGCTTATTGCAAAGTGCCTGTAGAAAGATACGCTAAATAGAAATTATCCATTTATTTCTCGATCAACTTGATTTTTTTTTCAGGCTCATTACAATGAGGATATGCAGCTTTAGGTTAATTATAAAATAACCCAAAATTACCACTGATGCCCACGTATTTGTACAAGCAGCCTAGTTTCATCCAAGTCCAAGATATTGAATGTTTATTACTTTTAGTATAAAAAAATTTGGAGGGGGGAATTTAAAATGATTATATTATTGAATAAGGAAACTGTCATTGACAGATTTCATTAACGCGCCTGAGTGTCTAAGATTAGTGAATACCGTAAGTTCCAGCGTATAAGCCGCGGTTCAAATAACATTGTTTCCTACCAAAAAATTTATTTAATAAAATGTAACTTGTTTCTAATTGGTACTGATTTGACGTTATTTATTGAATAAAGTTTCTGGTTCAGAACAGATTTATTTTAGCAGCGGCTTGTACGCTAGTTAAGGTATTTCATTTTTATTTTTAGGATACAGCATTTTTCTTATACGTTTTATAATAATCTTAATTAAATAACTTGTTTTCTATACGTAATGCTGATAAAATTCAAAATATGCCTCATCTGCAGATTTTATTGATGAAAAATTTTTCTTATGTATGTTTTATAATTATTTTCATCCGGCAGTCTATATTCTCTATGTAAAGCTAGAAAAACATTAAAAATCTGCTTCATCCGCAAATTTTATTACTGCAGAAAATTTCTCGTGTACTTTTTATAATGATTTTTAATAGCAACTGATCTTCCCTACCTAATGTAGAGAAAAAAATAAAAGATCTGCCTCATTTGTCGATTTCATCGATACAGCGATTTTTTTTATTTAAGTTTTATATTTATTATTCAGTAACCAATGTTCTCTATCATCAGGCTCATCTGCAGATTTAATTATTCCAGAACTTATTTTCATTGGGAACCCATATTCTCTACGTAATCCCGATAAAAAATAAATAAATAAATAAATAAAAATAAAAAATAAACCCTTAAAAATCTGCTTTATCTGCAGATCTTATTAATACGAAAATTTTCTTATTTAAATTTTATAATTATTTTCATTCATGAACCCGTCTTCTCTGTAACGCTGTAAAGAAAAAAAACAAAAATAAATAAATAAATAAATAATAAAGTCTGCCTCATCCTTTGGCACTTCACTATGGCAGAAATATTTTTACAATTATTTTCATTAACAACCCATATCTTTTCAACGTAATGTTGGGAGAAAAATTGTTCAGATCTTACTGATACAGCAATTTTTCTTATGCATGTTTTATAATTATTTTAGCTGAGCGTCTTAGCTGAGCCTCTTCTATGCGTAATTCTAGGAAATCATTAAAAATCTGCCTTATCTGCAGATTGTATTGATATTTCTGCACAGGATGCTAGCGAAAAGAAAAAATAAATAAAATTAAACTTAGAAATCCACTCGAATAATGTCATCTGTCAATAAGACAGTTTCCATATACATTTTTATAAGCAGTTTAAGTTCCTTCTCCTATTTTTTATACGAAATGTATGCTTAAACATTCACTACGTCGGACATATGGGCATAAACTTTGATGAATATAGGCTATTTGGACGAACATGTGGTCATCGGTGGTCATTTTTGTTCATTTTCTAATAAGCCTAAAACTGCAATATGCTCATTGCAATGAGTCTGAAAAAACATCAAGCTGATTGAGAAAATAAATGGATAATTTCCAATTAGCCTAACTCTTCACAGGCTCTTTGCAATAAGCCTGAAAAATATCAGGCTGATTGAGAAATAAATGAACATTTCTCCAATTAGCCTAAAGTTGCTTAGGCTCTTTGCAATAAACCTGAAAAATATCAGGCCGATTGAGAAAAGGGAAAAATGATTCTCCAATTAGCCGGCCTCTTCGCAAAGAGCCGGATTTCGCAATTAGCCTACGACATATATAACAATTGATATATGCCGTGATATGACGCTGCACTTGAATCAGAACGTGTAGATGGCGCAAGAGTCGCATTCCCTTAAGGCTCCTGTCCCTGCCGGCGAAGACACTCACGAGCTAATGCTAATCCTAAGGGGAGGGATTTATCTAATACCTCATTTACATTTCGAAATTTTTAAATAATTTTTTTCTGCATTGGATAGCCGAGGTCCGTCTCTACATCGCAACTTTTTTACTTTTTCGATTTTGGTCGCAGATATTTTTTATAAAGTTACTTTCACTTTCAAAACCGGTTCTGAAAATGAAACGGTCATTCTAAAAAATATTTGCAACCAAAATCGAAAAAGTAAAAAACGTGAAATGTAGAGGCGGATCTCGGCTATCCAATGAAAAAAAAAAAAAAAAAATTTAAAATGTCGAAATGCAAACGAAATATTAGAAAAATCACTCCCCCATAGTATTAGCATTAGCTCGTGGGTGCAGTGACAGGAACCTTAAGACGAAATTTTCTTTCAAGATCAGGCTCGTACTGGCCACTGACAACTTGAAAGCCGTGGACAGGCCTACCGGCCGTCGAGCCGAACTGTATTTTTCGTTAGTTGTACACATACATTCTAATTTATATTCTTTCTAAATTTTAAGAATTTGTTTATGGATTACCAACTGACAAATAGCACAAAAAAAAAAAAAGGAAAATTTATCATCACAAAGAAATGGTAGATACAGCGCAGGAATTTGCAGGACCTAAAAACAAAGAGGAAATATTTACAAAACACACTGGTATTCAAAAGTTAAGCAACAAACATAAAATGGTAATTTTCGAACACTTAAATACTGAAAAGAAAATGATATAAATACATCGGGTGTATTAAAATAACTACACCTACAGCGCAGCTAATCGATGTGAGATCTCTTTTATGTCATAATTGGTCACAACTTGTCTCATAGAACAAAATGTTGCATCTAATATTTGTCTCATTATTACTCTCAAATAATCGTCATTGAGCGATGCCACTAAGAAGTCACTGTGATTGTTGCTTTGCGAATCACCACATGACGGTACAGTGAAGTCACCAAATAACGCCACAATGAAGAAATATGGTGACTCAGATGGTCGATACTCCACTGTGAAGTTACTATTGCCTTCCTTTGTGAAAAGTTACCAGATGATTTAATTTTTCTGTCACTTGGGAACTCGTCACAAAACTACTATCCTGGTGAGTTTACAAATCACGAGCACACGAGAGTCACGTAAAGTTACCAAATGGATCGTCACAAAGCGCAATCATGATGACTCCTCAGTGGAATGCCCAAATAAGAATAAGACGAATGAAAGATATCTCCAATTTCGGTTCATTGCACTTATTGTGACACTTAACCCTCTCGCTGCGCAGCCCAAGAAATACTCGGGCATGCATTTTCCCGTCTAATTAATACTATTTGGTTATTCCCACCAGTTATTTTTTAGAGAAAACTTTGTCTGATTTAATCAGGACATTTTCCCCGATTACGATAGTCAAAAATTTCTGCTATTAAGAACCGGTGATAAAAGATTAAAAATTCTGTACAAGACTCTCATCGCGAAGAATTACTTACGCAGCGAGGGGGTTAAGACCATTTGGGACATCACATCGACTGGCTGTGTTACTAAGGTAGTACATATTTGCTATACTTACTGTCTATGTAATTTCCTTTTGAGTACTCACGTGTTCGGAAATAAGCATTTCGTGTTTGTAGCTTAACTTTGAAACACCAGTGTATAAATGAAAAAACGTGCACCTACATTTGAAAACATGCTTTTTGAAAAACAACTTGAGAAAAAGAATGAAAGCAATAATGAAAGGCAAAACTTATTTGCGTATATTTTGTTGTTGATAGGAAACATTTGTCATGCTTTTCGATAAATTTATTTTCTGACATTTCTCTCAACCAGGGCTTGCCAGTTTCGTCTGCTTTTTAATTCAGAAATTCCGAATTCATACCGGAAACTGCGAAATAAGAATTTTTACTTTATGTAATCACGAAATGTATGTCATTAAATAAACCAAAAATTACTATTCGTAGTTTCTAGTATATGTATACTATATTTTGTAATTAATTAATTAGTAAGCAGCACAATTCTTAATGGAGAGGTAGCACTTAGACATATAAACATTTAATAACCATTTCACAAACAAATCACGTCACTTGTTTACAAGACGTCACATGACAGAACAGAGAAGAGCAGAAAGCAGAATATATTTACTTTACAAGTTTCATGAAATTAGGAGAGAATGTTGGTGCTGCCATCTAGACTTTATAAATGGAAAGACAAAACATGACAGTGTGAATTCCGAATTTCCGAATGAAAAAGAGGGCCAAACTGACAACACTGCTCTCAATTATGGAAACTTACAATTTTTTTCTTTTGCTTTTTAATGATAAGGATTTTGCAAATCATGTGAAGAGGATGGTGAGTGGAGAGGATTTATTCAGTGATTTTAGGTTACAAAAAATACTATTTTTCTTGTATTTTTTTTTCTGTAGAAATCTTAGATAGTACAAAAAAAATAAATAAATAAAAGATACACCTGACGACTAGCTGACCGTTTACAATAAAATCCAACCAAAAGTATCATACTCGAAATATTGTCTACTTTCTGAATATGAATGCAATTTGCGAAATATAGGTCGTCTACATATCAAATATTTCATCAACTTCGACTTTTCAAAGGTGAACACCCACTTTTGAGACCATCTTCAAGTTCTTTGGATCACGGCAACCCGAAAAAAGATACAGTTTATATACGTTTGATTAACTCTTCATAGAGCTATAAGGAGCATATCCACAAATTTAAAAAAAATAAATAAGATCCTAAAAGAAAAATTTCCAACCTCTCATCTTCAAAATCTTATTTAAGAAAATTTTTCGAATAAATTTCCTTGTTGTTGTTTTCAATTTTATTATACGCGACTAGATGGCGGTAGAATATGTTCCCTTTAGACTAGGGGTGCACAACCTTTCTATGAAAAGGGCCACTTACAAAAATGTCTGGGTTGTCGAGGGCCACATCAGTAACACAGAGATAATTCTACTTTGTGTTTTGGGGAGGTGATATGTGGCCTATAATCAGATATAAAAATATAGTTTCAGGCTTCGAGGGGGGGGGGGGGGATTTTACTCCTCCAAGCTCCCCTACCTAGTCAACATATCCAATTCAGTTGGCAAGGATATATTAACAGTTTCCAATAACAGAGATATAGCAAGAATTATTTTGAAGGGGAGCGATAATATTCCTTGACTTTATTCGGGAGTAGATTTTGTTTTATTAAAAGAGCTAAAAAACAAACATAGGCATGAAAGTGGCTAGTGCCGAAAAAAATGTGAACTGTATGAATGAAGGGGGGGGGTGGGGAGGAGCCGATCAACGAAATTTGAGATTTTTCCGCACCTAATCAATGAAACTTGCAAATTTTCTTCACCTGATCAACGAAATTTGCAATTTTTTCGCCCTTGATCGACAAAATTTGTGATTTTCCATGCATAATCGACGAAATTCGCGATTTTTCCGCACAGGATCGACGAAATTCCATCTCTTTACGCGCCTGATCGACAAAATTTGATACTTTTCCGCGCCTGATCTAGAAAGTTCGCGATTTTTTCGTGCCCGACCATCGAAATTCGCTATTTTTCGCAGCCTGATGGCCAAAACTTGGAATTTTTCCGTGCCCAGTTGACGATATTTGAGATCTTTCCGTCCTTAGTCGACGAAATTCGCTATTTTCTGCGCCTGATCAACGAAATTCGCGATTATTTTATGACTGACGATATTTGCATTTTTTTTGCCATGGTAAATTGACGAAATTCGAGATTTTTTCTCGCGATAAACTGTCGAAAGTTGGGATTTTTTTTTAAGCCGATCACCAAAATTTTCAATCTTTCTGCGCATCATCGTGAAAATTCGCAATTTTTCCGTACCTGATGAACGAAATGGATTTTTCCATGCCTGATCGACAAAATTCGGATTTTTTTCTCGAGTCCGACCAACGAAATTCGCGATTTTTTTCTCGAATCCATCCAACGAAATTCGCGATTTTTCGGAGCTCGATCGACAACACTTGCGATTTTCCGTGTCCGTTCGTCGAAATCCGTGACTTTTCTACGCCTGATCGACGAAATTTGCGATTTTTCCTCACCCGATCAACGAAATTCGCAATTTTTAATTGAGTCTGACGAAATGTGCATTTTTTCCACTGCAAATAAACAAAATTGGAAATAAACAGTGCAAACACGCAATTTCTTTGCATCCTATCATCGAAATTTGAGATTTTTCCGCTACTAATCAACAAGATTTTCCGTACCCAGTCGACGAAATTCGGGATTCTTAACTGAATGACGAATTTTGCAATTTTTTTCCGAGGCAAATTGACGAAATTCGGGTAACTGTTGAAACTCACGATTTTTTCGCAACTGATCAACAAAATTTGCAATTTTCCGCGCATCATCAACAAAATTGACGATTTTTTCGTGCCCCACCTGCGAAATTCGCGATTTTTCCGAGCTTTATCGACAAAACTCTCCATTTTTTGTGCCCGATCGGCGAAATTTGCGATTTTTTCGTGCCCGATAGGCGAAATTTGCGATTTTTTCTGTGCCTCATCGACAAAATTTGCAATTTTTCTATGTCCGATCAACGAAATTCGCGATTTTTTAACGCCCGATCAATGAAATTTGCGTTTTTTAACGAAATTCTTTCTGACGAAATTTTTATTTTTACCACGGCAAATTGACGAAATTCATGATTTTTTTCCTGAGATCTATAGACAAAAATTGTAATTTTTTCCAGTTATAAATTGACGAAGTTCGCGGGCCACTCGTTAACCGTTCGCCGGCCACTTTTGGCCCGCGGGCCACAGGTTGTGCATCCCTACTTTAGACCAATGAAAATTAAAACTTCTCCATATCTCGAAAAATAATGATTGGAATGAACTGTAAACTTACACACACTTTTTTGATTATGTCCATTCTGTTTATGCAAAAATTAATATAGGTCAAATTTTCATTTTTTTTTTTTAAATATCGATATGAATTTATTAGTAATTTTCATAATTAAAATTGAGTCATTTAGTAAACAAAATGCCTAGAATATGTTTGGGTCTATTCGATGTATCTCACTGGAAATAAAAAATTTGAAATCCGATGATTTTTTTTTTTTTTTTTTTTTTTGAAGATATAAGTTCTCGTGAATTTAACATTAGCATCCTCAAATTTTATCTCTTCTAACTCTAAAGATTTAACAAAACTATTTAAACTATATACTTTTCCAGGTTGGGTTGATACAAGGAACTCAAAGTGGCAAAAGTGAGTGTTACCATTTGAAAAATAGAAGTTCGGTCAATTTTTAATATGTAGACGATCCTTTTTCAAAAATTGTATTAATATTCTTAAATAAGACAATATTCCACGTCAAATGACATCTTTGTTGTGATTTTATCTTAGATTGTCTGTGAATAAAGGCAGGTGTATCATTTTTCTTAAAGGAAAAAAAAATACGCCTTCTCTTCCTGACTCTCCTTATCTAGAATGCTACAATGCAAGTATTATATATATATATATATATATTACGCTATCGTACGTGGCACAGAAATCGCGATTATTTGTTAATTGTTTAATGGCAACGTCCGAATGAAACGCATCTCATTGGTTATTTAACAGCATTTAATGCATCACCACACCTATAAGAGGGGTTACCATAGGGGGGGGGGACCCTGTTCTGTCACGAATGCAACCACGTTTGTCGCCAACTTGACGATGATTGCCAAGTTTTGCGACCAAAATGAGTCGCCAAAAGTGACGCCAACTTGGCGATATCTCTAATATTTCCCCAAATTCCCACAGACTTCCATTGTAAACCAATAGGGTTTACTTGCTTACAGAAAATCAACAAATTAAGATGTTTTAATGCAACGAAAAGTAATATTAGCTTAAGGGATTATATTAATTATATTTAAGGGAGTCCAAGTAAATTAAATTATGAATAAAAGTTACATGATACACTGCTTAGCATGCTTTCCCAAACATAAATTTTAAGGGAGACAAAACTGGTCGCCAAGGGCGGCTAGTAAGTATAATTTTCACATGAGCATTAAATTATCCTTATATGTGGTAGTTTCGTAAAAAAAACAAGCATGATCTTTAGTTTTTAAATAAAATATATATTACCATAGATAAAATGTATTTATGTAAGGGTGGTATAGCTCCTTAAGAAAAAAACATACAGTAGAACCTCTTTTATCCGAAACTCTTTTAACCGAAACTCTCGATTAACCGAAATCTATTTCGAAAACTTTTTCTTTTTTTTCTACCACATTCCTTGTGTGCAAAATCCATTTTGAAAGCTTTTTTTCTCCTTTAACTACCAAATTTCTTGTGTGCAAGCTGTCCTTTCCGAACTACGAGTAATTATAAATATTTTCGATCCCCTTTCTTAGAGTTCCTTTGAATTTAACTTGAGTTCCCGAAGCTGCGGAGTGAAACGAAGAAAACGAACACATTAGCAATTCTGAAGCTTTTGAATATTTTGCAAAAGGTTTGACATGGCTGGAGCAGCAGAAAGACTGTGATACTGGTGAACAAATAATATTAAAAAACTCAGTGATAGAGCTTCAAAGTAAAGGCAATCGAAACTGCGATAAACAAAACATTTTTCAAACCCTTGTGATATATGTAAAAAGAACTTAGTTTAAAAATTAAAATTCAGGTAATTTATTCTTGTTTCTATTTTGCTATTGCTTTATTTTTATTAAGCACTTGTTATCATAATACGAAATATTGCATACATTTCTCCTTAACCTTAAAATTGAAGCATTCTCGATTATCCGAAAATTTCGATTTTCCGAAAGAGGGTCGGTCCCAATTACTTCGGATAATCAAGGTTCTACTGTATAAGATTATTTCTTAATGGTTACATTTCTATATAGTTTTTTTGTTGTTGTTCTTGTAATACCACACTGCAACAATAATTTCTCGATAGGTTTCATACGCAAGACTTTTAAAACCATTATACTAAAGACGACGAAAAAATGTCAGTACTCACCTGTCATGGTAAATGCAAAACTTAATCAACCTCGAAGTACCGCGATTCAACAGGGAATGGGAAAGTTATAGAAAGTATTTGGTTATAACTCCAAGTGCTGATTAGATATCAAAATCTTCATTAATTCCCCAAGAAATCCGTAGATGGGCCTGAATTGACCGATGGTGATTGTTTTCGAGAATTACAGAACACATGCACCATGGAGAACGCACTGTGAAATGGGCAGTTAAGGCGAATACACTCACGAGCTAATGCTAATCCTATGGGGAGGGATTTATCTAATATCTCATTTGCATTTCGACATTTTTAAATAATGCTTTTTGCATTTGATAGCCGAGGTTCGTCTCTACATCGCACCTTTTTTAATTTTTCGATTTTGGTCGCAGATATTTTTATAAAGTTACTTTCACTTTCAAAACCGGTTCTGAAAATGAAAGCGTCATTCTAAAAAATATCTGCAACCAAAATCGAAAAAGTAAAAAAGGTGCAATGTAGAGACAGTTCTCGGCTATCCAACGCAAGAAAAATTATTTAAAAATGTCGAAATGCAAACGAGATATTAGAAAAATCCCTCCCCATAGGATTAGCATTATCTCGCGAGCAGTGGCGTAGCCAAGGGGGGTGGGGGGGGGGGGTGGTCCAGGGGGTCCGGACCCCCCCCCCCCCGAAAGTAGACCTGGTTTTCTGAATCACGGATACAAATACAACAGTAAAAACTGCTATGACAGAATCACAAAGGATCTATAAAAAATTCCGCTTTAGAGAGGTGTTCGTCTTAGAAGGTATAATTCAAAGGTGTGTCTTTCTTCGGGACTATGAACTTTTTCGTTTTAGACAGGTTTCCGATATAAACACTTTCCGTTTTCACAGTATCCCTTAAAACTGCTAAAACGTACTCACTTCCCAAACTTTTTTCTTTCACGTACCACTTTCTTAGGTTTTTCATTTCGGAGTACCCCCATTTCTCATAAACACGCCGCCCTTCCCCCCCCCCCCCCCTCCACTCAAGGAGATAACATAAACATGCTTTTTTCATTAGTAATCTTCTTATCACAACCATATAATAAATCGATGCAAATTACATTGATATTCCTAACATTTTTGTGACTTCTGCCATTACCGATATTACTTTCACATACCCCCAGCAGACCCGCCACGTGCCCAAGGGGTATGCTACCCAAAACTTGGAAACCGCTGCTATAACACCACCTCTGAAGAGCATAAATCTATTACAGGAAAATCTGTGAAGATGACCTATCTCAAAGGAAAACAATTAGAGTTTTGACGAAAACAACACTATATATTTGTGCTTGCCAACACTTCAAACCTATCTGAAATGAAACTTGTTCCAATTATGAATCCTTCTTGGCAAGTTTTCTGAAAACACGGAATCCTCTCATAAACAAAAACATTTTAATGTCCCGAGACGGAAGGATAACTATGCAAGTATACCTGCTATTCCGTTTACACAAATTTACTGTAACTAGATTAAACGTAAAACTTCTTATCTTGGACTTCGATGGGGTTCTGTTGTCGACACTTATGGGAAAGAACGAGTTTATACGAACGCAGTAACGGTACATTGGTTGAGTTTTGTGACCCTTATCTTTGTTCACTTTATAACGGACAATATTAACAATTACTTTAAATCTGCTGCCTGCAATTAATAAAAGTAACTTTATTTTTGGACTGGTTATTTGTTACCACTTTCAAAATACACTGGCGAGAAAAATTAAAGGAACAACCATAAAAAAAATCCCTGCCGGCTCGGGCCTACAGGCGGAGGTAGATTTCGATGTTAAGTACTAAATTCTCCAACAAAACTTAAATCAAGATTAGAGATAAAACCCAGTTTCTTCACAAAGAGCGAGCTGTAGGGAGCTAAACTTTTTGTGAAAATTGTAATATACACGAATGCACACACACACATATATGGAATAGGTTTAAAAAATGGCTACAAAAAATTCAGAGAACCTTAAAGTGTTAAAATATGTTAATATTTCCATAGTCGGGTTTTTATCATTTTTAATACGTTTCTTCAAACTTACATGGCGTTACATATTCACCTGCTGAGGTCCATTATATTTCCAATATAACGCAATATACATATTTTTTTAATTCGTCAAACTATTTATTTTGAGTTTTCATGCTGAAATCTTGCTCTAGGAAACTTATGACGTAATATTCAATTTGTTTTCAATTTGTCAAACTATTTAATTTTACACGTGAAAATTTTGCAAAAGAAAAGTAATTGTTGTGGTGAGAATTTTATTATTTGTTTTTTTTTTATTGTTGGCAACTGCTATAACGAAAAACTTTTATTTTTTTCCTGCCATTGTTGTGTAAGAGCTGGTTTTATCAGAATCATGTTAAGACAGTATTCAAAATTTTGAACCCTCCCCATTTCCACCCTCTTGGGCCGATTTCGCCCATTTTCAATCCCCGCCGAGATATTAGCCATCTCAAAGTTGTTGGCGAGTTTGAAGATGATTCGTGCATAATTGCGACTTTTATCGTGCGGACAAAATTTAGTACATACATGTGACCTGTGGCAACAGTCTGTAAGAGACGACGGCAGCGCCACGAGTCGGCGTAGAAGAATACCTGTTTAGAACATTGGACAGAGGCGGGGAAAGAAGGTAAAAGAGTGGTTGCAAAACACCGAGCTCTCAACGACTTTTAGACGCATTAAGACGAATGAGTGTTTAATTTCATTAATGTTCTACTTAATTGTAATTGTATATAGTGTAAATAGTTCATTTAATATATTTAATTCTTAAAGTTAGCAAGTGTTATTATTCGAGTATGAGTCTCCTTTTCCCCGTCACATGAGGACTTGAGCCGGGATGGATTGGATTATTTTTTTTTTTCTTCAATTCTCTACCCTAGACAAGTCAAGTATCATTTTTATAATGACGCCAAAAATCTTTCAGAAAGTAAGCCGGAGCTGTAAATTTATAAAGATCATGTCGTGTGTGAAGAATACAATTTTTTTTTCTACAGCCTTGGCAGCTGGCCAACTCTTCAGTTGTTCTGAAATAACTGGAGCAATATATTATTCCAAACTGGAAATCGATTCATCTTTTTTCAACGACAGAAATTAGTGGGTGAGTACTGTTTACTGTTTTTGTTTTTTCTTTTCATCATGATTTTAAATGACATTCCAGTCATCGCTTTTGCATTGAAAAACGAAAAGACGAATCGAATAAAATTATTCCATAAACTTTTGTTTTCATCTGAAGGCGATCGTTTAAATCGATCGCGAATAAGAACATTTACGGGATTTCCATTCTGTGAAACCGATGATGAATTTACGAGTAAAGTAGAGGAAACCGCTAAAAATTTTTCTTTACTTGAACTTATAACTATTGCCACTATTTTACGCATCGAAATAGATGGCACAGAAACTGAGTTATCTAAACGCATAATTTCATTTTTAACTAATTTGGAATCCCTCCAAAAACATATTGAAACTAATGTTGATACAGATGGCGAATCGGAAGAAATTTTCAACAATTCGCCAGTGCCAAACGATAAGTCAAATATTAAAATTTCTGAATTTACCAGTAAATGTGCTATTAATGCTTCAAACATTGCTCAGGATTCTATGTTTATGCCGTCAGTAAATTTTCGCGATGTTGAATCGCTGGTACCTACATTCAATGGAGAGAAGTATGAAAATGTTCGTTTATGGTTGCAAAAATTCGAATCCTTTTCTTCCTCTTTTAATTTAGGCGAAATGCAAAAATTCATTTTTGCGCAAAGAGCGCTCGGAGGCATTGCTTCTTTATTCGCTAAGAGTGAAAGCAACATTCGTTCTTTTCCTGAATTGAAACATGCCTTAGTTACCGAATTTGGTTCGCAGATTAATTCGGCTGAAATACACGAAATGCTTAGTCATCGGCATATTAGACAAAATGAATCTTTTTTTGAGTATTTCTTAATTATGAAAGAAATGGCGGGACGGGCCAATATTGATGATCAGTCACTTATACGTTACATAATCAATGGCATTCCTGATTCTCCTCAAAATAAGTCCATACTTTACGATTGTTCTGATTTGCATGAATTTAAACGAAAATTGAAAATTTACGAAGAGATTACACACCACTCAAAAAGTGATTCTGGTAGAAATATAAATCATTGTCAAAATATGAACTCGAAACAGACCTTTGACAAATTTGTTCACGAGAATGTGCCTAAATTTAAACCAAAACATGCGGATGCTGAACAGCCAGCATTTCATTCTAATAATTCAAGAAATCAAAACACTAAAATCTGTTTTAATTGTGGAGAAAAAGACCACATTTCTAAGTATTGTTCTCACAAGAACAAGGGATTTAGATGTTTTAGCTGTAATTCTTTTGGGCATAAAGCCTCTGATAATAAGTGTTCTACTGAGGCACGTAACCCTGAAATACAAGTGAATAATGTGAATTCCGAGAAAAATTCTCGACAAGAAATGCATAAATTAGTTAAAATTTCGGGTGCCGAAATTGATGCTCTTATCGATACAGGTAGTACTCTTACTTTGCTTCGTGAAGATAAATATTTACAGATGAATTTGCCTACGTTAACACCGGTCGGTTTAACATTAACTAGTTTTGGTAGTGGTAGTACCACACCACTTGGCTCGATTCAGGGTGACATAAATATAGATGATAACATTTTTTCAACAAATATTTATATAATTAGTAAACATCATATGAATGTTCCTCTTATTATTGGTACTGATATAATTACACAAGGTACTTTGCTTTATAATAAAAATGGTATTTCCCTTAGTAAACCAACATCTGATGATAATTTGTTTGTATACTTAGTTAATTCAATTGAAGATCCTGTCAAAATAGTAAGTTCTACTAAAGCTGACAAATCTTCTGAAAAGACTGAAAATCTTATCAATTGTCATAAAGTTCCCTTAGAAAAAGAAAGGAAAAATGATCATTTGAGATGCTCTGTAGATGTAATACATTCCAAAAAAGTAGAAAAGAAATCCTCAAAAAAGCCAAAAGATATAAAACGCTGTAGCAAAGATGACTTGCTTAAACAATCATCCCAAAAACATTTAGTACCATCAAAAGATAAAAATATGAAGCCTAATAAAATTAAAAATGTTAAAAAATTAGTGTCTCATAAAGAAAATATCAAAAGTCCTATACATGAAAATGTTAGAAAATTGATTTTTAGTCCTGATCTTTCTTCTCCTAGCATTCTGAAGAAAACCCAGCCTAATTTTCAAACAACTAAAGAAATAGGCGTTGATACCCTTTTAAATAAAGTTATATGTGATGATAATTTAGACAACAGCGTAACAGATGTGTTAGAAGCTCCAAAATGTGAATCAAAAAAGGTTTCTTTTGCTCCTACTGATACTGTTTGTAATTTCAGAAGAATGTCTGTATCAAGGAACTTTTCTTCTTCCTTTCTTCCCTTCCGTTATATAAAGAGAAAAAAAAAAAAAAAAAAAATTCAAGAATTCGTCTTTCTACAAAATATTTTCTTTTGTGTGTTTCTTCTTTTTTTCATCACCTGCGTTTACATCAAGAATAATTTTAACAAAAAGTTAAAATTTTGTTTGTGAAATATGTGTTTGTGAAATATTGTGATTCAACTATACCCGAGATGTCATTTTTTTTTGTTTTCTTCAATGCTGCTGCTGAAAAGTGTGTTCCGTAAAGTATTGTGTTTTTTTTTCTGTGAACTACAAAGACATTTTTTTTTACTTTTTTGTGCTTTGCATAGAGAACATTAGACCTGTGGACAGCTCCATTTTTTTTTTGTTATATGAACATTCTGTGACTTTATTTGATTACAGACTCTAATTTTTTTTTCTGCATGAAGTTTCAATTTTTTTTTAAAAAAGGAAGACGACGATCAGAAGATGCCGATTTGTGCTTTTTTTTTTCTGTTTTTCAGACGTACCACTTTAAGTCGTATATAGGTGGGTATATATTTTTTTTATTTATTTTTTTTTATTTAAGACGAGTACGAAGTAAAGACGGGTACGATTTAAGACGAGTACCATTTAAGACGGGTACGATTTAAGACGAGTACCATTTAAGACGAGATGGAAGACGAAATGCCAACCGGCATTGACGACGATTTTCATTTTTTCTCTCTTTATTTTATTTTTTTTTTCTGTTTTATTCTGTGTAATTTTTTTAAAGATATGGTATCTGTTTTTTTAAGTTTGTGTTTAAGTGTATGGTGCGCACGAGGTCGTGCGTATCAGGATGGACGAGTGTGACCTGTGGCAACAGTCTGTAAGAGACGACGGCAGCGCCACGAGTCGGCGTAGAAGAATACCTGTTTAGAACATTGGACAGAGGCGGGGAAAGAAGGTAAAAGAGTGGTTGCAAAACACCGAGCTCTCAACGACTTTTAGACGCATTAAGACGAATGAGTGTTTAATTTCATTAATGTTCTACTTAATTGTAATTGTATATAGTGTAAATAGTTCATTTAATATATTTAATTCTTAAAGTTAGCAAGTGTTATTATTCGAGTATGAGTCTCCTTTTCCCCGTCACATACATACATACATATATATATATATATATATATATATAAACTTTTTAGGTGGGCGTGGTTTTGGGTTCCTGGGGTCCTATAATGAAAAGTTATGAAGGAATTTTTCAAAAGTCGCACCATGGTAACGACTGCAATAGGTAGTATTTCTTACGAAATCTACCTAAAAGTGCTTTATGTTAATTCTATTAAGGGAACTTCCAGAAAGGTACTCAATGTCAACGTTATCACGTAGTCCAATGGGATTAATATTCGCTACAGAAATATATGCAAATTTTTCAGCCTCAGCCCGTTCTTTCGGTTCACGTGTGAAAAGGAGCGCACGTGGGTAATTTGAAGTCTAATTTTATAATTAGGTAAAACTTTCGCTTCTAGTAGGTGGAATATGTCGTCCAGAAGACATTTGACCGATTTTGAGAAATTGCGTGTGATAGGGAGAATGGAAGCAGGGAAGGCCCTCTTAGGGGTCTGTAAAGACATATAAATAGCCAAAAGCGTCATACCAAGAATCTGGAATCGGTTTAAAGACACTGGTATAATGTCCACAGACAACAAGGTCAAGGTAGAAAACGCACCACAATAGGCTCTCAGGACTGTAATTTGCCAACGATTGCTAAAAGAAATAGGCAATTGACGTCAGTTCAGATTGCCGGGAGTTTGCTGCAGCAACAAGAACTCGACTATCCTGGTTTACTGTGAGTGACAGGTGGCATGCAAGGAAACCAATGATTTGTGTTCCACTAACTCCGGTAGCGAAATGCGCCCGGTTAAAGTGGTGCAGAGATCATCGTCATTGGAGTACCACGGACTGGAGACGAGTTCTCTTTACCGATGAATCCCGATTTTGTTGAGAGAGTTACTACAGACGTGTTAGCATATGGAGGGAGAAAATCACACGCAATAAGGCTGCAAACATCCGTGAAAGGCATCGATAAAAAGGTCGTGGAATCATGGTATGGACGGACATCATTTTGAATGGCCGCAGTGACCGACACATTTTTACCAGTGCAACTGTGAATGCTTAAATATATAAAGATGAGATTCTTGATCCTCCTGTCAAGTTGTTTAAGGGTGCAATCGGAAGATTCGGAATTTTATTATTATTAATGGTCTAGAAGGGCGCTACCCCCTTCCACAGAACTCCTAAGTGCCCCTTCCAGAGCTGCATAAATCCGACCCCTTCGAAACTTACTGCTGAACTTGGAAAATGTTCTAAAACTGTTTCGAACCATCTAAAATAAATTGTCTGGGAAGTACAAAAACAGAAACCACCATGAACAATTTTTTACACATTCTAATACTTCCAAAATAGTGTTAATCTATCACAAATAAACTTATTACAAAAATTTAACTTCCTTAAAGACGACCAGATATCGGAAGCAACTACTAGATGGAATCTGGTATCAAAAGTGGCGAGACATGAAACATGGAAACCCAAAAGAATTATGGCTGAATAAGACAATTGTAATAAAACTGCTTTTTCCAGCATGAACTATATTTGATGTGTGTGCTTCTTACATTACTAGTTTCTGTAGCGGAAAATGCAAGATCTTTTTTTAAATTTAAAACCTTCCCACATATCCTTTTTAGTTTGCAGAAAATTTGCAACAGTTTTGCTTTGAAAACCTGCAAAGTTGCAGTAAGCTCAGAATGACAAGACTGAAAGTTCATAACAAGATTGCAGCAAGATAACGCAAACGCCGAAGTCACCACACTTTGAACTTGCAGCTAACTTGTCGTGCAAGTTAAATTCATACTGTATCAAATTTGTTGCAAACTAACGGCAAACAAGTAATCAAAAATACTGCAAACTTACTGCAAAGTAGTCATCTTTACATGTCACACTATAAGTTTAAACCCTTCGAATGGGTCCATAGACCTGATCAAGTCTATAGATGCGAAAGCGCCGTCAGAAGGTGCATGCATCGGTTTTATCACCATAAACAAGTTTAGGTAATATTTTTAATTTTCATTTCGAGCATTTTTTGGTATTTCATAAGTATAGCGCTTAGAAAAAGGGGTGACTACCGAATAAAATTTCTTCAATTTCTGTGTATGAGCTGATTGTCTATTCTCTCAACAGAGGGATTTTTTGCTTCCGTCACTTTCATGAATTAAAGACAGTCTTGCATCAGTTTCACAAAAAACTACTCATGCAAGTGGGTGATGGTATACCTTGCGGGAGATTTGCTGCGAATTTCTCAATTCAAATTTGTCACGGAAAGATAATATCAGAAAAAATCAAACTTGCTGCTAACGTTCATGCTATCTGTGTTATCTCTAAAACTCTCATAGGGAGCGCGGCGGATCGCATGAACGGCTCATGCGATTGACACTTATGTGAAATCATTATCCAATATCTATTACAGCACAAGTTCTTAATTCAATGGCAAGAAATTAAACATGGAAATTGCTGTTTTAAACTTAACCATTTGATCCTAACTTTATTGTAGGCAAATGTTATGTAATATGAAACTTGATTTAACCCATTTGCTGCCAAAACCATAACGTAATAGTTTTCAATTTTTTTGTTAAAAGTCCTTTGCCACCACAAATTCAGAAAGCTAAATTTCGCTTTACAAATACAGCGAAATTTCTGCCAATAAATGAGGCAATTTTTTTAATTCTAAAATAGTGGTGACAAAGTAATTAATAAATTAAAGCCACGAGTATACTCGTGGATGACAACGAATGGGTTAATTGAATTTAACTCTTCAGTATGCGCTCAGCTTTTTACATCATAGTGAATATTTTTCATTGGTAAATATTAATGTAACTTCAATGTATTATTAGTTGCAGTTATAGAGATTGGCCTTACATTTTTTATCCATGCTTTTTTTAAAATTAACAAATTAAATAAGGATATACCTAAGTTCTTAAAGTTACTCGAAATACTTCTATTATACATACACAGTCAAAGACAAGATTCAAAAGGACTGGTAAAGAGTTCTATTTTAGACAGGCTTCCATAGAAAGAAGTGTAATTAATTATGCTTCTAAGATACACTACCTCAATAAGATCTATTGTTCGTTTCGCAGGGATTCTGAAACTCTTCCGTTTGAGACAGGATTCCGTTATAGAAATATTCCACTTTCACAGGTTTCACTAAAGAACGATGAAAATCCCCTTTCAGACAGGTTTTCAGCAAATTTAATTGTATCGCAATTCATATTCAGACCAAGTAACGCTTCAGTTAAAGACAGGATTCTGTTATAGAGAATTACTATTTTGACACGTTTTATTCTATTCATACGACATAATATTTATATAAATACACAAAACTTGTAAAAATGGAACCTCCCTATAACGGAATTCTGTCTTAAACAGAAATGTTCTGTGCTACGGAAAAGAATACTATACAAATACACCTGATAACACGAAAACCTGTCTAAAACGGAATTTTCCAGCAATATTTACGATTTTATCTTGACAGGTTTTACTATATATATAACTTGAAGAAAAAATTCTGGACCCCACCCGAAACGAAATCCTGGCTACGCCACTGCTCGCGAGTGCCTTCGCCGGGAGGGAATAACATATTGCATACTCATATACATTATGTCGGGAGGGTCAAGTGCCTCCTCACTTTCTGAACACTAAATTTTTAAGAAATGATAAAGTAAATTAAGAACTGCCTTCTCCTGAAATCGAAATGAAAAATAACTGCTTTTATTTAAATTTTACATTTATTCATGTTTTTATTGGCTTACTCAGCACATAATATGCTTATTTTTTACGAAATAGGGAGTTTTGACGAAGTTTGCCGATTCAAATCTGAGCAGGACAGAACGGACTGGATGAATATGAAAATTTTTCAGGATTTACCTTGCATGTTAACAAGAATCGCGGCTTATTTCTTTAGGAATTCCACTCTGGAAACATTCCATCTTTTGCAGCCAAGGTTCTGTCTAGATTTTTCTCGCATGGTCTTGTTTCTGTGAAATTGTAAAAAGTTTTTTATATTTGTGAAAAGCCTAAGTCATAATTTTGTGAATTTGAAATTATCGTTATATGCAGGTTCCTGTTTATCTATTTTTAACAAGATCCTGCATGTATAAAAAAAACTAAACAGTAGATTATTTGGTAACTTCAGCTGTTTTGTAAAGATCCGGTTTTATTTCAAAATTATTAAATTTGAGAAAAGTTTAGTTTGGAGATGAAAAAGTTTTATGAAATGTCTGTATTTAAGACAAAATGTTTTGTGAAGGGTCCAGCTTTAAGGTGAAAGGATTTGTGAAGAGGCCTTTAAAGCACCCAAGATTTTCCTAAACAGATACCTGGTAGTAAAGCCAAAATATCCTCTGCATAATTATACTAGCAAACCCCGCGGCTTTGCTCACGTCATATTTGAAATATGCCAAGTGATATTTATATGTCTAATTTTTATTAAAAGCGACTAACTAAATTTTTATTTTATTAAAAGGTAATATTTTATTTTATTAAAAGGTACTTATTACTTTTAGGAATAATTTTAAAAAATTGCTATTTAAAACACAGTTTGATTAAATATCATTGTTACACTGCATAAGGCAGAAATCAGACTTAAATTAATAAAACGAAATAAAACTAAATAAATAATAATTTAGAAAATATTTTGAAACTTTTATGCTCAATTAATACGCTCATTTCAGTATTCATTTGGAGTTTTAAATTCTTTAGAAACCATCTTCTTACATCTTAAAATTAACCCTCATGTCAAATTCCAAATCCTACCACCTCTCTCAACATAAAGGGCTATGTTGAAATAGGAACTGTCACCATTAATTTGCCAACATTAATTTTGAAATTGGTTTGTTATTTCCTAATATTCCACAGAAACGTAATTTAGAAAGCTTTTAAAAGCCTTTTTTAGAGCGTTTGCTGTTCCTGTGAATCCCAGGTGGTAGAATCATCGGCATAAAATATAGCCTGTGTAGGATCAGAGACTGTTACCATTGATTCGCAACTATTACTTTTATATTTCCTGAAATAGCGTAGAAATCGTAATTTAGGACTTTTTTAGAATGCTTTTCGCACCTCCCCTTCACTTCACCCCTTTTTAATTCGAATTTATTTTCGACAGTCCTTCGAGGTCATTTACATTTTATAAGTAACTACCATGCCATATTTAAAGTTTCTAGCCTTTTCAGTATCACAGAAATCGCAATTTAGAAAGTTTTTAGCTACTGCAACCATCTGGTGGTAGTGGCACAGACATAAAATATAGCTTATGTTTGAGCAGGTTCTATCACCAACAATTTGTTATCATTATTTTTTAAATCGGTTTGGTATTTGAAAAGATTACATAAAAATTGTAATTTATAACGCTTTTCGCTCACTTCATCTTTCTAAATTTGAAATTTTCTTTCGACAGTTCATAGAAAGCAGTTGCATCTTGTAAGTAAATAACATGCCATACTTCAAAGTGTTAGACCCTTCAGTTATGCAAAAAACGCAAATTAGAACATGTTTTGCTTTTTCAACCCTCAGATGGTAGTGACAGCAACATAAAATATAACCTATGTTGTAGCAGGGACTGTCAACATTGATTTGCAACCATTACTTTTGAAATAGCTTTGAAATTTCTGAGATTGAGTAGAAATCGCAATTTAGAACGTTTTTAGAACGCTTTTCGCGCATTTTCATCCCTTTTTAAATTTCCAATTTTTTCGAAACTGTTCTTAAAGATCATTTATATGTAATACATATGTACCTTGCCTAATTTTAAGTTGCTAGCCCCTACCGATCAGAAAAATCGAAATTTGGAACACTTTTTTGCTCCTGCAACGTCTAGGTGATAGTGATACCGACTTAAAATAGCGTCAATGTTAGAGCAGAGGCTGTCAGCATCAATTTCTTAACATTACTTTTGAAATCAGTTTGATTTTTCCTGAGATATTGGTAACAAATCGGCATTTAGAACGTTTTTAGAACGCCTTTCGCTCATTTTGCTCCTGCATCTCCTCTGGGTTAGTGGAAACATATATAAAATATAGCCTATCTTGGAGCAAGATCTGTCACCATCATTTTAACACCATTATATTTGAAATCGGTTCAGTATTTCCTGAGATTGCATAGAAATTGCAATTTAGAACGTTTTTTACAACGCTTTTTGCGCATTTTGACCCCCCTTTTAAATTTCGATTTTTTTAGGAAATGTCCTTAGAGATCATTGATATCTTATAACTAACTACCATTCTAAATTTCACGATTCAAGGCCCTTCCGTCACGCAAAAACCGCAATTTAGAACGTTTTTCTCCTGCAGCCCCTTTGGTGTAGTGGCACCGATATAAAACATAGCCTATGTTGGAGCAAGGATTTTCACCATCATTTTGACGCCATTATTTTTTAAATCGGTTTGGTATTTCCTGAGATTGTGTAGAAACTACCATTTAGAACGTTTTTTAGAACGCTTTTCGCACATTTTCACCCCTTTTAATTTCGAATTGTTTAAGAACTGTTCTTAGAAATTCTTTATACCTAATAAGTAGCTGATACTTCAAATTTCTTATTTCTAGGCCCATCAGTAACACATAAATCGCATTTTTAGAACATTTTTTGCTCCTACACCCCCTTTGGGTAGTGGCATCGACATAAAACATAGCCTATCTTGCAGCAAACGTTGTCACTATCATTTTGACACCAATATTTTTTAAATCGGTTTGGTATTTCTTGAGATTATGTAGAAACTACCATTTAGAACGTTTTTTAGAACGCTTTTTGTGCATTTTCACCCCTTTTAATTTTCGAATTGTTTAAGAACTGTTCTTAGAAATCCTTTATATCTAATAAGTAGCTGATACTTCAAATTTCATATTTCTAGGTCCTTCAGTAACGCAAAAATCGCATTTTTAAAACGTTTTTTGCTCCTGCACCCCCTTTGGGGTAGTGGCACCGACATAAAATATAGCCTATGTTCTAAGTTGGACTACACCATCATTTTGATACCATTACTTTTGAAATCGGTTTGGTATTTCCTGAGATTATGTAGAAACTACCATTTAGAACGTTTTTTAGAACGCTTTTTGTGCATTTTCACCCCTTTTAAATTTCAAATTGTTTAAGAACTGTTCTTAGACACCATTTATATCTTATAAGTAACTAATATTTCAAATTTCATATTTCTAGGCCCTTCAGTAACGCAAAAATCGCATTTTTAGAACGTTTTTTGCTCCTGCACCCCCTTTGGGGTAGTGGCACCGACATAAGATATAGCCTATGTTCTAAGTTGGGCAAACACCATCATTTTGATACCATTACTTTTGGAATCGGTTCGGTAGTTCCTGAGCTTATCTCCGACAAATAAACAATTTTTTCCTCTTTATAATATGATGACTAGCAAACCCCGCGGCTTTGCTCGCGTAATAGTTGAAATATGCCAAGTGATATTTATATGTCTAATTTTTATTAAAAGGTACTAACTAAATTTTTATTTTATTAAAAGGTAATATTTATTTTATTAAAAGGTACTAACTAAATTTTTATTTTATTAAAAGGTAATATTTATTTTATTAAAAGGTAGTATTTTATTTTATTAAAAGGTTTTTTTTATTAAAAGGTACTTATTACTTTTAGGAATAATTCAAAATATACTATTTAAAACACAGTTTGATTAAACATCATTATTACACTGCATTAGGCAGAAATGCGACTTAAATTAATAAAACGAAAGAAAATTAAATAAATGATAATTTAGAAAATATTTTCAAACATTTAAGCTCAATTAATACGCTCATTTCAGTATTCATTTGAAGTTTTGAATTTTTTAGAAACCATCTTCTTACATCTTAAAATTAACTATCATGTCAAATTGCAAGTCCTACCACCTCTCTCAACAAAAAAGGCTATGTTGAAATAGGAACTATTAGCATTAATTTGCCAAGATTAATTTTGAAATCGGTTTGTTATTTCCTCATATTCCACAGAAACGTAATTTAGAAAGATTTAAAGGCCTTTTTTAGAACGTTTGTTGTTCCTGTGAACCCCCAGGTGGTAGAATCATCGGCATAAAATATAGTCTGTGTAGGATCAGAGACTGTTACCATTGATTCGGCCCTATTACTTTTATAATCGCTTTATATTCCCTGAAATTGCATAGAAATCGTAATTTAGGAATTTTTTTAGAATGCTTTTCGCACCTCCTCCTCGCTTCACCCCTTTTTAATTCGAATTTACTTTCAAAAGTCCTTCGAGGGCATTTATATTTTATAAGTAACTACCATGCCATATTTAAAGTTTCTAACCTTTTAAGTATCACAGAAATTGCATTTTAGAAAGTTTTTAGCTCCTGCAACCCTCTGGTGGTAGAGGCACAGAAATAAAATATAGCTTATGTTTCAGCAGGCTCTATCAGCAACAATTTCTCATCATTATTTTTTTAATCGGTTTGGTATTTGATAAGATTGCATAAAAATTGTAATTTATAACGCTTTTCGCTTACTTGAACTTTTTAAATTTGGAATTTTCTTTCGACTGTTCTTAGAAAGCAGTTGCATCTTGTAAGTAAATACCATGCCATACTTCAAAGTGTTAGACCCTTCAGTTGTGCAAAAAACGCAAATTAGAACATGTTTTGCTTTTGCAACCCTCAGATGATAGTGACAGCAACATAAAATATAACCTATGTTATAGTAGGGACTGTCACCATTGATTTGCAACCATTACTTTTGAAATAGCTTTGGTATTTCCTGAGATTGAGTAGAAATCGCAATTTTGAACGTTTTTAGAACGCTTTTCTCGCATTTTCACCCTTTTTTAAATTTCTACTTTTTTCGAAACTGTTCTTAAAGATCATTTATATCTAATAAATATGTACATTGCCTAATTTTAAGTTGCTAGCCCCTACCGATCACAAAAATCGAAATTTAGAACGCTTTTTTGCTCCTGCAACGTCTAGGTGATAGTGATACCGACATAAAATAGCATCTATGTTAGAGCAGAGGCTATCAGCATCATGTTCCTACCATTACTTTTGAAATCAGATTGATTCTTCCTGAGATATTACTGACAAATCGGCATTTATAACGTTTTTAGAACGCTTTTCGCGAATTTTACTCCTGCATCTCCTCTGGGGTAGTGGAAACAGCCTATCTTGGAGCAAGATCTGTCACCAGCATTTTTACAACATTATATTTGAAATCGGTTCATTATTTCCTGAGATTGCATAGAAATTGCAATTTAGAACGTTTTTTACAACGCTTTTTGCGCATTTTGACCCCCCTTTTAAATTTCGATTTTTTTTAGGAAATGTCCTTAGAGATCATTGATATCTTATAACTAACTACCATTCTAAATTTCACGATTCAAGGCCCTTCCGTCACGCAAAAACAGCAATTTAGAACGTTTTTCTCCTGCAGCCCCTTTGGGGTAGTGGCACCGACATAAAACATAGACTATGTTGGAGCAAGGATTTTCACCATCATTTTGACGCCATTATTTTTCAAATCGTTTTGGTATTTCCTGAGATTGTGTAGAAACTACCATTTAGAACGTTTTTTAGAACGCTTTTCGCGCATTTTCACCCCTTTTAAATTTCGAATTGTTTAAGAACTGTTCTTAGAAATCCTTTATATCTAATAAGTAGCTGATACTTCAAATTTCATATTTCTAGGCCCATCAGTAACACATAAATCGCATTTTTAGAACGTTTTTGGCTCCTACACCCCCTTTGGGGTAGTGGCACCAACATAAAACATAGCCTATCTTGGAGCAGACGTTGTCACTATCATTTTGACACCAATATTTTTTAAATCGGTTTGGTATTTCCTGAGATTATGTAGAAACTACCATTTAGAACGTTTTTTAGAACGCTTTTTGTGCATTTTCACCCCTTTTAAATTTCGAATTGTTTAAGAACTGATCTTAGACACCATTTATATCTTATAACTAATATTCAAAATTTCATATTTCTAGGTCCTTCAGTAACGCAAAAATCGCATTTTTAGAACGTTTTTTGCTCCTGCACCCCCTTTAGGGTCGTGGCACTGACATAAAATATAGCCTATATTCTAAGTTGGACTAACACCATCATTTTGATACCATTACTTTTGAAATCGGTTTGGTATTTCCTGAGATTATGTAGAAACTACCATTTAGAACGTTTTTTAGAACGCTTTTTGTGCGTTTTCACCCCTTTTAAATTTCGAATTGTTTACGAACTGTTCTTAGACACCATTTATATCTTATAAGTAACTAATATTCCAAATTTCATATTTCTAGGCCCTTCAGTAACGCAAAAATCGCATTTTTAGAACGTTTTTTGCTCCTGCACCCCCTTTGGGATAGTGGCACCGACATAAGATATAGCCTATGTTCTAAGTTGGGCGAACACCATCATTTTGATACCATTACTTTTGGAATCGGTTCGGTAGTTCCTGATCTTATCTCCGACAAATAAACAATTTTTACCTCTTTATAATAGGAGTATGATATGATGATGAGTATAGATATGTTCCTCTATCTGTATTTTATTTTTTTTTACTTATTATAAACACTCAATCTTGTACTATCCCTTTGCAATTTTGAAATGCGATGGGCATGATTTTTTTAAGGTGTGAGGCTCCTTGAATTAGATGCCTAAATATATAAAATTTAATAAGTATTTGTGCTAGGGATGTAACGAATATCCGTCCACTATTCGGTATTCGACACCCTTTTGCCAAATATTCGGTTGGCCGAATATTGTTGGATATTTAGTTGAATAAATTCCGGATAAAAATCCTTTTTTCTTTTTTTACAAAGGCTTTTCTTAAATTCAAACTTATTGCTTGCTGACACATTCTTGCAGTCATTTTCGTCCAAAGTTTGGAGGTATTCTTATCCATATACTAAGAAGTCAAATAGCACTCCCTATTTCCTTTAAAGGCAAAAAAAAGAAAAAAAAGAAAATAAAATAAACGGTCAAGTGCGAGTACTACTTGCGCACAGAGGGTTCCGTACAATAATATATGAATTAGTAAATGTATTATTAAAAACGTTGCTAAAAGAATACTAAGACTTTGTAAAAACTATACAACGTAGGGTTGGGTATAGCTATATATGCTAGAAAAGTATATATGGATGTACCATGAAAGTTCAAAGAGATATGGAACCTAAATAATATCAAATATAGCGATTCTGCATAACTTTTTTTTTTTAATTTTATCCTAGTCTGTTTAAAAGGAACTTAATTCGGTGCTGACAATAAAAGTAGTGCATATTTAAACTTCATTTGCCATTCGATAAACCTAAAGTCAGCGTAGTAATAATCTTTTCTTTTTACAGTGTACCTAAAGAAAAACCCTTGTTCAAAATTTAAACTTAGCATTTTGCTAAGCGCGCTTCGAAAGTAATTCTTGCAAGGTTTAAATTAACGTTCACTACCCCTATGTTTTTAATAATTTTAGTTTCAGTCGATTCGGAATTAGATGAGGGGGGGGGGGGCATATTTTTGCACTACATTTTCGATGATAACTTTGGAAATATAGCAGACGCTCGATTTTACGAACTCGGTGGGACTCATATATGTTCGTAAAATCGAAAGTTCGTAAATGGGAGTAACATTAGTTCAATAGGATGCTGGTCGGGACCAATACATCAGTTCGTAAAAACGAATAATTCGTAAAAAAGAGGTTCGTAAAATCGAGCGTCTACTGTACCTAAATTTAAATGAAATATATTTTTGAGTTCAGCATTACGAAAGCTTTCACACGATTCCCCACACGATATATATATATATATATATATATATATTTTTTTTTTTTTCCCCAAGTAACATAATTAGCCCCTCTACATTTTTCCTAAATATATTTATGAATATTTATTAATCTGTAAATATGTGGATCAATAGTCTTTATAACTTCCTCCAATTTGAACTTTCTACGTTCCATAGTTTAAGAGTAAAAGGGCTGTGACAGACGGACACACAGACACAGGAGTGATCTTATGCTTCCGTTTTTACTTTTTAAGTACGGAACCCTAAAAATAGAAAATTTTTTTAAAGGTTAAGCATCTTTAAGAAAATTATGTCAAAGTAGGAGATTTAAGCCAATTTTAGAGACATGACTATAGGGAAACAAACAATTATAAATTTCAATACTTACACAAAAATGCTATTCAATACTAAAAGCACTTGAATATTAATGTCTGCAAATTTAAAATGCAAAAATGGATTTTTTAATATGTCAGAGAAATTTGCACTGTTCAAGAATGTTTTTATGAACAACCGTAAATATATTTAATACAAAATATTGCAGGATTATATTTCAGTGTTAAATTATCAAAAAAATCCCCTAACACTAAACTCGATTTTAAATTGCATTTAAGTTGTATTGATAGGTTGTTCTTTATAAGCGCATATAATATTGTTGCATAAAAGTATTCTTGATACATGTTTAAGCATTGTGCATTTAAACAAGCATTGCAACTTTAAATAATATAATGCAAACCATTTACCTCATTTCGTGTTTTAAATCAAGAGTGAATTTAAACACATAAACTCATAGCAGTGAAGTTTACTTGACCAAGATCGATCTATTTCCGGAGGTCCCTGCTTGCTTATGGGGACAGAGTAAGCATTATGGGACACTCATAAATTCTGAATATAAGAAAAGATAAAAATATCACTAGATTGTGGAAGTGATGAATATTCTTTATATTTTAATGGGGGAAAAAATAGTATCCTAACTTACAGCAAACGAATTCAGTATTTCTAAATACGATAAAATACTTTTTTTTTTTTTTTTTTTTTTTTTTTTTTGTATTGAAATGCATTTTCTAAAAAAAAAAATATAGTAAATTAAAAAAGTAAATTTAACATGGGTAATAATGGCTTACTATTTTAGCTGAAAAAGATGTTAATTGCAAGCGACTACAGATAAAATTATGCTATTAGTAATTTAGATTCAGTAAAGTAATGTTTTACTATTAGCATCAAGTCATTTGAAATACATATTACAAAAAATACATCAAGTTGTTCATTTTTTAAACATGCAAATAATAATATATCATTTTTAATTATGTTTATTTCTATTTTAAATTTCAAAAAGAAATTATAAATAACGTTTGCTAATACTTTTAACAAGGTGTCTATTCTAGCTGAGCTACAAATTTTCCGGACTTTTCCAGGTTTTCCATACAAAAAAAAAAAAAAAAAAAAAAAATTCCAAGTATTGAAATTTTGAGAAAAAAATACAAAAAATCTTAAAAGTTGGAAATTTGAGAGTGGAACTTTCACAATCAATTCTGAAGCACAAACTACTGATTTTTTTAAACAAACTTTTGTAAAATTTACAAATTGTTGAATACCGAGACTTTTATTTCATGGTTAATGATTGCTTGATGTTTATATTTCTTAATGAGAATTTATTTTACATTCGAAACATTTTGCAGATTCACACTTTTAGCATCAGGTTACAACCATTTTGTCCAATCAGTTTGAAATTCTTTATCACATAAGTCGCAATTAAATGCAGATTGTTTTGAGATACATTAATACAAACAAGTAATATAAAAATTTTGTTTTTAAAGTCCTACTTAGGTCATCAAAGAAAAATTTAATATAATCTTTTAGTTTTTGTTGCATTAAAATATCTCAATTTGTTGATTTTCTATAAGCAAGTAGGTTTACAATGGAAGTCTATGGGAATTTGGCGAAATATTAGAGATATCTCCAAGTTGGCGTCACCTTTGGCGACTCATTTTGGTCGGTATTTGCGACAGAACAGGGTCCCCCCTATGGTAACCCCCTTATAGATATGAAGATGCATTAAAAGCTATTCAATAACCAATGGCCGCCATTTTGTCTCCCATATAAAACTAAAATTAATTAAAATTTAATTAATGAATTAATATTTGAAAAATCTTGTATTAACATCAATTGTCATCCAGTACAAGTTTAAAAAAATTTATTTCAACTTGATAGGATGAATAATAAGTATTTTATTAACGATTAAAAATTTGAACAAGATATATAAATAAATATAGGGAGAGTGTGAACTAATAGTAGGAATTGAAAAAAAGAGAAAAACTTTTTCTTTATAAGTAATATGTATCTACTTTGTAACTAGCTGAATTTAAGGATTATAAATATTCAATAAATTAATCTAACAAACATTCAGTTCCCAAAAAAAAGTTAAGTAAATAGGCTGAATCACCTAATCAATCCTACAAAGTTTCAGTGAACTGATATTGAAACGCTCAGAGTTACAAAGGACTGAAAGGTGATACATAAAAGGAATTGCATGAGAGGTTGAAATACTCTTTACAGTACTTATGAAGAGGAACATTAGATTTTCCTGTCACTACAATTTCAAATCCTTAGTTTCATAATCAGAAATTTTTTCCTGGATTTTTCTTAGAAATTTCAAATTTCTCCAACTTTAACGTCAGGAATGGTAAATTTTCCTGATATTTCACTGATTTTCCCAGTCCATAAAAATTTCCCTGACTTTTCCAGGTTATCCATGTGGCTAGACACTCTGTTTTCATAACAAAGTCGATTTCGACCTAAAATTTGGCCAAATATTTGGTAACAAAATCATTATTCATTACATCCTTAATTTGTGCCCTTTCCTACCCCAAAAAATCTGATCATGCCACAGTTATGTACATGCTTATAAAGGGGGGCTAGTGACTCAGCTTCAGATTTTCCCTCACTAATGTAAAGTCTGTGGGCATTTGACGCATTCGTATATTTAAAATATCTCCTCGGGAAATTAATATTTTTAACTTCTATATATATTTTTTTTTTTTTTTTTTTTTTTTTGTACACTTCCTAAAATATGTCTCTTTTTTCTTAGTTCTCAAAATATTTCTAAAGTATAGACTTAATTTTATATGAAGTATCTTACGCACAGTTTGCCCGCTTTTAACACATAAAATAATAAATTCAGAATAGATTTTAGAAATATTTTGAAAACTAGAAAAAAAGAGACATCCTTTAAGAAGAGCATACACAGAAAAAAGGTGGTTAAAAATATGAATTTCCTGAGAAAAAATTTAAAATTTACGAATGCATCAAAAGCCCATAGACTTAACATTACGGAGAAGAATTCCGAAGCTGAGTGACCAGCCCCCTTAATAAAGTGATACAAATTTAAAGAATTCAAACAATTTGAAAGTTTTTTAGATAACATAAAAAATGTTTTCTCGCATGAAAGCAAATTATTTCTTATTTTGAAGTAATAGAAAATTAATATAAAACTTTTATATTTAAAGTAATGTATTTTCTTATAAATTAAATACATTATTACAATTACATAATTCCAAAAATAAAGAAAATGACAAAACTGCTTAAAATTTGATCATTTTAAAAGCTATTTAAATGTGCTTAGTGACAGTCTGGAAGGTTTTTTTGTTGTTGTTTCCCACAGTGAGTCATTTGCTCGCATATTAAAATGTTTTTAACAATTTCCAAAAATGCAATGAAGGTAAACTAAACTACCAACATAGTACTTTCCATATACAGCCATGAAAGTGTGAAATAAGAAAAAAAAGGGGGAAATTTTTCCATCTATACGATGGTGTTCAATTTGTATAATTTACACATTTTACCAGAAGGGGAAGCCAATAAAAGGAAATATAACTGAATGTATTATTGTCATTTTCTTTTCGTAACTTAGAAAGTATTGAAAAAAAAAAATTAACCATTAATAAATGTACAGGTTTATTGGATCAAAAAAGAAATATGAAGACAGTTTGCTAAAAGTGTAAATCCAAATATATCTGATGAACTTATGTGAAAGTGCAGTGATTATTTTTCAAAACAAATATTATTCTGGATGATTTGACTATTTAAGGTCTTTCCACTTATACAGAAAGAAAAAAAAAAACTGGTTAAAGCGGAGAAGTAAAAAAAAAGTTTAAATAACATTTGCGTAATTTAATTAATTAAACCTGTACGATGCAGTTAGTTTTTTAATTTGTGTAGTTTTTAAAGAAGTACATAGTATTTTCTATATTTTGTGAGATGAATACTAGTTATAATTAACTGAATTGAAAGAAAAATTATCACTGATAACAAATAATGAAAAATATTTAACACAAATTAAATTGTTGAATTTCGTGTCACACACCTTTATAAGAAGTTGAAATTGTTCTACATTATGTACATTTAAGTTAATCAACCATAAATAAATCAGCGACCTTCTTTTGTTGAAGGCAAGATGCCCGACATTTTGCAGCATAATCTCTCCATCTCTTTAACATCATAAGTTTAACCAAGAAAGCTGTTAGCCGCTGTGAAACATAGCGCAGCGCCAACTCTAATGCTTTTACCCCTTCCGTATGTGGAATTTTAGCAGTGTCAACTTTAACTGGATCATCATCAGGATCGTCTTCGTATTGAACAACATCAGTTACATTCCTAATTATATCCTCGTCAAATAATGTTTCATGCTTGAGATCTTTATTAGACTCAAACAACTCTTACACATTTGTCCACATCCCTCAAGCTTTTTAAATGTTTGTACAAAACAGTTTGCAGATAGATCAGACATTATAGAGTTCTGGGGGGAGGGGAGATTGCACTTTTGACCATTAAAAACACAAAATCTCAAGTCTTCTGGGGGGGTCTCATTGTTTTTAGGGGGTTGTTTTATTCACACATTTTTTAAATTGAGAGAAATGCCCCTTTTAACCCCGTTGCAGGGGATGAAAGGGACACACATAAATAAAACACTTTTATGAATATTTTTTCTTTTTATTTGCAATTACATTATTCAGAAATAAAAGATAATTATACGCAAATAAAAATAAAATATATTGCAACATATTATAAAATATAAACAAGAAAAATAACATGTTTAGGCCTACTTGACTAAGAAAGATTTATCTCTAGCTGTCTCACCACCAGTTACGGGTTAATTAACTTCACCACAATATCATTAATATTCACGTTATTCATGTCAATAGTATCAGTAAATAAATTATTTTATTCTGGGGATTTTTTCTGGAAAAATGTACTTTGAATTCATTACGAGTATTCTTCGGGAGTTTGTGGCTACAGTGCGACAGGAATATCACCATAATTATTCCATTGCCTTTTGCAATATTTATTGTCTTAATATTTATATTGCTTTCATAATTATCGAATACGAGAAGCGCAGGATCAGTTTTGAAACAACTAGAATATTTAGTTAATTCACAATTGCTTTAAAGAACTTCTGCGGTCATTGACCAAATGTGATGAGCAAGTCCAAGTTTTTGGGATGGGGCATCTCTGACCATGAACTCCTTGAAATTCTTTCTTGAGAAAATGAATACTGTTGAAAAGAGTTACCTGATGTAGAAACAAAACACAAAAGTGGGACAAGTTTGCCACGTTCAGCTGATGTTATGTGAGAAAATTTTTCTTTACTACATTTTGCTACTATATTAGGTGGTTTGTGCTCTGTCATTAAGCCTGTTTTACCACAGTTATATATTATGTTCTGTGTAAATTTATAGCAATCCATAACAAAAGGTTTAAAAAATATATCAACATTAGCTTCGTTGAAACTTGTACTTCTTGTTAAACTAATGGCTATCAGTTTCTTAAGAGAAAGTAATGAATTTCGTTGAATAAAATCTTGGAATCAAAAAATTCCAGCTTGCTTCTTTGTTTGCAAGATAGAGACATATTGGAAGAGTTCAAAGCAATTGAATACTCATATGCAGAGTTGTGAAACCACAGTTGATATTAGATGCTTGGAGCAAATATGAAGCTAACTCTTTTTATTGAGCTTCACTAAAGGAAGCTTGATAGGAACAGACTGAGGGTCAACCTTTGAAAGGGACATGTCCCTTTCAACCCCATACCCACCTAGCGAAATAAAAAATTATTCATGTATGAGAGTATTTTACCTAACAAAATATGTTGATATTCACATAAAGGGCATACTTTACAGTGCTAAATAACATAAATATTATAATGCTAAACACAAGATTACTTTGTTAGAGAAAAAAAGAAAAGCAACATCAAACTTTACTTTTTTATATCAAAAACAGGTTTTGTTTTCATCATCTACAACCCTGCAATTGCTGATGTTAGTTATAAGGATTATTAAGACAGAACAAGTATCGTCATTGATTGAGACAAAATTGAAACTTTGTACATTTTATTTTCTTCCTGAAATTTTGAGTGTCCCTTTCATCCCCAGTCTCCCCTACTGTCTCTGAGCAATATATATTTGCTGGAAGCTGACAAGTGAGTTTTCAGATGTTGTATGTGTTTTTAAGCTTAACCAAATTTTGATACATTACACAGTGAGTATAAATTATATTAAGTTCATATAAAAGAATGCACATTTTTTTTATTATTTATTTTTTATTTTTTTAGCATTGCTGTTTACAGGCATGATTCGCTTAGGGTTTTTTATTGTATTATGCATTTACCAGCTTAATTATATTTAGGATTAAACAAATTCAAATACAGGGCTAAGCAAAAAAAACTAATTGTATCTCTGTCTATTGATGATAATTGCTGGAAGTGCCATTTCAGTTGTGTTACACATTTCCTAGTTGAACTAATTTTTTGCTTAATATGTTCTGCATTTTAAGATCTGTAGGTGATAAACAATATTACACAAAATATTTCAAGTTATCTTCTGTGGTTAATAAATACTTAAAATAAATATTAACAAATCATGTGAAATGTAGATACAATATTGTATACACGATTGTTAAAAAAATGTGAATATTGTATTGACTATGGGCATTTATTGCTTAATTTGAAGGTTCAACTGTGTTAAGTGTTTTCTAATTTGTTTCGGATATCTTCATTTACCTTAATAAATAGTGAAGTTTCATTACAGTTCTCTGGAAGTGCTAACAAGCATTTCCTAATCTATGCATGACACATTTTTCTTCCTTGTTTGAATTGTGTTGCTTTATAAAAAAATATTCGATGAGTGTTTATTTCCTTTTCTCTTCTAAGCAAGCTAGGCATGGTTTAAAGCAACTGTTTTCTTTTTAGAACAACTTAAATTGAATGTTTGTTTCAGTTTAATTGCTAAAAGGTACCGTATAAAACCTATAAAACCACAAAAAATCTCGGTATATGTTTTTTTCAAACTGTCAACATGTTTCAGCTCCAACGGAGCCTTTTTCAATGCAATAGAGAATATGCCCACTGCTGCATGATGTATTGTTTTGAAGCACCATCTATTTCTTCCCCTATATTTCTTCTGGATTATTCTAGACAATTTTGGCAAGTTAAAAGGTATCATTACATATTGTATTTTTACATGTAACAATTTTGATAATTTATTTTATAATGGATGGATAGTAAAAATTAGATGAAAAACTATCTTGCTTTCATTAAAATTTATCTGAATGCAAAATGGTATTAAAAACTAAAAAAAAATTAATGTCTCAAAAATAAATTGAGATGCAACTTTCAAAGAAATTGCATTTAAAAGTAGATTATTTTCCCTATACGACGGTGTAAAAATTGAAAATGTGCGATGATTCGAAGTTTAAAAAAATTTGCAGTAGCGAAAAATGCAAAACCGAAATTTCATTTCAAATTGTTGCCATTTGCAAAATGACATCAGCATTACACCCAGATATGTTTGTCCTTTATAATATAGATATCGTAATTAGTGACCAATATCTTATTTCACTGCTTTAGCTTCTCTTTCACTTTTACCTTTTCTGATTTTTCTTCATATGATCTTGTATAGCAGTTTTTCAACTTCAACAAATTTTAAAACAACAAATAGTGGAAAATGTATAATATTCTGAGACGACGACCAATTTCCTCCAAAACGGAAATTCCATTTTACATCCAATATGAAATGATTGGATGAATTGCTTTTTTCTAGTACTACTGATTGTAATCAAATACTTTTAATGATATCCACTTTAAAAATATCTCACAGGAGTTAATTTTTTAAAGCACAATAAAATCTTAAAGCATAAAATCATGAATGCCACAGGCAAATTGTTCTCATGAAATAGCAATATGAAACAAAAGCATAGCACACATTTGCTCTTTCTTAGCTTGATACATGAATTGTTTCATTCTTTAGAATAGGGTTTCTCTCAAAATGTGGTAATTCCATACCTTTGAAGATATGCAATGAGTCCAAGTTCTAAACTTCCATATGACATGGTGTAGCTAATAAGTCAGTAAAAAAAAAGATTTTTCACCTGACATTGTTTTAAAAACAAAATTTCACAAGACTAAATAGTGGAGGTGACTTATGACTATTTTAACAAAAAAACACTAAATATATAAAGGTGCAACAGACATCTGTCACATTAAAGACCGTTAAAGGGTGTGTTATAAATAGAATAAAAGCTACGTTCATTTGTATCTATAATTATTTTCTTTATTTCGGGATTCTTACAAATAACGCAAATCAGAAATTGTACATCAAACGTGGCTAATGAGGTACTATAACTATTTAGTAAATATTCTGATCTTAGTGCAATAGCTGTTGCACTCTTATGCAAAAATGCATGCATACAAAACTTATTACAATTATATATATTAAATTCAGTAAAACGGAAATAAAATGACACCATCTTAAATAGGACGTAATCCCTATGGCAACCTAGAGTCATTATCTATCATGGGATACCACTGAATTAATTACATATGATAGGATTTAATACAATGAAAACATCTTTTTAAGTTTTGATTCAATTTTCATAAAATTTGAAATGACTTAACAAAATTCTGCAATAATTATATATATTGAATTTCAAACCATTCGGATTGGAATTTTTTGCACAGTTATATGTGGACAGACAGACAGACCAGACGATGACTATAGGTGCTACGTATTTACTATATAATTATGAACGCACCTAAAAGTAGGAGGTACACCAAGCACACACATTTCTTCAAGAGGTATGTGAAGCATAACAGCTTAGGAAACCCTTATTTAGAAGACTGGACAAGAATGATGTCGTATACGACTTGTTTATATCGCTAGCTCCTACAATACATGATCAGTATACTGCAGCAAATTGAATCAAGCCTTCACTTAAAAATTTTAAAATTATGCTAATAAAATTGTTGGTTATTCGGAAAAAATATCATGACTTATTATTTTTAAAATAGAGGAAAAGAAACAAGTGGGTAAAAAATTTTTTTGGAAAGATTTCATCTTCCTGATAAGAAACAAAGTATGAAAATTGGGAAGATGTATACATACTTTTTCTTTTTTGGTCACTTCATTTGTTTTTTAAATGAAATTTAATGAACACACACTAAAAAAGGTTTTCAAAATATTCCCCACAATTTCAATATAATTGTAGAGTCTAGAGCTGATGCATTTATATTATAAAGCAAAAAAACATGTGTGAGTTATGCTGTGTCATATTGACAGTCAGCAACAACTTACCAATAAATTTCCCTTTTAATGCAATTTTTGAACTTCCAAACATTACAGAATTTCAATTTTTACACTGTCGATTAGGGAAACAAATCAAATATTTCAACGAAATTTGTAATCTTTATCTCAATTTACCGATTTTTAATGGTTTTAAAAATAATTTTCAAGCATGCTTTTTTGTTAAATCTATCACATGCAATCCATTTATGAAAGATTAACCTTTTCGCGCTTAAAACAATATAAATTAAATAGTTCAGAGTTTATTTCTGGCTAATATCTCATAATAAAATTAAAACGTCATCAACAAATAAATTATACATAGAATGACACAAAATGTATAACGCTTCCGGGGTTGAACTCATCCGTTTCCTGATAATCTAAACGCGGCCACGTTAGGCTTAAGCATACCAATGCCGTATTTGCCGACTGCCTTATTTAATCTGTCTATCTATTTATTGTGTAACATATTCTTCTTCAATTTTTCTCAAACCTTCAAAAAGTATACAATTATAACGCTTTAAGATCTAATTTAAAAATAACCAGATACCAACAACACGGTTCCGATGTATACAAGCGATTACCGTTGCCATTCATAAGCACAAATTACAAATCCAAAAACAAATGAATGACTCTTTCAGCTATTCATTAAATGCTCTTAAAATATTTTGCAAAAGCATATTAATATTTTGAAATACCTTTTTCACTTTTGTTTACATTTATTTACAGTTTGAATTCAGTATACACGGTTAAAAATATCGCGAAAAATTACCTGTTTTTCAAGGCTATCTATTTTCTGATCAATGAGGACACTTTATGGTGTTCAGTGAATATAGCTATATTCGGTGATTCATTCCCGTGAATTATTTTGTACCGGATTAACGTTTCCTTTCTAAAAACAAACGTATTTCAAATTATTTAAAAGCTTTATTATGGTTTTACAAATATTTTAAGAGCAAAATCGGATGTCGACCGTATTTTTAATGATTCGTTCAAAGAGTCATTCAATTGCTTCTGGATTTGGAATTTGTGTTGTACATGTGGCATTACGACACACGAGTGATTGTTGATTTTGATTTTCAATCTTAAAACGTTGAGCTAAACGTGCTTTCTTTTCCACTATTCGCAAAAGTTACATTTTTAGACAGATTATTCAAAATAAATTAATATTTAAGAGATTACATTCAATTATCTAATATTATGCTGCGATAACTTTAGTTTAAATTAGATTGGTAGCTTTATCTATCCCTATATGAAAGTAAACAAACAATTGATTCATTCGTCTTGAACTTTTAAAATATTAAAACAAACGTTTATATGCTCACATTGGGGGGGGGGGGGGGGGGGGAGAATGAATATTTCTTATAAAATGAAATTAGAATATCAGAAATATGTAATGCCGTGTATTACATATATATATATATATGTATATAATATATCAATGCATTATTATAATAAATAAAATTTTGTATTTTGTAGAGAAAATAAATTTGTAATTTAATAACAGAATTTGGGAAAATAAATTGTTAATGTAATTAATAGTTGCAATTTACTTATGTGATAAAAGATGATTTTTAATTATCAAAATTTATTACAGGTTTCTTTTATGCATGTTTAAAAAAAAAATCGGGATTTTCTCTGTTCAACTTTTTAAAATTTAAGTTATATAATTATTATTTTGGCAATTAATAAAAACAAATAAACTTTCTGTTGGAATTGTCTTTTATTTTACCACATACCATCAGATAAAATAGTTAATTGACAATATGTTTTAAAATAACATTATTAGTACTAATTTGAATGTTTTTGTGAAATATTTCTTCAAATTTTGTGAGTGAAGTTCATTTGCATACTTTATATCAGTATTTTACCAGTTCAATTAATAATTTTCTTGCCAATTAAATTTCAATGAAAAATGAGCTGTTTTTACTTTACCCCACCTGACCCTATTAATCAGACAAGACAAAATTTATTACTTCACAATTCTTTTTATAATGCAATGCTATATAATTTTTTTGAAAATGCAAACACGTCATTCTGACGGGCTATATTCTAGTTAAAAAATAAAGATATGTAATTAAAATTTACACTTAAACACTGAAGTAACCAGAATAAAAAAGTTGCTGTCCTTGGCGATTCCTTCAGCTATTAAATTTTTGACGGCTAATATGAAAATATAGCTTTTATTTCAAAAATTTACTTGAACACATAATTGATACTTTTCATATGAATATGCTTTTTGGTGGTTTCAGTAGGTAATCTAAAAAAATATTAAAGATAAAAATGAAACTTGTATAGATTTTCAAAGTTTTAACCTGTATTCTGTAGATTGGGAAGCCAAAGTTGAATCGCCCTTTATAAAAGGGGGAGGAAATATTTTTGGCTTGGCAGTGTCTGCCCATGTTACCAGTTTTGCTAATCACAAACAAGTTTTTGGCAATGTACTTTTATATTAGGGCAACCTTTTTTTTTTCTTTTTTTTTTTTTTCTTCATTAAACATGTGTTTTCAATACAAACAAGGTTATCAATGAAGTAAATTATAACTTAAATTTTCTTTGGAACTACATTCAAAACAAAATGCTTTAGAAAACCATTCTGTCATTTGGAGTTCCGGTGATGTGTAATAAAAAGTTAAAGTGAAAAATTAGAATTAGGTTGGTATGGAAAAGCATGCATTTGACTAATTTGTAAAGTAATTTTAGCTCAAAGAAACATTGAGACACAAAACAAAATTTTATTTCAAAATTATTTAATAAAACAGACTTGTAGTTTAAAAAGTATTACAGCATTGCAGATTCAGTGTCTTTCAATCAAAAATTTTAAAATAGTTCGTTATCTGCAGTAATTACAAGAAACTAGAAAATTCAACAAAGCTATTTGAATTAAATTCAATACAATTAGATAAAAAATGATAATACTGACACTAGACAGAGAACATTACTCACTCCAGTTCAACATGATTCACACAGAATGAGATCATAAGGCCATGAAGTGACAGCATTATCATATTACAGAGACAATTTAAACTATGATTATGGTTAACTTTGTGGAATGATGCAATGGAATAACAGCTGAAAGTCTACCAAAGCTCACCCTCTCTCTCTTTGGATGGAACATCAATAACTCGAGGCTTGTCAATAATTCGTGCAGTGCGATTTCCTTTCTCAACAATACCAATAATCCAAGATTGGAAACCTTCTTGTTTTTCAATATCTTTGCAGTATGCAGCAGCTTGCTCACGAGGAAGGCAAATCAGTAAGCCACCTAAATAAACAAAAATGCAAATAAGCAAAGCAAGTCCTCTATAATGTAATGACCGACTCACCTGCATAAGGTGCTCTTAAAATAAAAACACCATAAATCTGCTTTTTGGAAAAACAAAAATTGCATATAAAATACCTATACACATCTACTTCATATTTGTACAATTTGATAAATTAATCATTAATGAATACTTTCATATAGTCTAGGCTTGAGGATTGCATGCAATTTAAAATTCAAATAGTGATAAGACTGTCATATTGGTAATTTCACATGTTAATAATCTTCATTTTATTTTAAATAGGATATTGCCACAAATACAGATTTACATAAATTAAGATAAACACTAGATCGGGCGTGGCGAACCTATGGCACATACAATTTTTCTGGCATGCAAAAAATTTAAATCTGGTAAGCATTATATACATTAACATACAGAATGTACCACAAATACTGCAAATATTATTGCATGCATTAACACATTGGAAATTTTTGTTTACCTGTGATGCTATACATCAACATTCAACTAACTTTTAGAGGAGATAATGTGGTCAAGACAATTATTTTTTGAACAAGAAAACACCTTCTCAACACACTTATTCCAGCCCTAGTGTAACTACAAGCTGAAACAGAATTTTCTTTCACAACTTTAACGATAATAAAGATATTTTAGGGAGATGTGCATAATAATTTTGCTTATAGCAATGTGAAGATACCACTGACTGAACTTTGGCCTGTGATGCAGTATAAGTACTGTCAGCTGTATTCTGAATAAAGGAATGTCTAGCTCAGTGTTGTTTTGATATAAATGGTAGCAATTTCTAGCACTTCTCTCCATGTAATCATATTTCACAGAAATCAAAGTAGCTGAATTGAAAATTTATTTACAATAACTTCTTCATTATTGTTAAAGTAACAGACAAAAATACAATTTTGACCTGAAGTTAGATAAACTGTATTTTTGACTAAAGTAAATTGTGATCCTTCTTTCCTGAACAAGAATTGCCTTCATGTCTATTATCACACCTTGATTTTTTTTTTTTTTTTTCCATAATGTTTAGAAACACTCTGTTTGTGAAAAACAAGAAACAGCTCATTTACCAGACAATATTCAGGAACTTGCATTCGTACATAATTAATTCCTATGAAAATCATCATTATTTGTTAATTTTATTAAGTGATACTTTTCAAATAGCAAATAAATAATGTAAAAGCGACGTTTTTAAAAGTATGTTTTATAAAGGTTTTTTAAGTATTAGGTTTGGCCGAATAGTTTTCTATTCGGCAGACCAAATAGTTTAATATTTGGCCCAACTGAATTTTCACTTTTTGGTAGTATGGCCCGGGATTCTCGCTGACTTTTAGTCAACTTTAGCAATTTGGCTAATCAGAAATGAAAAACATTAGAAAATATATTCGTCGTGAAATTCTAAAAAACCAATCTTTAACCCTTTAATGTAACCTTTTTTTTTCCAATATGTTCTAAAAAAATCCTAATATTTTATAACTGCTTATAGATCAGCTATTCATCTAAATTAAACTATGAACTACGGAAACTTTTAAAAATTAGTTGGATGTGCCAATCCCAAAACTTTCTACTATCTTATACATCTTAATATTTCAAAAACTAGTTACACATGTTAATACTTCAATATTATTAGTTCATTACTATACCAACTTTGATTTTCATCTTAAATTTCTGCTTCAGTCAATTAAATGAACTAAAAACGAATTAATCTATATCATGATATTTGTTAAAATTAATAGTTTTTCCTTATTATGTTGTTATCAGATGTTTGTGAATAGCCGGTTTAGCAGGAAGTGAGTTCCCGCCTTTGCACGAGCCGCCGATGGACAATAGAACTACGAAAAATCAAGAAAAGTATACAAAAATCGCCATCACAGAGCCCCATTACCGCGCGATATTTCCAAATTCAAGGAGGACCTGTTGGCCAAAGCCAAAAACATGCACAAACAATTTGGTTTAATTGTATGCATATTTTATACAATTTTCGATTGTACAATAAAGAAAATGGTACAGACATCGTAATTATAGCGCACCCTTCCAGCGGAATTTTTCCAAATTCAGGGAGGACCTTCATGCCATGAACAAAAAGAAACACAAAAAATTTGGCTCAATTCTCTGCATAACTTCATACACTTTTCGATGGTATAATATTCAAAATGGCACGAAAATCGCTATTACAGCGCCCCTAGTGGCAAATGTTTTCCAAATTCAGGGAGATGCTGCTTGTCATAGCCATAAACTTAAAATAAAAATTTGGTTCAATTCTATGCATAACTTCATACACTTTTGGATGGTACAATATTCAAAATCTCTGTTACAGCGCCCCCTACCGGCGAATGTTTTCCAAATTCAGGGAGGATCTGCCTGCAAAGGCCAAAAACTTAAAATAAAAATTTGGTTCAATTCTATGCATAACTTCATACACTTTTGGATAGTACAATATTCAAAATCGCACAAAAATCCCTGTGACAGCGCCCCCTACCGGCGAATTTTTTCCAAATTCAGGGAAGACCTATCTGCCATAGCGAAAAACTTAAAATAAAAATTTGGTTCAATTCTATGCATAACTTCATACACTTTTTGATGGTACAATATTCAAAATCGCACAAAAATCACTGTTAAAGCGCCCTCTACCGGCGAATTTTTTCCAAATTCAGGGAGGACCTACCTGCCATATCCAAAAACTTAAAATAAAAATTTGGTTCAATTCTATGCATAACTTCATATACTTTTGGATGGTACAATATTCAAAATCGCACAAAAATCGCTGTTACAGCGCCCCCTACCAGCGAATTTTTTCCAAATTCAGGGAGGACCTACCTGCCATATCCAAAAACTTAAAATAAAAATTTGGTTCAATTCTATGCATAACTTCATATACTTTTGGATGGTACAATATTCAAAATCGCACAAAAATCGCTATATCAGCGCCCCCTACCAGCGAATTTTTTCCAAATTCAGGGAGGATCTGCTTGCCATATCCAAAAACTTAACATAAAAATTTGGTTCAATTCTATGCATAACTTCATACAGTTTTTCATGGTACAATGGCGACAGACACACGGACAGACAGACATTTTCTATAAACATTTTTTGGGGATCTCTGACCCCTAAAACATGTAAATCTGTCGAAAACCGGAAGTCGAAAAAATTTCGATTACAATACTTTCTTCTATTGAAGATAGAAGAAAGTAATAAGTACATTCTACATGTCTTGCACAATCGAGAAAAAAATACAAAACCCAATTTAACTCATTACAATATTATGAAATTAAATTTTCCAACAAAAAGTACCTCTGGATTACGATATTACATTCAATGAATTCTGAAAAATTCAAAATATAAATAACAAAATGCATGTCACATTCAAAAAAACTTTTTTCCTAAAATTCTCTGGCTTTTAATTGCACATACTTCAAAATTGCACTGTTGCTTATTGGGCCCATTAACACATACTAAGAGGCATTATTGGCATTTCTTATATACATTTAATTTCCCTTGTGTTACTGTTCGTTATGCTAAATCCTCTCTCATAGTTCACTGAATGTTGTGGAAAGATTACAACAAAGATTGTAGCATGTTGTATGTTATACGATAAAGCTGCTGCTGCTGCTCGTTTCTTTGAAAAAAAATACTATATGGTATCGCCCAAATTCTTTTTTCTGCAACGAGAACTCAAGTAATGCGAATAAGAATGTCACTTGTACTGACGGAAACATACACACATACACAAACAAAGAGCAAAAATTGAACACTCTCAATTTGGTGAATTTGTCCATTTACTCGCCAACTGAAACATTTTGCCGCAATGGCGAACGGCAGTACAATGGCGAACCCAGGTATGGCCAAATAGATATTGAATATTCGGTGCATACCTATTAAATGCATAATAAAATTCATGAGTTATTGTCAATGTTTTTCATTGCTGACCATCAAATTTCAGGTCGCAATGTATCAACTACACTTTTATAAAAATAAGATTTAGGAAATGGCGATATTTCTTTTGGAAAGCGGTAGTGTTTCCCCATTAAGTTATTTTTGCATTGAAGAGAGAGGGTGGTCACAAATCTCTTATTTTAAAAGTCCCTGATATTTCCATGATTTTTCCAGGTTAGCTTCAAATTTCCAGGTTAGCGTTAAAATAATGAAATTTTCATAGATAATTTCATTTACAACTTACTCTAATACACAGTCATTACTTAGTAAGAGTTTATATATAAAAGAAAAAAAATCACACAACAATTTCTTGCATAGTTAATCAAAAATAGACATTACTGCCCGTTAGAACTCGTGGTACTGCACAAAGTCAGAATGCTGTCGACTCGTATCAAAACGACATCTAGTAGGGAGCCGAATGGAAAATTACTGTGCATCCTGGTAATGACAATAGGACAAACTTCAAATAAGGATAAATGGTAGTCAAGATTGATAGACAATTACCGGATAATTAATCGATATGTTTTCTGTTTTGTCTAAAGTGTCAAATGTGTAAAAAAAAGAGATGGGAAATATATCACATAATCACTGCCATTTGTTCTAAAGCTTTCCAAATCTTAAAAACAAGGGTTTCAATTAATAAATTTGAAATTTGGGACAAGCCTTTGTTTACAACTTTACAACCTTTTTAGATTTTTTTTTTTTTTCATACTTAAAGTGCATAATATAGTGAGTGCTTAAACAGAAATGTTCACAAAAAATTCAAACATTCATAGTTGACTTGATTAATTCTGTGAATTACCATTTTTTAGACAAGGACATAAAATTTCCCATTATCTGAGAATAACTCGCATATCAAGTTTCGTCAGTTATAGATTTGTGCAAAGAAAATACAACCATTCATTTTCATCCTAGAGATAAGTTCAGACTTTTTTTTTTTTTTTTTATTGGCTGAGACCGATACCGAAAGCACACAGCAGGAATTTGTTAAAATCATTTTTAAATTGTTTCAAGATTAATATTTTCATTACCATCCAACCACTGGCAAAAATCTGTAAAAGTCACTATTTTCATTCTTATAAAATATTATTTATACAACTATGCCAGAAAGACAAGTCTGTTTTCCAATAAACAAGGGAGTTGAAACAGAAAGAGAGAGAGAGAAACAATAAGAGATATTTCACAGCTTCTGTAAGTTTTTAACACTGATCATGCAAAGGCTTCACAATCAGATAGAATATTTCTCCTTATATCACTTTAGCAAAACCTGCAGCTTTGCTCGCATAGTAGTTGAAATATGATAGTGGTATTTGTGTGCCTATTTTTTCAGAAAAATTATACTGTTGGTAATAATTAAAAAATTACTCATTGAGCCACAGTTTGACTAAACTTCATTATTACACTGCATTAGGTAAAAATGAGACAAATTAATAAGAACTCAAACTAATTCTAACTAAAAGATATTTAGAATGTATTTTGAAGCTTTTATGCTCCTTTCAGTTTTTATTTGACATTTTGAATTTTTAAGAAACCTTTCTTAGCACTCATTTACATCTTAACGCCATTTTTGGTGAAGCGAACTAAGACCGAGAGTGTCTTTTTTGTCAACTTTTAACTCTCTGAGCTATAAAATTACCAACTATATACGTTTGCGGTCTTTTCAGATATTATCTAACTTTTCTATTTTGGAAGAAAAAAAAATAGAGATTGCAGCACTAAACAGGAAAAAGTATATGAAAATATCTCGAATCAGAGATCAACTCGAACTTATTGTGGATTTTGTGGTGTTTCTCTTTGTAGCAAATCTGTGCTTTGAAATGTACCACACAAAAGCAAATTATACCAAATAATGTTCATACTAGGGATTGACCGAAGCAGCAATTTTGCCGAATACCGAAGCTTCGGTCAAAGTGTACACCGAATATTCGGTATTCGGCAACCGAATACTTAAAAAATTTTAATACACATTTTTTCATATATTAGCTTTTTTAATAAACTTTAATTAAAATTAAATTATTAGTAATTTAATTCAGTTACATTTTTATTCTTAAATCTAATTACACCAAAAAAATTTAATGGCTACTTTCCACTCACAATTTCATTAACCCATCACTTATTTTTTATTATTTTATCACTAGTCAATAACCAAAATAACCTATGAAAGTATTAAACTATACAGGCTATTATTAAGGGTAAGAATTGTTAGAAAAACTAAAGTTCATTCAAATAAAAAGAAACAATGTTGTCATTAAGCTGATTTACTGATTGTCTAATTATAAATGTATTGAATAGGAATGTTCCCAAATACAAAAGGTATATCAATTTATACATTTAACTATTATCTGTCAAATTATTTAGTGTTTCCCCTAGGCATTTTCGTAAGGGCGCAGCGCCCTGCCCGTTTTTATATAACTGCAAACGCGCCCTGCCCGTTTTTATATAAATGCAAACGCGCCCTGCCCATTTTGGGTTTCCAAAATTTTGCCCTCGGCATATTTCAACTAACGAATCTTAACAATAGGTCGCGAAAAAATCCGGAAATTTGCAATCGATCGATGGATCTGAAATTCTAGAATTGATCGCGAGAAAATATCGCACAATTAGTCTATCGATCGTGAAAAAATATTGTGAAATTCGTCAGTCGGTCGCGCAAAAATATCGCAAAAAAAGTATCAATCGCGGTTAAATATTGTGAAATTCATCAGTCGGTCAGAAAAACAACTGTTTCAGCGGGACACGGGAAAAAATCGTGAATTTCATTAGTCTAATGCACGAGAAACTAAAAAAAAAATCTCCAATTGCTCTCGAGGGAAAAAAATCACGAAATCTGTCGATCGTTCGCGGAAAAAAATCGCGTAATTCGTTTATGTTAGCATGAAGCAAAAACCGCGTGTTCCGCCAGTAAGCCCCGGAAGTTACCCAATCGGTCCCAAGAATAAAGCCCGCAAAAATCCCTAATATGTAGCAGGAAATTATTGCCAATTATGTTAATCGATCACAGGGAAACAATTACGAAATTCTCCAGTAGGTCACGGGGAGAAAACTTCGAAAGTAGTCGATTGGTCGCAGGAAAACCCCTCAAAATTTGCCAAAAACTTGCTAGAAAATGACGCGAATGTCATCAATCAGTCGGAAGAAAAGAAATCGCGAAATTAAAAAATCGCACCCAAGAAAAAATCGCGAAATTTGTTAATCATTCGCAGGAAAAAAAATAGCGAAATTCGTAGACGATAGAGGGAAAAAAATCTCCGGAAATTAGCCAATCATTCCAAAGAATAAAATCTACAAAATTCGTTGATAGGCAGCTGGAAAATATCGGCAATTATGTTAATCAACCGCGGGAAAAGAATCACAGAGTCCTTCAGTTAGTCGCGGAAAAAAGCCGCGAAAATTGTCGATCGATCGCGGGAAACCTCCTCGAAATTCTTCAAGGGATCACAGGAAAAACCTCAAAATGTCCCAATAAGTTGCTGGAAAATATCACAAAAATCGTCAATCGATCGCAAGAAAAAAATAAATTCATCCATCAATCAGGGAGAAAAAAAGCAAATTTCGTCAAAAGATTGCATAAAAATTATCACGAACTTCGTCAAATTGCGCAAACAAACATCGCTTATTTTGTTGATCGGTCGCGTAAAAATATTGCCAATTTGATCAGTCGGTCACAGAAAAAGAATCACTAATCAAGTAAAGCAAAAAACACTAATTTCATCAAAGGAACGCGAGGAAAAAAACGTGAATTTCGACAAACAATCCTGGTAAACAAATGTGAATTTCGCGAAATAGTCGTGGAAAAAAATCGTGAAAAAACCATGATTTTCGCAAAATGATCGTGGAAAAAAATCGTGAAATAACCGAAACGATCGGGAAAAAAAACGTGAATTTCGAGAAACGGTCGTGAAAAAAATCGTGTATTTCGCGAAACTATCGTGTATTTTGCTAAACGATTGTAGAAACATTGTGAATTTCGCGAAACGATAGTGAAAAGAATCGTGAATTTAGCGAACCGATCGTGGGAAAAAATCTTGAATTTCGCGAAATGATCGTGGAAAAAAAATTCGTGAATTTCGTCAAGTGGTCACAGAAAATATAGTTGTAGGAATTCTGTAAAAACTTAATTTAAGAGGAATAAATTTACTGTATTGGGTTAAAACATTGAAACCGATTCCTTTTTCTAACATGGAAAATTAGCTGCATCACGAAAAACGCATAAAAATTAAATTTAAAAAATGTACGGTGCAGAATCATTTAACCAGACTGGTTGAAGATAGATATATTTTAGATAACTGATTGGTCATTAAAGCAGAATCTATTGGATTTGTAGAATATATGTGGTTGTAGTATTGTTTCTGATATCAAATCAATTATTACACTACACAGATTAAAAATCGGATCCAAACAAATTAAAAAATTGAGTTTCTGAGAAAGTAGTCTATGAGCATACCTTGCAAACAAAAATTCCCCTGTTCCTTCTGCATAAAAATCTAAATTCCAATATATAACTAAATCAGGGGTGATTCTAAGTAAAATAAAAGAAAAATTGAAATTCATAGTAAATTTCCTGAAACGTTACAGTAGGCGATAATTATGGGTGTTTTCAGTGACCCTTAGACAAAATTCGCGTTTTTTCCTCGATCCTTTGACGATTTTTGCGTTTTTTCTCGCAATCCTTTGGCGAAATTGGGGTCTTTTCATCGGTCTTCCGACGAAATTCGCGTTTTTTATGCTATCCTATGGCGAAATGCGTGTTTTTTCCGCAATCCTTTAACGAAATTTGCATTTTTGCGCGATCCTTTGACAAAAATTCGCGTTTTTTCCGCTATCTTTAGATGAAATTAGAGTTTTTCCGTGTTCATTCGACGACATTCGCGCTTTTTCTACGATATTTTGACGAAATTCACGTTTTTTTCGCGATCTTTTGACGAAATACGTGTTTTTTCCGCGATCTTTTGACGAAATTCGCGTTTTTTCGCGATCTTTTGACGAAATTCGTGTTTTTTTTCGCGATCATTTGACAAAATTTCGTGTTTTTTCGCGATCTTTTGACGAAATTCGCGCATTTTGTGCAATCATTCGACAAAATTCATGTTTTTCGCGATCTTTGACAAAATTCGCACTTTTTCCGTGATCATTTCACGAAATTCGTGCTTTTTCCGTGATCTTTTGACGAAATTCGCACTTTTTCCGCGATCTTTCCGAGTGCAGTTATTTTACTATCGTTAAAAATCCTCAAATTCGCACTTTTTCCGCCATCTTTTGACGAAATTCACGGATTTTTGCGCAATCTTTTGACGAAATTTGTGGCAATCAAAACAAAAATTTCAAAAACCTTTTTCTTAAAAAACTGCCCTTTTTGTTCGGTTAGAGTGCCCTTTTTGTTCAGCTGTTATGTCCTTTTTTGAAGGAGCACCCTGCCCTTTTTTATTCTGGGGGAAACACTATTATTGATACATATTTATATTTTGATTAATAATTTAACATTGTGGTGATGAAGATAACAAATTTGAGCAATTTTAATGGTTATAAAAGCTATAGGATAGGCATAGGGGCATACTTATTTGATGCGTTTTCTTTAATATACACCTTAGATATACAGAGATGAAATAGGACGTACTTATTTGAGGTGCATGTTAAAGAAAATACACATTGAATAAATTTAAATTAAGAAAACTAAAGTAGAAATTATTAAAATTATAAGAGAAAGATGCCCACCTTCCTTACTTTTTTTTTTCTCATCGTAGATAGTTGTTTTGATTTCATCTCTATGTAGGCTGTTTTAGGAAAGAAAAAGTTTTTTTTTATATTAAAAATGTCCTTTGACTTGTTTTTTGTAGTGCAACTGAACTCTGAACTCATGCACATAATATTGAAACTCATCGTTTAGCGTATTCTACTTCTAATTAAAAAAGAATTCTTCTACTTCTAAGAAAATACTTACCCGCAATTATTCGGCCGAATACTTAAAAGTATTCGGCCGAATATTCGGTTTACATGCCGAATCACCGAATACCGAATCGACTATTCGGTATTCGGTCAATCCCTAGTTCATACACAAATAAAATCTATTTTTAGATATTTGTACAACATTTGGGTAAGTTTTTGTTCAAGTCTACGTGAAATTTTACGTTAAAAAATTATGATTTCTTATGGGAAACTTTTTTTTAAAATATAAAACGTTCTTTTTTAATAATTTTTCATTAAATATTAATTTACATAATTATACATTAAAGTACATTTAAGTAGTTCCTTCATTATGAATAAAAAATATTAAAATACATATCTCCCAACTATTTTTTTTAAATCTATTTTTGAAAAGTACCAAATACTCTCATTTCAGAGGGAGATATGCAGTTGAAATAGCTCAGATCTCAAAGTGTTAAAAATAACTATCATTCCATATTTCAAAATTCTAGTCTAATGGGCTACCACCCCTCAGGTGGTAGTGGCACCAACATAACATATAGCATATGTTGGAACAGGGGTTGTCATCATGAATTTGCCAATATACATTTTGAAATTGGTTTCTTATTTCCTGAGATTACATAGAAATAGTAATTTAGAAAGTTTTGAAAAGGCTGTTCATTTTACAACTTCAAATTTTGAATCTTTTAGAAACTGTTCTTAGAGAGCATTTACGTTTTATATCTATCGTACCAAACTTTAAATTTCTATCATTAACAATTCCAAGGAAATCTTAATTTAAAGCATTTTTAGAATGCTTTTTGCATATTTTCTATTTTAAATTTCTATTTTTTTAAACTGATCTTAGCGGGCATTTACACCATATAAGTAACTACTATACCAAGTTTCAAGATTTTGTCTTTAACAATTCCAACAAAAAAAAAAAAAAAAAAAAAAAAAATAGAAATTTTGAAAATTTTTAGAACGCTTTCCACTCATTTCACATTTAAAATTTTTAGAAGCAGTTGTTAGAGAGCATTTACATCTTAAAATTAACTACCAGGCCAAATTTCAAGTTTCTAGCCCCTTCAGTATAACTAAAATAACAGTCCAAGCTGGTTTCAAGTACGAATTGAGCCCAAAAGTCGAGATTAATCTCTTCTTTCCAAATTATCACAATCGTAAAGGGAAATTAGTATTTGTTTCAATCAATTTCCAGGTTTAGTTTGAATTTCCCTGAGATTTCCATGATTTTTCCAGGTCAACCAAATTCCCTGATATTTCCAAGTTTTCTAGGTTTTCCAGGTCAGGGACCACCCTGAGAGATAGCTTCAGAATGAACTTTATTAAAAAGCTCATCTGCACTTTTAGCATGCCTTACTGAACTACAAGCCATAATTTAGTATTCATGCTTTGGAAACTCATTTTCAGCAACATTAAATGGTATGTTGCAAGAGTAAAAAAATTTTTCAATTTCTATATCAAATGAGTTTTTTGCTCTTCCGGTTTTTTAAATCAAAAATGCTCTATTGTCGACTGCTTAACTTATGTTATTGGTGTTCCAGTAAAATTTGAATGGTGTTTTTCAATATCAGCACCATTTGTTCCAATTTTCCAAACAAACATGGTTCGGATCTGTAGCATGAAAATTCATAACATGCTCTTTAGTTAACTGTGAATCTCCATTTAAAAAAAAAATCATAACTTTGATGTTTACATTTCTGGCTTCGATTTTTTCGACGAATTATCAGCAACTTTTTCATAAAAACCTCATATTGGGCTTTTATAGCTTCCTCCTTTGTTGAAACTCACAATTTAAAATAAAAAAGTTATTAACAAAACATCTTAGAAGAAATGTAAAAGCCACTACCTCATTAGTGCAATTTAAGAACAAGTGAGTAAAATCGAAATAAAATTGCAGATAAATTTGTAGTGAATATCCTGGTTCAGGTTTTACAATTACAGTTATAGCAAAACAAGTGAACACTGCAATTAAATATGCAATATTAACTAAATAATAACATTAATACCCAAACAAATGTATAGTTTCAGTACTTATTACTTTACTTGATAGAGTTTTGATCACTTTTGAGTGGTTAAAATCAATTTTGACGACTACTGCCCTGGTCAAAATCAGTTTTGACCAGCGATAATTACAACTAGGGATTGACCGAATACCGAATAGTCGATTCGGTATTCGGTGATTCGGCATGTAAACCGAATATTCGGCTTCGGCCGAATACTTAAAAGTATTCGGCCGAATAATTGCGGATAAGTATTTTCTTAGATGTAGAAGAATTCTCTTTTACTTAGAAGTAGAACCAGGCTAAATGATGAGTTTCAATATTATGTGCATGAGTTCAAAGTTCAGTAGCACTACCAAAAACAAGTCAAAGGCCATTTTTAACTTTAAAAAACTTCTTTTTTTATTTTCTAAAATAGTCTATATAGGGGTGAAATCAGAACAACTGTCTACGATATAGGGAAAAAAAAGTAAGGAATATAGGCATCTTTCCATTACCATTTAATTTTAATTATTTCTACATTAGTTTTTTCAATTTAAACTTATTTAATGTGTATTCTCTTTAATATACACCTCAAATAAGTATATCAGAGTTCATCTCTGTATATCTAAGGTTTATATTAAAGAAAATACATGCATCAAATAAGTATACTCCTATGCTTATCCTATAGCTTTTATAACCATTAAATTAAAATCGCTCAAATTTATCTTCATCACCACAGTGATAAATATTAATCAAAATATAAATGTGTATCAATAATTTCACAGAAAATAGTTAAATGTACAAATTGATGTGATATCTTTTGTATTTGAGAACATTCCAATTCAATATGTATATAATTAGACAATCAGTAAATCAGCTTAATGAAAACATTGTTTCTTTTTATATGAATGAACTTTTGTTTTTCTGAGAATCCTTATCCTTAATAATAGCCTGTATTTTAATACTTTCATTGGGTTAATTTGGATATTAACTAGTGATAAAATAATAAAAAAAATAAGTGATGGGTTAATGAATTTGTGAGTTGAAAGAAGTCATTAAATTTTTTTGTGTAATTAGATTTAAGAATAAAAATGTAACTGAATTAAATTATTAAGAATTTAATTTTAATTAAAGTTTATTAAAAAAGTTAATATATGCAAAAATGTGTATTAAAAATTTTTAAGTATTCGGTTGCCGAATACCGAATATTCGGTGTACACTTTGACCGAAGCTTCGGTATTCGGTATTCGGCAAAATTGCTGATTCGGTCAATCCCTAATTACAACCCTGTTTAACATCTGCCACGAAAAAAGTATCAAGCTTAAAAAGTTCTTAAATGAATTGAACTTAATGTTTAAAGATAAATTCATCAGAATAATTTGTGATAATAAAGGCAGGGTTGGGTTTTTGACATGACAGTGGTAAAAACCGTGTTTTTACCGGTTTATTCCGTCAAAAACCTATCATTTTCAATTTTCTCCCAATTTATAGTGTGTAAGTGTTGCATACAATACATTTGTAGATCGATTTTCCCTTGCTGTTTTTGTTATTATTATTCACAATTACTTTGTTAAATTTATTTAACAGAAGAGCATTTCCTAAATGGGAAAAATGTAAAAATGCAAGAGTAAAAGGAAAGAACAATATTTGTCATATTCACCACTAACATAGATTCTATTAACTGCAATGAACATTAATATTAAATGGTAATAAAAAGTTATTATAATTATTAAATATACATTTTTGATAAAATACACTAAAATTATTTTAGACATGCAAAAATGCTGTTATATGGTGTGACAATAGATGTCAAGCATGGACTGTGGTCATTGAATAAATTTGAATATTTTTAGATATGATATTTTAAAATGCATATCTTATGTATTTCACAAATGCAGTTATGGTGATTTTTATTTTCAATTCAATAAGCAGAATCTTAAAATTTTAAATTAATAAAATTTTTATGCAAACTTGTAGAACCTGACTTCAGGTGAAAGCTCTTAGATTTAAAATTTAACACAACAAAACAAAGAAAACAGAATAGAATAATAATTTTATAATATATACATTATAGTTTTTTGTTAACTTTAGTGCAAATATATATGAACCTTATAGACAGACCATTCCAGCACCTATACTTTTAGATATAAATTTACACCTGAATAGTTATGAAATATTTTTAACCCCATGAGGACGAGCGTCACATATACGCTCATAATTATTTCGCAATGATTATTCCTATCAGTTATTTTTTTTATTGTAAATTTTGCCTTATTTAATCAAGGCATTTTCTCCATTCATCTAGACAAAAATTTGTTTTAAAATACCGGTGATAAAAGTTTAAAAATTCTGTAAAAGACGCTCGGCGCGAAGGGGATTAAATCAAAATTTATTAAAGCTGCCATAAAGACAAATTATTTATGTCTTGTATACATTTTAGTTAAAATTATTTGTTAGGGATTATTTAAAGTGGATTGAAAGAAATAACGTATTGCATATTTTTATTACATACACGTATGTCTGTATGAGTAAAAATCCTTCACCTTTAAAATTATTAGAAAGATTCTTAAATGTTTTATTTAATGCAGTTAACTTTTTAATTAATGGATCTTTAGGGATCTACATTTCTGCTTAAAAATAATATTTATTTATTTACTTATTTATTTAGTTTATGGAAATAATAAGACTAAAATAAACTACTTAACAAAAATATAGTTAAAAATTGAGTTTTCACATGGTTTAAAGTTTTATAATGATTTGCAAATTTTAATCTCTAAAAGATTTAACTTTGAAGAACATGTCTTATTCCTTTCTCCCAAAATATGTATGTAATTTTCAACTGTTAAAATATATATTATTTTATTTATTATTTATTGCTATTTAGAAATAAAAATAATCAATGAACAATTTGGATTTAACACTGAAAACTTACTTCTGAGGAAATTTCTGAGAAAGCTATAGTTTTAAACAGCGTACTACATTCTGCCGAAATTATACACATTTTTTAATCTTATACTTATGGGTTATAGAATTTCTTCAAAAAATTAAATTTTTATAGAATATGCCAAATAGTTTAAGATTATTGTAGAGATCTTCTAACAGAGATGTATATGTATTATTCTAATGCAAGCTTTTCTCGGAGGGATCTTTTTGACATTCAATATTTCATGTGAAACAACTTAATACTACAGATAGATTTTTTTAAAAAAAATGAAAAAATTATTACTTCTTAAAAATAGGTTTTTGACAAAGAGGTTTTTGACATGACGGTAAAAACCATGGTAAAATCCGGTAAAAACCGTCATGCGTCAAAAACTTGCCAACCCTGAATAAAGGTGTTATTGACCTTAGTAAAAATAGCCTATTTCATACTCTCACAAAGCACAGAGATGTGTCTCACCATATCACTCAGGATTCTGTTAGAAAGGAGCTTATAAGTGTTGAAAAGATTTCAACGGATGATATGATTGTTCACACCACTCTTTAACTAAATCTCTACCAAAACAAAAGCAATAATGATGCATGAAAAATATGGGACTGTATCAATTTTAGAAACTTTGATTTTAAAATTTTGAGCACTAATTTTACTATTTTTTTTTATTTTGTGACAAATAAAATTAGGGGAAGTGTTGAAGTATGTGATTTTATATTTATTGTTTGGCAATATCTTGTAATGAGTTTTACCATTTGTGAATTGGTAACACTTTTTTGTTGTGTACAGTGGTGGCCAGAATTATAAGAATTGAAAATTGCACAGAAAAAATTTATTTCTGATATTTCTAAACTAAATAAGGTGAAATTTATATATAAAATGCTCTTTTATGCTAGGAATCATTGTAGAATGCAAAACATTGGAAAATGCAAAATATGAATGTTTTGCCATAATCAACAAAATATGTCATTGTAAAAATTGGACAAAATTATAAGGACAATGAATGTTTTTGCCTGAAACACACTAATAATTATAATCTCCCCCCTTCTTCTCAATCACTTTTATCAGTCTTGACGTCATGGAGTTTGACAGTTCCTTAAGAACGATCTTGGAAATTTTTGACCAGGCTTTTTTGATGGAGGACATGAGATCTTGCTTGTTTTCCTAATGTACAGTCAACTCTGTGAAATCTGCACACTCAGGGACCGTGGGTTTGGCAGATTATAGATCATCCCTTTGTTTACATTTTATTTTGTAAAGATGAACTATAAATTAGGAACAATTACACAAAAAATACAACAGAATGCAAAATTAATATATTTAATAACTAAGTAAATTTAAAATCCTGTATAGACCAACAGACAAAACTACAGAGAAAGGGAAAGCATTACTACAATTTGCAATTGACTGCCCATGTTTGGCAATTTTTTTCATCTTTTTTTCGGCGCTTATATTACTTGTGGTAGGAATAGATTGCCGAAAATTGTTGGTAATCTGTTTCTGATCCAGAATCACTTTAACATTGCTCAAGAAGTATTAAGATTATTAAAAGATGTAACTAAATTTGTGTGAAAGATTATTACATTACATAAATCCTGACAAAAATAAACACCCTTGAACATAGTGTTTAAATTTGAGTGAGTATTTAAATTGATGTCCATGACATCCTTATTACTCAAATTTTAAACATAAATGATTATTAAATATGGTAACACTAAAATGCAAATAAAGAAGCATTTGAAAAAGTAAAACACTTAAACAAACACTTCCTTTGTAAATAATGGTTTAATAAATTAAGATCAATGGAAAAGCACACAAAATTTAAACTTGCTTTGGTTGTTATCGAATATTGGACAAACCAAGGCAGAAATCAAAATATCTTTCCTCTGTAGATAAAGTCTGAAAAGTAACGTAGTTGTGAATGAGAATCTACTTTCCTCATACGAAATGTCTTCTCTTATTCGTGTATGCTACCTGCATTTATCTACATTGCATCGCCACATTATCTATAAATTTAAAACACAAGCCAGGTTTTCTTTAATTGTCATCTGCCCTGGGCTTTCTACTGAACCAAACCAATTTTAAAAATTATTTTTTAAACTAAAAGCTACAAATACATCCAAAAAATAAACTTCTGGCCTTTTTTTAGTCACTGATACTGAGATTAGAATCTCAAGTCCAGAGTGAAAATGCTTAATTGCAAAGTTGTAGCTTGCAAGCTTCAAAAAGTCAAGTTTCGAAATATATTTATCAATAACCTATTGTACATTAAAATATTCTTTAAAGGATGAATATGAGGTATGCATATAAATTTTGCATTGATAAAAAGACTGAAAACGACATGTTTAGATTTCATTTTTTTTAAAAGTTATTGTGTCGAAGTGATATAAAATTTTGATGATGTTTCATTCTGTAATACCAATGATCACTCTCTCCACTTACAACTTCATCATAATTACTTTTCTTTATTACATGTTGCTAATTACTTATTCAAACTTATATATATATATATATATAAACCATTAATTAAACATAACCTACCACCATCAAAAACCGTAATATTATGATTTTTTTTTTTTTTTTTTTTTTTTTTTTTTTTTTAAGAATGATTAAATTTTTGGGCATCCCTAGCAACAGATGACTTCTTTTTTTCTTTTTTTGATAATTACTAAAGAACAAAAGTGTGCTTGTGATCATGATTAGCTTTCTGAAATAAACAATGAAAGTGTTGCCAAACGAAAAAGAATTTTTACTATGGAGGAGGCAAATTATTCTCCATATCTTCACCATGCCAATTAATTCCAGATTATACCTCTCAAAAATATTTTTTGAAGAATCCACTTTAAAAATGAAAAATTACCACAACTTGTCTAAAGAGTCTCCTGTAATGAATACAGGCAAACCCAGATCGAGATATATGCTTTCGAAGGCAGTGGGCCACCTCACTAACTTTGTTTAGAAAAAATAACTAGCAAAGAAGGCAAAGCTCAGCTAGTTATAAAATAAATATTAAAAGGACAATAGAAAATTTAAATTAATAATAAATCCCAGCAATAACTGTACAAAAAATTTCAAATTAACACCATCTAAAAATTATTGTAGAACAGGAAAACTAAAATAAATTACCAGATGTCTCAACCGAATGTCCTTGTAACAACTGGAACATATTTCCACAGGCTTTGGCAACAGCTGCCATTTTTGCAATGATAGGAAGGTTGTGAATAACAAAAGATACTTCATTTTTCTGAATTTTGGCTAAGTTTTGTGCATGCCCAAGCAATCCATATCCTGTTATGTCTGTCGCCCCATGTGCATTGTATTTATGCATGAGACGTGATGCTAAAAAATAAAATTAACTAGAATCAGAAACATTGACCAAAAACATACATAAAATAAATGCATTTTTAACTATAAGGTATACATTTTAGCGAATTTATAAATTCAAAATTTCCCTTAAGGATAATTATAAAAATTAACTAATCTATGAATAAAGGCATACACCATCATAAGAAAAAATACAGATTCTTCCTAAGCACAATAAACCTGTTAATATGAAACCTCTTTCTAATACTACCTTGACCTTTTGAGGGCTGGAGTTTTAAGTATTGACAAAAAGTGTTTTCTTTAAAAAAAAAAAAAAAATTACCTTAAGTATTTAGCAAGTACTTATTTTCCTCAGAGTGTTTGTTAATCATGCCATCACAAACCATAGGTTAACAATAACTGTGTAGAAAAGAAGTGCTTGGTAGATTTTAAGATCATTACCATTTTTTAAGGGATGCCCCTTTATGTTAATATTTAAATTACCCATCCTGAAAAAGCTCAATAGACAATTTTCATGGGGCTCTGGAAAAGAATGCATTAAAATTATAACAATACTATACCGGCTGAAACCGAAACCTGTTTAAGTTGAAATTTTTGGGGTTCCTTATGATTCCATTTTGGCAGGTTTTGGAATTCCATAGTTAGGAGTTACATAGACCCAAATAAAAAATGCTTTAAGCAGCGGCAGAATTCATATAAAAAAGTTACTGTTCTGAAGGACCAGTAAGCATAAGAATTTACTGGTACATGGTAATCACCACTTGCCTGCTACATAAAATTCTATTAAGTCCCTTTAACCCTTTGAATGACACCCCCAACCCCTCTTAGAATATAAATCAAACTTCCTTTGACATTTAAAAAAAATTTTAAATAAAATAAAATTATGCAATTTATGTTTGATTGCAGTTTTCTCAGGGACGGGAAAGTTTATGTTTACCTGTCAGAGAGGAGGAAAGTTACTGGCCCTGCGGGCCATTAAATTTTTCAAATTAGTGGTCCGATTGAATTTTTGGTGGTCTCGGACCAGCAGACCACCAAGGATTTCGAATGCTGTTTAAGTGTAGAAATAATGTTACTATTCTTTATTCTACAAAATATGAAATACAGGGGTAAATATAACTTAAAATCAATTTTTCATTATTTCTTTGAATTTATTGTATCCAAAACCTGGAAAATGAAATGCATACACAGGGTGTGCATAAATGAATCTCAACTTCAAAGGGCTATTAAAAGAAAACAAAAAAAGTACAACCTTGTTGTTCATTGGAAATCAAAAATAACAGCTGGAAGTTTAAATTCAACACAGTTACAGACCTGCCAACCTTCGAAAATGAGAAATTGTAGCAACAAAATTAAAATTAATCTGGAGGTTGGTTGGTTGGTTTTTTGTGTTTCGCAGCCATCATTTGACATTCGCGAAAGGAATAAGGTTTCAGTCTTTCAACTCAATGTAGTAAATTTTTTCCTCTGAAAATCTTTATACTATTTTTAGAGTTTCTTTTCATTTTGCAGCTTTTTTTTTTTTTTTTTTTTTTTTTTTGCGTGTTTTTTTCTGACATTTGTAAAGGGAGCCTGGTATCAACTTTTTAACCCAGTGCAGTAAATTTTGACGAAATTTGCGTTTTTTTTCCCGCGATCATTTCACGACTTTCACAATTTTTTTTCCACGATCGTAATTCACATTTTTCTATCACGATTCTTTGTTGAAATCCGCACATTTTACCATGAACTTTTGACGAAGTTCACATTTTTTACAGCGATCCTTTGACGAAATTAGTGTTTTCTTTAAGCGATCTTTCCGTGAAATTTGCATTTTCTTACTGATCTTTTGACGAAATTTGCATTTTCTTTCTGTGATAATTTGACAAAATTCACGTTTTTACCACGATCCTTTAATAAAATTTATTTTCTTCTGCGACCAATTGACGAAATTGATTTTTTTTTTCTTCTTCTTTTACACGGTCATTTATCGAAATTCGCGATAGTTTATCGCAACCGATCAGCAAAATTTTCGATATCTTTTCACGACCAATTAGCAAAATTCACTACTCTCTTCCACGACCTTTTGACGAAATTTGCAATATTTTTCCCTCGATGGTTTATTGAAATTCGTAATTTTTTGCACAATCTTTTGACGAAATTGACAATTTTCTTCTGAACTGTTAATGAAATTAGCGATTTTATTCAGCGACCTAAGATAATCATTATTTGTTTCTGAGATACCAGATATTTTTACACAATCATTTGAAGAAATTCTCAATCTTTTCCGCGATCGATTCACAAATTAATTTGTGAATTCAATAAAAGAAAAAAATTTTGCAGACTTTAAAATGGCACCCCTGTTTCTGAGGAAGGGAATTCCTGTATAAATATTTACAGAAACACGATTCACACGTGGTTAATATACATAAAGAGGGTTTTATGTTAAGAAGTATGTTTTGCGGTCCAGATATTTTTTTTCCCCCATGAGCATTTTTTAATGTCAGAATTTTTGGACTAATGACCAATATGTTAAAACTTTCGGAAATCAATAATTTAAGATTTTGGAAATCACTCCTAAAAAATATGCTGCGCGGTATAAAAATCGCAACTAGAAAAAAAAAAAAAAAAGCGCTAGTGTTTTTTGCAAAAAATCGTAGTTTAAGACCGATTTTCGTAGCATCGTAGTTTATAGGTCCAAATCGTAGCAACTACGATTTTTTCATAGCAGTTGGCAGGTATACAGTTATAAGTGCTCAATGTGAGCCTCTGCAGAAACATGAACGACAAAAACGCAGTACGATAACTCATCCACACTTTTTTCAGAATGTCCGGTGCGATTCTTTGAATGGCTGTAGATATGAGTGTCCTAAGTTCGTCAATGTCAGTTATTTTATTAGCGATGGAACAAACACCTGATCTTTGATGAGGCCCACAAAAAAAATCGTGGTGAGAAAAGTGTGGGAGGAGTTATCGTACTGCCTCGGTATCGTTCGTGTTTCTGGAGGGGCTCACATTGAACACTTATAACTTTGTTGAACTGTTATTCAACTGTTATTTTTAATTTCCGGCGAACAACAAGGTAGTACTTTTCTTTTTAAATTTGAGATTTAAAAACATGAAATTAATATAATTTTTAATTTTTGTGAAACTGTTTTAACAAAGAGGTTACTTTTTAAAGTGAATTTTTGATAAGAGTATTTCCAAAATTTACACTCATGTTCATAATTAAGAGAATTTTCAGATTTGGTCTATTATCTCCAGAACTACTGGACAGCTTTTAATGAAATTAGCTATGTACATAGCTTGATATAATGCAACAAAAATACAATATTGAACCAAAAAATGGGTTAATAAGGGGGGAGTTGATTCCCTCTTACAGTTATAGCTCACACAATGTGAACTCATACTGGAAATCAGGCAGTTTTACGGGTTCCTGTGGCAGTTTCACTCCTCCAGCAATACTGTTTTCAGGCCCCAGGTCATTCTGGGAGGTGGAAAGCGAATTCCAATTTTCTTCCCCAGAGTGTCCCAGACATACTCTGTATGGTTTAGATCTGGAGATCTGGCTGGCCAATCCATCAAGCCAATATCCTCACTTTCCAGAAATTAGTCAACCAGGTGATCTCTATCTGGGCACACGTTGTAGTTCATTAAAATGAAATCACAGCCAACAGCATCTCTGAAAAGGCAAATATAGGGTACCAAGATATCATCCCTACACCTCACACCAGTAATAGATCTTTGCTAAACACAGGGAGCGATATGCGCCCATCCAACATGATGTCTGTCCAGACAATCAAATCTCCGTTGCCATAGTGGCCTTTATCTCAGAAGTTGGAAGGCAAGTACACAAAACGCTTACGTATTTGATACTAAAGAGTTGCATCTTTGTTTCGAAGCTTTAGTTTTATCTTTGGTTCAGTACTTTCCATGAAATTCGACAACATATGCAAATTCTCTTAATTTTGAACCTGAGTAAAATAATGAAATTATTGACAAACCTAATATGTTATCATAAAAAGTTTTTTTGAATCAAAAATTTAGAGTTAAAAGATGGTATGAAAGTTATTTTTAACACATAAATGCTCACTAAAAATGATTGTAATAATTTGAATTTTTAAATGGCTGAAATGATCATTTTTTTCTTATTATTATTTTCTTTTAATCTATTAGGAAAGTAAAATTTAAAGTTTACATAAAGGTTATTTTTATGACATAGAAGCGCCTTAACAGAGAAGAATTAGAGTGTCTTGCTTCCAACATTAAACATGAATGGCACAAGATCTGTAATAAGCTTTTCTAGATCACAGGAAGACGTCTAGTACCAATATATAATTATATAAAAATTAAATAGTTGTTTATTATTCTTAACTTTGCAGAAAAAAAGCCCTTGACTACACCATCGATGAAACAGACTTTAGTTTCAATGTTTTCTACCACGTACGATGCATACATAGTTAAAGGGAACAGAACATACATTTTTCTAATAGCCGTAGAATTTGCAGAGCGTGACATTCTGCATGTCCGTCTGAGGTCCCTGCCTGTGTCCCTTTTGCCGAGACTTTAGCAGAAGCCAGGAAGAAAAAAGAAAATTTGAAAATGGACAAATTAAAAAAGGAAAATTGATTAAAGACATCAAAAAGCAGGAAGGGTTGGACTTGGGCACTGAAGCTGTTGCACGACCACAGCAGCTTCGAGCTCATTATTAGCTGTTTGCTCAGTAAAATTAGGATATAGTGTAAAATAAATTTGATTTTAAAATTTTAAATGTAAAAAGAATATAAAACATGAAAAGCTACTTTTGAAAAACTTTCATTGGGGAAAAAAAAGACTGAAAGTTTCCTATTTCATAAAAATAGCTATGATTTAACTTCAAAAAACATTAAACAATTCAAAACTTAAGATTTTTTATTTTTTTGTGAGGAGAGATAAAATAAATTGAATTCTATTACTAACCCAACTAAAGATTAATACAGATGACAATCACAAAGTTACTCTAAAAAACTAAAAGCAAATAGCACTGGAACAATGTTAAATTTAGAAGCTAAATCACAAGCCTTTTCAAGTAACTATATAGATAGAATTAAATAAATCCAAATGATAGTTTTTAGGAAATATTTTGACTATAACTGCATAACCTTGGATCATCTTTTCTTAAATAAGAAACTTAATATTTTTCTTTGAAATCTGATTATCACAGAAAGTTATTCAAAACCACAAATAGTCTAGTCTAGAGCACCACGTAATGATATAAACAAAAGTTTCTCAAAAATAATGTGCGCAACAATTCTGGTACATGAATGAAATTTAACAAATTATTATTACAAAGAAATAGCACTGTTTTCCAAGTAGTGGAATATTATTATTGTTTCCATTCTGGGGCAGTTTGATTAGTGAAAATAAAATATTAAATGTACATCTTGAATTGATGAAAACTATACGTGAACAGTTTCAGACAAAGTGTAAAGATGATTATAAGGAATTTTTTCTCAAGAGATCTAGCATTAGAATTTTGATCAGAAATAATTTTTTCCATATAAGAAACTTTTCTCTGTCACTATCTTTAATGAGAAAAAAAAATTATAAACAATACCTATTGAGACATTAAAATTTAATATTAATATAATTAACATTTTATTACTACAATACAAATATCTTTATTTCTGTTTCGTTGCAAGGCATTAGTATGAACAAATATAACATTTAATTCATCTGTATCCTTTTGCTTTATCTCTGTCCTTGTTTTTAGGAGAACTTTTAACTTTTTAACAAGCCAGGGGTGGAATTCTTTAGAACATTTTAAAGAGGATAAGAATCAGCAAATTTGACACATAAAATACCTAAAATTTCGGATTGATTCTTGATCTCATCTACATTAAGTACATTTTCTTCTACAGTACTAAATCAGACTTACAGCTGAAATTATCAAATACTGAACCATACAAGAGGAAGATGCACTTGGTTAGGCAGGCTTGCCACAAAAATGTCGTAAGTATTGTAATTCTATCGTTTTAAAATATCTGTGAGTATATTACACACATCAATATGTTCTAATCATAAAGTTACCCTTTTTTAAAAGACGATGAAAGATAATGTGAATATAAAAGTTCCATTTTAGTAATGTTATACATTTTTTAATATTAACATTATATTTATCTGTTACAATGCCCTTAGAATAAATTTCAATTTAGTCATACACCAGTCTAAAAGTGTGGGATGCACTGATACAAATTATATTATTTCTCTGAATATAAGTCCCTTCACAAAATTCCTTTCAATAACACAGGCCCCTTTACAAAATTCCATGCCATAAAAACATTTTTCATTGGTTATTTTTATTAAAATATTTAATAATTGAACAAAACAAACTCACCAGAAAGGAAAACTTTAGCTGAAGGATTTAAAAAAGTTAATAAATGTTTGATTCAAATTTGAGAAACTATATTTCATCTTTCGTGACAAAATGTAATTTTTCACAAAATGGGCCCAAAGAAAAAAAAAAAAAAAAAAAAAACTGTATCGAACCCTGTACATTGGATTAATATGCTATCAAATATTTGCTATTAAAACATTTTTAATCAGTTCCACAATTTTAAACTGTAACGACGAAAAATTAATACCAATTTATAAGTTACTTCAATATATAATTTTTTTTTAAATCTTACCAGTCTTATTTAATCTTGCCATACTATCAGTGGCTCTCTGATAGGCCTTTTGAATATCTTCTTCACTAACAACTAGCTTAATTCTATTCCATCGATCAGGTTGATCAAGCCATTGGTGAGCAGTAACTGCTACTTGGGTTCCGAGAGGTTTGGTGAGTACCAAGACATCTCCCACAACAGCATTATCAGGACTAAATAAAATATATCTAAGAATTAGTAACTGAAAATTCCCTCATTAACAGATAATAAACTATGCATAAAAGTTCAAAAAAATTTATATAGAAATCACAGCAGCCAACAAACTGATTAACGACTGTGCCAATTTGACCTAGGTCAAATAAACATATTATAAATCGGAAATTTTACTTAATTATTGAAATAAGTACCATAAGAGAGAAGACAATTTATTAACCCCTTAAGCACCATATTCAATTTAATGATAGAATGCTGAATACCAGATATATCAAATTACATCAAAAGTGGTTTATCACAATAGCAATTAGCAATGCAAAAGAACCAGATGCTAAGAACATTGCAATCTAAACTTAAAATAAGGACGTATGCACATGTCCTGGTATTTTAAAATAGAATTCATGACGTACATGCATGTACGTTATGTTGATTAAGGGGGTTAAATAATTTTTCTGCCTCAAAACATATTTATTTGGCACAGAAGATATCTGTACAGTGCTATAGAAGATATCAGTATGCCAACAAGTATGTGAAAATGTATAATAAACAGAAACAGAAAATCAGTAATGGGAGCAGGGCTGTTCACAAACTACAAAGGATTTCAAAATTAAGCATCAATGCATTAAATCCAAATAAGATTAATATAAATTTAAAACTTAAAGAATTTCACTAGGATCAGGATTCGTAAATATGATATTTTCGAAAATATCAAAAATATCCGATATTTTCAAAATGACCAACTTACTGTTTTGATAATAAATATTTCCAAGCATAATATAAATTAGAAACTAAAATATATTGGCATTAAACATGAAAACTTAATAAAACAATACAATATTCTAAAAATGTATTTTTTTTTTTACTTAAAACAAAATCAACTAATTGAAAACAGAAACAGTTTGCTTTACACACACACACAAAAAAAAAAAAAACCTGTAGGATTCAGTATCAAGAAAATTTTATATTTTATAAAACTAAATTGTAAATGCAAAATAGGGGTTTTTTTTTTTTTTTTTTTGTCTTTTTGAAAAATTAACGTAAATGTAATTTTGTCTTCTTTTTTATTTCCCAAGTACAGTTTACGCTCAACTAAAACCAGAAAAAAAAATATTTTTAAATGAAGCTATAAATAACTGATTATCTAAATTAGGCAATTTAACATTCAGTGGCTGTTCTGAATATGTCCCACATAATTGTTAGTTCTACATTTAAAAATAAAAGCTTCAAACATAGAGCTTGGAAAAGATATTTGATTTCTTTGGCTAATAAAGTCACTGCCAGAAAGAACAGTTCTTTGTGATCAGATTTGTAGTATACAATCTACTGAACAACAGTTAAAAATTTCAATTACACTTGGCTTTTTGGCTGAAAATATAAAAAATACCTTTTACAGTGAGATTTTGAAAATAAATATTAAAGATAGAAAAATACAGAAAATGTCAAACATCTTGATATTTTGAAATAAATATCAAATACATGAAAATATCAAACATCCTAATATTTAAAAAAAAAATCAAATAAATGAAAATATCAAATATCTTGATATTTTGAAAATAAATATCGGATATATATCATGATATATATCCATTGATATATATCAATGAACCCTGATCAGGATAATTCCAGATCACCATGACATTTTTTTCTTTTTACTCAAGAACTATTACATAAGAATTACTAACATGTATACATTAAAAATACTGAATAAAAACCCGATAATCAAATTTTGCTCAGTCATTTTAACTTTATGGTATTTTTTGTGACATGGACAAGAAAAGTTAGTTGCATCATTCGCAATAATGAAGGAATAAGATCACTTTCAAGAAATCAGCTCACTAAAAACATGTATGTTTGGGTCCGTTTTTCTAACAAAGCATGCAACTCACAAAAATTTGGTATTTTATATATTTTTTGTTAAATTTGCATGAAAATCCGACAGGATTTGTATTGCTTTAATTTGTGCAAAATAATTTTTAAAAAATACTAAATTGATCTTCAAAACTGAATCAATTGCTGTTTTACTATTAAATATGATGTGTTATGTTGGAGATCAGTTGCTTTAGAAGTAATTGATCTCCAATGCAATGAAATGCATGATTAGGTAACATCAGCTGCAAACATATTAAAAAACACCAATATGCATTAAAATGAATGTACAAACAAAATCTCTTACAAGTTTATTCTGAGTTGTCAGTACAACATAACAGATAAAATTTAATTGAAAAATACATGTGAAGAATCTAATGACTTAAATACACTTTCTTTTAATAAATAACCAAAAGGTTCCAACCAGGACTTCTCAGATTACAGAATATATGCATGATGTACAGAATGTAGATGAAAGCAATTTTATTAATTAAAAACTCTAATGTTTTTTTCTTCTCATCTTAGATTGCTCTCTAAAAACATCAAAGAGCATTTTTAAATGAAAACATTAATATTCAAATAGTTTTTTTAATTATTGAAAATTATGCTTTTATAGCAAGAGATTAATAGTCAATGAAATCCGCAAAGATTTTGCTATTTAAAACAGCCGTTGCGATTCGGATTATTTCAGTGCTTAAGCATGTAGTTTACATGTCTTAAATTTGTGTTATATTTTATTTATTTATTTATTGATGAAGAGTTAATTTCATTAATGGCATATTACTCTGAAAAAAAAAAAAAACACTGAACAATTTATATTGTTTTATGTGCAAACAGGTAAATCTTCCATAATCAAGCTACATGCAATAGATTTTAAAATAACTCATGCTTGAAAATTATTTTTAAAACATAACAGTCAATTTAGATGCAGTTTTCAGAAAAATTGCATTTGGAAGTACATTTTATTCCTTCTAGACAGCAAAAAAATTAAAACAGTGTGATGCTTAGAAGTAATTAAATTTGTGAAAAAAAGGGAAATAAATTGCTTAAACCCACCATACTCAAACTTGTCTTCGAAGAAATGTTACCAAAAAGTTTTAACACCATTATTTCAAAACAAACTTTGTGGTAGATTTCTACGGCAAATGTGTAAAAATGTATGGGGAATTTTGTTGTTTGGAACAGAGTTGGGCAAAATGCATCAAAAAACCATTTTCAATAGAAAATACTTTGTTTTTAGAACCTAAAATACAATCTACAAAATACTTTTCAAAATTAAAAATTTCCATATACAAACTACACATATTTTCAAAATACAATTAAAATACAAAATACATTTTAAAATTTCAAAAATTTATTGATGAGAGTGCTTTCTTTGAGAGGTAATTAGGTTCAAAATTTATATTGTCACTGTGTAATTCATATCTTCACTTTTTAGCTAATTTATATCTGCACTGTGTTGGGGGAGTAGACGAACATTTTCATGCTCCCGAGAGAGGGCGTGCCCAACAGGTGACCTGCTGAATTCATCACTGGTGATGAATAAGTCATTTTATCTTCATCATTACTTTATAAAATTGCATATATACACACCATGTTTGTGAACTCTTTCAGAAATAATAATTTTAAATTAGAAATGGGTAATTATTTTTTTCTAAGAATGGACACATTATCTTAAAAAATCTATTTTTTTTTCAATTAATTTAAAAGCTAAATGTTAAACATTTTAAAATTCTCTGTACAGTGAACATTAATCTTGGTTTTCAAGCTTTTAATACAGTTAATAATGAATGAATGGCTTTGATTATTATTTATAAAAAATTAAAATAATCTCTACTACTATTAATGTCCGTAAACGTCTGTCTGTATGTATGTGTGTAACATTCGCCCTTGTGACCTGAACTCCTTCGCTCCCGGGCCACGCAGAGCTTCTTATGATATGTCGATTCGCACCGCCGTTTTCTCAGACACCCGGTGTTTGCGGTTTCGAGAAAATCCCGCCATAATTACGGACGCAATTAGCTAATTAACGACTCATAATCGATGGAAAATCCTTTCAAAATTGAATCTGAGACTCGACATCATTAAATTTCCCACGCACCCCCTCAACATACACCTTAAAATAAAGGTAAATTAAATTCCGAACTGAATAACATACAAGCTTAGACATACGAGGCACGACCATAAAGTTATGACCGTTTTTATTGAACTTTTTAATTTAAGCTAATACCCCCCACATAATACACATTAAATTAAAGGTATTAAAATTTCCGAACTGAAAATCATGTTAACTAAGCTTTACGAGGTCTTTCCAGAAAGTTATGGCCAAAAAAAGCAAATTTTTGCAAACATTTTTTTTCAAAAGACAATAACTCGGTGATTTTTGCTCCTATAAGTAGGAAGTTCCGCCTCAGAGAGAGTTCTCATCAAACTGTTGGGCATCACGAGCCCAGTTTTTCCCCATCTTTCTCTTCCCCCCTCTTGCTACTATGTTTATGCATCTCCGGTATCCATCCCCCCCAATTCTCTCCCCCCCCACTTTTCTGTATTTATCTGTTACCCGCCATGTGATATATCATAGGAAAGGTCTGTGAAGGCTGATTCAAGTTATGCATCTTCGGTTCTCATCCTCCCCCTTTTCACCCCCCTAGGGGAGCATTTTTCTAAATTTCTGAAAATATTGGTTAGGACCGCCACCCTCCCGACCCATGTATCTACGGAAAGTTCTTTTTATTAAGTGTTATGAACTATCTCAAAGTTTCAAACAGATTGCATTGTTAGATTTCCTAATTTTAGCTATATCGTGTTATGTTAGTTCCATATTCCACCACCAGGGAGCGCACTCTAATCTTAACAAAAGCGTATCTGAACGAAACTCCTTCACACAACCTTTCCATAGATACAGGGATCAGGAGGGTGGCGGTCTTAACCAATAATTTAACATAATTGCTGAAATTACTACGAAAAATATATTAAAGGGGCCCTACCCGGGCCCCTAATACAGTTAGAGGAAATTGGAAGACGGCAAAATAATCGCGGGGAAAAGTTTGCTTGGGTGCTTCGGAGCTACTTTTGGCGCGAGATCTAAGCTCTCCGACCAATAGGAGCCGAGATATTTAAGGAAATATAAAAAAATATAGGATTTCTTTGCATTATCATCAATACTATTAATGTCCGTAAACGTCTGTCTGTCTGTGTGTAACATTCGCCCTCGTGACCGGAACTCCTTCGCTCCCGGGCCACGCAAAGCGTCTTATGATATGTCGATTCGCACCGCCGTTTTCTCGGACACGCGGTGTTTGCGGTTTCGAGAAAATCCCACCGTAATTACGGACGCAATTAGCTAATTAACGACTCATTGTCGAAGGAAAAATTAATCTTTTTTATCCGAAAGCAGCAGTCTGACTAGAATTGGACCCTCTTCGCGAGGCTAGCTTCGGAGCACTACCATTGGAGGATTCACAAAACCTGAACCCCATTTTATCTGTCGAGGCTAGCGGATACAGAGATGATGAAAATGAAGTCGAAATTTAAAAAGCGAAATCGAATCTCCCGATCTAATGGTCCGAGATATTCGTAAAAGGTGTAGAAACACGCGAAAAAAAATCTACTTCAATTTGGTATAAATTTCATGTTTCTGCGTTGGGTATAACGCAAAAAATCCACTAAAAATCGATCAATAAAAATTTAATTTCTTCATTTGAAAAGACAATGAAAAGAGATTTAATTTTTCCGAGAAGCAGCTGTAGACATCATGGCGTTTTGCGGTTTTGGATACAGAATAATAAAATACGAAATTTAAACTTTTTAAATATTAAATTTTTGGATAAAATTTTTTGACAACCGGACGGGAAATCTGTCGCAGATTCCATACATACCCAGTTCAAAGAGATTGGTTAATTAGAAGCTGAGATATTAATTATTATTTAATTAATCTGTTTGGCGGGAAATACATTTGATTAAATATCCCAGTTAGCTCGCATTACAGTTGCTTCGCCCGCTATAGGATAATTTCAGTGCGTGATAGCTTAATTAGCAGCTGAGATATTAATTATTAGTTTATTAATCTGATTTGTAGTGGACAATGAGGTGCGTTTTGGAAAAAATTTTAGGCAGTGGTATTCAATTGCAGGAATGCCAACAACGTATTTCCTTAAGAGTTGAAGAAAATATTGTCTCAGGGGGTAATACATTATTATTTACTTAATCTGTATGTGTAATGGACAATGAGGTGCGTTTTGGATCCTTTTTAGTCACACGGGGAGGGGTGCTGGATTTCATTTTTAAAAAATTAGCTTTTATGACCTTTTTAGATATCCTTTCTTGAGGGAGTCCTCAGATATATGCTACTTATTAAATATAAAAATGTCAAATTTTTAGTTACCACTATTTCCGAATAGTAATTTTAGCAAGTTTCTTAATTTTTAGCTTAAGACCGCCACCAACTCGAGTAACATATCCACTGATAGGTTTTTTAACACAGTTTCGTTCAGATACGCTTTTGTTATGAATAGAGTGCGCTCCCTGGTGGTGGAATGTGGAACTAACAGAATTCTTTCTTAAGAACGCCACCATCCCGACACATGTATCTACGGAAAGGTTGCGTAAAGGCGTTTCGTTCAGATATGTTTTGGTTAAGAATACAGTGCGCTCCCTGGTGGTAGAATGCGGAACTAACATAACGCGATTTTGTTAAAATTAGGAAATATAACAAGGCGATCTGCTTTAAACTTTAAGATAGTTCATAACACGTTGAGATATATGCTACTTATTAAATAAAAAAACGTCAAAAGTTTAGTTACCACTATTTCCGAATAGTAATTTGTGCAAATATCTTAAATTCTTGCTTCAGACCGCCACCACCTCGAGTAACATATCTACTGATAGGTTGTTTAACGGACTTTCCTTCCGATACAGTTTTGTTATGAATAGTGTGCGCTCCCTGGTGGTAGAATGTGGAACTAACATAACGCGATTTTGTTAAATTTAGGAATTATAACAAGGTGATCTGCTTGAAACTTTAAGACAGTTCATAACACATTTATATCTACTGATAGGTTGTTTAACGGACTTTCCTTCCGATACAGTTTTGTTATGAATAGAGTGCGCTCCCTGTTGGTGGAATGTGGAACTAACAGAATTCTTGGTTAAGACCGCTACCTTCCCGACCCATGTATCTACGGAAAGGTTGCGTGAAGGTGTTTCGTTCAGACATGTTTTTGTTAAGAACAGAGTGCGCTCCCTGGTGGTAGAATGTGGAACTAACATAACGCGATTTTGTTAAATTTAGGAAATATAACAAGGCGATCTGCTTGCGACTTTAAGATAGTTCATAACACATTGAGATATATGCTACTTACTAAGCATAAAAATGTCAAAAGTTTAGTTACCACTATTTCCGAATAGTAATTAGTGCAAATATCTTAAATTCTTGCTTAAGACCGCAACCACCTCGAGTAACGTGATAGCTTAATTAGCAGCTGATATATTAATTATTAGTTTATTAATCTGATTTGTAGTGGACAATGAGGTGCGTTTTGGAAAAAATTTTAGGCAGTGGTATTCAATTGCAGCAATGCCAACAACGTATTTCCTTAAGAGTTGAAAAAAATATTGTCTCAGGCGGTAATACATTATTATTTACTTAATCTGTATGTGTAATGGACAATGAGGTGCGTTTTGGATCCTTTTTAGTCAGACGGGGAGGGGTGCTGGATTTCTTTATTAAAAAATTAGCTTTTATGACCTTTTTAGATACCCTTTCTTGAGGGAGTCCTCAGATATATGCTACTTATTAAATATAAAAATGTCAAAAGTTTAGTTACCACTATTTCCGAACAGTAATTTTAGCAAGTTTCTTAATTTCTAGCTTAAGACCGCCACCAACTCGAGTAACATATCCACTGATATGTTTTTTAACGCAGTTTCGTTGGGATACACATTTGTTATGAATAGAGTGCGCTCCCTGGTGGTGGAATGTGGAACTAACTGGCCGCGATTCCATTTAAAGAAGGAAGTCTAACAAGGCACCTTGAAACTTTAAGATAGTTTATAACACATACGAACAAGTTTATAAAAGAAGAGCGCGTGAAATTTTCGGGAAGGTGGGGGTTCTAAAGATGTGTTTTTTTACCTTTGCATTTTTGACTGTTTCAGGTGCGGTTTTCTGACAAAGTCTTCAGATAAACGCTGCTTATTAAATGTAAAAATGTCAAAAGTTAAGTTACCACTATTTCCGAATAGTAATTTGTGCAAATATCTTAAATTCTTGCTTAAGACCGCCACCACCTCGAGTAACATATCTACTGGTAGGTTGTTTAACGGACTTTCCTTTCGACGCAGTTTTGTTATGAATAGAGTGCGCTCCCTGGTGGTGGAATGTGGAACTAACAGAATTCTTGGTTAAGACCGCTACCATCCCGACCCATGTAACTACGGAAAGGTTACGTGAAGGCGTTTCGTTATGTTTTTGTTAAGAATACAGTGCGCTCCCTGTTGGTGGAATGTGGAACTAACATAACGCGATTAAGTTAAATATAGGAAATATAACAAGGCGATCTGCTTGAAACTTTAAGATAGTTCATAACACGTTGAGATATATGCTACTTATTAAATAAAAAAATGTCAAAAGTTTAGTTACCACTATTTCCGAATAGTAATTTCTACAAATATCTTAAATTCTTACTTCAGACTGCCACCACCTCGAGTAACATATCTACTGATAGGTTGTTTAACGACTTTCCTTCCGATACAGTTTTGTTATGAATAGTGTGCGCTCCCTGGTGGTAGAATGTGGAACTAACATAACGAGATTTTGTTAAATTCAGGAAATATAACAAGGCGATCTGCTTGAAACTTTAAGATAGTTCATAACACATTGATATACATACTACTTAATGAATATAAAAATGACAAAAGTTTAGTTACCACTATTCCGAATAGTAATTTCTGCAAACATCTTAAATTCTTGCTTAAGACCGCCACGTCCTCGAATAACATATCTACTGGTACTTCAGATAAACGCTGCTTATTAAATGTAAAAATGTCAAAAGTTAAGTTACCACTATTTCCGAATAGTAATTTGTGCAAATATCTTAAATTCTTGCATAAGACCGCCAAAACCTCGAGTATCATATCTACTGGTAGGTTGTTTAAAGGACTTTCCTTTCGACGCAGTTTTGTTATGAATAGAGTGCGCTCCCTGGTGGTGGAATGTGGAACTAACAGAATTCTTGGTTAAGACCGCCACCATCCCGACCCATGTATCTACGGAAAGGTTGCGTGAAGGCGTTTCGTTGAGATATGTTTTTGTTAAGAATACAGTGCGCTCCCTGGTGGTGGAATGAGGAACTAACATAACGCGATTTTGTTAAATTTAGGAAATATAACAAGGCGATCTGCTTGAAACTTTAAGATAGTTCATAACACGTTGAAATATATGCTACTTATTAAATAAAAAAATGTCAAAAGTTTAGTTACCCCCTTTTCCGAATAGTAATTTCTACAAATATCTTAAATTCTTGCTTCAGACCGCCACCACCTCGAGTAACATATCTACTGATAGGTTGTTTAACGGACTTTCCTTCCGATACAGTTTTGTTATGAATAGTGTGCGCTCCTTGGTGGTAGAATGTGGAACTAACATAACGCGATTTTGTTAAATTCAGGAAATATAACAAGGCAATCTGCTTGAAACTTTAAGATAATTCATAACACATTGATATACATACTACTTATTGGATATAAAAATGTCAAAAGTTTAGTTACCAATATTTCCGAATAGTAATTTCTGCAAACATCTTAAATTCTTGCTTAAGACCGCCACCACCTCGAGTAACATATTTACTGGTAGGTTGTTTAACGGACTTTCCTTTCGACGCAGTTTTGTTATGAATAGAGTGCGCTCCCTGGTGGTGGAAAATGGAACTAACAGAAATCTTGGCTAAGACCACCACCATCCCGACCCTTGTATCTACTGAAAGGTTGAGTGAACGCGTTTCGTCCAGATATGTTTTTGTTAAGAATACAGTGCGCTCCCAGGTGGTGGAATACGGAACTAACATAACGCGATTTTGTTAAAATTACGCATTCGACTTTCGTTATAGCGAAAGACTTTTTTAAAATTTCTTGCAGTGCGCGCGCAGCACGCATGCAATACGGTGCCGAAGGCATCGGGAACCCGGTTCGACTTTTGCTCGACCGCGATACGCTTTCTTTAAAGAGTTTGCAGTGCGTGCGTAGCACGCCTGCTATACGGTGCCGTAGGCAGCGGCGACCGAAATCGCCCACTCGTGGACAGCCTACCGTGAGGTATAGGGACAATAAGTCCACGAGGGGAAAAATCCAAAGTCATTAGGCAGCGGGGACCCGGGTCTAGGTTCGTTCGAACGAGATTGCCTTTTGTACAAGATTTTGCAGGTGTGCGCAGCACAACTGCTATACGGTGTCGTAGGCAACGGGGACGCGGTTCGAGGTTCTTTCGGACGAGATTGCCATTTCACAAGATTTTGTAGTGCATACACACCACGCCTGCTATAAGGTACCGTAGCTAGCGGGGACCCGGTTGGATTTTCGTTTGAGCGAGATTGCTTTTTTAGAAGATTTTGCAGTGCGTGCGCAGCACGCCAGCTATACGGTGCCGTAGGCACCGGGGAACCGGGTCGAGGTTCGTTCGCTTCGAGATTTTATAAAAAAGGAGGGGTTCATGAAAAGGAGGGGCCTGCTAGCGGGCGAAGCCAGCTAGTGGTTTAATAATATTTTTGATTTTTACACAACTGTATATAATAATAAATTTACTGATTTTTTTACAATTTTCGAGCATGATATTTTAAAAAATCTATCTCTATCGCATGCAACTCGATTGCAGAATATTAACCTGTTTGCACTTTTAAAAAAAAATGTAAATAGTTCAGCATTTGTTTCCAGCTAATATTCAATAACAAAATTAAAACTTCACCGAAAAGAAATAAATAAAACACAAGTTTAACAGATATATAATCGAACTAACACTGAAATAATCAGAATCAAAAGACATGCTGTAATTAGTTAAATCTTTGACTATTTTTTAGGACACTAACCCTTGGCAGGCAACTAATACGAAAATACCATTTTTAATAAATTTCAAAACATGCATACTACATCAATAAATTGAACTATTTTTACATTAAAGTTTAATTCCAACTAAACGAATATCAAAAGGTATGGTAAATCATACCAGGATCTTGGTTGAATGAATACCAAACAACTAAAAACAGGAATTCAGCATTTTCAGAATGTAGATGCCCCCAATGAAAAATATATATTTATATAAATATAAATAATATGAAACATATTTCAGTTTTAAAGACTTAAAACACAAGCTTTTGTTTTATATAAACTGACATCATTCGCGTCCTCTGAAAAATTCCTCGTATTCATATGACGTCACTATCACTGAATAATACACACAAAAAAAAAACAGATGTCACAAAAAATTCAACAAAAAAGAAAAAAAAAATCCAGCTACCTAATGATTTATATGCCTTCATTTGTTTCTAATATTGATAATGAAATTAAATATAGTTTATAATAGCTCCATGTTTTATCAGAAATCATTCATTTATATTTTTTCAAAATTGCACATATTTTAATTACTTTTTTTTCAGTAGTTATGGGAAAATGGGAACAAAAAGATATAATTAGAAATTTTCAACTATTTTTTCGTTGCCTTCTACAGAAATGAAGTACTTGAGTTGCCAAAATTAAACAAAATGCGCTAAAATTACAAAAAAATTAACATCTCAAAAATAAATTGAGATGCAATTTTCAAACAAATTCCATTAAAAAGTACTTTTTTCCCAATACGACAGTATAAAAATCTAAAATGTACGTTGCTTAGAAGTTAAAAAATTGCAGTATAGTACTTAACAGTACAATGTGATACATCTGCTTTGTTTTGCGGCTGGATTATACAACATAATGTTTTTTTTTTTTTTAGACGACACATTATTAGCTGGGGGGAAAGAAATAGCATACCGGGGGCTAAAAAAACTAGGAAAAAATAATGTTAAAATCAAAATATAATGGTATAAGATTATATTACATTTAAATGAGTAATGGAGTTTGTTTTATTTTTCAAAAGTTTCACTTATATACACACTTTAATAAAACATCTTGTTTTATACAACTGGCATTTTTGTTTATTTTTTTTTTTTTAAGTACACACAGACATTTTAAAACATTTCGTGTAATAATGCACACTGTGTTTTATCACAATTAATCCACTTGGTAAATGTACATTGACAGCTTAAGCAGTATTTCTCGACTTTTCACGAGCCTCAGAAGAAACTGTGTTACACTTCTAATATATTTTAAATAGGCAGCAACACTATGAATAACTCTTCCTTTATATCACACAATATTTTAAATTCCTATAGAACGTTAGGAATGATAAAACTTTACTTGTAACTACTCAGCAAAATGCTTCTGCAGAAGCTGAACAACTGATTCATTAATATCCTTATTGTACCAAAAGTTAAGCAATGTGCTCATATTAACTTTCAGAAACTAATTTAACCTATAAGTGTCCCAATCGCTTTTTTCCATCACGTAATCTTTGAATTCAAGGGCTGATTTAACACCAAATCTATATATTTAAAATGCTAAGCATTTTCTTTTGACAGTCTGTGAGAAGAAACTACTGCATCAAATTACACCAATCTTTTTTTAAATGAAAGATATTTGGTCACAGATTTGTTATCGTACATCCGTTTGTTCAAATGTTTTATTAATTACTGAATTTTAAATTAAAATTCTATAGTTGCGCATGCACGGTATATAAGTACTGTTAACATTACAAACATAATATTAATGGGGTTGAGAAAAGATGCAGACTGCATAAAAACACTTAAAAGCATATAACTGATTTTTATAACCCCGTTTATAAAATGGAAAGATTTATGATACTATTAAATTTCTATTAAATGATTAAAGCATTAAATATCAATAACTAAATAAAAGAAGCAAAGTAAATGTGAGGTAGGAAAAAAAAAATAGTTTAAAAGAAAAAAAAACATTTAACTTAAAATGGTAAAAACAAAATAAACTTTAAAAACATAACTTAGATATCACTTATTTATAATTAATAGTTGAACTCTTAAATGACACAAAGCAATTACTTTAATATAACACTCTCAAACGAGCGGTCAAAATCTCTCATAAATGTTAAACAGTCGATACACAGGAGCTAGATAAACTTATTAAATGTGTCAATACTTTCGTTCAGGAAAAGATTAAATGATGTGTCAGTTGAGAAAAGCATTTTATCTGTAAAACTGACGTTGATATTCAATTACGACGAAGCCATTAGTCCTTCAAACCATACACGGTAATGAAGGACTTAAAATAACATTTATCCCCTTTTCCATTACTGCCAGTATATAAACTTCCTCGTAAGTTTATACCGTCACAAGACCCACGACCCAGACACAAGGTCAGTCTTTAAAAGGTTCTTCTATAGAAAAGGTATGCTCGAAAAACGCTCTCCATACTAACAATGTGAAATGGCTAATGTTTCGTTACAGGAACTGCTAAAAGACGACATCACTTATTAAAAAGATTGTAAAACTTCTTAAAAGAAAGGCTCTCAAAAGACAAACATGCTCATCATTAAAACGGATTGATTAAAGAAAAACACTGCACGAAACATTAATAAACTAATTACTTGCCGACCTCAGTCAACAAGCAAACTCAAAAAGGAAGGAACTCACAAGAGCAGCTCGATGTACTTATCCTACTCCGAAAAGTAAAGAGACTCCCATTACGTAATACCAGACACCCCCCCAAATGCAAAGAACTGATTCGTGGATGAGGGCGTGTCATCAAATGACGAGTTCGACGTAATCACACAAGCATCTTGTGACAGACGGGAAAATGTATCCAATGCAAATGGAATCCAGATGTTATACGTACGTCAACATTATCTCCGGCAGTCATAGATGGAAAGAAAATAAACTTATAAAGCTGAACTGTAAGAAATATTTAAAGGATACAGTAAAAGCTCTGGATTTTGTCAAATGGTCGCTGGAAAAAGGTGAATTCCGTCAAAAGATCGTGGAAAAAATGCAAATTTTGTCAAAAGATCGCAGAAAAAAACAGGAATTTCATCAAAAGAAAAGGAGAAGAAGCACAAATTTTGTCAAAAGATCGCAGAAAAAACACTAATTTTGTCAAAAGGTTGCAGAAAAAACGTCAAATTCATCAAAAGATTGTAAAGAAAAAAAACAAATTTCGGCAAAGGATCGTGGAAAAACGCAAATTTCGTGAAAGGGCCGCTGAAAAAACATGAATTTAGTTAAAGGATAGAGGAAAAAAACGTGAATTGTCAAAAAGCTGCGAAAAAAGCGAATTTCGTCAAAGGATCGCAGAAAAAACACGAATTTCGTGAAAAAGCCACCGAAAAAACATGAATTTAGTTAAAGAATAGAAGGAAAAAAACGTGAATTGTCAAAAGGCTGCAAAAAAAGCGAATTTCGTCAAAGGATCACGGAAAAAACGTGAATTTCATCAAAGGATCATGGAAAAAACGCGAATTTCATCAAAGGATCATGGGAAAAATGCGAATTTCATCAAAGGATCATAGAAAAAACGCGAATTTCATCAAAGGATCGAGGGAAAAACGCGATTTTCGTCAAAAGATCGAGGAAGATATGCAAATTCCATCAAAAGATCGAGGAAGATACGCAAATTCCGTCAAAATATCGAGGAAAATACATGAATTCTGTCAGAAGATTGCGAAAAAAAGCAAATTCTGTCAAAAAAGCACGAAAAAGAACCCACTAATTTCGTCAAAGAATCGCGGAGAAAATGTTATGCAATTCTGGCGCGATATGTCTCGTCTGGTGTATTTTTCCGCTGCCAGAAAAAAAAAATGGCAAAATTCGTTTTTTTTCTTTTTTTTTTACAGATAAAAATCAAAAATTTTCTCAAAAATTTACGAAAAGTCGGAAATTTCAATAAAAGTCAGAAGAATCCATCCTGTGCATCATAGTCTGCCACGCCTACTGTTTTCCTTGCGAAAGAGGGGAAGGAAGAGGAAGACAAGAGAAGAGAGGCTTGATCCTTCTGCTCTTGGAGAAACTTGATGGGGAAGGCTTGGGGCGGGGGGAGGGTATAAACAGTAGAAAGCTATATCTTCTTTTCTGACAACTGAACTGCCAAGTGATGAAGCAAGAGCATTGTGGAAAACTGTTTTCTAATAATTGGGATAGAATATGGTCATTTCTAAAAATCAATTTTTTTAACAGTAGTTTTGCCCTTTTCTCTCATCCTGGAGTTACTAGAACTTTCCATCTGTCATGCTAATTTTAGTTTGGCCAATTAGAATTTGACTTACATGATCAACCATTAAGAACCATCTATCGCCTTAAAGAAATGGGAATCACTTATGTAATATAGAAATTTGTCGCGTAATTCATCATTCATTAATTTAAAAGCAACTAATTAAAAATTCAAGAATTTTTCTAATGAAACATTCAAGTTATTTTTCAGTCAAATCTTGATGGCCAATATCTAGATAATATTAATGATATTTCGTTGCAGTGCATAAGATAAATTATGTAAGGTAATCAATTATAAACAAATCCTCATACAAATGTTTTTCATAGCTATTATTTTATGAATCATTAAGCATACATGAAAAATTCTGCAGGATGTTTAAACTGTTAAAGACTATTCAAAACAGACAGGCATATGTTTCCTTCTTCAAATATCTGATCTGCGGTTTAAGGGGACTCTTCACTCACTTGAAAATGTCCATTCACTAATGTTAAACTTATGGGCAGGTTGTGTTTTCGAATATCTCATTTAAATTTGAATATTTTTAAATGATTTTTATGTATAGGATAGCTGAGCTCGATCTTTAATAGGACCATTTTGTACTTTTTTCGATTTTGGTTGCAGATTTTTTTAATAAAGGTACTTTCACTTTCAAAACCAGTTCCAAAAGTGAAACTACATTTATTAAAAAAAAAAAAAAAAAAAATCTGCAACCGAAATTGGGAGGAAAAAAAAATAGTCATATTAGAGATCAACCTCAGCTATCCTATGCAAAAAAATAATTTAAAATATTCAAATTTAAAGGAGATATTTGGAAACAACCTGCCTATAGGTTTAACATTAGTGAACGGGTGTTTTCAAGTGAGTAAGAGTCGCCTTAAACAAGACAGCTTGAAATCTTGAGAAAAGTTGAGCATTATGAAAATGTAAAATACATTACCAAAATACTTTTGTTTTGCCAGTTAAAAACACAAATTACAAATGTATTTTGAAAATGTATTTCAAATACATGTATTTTCAATACTGCCCAACTCTGGTTCGGAAATAGTTGTGTAAAAAAATTTTGATACCTGTTTCTTTCCGCAACAAACATTAAACCCTAAAAAGCAGTATTAGCTATATAATAAGTATAAAACTAATAATACAGGGTCATTCATAATTCCCTCCGGGGTTTCGAAACGTTATAGTAAAAAAACGAAGACGAATATGAAAAAAAGAAACACATGAAATTATTCCGAAACTATTCAAGTTTTACTTACATACATTACAGGTGTTCTATGTGTGAACCCTTGGTCACACGGCATACATCAATACGATAGTCCAGTTCCTGCCATACTCTACTCAACATGGTACTGTCTATGTTATTGATAGCACATGTTATCCTTTCACGCAGGTCAGCTAAATCACGTGGCATAGGTTGTACAAAAACCTGGTCTTTCACATACCCCCCCCACAAGAAAAAGTCACACGGTGTTAAATCCGGTGACCGTGGAGGCCACTTTAGAAGAGGTACGTCATCTTCAGAAGCTCGTCCAATCCATCAATGAGGTAAGTGTGTGTTCAGGTATTCACGCACATCACACAAAAAATGGGGAGGAACACCGTCTTGTTGAAATACGAAATCATCCTCATGTTCCTCTAACTGCGGCATTAGCCACAGCTGCAACATATCCAGGTACACTACACCAGTAATGGTCTTCTCTGTAAAAAAGAATGGCCCATAAACACGTGAGGAGGACATAGCGCAAAACATGTTAACTTTTGGGGAATCCCGATAGTGTTCCACTACAGAATGGGGATTTCCAGTGCCCCAAATGCATAAGGTGTGGCGGTTGACAGTGCCACACATGTGAAATGTGCTTTCATCACTAAAAATCAATTTCGACATTAGTGTTTGATGTTCATGGACATCAATGCAAAACGTGAAACGAGAAATGCAATCTGCTGGAGTCAACACTTGCACCAGTCCCAATCTGTACGGCTTCAAACAAAGACGTTTTCGCAGAATTCGCCACACTGTTGGTTGAGAGATCCCCAATTCTCGGCTTCCGCTAGCGGTTGATTTCGTCGGGCTCCTTAAAAACGTTTCCCGTACACGATCTACGGTGTACGCAGATGGACCAGGCCGACCACTTCGTTTCCTGTCACATAGGTATCCCTTTTCTTTAATTTTCCGGTACCCCACATGAATTGTTTTGTCAGTTGGTCCCTGTTTTCGATATTTATTACAAAAGGCCCGTTGAACTGACACCACTGATTCAGATTTTGCAAACTCCAACACACAAAAAGCTTTCTCTTCGCCTGTAAACGCCATTCTTCTTTACTACAACTGACTTCAATACAGATGTTACTGCCATCTACCAGAAACTAATTAAATTAAAACTTTAATAGTTTCGGAATAATTACACATGTTTCTTTTTTTCATATTCGTCTTCGTTTTTTTACTATAACGTTTTGAAACCCCGGAGGGAGTTATGAATGACCCTGTATAATAATACATAAGCTAAAAACCTTTAACAACAATTTAATGCTCAAATGCGTACAAACATGAGACCAAAATTCACATACGGCTGTTCCGAAGATTCTTGGATCCCCTTCCTTAGTGTGAAAAAGATTAAAATGGGTTCACTAACAGTATAATACTGCAAAATCTCTAAGTTCTAAAGAAAATAAATTAGGAAGTTCTCTTAGAAATCTTTTGCTCAATGTAAAAATTTATTTTTTTTTATTTGCAGAAATATAGCACAAATTTAATTTTGACTAAAGTTTGATTAGTTTTGACGATTAAGATAGTTAAAATACTACAAAAACGTGCAAAAATAATTTTTGACTAAGAGAACCGCATTTAAGGGAGCTGGTCATTCAGCTTCGGAATTTTCCTCGTAATGTTAAGTCTATGGACTTTTGATGCATTTGTATATTTAAAACAGGGTTTGCCCAAGTGGGCCCGCCCGAAAAAACCCACGCGGGTTTTTTCGGGCGGGCCCACTTGAAAAAACCCGTGAAAAAAACCATCGTGGGTTTTTTCAAATTTTCCCATGATTTCACAACTGTATCATTACTTAATTTAGGGTATGAGAATCAAAGGTAAATGCCAATTTAAATAAATTCAAAAATAAATTCAATTATATATATTTCAAAAGAGCCAGATTTAAAAGGAATTTCTAAGCAGAGCTAAAATGACCAAAAAAAAAAAAAAAAATTATCTGTAAAGGAAGATTTTTATGCCTGTAATCTAAAGAGTGTTATACAGGAATTTTTAACACAAAAATGGTGGCAGATTATGGCAAAAATTGGTGAAAAAGATAAGTTTCCTCCTGGATTTTGTCAGTTTTTCTTTTCTTTACATTCAGCACAAGCAACCTTTGCTTCAATCGAACAATACATTTCTATGTTTGGTCTGGTTTGAAACAAATTACATAATCATTTAAGAGCTGGTAAAGCTAGTAAAAGTGTATCGCCATTTGCTATCTAAATTTAAAAATATGACTGATATTGACTCAGGGTTGTTAAATGCCTGGGTTTTTTCAGAAAAAACTCAACCTGCTGGGTTTTATCAGGGTTTTTTAAGTTAGGGAAGGTGGTTCAGAATATTTGATAAGAAAAATGCACTTATTACTAAATATAATTTAAAGTTACAAAAATGTATAAATCAATGACAATAATCAAAATTATGCTTTGCTTTGAGATAAGTTGGTTATTAGTAGTAATTTTAACAATGAAATTATCATTAAAGTAGGTACTATACTAATACTAGTAGTTTATGTTGTTATTGAATTCAGTTGGGGTGGTAGTTTATATTTAATTAAGCAAAATTTTATGCAATTGAAACTGAGTATAACAAAATTCACAGAAGTGGGAAAAAAATCTGTTGTAAAGTAAGTATTTTTTATTCTAATTAATAGAATAAACCAAATAATTCTACATGTCTACATTAAATTATGATTCTCAGCATATGTGGTTATTTTGTTAAGAGTTTCAACTGTATAACATGGAATGGATTATATAGCAAAGTATATATATATTATATGTATATATATATATATATATATATATATGCAGGGTCATTCATAATTCCCTCCGGGGTTTCGAAACGTTATAGTAAAAAAACGAAGACGAATATGAAAAAAAGAAACATATGAAATTATTCCGAAACTATTCAAGTTTTAATTTAATTAGTTTCCGGTAGATGGCAGTAACATCTGTATTGAAGTCAGTTGTAGTAAAGAAAAATGGCGTTTACAGGCGAAGAGAAAGCTTTTTGTGTGTTGGAGTTTGCAAAATCTGAATCAGTGGTGTCAGTTCAACGGGCCTTTCGTAATAAATATCGAAAACAGGGACCAACTGACAAAACAATTCATGTGTGGTACCGGAAATTTAAAGAAACGGGATGCCTATGTAACAGGAAACGAAGTGATCGGCCTGGTCCATCTGCGGACGCCGTAGATCGTGTACGGGAAACATTTTTAAGGAGCCCGACGAAATCAACCGCTAGCGGAAGCCGAGAATTGGGGATCTCTCAACCAACAGTGTGGCGAATTCTGCGAAAACGTCTTTGTTTGAAGCCGTACAGATTGGGACTGGTGCAAGCGTTGACTCCAGCAGATTGCATTTCTCATTTCACGTTTTGCATTGATGTCCATGAACGTGAAACACTAATGTCGAAATTGATTTTTAGTGATGAAAGCACATTTCACATGTGTGGCACTGTCAACCGCCACAACGTACGCATTTGGGGCACTGGAAATCCCCATTCTGTAGTGGAACACTATCGGGATTCCCCAAAAGTTAACGTGTTTTGCGCTATGTCCTCCTCACGTGTTTATGGGCCATTCTTTTTTACAGAGAAGACCATTACCGGTGTAGTGTACCTGGATATATTGCAGTTGTGGCTAATGCCGCAGTTAGAGGAACATGAGGATGATTTCGACAAGACGGTGCTCCTCCCCATTTTTTGTGTGATGTGCGTGAATACCTGAACACACACTTACCTCATCGATGGATTGGACGAGCTTCTGAAGATGACGTACCTCTTCTAAAGTGGCCTCCACGGTCACCGGATTTAACACCGTGTGACTTTTTCTTGTGGGGGGGTATGTGAAAGACCAGGTTTTTGTACAACCTATGCCACGTGATTTAGCTGACCTGCGTGAAAGGATAACACGTGCTATCAATAACATAGACAGTACCATGTTGAGTAGAGTATGGCAGGAACTGGACTATCGCATTGATGTATACCGTGTGACCAAGGGTTCACACATAGAACATCTGTAATGTATGTAAGTAAAACTTGAATAGTTTCGGAATAATTTCATATGTTTCTTTTTTTCATATTCGTCTTCGTTTTTTTACTATAACGTTTCGAAACCCCGGAGGGAATTATGAATGAGCCTGTATATATTTTTATGGGAAAAAATTATTTTTTGTGTTTGTGATAGTTACACATATAGAAAATTAATTTACAATTATTTGTTTTAAAAATTGTAATTGGGAGAATTAAGACATTTTTTCCTTTTGGGTTGGGGGGGGTGATAAACTTTACGAGTGGTGTACTGATATTAAGAAACATATTATCTGTGTAATAAATTTTGAAAAAACCCAGTTGGGTTTTTTCCTGGATGCCCTTGGCTTTTTCCCTTTTTGGGCTGGGGAAAATCATAACAACCGCTACTTCTATGACAGTCTAATTTAACATTTAATACTATTGAAATATATATAGCAAATTTTGCTAAAATTTTCAAAAATATGATAAATCCCATTTAAAAAAAAAAAAAAAAAAAATGATCAACTGTTTTCTGATATGAAATGAATGGAAGAAACTATATAAATTTAGCATGTTTAACTTGAGGTAAGAATCTAAGAATTATACATAAAGAAATCTAGTTGTGGTTCACTTAATATATCCTTAGGGCAGCAAACTAGTCCCATGAGATACAAATGTACCTTTTAAATTGCTTTTTTTTCTTTTTATATATTTTTTGTTGATTCATAGTTAATTAATGCAAAATTATTCCAAGGTTTCACTGATAAATGAAGAATTTAGGTATTATGCATATGAAAATTAAAAGTTTAAAGTGTTCTCCAAAAAAACTCAATAAAGCCCGAAAAAACCCGGGTATTAGACTAGTGGGCCCAGTGGGCTGGGTTTTTTCAAACCCCGATTTAAAATATCTTCGAGAAATTTGTATTTTAACATCTTTTTTCTGTGTACTCTTTTTTTTCTAAGTTTTCAAAATATTTCTAAAATCTATACTGAATTTAATATTTTGTGTGTTAAAAGCGGGCGAACTGTGAATAAGATTTTAACACTTCATATAAAATTAAGTTTATACTTTACAAATATTTTGAGAACTACGAATAAAAGAGTGATCTTTTAGGAAGAGTACACAAAAAAAAAAAAGTTTAAAATATTAATTTCCCGAGGAGATATTTTAAATGCACGAATGCATCCAATGCCCATACTTTACATTAGTGAGGGGAAATCGGAAGCTGAGTGACCAGACCCCTTAAGATGTTTTAACATAATTTTAAATTAATTATAAATAACAGGACAGATTTGGATTTCCCATAAAAATATATAAAACAACAAGGGTCATTACTTTTATGCACATTTTAATTTTATAAATCTGGATTAATGATATGTGTCTCAGACCGCATATAAAAGGTCGCCAAGCCTCAGATTGAGTATGGCTGGCTTAAATCATTGTCACTGTTGATATGACATTAACATTACTAACAGACATGTTTCTGCAGTACAATATAGACTAGGAAAATAAACAAAAATTGAAACTAAACGCCAAAAAAAATAAATAAATAAAAGGTCAATTAAACATACAAAAAGATCAATTAAATGTACAAAAAGATCAATTAAATGTACAGAAAGATCAATTAAATGTACAAAAAAGATCATAAATGTATCAATATGTCAATCAATATAAAAAAAAAAAAAAAAAAATACAACTTACACAATAAATTCGTTAGGCTGGCACACAGCTGTAGCGACACCACCAATAGTTAACCAAGGATTTATTACAGTCTGGCCACCAGTAACTTGAGTACCAGCTTCATATGCACAATCCTACAGCAAAAGATATTTTTTTTATAAATATGAAAAAAAAAATTAGATTTCATAAAACAATTATTTAAGGCTGTTCTCAAATCCAAAAGATAACTTTATGACACATGTTTTAATTTATTTTTGTTCGGAAATGCATGAAACTAGCAGGTATTGTTGTTGAGAAACAATGTAATCAAAATGTTTTCCTTTTTTTTTTTTTTTGCAAATGCGTTAGATCTTCTAGAAAATATTGTCAAAGTGGGCGTTTTGAACCGAATTTCCATGCAAAAGAATAACTACTCAAGGACGGGTAATAAACGTTTTTGTCACATGATCAAAATCGCTTATAATTCAATAGGTAATTTTTATTTATCAAAAATTGGAAAACACAGTTCGATTCCAAATCGCTTCCATTGTCAGGCTTTCTAATTTTGTATCTTTCCGTTAAAAAATGAATTTGTAAATGTGTCATAACGTTTTGTGCTTGTTGAGCAGAGCAGTTGAGAACAGCCTTACATTAGGCTCAAAAGATCATAACATACATTTTTAAAAAATACAACAAATAAGCCCATTCTTAATATAGTACGGAATTAAAAAAAACCAGATTTTATTGATTTACAATCTGATTTCTAACATTTTTTAACATACCTGAAAAGTGTTTATAAATTTAGTTTGTATGTTTAACTTTTGTAAATATATAGATCATTTACAGAGACACATAAAAGGATTATGTCGATTTTCTTGTGATAATTAAGATATAGTGGTTAGTTTAGTCTATTGTTCATTAATTTTAGTTGGAAGAGTTCCTTGAAAGAAAAGCATTATCGTTATCATGATTCATCTTAATAAATAACAATCCCCATAGCAGAAACTGTCCAACATAGCAACAGTGCTGCAGATTACTTTAGACCTTGCAGATTAAACTACCAGCTTAAAAAATAAATACTAGGCTTATAAAATTATTAAAAATGTACTTTTTTTTAAGAATTATTGTGTTTCTTATTACATTTCCTTTGTAAAGTTCAATTTTTGCTTATTTTATGGCTTACTATAAGTATTTATGATAGTAGCTTGGTTCTGCATTGTTGGGTCGCAGATAAATTTTGGTTTGCTGCAGATGGACAACAAAAATTCTGCTACTGGGATAATAATGATAAAAAAATTTAACCATTGGATGATGAAATCATACATACTTGTAGAGAAAGAAGACAAAGGAGATTAATGTCTTACTTAAAACAACATATTTTATTTTCAGTAGATTTAACTCAATCTGGGAGAAGTCGTACTGCCCGATCTGCCCATTAGCTAAACCCACATGGTATAGCAGAAAAATGTGATTCTTTTATAAATGTAAGCAGAGTTAAGTTTACATAATCCAAATATTATAATTTATGAATTGGGTGGAAAAAATGACTTTAAAAAGGGAAAATGAGGTAAGTTCTTAGAAATCAGCATCTTCTCATAAACACCAGCAGAACCCTATGGTTCATGCAACCAAAAAGGATTGCTACCACAAGCAATGGTCACCTACATCTTCAATGAACTCACACTGAAATTTGACTGAACTAGCTGCCGCACGAGAGAAACATGCCAAAAACAAGGCCAAATGAAAATGTGTACTCGCCAAGATGTTACGGTACGAGCGAAGCTGGGTGCGCATCCCAAACAGACATCGGGAGGGAGAAATCACTATTGACTCGCTTTGCATCGATGTTGATAGAACGAACGATAATTAGTTTCTGAGATAATGACATTTGCAAATGTTTGATAATCGATAATTTTATCACAGATTCACTTACTCATCAAAAAGATCTCATATCTATTTCACCTAGTGTGGATCTAACAGATATGCTAGAAAATGTGGTGGTCCCAATGCTTGGTTGTAAAGAGTTAAAAACAGTGTTGAATTCAGACACTTTTTTCCGGGAGGGGTTTGTGTGTGTGGGGGGGGGGGGGGGGATCTCATTGCTCCAGGGGGGAATATCCTCCCCGGGTCACACTCTGAAATCAACACTGGTTAAAAAACTCTTCAAGCATGTTTTATCGAGATTTTCTTCTGTAAGAATTCTTTGAATTCATTAATAATTTGAAATGGATAATTGTTATAGCATTCCACACAAGTTTTCTCCAAACATATGACATCAAGTATGACACAAAAAAAGGCATGATTTCCATAAAATTATCCAATTGGGTACTACCTATTTTGAAGATTAGGTAAAAATCAGACAATGCATTCAGGTATAAATTTTCAAACACACACCAAATAAACTTTAAAACTTTTTTCTAAAATGGCAGACACATAAAATGGTTTTAAAATTCAGATTTTCCCACACATTGCAAGTGTTGATTGAATCTCTTTTAAAAAGATCTACATAAATAAGCAATAAAATGTAAAAAAATAATAAAATGAATAAATAAAGCATGCATATCAATTGCCGGTTGTTTTTTTAAAAAACTTTGTCTTAAATATATTTTTTCAATGCTAAAATTTCAACCAAATTTGAATGAAAATCACATCCATGGACAGGCTGTGTCCACGGATGTAATAAAAACAACTATTTTCTACATTTAAGAACATGTTCTTTTGAAGTTATGGTATGAAAGATGGAAAATAAATATTTTACATCTAATATCATGATTTTATTCAATTATTTTATTATATTTTCTGATTATTTTAAATCTGTATGTGCCACAGATGTGATGAGTTGATCTCAACTTTTTATACATCAACAGCAAAAACTTTAAATATAATCTCATAAATCAAAAAGTATGTTCCTGTTTCTGTATCACTGAACAAAATGGCTGCTTGAGTGTTGATTCTTGAACCAATATACTATGGTCAGGGGTGATTGTGAATTCATGAAAAAATACCTGAAATTTTAGCGAGAAGAAGCTTTGGTATGGAGAGAAAACATATAATTTATTGCAGCGAGGTCCATTTCTCTCATTATGAAATATATTACTTTTAACTATGTTTAACAATCATAGGAAATTGATATTTTAGTATTATTTTATGAATTTAACTATCAGAAAAACTAGAATTCCAGTATTGAAAATGAAAAATACATGAATTCAGGTATATTACCTGAACACAATCATCCCTGTATGGTGCTACCATCTGGAAAAATTTATTGGCACTTTGTTTTCTGTCCACAGATGTGATCTATTTCTCTGGTTACAAACATTAATCTTACATTAAACGTATATGAAAATTAAATTTAACTTTAAAGTTTTGGGAGAAGTTTTTAAAATGTGTTCTTAATCTAAAATATAGTTTAAGCAGTTAATTTCTTGTTTGATGTATGAATTATAAACCTGTAAACAAACAAAACAGTAAGTGGTGCAAGTCCATGGATGTGACAAATCACATTCTGTGCACAGAATTTAAACAATTAAAATATTTTTGTCTCAACTTGCAACTTCTATATGTTCCATCAGTTATACTAAGATGTTTTATATATTTAAATTGCTTTTTTAACCTTACTCTTTGTAATAAAAACCAGAAACACAAATTCCTGATTTTTCTCAGAATGACCCATTTACGTTTTCTTCGCTCTCTTGACCAAATTTGAGATTTTTTATGATGTTTTTACGAAATTCATGCTTTTTCGTGAGAAAATCATAGTTTTAGACCGATTTTCGTAACATCATAGTTTATAGCTCCAAATCGTAGAAACTACGATTTTTTCGTAGCAGTTGGCAGGTCTGTACCAATTTCAAATGCTTAAAAGGTGTAAATTAAAACTTTAAAACCAGTAAAAATACATTTATTTCGACTGTTGATATGTTTCGACTTTCACCAAGCCATTTTCAAAACTAAATAAATAAAACTATTCTAAATTTGCACTGTCTATGAAACGTCATCATTCAGTTTTCCTCATATTCTTTCATATTATGCACAATAATTTTATTTTACTAGGAGGTTTATTTTATTTTTATAACCACTGAGTAGTTCAAACCATAATTCTGGTAAGAGAAATGAGGCTTAACTGTTACATATTGAATTTTTGTGTGTTACAATGTAACGATGCAGCATCATTTCAATTACCAAAATCATGGCTCAAGCTACTCAATGGTTATGAAAATAAAAATAAATTAAACCTCCATGTAAAATAAAAAATAACATTCATAATATGAAAGAATAAAACCGAATGATGGCATTTCATAGACAGGGCAAATTTAGAATAGTTTTATTAATTCATTTTGAAAATGACTCAGGGAGAGTCAAAACATGTCAACAGTAAAAAAAAAAAAAACATTTTTACTGGTTTTAAAAGTTTAATTTACACCTTCTAGCATTTGTAATTGATATATTATTGGTGTTAATTTGCTACATATTTTTATACTAATTAATTCTTTTTCTCTTATACATCCTTTTACAACAGCTGTTGAGCAGATGTTATTCTTCCATTCTTCTTTAACTCCAATAGTTGGTATAAATTTATTATTGCAAAAGTAGAATGAGAAAAAAAGATTCTGGTTATTTACTCTCTTACTTTGCAGAAAATCATTCTATACTTGCTATGCTTATTTTATATAAAAGAATGGATAATTTGATTACTTAAAGGAAATTATGACATCATAAATTATATTAGATTTAAATATAATTTTTAAATGTTTTTTTTTTTTTTTTCAAATGCCTGTACAAACTTACTGCACTTAATGTTTTGCAAGACTCAGGAATTAAGCTTAGAAACAATTATTTAAAGCTCTTTTTTTTTTTCATTTATTCATAAGCCAAACACCTGTAGAAACTTTCCAAATCATATTAATCTTATATCTTAATACTTTTATGGCATTTAAAACATCTAGAAAATTTTTGATTTTAATCAATAATTTTTTCTTTTTAATCAGTTGAATAAAATCACAATTTAATTGCTGATTTAAATCAACTGATTAAAATCATTAACACTTTAATTTTTAATTAAGGATTTTTATTTTAAAGTGTGATACGATATTTGATTTAAATAAAATTCAAAAAGCATGGACTTTGAGTTATCAGTTGCCCTCACTCCTTAAATTTACAATTTATTTTTGACAAAACAATGTTTATTACAAAACTTCTTGAGCTAAGTTTAAAATAAAAAAAAAATTAGTTGATTTAAATCAACAAACCCTGGTTTGTGTATTTTAATGAGAGTGGTTTGACAGAATTATTTTCATTGGCAATCCTTTAAATGCTGTTTTGTTGACTTTCGTTTTAAATTATACTGCTGCTAGTATCGGTCATTGACGCCATACCTTGGCAGCAGATCTAATAACAGAAGATTAGAAACAAAAACAATTTTCAAAAATCTGTTTCTTTCCTAGGTTAAAAACAAGCTAACTAAACATACAGTATAAAAACACTAATTTTTAGTAAAAATAATAGCATCTGAAAATAAAGAACATCTTCAAATGAAGTCTTACCTTAAATCCTCTAATCATCAATGGAACTACTATATCTCGTTCATTTTCTGTCATTTTGTTACTCACTGCTAATAACATTAGCATGTTGTCGCATTCAGTTACGCCCATTGCATACAAGTCGCTCAAAACGTTGGCACAAGTAATTCTGCCCTATAAAAAGAAAAAAATAATGACAAATAGAAATTGCAATTTAATCAATATTTATTAAACACTATTGAGTTAAAAAGATGCAAAACTTTGCAAAAAACTGATGGATCGCAAAACAATTGATCAGGTTTTCCAAAATATATTTTCAAAATTGGGGGGGGGGGGGGGGGGGGTTGCGGTAACTGTGTTCTCCCATCACAGATGTAGCATATTTTAGTGGTTACACATTGCAGCACAATAGACCCCCCAAAAAAATTAGAAATCTGTAAAATTTTTGAAAAATTTCAAAAATTACAAAAGCTTAGTAAAAATTTACAAATTTAGAAAATTTTCAAATTTTTTTTTTTTTTTTTTTTTTTTGGATTTCGGGGTCCTTCCAAATTTTGGAATTCCGGATAATGGGTCCTGTACTGTATTCGGTTTCGGCCAAATCTTCCAAATAATGTTAATTTATGGTTTGGTTTGGTTTGTGTTTATGACAGCCGATTATCAACACATGGGATATAGGCCCTGGGGGAAGTGCCCTTCGTGGGGGTCTTTCTAAGGGAACCTAACCCGTATTTACGCATGGGAATCCACGGTTTCGAAGAAAACCACGAAAACTCCGAAACGGTTAGGCCGACGGGCGCGATTGGGTTCGAACCCAGCACCTCCCGTCTACCAGCTTCGAGAGCAGAACCTCTCCGCCACTGGTGGGGCCCATGTTAATTTATGAAAAACAAGAGGTAAAGTATTACTAGTTGTAAAAATACACAGGGGTCTGTCCAGACATTTCTTACAGGGCAACATTGCAACACAATAGACCCAAAAAAAAAAAAAAAAAATAGGAATCTGTAAAATTTTTGAAAAATTTCAAAAATTACAAAAGTTTAGTAAAAATTTACAAATTTAGAAAATTTTCAAATTTTTTTTTCTGGATTTCGGGGTCCTTCCAGATTTTGGAATTCCGGATAATGGGTCCTGTACTGTATTTGGTTTCGGCCGAATCTTCCAAATAATGTTAATTTATGAAAAACAAGAGGTAAAGTATTACTAGTTGTAAAAATACACAGGGGTCTGTCCAGACATTTCTTACAGGGTCCTGTTTTTGTGAAATTCTGAATTGTTTCTTATATTTGTGAAAATTCTAGTTATAATTTTGTGAATTTGAAATTGACATATTCAGGTTCTGCTCTTCATATATAAAAAGCCAAGTAATGTGATCTTTGATAAGTTCAACTGTTTTGTTACAGGTCAGATTTTATTTTTAAATGATGAAATTTGTGAAAGGTTCAATTTGAATGTGGGAAAATTCTCTGAAAGGTTTATTTATTAAACAAAGAATTTTGTGAAGGGTCCTGTTTTGGAATAAAAAATTTTGTGAAGTGTCCTGGTTTGGGATGAAATGTTTTGTGAAGGGTCTTGTTTTAGGATAAAAAAATTGTGAAGGGTCCTTTAAAGGACCTAAAAATCTTCCTGTACAGGTGAGATCCCTGATACATGATGACCAAGCTCATTTGATGTTATTTTAATATGCTTCAGTGATAAATGAAAATTTAATATGGGCAAATTATGGTGTAAAAATAAGTTTTCCGGTAATGTTTGGTTGTAATCTGTTTCTTTTTTGTTCATAAATCTGCTCAGCTTCAGAAAATAAATGTTCGCTATAAATACTGTTGGCATGTGCAGATAAGTATTTTCTTAGAAGTAGAATTCCTTTTTACTTAGAAGTAAAATAGGCAAAGTGATGAGTTTCAATATTATGTATATGAGTTAAGAGTTCAGTTCCACTACAAAAAACAAGCCAAAGACCATTTTTAATAAAAATAATAATAATAATAAATGAACTTTTTCCTTCCTAAATAGCCTGTATAGGGATAAAATCAAAACAAGTGTCTACAATAGTAAAAAAAAAAAAAAATAAATAAATAAAAAATAAGGAATATGAGGCATCCTTCCTTTACCATTTAATTTTTATTTCTACATTAGTCTTTTCAATTTAAAATTATTTTATATATTTTCTTTAATATACACATCAAATAAGTATACATGTCTATCAATATAGATTTATGTAACACAATAAATTAAAAATCGCTCATTTTTTTTTTTTATCTTCATCACCACACAGTAAAAATCATTAATCAAAATATAAAGAAGTAATTTGCCAGGAATTAGTTAAATATATAAATTAATATGTTACCTTTTGTATTTGAGAACATTTTTATTCAATGTGTTTATAATTAGACATAGACAATCAGTAAATCAGCTTAATGATAACATCCAGTTTCTTTTTACAATGAACTTTGTTTTTTTTTTTTTTTTTTTTTTTTAAATAGACAATCCTTATCCTTAACCACTTCACTGGTGACAGGTATGGGAAAACAGTGTTTTTACCTCCGAGTTATCTCGGGGCAAACAGTGAAGTGGTTAATAATGCAGGTAAAATTTAATATTTTCATAGTTTATTTGGTACTTTTCGATTAGCCGGGCGCCAGTGTTATTACATATATATGTAAAATATGCTGGCCTGTTGTGGGGTTCTGTTCCGTCACAAATCAAGTTAGTGTCATTTAAATGCACAGTTGAGTCTCTTGGCAGTATTGGTAAATAATTGACTCGGGACCTCGCTCCTTGAACTACAAATATCTTTATTTGTGAGGTACAAGCTACAAAGGAGTCGCAAGTCCACCGGAGGCCCCGAGATACCATATATTTCTTAGCTCATATTCTTGATCTTTTAGTGGCACATCAGATATCTAAAAAAGTCTGAGCTCTTCAGCTGAGCACATGAGTTTTGTTAGGAAGTTTGAAATATTTTCCAGCAGAAGGCGAAAGTGTCAGTTTGGGAGGAAACTTTAATTGGCTAAGATTATTTTTAATGATGTGTTTTCTAATATTATTCATCTCTTGCATCACCAAGAGGTAATTCTAATTTAAATGTTAAATATTATTTATGAGTCAATCATAATATGAAATGTCAACCAGACAAAAGCTAATTATGATTTATTGCTTATCAATTTTCTACTTTGACACTAGTTTGATTTATTGATTTGAAATTAATCCTTTGTTGTTTATAATTTGATTCTTAAACTATCTAGCATAGCCTGTAAAACTCATTTTGTTTATGCTATAAATATAATGATGCTTCCAAGATAATTTAATATGTTTTATGATGACTGTCTTATGTCAACAAAGAGTAATTTTCTTTTCCAACTCTGTTTCATAAATACCAATTCATAACTATCAATTAGTGTCAAAGATTTTTATGATGAAGAAAGTCTTTTTATCCTTTCATATATATACATGTTTATATACATATATATGTGTGTGTGTATATATATACAATACAGGTATATGTATATATATGTATATTTACATATATGTATCTATATAAATATGTATATATAACACTGGCGCCCAGCTAACTGAAAAGTAACGTTTATTTTAGGTATATTGACTAGCGATAAAATAATAAAAAATAAGTGGGAGTAATGAATTTGTGAGTGGAAAGAAATCATTAAATTTTTTGGTTAATTAGATTTAAGAATAAAAATGTAACTGAATTAAAATATTAAGAATTTAATTTTAAGTTTATTAGAAAAACTAATATATGGAAAAAATTTTAAGTATTCAATTGCCAAATACCGAATATCCAGAGTACACTTTGACCGAATATTAGGTATTCAGCGAAATTCCTGCTTTGGTCAATCAATCCCTAGTAATAACAATATAAGTCTGACATTACATTCACAGCTGTCAACTGTAATACTGCATGTCACATGCAAATTTATTTTGTAGATAAGCCAGTTTACTTTTCAGAATGAAAGATAAGTTAACTGCTTTTTCTGTCTTTCTCTTGCATTAAAAAAATTAATGCACAAAAGGATAAACAATAGTGGTGCAATGCAAAAAACTGACACATGGATACATACTTTAAAAAAAAGAACATTTGTCAATGGTTCTAAAATTACATTTATGACTGCAATAAAATTTATTTGCAACTGGTATGATCCATGTCAATTCAGGCAGCCAAAGAAAAAAATCTTACCTTCATAGTCTCAGAAGTTTTTGAATTGAACATATGTTAAAATTCAATAAAAAATAAGATACTTGTATATTTTGGTTTTGCCCCAAAAAATTCCTGGCCCGAGATACAGGCCGCCAAAGATGGCATCCCGGGCACCATTTCCAATTCGCCATTTTCGATAAAAATTTTAAAGTGCTCTATCTTTAGAACGGTGTAAGATATTTTGTTGCGGTTTTTTTTATTTTAAAGATAATATTCTTCTGTTTAAAATGATATACCCAATTTTGAAAAATGTATTCAACTTTTCTTGTGGCAACCTTTTGAAAAAAAAAAATTTTTTTTTCAAAATTTTTTTTTTTTTTTCGAAAATGCCAATCCTAAAAATTTTGATTTTTTTGCTGTTGATCAATACCATTGGGAACTATCTTCACTGTAAAGGAGAACTTCCACTTTTGAGTTTAACAAATTTTAGAAACATTTAAAAAATTCAGAGAATTTTACAGGAACTGTATATATAAAGTTCCAGTAAAAGTCACTGAATTTTTGCTTATTTGTATCATATTTGTAAGGATAAGCCTACTACATACTTGCCAACTAAATTTCGGTAAAACTCAGAAGATTTTGGACAAAAAATCAGAAGAAATCAGAAAATTTTCGTGAAAAATCAGAAGAAATCAGAAGATTTTTTAAGTTTTATAACACTTTCAGTAAGGACTAAAAACTATGTTTATTTATAAGGATTCAGTTGTTTTTACAACTGAATCCTTATAAATAAACAAATTTGAAAGAGAAACTCAAATAAAATTTTCACTAATTTGCGATTACACAATATATATATATTATGATAAAAAAAAATAACTTGAATATTTTAAAAATTACTATATATATATATTTTTTTCCTTTTGAACATTCATAGATTTCCTACCTTTCACATTAAAAGACACTTAAAACTTCTGCCTCCTAACATCTTTTTTTTTTTTTTCTGTGTAGTTAAAAAAAATTCTGAAATTCACAGCAAATTTTCTGAAAAGTTATAGCAGAGTAGGGGGGGGGGGGAATCCACTAAAAACTGACGAAATTCGCGATCTTTTGGTAAAATTTGTGGGGGGTTTTCGCGATCTTTTGACGAAATTTGTGGTTCTTTCGCGATATTTTGACAAAAGTTGTGGGTTTTTTCGCGATCTTTTGACGAAATGTGCCGTTTTTTCGCGATCTTTTGACGAAATGTGCCGTTTTTTCGCTATCTTTTGACGAAATGTGCCGTTTTTTCGCTATCTTTTGACGAAATGTGCCGTTTTTTCGCTATCTTTTGACGAAATGTGTCGTTTTTTCGCTATCTTTTGACGAAATGTGCCGTTTTTTCGCGATCTTTTGACGAAATGTGCCGTTTTTTCGCGATCTTTTGACGAAATGTGCCGTTTTTTCACAATCTTTTGAGGAAATTTGCCGTTTTTTCGCGATCTTTTGACGAAATTTGCGTTTTTTACGCGATTCTTTGACGAAATTGGCGATTTTTCTGCAAACGATAGACAAAATTTATTTTTTTCGGCGAACATTTGTCGAAATTCGCGATATTTTTTATATCCGAATTTTCGAATTAGTGAGATTTTTTTTTCAATTTTCATTAATGAATGTCTTACATTTTCGGAAAATTTGGACCAGAATCACCCCTACGCGTTGTTTACGCAATCTTTTCACGAAATTCGCGTCTTTCCCGCGATCGTTCGGCGAAATTTCGGTTTTTTCCGGCGATCTTTCGGTGAAATTTGAGTTTTTTTCCGCGATCATCTGACGAAACACGCGTTTTTTCCGCGATTCTTTAACGGAATTCACGTTCTTACGCGTTTTTTTTTTTTTTTTTTTTTTTTACGGAAATAGTGTTTTTACGCGATCTTTTGACGGCACTTTTTTTACGTGATCTTTTGACGAAATTCGCGTTTTTTCGCGATCCTTTCACGGAATTCTTGTTTTTTTGCGCTCTTTTGGGGGGAATTCTCGTTTTTTACACGATCTTCCGACGACATTTGCGTCTTTCCCGCGAACATTCGGCGAAATTTCGGGGTCTCTCCGAGATCCTTTGACCTAACTCGCGTAAAAAGCGTAAGAAAAGGTCGAAAATCTGAAGAAAATGACGAAAAGCGGAAGAAAATGCATTACGCGCCTAAAATCGAAAAACATGCCGATTTTTCGTTAGAATTCTGAAAAAATCGGAAGAGTTGGCAGCTATGCTACTATATATCCTAAACAAGTTAGAAATTGCAATATCAAATGTGGCAAATGAGGTGCGTGCATAGTATTAACTAGTTTTATAAATATTCATATCTTGGTGCAATAAGTGTTACACTCTTGGGCAAAAAGACATGAATACAAAATTTACTGTAATTCCATACATTAAATTCAGTAATACGGAAGTAATATGAATCCATCTTAAAAGGACTTAATCGCCATGGCAGCCTAGAATCATTGCTTATCATGGTATATTATTGAATCAATTATGTATTATAGGATTTTTAAATAGAACGAAGAAAACTTTTATTAATGTCTTATGTTTTAATTTGATTTTCATAGCATTTGAAGTGATATATACTTTATTGCAGAGGTTTACAAAAAATTACTTCCAGTGTCATAGAAAGTGCATAGTGTTTACAGGGATACACAAAAGATTTCGGATACTTTACCTTATTGGAAATACTGTACATTAGCAATGATTGCTAGAGGTGCATTTTTTGTTGCGATATGAGTTTTTAAGTTTAATTAAATATTTCCATATTACGTTGTGTGTATAAAGGCTGTAGACAGGGTTGCTGGCTTTTAGCCAGGCCAAAAAAAGCCGGCCGGCTTTTTTTGGTTTTAACCACTTAAAAAAAGCCGGCTTTTATTAAAAAAAGCCGGCTTTTATTGGAAGAAGTCAGTTTTTATTTTTTAAAGTTGGTTTACAGTAAATTTGCTTTAAATTTGGATCAATTAATTTTTAATACATTTATAAATATTTTCTACTAAAAAAAATAATAGACTTCTATTAAATTTTATCAAATAAATAAGTCTTTATAACTTCTAGAAGACAACTGTGAATGCATTATCTCTGAAAAAAAAAAAAAAAAAAATACAGTACAGAACCATTTATCCGGAATGCTTTGGGTCAGATGTATTCCGGATAACTGGTTTTTCCGGTTAACTGGTTGTACATTAAAGCAGCATCCATTTGATAAGTTTTGTGGAGTATGTGTGGTTGTGGTATTATTTCTGATTTTAAATTATTAGATTACTTGGATTAAAAATCAATGCAAGAAAGATCAAAAGTTAACCAGAGTTTAAAAGAAGATAATTTATAGGAATCCCTTAGGAACAAAAATTCTTCTGTTTCCTCTGCATAAAAATTAAAACATCTAAAATACAACTTAAATATATTTTCATTTCAAATACTAGATGTTGTCACCAAATTATACAATTGTTTCAGGCAAAGCCTATATCAAACTAGCAGTGTATGACACCTTTTTCTGCAAAGATTCTGAAATCAGTCTATCAGAAATATCATTCCGGATAACTGGTTTTCTGGTTAACTGGTTTCCAGATAAATGGTTCCATACTGTATATATAAACATTGAAAAGGATATATGTTAGGCTCCAAACTGGTGTTTTGAAATTCTATATTATATAGCTCCACATATACTACACATTTTAAAGATTATATTTAATTAAAACTGTTCTTAACTGCTCTGCTCAACAAGCGCAAAATGTTTTGACACATTTACAAATTCATTTTTTAACGGAAAGATGTAAAATTCGAAAGCCTGACCATGAAACATGAAAGCAATTTGGAATCGAACTGTGTTTTCTATTTTTTGATCCATCAATTACCTATTGAGCTATAAAGAGATTTTGATCACGTGACAAACATGTTTTTTCACCCTTTTCTGAGTGGTTTCTTCTTTCGTGTGGAAATTCAGTTCAAAATGCTCACTTTGACACTATTTTCTGAAAAATCTATTGCGTTTGCAAAAAAAAAAAAAAAACAGTGCAATTACATAGTTTCTGAACAACAACATCTGCTAATTTCATGTATTTCTGAACAAAAATAAATTAAAACTTAGGTCAGAAAGTTGCCATTTTGGATTTAACAGCCTTAATGACAAAATATAACATATCAAAATGGAAACGAGAAATTAGAAAAGATGTTTTATTTGAGGAGAGTGGTACATAAGTGCATAAAAAATAGAGCATTTAAAAAAAAAAAAAAAAAAAATTCTCAAAATAAAATTTTGAAAAGCTTGTTGCTACGCATATTCATGCATATGCTATTCATAATGTTTTTAATAGTGAGAAATGGTGGTGTTTATTAATATGACTATGTATAATTTTAAATGTTTGCTAGAAATAAAATAAGACTTGTATGTTAATAGCTCTTAAAATTAAGTAATAAAACATAACTAAGTAACCATTGTCCTCTTTAATTTTATAAAGCAGTAAAAATAAAAAAAATGGCAGTTGGTATGGCCCTTTTAAAATTTAGCAGACATATTTGCAATTCTGAATACAAATCACTAGCAAAATCATCTAAATTTTATTCCAGTATTATGTCCTCATTATTGTGAAATTGGGTTACTTATTAAACTGTAAATCAATTAAATGTCATTAAAACTAATTAAAAACACTTTAAAATGTGTAGTTTATAATTACAATGCTTTATTGTATAAAGGCCAATTATGGCCAAAAAAAGCCAATTTTGGCCAAAAAAAGCCGGTTAAAACCAATAAAAGCCACCGGCCTGGCTTTTTTTAATTTTAGCCGGCTTTTTTGCAACCCTGGCTGTAGATCATATACAGGGCTACACAAAAGAAATCGTAAGGGTATTGCTGGAAGTGCATTTTTAGTTGTGTTTGAGTTTTTAAGTTTAACTAAATTTTTCCATATTACGTTGTGTGCATAAATGCTGTAGATCATATACAGGGTTACACAAAAGAAATCTTAAGGGTTTACTGAGTATGAATGAAAGTAGCTTAAAGGTGATTTTTAAATGATTTATGCATTTTTACACTGAACTACATTTAGTATACTAAGATATGTTTGGAGAATATAGATAAAATGATATACAGGTCCACGCAAAGAATTAGATACATGGCCGTTTATGGATGATAATCTCTGGAAGTGTGATTTCACTGGTTTTAAGGATGTTTTAATTTTAATTAAATATTAGCTAAATAGTGGCATGTATATAAAGATAGTAGGTAAAATACAGGGTTGTATGAAAGTATTCAAGTATGCTTCCGTCTATTGACATAAATTTCTAAAAGTCAAATTCCGACCTATTCAACAATTTCCAACATAGTTGAAAGTCTTTATGGATTCTATTTGTCTGTCCATCTGTCTGAACTCTAACTTGTATTGATATAATTTGTATTGCTGTGTAATTGATATATGTTATTGAGATTGTTTTACTATGTTCGGTATTGAAAATAAAGTATGTATCACTTCAAATGCTATGAAAATCAAATTAAAACATAAAAGACATTAATAAAAGTTTTCTTCATTCTATTTAAAAATCCTATAATACATAATTGATTCAATGATATACCATGATAGGTAATGATTCTAGGTCGCCATGGCGATTAAGTCCTTTTAAGATGAATTCATATTACTTCCGTATTACTGAATTTAATATGTAGAATCATAATAAATTTTGTATACATGCCCTTTTTGCCCAAGAGTGTAACTTATTGCACCAAGATCTGAATATTTATAAAACTAGTTATAGTACGCACGCACCTCATTTGCCACATTTGATATTGCAATTTCTAACTTGTTTAGGATATATAGTAGGCTTATCCTTACAAATATGATACAAATAAGCAAAAATTCAGTGACTTTTACTGGAAATGTATATATACAGTTCCTGTAAACTTCTCTGAATTTTTTAAATGTTTCTAAAATTTGTTAAACTCAAAAGTGGAAGTTCTCCTTTACAGTGAAGGTAGTTCCCAATGGTATTGATCAACAGCAAAAAAAAATCAAAATTTTTGGGATTGGCATTTCCAAAAAAAAAAAATTTATTTTGAAAAAAAAATTTTTTTTCAAAAGGCTGCCACAAGAAAAGTTGAATACATTTTTCAAAATTGGGTATATCATTTTAAACAGAAGAATATTATCTTTAAAATAAAATAAACCGCAACAAAATATCTTGCACCATTCTAGAGATAGAGCACTTTAAAATTTTTATCGAAAATCGCGAATGAGAAAGGATGCCGGGAATGTCATCTTTGGCGGCCTGTATCTCGGGCCAGGAATTTTTTGGGGCAAAATGAAAATATACAAGTATCTTACTTTTTCTTAAATTTTAACATATGTTCAATTCAAAAACTTCTGAGACTATGAAGGTAACCCCCCTGCCTGAGTTGATATGGATTCAGCCAGCTGATAAAAAAGGTGCACACTCCCTGTACTTTGATTCAGAATAAAAACTGCCTCCCTGCTGTGAATTGAAAAGAGTGCACTGACTTTTAAATACTAAAAGTACCTTTAAAAATAAAAAGAATGCTCTTTAAGAATGTAAAAAGTTACCATAAGATTCTAAAATGTTACCTTTTCTAATCGACAGCATCCTGCATTTTTTTTTTTAAATATGGTGAAAACAGTTTTTAGAAAAACGTAAACTGCACTTTAAAAAACATTTTAAAAAACTGGGTAAAGTGGTTAACGAATATCAGCAAAGTAAACAAACAATATTGCTAAAAATTTTCAAACTTCTATTTGGCATAGAAACAAAAGTAGGAGTCAGAAAAGGGAGAAATAGAGGATTCAAAATAGTAAACATTTCTTAAGTTGATTATTTTCTTAATTTTGCCTTTTCCAACTGCCTTTAAGTTTATTTCAGCAGACTTTGCTCCCATTTATCATCAGTATCCCTGCCTCGAGTGCCTTTCTCCCCATACCCACTAGCCAATGCCCTGAATAGGACTGGGCGATATTAGGATTTCTACATCGCGATGCATCACTGAGGCTAAACCGCGATGTTGCGATGCATCACGATGTTAGACTAGGTGTGGACCTCGTGATTAAACTATTGTTTTATTACAAAAAAAAAATTATGGCAAGTCATAATAGTTTTCTTTTAATACCTAAACTTCAAAATCCAACTGGGGAATACATATATATATTTTAACCAAGAAAGTTTTAAAAAGTAGTAGTGAAGGGGGATGTACTTCTCACTGTATGTGTCCATGATTCAACTGATAACATGAAAAGTGACCACCCCCCTTATTTTTTTCAAATAATTATTCTTCAAAACTCCAGATTTCTAAGTGATGGTGAATTTTGGGAGTGGCCTGTGTGGAAAATTTTCTCCTTAGAGCATTAAATTGTCTTTGATTTGCGAATTGATGCCTGGTAATATATTAAAACTGAAAATTGCCCCCCCCCCCCCATATTTAAGATTTAAAAGCTTTAATTGTATATAAAAAAAATAATCATAAATGTAAAGGATGTAAAAGGATTATCATATAACAACTTTAAATGGGATTTTGTTCAGAAAGCAAAAATGTGGATAAGAATATTATGTGTTTGATTTACAAAAACATTCAAACTAAATCCATAAAAAAGCAGCATTCCTTTATAATTAAAAAATATTAGAAATTAATATAAACTTCAAATTAATTACAAAATAAGAATTCAGAAGAGAAGGTCTCTTACTCCTACCAGCACCTAAGAATTAAAAAATTTGCAAGTTGATACTCCTTCCTTTTTATACAAGAAAATTTCCTGCAAAATACTCAATATTGAGGCATTGAGGTACTCAATATTGGTACTCAATATTGAATAACCTCAGTATTGAATACTCAATACTGAGGTAAGTCTGCTAATAATTCATTTCATAATATTTAAAAAAATCACAAAATTATAGTAAAATTTATAGATCTATATGTTTTGGTTTGAGAAAACATATATGTATAAGTAAAATAATAATTAATCTGATGGACGTAAAAGGATTATCACATAGTTATTTTTTTACAAATTACAAATAAATAAAATTAAAGTAAAATGTATACACTGAGATGTTTAGGATAGAAAAAATATATTTGTACATAAAGAATAATCAATACTTTAAAGGATGCAAAAAGATTGCCATATAGTCACATCTTGAAAAAAAGATCTTGTTTAAAAAGGAAACACAACAATCAAGCATAAAATTACTTATCACTTATCCTAGCACTCTCAGCCCTCTTTAAACTCAAATGCCAAATACTTTGCATACTGATCCCCTTCTCCCTCCTCATCAGAATTTTTTTTTTTCAAAATACCATGTACAAAAGTAATGAAATTTAGTGGAGTCTTAAAGAAGGGAAGGGTTGTAAAGGGGGAAGGGAGACTATAAAATTAGAGTGCACTTTATATCTTTAGATATTTAAGATTTAAAATATTAAATGTACAAAAAGAAATATTCACTAATTTAAAGGATGTAAAAAGATTATAAATACTTCCAGTTTCTTAAATTAAAATATAAAGTTCAATAAAATTAGAATAAAATTTATATATTTTGATTTTAAAGATTGAAAAAATATATATGTACATTAGAAAAAATCATTAATGTAAAGGATGTAAAAGGATTGTCATATGATCTGATTACACCTAAATAAGATTTTGTAATGTGTTTATAAAGCAAATACTCAAATAATATTGAAGGGTTGTAAATTACAAAAACATTAAATCTTAATCATCAAAATTAACATCAAGGATTAAGTTACATTCTAAAACAGATTTACAAATCTAAGAATATTTATTTCAAATTAATTAAAAATACAATAGATCCTACAGTTTAAGAAAAAAGTTTTAAAGAAGTAATTTTAAATATTTAATAGAAATATATTCTCAATCTTTATGATATTAATAAAATACTTTGTAGTTAATTAATAAAACTAAATTCAGTCTTAATTGATTTAAAACTAATATGAAGTAGTTTTGAATAAATAATTAAGAATAACACAATAATTCTGATTTTCTTAAAATATGTTAAAATATCATTAAAAAATAAACTAAAATAAAAGTTCCTTATTAAAGATAAATTGATTTAAAAAAAATTAAATTGGATCATCATACCAAAATAAACAAAAGAAAGAATCAACCCTTCTTTTCTTCTGGACACAAGAAAAACCAGCTGTCACTAGGCCATCACAGGCCATATTTTCTTTTCAAATAAACATCAACATCGTTAAGTTATACCTCGCGTTATACTACTCACTGTTCATCATACAGCTGGTATCGATGTCTCTGCCTGCTATTGTTCATTCACTTCTTGAATGGGGAGAGAAACCGATGCATGTTTATTCAGGATGGGAAGAGAAACGAAACCGATGTGTGGTTATTCACGAAACCGATGTGTGTTCATTCACCAAACCGATGTGTGTTTATTCACGATGGGAAAAGAAAGGGATGGGGAGGAAAAATCTGGTTTTATGCTGAGGAAGGAACTCGTCACCGATGTAATTTGATGCATCGGTACGGCTGTAAAAGGATTATAACATGGTTACCTTCTTTCTACAAATTACCAGATACAAAGGACTAAAATGTAATGTACTTGCCTTTAGGAAATATTTCCCTTTTATGAAGTTAAAAAAAAAAAAAAAAAAAAAAAAAAAAAAAATCAATAAAATTAGGTTAAAAAATTTATACTGATAATAATCATTTTTTTAAAGGATGTAAAAAGATTTTCACATCTTAAAAAACGACTTCATGGAAGAGAAATATGTGGATTAACTCTTAACAATCAAGTATTAAATTTTATAAAAGATTATTCTTAGATTTATAACTAGTTTCTTATTCATTCCAGATCAATACAAAAATTGAAAATTCAAGGAAGGGACACCCCCCCCCCATTTTTGGGGGGGGGGGGGTGAAACCAATAAAATTGCAGTACATTTTATATCTTAAGCTGTTTAAGATATAAATTTTTAAATGTGCAATGTGAAATAATCATTAGTTCAAAGGATGTAAAAGGATTATAAACACTTCCATTTTATTTTAGTTTAAAAATAAAACTCAACTAATACAAAAATTGAAGACTTAAGGAGAGGGTAGGCAAATTTCTCCCCTCCTGGCACTCTCTCTCTCCTTAATTTAAATCAGTGAACCGGTTTCATTCCAAACGATCGCCGATTTTCTGCGCATGCACATTTACTTCCCATGAATGTGGAAGTTGATTTTCGTGAACCGGCAATCATGGGTTTCAGTTATGTCTCCACATCGGTCAGAACCGATGTCTGGAGATCGGCGAGATGCATTGCAAAACTGAAGCACCGATGACGACTTAAATCATTTGTAAATTGCCCCTGCCTTTTTTATAAGAGAGAGTCTGCAAAATAACCAATATTAAGGCACAGAAATGTTGTGAAAAATTGCAAGTACTCCATTTCATAAAATTAAAAAATCCATAAAATTATAATAAAATTTATAGATCAACATTTTTAAGATTGTGAAAACATAAATGTATTTAGAAAATAATAATTAAAATAAAGGATGTAAAAGGATTATAACATGGTCACCTTCTTTCTACAAATTGCCAAATACTAAGACACTGAAATGTAATATACTTGCCTTTAGGAAATATTTCCCTTTTATGAAGTAAAAATAAAAGAAAATCAATAAAATTAGATTAAAATTTATATACTGGTATGTTTAAGATTGTGAAAATATAAGTGTATTTAGAAAATAATAATTGAAATAAAGGATGTAAAAGGATTATAACATGATTACCTTCTTTCTACAAATTGCCAAATACTAAGGCACTGAAATGTAATGTGCTTGCCTTTAGGAAATATTTCCCTTTTATGAAGTAAAAATAAAAGAAAATCAATAAAATTAGATTAAAATTTATATACTGGTATGTTTAAGATTGAAAAAATATACATGTTTATAGAAAATAATCATTTTTTTAAAGGATGTAAAAAATATTTTCACATCTTAAAAAGGACTCAGTTTAGAAAAGAAATACTGGGATTAATTCTTAGCAATCAAGTATTAAATTTTAAAAAAGATTAAGAAACTAGTTGCAAATCCAAGAATATTCATTTCAGATTAATAAAAAATTAAAAATTCTAGGAAAAGGAGCCCCCCCCCCCCCAAAAAAAAAAAAAAAAAAAAATCCTCCCTCTTAAATTGAATGTTAAATAATTTGCAAACTGGTTTTTCCCTGAATTGGTTCTGCAAAATAAAGGATATTAAAGACATGAGATGTCGTAGACATTTGTAATTTTTTCCATTTACAGGGGGGGTTGGTGGTGAAACCAATAAAATTGCTATAGAGTGTACATCTTTAGCTGTTTAAGATATAAAATATTAAAAGTGCAATAAGAAATAATCATTAATTTAAAGGATGTAAAAGGATTATAAATACCTCCATGTTATTTTAATTAAAAAATAAAAATCAATAAAATAAGAGTAAAATTTCTATATTTACATTTTTAAGATTGAAAAAATATATAAGTACCTAATAAATAAAAATTAATTAAAAGGATGTAAAAGGATTGTCATATGGTCACAGCGTATGGGAATTAACACGAAATTTGATTTCAATTGATTAAAAGTAATGAGGAATATTTTTAAAATAAATAACTAGAAATATAATAATTAAGATGTTATCAAAATATAGTGCAACATCATTGAAAAATAAGCTGAAATAACAGTTCCTTAATAAAGATAAAGTAATTAAAAAAAAAAAACAAATGGATGCAAATGGATTATAACACTAAGAAGCATTTCTTACTAAAACTTACTGCATCAATTGTTGCTATTTGTTATATTAATTGATTGACTACAATAGTTTTGCTATAATACATATTAAATAAAAAAACACAGAAAATGACTCATCTTATCAAAGTAAACAAATAAACCAATCCTCTTTTCCTGTCAGTACAAGATGGAAAAATCAGCTGACTCTAAATGTTATAGCACATGTTCAGAGTCGGAGTAATGTGGCCTAGGGAAAATGTATCTTTGGCATCATAGTATTTTTTCAAATGAACTTCATGGTACTATTCATACAGCTACAAAAACAGGATTGAAAATATGAAGCATGCAGCGATTTGCAATTGGTATCAGTTTTGGATTACATTGTTTATCTGCTTCGATGATTGAAGAAGAAACCAGTCTCTCCTTACTCTGCCATCGGTTTTGCACATAATCGATATCTAGCTATGCACGAGTTGTTTATTCACATCGGATGCGAAACCAGATTTCCCTGTACTATCTCATTCATTTGTGATCCCGGTGTGATGCATCGTATGACTGCGATGCATCGCTAATTCAAAGATCAGGAAATCGGTTTGACGATTTATGATTTACATCGATATCTCGCGATGTATCGATGCATCGCCCAGTACTAGCCCTGAAGATTAGCTAAATGTTCAAATTGACCATTAATAAAATAATTCTAATTTTAAAGATTTTTTTTTATTACCTGGATGTAAGGATCTTCACATAATGGGTAAAAGAAATCTGTAGTCTGTACAAGGGATAATCCTCCATGCCTTAGTGGAGTGACACTGCAGTCCATGCCAATGCCTAGAGAAATACATTTTAGCAAAACTTCTTTTAATTGAATACTTAGCAAAACATTTAATGAAAAACTATTATGAGCATAGTAATAGGGACACTCTTTAATGAATCTTTAATACTATCTGAAGGTTTTGAGAATAATCACTTTACACATAGTAACTTTGTTCAATGGATAAAAAAAAAAATCAAAATTTTTAGCCTGTGGCTTGAATCGCGATAACAACAATGACACAGAACGTGAAAGAAAGTGGTGCTTACCCCCCACCCCTAATTTGGTTAAATTTCAGCTTTTCTTCAAGCATACTAAGCTTAAAATGGGGATGCACTAAAGCTTATTGCCTGCCAATTATATGACTATAATTTGCTTAATGACAAAAACGGAACTGATGTATTATAATCCCAATCCGCCATCTTTGATTTTTTTCTTGGTGTGAATTAAAATTTGTTTTCTAATTAATAGTTACAATTATTATATTCCAGTTTTTTCAATATTACATTAAACTATCAACAGTATTTAAGAATTGGCGACATTTACTACTTGGCGAAAAAGGAGTTTTCATGCAAGAAAAAAAATCCAAGATGGCGGATGCAGGATAATAATATATCTAAGCCACAAAAACTATGCTATAAAATAAGTCAAAGATTGCTTTTTGGATATTCTGATGACAAATGACTTTCAAGTAAAAAGGTTTGCAACACAGTTTAAAATCTCTAATTTTTTTTTTTGCCATATTCATTACTTTGAAATGACAAATAATTGATAACTTATCTAAATTTTTTTAACCTTTAGCCAAATAGTTCTACTTATGCTTTTTTGTCCCCCTGACCCTCTTCATTTAACCTTTTGGTAAAGACAGAGTAATACTAACTGGGCAATTAAAAATAGAAGTTATGTTTTTTGTTCTCAAACCACAGATCATGGAAGCATACTTTCCAACAAAATGTGTACACTGGTCTGCAATGCACTAAAAAAAAAAAATAATTCTTGTTACTTGAAAGAAGTTACATTGCTGAAAAATGGACGGAAATGTAATAGTATATATGCTGCTTCTACTTAAACTAACAATAAGGATGATTATCAATTACACATTTAAGTATAAATCAGGAAAAAAGTCGATGTGAAGTACATTTCAAAATAACCGTCCATCAGCAAGTTCCTTAGAACAGAGTCAGAACTGGCTTTAACCTGTAGCTTACGGGGGGATAACCGTAATCCCAAGAAAAAGAGTGATGAAAAATACGGGGTTGGGATTATCGCCATCCCGAACTTTTCTACCCCTCAGAGATGCTGTGCAGGAAATCATTACGACCGTTTTGCTCAGTTGGGGTCCGTCTGCGTATCGAACAAGGGAAATGCTGTAGGGAAGATATTAATTATTCTAGGGAAGTACGGGGAAGATTACTTTGTAAAAAGTAAACATTGCTTACGCAATCAACGTAAAGCCGTTTCTACTGCGCTTGCTGCAAATTAGTTGAAGATAATTCTAGTTTGTGAGACATGACACTTTTGATCTGATAATGAATAGATAATTTTTAGCAAATAATTTTAGTAGTTTAATATTGCTAATTTTGGTTAGACTTTTGTCCTTACAATGAAAAATGTAGCATTATTATTTTTTCTTTCTTACTAACACACTAGATATCTTAAATTATGTGTTTTATATATTTTTATACAGATTATCTTAATTATGTATTACAGATTATCTTAAATTATGTATTTTATATATTTTTATACAGTATAAATTTTATATACAAAACTGGAAAGTTAAAATGTTTATACTTATTACTATTTTAATGAAAAAGCAATGCATTTCGTAGCATTTTGTAATAGCATAATTAATCAAACAAAAATTATTTTGTTCTTTGTACAGTTAAAAAAGTGGATTATGAAACTTAAGATTGCTCTGAAACTCAAAGGAGCTAGTTTCTGGGGCATTTATCAATTCATTTTTGTTCGAAAACGTATGAAATTGGAAGATGTTCTTATTCAGATAGTATGTAATAGAATGGTGCTTTCAGTTTTTTAGTAAAGGCAAAAGCATTTCAGAAAATACTGTCAAAGTTGGAATTTTGAACAGAAAGGTGGAAATCTATAGTCGCGTGACAAAAATAATAAATCGATAAGTAATTTATTTATCAAAAAATGGAAAACTGCATTCGATTCCTAATCCCTTCAATAGTCATTCCTGCCAGTTTTGTGCTGACACTTTACAAAATATTCAGAAACTATGTCAAAAAGTTTTACATTGGAAAACAGCATAATTTTATGCCCACACTCAACTGAACTAAATAACCATGTTTTAAACCCTGCCTATGTAATTGTATATTGCCTGTTTCAGAAAATTAATAATTAGTCAAATTCTAGCACTATTTCCAAATAATTTATTCACCGTCTAGTACAAGTGAAATAATATTTATTTATGCAAACCATAATAAAGATTTCACTAATAATTCCTTAGTTATTTTTAAACTGACACCAAAAAAAAGTAGGAGGCTCTCAATTTGGTGCGTACGTATTTTTTTTTTTTTATGTTAACCGACTACTTTGAAAATACGCGACCGATACATGTAACTTTTTTTTTTCATTGAAAGGCATAGTTGCCAACTTTTACGCATTTCTCCTAATACTAAAATTGCATGGAAACTTTTGTTTTATTTAATCATACAAATGTATAATTTAAATAAGATAAAAACTTCTGTTAAATTTTAGTGGTAGCAAAAAAGCGTAAAAATTAGCAGCTATGTTGAAAGAGGATACTTTCAAATTGGTCGCGTTTAAATTTCATAAAAAATTGCTGCAATGCTTTTTTAGAAATTCAACAAAAATAAAATAAAATAAACACCTTTAAAATATTTCATTTTTAGCGATTTTTATCAAGTGACGTAGCATTATCTGTTTTGCGAGAAAGTCGTTACCCGGAGTTTTTCCACACTCATTATGCAGTTATGATATCGAACAGCTCAAGGGAAAACAATAAAGCAATGTTGTTATCGTTAAAAACTTTTATGATGTAAACAATCATTAAAAAATATAATGATAATAAAATTGAAAAGAGTTCAAATTCACTCAACATTTCTGCGGTACACTCGCTGAATTTGAATAACTATATTTTTTACGGTGTTGAGATTTGTACGCTAATACAGAACGGTTCAAAATCTGAATTTAATATAAATTGAAGTAATTAATCTCTCTCTCTCTCTTTTTTCCAAAATTCAGCTTAAAATGCTAACTTTTACAGCACCTTCTCAAAGTGTTTTGTCTTTACGGAAAAATGGAAAATGCTATTCGACCTCTTTGTTTCTAAATAAAGATAACTTGAAATTTCATAAATATAAGCTTAAAAGTGAAATCTCGTAAATGCGTCAAAACAGTAATCAGTTTAGATTTTAGAACAGCTTGACTCTTTTTTTTTTTTTTTTTTGGTATGCCTTGATAGCTTGTAAATAATTTAGATTAGCAAGTTGTAAGATAAAAATGGAGAGTCTTTCTATTTCACTATATCCACTGATAATTTCACACAGAAAACAGCCACACATTTAAATCATTACCGTATATAGTTATATAGAAAGGGTAATTGTATCTAATTATATAGGGGTTTTTAAACTGAACATGTCTGATGAGATAAATTGACCAACCGACACCCCATCCCCATTTAACATGCCTACCGGAGACAGCGCTCTCCTTTTAAAATTTCCTCTGTTTTTTTGTTCCTTGATATCTTGTCAGCTTATTTTGAATACTATATCGTAGTTTTGTGTTATTTTCATGGTGTGAAGATAGGGTGGGGTGCAGCCCATTCTGTTGTACACAGCTGTGAAGACCACTATACAAAATGTTAGTTCTACATATGCATTTGACATCCAACAGAAAGAAAGGTGTCTGAGAATTATGTTTATAATGGAATATTTGTTACCAGCTCCCACATCCCTACACCCTACAATTTTCCTTATAAATATATTTTAAATTTAGTGAATTGTTTATCACTTTGATTTTCAATTTCATAAAAAATGAAAACAGAAAATTTCTGTAGAATTTGCTGCAGAATAATATTTTCTGATATTGTATTTTTCTTACTAAAGCTGAGTATTAAAAAAAATATATATATTGTTTCTTTGTTTCGAAGAATAAAGTCTGATTCCTTGTAAACGCGTTACTCTTTTTCTGCTGTATACAGATATAATATATATAGTTTTCTATACATTTCACTTTCTACTGTTGATTCATATTGTAAGTTATAGAATATTAAAAAAAAAAGAAAAAAAGAAAAATGGAATTTTAAAGGAAATCCGCCTATTTTTAGGGAATTCTTGGATAAGAAAGAAAGAAATATATATGTGATGCATGTTTAGAGTTGTTATCAAAAATCTTTTTCTCTAATTTTGCAATTTTCTTCTTATAAATATATTTTACATTTAATGAATTTTATTTCCACTTTAATTTTAAATTTCATAAAAAGTGAAGACACAATATTTCTATATAATTTATTGTAGAATAAAATTTTCTGATATTTTATTTTCCTTACTAAAGTTGTGTACTTAAAAAATATATTGTTTCTTTGGTTTGAAGAAGAAAGTCCGATTCCTTGGAAACGCACTCTTTCTCTGTATACTGATAACATACATAGTTTTCTACACCATTCACTCTCTACTGATAATTCACATTGTAAGTTATAGAATATTTCTCAATAATATACACATATAACACATAATATAGAACATTTCAATTCTCCCTCTTTGCTGTGACGATAACATTTTCATATTCAGATATCAGCCAATATTTCTTTATTCGACTAATTAATTTACAGATTAAATTATAGTACTATTCGTAAATAGTGGTCTTACTGATAGTTAAAAGCAAAGACCCTATTTGAAACATGGATTCCATTGGAAATCACTTTATTATTTGATATTGTATTGTTTACAGATTCCTTATATATAAATTTCTAAATTTTTCTTCGTTTGAAATTTCTTTTTTTATTTTAATTTAAATCGAATTAATAATACTAACAATAATACTTACGGAAATCAATTTTGAATTATTTAATTATCGGAAAATTGAACGCCCTTTTAAATAATGTATTTTTTTTATTACCATACAATGTTAGCTATTCTGCCTGTAAGAAACCTTTATTTTTATATTATAACTTTCAAGAAAACAAATGATGTTAAAACATTCAATGGACATTCATCAATTTTTCTAATTATTTTTTTTAAAGACCGCTCAATTACTACTAATATATAATGTTTTATTTAATGACACTTACTTCACAGAAAAAGACCATTTTTATCACATTATACCTGTTAAACCTTATCTACAAGCCTAAACCTTTCGACTGATAAACAAATTCCTTTTAGGGAAAAGAAGTTCCCAAGACTCCTCACTACTTGCAAATGATTATCAGATGTTAAAAATGAATGCGGCTTTGCTCTCATCGTCTCATCACCTGCGGTGAGTAATCATTAAGAAAGGGGGTGGAAATAGTCCGAATTCTCCCGTAGTCAAAGGATATTTTAGAAATTAGTTTCCCGTAAGCTAAACGTTAATCACTGCAACATGGCTTATGTTCCATAATTGGTATGTCACAATGGTTAGCATTTAAACAAAAAATCTTTTGCAGTTCTAAATAATTTTTTTAGAAAGATTATATGAAAAAGTCTTGGGTAATGGATTTATCCATTTTCTAAGATAAATGATAAAAAGAGTCTGCACCACCAACTTGATGAGCCTTCATCTGACAGTAGAGGGCCTGAATACTTTAGGTGAATTGTTTCTTTCTTATTTGTCCAGGAGAGTTCTGCTGGCAGAGCATTAGCTTAAGCCAAATGGCCCCTGGTTTGAATCCTGGTGTGCACTTTTTCACTTAGTTGGAAAATTGCCATCCGATTTTGAAAATAATGACAATGAAAAATCAAAAGTAATATGTACAGGATAGGGGTGCACCGAATATTCGGTATCTATTCGGTATTCGGCCATTCTACCGAATATTCGGTTTGGCAGAATATCGAAATATTCGGCAAACCGAATACTTAAAAAAAACTTTTACATTTTTTGTATAAGGTTTTTAAAACATATTTTTAAAAACCTTATACAACTTCTACGTTTAACAGTCAACTTATAAAGATATTCAGAATAATTGGAAACATAATCATATTTAAATAAAAGAGAATGTTTTTACATTATTTATTTGCTGTTTGTTAAGTATTATTTAAGAAAATTAACCAATCACGAGGATTTTCATAGGAATTAATTATGTACAAATGTAAATTCCTGAACATTGTCCATATGGAATAAAATAATCTGTTTCTTGCTACAATTTTAAGAACAATGTTTACAATCTGAAAATGATTGTCCCCTCCAGACACCGATCTAGGATGCATTTAAAAACTTCCTTACTTAATCAAAGAGAATAGAACAGTTATTGTTGCTAAGTTACCACCATATAAAATTTGAATAGATTGTATTATTTATTTTCTTTTACTTTAGTCTCTTCCTGACAAACAATTATATGATCCTGTACAATTATTTTTCTAATTTTTTCACAATTTCTCTTTGATTTTAAAATGTTTGTTTTAGAATTTAAGAAAATCTTATTCATTTTAATTCTCCGAAGAAGCCATGAAATTTAAAATTTTATTAATTAAAAATTTTTTATAACTATCCTCTTCTTAAATAACTCAAAGCAGATTTTTTTCAGGTTAAAGTTTATTTGAAAAAAGCTCTTGTTTATTAGAATAAAAGTTTGTTTTAAATAGGGTGAACTACCCAGTAATTGACCATTTAGTGAAAGTTTCTTCACATTTTTTTGTTCTGTGCTAAATTTAAGGAGATATTTCTTGAAACTTTTTTTTAAAAGCAACAATCACTTATAAGGATCAATAATAAATAAACATTTTTTGTCTACTTTTTTGCAAATTTATTTTATTAAATATAATAGTTGTCAAGTGAGATTTTGCCAGTAATTGACCACTTAATGTTAGAAAATGACCATCACTGTGTCAGTAATTGACCACTCTGAAGTTGAACTGATAAACCTTCTTAAAATTAATCATATGAAAAAATGGGGAAGTTTGCCAAGTTTTATTCTACAGAAACTGGATGTCTAGCCTCCTGGACAGCCAGAAAAAAAAAAAAAAAATCAGGAAAATTTCAAATTTCTAAAAAAAAAAAAAAACTGATGAATTTGAAATTTCTGAGAAATTTTTTAGAAAATGAATTTCAATCATAAAGCCAAGGATTTTTAAATTGCAGTATAGTAGCAAAATATGTAGCTGTGCCCTTTATAAGGACTGTTCGAACCTCTTAGATATATTTTTTTTTTGCTTATCCTCTTTTACTCTCCTTAGCAATTATTAAGCTTTTTAGTATGTAACATCACACAATCTCGACACCTGAAAAATTGTTGCCGCCTGGCTAACCGAAAAGTACCAATTGTTTTTATTGGCATGGAAAACCTAGAAAAGTAAAGGAAATTTACCACTGAACTTGGTTAGTCAGTCACTCTGTATGGAAAACATAGATGTACATTCTATATAGAGCACATCATGATCTGTTTTTAAAAAACTAGTCAAGAGATTTTTTGTAAAAAAAATTAAAACCGTTTCCGAACAGAAAACATATTAGTGAATTTCCACAATGTTTTGTAAGATTGAAATTAGTGGTAAAACATGATATTTATATATGTAAATATAGACAAGAAAAGAATAGTTACTACTTCGAAATTTATTTATAAAAAAAAAAATCCATTAATTATTAAAGTTAACACAAAAATGAAACTTAATCCTCATCTGTTTCACCAAAACAACTGACACACATGAAGTCAACTTCTTTGTCACTCTGTCATCCAATGCAAATTGTTACCTGTGTCTCGTAGACGCACATTTTAGTATGATAGGGCTCATACCAGATTTCTTTAATTCCTATCATATCTTCTTCCGTCCAGATTTTTTCACATGCCTTTCACACCCAATCATTTATCAGACTTTGCTTATACATAGAAGTCATTATTGCTGCTTTTTCACCTTTTTTTGTTTTGTTTTGTTTTCTTTAATTTTTTTAACTTGCCTTATTTCCTGTCTTCTTTCCTCTGTTTCTCTTCTTTACTTTCCCAATAATTTAGTCATGCTTTAAAGCAGTCATGCTCAACCTGCAGGCCACATATGGCCCAGTAATCTTTTACTTGTGGCCCGAGATACATAATCATTAATCTATTTATAAAATTGATATATGCATAAAATATATTTAAGATTTTTCCTATTGCTTTATATTTTTTTGGGATGACAAAATCTGTCATGTTATTTATAATTAATTTTAAATTATGTTTAAATATTCTAAATGCCCTTTTCGTTTAGTGAAAAGATTTTTTTTTTTAGTTGTAGTCCTATTTGTGCTACAGTTATGCATATATTTCTGAAGCACTTGGCAATCAACACTCTACTTTTGTCCCTCAAAACTTACTGTAATAATGTTAATGTAAATTCTGTATTGTTGTTATGTTTTATTATTGTACAACTGCAGTTAATTAGGGTTGAACTTTGTCATGGATAAAATTAGCATAAAAAGCATTTTATATAGCAATTTTAACAGCATACTTCCACAACAATTGTAATAAAAATCTACCACAAACTATGTTTGGAGCTGATGGTGGTAAAACTTTTTTTATAAGATTTGTGTGACAAACCCTAATGATATTTAGAGCCTCACTATACTAATTTTGTTATCTTTACATTTTAATTACACTTTTCTTGCATTATTATTATATAAATGTGTTATGAGCCTCTTAACATAACAAATGTGTGCTTGCTTGATCGGTAATTGACCAAGCATATTTAGTTATTAACCACCCTGGTCAACTACTGAAAGAACTCATTTTTTAAATAAAAAATTGGTGAATATTGCTTTCACAATAGAAATCTATGTATTTTTTTAAGTATCAAAAGGAATGGATGCAAACAAGCAAAAAGTCAGTAGTTGACCACTTTGGTCAATTACTGAATGCTTTCAACATTCACACATCTAGTAGTTGACCACCCCCCTTAACATCATCATGGTTCATACACTCGAGAACAAATAAAATTCAAGCACTTTTCAAGCACTATTCAAGGACTGTTTAGGTACATGCATAAAAATGGCGTAGAGTAACACATAGGGAAAATAGCCACCCCATTGATTATCTATTTCAAAGAAATCTTATCAAATCTTTTAATTTTTATAACAGGCATTTTCAAGACATTATTAGAAAATTGTTAAAGAATAATGTGTTTTAACTTATATTAAGGTACCATGGTAAGAAATTTCATATATAATAAAAAGTTAAGACAACAGTTTGATTTTCTTTAAGTGCAATTTTTTTTTTTTTAAATAAATAAATAAAAGGTATGGTATCACTACAAGAGCAGAAAACAGGAGTAAACAAGTTAAATTTTAGGAATTCTGAACACTCATCAGGAGTCATATATTAGCATTTCTGAAGTTGTGAACAATATACTTTTTAATAAATATTCTCTGAATTCTCAAACCTTACAGCATTTGTGCTTATCCATACAAAATTAATTGAAATACAGGTTAGATAATTTACTTTTTAAATACAAAAGATTTTTTTAAAAATGAATTTATAAAAAGGAAATAAAATTTTTTTATCAGTTACACAATGAAAAATTTGGAATTAATATAATTCGGTGAAGTTTTAACTGCTTGACAACATTCGCGATTTTTATAAATGACTGACTATGTTAGGATTTTTTTTTTTTTTGGGGGGGGGGGGGGAGTATATGAAATCGGCATCAAACTGACGAATTTCGCGATTTTTTCGACAAATTGACGAAATTTGCATTTTTTATCGATGACCAATGGACGAATTTTGTGGTATTTTTTCCCTGGCGGATTGTTAAAATTTGCAATTTTTTTTCAATGACAGATTGAAGAAATTCGTGATATTTTTTCAACGTATAGTTGACGAAATGTTCAAGGGTGATTCTGAGTTTAAAAAATTCTAAAATTCACAGCAAATTTTCTGAAAAACTACAGCAGATAGCAGAAGGGGTAAATTCCCTCCCGGCACTGGCTATGCGTTTTTTTTCGAGGCCCTTTGACAAATTTAGTCTTTTTTCGTAACCTTTCGATGAAATTTCCCTTTTTTCCGCGATCCTTTGAAGAAATTTGCGTTATTTCTGCGATCCTAGGGGTGATTCTGAGTAAAAAAAAAAAAATTCTGAAATTTACCTCAAATTTTCTGAAAAGTTACAGGAGAGGGGGAGATCCCCTCCCAACACTAACTATGCGATTTTTCTGCAGCCCTCTGACGAAATTCGCATTTTTTCGCGATCTTTCGACGAAATTTTCGGTTTTTCGCGATCTTTTGGCGAAATTTTCGGTTTTTCGCGATCTTTTGGCGAAATTTTCGGTTTTTCGCGATCTTTTGGCGAAATTTTCGGGTTTTTTCCGCGATCTTTTAACGAAATTTTCGGTGTTTTGTGTGATCTTTTAACGAAATTTTCGCGTTTTTTCGCTATTTTTTAACATTTTCGTTTTTTTTCGCGATCTTCTGACGAAATCTTCGGGTTTTTTTGCGATCTTTCCACGAAATTTACAGTTTTTCCCGCGTTTCTTGGACGAAATGTGCGTTTTTTTTTCGCGATACTTTGGAGAAATCTGGGTTTTTTCTGAAAACGATTGGCAAATTTTTTTTTTTTTTTTTGACGACCGTTTGTCGAAATTCGCCATTTTTATGGCCGAATTTTCGGATTGGTGACCGATTTTTTTGAATTTTCGGAAAATTCGGAACAGAATCACCCCTACACGATCCTTTGAAGAAATTCGCTATTTTTTGCGATCTTTTGTCGAAATTTATGTTTTTTTTCACGATCCTTTGTCGAAATTTGCGTGATTCTTTGATGAAAACGCGCATATTTTCGAGATCTTTTAATCTTCTTTCAATCTTCGCGTGTTTTCCGCGATCCTTTGACGAAATATGCGCTTTATTCGAGATCTTTTGTCGAAATTTGGGTTATTTCTCTAGTCCTTGACGAAATATGCGTTTTTTTTCACGACTTTTCGACGAAATTCGCGTTTTCCCGCGATCTTTAGACGAAATTCGCATTTTTAAAACGATCCTTTGGCGAAGTTACCGATTTTTTAATGCGAACGATTGTTGAAATTGATATTTTTCGGCAACAATTTGTCGAAGTTCGCGATATTTTCCAGCACTTTCCATTCCTTGAAAATAAATACTTTTTTTTCCAGCACTTTTCATTCCTTGAAAATGAATACTTTTTTTTCCAGCACCTTTTCTATTTTTTCCAAAGCGTACGAACCATGATCATTTAATTTATGAATTTAATATTAAATGCATAATGATTAACTTAAAACAAACAAAAATGAACTACACACCTCATTTGATGAACCAATGGAACTAAATTAAACTTTATGCTGCAAGATTAATAAAACAACTCACAAAACAACACTACTATTACAGAATGTATTCATTTTTGATATTGTTAGAAGGTGCATTTTCTTTAATTTTTTACATTCAATCAGAATATACATAGCAAAAGTAATTTTTTACTATGCAATTCATTGGATGTTAGATATTTTTATTCAGCATTCAAAAATACTTTATCAGCACATTGATTCTTGTTTTTTAACACATAAATGTGTTTTTGGTCAATTACTGGCATGTGGTCAATTACTGGAAGTTCACCCTATTATGTAAAATTGATTTAAAATTTAACATTTTAATACCTTTAAACTTTGAAATATAAAAGTACTCGACAAGCCGAATATTCGGTATTCGGCCGAATAGTTACTATTCGGCAGGCCTAATATTCGGCCTAGCAGTTACTATTCGGTAGCCGAATATTCGGTATTCGGCCAAAATCACTATTCGGTGCATCCCTAATACAGGACACTCATCACATATAATCACAATATAAATAAGCCTATAAAAACATGCAGAAAGAATTTCAATGTCACTTTTAGTGTTGGCTGTATAAAAAAAGGCCTGCCAGGTGGGAATTTAATTTTAAAAAGGCACTTATGTCCGAACTCGACGAATTTTCTAATTTTTTTTTTTTTTGTTTTGTTTCACACAACCGATAGACAAATTTCATGATATTTTCCCACAACTAAATTTACATTTTTTTTTTTCTGCAACTGACTGACAAATTTCATGATTTTTTCCTCATGACAGATTAACAAATTTCGTGCAATTTTTCATGGCTGATTGAGAATAGCATTATCTTGCCATTTCATCTTAGAATTGATTGATAAATTCACGATATTTTTCTCAAGCCCAATTGAAAAAGTTTGCGGTTTTTTCTGCAATGGATAAACTAATTTTAATTTTTTTTTTTTTTTTCTGGCAATTGATCAACAAATTTCTTTTTTTTTTCTTGTGGGCGATCAACAATTTGATTTTTCCCCTCTGCAACCAATCAACAAATTCAGTGGGTTTTTTTTTTTCCCCCTAATTAACAAATTTCCCTACCTCCTTGGCCAATTAACAACTTTCACTTTTTTTTCCCGCAGCCAATTGATAAAATTAAAAATCTTTTTCTTATGGCTGATTGACATATTTTGCAAGGAAATTAACGAAAGGGCAGTGAGGACTACCGAGTGCATAAAGTAGTTTTAAAAGGGCCGCCATGTGCATAAAGCAGTCAAAAAGAGTCGGCAGGCACTTCACCCTACCAAATTGGCGTAGAGTCAACACTAACTTAACAGAGTTTACACTAAAGTGCGAGCTCACACGTCACAATATTTCTCAGGATCCAATTAAAAGTAACCCTATTTTTTTAATATTCCACTTAAACTTTTGGATAGGATACGAAAATACAACCTCAGTTTTTTTAGACAGTATGAATTCTTCTTTATGAGAATTTCAAGACCTACACAATGCATAAATCTCAGACAATGCAATTCAGCACACACAAATGACAAATGATAGCACTTCCAAAAGTATAGCTGCAGAAGCGCACTATCAATTTTTACTTTTAAGTATGTGTTTTTTTTTTTGTTTTTTTTTTTTTTTTTTGCTTAATAACATGCAATTTGGCGACATGATTTAGTGCATTCATCATCTTGTTCTCTAGATTGTTTTAAAGTTTCACTGATGATACTTTGCGCTTATTATATCATTTAAAAATATTAAATATTTTTCTGTAATCTTTATTTAAGGCTGTTTAAGATGTACAGCACGGTTAAATTTAAATAGAATATTTTTCAGACCATTTAGATTTTTTTAACAGTTTCATTAAATAGAAATGACAAGTTTTAAAACACAAAACATCAACTATTTAATACGCAAAATACAGGACAAAACCAAAATCAAACCGATTAGCTTAGCAACAAAGAAATTTATATTTACCAATGCGTGGTATTGCCATGTGCATAAAATGCGCTTGATCACCTTCATGAAGATTTCCATCTTGATCTAGTCCCTCCAAGAGTTTATTTAAAGTCTCTTGGGGGACTTTACATCCTCATCCTCTTAATTCGGCAAACTTAGTAAGACGAAAATTAGCATCTAAACCATGAGCAACTGGATCAAACACGCGACGAATACTTAAAGGGGTATTGCTAACTTCTAGTTCAACAGCTGCCATACAAACTTGGGGACCAGTTTCCATACTTTTTTTTTTTCTTTGCAGAAACCTATTATTCCAATATGGAAGCAGAACTACCGTTCACCCTTCAGCCTCTCACAGTGCAGAAAATGGCGCTCAACCTTCGGCAGAAATTTTAACAGAGGCAAGTTTATTTACAATATATGATTGGCTAGAAATAATCACATGACGCAACCAAGATCGCTATCAGTGGATGCGCAGCAGCATTGTGCCATGAAGGAAAATTGGGAATTCGGAAATAGAACAACAGCGCCTTCGATTACGAAAATCGAATGTTCTTTATTCAAGTTGTTCATTTTCATTTCAGCGAAAAACAAAAAGTGAAAGAATTTAGACGAGGACAGATGATTATTTTATATAAAAATTATTAAATGCAAGCTTGCGCAGTTAAATGTATAAGAATTAATTTAAACAACAGCAACAGAAGGGATCCAACGTGAAGAGTGCTCTCTCCATCGTCTCTCCAGCTAAAAGAGACGAGATAGCGGTAAAGCTCTTAAAATCGTATCCATAGAGCAGAACTAGTTATATATCTCGTCTATGATCGGATCTATCCATCTATCTAAATTTAGATTGCTTTCCTATAAACAGAATTTGATTCAGGGGTTTTGAACACTGTTGTGTAGCAACGTCAACGAACAATATATGATGAGTCACTGGCATGGAACAGTTGAGGTACGCTTTTGCTCTGTGCTACGACGCTCGTTTAGTAGTAGGTCTCTGGTTCAATCCCACTCACCGCCATTTCTTTTACTCCTACATTGGTGACCTAGAGAAGAAACACACAATCCTCACAACAGATGGCAGCACCATAGCAAATTTACCTATGGAGGGGTGGACATATGAATCTTCACTTCTGGAAAGCTTGGAAACCAAAAACAAGTTCTTTCTCCTTCTCCTGCGTCCGCCATATTTGGCTTTGACCGATACACTGTTAAAAATATCGTTAAAAATTGCCTCTGTTTTTAAAGGCTCTCTATTTTCTGGCCAATGAGAACGCTAAATTAACACCTATGAAGCGCTCTTATTGGTCAGAAAATAGATAGCCTTGAAACACAGAGGTAATTTTTCACGATGTTTTTAACAGTGTAGCAGCCTAATCAGAAGTTTCCAGTCAAAACGCAGCTAAATATGGCGGACGCAGGAGAGGGTAGGAACAGCTTCATATGACGTCATTAATGTCTACTCCTTTCTTTTCTTAAATTTTACCCTCGCAGACGTTGCTGAAGAGCGCAAACACTTTCGCTGGGAGTAATACCCTGTTCACACTGCGTTATCGGAACTCTCTTAAACCTCCGAACTCTCTGAGGGAGTTCCACAAACTCTCTCAGTGAGTTTCAACTTTCTTCGGGCTAGAGACAGTCACGATCATTCACTCTCGCTGGCTGTAAAGCTTCGCATTATCTGATTGGGTGTTGCGGGCGGTTTTATCTTAAGCGCATGCGCAAACAACACAGTGACGTTCACTGAGTTATCTTAAGTGAGTTTTTCCATGTGAACAGGTTTCCAATTCCGGGAGGGTACCACCTCAAAATTAAGAGAGTTCGGCGGCCTAAGATATCTTAAGTATCGTAGTGTGAACATAGTATAAGGCTCCTATTATATTATAGGAGCCCTAGCTGGGAGTGTGTAGTGTGTAGCAACGTCATCACTTGCAACAACTTCGTAGAACAATATTTAGAATGAGTCATTGGCATGGAACTATAGACAATATTCTTCCCGAGTTTTTCAGAAAACAGGAATACAGGTTTACCTGGAAGTTAGTGACCTACGTCATCAATGACGTAGGTCACTAACTTGGTAACTTGGCGATATTTTGAGCTTGGCTAGCGAGTGGCGCAAACAAGGTAACTAATGCTGCGTTTACACTATGTGGCCTGTCAGGTCTGTTGGGTCTTTCAGGTCCAAGAATCGAAAAAATTGCGTCCACACTACGGCATAAGAACTTGGCTTGCGCATGCGTATATTTGCAGGTTGGGGGAAGGGAGGGACAGTCGTGTTTGTTTGTTTACGTTCGTATTCGTATCGAAATGAACGTGTCAGAATTGTTTGCGCCGTAATTTCTTTTGCACAGACATTAATTACGTGTAAATTAATAAAAATTACGCGTTTTTCTAAGCTCATTGCCCACAAGGGAAGCAAGAAAATGCAATTGCCCCCTAATTTTCTCTTTCTCTGACTCTGAAAAAAATAAAATTTATTCTTTTCAAACAGTTTAAAATAATGAAACACAGAGAGAAAATGAATCTTTTTTTGTTGTTGTTGTTTGGGAAAGGGGTACGATCCCTCCTTTCCACAAAATAAAATTTACGTTTATTTTTCCCTTTGATTTAAGGGGGCAGTTTACCTTAAAATTGGTCAAAAAATTGATTTTTCTTTTTTAATATTAAATGAAAGCCTGTTTAATTGTGAATATTTTGATACCTCATTTTTATCCATACCGTAAATATATCGCGAGGTATTGTAAATTTTGTTAAAACACTCAGCGCAATTACCACACAAATTAAAACTTTAAATGCTTTTTCTCCATTTTCATATTTTCTTCACTTTCATGTTTTAAGGCTTTTTCTGTATTTGAGATACAGATTTTTAAGCTTTTTTTTTTTGGTGCATGTTCTTTATTACATATGTGATAAATCTGCGCATGGAATTAGCATTTAGGTTTTTTGTTATTTAAAAAAAAAAAAAAAAGTATATGAAGATATGTTAGATTTCATCGTTTTGCACTATATATATATCAGTAAAAAAAAATCATAATAAATGTAATATTAGATATGTCTAAAAATCCATGTGCAAGTTTGTGTAGTACACATTTGAAAATCTAAAAAAAAAAAAAAAAAAAAAAAAAAAAAAAAAGGGGCAAAAATATCAATTTTTTTAAAAAGTAGTAGAGATTTAAAAAAATTCAAATTTTTATAAAATTTTTTCAAAATGTACTTTTAGTTGAACATTGAAATTCAGTGAGTTCACCATTTGAATCATATTTAAAATAAAGAAAATTGTTGAAGAGGGAAACTGTCCCTTAAGTGTTCAGAAATTACCTTAAACAGGGGTCCAGGAGGGCAGGGACGACCCCCTGACAAAAGAGATAACTGCTTCAATTCTTCATTTAAAAAATGACAGTAGGAGCTTACTTTTGTTTTCTTAATTGTTATATGTATGGTTTGGCTTTAATGTTGACATTATGTTGCTACAATGTGAAATGAATACCAACACTGATGGAAAACCTAATCGAAGACATCACCAGTAATCAGGTTACCACTCATTTCACATTGCAGCAGAGCGTATGATGTTGCTACGGCAACACCACTCTCTGGTGCAACAGTTAACTGCCTGTCTCATTATTTATATTATTATCATCTGTGACACTGCCTTCTGAGCAATAAATCTTTAAAACGACAATGAGGAAAAAATTAATTACTTTGACACAATAATAGTAAATTCCCGCTGTTTTATAAGGGAGAATACAGAATTTCTTTGGCACATGTAACTGGAAAAAAAAGGAACTAAATGTAACATTTCGTGAAATTTTACTTTTGGACAGTTTGAAAATAAAGCTTTTACTTTATAGATAATGGACATTAATTTCAGAAGAGAAATTATTGTCCTCACCTGATGATAAAACAATATTTTTAAATGGAAACTTACATTATCGCTTGTGAAAATTAAATCTACAATGATTACATGAAAATGACGCTATTTTCTATATACTTTTAGTCGTGATGTTACATTTAAATAAAGGTACTATGGTAACACTTATAGTAAAGGCTTAAAAATTTATATATGAAAAATATGCATTATCTGTTCAAAATGATGCCATTTTTGCATGTGAAAATACAGTGAGTCTGATTTTTTAATTGATTTATAAAAATAATGCTCCTACCCATTTTCTTTTTGTGGCAATATAAAAGAAAAAGTTGCATTAGAAAATTAAATAACATTTTTTTAAAATTATAAACTATAGCAGATGGTTGAAAATAGGGCTGAGAAATCTGATAATTGTTTTAAATTTGCAATAATTTTACTCCCGTTCTAAAACTATTGTATGGTGTTGTACATATATAATGTTATCAACATTTAGGTAATTTTAGTCCCAACCCCATCACTTACAATATCATACATTATCATTCCTCGACACCCCCCCCCCCCCATACACACCTTAATGAAATCATCATCAATGTTTAAAAATCCTTTTTATTTTTATATGTTTGCGTTTGCATAAAGATATGATTTTACATTTAAACAACTGTATATCAATTAACATCTAACTACACTTACTATTTAAAAAGGTATAAGACTATTTTGATGTAAAGAAAAAATTAAAGCACTAAAACAAAAAATATCATTTGGATTAAAAAAAAAAAAACTTTCCCCCAAAACATCTTATGACAATCAAACGTCAGGTCCCCCCCCCCCCTCCCACACACATTAAAATGATAATTTTATATATGCACAGCCCTTAATTTGTATAAACACTGCAGCAGCAAAAGAAGGTGACATTTCAAAATTCCTCCCACAGTATTTAAAAAACTAATAAGTTGTATTGAAAATACCTTATATTATAAAGAAGCTTTTCTATGAAACCTTTAAACACATAAACACATTATGTTTGCTTTTCATTACATTGGTTTTTATTTGTCACATATTGTATCCCACAAGGAGTAATAATTCTCCAAAACCCCTTACAAATAAGGATACTGGCTGCACCACTGGTATAAGGAATATACACAAATTATGAAAAATTAGGCATAGATTATGAAATACTCTCCAACAGTAGCTATTAAGACATTTAATATTTTCATACAATGAAATGAAATATCTAAATGTGCCATTTAAAAACACATAACTCAGTAAAAATGCATTTTCAGCACTTCTTGTCCCCATAACACTTTTTGATGCATTATATTTATTGAATTTCACATTTAAATAGCACCCTCTATAGCGAACATCATTAGCATTTAATAATTACAATGCAATCACAGTATATTTACAAGTGTGACAAGCTGAATTCATAAATACTTTTCAACCATGTTGAAAGTGTTTTTCTCATTTTATATCTTAGCCATTTTTTTTTTTTTATATATAAAAAATAAATAGATAATTAAAAACAATTCTTAAATCAAGGTTTACATGATAGACAAAACAAGCAAATACCTGAAATACCATTTATAATAAAAATATATAGTCAAATAAAAGACAACAAATCTTTAATAAATTTCTTTTATTTGAAAGTACAAGTTACAGAAACAAAATAAAATTTCTTTATATTATAAATATTATTGAATATAATGATTACTACGTATAATAAATGAAACAATATTAATATGTATCATAATGGTCTATGATGATGACAATGTTTTGCAGAAAACTTTATTGATCTGAAGAAAAAGGTATTTATATTTCAATCTGAAAGGAAGATAATGCATTAGTAAAAATTGAGTAAAAATAAACTGTGTAACTAGCTAAATTGTGAACTATTAAGACAGTTTTTTGGAAAGAAGCAAGATAATCATTTAATAACTTTCAGTTGGTATAATAATTAAGAAGTAATAAATAGTGCATCAAAACCAAAAAGCATGTTCTTGACATACCTAAAAAAAAGGAGGTAATATGGAAATAATAGGATTCCATCTTAAATATGACGTAATCAACATGGCAACCTAGAATCATTACATGTCATGGGATATCACTGAATTAATTATGTACGATAGGATTTAATAGAATGAAGAAAACTTTTATTAATATCTTTTTAAGTTTTGATTTGATTTTCTTAAAATTTGAAATGACTTGACAAAATTCTGCAACGATTATATATATATATTAAATTTCAAACCATTTGGTTGGGTATTTTTTGCGCTGTTATATGCGGACAGATGGACAAACCAGATGAAGACTATAGGTGCTTCGTATTTATATAGTTACAAACATATCTAAAAAGAGCTTAAAAAACACTATTTCTGTTTCCCTTTCATTCTTATAAAAATAACATTAAAATGACTTGAAATGGAATAAGTAATTTTTAAGGGAAAAAAGTTGTTTTATTTTTTTCTATATGAGAATAAATAAAATTGTTAATTTCAGAATGAATGAGTTCGGGCCCACCCGAGCTCGAAGAATGGTACAAAAATCGAGCCCAAGGCCATATCTCTCATCTCTAGTAGTAACACAAGAACACTGAAACTAAATGTTAAACCAACGGCAATGTTCTTTTCAAAATTCTTATTTGCATTTCAATACTTTGTTTGTTTTTTTGTTTTTTTTTTTTTGACCTGGGCAACCTGAACCCGATGTCTAACCAAATATGTTTACTTTTTATTTCTTTGGTTGCAGTTTTTTTTCTTCTGAGGGCACTTTTAATTTTGAAACAAGTTCTGAAACTGAAATTTTCCTCTGAAAAACTGCACCTGAAATCAAGGGCAAAAAGATACCCAATTAGACATGTCCCACGCAAAACAGAAAAAATTATTTAAAAATATTCAAAAGCAAATGATAAATTTGTAAAGTTACCATTGGTTTAATATTAGTTTGCAAGCATCTTTCTTTGAGAGTTAACATAGTATAATTAATAAATAAACTTAAAATTTCAAACCCAGAATCAAAATAACATTAATTATTAATAACATTAAAACTCTTCATTTCACGATTTGCATAGTAATATAAAAAATAATTTAAAAATATGGTACTTTTCTGTTAGTCGGCACAGGCGATAAATCAACAAATATTTTTCCTTTGTCATCATTTGCATTGCATTCACTTAATTTTAAATATAAACCATTCACTCATTTCATTCTAATACATATGTCGCATTTAAATACATGCCTTTCACTCATTTTGATTCAATTGCAGAAAAAAAATATATCATCAAAATATTGTTTCTAATTTTCATGTGTGTAAAAAAAAAAAGTGTTATTGGAAAGATTTGTACACGAGTGACATAAAAGTACCAAAAATACTCAGAAGTTAAATATAAGTATTAAATAGCTTAACCAGCAAGAGTAATAGTCAGTGTAGAATAATTTAAATAGAAAAAATAAGAGAATATGCTTTCCACACGTAGAAGAATTCAATAAAACACACTTATTTATATTACGCACTATACATAAAGGTTATTTTTCCAAAAAAAGGAGGGGGGACAACCAAACGCAGCTAATGCGCAATATGTTTTACTAATAAACATCATTACTACCCATATGTTATATTTATAAACTGCATTAATTACAACTAAATAAAATAACCAAACCATACAAGTGATAAATTTTATACCTATGGTCATTTAAATTTCTCAAAACGCTTTTGAACTAAATTCTGATTCAGCAGCTATGAATATTATCATTAACATCTCAAAACTAATCTTTTGAGCTAAAAAAAAAAAAAAACATTTAAAAAACTTTTACTTGCTATGCTCACAATTTCTTAGTTAATTCATATTTAAAATAAAGTATGAAGCTGCAGCTTACTTACAAAATATATTATAGGAAAAATGTAAATTTTGTGAGCGAAATCTAAAAGCGTAAAAATCATAAAAGCATGGCTTCATATTTTTTTTTTTTTTTTTTTTTTTTTTGTTTAATGAATTTTGACCCAAAAATTTAGAAGACTTATTTCAAATTATAGCATTTTATGACACCGGATACGTATTAATTCCAATTTTGATTGTCGTTGAATACTAAGGTCATTCCATGGTAACTTACGTTATAATTTAAAACAATTTACAGCAGTAATTTCAGTAATATAACACCAAAAAATTTTCAAATGTTAAGTTGACATGATTTGTTAATTAAACCTATCCAAAGGCCAATTTGGATAAAAATTACCTAGAAAATGAAAATTACATTTTTTATGGCAACTTACGTTACTTTTTCAGTAATGTCAGTTACCATAATAAATATAACTGGCAGAGTTCAAGAAAAAACACTAAAATTAGGCCATTATCATCTAAATTTATCTTTGAATAGGTTTAATTAACAAATCATGTCAACTTTGCATTGTTAATATTTTTTTTTCTTTTGTCTTTTATTACTAAAATTACTGAAGTAAACTGTTCTAAATGTAACGTAAGTTACCATCGAATGACCCAGTGAATTATAAACATTGATTGAGCGAAACAAACAATATCACTTATTTTATTTTGAAGCTCAGAGCTTTATAAAAATTAAGGTACTTTTCGGTTAGCCGGGCACCACTGTTATATATACATATATATGTAATATAAATGTATGTATATATACATATACATAAGTGTGTATATATGCAATATATGTATATGTATACATGTGTATATTTACATATATGTATGTATACAAATATATATAGATAACAGTGGCGCCTGGCTAACCGAAAAGTACCAAAATTAATTACAATGTTGACACATTTTAATTAAATTCTAAAATACACCATATGCTCCTGATAATTTCAATAACTTATACTAATGAAATAAATAATTCATATTACTTCAAAGAATTGTAAATAAACAACCCAAATCACAAACAACAACATTAATAATAATACATTTTAGATTAGTTCAACATTAACAAATATTAAATCAAATACATTAGATTATTACATATGCAGCTTAATAATTATTAAACAAATAAAAACCATGATACTATCACAGATAATACATTTTATATTATTTCAATATTAAATAAAATATATTAATAATTAATAATATATTAATAATTATTAAGCTGATATTAAATTAAAATTATCCAGGTGTACCAAATGGAAGAAAAAGGAATTAGAAATGGAAGAGATATCATTTGATCATAGTTCACAGCTACGAAGCAATAACCATATTCTCAAATATATACATTATTACTAATTAATTACTGTGCTTAAATTGCTTATTTAACACTGTGATCTTATTTTAGACAAATCTGATTAGTTATTCTAGCTTTCGTGTAATTTCAGAATTTTTTTAAGTCTGAGCGACACATTTTTTGCAATATCAAATCCTTGAAAAGTGTGTATAGGGAGGGAGGTAGAGGTTAACTGCTTCCCACTAACAGAATACTCATATACTCGATGTTTATATAAAACATAGTTTACATATTTACATAAACTGCATTTTTTTAATTGATCATTTAACGCCATTTTATAAATTAAAAAAACTAATGCGAAGAAAACATTGATTAAAGAATAAAAGGAATTAAATAATAAATATTGTATTGAGAATAAAGTTTTCTTAGATACAGATTGATTTTGTGAGAAAAATGACGTTATATATAAAAGATAAAACAATGATAAATAAAATACAGAACATATACTTTTGAGAAAAATGACTTACTTACAATCATCATACACGAATATTATTGAAGATTCATATCTTCAAAAAAAGCATGCAAATCTCATGTAAAAGTCAGGTCAACAGGCAATCGACAAACATTCACATAGCTGTTGAAAATGTCCCATTGAAAACATCCTGCAATGTAAATAAATAGAAAAAAAAGACTATAATAAACTAATAAAAACAACAAAAACAATGTAGAATGCATTTCAAAATCTCTCGTTCTAAGCAACAGAAAATAAATATATAAAAAAACTACATACTTACAGTCAGCCATACAAGTTAGTAATACTTTATTTATACGACAGTTACTGATTGATGAATTTTAAGGGAAAACAACAAAACAGCACATAGTCCAAGAGCATCAGACAATCCACTTTCTTGCAGAAGATCACAAATGGTAGTCACTTATTATAGAAGACTACACACCTGCGATATCCTGAGAGCAAACTTGGTAAAATATGTATTTATCTTGGCGCCAGCAGATTCTAATCTCTACTTCTAGTATAACTGTTATAGGTTTGAAAGTTTTTCAAACTCTTTCTGAAAAAAAAAATAATTTACGAACTTTTCAATCGTAAATCATCTCTTGTAGGGAAGTGGAGAGAAAAAATTCATGTTCTAGATTTTACAGTTTTAATATACTACTACTGATTAATTATTAAAGAAAACTTCAGCAAGATAAACATATAAGATAAAATTTTAAAAAGAATAAGGGATGGTTTATAAATTATTAATAATAATTACAAGTAAAAACTTTATTTAAAAACAAGTCTGTTCAATTTAAAAAAAAAAGTTAATTTTTATATGTCATTAGAATTTTTTTAGGGGGAGGATAAGAAGCTAAATACAATTCAAAGTCTTCATATTACTTTAGATAGTACCGTATCATTGTAAAAATTAACACATTTAAAACTGATTAATAATAATGTAAATCATGCATGCAGAGTTTGCTATGATCAGTCAATTATATAAAAATAATAGAGAAAACTTTGGAGTTAATTCAAAATTAATTCTATGGTTAAAAATTTGTTGCTAGTTTTAGGATAAATTTAAAAATTGTCAGTAACTAAAAATGCATTGAAATAGAATATCAAATAAATACCTGAAGGAAATGAAACTATTTATTCACAAAAAAAGGCATTACCGTACATTATAATCGAATGACGACCGTATTATATTAATTTGTATTCATATACTATCAAATTTGTTTTTAAATTCATGCATATGAAACCAGGTTAATTTTAAAGAATTTGGAAATGAGGAACATATTTATCTATTAACAAATGCATAGGCAGCGTTGTATGCAAATTAAAGAATTTACGAATACATCGTTTTATAAAGTTTGGTAATATTAAAAAGTAACATAGTTAACAAGTTAATTTTAGTAGCGTAGTATGTAAATACATGAAAATAGTAACTTACGATTGTATAGCTTTATAAAAGAAACTTCTACAGTTATGAAACAATGTAAAGAAATGTTAAAAACATCTGAAAAACCATTACGTACCTTTAATTTGTAAATCCCTTATTAATTTCAATTTTCAAATAATCTTTAAAATCATAAGCTGTCGTCTGCTTCTTCAATCTTTTAAAATGGCGGAATACAAAAAAAAATGAAGCACGCTGATTGGTTGGGTCTAGTATTTTAAAGCCAAGGCCTAGACCACGGAGACCAAGCCTCGCAGACCACGCAGACCCTCCTAAACCAGGCTAAACCCACGCCTGGCAGACCTCGCAGAGCTTGTAAGGTGCGTTTTCACTGGTCTACCCAAGGTCTAACTTACCTAACTTTTTACCTAAACACAAGATTTTAGGTCGTTAGAACGCGATTTTGTAGGTTTGATTCGTGATCAATCCTAAGCACGGCTTACCTAAGCGCAGCCAATTAAAATAGAGCTTTTGATAATAATGGCGGTGTTGTCAATTTACTAAGTGATATTTATGTTTTATATCGTTTTATTTATTTATTTTGTTTTACGTCAAAGAGGAATCTATTTTTTGTGATTGAAGCAAAACGGTAAGTTTTATTGACATGTTGGATAGATATCATCCTTTATTATTGTCTTTTAATTTAATAAATTGTGGGTAATCCATATGGATTCTTTAAATTGTTGTTATTTTTGGTAATCATTCTACATTTTATTAATATTAGAATACTAATTATATAGTTTGTTTAAGGATTTTGTTGCGGATATAAGGATGAAGATATGTCCAGTTCTCAAAATTATTTTATTTTTATTGAACGTTAATAGTATACAAAGATTAAAAGTATTTTTTAAGAATGTTTGTTTCCTAAGATGAATTACTTGCTTCATTGATTATACTTGGTTACTTGATAGGGTATTTCCGATCAATTTAGATTTAAATTTCCATTTACTCACTTAAAATAATCGTAATTGTTAAGAAGGATATTGTTTACTGTAGCCCATTGATTTTTAAATGGAAAATTAGTTACAGGCAAACTTTAATCCAGTTTTGCTAATAGTAGGTATTTGATTATGCATGTTTAAGCGAGCATGTAAACAAAGTTTCTATAAAATAAACAAGCCGTTGTATTTTGTATTTTCCTGTTCTCTTTTAAGCAAGAAACATCTGATTGCAAAACAGTTTGCTCTTTACTCCTTTTCAGATATTTACTTGTGAACTTTGTCATGTAAGGAAAACACTGCTAATCTATTTTTTATTTTAATTTTAATGCTTTTCACCTGCAGATGTGCTATTTTTCTTTTTGTTGTTAAGATTAATGCTGAAACTTTTATGAAGATTTATAACTTTGTATGAAATTTAAATCAATTGAGATATTCAGACCATGTGTAGCTTTTCTATGTGCCCATTTTGAAGAATTTGTACACATTACCATTCCAATTCGATAAGCAGTTATAAATGCATAGTCAATGTATTTTAAGTTAGCAATTATTTTCATTTATTAAAAAAGTATTGCTATCAAAATAATAGGAGATTCTCCATTTGAAATGCATATTTATAAAATTTTGTCTAAATTGTTATTTAGGTGCATTTCTTTTACAAGTATGGCTACAGATTTATCTTACAGCATAGGTCATCGGTTTTAAATGTACCTATTTATCTATTAAAGTAAAGAACTATTTATTCATTTATTTTTTTCAAAAATCATTACTTATTATTCTTACTATTTTTGAAAATGGAATTCATTATCAAAAAATAAAATGCTCTCTGTGGGAGATTCTTTGAGTCTATATGTTTGAGTGTATATTAAAGTTTTAGACGAATCATGAATTCATGATGTATATAAATTCAGTGGCCAAAATAGTATATTAGAAGTAATGAAACTATAGTAGGTCCTAGTTTTGTCATTGTTTGTTGTGTAATATGCTGTTTTTTGGAAAATATAATTTTGCGAGTAATGTAATAAAAATAAACTTGTTTGTAAGAAGCATCAATATTTTTGATGTTACATCCAGAAATTGTATATCAATCAATACAAAGTATACCAGTGGAGGTAAGCGTCTGGCAGATCAGCTGGTGCCGGGATACATCTTCAAATTTGAATGCTTTCAGAAAATCACAAGTGTGTAGTTTTATTGTATAATAAGTGACTACCATTAGTGATCGTCTGCAAGCAACTGGACTTCAGACCAAGCCCTTGGACTTCAGAAAAGAAGATTTTAAAAAATCTGTGAGTACCACTTCTATGTCAAAAGAGGAGAGAGTAAAGTAAGTTTATTTAAGTAACATCAAAAATAATATTTGTGCTCCCTACAAACTAGTCTTTTTTTAATTACATTACTCGTTAAATTACATTTTCCAAAAATAGCATGCTGCACTACAAACTATGAGAACACAATATATTACTCAATGAGTAAGTACAAAAATTATTTAGCTGAAAATATTTTTAAATGCCCATATTGCAAATATAATGTGAAATAAGCATTTATATGTTTCAGTCTGGGGCATAAATAAAGTCTGCTGCTAAGTAAACAAAAAAATTTTGGGCCAGCCTTACGTATATCTTCATTTTGTTTGTTACCAGGGCAATTGCACTATTTGGTTTTATTTTAAAAGATGAAAAAAAAAAGGCGAGGGAAAGGGGAGATATGTTTTTAGATAATAAAAGTTTCTAGTGTTTTCTTTTTTAAAGTAAAAAAGTGTTCTTAAAAGATGCAAAAATAGTTTGTTGTTTATATTCATATGAGACTAAGTGTTTTTGAAAGTAAAATAATAATAATAATAAAAAAGATAGAGTTTGTTGTTTTAAGACGACAAAGTGTCTTCTTTTTTCCTTATGTTAATTATATTTATTGTCATCAGAGCAGTTACATGATACAGTTGGTATGATTTAAAATTAAGTATCGATCGAAACTGAAACTTGTTAAATTTTGATTCTTCGATTGCTTTTTAGTCTTATTGTTTTGTTAATAATTATGAATGCAGAAAAAAAAAGAAAAATTTAAATGAGAAATCTTTATTTTTCGTTAGGAAAATTTAAAAAATTAGATTGAAAACAGTGATTTATAAAGCATGCAACGTGCAAAAGAAAAAAAAAACCTAAATAAACAAACTGTCAACAACATTGCATACTTAAATAAATTGTCACATTGTATTAACCTAAATAAACAAACTATCCGTTGCAAATAATGTTTAAAAAATTAATGGTAAGGTAATCTTTCAAAAATTAAAGTTATGACAGAAACATTTTTATAATTAGAGGTTGCCACCTTTATGTGTATAATAAACTTAATGTTTTGTAGAAAGATTTTAAAGTCCACCAGAACAACTTTAAGTATATGCAGGTAAGACAAATTTCTGCAACTTTTAAAATTAATATAACTGTTTTTGTATTTAAACGTAGCTTTATTAAAGTCTTCTGACAGTTGATAGAATTTAGGCCCTAATCTAAGTGGAAGCATGTGTAATTTTATAAATCATTGCTTAGGGCTAAAATTCTTTTATGAAGTTTTTCTTAATGTTAAAAGTGATATACTATTTTAATAAATATATATATAGTCGGCTATTTTCAGTTTCCCATACTTGATTTTGAGTAGTACTTTAATAAAAAATCAACATTTACCATTTGAATCAAATATTTATTTATATTTGTATTATATTTTGCCTTTCATTTTTTAAATATTAATATGTTTAAAGTGCTTTTATTTTTTTTTAATATAATTATGTATAAGATATTTTGATTTAAAATTTCTAAGGTGTTGAGATTTGCCTTTTGGGAATCTATATTATAACTTTATCCTAAAATTTGATGAAAATGTAATGTAAACAAAAAACTGTTTTGCAGTATCATATCTTTTTTAAAATACCATGCAATAAATTTATTCCATAATTTATATAGTTATAATAAATTTATATTTATAAATATTTAAAGCATTTTAAAAGTGTTTTTTCATAATTAGCATTCTGTAATAAATATTTAGATAATACAGTAGCATAACTATTTCTGTTTTTGTCTATAAGCGTACTTAAATTTCTTAGCTAATTAATAGTTAGTTAGGCTTAGATGCCTTATATTCCCAGGTGGCCGCTATCTTGGATGTTTTGAGATTTCTTGGTGATTTTATGTTGGCAATCTTTATCGATATGTGGAACCCCGTGCGAGTTCTGGCGTGTCATGTTCTGGGAACCCCTGAGAAGCTCATTTTCGCTTAGGATTTTGTGGATGTGTTTTGATATTGTGTTGTATTATTCTGTCTTTTTATTTTTGTTAAATTTATTGGATGTATTTGATTGACTATGGTTTCTGTAGTCTGTTTAAACACTCTTGCTGAAGTAATTAATAAATTTGAGGAAATTTTGACGAAAAAACGAGGTTTGTTTATAGTGTGTCAATGCGTATTCATAAGCCTATTTTTGAAAATGATGGTGATGCTATGACAGTATTTCATGCTTGAGCTTTCAAGAAAGCAGACATCTGTTAAGGTATGTTAATAATTTTATGTATATTTTGTTGCCTTTCGAGTTTTTTACATTTTGAGATTGCTACACAGCGAGAACTGCTGAATTTTGAGAATGCTACACAGCAAGAACTGCTGAATCCAGTGATGTTTTTTTTCAGTTAATGAGCGCGATTACTGATTGGCACTTAATGAGTTTCATGCATTTTTGTGGTCGCGGCAGGAGTTTGCGGAATCCAGTTATTTTTTTTTTTTCGGTTAATGAGCGCATAGCGCTCATACAACGTTTAGTGAATGCCACTTTAACGAGTTTTGTTTATTATTTACATTTTATTTTCGTTAAGTCTAACATGCGTATAAACCGGTGTTTGGCGACATTTACTACTTGGCGGAAAAGGGGTTTTCACTCCAAGAAAAATTCCAAGATGGCGGCTCCGGGAATTTATGACATCTGTTTCTATAGTTATGATGTCTTCATTATTGTTAAAGTAACAAACGAAAATTCAAGATTGAGTGAGATGAGATATAATGTATTTATGATGACTCAAAAAGTGGATTATGGTTTTCTGAACAAAAATTGTCTGTCTTTGTACCTATCATCAACCGCAAAAGTTTTCCCATTTTGTTAGAAACTCTTTTTTGTAAAAAAGCAAGAAACATATTATTTACTAAACAAAATTTAGAAACTTGTATTTGTACATCATTAATTCCTATGAAAATCCAAATTAATCATCATTTTAATCCTCATCATGGTTATTTTTTTAAGTTACAGCAAACAAATAATCTAAAAACATCTTATTTTATTTAAATATGAACTTGTTTCTAATTATTTTAAATATATTTATAAGTTGACAGTTAAAGGTAGAAATTGTGAAAAGTTTTTAAAAATGTGTTTCAAAAGGTTTTTTTAAGTATTCGGTTCGGCTGAATACTTTGATATTCAGCTTAACCAGATAGTTTGATATTCGGTGCATCCCTAACCAAGAGTAGACTCGTGTTACCTAATACTCCAGAATTGTAAAAATGATGTACACCTGAGTGCTTCTTTTGGCAATAAATTTTAGTATCTTTAGGAACTTAATTATAAAGTGATAAATGAATTTTAATGCATTTTTCTGTTAGTCACAGGTGATAAATCTCCAAATATTCTCTATGGTTAAAATAACAGGGTTTGCATCAAATCATGTCATTAAAACATGCCAACTGGCTGTGAAACTGTAGCAGCGAAATATTAGGTAACAAATGAAATATAAATAAAAAATAAAGAGAATTTTTAATTACAATAACAAAGAAATCATTTTTTTAATCTGCTTTTATCAAATGATAATTTAATATTAAGTAAATTATAATTAAACTTTGAAAAAATAATTTAAAAATTCTCAATACATAGTTTCAAAAATGTTTTTTTCGCCTTTTCTGTCGTCATACTTGAAAAAACGGGAGAAAAAATAATCATTTTAATAAATTCAGTAGTTCATGCTTTCTACCAAGTCGAAGTGGTGAATTTTCCATAATTAGAGTCATGCCAAATTAATGTATTGTAACAGAAGTTTTTTGAACCAACATGAATTATAGTCCTGAAATTAGGGATGATTTTTATAAACATTCAATGTTTATAAAAAAGTGGTTAAAAAAAAAAACTATTTTTACTTTTATGCTTATTTAGTAGTAACTCTATCATTTTTATCATAATTTAACATTTAAACTACAGAGAGGCAACATAATGCGTTTCATTGGCATGTTACGGTTGGAGATATATTTATTAGTGAAATCATTGCTATGCCATTTGATCCAGTGAAATTTATCAAATTCACAACATTTTTGGGTAGGTACTTTATGTCAGGCAGGCACATGAAATAAACCAGGGCTGAAACTAGCCTTTTTTGCACCCAGCACAAACATAGATTTTGCCCCCTCCCCCCCCCCGGCCTCCACAAAGTAAATTTACGAAGAGAATTTTAATTCTAATTGCTGACTTATTTCAAATTTAAAATACGTAATCAACTTTGTCAAATATTGATCATTAAAACTTTGAAAACGAAATCCAAAGGAAGTCACATGAAGAAACTATGCAGATTCGCAAGCTAATGTTAAACTTATAGGAGCATTCTTTTCAAATTTCTCGCTTGCACTTTAATATTTTTAAATGATTTTTTCCATTTGGGACAGCTGAGGTTGTTTCTAACAGGATAAATGTTTACTTTTTAAATTTTGTTTGCAGTTTTTTTAAATATATATATAAAATTACTTTCACTTTTTGAACCGGTTCTGAAAGTTTAAGTAGCCTCATAAAAAAACTTGAACCAAAATCGAAAACGTACAATCTAACAATGTTAAAGATCAAACTCAGCTATCTTAAGAAAAAAAAAATATTTAAAAATATTAAAATGCAAGCGAGAAATTTGAAAAGAATGCTCCCATATTTAACTTTAGCTTGCGAGTTTCTTCGTGTGACTAGTGTAGCTTCTTAAGAAATCAAAAACCAAAATTCATTTGACACCTCCTTCGTTTTTCTTATGGCGACCAGGGAACATGCCTCCTCTGCCCCCCCCCCCCCCCCTCTAGTTTCGATCCTGAGATAAACCATTAAATAATGTCATCATTTGTATTCATTTTTTTTTAAATATAAACCTCTCATTCATTTTATTTGAAATACAAAATTTTCATTTAAAATACATATATTACATACATTTAAAATAAGTGCCTTTCACTTATTTCATTAAAAAAAGGGAATAAAACAATAAGGAGAAATAATACGATGAACCAAAATTGTTATTTCAACCTCAGTACATCGTTTCTAATTTATACAAGTGAACAACACTAACAGGAATTATTGCTGGAAGAAAAAAAAAATATCCAAGATAAAAGTACCTTTTTTGTGATCTATTCACAAAAACAGGGATTGCCCCGGCAAACATTTATACCCCTTTATTCTTCTTAATAAAAGAAGCCCCTTCACAAAATTATTCTCCATAAAAGCGACTTCACACAATAAGAAAAAATTGTTGGGATTTAAAATGTGTAATTTACAAACAAAATAAGCTCAGAAGAAAAGTATAGCAGGAAGACATAACTTTCACCCCTGATGTGAAATCATAAGGTAAAACTTACAATTTTAAGTACATTTATTTTGCATTTTACTGTTCATTTTTTTTTGGGGGGGGGGGGTGTCACAAAAAGTAGATTTAACTAAATTGGATAATTTTATACTGACTGTAGTGATGATATCTATAAGAGAATCTGCCAGTGTCACATAGGCGTACGGTTCAGGGATGTATGGAGGATATATGGTGGTATACGCTGTATAACTTCGGGATTTTTTTTAGGAAACACCGTATACCGTCTGTTTCTCAAAAAAGCTATAGTATATACACTGTAGGGTATACTCTCTGCCTTGAGCGTATGCCTTCTGCTTTTTTTACGATTACACCACTGGTACAGTTGTATGTGCTCATGGGTCCCAAGTTCCACCATTAATTTCTAAAATATTCTTTTTCACTCTAATATAAAAAAGGTTTTATTTTAGATTTTATTTAAGTTTTAAAGATTTTTTTCACACATATTTTTTTCCCTTAAATTTTGTTCTTTTTCTTTTGTTACAGAGATAAACATTATTAGGAATTTCTATTTCTCTAAATGTGCCATTTTTAAAAAAATATAATAAAATGTTAAACGTTTAAAGTTTTATAAAAAAAAGTAAAATATAAAAAAAATTCCATATTTAAAAAAACAATAAAATAAAAATAAACATTCTTAAATGTTAACTTTTCTTGTGAAATATGAAAAACGATTCACAAAAAACAGTGAGTATATCACTTCATAAGCGGGTCGGAACATTCAAATTTTTACATTCCCTTAATGTTTTATTTAATTTGTTGATTTATTTAACAAATATAATTCTACTCAATTTCTTTAAAAGGAAATTCAAAAAGCAACATTAAATTTATAGTCGATCTCTATTACACATGTGCCACTAACGTACGTAACGTTTTTCACACGTACTTGTGTGAAAAATAATTTATTCAGTATGTTTTTAAATATACTACATAAATCATGGTGACCTAGTGTTTTTATTTAATTTAGGAGTATAAATCCATAGCCACAATTTAAAGAACAATGATTTGTGGGGCATTTTTTAAGACCCTTTAGTGGGGAAAACAGTCGAAACTTTCGATTAATTTCTATACAAAATATTTGCTACTACTAATTAAACTGACAACAACAAACAAGAATTATTTGTTTACATTTTTTGACATCTGTTCGATCTGCAGACAGTAAAGCCGTAAGAAGACGCTTGCGCAGTAAAAACTTGCCTTTGATTGGTTGGCGTAAAGATTTTATATGTAACCAGTGAAAACGCTCTTAGGTTAAGGTTTTGGGTCACTAGGATTTTTTAGGTCGTTAGACCGACCAGTGAAAACGCACCTTTAGACCTGATAAGCCATAGTGTAAACGCAGCATAACCTGCCAGGTAAACACGAGGGGAGCGGACTTGTTGATGACTGATTGTCTGAGTTTCTTATAAAATTTAATCAATATTTCCACGTTCTCTTTAATTTCAGGTAAGAATGCTTATTAACATAATTATATCATTGTTTTCCTTGCATTTATAATGTATGTTTTGTTAATTTCTTTAATCACCCAGCACGTGGTGCTGTTTGCCAATTTTCTTCAATATATTTTTTTAATTTAATGTTTAGCTTATTTTATTACTATTATTAATTTCCTACATGGATTACTAAGGAAATTTTAATTTAGATTTTTTTTCTTTCGTCTGTTGCTAATGTTTTTAATCTGTTTATTAAGTGTTAGGTACTAGAATTTTTTCGAGTCTACGTATAAGTAATTGCTTATTTTTACTAATAATGTGACTAATCTTTATAATCTTTTAGATTTTATTGTAAATTATATTATTTTTCGTGGATGAGTGACAATTTTATCCAGATATTTTGTTACATGTTACTAAAAATCTTAAAATTTGTATTGTCAATGAAATCAGCTACTTTTAATGTCATTCTTGTTCCTTTTAAGATTGATGCAAAAATTAGGACACATCAATATCAGAGACATAAGAAGTGAGGAGTATAATGGTGTGTAAAGCTTTGTGCTCTTAAATTTTCTTTGTGGTATAACATCATTTGTTAAATATAAAACAGTAATATGAAACTATAATACAAGTTTAAAAATTTATATTTGTATGGGCAAAATTCCCACTCTTTCGTAAAGTGCTTGTAAATCCTTATTTTTATTTTGTCATTTCTAAAAGCCCTTATAAATACTTTATTTTTCACTAGTTGTCTTTGATAGTGCTGTTGCACTTTTTAATCTTTTTACTGTATTTAATGTTTATTGGAATCTTGCGAGTTTTAAAAAACGGAAAAGAATTCCTCATACGTTTGAAACTATAGCATTAAATTTTCATACAATATATGTTATGTTCTTTTTCTGAACTGTATATGCTGGTAGATGGTTTCCAAGGCTACAGGCTTAAAAACTGACAGGTTGTACATGCAAGCATAAGTAAGTGTTAGTATTCCCCACCCATATTTCATTTATTCATTATGTATTGTCTTGTGCATGTTGTTAACAAATGTATAAAGAGAAAAGCATACAAGATACGGAGTGTCTATTTCACCGTAAGATACGACTGCCTTAATGATCATTCTATTTAACCATCATGCGCAGTTTGTTGCTGCGCCTGACGGTTACCTCTGGCATCTTGGCAGTATAGCTTGGCTTGGCATAATCGCTTTTTCTCAGGTGTGGGAAAATGCATCATTTTACTCGCCACTGACAAGTGAATTTTCTAACAGGGTGAGTGACTTTTCAGGTAGTCTTAGAAAACTGCAAACTATAGAGGTATGCCAAAAACGTTTTTTTGTTTAGTATAGTTAGCTATATTTTTCAACTTTCCTATTCATTGCAATGTAAACATGGTATGAAGTTCTACTTTAGGCACAGATGTCATATTCGCCCCATATTGGCGCGATTTTTTTCGGTTGCCAATTTGGCGAAAACATCAACAGCATAAACAACATAATCCGGGTTACCACATCAAGCAAAATAACGACACTTTGGCGCAAGTTAAGTACCTGTTGCCTATATGATATTGGCGACAGAAAAAATCGCGCCAATATGGGGGCGAATATGACATCTGTTCCCTACTTTATATTAAACTTTCATCTCTTGTTTATATTTCTTAATTTTATAGGAAAAAAAATATATGAAAATGCATTGTAGTAATAGTAACCAACTGTTATTGAGTTGTGTAATTTTATCAACTGTACGTTGCATTTTACTGGCTGGTGAAACAAATCCTTAACTGGTAAGATTTTCTAGAAATTCTCCACCCCTGCTTTTTCTACAATATAAGTAACCCCTTTGAACACCTTTATATCTTGCGTAACGATTTTTCATTTCTCCAGCTCAGCAATGTGTAGCTTTGTTGCTGTTTTGTTTGCGTCGCTTCTCATCTCATTCTTCTGTTTCTGCTTAGCCTTAGATATTATAGAAACTTCAATAAAGTAAGTTTTAAAATATTTATTGTTTATGGTAGTAGTATATGAAACGCTGTTGAAAAAATGACTTTTCCAAACTTAACATCTATCAAAGTGATTGTTGTGTAACAGAAAAAAATAGCAAACGTGACAGAAAATGCGGCATTTATAAATGCTATTTTTGCTTCATTAAAAAAATTAATTATACTACCGTGGTTATACTAGTAGTAATGCGCAAAGTTTGTACAACTTTTTTAAAGCAGTTTTTTAGATATAAGAAAAAAATTTGTATGATCTCAGCATCACTTTTAAAATAAGCATGGACTGTATTTTTAATTTTTTATTAAATCTGTGTTCTTTCAAACTTTTTCTTTTCAGTGACAGTTCCTGTTTTCCTCTTCCTCCATCATCAGTATTATAGCAACTGCAAGTATATTAATTGAATGAATATTGTCTTTGCTGTATGGTTTGATGTTTCACATCATATCATTGACAATACTTTCTCCTATAGATGTTGGCTGAGGAAATGAAAAAGATCTAGAGTTAGGAATGGCGACTTTATTCTAATTCAACATTCTACTTCAGCATTACTTAAAAAAGGTATAATTTTATTTAATGATATTGTTTATTAAGTAATCGGCTGTTGTCATTTTTTATATTGCTTTTCTCTATTAAAAAAGTTCAAAGTGGAAAATGTTTCGTGCAAAAGCCCCCGCCCTAGAATTTCATTGAATATTTCATTAAGTCTATATTTTGTTTTGTCCTGTTTATAAATAATATTTACAATAATTAAAATATTTATGCCTAAAGGGTATATAATACAGAATTCTGGTGAAACAAGCTTATTTTCAGAGATTTCCTTGTTATAATTCAAGTTACCAAAGTCCCCCCCCCCCCTAGTTTAAAAAAGGGTGGGGTGCTGCTAGTGCAAAAAAGGGCAGTGTTTTATACTTAAGGGCATTTTATTTATTTAAAAACATAAAATTAAATAAATAAATAATCAAAAAAATATTGGTACTTTTCGGTTAGCCGGGCGCCAGTGTTATATATACATATATATGTATATATACATGTATGTATATATACATGTATGTATATATACTTATATGTATACATATATATGTGTTTGTGTATATATACAATATATGTATATATATATAAATGTGTATATACACATATATGTATGTATATTCATATGTATACATCACTGGCGCCCGGCTAACCGAAAAGTACCAAAATATTTGCACTAAACTTTACAGTCAGTTGAAATAAATAATTGGAAATAAAATATCTAATTAATAATTTTATAGTTTTAATTTATGTACTGTTGTTTATTTAATTTTTAGCAAATTATAACATTATTTTTTATTATGAGGAAAATTTTGGATAACTACAAAGTAAGTTTGGTTTATATTCTAGGCCTGTGTGTGTGTGGGGGGGGGGGGCAGCTCACTCAAAGGGCTGAAATGACTTGATAGAATTTTATGTCGAAGTGCAGTGATGATGCCTGCCGACCAGTAAATTCTCATCATCACTGGTCCTTGGGACTATCGACTAATAACTTGGGGCTAATTTTTTGGATTTTCAAAGCCACTTTTAATATTTAAAATTCAGGGGACTCTTTTCAAGACAACAATGAGGAAGTATTTATTTTGCCAACAAATTTTTTTAAACAAAAACGAATAAGGGCTAATTTTTTGGATGAGGGGCAAGGAGGGTGCTATTTTGTAAATCAAAGGGCAGGAAGGAACTGAAGCTGTTCACCCCCTGAAGCTGTCTAGAGAAAACTCTGATGTTACAATTTTTTTTTTTTTTTTTTACCATTAATATATCAATATAATGCCTCATCTTCAGATGATTGTCATGACTGGGCATTTTATTACCTTTAAAAACAAAGATAAAAAACAATACCCAAAATGTTTCAACAAAATAAGATGCACATTTAAAAAAAAAAAAAAAAAAAAATGATTCTTAATGAACATGAATAATGCGTATATTTCAAATCTGGGAAATTTGTTTTCAGCGTGTCATTAAGGGGGAAAAAATACTTTTACAAAATAACACACTCATTCATCTTTTTTTTTACACATGAAGATACCCTTCTCTTGTTTTTATACATTGTTTTGGACCCTTCACAAAATTATTAATCCCCAAACAAGACCGTTCACAAAACATTTTATCTCAAAACAGGACCCTTCACAAAATTATTTGTCTCTTAAATAGACCTTTCACAGAATTTTTTCACTTTCAAATTGAACTTTTCACAAATTTAGTCATTTAAAAATAAAATCTGGCCTGAAAGTAAGCAGTTGAACTCACCAAAGAGCATATTATTTAGTTTTTTATTCATGAAGGATAGAACATGAAGACATCGATAATTTAAGATTCACAAAATTATGACTAGAATTTTCACAAAAATAAGAAAAACTTCACAATTTCACAAAAACAGGACCCTGTGAGAAAAGTTTGGACAGACCCCTGCTTTATGTCTCTAGATTTTCTTTGATAATGTAATTTTGATCGAATTTTATATATTATTTTGATGTCTTATGATAGTAAGCTTGGTTCACCACTGTTAATTGGCAGAAATTTTGCTACTGGGAGATCAAATTGAAAAATTGGGTTGTGTTAGAATATGGTTTGGTAAATCTGGTACAGTAGACTCCCTGAAATCCGCATATCATCACAGAGATGTAACAACAAAATTGCAGAATTTTTTTACTTTTATATCATTCTGTATGTATTTTAATATGTAATTCTCGATAATATGACTGAACTGATAGCTTTTCACGAAATAAGTATAAATTTACTTCTAAAAAGAATTAAGATTTTGCTGATATCACTGGTATTACAATCTTTTTACCAAATATATTTATGTATTAATCAAGCTTCTTTGATTATTAATACTGGCTAAATTTAAATAAAACTTCCTTACTTTATGATTTTGATATGAATTAATATGGTATCTAATTTATAGGAAAGTTTATTGTTGAAAGTTCGTCAAGAAAAATGTGTTTCATCTTTATTATGCATATTTAACAGTGTATTATTACTTACTTACTTGACCTTTTAGTCCAAGAGCTGTTAAACATTTTAGGGAAGGTATTTGAGGCACCCTGAAAATTTGTGCAACACTTCTTTTGTAATGGCTGAATACAAAATCGAATGTCTGGCTGAAGGATCGTGGCCCAAAAACTGTGCCAGACACGTGTCAAGTGCCATTTTTTGACTACCCAAAAAAAAAGGTATTTGAGGCACGCTGAGATTGAGACAGAATAATATTTATACTTAGAAAAAAAATATTTTGAAAACGACAGACACTTTAGTCAGCCCAAAAACTGTGCCAGACACGTGTCAAGTGCCATTTTTTGACTACCCAAAAAAGGTATTTGAAGCACGCTGAGATTGAGGCAGAATAATATTTATGGAGGAGCTAACTTCGATTCAATCTCAATTCTAAAAAAAGTAACTGCCATCGTAATTGTTTTTACTGTGACCTTTTGACTTTTCAAAATATGAAAACTGGTAATTTTATAGAGAAATGTTGAGAAACAAGCTGAACTAGACGACAGTTTTTAAATCGAAGAATTATTTTAAGTGCTATTTAAAATTAAAATTGTTTGGTTAAAGTTTTATAGGATCAAAAACTAAGCATAACAATCTAACCATCTTATGCTGGCACATACTTGACTATTTTGTAGTGTGCAAGTGCAGATGCAATCTTTTTTTTTTAATTATTATTTATCTATTTTTTTATTCAAAATTTACTATTTCAATAGATTTATTTCATATTTTGAAAAAATCCTTTTACCACTTATTGTTGCCAATTATTAAAAAAAAACAAATAATATTTCCAAACATCTTTCAGCAGAAAAATATAGTTACATGTGAATATTACAACAGAAAGAAAACTTTAAAATAATTAAGCTGTTGGAGAGGATGTATTTTTTATTAAAAAAGAGTCATAAATGTACCTAATCAATACATAAAAATGTGTATTTTCACATTATTTTTGTAACTACAATTCAAAGTACATAATTTTTTTTTTTAAATATTGCATTAAATTTGTCTTTTGTTCTTTGCTGCTACCACATGCCAATGACTCATTATAATTATGTCAGGAGTGAATTCGCTGTACTGTTTTCATTTAATCACTTATCAAAAGAATTAAAGATTATAGAATTCTGTCTCAACTTTAAAAAGTTAATAAAAATTAGGAAAAAGCATACCCCTAATGCTTGATAATATGAATCTCTCCATACAACTTAATAGAAATTGAATTACGACTAAATAAATGTGTGCTAGGAAGCAGATATGCAAAAAAATTGTTTAGACATGTTTCATGAACATGTCAAACAAGTAGGCTAAATTATAAGAACATTATTATTTTTATTTTACAAGCATGCAATAAATGTTGAGCCTTTATCAGTCCGGAACTCACTAAGTATGAAGATAGATGGGTCATGGGTGCCTGCAAGCAGGGCAATTACCCCGCCCTGGATTATCAAATTTAATTAACCAGGTTTTCTTTTTTTCTCATGATTTTTGAAAAAAAGGAAAAAATTTTTGTTGGGTGATTTAAAATGATTAACATTAAGACAATAAGGAACTAAGAATTTTCCCTGAATCCCCTGTGGAAGACAATTTTTTGTTTTGATTTCCTCTATATGTTTTTGTATTTTAAACCCCATCACTTTTTATGTGATGTAGTTTGTATTTCTATTTTTGTGCTTTTTATTGTTTTTTAAATAAAGATTGATGAATTGACAAGGTTCTGGAATAAAGAACCGCAGACTGATTTAGGCCACATGGACACACACGTTTTATAAGCACGCTTAATATAAACCTCCAGACCCACATTGTTTAACATTTTCTGTAGTTTCCCATGACAATGAAAGGATGAAGTAGAGAGGATAGAGGTGTCCTTCAAAAGCGTATTGAAATTATATGGAGTATAGACGGGTCATGGGTGCCTGCAAGGGAGGGCAATTACCCCGCCTTGGATTATCAAATTTAATTAACCAAGTTTTCTATTTTTCTCGTGATTTTGAAAAAAAGGAAAATTTTTTTGTTGAGTGATTTAAAATGATTAACATTAAGACAATAAGGAACTAAGAATTTTCCCTGAATCCCCTGTGGAAGACAATTTTTAGTTTTGATTTCCTCTATATGTTTTTGTATTTTAAACCCCATCACTTTTTATGTGATGTAGTTTGTATTTCTATTTTTGTGCTTTTTATTCTTTTTTAAATAAAGATTGATGAATTCACAAGGTTCTGGAATAAAGAACCACAGACTGATTTAGGCCACATGGACACACTTTCATAAGCACGCTTAATATAAACCTCCAGACCCACATTGTTTAACATTTTCTGTAGTTTCCCATGACAATGAAAGGATGAAATAGAGAAGGCAGAGGTGTCCTTCAGAAGCCTATTGAAATTATATGGAGTATAGACGGGTCATGGGTGCCTGCAAGGCAGTGCAATTACCCCGCCTTCGATTATCAAATTCTTGTTCAAAATTGATCAATCTGTATGATCTTATCATTGGATAAAGCTAGCTGAGTACAGTTAAAAGACACGAGAATAGTGCATTTATAGCAAGGGCGTAGGAACCGGGGGAGCTGTGGCTCCCCCTGGAATATTTCAGACAGGCTCAGCTCCCCCGGGAGAAATTCCGGGGGAAGCGCGCCAAACCGATTTTTCTCCTGCAAAAGTCTACTCGTTATTTCCCCTCCGGATTCTGGCCGAAAGTTTATTGCGTCAGCATTTCTCGAGTTGCCGCACTTTTGCTTTACTTTATATTTTCCGGCCGTGTGTACTTTTAACACAAATAAACTCCTGCAGTAGTTAACAGCACGACAGTTCGTAGTTTCACTTTCGCTTCCATATTTACGGTTATTTTATTGCGAGAATGAAATCTGAAAGTTCATTTATTATAGGAACCGATTTTAATTTCTCGAAAGAATTCACGAGCCGCCATTGTATGGTGCACCATTGTTCAGGTCCGAATGGATGATTCCTTCTCGTTTTCCGATTCCAAAAACTGATTAACATCGTCTTCCGTTGACACAGGAAACGCAGTCAACGAAAAGATAGGAAGCCGTAGCCCATCACTTGTTCTAGATCTCGATCAATTTTTCACAATCATCTTGATCTTGTTTACAGTGCTTTTGTAAGAGAATGCAGACATAGGCACAGAGCCCATCACGGGCTCTGTGCCTATGTCTCCATTCTCTTATTCTATGTCTCCATAAGTTTTTGTCCAAAATATCGCAACTCACAATACAGAACTTACCATACATGGATAGGCGTAGCGTCGGGGAGGAGGTGGCGCATGTGCCCCCCCCCCCCCCCAACCATTCTGCACCCCGGGATCCAAAACAGAAGGCGTAGAGGGCGCCAAATGAAGATTTTTTTGTCGTTAGATACAAAAATGCATATATATCTGGAATTTGCATAAAAATGTCTTGTGACCGGAAAATCCAAAGAGAAAACTGAACCAAATGCATTAAATTTTAACAACGGATAAAAAGTATCACCTATAATAGAAGATTGCATATGAATTAGGAAAAAGAACTGTTCATTTTCTCATTACAAATGTACCATGTCTACGACTTAAATCATTAAAAAAAAGTAAAATTCTTAGTAGAATCCTTAAATAAAAGAGTGTAGCATTTGTAGTGGTTCAGTGAAAAATCTCGCATAAGGCGCCATGGCTAGTAAAGTCACCCCTTGCAAAACGCTGTCCTGTTCCGTTTGGTACAATTCTTTTTTGCATTACTTTTGGTGCAATTCTTTTTTGCAACCGACCAAATCCATTCTTAAAGGAGTAGAACTTAAGCGACTGCCCGTGATAAAAAAAAAAAAAAAAAAAAAAACCCTCACCCAGCAAGTTATGGCTAGTAAAAGCCGCAATTTCCCCTGCCTTTACTCTCCCAAATTATTTTTCTCGTCCTTTTACCATAGGCGTAGCGTCGGGGGGGGGGGGGGGCACGTGCCCCCCAACTTTCTTCACCCCGGGCGCCAGAACAGAAAACTTAGGGGGCGCCAAATGAAGATTTTTTTTTTGTCTTTACATACAAAAATGTATAATGTATATGTATGTATATCGAATTCGCATAAAAATGTCTCACAGCCGGAACATCCAAAAGGAAAACTTAACCAAATGCATTAAAATTTACAAATATATAAGAAGATTCATCTATAACAGAAGACTGCAAATGAATTAGAAAAAAGAGCTGTTCTCCAATTCCAAATATACCATGTTTACGCCTTCTATCATTTAAATCCCTTCCTGTGTCAGGCGAATCACTAACATTTTCCAAGGTCAGTCTCAACCCCTATCTTCTGTGTGAAACTGACCCTCACCGATAATTGCCAAACGCCAACCGATTTCCCTGGGAGGGGAGTGCAGAGGAGGCATAGGCATATGCCCCGGACCTCCTGGATTTCCTGGGCGCCTCGCGAAGGGGACGCCAGATGAAAATTTGGTTTGCCGTTTTATGCAATATATATATGTGCGTGTGAAATTTGTGTAAAAAATATTTTCTAGAGGAAAATTCAAAAAGAAAAGCTGAGTAAACTGCATTAAAATTGTCAAATAGATAAAAAAATTCGCCTGCAATATACAAGACAGCAAATGAATAACTTCATTCTTTCTTTTATAATTACTTTTTTACATGCATATCACCGCATCTGAACTTAGAGATGATGAGGGTAGGTGACTGGCTGGGACAATAAAAACCAAGTGGTCAAAAATTCACAAAATAAAAAGTAAAAACTTAATAATTTTGTTGTTGTTGTTTTGAGTCGCACATAAATTTGAAAATTAGCATTAGGTTCAGGAAAGTATCTATAAATAAGAAGAGTTGGTATAAGTGATAATTCCACAAAACTTGTGTAGATAGTACATGAAGATATTTTACAATACCGGAATTCATTTTTATGCCTACAGTAAATCCTGTTTTTTTAGTTCCTTAAACGATGTGACTCATATCACTATGACATTAAAGTGCCTGAATTGTAATAATTTGTAATGCTACAAATAGTAAAATCTGGAAAAATGAAATCTGTGTATAATGGAATCTCGTCTTAAATGAAAAAAACTACATGGTTCCAACAGAAAGAATACCAACAGTTATACCTGCTAAGACGGAAACCCGTATAAAGCGGAACTAGTTCCGATTCCTTTCGATTTTTTACCGAGGTTTTAGTGGATAAATATTTGACAAAGCTGGTAATATATTTCAATATTACGTATTTTATTGTTAAGTATTTTACTGTTACGCATTTAAAATTTTAAAATAATCCAGTCTTAGAGAGACGAGGCGAGCTTGGGCGACTGCCCGTGATAAACAAAAAAGGGCGCCATAAATAGTAAAGCAGCTACCCCTGCTTTTACCTTACCAAATTACATTTCTCGTCCTTTTGCCATTTCTAGGTAGATGACAACTCAAAAATGTCGCCCCCTCTTTTACTAAAATTACTTTTTTTACATCCAGATCCGGCCTCAAAGGGCGCAAGGTCGGGCAACTGTCAACGGCTAAAGACTAAGAGTTGAAATGCAAAATAGAATAGTAACTCCCTTTTTTTTTTTTTTTTTAAGAATATAGCCCGGGCCGAAACTAGGAGGGGTGTAGAAAGGGCATATGCCCCAGGTGCCAGAAAAAAGGCGAAGGGGCGCCAAATGAAGATTTTGGTGTCGTTTCATACAAAAATGTGTATATAATACAAAGAAACTCGCAAACTAATGTTAAACCTATGGGAGCGTTCTTTTCAAGGATTTTTCCCCCTTAGGATAGTTTAGATTGATCTTTAGCGTTGCTGTACTTTTAGGTTTCGAAACCGGTACTGAAAGTGAAAGTAACTTTATAAAAATAATCTAAATCCAAAATCGAAAAAGTAAACACTAACCCGGTTAGAATTCAACCTCAGCTTTTCTAAGCAAAATAAATAAAACATAAAACTATTAATATGCAATCGAAAAGAACGCTCCCATACGTTTAGCATTAGCGATCCATTTTCTTCGCGTGACTAGTGTAGGCTCTTAACGCTCAGGCTAATGTTAATCCTATGGCAGCGTTGTTTACATATTTTCAGCTCAAATTTTAATTATTAAATGATTTTTATTTTTTATGATTGTTAATTATTTATTTATTATTATTATTATTATTTGCATAGGGTACCTGAGGTCGATAACTTTTATTGTGCGTGAGGAGATTGGGGTGGAGGGGGAGCCAAAATCCATGTTTTCCCCTGGCGTAAAAAAGGCTAGTTTTGGCCATGAACGTTCGATTGATATAAGATGTACTCAGGGCCAGCGCTTTAGACGCTTTGTTGGTGGGGTAGAGAACCTTAAATTGTGAAGTCAAATTTCAGTATTTGCCAACTCATTGAGAAGTAAAAATAAATAGTTCTCGACATTTGCCAACCAGTTTTATAATATTACCAAGTTACCACAATTAGAAAATGTAATATAGTTCTTATTTGTAAAAACCTTAATAATATTCCCAATTATATTTGTACTTTTTGCCAAATCTATCAGAAATAGAAAGTGTTTTATAGTTTTTTATTAAATTTGTAAACAAATTTGCCAACTAAGTTTGTAAATTTGCCAAGTGTAATAGCATTAACAAACGTTTGGAGGGGGGCTCGCCCCCCGTCCCCCCCCTTTGCGGGAGCCCTGGTTGTACTTATTGTGCAAATTATTAAAAACATTCATTAGTCACTGTTTTAAAAGGATATGTGATTGTGTCGGAAAAAAGCGCACCGGAAAAAAGCGCACGGAAAAAAGCGCCCCGGAAAAAAGCGCCCCGGAAAAAAGCGCACCCGGAAAAAAGCGCCCCGGAAAAAAGCGCACCCGGAAAAAAGCGCCCCGGAAAAAAGCGCACCTTTTTACAAATCACATATTAAATAAGTCTGATAATAATACACAGGGTTAACCTCAGAATATAAACACCAGATTGAGATGACTTTTTGAAATCTGGCGTCTTGCTCCCTCGGTACGGAGAGGCTGGGGGGGGGGGGGGGGTCTTTAAAAGGTATCTCAAAACCTGCATTGCCTCGATGATGATAAAATTTTGTAAGGTATGCAGAATCAGAATATAAACATCATGTACTTATACAGTGAAACCTCCCTGTGTGACCACCTCCATTAAGCGACCACCTCCCTGAACGACCATTTTTTCATGGAACGAAATTTATTCCCATAGTCTCAATACTAATTTTACCTCCATTCAGAGACCATTCCAGTTAAACTCCCTCCATAAGCGACCAATTTTTTTAAAAGAAAATGAAACAGATTTTGTAAGGTATGCAGAATCAGAATATAAACATCAGGTACTTATATATATACAGTGAAACCTCCCTGTGTGACCACCTCCATTAAGCGACCACCTCCCTGAGCGACCATTTTTTTCATGGAACGAAATTTATTCCCATAGTCTCAATACTAATTTTACCTCCATTCAGAGACCATCCCAGTTGAACTCCCTCCATAAGCGACCAATTTTTTAAAGAAAATGAAACAGATTTTGTAAGGTATGCAGAATCAGAATATAAACATCAGGTACTTATATATATACGGTGAAACCTCCCTGTATGACCACCTCCATTAAGCGACCACCTCCCTGAACGACCATTTTTTCATGGAACGAGATTTATTCCCATAGTCTCAATACTAATTTTACCTCCATTCAGAGACCATCCCAGTTGAACTCCCTCCATAAGCGACCAATTTTTTTTAAGAAAATGAAACAGATTTTGTAAGGTATGCAGAATCAGAATATAAACATCAGGTACTTATATATATACGGTGAAACCTCCCTGTATGACCACCTCCATTAAGCGACCACCTCCCTGAACGACCATTTTTTCATGGAACGAGATTTATTCCCATAGTCTCAATACTAATTTTACCTCCATTCAGAGACCATCCCAGTTGAACTCCCTCCATAAGCGACCAATTTTTTTTAAGAAAATGAAACAGATTTTGTAAGGTATGCAGAATCAGAATATAAACATCAGGTACTTATATATATACGGTGAAACCTCCCTGTATGACCACCTCCATTAAGCGACCACCTCCCTGAGCGACCATTTTTTTCATGGAACGAAATTTATTCCCATAGTCTCAATACTAATTTTACCTCCATTCAGAGACCATCCCAGTTGAACTCCCTCCATAAGCGACCAATTTTTTAAAGAAAATGAAACAGATTTTGTAAGGTATGCAGAATCAGAATATAAACATCAGGTACTTATATATATACGGTGAAACCTCCCTGTATGACCACCTCCATTAAGCGACCACCTCCCTGAACGACCATTTTTTCATGGAACGAGATTTATTCCCATAGTCACAATACTAATTTTACCTCCATTCAGAGACCATCCCAGTTGAACTCCCTCCATAAGCGACCAATTTTTTTTAAGAAAATGAAACAGATTTTGTAAGGTATGCAGAATCAGAATATAAACATCAGGTACTTATATATATACGGTGAAACCTCCCTGTATGACCACCTCCATTAAGCGACCACCTCCCTGAGCGACCATTTTTTTCATGGAACGAAATTTATTCCCATAGGCTCAATACTAATTTTACCTCCATTCAGAGATCAACCCAGTTGAACTCCCTCCATGAGCGACCAATTTTTTTTAAAGAAAATGAAACAAATTCCGTTTTTTCCAGGTCGCTTGAAGAAGGTTTTATTAAGAAAATAATTCCGGAGAGTGCATTTTTCATCAAACTTATAAACTAAGTTTAGATTTTTTTTAATTCCGGTAACCTTTAAATGTTTAAACTTCTTTGTGCTTTTTTAGGCAATGAATTTAACTCTGATGACAAATTAGGAATGACGTTCAATAAACTCCCTTGCACTATTCTGTCAGGAAACTCTCAAAGAAATAGATAAATTAATGATATCGTCATTATTTGTTTCCGTCCAAAAAAATTGCATTTATTTACTGAACTTCGAAAAGAAATAAAAGTTATAAAATATAAAACTGTAAAATCAAAGCAAAGGTCAATGTATTCATTTTTTAAACTCTACAGTAATTAACTTATGTAATTAACTTTCGTTTTGATACTTAAAGTTTTATATTTTTTCCTAATGTGAAAATTAAATTTTAGTAACGTTAATTGTTACCTTTTTTCAACAATTAAAATCTAGATTTAAACAGGACCTCCATTAACAGGCCACCTCTCGGAGCGACCCATTTTTATTGGAACGGAGCGTGGTCGCTTTAGGATGGTTTTACTGTGTGTGTATATATATATTTAGCCTCCCTTATCCTTCCGGAGTACGGCCGTTTGTGTGTAGGGGTGGAATCTACAAAATCCGAATCTATTAGACGATAAAATTTTGGAACAGTATAAAATCAGGATGTTTTCTAAGTATATAAACATCCAATTGGATGAGTTTCTTTTAATTTGGCCCTTACCCTCCTCCTTGGCAGGGGGGGGGGGGGGTTACAAAAATCTACGATTACCTTCCTCATAAAACTGTACAAGAGTCCATTATCATTTTATATTATTGCCCCCCCCCACACACACACTAAATTTTATAAAAAATTGAATATAAGACCCGAGAATTTTAAATTGTTATAACCAGTCATCAAATTGTCACAACGGTTTGTTCTTTTAAGGGTGTTCTCAAATCCAAAGGACCAACTTTCTGACATAAATTTTAATTTATTTTTTTTCGAAAATGCATGAAACTGGCTGGTGTTGTTGTTCAGAAACTATGTAATGGAGCTGTTTTTTCCATTTTTTTTTGCAAATGCAATAGATCTTTCAGAAAATAATGTCAAAGTTTGCGTTTGGAACCGAATTTCCGAGGAATGAAGAAAGAGTCTCAAGAGAGGGCGAAAAACGGGTTTGTCACGTGATCGAAATCCCTTATAACTCAATAGGTAATTGATTGATCTAAATGTTAAATTTCTTAAATTAATTCTAAATTTTTAAAACAGTGTAAAAAAGCATTGAAATCTAAGATGAAAATAATTTGTAAAGTTTCTATGGGTATTTTGTCTGATGAATAAACGAAAAATGCTTTAAATATGTATTTACATAAGCTTAAATGATTATGTTTGTTAAAATATAAGTACAACCAGTTTATAAAAAGCAAATTCTTATCAGGCATAAAATGCATTCGCTTTAAAAATGATATTTCAATCTAATGCTGCTATTTTATGGATTTCAAATATAACTTCAGATATAACTGGTCATTCTCATGTTATTTTGTATGCACAAATTAATGGTTGTAAACCATTTCCATAATTTGTTTTAATTAGCATGAACATACAGGCGTGTAAGTTTTGATTTATCAAAACTTACACGCGTACGGACTGGACGGAAACGGGACACACGCGGACGGATCGCCTATCTCCGTCCGCAGCCCCTTTTTCTACTACTTATTCTGACTCTTTTGCGGAAGCCAGGCTCATAGGCCCCCACCCACGTCCCGAGTATAAGAGACTCTAGCGAAAGCAAATGTAGGAAAAAAAAAAATCTTTCTTCTTGATGGGTGTAATAAAATTGATAAAGTGCAGAAACATAAATAAATTCTATCGAATAAGTATTTCGTGTTTATTTTGGAACTTTAAATGGTTTAATTTTAATTTAGGAATTCAGAACAACTAAATAACATAAAAGAAAATTACACTTATTTGTTAGAGAGTTCATGATGTTTTACGACAGGGGAAAAAATTATCAAGAGAGAAAGAAATTCCTCGCGACCAAAAAATGAATAAATAAACAAATAAAACCGTGGTTCCCAGTATAAATTTCGGGGCGACCGCTCCTTTACCCCGCCCCCTCTTTGTATGTCCCTGGGGAGCACACTAGAGGTCTGCACGGACCGCAGTTCCCGGGCCCGGCCCGTTTATATTTTCACAGTTTACGATCAGGCCCGACTCGTGCAAAAATCAATGAAAACAAGCCCCGCCCGTGAAAAAATCAATTCAGTCAGGCCAAGTTTGGCTCGACACAATTTCTTAAAAAATTCCGATTTTTCTTAACATACAATTGCAAGGCTGCCACTTGCTACTAAAATGCTACTAAAAGCGACTATTTTAAACATCCGGCGGCTATGACGACTATTTTAGGCCGAAAACCATTAAAAAGCAACTATTACAAGAAAACAGGGGACTTTTTTCGGATTTCAGCGACTAGTTTTACTGAAAATATTCAATCTTTTTCTTCAAAGCATCTAGAGTCATCTTCCAAAACGCACTTTTTCAACGGTTGTTTGAGGAGATTCGTGATTTTTTCCGCAATGAATTCCAAATTTCGCGATTTCGCCCCCCAACCCCCAATCGATTGACGAAAATTCATATTTATTTCCGAGATCTTTTTATACTATCGTTGAAGGAGATTTTGTGATTTTTTTTTCCGCGATCCTTTGCCAAATTTCGCAATTTTTTCTTTGACAGATCGACAAAATTGATTTTTTTTCCGCCACCACTTGTCCAAATTCGCGATAAAATTTTTTCGCGACTGATTGATGGTAGTTACTATTTGTGTCAGAGATCTTTTGACGAAATTCCGGATTCTTTTCCAGATCGGTTGTCAAAATTCGTGATTTTCTTTTCACGACCGACTTACAAAATTCGGGATTTTTTGCGCGATCATTTGATTAAATTCTCATTTTTTTTTTTTTTTTTGGACCAAATTTGCGTTTTTTGGCCGCCACCATTTCACGAAACTTGCGATTTTTTTTCTTGCGATCGTTAGACGAAATTTGTAATTTTTGGCCCATTCTTTTGACGAATTTTGCGATGAGTTTTCTGCGATCGAATGACGAAAATCGCCATTTGTTTCCGCGACCTTTGGTAAAATTCAAGATATATTTTATGGTTGTTTGAGGAGAATCGCGATTTTTTCCGCAACGAATTGCAAAATTCGCGATTTTTTTCCCTATCGATTGAGGAAAATAGTTATTTCTTTTCGCCATCTTTTGCTACGATCGTTGAAGGAGATTTCGCAATTTTTCCTATGACCTATTGCAAATTTCCCACTTTTTTGAGGGCGACCGTTCGCGGAACTCACATTTTTTTCCGTGATCCTTTGCCAAATTTTGCATTTTTGTTATCGTTTCACGGAACTCACGATTTTTTTCCGCGATCCTTTGCCAAAATTCGCGAATTTTTTTGCGACAAACGCGATTTTTTTTCTCCACCACCACTTGTTGAAATTCGCGATACATATTTTTTCCGCGACCGATTGATGGTATTCACTGTTTGTTTCAGATATCTTTTGACGAAATTCGCGATTCTTTTCCACGATAGATTCGTGATTTTCTTTTCAAAACTGACTTACGAAATTCTTGATTATTCGCACAATCATTAAACAAATGATTGCGCGATTTTCGATTTTTTACACGATTATTTGACCAAATTGGCGTCTTTTCAGGTGTGATTCTGTTCTGAATTTTCTGAAGATTTAAGGCATTCGGTTCCAAAAATTTTTAAAAATCGGTCATCAGTCCGAAAATTCGGCCATAAAAAATATCGCGAATTTCGGCAAACGGTCGCCGAAAAAATCAATTTCGACAATCGTTCACAGAAAAAAGTCGCCAATTTCGTCAAAGGATCGCAGAAAAAAACGAATTTCTCTAAAGAATCGCGGAAAAAAACGCGAATTTCTACAAGGGATCACGAAAAAACGCAAACTTCGTCTAGGGATCGCGAAAAAACCACACATTTCACCGCGCAAATTTCGTCAAAAGTTCGCGGATAAACGCAAATTTCGTCAAAGGATCGCGATAAAGAAACGCAAATTTCGTCGAAGGATCGCAGAAAAACGCGAATTTCGCCAAAGGACCCACGAAAAAACTCATAATTGGCGCCGGGAGATCCCCCCCTTTCCCTCCTCTGTTGTAACCTTTCAGAAAATTTGCTGTGAATTTCAGAATTTTTTCTTTTACTCAGAATCACCCCTGCTGTTTTTTTCTCCGCGACCATTCGACGAAATTTGCAATTTTATTTCTCTTTGTCGTTAGACGAAATTCGTTATATTTTGTGCATTTTTTGACGAAATTTGCGCTGATTTTTCCGTAACCGAATGACGAAAATCGCCATTTGTTTCAAGAATCTTTGATAAAATTCAAGATATTTTTCCATGGTCCTTTGAGGAGATTCACGATTTCTTCGACGATGAGTTACCAAAATTCGCATTTTTTCCCCTGCCGATCGTTTCATGAAATTTACGATTTTCTTTATACTATCCTTTGCCAAATTTCATGAATTTTTCTACGACCGATTGACGAAATTCATATTCGGTATTTGTCGGAGATTTTTTGACGAAATTCGCGATATTTTCCCATGATCTTTTGTTGAAATTCGTCTTTTCTTTTGTCGACTGACTGAGGAAGTTCAAGGGCAAGGAGGCAAAAAGAAAAGAAAAAATCATTTGGGGGATAAAGGCAGGGACGACTTTATGAGCCATGTCGCCCTGTGGGAGATTTTTTACTGTACCACTGCAAATGCTATACTCATATTTTTTCTTTTAAAGGGTTTTACTAAAGCATTTTATTTTGTGCACTCCTTCCAGGGCCGAAACTAGCTATATTTTCACCCGGGGCAAATATGGATTTTGGCACCCCCTCCTTCCCCCGCAAAATAAATTTACAAAGAGAAATTTGCGAAAGTTTCTATTAGCGGGCTTATTTTTAAATTTTAAATGTGTAACAGTAAAATACGTAATATTGAAATATGTAACCATCTTTGTCAAATATTTATTCATTAAAACCTGTGAAAAAAATCAAAAGGAAGCGGAAATATTTCCGCTTTATAGAGGTTTCCGTCTTGGCAGATATAACTGTTGGTATTCATTCTGTTGGAACCATGCAGTTTTTTTTTTCATTTTAGACAAGATTCCATTATAGACAGATTTCATTTTTCCAGATTTTACTGTTGTTGTAGCATAACAAATTATTACAAATGAGGTACTTTAATGTCATAGTGATATGAGTCATATTGTTTTAGGAACTAAAAGACCAGGATTTACTGTAGGCATAAAAATAGTACAAAAGGAAAAATCCATGAATATAGAAATTTTAATAACATAAGGATGTGTGCAAAGCTATTTAAATAATGAAATCTGTACTAAAGAAAGAAAGTTTCTCTCTTTGTGCGTGTGTGTGTGTCTGTTCGCGATGGCTAACGAAAGGTATCGCATGTACAAGTCCGAAAATTTAAGGGATGATAGTCCAAGACAGGTCCTGATGCACCTGAGGCACAGATTTTTAATTTTTTAAAGGCCCTTTAAGTTTTTATGCCCTAAATTGTTAATAACTTGCCTCATTTTATCCGATCTTCGTTTTTTAGTCTATCTCACCATTTAGTTATTACCCCACTTCTACATTCCAGTTAAAATCCTCGCCGCCTGGGGCCCGGTACCTTGAGGCTTTTATGCCCCAAATTGTTAATAAATTGCTTCCTTTTAATCCGATCTTCATTTTTAGGTTCCTTTTTTCATTTAGTTATTCTCACGTTTCTGCATTCCAGTTACCGTATTTTATGGAAGAAACGGCGCACCCGTCGTAAGCGCCGCACTCCTAAAAATTGGTCTGGATAAGCTTTAAAATATCGTAATCGCCGCACCCGTCGTAAACGCCGCACCTGTGGGAACGCTTCTTCTGTGGACAGTGTCTCATTAACCTAACTTTAACGAAACTTTTCTGAACAGTGTAAGGGTGCCTCACTTTTAATAACTTAATACTCTAGAATTTTATTTAAAATATTTAAATCTGATTTTAAACATTTTTAGGTAATTTTTAAATTAAGGAGACGTCAATTGGTATCAAAACTATTCAGAGGGTGGGACGCATAAGAGATCGGCGCAACTTAGCACGCTTTTTATGACACTTTTTACGTCATATACACTTTAGTCCTTTTTTAGTTTCTATTCGAAGCCCGGAAAATCTGAGTCGTCAATATCCGAGTGGAAGAGTTGTTAATTTTCTTTGTACCTCTATATGTATGGTTCGGTATCATCATCGGAAATGTCACAGTTTTCATTATCGGCAAAATCAGAATGTTTCGCATTGTTGAGCAATGGACTTGAGAACAGTCTTGAGGAATTTTAATTTTATCCAAATTTTACGCGCCCGAAAAAAACAAAAAATCGTAAACGCCGTACATGGTGTAAACGCCGCACTTGACAAAAAATTAACTTTCAAACTCGTAAACGCCACGGCGTTTCTTCCATAAAATACGATAAGACTTGGGGCCCTCTATGGTCCCGTACGGCCTCCTTGAACTTCTTGGGCGCCATACATCCCCTCCCCCCCTTAATTTTCTCGCCTTCTCAGTGCACTGTTTTAAAGTTGAATTTTGGACTCTTCTTCCTGGACCAACACCCTCACATTTTTATTTGGACACTAAGGCCCTGTTTTAAGCATCCCCAGGCCCTGACTATCTCATGGGCCCTGGGCACGAAATTTTTCATAATTTCGTCTAAATTTCCATTAAAAAATAAAATAATTGTGAAAAAATGTGACATTTGAGATATTAATAACATGAAATGACAAAAATATGTCTCAGTATATGGTAAAAACAACACATTTCCATAAATAATAGAGAAAATATTTTATTTTTATTCCTGGAACTGTTTTTCAATTTCCCGAAAAACTTAATATTTTGAGTTGGCAAATGTGTAACATGTAAAAAAAAAAAAAAAAAAAAAAAAACCTAGTGTTAGTAAATCAACCATTCTAAAGGGGCTCGAAAAATTGAAAGTGCCCTGGGCATAGAAACTTGTTAGTCGGGCCCTAAGCATCCCCCCCCCCTTTTTTTTGCGCATTTCTTTAAAATTTTATTCTAATTATTAGTTCATACCCTATGCTTAATTTCGACTAAATGAAGATCTAAAGTGTTCAGAACATTTCCTAAATATTACATTTCCTAAAATCTTCTTATAATGTTCAAATAAAAGTTTATGATATTCGATTAAACAGACCCTTTGAAAAAAACCAACTTCTTTGTCTCTTTTAACAGGGACTTTATGCAGGAGAGGAAAAGATATAAAAATAATTCGTTATTGTCACTTACGCAAAATACTCTTGAAAGATACTAGGTCAATGGGTAAAGGTCAATGTCATACGGAAGATCCGAAGAGTAGGACGAAACAGTGGGGGGGCGGCCCTGTGCTTGTTAGTAATTTCTTGGAAAACTTGCTAAGTACATGAGTTTTGGAGGCAGAAGAGGGAAATTGAACAAAGATATTTTCCTTCTTTTGTCTCGGGAAAAGAGGGTAAAAATACTAAAAAGATGCCTTAGCAACAGCTGTTATCCGACTCGCGAAGCTTTAAAATTGCGAAAATAAACGCCATGCTAAAAGTTGCCCTAGTTTGTTCTGGTGAGGTACCCTTTTCGCAACTGAAAGGGAAGAAAATATGGGGAATCTTAGGGAAAATCTTTAAGATACTGATAACAAACTTTGAGAGGCACCCATTTTGATGCTATAGAGTAGAACTCTTTTCTGCTCCTTGAGATCGGTTATCGGTTTATCTGTAGTAGAGCGTGGAGCATTTTACAACACAACTAATTGGTATCTGAGATCAGTTTACGATAAGGATCTGAGGGGAGAGAAGGGGAAGGGATAGGCAGGGGAACAATAGGTAGTGAAGTGGGGTTGAAATATAGCGATTAATGCTTATTATGATTTATTTTTTTTTTAATCTTTTACAAATTTAGGGTTTTTCTAACAGTTTTTCTATTCAGACGTTTTGAATTAAACTTGTCGGGTGAGAGAAAGGTTTGTTTCTTTTGTTTAATAAAGTGTCAGAAAGTTTCGTGTTCTTGAGCGGAGAAAAATACATTTCTCAGGACAGACTTAAAGGACTGTTCATAAAACTTTTCACCTTAGAACCTTATTTAGCTGTGAATAAATACATTTAATATAAAGGACTTTGCTAAAATTGTGTAAACAAGACAACTGGATATAACAATATAAGCTCAATTCCTTTTAAAAATTGAAATAAATAAATGAAAAAAGTAATAACATATCTTGCAATGCATGTTAAAAATGTACCAATCTAAACGTTAAATTGTGTTATTTTACAGGGGGGGGGGGGCGCCAATCCAGTGTTATAATGTGTGCAGCGAACACAGGCGTCAGGATAGAGGTCTGAAGAGGGCGGAAATACCGCGCCCGGGCCGGTCTCGACTCATTGAAAAAAGTTCAGCCCGCCCAGTATAAAAGTTAAAAGTCGGGACGAACTTTTAACTGTTATAAGCCTAGTCCGGTTTAAAAAGTTTTTTTAAAGCCCGGCCCAGTATAAAAGTTAAAGACTCGACCAGAGCCGAACCCGACAAATACAAAAAAATATTAATGGCACGGACTGATAAAAAAAGCTAAAAGTTCGGTAAGCCAATTAATTACTTTGTGCGAGTTTTAAATATATAAGCTTTTATTTTCCTCTTTTTACAATGTTCAAACCCACAAATACGTCTGAGCGTTTCAACTTTGTAAAAAAAAATGTAGCTTATATCTAAAACTTTGGCCCGAATCCTGTCCGGCAGGAAAAACGTTAAAATCTCGGCCCGAACCTGGCCCGACTGAATTTCTATAATAAATCTGGATTTTCCCGTCGATATGGTTAAAAATTGTTTCGTACGAGACTTTCACAACAAAAATATTTATTTTAGCTCGTTTAGTGTGGTTTAAAAAAATTAATTGATTTTTGCAAATTTTCCTTCAAAAATAGCATTTTTCCTTGAATAGATCATTTTTTCTTTCTAAAACCATTTAATAATATGTCAGTGAGATTTTATAAAATAAATTTTAAAAATGTTCAAAGAATATACAGTCCTTAAACGTTAATACTTGAAAAATTATACAATATTATGCCCAAATGAAACGGTGCTGGTCATTTTAAAGATGACAAAAATTATCCAAGATAAGAAATTAATTGTTTTTTATAGATTTGGAATAAATGGTGGATTTCCCTTATGATTTATTAATCTAAACTTTGTCGGTATGATTTCTGTATGGGAAATAAACCAATATTAATTCATTTTCATAACCACCACTACATTTTGCTTCTTATTTTTTTTATACTCTTCAATTATATTTCTTAATTCTAAGATATATTGATGTATCTATAAAGATTTAGATTTTGGCTTTAAAGGTGTTCCCAAATCCGAAAGGGCGACTTTCTGACATAAGTTTTAATTTATTTTTGCTCAGAAATCCATGAAATTAGCTGGTGTTGTTCAAAAACTAGGTCATCCAGCTGTTTTTCCGTTTTTTTTGCAAAAGCTCTAGATTTTTCAGAAAGGAGTCAAAGTGAACGTTTTGAACAGAGTTTCCGCGCGAACGGAGAAAAAGCAGTCAAGAGAGGGCGGAAAACGGGTTTGTCACGTGATCAAAATTGCTTATAACTCAATAGGTAATTGATTGATGAAAAAAATTAAAAAAAAAAAAAAAACAGTTCCATTCTAAATCGCTTCCATGGCCAGGCTTTCTAATTTTATACCTTTCCGTTCAAAAATGAGTTTGTAAACGTGTCAAAACGTTTTGCGCTTGTTGAGCAGAGCAGTTAAGAACAGCCTTAAGGAAAAATTTTGAAGCAAAAGAATGATTTGTGTTCTATGGTAAATAAGCGTGTTATTTGTTAAAACATAATGTATGAAAAATGAGATATCGTATTATTTTGAAAAAAAAAAAAAACTTAATTTATTTAAATTTTACAAAAAAATAATAATCTGATTTATTTTATGCTATCTCTAGCGTTTAAGACAAATCCATCCTAGATGATGCAATTGTCTTGGTGCCACTGTATGTTCAAATTCGCATTTGCTGAGACCTATTCATGAAATTCTGAAGAGCTTGCAACTCTAGTCTATGTTTACATTCAACTTTTATTAAAGTGTATGGAATACTCAGAGATAAAAAAAAATATATAAATATTTTGTAACTGGGTATAAAACAGCCAAGTTCAACGCATTATTAATAGACTCATAATGATACCAATGTAAATAAATGCATTTTAACTAAACTTTAAAATGTTCATTCTTTATATATACATTTGACATTATACATCATTAGGCCTTCCTTAATGCGAACTTTCATAATTCGAAATCTTAGTTCATTTGAACTTGAGTTTATTCTTTTGAAAATTTAAAACAATATTAAAAACTCATGTAATTAAAGTTTTCGAAAATATTGAGTTCCTATATCTCTCATGCATTTATTATACGGCTTTACGATATGAAGCGAAATTTTGTAGAGACAGACGTCAGAAGTGTGTAGTTTCATGATATTTATTTTCAGTCGTTTTCGAGAAAATTACGTCTATACATAGAATTTTATTAGGTTCGTAACTAGTAAATAACAGCAAAGGGGAGGAATGGATGGAAGAAGAAGCACAGGAAAATTTAAGAATGAAATAAATTAATTATTTTCTTAAGTATGTAAAAGCACACAAAATATATTTTTTAACCGTATAAAAGACTCTACTCTTTAACCCTTTCAGGGCAAAGTACGGCTGTTTCTAAAATGTTGAAATGATTGAATGACAACAAGAATTTACGAAGAAATTTATTTGAAAATAAGTAAAAGCTTTCCTTCCCGTACATTATAAATGAAAAATTTTATTTAAAAATGCTGGTGCTATTTTGGCATTTGGGAATAGGCATAAAAATGTACCACCGCCCTTCAAGACAGACGTATATAGACTTATCATTGTTGAGATGGCTGGAATATAGAAAATGTTTCTAAGGTGGAATCGCAAAAAAAAAAGGGAAAAATTTCGTTTTAAACGGGTTTTTAGCATAACAGGTAAAGCATCTATCATACAATGAAACCTGCTAAGATGGAATCGCATGAGACCAGGAACTGTCGTTTTAGGCAGGTTTCTATCTTAACAAGTATAATTCCATGATTACACCGCATTTTTTAAAACGGAATTTTGAAAATTATATTCTAAAATGTATCTCAATAAATAGTAAATGAAATCGACGTAAACAGCAAATTTAAAATTATTTAAGGCTGTTCTCAAATCCATGTGGTCAACTTTCTGACATAAGTTTTAATTCATTTTTGTTCGGAAACGCATGAAACTAGAAGGTGATGTTATTCAGAAACTATGTCATCGAACTGTTTTTCCGTTTTCTTGTAAACGCAATAGATCTTTCAAAAATACTGTCAAAATTGGCATTTTGAACCGAACTTCCGAACGAAAGAAGAAAATCTAGTCAGTAAGGGGAGCAAAATGCCGTGTCACGTGATCAAAATCGCTTCTAACTTAATAGGTAATTGATTGATCAAAAAATGGAAAATACAGTTCGATTCCAAATCGCTTCCATGGTCAGGTTTTCCAATTTTATATCTTTCCGTCAAGAAATGAATATGTAAATATGTCAAAACGTTCTCACTATAAGCCTCCCTCCCCACACCTCATTCAACACATTCGCGGGCTTATTTTGGAGCATACGTGCATGGCATTTACAATACTTAGAGTATTGAACAGCGTTTTACATTTTCTTATAAATGGGATACATTTGGAATTGCAGTTCCCTGTTGATGACTTTTCTGAGACTGCCACGTGCCAAAAATTTGGTTAAACTGCCCAATATGACAGATTTTTTTTTTTTTTTTTTAATCGGAAATTGTGGTTGATAAGAAACTTTTTGTATATTGGGGATTCGGAATCACTCAATTAGATTTATGTTGTATTTTAAATGTAAATAAATCTTATTTCTGATGAAAAAGTTGCACAACCTTTTTAATATTTTGTAATGCTATCGAAATAAAATACACATCACACTGCTGTAACGATCTAAGTAAGAAATCTATAACGTACCAAGTATTTAAATAAATTTTTAAAAAAGGTTCAATGCTTTGCAGTTCATATACTGACAAGATATCTCAATCAATACATTACCTTAAATCACAGAGTTTCAAGTGATAAATTAATGTTTTTTAAAATAATTAAAATTAATAATGCCTTTTTAGTCACTACATATCATATTTTACACAATAAAACGCGGTACAAAGAGAGTCTGTGTATAACGGAAACTTGACTTAAATGGTAAATTTCGTGGTCTCTGCAAAATAACATAAATTACGTATAAAACGGAATATTTTCCCCCTTCCTTTTGAATTTAAACTTAGCCGGTTTCCTTATATTTCGCTAAACTTTTGTAATTAAAAATTTTAATGCTATTATTGCATAACAAATTTCGGAGGTGGCTGCAGCCCCACCAATCCACTCACTGGATACGCCACTGTATCAAGACAAATACATTGTTTTCTTTTGTCTCAATATTATTAGTTTGAAATATGCGTTATATTTTCACGATTTTCTTTACAATGCAAGTTATCAATAATTCTGATTTTGGATAACTATAACATTTTACGCGACTCCATGGAATTCAAATTAAAATTTATTTTCTAAAGTTGTATGAAAAAATTAAATTTCACTTCAAAATATCTAGACAAATTAATTTATATTTTTCTTAATATTTCTTCATTTTCTTGTAATATCTTAAATTCAATCATAAATTTTATCTAAGACAGTAAATTGTATAAAAAAATTTCATTGTAATTTGTTTTTACTTTAAAATCTGCTAAAACAATTATATAATTTCAGTTATGTCTCTATCTGTCAAGCTTTCCCGCGCGTTCTCATTGATATGCTTCGACTGCAATGAATTTTGTATATTTTTTAAAGATTTAGTATAATATAGTTTCTATTGAAAATAACTGAAATACACAAAAGAATTCGTATACATTACAATCTACGTTTGGTAATTGTTTGAAGCACATCTTTATTTTCCGTTTTTTACTTTTTTTAGGGTACTACTGAAAATGGCATGTAACACATTTACAATCCGTTTGCAGGGACACAAGAAATGCAAAATGTTTGGATTATAAGCCATACAATTTTTGAAATTTTTTTAATTATTTTTTTTCCACTATCAAGCAGGACGGTCGTTCTGCCAAACCAAGCTGAAAAAAAAATGCTAACCCCGCCAAACAAACAAAAGCCAAGAATAAAACGGCAAGACACCGTAACTGCTTATTCTACTGAAGACAACTTATCCATGTTAAATCGACCAAACATGCCAGCGTAAAATTCCCCATATCAATAGAACCAATCATCGCAGAAAAATAAAACCAAAACCAGAAGGACCTAATGAAAAAGATCTTCAATTTGAGACCAAATGCATCATCATAAGTTAATTATAAACAGGGATATAGATTTTTTAATATATCGTCGAGATACTGAAATTCACCGATTTTTTTTCTTCGTCACACCTTATGTTTAAATCGAGGTAGAGACTTAAATAATGGACAGAAAAAAGTAAGGATTGCATTTTTGGACAGATATTTACTTAATCTACGTGCTTTTATAAAATTCAGCTTTAAAAATACAAATTTTCTATTCTTAATTAGCGAAAAACTGTTAATTAATTCTAAAGTTTACAAATTATGCCAAACAGCGATAAACCCGCCAAAACATTTTACAAGTCTTATACTATTCTTTTATATTATCCTTTGCATTGATTTCATCGAAGAAAACTATGGCCGAGATCCAGATAGACTTTTCGCTGTTAGCGAAATGAGTTTGACCAATCAGAAACCAGCATGTTTGAGAATTTTTGCTGTTTCTGGATCCCAGCCTATGTCATAAAAGTTTTGAGTCATTTTCTTAGTGCCATGGATGAAGTGCAATGTTTGTAGAAATGTTGGCTGGGATCCAGATAGATTTTTCGCTGTTAGCGAAACGAGATTCACCAATCAATAGCCTGCATTTTTGCAAACAGCGAAAAGTTCGCAAAAATGCAGGCTTCTGATTGATTAATCTCGTTTCGCTAACAGCGAAAAATCTATCTAGATTGCGGCTATAGCGAGTAGAATTCATAGTGTGGAAATCAGCTATCTCTGTAATACTTAAAAAGCGCTAAAATATTGTATCCCTTAAATATGCAACGATGCTGCTGCAATATACAGATCGCAGCTACATCTGCAGGATATTTTCTACAACTGCAAGGTATTGCTAGTCTATGCAATGTAATACTAGTAATACGAAAATCCCGCAGATGTCGCTGCGATCGAAACTTGGAATTTTAGCAGTATCGTCGCACATTTAAGGGATAAAATTTTTTAGCACTGTTTGGATAGCATAATTCCACACTAGGTATTCTAGACGCTGTACCTTTGCTACAGCGCCTAGAAGATACAGTGTGGAAAACGGCTACAAAATAGTGCTAAAAAATTGAATCCCATAAATGTACAACGATGCTGAATAACAAGATGTTGATCGTAGCGCCATCGTAGTGATTTAAAAACGATAGTCATTCTAAAAGAGACTCTTTAACCTATTTCACGTCATTCCTTAACTAAATTAGCTTATAACAGACTAAAATATCTTATATTTATAGTTTCCGATATTTAACATTCTATAATTTTTGAAAACACAGGGTTTATATTGAAAAGAGTTACGAGATGGCGCTCGTATCATCATATTGCCGCTGAGCATTGTTGGAGATTTATGGGATACAAGTTTTTAGCACTTTTTAAAGCATTATAGGAATAGCCGTTTTCCACACTGTATCTTCTAGGCGCTGTAGCTATATCTGTAATACTTAAAGCGCTAAAATATTGTATCCCATAAATGTGCAACGATGCTGCTGCAATATACAGATCGCAGTGACATCTGCAGGATATTTTCTACAACTGCAAGGTACTGCTAGTCTATACAATGTAATACTAGTAATACGAAAATCCCGCAGATGTCGCTGCGATCGAAACTTGGAATATTTTGCAGTATCGTCACACATTTAAGGGATAAAATTTTTTAGCACTGTTTGGATAGAATTTTTCCACACTAGGTATTCTAGACGCTGTAACCGCAATAGCCTGTCTTTTTCGTTTGCCTCGGAGTAGATACGAGGCTAACGAGAAAGACAGGCTACCGCGGTGGGTCCGATTCTTCGTTTTTTAAAGACCGCTGGAGTCACGTGATGCTCTTTTCGCACACTTTTATTGGTGCATTCGAGAATCACGTCACTCCAGCGGTCTGTAAAAAAAGAAGAATCGGACCCACTGCGGTAGCCTGTCTTTTTCGTTAGCCTCGGAGTAGATATAGATGACGTCATTTGAAGCTGTTCCTGAACTGTGGCCAGCTCATCACGTCACACGGAGTTGATTATCTGTACACGGCAATGAACACAAAAAAATCGGCGCGCCGCTTTGTACTAATCATCGTGTAAAGATGATCCAACTCCGTGTGACTTTTAAACGTCATGAACTGGCCTATAATGTCATTGGTCACTCTAACACCCTCCCTCCTGCGTCCGCCATATGTAGCGGCATCTTGCACTGGAGACTGCTAAATGGGCTGCTATCGGTCAAAATCAAGAGAGAAAAGGGCAGAAGAGCGGGAAAGAACTCTTTTTTTGGTATCTAGTTTTTCACACGGGAAGATTGACATGTCTGTTCCTCTCCTTTCATAGCTTCATGGTGGTGAAATAAGCCAACGCCCCCTAGATATTTGAGAATGTCTTGACGCGCGTCACAAAAACATCATAAAAAGTAGGCAAAGCAAAGAAACAAAATCATTCATTGGCTCGTGGATATGAACGAGCCAATGAATGATTTTCTTCTTTGTTTTGCCTGCTTTGTGTGACGTTTTCCTGACGCGTGTCAAGGCTTTCTCGAATATTTAAAGGGCGTTGAATAGGTCGAGATCAAGATAGATTTTTCGCTATTAGCGAGATGAGATTGATCAACCAGAAGACTGCATTTTTGCGAACTTTTTGATGTTTGCAGCAAACACCGAAAAGCCTGCAAGGATGGAGACTACTGATTAGTCAATCTAATTTTACAAACAGAGAAAACTTTATCTGCATCCCGGACATTAACTTTGGTTGGTTAAGACGATTTTGAATAAAATAGCCAATGTTTGTTAACTTTTCTGGTTAGCTTAATCGAAATTTTCCACGTCTATTACTGAAAACTGAGTTACTGTACTTTGTACAAAAACTTGAATATGAGTACTCGATTTGTACATATGTCACCACTCGTACATATAAATGTTCTCTGTTATGAGCATGATTCTAAGCGCAGCTTGTTAAATTTGAGTATCTGATTATTAGAGAAAGCAATAGTGGCCCACCGTGGCTGAGTGGATAAGACACCATGCCGCTAATCGATTGAGAGCGTAGGTGGGGGTGGGTTCGAATCCCGCCGTGATCCCCACGTGATCTGATATATGTGTTCAATAAAACAAACAAACAAACAAACAAGAAATAGTGAAAGGTACAGTTGCCATGGAAACAACGACTTCTTTAATTCGTATAGAAAATTAATGAATAGTTGTAAATGACTTAAGTTTAAATAGTTAATAAGTTTAAGTATGGATAAACAGATTTGAGTAAAATTACATATTTATTGTTTCTTCTCTATAACACGATCTAAATGAAGATGAAGTTATATGTACAGTTTATATCTTTAAATTTTTTTAATCAAAAATGTTTCATAATCATGTCTAGAATTGCTAGATTTACAGATCTTGAAATAGATCTTCGATTCTTTAGATGTCTGCGGAGCTTCATTCGCGGATTATCCGTAGGTATTTGTAAAGGTAAATTTATTTTACAAAACCGTCAGCAAGAAAAAGTTAGAACAAACAATTAACTGACAGACTAACTGTATATATATATATATATTATTTCGACTCTATCTGTTTTTACTAAATTTTCATCCTTCATAGAAAATTTTAAGGAGATATAAATTGAGAAAGACTGATACTTTGAAAGAAGAAATTGACTTTCCTTACTTTTAAATTATTAATTACTCTAAAAAATGAATGATAAGTAAACAAAATGTATACTGTGGTGTTTGTTCCCTGCTTATAAAGGCTATACAAGGACTAATTTTAGCGAGTAGAATTATTGTAATTATAAATAATCTGTTTAAAAAAAAAAAAAGAACTGATATCTACTAAAAAACAACTTTTCAAAAGTAAAAAAAAAAAAAAGAAAGAAAGAAAGAAAGAAAAGAAAAAAGGTGAGAGTTGTGGCTAAAAAATAGTGTGATATCGAATTTCCTAGCTTATATTATGGTACTTATTTAACATTTTTTATTTAAAATTTACCATATGTAAGTCGAGTACCTAAGTATGAGTTGATAGAAAGCCTTTTCTTCTTTACTAAATACATCATAACGTGTTTCTGAAAATTAAATTTTTTTAAATTATGCATGATGGGCTTGGCGGCCATCTTTCCATATTTTACACAAATTTCTAAGCAGACAAGCTCGTAATATGTTTGCAATACTAAGAATTTTGAACTTCTAGTTTTAGCTACAGACAGATAAATTAAGAAAGTCTTTTATATTGAAAAAACAAATTGATTTTTACTGCTTTAATTAATTAACCCCTCCGAAAAAAAGAATCATAAGATGAAACCTGAAGTTACTTCAGCTTTATTTTAAGACACAAATTTCTAGGCACTCATTTCCATAAATTAAAAGCATAAAATGTTTGCTTTAGCAACAATTTCGAACTTCCGATCTTAACAACGCACTTGTGTGCTTAAAAAATCCCTGCCGGCTCGGGCCTACAGGCGGAGGTAGATTTCGATGTTAAGTACTAAATTCTCCAACAAAACTTAAATCAAGATTAGAGATAAAGCCCAGTTTCTTCACAAAGAGCGAGCTGTAGGGAGCTAAACTTTTTGTGAAAATTGTAATATACACGAATACACACACACATATATATGGAATAGGTTTAAAAAATGGCTACAAAAAATTCAGAGAACCTTAAAGTGTTAAAATATGTTAATATTTCCATAGTCGGGTTTTTATCATGTTTTAATACGTTTCTTCAAACTTACATGGCGTTACATATTCATACTGCTGAGGTCCATTATATTTCCAATATGACGCAATATACATATTTTTTTAATTCGTCAAACTATTTATTTTGAGTTTTCATGCTGAAATCTTGCTCTAGGGAACTTATGACGTAATATTCAATTTGTCAAACTATTTAATTTTTACACGTGAAAATTTTGCAAAAGAAAAGTAATTGTTGTGGTGAGAATTTTATTATTTGTTTTTTTTTTAATTGTTGGCAACAGCTATAACGAAAAACTTTTATTTTTTTCCTGCCATTGTTGTGTAAGAGCTGGTTTTATCAGAATCATGTTAAGACAGTATTCAAAATTTTGAACCCTCCCCATTTCCACCCTCTTGGGCCGATTTCGCCCATTTTCAATCCCCGCCGAGATATTAGCCATCTCAAAGTTGTTGGCGAGTTTGAAGATGATTCGTGCATAATTGCGACTTTTATCGTGCGGACAAAATTTAGTACATACATACATACATACATATATATATATATATATATATATATATATATATATATATAAACTTTTTAGGTGGGGGTTGTTTTGGGTTCCTGGGGTCCTATAATGAAAAGTTATGAAGGAATTTTTCAAAAGTCGCACCATGGTAACGATTGCAATAGGTAGTATTTCTTACGAAATCTACCTAAAATTTGTGTAAAGTATGAAAAGATGGCCGCCAAGCCCATCATGCATAATTAAAAAAAAAATTAATTTTCAGAAACACGTTATGATGCATTTAGTAAAGGAGAAAAGGCTTTCTATCAACGCATACTTAGGTACTCGACTTACATATGGTAAATTTTTAATAAAAAATGTTAAATAAGTACCATAATATAAGCTTGGAAATTTGATATAACACTATTTTTTAGCCACAACTTTCACCTTTTTTTTTTTTTTAATTTTGAAAAGTTTTTTTTAGTAGATTATAATAGACGGCATCGATTTTGTAAGTAGAATTTTATGATATCTACAATTTTGTCTTATCAATAATAAATAAATGTCATTCTGGTACACTTTATCACATTATCTGTTAAGCTTTTATAAAGAAACACATAGATCAGAAATTGGTACGGATATATTGAATTAGGAAAATATGTTGGGCAACTAAAGGTCGACAGGAACTTTCACAATTATTTGTGATTTGAGACTTTTGTTGTCAAATACTTATTTTGAAAGCGGCAATTTTTTTTCTTTTTTACGATCCATATGAGTCGAATCATTCCAAATTATTGCTGATAATGTTACTGCTAATTGTTGTTGTTCAAAAAATTTATTATTTAAACAATTCTGATTTCATTTATATCCAATGATTTGTATAAAGTAATTTTTTGGAGAAGTAAGGATGTACAATAAAGAGCTAAACGACTTTTGCACAAAGGCTCTCAACATTGCTACCGCGCCTATACACACAAGGATGATTTAAACATTGAATGCATAAATTAAAAAAAAGATTTATCCCTTAAAGTTTTAAATGGAATTTGTCGACATTTTTCTAAATATATTTATGCATCTACTTGGGAACATTTAAATATATGTAAGGTTTATGTAGAAGAATGAAAATATAGATGCAATATGCATGGCTGCCAACGTCCCTGTTTCTTACCAAATTAAATAAACATATTTTCAACCAGAAAATTTAAGGAATAAAAAAGATTTTTATTTTTAATTACAGATTCTTGTTTTATTTCAATCATTACCGGAAATTTTTTGTCGAAAATAGGTTATTTGATTTTTAAATTATCGAAAGGATGGACAGTTAAGCATGTACAATATAAAACCACTTTTACGTTATTCATTTAAATCGCGTTTTAGCTTCTCTTGATGTGACTATCTAATTCAGATACATTGCATATTCTGTGGGTGATAATGATTTTATTTATATTTTAATAAAATCATACAACATCTAACATAATGAAATTGGTATGCGTTATTGGAATGAACCATAACTTATTTTAGAATAGAAAATGATGTTCATAAAGTTTATCTACTTATTTAAAAGACTTTATGAATCATGGTCGGTAATTGGATAAAATGCTTTTAAAGGTTGTTCTGAAATTCAGTCTAAACACTTTATAATACATTCCTCTTTTTCTTTTTATTCTGTAACGCATTAATTTGAATTAGTGTATTTAAGTCCAAAAATAATGAAATTGAAAATTAATTTCGATTTCGCAAGATTGGTAAATAATCTTTCCGAAAATGTCGTTTCAAACTGAAATTCTGGACGCTACCGCCCGATAAACGTCGTCATAAGACAGCGATAATTTGTAACTGAAGATATAATATACTTACAAAAAACAAAAGTGCTATTACATTCTAAATCAATTCAATTGTCATTATTAATTACATGATTTTACGTATAAAAATGAGTTCGTAAATGTATCAGAAAATTTTGCATCGTTGAGCAGAGAAAATAGTACGCAGCGCTTATACATTAAAAAGTAATAATACCGATTTACAATTTTCTAACGTAAAGATATAATTTACTTCTAACAGGAAATTTTTTATAACTTTTTCAAAATTAACAGAGATGAATAAATAAAAGCACGAACGAAATACCTTTGAAATGTCTTGGCAACTCGCAAAGAGTCTACCATTGGTTTTCTATTAAAAAAACAAGTAATATAAAAATTTTGTTTTTAAAGTCAATTCCTACTTAGGCCATCAAAGAAAAATTTAATATAATTAAGCTAATATGAGCTTTTGTTGCATTAAAATATCTCAATTTGTTGATTTTCTATAAGCAAGTAGGTTTACAATGGAACTCTATGGGAATTTGGCGAAATATTACAGATATCGCCAAGTTGGCGACAAACTTGGCGGTATTTGGCGACAGAACAGGTCCCCCCCTACGGTAACCCTTATTGAAAATACTTTCATTGAAATTCAATAACCAATGGCGGCCATTTTGTTTCCCATGCAAAACTAAAATTAATTAATTAAAATTTAATTAATGAATTAATATTTGAAAAAACTTTATTAACATCAATTGTCATCCAGTACAAGTTTAAAAAAATTTATTTCAACCTGATAGGATGAATAATGAGTATTTTATTAACGATTGAAAATTTGTACAAGATAAATATATAAATATATAAATAAATATAGGGAGAGTGTGAGCTAATAGTAGGAATTGAAAAAAATAGATTTAGCTATATCGTTTAAATTGGATCAATAAATAAATGACACATATTTTCTTGAAAAATATTTATTTGTTTATTTATTTTCAAATTCAACAAATCAGTGATAAAAATGTCAAATGTAAATTTGCAATATCCATCTCGACCTACAGTTCGAGACATTTCTTTAGTCTTGATTGGATTCTAGTAGTTGTTATTTTATATCATTTTAAAATGAAAGCTAAAATTTTGTTCTTGGCTCTATACATAAAGTAAGTATTAAAAGTTTTAAAGAATCTATACTTATTACTTATTTTTGACCTGAATAGTTTATCGCGTAACTAATCCTTATCGATTACATGAAAAGAAAATTTCCTGAATTTTTTTATCCACCATTCTCATTCCACTTGTAAATAAAATAACAGAATATTATAAAGAGTATTAGAAATTCAGAAGCAATACAGCCAAAATCAGGAGTGTGCTAACTCAAGTAAAAATCCGACATCCCCCATTTAAGGAAAAAAAAAAAAAAAAAAAAAAACTTGGCAAGTCTGCACATAAATCTACCCTATATATATAAAATCCTAATGAAACGAATTTATGAAACGGATATATGAAACGGCTAAATGTATCGATTTTTTGAATCGACTGATTAAACAACTGATTTTGTTTCACGGCGATTTCTCCTAAAATATGGAATACTTTGCGATGAAATTAAGGCCAAAAATCCGTGTTGATCCACAGATCTCAAAACTGGTATTAGAATTTTTAAATTCGAATTAGTTTTCGAAATATTAATTTTTTTCTAATTTTAAATACATTTTTTCTAATGATGGCAGCTCAAATTTTAATCATAACAGAATTTTTTTTTTTCATAATTCAGAGATGGTTACTATTTTAAATTAATTTGGCGACCAATTTGGCCTCCTTTAAATCTATGTTAAGAACAATGCTTTTTTTTAATTTCGTTATCATTTTATTAAATACAAAACTTTCATTTAAAAATGAAACATTTAAATTCATGGTTTTCACTCTTTTTTTTTTTTTTTAAACAAAACGAAAAGAAAAATATTAGGCACAGATGTCATATACGCACCGAGGTACCTAATTGGTGCACAAATGGCCTTATTTTGATTGACATGGTAACCCGGCTATTGTTGTTTATTTAATAATAAATGTTTATTTACTTTTATTCCTTTTTTAAATTTATATAAATTATTTTGTTCTATAGTTATTAATTATTTTTTTGCTATTTCCTTTTGAAAATAATAGAAAATAATTAAAAAATACGGTACAATGTAGTAGTTATACCGTCAACCGATTTCGCAAATTATATAAATCGCCAAACCACTGGCCAAATTGTACAGATTGGCAAAATTTTTATTTTAAATAACGAAAGAACAAATAAATTAGTATAACATTAATAAATAAAAAATAAAACGTCGAAATAAAAATCACTTGATGACGTAAACACGTGTAACTTACTAAAAGTCAAGTGAATGTGACATTTACGATCAAGCATTATTGGCATTTAATCTTATAGTTCGCGATAGATTTTTGATCGACGGGATAACTAAGTAGTACCAAAAATACATATGTAACTGGCATTCAAAAACGAGGTTTTCGCCAAATTTTCGTAAAAAAAAAAAAAAATAAATAAATAAATAAATAAATAAATAAAAAATCAAGCCAAACATGCGGTGCGTATACGACATATGGCAAAATATTAAATTATGTAACAAACCATGACATTTCCTTTCAACTTCAAATCAATGTTTTAATTTACCACTCGAACAATAAAAAAAATGCTAACTGGCGAGTTGAAAAAAAGATATGGGCGAGATTTGCACCCGGCTTTTTTTCTTTCGGCACACATGTCATATACGACCCCATATTGGCGCGATTTTTTTCTGGCATTAATGTCATATACGCAACGGGTACTTAACTGGCGTAAAAGTACCGTTATTTTGCTTGATATGGTAAGCCGGATGTTGCTGTTTATGCTGTTAATGCGTTCCCCAAATTGGCGTTGGAAAAAAATCGCGCCAATATGGGGTGTATATGACATTTGTTCCAAACCTTCATATGAAAGGCGAAGGGATCAGATCGTATTTGTTTATGGCATTTGATGACTTGAACTATTATAATATAGATGAAATGATGGGGATAGAATAATATTTGGCGACTTATCACCTGTGCCTGGATAACATTAAAGTATCAAAATGGCACCTAGAGTATAAAAAGAAAAGTGTTCCGCCCGGAACTGTTGATGATAGTCACATGATTTTGGCTATTGTTATAGAGATTGTTTTAAAATATCGGTTGACAAAGACTCTGAATACTTCATTCATTTTATTTTAGCTTCTTTTCAAATGTTTAACTGATCCTCTTTAATCAAAAACGAAAACAACCATTGGATGTCTTAACAGCAACTGATTCCCCGTTAAATTTTTGCAATCAAAGGGAATTAAATGGAAACCCGTTTACAGGGAGATCTGCACAGCTTTTTCAATATAATTTAATCTCCTCTAATATTTTTAAAACCCATCAGATTAGCATGTTTTTAGATTTTTAGATTCTGCGGTGTCTGAACGGGGTTTGGCGAGCGTAGCTTGCAGGGGGCAGAGCCCCCTAGTATATTATATATATACAAACTGTTTTCATTAATATAAATAATGAACCTAATATCATTTAAAGATAAGTTTGAAGTAGTTAAAATTTTAGTCAGTTTTTTAAACTTCTCTTTTACATAATTTTTACTTTCCTCTACCTTCAATAGAAGAAAGTATTCAAATCGAAATTTTTTTCGACTTCCGGTTTTCGACGAATTTACTCGTTTTATGGGTCAGAGATCCCAAAAAACATGTTTATAGAAAATGTCTGTCTGTCCGCATGTCGCCATTGTACCATCAAAAAATGTATGAAGTTATGCATAGAATTGAACCAAATTTTTTGTGTACGTTTTTGGCCATGGCAAGAAGATACCCCTGAATTTGGAAATATTCCGCCAAAAGGGGGCATTATAACAGCGATTTTTGTCTAGTTTTCTTGATTTTTCATAGTTGACACCGGTGACTTGTAAATCGACGGAAACTTCCCATCCTGATGAGCCTACTATTCGCAAACAGCTGATATACAACAGAATAACGAAAAACTATTGCTTATAATAAATATCATGATCGAAATTAACTCGTTTTCCTCCGATTAATTGACTGACGCAGAAATTTAAGATGAAAGTCAAAGTTGATATAGTATTGAACTAATAAAAAGGAAATATTGGTATTTGTAGCAACATTTTGAAATATCAAACTACAGCTCATATTCAAAATATTAGAATAATTACTTTTTTTTACAAACTGAAAATATCGTCTGGCGAATTTAATGGCTTTTTCTGCAAATATGCAAACTATATCTTTATTAAGAACTGATTGTCGGAGCACAGCTCCGGCTTCCCTGCAAAAATTACACTTATTGTTAACACGATAGCGTCCAAAATATTTGTCGTATCGACACCAAAAATGAAATGGACGTTGGTAATGCGAAAATCTCGGTGCGTATTGAAAATCATAAAAATTCGTCAACCCTAACGGCATGAAATGTCTGCTCAAAATTTTTCCATAGAGATAACATTGCGGGTTTAAATCTATATATTTGAAAGATAAGACCTTTTTTTTTTTTAGACATCTACGTTGAGCTTTTATCTGAACCAATTTTAATAATTCTTTTTTTAAATGAAAGCTGTTTCTTTGTAGATTTGCGGCACTAGCTATTTTTTTAAATATTCCCATTTTTATATTTAAGCTTAAAATTTAAAAATTTTCTATGATTTTTTTTTTTAAATGGTAGCAATTGGATTCCTTCCAATATTGTAAAGAAAAAAAAATTAATAAAGTATGTTTATCTTTATTGATGCCAATTTCTAATAAAATTCAAAATTAACTTTGTAAAAAAAAAGGGGGGGGGGACAAAAATGACGTCACGCTTTAAAAAAAACACTAAATTTTTCCTCAAAAAGTTACTACAATTCAATACTTTTTCACTCCACTGAGTTTGAGACTCTATGTGAAATACTTCAATGAGGCAAAGTGAGATCATATTTAAATGAAAACAATCATTTTCTCTGATAAAAAGAAATATTTTCCTACGAACGCCTCTAAAAGATATAAATTTCTGGAATTTTACTCGCCGATACCCAGATTAGAATCATAAATTAAGAGTGCGAATGTTCACATGCAAAGTCGTAGTTAGCAAACTTGAATTCAAGTTTGGAAATATATGTATTAATAACTTATTGCGTACTGCGATATTTTTGAAATGGTGAATGTAAATTTGACAGATGCGTATGTAAATTTTGAGACGAAGAAAATGACGTTAAGTTTAGGTTTCAAGCGAAAAATAATTCTATGATATGGTGAAATCATTTCTGCTGATTTTCAATCGGTCTGTTTAACCATAGCCTACTATGATATATACGGCCCACGCATTTCGCCGTAAAAGTGAAGTCGGATTCAGCTTCAAACTCTGAACCAAAACATCACAACGTGCTCTTTTTTGTTTACATTTATACCCTGCCCAGATAGCGGCTTGTTTCTCATCGTCGAAGTTTCAGAATCATTGATCGTATTTTCAGAATAATAAATTAAATACTTATATTCTTCAATTTCCTTCGATTTAAAAGGATATTTTACACAGATTAGATTGTAGTATTTTAGTGTTCACATACTTTTAAGATTAGCTAAATTACTGATTGTTTACTTGATCGTTTGGTTCATTCTGTTATTCTTTTTTTAATGTCCCGTATTTACATAAAAATAGCTTGTGTTTCATATACACGTTTTAAAATTAAAATTTCGTTTTTATCAAACTACAGTTCTCATAACTGGCTTGAAGCAGTTATTTTTGAGGAATTTATTGCTACCCGTAAAATGTTTGTGTTTGATATCGTCCGAACTAAATAATAATAATAATAGTAAAAACAGTGGCACTCCGGGAGTGCCAATAGAAGTGAAAACTTCAACAATTACGTGTGTGTTTTTTTAATCGTTAGGAAATGTTTTATACGTTGAATTGTGTAGCAGCACTAATGAAAGCATCTGGGGACACGGCAGTGCCCCTGCCAAGTCTTGAAAGCACAGCCGTAAGCATCTTTTTCTGGAAGCAACTCAGGGTACTTTTGACCCCCCAATATCTTTGTGTTGGTGATTCCCAGAAACTTGAAACTTCGTAAATCTAAAGTAATGTGGAAATGGAACTAAATGCTGAAATTTCACGTTTCTATCTTTTTTATTTCAGAAGATATATGAACTTAAACTTTCGCCTTTTCGACACTGATTCACCGATCATCAAAACTCAGAGGTATGTCTTGTATCCCTAGAATCTTGAAATTTGGTATGAAGGTAGTATTTGGGATACAATGAAAGGGAAAATTTAAAAAATCGGGAAAATTTGGATAAAAAGTAGAAAAATCAAAAAACCGAGAATTTGGCACAGATGTGATATACGAACCAGGTTTGGCGCGATTTTTTAACGTCAATTTGCCGAAAGCCCGTTTTCCAATACCAGTTACAATATATATTTTTAAATTATTTTCTATTGTTTTAAAAAGTAAACAACAATAAATTATTAACAATTTCATTAATAACTATAGAACAAAACAATTGTACAATTTAAAAAAATAAAATAAAAGTAAATGAACAGTTTATTAATAAATAAGCAACAGTAGCCGGGTTACCTTGTAAATTAAAGTAACGCCATTTTGCTGTCAATTAGGTACCCAAGTGCGTTCTGACATCTGTGCCCCGTATTTTATCTTCCGTAATCGAAATTCCAGCCAATACTGTTGGTCATTGACCAGACCATCAACACGATAAAATACAGCGTTATCGGTTTTTAGTTACACGAAATAGGTAGGTCACGAATACGGTATAATTCCTTTTAACTGACGAAAAACAAATTAATAATTTGTTTTAGCAATACGCCGGGAGAAAAAGTGAGTTTTAGCTTCCTTCTTCTTTTGCGGATTGAGCTGAAGAGGGAAAAGTTCCTGTCATTCACCGCTTGGCGCGCTAGTGTCTATGTGTCAAAATGCTAGCATGTCGGTTACGTTACAGTGTCTCGAAATCAGTGATTTTTCCCCATCTCAAAAAAAGCTCAACGAGCCTAAAGAAGTTTTCACTTCAAAAAAAAAAAATAAATAAATAAATAAATAAACGATTTTCATTAAACATTAAATATTCTTATTTTTAATCATAGAAAGAAATGGTGATCGCAGATTTAAATATCGTTGCAATATTTTATGTTATCCAAGCAATTTTGATTAAATCATGTAAGTGTATTTGTTACTTAATAAATTATATTTATTAATTATTACATGGAATTTTATGAGTACTTTAATATATTTAAAAGAAATTCCATTAGTTTTATTGTTTCAGCAGGGAAGATAGCAAATAAATTTGTGTTTTTAAACTATGCATGTTTTTATTTATTGGGGTGAATCGTGGAATACTCTACTTCTCCCCAACCTGGCGGTAAATGCGCCAAAGTGGCAACATTGGTATTTAGTATTAACTTGGTATTAAGTAGCAACCTTGGAAGTATTCTCCGGTCACACCATTTATTATTCCGATAATTGTTAAAATGATAATGCTTTTTTTTTTATGATTAGAGTTATTATTTTTATTAAACTCTTTTGAATCATATCTATACGGGGAAAAAAAAATGTAAGCACAATGGAATTCTCTGAACCCTGCCCAGAGCGGTTTGCTTGGTTCTCGTCGTTGAAGTTACGGTCAGAGTCAAATTTCTGTTTTGGGCAGCGTATCAGAGTCCTCTGGCGAGCAACTTCATACATTAAACCCAAATCGGTCAGCCGGTAGTAGTATCTAAGTATGCCTTGGTTTAACAGACCAATCGCAAATTTAACCATTTGGTGGCGGTCCCAATTACAGAAGGTTAATCATTTTTTTTTATTCACTGTAAATGAATATGCTGCAACAGAAATGCACATGGACATTATCCGTAACCTTCCAAATCGGTGCAATTCATTTTGAATTTTAAATTAAGAGAAATGAAAAGAAATCGAATACGGAGAATACGATTTCGTTTATTAGCGGCATGGTAACGATTTCAGTATTAGCCGTATGGCTACGAATGATAATCAAAGAAATCGAGAAAAATATAATGTCATGTATGTATTACTTATATGTATGTATTCTTATATATGTATGGTTGTATTAAAACATATATATGTTTGTATTGGGAAATTTGCGTAATCGGGTTTGTAGACGATTTCATAATTTAGTGAGCGTTATTTCATGCGCAAATTTAACTATTTGTTAACAGTCCCAATTTCAGAAGGTTATTAATATTTCTTTTTAATTCACCGTAAGTGAATATGCTGCAACTGAAATGCAAGTGAACATTTTCCGTAACCTACTAACTCGATGCGATTCACTTTGAATTTGAAATTAAGAAATAAAAAGAAATCGAATACGCAGAATACCATTTTGGATGTTAGTTGCATGATAACAGCAAAAAACACACAAAAACAACAACACAAAACACAGTGCAGCAACAACAGTGCAACAACAAACAACAACAACACAAAACTATTAAAAAACACAGTGTTTTAAATAGTTCGCAGATTTAAAAAGTCAGGCAGAAAGAAATCTACAGCTCAGCATGGATACAGTATTCAGTATTAACCGCATGGCAACGAATGATAATAAAAGAAGTCGAGAAAAATATAATGCTATGTATGTATTACTTATATGTATGTATTGTTATGTATGTTTTTATTCAGAGGTATGTATGTTTGTATTAGGAAATTTCCGTTATCGGGTTGGTAGAAAATTTCATAATTTAGTGAGCGCTGTTTTATGCGCAAATATAACCATTTGGTAGTGGTCCCAATTACAGAAGGTTACTCATTTTTTTAAAATTCACCGTAAGTGATTTGTTGCAACTGAAATGCGAATGAACATTCTGAAGTGAATGAGAAAAGCATTTTTGGCCTAGATGTACACTTCAAAACAAAAATATGTAGATAACAAAATAAAAAAAGTCCTAAAAGCGTAAAGAAAAGGTAGCTTACTTATTTCTTGATTTTAAGATTTTAGCTAATTTTACGGTAAAACACTAAGCTAAAATGTGAAGAACCCGATTAGAGAAGAATAATCAGTGCTGAATTTCAGTGGAAATTTTGCCTAATTTGGCAGCTACAGCCAAAATATCGCTGCATTTATATCAACATATTTTGGGTCGCAAAATTTGGCGAAATTTCGCGAAATGTCTCCAAGCTTGGCGAAAATTTTGACGTTAATGTATATGACTATATAGTTTTATGCTTATAATCGGAAAATGGATACAACAATGAAAGATAATTCGTGAGAAATCAACTTTAAAAGTCATAAATCATTCTGTGATTTTTTTAACCTGTTGCCTAGATGCAGTGTACATTTTAAGAAATGTACATATTTTTATATGTGTAACATTATACACAAAAGTTTCGAAAATGCCGGTTAAAAGAAAGCAATTGAGATGAAAAGAGTTATTCAGCGTAATTCTGTGTGGAAAAGTCACATAAGAATAACCCAGCTGCCTACGAGTAATTGCGCATATAACGATATAACAGTAACTCAGATGAACAAAAGTATCAAGTTTGATAGAGGAGTATAGCAGATTACCCATGTGTGCGTGTTATATGCGTGTTACAAACCTTTCCCTTATACCATTTTAAATAAGTCTGGGCTATGCCAGACATGCAAGTCTTTGAAGGAGCTTTGAACTTTTCTGCCGTTAGCTCGATGGATCCAGTTCCAATTTTTGATTGTCTCAAAGGTCGGAGCTACATTAAACAAATCAAAATCGCTCAACACATCCCCGGCGGTTATTCTTTCTCTTTACCATAGACTCTCTTATTCAATGAATTCTCTTTATTTTTAACATTTCTGAATTATTTTTAAGAACAACAGATCACGCTGCGTGAAAATTTTGATAATTCTGACATCAGATTTAGAGATGAGCAGCAGAAAATACTTCAGTTATGCACAGAACAGCTTTCGTCATTGCAAACAAAAGTTACAATTTTCCCTAAGTAAACTTTTATTATTGGAAAAGCAAGAGCTGGAAAAATAGGAGAAATTAGTAAAACAATCATACAGCAGTTAGGATCAGAAGCTGACATTCTTTTGGCACTAACAGGTACTGCTGCGCTTAATGTCGAAGGAAAGTTAATTCACTCAGTGCTTAAAAAAACACAGTGTTTTAAATAGTTCGAAGATTTAAAAAGTCAGGCAGAAAGAAATCTACAGCTCAGCATGGATACAGTATTATTTATCTTTATTGACGAATTTTCAATTGTCGTCTTATGGCTGAACTTGAAGAAAGATGTCGCAAAGGTACTTTGTTTAAATCCTTGGAGATATTAGGTAGTTACATCGCGTAAAAGACATCCCTCTATATAAGAGACATTCTATAAAAGACATTTTGGCTCTTCGCAGACAAAACTGCTTAGAGCTTTTGAAAATTGCTTCACTTTAACAAACTCATTCAAACAAAATGACGATCAGCAAAGACAGTATCGAAAGACTCTATATTCGCTTTGCGTGGGTCAAGTTTCAGACTACTCTCATCCCTTATGCAACGGTGGAAAGCTACACTGCTTCCGGCTCAACTTGAATGATTTCAAGATGCTACATGTCTTTTTTCCAAAAAACAAGCAAGCGAAAGAACATAATCAAGAAGTACTTCTGAAATCGAAGTGGTCAATGACAAGAATGTTAGCTGACCACAATAATTAAAAGTAAGATGTAGTGAAGATGATCACGTATTTGGACTTCAGGCTGGACTTCTTTCAGCAGTTGGATGCAGAGTTTTGTTACATACCAATATCTGGACGGAGTGGGGATTGATAAGCGGTGTACTGAGTACAGTAAAAGATACTGTCTATGACCCAAAATTTCAACACCCAGGCTTGCCACAGGCTACAATGGTTCATTTGGATGATTATCATGCCACAAATTAGCATTTGAGCATTACCTGAGGCAACTGATGACTGAATTAAACACTAGAAAATGAGGATTCAACGGGCGTTATTTCAAATTTAATTTTGTACTATTAAACAATAATCATGAAAATTAAAATATTTTTTTTAATTTTTTAAATGTTATGTGTTAAGTTTATACGACTCCATGCTCCGACATTTCGGCCTGACGGATACTAGTTAAGATTATTTATTATCTTAAAATTAATATCATTTTTGAAAAGATTAATTGAAAAAAAATTATTTTGAAAAGTCAAAATATTAGAATATTTATTCAAGTTTAGTCGGTAGAACGTCAGTGCGCTATACTGATGGCCCGGGTTCGAGTCCCGGCTTGGAATCTTTTTCACTATGTTGGCCTTTGCGCCTTTTAAGCAATTACTTCGAAATTTGATTTTCATTTGAAATATTTATTCAAGTGGTTCAAAATATTAGAATATTTCATATTAATTCTCCTTTAATTATCACCAATCCATAACTGGTGGCATCATGGATTAAATTAAGACGATTTTATTTAAAATCAATATTCTCTTTGCAGTTTGTTTGCTTTTTCGTCTTAAAATGGGTCGTGTGAGTGATATTCCTGAATCTATTAAACTTAGGATGGCTGATTTGTGTTGGCACGGTAAAAATCAATGTTATATAGCAAATTTTTTACACTGTTCGCAATCAAGCGTTAATAAAATACTAACACAATATTTAAAAAATGAAAAATTTCAAAATAATCGCCGAAATGGCGGCCGAAAACTAAAAACATCTGCTAGAGATGACAGGAAACTGAAGCGTATAGTTAAGAAAAACTTTTTAAAAGTGTGCAATTCTTGCACCGAAAATGGAAAGAAGAAGGAGTTGAAGTTTCTACATCGAAAACATTAAGACGTCTCCATAAATTTAAGTTTGAATCTCGTGTACCGAAAACAAAACCTCTCATGTCTGCAAAACAAAAGCGTATAAGATTGAATTGGTGGAAATCAAGACGTTTATGGAGCGAAGAAGATTAGAAAAACATATTAGTTAGTGATGAAATTATGTTGTATAGATACAAAACATACTTTCATCACTAAATAATATATTTTTCCATTCTTCTTCGCTCCATAAACGTCTTGATTTACACAATTGAATATTATACGTTTTTGTTTTGCAGTCATGAGAGATTTTGTTTTCGGTATACAAAATTCAAACTTAAATTTATGGAGACATCTTAATGTTCTCGATGTAGAAACTTCAACTCTTTCTTCTTTCCATTTTCGGTGCCAGAATTGCACACTTTTAAAACGGTTTTTCTTAACTATACGCTTCAGTTTCGTGTCAGCTCTAGCAGATGCGTTTGGTTTTCGGCCGCCATTTCAGCGATTATTCTGAAATTTTCCATTTTTTGAATATTGTGTTAGTATTTTACTAACGCTTGATTGCGAACAATCTAAATAATTCCCTATATAACATTGATTTTTACCGTGCCGATACAAATCAACCATACGAAGTTTAATAGATTCAGGAATATCACACACACGACCCATTTTAAGATGAAGAAGCAAACAAACTGTAAAAAGAACACCAATTTTAAATAAAATCGTCTGAATTTAATCAATGATGCCACCAGTTATGAATTGGTGATAATTAAAGGAGAATTAATACGAAATATTCCAATATTTTGAACCACTTGAATAAATATTCTAATATTTTGACTTTTCAAAATAACTTTTTTTCAATTAATCTTTTCAGAAATGATATTAATTTTAAGATAATAAATAAGTTTAATCAACAATAAGTTCTTAATAAAAATATCGTTTGCATATTTGCATTAAAAGATGTTAAATTACCAAACGATATTTCCAGTTTGTGAAAAAAAAAGTAATTATTCTAATATTTTGAATATGAGCTGTATATGAGATAGAAGAAAGTTTTGGATTGTCACATCCGACTAATACTACATTATTATTCGTTAATCAAATATCTAATATCTTATATCTATCATGCCGGGTGTCCTAAAAAGGACTGACTGATTTTAAAATTCAATAACTTGTAAACGGTGACAGTTTACAAAAGTCACAGTTTACCGGTCAAAAGTTTTTTTACAGTGATTTTCAATTTTAGTTTGAATTACAAACAATAGATGGCGCTGCGATCAATGGATGCTAAATTCAGGCTCAATTTTCGGTACTTCGTGGCCCGGATCTCCTTTTTCCTTCTTTCCATCTCCTTTTTCCGCATGGAACAAGAGAAAGGACGAAAAATCGAGCCTGTATTTAGCGACTATTGCTTACAGCGCCATCTATTGTTTGTAATTCGAACTAAAATAAAAAATCACTGTAATAAAACTTTTGACCTTATGCATAAACCTCCTGAAAGAAATTTTTAAATATCTGTCACCGTTTGCCAGTTATTGAATTTTAAAATCAGTCAGTCCTTTTTAGGACACCCGGTAGATTCGTCGAAGAGAATAACTGAATAAATGGATTGCGACTTGGTTTTGCATACAAAAATTGTTAATTGTAGCGTACTCTGCCACTTCTTTAAGTTTGTCACTTTTTTTAAACAACCTGCATATGCCTATTTTTAAAATCAACATTATAATTGAAAAAGCATGCATACTTTATTTTGTAAAATTTTACGGTATATTTATGAATTTTTTTATTTCTGTTAGTGATACATCTGACATATATCATAATAAAAAAATTGTTTTGTTTTTCTACAAGATTTATTACATTTATAACTAGCAGGCTTCGCCCGCTACGTTGATCGATTTCTCGAAACGAACCTTGAATACACCGACATATATCGGTGAATTTTATCTTGTGCTTTAACGCAACATGGGCCTTTATCTGGAATGTCCTTCCACATTGCTGAAACCGATACGAACTCCATTGCGCTATTATATTTTCTAATGTATAATGTATATCTGAGAAAGTTTGGGCAGTTAAGAACCGACTCTTTTAGTTGATCATATACAGCAGGATTGGTAAAAAAAGATAGAACGATATGAAATGTGCTAAAACGAATCCCTGAAAAAAAAAAAAAAAAAAAAAAAAAAAAAAAAAAAAGTCTTTTTACCGGTGCAAGTCCGAACAAAATCTGTTCATTAGAACCTTTTGAAAAGACTAATCTTTCATAATCGGGTTCACCGGATTATAGAACTTTCCTTCATAAATCATAACTAAGAAGCGTTGAATATTATGCAATATACTAAAGCCTTCTCTGAAAAAATATTTAACTAACAATGCAAGTCTCATCAAAATTGCCCACTTTCCATATAGGCGAATCTTTAATAATCGGTTTCATCTGATTAAAGAATTTCCCCCTATAATTTTATAACTAAGCAACGTAGAAAGACTAAAACCTTCCTCGAAAAATTATGTAACCGTGCAAATCCCATCAAAATACATTCAGCGGAACTCAAGTTATAAGCAGACGTAACGAAATTACAGTTTGCACATTTAAAATATAGCACTAAACCTGTGCGAGACTTTCACATTTCGCAGTGCAATTTTTGAAAAAAAATTTCCTGATTCTTTTTTCATTAATTTTTAATTAAGAGCTTTAAAAAAAAAAAAAAATCAAGTAACGTATTTTAACGAAATTTGAGTGTATTATGTCAAAAAAAGTGTTAAGAAACTTGTCGTATATGATACGTCATTCATCGTTGTGTGTTTTGTATGTGCGTAGAAAAAGGGAAGTTGGCATCAGAAGTAAAATATATGTCAGTGAACCCAATTCAGATGTTATTCTAATATTTTTTTAGCAATATCTAATATTTTTTAGGTGCAGGTTTAAACTTTTAAAAGAGAATTAATGATAAAAATATATGCAAGAAACATTAGACAAACCAGAATATCATCTCATTTATTCAATCAAAGTTATACAGTAAAATATAATCGAAGATGGCAAAAGGTACGCGGGATAAAAAAAATTAACAATCGTATTTTAACTGCATTAAAACATGATGTCATCGCTTCGTGAAAAACCCGGGACAAAGAGAAATAAATTTAATAAATATAAAGTACAATTTAATCTGATACAACAAAGCACAGTTTTAAAGCTAACACGTGAAATACCACTGCTTCGGTCGATCGATGGTATCTATTCTTCTAAACATTTCACTTTCAAATTTGCTTTTTAATCATAAATATAAAATAAATCCACCCGTACGGAGACGTCACACTTTTTCTTTATTGTACTATTTATTATTTTCTTTTAGAATGATTGCTGGGTATGAAATAATGCGGTATTTTATTTTTGTGGCAACATTGATTTGAGAAAAACCTCTGATTTTATTTGTGAAAGCAATGCTGATTTAATTTTTAATTAACTGCAATTTTAATTAAAAACATGTTTCAATGAAATGTAACTGAACTATGCCAGAAGCCGTTTCAAAGTCCTTTCGAATGATACCTTATTCACCGTCCTGCGTTATGTAAATGCTTAGAAAAACGGATGTCGGCAACAGAAATAATTAGCGTGTATAAATTTGAGAAAATGTTGAATAATAATAATAAACAAAAATCTAAAAGTATGTTTCAACTCAAAGAACGGCTTGTAATTTTTTTGTAATTAAATCTTTGTAAATTTACCACCAATATTTAAAATTTGCATGCGTAAAATTGTAAGGAAAATATTTCACATAAATTTCTTTGAATGTCATTTCTGCAATTTCAATCTCATAGAGCAGTTGGAATAAAAGTAAATGTCCGACAAGTGCCGAAACTAGCCTTTTTTCTCCCGGGGGCAAACTTAGAATTCGTCACCCCCCCCCTCCCCCTCCCACGGCCTCCGCAAAGTAATTTTACAAAGAGAATTTCACTAAGTTTCTTATAACCGATTTTTTTTTTAAATTTTAAAGTATGTAATAAAAAAATACGTAATACTGAATTACACAATCAACTTTGTCAAATAGTGATTCATTAAAACACTGATCCAAAGGAACCGGAAAAAAATCCGCTTTATACAGGTTTCTGTCTTAGCAGGTATAATTGATGGTATTCTTTCTGTTGGGAACGCGTAATTTTTCCATCTAAGACAGGATTCTGTTATATAGATTTCACAGATTTTACGGTAGTTGTAAAATTACAAATGAGGCGGTTAAAGTGACAGTGACACATTGATAGATAGCCACATTGTCTTAAAAGACTACACTAGTAAGGTGAAGAAACTCGCTAGCTAGTTAAACCTATGTGAGCGTCCTTTCCAAATTTCTATTTCTCGCTTGCATTTTAATATTTTCAAATGATTTTTTCTGTTTGGGATAGCTGAGGTATATCTCTAATCGGGTAATCTTTACTTTTCCAAATTTTGTTGCAGCTTTTATATATATATATATATATATATAAAGTTACTTTCACTTTGGAACCGGTTCCGAAATTAAAAGTAGCCTGATTTAAAAAAAAAAAAAAAAAAAAAAAATGCAACCAAAATCGAAAACGTATAACGTATACAAACTAACAACTTTAAAAATCAACCTCATCTATCATAAGAAGAAAAATAAATAAAAATATTAAAATGCATGCGAGAAATTTGAAAAGGACGCTTCAGTACATTTAATATTAGGCTAGTGTTGGTTCTTAAGAACTCAAAAACCAATCTTCATTTGGCGCCCCGTATGTTTTTCGTTCTGGCGCCCGGGGCACATGCTCCCTCTGCCCCCTCTAGTTTCGACCCTGCTACAAATTTTTTCAACATTAATATTGTTATAATTGAGAAGGGAAAGAGATAACAGCTTGTCTTTTTTTATTTTGACTGACATGCTGGGAAGTATACGTAAATGCCTATAAAAATGCATAGTTTCCTCATGAGATATAAATTTCCAAAAACTGACATTTTGACTAATGTTTAATTATACTAATGTACTCAATTTCGAAAGAATGCAGATAAATCCCCGACAATTACTTGATATAATGAAAATAAATGCGTAAATTTGTGATATTTTTATTTAATCTATGTGTGTAAAAAATGTGTAAGATTTTATGAACCTTTGAGCTTTGTATAAACATACAAAATCGCAGCTCTGGGAGGGGTTTTAATCCCAAACTCTTCCCCCCATCCTTCGCTGCACCAGTGTGGTTTGAAACACATTTGTAAATTTACTTTTAGCTTCAATCTGAATTAGAAACCTTTCATGTATTGAAGATACATTTTTTAAAGTTTGAAAATAAAAACAGACAATCCTAATTACATTGTTTTATTGAACTCAACTTGATTTGTGTATGTGATTCAAAATTTTAATAGTTTTTTAAATCATATTCAAATATGCTAGAATTAAAAAAAAAAAAAAAAAAAAAATATGTACAAGGTGTGCTTCCGATGGCAGTTCAATGTTATAATTTTTTAATGACGTAATTTTTTTTGCATATAATGTTATTCTCACATTAAAATATAATTATTATTCTAAAGTAGTCTTTCTGTTTCAATACTCGTGTGTAAATATCTTTGTTTATGGAAAGGAAATATTATTATTAGTGCTTTTTAAATTTACGGAAAAATTGGTAACTAAATTACTTTTTGAATTATGAAGTAAAATGAATTAAGAGAGTGCAATTTTAAAATAAAATTGAAAATATAAACTTAAAAAATGCGCCTGAAAAAGGTTAAAATGCTAGTTTTTAATACTATAAAACTTTTTAATCGAACTATATTACCTTTTTCAACATTAAAGAGCATTTCTTCGCATTAAAATCTATTTGCTTCAGCGAACTTATTGTACATTTCACTATAAAATTTCCAGTTTTCATATTTTATATGCAATATTTTTCTTATTATAAGTCAACAAAGAGCCCCGGATACAATTAATTTAATTACTGAAGAGCATTTCTTCGCATTAAAATCTGTTTGCTTCAGTGAACTTATTGTACATTTCACTATAAAATTTCCAGTTTTCATATTTTATATGCAATATTTTTCTTACTATAAGTCAACAAAGAGCCCCGGATACAATTAATTTAATTACTGAAGCGACAGCGATCACAATCCTGAATTGGCAGCATCTTTAAAACTGTAAAATGAAATGCCCTGTAAAACACGCATTTCATTTCTTGAAAGAGGTTCGAAATGATTAATTACACTTTTGACATCTGCAGAAGTTCCAGTTCAGCAATCAACCGACCGCCTGTTACCCCCAACAGCGCAACCGCGGGGACGTAGATATGGGATAAGTGGTTTCCTTGTTCGATGGTTTTAGAGATAAATTCGAGGATAAATTTCACCAAAGATGGAGTATTTTGGGGTTTGGCTTTTCAAATCATCCGTAGCCGGAGACTGGAAGAAGGGATTTTGTTGCGTTAGGACACCCAAACCGTTTGTTCTATATGTTTACAAAGAATAAAAGTAAACAGAGAAAGAAAATTGAATTTCAAGAAAATTATCTACTGAAAATATTATAAATGAAATTTTATAAATTGTTATAAATTGCAAAATCTGATTTTTTTTTCTATATCAAGTGGCAAAAAAAAATGTATTTCATCTTAAAAAAATGTTGGAGAGGGGGTGGGGAGGACCCCACGGCCCATATAACTCTACGCCTATGGGCACAAGATTTTATTTTTTCTAGAAAAGAAAACTGGTTGTGTAAATATATAGTAGAAGAAAAAACCAAAAATAATTTAAATTGAATCTTAAAACAAACCTTTTAATGTCACATCAAGGAAGACGTCATTTGAACTTTAATATCATATCTTTTAAAACTCATATTTTGAATTTATGAGAGATGTGAATGAAAACGCATCAGCGAATAAACTTCTATACATCTTTTCATATTGAACATAAATTTGCATCTGCGATTATAAATAGAAAAAAAAAAGGATTAAATAAATAATGCATATATACATATTAATTAATAGCATAGCGTCACTCAAGATTTGATATTATTTTCAAGATCCATGCGTATAACATTCTTAGAGCCATAAGATTAAGTGCTGAGAACATTAAACCTATTTTGATATCATTACTTTTTAAAGGTTAATGGAGACAGAATAAAAAAAACTAATGTTTTTTTTTTTTTTTTTTTTTTTTTTTTTAACATTAGAAATATTTTGTATTTCATAAGTTTTAATCCCGAAATAGATGTCACTTAAAATAGATAAAAAATAATATCACTCTGAAACAAATGTTAATAAAAGTTTCCAAATTTATGTATTAAAATGCAATTTTTGCTTTTAAGTCTGTTTTCAAATCCAAACTACCGGCTTTCTAATATATTTTTCACTTTATTTTGTTCACAAAAATTGTCAAGTTCTCTTATGCAGAAACTGTGTAATCCAGATCCATTTTTCGGTAAAGGCAGAATAGTTTTTTGAAAATACAGTGAAAGTTAGTGTTTTGAACATTATTTTCTGAAAGATCTATTGCATTTGCAAAAAAAAAAAAAAAAAAAAAAAAAAAATGGAAAAACAGCTCAATTACATAGTTTCTGAACAACAACCCCTGCCAGTTTCCTGCATTTTCGAACAAAAATAAATTAAAATTTATGTCAGAAAGTTGCCCCTTTGGATTTGAGAACACCCTTAAAAGAACAAACCGTTGTGACAATTTGATCACTGGGGGTCTTATATTAAGTTTTTTTTATCAGATTTAGTGTGTGTGTGTGTGTGGAGGGGGGGGGGGGTATATAAAATGTTAATGGTTACGAATACAGTTACAGAATACAGTTTTATGAGGAAGGTAATCGTAGATTTTTGTAATCCCCCCCCCCCCCCCCACTCCCGCCAAGTAGAAGGGAAAGGGCCAAATTAAAAGAAATTCATCCAATTAGATGTTTATATACTTACAAAACATCCTGATTTTATCATGATCCAAAATTTTATCGTCTAAAACCGTAATAGATTCGGATTTTGTAGATTACCCCCCCCCCCCCCCCCTTACACACACACACACAGCCGTACTCCAGGAGGATAAGGGAGACTAAATATATATATATGCATACAGTAAAGCCTCCCAAAAGCGTCCACGTTCCGTTTCAATAAAAATGGGTCGCTCCGAGAGTTGGCCTCTTAATGGAGGTCCTGTTTAAATCTAGATTTTAATTGTTGAAAAAAGGTAACAATTAACGTTACTAAAATTTAATTTTCACATTAGGAAAAAATATAAAACTTTAAGTATCAAAACAAAAGTTAATTACATAAGTTAATTACTGTAGAGTTTAAAAAATGAATACATTGACCTTTGCTTTGATTTTACGGTTTTATATTTTATAACTTTTATTTCTTTTCGAAGTTCAGTAAATAAATGCAATGTTTTTGGACGGAAACAAATAATGTCTATATCATTAATTTATCTATTTCTTTGAGAGTTTCCTGACAGAAGTTTATCGACTTTGCCGAAGTTTATCGGCAAGGGAGTTTATCGACTGTCATTCCTAATTTGTCATCAGAGTTAAATTCATTGCCTAAAAAGGCACAAAGGGGTTTAAACATTTAAAGGTTACCGGAATTAAAAATAATCTAAACTTACAAGGGAACCACTTTTGGTGTTGCTCGCACCTAGGATCGAGACCTGGTGCATTTTGTAGCCCTATGCATAAAAGTTAGAGAACCGATCAAATTTCTTTGTTAAAATAATATTTTATATCCTTTTTTATACTTTTAATTTTTTATTATTACATTTTTATTTGTTTATTTCACGCCAAAAGTGAGTTAAGTCGCCAAATATGGAGCTACAATTTTTCCACCCACTTTATCCTGAGAGTAAGTACGTACATTTTAGAATTATATCAGATTGCGATTTGTTTGATAATTGATTGCATAAGAATCATGAATTAGGATTTTTTTTTTCTATGCAGACGATAAATATATAAATAATAAGTATATTTCTATAAAAGCTTTCAAGATCGTTGAAACTATTTTTGAGTGAAATACGAAATAAACAAACCATTTTCTTTTGAAATCGAATGGAATAAAGTTTCGAATTTTTAAAATGAAATGTTACTGTATTAAATAGTCCTTTGGTAATCATAAGGTAATCATAAAGTAAATTAATATTTTTACACAATTTATAAAAATTACTGTGACATAACAATTTCTACTGAAGTCCAAAAACCACTCCTCACGTAATACAAAAGCTATGACATTTGGCTAGGGTTGCCGGAAATCTCTACTTCTAAAAGAAACCCACCAACTTTTCCCCGCCAAAAAATATGAATATAATGTTGCAATTTTTCAAAGTCAAATTCGTGGTTTCTTGAAGGAATTTTTAAACATTTTTCAATATTTTATACTTATTATTAACTAATTTGTATTTTTAAATGCGTTTCTTTAAAAAAATTCAATGTTAATAGTCCGATAAGTGGTCTCGAAAATTGCATTTTCAGAAAGTTATGCTGCTGTAAAACCAAGAAATATTATTTTAACAGAAAAATTTTATCGATTCTCAAACTTCGCAATATAGGGCTTTAAAATGCACCAGGTGTCAATGCTAGGTGCGAGCAACACCAAAAGTGGTTCCCTTGTTAGTTTAGAAGTTTGATGAATAATGCGCTCTCCGGAATTATTTTCTTAATAAAACCTTCTTCAAGCGACCTGGAAAAAACGGAATTTGTTTCATTTGCTTTTTAAAAAAATTGGTCGCTCATGGAGGGAGTTCAACTGGGATGTCTCTAAATGGAGGTAAAATTAGTATTGAGCCTATGGGAATAAATTTCGTTCCATGTAAAACTGGTCGTTCAGGGAGGTGGTCGCTTAATGGAGGTGGTCACAAAGGGAGGTTTCAATGTATATGTAAGTACCTGATGTTTATATTCTGATTCTGCGTACCATACAAAATTTTATCATCGAGGCAATGCAGGTTTTGAGATACCTTTTAAAGCCCCCCCCCCCCACCACCTGATGAATAATGCGCTCTCCGGAATTATTTTCTTAATAAAACCTTCTTCAATCGACCTGGAAAAAACGGAATTTCTTTCATTTTTTAAAAAAAAAATTGGTCGCTCAAGGAGGGAGTTCAACAGGGATGGTCTCTGAATGGAGGTAAAAAAATTAGTAATGAGCTTATGGGAATAAATTTCGTTCCATGAAAAAATGGTCGTTCAGGGAGGTGGTTGCTTAATGGAGGTGGTCACACAGGGAGGTTTCACTGTATATATAATTACCTGATATTTATATTCTGACTCTGCGTACCTTAGAAAATCTGTTTCATTTTCTTAAAAAAAAATTGGTCGCTCATGGAGGGAGTTCAACTGGGATGGTCTCTGAATGGAGGTAAAATTAGTAATGAGCCTATGGGAATAAATTTCGTTCCATGAAAAAATGGTCATTCAGGGAGGTGGTCGCTTAATGGAGGTGGTCACACAGGGAGGTTTCACTGTATATATAAACACCTTATGTTTAAATTCTGATTCTGCGTACCTTACAAAATTTTATCATCTAAGCAATGCAGGTTTTGAGATACCTTTTAAAGCACCCCCCCCCCCCCACACACACACACAGCTTGATGGATAATGCGCTCTCCGGAATTATTTTCTTAATAAAACCTTCTTCAAGCGACCTGGAAAAAACGGAATTTCTTTCATTTTCTTTTTAAAAAATCGGTCGCTCATGGAGGGAGTTCAACTGGGATGGTCTCTGAGTGGAGGTAAAATTAGAATTGAACCTATGGGAAATAAATTTTGTTCCATGAAAAACTGGCCGTTCAGGGAGGTGGTCACACAGGGAGGTGGTCACTTAATGGAGGTGGTCACACAGGGAGGTTTCACCGTATATATAAGTACCTGATGTTTATATTCTGATTCTGCGTACCTTAGAAAATCTGTTTCATTTTCTTCAAAAAAAATTGGTCGCTCATGGAGGGAGTTCAACTGGAATGGTCTCTGAATGGAGGTAAAATTAGTAATGAGCCTATGGGAATAAATTTCGTTCCATGAAAAAATGGTCGTTCAGGGAGGTGGTCTCTTAATGGAGGTGGTCACACAGGGAGGCTTCACCGTATATATACAAGTACCTGATGTTTATATTCTGATTCTGCATACCTTACAAAATCTGTTTCATTTTCTTTTAAAAAAATTGGTCGCTTATGGAGGGAGTTCAACTGGAATGGTCTCTGAATGGAGGTAAAATTAGTATTGTACCTATGGGAAATAAATTTCGTTCCATGAAAAACTGGCCGTTCAGGGAGGTGGTCACACAGGGAGGTGGTCGCTTAATAGAGGTGGTCACACAGGGAGGTTTCACTGTATATATAAGTACCTGATGTTTATATTCTAATTCTGCGTACCTTACAAAATTTTATCATCATCGAGGCAATGCAGGTTTTGAGATACCTTTTAAAGACCCTCCCCCCCCCCCCCCCCCAGCCTCTCCGTACCGAGGGAGCAAGACGCCAGATTTCAAAAAGTCATCTCAATCTGGTGTTTATATTCTGAGGTTAACCCTGTGTATTATTATCAGACTTATTTAATATGTGATTTGTAAAAAGGTGCGCTTTTTTCCGGGGCGCTTTTTTCCGGATGCGCTTTTTTCCGGGGCGCTTTTTTCCGGGTGCGCTTTTTTCCGGTGCGCTTTTTTCCGGTGCGCTTTTTTCCGTGCGCTTTTTTCCGGTGCGCTTTTTTCCGCCTACCGTATTATATACATGGGATTTTCAGATAATTAATGTGAAATTTATATTCACATATTTTAGGATTGTGATTTATTGACTTTTACAAAAACGATAAATGGTAGTAATTTTCATTTTTTTTTTAAAGATGCAATTAAATTTAAACCTCTTTAGTATGTAGCATTTCACCCACTCTCTCTTCCCCAAAAACAAAACGCTTTAGTTCTCAACCATCAATACGGAGCAGGACAATCATTGATATTTGGTCAATATTTGTAAGTTGATCGGTAGAAGAAAATTTTTCCTAACTGCAAAGCTAAATACTATTTTTAATTGTGTCCAGTCACCCACGTAGTTTTATTGCAGTGAGTAACATGGTCACACAAAGAACTTCTTTGACCTCTGAACTCGTGTTTCCCTCTTGTGCAAAGTGAGATAGTAGGAGAGTCTCTACCTAACCGCCCCCCCCCCCCCACACACACACACATACTTGTTTTGGTCTAATCTGGTCATTTGTGGGAATGTGCTTGTAGTTAAATGTTATTTTTTAAAAACTGATCAGGAATGAATGACCCACGCAAAAACAAGCGCGATAAAAAAGTAGGAAATTTTTATAGAAAACTCAATAAAAAGAGATGTTACGGAGCACGCCATTCTGATTTTAAATTCATGCAAGTCTGGCTTCAGAAGGACGAAAATGGAACAATAGGTAAGAATATACAGAATTGTTTGTTTTAGTAAATTAATACGTTTTCAGAAAGAACAAAAATCCCCACTCAAAAATGTGATTATTTTTGACACATTCATAAACTCATTTCTATTCCTATTTGCCTAAAAATTACAGATGTTTAAGTGTCAGATGCTTAAGAATCGAGTAACGTTCTCCCTTTTCCTAACGTTTTTCATTATTCAAAGCAGCTTGATTTAAAGCGGATTACTAAATGGATCCATCTTGTAATTGTCAGCCTTCGAATTCGGAAATCAAAAGCCCAACTTTGATGTTATTTTATAAACAAATTGGAGTTTTTTAGAAAAGAAAAACTTCATTCTATTTCATAAAAGCATTGCCATTGCAGGGCTGCCACTGCCAAATGACACTGAAAATAGCTTTAGTAGCCTCCAACGAAAAAAATAATAGCATTTGTTCGAAAATAGTAGCCAAAATAGTCGCATAACCATCACTTTAAAAAAAAGGGAAGAAAAAATGTATCCATAACAACTGAAAGGACTTTGTGAATGTTCACATCTTATTTCACAGTCTATGCTTCTGCTCAAATCACTGAATAAGGAATAGAGTGATTTATTCAAATGAGAGAGCAAGTTATCCAGAAAATAAGGCCCTATGTTTCAGTTATGAAGTAAGTAAGCCTAGTCCTTCAACAATAAAAATTATGTACAGCACCAGTAAACATAGCAGTAAAAACATCTTGCAGATTATCCCCGATACTTTTTTCCATCAGGCCTTTCATTTCAAAAGTTTCTTGGACAGAATGAAGATTTGAGAGGCAGGGTTAGAAGTAACTTGTGGGATATCGCAAATCCCACACAAAAAATGAAAATCCTGCATAATAAAAAAGTTCGTTTGGATGGAATCTTCCATATTTACTTCTTGCACTGCAGGCGTACGATTCGTAAGTGATTTCTTTTTTTATTTCGTGAAAGCCACGATTTTTTTTCTTCGGGAATTCCAATAAAATCAATTCATCAAACAGTCGCGAATTTTGCCAATCAGTAGCGAAAAACATCGCAGATATCAACAATTGGTCGTAGAAAAAAAGTTTTCCATTGGTCGCAGAAAACTTGTAAATTTCCCCTAAGGATTATGGAAGAAACTCGAAAATTTTGTCAAACTGTCGTGGACAGAAAAAAAAAAATACCCGCGAATTTAAACAAAAATTGAGCAAAAAAATCAAGAACTTCCCCAGTCGGTCGACAAAAGGAAGACGAATTTCGACAAAAGATCGTGGAAAAGAATCTTGAATTTCGTCAAAAAATCTCTGAAACAAATACCGGATATCAATTTCGTCAATCGTTTGTAGAAAAATCCACGAAATTTGGCAAAGGATAGTGTGTAAAGAAAATAGTGAATTCTACGAAACGATCGGCGGAAAAAAAAAAAGGAATTTTGGTAATTCATCGGAGAAAAAAGCACAAATCTCCTCAAAGGACCATGTAAAAATATCTTGAATTTTATCAAAGGTTGTGGAAACAAATGGCGATTTTCGTCATTCGATCACGGAAAAATCACAGCAAATTTCGTCAAAAGAATGCACAAAATATTACGAATTTCGTCTAACGATCAAGAAATAAAAATTGTAAATTTTGTCAAATGGTCGTGGACAAAAAGACGGCAGGGGTGATTCTGAGTTTAAAAAAAAATATATATATCTGAAATTCACAGCAAATTTTCTGAAAGGTTACAAAAGACGAGGGAAAGAGGGGGAAAGCTCCTCCCGGCGCCAATTATGCGTTCTTTCCGAGGTCCTTTGGCAAAATTCACGTTTTTTCCGCAATCCTTTGGTGAAATTCGCGTTTTTCCGAGATATTTTAACATAATTCGCGTATTTTCGCGATCCTTTGACGAAATTCGCGTTTTTCCGTGATCCTTTGATGAAATTTGCGTTTTTTGCGATCCCTTGGTGAAATTTGTGTTTTTCGCGATCATTAGACGAAGTTTGCGTTTTTTTGCGATTCCTTGCAGAATTTTGTATTTTTTCCGCGATTCTTTGCGAAATTCGTTTTTTCTGCGATCCTTTAAAGAAATTGGCTTTTTTTTTTTTTTTTCTGTGAACGATTGTCGAAATTGATTTTTTTTGGCGACCATTTGCCGAAATTCGCGATATTTTTTATATCCGAATTTTCGTACAGATGTCCGATTTAAAAAAAAAATTGGAACCGAATGCCTTAAACTTTCTGAAAATTCAGAACAGAATCACCCCTGAAAAGGCACGAATTTGGTCAAATAAACGGATAAAAAATCGAGAATTTAAACAAATAATTGCACGAAAAATCAAGAATTTCGTAAGTTGGTTTTGAATAAAAAAATCACGAATTTCGACAAGTTATCGTGGAAAAGAATCGCGAATTTCGTCAAATGATATCTGAAACAAACAGCGAATACCATCAATCTATCACGGAAAAAATATATATCGCGAATTTCGACAAAAAAAAAAGGTGGAAAAAAAATTTCGCCAATCTGTTGCAGAAAAATTCTAGAATTTTGCCAAAGGATCGCGGAAAAAAATCGCGAGTTCCGTGAAACGATCGCCAGAAACAAAAACGCGAAATTTGGCAAAGGATCACGGTAGAAAAATTGTGAGTTCTACGAAATAATCGCCCCCAAAAAAATCGTGAAATTTGCAATAAGTCATAGGAAAAATTGCGAAATCCCCTTCAACGATCGTATTAAAAGATGGCGAAAAGAAATAACTATTTTCGTCAATTGCAAGAAAAAATCTCCCACTAATTGGAGAAAAAGTCGCGAATTTTGCAATTCTTCGCGGAAAAAATCACAAATCTCCTCAAACAACCGCAAAAAATATCGTGAAATTTACCAAAGGTCGTGGAAACAAATGGCGATTTTCGACAGTCGGTCGTGAAAAAATCATCGCAAATTTCGTCAAACGAATGGACACAAAGTTGCGAATTTCGTCTAACGATCACGAGAAAAAAAAATCGCAAATTTTGTCAAATGGTCGAGGACAAAAAAACGCAAATTTGATTCTTAAAAAAAATTGAGAATTTTGACAAACGATCTGGAAAAGCATCGGAAATTTCATCGAAAGATCTCTGAAACAAATAGTAACTACCATCAATCGGTCGCGGAAAATATATATCGCAAATTTGGAAAAGTGATAGCGAAAAGAAAAATAAATTTCGTCAATCTGAAAAATTTGCGAAATTTGGCAAAGGATCGCGGAAAAAATCGCAAAATCTCCTTCAACGATAGTATAAAAAGATCTCAGAAAGAAAGAGATATTTTTGTCAATCGATTGGGGGGAAAATCGCGAATTTTGGAATTCGTCGCGGAAAAAATCGCGAATCTCTCCAAACAATCGTTGAAAAAGTGCGTTTGGGAAGATGACTTTACAAGCGCTTTGAAGAAAAAGATTGAGTATTTTCAGTAAAAATAGTCACTTAAATCCGAAAAAAAGTCGCCTGTTTTCTTAAAATAGCCGCTTTTTAATGGTTTTCGGCCTAAAATAGTCGGCATAGTCGACGGTTGCTTAAAATAGTCGCTTTCAGTAGCATTTTAATAGCAAGTGCAGCCCTGCAAATTGTATGTTAAGAAAAATCGGAATTTTATGAGAAATTGAGTCGGGCCGGACCGGGCCTGATTTAATTTATTTTTCCACGGGCCGGGGCTTGTTTTTACTGATTTTTGTATGAGCCGAGCCTGGCCATAAACTGTGAAAATATAAATGGGCCGGGCTCGGGTGGAAGTTTTAATTTTTATGCCGAGCTGGGCCCGAGCCTTGAAATTGTGGTCCGTGCAGACCTCTAGTGAGCCTCCCCAAGGCTTTGCGAAGAGGGGGCTAAAGCAGCGGTCGGTCGCCCCGGGCGCAAAATTTATGCTGCGAACCACAGTTTTACTCATTTTTTGACTGCCGATCATTTTCCGGGGAATTTCTTTTTCCCTCTTGACCATTTTTTCCCCTGTCGCAAAACATCATGAACTCTCTAACAAATAAGTGCAATTTTCCCTTATGCTATTTAGTTGTTCTGAATTTCTAAATTAAAATTAAGCCTATTGAAATTTCAAAATAAACGCAAAAAATTTATTCAATAGATTTTATTTATGTTTCTGCACTTTTTCAATTTTATTACACCCATCACTAAGAGAAAGATTTTTTGTTGTTGTTGTTGTTGGGTGGCGCAGAATTGTAAATTCGCTTGGGGCGCAGTTTCACGGCTTGGTGCCCCCCCAAAATTTCTGGTCACGCTACGCCTATGCCTTTTACCATTTCTAAGTAGGCACCAACTGAAAAATTCCGCCTATGGCCTTTTACTAAAGTTACTTTTTTTAATATCCAGATCCAGCCTCAAAGGGCGTGAGGGCCGGCCAATGACACTAAAAACTAAGGGGTGAAATATATGCAAGATAAAATAGTAACCCTCTTTTTTTACAGTATAATATTTGTACAGGGCCAGGGATGGACATTCATAAACTCATTTCCATTTCGAGTAGCATTCTCTCTTTTCCTAATTCGAAGCAGCTTGATTTAACCTTTTCGAGGGCGGTGTCCTTAAAAAAGGACACCTAATTTTAATTCCAAAACTGACAAACGGCACCAAGAATATTTAATTGAAATTTTCCTATTGTAATATACGTAAAAATAAGCAAGCTCGTATTTTGTAATAAATTCATTTATAAATTCCAGTGTCAGTCCATTATTTCACCAGTTTATAAACAGCATTACTGCGCGCCAGTAAGGGTTAAAGCGGATTACTAAATGGATCCGTCTTATAATTGTCAGCCTTCGAATTCGGAAATCACAAGACCAACTTTGATGTTATTTTATATAAAAAAAAGGTCTGAATTTTTTAGAAAAAAAACCTTATTCTAAACAAAATCATAAAGCGAAATGCAATATTTCAGTTTGATTGTAACTTTATTCTATTTCATAGACTCGATAAATATACATAGATGTCGGATAATCGGGAATCTACTGTACCATGATTATGTTTTAAGAAAAGGGTTTCTAGTGCGATATTTGCTTTCAAATCGTTGTAAACTTCAATAAAAAAATATATTTTTTTTTCCTCCTTATTATTAAAAACAAGTCTAATATACTGATGATAAAACAATTTTATTTTTGTAAGATGGATTAATGTACCCATTATCATAGAGATTTAAAAAGGAAGCATTATTAGATTAATTTTTTTTTTATTAAAAGTAACTAATATTAACCTCATTGTAATCCCTGATAATTTTATGAAGAAATGTTTCTTATAATATTCTTAAATCAAGATGCAATGCTCTGACTCATTTTTAACTGTAAAGACATTAAATGTACAAGCTTGACTATTGAAGCGATTTTGAATTGAATAGCGTTTTCCATTTTTTTTAATAAATAAATTACTTCTCTAGTTATAAGCGATTTTTATCACGTGACGGCAGGTTTTTCCCCTTTACCAGTGCTATTGCGTCTTGAAATTCGATTCAAAACACCAACTTTGACAGTATTTTCTGAAAGATGTTTCGACTTTAACAAAAATGGAAATAGCCATTCGATTGCATAATTTCTGAATAAGAACACAAATATATTTTTTTTTTTGGGGGGGGGGGGGGGGGGAGTTGTGCAAAATTGAAAATTTATTCCGGGCACAGTTTTTACTTCGCACGGCCCTGGTGCCCCCCCTCCCCCATCCAAAGTTTCTGGTCACGCTAAGCTTATGCATACATGCTTAAACAAGTAAAACATGTAAACAAACATTAGCTTGGGAATTTCCAAGCAAATATTTACAGATTTTGATTCTGTTTCCCAGTGCTGTAATTACCGCACGATTCTTTCGCGACATGAAAAACCTGGTTACCCGAATTTTTCTCTCGCCTCTTACATCTCTGTGCGCCCTACGAGAAAAATGTAGTCCCAACTAACAACACACACAGACAGACGTTTACCAACATTAATAGTATAGACTAGCTGGCTTCGCCCGCTAGCGGGCCCCTCCTTTTTTTAAAATCTCGAAGCGAACGAACCTCGAACCGTGTCCCTGCTGACTACGGCACCGTATAGCAGGCGTGCTGCGCACGCACTGCGTGGCCCCTCCTTTAAAACGAATCTGTAATGTATACGTAAATCTTGAACCGAGTCACCGCTGCCTACGGCACAGTATAGCAGGCGTGCTGCGCGCGCACGCACTGCAAAAATCTTATAATCCACATCCCAGGGTTTTCCAAGGATATATCACATGAGGGGTGTCTACAAAATTTAGAAAAATGCTTCCCTTTGGTGGAAAAGTGGGGGGGGGGTATGGACACTGGAGTTGCATATTATGATTAAGCGGTCACAGGCTTTTCGTACGATATATCACATGAGGGGCGTCGGCTAAGTTTAGAAATGTAGCCCCCTGGAGGGGGAATGGGGGGATGGACACTGGAGGCCCATAACATGATTCAGTGGTCACAGGCTTTTCCAACGATATATCACATGAGTGGTGTCGGCAAAATTTAGGAAAGTGCTCCCCGGTAAGGAAAATGGGAGGGGGGGAGACACCGGTGGTGCATAACATGAATAAGCGGTCACAGCCCTTTCTAACGATATGTCACATGACGTGTATCATTAACATTTCAAAAAGTGCACTCCCCGGGTGGGCAAAATACGCTCCCCTCCCCCTATTTTTGATGCCGCCTCATTTTTAAAAATTTTTGTTATGTGCTATGATCTATTTTAAAGTTTCAAACAGATCGCCTTGTTATAATTCCTAATTTCTTTCACGCTCCTCCCCCTCCCCCCCCCCCCAAAATGTGATGCGCTATTATTTTTTATCATGTTTTATAAACTATCTTAAAGTTTAAAACAGATCGTCTTGTTAGATTTCCTAATTTTAACAAAATCATGTTCTGTTAGTTCCACATTCCACCACCACTGTATTCTTAACAAAACTGTACCTGAACTAAACTCTGTTAAACAACTTATCAGTAGATATTGTTACTCGAGGGGCTTGCGGTCTTAAGCAAGAGTTTAAGATATTTGCTGAAATTACTATTCTAAAATAGCGGTAGCTAAACTTTTGACATTTTTATATTTAATAAGTAGCATTTATCTCAGGACTCCATAAAAAAAACACACCTAAATGGTAAGAAACGCTATGGTTTTTTAAAAAAAATTCTAGCATCCTTCCCCCTCCCCCTATGGTCGTGCCATTTTTTTAAAAACTTTTCTTACGTGTTATAAACTATCTTAAAGTTTCAAACAGTTTCTTGTTTAGATTGCCTACTTAAAATGAAATCGCAGTCTGTTAGTTCCACATTCCACCACCAGGTAGCACACTCTATTTTTAACAAAGGTGTATCTGAAAGAAATACCTTTAAACAAACTATCCATAGATGCATTCGTCAGGCGGTGTCAGTCTTAACCAAGAATTTAAGATATTAGCTGAAATTACTATTTGAAAATAGTGGTAAGAAATGATCCAATTAATGATGTAATGATAGCTGATATAATTAGTCATCACAATCTTTTTAGCATATACTTTTTCTTCTTCAACACCCCCCATTTTTTTCTTATTTATTTATTTATTTTTTGCTGTAAAAATTGGCCCTATCAAAAACTTGTCAACATAAAAGTTGTAGATAGTATTAAGAAGATTTATAATAAGTTAAAGTGAATTTGATATCTTAAGAATTGATGAAGTTATGATTTTTTTTCTAAATAAAATCCTGTTTTTTTTTTTCGCCCCTTGAGCCCATTTTTAATTTTATCAAAAATTTGTGATACATAAATTTTTGGCCCTTTCCCTAGAAGTAATAATAACTTTAAACTGATTTGATATGTATTATAACTAAGAAGCTATGGGTTTTTTTCTTTTTCACAAAACCCCTCCCTATTTCCACCCCTTTGGTCCAATTTTGCCCATTAACGAACTTGACCGAGATTTTCTGCCCATTGATTTTATATATCAGTTAGGAAGAGATTTGTGCAGAATTGTGGAAGTTATAGTGTCCATAAAAAAGTGATATAGATACATAGATATATAAAGATTTGAACTGCGGGTGGTTTTGGGTTCTTGGGGTCATGTATCTGCAAAAAATTTTCAGAAATTCCAACATGGGAGAGAATGTAATCAGTAGTATTTCTTACGAAATCTACCTAAAAAGGAACAATTCGCAGCTATACATTTTTATGAAAAAATGAAAGAAATTTACAGAAATTAATATTTATATTCTGAAGAATCGAACAATGTTTTTCAATTTCCTATAAAAGGTGCATATCTTAAATTGTAATCGATTACTTCCACATAACAATCTTTTGTGATGAGCCCCTGAAAATTAGATTAAATTAGATATTTGACACTATTATCGGAAAGATTTGATGCTTTTATAGAAAAAGGTAAAACACTGCTCGATTGCTTTCTATCAGAATATGGCAATCATTTCTGCTTAGAAATGAAAAGGATTTCATAAATGTGCAGAGCAGAGCTTTAGCAAGGGCAGCGTTCATGATACAAAATAAATAGAAAAATCACTAATATGATTTTTATTCTCGTACGCAATAGAAGACAAAAAAACCTCGAACAAACAAAATCTTGCTAGCTAATAACAGAATATATTCTTTTCAAATTAGATAGTAAATAAATAAAAAAAAAATTATCCTACTGTCACAAAAGAAAATCGAACTGAAAGCAAATTCATTGTTCAGTCTCTTGAGTGGCGTTGTATCAATGCACGCCGACATAAATTTGCAAATAATATTAGAATAGAAAAACGGGATTTCTGTTTTCCCTTCATTTTCATTCTGATCAAAATAGCATTAACATGATTTGAAATAGAATAGAATACGTAATTTTGAAGGAGGAATTTTTTTTTTCTATACATGAATAAATAAAATTTTTAAACAGAGCTGGGCTCCGGCGCAAATTAAGCCCTGGTTCCATCTCTAGCAATTTCTTCACAATTAGTTGTTTGATTGTTTTTTCTGACTTTTTTTTTTTTTTTTTTTTTTTTGAGCCCCCACTACATTCTGCTTTGGCGTTCTTAGATACATCATAACTGGAAATTGCATGAGCTATTACATTTTCACTTTCACTTGAGCTAGATGATGAAACTGCATGATCATTTGGGACAATAAATTCAGAACCGCTAGACAGTGGTTCCCAACGTGGGGCGTACGCCCCACAGGGGGGCAATATGACTTTTCAGGGGGGCAATTTCAAATTTCTTATTAACAAAATTTCTGTCATTTTTTTTTCCTAATGAGAGGCCCTAGTCTAAAAATAGAAATAATAGAGGAAAAAATTTGAAAATAACTGAATAAAAATTAATTTTTGAAACTTCAAAATACACTGACACCGGAATAGTTATGAGATTTTTTTTACATATTTTTACACTTTTATCTATTAAAAAGGACACTTAAATTTTTGTGGTTGTAATATTATTTTAGTAAAACACACCTCTTTTTATATTATTTTTTTAAAAACTTTTACATCTATTCATAGTACAATATACCCCGTGAAGGAACTTCCACATATGAAATTTTGTAGGATATATCTAAAATTGACTATTTGGACATGTTTAACCTAAAAAATAGCCCCACCAGTGGCCGAGAGGTTCTGCTCTTGAAGCTGGTAGACGGGAGGTGCTGGGTTCGATCCCAATCGCGCCCGTCGGCCTAATCGTTCGGAGTTTTCGTGGTTTTCTTCGGACCTTGGATTTCCAAGCATAAATACAAGTTAGGTACCCTTAGAAAGACCCCACGAAGGGCACTCCTCCCCCCCTTAGGGTCTATATCCCTCGTGTTGATAATTGGCTGTCAAAAATCAACCAACCTAAAAAATGTTTTGAATTAGCTAAATGAGGAACTACTTTTATGAAATTAGAAAGTAAACTTCTTATGGTTCTTCTGCAAACCACATACACAATATATAAACATGCTTCATGACATATCCATTTTAAAATTTAAAATCGGAGAAAACATGGTGTCTAAATAATAATAGTGGGAAAAAGAAAGCCCGCTATCAAAGAAGCATGTTATGAGGGGAAAGAAAAATAGTTACTTAAAATGGCATAAAAGCGCGAATCCTGAAATGTTACTTGTGAATTATGTTATCCAGACAGTCTTGTTGATAAACAAATATCACTTTTTCTTAATGAAGTACTAAAATCCATTATAAAATGTACCAATTCTATCAGATGTAACACAAAATGTGAGAGAGATTTCAAGAAATTTTACGAAGATTAAAATGTAGACTATTTATCACTTTTAAATTTGAGGTAAGATGAAAAAATAAATAAAACTTTTGAAGATGTAAAGAAGAAGATCCATGAACTCATTGAATAATAGAGTTATGATAAAAACATACTTGTTATAAAAAATATGATTTCGATAAATTAAAGAATATAAAATCACTTATCAGTGTTAATGCTATTTTCGAATTCTTCCAGGAAAACAGAAGTTTATTTTTGATATAAAATTAAGATTTATATGATAGAGAAGTGAAGGGGGGACATCATGATTTTACAGATGCTTAGGTGGGGCGCGGCCAAAAAAAGGTTGGGAACCATTGTGCTAGATGTATCACCTGCTTCTTTCTCTATAACATTATTATAAGTTTCAGACCCAGAATTGGAATCAGACATCTCTTGCATCAATTTTCAGCTTTTAGATTTTACTTAACTGTTCATTTACAAATGGCATATTGTTGAGTTTACAAAATATTAAAAACAATTAAGTTAGCAACAAAGAATGAGATTGAAAATTTACATTAAAAACCTGAGTAGTTACTTGCTTTTAATATTATAACATAGTCTTTTTAAGTCACAAACTCATAGGTTGCCTGCAACTAAAAATATTTATAGCAACAAGTATAATGCAATGATTATTCCATCTAGTGGAAGAGTCATAAATTAAAAATAAAGCTTATTTTAAGAATTATTGCAGGTGTCCCATCCCACCCTAGTCTCCCCTACATAAATTGATATGTCTAACTTAAACACATATAAAGCAGAATGAGTTATATTTAAAGCATTCATTTGGACAATTTATTAAAATATTATCAGGATATGAACACAATATTTGTTCTTAAAAATAATTTTTCTCACTGTGCTTCTCTGAAACAAAATAAAAAAAAGTTATTAATCATTTAGTGGAACATAGTAAGCCAACGAAATAACTACCAGTTTTACTTATAATTGATGTGCATAAGACACATACTAGCAATTTAGAACTCATTGAATGAACTAGAGCCAGTCATGTGCATATTCTTGTCAAAGCTTGTTCCAGAAAAGGTGGAACTGAGGGAAATAAATAATGGGGGATTTTCTCTTGAGTCACACTCAGATTAAGGTCCATGTAACTAAGAAACAGTTTGTTAGTAAAATGATTTAGTTACCTCACAAAATGCATCATTTTTTTTTTTTGTTCAGTTAAGTTCATGTGACCACACAGACAAAAAAAAAAAAAATGTTTATGTGTGGCCTATAACTGATGATATAAGTCTTTTATACTATACAGAGATACAGGAAAGGTGTGTAAAATGGAAGAACTCAGACATGGACAGATTTGTTTCTTATGTGGATCAGCATAATTATCACAGAACTGCAAAAATCATGTAAAGAATTGAACTTGTTTATATTTCACTTTGCCCTATATTGGGGGGGGGGGGGTAAAGTGATAATTTTTTACTATTATGTTACATCTTTAATAATACATCACAGAAATTCAAGAATAAAAATTTGAAAAAAAAAAAAAAGTCAAGTATTATAAATTGTGTAGTGTAAAATTTCATATAAAATTTCGGAAAATTGCAATTGTCTTTAAGTACTTCACTATGCCCCCACATTTCCCTACTACAATTTCTATTTTACACAAGCAGTTCCATAAAAAAGCAACTTTTTGAATTAAAGAAAAAATATATATATTATCATTTGATACGAGTTTTTACTGCTTTTAAATTGTGTCACATTCTAATATGAGAATGGAGAAACCTTTATCATAAATAATTCAAATAGCTAAAAATATATACATAATACATAAATGAAGTATAATTAATAGATATGTATGTGATCAAATATTGATTTTTCTTCTAAGCGATATCAGTTTTAAATTCATTTAATAAATGTGAAATGAGATTTAATAACAAACGCAATATGGAAATGTAAATAAAAACATATGTTGGTTTTATCTGGTCGAATTCGAATAAAACAGTCGACTTGGAACAAAACGAATTTATTAATTTTACATAAACAAAATACGTTTGCGCCAAAATAGCGATTCCTAACAGTATCTATCAACCCTAATACCTTACTGTTGCAGCCCAGTTGCCATATAGATTATGGCAACCTCTCGAGGTAACTAACCTACCGGGTAAACCTGTATTCCTATAATGTAACGGACTCATTCTTCCCTGGGGTTCGAGATTATAAAAAAAAACAGCTGTTTGGGAAAACATTAAATGTTGAAGAATTTATTTATTTATTAGTCTGCCACTGAAACGATAGAAATGTATGCAACTGATCTGATTGATATAAGGAATATTCATTTAATTTCAGATTAATTTTGGGTTAATTACCGAATGGACCCTATTCTTTCTTTCGGTCGAGGCTATAATAAACAGCTGGGAAAACATTTGAAAATAGCTCCATTGAAAGCATTACGTCCTTCAAGAATTTGCTTATTTTTTATTCTGCTGCTAAAAAGATTAAATATATTTAACAGGTCTGAATAACATAAGGAGTATTCATTTAATTTCTGATTAATTTTGTGTAAATTTTGGAATTTATTAGAAATGTATCTTTAATAAAATTAGGTTATTATTAATTTCTATCAAAATGGGGGGGGGGGGGGGGACTTCAAGTGTTTAAATTGAGGTTTGTTTATTAATTATATAAATTTAACTTATTTTTCTTAAATGTGCTTTTATTTCACGATTTCGATGTTAATTTTTAGTATTTTGTATTTTTTTCATTTAAATTTTTTAAATCATGCTTTTATCAAATTTTTCATTATTTAATAATTAAATAATGAAATAATATGCTTTTAATTTTATAATTTGGTTTGTGAGTTCATAAGTATGATAACAAAATAACTTTGCAAAGAGAAAAAGTGAGAAAGTTCTTGGTGAGTGCAAAGCATAAAGAAATTATCACGCCGCCATTTTACCTGCTGTGAGGTCACGAGAAATGTCTGAAAACTTAGTGAAATTTTAAGTGTTTAAACTGAGATTTGTTTATGAATTATCTAAATTACATTTATTTTACGTGCTTTTACATCCTGATTTTACTGTTACTTTTTAGTATTTAGAAATTTTTTCTTTTAAAATTTGAAAATCATACTTTTATATATTTTTATTATTTAATAATTAAATTATGGAAGAATGTGCGTTTGTTTTCATTAATTTAGTTTCTGAGCTCATAAATAGGACAATAGATCAGTTTTAACCACGTGACCACATGTCCACCAATTTTCCACTAACCAATCAAAATCACCGATCTTTTAGCGCTCAACCAATGAAAGTGGGGAAATCCGGGTAATTTGGGAAGCAAGCAAAAAACATTCACGAGGTGCCAAGCTGGTTGCTAGGGTGTGACATCAGTTGAAACTGATCTATAAAAAAAACCTCTCGTGAATGCAAAGGGTAAACAAACGATATCGTCGCTATTTTAATATCCTTTTGGACAGCGAATTTCTTTCGTTAGTCCGTCGTTCTTCGAATGGCGGCTTAGTTAGTTCGTCGTTCTTCGGATGGCTTGAGGTGTTTGGCCGTATTGGACCTGTGGTGCTCCGGTTGTCTGGGCGTTCTCGTTCGGTTTTGGGGACCTTGGCGTGTGCTTCCCTCCCGGATAGGCTAGGTCTCATCAAACGAGCAGGAAAACCGCCCGGTGGAGCAACCCTGTGTTTATACCAGATCCTTCCGATTAGGGGATTCCGCTCCTCAGGCCATCAAGTACACCCCAGAAAGGAGAACGTCTCGTCGACGTTGGACGAGCGATGTTCACTTCTGTTACGTTGGTGCAACACGAGTACAGCGCCTAGAAGATACAGTGTGGAAAACGGCTATTCCTATAATGCTTTAAAAAGTGCTAAAAACTTGTATCCCATAAATCTCCAACAACGCTCAGCGGCAATATGCTGGTACGAGTGCCATCTCGTAACTCTTTTCAATATAAACCCTGTGTTTTCAAAAATTATAGAATGTTAAATATCGGAAACTATAAATATAAGATATTTTAGTCTGTTATAAGCTAATTTAGTTAAGGAATGACGTGAAATAGGTTAAAGAGTATCTTTTAGAATGACTATCGTTTTTAAATCACTACGATGGCGCTACGATCGACATCTTGTTATTCAGCATCGTTGTACATTTATGGGATTCAATTTGTTAGCGTTTGTCCTATTTTATAGCCGTTTTCCACACTGTATCTTCTAGGCGCTGTAACACGAGTGAACACGCCGTGTTTCGTTTGTCAAAGTGATGCTGCCGTGTTGTCGATCGCACGTGTGCACCCAGGACCCGGAGGCGAGATTACAATCCAACAAAACTTGGAGGGTTTGGTGAGATAAAACGCAATGAGCCAAGAGCGCTAAAATCTTCACTTTCTACCCTTTCTCCAGTAACCCATTTGTTTACACCGGGGAAGATCAGTTTCAATCCATCTTATTGTTCGTGGAAGAGGGTGATGTGAAGAAAGAAACGCGGTTAACTTTCGGAAAAAAAAAATATGCTAAAACAATTAAGTTCCACGCGTAAAATATGATCGCTAATGTCTTAATTAAAAATTAAAACACTTGTGAAATAGGTTATTTTAATGTATAAAAGTTATTTTCAAGGTTTATGAAAATCGTCTACACTATCTAAGAGCTAGAAACCTCTTATATGTCCTACATTATAGCTATATATTTCACGTTAAAAAAAAAAAAGACAAGATGATTACCCAGTAAAATTTCATGCTGTGCTGTCATTTATTTTTATGATTGCATGTTCATTAATGATTTGTTAAAAAATTACGAGAAAATGTTTTGCTAATTTAGTTTAAATAGAAAAACACATTTGTTCTTTTATTAAGTAAAGTGGAAATAAAAAAACAGCCACAATATATATGTTAACACTGGCGAATTTTCAAAGTTGTTTTTAAAAGGAAATAATAACATTTAGAGAGCATCTAAAAGTAATACTAAACATTTTTTATAAATGCTGTTATTATTATTCTTAACTCCATTTATCAGCTAAGCTCTATGATACATAAGACAACAATATTTAAATTATTACTAAATGCTCAATTGCTGAATATTCAAAGCTCATTTTTTTAATTCTTAATTAATTAAAAGACATTTTTCAAAAATTCCTTTTATTTATAGATTTATACGTGAAACGAGTTTAAAAAGAGTAAGGTAAGCTCGGGTAACTGGGCCATAGACTATTTTTTTTAAAAACCGTTGATGTTTTTAAAGTTTTGGCTTTTTTCAACATTGAACCCTCTTCTCTACTTCTTAAAACAACCTGTGTCAACTCAATCATAACTCTGCCTTTGTTATGATAGGTTGCCGAAAATTTAGGTTTCTTTTTTAAAAAACAACGTCCATTTGGTTGAACTTCCTTAGCTTTTTATTAAAATACGGTAAGTACTTTTATTAAACAACCTTTTTTATTTAAAGATTAGACACATAACCACATTAATATTATTAGGTATTTATACATATTTACTTCATGTTTCAAATGTAAGGCCGGAATTTCAGTTACCCCATATTTTTTTCAAAAATGGGGTAACTGGGACATGTATCAGGTGTAACTGGACCATATGGGATCCAGTTTCCCCGACAGTTATAAATATCTTTTTGAGTTTCTCTTACTATGGGAAATTAATTTCTCCATTGTATTTTTGCTTGCAATAAAGAAAATTACATAATACCTTATTAAAATTACATAATAAAAATTTTAAAAAAGGCATGTTGGGGTATCAAACCAAATTTCTTAAGTGTGATAGCTAAAGCTCGAAATTTTACGATACAGATGAAGATGCATACATAAGGCAAAGTGAGATTATTAGAAAATTATCGAAACGAATAAAAAAAATAGTTATATTCGATATAAAAAATATGGTTACATTCTCCACAGGTTTATTGGACATATCGAACTTCCATTGTGGTAAATAAAAAAGAGAATGAGGTACTTAAGTACTTACGTAGCCGTTTGTTCATACATGTATCTTGTTATTTTTTTCCTTAAAATACCCATACAACTTTTATACTTATTACCTATACTAAAGTACATAACTACTTACTTAATATTTATGTTTTTTGTATAAATAAATCTAATATTTTCGCTTTTAGTGCTTTTTTAGACACATTGACAGTAAAGGTTTCTCTTACAACGCCCTTTAGTTGATATATGATGTACATGATCTGCCTGGTTTAAATTTTGTTTAGTTGTTTACACTTTTCAAATAGGACCTAATACTCAATATAAAAAAAAATACAAGAGCATGTGGAACATAGACCCTCCTGGTCCACTTTCCCCATTTTTATGGGGCAACTGGACCCACGAGGAAGAAAGATGAAATATATAATATTTTATTTTTAGATATTAAAATGTAATTTTGAACATTTCTGCCTGATAGAGGGAACCTAACGGAACACATTTACAAAAGTTCAGACTTTAATTCAAATAAATGCCTTTTGAAGCTGAATTGCCAGAATCTCCAGTGTCACATTGTAAAATCATGGCCCAGTTGTCTCACGTAACCTTATGTGATCAATCATTAGAGCTATTTCATTTTAAGAAATCATAATATATTGAATAAAATGAATTCTGTTATTATAAAAAGTAAATAAAAAAGCACAAATATTTCAGAAAACGTAATGACGGCAATGCTTCAATAACATTTTCTTTAAATGTTAAACGTTCTATGTTATGAAAGAATAAACTCTAAATACAGTGATATTAAATATATTCATCATAGAATTAAAATATTTTATTTTTCTGTCTCTGAAGTTGTCGAATTTACAAATCTCATTTGTAAAGCAAAAAAAAAGGCTATCCTTTTCTTTCGTGAATGCAAGAATTATGTTTTCTAGTTACAAAAAGTTATATTGTCCCTACTCTATCAGATTATCTCAAATGCTGATTTTAATTTTGTAGTGATATTTCAATATTAACTTATAATATATTAATCATTATTGTTTAAATTATTTCACTATAAAATTTATTTTCTCCAAGAAAACTGTCATTCATGGGTCCGAATATATTTAAAAAATTGTTAATCTACAATAATTAGAAATTTAATACATACGGAATTTAGTTATGCATTTTAATTTAGAATAAACCTTAGACAAAAATGTATTATACATACATAATTATTTAAGTGTTATTATTGAAATTCAAAAGCAACTTTTTTTTTTGGATTTTCCACCACCTCTGACAGTACATATATATATATATATATATGTGGACGTGAGTTTCAAAACTCGCTTTATCCAAAAAATGAAATTTTGGGAAATCGCGAAAAACCTGTAACTGCGACCCCGTGCATCGAATACCTCCAATTTTTTGTATACTTATAGCTAGTTGCTCTGTGATATCATTGTGTTAAGTTGGAAAATCCACTTTAATTCATTTAATTAATTAATTGGAAAAAGTTTCGGATAAGAAGAGTTTTGTTGCCAACCTATGGATAAGAAGAGTTTTGTTGCCAATCGTCTATCATACTTGCGGAAAGAAATTAATAGTTTCTATTTTTGGTCATCGGATGATAATATTTTGGATTAAAAAATAAACCTTACGAGGGCAATAAGTATGACTAAAATTTAGTATTACGTTTTATTATAAAAAAGCAAACTTAACAATAATCAAATAAAACTTATCAAAAATAGCTTTTAATTAAAATAACTTTTTTTAAGAATGTAATATAATGTAATCTATATAACATATAATATTATATACCTACACCATCTCCTTCTGTTCTGGTTCCTTAGAAATAATATTTTTATAGTAAGTAAGCACCTCCATTTCTAACCAGTTTTCATCAAAATGTTTTTTCAACAATCCGTGGACATCCTTAAGTTTTTCTTGCTTCACGAAGACTCCCCCCCCCCCCCACTTCTTTTTAAGAGGAAAGTTTATTTTTTAGATGTCTCTAGCACAAGTTTTACACTCTGGTACTGATATTCCAAGAATCTTCCGAAATACACTTCCACAAATTTGAAGATGGCCATGGTTTTTAGTCTGTATAGTATCTTATCGTAATGCCTTTGAAAGCGCACTGAGATGCGCTTAAAAAAAACTTTCAAGGTGAAAATTTTACTTTTCTGGATGTTTCATGGAAGGAAAGAAACCTGCATGGTTTCTTGAAGGAGGTGTTTGAGATGTGAATTTCAAAATAAAATTATCTTATGCAATTTTGTTTTTGCTTGAAAAAAAAAAGCTTTGTGGAAGCGTTATACACCTTGCATTGAGACAGTTGAATACTTGAGGTTCGCTTTCTGGTGAGTGCACTTTGAGAGGACCGGAAATGCCTAGGTTTATGCCTGAGAATAAAAATTAAATCTTTTAACATCTTCTGACAGTAAGAAATATAGAGAACGATTCCCCATTTTGAACTTACATTTTAATCTTCATTTGCGTGTATTCTTTACTAGCCCATGTGTTCGTATTTCTTTTTCTATTCTTCACCCATCCGCTACAAAATGCAAGAGTTTATTCACTGTCCATTATACATAAGACATGCTGTAAAACTTATTTAATTAGTTTGTATGAATAGAACAGGTAAAATCTTTAAACGAAAATAGCAACAGGTAGCAGAGAAATGAAGGAGAATTAGTGTAGTAGTAGCTGATAAGCTAGCCGTCCGTTGGTCTTACGCATGCGCAGGGATAAAGCTAGTTTTGTTGCGAATTCACTAGTGGATAAGGCGAGTTTTGAAACCAAACCAATATTTTAAGAACCCAAAAATAAAGGATAAAAATATTTTTTTTTTACAGATTATAGTGTTTTTTCTGTGCAGGTTTACCAATAGAATAGATTGGTAGAGAAAACTCGATTTTTTTAATTTTGGATAAGGCGAGTTTTGAAATTCACGTCCTCATATATATATATATATTTATGTCAGCAATTCTTAAAACACAATTAATAAATTTCATTTTTGATATAAGTACTAAATTTATGAGGTCACAATATCTTTCCTGTCAAATTTGACTTTTAACAACAGTTCTAAATAATCAATCTTTTTACTGAATAGTCATTTTACTTTATTTTTATTTTGTTTAATTTTTATTTATTGATTTATTGTATCTGCTTTATCACCTAAACCCATTTTAGAACTTCTTTATAAAATTCGGACTTTACATTTCGGTTTGCAGATTTTTAATATTTTAGAAAATCAAAGATATGGTGTAAACAAAACAAAATATTAAAACATTTTTGGAATTTTTTAGCAAAATGTGTTACAGGTGTAGTAAAAAATAATAACAATGCGTAATAAAAACAATAAAATATGAAAATATTTGAAAAATCTCTGTATAAATGAAATAATTTATTTGCATTAAAAAGTCAGAATTATAAATTATATTAAAAATGATAAAATTTATCATTTGTTTTAGGAATTGAAGAGTAATTTTCTATTTTCGAAGCGTTTCACTATACATTTACTCAGTATCCTATCATACGATACAAAGAGCTGTAGTGCCTTTCTCTTCCCTAAGAACTAGTTTTTCTCCACCAGCGAAAGTGCCAAAAGCTGCCAACTCCAAGCCGCCAAACCCTTCCAAGTTTTGTTGGATTGTAATGTAGCGACCCGGAGATAGACGGCGTGATAGGCTTTGTGCTAAGAGACTCGTCATATGCTTTCGTGCTGTGAACGTGTAACAGGATTTCGTATTGTGAGAGTTTTCACGGGCTTTGTGTGCAGCGGGCGTTTCACAGACTTTGTGTGCTGGAGGTGTTTTCAGTGTCGCCATCTGTTAGTTACGAGCGGAGATCGTGAAATGCGTATTCGTTTGCCAATGCAGTCACCAATGCAGATGATTTGTGTGCCAACAACGATTGAACCGGAGAACCCACATTGTTAAAAATATCGCGAAAAATTACCTCTGTTTTTCAAGGCTATCTATTTTTTGACCAATGAGAACGCTTCGTAGGTGTTTGTGTAGCGCTCTCATTGGTCAGAAAATAGAGAGCCTTTAAAAAAAGAGGTAATTTTTCACGATATTTTTAACAGTGCACGAACAGAAGGCGAGATCTTTACTGCCGGGCAAAAGGCTAGCTCAACCGTTTCCTTCGAGAAACTCGTTTTACTCAGTGCAAAATGGCGTCGCCACAGGTCTACGTTTAACAGGTTTACTATGATATGATTGGCTACGTCGCCATGACGATTCCTTCAACGATTGCTACGACAAAAATGTAGTGGTAGATTGGTTGACGGAAGTGTTTGATTGTAAAAATGCCCTAGTCCTTTCCTGTATAATAGATCCCTGACAAACACCTTCCGAACACCTGTGACGTGTCCTCTGTGACCGAATAAGACACAACTCCACTAATCACTTGTGAGCATAGGAGAGGCACCGGTTTCAACCCCGGGAGTACTGTTGCACAATTTTTGTGGGTTGGGTTGGGTTGATTTTTGACGGCCAATTATCTACACGAGGGATATAGGCCCGGGGGAGTGCCCTCCGTGGGGGTCTTTCTAAGGGAACCTAATCCGTATTAACGCATGGAAGATCCACGGCTCGAAGAAAACCACGAAAACTCCGAACGATTAGGCCGACGGGCGCGATTGGGATCGAACCCAGCACCTCCCGTCTACCAGCTTCGAGAGCAGAACCTCTCGGCCACTGGTGGGGCCTTCAATTTTTGTGGAGTTCCCGGATGTATCTTCAGGTGTTTTCTATTTACTTGTGTCTATCCCGTACTTATATATCGAAGACGGCTTATAAGTGGGCACATGATGTCAAGCACACAAGTCGGATGTATGTGTTCAATAAAAAAAATAAATAAACACACCTGTGTCTTACCTTTCTCAACGATAAAAGTGAGAAAACATAGATGTTTGTCTCGCATCGAATGATGGTGGTCAACAAATTGACGCCCATTAGATAGCATCTATAACATTTGAGATTTTGGAAGAAAAAAAAACTGGAGAAGAGGAGATACCTCAGTAGAGTGAAGATACTTTTTTGAGGTAATGGAATTTACCCGCGAGGGGCAACAGTGACTCCTCTGCAGGTATATACCCTCCAAAAAAGATTGTTCATGGGGCGAAGGGGAAGCAGTGTTAAAATGTTCTTCACACCTATTGGTGTTTTTCTTCTACGTACCCGCAGCTGACGTGACAACGATCCCATAGATTAACATACAAGACGGGACATTTCCATAGAGCGTAATGGTAAGGCGATTGCGACCGTAGCGCCTTTAGTGACACATGGGAAGGAACTCCTCATCCTTGTAAACTTTTTATTATTGAGTATCTACCTTATTGTGATTTTTCTTTTTTTTCATGCTGCATGTTTACGTTTTCAATAGAATCTTACACCGATACATGAACATAGAATAGATATTCTGTTTTATATATCTAATATCTATATTCTATGTTCATGCACGAATATATGCTTTTTTTTACATCATGAGTGAACAATTTAAGTGCAACAAAAAACAGGATAAATTTTTTGCCTTGAATGCTATATATAAAGTAAATATGATATGCTTGATTTAAAGCTACATAAAGTAATGGTGTAATATAAAAATATATGAAGTATTACACTCTACAAATTTCCGAAAATTTCATAAATATTCGCATTCGGTAGGAAAATTTTTATAGCCAATGTTTTATTAATTTATGAAGTTTAACGTAACAATCGTAACAATAATCCTTTAAAATTTACGCATTTTCACTTTCTTACAGATAAAATAAAAGTATCGTTTTTACTGTAAATAACGTACAATCAATTCAATAATATTTATAACATTAACATATAAGAAATAATAATAAAATTACAGATGGGGAAAAACTCCTTTCGGCATTTTTTAGAATTATATAAATGTAACAGTTAAAAATAAATAGAGGTACTGACATTACACTCAATAAAGTTTTATTCGATATGAATAAATTAACACAATACCTGAATTTGATTTTTTACAATTTGATCTCATAAACTTACATATTTACGTTATTAGCAGAATTTTCTAGGGTTTTTCTTTTGTATTATTACTATAATTATCATTTTGTAACTTAAAGGTGAACAATACAAGTACGGAAAAAAAGAAAAAGGAAAGCAGCTAAATAAATAAAGCAAGCATGAATAGAATATCGTCTGACACCTGCTTCGTTTGAGGAAAGAATAGATATTCAAAGCAGAGAGCGTAAACATATTTCTTCAACATAGGTAAATTTCGGAGGCTTGTTAATTCTTCCCCATTGTAGGTAGTGACGTTTAGTACTGTTGCCATTACCGATTTTGCCGTAAATGTCCCATCTTGGTCCTTTATGCAACGATCCATACCTAGTAGGGTGCCTCCATAGGAGAGTGTCAACAATGGCACATGCTCAAACTGTACTTAGAGAGACGTTCTTCTCGCCGAGACGAGTTCCATTATACGAAACATACAAGCTAAGAAGGATTAGCTTAGCGATAATATAAGGTTCACCAATATGTTTGGCGATTCTCTTTTGCTGAGAATCGTCTCAACTAATCAAATTTTATGTCCCGTTTGTTGCCACTCTCATATCGAGGCACCATACCTAGCGTTGCAAATCTTTTAAAGAACCCGCTTTATTCTAGGAAAAAACAGGGTTCCCGGGGCCCTGTTTTTTTTCGCAAATAATTCAAAGCGAAATTAGGGAATATGAAAATTTCCGAAAAATGGGGCTATTCAAATTATCAATATCTTTATAACCATTTATTAACATTTGATATCGACATAATTTTAATAAAAATTATCATTATAAAAATTGTTTAATATCCGAAAGCATATGGTAAATCACAAAATTAACACGTTTCTAAATATTTCAGCCTAAAACTATAAAATAAATACCTCATAAATTTTAACACAATTATTCCAATTGGTAAATAAGTCATATTAAATGTAAATTTCTAACTGGGCGAAAAATATCCGGACCAGGATTCGAACCAGAGATCCCTTGGCTGAAGCCGCCAATGCTCTACCATCTGAGATATCCCTAACGAATCTGGTGGAGCTTTTTGACCCAGTTAACCTTATTGATTATAAGGAAAGGGCATGTTTACAAACAAACACTTCCGTCAACCAATCTACCAACAACATTTTTGTCATAACGATCATTGCAGGAATACTCTTGGCGATGTAGGCCAATCATATCAGAGACCTGTTACACGTAGACCAATCAAATTTCCCTAGCTCATGTGTACAGGTAGGAGTCATAATGAATGAACAGGTTTTTCTTGCTGACCAACAGTAATTCAACCAACAGTGACGTCAGCTGCCCTTTCCTTATAGCATCTGGTCTGAAATGTGGTTCAGCTCAACAGAATAAATCGCAGGTAATGGAACTCCAGAAAGCGTTGGATACGTAATTACACTAGATTAATTTTAACACAATTATTCCAATTGGTAAATAAATCATATTAGATGTAAATTTCAAACTGGACGAAAAATGCCCGGACCAGGATTCGAATCAGGGATCTCTTGGCTGAAGCCGCCAATGCTCTACCATCTGAAATATCCCTAACGAATCTGGTGGAACTTTTTCACCCAGCTAACCTTATTGATTATAGCATCTGGTCTGAAATCTGGTTCAGATCAACAGAATAAATTACAGGTAATGGAACTACAGAAAGCGTTGGATACGTAATTACACTAGATTAATTTTAACACAATTATTCCAATTGGTAAATAAGTCATATTAGATGTAAATTTCCAACTGGGCGAAAAATGTCCGGACCAGGATTCGAACCAGGGATCTCTTGGCTGAAGCCGCCAATGCTCTACCATCTGAGATATCCCTAACGAATCTGGTGGAACTTTTTCACCCAGCTAACCTTATTGATTATATAGCATCTGGTCTGAAATCTAGTTCAGCTAATTCTTTGAGCTAGCTTGTTTTTTTAAGTACCTGCTACCTACTACACTTTTGAGTTCGCTGCACAACGATGCGTCATAACTTAAGCAACCTCATTGCGTAGGAATGACCAAAAGTCGTAAATTTTTATAATGTCGCAATCCATAAAACTCATGTATGTGCACTTCGTGACTATGCACACCAAAAGCGATCATTGGATGCAGCAACCCCTTTGCGCAGGAATCACAAAAATTCATGAAATTCGGTAATGCCGCGATCACTAAAACTCGTGTATATGCGCTTCGAGCTACGAAAATCAGACCAACACTGGACGTATCAACCTCGTTCGTATGAATCACAAAAATAGCATTTAGGATATTCTTTTTTGTTTATTGCATTGTCACTAGCATTGTAGATGTCTACATTGTGAACTTTTTTATGTGGTAACATAAATTTCTTACATCACTATAGTTTTAAAAGCAGATACAACATTTATAAAGCTTATTGCTTCTTAAAATGGAGTTAAATCAATAATTTTATCAGAATTTTTGTGTCTCACATGTCGCTCAACTTCTGGAGAATATGTTTGAAAAGAAAACAATTCAGCGTATGTAGTGTCCAGCATGCTCTCCTCAGTTAAACTAGGCAAGGAGGCCTACCCAAGGGCTAAAGCTCTACTAGCCCCACCGAACTTGAAAAAAAAAAAACAGACAGAGGGAAAAAATATTTATGATTTTAGTTATATATATGAATATACATATAGTTATGTATATGAATTTGTATATACAACGTCTTACCAAATTTGATCGACAAATTCAGAAGGGTGATAGTAGGCACCAAGAGGATGAAAAATTGCCATAGATCATGAGGTCGCAAAACCACTTATTTGATCACAAATACACGATGTTTCACCCAAACTGAAGTCGACTTAACGACAATAATTTTGCGAAAAATAAAAATATTGCAATAAAACCGCAATGATATGGACCTTGTTTGTATAAAATGTGATATCATTAGAAAAAGTTTTGGAAAAACAGAGTGCTCATGCAATCGATGATACCATATGAACTGATAATCACAGTGAAGCCATCAAGTGCATACTGCTGGCGTGTATAGTATAATGGAAACTTCTACCACTTTTTTTTTGGTGTTATCACTTTTACAACAAAGGTGAGCAAGTCTAGTAAAAGTTTCATTGCAATGTACTTCAATATACTTCATTCTAAAAGTTATTACCGTCAACGAAAGCTGGGTTAGGGTAGAACAGCCTGCATTTTTAATTAAATGGCTTGTTTGCGACCCCAATAACTACCGAATTTCAGTAACTACCGATCCAATTTAAAAGATAATGTTGGCAAAATTCTAGTAACCATCTAAGCTACAACATTGGCTATATTTCGTGTCGGTATAACAACCTTCAAAGGAGTGCAGGATCTAAATACGTTCTAAAATTGCGATTTCTGTGATATTGTTGGGGATAAAAACTTGAAATTTGGTTTGGTGGTAACATTTAAGATATAAATACTTGCTATGAATAGTTTCTAAAAAATTCGAAATTTAAAAGGTAAAATGAGCGGAAAAAGTTCTTAAAAGTTCTAAATTGCGATTTGTGGGGAATTGTTAGGGCTAGAATCTTAAAATATGGCATGACTGTTACGTTAGAGACGTAAATGCTCGCCCAGAAATTTTTTTACAAAAATTCGAAATTTAAAAGCGTACATGAGCAAAAACCCCTTCTAAAATTGCAGTTTATGTGATAAAGTTGGTATAGAAGCCTGAAATTTGGTATGGCGGTTAGTTTTAAGATGTAAATGATGTAAAATCTTTCCCAGAAGAGTTTGCAAAAAACAGTTTGAAATTTTAAAGAGTGAAATGAGAGTAAAATATTAAAAAAATGTTCTAAATTACGGTTTAATGGAAACTGTTATGGTTAAAAACATGAAATTTGACACTGCTGTTACTTTTGTGAGGTAAATTCTTGACCAGAACAGTTTCTAAAAATTCCAAATTTTAAAGGGTGCAGGAGCAAAAAGCGTACTAACATTGTGTTTTCTGTGGTACAGTTAGTGTAGAACTGTAGAAGTTTAGAATTTGGCATGATGATTACTTTTACGATCTAAATGCTCGCTAAGAACTGTTTCCAAAAAAAAAAAACTATATCTAAATTACTATTTAGTTGGATTTGTTCGGCTTAGAAACTTGAAATTTACTATAATGCTAACTTTGAAGATACAGATGGCTATAAACTTGAAATTAGGCATTGCTGTTACTTTAGTGACATAAATGCTCGCCCAGAACAGTTTTCTATGAATTCGAAATTTAAAAGGGTACAGGACCTAAAAACATTCTAAAACTGTGATTCATGTGATGCAGTTAGTATAGAAGCTTGAAATTTGGTATGGTGGCTACTTTTAATTAAGAAATGCTAGCCAATAATAATAATAATAAAAAAAATCGAAATTTAAAGAAAAAAAGGAGCGGGAAAAATTCTTAAAACGTTCTAAATTGCAATTTAGTTGGATTTATTCGGGTTAGAAGCTTGAAATATAGTTTAGTGGTTACTTTTAAGATACAGATGCACGATATAAACATTTGATTAAAAGTTCGAAATTTAAAGGTTGTGAAATGAGTTAATAACATTTTAAATTAAGGTTTATATAGAATTGTTAGGGACAGTTTTAAAATTTGACATGTCTGTTATTTTCACGACGTAAATACTCGCACGAACAGCTTGCACAATATTCGAAATTTAAAAAGGTGTATGAGAAAAAAATTCTAAACTTACGGAATTGTCTGAGGCTTTTGGGATAGAAACTTAAAATTTGGCATGGGGTTACTTTTAAGATACAAATGCTCGCTATAAATGGTTTATAACAGAATTCATAATTTAAAACTATGAAATGAGCAGGAAACGTTCTAAAAACCCTTTAAATTGACATTTATCTGAAAAACTTTTAGAAATAGAAACTTGAAACTTGACATGTTTGTTACTTTAAAGAACTAAATGCACCCACAGAACAGTTTAAAAATTTAGAAATTTTAAAGTGTGCAGGAACAAAAAACGTTCTAAAATTGCGATTTCTGTAATACTGTTTTTATAGAAGTTTGCGTAACTAGTAGCTTGAAATTTTGTGTGGTGGTTACTGATAAGATGTAAATGCTTGCTAAAAACACATACACACACACACACATACACACACACACACACACACACACACAAAAAAAAAAAAAAAATCGAAACTTCAAATGAAAAATGAAATGAACTTAAAACCTTCAAACTAAATTCTAAATTGCCATTTACTAGGTTGAGCAAAAAGTTCTGGGAAATTTGTGAAAGTTGCGTTGTTATGCGCCAATGAACAACAAAAGCAACAAGGACTATTCTTCAAAGTAGAGACCATCATAGTCCACGACTTTCTGCCATTGTTCTGCCTGATTCCGGATTTGCTGAAAGTATTGTGGCGACTCCTTGGAATCGAAAAACTCTTGACATGCTTCTTCAACTTCATTAAAGGATTCAAACTGACGGCCCGTGAAAAAGTATAGCATTGATCGAAAAAGGCCATAATCGGATGGAGCCACGTCTGGACTGTAGGCGGGGAGTGGAAGAATTCCGACGCCGTTCAATTGTGCAAACTTGTCCTTGGTCTCTGGGCCACGTGCGGTTTGGCATTGTCCTGCTCAAACAAAGCGCGCTTTCGGCGGACCAATCTTGGATACTTCTGCACCAATTTGTCATAGGCGCGATCCAACTGCCGGTAATAGAGCTCAGCATTCATGGCACGACCATCATATACGATACAAATTCTGGTAACCATTAGATTAAAAATTTCCCTGAAATTTTTGCTCAACCTAATATTTAAAAGTAATTTTACTTCTGCTTATTATTTTAATTCTCCATGTTCGTCTAATGCAGTAAAAGAATGAAGTTTGGTCAAACTGGGTCTTAATTAGTATATTCATAGAAGTATAATTTCCCCTAATAAAAATAAGCACACAAATACTGCTTGCCAAATTTCAACAATTACGCGAGCAAAGCCGCGGATTTGGCTAGTATTGTATCAATCGTATAAATATTGAAAAAAAAAATGCTTATATATATGAAACAGTGAATAGGTTGCCAAATTATATTGCCAAATTTCCTTCTCTCTCCAAAGCTCCTATGATGTGAAAGTACCACATTAAGATTATACGTTGAAGATAAATTTAGATATCGTAAAAGATAGCAAACAATGCTTTTTTGTTTATCACTTTCCCGTTGTCATACTTTAGCTCTTTATGTACTGCATTATGAATTCATGAAAATTTTATCTTCTAAAGCATTTTTCGTGAATTGTTTAAACTACATTAGAAGATATGCATAATCATTTAATAAATTTTTAGAAAGATAGGAGGATTTAGAAGGATTAATTAAATTTGAATTTATAGGGATTTTGTGCAATATTTATAACCCCACTTAAATCTTTTATTTTAAATATTTTTCTTAGTATTTTGTAGAATTAGGAAATATAATGTTCAATGTAGGAAATATAGTGTACAAATATAATGTTCTTACAACAGAAATATAGAAACATTTCCGAGTTGAAAAATCCCCCCCCCCCTCCCCCTTCCACGCACACTCACACACAATGCCAAGAAAGTCGGAAAGATGCAAAGGCAAAAGAAATCATCCTTTTAAAAATATTTTTGCTTTGTGTAACCGATAATGCTTTTGGAACAAGATAAAGTAATGTATCAATAACTCATTCTAAACTGTATTACAACTAATCGACGTATTAAATGAATTTTATAACAAGTTATTTTAATGGTACTTATAATAGATAAAGATAGAGATTATATAGATTATAGTAAATAAAGGGTTAAAAGAGAAACAGAACAAAAATTATAACTTTTAACATAAATTTACTATAAACATAAACACTGAATGCTTATAAAATAATGTTTTTATTTCAAAACTATTTTTATTTTTATACTTACAAGGAGATAAACCCAGGCTTCCCGGGCTACAGAATATAAGTGAAAGCCATGACATATATTATTTCTGTTAACATCCTTTTCCTTTTCCCAGCGATGAGTGGAGGTATTTTTCGAAAGGCTCTACAAGCGGTTTTTGACATAATATATTTATATATCGTTAAGACACGTTGTTTGATAAAAAGAATTACAGTTAATCAAAAATTAATGAAAAACATATCAGCAAATAATCTCAAAGAAAATCTAGCACATTTTTACAAGTTTTTTTTTTTTTTTTTTTAATTGATATCTCTAATTTCATACTAATTCTAATTTCTAATTTTACATTTCATACACATTTTTAGAACAATACTAAAAATAATGTTTATAGGAAAAATAGCAACAATGCATTCAAATAAAGTTTTGAAACGCATTAAAATCAATATTTTCATACTGGCATTGTCAGGAGTTAACAGCGGAAGAAATCTACAAAGATCGCTATTTATAGTCAGCCTTTTTGATTCTGCCCATTTCAGTGGATTAAGCGTGAAATTCGGTTAAATGTATTAAATATGTGTTTTATTTATATTTTATTATTTTATTTATATTTTATTGTTTTATTTATTGATTGATGAATGTTTTAATTTCGTTATGGAATATAAGCTGGAATCAAATGATGATCTATTGACATTAAGTTAAGTGAAAACGGATTTATCCTTCGCTATCGTCTGCACGTGATATATATTTGAAAAAGATTCATGCTTGAAACGAATTTAAAACCAATGAAAATTGAGTCAATTGCGATATAGTTAGTTTTCAAATAAATTACGATATAGTTTTCAAACATATTGCATTTGAAAGTACATTGTTTTCCATATTCGACGGTGTAATAATTAAAAATGTGCGGTATTTAGAAATTTAAAGAAATAGCAATAAAAGTTAATAAAAGTTAAATGTCGTTTGCTGTTGCCACCGTCAAAATGACGTCACGGATACGTTTGTCGTTTATAATTGAGACGTTCAGAAGACAATCCGACTAACTCCATTTTAAGTGGCGTTATTTTAAACAAAGGAACATTGAAAATTTCCTATGTATTTACACAGTGATAAAAAGTTACCCTTGATTAAAAGAAAATTAAGGAGTTCAATCAAAACATCCGGAGAAAAAATATTGTATAGATACAGTATTTTTATAGTTACAATAATTATAACGGTTTATACTGAACATTTTCGTTTGATGCAGTTAATCGACTTGTGAACTGAACGGCTCAATTATTGATCGCACTCTTTTATTTAATATAACTTGGTTCCTATATGTAAAGATAAAATTTTCGAATCAATTTCTCGCTCACTTCCTGATATGCTGAAATTATAAATTTTATGTACACAGGTACCTTTCGTGTGACAAAACAACATTTTAATGTTGTCAGTTACTTAACTGAACAAATATATTTGGAAGATTTTAGTTTTCTTTTTCTTTTTTTCTTTTCTTTTTTTTTTGAAAAATTCGCTTACATAAATAGAAAATTAATTTAATTATATTAAACTCACGAAAATCAATAAAACTAAAATAAAATTAAAAGTTGCCCCCCCCCCCCCACACACACACAAAAAACCCGAAAAGAAAAACAAACAGGAATTCTGTTTAGTATCGCCCCCGATGAGGAAAAAAAAATATATTACTATTACGAGGTGGAACCCGTCGAATTTCGAAGAAGAAAATATTTAAGAAGGAACTGTTTCATTAATTTATAATAAACCTACAAAAATAGTTTTTTTTTTTTTTTTTTTTTTTTTTTTTTTAAAGAGCACCTTATATTGGATAGTTTAACCCTCAAACAAATATTATTTTAACCTAAAGGTCACTGCTCCCCTATAAAGACATTCTAAATTTTTGTAAAATTTTCCGTTCTATCCGTTTGTGATTTCTATTGCGCTATTTTCAAAAGTGAAGCATTTCCACCTATGAAGAATTTCAAAGCAGCTGGAGGGAAAATGATGCAATTTTACAAAACTTACTTCAGTTTTAAGACTTAAAATACACGCTTTTATTTTTTATAAAATAACGTCATTTGCATCTCCTGAAGAATTCCGCATTTACGATCCAGTCTTAAACAACATCTATAGAAAAGCATGCATATGACGTCACTATTGCGGAATAATACACAAACCCAGCAAACAGCGATATCGTAAACTCTACACAAAAATCGGCTATCTAATGATTCATATGCATTCATTTGTTTGTAATATTAATATGCATACTTAAAATAAAATTAAATATTGTTTATAATAGTTCCATGTTTCATCAGAAATCATTCATTTATATTTTTTCATAATAGCACATATTTTAATATATATATTTTTTTCATTTGCTATGAGAAAATGACAGCAAAAAGATAAGAGTAATCTGTTATTTTCCAACTATTTTCTCTTTACTTTCTATAGAAATGAAGTACTTCAGTTGCCACTATTACAGAAATGGTAATAAAAACTACAAAAAAAAAAAAAAAATAATATCTCAAAAATAAAATGAGATGCAGTTTTCAAACAAATTGCAGTTAAAAGTATCCTCCCCCACCCTATACGAAGGTGTAAAAATTGAAAATGTGCGATGCTTAAAAGTTAAAAAATTGCAGTAGAGATTATCAGTATTTAACCGTACAATGATACACCTGCTTCGTTTTACGGCTGGCTTATGTACCATAACGTAATTTTTTAGTGCAGACATTTTAATTGTTGCCTGAAAGAAATCGCATATCGGGGAAAAAAAATCAAAGCTATCTAAGAATAATAATATTCATCGAATGCACAAAAAAATAAATGAAAATTATGGTTACAAATTTTCGATTTTATTCTGTCAAGTTCGGTTAAACTCTAAATATTCTAGATTATACAAATTTTATCTGAGAGTAAGGGGAAACAAGAAAGAAAAAATCATGCGTCAAGCATAGATTATAAAACACATTCAAAATAATGTAAAAAAAAAAAAAAAAAAAAAAAAAACTGCACCGTTTAATAAGTTAAAATATGATGTCTAATTGTACCATATGGGAACGCATAACACATTTCAAAACCCAATAATTTCAGCTGTTCTCATCTACAATCGGAAAATTCCACGTATTCTCTGAGCAGCCCTGTATATGATACATAGATTTGTATCTATTAACTACGTGCATGCCAAAATTTAATCAAATTAAGAAATACATATACATCAGTTAAAAATTCCCTTTCAGCAATTTCCGCTAATAAGGAGAATCGTACGTGAATTCTTTTGTGCAACCCTGTACATCAGGTATAGAATTTATGCAGAACGAGTAACATGCAAAAAATTAGTTAAATTTAAAAGCTCATACCGAATTTTAAAAACGCACTTCCAGTAATTATTACTCAAAAACAGTACTATAACCGATTACTTTTTTGTGTCCCTGTAAATGAACGTCAAATGCTATGAATGCCCTATTCTATCGTAATAATCTTGTAGTGAAATTCAGTGATTTATATCAGCTTCAATACATTTGAAATAGCGTAATTTCATTAAAATACTCTGCAAACAATTTTCCTCCATACATCATAATATAACGGAATTCTTTTAAGTACCCCTGTAAATGAGATATTAATCTCATATACTTCATATACAATACCAAACATGCCTTTGTGACCCGTATCAATTGCATGAAAATCCGAGTATATTTACGGGAGTTAGAGTGTGGACAGATGGACAGACAAACTGAATGCATAAACACTTTTCAACTTTGCTGGAAAGTGTTAATAAAAAAATACAAAAGTAAACTAGTCATTGGGGGACACCGTAATACTTACCCATCATGGATATGCATAATATAAAATATGAAAATTAAACATGTGTAAACTATTTATAAAATGCACATCCAGGGTTACTGAAATTCTTCTAAGGTTACTGAAATTTAATAGACTTTGTCGTACTATTACGTTCCGATTTTTTCGGTAGATAGAGTGTTTAAAATCGTGGCTTGTGACGTCATAAACTTTAAATACTCTTTACTGAATTGCGTAAAAGAAACCTCCTTATAAAAATAACTAGTTGGATGTGCCAATCCCAAAACTTTCTTCTATCTCATGTCAATATTTCATTATAATTAGTTTTATTAGTATTTTTATTAGAATTAAGCATAACTTCATACACTTTTGGATGGTACAATATTGGAAATTGCACAAAAATCGCTATTACAGCACCCCCTTCCGGCGGAATTTTTCCAAATTCAGGGAGGACCTTCTTACCATGGTCAAAAACATACACAAAAAATTTGGTTCAATTTTTTGAATAACTTCATACACTTTTCGATGGTACAATATTCAAAATCGCACAAAAATCGTTATTACAGCGCCCCCTACAGGCAGATTTTTTCCAAATTCAGGGAGGACCTTCCTGCCATGGCCAAAAACATACAAAACAAATTTGGTTCAATTTTATGCATAACTTCATACACGTTTCGATGGTACAATATTCAAAATGCACAAAAATCGCTATTACAGCGCCCCCTACCGGCAGAATTTTACCAAATTCAGGGAGGACTTTCTTGCCATTGCCACAAACATACAAAAAAAATTTGGTTCAATTCTATGCATAACTTCATACACTTTTTGATGGTACAATATTCAAAATGCACAAAAATCGCTATTACAGCGCCCCCTATCGGCGGATTTTTTTCCAAATTATTAGAAAACTTGTTTGCCATAGCCAAAAACTTAAAAAAATATTTTGGTTCAATTCTATGCATAACTTCATACAATTTTTGATGGTACAATGGCGACACACGGACACACGGACACACAGGCTGACAGACAGACATTTTGTATAAACATGTTTTTTGTGATTTCTGACCCCTAAAACGTGTAAATCCGTCGAAAACCGGAAGTCGAATAAAATTTCGATTACAATACTTTCTTCTATTGAAGATAGAAGAAAATAATAAACATATTAACTAACAGTTTACTGCGCCAGATGTAGCGTCTCATTTCCAATCAAAATATATCTTTGAATTGAAATTAGAATGAAATACAGGGTCATGAAAAATCGAAGAGTGTAGAAAATATGATTACAAATATCTCCGCAACTAATCATCCAATCGACTTCATTCTTTATGCAAAATTTATGTTTTTTTAATTGTCTTTTACATTAACTCCTTAAAATAAACAATTTCGAAAAATTTTTATATACCTTTTATCAGAACGAATATTTCGAGAGTCTGAAAAAAAATAGTTCTGGACAATTGAGGTTAATGAAATTCAATAGGCTTCTTCTCATTCTTATATACTAAGTACACACCAAATTTCAAGTCTTTATCTCAATCTGTTCGCGAGCTAGAACGTTTACACACCCACACACACACAGACAGACAGACGCACAGCAATTTTTTTTTAAACTAGGGGGCTCTGCCCCTTACGAACTACGCTCGCCAACCTCCGTTCAAACACCGCAGACTCCCAAAGCACGCTAATTTGATCGGCTTTAAAAATATTTCGGAAGATTGAATTATAATTTAAAAAACAGTGGCTATCTCCCTATAAACGGGTTTCTATCCATTAATCTTTGATTGGAGGAATTTTAAGGCCAAATCAGCTGCTGTTAAAAAATACAATGGCTGTTTTCGTCTTTGATTAAATAAAATCAGTTAAAAATTTCAAAATAAGCTAATATAAAATGAATTAAGTAAACAGAGTCTTTGTCTCCCGGTATTTTTTAACAAAGCGAAAAGAAAGTTCTTTCAAATAAGACATTTTAAATGCATCCTTATTAATCTGACATAATTTTCACCAAAGTTTTCTTTCTCTTTTTAATATTTACGTGAAAATACTTTTGTTAGAAATGAAATATTATTTGCGCTGCCCTAACATAAGTAATTGAAAAGATCATCTCAAAATATCAAATAAATGTCTCGCGTAATTTTTAAATTTAAACTGTTTTGCAATATTATTTTTGTTCATTTTACATAATAAGTGTAATGTGACGCAATTTCTCCTATTTAAGACTTCTAACGCATGTTAATGAATTTATTATTTTGCAATATCCTTTCTCTTTTAAAATTCATGTGCAAATATAGTTTTTATGAAGTAATTTACAATAAGTTCCTGCTTTTTTCTGTTTATAATAGTCACGTGTAAATACACTTTTAATTTGAATCAAACATTATTGTTTGCGCTGTTTATACAATTGGCAACAGTTTAAATTAATACCATTTTCTAAATTATGTAACAAATATATCTCGAAATGCTGAAAATTTGAATTTAAAATAGAAATAAAACCTCAAAAAATGAGTCAAATTAAAAAAATAAATGCAGTCTGCACACCGTGAAATTCTAACGTATAAAATTATCTAAAAATTGTTAAATTCCCATGTATAGTTTTTGCTCCTATAAAATTTTTTGAATGGAACGATTTTGTCCAACTTTAGCATTAAATATCTCTTAAAATAATTCTTCGATTTGAAAACTTTCTGCATTAGCGTGTTTATGAAACATTTCTCTATAATACCACCGATTTTCATATTTTTGTATGCAATATTTTTCTTAATATTAATGAAGAAAGACCTCCGATCACAAAACATTCAAAACCGGCGGAGGCGGCGGCGGTGACAGCGTTAGTTACTCTTTTTTAGAATAGAGCGATATGTTTTTCGAAATCTCCAGTGCCTGAAACGTGTAAATCCGTCAAACAAATTTTTTCGATTTTTAAAATGATTACAAGACTTGCCCTATACTACGTATGATGGGTAAGTAAAATAGTTTTTTTTAAAAACAGCCTTTTATAAACATTCAATGTTTATCTTGAAAATCACGCTTAACTTTTTTACTGCAATTCATGTTTTTTTCTCAAAAAATTTCGAAACAATCCATTAATTTGGCGAGGGCACTGAACTTGATGATGAAAAATTAACGGATTTTTTTTAATGCTTGGCAAAAAGCACTAGCAAGTGAATTTATTAAAAAAAAAAATACACAATTTTTTATCTTTCCTTTTTTAAGATAGGACAACAAGAAAAAAAGAAAAAAGCCATTTAACAAATTACAACGACCATTTGGAAAATGATTTTTTCAAAGACTAAAATTTAAGACATAAAAAATCGCAAGGAGTTGATCATACATTACGTACCGCCATGGATTAAACGCTAACATTCCTGGACCCATCATGAATAAATTTTAAAAGAAATTTCAGTTTTACAATTTTCGGTACAGTACATTTTTAAACTTCTACGGAGCTGGTCATTCATTACGTACGCCATGGATTAAACATTAATATTCCTGGACCAATTTTAAATGAAATTTCATTTTTAAACTTCTAAACATCCCACAATATTACTTTTTACACCGTCGTATAGAGAAAAAAAATGTACTTTTAAATGTAATTTGATTGAAAGCTGTATCTCAATTTGTTTCTGAGTTAATAGTTTTTCCTTGTACTTTTTATTACTTTTTTGTCATAGTGGCAACAGAAGTAAAAGTAAAGTTGAAAGTAAAGGGAAAATACAGATTACTGTATAGACCAATCAGACAACGAATAAAATGCGGGATTCAACTAATAAAACGCTTCAGATATGTTTTTGATTTCCTACCCTGGCCGAGGACAATAAGCATTTTTCCAAATGGTTAAAAAATGAAACATTATTTAAGCTATCTTTTCAGGATTTATAAATTGATTTCTTAAATCTATAATGCGTGATTTATCACTCTGCTAACGAAGCGTAGAACCAACAATGTGAATAATGTTCAAGCCGGAATAAGCCGGCGGGTTGTCCCGGGAATTGAGCCCGGAACCCTTGGAATAGCGCCCCAAGTGCTCTACCATTTAAGGCTGCTCTGCTCAACAAGAGCAAAACGTTTTGACACATTTACAAATTCATTTTTTAACGGAAAGACATAAAATTGGAAAGCCTAGCCATGGAAGCGATTTGGAATTGAACTGTTTTTTCCATTTTTTGATCAATAAATTACCTATTGAGTTATAAGCGATTTTGATCACGTGACAAACACGTTTTACGCCTTTCGGTGACTGGATTTTCTGCTTTCTTCGGGAACTTCGGTTCAAAACGTCCACTTTGACACTATTTTCTGAAAAATCTATTGCGCATGCAAAAAAAAAAAAAAAAAAAAAAAAGGAAAAAACAGCTTGATTACATAATTTCTGAACAACAACACCAGCTAGTTTCATGCATTTTCGAACAAAAATGAATTAAAACTTACGTCAGAAAGATGCCCTTTTGGATTTGAGAACACCCTTCAGCTACGAGGACGATGTCCAGCTTAGCATTTCCCACATATGTTGGTAAGGCTGCATCTGCAGCACAAGATGGAATCGTTAGCAATGTGATAAATCAAGTATTATACATTCAATAATTTCGAGCGTAATTTCACTGCTGAAAATTAATTGAAAAATTAATTAAAAATTATATTGATTTCTTAAACTATCAAGTGATAAAAGCGTATTAAAAAAAAAATATTACACTCTTCAATTCTTTCTTATTAGTAATTTACTCTCTATATTTTAGTCTTTAAAGTATTTCATTATTACAGTTTCACAGAGATTTGGCCTTTTTTGGAGAGCGTTTATTGGAGCATCATTAAATCAATTGTTTTTTTTTAAACTCCCATACAATTGTACGAATCATAGAGAATATTTGGCGATTTATTACCTATCGCGAGCAACTTAAAAAATGGCTTAAAATTAATGTATTAATTTATGATAAAGTTGTAAAACTATTAAAATATTGTATTGTAATTGGAAACACATTTTTGTACATAATTTGTATAATTCTAGCATATCAGGATGCGGGTTAAAAGTCGATTGCAACATTCCATTTTTACATACAATCAATGTTGAATTCAGGGGCTGGCCCGGAGGGAGCATTCCCCTCACAGCAAGGAGATGTCCCCCCCCCCCCCCCCGAAAGATTTGAGATTTTGAGTTTTCAGTGGTCAAAAAGTGAAACCCTCCGGAATTCTATAACACCCCCCCCCCTCCCCCCTTGGGTTCACAAAAATCCCTCCCGGAGAAAAGTGTCTGAATTCAGCGCTGCAAAAAATGCACGGCCTTCTTATTTATAATAAAAATAGAATATTTTATACCTCAAGAATGTAAGCATCACTAGATTTTATTCCATAACGAAATGATCTTTAACACTCCTGCAAGTATTTTAAAATACTTGAATTTTAGAATTACTGAAGACTTTAGAATTTTGAATAATTGTATTTTAAAATTTTTGAAACAAGAAAATATAGGCTCAAGCTCAAGGACGACCGATTTAAAAATCACGCCCAGAGCTCTAAAGACAATCAGTATTGTTTATATGGGATAACGCCAATTTAAAACATTCATTTAAAGAATAAAATGAAAAATAATATAAATATGCGCTTTTTTTGCCTGAAGAGCAAAATTCAGAGATACAGTAGAACCTCGTTAATTTGGATTGTAAAATAAATAAATAAATAAATAAAATAAATTCTATTATGCTATTTCATTACAAAAAGATGCACTTTAACGTATTTTTCAGTATAGCGAAATTAATCTGTGCTCCCCAGTCACAGTGATTCATTGTAGGGAGATTTTACTGCATTTATAGAATGAATCATCCAAATAAAATTACACTAGTTAATGCTGCCATCTGTTGAATATATTTGAAACAAACGTTTTAAACTAGGATGAATATTTATTAAGCTTTATGTAACAGAAATAGAAAAACTAATATACAATCAAAGGGTTGTAAAAATTGCCCTGGAAATAATTTTGTCTAACATCCTCGAAAACTTTGTTTTTATTGAAGAGACTACGTTTTAATACCGGGTTACTTGTCGCATGGATTGATTGTTACAAAACTCTTTTCTTCTATCCTATAAGCTGTTATCAATTCTAAATTGATCAGCATATTCACTTGATCATTGGCGCACCCACGGGGGGGAGCTAAGTAGGCTGAAGCCCCTCCCAGACTAGACTAGATATTTAATTTTTTTTAATTACCAAAGAATATTATTATTATTTTTAATATAGCCTTAAAAAATCGGAACTTTTGAAAAGATATTAATTTTGTCACACAATTTTTTTTCTCTTTTATAAATTTTATTATGAAATTCGAAATTATAGCATATTTAAAATTTACTTAATTAAAAAATTAAAACCCAGTGCAACCTCTTGCACCCTTTAACCTTCATAATATTTTGATAATTTAATAATAAAACTTTAAATTGTTTGATTGAAAACACACTTTATAATTATCCAAATATAGAAACACACCAAAAAATCGCAAAAACTAAGATATATTTTAGCACAGTATTTCAATATTTAACATCTTAAAAGCATTCAGAATTAGATCCACCAAAACTTTCCAAAGCTTCCTCTGACTTCTTTGGTTGGTTACGACTCGGCTCAAGTCAGCAAAGAAAATAAAAGAAAGACAGTGATCGGCAGCGGGCAAGGCCAGATCTGGGCATATATAGGCCTCTAAAATATGCTAGCCCCCTCCAAATCGCAATCCTGGATGCGCCACTGCACTTGATGATGTAGTTCAATGGATATTTTTCTATTTTTGCGTCATTTGGCTATTTTTAGTTGTCTCCAATAAATGTTTTTGTATTCCAAAATATTTATTTTTATTGGCGATTGTTTTCATGCTATTTCTTTTATATCGTTCTAAATTTTCATTCTATCTCATTAATAAAGTGCTAGTATCTTACATTTTTATGTGATATTATAAAGGAAAATTTTTAGTTAACAACCTAAAAACAAGCAAGTCGGAAATTATACGTCAAACATGGCAAATGAAGTGCGTACTATAACTAGTTTGATAAATATTTAGATCTTGGTGCAATAGCTGTTGCATTCTTTATGTAAAAATGCATATATACAAAATTTATTTCGATTATATACATTAAATTCACTAATACCGAAATAATATGACTCCATCTTAAATAGGACGTAATCACCATGGCAACCTAAAATCATTACCTATCATGGGATATATCATTGAATTAATTACGCATGATAGGATTTAATAGAAGGAAGAAAACTTTTATTAATATATTTTTTAGTTTTGATTCGATTTTCATAAAATTTGAAAGGACTTGATAACATTCTGCAACGATTATATGTATTAAATTTCAAACCATTCGGCTGGGTAGTTTTTCGGCTGTTTTTTCGGACAGACAGACGACTATAGGTGCTGCATTTTTATATAATTACGAACGCACCTAAAAAATATGCCTACTTTCAAAAGTTGTTGATTGTTACTAAGTGAGTAAGCTAAGATGTCTCATGTGACAACCAACACCACTGGTCGCAGAAGCTATCTTACAGTTAAATTCAGGAAGTAAATTCACTCATTAGAATGGCGATGATTTTTTTTAAAAGTTTTACTTACGAGAAAATTCCTCGTAATGTTGTGCTGAGAGCAATAAGGATGATAAAAAAAAAGCACATTTCAATTCGTCAAATTTTTTATTTTAGCATTAGTATCACACGTTTTCTAGATATCTATATCACATTGGAGAAGTAGATAAATTTAAAACGTCTTATTTAAAAGAACTTTCTTATAGCGTTGTTAAAAAATACCGGGAAACAAAAACTCTGTTTACTTAATTTATTTTACATTAGTTTATTTTCCAATTTTTTTGTTTTTTTTTTTTTTTTTTTTTTTTTTTTAAATCAAAGACGAAAACATCAGCCATTGTATCTCTTAACAGCAGCTGATTTGGCCTTAAAAATCCCCAATCAAAAGAAAATGAATGGAAACTCGTTTGCAGGGAGATCACTACTGTTTTTTAAATTACAATTCGATCTTTTTAAAGCCGATCAAATTAGCGTGCTTTTAGAATCTGAGGTTTCTGAATGGGGGGTTGGCGAGCGTAGCTCGTAGGGGGCAGAGCCCCCTAGTATATTTAAAAGAATATTCTTTTATCATTTAATAGTCATGATGCTGTAATGATTTAATAGTTATTAAGTCGAAACCCGTGAAATTCGACGAATGAAAATGTTTAAAAGAACCGATTGACTGAATTTATAAAAAAAATATCAAAAATAATTACAATAATTAATCAATATTTAATAAACGTATTTCCAAACTTTGTTAAGTTTGTCCTTAACAATTTTCCATGTAAACGTTCGCGCTTCTTTACTTGAAGTTCTAATCTGATAGTGCCCGCGAAATCCAGAAATTTACTTTTAGACGCACTCGCATTAAGATATTTAGTTTTATCAAAGAAAATACTCATTTCATTTTCACTATGAAATTATTTTCACCCACTGAAGCCGTCTGAGATGAACGTCTCAATCTCAGTGTCAGCGGAATGAAAAAAATATTGAAATGGAAAAAAAAAATCGTTATGAGTAAAAATGCGTTATTATATATAGTAACGTCATTTTCTGTTCAAAAGTTTTAAAAAAGTCATTTTTAATTGTAATACGAAAACGGCATTCGTAATGATATGGTAATTCCCATTGTTTTCCTTCTCTGTTTAACAATGCAACTAACCCGATTGCCACCAATGTGAAGAAATTTCATAAAAGACTTTTAAAATTAAAATTAAAATATAAAATGGGATTAATTTAAAAATTAGAGAATGCGGGTAGATCTACAAATGAAATACTTTCATTTAAAAAAATAACTATCAACATCAGTTCAGTACAAAACTCAGGCTAGATGACTAAGAAAACAGCCTTGTCTTTTAAATATATAGATGATTGTACGCTTATAAAACAATTTAGAAATCCTGAATACATACTTTAAATCATGCTTTTTTTCCCTTTTCTGTTGCCATATCTTAAAAAGGAAACAGAGCAAAAAATATAATTTTTCAAACGAATTCACTAGTTCGAGGTTTATTAAACGTGAATCAAAAAGGTGAATTTTCAAAAATCGGAACCCCCGCCAAATTAATGAATTGTAAATTGAAGTTTTTGTAACTACATCAATTTCAGTCATGAAATTATCGGTGATTTTAAAGATGAACATTAAATCTATATTATAGAGGACAAACGTGTCTGTACGCAACGCTGACGTTATTTTGATGGTAGCAACATCAGATGATTAAATTTAACTTTTACTGCAATTTTTAAAACTTTTAAACATCGCACATTTTAAATTTTTACACCTCTGACTAGGGAATAAAATGTACTTTCCAATTCAATGTGTTTGAAAACTGAACAGAAATTTATTTGAAAACAGTATCGCAATTTACTCAATTTTTATTGTTTTCAAAATAATTTTCAGTCATGATTTCTTTTAAAAAACCTATTACTATAGTATGCAGACGATCACGAAAACTAAATCCATTTGGACTTAAGTTAATATTAATAGCTCAGCATTAGTTTCCAGCTTATATTCCATAACGAAATTAATTCATCAACGAGAAACGTTCATCAATCAATAAACAAATCAATAAGATGTAAATAAAGCACATATTTAAGACATGCAACCAAACTATTTGCTTGAACCTCTGAAATGACTAAAATGAAAAAGGCGGATTGGAAATATAGTGATCTCAAATATTTTATTGACAGAATTTTTAAATTTTACAAGAGATGAATGCATAACATTAATTAGTGAAATAATCTGTTGTCCTTTTTATTGTAGCTATTTTATAAGATAAAAGTATTTATTACATAAAAGACATTTATTGTTTGAGCCCCCCTCCTCCCCCCCCCCCACTTTTATATGGAACTACAATCCAATGTTTGCCATGTTTAAAACAGTAAAACATTAAAACATATGTTATCAATGGTAAATAAAATATACCATTGTAGTGTGGAATAAAATATGTTTTTTGCAAATTTTCATACCTATCCCATTGATAACTGGAAAAATATGTGTGCATTATAAAAGGGATTAAAATTATAAAATTATTGAAACTACGCAATAATTCTTTCTTAATTGAAACTATCGTGCCAATAAGTTACTAAATATTGAAGTATTCTTTTAAACAATGCTTTGAAGTTAACACTGTTATACACTTAAAGTTACTGTTTAAATATGAAAATTGTCTCATTCATCTACACTCTGCCCTACTTTTAAAATTATATAAATTTATTGAATGTAAAATGTCTGTTGAGATAGAGATAAAGACGTGAGTGTGCAAATAATAGATAATTTACTGCTACCAATTTTTAGAAGTCAACGCACACGGGGAACATTTGAATAATACGGGCAAAACTACGTTTTTCACGGTTTTTAAGAAAATGGAAAAAAAGTGTGTTATTTTTGAAATGTCGTATTTCGCTTGCTATTGAGTGTATGAAAAAGTTGTAAATATGAAAGTTGTAGAAAATTTTGTCTTCTTTAATATTGTAACTGACAAATAATATTCTACGGCAACGGGTCTCGAGATATTAAAAAAAAAATATCACAAAAAGTCCCAAAATTTTGTTGTTTTTTCGCAACAGAAAATTTAGCCTTAAGAAATTTTGTTAGAAAACTTGGTTTTTCCATGTTGGCATCATTATAAACAAGTCAGAAAAAAAAATCTTCTACCCGACCTTTCACAAGGTAAAATGAACATTTTCCCTAGATTAATAGTAGTGATCTTTGGCGCTTTCTTCGACTGTTAATCCCTAGCGCGAGGCCAATAAAGAAGTATCGCTTTTAATACATTTCTCAAACTTTATTTGAACGCATAATTGTTCTTCTTCGTATAAATATGATTTTTGGTACTGTTACTGGGCATTCTAAAAAATATATACAGTCGAACCCGGTTAAGACGCGTTTCAAGGGAGTGGACCGAAGTCGCGTATTAAGCGGGATCGCGTATTAAACGGGATTTGTATAATGTTGCAAGAACTGGGCTTATTTACACATCTAATCGTCTAAATGAACTTTAGAGCTTTCATTTATATATTTAGGGTCGAAAATTGTGTCATATGTATATTTAAATTTAAATTTAATTATATTCAACTTTACTCGGATCGACTGGAATAATAACTGAAAATAAACATGGATTCAAACATTGCTTTAGTAACGATTAATACGTTACAATCAAAGATAAAACAACAAAAATAATTTTCGTGCTAGACTATTTTTTTTTTCTTTTTTCTTTAACAGAAAGAAAAAAATCTTTGAAGCACAATTCAGTTGTTAAAATCATATTTAGTACTTGCAATAATGAGTACCAATATAATCAGTCTTTCTTTTTAATGTAAGAAAAAAAGTATACTTATTACTTTTTGCATAACAAATATTGTTAGCATAGCAAAAAGTAACGAAAACAGGAAACATAAAAGAATTAATACAACCGCAGTCATATTTGTTTAATCTTTGCGAGTTTCTTGTTTTCTTTTTCTTTTGTGGATTACATGCATCATAAAACATAGTAGTGATATAAAGCACATTTAAAACCTCAATAACAACAGGTATAATCATCTTTAATCATAATAATTTTTATGATGTATCTGAGCATCCTGAATTACTTTGTCTCTCTCTGCTACAATAAAAAGATACACGAATCGAGAGACAAAGCATGTTAGGACGCGGGATTAAAGAACAATTGCAGTGTTGCTAATTTAGAGGGTTATTTTATTCAAACATCTACCACTATTTTCGATTAGTAATGTTCGCTTTAATTATTCTGTTATTAAATAAAGTAAATATTAGCATACAGAAACAGGGTTTTGTATTTGAATAAAAAAAATCCGCTAAATTGACAACACCTGAGAGGAGAGAAGGAACTCGCGTCTGAAACACGATTTTTTGCCATAAAGGACCAAAAATCTGTCGCATATTAAGCGGGATCGCGTAATAACCGTTCGCGTCTTAAACGTGATATTTTTGCATTAATCTTATGGGCGATGTTCAAGGTATAGAAATAAATCCGCGTATTAAGAGGCTACTTCAGTCAAAGGAAAAGACCCGTTCGCTAATGCTAATCCTATGGAAGAAATTTATAAAGATATCTCGGTCGCATTTCAATATTTTTAAATGATTTCTTTTGCATTGAATAGTTGAGAGTGATCTGTACAAATGCCGTTTTTCACTGTTTCGATTTTGTTTGCAGGTATTTCTCATGAGAACACTTTCATTTTTGGAATCGGTTTCGAAAGTAAAAGCATCCCCATAAAAAATATCTGTCGTCAAAATCGAAAAAGTAAAAAAACGGCCTGCATACAGATCGATCTCAACTATTCAATGCTAAAGAAATCATTTAAAAATGTTGAAATGCGACCGAGATATCTTTATAAATTTCTTCCACAGGATTAGCATTAGCGAATATGTCTTTTCATTTGACTGAAGTAGCCTCTTAAGCGGGATCGCGTATTAACCGTGAGCGTCTTAACAGGGTTCCACTATATTGCATGAAAAAAACCTAATAGAGTTAGCATCTAAAAAGATAATAAAGGTTTTCATCTATATTCTGGAACCCGGGAAGCCAGGGTTTAACCCTCGTGCTTATAAAAAAAAGAGTTTTTCTTTTAAACTTTTCTTGTTTTTCTTTATTACTTTCTACTTTGTATTAATGCATCCAATGTTTAAATTTTCAAAAAAGCTATTTAATAACTATTAATAAACATTTTGTATTGCTTGTAAAGCTGATGCGAAGTTTGTTTCGTTGATTTCGCAGTTAGTTTAAGAATTTTAAAATTCAACAAATCGTTTTTATGTGAGTTCGTTATTACATAAATACGTAGCACCTATAGTCGTCGTCTGGTCTGTCCGCCTATCCTCATAGAACAGCGCAAAAACTACCCAACCGAATGGTTTGCAACTTAATATATATAATCGTTGAAGAATTTTGTAGAGTCATTTCAAATTTTATGAAAATCGAATCAAAACTTAAAAAGATATTAATAAAAGTTTTCTTCATCCTATTAAATCCTATCATACGTAATTAATTCAATGATATTCCATGATAGGTAATTATTCTAGGTTGCCATGATGAGTACGTTCTATTTAAAATGGAGTCATACTATTTCCATTTGATATATATAATCGTAATAAATTTTGTATTCATGCATTTTTGCATAAGGGTGCAACAGCTATTGCACCAAGATCTGAATATTTATAAAACTAGTTATAGTAGGAACGCTCCTTTGCCATACGTTTGACGGACAATTTCCGACTTATTTATTTCTTTTTAATTTACAACTGCTGTTACCAGTTAGTGTTTCCTACCGACGAATATTAAACTCACATGTAATTATATGCAAAACTGTGAGACCAGAAACCAAACATCGAATTCTTAAAAGTACACTCGTATCTAATTTGAATTCAAATTAAACGTCAAGGTTGTGTTTAAATATCATGTGAGGAATGAGTAATTAAACACCTTCAGCTGGGAGAACTAAATGGTATGTGAGACTGCCAACTTCTGAACTTTTCATGCCACTCACAAATTCACTCATGTGTATTTAAGTTAAATATAAGGACATACAACTATTTTCCGCTTGAAATGCAACTAAACAGGACTGTAGAGTTGTTAATACAGCGGGTATCAAAACATAATTTATTTCTAGGAAAGATAAATGTTTTTTAATAAAGAAAACGAAAGAGAGAAACATGCGTTATTCATTATTAGCGGAGAGCCTTCAAGTCGGTGATGATCATGATCAAGACTTCTTTATCAGTATCTACTGTAGGTAAATGAATTGAATTATAATCAAGTTTTATTAAGGCGTATTTAAATGACTGTTTAACTTCTCTAAATGTCTAGAGATGTAATAGATTTCATTGCCTTGGATTGAAAAGCTTTTAACTAACACCTGAGAATGTCGGTTGCCATTCGCCAAACGACGAATAAAACATGTTATTAACTGGTAAAATTTTGAGGTCATTCGGTACAGTGGTGAATGATACCTTGACTGACCCACAAATATCTAATCTTCTTCCTGCTGAAAGCATCATCGAACTACATTAAAGAACGTCTTTAATTACACACAATGCATATATCCTTAGTTATGTGGTAGTTGAAAATTTGTTAGACTGTATTTACGTGATTCACATCATTGGGTGAAGTACACTTTAGGATAATTAGATTTTTAACACCTCCAGGACGAGCGTAGCGTCACGTGTACGTCACGCTTATGCTGCTCAGAATCCTTGATTATTGCCACAAAATATTTTTTTATAGTAAAATTTGCCTTAATTAACCACGGCATTTTATCGATTCAATTTAGACAAAAATTTTTGTTTTGAAAAACCGGTGATGAAAGAGTAAACATTCTGTTAAAGATGCTCGGCGCGAAGGGGCTAAAGGGAGTTAATTCGAGAATAGTTGCTAAACCATTTCTGGCAAACTTTTTATTTTCTGGCAGGGTCGGCACAACCATCGGGCAAACGGGGCTGACCAGAACGCCGCGCCGATGGGGGTCTTGATAGGAACTGTATTAATTTTCGTTACAAATCGGATAATGTGTTTGCTATCTAAACTATTTTTCAACCATTTTGTGACCAGAGAATATCGATAGTTTATTTCCTTTTTAATTCAATTATTCATTTAAATAATTTTACAGCCCATGCTCATCTTATACAAATACAATAATGATATTTCCCTAGAACGTCAATTAATTTAGTAAAAATTTTTAAACTAAAATACCAAAGTAAAAATAATCACGTTAGTTTTATTGCTCTGATAATAGCGTGTAGAAATTTAAGTATTGTATTTTATTGAGAGAAAAGACAAAATATATGCATTTAAAACAACTTAAAACTCCCATGTATATTCCTTTTCACTATTTATTCCCGTAGTGCAACGGAAGCATTGTAATAGTGATATATGTGTATGTGTGAGTGAAGACGTTACCGTCCGAAAGATGCTTTCGATTAAGCTGTTTGTTGGCAAGTATGTTATGGTTCCCTGTCGTGAAAACTGAATACACTTATGAAAAAAAAATCTATAGATGGGTTTGCATCTAAAAGATTTTTTAACTATTTTACAACTATTTATCAACAATTTTTTGAACAGAGGTAACTGATAAGTACCGTTTCTATAGAGATAGTGACCAAGGAAATCTACAGTAAAACTTGCATTTTGATACATATGGACACACACCAACACGCCGCTCGTGCCAAAAATTTTACCATGTTGGGCATTAATTGGCGAGTTATCGCCAAATTTGACATCAAAATTAAGTTGCCAAAACAGTAGCAACTTGACACTTATCCAAGAATTTGGGGAAATTCCCACATAACCGCAGTTTTTACAATAAGCATCTACACCACTTACTAACCTGTAACAGAAGATTCTTCCGTAATCGATTCCAAAAGCAATTGTCGCATGTTAGCGAACTTGGTTGGACGTAAAATTAATTTAAATGTTGGGTACTTGTTAGTTATCCCGTCGGCCAATTTCGCCAAATTATATAAATTGTCAAATTATACAATTTGACATAATTTTTATTTTAAATAACGAAAGAACAAGTAAATTAGTATAACATTAATAAAAATACAAATAAAACGTCGAAATAAAAATCACTTGATGACGTAAGCACGTGTAAGTCAAGTGAATGTAACATTTACGGTCAACCATTATTGGCATTTAATCTTACAATTTGGCGACAGTGATTTGGTCGACGGGATAACTAACAAGTACCAAATGTTGTAACTTGTTGTAATTCGCATGCGCTTGAAACTAATTGTTACCAAGATTCTTCATGTTAATATCTCATGCCAATTTTGGCTGGGGATCGATTCTGCAAGATTAGCTGTATCAATGGAGTGTTTTAATAGGATAAATTGCATACGTTGCGTCGTATATGTTTTTAGTTATTTTTGGATTACTTGATATATGAATGCAAAATATCCTATAAAGTACACGGAAAGTCGAGTAGTGTCACTCCAGATTATTATTATTACTATTATTATTTTGAAAAAAATATTTTTGTAGTCTAATAATAGAAAAAATCTACACGAATTTCAAAAATGAGTTTTCTATTGAATATTCAAAAAGTTCTCACTTGAAATTCTAAAATACAAAAGGAGACAGAAAAAATGTATAGAAAATTCGGTGAATTTTACTCCGTTTTAGACATTTAAAAATTCTGAAAATTTTGTTTCAAGATTTTGCGATATTTTAAAATTTTACACAACTTTGTCGGTTATTTATTGAAAAGAATTTTGTAATTTTATTAACTCTATGATGTCTGATGTGAAGAAAATTTTAATCGTGAAACAACCTAACCCGTTACCCACTGGTGTTGCGCTGACGCAACTGTAAAAAAGAATGCGTATTAAAATTAACTACCTATCTACCACTATTTTAGTATAAAAGAAAATTGCATTACTTAATGAAAAAACTTTGCTATTAAATAAAATGAAGATTACCTTTCGGAATTTGTAGTGGAAAACGACTTTCAGAAAAAGGTTTGAAGACTACATAGCTTTGGTGGTTAATGGGCCAAGGGTATAATAAAAACTTATTTTCTTAAATGCAGATAAATAAAAAAATATTTGAAGTATATTTGAAGTAATTGGGTTAATATTAGAAAATTAACACTAGAACCGCTATTTTACTCTGTTTTTATAAAAAAGTGTTTCACACCAGAATTTTTATTTAAAACTATTTAACTTATTTAATTAACCTATTTTTGTGCTTTATACATATATCTTAAGAAAAAAATTCTGGTTCGAATCGGCTATTATCAATTTTAGCAGGGGTCAAAATGACCCCTAACGGCGGTTCTAGTGTTAATAAGTCCCGAAATTGGGGATCATAGTAGAAATCAGTTAATAGTAAATATCTTATATGTCTGGTGCGGTACCACACTGAATGTATAAATATTCATTATGATTTATGACAGATGTATTTTAAAATTTAAATTTGAATGTACATTATACAAAGCTGCGAAGTGGTGATAGTACGCAAGGGAAAGCCCGCTAATAGTAAAAAAATTTATGATGTGAGAGAAAAAAGATTTCTTAAAATTTGTAACGACGAAAATACAGAAATGGTTTTCGCCCATTGTGTCATAGCTGCCAGCATTTCACCTTTTTTTTTTCAAGTCAAATAAACATGTTTTGAGCATAAAATTTATTTAATAAAACGCGTCTCGTTTCTTGGTGGTACTTATTTCATGTCGTTTGTAAGTAAAACATCTGATTTAAGACATATTTATTTGATTTGAAAAAAAAAAAATTAAAAAACGGCAGCTTTTCTTTTTTATATTCATAGCGAAATCTTAGTTTTTACACTGTTAAAAATTTTGTGCTGTGCTGAACCATCTTTTGGTGCTGCAGTAGCTGCAACCATAAGATGGTGAAACTTCGTACAAATACTTTTAGCTATGGTTCAACCGGAGCTTCAATTGTTGGAACGAGACCTCATCATTTTATGGTTGCAGCTACTGCAGCACCAAAAGATGGTTCATCCTAGCACACAATTTTTAAGAGCGTACTTATCCTTGATGAAGTACTATATCAATTATAAAACGTAGCAGTGCTATAAAAGATACTGCCAAATGTGAGCTTTACTTGAAAAAATTTTGTGAAGATGAAAAAGAAGCCATATAAAGTGCACTGAGGCAATTTGGCAAGGGGCAACTAAATTCTTCTTGAATAAAAGTGAAGGTAATAGTTTGGTTGTATTTATAGATTTATGTCAAAAACATGTTTTTGACAAACATTTTACCTATTTTATTGGATAAAAGAATGTAAAATGACTGAAGCTGTTGCGCGTGTTATTGTTAATATCCTTTTAGGCTTCCTCCATGTGAATAGGAGTTCTTTTTTAAATAATAAAAATTATATGTTAGAAGCTGAAGGAGAGAGAGACATAATAATTTTAGTGATGCTTAGGTCTGGCATGGCATCTCATTTTAAAAATATAAGCCTAACTTTGTTTAATCACAGAATTTGTATGATTAAATGAACAAAAAATACTATGTGAAAATTCTGGTAGATTTCTTGGATAAAAAAACCCCCCGCATTTAATTGGCAGCAGTGTTGAAAACAGTGATAAAAAAGAAAAAAAAAAGATGTTTCACACACGTAAACGTCATAAATGCCATTCAACATGTTCGTGTATAAGGCTAAGGAAGACTGCTGTTTTCATATATGTTTTAGATGCAAACTACATAAAAAAGTAAATCCAACTCTCCATACCCGGATTTAAGTTGCCCGATATGCTACCCGGTGTACCGAACTAGATGAAAATTATTTTAAATCGAAAAATTTAATAGACTTTTTACATTTAATTAGAGGTACACATATATTAACAGAGACTTGAACGCAATTAATACAGGGGTCGATACAGATTTTTATTCTTGGGGCCCATTTTGTGAAAAGTAAAACTTTTTTTTGTGAATTTTATTATATTTTTGTGAAAAATAACATTTTGTAACGAAAGTTGAAATCCATTTACTCAAATTCGAACCAAGCATTTATTAACAAAAACTTCTTTAAATCCTCTAGCTACAGTTTTTCTTTTCGTGACCTGGTTTTATTGACAAATTACATATTTTAAAACAGTTTTTATGAAAAGGCATTTTACGAAAGGGCCTATTTTATTAAAAGAAGTTTTATGAAGGGGCCTGTTTTATTAAAAGGAATTTTATGAAGGGCTCGAATCTGGGTCCACAGCGTACCGTGCTGTTGCTTTAACCGCAAAGCTAACATCGGCCAGTGTAGCTAAGTGGTTAAAATAACAGCACGGTACGCTCTGGGCCCCGGATAATTTTTCACTCCTGTTGAGTTATTTTATTAATTGTGTTCAAGTCTGTCTTAATATATATGTGTACCTTTAATTAAAAAATGAGTTCAGACATTAAATTTATGTGCTTTTATTTTACATTTGGTATATTTTTTTAGATTACCGCCAACTACTACGCCAAAAAGCGTTTTTGGTTCTTTCGTAGCCACATGCAGGGATGGCCGCCCCAGGAACCCAGCTTTCGCTTTAGAGTATAAGTGCAATCCCTGGGGGGGGGGGGGGGGAGACTCAAATCCACTGCATATGGTAAGATACATTAACAATAAGTACTCTTTACAATATTTTTAAAACAGTTAATAACATACAGAAAAATAAATTCAGTTTGCTGTTTTTGACTCTGAAACTCACAAGAAGTGTCATCAGTACATACATTGACAGCAATTGCAGTATGTTGTATACATGCATAAACAATTACAAGACATATTTTTTTAATATTAGAGCTGAAAAACTTTAAGTGAAATGCAGATGCTGATAAATATAATGAAAATACTAAATTACTAAATAAAACAAACCAAAGGAAATAAGACAAATTTTACATTATGTATAAAACAGGGGCTCCTGTCTGAAATGGGAGCTGAAAACAATGAGTTTGCTCAGCTAGCTCAGAAAGGGAGGGGATTGGTAAATATAAATTCGTTGTCTTCTAAAAATTTCATACAATCCGCTATACGTTGCAAGAGAACTGGACGATCGAGCAGGTAGGTTAGCCAGTCTGGCAGTGTCATCTGTTGTGGCTTTTTTACGTGATAGTGGGACGTTAATGTGCAATGTAAAATATAGTGTAATGATGTTGATAAGGATCCACAAATGCAAAGAGGTGAGTCTCGTTTATTTATGGTATATAAGTGTTGTTGGAAGGGTCCATGATTAGTGAGAAAGAGATACAGGTATCTGTTACTTATGAAAATGTTTTGTGAAACCTCAGGTATGAAGTCACGCGTGTATGACCCACCTGCACTGTGGACCAACGTTGTTGCCACCGGTGTAGCATTTGTTTTTTGAGTTCTGATTTCATTGTTGATTGTGGGAATGGAAGAAATGTTAGTGGTAAAGTAAAATCATCGACTGCCGACCTCGCCAGCTGATCGGCCAGTTCGTTGCCCATTATACCAGAATGCCTTTTAACCCAATTAAAGAAGAACGATTTATCTGAGAACTGAAGGAGCAAGGTTATGTCTAGAACTAGGGGATTATTGTTATTAAATTTTGAAAGGGCCATTAGACCTGATAAACTGTCTGATGAAATTAAGTATAGGGAGTCAGAGTCCTCTTCTGCCCAACGAATTGCCTCCTTCATAGCAAAGAGCTCCGCCTGGAAGACAGAGTTCCCCGGATCAAGCCTTGCGCGCCAGGAAAAAAAGTGTGAGCCTTACCTATAGACACAAAAAGCTGCCGCAGTTCCTACTTCTGTTTTAGACCCGTCTGTAAAGATGTGTGTTGAACCGTTAAAGTCTTTTGTTGCACAAATACTAATACCGTTTGAAAGTGAAGAGATATGATACTTTGAACATTTTGTTAAATACATTGGGGCAAAATAAGAAATATTAGAAGCACCCAGGCGAGTGATCCGAGCGAACTTAGCCTCCGCTTCTAATTGTATGTCTAATGGAGGAAGACCCATGAGGACCTGAAGGGCTGCGGTAGATGTGTTTCTATAGGCTCTGGAGATCAGGAGAAGTGCCCTTCTCTGAGCCGCTAGAATATGGCGAACTCCAACCAGACTGCACATGCGTACGCCAGTTGCCGCTGTAGGATGGATGAGTACCAGACTTTAAAAAAGTATGATGGAAGACGACCTGAAACTGAGGAGAATTTGTATAAATTTTGCGTGATTTTTATTATTTCTTGACGTTTTGATGCCAGGTGGGGTAAGAATGAGAGGTGTTGATCAATTTTGATTCCAAGATAATTAATTGTTTTTTCTGACTTTATATTTTTGCCATGTAATTTAAAAAGTGGGCCCCGTTGGAGAATTTTCGGTTTACCAAACGTTATAGAACGCGACTTCTCGAAAGAAATTGTTATTTTGTGAATTTCCGCCCAATTTTGAATAAAGTCTCTGTTCCTTCGTTGTTCAAGTAACGCTCTTGTTGGGCCCCAGATTATAAGTAAAACATCATCCGCATATGCGACTATCACACAGAACTCAAACAGGAAGGTTCGAAGTAGAGTTTCGAGGAGAGCTAACCATAAAAATGGCCCCAGACAGGAGCCCTGAACACAACACCTGGAGAAAAAATACAAAAGATCTGGCAACTGCCAGTCCACTAGAGCCCGCCTGCCCGACAGGAAGGTGGCAATTACATTAATTAGCTGAGGTGATAATTTTAAATGGTGTAGTTCCTGTAGTGCTAGGTCCCATGGGAGATTATAAAAAGTCCCATAAAATCTAGCGAAATAAAGGATGTATAATTTTTATTAGATTTGTTAATATCTATGTAAGATAATGCCTGTTCTAGTGCTGTTTCAGTTGATTTTAATTGAGTAAAACCGTGTTGTAGGCCTGTTAATGCGTTACTTTGAATTAGTAAATGTTTAATTCGTCTTAAGAACATTTTTTCATAGATTTTACCAAATATCGGAAGTAGCGTTATTGGTCTATAAGAGGTGTGTCCATTTGCTGGTCTTATCTTCCTTCCTGAAGTAGACGAGCTCGCCCACCTTCCAGGCCTCCGGGAAATAGCTTAAACAAAGTGCATTGTTATACATGTCAAAAAGAGTTAAGGGGATTTTAGAAAAGAGAGATCTAATCATCCGATGGTCTATTCCGTCGGGACCTGGAGCTTTGTTTTGGTTAAAACTATAGATTGCATTTTGCAGTTCTTTTATTGTAAAGTTAGGTTGGTCTGCGTGAGTTTGTTATGAGGTAGCCATGTTTGGCTGAGCTGGTGATCCCGGTGATGCACTAAAATTTTTTCTGTCAGTGTAAACAAAGAAGAGGACCTGGAAGCTGGGAATGACGAGTCCGGCAGATAGCTAATCTGACTGTCTTGAAAGTCCTGAAAAGCCAGTTTTTTAGATTTGCCAAATGGGTCAGTTTGTTTCTTACAAAAATTTACCCAGGCGTCTTTCTTCACTCTTTGAATCAATTTCTGGTATTTGGCACGCTCTCTTTTGTAAATTTGATATTCTACCGAGTCTAAGTTCGTCTTCTTAGCTCTTATATAAAGTGCTTTTACTTTATTTCTTTGAGAACGAAGGTCCGATGACCACCAGGAGAACTTGGCCTGTCTGAATGGAGGTTTTAGTTTAAAGGATGCATTTGCACTATTTTGAATTATATTTTGAAAAGATTTGTAGGTCAGGTCAAAGGCCTGAGGTGAGTCTACTGAAGGAAAAATTACGGAATTTAAGCAGCATGAGTTTTCAACAATGCCTATGAATTTGTTGAATGGGGCATTTTTTGTTCTGAAGCGACGCTTCGGAAGGATCGGGATTGGAAGCAAAAGATCTGTTACGATAGGCCGATGGTCACCGAAAAGCTCAGGGAAGACATCCCATCCTCGAAAGTAGCTGAATAGTGGTTGTGTACAAATTGAGAGGTCAGGACGCCCTTCCTTTTTGCCGGACTCGTAGGTTGGTGTACAGGATGGTGAGTTTAAGACAATCAAGTTATTAGCTAATAAAGAATCTACGAGAAGCCGTCCTCTGTCATCGTCACGAGTATAGCCCCAGAGCTGGTCGTGTGCATTGAAGTCACGAAGGACTAGCTGGTAGTCACTCTGGCGTGCGGAGCCCAGCCAGTCTTGTACGTCCACCTCAAAATCTGAACGTGGAGGGCTGTACAGGCTGCCTATGCTCAGAATAAAATTTTCTAGTTCTAGGTTTACAAAGATGGAATGATCGTTTTTTGCCGAGATACAGTGCTTTACATTTTGATCCAAAATTATTATGTGGCTATTGTTGGAGCTAGAGCTGTAACAGGAAACATCAACTGGGAGAGAAGATGGGCGTTTGTTAAAGAGATAGGCATCTTGGACGCATGCCAGTGAGAATTTTTCGTGAATTATGAAACGGATAAATGCTGCCGTGTTGGACTTACTGTTCTGTAGGTTCCATTGTATTTCACGGAATTTTATGTAATATTAGTGTCTTTTGTGCTACGTAGCCACATGCAAGCGATCAACCGCGAAACATTTCACTATTTATAGCAACCTTTATGATTTTGTTTATTTCAATATTTAAGTGCGTAAGTTTACATACCCGTTAAATATATAAATATCGTTTGGCCATTTAGTTCTAGAATATTAAATGGAAACAAATAAATGTTGAATTATTTAAATTGTTTTATGTACAAATGGATTAGTCTTCCGTAATTCGATACAACTTAGATTTAAAATAATACATTTTTGAAAATTATTTTAAAAATCGTAATAAATCAATAAATTGAGAATGACAAAATGCATTTCAAAGTACATTACCTATTTTATACCTACTGAAAATGTAAAAACTAAAACGTTTTGATGTTTAAAAATTTTTTAAAATTGCAGTAAAAGCGAAATTTACTGGCCAAGTCGTTGACACCATCAACATGATGTCAGCGTCACTCACGGACATATTTTTTCTTTATCATATTTACATATATACTAGAAATAGTTTAAAAATAATATATTCACATTTAAGTTAAAAATGTATGACACTTATTATTTATAAACATATTTATAAACATACTGAGACTATTTTAATTGGCAACTCAATTGCCAGTGTTGCCCTTATTTACTAGTGCCCAAACAGTGTTCCCAATTAAACAGATTTTTAAATTGTTGAAACCTACCAGAATTTTCAAACAGTATATATTTTTATTTAACCACAGAATTTTTATTACTATTTAAAAATTCTGGCATATTTTCAGAAAAAAAAATGCTGCCCTAATTTGTCTAAAATTGATATAAAAAAATTTTTATTATCTTTGTGTCTCGTACAAATATTAAAAAATACTGAATTCATGCGAAAGATTTAGATTTAGTATTTATCAATAATAGATTTAAGATACTAAAAAAAAAAAAAAAAAAATGTTATACATTATGAAATGAACGAGACAATAGCGGAGGGAGAGGGGAACGTAGAGAGACAGAGCCCTCTCTGAAAAAAAAAATATAATAAAAGAAACTGAAATAAATGCTCCAATAGAGTATTAATGAATATAACCGTATTTTGCGTTTCTATTTGTAAGAGTTAAGTCTTCTGTAACCAGGGCCGTACTCAGGCTGGGGCAGGGTGGTCTGAGCCCTTCCCATCAACTTCTTGAGTCCACAATCTTTCAATTCTAATATATTAGATTTCATTTAAAAAATTTAAAACTTTGTAATCAAAAGTTTTATGACAGGTGGAGAGGGGGTTTGCCTTCTTCTTCATTTTGTATTTATATATGAGGACGTGAGTTTTAGAACTCGTCTTATCCCAAAATTACAAAAATCGAGTTTTCTCTATCAATCTACTCTATTGCTGAACCTGCTCGAAAAAGCACTACAATCTGAAAAAAAAAAAAAAAAAAAAATGTTAATACTAGGAAACAGGAATTCTGCTTTTTCAGAATTTAGTGTCACCCCCGATGAAAAAAAAATGTATATAAATATAGATAATACAAAACACATTTCAGTTTTAAGACTTAAAACACACGCTTTTATATTATGTAAAATGACGTCATTCGCATCTTCTGAAGAATTTCTCATTTACGATCCAGTCTTAAACAACATGTATAGTAAAGTATTCATATGGCGTCACTATCGCTGAATAATGCACAAATCCAAAAAAACAGATGTCGTCGCTCAAGAAACTCAAAAAAAAAAAAAAAAAAAAAAAAGGCTATCTAATGATTCATATGCTTTCATTTGTTTGTAATATAGATAATTAAATTAAATATAGTTTATAATAGCTCCATGTTTTATCAGAAATCATTTATTTATATTTTTTCAAAATAGCACATATTTTAATTACATTTTTTTCAGTAGTTATGGGAAAATGGCAACAAAAAGATATAATTACTATTTTACAACTATTTTTTCTTTACTTTATACAGAAAAGGAGTATTTGAGTTGCCCAAATTAAACAATGGCGCTAAAAACTACAAAAAATGAATATCTCAAAAATAAATCGAGATGCAGTTTTCAAACAAATTGCATTAAAAATAACTTTTTCCCCCCCAATACGACGCTATAAAAATTGAAAACGTGAGATGCTTAGAAATAAAAAAAAATGCAGTAGAGTATTAAACAGTACAATAATACACCTGCTTTGTTTTACGGCTGGCTCATACAACGGAACGTTATTTTTTGGAGACATTTTAATAGCTGGGAGAAAGAAATAGCATACCGAGGGCTAAAAAAAAAAAAAAGTCTAGTTTTATCGATTTTTGGCATTGTAAAATCTTGGTTTATAATGTAAACGAATGAACGTAGTAAGAGTTTTTTCGCGATTTCCCAAAGTTTGATTTTCTAGATAAGGCGTGTTTTGAGATTCACATCCTTATATCATTAAAACAGAGGAGGTAAAGACAAGCTGTAATTTAGCCTGACACTGCCGCTTGGTTACAACTTTGTCTGTATCGGCCCCTGTTATTGGCAAAGGTTAACAAAATTTTCAAATTGGTGACTTGGCTGTCCTGTAATCTTTTCTCCTCTTTTTGCTCTTTATCTCTTTTTAAACAATTAATTAATTTGTGAAAACGTAAATAGTAAGTCCTAATCTTGTTGAGAAGTTCACTGCACATTTTATAAATAAATTACAAGTACAGTCGTGGAAAAAAAAAAAAAGTAAACACCCCCTACTAACTCCTCAACAAATTATCGTAGAAAAAAGTTACTGGTACCGAACGATTGGAAATAAAGTCTACTTTTAAATGATGTGTATAAAATTTGCTTAGGGGGCCATCTACATATTAAAACGAATCCAGACTTCATTTTTTTTTCAATAACAATACTTAATTTTAACGAGATATTTCAAATCTTCGGTTCAAACTATGCCTAGACACCAAATTTCAAGTCATTTGAATGATAAATTTTTGAACCATAAACATTCCAAATTTAGTGCTTCTAATGTTAAATTACATTTTCATATTTTTATTTATATCTCCTGAAATTATGCTCCTAATGTGCTAATTTTTTGTGTAGCAATAATACTAATATACCCAAACATAAATACGCTGAATTTGCAATTTTTATAATTTTATGATATCAATTATGAATTATGAAATTAATATTAAAAAAAATTAAGTATTGCAAACTATAATTTTTTTGATGGATTTAGATTTATTAGGTCCTGTTTTATGGAAATCCAAAATTTCACATTTTTCTTCCAACTAGTTTTCAAATTATGCTTAAAAAACGTCAAAAAGATGGTTTAAGGGGCCGTCTATAATAGAAGTGACTAGATATTTTGAAATTTCTTCTGCTTTCCTGTAATCTAGCAGACTTTATTGACTTCTTAAGGTGCTTTGATCAAGATGGGGGCTCTCACGGTTCACAATCGAGTTCCGAACTTCAATTTGGATACAGCCCTTAAAATACGCTCGTTTTAAAATAATTAATTTCTCAGAAACTTATGGTACGAATTGCATAAAAATTTGTTTTTAGGCTAATTGAAGGGTGTAGAGTTCATTTATGCTGTCAGAATTGTGTACTACTATTGAAAAAAAAAAAAAACAAAGTTATGGCTCGTTTTAATATGTAGATGGCCCCCTAAGCAAATTTTATCTGTATCATTTAAAAGTAGACTTTATTTCCAATCGTTCGGTACCAGTAACTTTCTTCTATGATGATTTGTCGAGAAGTTAGTAGGGGGTGTTTACTTTTTTTTTACACGACTGTACCAGAGGTAAAAGAATGTTTCTCCTTTTTCTGTAACTTACCAGTCAAAAATTACTTTTAGCGTTCCATAAATTTATTTCTATAAATATTATTTATATTCCATAATACTTGCATTGTATATTTTTGATTTACTATTTATATTTAATGTATTAAATGCTAAAAGTTAGCACTCAAAAATTGCGTTTATATATTCACTTCCAAAATTGTTTTATAATGCTCGTATTCAAAAATTGTGTTTATAAGGCTCGCATTGAAAAATAGTGTCTATTTACTAGTATTCAAAAATTGTGTCTAAACTTGCACAGATTGAAATCAAATATTGAATTAACTTATTGCTCTATTATTTAGTATATTGATGGCTCAAAAATTGTGTAGATTAAACCTTTTGGCATTCAAAAGTACTAACAGCAAAATTAAAATACCAATCTGGTTGTTAATTAATCTACTGGCAAATTGTTCGTGTGCAGAAAGTGTAAATTCTTTTGACACAGAGAATATTTATTCTATGCAGCTGAATTTAACTCGTTATCATTGAACTCAGAATATAATTGCAATTTTTTTTTTTCGATTGGTACCCTAAAATTGTTTGCAACTTTCCAGAACTACTGATTATGTCGGACTACCCTTGTCGGACTATTGGCGGCCTGGCTTCGGCCACAGTTTGTAAATTAATTTTAACAGGAATAAGTTTTTTTTTAACGTTTTGTAAAAGATAGGTGCCTTCTCCTTCTGGCTGGGCTGGGTTTCTGCCTGCGAGCCCCTGCGTGTCGGGGAGACCCCCGGGTGGAGCGTAAATAAGTCTAAGCTGGATCTCTGATCAGGCGATCTTGCTCCACTCAGGCCAGTGTTGCCAGATTGGGGGCTTTTTTAATTCAGATTATTCGACTGTCACAACTTTTTTAAACTAGTATAATTCGCCTTATTTTTCAGAACATTTAATCTATTTTTAAATAGGCCGAATATTTCTATTTCAAAAAAGCGGTGGCAATCAACAATCTGGGAACAAAAAAGTCCCCAGTCTGGCAACACTGACTCAGGCCTTCAAACCTTGTCTGTAACTACTTGAAATCTTGCATGCAATAATAGTAGTACAATTGGGAGCAAATCTTATTTAAAGTAAGTCATAATATGAAAAAAAAAAGAAAAAAAGAAACTGCGTGTTAAAAGCTTCAAATATTGAGTAAAATGTGTATGGAAATGTTTCTTGAGGCGTTATCACTCCTGATTTACTAGTTTTCTGTTTTAAAAATATTTTTTACGGTCGATGAGAAGACAGTTTTTTAAATAAGTTATAAAATATTCCAACACAACTGTCAAAAAATAAATTTTATTTCAAACAATAGAATACAATTTACAGACAAAAATTTCCGCAAAACAAAGCATTTTGAATTATAAATAACATACATCATAAAACTGGTAAAAAAATGGGACGTTTCACATACGCAGACGTTATAAATAACATTCAAATTGTTCGTAAATAAGGCTCAGGAAAATTGCCTTTTTAACATTAAGGCAACGATATGTATATTACACAAACATACTAGAAATAGCTTTAAAATAATACATTTTTCCGTTTAAAATTGTTTGACACAATATCACACTTGTAAAACTTTATCGGTATTATTATTGATAATGTTTTACAGTATATTTCATATGGAATGTTTCAGAAATAGATAATACATAAAATACGTCAGCATGAATATGAATTTAGTTAGTTCCAATCAGACGAACACATAGATCCAAATAAATGACTGAAATAGTCAAAATCCTTGCATGAAGCCGTAAATATATCACTTATACATTAGAAAGAAAGACACCAATAGCAATATTTACTAACCAAAAATAAAACCAAAGGATCTCATCAGGATCATCATACCTGAATATTTAGAGAATTGGATTTTTTGAAATCCAATTCAACAATGAATCAAAAGCTAACATTTCTTCTGCTGCATTTGTAAATATAAATACCATTGTAAAAATAATTTAACATTAACCCTTACAAATAACCTACAAAACCAGGAAAATTAAGAGGCATACATTACAATTTCGTTCAGTCTCTTAGACTATTATTCCTTCGAACAGTTGTCGTACCAAGATATAAATAATTAACATCACGTTTGTACACGACACAAACTGTGGACTCGAATGATTTTTTCCATTGATATAAATAATGACTACGAAGACACAAAAATGAAACGCAGCACATATAAATAACGGAGGTTTCACACAGAAAATGCCTCTGACAACTAAAAAAAGGTTTTACGATAAAAAAAATAAACAGAAATTCAGCCTATTTTCAAGTATCTATGTGTTATTCTAGCTATCGAATAAAAGCGTTTACTAAAGCTTGAATGATGTCCAGAAGATTCAACATGCAGCCATCGTACTGAACTCCACAGTTGGCATTACTTTGACGACCATATCTTGCAGCTAGCTGATATTTTGACACCACATTAGTTGGGTCTTCAGCTTTCGTGTAAGGCCTGAAAGAAAAAAAATGTATTCATAATTTCGGTACAAACGGAAAAGCTTATTGGGGCAAGGCAACATGCACACGCACAAAAAAAAAAAAAAAAAAAAAAAAAAAGAACAAGAAAAACAAATAAAGAGAGTGTGTGTGTGAGAGAGAAAGAGAGTTGAAATCGAAAAATTTCTGGAGGATCAACCTGCCACGATAAACCGAAAATTAAAACATCTTCAACAACTTTCGGTTTTATGCGTCATTATCGTACGCAATTTGATTTTTCAACATCCTAAAACGTTTCTATACATACTAATGTTAAAGTGTTATTCCCCTATGTTAGACTTTCATTTACATTATATGCGCTGTTAAAATATCTGGCGTGTCCAAGAAAATTTTTGCACAACCGAAAATCGTAACGTTAGAATTTCTTTTAGCTAACACTGATTCATTTAAACCACAAAGCTTTATATTTTACTAAAGGTAACGAAACTTATTTAATTAAAATGAGCTTTTTTATGAAATAAAGGAAAGAGTTTTTAATAACTCTAATTTAAATTGCTTTTTATTTGAAGTTGTACATCGATTTTTTTTCGAAAGTTAAAAAGAAAAAGGCGAAGATATGGTTAAGCATCGAATAAGTTAACGCATTTTACAATGTACTTTGTATCATTTGCTTTTGGATTCATGAGCCTTAATTTATACTACTTAATACTTATACTACTTATTATACTTAAACTACATTTTTGAAAGTATCATAATATGCCTGCTGATCACAATATTCCTTGTCTCACAATATGTCTCTTATTTCTTAGCGAATACTGAGTTCTACGTATTCTGAAGTGTCTTTTTTGTGTTTTATATCTCTGAAAAGCCGCAAAAAGAAACTGATTAATTTTAAAAGGAAAACTTGAAGAATCTAAATTATCCAGAGAAAGAAAAACTGAGTTTACTGATACTTGCCAAACGCTTTATAAATGGTAAAGCAGAAGTGGAGGAGATCTTCCGAAATAAAGAAGAAATCTGTGGGTTACTAAAGTCAACAGCCTAAATGTGAAACTCAGGCAGACCAATATCAGAAAAACTGATTTTATAATTCTAAACTGGTCTAAAGAACATGTATTAAATGATTTTATGTCTGAAATGTTCCGGTTTCGACATGAAATCTGCCTAGAAATATTTAAACAATATTTAGGGAATCAAAATCTGTAGTTCGTAAAGAAGTAGAAGGAGGGAAAGAAAAATTAAAATAACTGTAGAGTTTATTGAGAGACAAATATTTATAATGTTGATTAAACAAGAATGTTTTTCAGATTATTATTTTTTCGAATAAGACTTCGCGTTTAAAAAAAGGAGATGATTTTATCGGCAGTATAATATCAAAAGAACGACTCACTGTTTTGTTAAATAAAGAAGAAATCTGTGGGTTACTAAAGTCAACAGCCTAAATGTGAAACTCAGGCAGACCAATATCAGAAAAACTGATTTTATAATTCTAAACTGGTCTAAAGAACATGTATTAAATGATTTTATGTCTGAAATGTTCCGGTTTCGACATGAAATCTGCCTAGAAATATTTAAACAATATTTAGGGAATCAAAATCTGTAGTTCGTAAAGAAGTAGAAGGAGGGAAAGAAAAATTAAAATAACTGTAGAGTTTATTGAGAGACAAATATTTATAATGTTGATTAAACAAGAATGTTTTTCAGATTATTATTTTTTCGAATAAGACTTCGCGTTTAAAAAAAGGAGATGATTTTATCGGCAGTATAATATCAAAAGAACGACTCACTGTTTTGTTTGATTGTAATAGGTTAGGGTCGCCTGAAATCATGCTTATAACTGGAAAACCTCTCGAATACTGGTATTTGTGGAGAGAAATTTAGAAATCTTGGATGACACATCCTTTAGAGATTGAATGATTAACAGTTCTTAACAATATTACGAAGAAACAGCAAACAAAATTCACTTAGTTTAAAAAAATGAAGCTTTTTATTCATAAGGTTTGGAAATTGAAAAATATTAGAATTGTCCCCCCCCCCCCCCCCCCAACACCGTTTTGATGCGTGAACCTATTGACGGAAGTGTAATATTCAGTTTGGATAATTCTCTACAATACTCAACAATACAAAGTTTGGTCCAGAAAGTTTTTGTTGCCCCGTATCATTTCAAAATTAGATAATCAAAGCTCACTTGAGCGCTTTTGAAAAACATTTAATGTTCTGCATGCTGTATTCTGAATTTTCTCAGATGTACATAACATGAAACCGGAAGACTGGATAGCAGTGTTTCAAAAAGTTAGGCTTTAATTTTCTATTTGAGGAAACTGAAACATTTGTTTCTGTCTCAGATGTTTCAGTTTCCTGGTTTAGTTACTGGTTTAGTTAAATGTATTGGGGTACTGGTTACTGTACGGGTTACTGGTTTAGTTAAATGTATAAGAAACGAAGAAACTGACGAACTAATTTTTCTAAGATTGATGATTAATTAAATATTGAGGAAGAATTATCTAATGTATGCAAATTTACTTGTTTGGAATCTACAACAAGTAATGTCTACGAATCTCCAGTAAGTAAAAGGCTGATTCTGCTATTCGTGAACATAGCACTGAAAATAAAGATGTATCCAATAACGTTGGAAATTTCTGGGAAGTCGAAAAATACAACGATATGTTGCACAAGTATTTTTTTTTAAAGGCGATTCAGAACGATTAAAAATTTTGACAGAATTAAAAACTTGCGTTGAAAAACTAGTTATTTTTTATCGCAAAAGAAAAAGAAAGTTTGAAACATATACTTTTCAGATTTAAAAATCCTAACAAAATTGAAGAAATAAGAATGTAATAAAAAGTGAAATAAAATAAAAGTAAGACTGTAATAAAAAGTGTAAAAATGTAAATATATTTGCCTATCACGTTTAAAGCATTGCAAAAAATTTTTATTGAAAATTCAGATTAAGAGGCTACTTCAGTCAAGTGAAAAGACCCATTCGCTAATGCTAATCCTATGGAAGAAATTTATAACGATATCTCGGTTGCATTTTAATATATTTAAATGATTTTTTTGCATTGGATAGCTGAGATCGATCTGTATGCAGGCCGTTTTTTACTTTTTCGATTTAGATTGCAGATTTTTTTTAATGAGGATGCTTTCAGTTTCGAAACCGGTTCCCAAAATGAAAGTGTCCTCATTAAAAATATCTGTAAACAAAATAGAAAAAGTAAAAAACGCCCTTTGTACAGATCGATCTCAGCTATCCAATGCAAAAAAAAAAAATCATTTAAAAATATTAAAATGCAACCGAGATATCGTTATAAATTTCTTCCATAGGATTAGCATTAGCGAACGGGTCTTTTCACTTGACTGAAGTAGCCTCTTAATCTTATAATCGAACGTATGTAAGCCAATATAGAGGAAGAAATGCAGATGAAAATATACGATATAATAAGCAGTTAACGCATAAATTAACTGCTCAATTTAAAAAAAAGTCACGTAAAAAGTGTAAAATAATCGCCGAAGATTGTCAAAAAAGCGCCTGTTCGTTTGTACCCCCATTTAACATTTCGAAGTTTCTTATAAACTTAAAAAACTAAATACCAGTTATCTCGCCGAGAATTACTATAAGAAAAATTAGTTAAATGTCTGATAATTTCTTTTAATGTTTTCTTTACGGTATACCTATGAGCAGCTCATTTCCCCCTATTAATATCACTTCCTATATTTTCATTTATGTACTTTGGATTTTATATGTTTGAAGACATGTATATGCGCTGTAAGAAAAACAGGGAAATCTTTTGGGAATTCGGTTGCCAACATTTTTTGCTATGAAATTTTGCGCAATTTACAGCTATTTTGCCCATAAAATATAAAGAAAGAAGATTTCAAGGTACATCTTGCTATTATCATTACATCTTGATATATATATATATATATATATATATATATATATATATATAATTACAAATCATCATCAATTCCTATTATATGCATATTATATACATATTCAGGGTGCAAAGGAAAGTCCCTTTAACCTGAAAATACTTGCGAACGGAGAGAGTTACAGCTTTGCAAGTGAGGTAACGGTATAGTAAACTGACTACGCCCGATTTAATGCAAACGACAGCAGCGCCCCTAGTAGCGAAATTTGGAAGATAGCCTTTGCAAATCGAAAACGAAAAGAGATAGAGCAAAATTTCCAATTAAAAAGTTTTAGAGCATCAATTAATCAGTACGAAACGACATTTGGTTTACATGGATAAGATAAATCTTCGCCTGTATACCCAAAAATGTTTGAAATCGATGCACACTATTATGTGTAAACGTTTGAATGGAATAGCCAGAAGTATGAAGAAATACGCACAATTTATTGTATAAATACGTACTTATCTCAATAAATTTTGATACCATCACACACACACACACAAAAAAAAATGACAAACTATGTCACAGTGATAAAAAGTTAATATTCAGTATGTTCGAAAAGTTCTCCATTGCTCACAATACACGTTTGCATTCGTGAGAGTAAATCTGCATGCATATTTCTCAGCATGGAACGTCTATTGCGACCCTCTTCAATACGACAACATACATTTAAACCTTTCAAGAACAGTTTACCTAATTTTAATTCCAAAACTGTCAAGTGACATCAATAATATTTTAATAAAATTTTGCTTTTGTAATGAAAGTGAAAATTAGCGGGTTTTTATTTTCTAAGAAATTCGTTTGAATATTCTGGTGTCAGTCAATTATTCCATCATTTAACGAACATAATTCTTCTGTCCCTGAAAGGATTAAACTAAAATTTTAAATGCATTGGGAATTAAATTTTTATACACATTACAGTGCAGTACAACGTCACAATTTGCTATTGCGCATTGCTACATTTCCGAAATGCGAATATGCAAAGTACAATCGTCGCTCATCGATTTCGGACATTTATGGGAATACAGGTGACGATTTATCTTATCCGTGTGAACCAAATGTCGTTTCGTACTAATTAATTGAATATTATAAAGAAGTAACATTTGTTTGTAGGGGCTAATGTCTGAAATTACCGAACCGATTTCCAAAATAATGGCGGCAAAATGCTGGTAACCATCTTTGCTCCAACATTGACTATATATAATATTTTATGTCGTTACAACAATTCCCAAGGGATGGTGGAACAAAAAAGGTTCTAAAATTGCAATTTCTGTGATATTGCGGGGCTAGAAATTTGAAATTTGGAGCAATGGTTAGCCTACTTTTAGGATGCAAATACTTGCTATGAACGGTTTCTAAATCGAAATTTAAAAGGGTGAAATAGGCGGAAAACGTTCTTTATTACGATTTATTTTGAATTGTTAGGGCTAGAAATTTAAAATTTTGCATGGCTGTTACTTTAGAGACGTTAAATGCTCTCCCAGAACAGTTTTATAAAATTTCGATATTTAAAAGGCTGCAAAAGTAAAAAAAGTTCTAAAATTGCGATTTCTGGGATACAGTAGATATAGTAGCCCGAAATTTGGTATGGTGGTTACTTTTAAGATGTCGTTAGAAACGGATTCTAAAATATCAAAAATTTAAAAAGGGCAAATGAACGGAAAATGCTCTAAAAACGTTCTAAATTATGATTTATTAGGAACCGTTAAGAATAGAAACTTGAAATTTCGCATGGCTGTTTTTTAATGATGTTTCACAATTTCAAAACAATGAAATTTGTCTACAAGTATTATCGTACGTATCTGAAGTGCATTACAAGACTAGAATATGGTATGTATAGCATTTATCATTCATTTATAGGGACACTCAAACAAATTCCGTAAAGCCACTTACGGTCTCTGGGGAAAATTCGTTTGCGGTGTATTTTATTCATGTTACACTATTTAAAACACATTGAAATTGATATATATATCTGAGGTGCACTGCAAGATGCTTACTACAGAATATGGTGTGCATAGTATTCACCGTTCATATCAGGGACACACAAAATAATTCGGTTACAATAGGGTAGATTGGGTGAAGATGCTGTAGTTTTTACCCGACAGAAAAGAAGGGTTATGTGTTTCACGCGTATCTGTGTATGTGGATTTCTTTATACCCTCGAAACATCCCAACAGCTGGATGGATTTTAATGAATGAGGCCTCTATCAATTCGTCTTAACGGCCCGATGGTTATAGGCTAGGTTTTGTTTTTATAAATTCAAAATGGCGGCCGTAAAATAAAATGGCGGTAGAGACGAAAAAAAATTACGCACCCTATTGAGTGGCATATCATTGGATAGATCTTTCAAATTGAAGACGATGTTTCATTGACTATTTTACAGTCAGAAGCTCCGTTAAAATGTTATACAACCTGGAAGTTGTGTATGTATTGTGGATCTCTAGCTTTATTGCAACTCTAACCATCCTAGACATCTACAGACCTCATCAAAACAGAGTTTATAGATAGGAACTAACAATTAAACACAACTTAAAAGTCATCAATACAAATAAATAAATAAAAAATAAGTAAGTAATATAAACAAGTAATATAAAAAAAATATTTTAAGTCAATTCCTACTTTGGTCAATAAGAGATTTTTTTCCTCCATTCTTCTTTTCTATTGAGTGGCGCTTAAAATGCCTTGATCTAGAAGAAAAAGGCTCTCTCGGTCTTAAAATACGTTGATCAAGAAGTCTCGATTATCGAAAATTAATTAATTTAATTAATGAATTAATATTTGAAAAAAAAAAACTGTATTAACATCAAGTGTCATCCACTACAAGATAAAAAAATTATTTGAGCTTGATTGGACGAATAATAAGTATTTTATTAACGATTGAAAATTTGAACGAGATATATCTAGCGAGAGTGTAGTAAGAATTAGGTCGCTTTTTACGCAATCGGGTTTTTTGATTTTTTTTTAAATTTAATTGTTTTAAAAATCGCCTGTTGTTTTTATTTATTATTTATTAATTTCTTGTTAAAATTTGCATTCTTATGCATGATCTAAAAACTTAATTTCATTTTAGAGATATTACAGAAAGCATCGAAAATTTTGTCTTTGTAAACACTTGCATTTCGTCATCTTACCCCAAGATATGAATAAGATGGCCAATTACCTAGGGGTAAGATGGCTTCTGGAGTTTCAATGTAAACAATAATTTTTGTGAAGCAGGATAAAACATAATGGAACGAATAAAAGTAACTTTAATCTTTTAGACCAACTAAAATTGTTAACTTAATATTAGGGAATTACAAAAATATGAATGTAACAAACGTTGGCAATTTAATAAAAGAACGAGCTAATATCTGAAAAAAAAGGTTATGTTCTATTTAACATTTAAAAGAGTTTTGGCTCTTAAGTATGCCTATTTTTAAACATTATAACAAGTTTAAATACGGTAAAGCCACTGTGATAAAAGGCTTTAGAGCCCAGCTTTTTTTATGATGTTTTTCATGTCCCTTTGTTTTTTTTTTTCAGAAATATCTCAGATCTGCCACAAACTGCACATTTGTTTAAGAACTTTGAGCAGCGTTTATATAATCAACAGTTTCGCAGAATACAACCCCTTGATCCAATCACATTTTTCCGAGGTTTTATTGCACTGTTCTAGATACCCTGAACACGCAGTCTCACTCACTTTTAAAAAATCCTGATCTTCTGAATTTTGGTAGGGAATTTAATCATTATCCATACCACCGTCTGTCTCTGGCTTTTATAAGCCTTTAAAAATATTTTGTGTGAATATTAAAATGAGGAACAAAACTTTGGTGAAAATTACGTCATATTTAAAACGATACATTTAAAATGTCTAATTTAGAATAAATTTCTTATAGCGTCTTTATAAAATTGTTTACTTAGCCATTTTTTACAAGCTAACTTTAAATTGTTTGGTTGATCTTATTTAATTAATCCCGAAAATAGCCGTTAGCTATCTCGAAAGCAATTGATTCGGCCTTAAAATCCCTCAGCCAAAAGGAAATTAATGCAAACCTGATTACAGGAGATAGATTTTAGTCGTTTAATTACGATTTAATCTTTCGTAATCTTTTCAAAACAGATCAAGTTAGCGTTTTTTTTAAGAGTCTGCGGTGTCTAGATGGAGATTGGCGAGCGTAGCTCGTAGGGGGCAGAAACCCCTAATTCTCTAAATCTATATTATATATTACCGATATTTACATTTATTGAAATTATTTATAACTGAATTTAACATCAAATGTTTAACAATGATTAAAATTAATAATTATTAAACAATTAATTATAAGACCAATAAAGTTTATTTATAAGGCAGAATACATATAGAAACCTTTCAAATTATGTTCACCTTAGATTTTAATATTTCTTTATGTCATTTTAAACATTTTAAACATTTAGAAAATTTATGAGTTTAATCAAGGAATTTTTTTTTAATCAGTTGATAAAAATCACGATTTAATCGCTGATTTAAATTCGTTGACAAGTTAGTTAATAGCGAAGAGTAATTTAAACAATGAAGAAACAACTAGGCATTTGACCGCAACGTAAAATAACCGGCATCTTACCCCAAGGGAAAACAACCGGCATCTTACCCACCAAAATTTTCGTCAACTCACCCCAAAGTATTGGACAAAACGCCCGTCCCCTCGCTGAAGTGAAGAGGCGGGGATCGGCTGCTATTTATGCTTTGCAGAAAGGCCAGGTACCAGTACTCTCTAAAACATCAGACTTATTTATCTGGTGTTTAAACTATAACTTATATAGACAAAGAAGTCGCGTAAAAGATTTTGGACACTTACCAGAAGTGTTAAGACGAACTAGCAATAAAAAAGCACCACTTAAAAAAAAGAACACAAACGGAAATTAAAGTATCAGTATGGAAACCTCTTCCTTACAACAGAGCGGCGTTTCCTAAAGCGCCTGCGCATATGAAAACTACTTGATACGGCATCTTGTACAACACGGCATCTCAGCTCAAGTTGCCCTACTATCTATGAACAATAATTTCTGGAAGTGCGTTTTCCGTTGTGGTTTGCGTTTAATTACTTAACATTATTTTCTTGTTGGATGTTATTTAGTGTGTATAAATTCTAATGATCATATACAGGGCTGCACAAAACATCTAAAGTACATTTTCGTTTTATGATGGAAATTGATGAAGGGGAATTTTCAACTGTTTTATGCGCTTCCTAACTGAACTGAAATTTGGCATACTATGTATTATATGATAAATCTATAGATCATATACAGGGTTGCACAAAAAATTCGGATATTATTCTGACTATTGATTGTAATTGCTGAAATGATGTTTTCAAATGCGTTATGCATTTTACAAATTGTTTATTTAGATATAATGTTTACCATATTAAACTGTAAAGTTTTGAAATATTATTTCGAATGTATTGGAAAGTGTTTCATAGTCCATGCTTGACGCATGATTTTTTATTTCTTATTTGAATTAAATTAAGTTACGCTTAAAATACTTACGGGAAAAGAAGCTGCAGAATAAGTCCGATAAGACCATATTTCTTTGGCTGATTGTGAGCCTCACAAACGCTCCTTTTCATACATTCCTGAGCTTCCAGCCTTGGTAAGCTGGGCCAATCTTCGAGAGAATTCTCCATCAGTGACATCATATATTCAGAAATTGAGTTGAGACCGTTTGTAAAGAAACTTTGTCTTGCATTCATGATGGCACGAGATCTGAAACAAGTGTAATTATGCATAAATACTTTACTGCAGCAAATTTGGATAATATTTTTTTCAAAAGCATGATTTTAGTAAATTACAGTAAAGCCTCCCTAAAGCGACCACGTTTCGTTCCAATAAAAATTGGTCGCTCCGAGAGGTGGTCTCTTAATGGAGGTCATGTTTAAATCTAAAATTTCACTGTTGAAAAAGGTGACAATTAATGTTACTAAAATTTATTTTTCACCTTAGGAAAAAATATGAAAATGTAAGTAAAACAAAAGTTAATTACATAAGTTAATTACTGCAGGTTAAAAAAATGAATACATTGACGTTTCTTTGATTTTACGGTTTTATCTGTTATAACTTTTACTTCCAAGTCCTTTCGAAGTTCAGTAAATAAATGCAATTTTTTTTTGTACGGGAACAAATAATGACGATTTCATTAATTTATCTATTTCTTTGAGAGTTTCCTGACAAAATAGAGCAGGGGAGTTTATTGACAGCCATTCTTAATGCGTCATCAGAATAAAATTCATTGCCTAAAAATGCACAAAGGGGTTTAAACACTTAAAAATTACCGGAATAAAAAAAAATTTCTAAGCTTAGTTTAGAAGTTTGATGAATAATGCGCTCTCCGGAGTTATTTTTCTAATAAAGCCTTCTTCAGGCGACCAGGAAAAAACGTAATTTTTTTCATTTTCTTCAATGAAATTGGTCGCTCATGGAGGGAGTTCAACTGAGATGGTCTCTGAATGGAGGTAAAATTAGTATTGAGCCTATGGGAATAAATTTAGTTCCATGAAAAAATGGTCGTTCAGGGAGGTTTTCGCTTAATGGAGGTGGTCGCACAGGGAGGTTTCACTGTACACTACTTTTTTGCCAAGAAGGGTTATGTGGGTATGTTGATTTATTTATACCCTCGAAACATCCCAATGGTTGGATGGATTTTAATGAATGAGGTCTCTATCAATTCGTCTTAACCGTCCGATGGTTATACGTTAGATTTTGTTTTCATAAATTCAAAATGGCGGCCGTAAAATAAAAAATGGTGGTAGAGACGAAAAAAAAAAATTATGCACCATATTGAGTGGCATATCATTGGATAGGTCTTTCAAAATGAAGACGATGTTTTCTAGACTATTTTACAGTCAGAAGTTCTGTTTAAATATTACACAACCTGAAAGTAGTGTAGGTAGGATCTCTAGCTTAACTGTAATTCTAACCTTCATAGATATATAGGCCTCATCAAAACAGTGTTTATAGATAGGAACTAACAATTAAACACAGCGTAAAATTCATCAATACAAATAAATAAAAAAAAATAGGTAAGTGATATAAACTAAAAATTCGTCAATAAAAAAAAAAAAAAAAAAAAAAAAAAACGACTGCGTAAAAAGCGAACTAAAAAGAGGAAAACAAGATGACGTAGGAAAATAGTAGAGTGTATAATGGAAATCCTTTTTTTTTTACTTAAGTAATTTCTGTCGAAGGCAAACATGTAGGTAGAAGGAGCCGCAGTACATACCTAAACATGAATCTGATGCCTCCGACTGTAATTACTTAAGAAGAAAAAAAAAAGGATTTCCATTACACACTCTACTATTTTCCTACGTCATCTTGTTTCCCTCTTTTTAGTTCGCTTTTTACGCAGTCGGGTTATTTGATTTTTTTAATTTATTTTTTTATTACAATCTTTTATTTAACTCAGCTTGGTTTTTGTATGCAAAGATTTAATTTTGGAACTCACTTTTTACCCACTTCCTGATACGTTAGGATAAAAAAAAAAAAAAAAAAAAAAAAAAAAAATAGTCACACAAGTCTGTTTTCGATAGCAGTACAACATTTTAATATATTTAGAACTTAGTTATAATTTAATTGATTAATTTTAAGGGATTTTCCGTTATCCGGTCGCATGTGATAAACAACCAAATATTTTTTACGGTTACAATTGTATTGTATTGTATTGTATTGTTACAACTGCAATGGATTTAATAATACTCACAACTATGCTCGCCAAAATAGACCAACAGACTATAAAATTGCAACAACAAAATATTTTAAACGCTTAAAAAATATATATGTATATAAAAAAAAATAAAGAGCGTAATATATATTTAAAAAAATGCGTTTTAATCAATTAATAGATTCATATTAATTAAATTATGATTATACGCCGAGAAAACAATTCAGTATTCTGAATAGAGATTTAAATACTACTTTTTTTAAATTTCCTGTTGCCATTTTAAAAACTGAAACGAGCAAAAAACATAATTTTTTAACGAATTTCCGTTCGCGTTGTCTATCAAGTGTTAATCTACTGCCGAATTTTCAATAATCGAGATCCACGCCAAATTAACGTATTGTAACAGAAAATTTTGGAAATACGTGAGTTGGAGCCATCAAATTAGGCGTGATTATTAAAATAAACACTGAATGCTTCTAAAAGAGTTTTTCTAAAGAAAAACCCATCTTAAAAAAAAAAAAAAAAAATACTTGGTTGATTTATGTAAAGATGGAATTTTTCTAAATGATTTTTCGCTCACTTCCTGAGTTGGTACAGTTCTGAAATTATATACTGCTGTATGTTCCCGATGACAATGCAATATTTTCATATTTTAGTAACTTAAATATTAGTTAATAGATTACTTTAAATTAAATTAATTGATTGTAATTCAATTCAACAATGGAAAAAGAGAATAACACTAACAAAAGTCGATGACGTAAATAGAAGGCTTTATTCAACAATATTATACATAATAAATTTAACTTTTTGAAGAAACAAATGATGGGAATGTTGAATGAAAAATTGATTCTAATAATAATTATAATAACAAGGGTCGCATTGTATAAAGAAAATTTTATTATTCCTACCAGAACTCTTAATGAGTAATCTTCATGATCATTTTATTTAAAATATGCTATAGAAAGGTACGGTGAAGTTATTATTTTCAAAATAGTGGTAGGAACAATAAAATTTTCCCTATAGGATGCGAACCCTGTAATAAGGAATTATGCAGTATATTATGCGCTGGGAAGTAACATAAAAGCAAAAATAGATATATATAAAAACAGATCGCTTTTATTAGTGTACTTTAAATTAGAAAACAGTTTTTGATAACAAAAATCTGGAGGCCAAAACAAAATAGTAGAAGTATCTGGCTCAGAAAACAATATGATAAGAAAATAATAAGCCACAATGGAAATGTCAAGTAAGGAAATGTTACAAGAAAAATAAGTTATACTATAAATGTGATAAAAATTCCAATTTACTTAGAGTACTTCAATTAGCGCCTCATACTTTTACGATTTTCTATTTGACCTCCAAATGTTTCATAAAAAAAATTCTACATCATCAATTTAACTTTTTGAATAAACAAATGATGCGAATGTTCGATGAAAAATTGATTGCAATAATAATTATAATAAGGAATTATGCAATATATTATTCCTCGGGAAGTAGAAAATAACATAAAAGGCAAAAATATATTTTAAAAAAAAGCTCGCTTTTATTAGTGCACTTAAAATTAGAAAACAACTTTTGTTAACAAAAATCTGGATGTCAAAACAAAATAGTAAAAGTATGAGGCTCTGAAAACAATATGATAAGAAAATAATAAGCCACAATGGAAATCTCAAGTAAGGAAATATTACAAGAAAAATAAGTTATACTATACATGTGATAAAAATTGGAATTTACTTAGAGTACTTCTATTAGCGCCTCATGCTTTTACGATTTTCTATTTGACCTCCAAATGTTTCATAAAAAAATTTCTACATCATCAATTTAACTTTTTGAATAAACAAATGATGGGAATGTTCAATGAAAAATTGATTGCAATAATAATTATAATAAGGAATTATGCAATATATTATTCACTGGGAAGTAGAAAATAATATAAAAGCAAAAATATACTTTAAAAAAGCTCACTTTTATTAGTGCACTTAAAATTAGAAAACAATTTTTGTTAACAAAAGTCTGGAGGCCAAAACAAAATAGTAAAAGTATGAGGATCTGAAAGTAACAGGATAAGAAAATTAAGCCACAATGAAAATCTCAAGTAAGGAAATGTTACAAGAAAAATAAATTATACTATAAATGTGATAAAAAATTCCAATTTACTTCTATTAGCGCCTCATACTTTTACAATTTTCTATTTGACCTCCAAATTTTTCATTAAAAAAATTCTACATCATCAATTTAACTTTTTGAAGAAACAAATGATGGGAACATTCAATGAAAAATAGATTACAATAATAAATATAATAAGGAATTATGCAATATATTATCCACTGGAAAGTAGAAAATAACATAAAAGCAAAAATATATTTAAACAAAAAGTTCGCTTTTATTAGTGCACTTAAAATTAGAAAACAATTTTTGTTACCAAAAATCTGGAGGCCAAAACAAAATAGTACAAGTATGAGGCTCTGAAAGCAATGCGATAAGAAAATTAAGCTACAATGAAAACATCGAGTAAGGAATGTTACAAGGAAAATAAATTATACTATAAATGTGATAAAAATACCAATTTAGTTAGAGTACTTCTATTAGCGTCTCATGCTTTTACGATTTTCTATTTGACCTTCAAATTTTTCATAAAAAAAATTTCTACACGATGAATTTAACTTTTTGACTTTTTTGCAAGTACTTTGCCTCATGCTTTTACGATTTTCTATTTGACTTCGAAATTTTTCATAAAAAAATTTCTACATCATCAGTTTAACTTTTTGAAGAAACAAATGATGGGAACGTTCAATGAAAAACTGATTGCAATAATAATTATAATAAGGAATTATGCAATATATTATGCACTGGAAAGTAGAAAATAACATAAAAGCAAAAATATATTTAAAAAAAACTTTTTTTTATTTGCCCTCCAAATTTTTCATTAAAAAAAAATCTACATTTAAATGCACTACCAAACACGAGTTTTCTTAAATTTTTTTTTATTTAATTTTACTAAATTTTTGTTAATTTATCTGATATTTTTTAGAGAAAAGAAATAATTAGTCAACAATAATACTAGTGTAATTTTTTTTTCTGTTAAATGTTTAGTTGCTCTATAATAAGACCTTTACTTGAAATGTGTTTACAAATATTTATAAATTTTCTAAAACATGTGTTTCATTTTCCTTGAAATACTTTTTTAAATTGTACTATAATTCTAAAATAGTGTCTTTAATATTAATGTAGACCAAAGAAAACATTAATGACTTGGTAAATTTACATATAAAAAAAGGATACTTTTTCATTATTTTCAAGTTTTTCCGATTTCAGTTAAAATATTACTCGCCTGTTTTATTTATTTTATTAAAGAAAGACCACTACGAAATTATGTAACGAAAGGAATATTGTGGAAAGGTTTTTGATTCATCCTCAAATCAACTGCAAATTAAAACGATGAAACCAAAATTTTAAACAATGTCAATTTTTAGAAATGTAAAAATATCAACGTTAAAAGCACCAATAATTTTAATATTATTATTGTTGGTGCATTATTATTGTTAGTGTATATTTATTGGTGCTTTTAACGTTGATATTTTTACATTTCTATTATATCGCACCAAGGTCCATCTTAATAATTAATGTCCATTTTTCTTTTAAACCAAGCATTGGCTTTCACTTCGAAAATATTATTTGCACAATCAATATTGTTGTTGTTTTAAAGACTGCGCTAAAAGGTCTTATTTACAGAGGTAGTGGTTAAAACATCGATATTCTACAATTATGGCTAATGCGCTGAATATTGATGCGAAGCAACTCTTACAATTCGGCTTGGGATGTTTCAGACATTTGTGTAAGTGACGTTTGGTGTTGAATTTGGATTCTCCATCGAAAATAAGAGGATACGTGTTTCACAATTTTGTGCTAAAAATCTTTTCTGACCCCGCCCCCTAATCCTCAGTGCTGTAATCGTTAAATCATCCCAGAGAGGCTATAGATAGTATACCCGGAAAGTGTACACCACACTGTTAAAAATATCGTGAAAAAATACCTCTGTTTTTAAAGGCTATCTAGTTTCTGACCAATGAGAACTCTACATAAACGCCTATGGAACGTTCTCATTGGTCAGAAAATAGATAGCCTTTAAAAGCAGAGGTAATTTTTCACGATATTTTTAACAGTGTATAGCTGTATTTTAGAAACAGAAGGTATAAGGAGTTTCTTATGAAAAACCTCAGAAGGTATACGGTGTATACCACAATATGGGCCGGTAGCATCCGATATACAACTCACCTACGCAAAACTCGCTTTTTTTTCTTGAAATTCAGATAAATTATCAGTACGAGTTATTTATGATATGTTAATTTCGATGTCCTAAATTCCAGTAACGCTTACATAATTTCATAATTTTATGTTAATGATATCATTAATTTATTTCTATTTAAACTGTAAGAGATACTGGCCGGTCGTCCACTTTGAAATCTTATACCTTCAGAGTATCAAGAAAAGTAATAACATTAACCCTTTATGTACTGAATTATGAATGCATGAAAATGTTATCTTCTAAAGCATTTTCCATGAATTTTTGAAACTACATTAGAAGATTTACATAATAATTTAATAAATTTAGAAGGATTTTAAAAGGACTGAAGGATTTAGAAGGATTAATTAAATTTGAATTTATAGGGATTTTGTGCAATATTTATAACCCCACTCAAATCTTTTATTTTAAATATTTTTCTTAGCATTTTGTACAATTAGGAAATGTACAAATATACTATTCTTACAATAGAAATATAAAAATATTGCCGAATTGAAAAATCCCCCCCCCCCCAACGCCAAGAAAGCTGAAAAGATGCAATGGCAAAATAAATTATGCGTTTAAATTTTTTTTTGTTTTGTGTAACCAATAATGCTTTTGGAAAAAAAATAAAGTAATGCCTCTATAACTCCTTCTAAACTGTATTACTACTAATCGATGTATTAACTGAATTTTATAAAAAGTTATTTTAATGGTACTTATACGTACCGTCAGTAGATAAAGGGTTAAAAGCAGTTGGGAGTCCCTATACCTATCATGTTAAACTAATGTACCTTTTCCCAGAAAGAACCAAAGATAGTCAAAAAACTTTATATACATAATATGAATAATTCCTAATAAAGTGAAATCAACTTTATAAACAAATATTCTTTAGTTACAAAAAAAAAAGTGGAATAAAAACACTTTTAAATAACAAAAAACTTGCACTTTTCGGAAGAAAAACATTTTTATAAAAAAATTCTACAAATGTCTGTAACAAAAGTTCATTTCAGATTGATCAGGGATACGCGAGAAATAATCTGGCAAGACTGCAAACAATAGTATGTAGTAGTTTCCATAAAAAGATACATCGAAGTTCAAAAAGCAAGATTTTGGGAAAATTGAGTTTAAAGTTTACGTATGTAATGTTTATGTATGATGTAAACAAACTGGATTACATAATTTTTTTTAACTTCTTGTTGTTGTTGAAACAAAAGTAATAAACCATTCGAAAAAGGGTAAATAAAGAATTAAAAAAAATAAATAAATAAATAAATAAACGATCTTTTTCACGAATTTGACTTCCAACTGTCCTTAAGAGAATGAAATACTGTTGATTATCATTAGCGAATGTCTTTAAAGCAAGTAAAGGCTCGAAAAGATTATTTTTAATGCATTTAATAAAGCTGCATGATGTATAATACTTTATTTACCTATATTTTCTAGATACAGAAATTAAAAAAAATTAAATTAAAACTGATTGCGCAAGTCATTAAAATGTTTTCCAATTTTAGTTGAAACAAATGGGAAATTAGGCTTTAATCTATTCCTGCAACTAAAGTCATTTCTTGTACATGCTAATAGATGTCTCATACCACATCATGTGCAACGAATTTGCACAATGTAAGTTTTGTCCTTCATCTAAAGCTACCAGACATATCAAATGACTCCAATTTCGTTCAATTTAGCGTCACAACTGCGATAATTAGTGAATTTTGTTCTACAAGGGGAAAAATTGTAAATCAAACATTAGAGGCACAATTTATTTTTATTCTTATTAAAAAAATACTTAAAATGGAAAAGTGCTTATTCCTCTAATTAAACTGGGTATGATTTGGTCAAAACTATAACGCTTTTTTAACCCTATAAAAGTAAATGTGCTTCGTCCTTATGTGTTCTTGAATGAGGTATGTATCTAAAAATTACGATGTTACCTTCACAATGTTAAACAGGCAAACCGCGTTCTATGTCACTTATATCACGTACAGTAAAACTACAAATTTTGAATTCTAAATTTATGTAATATTTTTTAAATTGTTTTTCTCATTTGTATAGCACTTAAACAGTATCGGATGTATTTTTTTCATACGAACGTTATTACATGCTGGCTTGTTATCATTTCGTAAGAATTTAAAAAGTAAAGATTTCGAATGTAAAACGTAAAATGAAAGCCGAATAAAAATTCGCGCTTGAAAATTGCCGAAAAGTAATAGAATAATTATGAGGAAATGAAATAGAAATTTAAATCTGTGCAGAAAAAGAATAATTATGAGGAAATGAAATATAAATTTAAATCTGTGCAGAAAACGTACAGAAAATAAAAAAAAATCATTGCGTTATAATTAAAAAAATATTAAGGATACCTTCCTTTTATGTAGTAATTGGTTATCCAGAAAAAATTTAGGTGTTGGTGTTGTTTTATGCTGCCAATTATCAACACTAGGGATATAGGCCCGAAGGAAGAGAGTGCCCTCCTTGGGAGTCTTTCTAAAGGAACCTAACCCGTATTTACGCAAGGAAATTCAAGGTTCGAAGAAAACCACAGAAAAAAATTAGGTGGCGCTATAAGCGGTATTACTGAGTAGCTCATAGCCACTTAATTTTACCTAGACACTGCATTCATGACTATAGCTGCCGCCGTTCTGAATTAATAGGTGGTGGACAGGGCTTTAGTGAGCCCTTTGTATGTATATTATTGTTATGTGGGAGTAAATGGAAAACGTCTTTGCTCGTCTGATGTAAGCATATAATAACAGCATATCCTGAAATTATCATACTTTTTATTTTTTTAACCCGCGTGTAATTTCGTCGTCATCATGAATTTTATTTTTACTGTTTGAAATTTTATTTATGCTAAATATATCTTCACCTGGCATGTCTAATTGTTTCGGCGCGATACAAGAAGCACAAATGTAACATTTATTTTACAATAATATAAATGGTTTTAATTTTTAAAATATTGTAAATATGTAAAAATGTTTAATTGATTTTCTCACGAAAACCCAGACGAAAAAGGCAATTAAGGGTCATAAACTGGCATTGACGCCACTTGCACGACACAAATGGAGTAGAAGGCGAGTAGAAATTTACGACGCTTTCAAAAATATATTTATAAATCATTCTTAATTCCGGACCGGAGCCATAATCTAGGACATAAAGCACTATTACAAGAAGAAGAGTATTCTTCTTTTTCTCAAATCCTTTCCTGTGATATGCAACCCCTGAAACTTATATTAATAATAAAAAACCGCAATGTTTAATAATTGCTCTCAGACTTTTCAGTAATTTTGCCAGTAATCACAAATGTCAACCTAATACGGATTCTCCGTAATATTTAGGGATTCTTTCCCCGTATAATATAATAGAAGTATGTTACAATTTGTACCTGAAAAAAAATCTCATCGTCTTACGTTGTAATGTAAAACATGGTATTCTTAATTTTTTTTTCACAAAATAAGAGATGCGGTAATACTTGTGGTAGTACTTATCATGTTGAATGTGTATGTATAGGAAACCAGTTTCGCAACCCGCTTATTTGGTTAAAAAAATAAACTACGTGTCTCAAATCAAGTGTAACCCTAATGAAGATAGTTTAGCAAAATTTTCAAAGAAAATTAACTTTGCTTTGTGTGAAGTGTGATGCCATCATGAGAATTGCTGTAAGTGATTACATTTGCGTCTAAATAAACAACAATGATTAGATTATCATAATTGAGCATGCAGTTAGCAAGATACACGGTGTCATCAATTACAATACACCTTTACCTCTTCTAATAATATTATTACATCTTACATAAACCAGAGTTAGTCTTTTAAAAATTCAATGAAGCAATCTTCATTTTTACGAAAGTACGAAGCGGATTGTGACACAAGTTTTCTATACAAAAATTGTTCAATATAATTGATCCTACCGTCTAATTTTGTCGAAACAGTTTACGAATAACCGAACAGGCACCGAAGTCTTCGTTCATTACTTTAATGTAGATATTTTAGCAAAATTTTCATAATACTAACTTTGCTTTGTGTGAAGTGTGATGTCATTACGAGAATTTAGGTAAATGATCACTATCCGTGTCCAAACAACAATGATTAGATGTTCCATAATTTGGAATGTAGCTGGTAATACAAACGGGGTCACTGATTGAATTACAATGCACTTTTACATCTTTTAATGATATTATTACATCTTACATAAACTAAAGTTATTCTTTTAAAAATTTCAATGAAGCAATCTTCATTTTTATTAAAGTTATGTATGATAATCTGCATTCATCTTGGAGAGAAAAACCCTGTATTTTTAACTTAATAAGGGCTACAAAAATTGTTGAGAAAGATTGATTCTACCGCTTCTCTTATTTTGTAGAAACAATTTACGAATAACATATATAATATAATTTAAGATGATTAGATTTTTCGGTGCAAATGGGGAAACGCTTCTAATTTTATGGAAAGCAAATACTAAACATCACGGAGATTCCTCAATTATTGTTATTTCTGGTCTACTATAAGATCTCGGCTGCATTTTTTTATGCTTAGCTTTACATTTTCTCCCAATTTCTAAGACCAATAATTATGTATATAGTATATATATATATATATATAGGCTAAATAAAAGTTAAAACTAAAACTAAAACTAAAAATAACATCCATGTGCGAAATTTTGGATCTGCCAAATACATTTTACACATAATGTGCTATATATATATATTAAAGAAAAATTATGTTTTAAGAAAAGCCGGTTCGGTTGCTGTGCTGAAAATCTGATAGAAATTTTCTCAAGACAATTTAATAACATACTAGTTTTATAATTTAAAAAATGTACACTGTTAAAAAACAATTATTATTTTAAATGATTCGATAAAAAGAAAATTTTATCGAGTAGAAAATATTAAAATTTTGCCCCGATTCCAGATATGTATAAAAGTTAAAATGGCAATGGAAGACCATATAAGCCGATATGATAATCATTTTTGGATAAAATTTCGTAAAATGTTATATTGCAATACATCATGGGGGAAAAATTACGCTTAAATAGAAGCATAAAAAAAAAAAAAAAAATGCAATAAAACTTTGTGAAAACATAACCTGTATACAAGATGCCCCTTCTTGTCTTTGACCAATAGCTAATTCCTAAACTGTTAATTTTAATGGTACAGTTCCAATTCCAAAAATATTCTTCGTTTCGTTCTTCAACATATAAAAATCCATTCACATATTATATGAACAGTTATTTAAAGAAAAAGATATTGATGAAGATGCAATTAAAATTTTTATACAGTCCTTGGGTCATTTATAAATTATATTTAGAAAACCATTCTCTATGCTCTAACCAATAAAACAGTAAAAATACTTTGACTTATATGAATTTTTCCTTCGAAAAAGGCCAAATATTCATAAAACTCAAAGTATTATAACTCGGAAAGTTTTGGCCATAGAAGAAAGAAATTTTTATTGTTTTACTTGTTACAGCATGGAAAGTTTTTCTAAATATAGTAAAACCTCGATTATTCGAAGTGATTGGGAGTGTGTGTCTTTCGGAAAATCGAAATTTTCGGATAATCGGGAATGCTTCAATTTTAAGATTGAGGAGAAATATATGCAATATTTCTTATTATGGTAACAAGTGCTTAATAAAAATAAAGCAATAGCAAAATAGAAACGAGAATAAATTACCCAAATATTAAGTTTGAAATTAAGTACTTTTTACATATACCACAAGTGTTTGAAAAAATGTTTCGTTTGTCGCAGTTTCGATTGCCTTTGCTTTGAAGCTCTATCACGGAGTTTTTTATTATTATTAGTTCACCAGTATCACAATCTTTCTGCTGCTCCAGCCATACCAAACCTTTTGCAAAAGCTTGAGAATTGCTAATTTGTTCGCTTTCGCAGCTTACGGGAGCTCAAGTTAAATTCAAAGGAACGCTAAGAAAGGGGATCAAAAATATTTATATCTACTTAGTTCGGAAAAAGTCGCTTGCACACAAGGAATATGATAGTTAAAAAAAAGCTTTCGAAATGGATTTTGCACTCAAGAAATGTGATAGTAATAAAAAAAAAAAGCTTTAAAAATGGATTTCGGTTAGAAGAGGTTATACTGTATAACTTATAGGATCAAGGGACCGCATAAAAAATTAAATTTTGTAATCTTTTTAAATAACTATTCGGATGTAAATGGATTTTCATATGATGAGGAACAATATTTGAAACTTTATTGCAATTGGAATTTCGCCTCTAAAACAAACGGTTCAGTAATTAGTTAATGGCCAAGGATAAGAAATAACACTTATGTATAAATGAAGCTTTCCTTAAATAGAAAATTTTTATGGTTCCGGTGAAAATAATACAATATTTATATATATAAAAAAATACTATACTTGCTCTATGACGGAAATCTGTCTAAAATGGAATTTTTCTTCGGGCCCCTTGCGATTCCGTTTTATTAATATCAATTGCATTTGTAATTTAACTATTTAATAATGATTTTGTGAATTTTAATGTAATTAATAATTTAAATCAGTGGTTACGAAACTTTATTGTTATGCCACTCACTTTAAAGTTTGAAAAAATTTCACGAACCACATAATATTTAAGTATGTATATAGTCTTTTACAGATAACAATAATATGCTATCCTAATCTAAAAGTGGAATACAGTAAAATACCGCTACAACGAATCTCTGGAGAGCACTGATTTAAGTGGCTATACTGAAAAATTCATTAAAGCGAATATATTTTTTAATGAAATTGGGTAATAGATGTTTTTAACAATCCAAATTATATTCGTTTAATTGAAAAATTCGTTAAATTGACATTCTACTGTAATCACAAAACAAAACTTACCTTTATTATGTAAGAAAAGAAATGTTTATTAATAAATACTTTATAAAGATTAAATTTAGTTTAAAAGTCAATGCGGTTTATTACATTGTTTGGCGCCAACAAGATAGTTTATACATCAGAGTTCAAATTCCTTAAAGTTAGCCCCAATGTTAATAGAAAAAGCTTTTTTAAATAGTTATTTATCAATATTATTTGCTTGAGAGTTGTAATATATTGTGTTAGTTATATTTCTGCAAAACATCGTCTCTAACCCACCAGTGCGTGGTGGCTATCCATAGTTTGGGCATAGCTGATTTAAATTACAATTACTTTGCCATAGAACAGAAAATAAATAAAATAAAAACTTTAATAATAATGATAACGTCTTACTTGCTTATGACGTCCGTAATGTTGGCATTGCTAGAGGCGTTGTACGCTTCGAATAATTCGTGATATATCATTCGCAGAGCATCTTCTACCATTTCTAGCTTGGGGTGTTTCTTTCTTTCTTTTAATGGTATGGCATTTGGATTCATTTTGAGTGGTTTCGCATTATCCATTAGGACTTTGCTTTTGGACTTCAAGAATTCTTCCAGTGAAGAACGGACGTCTGAGTCGACTTCGACTACAGAGGCAGCTCGAGCCTTGCGATGCACAGCTAACAGGCACAAAATAGTAAAAACCAGGAACGCTCGACCCATGTTGGTAAATGTTTAAATATCTGAAAAAAAATGTTGTTTGTTATAGGAAAGTATACACTTATATAAAAATTAGTGTACATGAAAAATAAACTTAAAAAAAGTTATACATATAAACTTTAATTGAGGGGAAAAAAGGCACGCGTCTTTCTTTGGAAAATTCTCTAAACTGTACAAGGATAAAGTAAAAAGTAAAATAAAATAAGTGAAAATGGGGTTTTAAGTTGTATATCTTTTGCAAATGAATTATTTAGCAAAAAAAAAAAAAAATTTAAGAAGCTGATTATGTTACTTTCCACACCAAAGATGCAGGAAGGCTGTAACTAAAATATACGTATTTAGAGTTTGAATAAAAACACCACTGGACTAACGTAACAATATTTGGTGCAAATGCTATTTAGACCGTGCGGAATATATTTAATACCCCATGGCTTAAAAAATATTTACACCAAATTATTTTGCCGAATCGATTTTTATAATAGAGCTGTAAACTTCCCTATTTCAGTTATGGTCACCTCGTAATCAAGACTGAATTACATACAGATCCAATCTATTAAAAATGTTTTCAATAGTATGCTGTAATATATCAGGCACACAGCAATGATGGTTGAATATTTGAGTACAAGGATGTGATCTACAATAATATTAATAATACCAAGTGTAATGATGTGAGGGTTTTGTCATCTAATATTAGATTCAAAACCAGATTAAAAAAAATAGCATCTTCGTGGTGCAAAATTTAATTAGGATAAAAATTACAAAAGTCCTTCCGGCCAGTGCCGGGAGGAAGAGGTAGCTTTCATATTCCTTATTTTTAAAAAGCCAACTTATATTATTCAAACACACGAAGCTCAATTAAATGGAAACCGAATGTAGGAGATTCAATACTAATTTTTATCAATACTAAATCATTATGAATGAGAATTTCGCGAAATTAGTCAGCTTTATCCAAGCTGCTTTTATTTAAAGTCACTTATATTTGGCTGCCAAATTCGGTGATTTCTTAAAGTGCCTGCCATTTTAAGACAACATGGTAGATGAGGCTAACCAGTGAATTTGGTCGAGACCTTAGTAATTGCTGTGCACATGCTCACTCATATCGGAATCGGTTGATATATACGAGTGCTGTCGCATGCAAAAAATCAGATTTTTCAAAATGTCACCCACTTTAGAAATTGAAACTGCTATATCTGAGCCATTTTTTAAGATAAAAACAAACAAAAAATGCTCCTGAATCCTTATATCAAGGTCAAATACTTAAGAAAGAAACCTTTTTCAATTTCTAATTTTTTTGCACCTCACTTTAAATATAATTTTTTTTAATTTAATGGCCGCCATTTTGAAACAAGAAGGCTGATGAAGCTGGCCAGCGAACTTGGTCGAGATATTGATGTATACTATCCACATGCCTTCTTCCATCGAAATAGGCGAATACGTGTGGTATCGCGTGACAAATACAAGATCGTTTCAAAGTGTTAGCCATGATAGAAATTCAAAGTGCTATAATTCAACCACTTTTTAAGATATAAACAAAAGAACAAATTTTCAGAAACAAAAACTGCTCCAGAATCTTTGTATCAAGGCCAAACACATAAAAAAAATCTTTTTCATTTTCCAATTTTTTAATACCTCATTTTAAATTTTAAATTACATTTAAAAAAAAATGGCAACCCTTTTGAAACAAGATGGCGAATGAAGCTGGCCAACGAACTCGGTCGAGACATTGGTATGTACTATGTACAGACCAAGTTACATTCAAATCGGTTCATAAATACGCCTGTTATCGAGTGACAAAAATCAGGTCGTTTTAAAATGTCAGCCACAATAGAAATTCAAAATGTTATAACTCAGCCATTTTTTTAGATGTAGACGAAACAAAACCTGTTCCGGAATCTTTGTATTAAGGTCAAACACATACAAAAAAAAAATCTTTTTCATTTTCCAATTTTTTGGTATCTCATTTTAAATTTAATTTTTTTTAAATTTTTTTAAATGGCCACCATTTTGAAACAAGATGGCGAATGAAGCTGGTCAACGAACTCGGTTGAGTTATTTATGTGTACTATGTACACACCAAGGTACATCCAAATCGGTTCATAAATACGCCTGTTATCACGTGACAAAAATCTGGACGTTTCAAAATGTCAGCCACGCTAGAAATTCAAAATGCTATAACTCAGCCATTTTTTAAGATATAGACGAAACAAAAACTGCTCCCGAATCTTTTTATCAAGGTCAAACACATAAGAAAAAAACTATTTTTCCGATTTTCAATTTTTTGCTACCACATTTCAAATTTAAATTTTTCTTAAAATTTTAAATGGCCGCCATTTTTAAACAAGATGGCGGATGAAGCTGGTCAACGAACTCGTTCGAGACATTGGTCTGTACTATGTATAAACGAAGTTACATCCAAATCGGTTCATAAATACGCCTTTTATTGCGTGACAAAATTCAGGACGTTTCAAAATGTCAGCTTCGCTAGAAATTCAAAATGCTATAACTCAGCCATTTTTTAAGATATAGACGAAACAAAAACTGCTACGGAGTCTTTGTATAAAGGTCAAATACATAAGAAAAAAATATTTTTCCATTTTCAATTTTTTGGTACCACATTTCAAATTTTAAATTTTTTTAAAATTTTTAAATGGCCGCCATTTTGAAACAAAATGGCGGATGAAGCTGGCCAACGAACTCGGTCGAGACATTGGTATGTACTATGTACACACCGAATTACATCCAAATCGGTTCATAAATACGAGAGTTACAGTGTGACATATGTCATATATATATATATATATATATATATATATATATTGATATATATATATATATATATATATATATAAATTTTGAACGGAGGGTGGTTTCGAGGTCTGGGGGTCATGATCGATGAAAATATACCAAAATTTTTTGAAATCGCTTTCCTCCGAACGGCTGCAATATGTAGCTTTTTGTAAAGAAAGCTACCTAATAGCAGTATGAGAGCAATGAAAGTTTTGTAGAGAAAATCTTTGAAAATAACATAACATCATATTTTAGTTACCTTTGCAAGCCATAAAGCTACCGACTTTGAGCCACTTTAGTACAAATGCGACCTTTTCTTAAGGTTACAATTCTTTTAAATCCATCTTCTCCAAAGAAGAAAGAATACAAAAGAAAGTAAAACAGTAAAAATTTTAAAACGAAATTTTGAGGTTTGTTGACCTCTGTCAGTTTTTTTTTCATCGTCGCGAAGCATAAAGTTTTGAGAAGAATTCATCGAATCATATTTTGAAATTCAAACGTACATTCAAAGAACTTTCGTATTACAGTCGGTGCGTCCTGCATGACGGAAAAAGCATGATTTCTAACAGATAAGGAAAATGAAAATTCATATAACGATAAGCCTCAGGGAAGATGCTGTTATTTGGAAGGGTCTCTTCTGAACTCTCTGGTTGAAATGCGATTCAAAGTTCTAGCAATATTTCTCTAGGAAGTGAATCTGAGCAACCAAGATAAATTATTTTGAGATACATGAAGCATTTCCTTTCTATTATCGGTTTTCATATTTAGGGACGAAAATTGTTTGAATTTCACGCTTCTTAAAACTTTTTTCGGATCACAGATTTTCAGAATTTTTTAGTATTTTCTTTATTGTGTTTCTTGTTGTCTTCTGTCTGATTTCATTTTAAAGCATTTTTTGTCTGACTCTTGAGTTTTTTTCCTTTCTGGTATTTCGTCTGGTTCCTGTCTTGCCTTCTGTAAATCTTCTAATGTAGTTTCAAAAATTCACAAAAAATGCTTTAGAAGATAAAATTTTAACGAATTCATAATTTGGTACATAAAGGGTTAATGACATATTTCAGATTTGTGGAAAATACACAAGTTTTAAATTCAGACGGGGGATGCTATATTGAAATTCCGGATCGACATTTGGTCCGGAATTTCGATATCAGGATGATCATGAAAGGACACAGGTCTGGATTACCATGCTCCAGAATTTAGGTACTCCGATCTCGAAACCATAGTTAGACTGCTCGGTCTATAACTAATATGCCCATATACAATTAGAAAAAAGTCTTTAATAATATAAAAGTTTCTAACTGCATAAAATTTCTCGAGATGTAACAAAATATACCTACAAAAGTTTAAAAATATATTGACTAGGATTTAAAAAAAAATAGGCGGAACTAATTTTCACGATTAAAATTTAAAAAATATTTTCTTTACGGACAAGAGAAAATTGATTCTAAATACTATAAAAACAGTTTCACAAGAATCACCCATCATACTTTTTTTTACAGTACACATGCACTTATGTTTATCATTATCTAAATTCATAATAGTCATCAACAAGTACTGATAATTTTACGCATGTTTTATTATTCTAAAATTTTATTTTAGCTTATTCACTAAAAAGTATAGTTTAGATAAATTTTCAAAGTATTTTCTTAATGTGATTTTTCGCCGAAACAATTTAATTTATAGCCGCACAGTAAAAAAAATTGCAATTTTTACAAAATGAACGTGTAGATATTTTAAAATTTTAAGTGGGTCTTTTCATTACAAATTTTTTAAAAAGAAAGAAGTTTATTTCATCACAACCTTACTTTTAGCTTGCTTTTTAGGTAGATTTCGTATGAAATACTACCTATTGGGATCGTTCCTATGTTGGAATTTCTGAAAAATTTTTGCAGATCTACACCAATCATGACCCCTAGAACCCAAAACCACCCTCAGTAAAAAACTTTATCTATCTATCTATATATATATATCACTTTCTTCTGGACACGATAACTTTCGTAATTCTGCACCAATCTCTTTCAAACTGATACATAAAATCAAAGGGCATAAAATCTCGGTCAAGTTCGTTAATGGGCAAAATCGGACCAAGGGGATGGAAATAGGGAGGGGTTTTGTGAAAACCGAAAACCCCCCATAAATTCTTAATTTTTGTACATATCAAATCAGTTTAAAGTTTTTTATTACTTTTAAAAATAGGGCCAAAATTTTATGTATCACAGATTTTTGATAAAGTTAAAAATGGGCTCAAGGGGCGCAAAAAATTGGGTTTTTGGGAGAAAAAAATTCATAACTTCGTCATTTCTCAAGATATCAATTCCAATTAATTTTATTATAAATAACATTAATATTATCTACAACTTTTATATTCACAAGTTTTTGATAGGACCAATTCGTACCGAAAATAAAAAATTAAAAACGAAAACAAAAAGGGGGTTTGAAGAAGTAAAAAATCCGTAACTCCGTCAATTCAAAAGATATAAAATCCCCATGAATTTATCATATATCTTCTTAATATTGTCTACAACATCTATATAGACAAGTTTTGGATAGGGCCAATTCTTACAGCAAAAACAAATTAAAAATACATAGCGGTTGAAGAAAAAAATCATCTAAGTAAGGGTGTATTCTAATCCAAACTGCGTATTTTCTGACTCATTTTACAATTCATTTTTGCTCTCAAAGGCTTCCAATTGGTACGTTTTCTTACTCAGAAACTCTATAATGTACCGTAATGGTCGATTTTTTGTTAGAGGCAGAATATATTTAAAAAAATGCTGTTAAAGTGGGCATTTTGAACCGAATTTCCCGAAGCGGATTGTGTTGGAAAAATCATTGCATTAAGGATGCACTCAAATCCAAACTGCTTATTTTCTGACTCATTTTTAAATTCATTTTTGCTCTCAAACGCATTTAATTGGTAGATTCGCTTATTCAGAAACTATATAATGTACCGCAATGATCGATTTTTTGATAGAGGCAGAATATATTTCAAAAAATGATGTCAAATTGGGCATTTTGAACGGAATTTCCCGAAGCAATTGTGTTATCACTTTCTTCTGGACACGATAACTTCCGCAATTCTGCACAAATCTCTTCCAAACTGATACATAAAATCAAGGGACATAAAATCTCGGCCAAGTTCGTTAATGGGCAAAAGTGGACAAATGTGATGGAAATAGGGAGGGGTTTTGTGAAAACCGAAAAAAACCCCTTAACTTCTTAATTTTTGTACATATCAAATCAGTTTAAAGTTTTTATTACTTCTAAAAATAGCGCCAAAAATTCATGCATCACAGATTTTTGATAAAAAATCCATAACTCCGTCAATTCACAAGATATAAAATCTCCATGAATTTATCATATATCTTCTTAATATTGTCTTCAACATTTATATAGACAAGTTTTTGATAGGGCCAATTCTTACAGCAAAAACAAATTAAAAATACATAGCGGTTGAAGAAAAAAATTGTCTTATTAAGGGTGCATTCAAATCCAAACTGTCTCTTTTCTTACTCATTTTTAAATTCATTTTTGCTCTCAAACGCATCCAATTGCTAGATTCTCTTATTCAGAAACTATATAATGTACAGTAATGATACCCGACCGGCAGGGTTTTTTTAATATTTTAAAATATTTTTTTTGCCATAGTATAGTTGAGGTCTATCTATAACTGGCCTTGTTTTTACTTTTTGATTTTGGCTGCATTTCCTTTTTATGAGGCTACTTTCACTTTTGGAACCGGTTCCGAATATTTAAAGTAACTTTATAAATATATATATATATATATCTGCAACCAAATCAAAAAGTGTAGTTTCGAAAATTGTTGTTTGCACAGGCATCAAAGTGCTCATGGGTGATGGATTTTGAGTAGGATATATGCTAAGCAATTATCGAAAGCAACGGATCACTTAAAAAAAGTGAATAATAGTAATTTTTAAAATGTTCTGATTATGTTGAGCCTACGAATTATTATTAAAAAAATGGATATCAAACTTTCCCATCCACATCGTTATCCACTAAAAACGGAAAATGCGTTTTTAATTCTAGAAAACGCTGAAAATCCACAAATTTCAAAACATCATAACACAGTAAATTTTGGCGTTACAACAATGAAAATTTTACTATTTTATTTGTTATAGCATGAAGAATTTTTTCTAAATATAAATTAGAGAACCCAGAGATTTTAAAAGATTCTATTTTGAAACTTAAAAATAAATAATTATTTTGACTTAAATGGATTTTTATATGATGAAGCAATGTGCAACATGTGAAATAATTTTTCATCTGGAACCATGCTTGTAAAACTAAAGATTTAGAAATTAGTCATTGGTCAATGGAAGGAAAGTACACCTTATGTATATTCGTTTATTACTCTTTTAAAACATTCCTGTCTCTATCTTCCGCATATATAAGGGTGAATATCACAAAATGTGAGAATTTGAAAACAAAATTTTTTGAAAATTTAAATCGTTTAAAAGCTTCTGATTCTTTTAAAAATGCTAGTTGAGCAGCTGAATAAAGGAATTTACACGTAAAATTGTTAAAGTTTGAAAAGCTTAAGTTCATTTTTATGTAATTATAATTATATGTCATTTTCTTAGCATATGTATGCTCGGATAATGGCCGCCAGGAAAATGACAATTTCATTTAAAAAAAATGTTCACATTCTTGTTTTTTAATTTTTAGATCTAACATTTTAATTTCATTTACAGGAACATGTTTCATCTATAGTACCTCAAATTCAGTGTAATATTCAGTTTTATTTGTAACTTATTGAAGCCAGGAAAATGACATAATAAAAGGCTACTCAATTTTTACAAAGCCTTTAAAACACATTATTTTCAAAGAAATATCTAAAAGCTGGTGGCAATGATTTTACTACTTCTGACTTGAACTATGTCAAGAACAAGAAGAATTAATCGGCAGCGACATCTTAATACCTCATAAAGAACTAAAATGAGCAGGTCAGGAAAATGACATTCATTTTTAGTGACAATCATATTTTAATTATGGAAAATTATTTGTAAAATACAGAACTTGTTACCTTCCTCATATGTGTCTTATATAAGGTATAATTAATAATTAGAAATAAAAAAAAAACTAGAAAAAGATATTTGTACAGTATAGCAGAAAGCCTTTTATTTTGCACACTTCACAGTGTGACATGCCAGGAAAATGACAATCTGAAATTTTAAGTCTTTTAATTGCTTTATTTTTGTGTTATTATTAATAAAATATGTCTTGAAAATACTTCTAATAATATTTTTTATTAGAATGTAAAAAAAAATAATTGCATTATCTAACATTTAATAGACATTTATTGTGTGGACTGCAATTTTTGATATTGTCACATAAACACTTAAAGTCAAAGACAGTTAATGAAAATGAGAAGTAAGTAAGCATTTATAAGTGGATAATCATTATGCATATTTTAAAGATTTTAAGGCATTATTTCTTCATGTCTAAGTTGCGGTTTATATAATGCATATAATCCGGAGTCTACTGTGATTACAATGCAACAATTTATGAACTTACACACTAACAGATTTTGACATGCTTCTCGGATTGTATCCTTGATTTTCATAAAAGTTCTCAGATTAATTTGAAAATTTCATGTTATTGAGACAGATGTACAGCAAAATACCAATTTTACGTTTTTCGTCGGACCGGCCAAAAAAAAAAAAAATGTATGATACGTAGAGTAAGTAAGCATTTATAAGTGGATAATCATTATGCATATTTTAAAGATTTTAAGGCATTATTTCTTCATGCCTAAATTGCGGTTTATATAATGCATATAATCCGGAGTCTACTGTGATTACAATGCAACAATTTATGAACTTACACACTAATAGATTTTGACATGCTTCTTGGATTGTATCCCTGATTTTCATAAAAGTTCTCAGATTAATTCGAAATTTTCATGTTATTGAGACAGATGTGCAGCAAAATCCTAATTTTACGTTTTTCGTCGGACCGGCCAAAGAAAAAATGTATGATACGTAGAAGCGTAAAATCCGGGAAAAGAAAGTGAACCATAAAAGTTTTAATATTAAAGAAATGCACATGAACATTCATCTTAATTGCTCATCCTTATTGCTTCCGTTATTTAAGGAAATCCAAAATTTGTGTTCGTCGCTTCTTCTTCTTAAAGAGTAACAGTTTCATGTACAGCATTTTCTGTAGTTAGTAATTTTTTTAAATTAGTTTCTTCGTTTTATGTGTTATTAAAAACGTTTTATTTTTGTAGTTTTCAAGCCAGTAATTACTTCTGTAGATTTTGTCGCTTTATCTGTACACTCTGGAAAAAAAATTCATCAAAACCGTAAGAAGTACAGGCATCTTGCTGCCGGAGCACACTTGTGTTTGTAAGAGATTTTTTTTAAACTACAACTCTTTTGACTGGAAATTTTGAGCTTCGTTATACGTATTTTCTGTGTTTTGAGGGGAAAATGACACACGTAAAAAATCCATTTCTAATACGAAAAATGTAAATGTCAGCAAAGTTACTATTACACCCTCGTGATTTGACGAAAATGCAGCTTTACATTGGAGGATTTCAGATAATTTTTACGTTTGATTGATGAATTTTCTGTAGTTTTGCGAAAAGGGGCAAACCAAAGCGGAATTTTTCATGTTTAAAAAAATTAAAAAAAGCCAACAGAAACTCCCTTTCAGTTCACAGATATTTTGAGAGTGTATATTTATTCTCAACTTCATCCATACCATCCTTAATAAGTATTATTATAAATCGTGATACAAGTAGTATTCCCAGTTCAAAATTAGTATAAATTAAAAAAAAATTGCCATTCGGATTTATCGTAAAAAAAGTATAATCCAGAAATCGTAACGCAAAATTGGTATTTTTTAATGTTAATGGTACAGGATTATTGTTGGGACTGTCCAAAAATAACGTCAGAAACAAGAAAATGTAGAATGCGGTGTGCACAAAACAATTGAAATACTTGAATGATTCATTTCTTTAATTTTTTTTTAGATGTTATTCAAATGTGTACAGAGCCCCTTTTTTCTGGTAACTGGTGTAGACCAATCATACACTGTAAAAAAAAAAAAAAAACCCGGACTAAAATACGGAAATACTACTGGCAATCGAGAGGCCAGTATTATTTCCGTATTTTAACGGAAGTTTTAACTCGTAAATGCCAAAAAACGGAAATTTTTCTGTAATTTACCGGGAAAAAGTTCCGTTAAAATAAATACGGAAATAGTACTGGCGTTTCGATTGCCAGTAGTATTTCCGTATTTTAGTCCGTTTTTTTTTTTTTACAGTGTAGCTATTTTTATTAGACATATGGGATTTTCAAAAGTGCAAAGGGCTTACATTTATGCAAATATAACTGCCATTTAAAAATTTAAAAATATCCAAACTGTACAGAGAATTGAAAAAGAATAAAGAAATCTTACGTGGAAATTATTAACGAATGAAAAAAAAAGTAAAGTAATGAAAATGCATGCTTTTATATATAGAATATACAAAACTTTAAGACCATATTAATAAATAAAAGGTTTGCATTAGTCAAAGATTTATCATAAAATTTTCCACAATTTAAGAAAAACAAAACAAACAATAGACTATAGTTTTAAGAATACTGCACAATAAAAATTAGTTTAGTGCATTCTATCGAGACCAACATAATAGGCTAAATTGCATTTTTAAAATATTGTACACATGATACATATAGTACAAGTTTAAATGAATTATAGTTTATAATATTTAACTTCTTATTAATATAGAATTACTGTAAACGTGGTTTCGTAAAGTAAATAAATGAGCTTTCATAAATCCGATGAAAAAAATGTTTAAAAAATTACGATTTAGATACCTAAATAATATTATGATTATTAAAAACTAAAAATGTAACTTTTATTAATTAATTTTGAATTATCCATGTAAGTTTTGATTTTCAAAATAATTCTGAATATTGACAGATTTTTCAAATGATAATAATCAGAAGACTCATTATGCTTTGAGACATTACAACGTTGTGCGGTTTAACTGTTGTAAATTATATTTGTTGCTTAAATTTCACAGTTCAAGTGCATTTTTTTCAATAATAATTTTTTTAATAACGAAGTCATAATGTTTGGATATTTTAATGAAATATTTAACCATAATAAAATCTAACATTTGTTATTTAATTTTTGAATAAAATTTTAATTGTTTCTTTATTTTTTAGTATTTACGTCTATACTAAGCATTCTTAGTATTGAATAAAACTTAAACAACATATTAGGACACCTTAATAATGCTACAATCTTTTACAATTACAAGACTTTACCTTTATTTTTTTTTCATTAAATTTTTAATTACTCATTTAATTATTTTTATTTAACGGATTGTAGATATTTACAGAATTAAAGATAAACAATCAACGTATTTGGAAGGCAAACTAATCCTGTTTTTTATTTTTACAATTTTACAACATGTCTTTTATTATTTCATTTTAGATTTAGACTGTTCATATAATTTATGTGAATTAATTGAATTATAAATATTTCGTCTTGAAATAGTCGAGATAATGTTTAACTGATAAAGATATAATAATTTCTATCTAAAATATCGGTACTGACAGGGTTCCTGTTTTTTATTTTTACAATTTTACAACATGTCTTTTATTATTTCATTTTAGACTGTTCATATAATTTATATGAATTAATTGAATTATAAATATTTCGTATTGAAATAGTCGAGATAATGTTTAACTGATAAAGATATAATAATTTCTATCTAAAATATCGGTACTGACAGGGTTCCTGTTTTTTATTTTTACAATTTTACAACATGTCTTTTATTATTTCATTTTAGACTGTTCATATAATTTATGTGAATTAATTGATTTATAAATATTTCGTATTGAAATAGTCGAGATAATGTTTAACTGATAAAGATATAATAATTTCTATCTAAAATATCGGTACTGACAGGGTTGCCCATAAGCGACGATATTTTTATTCCATTAGGTCATCAAGTACGGGATTACAAATGGGACAGATTATCAATGGGGCTATCTTCCACCTGTAAAATTTAATAGAAATTTTCATCTTATATAAACGCCATATTCATGAAAAATTATTGTCATGAATAACACAAAAATTTCTATATTTTTTTACTGGTGGAAGTTTGTCCCGTTGGTAATCTGGCTCTTTTGTAATAACAAGTTTCATACTTCATGACCTGATGTTAGAATGCAGAACAAAAATATTATAGTACTAGCTTCTCTAAACTATAATCCTTATCATATTTATCATATACTTATACAATTGCACGAGAAATGCACCACAAAGAATACTATTTTTTAATACTGGTACGACTAGAATATAAAAATAGTCGCCTGCGTCAACCCTGGTACTGATAATCTTGAGCATCAAAAACCTAAGACTGTTATTTCACTTTACAAGCACATTTATTTCCATAGCCTTTTCAAAAATGTTTATAAACTATGAACTTGCTTTTAAATTGAAAATTAAAACCCTTATGATGGTTGTAAAAGCACTTTTTTTGATAATGCATAATTCAAATAACTCTACACTAACATACTTAATTTATTAAAGAAATGTAAAATTCTGTTGGATGTTAAAATTTGTAATGTTTCCGTTATTTATTTTTTTTAATTTTTTTAATTTTTTTTTTTTTTTGGTGCGTGTGAAAATTTTCAAAATATAATCTTAAAAATTAAAATTAATTAAGTAATATGCATTACAGTTGGTAGTAATGTGTATGTCTGTCTACATATGTATGTCTAAATACATGCTTTTATATGAGCATCGATAAACCGATAAACATATATTCTCCTTTTGTTAAGCATTTAAAAAAATATATCAGGTAACCAGAGAAATATGCTTTCAAAATTTTCTTTATAATTATAGCTCGGTATTTTTATTTTATGCAATTTATTTTTAATTTTTTCCTCGAGATTTATCAATATATTTTTCTTAATTGTTTGTGTATGTAAAATTTTTCAAAATATAATCTTAAAAATAACATTAATTAAAACGGTTGGTAGTAAGATGCATGTTTGCCTACACATGTATGTCTATTTAAATGTTTTTATATGAGCATCGATAAACGTATCTCTTCTTTTTGTTAAGTATTTAAAATCATATTAGATAACTCGAAAAAAGGCTTCCAAATTTTCGTTAATTATAGCCCCTCCCCCTTTTTTAAGCAACCGGTTCTTCAAATTCAATCTATATTCAATGTATTGGGGCACAGAATCCAAATCTCCATTGACATAATTTCTTCTAATGGAAAATAAAAGGAAAAGTGAAAATAAATAAAAAGTCCCACCTACCTTTTCAAGACCTACACAATTTAAGTACAACTTCAGAACAACTCGCTGGCACGGAACGTTAACTACCTTCGTCTGATAAATCCCATAGAGAGTCACATCACATCATGTGGAATGCAGAGCAACTCCTATACCCTACTTCGAACACAAAAAAAGTTGACGGACAGAGGATAAAAGTTACCTTGGCGACGAAGAAACATCCACTTGGCGACAATATTGCTGTGAAAACAGCATACAGGATGAACAGGATCTATTTTTGATGGTATTTTGTTATAGTGTGGAAGCATGGTGAAATGGTTGAGTGACCCACTGTTAGCGAAACGAGTGGGAAGTCCGAGAAAGCTTCCCAAATAGACGTTTCAATTATTTTTCACCGCGCAAAAAAGATCTTGTCAGTCTAATGTTTTGTCTATTTAAATAGCAGTTTTCGTTACAAAAAAAAAAAAAAAAAAAAAAAAAAAAAAAAAAAGTGTAAAAGAATATTCAAGAACAGTTGTTTATGGTCACACCTGGGTGATATTCGACTTTTTTTTCAGAATAAGTTTGTGTTTAAGAAATATCAAAAAATATATCGTATTTATATTCATTCATAATAGCACGTTTAAGATTTTAATTTCATGCTTGAGTGAAACATCTGTAATACCACTTAAAAGAAAAGGAAACAAATAAGTTTTGAAGATTATTTCAAAGGTTTAGTTATACGCCCGATACCTTAATCATAAGTCATCACGATGACAGAAAAATTAGAAAAAATAATAGTAGGTCATACTTTGACGGTATTAGTATCATTAAATGTCTTTTTAAACCAAAAACCATTACAAAATCCTGTTCATTACTTTATTTTATTCCACGATTAAAATTTTAATTTCGCTCTTGAATGCTATTAATGTCTATAAATTATCGCTTACGAAAATAATTTTTTTTAAAGAATTCATGTTTTGCGATTTTACAACTATTTGTAAAGTGCGGTTATAGCTCTTACTGTGATCCTGAAGGATCAGGTGTTGAAGATTCTAATAAAAATATGTGGCAGTAAGTTTTAATGATGTCAATGATAAAATGACAAAAGTTTGGCTAAAAAAAAAATGTATCGCAGAAGCCTTAAACGAACAATAAATGTAACAAAAATATGAGCACGTTTACGATGCAGGATGTAAACAAATATAAAGAAAATCACTAATAACGAGAACAAATTTAGCAAAAAACAAGTAAACATTCCATACTTTTATAAAGTCGCCCTCTTTTAAGTATAATAAAAGAGAGGAATATAAACAGTAATACTAACATTTGGACATATCAGTAAGCACGTATGTTCCTATGCAGCTAATTTCTACAGTTTAATTTATATTTTGTGCGGAAAAGGTATTGAAGAATTGAACAGTTTCGGCATTTCACGGTCTTCCTATAGTTGTCACCAACTTTATGCGCTGTCTAAGAGTAACTGTGTTCCTAAAATTGTGGAAGACATAGCAGGGAAGAAATCAAATTGTTGCTTTTCAGAATATTTAAAATAAATGTGCAGGCATCCCCCGACTTATGTATGTAAAGCGTTCCGTAAAAATTTACGTAACTTGAATTTTACGTAAATCGAATTTGTAAGAGATTTGGTAAAATTTTGTAAGAAACTGCAATAGTTATTATTTATATACATGTATATTATTTACACCGTATTATTTTATAAATAAAGCATCATGCGACAGTATTTACTCGTATATAAACTATAAACGTATGAAAAAATGTAAAAACAAACTTAAAGAACACTTTTCAAATATCTTGTGGAATACGGGACTTATAAATGTAATATTGATGAATCGATTTTTAACAATTTTGAATCTACATCAAACGACTATAAAAATAGGAAATAGTTAAAGAAGACTAATTTAATCTATTCTCCATGAATTTCTGGTGGTAAGACAAATGAATAGCACTCACAAAATAAAATAATCCTTGATAAGCATAAACTGTATTTATTATGAATTGGATTACTACTATGAATAACTAATAATAAAGATTAAGTTGTTTTGTTATAGATTTGATTGTATATACCAATAAAAATATAACTCTATCTAATATATAAACTATATTACGGTTATGGTTTATATAATTCATTTATAAAATAAATATCAAAAGTATGCTACTGCGTATCAAACGTGCTAATATGTTCACAAATGTAATTTTCGAGATTTATTACGTAAATGCGAATTTACGTAAGTCGGGGCATGCCTGTATAGTGAATTTATTCTGTTTCAAGGAATTCCTTTTTGTTGGTTCATGAATAAAATTTAGGAAAAATTTGATAAATGATTCAAATTTATTGTTGCTATTTTGTTTTACATAGTTTGATCGAAATGCACCCATGTTTCTGAGTTTATTCTTTACATGCAATCGCTAATTTGGATTGGCCGTATGATTTTAGCATGAGCAATTTCTGGCTTTTGTTATCTGTCCTAGAACATGTTATAAGTTGTAATTTATCTTTGTCTCGAATCGCAATCAGTGAAAGAGATAGGTCGTGGTACTTACATCTTTTTTGACTGTCACCCGATCTAGGTAGGCTGATTTCCACCAATTGTTGAACTGTAATGTGATCAAGATAGACTGAAAAGCAGCCGATATATAATAATTTTATTTGTGTGATTTTTATAATAAATTATAAGTGGTTGCATTATTTTCTACGGTGAAATTACTATACAGTGTATTTATTCTCTACCGGTATGAGATTGATACTAGTGAAATACATGTGATTCGTAAAAGGAGTTAGAACAAATGGAATCGAATAAGATGGCGGAGTTATACTTACATTGGGCCAAATTGCGATTTATCGAGAATTGAAATAATTAAGACTAGACAATGTCTTTTTAAGGGATCAGGCAACTTAGAATATAACAACAATTTCAATAAATAATTACATTCCATATAAACTTTAGATAATTTGGAACTGTTCAATAAAAATTACTTTCAGAAATTTTCATAAGCAGCGTTTACCCTAAAATAAAGGGGCTGCGCTATGTCTACCCTTTGAAATTTGATTAATATCTTCCCCGAATGTTCATTAAAAATAAAATTGCATGCATATTGCCCTCTTATGATAAAAATAAGGCATTGCCCCTTTCATTAAAATAAAATAGCGCCTTGCTTGTGCTTCATATTTAAAAATATCACATTTCTTTTCTTTTTTCTGCCTTATCATGTGATCACATTATCAAACAAAAACAGGAAAAGACACGATATTAATTATTAATTTTCTCTCTTTCATTATTCGACGTTAAAGAATTCTTTTGAGTACTACGAATCGAAGAATGCTATTGGTAAAATGTACAGTCGTAAAGAAAAAAAAATCATGATATTTTTGTCATGAAATTATTACAGACAGATGTGAGAGGACTGGGAATTGTCTTCTTTCTGAATAAGACTTCGATTATGCAGTTTTTGAAAAGGGAACTTTTAAATATAAAATATTGCATAAACCTTGATTTTTTAAATGGCGAAAACTACTTTTGACACCATATTTGAATTCTTCGGATGAAATAACCAAGAAAAAAGGTATAGTTTATATACTTTTTTCTTAAATCTTCATAGAGTTATAAAAAAAAAAAAAAAATGTGTTTTAGGTTTATCCCTAAATCTTGGAAAATAAAATTAAGATCTTACACGGAAATGTACAGAAGACACTCAACCAAAAAACTATACAGAAATTCCAAGTGACGCCGATGCGAAGAATTTTTGTCGAGGAGCGCCGGACGTATGTCCCACACCCCGGATACTGAGCAATCTAGGCTGGATAACAAGGTGTATTTCCATAGGCAGCAGTGATAGCATAAAAAATGGGGGGGGGGGGGGGGAGGAGGCTATAACTTAGGTTCTGTAAAATAAACTTACATTATATCAAAAAGATTCTACAAAAATTTTCTGGTAACTGTCTAAGATTTTCTTTCCCAGATCATTTGATAAAAAAAAAAAGACGATTACACCCTTAAACCAGTGATAAATGCTAAAATTACTGTCAGAGATATAATTTAGTAGAGAAGTGAGCTCGAGGTCCGCACTTATGTTTTTGCAGATATATGTCTATCGATTATAATGGAATACTGTAATGCACTAATTATTAATGTGTAAATATTAATTTTAACCTACTATTATTAGACAGTTGAAAAGAGAAATTTCTCTATATCTCGAAAAAGTATGATTAGAATGAGCCGTAAATTATTTACACATACAACCATGTTTTTGAGGATGCTCTTTCTTCTTATATACAAAATTAATGTATGCCATAATTCATAACTTTTTGAATATGAATTTATCAATAAGTTTCATAATTAAAAATATGGGTTTGAATTTTAAAAAAAATGCCTGGAATATATTTGGATCTATTCATTGTACCCGCTTTAAAAAGTAAAAATTTCAATCGGATGATTTTTTTTAAAAAGATACATAATAAAGTTTGTCACGTGCATTTAGCATTAACTTAAACTTTGTACTTTTTTAACTCTACGAAGATTTAAGAAAAAGCATGTAAACCGTACCTTTTTTTCGGACTTATATGCTTGAAGGAAAAGTGGCAAAAGTTTCTTGTTGCGATTTGAAAAAACAGAGTTGGTGCAAATTTTAATACGTAGACAACTTTATTTCAAAAACTAAATTCACATTCGGAAGGTAGATATAGACACTTACCAATCAAATGGTACCTCTCGGGAGATGTGTTTTTTTTTTCTTTTCTTTTTCTTTTTTTTCCCACGGCTGTATGCATGGGTTTGAATTAAAAAAGTGTGACTGATTAAGTAGGTTTTTTTGTTTAGAAGACTTTTTTTTTATATTTAATTTATATTTCTTTAGATATCACGTCTTAGGAAATTGTGTTTTTGAAAGTAGCTTGTAAGCACCTCCAAAACCAGATATTTATACCGAGAAATGCGAAAAAAAAAGACAAAATGTTGTGCAGTTTTCAGAAAAGAGACCGAAATGTAAACAAAAGAAATGTATATTTCAACATTTTACACGAGCATTAATACGCATTGTTATGGGACTACGTATTGTTTAGTTAGTTAAATTATCTGATATTTCAATTCCATTTTACTCAATGGTGTACAAAAGATAATTAAATTTTCTGATATAATTCTTCAAGTATTGTAAAGGAATAATATTTAATTTGCTTTTTCCTGTATTAAGGTTTACAACAATTTTTTTTTCAGATATTTATCCTTATCTTACTTTATTTTCCTTTACTTAATGAACTTATATATTTGAGATAATATAAAGTTCTTATGGGAATCAGTGGAACAATGGAGCAATGTACGTTTTTTGATGGATTTTCCAGTTGTGGTGCAATATTACGTACAGGATATGTGTAAGTGATTTGCCGAGACATTACGGAAGGATTGAAAGATTAAGTTTCATTGTAGCATTAAAATACATAATAAATATTTTAATTCAAAATAAAAAAAAATAAACATATAAGAAAGATGCATAATACGAGTACTGCAGTAGATTAAATAAATATATTTAAATTAATTTAAAATACAAAAATCGAAGGAAAAAAATTAATCCATTAGTTCTTAAGCTGGGAAATAAAGGTAGTAGGCCAACAGACACTGGAGACTTGTCTATAAAAAAGACACTTTTGAAGAGCTATACATTTTTTTTTCTTTGTTACAAAAGTAACAAACTATCTACCTATCTATCTATATGTATATAACTTTTTGGTTTTCTTTCAACAGTATATTTTAAAGTTAAAAATATACAATAAATAAATAAATAAATAAAATAAGAAAAATAAGTTTGTGTTTAAGAGAGAAACAACTCAGGTTTCCTCCTTAATAATCAACGCATATCTAGTGTGTTTACGATTAGAGGGATCACAGGCGTCGCAGTCTCGTATCTCAGCTATAAACTCTTTAGGGATTTTATAAAGTCTTTTGTAAAATTTTCTTTTTTTAGAAAGGTAGTACGGAGATCTTTACGATTAGCAGTATTTCTTAAATAACCATGATAATTTCTAAATACAACTTATAGGACAGGGGACTGTATAAGAATTTAAATTTTGTATTTTTTTAAAGGAATGTTTTTTATTGACTCAAATCGTTTTAAAAATGCTTCTTTATCTCCTTTAAAACATTTTTGTAATTGGAATTATATGTCTATGTCTAACGGTTTAGGAATTAGCTATTGGACACCGTTGAGAGTGAATACCATGTATATCTCACCGGCACAACTTTGCCACATTTTGAAAAATATGTTGTTTGGCTCTCTGGGAAGTTCTCGATCCAATTAAAATAGGCGCTAGTGTTTTTCTTTCTCTAAGAAAAATTTTTATGACATTATTTATAATATACAATTATAAATATCGCGGCTTTTGTCTTACCAGTTGTTTCATGGCCGTTATCAGTGAAAATATTTTGTAACTGCAAAACAGACGATTCTGGACGTCTAAAAAAGTGTTCCGTTTCACCTTTTTGATTCGAACGTAAGTAAAATCTGCCAATTTTGTCTGATATAGTTTATAATAAACTTCCGGAATCGCTTTTGGAATTTAACCTAATGTTTTTTAAAAAAATAATATTAGGAAAATATTGGGTATAGTAAAATAATATTGGGACAACTTATATTTTGCCAATTTATAATTTTGTCATTTCCCTAGATTATTTCATAATTTTTCTTCAAATCGGAGGTTTTTAAATTATTATTTTGGGTGTTTTTTGCGCTTTTTCTTGCATTTCACATTTGAATCAGAATCCGAGCAAAGGTGTAGTACAAGAGGAAGAAACGTAAAAGCAACAAGATGCAGAGCACGATCAATCTGAAAAACCCAGTGATGAGTTAATGCAGGACATTTCTCCTCAAAATGGTAATCAGTCATCAATGACTGAAGATATCAAGTTAGCCCAAGATGGTAATAAATTCATACAATTAAAGTGCGGGATGTTTGTGATCCTTAAGTTCTTGGTGAAAAAAAGTGTGAACATTATGCTATAAAAATCACACATTATTACAGACATGGAGAGTTTCAGGTGCCATACTTTAGAACAAAAGAAAATGAGTGGTACGTCAATGTTACCGATGTTGTGTACATTGTTGAACCTCCTTTTTCATAGAAAATAGAGGAAAATTTTCGTTATCTGATAAGAACGTTAAATTTTTTTTTCTAACTGCTCTTTTATTTGTTTTCCTTTTATTGAAATGTATATGTCATGATTTAAATACATTATTTGAATTATAAAACTGAATTTTCCTGTGCTTTTTGTTGTTTATCACTTGCTTTTAGACAGTGGCAAAGTTGCCCCGTTTCTCATTTAACTTTGCCAACACGGTTTTACGCGTAAAAAAAAAAAAAAAAAAAAAAACAGAAATGCTTATTCAAGATACCAAGTTACCACATATTTTTAAACTAAAGTTCAAGACTAAAAGTTTAAAGCGTTTTGAAGCATTAACGAACATTATGAGTAAGCAAAAGATGGGTAAGAAACAAAAAAGTAGCAAAGTTGTCCCGGTTATAAGAAGAAAGTAAAAGAACCGTGAAAATTTTCGATATCCCTTTTTCATGGATTTACACGTTTTGGGATGTCCTGAACACGATTCCACTATTTTGAAAAAAATGTCTGTCTATCTTCCTGTTAGTCTGTCTGACTGTGAGTCTGTCTCTATTACAATTTTTGTGGCCACTCTATCTCAAGAACTAATGCACAAAATTTGGTCATATTTTATATTTAGGACATAAAATGGTCCTGATTAAGTTTCTGCAACTGGTCAACAGTTTACACACAATACATTTAGTCACAATTACTTTTAGCAATTTATATTATAGCTATATCTTGGCTTCCATGACATGGAATTTCACCAAACTTTCTATTCAGTTAGTCATTGACATGGATTACTGATTTGTCCTCGGTGTATATAATAAAATAGGTGACGCTGCTGTGCTGTGCTTTTAATGGTTTCTATGCCTTACATTATTTGGGTTTGTAGGTAGCAAAATGTTTAATTTGCTTTCTTTTGGTACATTTTTTTAAGTTTTGCAATCAAACATTACATATTTCTGCTAAAAGGATCTTCGTACTTATATAATTAATTTAAAGTCAGATTTTAATAAAATTCTATCAATAGTTTTTATTAGTTTGACCATGTAATTTGATTATAATATGGACAATATTTTTTGATGTTTGTATTTTTTAGAACAAAATAAACGATTTTTTAAAAAATGTTATCTCAAAATTCTAATTTGCGAATCGATTAATCTATGCTGGCGCAATTTTAAAACGCATAAAATTCTATCAATAGTTTTTATTAGTTTGACCATGTAATTTGATTATAATATGGACAATATTTTTTGATGTTTGTATTTTTTAGAACAAAATAAACGATTTTTTAAAAAATGTTATCTCAAAATTCTAATTTGCGAATCGATTAATCTATGCTGGCGCAATTTTAAAACGCATAGCGACTTTTTCAAAATATTCTCATATTTTATTATCTTGGATAATATTTTAATTGCTGTTTAAGGCTATGAGTATGAACATAACATTTCAAACTAATTTAAGCACATTTCTTCAGAAATACTCAATACAACCATGATCATTTCTACAATACAATCATGATCATTTTAAAACGAACGTAAGCAATCTCAAACTAAAATATTCGTGTTAAAATTAAAATTATTAAGATATGTGCCTACCCTCAAATCGCTGTTTTTGCTAAAATTTTCGATTTTTTTTTATTATTTTAAATTAAAGTTCAAACATACGATTCCAAAAATGCTTTACTTTTGGTTCAGCGATAATTAGAAACAAAGTTATAGCCCAAAATACAAACCGGAATTGAACTTTTTGAAACCGGAAGTAAGCGTTTAAAGAGCCACAGATAGGTAAACAATACATCTTGATACCTAAATGTATAATATATAATATATACAAAAATATATAAATACCTACAAATATGGTGGTTTTTAAAGTTGAAAAATTTATACATAATTTTTTGTGCTGTATCAAAATCTTAATTTGCGTTTTCTAGAAAACTGCGTTTTTCATGAGAACGCGTTTACGAGAAACATCATTTCTTAAAAGTTTTTAAGCTATTGAAATAAAATTTTGTAAAAAGTTCTGCTCATCAATTGGTATGTTATGAAGCAAAATATCGCTTGTAAGTTGTATATATTAATTTAAGAGCTATTTTGATTGAAAAATACCCATTTTTTTTTAAAATCATGTTTTGTATACAAAATTCGGTATATGTTAGTAAATTTAAGAGGTATTGCAAATATTTTGCTTCATAACAATAACACAGGTAAGTGGATTGCTAATATATAGTTGGAAAAAAAAGTGAAATATATTGAATAGATTTTATTATAGAAGGTTTGGAATAAACGCAATTCTTTACTAAAATTTGACTAAATATTGCCTAAATTTGAAAAGTTAATTTAAATTCCATTAAAAATTTATATGAATTCATAGTTTTATTTCCTGTTTTAACTAAAAACATATGTGTTTGACAAAATATGTCATATTAAAAAAAAAAAAAAAAAAAAAAAAAAAAAAAAAAAAAAAAAAAAAAAAAAGTGCTCCGAATGTAGGCACATACCTTAACAGTATCCTTCATTTTGCGAAAAATGATGAAACTATGATTTTTCCAATTTTTTCCTTAAAATGAATTTAAACGGAGTATTCAAGGGGTGGGCTGATAGGGCTGCAGCCCCCTGCGAAATTTATACAAAAATCAAGTTTAATTACGAAAGTTTAGCAAAATCTAATAAAAACTGCTAAGATGAAATTCAAATGGTACCAAAAAAATATTCCATTTTAGGCACGTTAATAAATATGTTAGAAATTGTTTCAGAAAGTTTGTTATTTCACAAAGGCAATGACATTTTCCATTTCAGCGAAGTTTCTGTTATACACAGGCTCTCTTTACACACATTTTATTACATAAAACATGATGCGTATGTGGTGATTAAAAATGCATTATTTATTTTTATTATTTGCTATTTATCGGTTTAAAAGTGTGTGATTTAAAGTTATGCATAGATTGAGATATCTTCTTAGTATGAACTGAAAAACCTTGAGCTTTTTTTAAAATTTACTTAAATGCGGTAATTTTAAATTTGCTGTTTACTTCGGTTTTATTAACTATTTATTGAGATACCGTTTAGCAGATAGTTTTCAATATTCCGTTTATAAAACTGCAGTATAACCACGGAATTATACTTGCTATGACGAAAAAACTTACCTAAAACGAAAATTTTCCCAGTCCCATGCGGTTTCATCTAAGCAGGCTTGATTGTGTAATATATGCATAACCTGCTATGATAAAAACCTGTTTAAAGTAAAAATTTTTCGGCTCCTTGTGATTCCATCTTAGAAAATTTTACTTTATCTCAGCCTCCTCCGAAAGGATACGCCACTGATTTAAACAACCGTAATATACACACTGTAAAAGAAAAAAAAAAGGCTAAAAAACGGAGATTCTACTGGCAATCTAAACACCAGTACTATTTCCGTATTTATACGGAAATTTTCCCCCATAAATTACAGAAACATTTCCGTTTTTCTGATTAAAAACGGAAATTTTTCTGTAATTTATGCGGAAAAATTTCCGTAAAAATACGGAAATAGTACTGGCGTCTAGATTGCTTGTAGAATCTCCGTTTTTTAGTCCGTTTATTTTTTACAGTGCAGTTTGTTCAATAAAGAATGTCCCAGTTTTAATAATATATTATAACAGTTTAATTTAGACTATTTACAAGAAATCACACATCAAATTGAAGTTAAACTAACCTAGTTTCTCTTTCAAATGTTCAATATGTACACCTTTGGTTATACGGCACACATCCAACCTAAAGTCCAATTCTTCCCACACATCGGTTAACAAGCCCGGAGTCATGGAAGCAACAGCCTTTTCAATTCTGCGTCTTAATGTTGGTAAACCATTATAAAAAAAAAGAAGTTGGAAATTGCACGTCAAACGTGGAAAATGAGGTGCATTCGTACTATAATTAGTTTTAGAATTTTTTTTTTTTGCACAGCATATTGTACTGAATGTACATTTTAGTGCATTTCATCAGTGCATATCAGTTTTCTTCTGTTCGAAAGGCACACACACCATTAAAATTTTTCACATAATTAAAATGTACTTTTGCAATAATTTTTTCCCATTCGCCATAATGTAACGGAAAACTTTTGACTGTCCCTGTAATTATTAAAATATACATCCGATTTTCATAAAATTTGAAATGACTCGACAAAACTGTGCAACAATTATAAATTTAAAATTTCAAACAGTTCGGTTGGGTAGTTTTTGCTCTGTTATATGCGGACAGATGGACAGACGGACGAACAGACAGACAGACAAACGGACTGAACGACGACTGCTACGCATTTATATAATTACGAACGCATCTAAAAAGGTAGCGGCTGAACGAAGACGCGATATTTTTTCCCCAAAGGAAAAAAATCGCTAATGGCTTTTAAATCTTCAGCCCAACAATAACGCTTTATTCTCAGGAGTCGCCATTTTGCATATGTGGCATTGCAAGCGGGTCAATAACAAAGCAGTACTCGCGCATGCGCATATCTAAAACTGTTTGAGTTACTCTTTATTTGTGACCTAGAACCAACACTCTACAACGCTTACAGTTGATACTATTAAAATTTATAACTGGGACATACTTTTATAGATACCTTGTATATTCTGACAAAATGCCGTAAAGATCCGATAATTAAAAATATGTGAAAAAGGCTTTTTATTACAACCATTTTTCTTTGAATGATTCAGAGTTGAAAGCTTTAACCCTTAAATGCCGTTGTTGCTCTTCGGCAACATACCCAATTTAGTCTTCTAAAATACTATTAGAATAATACTGCAGCTTTAATGCCTAATGTTGCCAATAAAATACATACTGAAAATATTATTAAATCAGTTTTCGACATGTAGATGGCAGCAATAGTGCTGTTTAAGAACAAAGATAAATTAATTTTTTCAATTGTTGCTATACGTGCTTTTTGTTTTGTTTGAAGGCTTGCGAAATACTCTATTTTGTTCTGTAGTGAGCAAGTAAAATTTAGTCCTTATCATAGTTCTGAAAATTCTCGTGTGTTTAATATTATACAATTTTATCAAGGAAAATTATTTTTTCGATTAAAGCCCAGTGTTGCCGATAGGCAACAACCTGTTTTTAAGCCATAAACCATATTTAAAACAAAATATGATTTTTTAAATTATTTTACCCATGATTTATTTAAGAAATGAAAGCCGAAAAGCATGTTTAAATTGATCTTTTTTTAATCAGGCATTTAAGGGTTAAATTTGTTTTCCTCAATTTGTGATTACTCCAACAAGGTGTGTGTGTTCTAACAAGGGGAATTAGGTAAGGAACAAGGTTAGCGCTCCATTCCATTTTTTTTTTTTTTTTTTTTTTTTTTTTTTTTTTTTTTTACATAACTTGGCGGCTTGAAGGTCCTACTTAGATATAAATAATCCCACATGAAATTTGAGCTGATATGCATAGGCAAAAGAGTCATTGCTGAGTCAATTTTTGATTATTTTAGGGCTTTTATAAGCACTCCGTATATTTTTTCACGGAAATTATTCTTAAAACATTAGGCAAATTAAATTTCCTAAATCTTTAGCTTTAGAGGTATATATTATATCAAAGATGTGCCAGATGTTGTTCCTCATCTTATTAAAAGCAATTTTTCAAAATAAATATTAAATCATGTCAAAATAATTGTTTTTGCAAAAGTTACAAAATTTAAATCTTTATATGGTCCCTGGGTCCCGTTTATCCCGTCTGGGCCATATATTTAGAAAAACTTTCTCTGTGCTCCATGCTATCCTATACCATAACTCGGTAAGTTTGGTCATACAAAAATGTAACTTTTAATGTTTTACTTGTTAGAGAACGAAAAAGGCTTTCCTAAAAAAAAACTTATAGTATCCAGGGACCGTATAAACATTTAAAGCTTATATATTTTATAAAAACAACTATTTTGACGTAAATGACTTTTAATATGATCCGGAACAACATTTGAAACATTTTTGTCATCGGAAGTATACCTTAAAATTAATCGCTTATGAATTAACAGAATAATAGATATTATTCTGTTAGAATAACATTTGGAATAGATATTCGACAACGAGGAGAATGGACACCCTGTATAGCGTAATAGATTCTAGAGATATCATTAATTAACAAGTTTAATAAAGGAACTCCAATGTAAAGTCATGTGACACATCTGTATTATAAAGGACAAACGTGTCTGTGCGTAACGCTGAAGTCATTTTGAAATTGGCTACAGCAGACGATTAAATTTCACTTCTAGAACAATGTCAGACGGGCGTCTTTTTTGCTGCTTTTTTGCTTAAGTATTATCCATTCACAATGGCGTCTTTTTTGCTGCTTTTTTGCTTAAGTATTAGACCAATGTCAGACGGGCGTCGTTTTTGCTGCTTTTTTGCTTAAGTATTATCCATTCACAATGCTATAGCATTGTGAATGGATAATACTTAAACAAAAAAGCAGCATAAACGACGCCCGTCTGACATTGGTCTTATCCATTCACAATGCTAGCATTGTGAATGGATAATATTTAAGCAAAAAAGCAGCAAAAAAGACGCCCGTCTGACATTGGTCTTAATGCCATAATTTAAACTTCTAAACATCACACATTTTTAGGTGCGTTCGTAATTATATAAATACGTAGCACCTATAGTCGTCGTTCAGTCCGTCTGTCCGTCTGTCCGCATATAACAGTGCAAAAACTACCCAACCGAATGGTCTGAAATTTTAAATATATGATTGTTGCATAATTTTGTCGAGCCATTTAAAATTTTATGAAAATCGGATGTATAGTTTGATTACAGGGACAGTCAAAAGTTTTTCTTTATATTACAGTCAATGGGAAAAATTATTGCAAGTGCATTTTAATGATGTTACAGCCTTCCGAATGGCCTGAAATTTTAAATATATAATTGTTGCATAATTTTGTCGAGCCATTTAAAATTTTATGAAAATTGGATGCATAGTTTAATTACAGGGACAGTCAAAAGTTTTTCTTTACATTACGGTCAATGGGAAAAATTATTGCAAGTGCATTTTAATGATGTTACAGCCTTCCGAATTTCCTGAAATTTTAAATATATAATTGTTGCAAAATTTTGTCGAACCATTTCAAATTTTATGAAAATCGGATGCATAGTTTAATTACAGGGACAGTCAAAAGTTTTGCGTTACATTACGGGGAATGGGAAAAAAATATTGCAAGTGCATTTTAATGATGTTACAGACTATGCACTTATGAAGTGCAAAAAAATGTACATTCAGTACAAAATGGGGTGCAAAAAATAATTATAAAGCTAGTTATAGTACGAACGCACCTCATTTGCCACGTTTGACGAGCAATTTCCAACTTGTTAATTTTTACATCATCGAATACGGAAAAAAAATTCACTTTCATTTGCAATTTGTTTAAAAACTGTATCGGAATTTGTTTGAAAACTGCATCGCAATTGACTAATTTTTTATGGTTTTAAAAATAATTTTAAAGTATGATATATTTTTAAAAGTCTATCTCTATCGTGTGCAGACGATTATGAAAAATAAATCCGTTTGAACTTAAAATAACATAAATAGTTCAGCATTTGTTTCCGGCTTATATTCCATGAAAGTATCGGTTTTAATAAATTTCAAAACTCTATTTGCATATGTTGCATGTTTTGGGCATTGTTAGTGGAGCAATCTAAAATATATATATATTAAATGAAATAAATCTATTAGACTTTTCAAATTAAAAACAAGTTAGAAATTGCATGTCAAACGTGACAAATGAGGTGCTTTCGTACTATAACTAGTTTTATAAACATTTTTTGCACAGCATATTGTACTGAATGTATCTTTTAGTGCGCTTCATAAGTGCTTGTCCTTTTCATTCTGTTCGCAAGGCTGTAACATCATTAAAATGCACTTGAAATAATTTTTTCCCATTGGCCGTAATGAAACGGAAAACTTTTGGCTGTCCCTGTAATTAAACTACACATGCGGATTTCATAAAACTAGAAATAACTCGACAAAATTATGCAACAATTATATATTTTAAATTTCGAACGATTCGGTTGGGTAGTTTTTGCACTGCTATATGCGGACAGACAGACGGACTGAACGACGACTATAGGTGCTACGTATTTATATAATTACGAACGCACCTAAAAAAGGGTTTCACCTATATTCTGTAATCCGGGTTGAATTCTGAAGCTCGGATTGCATCCTCTTGTTATAATAACAGCGAGAAGTTGATTTTAGTGAGAAAAAAATGCAGCGTGCGTATAACAGCCCTAAAATATTGTAAAACTCAATCAGCTAAAACTCTTTTGTTTATGCATACCAATCCAAATTTCACACGATATTTTTTTATACATAGTCAGGACCTTCAAACCACCGAAGTATGGAAAAAATTGGAGTGTGACATTTAACTAACTTTCCTTATTAGGGGCAAAATTTCGACAAATGTTTTTTGCAATTTATTACTTTAACACAATTAAAGCGATTGGTAAACGAATCATACGAGTTGTATTTTTTTCAACTGTGCGAAAAGTGTCCGAACCAGGATTTGAACCCAGGACCCTGGCTCTACTAACATTTTTTCAATTGACTCGCTATTTTTTTTGGGCGACTCTTACAATGCATTGCATAAAATTATGAATCAGTTTTTCAGTAATATAAATAGTTTATTTTTGAACCCTTTAAAGATAGCTTAATATTTATGTTAACCATAAAAATAGTACAATTTTTAAGTAGCTTTCTTTACAAAAAGCTACCTATTGCAGCCGTTCGGAGGAAAGCGATTTCAAAAAATTTTGGTATATTTTCATCGATCATGACCCCCAGACCCCGAAACCACCCTCCGTTCAAAATTGATATATATATATATATATGACCTATGTCACACTGTAACTCCCGTAATTATGAACCGATTTCGATGTAATTCGGTGTGTACATAGTACATACCAATGTCTCGACCGAGTTCGTTGGCCAGCTTCATTAGCCGTTTTGTTTCAAAATGGCGGCCATTTAAAATTTAAAAAAAAAATTAAAACTTGAAATGTTGTACCAAAAAATTAAAAATGGAAAAATATTTTTTTCTTATATATTTGACCTTTATACAAAGATTCCGGAGCAGTTTTTGTTTCGTCTATATCTTAAAAAATGACAGAGTTATAGCATTTTGAATTTCTAGCGTGGCTGAAATTTTGAAACGTCCTGAATTTTGTCACGCGATAAAAGGCGTATTTATGAACCGATTTGGATGTAATTTGGTGTGTACATAGTACATACCAATCTCTCGACCGAGTTCGTTGGCCAGCTTCATCCGCCATTTTGTTTCAAAATGGCGGCCATTTAAAAATTTTTTTTTAATTTAAAATTTGAAATGTGGTACCAAAAAATTGAAAATGGAAAAATATTTTTTTCTTATGTATTTAACCTTTGTACAAAGATTTCGGAGCAGTTCTTGTTTCGTCTATATCTTAAAAAATGGCTGAGTTATAGCATTTTGAATTTCTAGCGTGGCTGACATTTTGAAACGTCCTGAATTTTGTCACGCGATAAAAGGCGTATCTATGAACCGATTTGGATATAACTTCGTTTATACATAGTACATACCAATGTCTCGACCGGGTTCGTTGGCCAGCTTCATCCTCCATCTTGTTTAAAAATGGCGGCCATTTAAATTTTTAAGAAAAATTTAAATTTGAAATGTGGTCCCAAAAAATTGAAAATTGAAAAAAATATTTTCTTCTTATGTGTTTGACCTTGATAAAAAGATTCGGGAGCAGTTTTTGTTTCGTCTATATCTTAAGTAATGGCTGAGTTATAGCATTTTGAATTTCTAGCGTCGCTGACATTTTGAAACGTCCTGATTTTTCTCACGTAATAACAGGCGTATTTATGGACCGATTTGGATGTACCTTGGTGTGTACATAGTACATACAAATATCTCGACCGAGTTCGTTGGCCAGCTGCATCCGCCATCTTGTTTCAAAATGGCGGCCATTTAAAAAAATTAAAAAATTAAAAAAATTAAATGAGATACCAAAAAATTGGAAAATGAAAAAGGTTTTTTTTTTGTATGTGTTTGACCTTAATACAAAGATTCCGGAACAGTTTTTCTTTCGTCTATATCTAAAAAAAAATGGCTGAGTAATAGCATTTTGAATTTCTCTTGTGGCTGACATTTTAAAACGACCTGATTTTTGTCACGCGATAACAGGCGTATTTATGAACCGATTTGGATGTAACTTGGTCTGTACATAGTACATACCAATGTCTCGACCGAGTTCGTTGGCCAGCTTCATTCGCCATCTTGTTTCAAAAGGGTTGCCATTAAAAAAATTAAATTTAAAATTCAAAATGAGGTATTAAATAATTGGAAAAGGAAAAAGATTTTTTTTTTATGTGTTTGGCCTTGATACAAAGATTCCGGAGCAGTTTTTGTTTCTGAAAATTTGTTCTTTTGTTTATATCTCAAAAAATGGTTGATTTATAGCACTTTGAATTTCTAGCATGGCTAACATTTTGAAACGATCTTGTATTTGTCACGCGATAACACACGTATTCGCCTATTTCGATGTAAGAAGGCATGTGGATAGTATACATCAACACCTCGACCAAGTTCGCTGGCCAGATTCATCAGCCATCTTGTTTCAAAATGGCGGCCATTAAATTAAAAAATATATATATATTTAAAGTGAGGTGCAAAAAAATTAGAAATTGAAAAAGGTTTCTTTCTTAAGTATTTGACCTTGATATAAGGATTCAGGAGCATTTTTTGTTTGTCTTTACCTTAAAAAATGGCTCAGATATAGCAGTTTCAATTTCTATTGTGGGTGACATTTTGAAAAATCTGATTTTTTGCATGCGACAGCACTCCTATATATTAACCGATTCCGATGTGAGTGAGCATGTGCACAGCAATTACTAAGGTCTCAACCAAGTTCACTGCTTAGCCTCATCCACCATGTTGTCTTAAAATGACAGGCACTTTAAGAAATTGCCGAATTTGGCAGCCAAATATAAGTTACTTTAAAGAAAAGCACCTTGGATAAAGCTGACTAATTTCGCGAAATTCTCATTCATTATATTGATAAAAATTAGTATTGAATCTCCTATATTCGGTTTCCACTAAATTGAGCTTCGTGTGTTTGAATGATATAAGTTGGCTTTTTTAAATAAGGATTATGAAAGCTACCTCTTCCTCCCGGCACTGGCCGGAAGGACTTTTTTATTGCAGAAATTGAATAATTATAAGATTTCTAAATAAAATATGTAATTAGTTGTATGCTTCAGGTAAAACAATTCATCACTGGTGTCATCAGATTTATCATCTGAATCGTCCTAACATTTATTTTCTTCAGCATCACCGTCGGATTCACTAATATTCCAATTATCATCAGAAATGCTTGATTCATCAGAATCCATAATTCTCTTAAATGTAAATCGTAGAAGGCGGTGTTGCCAGATAGTCAAAAGTCAATTTCCCCAAAATTTCTGAAAATTTCCCCAAATCAGTGTTTTTTTTTCGCAAAAGTCCCCAACTCAGTTTTTACTTAAAAAGGAAATTTTTAAATTTTCAATTTACCACTATAAAAAATATTTAAGCAATTTAAGCTAAAAATTTTCCCCCAAATCAAGCCTTTTTTTTGAAAAAATTCCCCATTTACAAAAAACAAACTTTTAAACTGGTCTGAATGCATATTCTGTACCTACATTAAGAGAATGAGAGATATATGTTGCAGTGACAAGTTATTTTACATTTGTTTTTAAAAATATCGTCTAATATCTCTTATCAGTTGGGATTTGAATGAATCCGAGATGGTACGCTGTTTTAATTTTTTTTGTCATCCCTAGAGTGAAGTACATAATCATAATGCAAGGTATTTTCGTTGTATCAATCGATGTGCTTTTGTATATCATAAGAGAAAAATATCTGCTTTCCACATATTTAAATAATTTATTTTTTTAAGTACGGCGAAAGAAGTTTTTGTATAAGTCCTGCAGATTTAGTCACGCGCAGGTTTAAGCTGCTTAAGACTTTAGAGTCTGATGCATCTATAATACGTGTAAACTGTAGTCTGATGCATCTATAATACGTGTAAACTGTAGTCTGATGCATCTATAATACGTGTAAACTGTAGTCTGATGCATCTATAATACGTGTAAACTGTAATGTAGTGAACAACGAACACGACCACATCCAAGAGAATAATGATTGATATTTCCGATTTCTGGATTGTATTTTGGTTTTTCAAATCAAAATTGAGTTCCAGAAAGATCCAGTTTTTCTACAGGACTAAAAGAAATTTTTACATAAAATAGTAAAAAAAAAAAAAAAAAAAGCCCCCAAGTTTTCCCCCCCAAATTTTTTGTAGTCCCCAAAAATTTCCCCACGAACTATTTGTCCCCAAAATAATTCCCCTAGAGATTCAAAATTCCCCGAAATGGGGACAAAATCCCCAATCTGGTAAGGTAGAAGGAAACATTATTTCTCAAACTTCATATGGAAATGCCTGCTCAATTTTTCTAGTTTCAAAATTTTTCCGACACTGTAACGCTCTTAAATCTTCAGCCCGGCAATATCACGGGCACAAGAAATAGAGAACGGTACCCCAGCCCGTCATAATGAAGGGAGCGATACTTAAGGGGTTAAAAATAAAAATGTTAAGTAAATATTAAATTTCAATGTATTTTTATGTATGACATGTCATTTATTTTGCTTCTCTTAAATTGCTTAAATTTTTGGAAATCTTGTCCTTATAGTTTTGGAGCACACATGTAAGAAAGGTATTTTTAAAAAAATGTTGCCAAAAGTTAATTACTGTAGAAGAAGTGTTGTTTTAAAATTCTCTTAAAAAAATAAATTTTTTAATTTTGTCGCAATAATTACATTTTTTCTTCTTTAAATCATTTTCTTTTATAAAACCATTTAGTAATATCTCAGAAAGATACTTTAAAATATTCAAATAAAAAAAAAGCTTAAAGGATACCAAGTCTCCTTATTCGAGAAGGATTAAAAATGAGACCCGATCTATTTTTTTTCTCTTCTCTCTTTTAATTATAATTCAAGTCGTGAAGCCTTGATATACCTTATCTGACGCTTTTCTTTTTCTTCCATTCCAGGTACGCTACCATTTCAATTTATTGCCCTTTTTCCTCATCATCTGCTTCATACGGAGGTAATCGCCTGTCCGGCGCCAAGACGGACGAAAATGTGATGAATGTGATGATGACGAAACATGTAGGTCACGGAAACTGCTCTGACGTCTTATTGATGTTGCAACATAACTGTCAAGCCCAAAACAAAACAAATAAGAACGGACTAAAAACAACTTACGCAAAAGTCCATTTCGAACAAACATCTTTAACTAGAAAATAGAAAATTCTAAAAAAGGACTAAATATTAGAAATACCAGAACCCACTAATTCTGAAGGGCATATAAATGTAAAAAAAGATAAATAGAAGGGGATCTTCTTTGTCCTCTTCTAGAGAATCAATGAATTCCCGAATACGGTTTCAGAAACAATTACTTATTATTTAGTACTGATTATGCAGCGAAAGTCAGTCCGAAGAAGATCCTCAGGTGTAGCAAAGAGAATCGGTTTTACCTTTGCGGGGAAAACTCCTCTCCACCATACCAAAAAGAAAACTTGATTAAATTTGAAAAAGCTGATTAAATTTCAAAATCAGTTGTGAAGAAAAAAGTTTATATACATATACGCAAACCCAATATTTTTAATGTATCTTGGGCAAAGCTTTACTGTTAGCGGACTCTGTTTGGTTGCTCGCTAGCTGAGCTTCCCAATCACTAATGTCTAGTGTCAGATGATGTTGACGGGAACGATTGCTAGAGGCTAATTAATAGCTCCTCAAACGATAATTATGAATTTATTGCTTATATGGGTCAAAACGGATATATTTTTAAATATCTATCCTAAATAATAGGATTGAACTGGAAAACGTTTTCTGCTGAATTTTATGGCAGTTTAGTGAGAATTGAAGATGATTTTTGAAAATCAATGAGGAATTTTCGTCAAATTCAAATGCTAAAGAACTAAATATTAGGAATGCGAGAGCACACTAACATAAAAGGGATCTATAAATACGGAAAAATATTTAGAATGAAATAAGATTCCCCCCAAGGAATTAGTGAATTAGTAAATTCACTACTGCATTTTCAGGAGCTATTATGATGAGTTATTATGAAAGTTAGTCACTTAGCTTAACTTTTTTGAACAGGACAACCCGGAATTACGCTTCGTATGTTCAAATCATCAAACATTTTAAGAGACTTAACTTAGTCAAATAAATGTCTGGTCTTGCACATAAGTTGTTAAATTTGTAACTAAAGCTTCTAACCATGCACAGTTTATTATTGTTTTTATTCTTTTAGCGTGTTAAATAAATAAACGATAGAAAGGATCATTGAAAAAATCTGGTTAATTATTTGTAGAACTCAACTCGAAATTTAATAACAGTTTCAAATAAGAAAAAGAGTTCAGGTGGCACTCATCTCATAGTTAAGTGAATATAGAAAGTTAAGAGAGTTTCAAAAACTTGCTCAAGTCGAAAATCTTGATTCCAGATTGTCCGTTTCAAAAAAACTTCAAGTTAAGTGACTTATCTATCATAATCTGAACGCGATATAATACTCAGGAACAGTTTTTCAAATGTAACACAGAGCAGTTATCCATTGATTTTATTTTTCCAGGATAACGTCATCTTTTAACTGAAAATGCTAAAGAAGAAATGAATGTTAGGACTACTGGAACACACTACTATAAAAAAGATCTATTAAATAAATATATATAAAAGGGTATTTTTTTTTCTCCAGAGGATAACTAAGTTCACGGCTTAGTTTTTAGATCAATTACCTACTATTACAGAATATATTATTCGGGAACAATTCCTCAATAATAATTCGTACAAAGTTACATTCATTCTGTAACTTTAATTTCTATGCATCCTACCACCTTACGTTTTGAACTTCTTGAGGATTAGTGAGTTTCAGTCCGAAACGTGTTCATGATGTTTAAATTAGTGCTCTCGAAGCGATACGTATTTCAGTTATACGTTTAAAGGATATACGTATATACCTACAATACGTCGGTATCGTTTAACCAATACGCTTAAACGCATCCGGATCCGCATGAGCTTATGTTGGTTAAACGCAATTTAAGTATACGTTTATTTAAAGTGTATGCATTTACTTTTAATACCAATGGACTTCATCAGTCTTGTATCACTAAGAGTAGAATAAGATGGAAATTAGTGGTGTTACCGTAGTGATCTGGCATAATATGTTTCATACACAAGATCTTGTAATTTTTCCCTATAAATATTTTAATTCATTTATGTTACTTATAATTTTCATTAAATTAAGTGATAAAATGTTCTATAAATTTGCCGGAACTGCCGTTTAAATCATTTTATATATTTTTAAATTTGACATTATGGTTGTTATATGTCATTATGAATACAGGACTTCTAACAAGTGTTTCTCAGTATCTCTAGTCCGCAGACCAACAGGAGAAAAGCATCTTCTTTTTCACGTAATGAAAGAAAACCGTTTAAAAGTTTATATGCAAACGTCCACGGCAGAAGAAAATTTTTGCTGAAAAATTATTTTAAACGGAAATATAAGTGTGATACATCAATTTAAAGCTAAAGAGTTGCAGTATATGAATTTGTAAGTTTTAATTTCATAAGATAAGCCTACACCGAAACTGGGCTGGGAACTGACAGTATTAAAATTCATTTACAGTTGAGCATTAAAATCAACTTACTAAGTTGTATAGTTTTTTTACTTCTGTTCATTAAATTAAATTATTATGGATTGAAAATAACAAGATAATATTATATCTGTTAGATCTAGATAGTTAAAAGTTTTCATCTAAGGCATTAAATGCAATTTTAACTTTATTTATTAGTTGATAGTTAAATGTCACAAGAGTAACAGAAAACATCTTAAAGTTTTAATTTTATAAAAACTACTTAAATGTTTTACCCAAAACTCCTAACTCTCTGATTTTGAGGTATAAGAAAGATTTTACATTAAATATTTTGTTTATGCTATGCATGGAATAGGCTCTGGGGTGTTGTCACAAGAGTAACAAACGTCTGTGTCACAAGAGTAACACATAATACTTTTGTCCACAGTTTGACATAAAACTGCGTTACAACCAAAGCAAACAGAGGGATTAAAGTTTAGTTGTTTTCTCCGTTATTAGAACAGTTCTTGAAATAGTTTTAGCCATAATTAATGTTATTTTGTAAATTTTAAGATTGATAAATTACCTTTAATAGTGTTTTGTTAATGGATGAATTTATTTTTATTCATTTTTTGTTATTACTTAAGATTATAAAATATGAATGATAAGTAATTAATGATAGATTAAAACAACTCAGCTAGTGTCATTTTGTGTTCTTTCTTTTGATTTGAAGCACATGGACTTTGATCAGATATTTTATAGGTTTTGTAAAGCTTCGTTTGATAAATTTTGCTGTATGACCTACAGAGATTCTTATTGTAACGCTTATCTAAAGGATTCTGTTAGTATATTTTAAAGGAAAGATTTTAATATTGCTTCTTATATATGACATTGTTTTAAAGAGCAAGAAAAATCTGCTAAGTGCCAAAAATTGTACAGAAAAAATTGAATATGTTGATGTGAGAAAGAAACAAAACAAAATGTATTATGATAAAATGAAGAAACGTCTTAGAGTCAGCAAAAGCTTCAGCAAGAGAATGAAAATAATTAGAAAAGGAAAAAGTAGAGAACTAGCTAACCTCAGATTCTGTAACGAAAAAAAAATCCAATTCCACAGCTTTGGGGAATTTTATGTCGATAAAGATTTAATAAGAGGTCATTTTTCAGCTAAACTGCATTAGTTAGGTGTGAAAAAGGTCACTTAATTTCATCAATCCTCGGTGACGTTTACTAAGTGAATAAGTTTTTTGTTTAAAGACGCTTTAATAAATTGAAAAATGGGATATACCTTTTCATCTTTAAAGCCTAGTTTCATAAAACAATAGAGAATTATACATCTGCATTTGTGGTAGTCACGAAAACATTCAAGCAATTCATAATGCAGTGACTGGTGTATTTTGTGCATTAAACATTCTTGTGAAAAATGTAATGACTTTGTCTGCTGAGATGCATCATAATTAGAATGTATTAATTCGGAATGTCTAATTTACGAAGATAACATAGAGGAATTATTTAAAAAGGAAGTCCATAATACAGAACTTCTTATAAGTTATTGTAAATAGCAAAACGATGATTTCGCTATTGAAAAAACGTTTATCAACATTTTGTCAAAACTGTTACTTTCTCTAAACGTTGATAACGTTTTGAAAAAGTAACAGTTAAAGAAATCATTGTTTTCAAAATTTCTGAAAGCAACTAAATCCTTTTCTGTGGCACACATTCCTTCAAACTTGCACACAGTATTATTTTGATAATGCCAAAAGAATAACCTTTTCTCAAAGAATCGTTATGCCAGTGAATTTTCTGAAAACTGTACATTTTTACGCCAAGAGGAAATTTTGGTACGAAATACTGAATACTGGTCAAATGCATAAGTGACTGTATTTCCAGCCATTATTTAGTATGACACCAAAATAGTAAAATCTTATGCGATTATTTCAGACAATGTAATTCATAATCAATTTTCTGTAAATGCTCTCGGATGTAAAAAATTTCAACATAGCATCTTTGAGGGAATGCATTTTCCTTGATGGTTGTGCTTTCCAATTTAAACAAAAATATAACTAGCCAAATATGCCTGCAATGAATAAGACTTTTTTCACAATTAACTTAATTGGGCATGTTCTTTTTCAAATACTCCTGGTATACATGCTGCAGATTTATTTTGTGCCGTTGTATGATGATATATGTAGAATGAAGTGCGTGCTAAATAACCAATTTTAAGGAATACTGCTTATTTTGTCAAAATTGTAAAATTGTTCATGAAAAAACAAAAGCAAGCATACTGCATATATCAGATGAAGAAATAAAACAATAATGTTTCATCACTTTACGAGAAAATACCAACAGCGAATGGCATTCAACAAATACAATTTGTTAAAACCATGAAAAATGACACCATCTACTACAAACCATACACTAACATTATTCGTACAAAGAATTTGTGTTTCATTAAGTAAATAATGATACAGGAGAATTTGCAAGTGATATTATTGATAATAAAAACAATGATTTATTCTGTTCAGTAGCAGAAACTGAGAAGTTGATATGTGGTTATACTGATTGATTCTAAAACATGATGATTTAAAGATTCGTGGAAGTGGTAAACGAAAATTATCAAATAAAGGGCTAAGAGCTATTTAAAGCTTAAGGAATTCTCAAGTTTAAACCTGATGACCACAATATTTAGCAAAAAAGAATCAAATTGTGGCTGACATTAATGCTCTCAGATTGGCAAACTCTCGAGGATTTTACGAACTCTAATTAATTTTAGAATTTTTTACATTTTTTATGTTATTTTAAAATGTAACCATCATTAAAAGTTTTTTCTTTGGAAAGGTAATTTTTTAAAACTTATTTTAATTATTTTGTTTAGTATTTAAACAGAATTTTTGGGGAAATTCCTTTATGGACAAAATGTCACAAGAGTAACACTTAGCGTTTTGCAAAATCAAATGTAACTAATTCATGTTTTATCAGATGAGTTCAATGAATAATACTTTTTAAAAAAGATATAATTACTCTGCTATATTCTGCAAATTTTATTTCTATAGTCTCGTAGTCACAGAATTTTTGCGTCAAACACAATTTTTGAAATTGCATTTTTTTGTGGTCACAAGAGTAACAAAATTTCCATTCATTATCTAGGCAAGTAAAATGCTTTTTGTTACAAATTACATATTATTTATAAGAGTAGAGCACATGCATTTTTAAGTAGTTGTATCAAATTTGTCCTAAATATGTTTTGAAATGAAATAATTAGAAATATTTATGGAAATTTGCTCTGACAGTTATAAGAGTAACAATGGATGTTCCCATATGTTTAACCACTGTGGTAAATTGCGTATATACGATGTACCGTATTCTGCACATTTCATATATATTTCTGCATGTTTCATATAATAACCGCCTTGCCCATATCATACGTATCCAAAATCTGTAGCCCGCGTAATACGTATACTCGTATTAATGTTTATAATGTATACTAGCAAACCCCGCGGCTTTCTCGCGTAATAGTTGAAATATGCCAAGTGATATTTGCATAACTATTTTTCAATTCCTAGTATTAGTTCACACTCTCGCTATATTTATTTATTTATATATATATCTTGTTCAAATTTTCAATCGTTAATAAAATATTTATTATTCATCCTATCAAGTTGAAATAATTTTTTTAACTTGTACTGGATGACAATTGATGTTAATACAGTTTTTTCAAATATTAATTCATCAATTAAATTTTAATTAATTAATTTTATTTTTACATGGTAGACAAAATGGCGGCCATTGGTTATTGAAGCATTTAATGCATCTTCATATCTATAAGGAGGGTTCCCATAGGGGGACCCAGTTATGTCGCCAAATACCGCCAAGTTTGTCGCCAACTTGGCTATATGCCGCCAAATTTGGCGACAAAAATGAGTCACCAAATGTGACGCCAACTTGGCGATAAATCTAAAATTCCCATAGACTTCCATTGTAAACCTACTTGCTTATAGAAAATCAACAAATCGAGATATTTTAATGCAACAAAAACTAATATTAGCTTAAGGGATTACATTAAATTTTTGTTTGATGACCTAAGTAGGAATTGACTTTAAAAACAAAATTTTTATACAACTTGTTTATTAGAACAACACTTTTTGGAATAATTCAAACATTACAAATTAAGCCACAGTTTGACTAAACTTCATTATAAAAGTGCAACAGACAAAAATGAGATTTTAATTAATAAGAAGAACTAAAATTAATTCCAAATAAATTATAATTTAGAAAGTGTTTTGAGGCTTTTATGCTCATTCCAGTATTCATTTGAAGTTTTGAATTTTTTAGAAACCATCTTAACACATTTACATCTTAAAATTAACCATCATGTCAAATTCCAAGTTTCTTGTCTAACAGTCTACCACCGCTCTGGTGTTAGTGGCACCAACATAAAATGCCAAAACAGAGTTGAAATAGAATGTCTCTAAAAATGTTGAAACAGAGACTGTCACCATTCATTTGCCAACATTAACCTTGACATCGGTTGGTATTTCCTAATATTCTATAGAAAACGGAATTTAAATGTTTTTAAAGGCTTTCTTGTTGTGCCTGCCAACCAGGTGGTACTGACACCGGCATAAAATATGTCCCGTATAGGATCAGGGACTATCACTCTTGATTCGCAAGAAATAACTTCTGTAACCGGTTTATTATTTCCTGAGATTTCATAGAAATCATAATTTAGGACTCTTTTAGAATGCTTTTCGCTCCTTCCCTTTGCTTCAGCCCTTTTTTATTTAGAATTTATATACGACTGTTCTTAGAGAACATTCATATTTTATAAGTAACTACCGTGCTATATTTAAAGTTTCTAGCCTCTTCACTACCGCAGAAACCGCAATTTAGAATTTTTTTTTGCTCCTGCAACTCTCTAGGGGTTGTGGCACCGACATAAAATATAGCTTAAATGTTTGAGCAGGTTCTATTACCATCAATTTGCAACCATTATGTTTGAAATCGGTTTCGTATTTCATACGATTGCATAAGAATCATAATTTAGAACTCTTATAGAACGCCTTTCGATCACTTCATCCTTTTAAATTTGGAATTTTCTTTCGACAATTCTTAGAAAGCATTTGCATCTTTGAAGTAATTACCATTTCAAATTTAAAATGTTACCCCCTCTTTAACACAAAAAAGCAATTTAAAACATTTTTTGCTCCTGTAACCCCTTGGTGGCAGTGTCATCAACGTAAAATATAGGCTATGTTGGAACGGGGACTGTCACCATCAATTTGAAACCATTACTTCTGAAATCGGTTTATATTTCCTGAGATTGCGTAGAAATCGCCATTTAGAACGTTTTTTAGAACTCTTTCGCACATTTTCACCTCTTTTAAATTTCGAATATTTTAAGAAATGTTCTTAGAGATCATTTATATCTTATCAGTAACTACCATTCTAAATTTCATGTTTCTAGGCCCTTCTAGTAACACGAAAATCGCATTTTCGAACATTTTTTGTTCCTGCACCCCCTTTGGGGGTAATGGCACCGACATAAAATGTAGCCTATGTTTGAGCAAGGGTTGTCACCATCATTTTAACACCATTATTTTTGAAATCCGTTTGGTACTTCCTGAGATTGCGTAAAAATCGCCATTTAGAACGTTTTTAGTACGCTTTTTGCGCATTTTCACCCCTTTTAAATTTCGAACTTTTTAAGAAATGTCCTTAGAGATCATTGGTATCTTATAAGTAACTACCATTCCAAATTTCATGTTTCCAGGCCCTTCAGTAACACAAAAATCGCATTTTTAGAGCGTTTTTCGCTCCTGCACCCCCTTTTGGCCAGTGGCACGGACATAAGATATAGCCTATGTTCTAAGTTGGACCAATACCATCATTTTGAGACCATTACTTTTGGAATGGGTATGGTAGTTCCAGAGCTTACCTCCTACAAATAAACAATTTTTACCTCTTTATAATAGGAGTATAGATAACAGTGAGTTCCAGTTTAACCCTTTCCGGCGCGGAGTAATTCTGTTTATAAACTGATGAAATAATGGACTGACACCAGAATTTATAAATGAATTTATTAGAAAATAAGAACTTGCTTATTTTCACGTACATTATAAAAGGAAAATTTTAATTATATATTCTTGGTGCCGTTTGTCAGTTTTAGAATTAAAATTAGGTGTTCTTTTTAAGGACACCGCCCTCGAAAGTGTTAAATGATATCTTATGATACATTTTAAAAGTTTTTTTTTCCTTACCCACATATTTATTAACAATAACGCAAATATTTTGATATCGGGAATTGGAAAATTATTATTCTCTATGCTTCATTCAACATGAATCTGTGTACTAATGTGTTCAAGTATGATTTAAAAAAAAATCCATGTACTAATCTCGCTTTATATATATAGGGGTGGTAAATAAGCATATACAACATAATAGAAAAAAGTTTATGTTGATATGTTATAAGAAGATGATTGTTATGTTATAAGAAATTCCCTGCTTATGTAATAGCAGGGAATTTCTTTTATAAAAATGTTTAGAGGTACTCTCAATTTGATTCAAGAAAATAACGTTACGAGTTGCCATTTTCCAACTGAGTGAACAATTGGTACCATACCAATATAGTACCATATTGGAGTCTGTCTTTGAGGGATTTAAACCCAATGTATCCTAAGTTTCATAATTTCTTTTTCCTAAATATTGTCAATAACTCCAGTAAGTGACACAATCCCTATTTTGAAAAATCATAACTGAGACATGAATCATATCAATCAAGACAAATAAGTTATCACTAGGTGGCATTACTTTGCAGAATTTTACTAGGAAAATGCTTATTGGAGTTTGATTTTTGCTTAAATGTCAGTAACTGGCTAGTTCAATAACTGGGGTTTCACCCTATTTGAAATTTATTAATGGAATCACAAAAGAAAAAAAAGCATCATTATGATAAATTGTATTACATAATAAAATTTTGAAATTGTAAAATTTTTAGCTTTAAAACTGGTTTAAAAAACAGACTTATGTATAAGGGAGAGAATTTTGTACTACCCTTATACTTATATTTATCTCCTCCCTTATTGCTTGATTATCCCCCTCCACCTAGAATAAAGGTTCCGTGTCTTTAAAATAGCTATAAAAGTTGACAGTATTTTAAAGAAGCATAAAACCTTCCTAGCGATATCTACCATTTTATATAGCTTTAAGCAAAATAAAAAGTTATACAGGACACTTTTTTTTTTAAAGCTCATAGCGCTTTTGCCAGCCTCATAATGCTTTATTATTAGGTTTCTGGTGGAATTTGCTTTCAGTTTGTAAGAAGTCTTAATGTTTATCTCTAATTAGGAACTGATAAATACGTATTTCACAAAATAGAAATTGGCTAAGAACTTTAAATCATACTTCTATGCCGTATTTTTACATTAAAAAAATGCCGAAATAGTATGGACTGCTAAAATAAATGGATGAATATACGAATGTCTTAATTCTTACGTCTTCAATTTCAGTACTATTCGTTTTTTTTTTTTTTTTTTTTTAAGAAAGACGACGTAAATATATTTCTGTAACAACTACAGTCGATCCCGGGTTAAAACTTAAAATGCGGATTTTTTCTAGTTCCTCGAACTTCGCCCATCCATACGACTAACGTAAAAATATGCCGTTTACGCGAACTGTTATTGTGCGATATCGCTTAATACGCGATAAGTTTCGGTTCCTTGGAGCAAAAAATCTCGCATAGGACAGAAATTCATAGATACAGATATAAATTTATTTGCTCTTCTTCAGTGTTGCCAATTTTAGCACATTTTTTAATTCAGATATCTACTATGATTTCCGAATAGTAATAATCGCTTTATTTAATGACAGGAAGATAACAATTACTGAATAGTGATAGATATTGTAATAAAAAATACACTAAAGCTGACACTGCTGCTTAAATAGGCGAATATTACCGATCGGAAATATTAGTAGAGATTTGTTTGAAAAAGCTCTGCTAAATTAGAATTTGATGAAAAAATTAGCAGGTGTTTACACAAGACCGGAGCAAAAAAAAAAAAAAAAAGACTGAATAAATTCGACTGCTCTTGTGTATTTATTTTACTTTTTTTTTTTTTTTTTTTTTTTTTTTTGCGCTACGCTAATAACTGGTTTTTTTTTTTTTTTTTTTTTTTTTTTACAGAAAGATTGACGCGGATAGTTTTTTTTCTTATTATATAAAAAATTAAGTACTAATTATAAGGGCACTCATTATTAAAACTACTAAATATAATTTTAAGGATTGGGCTGTGATGCAAATATTTAATTTTTTTTCTTAAAAATAGGATCAGCAATTTTTGATTTTTTTTTTTTTTCAATCTGGATTTCGCTAGAGAGTCTTTCATTCGGAACGTGGCTGGGCTCCTGGGAATCTTGCTTCCGCAAAAGAGTCGGAGTAGAGTAGAAGAATAAAGGGTTGCGGACGAAGAAAAATCATTTAGTATAAAACTGCTTATATAGATCACAGAATCATAACAGCGTCGTGAGAGGGTTGCGGATTAGTGATGTTAATCATTTGAAGCCACCAAAGCCACCCTATTGTTTAAGAATAGAAACACAAGAAAAGACATATCACATGAATTAAACATTTTATTTAAAAGAGAGAAAAATTATGTATTGTTTCAAATCAGTATAAAAATAACAGAATGTAATAAGTGATTATTTGTGCATTTTTGTACAAAATTTACTGTTTTATAATGATGTAAGTATTTTCCTGTAGTGTATTGTATGCCAATCATAATTTTCAAGAACAGCAAAATTCCACCTCTTCCCCAAGATTTTTTTTGAACACTTTAATGATTCAAGGTAATTTTTAAATTTGAAATAGTGTCGCTATATAAAAGAGCTTAAGAAGCAATTTTTTATATAATTCAATCGAGATTCCATTATGAATTAATTTTAATATAAATTATGGTGCATTTTCATGAATCTGCTTTAGGAACTGATAAACTGTAAGAAAGATACAAAGGATTCTGAACTAAATTACACTATATAAAGAAAGAAAATATTCTGAAGACAACAAAGAAAGTTTTTTCAGTTTGTTTTATCACTTATAATTTCGAATAGGCGTAATTATTCTGTCATAATTTGTCATTATTCTACCCGCCTGCTTGGTATAAAAAAAAGTGGTTATTTCAAAGTATAAAACTGCTTATATAGATCACAGAATCATAACAGCGTCGTGAGAGGGTTGCGGATTAGTGATGTTAATCATTTGAAGCTACAAATACCGAAGCAGAGACATTCAGTTTTCAACTGTTGAGCAAGCACTCGTATAGAATTTAGGGGGAAAAATTAACAACTTAAATTTCATTATCTAACTAGGGAATTACCTGATATTATAATCACCGATTTTGATAATAGCGGCATCGTTTGAAAGATCTTGTTCCGAGAAATAAAAAATCGAGTGGAACTACCCATCCGAAATTAACAGAGCAGAAGCTGCACAGCTGCACGGCAAATTTCGGCCACAAGTGGGAAAACGTCTACAACAGTTGCATTATCCCAACGTCTTACTAACCAGCTCCACTTCAGGGTAAACATCAAAGCAGTTGACTGAATTGTAATTCGAAACCTTAAAAAAATCTATTCGAGAAGAGAAGAGCCTCCTCATCATGGATGAGGGGGCAGGCCATGTAGATCCTGAACATTACAGGAGATTGGGGGAAAAATCGAAGTCATGAAAACTATGTCATTAAACTAGACTTACGTGATGACGTAGGCTTTTCTTGCAAGGTAACTACTTGAGGTGCTAGTCGCCGATTTTGATAAGAGTGGTATTGTTGGAAAGGTCTTGTCGTCAGAAACAAAAAATCCAGTGAAACTACACATCCGAAATGAACACCACAGGAGCTGCAAGGCAATTTGCACAAGCATTCCACCAACGGATAAATAAATAAATAAGCATTTTTTAAACGTGATTATGAGCAATTTGCATGTGTTTGTAATGTTGTTAATATAGCCAATGTGTTGCTGTATAATGCAGCAACACATTGTCTATAACAAAAACCTACGTCATCACGTAAGTCTAGTTTAATGACATAGTTTTCTAACGTCAAATAAGTAATGTCGTGGAAAAAATTAAATCCCAACGACTAATTCTGCCTCCAGTCATCGCATAAAAATGCGATTGGTAGCAATCGATATTTATAATCACATCGACTTTTGAATATTATGCATGGATTAAGGTTTGGTGGCCTTCTCCATACTAAAAGCTACACAAAGGTTTTTTATTTTTATAAATTATAACACCGACCGACGTTTGACACCTTTTAGGTAGATTTCCCAAGAAATACTACCTATTGCAATCTTCCTATGTTGGAATTTCCGAAAAAGTTTTGCAGATCTACGCCGATCATGACCCCTAGAACCCCAAACCAACCCCAGTTCGAAACTTTAAATATCTATTTATCTATTTATATATATATCACTTTTTATAGAAACGACAATTTCTATAATTTTGCACAAATCTCTTCCAAACTGATACATAAAATCAAGTGGTAGAAAATCTCAGTCAAGTTCGTTAAAGGACAAAATTGGAGAAAGGGGGTGGGAATAGGGAGGAGTACTGTGAAAACCGAAAAAACTCCATAACTTCTTAATTGCAATGCATATCAAATCAGTTTAAAGTTATCATTACTTCTAGGAAAAGTTCCGAAAATTTAGGTATCACAGATATTTGATAAAATTAAAAATGGGCTCAAAGGGTGAAAAAATAGGATTTTAGGGAGAAAAAAAATTCATTTCATCAATTCTTAAGATATAAAATTCACTTAAACTTATTATAAACGTTCTTAATATTATCTACAACTTTTATATTGACAAGTTTTTGATAAGACCAACTTTTACCGCAAAAAAATAAATAAATAAATAAATGAATAAAGAAAATAAAAACGAAAACAAAAAATAGGGGGTTTGAAGAAGAAAAAATTCCTAATTTCGTCAATTCACAAGATATCAAATCCACTTACATTTATTATACATCTTCTCAATATTATCTACAAATTTCTTAGTGACAAGTTTTTGATAGGACTAACTCTTACAGCAAAAACAAATTAAACAATAATTAACAATTAAATTTAAAAAAATCAAAAAACCCGACTGCGTAAAAAGCGAACTAATTAATTATTTCTCTTCAATGTGAAACCATTTTTTATATTAATTAACTATTTTTTATTTACTTGTATTGATGACTTTTAAGTTGTGTTTAATTGTTAGTTCTGATCTATAAACACTGTTTTGAATTGGCCTATAAATGTCTATGAAGGTTAGAGTTGCAGTAAAGCTAGAGATCCTACCTACACAACTTCCAGGTCGTGTAATATTTCAACAGAGCTTCTGACTGTAAAATAGTCAACGAAACATCGTCTTCATTTTGAAAGACCTATCCAATGATATGCCACCCAATAGGGTGCGTAAAAAATTTGTTTCGTGTCTACCGCCATTTTGTATTTTACGGCCGCCATTTTGAATTTATAAAAACAAAACCTAGACTATAACCATCGGACGATTAAGACGAATCGATAGAGACTTCATTCATTAAACTCTATCCAGACGTTGGGATGTTTCGAGGGTATAAGGAAATCCACATACCCAGATACGCGTGAAACACATAACCCTTCTTGGCAGTCGGGTAAAAATAGGGGCTGATGAAAAAAAATTATCCTGTTAAGGGTGTACTCAAATCCAAACGTCTTATTTTCTGACTCATTTTTAAATTCCTTTTTGCTCCCAAACGCATCCAATTGGCAGGTTCTCTTATTCAGAAACCATATAATGCGCTGTATTGGTCGATTTTTTTGATAAAGGCAGTATATATTTCAAAAAAATGCTGCCAATGTGGGCATTTTGAACCGAATTTCTCGAAGCGATAGTGCTGGAAACGAAAAAATTGCCGTACTGAGAAAATAATTCTTTGTAAATCAAGTTATAATTAATTGAACGAAAAATAAAAACACAAGTTGCTTATAAATCTCTTCAAAAAATCACGTCAGCAAGTTTCATGTTTTTACTTTTAAAAATGAGTCTAAATTATTGTCAGAAAATTTCGAGTTGTTGAGCGTGGAAAAATATTTTTTTGAATACTGCCTTAATATGATTCTGATAAAACCAGCTCTTACAGAAAAATGAAATTAAAAATTCGTCAAAAGCGGCCAGATAAAATTGTTAAACTGCGTTTTATCTCTAATCTTGATTTAGTTTTTGTTGGTGAAATTAGTACTTAACTTCGAAATCTACCCCCGCCTCTAGGCCGAGCCGGCTCGGAATTTTTTTAGTTCTTTGGTTCAAAACATCACAGAAAAATGTATAGTTAATATATTTTTTGTTAAATCTTCCTAGAAATACAATATATCAAAGTTTGAGGAGGCCAATGTTAAATGCACGTGACAAACCTTAATTTATATCTCCTCCAAAAATCACAAGATGGAATTTTCTTTTTTCAGTGGGATAGTGTGAATAGACAAACTTATTCTAAGCATTTTATCCATTCAGAAACATATTTTTAATTATGAAAATTACTAATAAATTCAAATTAAAACAATTATAAATAAAATTATGAACTATGACCTACGCTAATTTTTATACAAAACATACAGAATTCCATAATTTCAAAAACATGGATAAGTTAACAGCTAATTCGAATCAATATAGTTTTCGAGATAAATAAGGAATTTTATTTTTCGACGGTCTAAGACAGGGGTTTTAAACCCGCGTCCCAGGGGCCAGGGTGGCCTAACGTGTAATTTAGAATATTAAGAAATAAAAGCTTTCCGCAACAGCGAAAGAGACTTCGAAGGGCATTATTAGGGCAAAACCTTTCTTTAAATTAACAAGTAAGAAAAATCATGCGTACAGCATAGATTATGAAACACTTTCTAACACTCCCTGAAAGCTTTAACGAAACTTCGTTACTTAGGGAAATAAGATAAATAAGATAACTAAGTAAACATTTAAAATCTGATTTCAGTAGTTACCGTCTATAGCCAAATATGTATTCCAATTCTTTTGAACAGCCCTGTATTCGATCTGTATGTTGATATATATACTATATAATGTAAAAATTTAGTTTAGCAAGAAAATGCATAACAGGTTGAAATTCATCTTTCAGCAATTTATACTAGTAAAAGGAAACATGCTTGAATACTTTTGAACAGCCCTGTAATTTACCTAGTACCTTTATTACATGCTACTATTTAGCTAAAATTTAAACACGCTTAAAACTACTGAAATTACATTTCCAGAAATTATCACCCATAGACGGCCATGTATTCAACTCTTTGCGTGGCTCTGTATATTATTTTATCTATATTCTACAAATATTTCTTAGTACACTAAATTCAGTTCAGCGTAAAAATGCATAACTTCTTTAAAACCCACCATTAAACAATTTATGCTCATACTCAGTAACCTTTACGAATTCATTTCTGTAGCTCTGTATATAAACTATAGCATTTATACGCACTTTATAGTACGCATAAATATAGTGAACAAGTAGGTAAGTGTGATCACAGATCGCACAGAGGGTTTCGTTTAATATTCATTTCAAAACACTTTATCCTTTTGAAAAATCTGTTAGTTCCACATTTCGCAACTAGGGGCGCACTCTATTCTAAACAAACCTCTATCCGAACGAAACTCCGTTTTATATACTATTCGTAGATATATTAGTCGAGGGGACTGGGCCGATAGCACCCGAGATAAGTAGGCGCCCCTGGCGATAAAAAGTGGAACTAAAATATGTAAGGCTATGGTGGATAATATGAAAGAATGGTCAAAGGGCATCGGAAAAGTTGGAAAAGTGCTCCCCGGGTGAAAAGGGCGGAGGTTAGAAAAATTGCTTAAAATACACAAGTTAGCGCTCGGAGGAGTAAATAATATAAGACTTTTTGAAAATTTTATGATTTGCCGTGTGGTCTGAGGTATTCAGCTATACGTATGCAAAAATTCATGTCTCCAACATAATTAGGGGCTCTCTTAGACAGAATTGCTTAAAATACATATGTGGTAGCTCAAAGGGTTAAACGTAAGACTTTTTCAAGATTTTAACATTTGTCGCCTGGCCTCAGGTGTTCTGCTATAAGTATGCAAAATTTCAAATCTCCGATTTAATCAGGGGCTCAGTTAGAAAGAATTGCTTAAAATACGCATGTGGGAGCCCAAAGGGTTAACTGTACGATTTTTTCAAAATTTTATGATTTGTCGTATGATATGTGGTGTTCAGCTATAAGTATGCAAAATTTCACGCCTCCAACCTAAATAGGGATTCATTTAGAAAGAATTGTTTAAAATACACATGTGGGAGCTCAAAGGGTTAAATGTATGGCTTTTTCAAAATTTTATGGTTTGTCATTTGGTGCGTGGTGTTCAGCTATAAGTATGCAAAATTTCACGCCTCCAAACTAATTAGGGACCCACATAGAAAGAATTGTTTAAAATACACATGTGGGAGCCCAAAGGGTTAAATGTACGATTTTATTCAAAATTTTATGGTTTGTCGTTTGATGTGAGGTATTCAGCTATAAGTATGCCAAATTTCATGCCTCCAACCTAATTAGGGACCCACATAGAAAGGATTGTTTAAAATACACATGTGGGAGCCCAAAGGGTTAAATGTGCGACTTTTTCAAACTTTTATAGTTTGTCATTTGACGTGAGGTGTTCAGCTATAAGTATGCAAAATTCCACGCCTCCAACCTAATTAGGGCCTCACTTAGAAAGAATTGCTTAAAATACACATGTGGGAGCCCAAAGGGTTAAATGTACGACTTTTTCAAAATTTTACGATTTTTCGTATGATGTGTGGTGTTCAACTATAAGTATGCAAAATTTCAAGTCTCCAACATGTATAGTTTCTTACAATTGGCTCTGTGACAGACGAACAGACAGACAGACAGACAGAGGAGCGAGACGAATAGGGTTTCGTCAGATGAACGAAACCCTAAAAAAGCGCATATCATAATTAAAAATGCATTTCGAGCAATCATTACTAATATACAATAATTCGGATACAATATAGTATTTGAAATCTTTTCAAATACACCGCAAACCATCTTCCCTATACCATTATGAACGGAATTCTTTTGTGTGGCCCTGTAAATGAACAATAACTATTCTTTGCACCGCATATTTAACAGAATGCATATTTTAGTGGGCTTCATAAATGAATATCAATTTTACTATGTTTGAAAGAGCGCAACACCATTAAAAATCATTTGAAACGATGTTTTTCATTGGCCATAATGTAACGGAAAACTTTTGACTGTCCCTGTAAATGAACTAAACATGCTACAAACTTCATCTGAAATAGGGAACGTGCTATGGTAGAGGTCACTAACATCCAAAAATTTCAGAACGATCCGAGCATATTTACGAGAGTTAGAGCGTGGACAGACGGCCAGACAAACCGAAGTCATAAACACTTTTCAACTATGTTGGAAAGTGTTAAAAATGACAAAGAAAGAAGGAGAAAAGCTACTAGGTAAACATATTTTCCCTCCGCATCAACGACAAGGGCGGCGAAATAAATTTGCTAATTCATGTCATAAATTCGTAATTTACTTATATTTTATTGTTTTATCTATTGACTAGCAGAACCCGCGGCTTTGTAATAGTTGAAATATGCCATGTGATATTTGTGTTTAATTTTTATCAGAAGAAATTATACTTTTAGGAATAATTCAAAAATTACTAATTAAGCCACAGTTTGACAGAACTTCATTATTACACTGCATTAGGCAGAAATGAGACAAAAATTAATAGGAAGAACTAAAATTAATTGTAAATAAATCATAATTTAGAAAGTATTTTGAAACTATGCTCATTTCAGTATTTGGTTATCATTTGAAGTTTTGAATTTTTTAGAAACCGTTCATAGTATGCATTTACATCTTAAAATTAATCATCATGTTAAATCCCAAGCTTTTTATCTAACGGTCTACCACCTCTTTGGTGGTAATGGCACCAACATAAAATGCCTATGTTGAAACACAAACTGTCACCACTAATTTGGCAACATTAATTTTGAAATCGGTTAGGTATTTCCTAATATTCCATAGAAAACGTAATTTAGAAAGTTTTTAAGGGCTTTTTTAGAACGTTTGTTGTTCCTGCCAACCCTAGGTGGTAGAATCATCGGCATAAAATATAGCTTGTGTGTGATCAGAGACTGTCACCATTGATTCGCAACCATTACTTTTGTAATCGGTTTATTATTTCCTGAGATTGCATAGAAATCGAAATTTGGAAAGTTTTTAGAATGCTTTTCGCTCCTTCCTTTAGCTTCACCCCTTTTAAATTTCGAATTTATTTTCGACAGTTCTTAGAAGGTATTTATATTTTATAACTTACACGCCATATTTCAAGTTTTTAGCATCTTCAGTATCACAGAAATTGCAATTTAGAACGTTTTTTGTTCCTGCAACCCTCTGGTGGTAGTGACACCGACGTAAAATATAGCTTATGTTTGAGCAGGTTTTATCACCACCAGTTTGCAACCATCATTTTTGAAATCGGTTTGGTGTTTCACAAAATTGCATAAAAATCATTATTTAGAACGCTTTTTGTACGCTTTTCGCTCACTTCATCCTTTTATATTTGGGATTTTCTTTCGATGATTCTTAGAAAGCATTTGCATTTTTTAAGTAATTACCATGCAAAATTTCAAAATGTTAAACCTCTCAGTGTCACAAAAAAGCAATGTAGAATATATTTTGTTCATGCAACCCCCAGGTGGTAGTAACAACAACATAAAATATAGTCTATGTTCGAGCAGGAACTGACACCATCAATTTGCAACCATTACTTTTGAAATAGGTTTCATATTTCCGCAGATTGCGTAGAAATAGCAATTTATAACGTTTTTAGAACGCTTTTCGCACATTTTCGCCCCTTATAAATTTCGAATTTTTTAGAAACTGTTCTTAAAGGGCATTACATATTATAAGTAATTACATGCCAAATTTCAAGTTGCTACACCCTGGAGTATCACAAAAATCACAATTTAGAAAGCTTTGTGCTCCTGCCCCCCCCCCCCCCGTGGTAGTGACACCGACATGAAATATAGCCTATATTGGAGCAAGGGCTGTCACCCTCAATTTACAACCATTACTTTTGAAATTGGTTTTGTACTTCATGAGATTGCATAGAAATCGCCATTTAGAACGTTTTTTAGAACGCTTTTCACGCATTTTAACCCCTTTTACATTTCGATTTTTTCAGAAATGTTATTAGAGATAATTTATATATAATAAGTAACTACCATGCCGAATTTCATGTATTTAGGTACTTCAGTAACACAAAAAAACGCATTTTTAGAACGTTTTTTGCTCCTGCACTCTGTTTGCGGTTGGGGCACCGACATAAAATATAGCCTATATTGGAGCAAGGGCTGTCACCATCATTTTCACACCATTATTTTTTAAATCGGTTCGGTAGTTCCTGAGACCGCATAGAAATCGCCATTTAGAACGTTTTTTAGAACGGTTTTCGCACATTTTCACCCCGTTTAAATTTCGAATTTTTTATGAAATGTTCTTAGAGATCATTTATATCTTATAAGTAATTACCATTTCAAATTTCATGTTTCTAGACCCTCCAGTAACACAAAAATCGCATTTTTAGAATGTTTCTTGCTCCTGCTCACCATTTGGGGTAGCTGTATGGACTTAATATATCGCCTATGCTCGAACAGAGATTAACACAATCATTTTGATACAATTACTTTTGAAATCGGTTCGGTAGTTCCAGAGATTACCTCCTACAAACAAACTTTACTTGTTTATAATATTGGTATAGATTGATGAACGTTTTAATTTCGTTACGGAATATAAGCTGAAATCAAATCATGAGCTATTTATAAAAATTTAAGTGCAAACAGATTTATCTTTCGTAATCGTCTGCATACGGTAGAAATAGATTTGAAAAAAAAAATCATGCTTAAAAATTATTTTAAAAACAATACAAAATGAGAAAATTGCGATATAGTTTTCAAGCTAATCGCGGTACATTTTTCAAAGAAAATGTATTAGTCCAGGGGAAATGTACCAAAAAAGGGGGTTACCTTGCAAAAGGTCGGGTAAAATATTTTTTTTTCTGAATTGTTTATAATGATGCCAATATGGAAAAACCAAGTTTTCTAACAAAATTTCTTAAGGCTAAATTTTCTGTGGCTAAAAAACAAGAACATTTTGGAACCTTTTTCGTTTTTTTTAATATCTCGAGATCCGTTGCCGTAGCATGTTATTTGTCAATTACAATATTAAAGAAGATAAAATTCTCTACAACTTTCATATTTACCACTTTCCTATACACTCAATAACAAGCGCAGTACGCCATTTCAAAAATATGACATTTTTTCAATTTTCTTAAAAACCGTGAAAAACGCAGTTCTGCCCCAATTATTCAAATGTTTCCCACGGATTTAATCGTGTATGTCAACTTCTATATATTAGTAGCAGTAAATTATGTGTTTCAGGGCTAAAACTAGCACCTTTTTGTACCCGTGTCAAACATGGATTTTGGCACCCCCACCACCCCCCTCTTTTAAAAAGAAAATTTACCAGGGGAATTTTAATAAATCTCTAATAGCCGGATTTTGAAAATTTTAAGTGTGTAAGCATTAAATACGTAATGCGGAACTACGTAATCAGCTTTGCCAAATATTCATTCATTAAAACCTTGAAAACCGTACCGAAAGGAACCGAAATATATTCCGCTTTAAACAGGTTTCCATCTTAGCAAGTATAATTAATTGTTCATATTCTTTCTCTTAAAAAATATATACTTTTCTTTAAAGACCGAATTCCGTATATACAGATTTCATTTAAAAAGATTTTACGGTAGTTGTCGTATTGAGGCGTTTAAAGTCACAGTTATATGAATTATAGGACTAAATTAGTCACACGAAGACATTCGCAAGGTAACATTAAACCTATGGGAGCGCTCTTGACAAATATCTCGCTCGCATTTTGTTACTTTTAAATAAATTTTTTTTTCATGGGATACCTGAGAGAGATCAATATCTAATGTTGTGCTTTTGTACTTTTTCGGGTTTGGTTGCTTTAAAAAAAATATATATATTCGGACACTTTTATTTTTGGAAAACTGTTTGGAACCCGTTCTGAAATTTAAAGTATCCTGTTTGAGCTTTAAAGCAATTAATAGATAATCTTAAAGTTTTACATATTTTTGCATGCTAAAATGACATAATCTCTTGTTATATTTATTGATATAAGTGGGAAAAAATTTACAATATATTTTAAAACTAATATTTTAAATATTTTTTATAAAACTAGTGATCTCAAATATTTTATTAACAGAATTTATAAATTTTACAAGATATAAATGCATAACATTAGTTAGTGAAATAATCTGGTGTCATTTTTATTGTAGCTATTTTATAAGGTAAAAGTATTTCTTTCATAAAATATATTTATCTTTTGAGTCCCCCTATTTTATATGGCACTACAATTCAATGTTTGCTACCTTTAAAACAGTAAAACATTAAAACATATATTATCAATAATTGGTAAATAAAATATACCATTGTAGTGTTGAATAAATTATATTTTTCGCAAATTTTCATACCTGGGTGATTTTTTAAAAAAGTGTCGTGTTTTATTGTCCTTTCACATTTGCACAAAAAATAGTTAAATATCAAAATTTTAATTATTGCATTTGAACTACGTTTATGATAATTTACAGATATATTATTATTTATAAAAAAATTTAAACATAAGAAATATATTCTTTTGTAGTCAAAATATCATTACCGTAGGTTGTCCCAACAATTTATTAGGTAAAGATTTGACAAAGTTCTATTTAAAACAGATGGTTATAATTTTTTATACATTTTATTTATTAAGATTCTACTAATTAAAAAAATATTTATTTTCATTAATTAAACTTATCTATAATTCTTAATAATTTTTTTAAATCGTGTCCCAAGAAAGAGTGTCATTGCCATGCTTCTGACAAAAAGTTCCTCCGGATTTTTTTTAGAGGCAGCACATGCCTTTTTATCAAGGCAAAAGTACTCCTTAAAGTCAACTTGTTATCAGGTTTAGGTAAATAGAGTAAATAGTTTTATAGTTTCAATAAAACAAGCAAAGACTGAATGTTTTGGTGAGTATTCTTTTGTAAGTCATTACCGTATCCAATTCTAATTGATAATTAAATGAACTTTTATTTCTTAATCTGCTTTCATTATATGAGAAATAGAAAATCATTGTATGGGTCAGAAGATATAATGGCTGCCATTTATGCCTGGGGATAAATAAAAATATTTGCTTAATTTGTCATTATCGCGCTCACTTATATCATTATACCGAGAGCATTAAAATTTAAAAATTAGTTTTGAAATGTTAAATTAGTAATTTGGTCTCTGCTGATGCTTGTATATTAATGTTTATGAGGTAATGTAATTATGTACAAACAATTAAAACTTTCTGATTATTTCTAAAAATTTGATTCTGTTATTCCAAAACATGGACAGATTTTGAAAAGGACCCACCTATTCCACTGATACCTTGAAAAATATGTATGAATTATAAAAATTATAAAATTTATTAAAATTAAGCAATAAATCTTTTTTAATTGAAACTATCGTGCCAATAAGTTACTATAGAGTGAAAAATTCTTTTAAACAATGCTTTGAAGTTAATATTGAATACACTTAAAGTTGCTCTCTAAATATGAAAATTGTCTCATTCATCTACACTCTGCTCTACTTTTAAAATTAAATAAATTTATTGCATATAAAATGTCTGTTGAGATGAAAATAAAGACGTGAGTGTGCAAATAATAGATAATTTACTGCTACCAATTTTTAGAAGTCGACAATACACAATTAAATCTGCGGGGAACATTTGAATAATCGCGGCAAAACAGATACGTTTTTCACGGTTTTTAGGAAAATTGAAAAAATTGTCCCATTTTTGAAATAGCGTACTGCGTTTGCTATTGAGTGTATAAAAAAGTTGCAAATATGAAAGTTGTAGGGAATTTTATCTTCTTTAATATTGTAATTGACAAATAATATGCTACGGCAACGACTCTCGAGATATTTCAAAAAAGTCAAAAAATGTCTCAAAATTTTGTTGTTTTTCGACCACAGAAAATTTAGCCTTAAGAAATTTTGTTAGAAAACTTGGTTTTTCCATGTTGGCATCATTATAAACAATTTAGAAAAAAAATCTTTTATCCGACCTTTTGCAAAGTAAAATGTGCATTTTTCCTGGACTATATTTGCAAGTACATTTTTTTCCCTATTCGACGGTGTAAAAATTGAAAATGTTCGTTTTTTAAAAAATTGCAATAAAAGTTAACAAACGTTAAATCTAATCGTCTGCTGTTGCCACCGTCAAAACAACGTGAGAGTTAAGCACAAACACGTTTGCCCTTTATAATATAGATAGACTTTTGTAACACAATTACGATTAAATCACGACACAATTACGTTAAAATAATTTCTGACAAAGGAAATGTAATTTAGGGGGTTTTAACATAATTTTAAATGTACAAAAAAAAAAAAAAAAAAAAAAAAAAAAAAAGTGCGGGTATTTTTTTCACATGAAAAAAATGTATACCAATAGCGAAGGTCTTAAATACCTTTTATGCACATCTGAATGGTAAGAAAAAAAAAAAAAAAAAAAAAAAAAAAAAAAGATTATGTATCTCGGGCTGCACGTCATAGATGGCAGGCCACAAAATGACTATGGCTGCTTAAGCTCAAAGCACATCATTGGCAGAGGAGGTATCAGGGAAAACGAATGCATGTTACAACTATTGTGTCATATTATAGCTAAGAAAAACTGAAAGAATGTTTACCCGAAGGCCCCATTTGAGGTTCATTGGACTGAAAGACTTAGGGCATCGTCGGAATTGGAAATCTTTCTTTCGTTTTTGAAATGTTATTTGAAGCTTATTGTGGAGAGACGAAAAGTTTTGGGTGTCTGTTAGTCTGTTCCGCGATAACTGTCACAAAAAGCATCCGATTAGCTTGAAATCGGATAGATATGTTGGTAAGATACTCGGATTTAGCTGTATGGTTTTTGATTCAATTGGTTCGTTCGTTCGAACAATGTAGAACATTGTCTTTTAAGTCATAATGCTTTTCTATGGGAATTAAGACGATTTTCATATTTTACCATTCATTGAAGAAAAACAAGTGGGAAATTGTACGTCGAATGTGGCAAAGGAAGTGCGTTCGTATTATAACTAGTTTTATAAATATTCAGATCATGGTGCAATGGCTGTTGCACTCTTAGGCAAAAATGCATGAATACAAAATTTATTACAATTATATATATTAAATTCAGTAATACGGAAATAATGTAAATCTATCTTAAAAATAGGACGCAATCACCATAGCAACCTAGAACCATTACCTATCGGGGATTTCATTGAATTAATTACCTATCATAGGATTTAATAGAATAAAGAAAACTTTACTTAATATCTTGTTAAGTTTTAATTCGATTTACATAAAATTTGAAATGACAAAATTCTGCAACTATTATATATATTAAATTTCAAATCATTCGGCTGGGTAGTTTTTGCGCTGTTGTACCCGGACAGACGGACGGTCCAAACTACGACTATAGGTGCTACGTATTTATATAATTACGAACTCTTTTAAAAATGCATTTTGACAATTGATTTAAATGTTAAGTTATGGATGCTAAAATTTTCCAAGGGGGTCTTAAATTACTCCGATTTGGTTTAAATTTTTTTAAATACATATGTAAGACTTTCTAAATTATATTGTATATACATATATATATATAACCTCGATTATTATTATAATTTTTTGGGGTGGTATTTTTCATAAAAGGTACGATTTCATTTTTGATTTTCATTTTCCCATATGTGAATGATAAATTAATGCTGTTATATATATATATATATAATATCCTATAAATGTTTAAATACGTTTTATTGATTCTTCCATTTCATATTATTTGTTTCTATTCTGCTTTCATTTTTAATCAATTCACTTGATTTTAGTGGTTGTTCGGGCACAGGGGAAAATTAATTTTAGCTTTAGCTTATTTTTCCCACAGAAAACAACCATTTTGCTTATATCATTGAATTCTGTGCCCTTGATAACGTAATTCAATGTATAAGCTTTTCAATTTTTGTCGGTGTCCACTTTTTTCTTTTTTCTTCCATAATAATTCTTATAATATTTTTTTTTTTTTTTTTTTTTTTTAATACTTACAGCTTTAATTCATAATAATTGACGGTGGTAGGTTATGTTTAATTAATGGTAATATATATATATATATATATCCATCTTTATTGTCATTTCATTCACAATATTGCGGTTTTTGATGATGGTCGGTAATGTTTAATTAATGGTTATATATATATATATATATATATATATAGGGTGCCTACAAATTAGTTGGGCAAATTCGTAAGTTAAGAACTTCCGAAATATTAAATGAAATTAACTAGTTGAAAGTCAGACTAGTAATATTGCCGAAGTTTATTCATAGATAGCGTTAGGTGTCATAACTGACGCTATCGCTCAGCGAGAGGAGGTGTTATTCAATGGCCACCACGATCACAATATCTTTCGCCGCTTGACTTCGGTGTATGGGGCTTTGTAAACTATCAAATGTACAAGTCGCCACTTCCTGCATCCATTCCTCAACTAAAATCAAGAATCTGCACTGCAATTAATTTAATCGACGGAAACATGCTGACAAATCTGTGGCAAGAAATGATTTACCGATGGGACATTTGCAGAGTCACGAAAGGAAGTCACATCGAACATTTGTGATAATGGTAAACTTGAACTATTTTTCTATCTTACAACAATATGTACTTTAATTTTTTTCCTATCAATTCCATTCAATAAATCCTTCTTTTAACCCAACTAATTTGTAGACACCTTGTATATTATGGAATTTGAGTATCGGTTTGAAAAATATAAAACTCCGTGTTCTTTTGGAAACCATAATTTAATTCTTATTATCGCTATATGTTAACCTTCATTTAAAAATAAATTATATAAAAACACTTACTGACAAGCTTCTAAGTTACCTAAAAAGTGCAAAATTAAGAAGTGTTCAATATAACAAATAAATAGTTTATCTAATGAAATGACATACTGAGGAAGCGATAATATAGTTCCGCCATTTGTTGTCAGCCATCAGTATCATTTTATCGATCTACCATGACTTCACTCTTAAAGTAACTAAATAGTCTGATAAAATAAAATAAAAAGTACATGTTTTAAATATTGTTTAATATCTACTGAATACCTAACCCAAAATATCAATTCTGTTTTTCATACATCTGAAAATCTTTCAAAAGGAATAAGCCAAACCTTAAATTACTGCCTAATCATTTGCATGCAAAATGTAATCCTAAACCCTTGTCATAAACAAGACCAAAATATTGACAAACAAGATTTGTAATATGAAACAATCGACAACATTGAGATCACGTTTTGACTTGGTGACCCAGTATCCTTTACCCTGAATATCTTTGCCTATAAGACTCGAATTATTGATATCCTATCGACAACTGACCTCTAATCAAGCACCAATGTATAAAGCAGCCAAATGTGGTAAACCTTCAGATTTACCTTGACTTTAGGGATTTAGGTAACCCTCCAAAATCTGCCCTCTAACAGTCAGGTAATGGGAGGACTGATGTTGAGGGAGAGCGGGAGGAGCTGACCCACAACTTCTGCCTCAGATCATCGCTTCCTGTTTCTGGAAGAAGCTGGAAGAGGTCGTCGTCCTCAACGATATTGCTAAATATTCACTGGTTCGACAACATCCGAGGTATGCTAGCGGATGTTTTTACGTTATGTAGTTAGATGAACTAGACGTTAGTAGGTGGTAAGCTTGGCTCGCGAGCAACCAATCACAGTGAACCGGTGAAGAAGCATCGCCAATGTACCGAAAAGCAAAAATCAAACTTCATGCTTCAGTACTATATCGAGACGGTTTTGGCTGACGGTTTTTTTGTGAGCTAGAGCTTTCCATTGTGTGACAGTGAACTAAAATATTTTTGTTAGAATCCTCCGTTCAAGACAATTTTTTAAATATATCAACATAAAAAACAATAAGCAAATTTAACCACTAAAAAAAATTAAAGACTATAAAAACGACTTTATAAAATTAAAAAAGAAAATAATAATTTTCAAATAACATTTTAAAAAAAGAAGAGTTGAAGCAATAATTTCTTTTTTCATCAGCGCATTCTTTTTCGCCCTGAAACTATCTTTAAAGATAGATTTTAAATACATGACTTCCACGGTTCGCCGGGTTGAGGGAGGGGGTATTTAGATGGGCAGAACCTTTCAGGCAAAAAATTCTTAGTTCCTCGTTCTTTTAATATTTAATTACTTGAAATCACTAATAAATTGTTATTATTTTTTTTTTAAATCATCAGAGAAAAAGAAAATCTAGTAAATTAAATTTCGAAATCAGTTGTAAAGAAAGAAGAAAAAAAAGGCCTATTTACTTATATCCAAACCCCAATTTTTTTTTTTTATATCTTGGGCAAAGCTTTAATGCTACCGGTCTCTGATTGGTTTCTCACTAGCCGAACTTCCCAGTTATTAACGTCTAGTGTCAGATGATGCTCACGTGAGAGATTGCTAGAACTTGGAGAAAGACGCAGGTAGGGATGATGCGGTTCCAGAAAGAAAATTAATACTTCAGGGACAAACTGCAGCTTCGCGAACAAGGATTAAAACTGATTTAATTAAGCTTTGCACCATCTTCCAAGGTTATGGTGAATTTCAGAAGAAAAGCAATTTAATTTAAGCTTATAATAGGATTAAATCATGTTCATTAGAACACCAATTGTTATAATGTTTTGATTTCCGAGGAAAAATGTAGAAGAAATGTTATTTTATACATGAAGGTATTTGAAAACGCATTTAATGCTGTCAATGTAGCGTTATTGTCTTGCAATCTAATTATCTTCATATGTAAGTAAGAAATAAGTTTTGTTAATTTATTAACAGAATTTACCTCGATTCATTATCAATCTCCAATCGTAAAGGGACAAAATAAAAGACTGAAAGTTTTCGTTATGTGAGCATATAAACGAAAGAAAACATTTTTTACATACAAAGTATTATTCAAGCATGCATTTAGTGCTTAAAAGAATGAGAAATCTCTAGGCAAGCAAAATAAATAACAAAAGGAAAAGAAATATTTTTAAATGTATGTTCTATTATTATTATCAATAATTAGAAATTTCCATACTAAACAAAATAGGTAAATTTTTTTTTTCTATTAAAGAAAAACCAAACAAATTATGAAATGTATTACTACTATTCAATGCTTTTTAGGTCCGTTCGTGATTATATAAATACGTAGCACCTATAGGCGTTGTCTGATCCATTCGTTTGTTTCTCAGTCTGCCGTCATATAACAGAGCAAAAACTACCCAACTACTATATATATATATACTATACTATATATATATAGTACATATATATAGTATATATATACAGAATTTTGTCGAGTCCTTTCAAATTGTATGAAAATCGAATCAAAACTTAAAAAGATATTAATAAAAGTTTTCTTCATTCTATTAAATCCTATCATACGTAATTCATTCAATGGTATCCCATGATAGGTAATTATTTTAGGTTTTCATGGTGATTACGTCATATTTAAGATTGAGCCATATTATCTTCGTATTACTGAATTTTATATACATAATCTTAATAAATTTTGTATTCATGCATTTTTGCTTAAGCAATTGCACAAGGATCTGAATATTTATAAAACTAGTTATAGTACGAACGCATTCCATTTGTCACGTTTGGCGTACAATTTCCGACTTGTTAAAAATTGATTGCAACCCGGTCAACAGAGACTAGGCTGAAACAGGCCTGGTAGGGGTTAGTAAAGATCCCACTGTATAGAAATTAAAGAGCGTTTTTCCTAGTAAGCCGTACTTTTCATAAACTCATCTAAAGCATCTTTAAGGAGGATGATATTAAGGATTATGAAGGAGTTTAATATCAAGCATGAACACGTGCCTACATTTTATTCAAAATTAGCACAAGTGGCGCACTATAAAAAATTTAAAATAAATATATTTTTAAATTTCTCTGTTAAAAGTATTATTACTCCACATTTACATAGGTGTTAGAAGTAACGATTGACATTATTTTTAAATTTAATGAAAAATGAGTTGTGGAACATTACAACAGAAAGAAAAGGAATATAGCAAATTATAAAATGCAGTCTAAAACTACAAAAGGAAAACATTTATTACCATAGTATACATAAAGGAATTAAAATAAATATTTCATATTGTGCTTTGATTGAAGTATAAAACTTCGTAGATCTGAAAGTAAAAAAAAAAAAATCTCAAGAATTAATGCATGGAATTAAATAAAACTTTATATAGAGTTTGTCACAGATATAAAGTACTGCTGATTAGTTTTTGGTGTAAATTGCCCAACAGGTGGCGCTGCTACGCTGCACACGATATGCTATGCTGTTCAAGATTTTCGCAATAGCTCTATCTCAAGAACTAATGCACAGATTTTCATCAAACTTTAGATTCAGTTAGTCCGTGATATAAGTCGGTCATGGTTAGTTTTTTGGTGTAAATTACTCAACAGGTAGCGCTGCTGTGCGGAATATTTCGCAATTTTTTAAACAGCTCTGTCTCAACAAATAACTCACGGAATTTAACAAAAATTTAGATACAGTTAGACCTTGACGTAAGTTGATGCTGATTAAGTTTTGTTGTAGATCGCGCAACACGTGGCGCTGCTATGCTGCATTTTTCACGATTTCCGCAATAGCTCTATCTCAAGAATTATTGCACGGTTTTTATCGAACTTCAGATTCAGTTAGTCCTTGATATAATGTGGTGCTTGTTAGTGTTTGGAGGTAAATCGCCTAACAGATGCTGCTGTTTATGCTGCATTTTGCGCGATTTTTTGCAATAGCCCTATCTCAAGAACTAATACACGCATTTTCATCAAACTCCAGATTCAGTTAGACGTTGACATAAGTTGACGCTGATTAAGTTTTGTTGTAAATCGCGCTACAGGTGGCGTTGCTATGCTGTATTTTTCACGATTTCCTCAATAGTTCTATCTCAAGAACAAATTCACGGATTTTCATCAAACTTCAGATTCAGTTAGATGTTGACATAAGTTGATGCTGAATAAGTCTTTTTATAAATCGCACAACAGGTGGCGCTGCTATGCTGACTTTCCCGGGATTTACACGATTGAAGCGATAGTCATATCTTAAGAACACAAGCTCCTTCTCAACACTCCACAGAATTTCATCAAACTGCATATTCTTATAGACCTCTACATAAGTTGGAGCTGATTAGATTTTCGTGTAAATCATAAAACAAGTGGCTCTTCTACGCTTCAATTTTCACCATTTTCGCGATAGCTATACCTCAAAAACTAATGCACGGAATTTGATCAAACATCATATTCTGCTACACTTTCAAATAAATAGATACTTATTTGGCTTGGATGTATACTGCCCAAAAGGTGTTGTTTTTATGCTCTTTGGGTTGGGAGTTCTAGATGCAGACATCTAATAGGGTGTGTGCCGAAATTCAATGATTTCTTTGAAAGACGTGGTGCTTATATCTCCTTTTTAAATGCACACAATTCAAGGAACCTATACTTTAGAATTCTCATGATGAGCATAGATTGTCATTTAATTTTGGCACTGTGATAGCGAAATTTTAAGCATTTACATGTATGAGATAGAAGAAAATTTTGTGATTGGTAAATCCGAATGGTATTTATCTTTGTCTTTGAAAGTACAGTAGAGATACATTAAAAAATTGTTGTTGACAAAATTCTGAAAAGTTATACTTTTTATTACTAAAAATTAATTTTCATCATGAATATGGTCAATAACTCCAGTAGCTTACATCATCACTTTTTTGAAAAACCAATAACTAAAAAATAGACTGTAATAAGTAAAAATTTAATTTAAAAAATCAAAAAACACGAACTAATTAATTATTTCTCATCAATGTGAAACTATTTTTTATATTACTTACCTATTTTTTTATTTACTTGTATTGATGACTTTTAAGTTGTGTTTAATTGTTAGTTTCCATCTATAAACACTGTTCTGATGAGGACTATAGATGTCTATGAAGGTTAGAGTTGCAGTAAATCTAGAGATCCTACTTACACAACTTCCAGGTTGCTTAATATTTAAACGGAGCTTCTGACTGTAAAATAGTCAATGATACATCGTCTTCATTTTGAAAGACCTATCCAAAGATATGTCACTCAATAGGGTGCGTGAAAATTTTTTTTCGTCTCTATCACCATTTTTTATTTTATGAGTGCCATTTTGAATGTATAAAAACAAAACCTAGCCTATAAGCATCGGACGGTTAAGACGAATCTATAGAGACCCCCATTCATTAAAATAGATCCAGCCGTTGGGCTGTTTCGAGGGTATAAAGAAATCCACATACCCAGATACGCGTGAAACACATAACCCTTCTTAGCAGTCGGGTAAAAACACAAATAAGTTAGCATTAGACAGCATTACTTTGCAGAATTTTACAAGAAAATGCTCATTTGATGTAGATTTTTGCTGAAGTGCCAGTTACTGGTTAGGTGTCAATAACTAGGGATTTCACCCTATATTTGGAAATAAAATAGTTATTGCACAAATGCAATGATGACCCTTACTAAATAATTATTAAAGATGCATTTGATACAATAATTTTATTTTGTGACAATTATTTTAATAAACTTCACTAGTTTCTCTGAAATATTTAAAATTAAAGACAGTGTAATGATTACATTTTTGAATGAAGGAAGTCTAAAACTCAAATATCAAAACGTTTCGACGGTGTTTGTGACGATTAATCTTCTTCATGTGCTACTGTGACAATTGAACTTAAGGCTGCTAGTCACTCAGCTTCCGAATTCCCCTGGGTAATGTTAAATCTGTAGGCGTTTGATGCATTCTTATATTTAAAATATCTCCGCAGGGAATTAATATTTTTAACTTCTTTTTTCAGTGTTCTCTTCGTAAAGGATATCACTTTTTTTCTTAGTTGTCAAAATATTTCTAAGATCTATCCTTTATGTAATATTTTATATATTAAAAACTGACGAACTGAGTAAAATTTTAACACTTCATATAAAATTAAGCATAGATTTTAGAAATACGTTGGGAACTAAGAAAAAGAGAGGCATCCTTTAAGAAGAGTACACAGTAAAAAGAAGTTAAAAATATGAATTTCCCGAGGAGATATTTTAAATATACGAACGCATCAAACTCCCATAGACTTAACATTACTGAAGGGAATTCGGAAGCTGAGTGACTAGTAGTCATGACTAGCAGTTTCTCATGGGGTAAAAATCTATCCAAGATTGTCTTTCTCATGGTCGTTCATTAGAAACCTGACATAAAAAATCATTGCTTGCGCCTAAAAAGATGTGCCCATCTGATTACGTAGCGTCTAGGGCGCTGGCTACTAGATAAATGCTGCCTGATCGCATCCCCACTCAGAGCTTGGATGTTTGTAATGTGTGGGATTCAGTTTAAACGTAGGTCCCGGTGCGGTCTATCCCGGTTCATTCACTCGGCTACACCAGAGAGTTTGGTCGAACTGAAACATTCTTGGAATATCTAATGTTGAACAATGTCTCTATTATAAATAATCCGGATACTGATCATACGTTTGTACAGGATGATCGCAGAGCTCGTCCAGATTAGACATTAGCTGGTTTTCATGTATTGCCATTATTGGACAACTGGAAAGTGATTACAGATAGATATTCATTTAGTGATCACCGTTATATACGTTTCTCACTTGCTGTTGTTGCTCTACCTCTAAAGTTTTATAGATTTAAAACAAAAAGTAAAGGAATGAAGCGTTTTATTTCTCTATTCAGAGGTAAAGTTGATATTTTAATATCCAGTCCAACGAGAATACAAAATACATCTGCCTTAGATAATTGGTTGTCTGAGTTCTATGATTTCTTGGAAGTTATTACAAACAAGAGCTTTAAATGTGGTGAATTGAGACATAGACCTTCTATGACATGGTACACGAGTGATTTAAAAATCGAACGTAATAAGGTGAATGCACTTTATAAACGGCACAGAAATAATCTAACAAACAATATGTATAAGGAAAATTATCTTAAGGCAAGAAGAGCATATAAAAATAATCTTAGGTTAGCTAAACGCAAGGGTTGGCTTCATTTTTGCGAAAGGACTGATAATGCCTACGGCAATGTTTATAAATACATATCAGGTAAATCACTTAAGCAAACAGATCTTATTTTTACACCACTTGAAGATTCTTCGGTATTTGCTGGATATGATGATGTCGCCGCTAGCTTAATGGCTGAGCATTTTGGTACTGATAACTATCCAGATGAACAATTCCAGTATGTGAGTTCTTTTGATTATGCATCTGATGAAGATTTCAGTCCAGTATCACGGAAAGAGTCGTTTTATGTTTTAAAACACCAACGAAATAATAAGGCTCCAGGGCCAGACGAATTAGATGCTTTCATTGTTAAAAACATTTGTAAAAAATTTACAACTATAATGTTGCTTTAATATACTACGTGTTTACGTTTGGGTCATGTTCCAGTGTGTTGAAAGAAAGGAACAGTTATCTTTTTCAAAAAAAGAAATCGTCCATCAAATAGTGCAAGTTCTTACAGACCTATAACGCTTCTCATGATTATGGGAAAGATTCTTGAGAAAATTATCGAAATAAGAATTATTACTATGTTGGAATCGAGCTTATTTATTGATTCAGCTCAACATGGTTTTCGAGAATCTAGAAGCGCAGTTACTGCACTGAATGAATTAAAAGGCTTAGTTCGAAATACATTAGAAAAATACAAATATTGTGCAATGATTTCAACAGATATAGGCGGGGCTTTTGACAGGTTAAATTGGTTTGTAATTGCCCAGGTGGTGGAGGAATTACCAGTTTTTGATTATCTCAAATCAACTATTAAGAATTATATCAGCCATCGACTGATTGGCTTTCGTTTTATTAGAGGCTGTCGCTGGTTTAGGCTGTTCCGGGGTGTCCCCAGGGATCTTGCTTGGGTCCGCTCATTTGACAATTGTTTCGGACAGAATTATTAAAAGCTATAAACGTATTAGTCGCAACATAATTTCGTATGCTGACGACAATTATTATCGAAGGTGCTGATGCGAGAGCATCACTTGAGCAAATCATAAATAATCGTATTTCTGCTTTTGCAGACATCTGTGGGAGTGTCCACTTAGAGATAAATCCTTCAAAGTCAATGGCTATGCTTTTTGGATCTCATACATGTCCTAAAAGACGTCCTATTTTCAAATTACATGGATGCAGTATTTCAGTGAAAGATAATGTTAAATTTCTGGGTTTTCTTTTGGATAGTAGGTTTAAATGGCTAGATCATTTAGAGATGATTCGTTCAGGTTTAAAAGATTTCTGCTGTCACATGAAGAGAGTTAGAATCAGAGATAAGAGAATTCCGTTAGATTTCCAGAAAATTTGGTATGACACTGTTCTCAAGAAACAGATTGCTTATGGTTTTGAGGTGAGGATCAACGATCTGCGGTATCATGCACTGCAAAGATTATCATCGTGTCAAAGAATGTGCCTTTTATCAATTGTTAGAGTATCGCTCTGTTTCGACTGACGCGCTTTGTGTTCTAGCTGGTGTACCACCTATTGAGATAGAACTGCATAATTTGGCAAATCTCCATTCCGTTGTGAAAGAAGATGCTTTGGTTTGGATTGGTGACAAATTTATTTCAAGTAAACATATTATGCATAAATTTTGTACATTTGATTATCCATTTTACTTAGCCAAACACAGTGTTAATTTTATTAAATCAATTACACATTCAGTACCGACAGTAGATTTCTCGATTATTTTTACTGATGGATGAAAGATGCCGAGAGGAGTTGGCGCGGCATTCACAGTGTTTATGAACAATAACTTTATTCTGGACAATCGTTTCAAGCTGAACGAACATAATATAGTGTTTCAAGCAGAACTTTCTGCTTTAGACGAGGCAATACAATGGTGTTCAGTAGCACTGTTTTCTCAGTTTAACATCTACACTGACAGCTTAACATCAATTTATGTGTTAAAGAATATTTTTCCAATAGATGAAGTTGCATATCGAATTTTCGTTAATTTACGCTTGTTGGTTAATAAACAAATTAACATTGGTTGGATTAAATCTCACATTGGAATCATAGGCAATGAACGTGCTGATATGCTGGCAAAATTTGTTATTGAAGAAGACGTTTATGATAAATTTTTGTATGTTCCAATTCCGATGACTTATGTAAAATAACATTTTAAAACAGAAATTATTAGAGAATGGCGGAATGAGTGATAAAGGCTGAGACACGTATGCAATTATTAAAGATGTGAACAGAGATTTTCTGTGTGCTACACAAGTTGCTGCTTACTTTTTATCAGGCCATAGTGCCTTTCCTTCTTTTCTATTTAAAATTAATAAACGTGACAATGATAGATGCCCTTGTGGGGCAGTTGGTGACCCAAAGCATTACTTGTTTGGTCGATGCCGCTTTATGCCAGCCTCATTTAAGGTAAAGTACCCAGTAGTTGACACTGGACCAATAGTTGACACTTTTGTAAAATCAGTAGTGTAACAAGAAAACGTCACAGGTAGGAACATGAGAGACACAGAATTTTTAAAATCTATCACCTTGCGGTAAAACTGAGAACTAAAACTATAAACAGTCGAGCCCAATTCCAATATGGCGGAAGACAACAAAGAAGCACGTGTGCAAAGTTGAATTTTTCGAATTTATCTTAAGAAAAGTGATAAGGATCGCACGTTACAGTAAGTATTAAAACCCGTAATTTATCTTAATTTCTGGTTATGTTTTGATTGATATTGATTGTTTCGATGTCCAAGAATTGTATTGGAATAAAATTGATGCATTTTGTGCAAAATAGCGGGAGTGAGTGTGAGTGTCAACTATTGAATATGAAAAGAAACAGATTTTCAAAAGTTGACACCCAGTGTCAACTACTCGCTCATACTGGGGTTTTGTTAATCTAATTCAGTGCAATGAAAATAAGCTGGAATCTACCAGATAAATTCATGACTGACCTTTGAAAAACTAAAAATGCATTTAAACCAATAGATGACACAGGGTGTCAATTATTGAAATTAGGGAGTGTCAACTACTAAAATTAATTATTTATTTTTTTAGATGCCACCTACGAAGGGAAATTTTAGGAATTACACGGAAGAAAGCATGAGAGCTGCCGTAGAATACGTTAAAATCAACAAAGCTAGGTACAAAACAGCGGCTAAAAAATTTAACGTGCCTAGAATAACTCTGAAATACAAAGTTGAGGGAAAAACCCGAATGAAAAGGTAAAATATCGGCCGTTAGTGCTTGATTTTGCACTCGATCTTTCATTTTTGTTATTTGAGATTAATTAAGTAAGTGGTTTTATGTTATAATTTCAGATCTATGGGACTTTTTTTTATTTTCATTAAAACTTCTGATTAAACTTCTGATCTTTCATTAAAACTTCTGATTTCTTTAAAAGATTTTGCTAATTAACGGTTCTTATCATTATGTCTTCATATGGGGCAATTAATATAGTAATATAATAATAATAAAGAGTATTTATTATTATTAATTTAGGCCCCGCCGCAGTCAGTGTCAATTACTAGTCCTCGAAGGTGTCAACTACTAAACTCTCACGTTCACGATGGTGTCAACTTCTGGACAAAAATCATGTTTTTATATCCCCTAGTAATTTTTACAAAATGTATTCATTTCGGGACATTAAACGTTATGATTTTGTGGAAAAATGTTCAAACCCCCTAGTAATGATCAAACTGTTTCCCTTAATTGAAAACTGCACGAACCAAAGGCGACGAACGCCGAAAAATTCCTTAAGGTGTCAACTACTGTGTACTTTACCTTAATTTCATTCGATCTAGGACCCTTTCGTGGAATATGAGAAACGTCCTGTTATCAAAATCAAAATCAAATATCGTACAGCTAGCTGCCATTTATAATACACTGAACCAGCTTTTTTCGTTTATTAAATACCGTTTTTAGTTTTGTACTTTTTAACAATCTTTTTAATATTTATGAAGTTCGTGTTTCCAACGTTTACTTTCATCTGTTTCTGCATTGATGTTGTCTTCAGACTACACGTGGTTAAATTAGTGCCAACAAAGTGTTCTTTTTTAGGATTAAACCTGTGATGAACTTTGTTATAATCCATTTGATTTGTGCTCCTGAATATAGTCATATCCTATGAGCATTTTTATGTTCGCTCTTGACCTGAACTTTTATAAGACTCTACATTTTGAATTTATAGCCATGGTTTTTAAGATATTTACTTTTTCAGTAGTAGCAGGAACCTTGATAATATACAGAACTTTTTTTTTCTACTCTAGACTCTGATAATGGGCTTTGCAGTAAAGGATTTTAATCCTTGGACATTATGGTGAAAAAGTGAACTTTAACAATATTGAGAAATTAATATTAGACTTGTGATTTTTAGTTACAAGGTAACTATTGAATATAGTACTGTCATTATTTCTGTTAATGTTAATGTTAATTTACCATTAAGAAAACTATTTTATTATTACACTGTAAAAAAAACCACTGTAAATTTGCCAGCACAACTCGATCACAGTTGAATGTACTCTATCTTTCTTTGGTTTCCTGACTATTTAAACATGAAAAATACAGTGGTTGCGTAAAATTAACAGTACAATGTACTGGCAATTTTGGATGCATTTGGACCACAGCACAAACTACTGGCGTTCAAATTGCCAGTACACTGTGCTCTTAATTTTACGCAACTACTGTATTTTCCATGTTTAAATAGTCAGGAAACCAAAGAAAGATACAGTACATTCAACTGTGATCGAGTTTGTGCGCGAGATGAACAGTACTTTGTACTGTAAAAATGTCGTTTTTTTTTTCACAGTGTACTTAAAGACATGTATGTAGATGTCTATAAAATTGTTATACGTTTTTACTCAGATATTTGCTGAAGCACATATCTACTTTTTGTTACTTTTTATATTTTTAACAGACATATGTGCAAATGTCTATAATTCTGTATAGTTTTTTTTTCATTTGCTGTTGCTGGGGTAACATTGTTTTATGTATTTATTTTCAATTATTTGGTGTTGTTTAACCGGGTCGGTTGCCCTAAATAGGGCTTTGCTGGAAGTGGAAGGAATGTTCACCTGGTTATTCGGACTTTGCCATTTTTGGTTGGATACCAGGTGGAGTGATCCTGTATTCTGTTCCGGTCTGTCCAACCCTCGTGTCCAAAAGACTACCATAGCGCTGCGAACAAACCAAAATACACCTAGAAAAACGTATTGAGTAACAACAGATATAAACTCGACCAAAAAGTTAATACAATCAGATATCCCTAAATCCATTGCTTCATGCATCCTACACAAACACTGCAATATGGGTTCTAAATTTTTGTCTGTGATTCAAAAACAATATCTGCTGCACTTAAAACAACAATCTAATACAAAAGTTTAAACTTTGGAAGCTTAACTTATATTTTCAAACTTCTAGAAGCTTCTTTATTAAAGTAAGTTTATTTTTATACTTCCAGTAGTGTCATTTATCAGATTTTGGTTGGAAAGTGCGACTTTTTTTTCGTTGAAGATAATAATTCAGATTTTCTGGCCCCTTTGAATGAATTTTTTTTTCGTGGTTAATTTTGATACATATTTTCCAAGGCATCTTTTTACTATTACAGTGTATTTGCATGCACAATTTATATATTGGTAAAAACATATGAAAAAGTTCTAAGAACAATAAAAAGTTAAAGAAACAGAAAATGACACAAGACAAGAAACTGTAAGAGGGGCGAAGGGGGAATCGATCTACTCTGCTTTCCTTAATTTTATGTTCCTGTTTATTTCCTAAAATGATAAGATGTTTAATGGGATTGAAGAAACGAAGATAATACTTATGGGATATTTTTCTAATTTAACTTCACATTACCTTTCAAAGATATAGAAATGGTAAATAATAAAAAAAAAAAATTCCGACCGTTTCTCAAAGTGCAAGATATTAACACATTATATCTATTTATTGTGGATATAACAACATGTGATCATTTCTGAAGGAAAAAAAAAAAAATATATATATATATATATATGGGCCAACCAGAACTGAAACAAAATAGTGTCAACACGGCCCGCCCCGAACCGCAGGTCGACTCGATTCGATTAAAATCGGGTTAACCGACTCGATGCAGGCCTCTAATTTTGATGAAGGCAAATACATTGAACAACGTATAAAAGCTGTTTCTTGAAATCTGCATTCTTCAGATTCGACTGATGGCAATATCTATGAAAACGGAACATGTCTATTACGAAATCCTGCATTAAACACAGGACCGTGCGAAGAAAAAACTGCGCCCGGGGCGAAGTTTCAATTTGGAGCCCCCCCCCCCCCCCCCTAACCTTTTCTTTGTGACAGGTGCCACAGAATTGACTAAGTGCAGAAACAGAAATAAAGACTATTGAATAAATATTTTTCGTTTATTTTGGAACTTTTCTTTTCTCTCTTTTCTTTTTTCTAGCCATTTTCAGCTGTTGTTACTATTTGAGTTGAAGAAAATGGGAAAATTGGCACGGTAAATATCGCCAACAACAAGGTTAGAAACAAGTGGCCCCCGAGAAAGAAAAAAAAATCTTCCAAAAATGATCGATAGCAAAAAAAAAAATAAATAAATAAATAAATAAAATAAAATAAAAAAAGACGTTGGTAGTATAAATTTGGCGCCCCCTCAATTTCCTCGCCCGCCCCCTTCGCCTCCCTTCCTTTCGCACGGGGCTGATTAAAAAGAAACGTTTCATGGTTCAGGCGATTATACCTGCTAAGGCGGAAATATGTTTAAAATGTAACGTCTCTTCGGCCCCTCGCCTCGCGATTTCGTTTTCTCCGGTTTTAATGTATTCGTATCACTGATGAGTTTCCTTAAGTGTAATTATAACGAAAACTTTCCCAGAATTAAAAGGGTCCGAAAGGCTTGTACGCCGCTGATCATATGAATAAAAATATTAAACTCCAAGCTAGTCCTTCAGCGATTGTAGTGCTGCCATCTGTTATCGACAGGAAGAGATGCGTTTTACAAATACAGTAATCCCTTAACATTCGCGAGTTTTGGTAATTCGCGAAATAAAAAATGAACAACATTTTAACATTTGAAAATACTTAACTTGGTTATTCGTGAATTTTTTTTTTCTATAAAGAATGTTTTTTTTTTTTTTTACAAAGGAAACTCACTTTATTTTATCAGTTTCATGAATTGGATACCTGCATTGTATAGACTACGTTCCTAGAACTTCAATGCTTGTGTTAAAGCAAAATATAGATCAGTAATTTCGAGAAACACGGAAATTTTATAAACTTCAAAATTTTTATTGCATGTGAAATATTTTTTGCATAAAATATCGGGGAAATTTTAAACTTCAACAACATTTTGTTGAGAAAGCAATAAAATGCGATCCTTCACGGGTGATGAGTTTTAAATTTAAAAGAAAAATCGAGGGCGCAATTTTTCCTTATATGGGAATTCATAAACAGAAGATCAATTCTGTCAAACAATCGCATATGCTAATTTTTTCAGTCATCTAGTCATCTACTAGCAAATAAACTTTGTACGATATGTTTATAATTATTCAAATTTATTTATAGCACATACTTATGCTTAATAAATATACTTTTACGTTTTAATTGCTCTTTTTCCATTAAAAAAATCTTAAAACCTAACTCCCTTTTATGCACGGGAAGATAATCTCAACATTCCGATTTTGACATTCGCGGACCTAAACCTCGCGAATGTTAAGGGATTACTGTACTAAAATGTAACATTTTAAATTTTCGCATTAGAGTCATTCCATAGAAAATGAGCAAATCAGCTGTGGCAGACATGTCACAGATTTTAATGAAAATCATTATATAAGTAGATCATAATCTATTTATGAGTAAATGTAAAAAAAATAGATTTCAGGATTGTTTGTTTAAGTATTAAAATTTACATTAAAAGTGGATGCAAAATCGAGATTTTGTCAACATGCTAAAACTTCAATTTGGATTATTAGCCTTAGGAATGGAAAGACTATATTAAAAATTATTTATAATTAGGAATGAATAATAAGTAGCAGATTGGCATAAGTTAGTATTGTAGTTTTATTCCGTAATTTGAAAAAAAAGGTATTTTTGAAAAATTTTGAGGGAAAAATTCAATATTTCTATTGTTCATTTAAGCATGAAGGACACCTCTGACAAGTTTAAAACAACTTGACTTTATAGCTAAAAGTATATATTTTAAATATCGAAACTTTCATTCTTGCCTTTTTATTCCTTAATGAGAAAAAAAAATAAATAGTAAAAAATGTTGAGGGTAAAATGCAATATTTCTATTACTTCTTTGAAAGTGAAGGGAAGCTTTTTAAAACTTTTAAAATATTTGATATTATGGATAAATGTGTATATTTTAAATATAGAAACTTGTATTGTTGCTTTCAGCTTATTTTTACCTCACCTCAAGAATATTTTTAATTAAAGTAGAATAAATGATTCATTTAGACAAAAAATTACCTATCCCTATCGTAATTAATCCTAAATCCAGATTCAAAAACTAAATGGCAGCACTCAATTTTTTCACCTTGAAATCATGCAATATTTTAAGAAACGAGCTCGAATTCAAAGTGGAAAAGCTCATGGAATGTAACAGATATTACCTTTTTGAACCCATGTTTGCTATGTTAGAAATTAAAAGGCAATCTTGAAATTTTTTTGAGCACATCATGGACTTATTGATCTTTATGTGTGTGCAATATTGTTAATGTCGGACCATTCCTTTATTTATATTTTTGCTCATACATAAGAGGAAAAATTATGATTTTGTAATTTTTTTTTTAAGTTTCTAAGTTTTTTTTGAAGATGAAGGAAATAAATGGCAACTTTCAAACTTGGGGAATTTGATCTTCATATGTTATACTACATCAGGCATCAATTTCACAGATGTTTTTGAATTCCTTTGATTTTTATAACGTTTCTAATTTTCTCAAAATTCGCAATTTTTCAATTTTTACAACCAAGTAAAGATTAATCATTAGATCAGATTATTATTACTAAATAAATAGGAAGATAATTTTTCAGAGGTTACAATATTATAAAAAAAAATCATTTCTGTTAAATAGTTTTCAAGATACGGTACTTCAAACTTGCAACTTTGGACGATTGCACACATGTCATTCTTTATCATAAGTTTTTTAAATGTCCAAAACTGCTAAAATAATTTATTTTTTGTGAAGATATTTTGAAGTGCTCTATTTTAATATGAATTGAACCTGTGTATCAAATTTTATTGATATCGGTTACTATGTGGCCACGACTTTTTTAAAATTTTTGCTCATTTTACGTGGAATGATCCATTACACATCAACAGCATAGGAAAATGTTTCATTTTTAAACTTAACTTTTACATATTATGTGCCATAAGCCATTGAATTCATATTAAGAGTAAATTAAAGTTACGAATATTTTGATATAATAATAATGAAGTGAAATCTATTTTAATTCTTAAAAGATATACTAACTGATAAAGTTCAATGCAATAAATGAATACAGAAAAATGCAATTATGAAACAGAGTAAAGGGGATAATGGTTTGAGTGTAGTAAGGGAAAAAATTATAAATAAAAGTTTTTTTTAAGAACAAATATTTTTAAAATTTGATAATATGCAAGATTTATCTGAACTGACGATCAAGAGGACTTTGACGTCTAGTCAAAAAGTTTTTGTATGTAGAAACCAAGACCGCAATGCATTTATTAAGTCAATAATATATTACAATCTAAACCAGAGTTTTTGTTCACAACGTTAACATTAGTGAAGATATTTTAGCGAGATTTTCACCAGATTAACTTAAATTTGTACGAAATGCAATACTCTAATGATAATGCTAATATAACGCTAATTAATAATGATAATGCTAATAATAGTACCGGAAGTGCAGAGAATTTGATCCGTGACAAAGTATGTAATGTCAGCTACTTTTTAAATTTTGAAGGATCTATCTCAGTGTTGTTTGGATGCGAATAGTGGTCATTTCCATCGTTAATTCAAATTTTTACCCGTGCCCACCGGGTTAAAGATGCTTGACATACAGCTCGGTGTACAGAAGGCATATAAAAATAATTTTTAATTAAAAAGTCCAATAGATTTCTCTTATAGAGATAAAGTCTAATCTACATTTAACATATTTTCTTAGATTGCCCACTAATTGCACCATGAAGCACTTTTGATATTTTCGTATCAGCCTCATGCCAGAAATCAATTGTGAAACATCTCACTCTTTATAGAAATCTTTGTGATTCTGATTATTTCAGTGTTTAAGCGCGTAGTTCGACTACATAAATGTTAAATTTGTTTTATTTATTTGAGAAGTTTAAATTTCATTTGGAAATTTAGCTATGGAATGTTACACAGAAAGGAACATATGCTGAATTATATTGTTTTAAGTGCAAAAGGGTTAATCTTCCGCAATTGGGTTGCATGCACGTTTAAAAAAAAAATCACGCTTGAAAATTATTTCAAGCGTTTTCAAATAAATTGAATTTTAAAGTACATTTTTTTTCTATTCGACGGGGTAATAATGGAAATAGTACGATGTTTAAAAGTCAAAAATATTTCACTAAAAGCGAAATTTATTGGTTAGGACGTTGCCACTGTCAATATGATGTCAGCGTTACTCACGGACTGGTTTTTGTTCTATGCTATAGATAGATACGATAATTAAATTTTATTAAGGAGTACATTTAGTTTTGCTTTATAGCGCTTCTCCATTTACCGACATGGCGAGGATAAATCGTACGATTACCGTTTTCCGCACTCAAAATGCATTTATGTACACTATGCGCCGAACATCTAACTCTAAAATTGACCGAGTTATGAAACTTTGAATGCATGACCTATACCACTTTTCTGCATCTGAACACAGATGAGTTCGGCCATGCTTTGAGGGGTCATATACCTCGTATACCAAGTGCTTATCGTATTCGAATAACTTATTTTACGTGTATCTGCGATTTGAAAGAAATCGTACAAGTATTACGATTGAGTTAACTTGTATTAAGTTTCAGATTGGCTAAAATAATTGTATTTTAACATATATTTTATTTTGTAAGGATGTGAGGCAGTTTCTTTTTCTGATTTCTTTTAACAAAACTTATGTTATTTTTATTTAACTTGCAACGATCGTATGTATGTTTTCCAGTTCAAAATTTCTACTCGAACTTTAACTCACTTTCAAACATCTGATCGAAGTTAAATTTTACATACAAGGTAAATCCGACGACAATCTAATATTATTATGATTTTCGGTTGTTACCGTTTATACTTATTTTACAGGATAACAAAAAAATTTCGGACAGATTATCTCAAAGAAGTTTAAGAAAAAGTTTTCGATTAGATTACTCAAGACTGCGATAGTTGTGTTTTTTTTTTTTTTTTTTTTAACTTTTATGTATTTTTTAGCACTGAATCTGAAAATTATCAATTTTTAACCATCATTTAAGATTTTTCGCAAATTTCAAACTTAAAAAATAACAAAAATCTGATACTATAAAATGGAGGAGATGGTTATGTTTCTTAACTTTTGATAATTGATTTTTATGTATATTTTTTAGCACTGAATCTGAAAATGATCTTTAATTTTATTATATTAATTGAATAATTTATTCAGTTTTTTGACTTACACTAGAATTCTTACAGCTAAACAGCTCAGGGGTCCGATGAGGTAGGGGAGGGAGTACAATTTACTTTGAACTTTTGAACTTTGAAATTTATGATTTGCAAAAATAAGCGTGACGTGATAGTTAAAAATGAAGGTCATTTTCGGATTCAGCAGTAAAAAATTCTTAAAAATCAATTGTAAAAAGCTAAAAAGACGGCAATCACATCTATTTTATAGTGAAAAATATTTTTGTTTTTTAACACTTTCCAACAAAGTTGAAAAGTATTTATGCATTCGGTTTGTCTGTTCTGTCCGTCAGTTCGTATGGTCTGCCTGTCCGTCTGTCCGTCTGTCCACGCTCTAACTCCCGTAAATATACTCGGATTTTCATGAAATTGATAAAGGTTAGTTAGAGTCACCAAAGCATGTTTGGTATTGTATATGAAGTATGTAGGATTAATCGCTCATTTACAAGGGCACTCAAAAGTATTCCATTACATTATGGTATATAGGAAAAAATCGTTTGCAGAGTATTTTAATGACATTATGCTATTTCAAATGTATTGAAACTGATATAAATTACTGAATTTCACTATGATCACGTTTAAACAAAGCATTCATAGCATTTTTTAGGGTTCCGTACTTAAAAAGTAAAAACGGAACCATTATAAGATCACTCCTGTGTCTGTCCGTCTGTCTGTCTGTCACAGCCATTTTACTCGTAAACTATGGAACGTGGAAAGTTCAAATTCGGGGAAGTAATAAAGACCATTGACCCACATATTTTTAGATTAATAAACATTCATAAATATATTTAGTACAAATGTAGAGGGGCTATTTATGCTAGTTGAAATTTTTTTTTTCTTTGTATGTCATGTGGGGGTATCCTGTGAAAGGTTTTGTAACGCTGGACTCAAAAATACATTTCTTTTAATTTTAGGTATTATATTTTCAAAGATATTGTGGAAAATGTAGCGCAAAAATATGCCCCCCCCCCCCCATCTAATTCCGAATCTACTGAAACTAAAATTCTGAAAAAATTAGAAGTAGTAGACATTAATATAAACCTTGCCGGAAAATTATAGCGATTACCTTAAGTCACATAGTTTTTGAGAAATTAGCATTTTTCTATTATACACAAATTTCGATTTACGGGCATTCGGAAAAATTGTTGAGCATCGCTGGATGTACCTACCGTTGCAGAAGTATAAAAGCACTGTTGATAATGATTTTCGAAAAAAAATCATCAGTAATTAGCCGAAATATTAACCTTTAAAGATACGGCCAGTTTGGACATACACAAGGACAGGGGCGGCGTACTTTATGCCTAGTTAACAACTTTTAATGATATATATGTGTAATGTAATGTCCAGTAACAGTTTAAAAGCAATAAACGTCAAATTGATAAAACATACTAATGTAAGAGGTCTCAGGATTCTTAAAATTGGAAAACAGGAAAAAAAAAAGACTATTTTCAACATTTAATGTCTTAACACTAGAACGCCCGGAAGGAGTCGATCCGACTCTGACCATATGATTAAATGTCAACTGGGACCAGAAACTCTTTCATAAAATAAGTTAAATTTAAACAACGCAGATTTACGTTAAATAAATCAGTCAAATAATTTTAAATAAAAATTCTGGTGTCAAATATTTTTATGAAACTTGAGCAACATTTCCGGGCGTTCTAGTGTTAAAATGTATATGATTTTAAAACACAATTTCAATTGGGATGAAAGATAAGTATGTTCTTTCATTTCATGTATTTAAAAAATTGAGAGATGCAGAATTAATATTTATAGGGAGCTCGAAACTGTTAGACATTTGTCGAACAAAAAATTGGCATAACAGTTTACGCGCAGGATTACAAAATAAATATTGCAACTAGAATGAAAATTTTGGTGCTTACTTATACTTCAGATTGTAATAATTTCCCTGAACTTAAATAAATTTGTATTAAAAAAAAATTATATTTTTAATTCAATGTTGTGACTACTTAATTCTTTCTAGCGCGGAGTAATTCTATTTATAAGCTTGTGAAATAATGGATTGACACCAGAATTTATAAAAGAATTTATTAGAAAATGCGAACTTGCTTATTTTCACGTACATGATAAAAGGAAAATTTTAATTAAGTATTCTTGGTGCTGATTGTCTGTTTTGGAATTAAAATTAGGTGTCCTTTTTTTAATGGCACCACCCTCAAAAGGTTTAATTAGAATGAATCGCATAAATACTGTGGGATTCGCGATAGTTTTAATTGAGTGTATCTCTCAATACGCCTCGAGTGACTTTAAAAGCTAATTAAAAACCTATCTGGAAAAACGTGGCACTGACCAAGGCGGCGTTGCAATTTTGAGACCTCCATTCGAAGCGCGCTAAGCACAACGCCAAATTTAAACTTCGAACAGAGGTTTTGTTTTAGCTACACTGTAGAAATAAAGGTTATTACTACGCTGAATTTAGTTTTATGAAATTCCAAATGAAGTTTAAATATGCACTGCTTTTATTGTCAGTACCCAATTAAGTTCATCATAAACAGATTAGGATAATATTAAATAAAGAATTATACGAATAGTTATATTTGATATTATTTAGGTTCCATATCTCTTTGAAATTTCATGGTATATCCATTTACACTTTTCTAATATATACAGTTATACCCAACCCTACTTTGTATAGTTTTTTACAAAGTCTTAGTATTCTTTTAGCAACGGTTTCTTTTTTATAATACAATTACAAATTCATATATTTATTCTACGGAACACTCTGTGCGCGAGTAATACTCGCACTTGACCGTTTATTATTCATTTACAGGGACACATAAAAGAAATCGTTACAGTACAGTACTGTCTTTGAGTAATAATTGCTGGAGTGTACGGTATAAAATTCGGTATGCGCTTTTAAATTAAATTAATTTTTGCATCTTACTCGTTATATGTAAATAGTATACCTCAAATACAAGGCTGCACAAAAGTATTCACTTACCATTCTCCTTATTAGAGGAAATTGCTGAAGGCAAATTTTCAACTGAAGTACTATATGTATCTCTTAAGTGAACTAAATTTTGGCATGCATGTTGTTAATAGATTCAAATCTATATATCATATACAGAACTGCTGAAAAAATTAGCATAATTTTATGATTGTGGATGGGAACAGCTGAAATTGTGTTTTGAATTGTTTTATGCGTTTCCATAGGGTTGAATTAGACATAATATTTTATTTTTTTAAAAGGTGTAGTTTTGTTACATTATTCTAAATGTATTGGAAAGTGTTTCTTAATATATGCTTGACGCATGATTTTTTTTCTTACTTGTTAATTTAAAATTTACGATTTGCAAAAAATCTTTACGTGATGGTAAAAAATGAAGGTCAATTTCGGATTCAGCGCTACAGAAGAACAAGAATCAATTATCAAAAGCTAAGAAACATGACATAATGCAAATTTTGAAGGTTAGTGTAATCTAATAACATTTTAAAATATGTGTCATTTTGTAAGGAATTGAGACTGTTACTTTTCATCATTTTATTTAACAAAAATTCTGTTTTTTGTCCCTCTAATATTCTTAGTACAAATTGTTATTTCGCATTAACGTGTCAGAATGATTAAAGATATCAAATTTATATTGCAATGCTAATTTTACTCTCAACCATTTTTTAGAATATCTGACGAATTTATATTTCCACTAAATTTGTGAATGACTTCTATTTCGCAGCAAGAAATAAGCTCCAACTTTAAACAGCTATTACTCGGTCAATTTTAATCGTAGAATAATAGGACTTTTTTTGTCTTACCTGCCAGTGTAGGAAAATTTTACTAAATATAACTTATAGGACCGGGGACCACATAAAAATTTAAATTTCGTAATTTTTTAAGAAATGTTTTTATTGACCTAAATCGTTTTTAAATACCTCATTTAAAAGATTTTTGTAATTGGAACTATATGTCTATGACTAACGGCTTAGGACATCGGTTTTTGGATATCGTTGAGAGTGGGCACACTGTATATATTTTTTAAAGAAATACTATATGCACATCTGTGATGCTCGTTTCATATCCGCTACAGTTTATACAGCTTTTAAACTTATACTCTCAAAAAAATTTTTCCTCACTCGATTACTCGAAACTTTCCGACTCATTTTTGCTTTTTTCTATCTATAACAGAAGAAAGTATTGAAATCGAAAATTTTTCCGACTTCCGATTTTCGACAGATTTACACGTTTTAGGAGTCAGAGACCCCGATGCAGATGTTTATACAAAATGTCTGCCTGTCCGTCTGTTCATGTGTTGCTATTGTACCATTGAAAAATGTATAAAGTTATGCATAAAATGGAACCAAATTTCAGACATATGTTTTTGGCTATGGCAAACAGGTCCTCCCGGAATTTGGAAATATTCCACCGGAAGGGGACGTTGTAACAGCAATTTTTGTGCCATTTCCATTATTGTTCCATCGAAAAACATATGAAGTTATGCATAGAATTGATCCATATTTCGTATTATGTTTTTGACTATGGCAAGCAGCTCCTCCTTGAATTTGGAAAATTTTCTCCGGAAGGGGGTGTTGTAATAGCAATTGTTGTACATCGACAGCTCGTGCAGCGACAAGTGCTTCGTATCCTGTTAAGCCAGCTAACGTACTGCAGCTGACGTACAACAGAATAACGAAACATATTGATTTTGTTAAATATCATGATCGAGATTAACTCGTTTTTACAAAGATTAAGCAGAAAGTTAGTATAGTCAATATTGGTAAATTTAAAATCAAAGCTGGTATAGTATTGAACTAATAATATTGAAGTATTAACATTTTTAAATGCTTTTTGAAATATGTATGAGATTGATGATAGTTTTGGGATTGGCACATCCAACTAGTTAAACTTAGAAACATGATGCTTGGATTATTGAAGTGATTTGTAACCGAACAGTTCTTTTTTATTTAACTACAAATGGATTCCATCTTGAGTTATAAGCGATTATTGTCTCAGGACGGCAGGTTTTTCTTTTTACTGTGTTATTGCGTCCCAGAAATCAGGTTCAAAATGCCAACTTTGACGACAGCCTTTTCGGAAAAATCTTCTGCCTTTACCTAAAAACGAAAAAACAAACAAACAAACAAACAAAAAAAAAAAAACAGTTCGTTTACATAGTTTCTTAACAGCATCTGCCAACTTAATATTTTTGGGAGTAAAAATTATTTAAAAAATGTGTCAGAAAGAAGCCAGTTTGGAGGCGAGAACAACATTAACTCATTACCCGATCAATTGTTAAAAAATGACAAATAACGTTTTTTCTCAATTTTTTTCTTAAAATGACATTTGACATGAGTAGTAGATTCAGACGTTTCATAAAGATCCAATGACTAAAAATGTACGAAAAGGGATTTTTTCTGAATCCATATCTCTTTAAATTATTTAGTGTAAAAATCTTAACTTTCATTTTTCTCAATTTGTGTGTGTGTGTGTGTGTTTTTAATATAACAGTATATTAAAAATTCTAAAAATTCAATGCATGTTTCTCAATATACTTGATTTTTCTACGCTCCTTATAGATTGTTTTAGGAAATTACGGATCAAACTTGCAATAATATAAATAATTTATTTTTAAATAATTACAATGTTAAGTGAAATAGTCTTTTTTTCCCCTTCTATTTTTACACATGTCATAACATTTAAACCTTTTCTCGCTTAAATTACTTAATTTTTTGGTAATTAGATTCTTAAAGTTTTAGCAATACCTCTAACAGAAAAAAAAACTGCTGCAAAATATTTATATCTGTAGGGGGAGAAGTATTTAAAAAGTTTCTTAATTTCATTTAAAAAAATAAATTTTTCATACTGTACTAACAGAGTTGTTTGTTTTATTAATATAGTCTTTTTTTTTCATAGAATCATTTAATGATATGGTAAAATGGTATTGTGAAATATTTAAATTACAAAGTTTGTTAAAAAAAATAGCGAATCCTTTTAAATTCAAAGAGAAATTTTTCATCTTGAACATCTACCATCCTCTTAAATGAAAACATTCAGTTTTATGGTGGTTACTGTAACATGAAGAAATAATAGCATCAAAATTAATTATTTCTGTCAGGTATCTTCAGTTTTTGTATTTAACCCAGGCCTCATTAGTTCTATCATCCATGGAAGAAAATGGTACAATCTACTACAGTATTAATCAAAGTCCGTTCAATTAATTATTTTTCTTTATCCATCTTGTTAGCCCATGGGCTAGTATGTGAATGCTAACTAGTCTTAATGAAAGCTTTGTGGGCATATCTGTGTCACTTTTTGAAGCAAAAATTCGGTTCACCGGTTGTGTAAAAGCTTTATTAAAGTATAATTAGTGATCTGAAAGAGCTTTGTGAATGTATACATGAATCCCATCTGCCTTTTTGTATGCCACTGCGCTTCTGTAATATCACGTAAAACGACTTGTAAGTCATGTAGTAGTATCACGTAAAGCAGAAAAAAAAATGTAGCAGCATTTTGTCAGCTAATCTTCTTGGTTCTCTACTGCAGTGAATTTTAAATGTTTATGTCTCGCGTACATCTTGAAGATTTACGTGTATTTGTTGAATACCACATTTTTTGTCTTTTACTTGAAAGAATCATCAATATTAAAATAGAAACAAAGAAAACAAAGAATGGATACAAATAAGCATAACATTAAATTTTTATTTGATGTACGTTTTATAGCTAGAAAATTTTGAAATGTGATAGGGGTGCTTAGTTACCCTTGAACCTCCAATATCTAGTTTGTCTTTATATTTTATTTTTAAAACAATCAGTGATGACAATAGTTTTTAATGATTAATTTAGCTGTGTTGTGCGTATGTTAGTTGACATAGATTCATCGCGTATCTTTTAGAACCTGTTGGCGTATTCTCAAGAGGAATGAATGCATCAGTTTGAGAAACAAAGCTCCAGAGCAGCTCTGTAGATATACATCAGCTAGTAATGTGAAATAATAAGTTGTTTTGGAAAATTTAATGTAGTTTATGTTAAAATTTCACTCATCTTCCATTTTCTTACTACTGAGAAATTAAATTTCCCATTTCCTTTAGCTTTTGCCTTTAGACAACTACATTAAGTATAGAGGGTGATCATTTTTTTTCCATTTGATTCCCTAGCCACCGTAATATTCAAGGCAATGAGATGCCATTCGCAAGGCAGCAGTTCTGCGGTAAGTACTCAAAAAAAAAAAAAAAAAAAAAAAAAAAAAAAGGAGAAGAACAACATATCGCTCCCGCAAAAAAAGTGATACATCTCGACAAAAGTAAAGTTCACAGGAGAGGCAAAAGAAAATTTGCAAGATTTTACTGAAACATGTAATTATAGCACTTAGCTCTACATGTAGGAGTAAAAACGTGCATAAAAGCTTAAAACCTTTAAGAATGAAGACATAGATGTGGTTTGGAGGGTTGAGTAGTTTTACTTCCCTACATAATCCACCTCCCTTCTTTGGCCACGAATGGACATATAGTGTAATAAATCGATTTTCAGTATAACAACACTTATGAAACGTCTTCTGTAGCAAGACACATCTATGATAAACATATTTGTAGAATAAAACGCAAAATAAATTATTTGCGAGATGTGTCTCTTTTCTTCCGGATGAGCGATATGATCTCTCTCTAAAATTTTCAAAATTTCAAATGACAACACCAATTTTTTCATGTCAAAGTGATCTTCACCGTAAAATCTATTAATGGAGTTAAAGCGGTATCTCTAGCTCTAGTAATAGGGACATAAAACAAACACAAGGAAGAGAGTTTAGTCTTCCACATGTGTTTCAAGAACACTTTGGTAACATTCTCGTCTACTGCCATTTCGCGTTTCCAGGGTCGCCTTGATCACCCGAACATACATCAATGAGTTTCTACCTCTTGGAGCATTTAAAATTTTAAAGCTTTAAGACATGAAAAAAAATCTTTAATCGCCAGATCCTGCATTCTAGAAGCTCACAATCTCCTGCATGCGATTTGTCATCGTCTGTGAAGGTGGACACCTCAAAAGTTTTGTAATCATACAAAATATCATTTTCACGCAGGACCATCACCAGGAACAACTCTGTTGTTTTCGTCATTTCTTTTCTTTGTGTTTGTTTTAAGTTGTCGTGTTGTTGTCGTCACTTCTTTTCTTTGTGTTTGTTTTAAGTTGTCGTTTCTAATGCTATAGATACTGCTTGTACGTCAGTTATGTGTTTTCGTCACTGAAAAAGTTATTTTGCGACAAACAACAACAACAACAACAAAAATGCCCATTTGAAAATTTCGAAAAATTATCACTATAACAATAACTGTGAGTGCTCGATTATTGTTCTTCACATGATTCTTGAGCCTAGATTTTAAAATACCTGCACCTTATATGGCATCCCGTTTCCTTGATGGTACGGTCACCAGGGGTTCATATAGGCGAAGTCTTTTATGACCACTCCGACGTTTAGTTACATAATTTTTTCATTTTTATTATTAATACAATCGACGAATACTTACCCATTTTGGAGATTTTTCTGTGTCTTACAACTTTGACTTGTATAACTTTTAAAAAGCAAGGTTAGAAATATGAGATCGGTTCATGTCCTGAAAGATATTTTAGTCATCATAACAAGCCTTGCAGAAAAAAAAAAATCTTGGTTTAATTTTGAATTTTTTCTCTGTCAATTTATCGCTATTTTTATGAATATTTGAGCGAAAAATTCAAATATTTACAAATATAAAGCTATTTTACATGCTGGTCCAAGTATTTAGGCCTACTATATAATATATTGCACAGTAAAAGTCCATTTTTAAAATTCAATACAAAATCTTCTTTCAAAGTAAACTCAGCCTATTAATATAAAATTTTAAAAATATCAATAGGTTTTTCAGTTTTAGTTTTACATAATAATAAAATAATAATAATAATAGTAATAATAACAATTATTATTAACATTATTATTATTATTATTATTATTATCTTATTGCTTTGTTTGCATTTTCTACCTATATATATTTTTAATAATTTTTACAATTCCATTGTTTAAATTTTTCTTGTCTATTTTAAAGTTTTTATTTTTATTTTAGTAATATATACAATTTTAATGATGGAATAAGGATAAAATGTAAATAAAAATAAAAGGCCTTTTCGAAGGATTTCGGATATATTTAAAAATTTTTTCGTATAAAAATTTGTTATGAAAAATCAAAATGTTTCTTTCTTTTTTTCCTTTTATAGCAGATCGAATGATTGAAAATCGTTTTCCAGAGCTCATGATATCATATATAAAATACTTTGGAAGTGTTAGGTATTATCAAATCATTGGAATGATTTTGGCTTTCTACCACCCTTCTGTAGAATAATTAATGATGTAGTGATATATATATCGCGAACTGATTATTTCGTATAACATTGTTCGAAACACCCTTCTGATTACATCAAACACTAGGAGTTGGTCATTAACTATTCATTCGTTCTCATTCAAGAGTGGAAAAAACAAAATCCAAACTGAAATTTAAGCACCATATTTGGTTATATGCTTTACGAATTCTCAATAACGTAATGTATTTTAAGCTCTTTTTAGGTAAAAACTATTGCTTTTATTTTTGAATGATGATTATTAATTTGTTATTGGGCATAATCGTCTTTATAAAAAGAAAAAAAAAATATATATAAGGTAAATGCACCTATAGTGGACCACTAATTTTTAAAGTTGAAAAACAAGCCCAAAATGCATTTCTGTAAAAGGACTGAAAGAAATCTGATTCACTAACATCCTTAAACGTTAAACTTTCAATACACTGTTTGAAACAATTTTTTTTTTCTGCTGGGTAAATTTATTTATTTTCTAGAGTGTGTTTAAAAACAGATTTTTTGGCAAATTCTTAGCGATTTCATAAAGAGATAAGTTTTTATTTAAAACACTAGGGGGTTCTACCCTCTACGAGCTACGATCGCCAACCCCAGTTCAGACACCGCAAAAAAAAAGCTCGCTAATTTGATCAGCTTTAACAAAATTTCAAAAGAATGAATTATAATTATAAAAAAAGTGACTATCTCCCTGTTAACGGGCTGTTTTCGTCTTTGATTAAACCAGATCAGTGAAACATGTGAAAATACGCTAATCTAAAATGATTTAAATAAACAGAGTCTTTGTCTTTCGGTATTTTTTAACAACGCTATAAGAAAGTTTTTTTTAAATAAGACATTTTAAACGTATCGTTTTAAATCTGACGTAATTTTCACCAAAGTTTTCTTTCCCTTTTTAATATTCACGTGAAAATACTTTTCTTGTTAGAAAGGAAATATTATTTCCTCTGTCTTAGAATTCTCAACACAAGAGCAATGCGATTCTTGTAGGCACTTCAATAACATCTACATTGATTCATTGGTTCAAAATATCTCAATTTGTTGATTTTCTGTAAGCAAGTAAACCCTATTGTTTTACAATGGAAGTCTATGGGAATTTGGCGAAATATTAGAGATATCGCCAAGTTTGCGTCCCTTTTGGTGACTAATTTTGGTCGCCGAATTTGCCGATATATCGCCAAGTTGAGGACAAAATTGACAGCATATGGCGATAGAACAGGGTCACCCTATGATAACCCCTCTTATAGGTATAGGGATGCATTAAATGCTGTTCAACAACCAATGGGGCTTTTCATTTGGGTGTTGCCATTAAACAATTAACAAATAATCGCCATTTCTGTTCCACGTACGATAGCGTAATGTATAGATGTAATACATTAGTTTTAAAAGATTATCTCAAAATATGAATTTAAAATATAGAAATAAAACTTCAAAAATGAGTCAAATTAAAAAAAAAATAAATGCAGTCTGCTCACCGAGAACTTCTAATGTATAAAATGATCTAAAAATGATTAAATTCCTATATATAGTTTTTGCTCCTATAAAACTTTTTTAATGGAACGATTCTGACCAACTTTAACATTAAATATCTCTTAAAATAATTCTTCGATTTTAAAATAATTCTGCGCTGTCTGCATCAGCGTGTTTATCAAACATTTCTTCTACCACCGATCTAATACCACCTAATCTTTCTAATACCACCGATTTTCATATTTTTGTATGCAACATTTTTCTTAATCTTAACAAAGAAAGACCTCAGTTCACAAAAAGTTCAAAATCGGCAGCGGCGGTAACAGCGTAAGTTAGTTTTTTTTTTTAGAATACAAAGATTGTTTCTTTAATATTATGTTTTATTTTAAATTAAACTGCTGTTAATATACTCTATTACATTGTAAATAATTTTTTGGATAAGACAAAAACTTAAAGATTCATGCATCAGAAATTTACTAGGCACACTACTAAAGTATAGAGGAAGGTAACATTTTTTATTTATCATTTTTTTTCGAAGCAATAGGGGGCTCGGCCCCCTACGAGCTACGCTCGCCAACCCCCTCTAACAACCCCCTCTAACCACAACCCTCGCAAACCGCAGTCTATTTGATCGGCTTAAAAAAGATTTTGGAAGGTTGAATTATAATTAAAAAAAAAAAATCCCTGTCGGCTTGGCCTACAGGCGGAGGTAGATTTCGAAGTTAAGTACTAAATTCACCAACAAAACTTAAATCAAGATTAGAGATAAAACCAGTTTCTTCACTGAGAATGAGGAAAAATCAGCTGCTGTTAAAATATACAATGGCTGTTTTCGTCTTTGATTAAATAAAATCAGTTAAACATTTCAAAATAAGCTAATATAAAATGAATTGAGTAAACAGAGTCTTTGTCTCCCGGTATTTTTTAACAAAGCGAAAAGAAAGTTATTTTGAATGTATCGTTTTTAATCTGACGTAATTTTCACCAAACTTTTCTTTCTCTTTTTAATATTCACGTGAAAATAATTTTGTTAGAAATGAAATATTATTTGCACTGAAATAGTTGAAAAGATCATCTCAAAATCTGAAGTAAATGTCTCGCGCAATTTTTAAATTTAAACTGTTTTGCAATATTATTTTTTGTTCATTTTGCGTAATAAGTGTAATATGACGTAAATGTGACTTAATTTCTCCTATTTAAGACTTCTAACGCATGTTAATGAATTTATTATTTTAAAATATCCTTTCTCTTTTAAAATTCACGTGTAAATATAGTTTTTATGCAGTAATTTTCAATAAGTTCCTGCTTTTTATACGTAATTATATAATTCTAATTTGAAGATTTTTTTTTTCTGATTATAATAGTCACGTGTAAATAAATCTTCAAGTTGAAACAAACATTATTGTTTGCGCTGTTTATACAGTTGGCAACAGTTTAAATTAATACCATTTTCTAAAATAAATAAAAAAATATCTCTCGAAATGCTGAAAATTTGAATTTAAAATAGAAATAAAACCTCAAAAATTGAGTCAAATTAAAAAAAAAAACAAATGCAGTCGGCACACCGGGAAATTCTAATGTATACAATGATCTAAAAATGAATTAATTCCCATGTATAGTTTTCGCTCCTATAAAACTTTTTTAATGGAACGATTTTGTCCAACTTTAGTATTAAATATCTCTTTAAATAATTCTTCGATTTGAAAACTGTCTGCATCAGTGTGTTTATCAAACATTTCTCTATAATACCGCCGATTTTCATATTTTTGTATGCAATATTTTTTTTAATATTAACGTTTCATATTTTTGTATGCAATATTTTTCTTAATATTAACGTTTCATATTTTTGTATGCAATATTTTTCTTAATATTAACGGAGAAAGATCTCCGATCACAATAAATTCAAAACTGGCGGCGGCGGTGACAGCGTAAGTTACTTTTTGTTTAGAATAGAGAGATATATTTTGAAACTTTAAACGTTTATTCTGAACCATGTAGGTTAGGGACTAGGCTAATATATATATATATATATTGGAATTCATTAACACTTTAATAATAATTAGATAAATGTCCTTAGTGGCACCAAAGTGGCCCACTACTGGTGCGTTTACTCTAGTATATATAGAGAGTGAATTCGTTCGACTTTCAAAATTCTGATAAATTCAGATGCAGGAAAATACAAAAAAAAAAAAAAAAAAGTTTATTTTAAGTAAAATTCTGACACAATGAAATTGGCTGGACTTTAACTGACTGGAAGTAAGACCTCCAGTTTTAAAATGGGCGATGTTACATCTGAGATACTAAATCTTGATTACATCGCCGCAACATTTATCACTTATTCCCTGTTCACATTTTCTTTCTGATTTTCCTTGTAGAATCGGTCTCAAAACGGTTTGAAAGTTTTTAAATAATAGATTAAATACCTAATACGTCGGCAGATTTGTACAAAAATCATGTTCTAATCAATTCTTGTATTCTCATATCAATTCTTGCGATAACGGTCTATAATATATTCGCCAAATGAGAGCTCAGTCGGAAGTAGAGGTCTGCACGGGCCGAAATTTTCAGGCCCGGGCTCGGCCCGACTCATAAAAAAGAAATTTGGCCTTGCCTGGCCCGATACAAAAATTAAACGTTCGGCCCGAGCCCGGCCAGACCAGGATAAAGTTAAAATCTCGATCAAGCCCGAGTGAATTTCTACAAAACATTGATTTTTAAGTCGGTTTGGTTAAAAATTTGTCTCGTACGAGGAGTTCTGACTAAAAATATTTATCTTAACTTTTTTTTTTCATGTTTATAATCTTCATCTTTATAGAAGTGCCGCAGGCTGCGATATTTATTTTATTTAATGAATCGCTATTTCTTGTATATAAAAGTTTCAGTTATCATTAATATTGTTAATCCATATTCCATATATTGAAGTGTTAAAAATCTGAAAAAGGCTACACAGTAATCTAAAACAATCAATAGTAAGTAATTGCGTAGAAAAGAAAAAAAAATATGCGCTATAGACAAGTTCCCTTCTTAGCAATGGTAAATGTATTACATATCCCCCCCCCCCCATGTAATAGAATGTTAATTATGCATAGATTAACACGTTTGTCAGCTTAAAACAGGGTTCCGACATAGGCAGGTTCTTTTTCACAGGTTTAAATACATTTTAATTTAGCTACATTTTAATAAGCGTAGAAATCTACTCTTCTTTAAAAAATAAATTTTAATGCTTGAATGTAGAATAATGGCAATTTAAAAATGTATGCTTTTTTGCAAAAAGTTTTTGGCCAGGCCTAATTTTACTGACGTTTGAATGGACCGGGCCACGCTGAGACAATTATTTGGGCTGGTCAAAACTAGCACTGAAAATTTTGGACCGTGAAGACTATGAGTGAAATCAGTCCCGGCTCTGTACAGAAAAAATAAGTTAGGCCCGACCCGGCCCGAGCCGTCAGAAAAAAGTATGGCCCGGCACGAATGTCTTACACATACATCATGATTACAATGCTTTCCTTCTACTATAGTCCAGTCAAATTGCCAGAAAATAGGACTGATAGATGCAAAAATTCTGCTAGAAGATTTTATGTTTTTAAAGTATTTATGGGGATTCTAATAACAGGAATTAATTGTTTTCCAACAAAATATCTCGAGGCTAAACTTTGTAGAGCCAAAAAAACCACGAAATTTTCGGATGTTTTTCAGTTTTTGGCCTATAACTCAAAAATTATAAAATTTTTGTGTACCATACTTAATTACAAACAGAAAGAGCATTAAATTCTCTACAAATTTCATAATAAAAACGTTTTTCTATACCAAAATACTAAGTGCGCTATGGCTTTTTGAAAACAGCACTTTTTTTTCAACTTCACAGAAAGTGACTTATTTTTCGCCTCCCATACCAAAAAAATTTCTTTTCATCACTAACTGTGGAAATGAAATGTACAGTCGTGGAAAAAAAAAAAAAGTAAACACCCTCTACTAACTCCTCAACAAATTATCGTAGAAGAAAGTTACTGGTACCGAACGATTGAAAATAATATCTACTTTTAAATGATGTATATAAAATTTGCTTAGGGGCCATCTACATATTAAAACGAACCATAATTTTATTTTTTTCAATGTCAATACCCAATTTTAAATCTTTGGTTCAAATTATGCCTAGACGCCAAATTTCAAGTCATTTGAATGATAAGTTTTTTAATCATAAACAATCAAAATTTAGTGCTTCTAATGTTAAATTACATTTTCATATTTTTATTAATATCTCCTTAAATTATACTCCTAATGTGCTAATTTTTTGTATAGCAATAATACTAAAATAGTCAAACATAAATGCGTCGAATTTGCAATTTTTATAATTTTATGATATGAATTATGAATTATGAAATTAATATTCGAAAAAATTATGAATTGCAACCTACAATTTTTTTGATGGATTTAGATTTATTAAGTTTTGCTTTATGGAAATCCAAAATTTCACGTTTTTCTTCCAAGTAGTTATCAAATTATACTTAAAAAACAGCAAAATGATGGTTTAAGGGGCTGTCTATGATTGAAACGACTAGATATTTTGAAATTTCTAATGCAATCCTGTAATCTAGCAGTCTTCAATGAGTGGCGCTCAAGATGCCTTGATCAAGAAGGAGGCTCTCTCGGTCAACAATCGAGTACCGAACTTCAGTTTGGATACAGCCCCTAAAATACGCTCGTTTTAAAATAATTAATTTCTCGGAAACTTATCGTACGAATTCCATAAAAAATTATTTTTAGGCTAATTGAAGGGTGTAGAGTTCATTTATGCTGTCAGAAGTATGTACTGCTATTGAAAAAAAACGACGTTATGGTTCGTTTTAATATGTAGATGGACCCCTAAGCAAATTTTATATACATCAGTTAACTTTATTACCAATCGTTTGGTACCAGTAACTTTCTTCTACGATAATTTTTTGCAGAGTTAGTAAGGGGTGTTTACTTTTTTTTCCCACGACTGTAACCTATTGACGAGTAAGGAGTGACGAGATAATTGGGGAGGGAAATTTTCATGAAGGGTGGGTAGAAGGCAGGGTTGCCCAATTGTGGTTTTTCTCGTAAGTTGTACGATTTTTAGTGCTTTTTAGGTCTATAACGCTGTTTAGGTATTAGGCGTACGTTTAAATGTGTCCGTATGACGGTTTCTTCCGTTTTTTTTTTTTTTACCATATCTTACTTTTGATAGTTTAAAAAGAAATCTTTTCTAGTTTGCTTTAAAGTTTCATCTTTTGCCAAAAATAAGTTATACACATGCACATAAAATGTAAAAACGGCTTGTTTCAGATCGGTAATACAAAAATCTTGGGAAAGTTGTGTAATATTAACGGCACATTTGCTGTAGCATTAGATCATGTGAACTTGACCTTATTCTAGATTATAAATAGACACATTATAAATTTTTTTAATTTAGTATAACTGTATCTTAAGTTTAGATATTTTGTTTGATGTATTATCCCCCTTTATGCTTAACCCCTAATCGTCGAGCCCAGGGCAATTTCTCTGTGAATGTATCGGGCGCGACGATCACACGGTTAAATAAAAATATTTATTTTTCTAGGGTGTCCATTGCTAAAATTTTCATGATCATCATTGAATTGTAGGATGGTCTGATTTATCTAATTCTTACAATTCAATTAATTTTTCATTCATAATAAGATATGACTGCAAAATTAGTTTAAAAATGTTAACAGAATAATGTAATACAAATATAGTTTGATTAAATCGATTAATTAATAGTAACCACATTAAAAAAATTCGTTAACGAAAACATTACTGACATATTCAACTTAGTTTAACATAGTACGAAAAAGGACGATAGCTCAATAAAACAGAAATTAATGTCAATCAAAATCTTCCGTCACGACAAATTTCCAGCCAAAGAAAGAAACAGGAATCGCTTCATTTCATTTCTTAAAACAGAGTTTCAAAATAACAGAATTCAAGCTGACCTGGTAGAAGAAGACGCTGATGTCGTGATTGTTACCTCAGCCGTTTCAAGAGCAGAAGACTTTGAAAGTGTAGTATTGTCGGAGAAGACGTTGGTTTTCTCTTGATTATGACGAGCTTGAGTTATCGACAGAAAAATCTCTTTTTCACAATATAGGCAGAAGTAACATCGAAACCAAGTGGTTTTCAACCATGTCATACAAATACAATTACAACAATGTTCTTTTCACTCATGCAATCAGAGGATGCGATACAACATATCGCTCACCCGCAAGAAAAGTGACACATCTCGCAAAAATTCATTTTGCGTTTTATTCCATTAATAGGACTGTAATAGGTGTGTCTTGCTACACAAACAGTTTCATAAGTGTAGTTATACGGAAAATCACTTTTTTACGTTATATGTCCATTTGTGATCACAGAATAGGGGTGGATTGTGTGGGGAGGTAAAATTATCCAACCCTCCAAATATCATCCTACGTCTTCACTCTTAAGGGTTTTATGCTTTAATGCATGTTTTTATTCCTGCATGCAGAGCTAAGTGCTGCAATTTCATCTTACAGTAAAACCATGCACATTTTCTTTTGCCTCTCCTGTGAAATTTACTTTTGTCGAGATGTGTCATTTTTCTTGCGGGTGAGCGATATGCTCTTTTTGGGCAAGGAAAGTCAAAGTTTTGTAACACTTTGAAAAAACATGATCAGCTTAAGAAATAGCCTGTGTGTTCAATAAACCAGAGTCAACCCATCAAGAAATCATCAAGGCTGGAGAAAAATTCAATACTACACTATACAGCGGATGCATAGACACCACACAGGCAATGAACACCTTGGTGTTCCCGTTATTTGCTAAATCTGCCACTAAAAGCAAACTTCATCTTGCAAGGCTACCATCAACGCAAGATTTTGAGCAGCATCATTTCTTCCGATGTTATTATCAGATACAAGCTTGGCTAGGAAACAACACCCCCCTGAAAAATGGGGTTGGGTTCGCAGGTCTGATGGTCTCTTTCAGTCAGTTTAAATGTGCCAAAACCCAGCACCTGAATCCTTGCTGCATGTTGTCTCATGTACCTGTATAAAAGGGTGCAGCAAGGCATGTTCTTGCCAAAAATCAGGACTCAAATATTCGGCAATTTGCAAAAACTGTAACGGGGTCAACTGCGAAAATGTGGACGACATTGTTTACCCAGAAGAAGAGGATGATGAAGCTGATGCCTCGGAAACCATCGACCAAACCAGCAACGAAGATGACTTTGACAACCAGGTTGATGATGTCGCAACAAGTTCAAAGAAGATCAAAGCTGTTGGAAAACAAGCAAACTGCTCGTTTTCTTCTCAAATTGAGGTTGGCGGACCAAACCCATCAACCCGCAAGCACTACATACAGAAGTTACAAACATTAAACTCTTACCGTAACTCTTACTTACATTCATGTAAATACCTACTATTATGTTCTCCACTTAAGTTCTAAATACAAACAACAACAACAACAACAACAACAACAAAAAAATTACAATGTAGTAATTTTTTTTACAATGTTACCATTGTAATTAACCGTTATTGCTATCATACAAAAATCTGTAATATAAACAAATTACATTAAAGTGGATAAAATGAATAAAAAATGATGTCAAATGTTGGTTTTTGAGATTTTCCACAAAGTTAGAAAAAAGTGCATTTTTCAGAAAGCCATAGCGCGCTTAGTAATGAGTTTAGAAAAACGTTTTTATTATAAAATTTGTAGAGAATTTAATGCTCTTTCTTTTAGTGATTAAGTATGGTAGACAAAAAAAATATAATTTTCAAGTTATAGGCAAAAAACTGAAAAAAATCCGAAAATTTCGCGGTTTTTTGGCTCCAAAAAGTTTAGCCTCGAGATATTTTGTTGGAAAACTATTAATTCCTGTTATTACCATCCTAATAAACACTTTAAAAACAAAAAAATCTTCTAGAAGAATTTTTGCATCTATTTTTGAAAATTTGACTGAACTACGATGCGTTCGTAAAGTAAAAATAGGTTAAAAATCTCTTGCGTAGATATATCGTGTTATTTATACTTCAGAGTGGCTGATTCAGAAATCTTATTATTATAATTATTATTTCAAAAGATACCACTCTCCCTTTTCACTGATGTGTAAATAAAATCTGCAAATATAATAGATTTTTCATAATTTTGATTAACTATATTTTAGTAATATTTCATCTTCCCCTTTCCACAACAGAAATGCAATGCTTGCTTCTTTTTCCGTGATCAAGTTTTATTCGTTCTAAAGGACAGTATGCAAAATATAACTATAAATTTATAAAAGCAACCATTTAAGTTGTAATGACAAGGCAATTGATAATATATCCTACAATAAATCGCACATTTCAATTAAAATAATTGGAAATAAGTTTGTATTTAAAAAAAAATTCCTGATTCAATTAAAATTGAACACATAGAGATTTAAATTGTTAATCTCCGCTTTATCTTTTATGTCCTATGGTTTTGATAACAATGGTTTTTCATTGGAAATGGAAACGGAAATAACAGTTACCCTGTCACTAAAAACAAAAAATGAAATAGGGATCACTTTTCGTAATCGGGGTGCTTTCATCATAAATTTAATGACGTTTTAATATTTACAATATTAATGTACAATAATATATTTATAACATACAATAGTATAAATTATTAGTGCAAACAGTTGCTAGTCTACTGTTATAAAAAAAGAAGAAGCAAAATATTTCGGATTTTTCTGTGCATCAGTGTGCTTTTCAGAGCTAGATACTTTCAGTCACTTTTTTTTTTTCACCTATGTTCTGAAGAGCTCTTCGTAATACATTCATGATTTATATATATATATATATGTGTGTGTGTAGGCAACGTAATAATGTCTATTACTAGCTTTTCCATACAGGTTTTTCTTGCTTTATACGGTTTCAGTTAGGGGGTAGGGGGTGATTTTCCTTTTTTCTGATACGATCGCTCGATTAATGCGGGGAAAATTTGGATTAGAGCGCAAACTATGGCATCAGAGATCCCATTTTGAAAACCAAACCGCGTAAAATTGCTATGAAAATAAAACAAGAATCCGACCAGAATTGTGACCAGTGGCGGGACAATCAGACAAAGGTCTTTATTATGCCGAATTGAAATTAAAATCGCCTTTTTAATCTTACTTGATTGTCACTTATTAAATTAGCACACACGTTAATGTTAATGGAAGTTTATGTAAATTAGCTCACTTTTATTTCAAAAGTTTGAAATCAAACTGTAATATGAACTTTGTAACAATAACATATCAAAAACAATATCGTAGTATACCGTTATACTGTTTATTCATGTATATATTGGGTGTTAAGAAGGCTATGGACGTATTGTTGTTTTCCCCATTGAATGCATGTTTTGATTGGTGTGGTAATATTGCCTAATCAATTAACTGGTGCTATTCGAGGAAAATCTGTACACTATTTCTCTATTCAAAACACTTATACTTTTTTATTTTAAAATTTAAAACGCTAAAGTAGCCATTACTATGTTGAGAAGTACAAGCTAGAGGATTGATTATAGGAAGATACCTAACTTTTCATAATTACGAGGGTGGTTCAATAATTATTGTCCTGAGTGTGTATAAAATATTTGTACTGCGATGGTTGATGTGGAATATTGAAGCCTAATCTCTTAGATGTCTATATGCTCAATTTCAGAATTGTAGCTGCTATATTAACATATTTTTTTTTTCGTCATAAGTGTGAGAGGTGGCACCTAGCTGGAAAGGGGGGAGAGTTGGGGAGAAAGGCTGGTTTGGAGCTTGTGGGGCCAGACCTGAAGCAGTTTTGTGATAGATTTGTGACAGTGGATGAGACGTGACTACATCGCTATGATCTCGAGTCAAAACGACAGCAGCCACGTCTCATTCACTGTCACCCCCCCCCCCCCCCTTCGAGCTAGGTGCGACCTCAGACACCAGAAACGGAAAAAAAGTTAATACAGCAGCTACAGTTCTGAAATTGATCATATAGGCATCTAAGGCATTAGGCTTTAATATTCTACATCAACTATCGCAGTACAAATATTTTATGCACACTCGGGACAATAATTATTGAACCACCCTCGTACAAGAAAAGGATAAAAATTTGAGCCCTGATAAAAACAAATAAGCATTTTTGCTTATATCAAAACTACAATTTTTCAGAAAGTGGTAACGCATTTTATCTATTTTTTATGATTTTTATGAAAATTTTCAGTCTTTGCGTACAGTATAACGGGGCATGAAATCTTTAAATAAACATATGAAATGATAACTTTATTATCGTAATTTAATAACAATTAATTGCATCTTTCTATTGAATATTAATATTGGTTATTAAGATGGATTACAACCCAAATATATTTTTATTATCGCCACCTTATTAATGTTATAACATAGTCAGAATTGTAAACATGTATGACGTTTAAAGGAGTGTGAGTGCTTTCAAAGAAATAAATAGTATTCTGTTAAAGTTTCTTCAAAAGTCTTTTACAACTAGTTTAAAACACAAAAGCGTTAGAAAAACTTAAATATAGCAGAAAAGGTGAATAAAACAAAAACTGACCACTGCGAGAGTAGAAGCAAGGCATTCTTTCTTCTGCTGTTGTAGAGGAAAGACCTGGAGATTTTTGTGATTGAAACAGAAAGATGACAGAATGGATTTTGTTGACCTTTTATAATACATTTAAGAAGTCCTTTTCAATATTATTAGATGCCTTTCATTTAAAACATAATATTAAAATTTAGGAAGCTATATAATTATAATAATAAAAAATTGCTTTCTGATAAATTTATTCAAGAAAATCGGCTTTAGTTTACTATTTGTGTTATTCCTTTTACAGAATAACGCAAAATGGTAATGACCAAATATGGAGCAAAGAAATGTCTGTTGTGTTCTTTCGAACTTAACCCTGACAGTCGATTAGAATTCAAAGCAGAGAGCAACGTGATTTGTCGGAAAGTAGAGGATATTAATTAACGTAATTGTAAATTTGAAAGCACAAGTTGAGGAGCCAAAATCTTTGTTTCAGCTCCCTTCAACCTTTCATTTTATAGCCTTGGCTGTTTATCAGAAGTTTTAAATAATTTATAATACGTTGTGTGGATTGCAGTAGAATAAATTTTCAACAACTTTTGCATGTATGCTATTGAATTTTTTTGGGAGTTTCATGTTGTATTATACATGAAAATAAAGTAATAAAAAGCCTAGTAGCATTATGTTACGATAAAAGAGCATAGATGGAGATTGGAATTAATTCAACGTAACGGATAATAGAATGCCTCATTAAAGCGTGGATGGACAAGACCGTTGGCCTGGATTTGATTTTGAGAGTCTTAGAAAAAAATTGTGTTCAACCTTGAATAGTTAAAAGGAATTTATAATGTGTCTGATTACGGTAGCATCTATTTGTGCCTGAGATGTGAGGATTATTTGCTCTTTAATTTCATCCCTCCCCTTACCCTCAAAAATTGTGAATACATCAGTGCTGTCTGATGTATCAGGTGATCCAAAAGTAAATGAAAATATAAGTATTTAGCAATTAGAAAAGAATGCAACATATTGCCTACTACACTTTTATAAGGGTACTCTAGTGGTCGATTAAGTTTTGAGATTTTGTGTGGGATCGCTGTGTACTGAATTCTAATATTTCTGCGGGAATGAGAGCTATTCTGTCATTTCTTTAAGTTTTGCAAAATAAGTATGAATCTCAAGGAAATTTGACTGTAACGTTATTCATGCAATGATACGAGAATTTTCTTATCTGTGGTTGTGTAGTTGCTCTCTTTCTATATTAATCGTGCGGTAAGAGATGAATGCGATGGATTTGGAATGTGCCTCGTTTTTTAAGGTACTTTTTGATTTACTGAAATTTCTCTTTAAAAGAAGAAGGAGTATTCTAATCTCAAAACTGCACATTTATGTAACTTTAAGGGATAAAAATATTGTTACTGAAAACTCAAACATACTTTAAAATTGGTCTTTATCACTTTTTCCTAGATACCAGCTTGCTATCGCTTCTAATAGATAACACGCTGCCTGCTAGTCGAGAAGTGCCGGAATAATATCCCAGTTTATGCTTGGCAATATTAAATAGGACGTTTAACACTTTGATCGTAGTAAAGAGAATAATTGAATTCAACTTTAGACAAAGGTCTCGATTTGTTCAACTCTCGTTTGCAAAAGATGACACCCCCCCCTCCCCCCCAAATTAACAAACTGACCGCTGCATTTTGTATTTTTTTCTTTCTTGATAGCAAACAGAAGTTTCTATGGTATTCTCGCTCTTCGCGCAGTTATTCCATTTGCGCACTTTTGATTAACGTCAAGTAACGTGCAGCAAGACATGTACTAACGCTTAATTGCGTGTATATCTTTGCTGTTGTCAATTTGACTGTCAAAATTTGATTAGATAGTTAGTGAAATGAATTCCGACTGTCCCGTGATACATTTCACAAAGGAACCAGATAATTGTACGCAGTCATACTTTTCTAGTTACTCAAAAATAAAGGTTTTTTATTATAATTCAAGGCACAATTTAGTGCCTGAAATTTAGTTTATGTTCTTTAAATTTCCTAAATAGCTGGCTCCGAAAAAAAAATATGTTATATATTCAGAGAAAGAAATTTAAGAGTGCGTATGTAATTATTCGACTTTTATCATATTACTTTTTTTAAACACACACGTGTTAAAAGGGAACGTGGACAAAAATCGCACTGACAAAAACTCCATGTACAAAACCCCTGCAGACAAAACTCACGGCGGACAAAACCCCCACCAGGCAAATTTTCCACAGGACAAAATCTCCACCGGACAAAACGCCCACGTGTACTTACAATCGCAATATTGTTTCAAACATAAATTTACCGTTAAATGTTAGATATTTTGGGGCCTCCGCGGCCGAGTGGTTAAGACACCACGCTGCTAATCGCTTTAGAGCGTAGGAGGCTTGTCGGGTTCGACTCCCGCTGGCTCCATTGCACACTCTTTGTGGAGCTCTCGGATGTAAAAAATTCTATGTGCTGTAAATTTCATTGTGCTATCTTGTCCCTGTATATCGACGATGACTTATAAGCGGGCCTTGTTGTCAAGCACACAAGTCTGATGTATGTGTCCAATAAAACAAACAAACAAACAGTTAGATATTTAGATATTTTACTAAATTTAAAATTAGTTCAAGCGAAGAATTTTCAAAACTTGCATTAATCGTAGATTTTTTTTACATAAAACATATAGTTAATTTCATTCACAAGTCCACATATTAGATAAGTCTGAAGATAATCAGGATGGTAAAATTTAGAATGCAAACGCCAGATTCAGATGATTTTCTGAAACTCGACATTCCGAAAGAGGTTTTGTTAAAAATACCATAGGTGATAATAGTTGTTTATCAGTTACAAATAAAAAGGAACTTTTGAAGCCTTCCATTTTCCTAGCCATAGATGGATTTCTAATACAAATAAAAAAATTTTAAAATGCAAAATTTAATTTGAAAAAAATATTTTTCAAAAAAATATGCTTTTAAAAGTAATTGTAAATAATTTTCAGTAAGTTTTTTTTATAACAAATATTGTATGCATGCGAATATACGTTTGTTGCCATTTGGCAACACCATAAATTGAGTTCCGCTTTTATTTACATTTTTAGTATTCTGTTCAATGAATTTGTTGATTGTTTCATCTTGCTTTTTGTCTATTTTTTCATCAAAAAATTTAAGATATTAAGATATTAAGATACTAAAAAATATATTAACAGAAGAAATTTGGATTGGATTGTCTAGTGAAAGTGACATTTCTTACAATGACAGGGATGACGATTCACCTTTTGATCCAAACCTTCTGTTAAAAAAAGGTTCAGGAACTTATGATGAGACTGACTGTGATTTACAAGCAGATAAATCAGCTAATGAAATTGACTAGAATTTTGATGCAAACGTTGGGATAGTGAATATTCCATCTACATCAAAACAAAAGCAGCCAGGTAAACGTAAACAGAAAAAAGTGAAAGCTTCAAACTCTTCAGCCCGATCCTTCTTGGACAAAGATTATTAGAGATGTTTCTCTGACTAAAAGTGTTTTGTCATTAAAAACACCATATAAATAATTTTTGTATTTTTCAACCCAGTATGTTTCGAGCACATCTCTCAACAAACAAGCCTGTATAGTGTTTTAAAACATGTTCAAAAGCCACTCAATCATAAGGTTATTTGGGAACTCTGTCATTGGTGTATAACCAGGTAGTCGCACTATGATCTTGAATACATTTGAAAGTATATAATATACGACAATTTTCCCATTAAATTGTCTAATGGGAAAGATAAGTTATTCAAGTTGAGACCAATAGTCAGCACCCTGAATGAAAATTCTTATTAATTCCCATAAAAAAAATCTCTCTGTGTTTATGAGCATATAAGTGCGCAAAGGCTCGTCACCATATGAAGCAGTATATCCCCACCCCTCAAAAAACAATACTCGAATAAATGTGGTTTTAAATTGTTATTTTTCGCAAGAGTATCAAGATTTGCGTAAAATTTTAATATTTATTGCAAAAAAAAATATAACCAGTCTACCAGGTGGACATGACTTGGAGGTTAGCGTTTGAGTCAATGCTAGACTAACTCATCCAGTTAGTGAACCGGTAAATCATGAACTGTATTTTGATAACTAATAAATATCAGTGAACATAATGACACTTTTAAAATCAAAAGTAATTTCGTGCCTTAGAATAATAAGAAAAAACAGAACCCCCAACAATTAATAGAAAAAAGACCAGAGAAATATCATAGAATATGCTTAGAATACGCTTAATGCATGGTGTTGCCATTTGGCAACCATTTTAAAAAAATCCAAAATACTGAAAAATATAAAAGTGATAATTTTTTTAGTATTTTTCCTTTAATGTATGCCCATTAAGGAGTCAAATATATTTTTTTAAAGGAAAAATAAAAAATCATGCACTAAAGGGTTAAACAATTTTAAATATATTTTTTACTAAACAGTTTTTTCTTAAATATAGATAATGTAATTTTTACATCTATTAATATGTGATATTTAATTTCTAATTTGAAGTGATGGAATGTAAATTTTTAAAATTAAAAGCAAATTATCCTGACGTGTATAGCTGTAAAATAAAGTATTTTCAAGTTCTTATAATGTGAAAAAATCTAACATAATGAAATAGAACAAATGATTTATTAACTAAATTCTCTCATAACCCAGTTCAATAAAATTTCAACATTCATTTGAGATAAACAAGCTGTAACAGTTTTTTTTCTCTCTCTTAACTTTAAAGTAATAAGGTATGAGAAAAGTAACATAACATGCTGATTACTTTCGTCAGAGCAACTTTCTTTTACTTTATCGATGAGATGAAGTATTAATACAGATTCAAAAATAGAGTAATTTGAAAAAAATATTTTTGTATTCACGATTGAGGCAGTGCAAGTAGCTTTCAAATATGTACAATATGAAGAAGAAGATGTAGCATTACCAAATCTATCGTGCAAAAAATTGTAACAATGGAAGCAAAATAAATTTTGAGATAATTCATGGTTTTTTTTTGTCTTTCTTCTCATCGTGTTGCATGATAAAATGAGAAAAGGGTCTTTCTCTCTCGAGAAAGATTTCATTTTAAGCCAAAAACATACAGAGAGACCAAAAAACAAAAAACACCATGTAGTCATAGCAATCTATACTTTGAGCGGCATTTCAAAACATGTCTGTGATGTTATTATGGAGTCACAGTGTATGTTCATTTCTCAGAAATGATTTTTCCTTGAATATGATTTAAACAACTAACGAAGCTCTTCCAAGATTGTCGAGATGAAGTTTCATTGCTAACAATACACAAGATAACACTGAAGCTACCATGAATTGTCGGCACATTTCGAGGTCAAACATAAACAAAGCATCGACTTTAAGATGATTCAAAACATTTAACACATACTGAAAAGCTTGCAATTTCTGCAAACTTTCAACAATAAAAGGCACATCTGTTTTTCCATACCAGCAGAATTATTCAACAATAAAAATGTACTTCTGAAAATTCAGTGATATCCAGAACACTTGAGAGTTTTATTCTGGTAAAAGGAATATACTGAAAAGTCACTCCTTCAACAAGATCTTCCCTCTTTTTGTTTCGTAGCAAAGGTACAATAACATCATCTGATATTAGAGAATGGGCTTGTAATTCAACTTCATATTTTTCTCCTCTTCTTATGTAATATGGTTTCTTAAGAGTGAACGTAGTATCTTTTCCTTTCGACAGCTGAAATGTTACTTCTGATTCCTGGCGTTCAATTTTGCCATCTATCATTCTCCTTGCGATTCTAACAACACCAGTATACTTCGGTTGCCTAACAGAATAATAATTGTTGTCTAATCTCACTGGAAATGCTGCACCAACAAGGAATACATTCTTTTCAAGTGTAGAAAATCGTATGCCAAAGACCCTTAGAGGTCTTCCAGGTGGGGAATAGGACAAACCCCTGTATCGCGTACTAATGAAGTACTCAGGTGGAGCGGATCTCTTGTTGTACTCTGTAGATAACCCTACAGGTACAGACACACAATCAGGGATAGCAAGGTTCATGAAGATCGCGAAACATTCATCGAGTGTTAACAACCCGCCTTTGGCAGGACCTTTTGCAAATTCCTCCGATGACATTGCAAGAAATCGTATGTACGGCAAATGGGCCTCCAGAACTAGACGAACATTTTCTGGATCATCAGATAGTTTCCTCCTGCGACATTCTTCTTCACCCCACTGTACAAGTGACGTATATACAGTGAATTCAGAGTACAAATTTAGGTAAGGCCTACTGGCAATGAGCTCTGCAGTACTAGGTAACACCATAGGGAAACTTGGCGATGTAAGAACGTGGAATGTTTGTCTGTCCATAATGTTTAGGCACAAAAATATGAGAATTGGTGCGTCGACAGACTGTGCAAATTCGTAAATTTGGCAAGCGTTTTTTGCATTGACATTTGCTTCCAGGTATGAGACACATTGTTCAAACAGATGTGGTAGCGCGTACTTTTTGGCAGCAAAAGCTGTCATCATGGCATCTTCAATGCTCTGGAGACGCAGGCCATCACTGTATGCATATCTGTGAAAGATAACAAAAAACAATAAATGAACAAGTAAACTATAATCTAAAAGTCATAACTTGAATAAAATAGAAGTGATTTCAAATAAATTTGGAAATTAACGTCAGTTGAAAATATTTAATGGAATAAATAAACTATAAATGCATAAGACAAATATTTAAATAAATGTCTCTTAAAATATGACGGCATTATCAAAATAAGAAGAAAAAGTCATACATTATACTTTCATAATGGTACGGTTTCTTGCTTTTCCTTTGTGTAACACAGTGGTGTAGTAAGGTTTTGTACGTCCGGGGCACGAAGTAAATTTGCAACACACCCCCCCCCCCTCACCAACAAAAATAAGCATAGTATTTCTAAAAAGAAGAAGGGTGTACAGGAGTCAAATTATAGGCTACTATGACCAATCGATAAGTATTATCTTTTGAATCAGTTAAGTGTTTGAATTGTTTTGGATAGAAATATAAAAAAAAATAATTGTTAAACCATAAATGCTTAAAAATGCTATAATACTAGAGCTGTTTGTATAGCACTTCAACAATTAAAATAATTATTCCCTTTTTTAAAGATATCAATAACAAATTAAAGAAACCATACATTTTTGTTAAGATTATTTAAAGGTTTCTAAAAAAGATACAAAAAAGGAACTTTTGCTTAAAAAAATCTAGCTGTGTGCTAATTTGACGATCGCAAACATTATGATTTAGGTTTATAGAAATTTATCATTATTTTTTTAAACGACTGAATAATTTTTTTCTCGTTTCTTAAAGAGCCGTGTTAATAAAAATGATAGGGAACTGCGAATTTATAAATTTTCTCAATTTTAACCTTTTTTTTCTTATGTTTCTTTTTTTTTTTTTAGTTGAATTAGAATTTTTTCCGTTTATCGTCTACACAGGAAAAAGTATTGGATTTATAAAAAATTTTGACTTTCATTTATTTGATAGATTTTCTTTCTTTAGGGATGTTCTGAATACAGTTTTTTTTTTTTTTTTTAACGATTTTTAGCTTTGATTACTCAAGAGAGTGCCCTGCTTTGCTATGCATTTTACTATGAACACTACAGTTACATATCAGTTTCTATTGTGTAGAAATGCACAAATTTTTATAATTAAAACTTCACACTTTTCCACATAAATTGAAAAGAAATCCACTATATGTCCATATTCTTAACTACTAGTGCATAACTGAGCTATTAAAATTAATATTTTACAATGACATTGAAAAAGGACTTAAGATGGCTACACCATACTTGTTTTAAGATTGTAATAGCTTCTGTTGTGTTTCGCCTTATTTCTACAAAAGAAAAAAAATATCCCCATTTTTTACGACAGCTTAAAGCACAGTAATTATTGTTAAAAAACAAAAATAGAGGTTAATTGAATTACTCATTTTTTCTAATGAATAATTAATTAAAATTTTCCCTTGTTTAAGCCAACTACTTTCTTTAGCTTCTATAACTAGCTTCTTTAAACCTTTCGAGGAAGTGTCTTTAAAAAAGGAATACCTAATTTTAATTCCAAAATTGAGAAACGGCACCAAGAATATTTAATTAAAGTTTTCCCTTTATAATGTACGTAAAAATAAGCAAGTTCATGTTTTCTACTAACTTCATTTATAAATTCTGGTGTCAGTCCATTATTTTATCATTTTATAAACCAAATTACTCCGCGCCGGAAAGGGTTAACTTCTAACAGTTAATTTATTTTTTCATATCAACATATCATTTTCAGGGCTGCCACAGGTGACTATTTTCATATTATGTTCGCCCCAGTATTTTTCTAATATAAAGTTTGAAGTATTTTTCTCTTGCAAATGTTGTCAAAGTGTGTATTAAGTATTTTTTTTTTTGAAAAAGTGGTGCCAGTTAGAACCAGTTAGAATTAGAAAATATTCGCTTGTGGCAGCCCTGTACTTCCTATGCACCATACGAAACGAACAGCAATGAATGGTGCATTTTTCTAGGTTTTTGATAAAGCTTTTGAAATAGCATTTGCATATTTCATTAAAATACCCCTTTTTAATTACAATAGCAGTTAATTAAAAATTAATCAATAAATGTATATCAAAGATTGTAGCGCGAAAACCTCGTACATAGGTTTACTGGTATTTAATAATATAATAAAAAATATAATTTGAAATAATAAAATTTTTGACACTTTTAATAAACAAAAATAAAATCTGTCATATTTGCAGATTTTACTTACTCGACAGCCAGAGTCGTCAGATAGAAAAAAAGTTTAAACTTTTAGTTCTCTGGAAATGTTTTATTTTTAAATTTTAATATTAGTCACTTTGGCACATAAATAAAACTTGCCTATTAGCCAGTTTTTCTATTCCTTTATTTATTTATTTATTTATTGGTTATGTTACTGTTCCTGTCTATATTTTATGAAAAGTTTATATTTAGTTAAATAAAAACCTAAAACCATATTTTCTTACCTTTTTTTAAACAATTTAATGATAACAAGATAAAAAAATATATATATATATTACGCACTGAGCAAGTAATTTAGAATATTGATCAATATGAGGAAAATACAGAATATGCAATGAATTATTTTCGAAAAGTAAAATTATACAACTGAACTTCTGTTTAGCGAACTTTTATTTCACAACATATCATTTTTAATAATATTTTTTTCTTGAACCTTTATTTTGGAGAAAAAGAACAGTGGTAAAACCCTCTAAGAAATGATTAGAAGTTTCTAATTACCGAATTTATTTTAGAGAAAAATTCCATAGTTCTATTCATTTTCTACCAATACAGGAAGATTATTTCTAAAACTTATTCATTTTTCTCTCAATCATTATGCATTAGGTAATTAGACTTTCTATTTAAGGATATTCATAGATCTATTTTTTTAAATTGTAATAAAAGAAATCCCAAATGATATAAGAAATAGTTACTGACAATCTATTTCAAAGAAAAATTATTTAAATTGTCGAAGCAATTTAGGTTGAAGCAATATGACCTGAAATTTTTAAATGCTGTTCCCGAAAATGTGTTTGGTGCACTTCAGATCTGTACGTATTATGGTGAACGAGATTCATTTTTTCAAAATTGTATCTGAAGCGAAATTACGAATTGCTTAAAATAAATAAAATTAAAATACAAAATTGTTTCAGTGGCATCTAACCTATGATTATCCTTTAGATGACAACATCCAACAAACTGCTATCAATTTAAACTTAATTTTATATTGTATGCACGAGCTAAAGGAGAATCGGAATATAGATAAAAACGGGTCATGTGCATTGCTTTGAGTCATTGAGTTATCTTATGTGACTCAAAGTACACAATACTCCTACGCACATATATATAGTACATATATAGTACATATATAGTACTACGCAATACTCCTATAAATAGTTACAAGTGGCTTCAAAATGTTCTTTTTTTTCATAATTTTAGGAGAGTTATTCCCCTTTTACAAAATTTCATTAGATTTAAGGAAGTGTTCCCTATATCCCGAAAGGTATTTGAATCTCCCTAGATTTATGCAATTTTTCTTAGATCTGAGAACGCTGATTGAGAATCAATCATAAGGCTGCATCGCCATCTATATTTAGCGATATTTTTCACATCATTCGATTGCCAAAATACTCGAACATAAATCATTTGATTATCAACATAAGTCTATTTTTCCATCAGTAATATAATGTTTTACTACGCAATTAAATTCACTATATGTATATATTAAAAAAAAAAAAAAAAAAAAAAATCTGGTGCAAAACCATTTAACTGAATACGCGGGTAACTCGATAGTTTGTCGTTCGCGAGCAATATCGACTTATCAAAATTTCATTCTATTACATACTTTTATTAATTGACATCGGTTTATTGATGTTTTTTACTTCATTTACCCAACTACCTTTCATTTGGCATCAGTTTTAAACCAAATTGTTGTCAGCCAATTAAATAAAATGCGGCAAATAACGGCGAATTTTCAGCTCAGCGTTAAATTCGCCATCGGTGCCAGAAGTTCTATAAATTAAACACGAACAAATATTCCCAACGGAAAGAGAATTATTGCTTTTTTGAGATCCAGATCAATATGGAGAGGTGACAGATAATTCTCCGGAGAATTCCAGTCTATGTTTCTGGTTGAAAGACCGTCCTAGTGTGTTATATGAGGTCAAGTTCTATCACTACAGATTTGGGTCAATTTTGATTTGTTAGCCATCAATGATGTGTTGAAGATTTCACTACATTATACAAACTAGGTTAACATACAATGAGGTTGGACCGTTTTACAGGACGTCAAATTCTCAGGAGGTATATGACGAATAATAGTTTTGAAAGCAAAAAAGTATCGAGTGTTAAACGGGAGAAATTTGACTAACTAGATATAACGATCACGATTCCAATAGTATTAGCGTTATTATGTAAGCGATATTAAATTAACAAAATATAGTTTAATGTATATGTATAAATTATAATTTTGACAAGCTGTATTAAATAAATCTTAAGTAAAAATTATTTTTTAAATTAAAATAACATTTTTAGTAAAGTATTAATATTTCTCTAATTTTTTCCACGCAGATAAGTTTTATTAAAAATATAAACATTGTTAAATGTTAGATAAGTGCGTCAGCTAATGTAAGAAAAATTAAACAAACGAATCAAATGTAAAGTTTGAATTATAGACAGTCTTAAAATGTGACAAAGAAACGTCGAAGCTTCATTAATAAACCAAAGATGGCATTCTAGACAAAAATACATTTATATAAAAAATAAAATAATAGGCATGAAAGAAGGCAAAATAATATGATTGATGAAATGAAGAATATGCAGTGTAGATTTTTTAAATATATGTAATCTGTTTTAACATATATATGTATTTAAAAAAATATGAGGATAATATGAAAAAATATGTATGAAAATTTAATAGTGAAAACAATGATGAATGAAACAATAGACCAAATTTCCAATTTCGTGGTTACTGAAGATATTTTGATTTTCTTAAATTTTATACCTTAAATGAAGAAATATTAAGCCAGAATTCCTTAACATTCAAATTAGTCATTGATCATTGAGTTGGTCATTGCATACGGTTGGTCCATTGCTTTAGACTGTTATGCTTTTGCCATGCCATTGTACATTTGTTTAAAATCAAGCTGCAGTAAAATTTTTATGCAATGTATGATTATCTTTAATCTCAGGACAAAAATAGTGCTATTTAAAAAAATCAATGTTTTAAATCAAAACTTTTCTTAAAAAAGTTATAGAACGTTTTTCAATTTGTAGAAAACAAGTTGTTTTAGATAAGCACTACAAAAATCTTGAAAAATAAAATAAAATAGCCAATTGATTCAAAACAGTATACGTCTGTGCACAGTGACAAATATATATTTAATTTTAATTACACACACACACACAAACACACACACACATATATATATTTCACTGGGGAAGAAGAAATTGTTTATTTCGAACTTTTTCGATAAGTAAGAACAAAGTTTATGAAAGTTTATGAAAATAAGAAGAAAATGTACTTTGGTATGTTGTTGAACGACCATTTCTTTGAGTAACTTAGAAGACTTACAATTTCATTGATTAAATCAAATTTTGCGGGTCTGGACAAACGATACAACACATTTTCTTTTTAGATGTTTGAAAATCAGTAACTGACTGATACTAATTCTAAAGAAAACAAAGAAAAAGTTACAAAGAAAAAAAGTAGCCTATTAAAAATAATTTTGGTTAATATATTAAACCAAATTAAATTCCCAAAGGTTTCGTTAAACAAATGTACAACATTACTTTATTTTGACAAAAATAAATATGTAAAATGCCAGCCTGACATGGGCTTGGGGAAGAAAGAAGTCCAGGCTCGGCGCGGCTTGGAAAGCTAGCCCGGCAAGCCTTGATTAAAAAGATACGGCCCGAGTCCGTGCAAACCTCCAGCCGGAGATACGGCACATACAATCAATACAGGAAAAATAAAAAAAATAAAAATTATGTAACAAATTTGCATAAATTTATTCTACGCAGAGTTAAGGAAGTGTATGATAGGTGTTGACAACCTTAAAAAAGTTTTTATTTTTGTTACATAGTAAAGCAGAAATTGATAGATCAACATTTTCAAGAAAATTAATGCCTCCATTTATTCTTTTAAATAAAGTTTTACTACTCACTCAATATTTTGCGACCAGGGGCATAGTTTGGGCAGGACTAGGCGGGGAGGGGAACTCCCCCCTAAGTAATTTGATATTTCAGAGTGTAGCAATCATCACAGGTCAGACTAAATATATATATTTTGAAATTTCGCAAAAGCTAAAAAACAAACCTTGCCGGATTTGATTTAAATATTAAAATTAGCATTAAATAAGCACTTAAAACCGGGAAATTAACAATTATCAATAATATTTGTTAAAGCTTTGCTATTGCAGCATTCTTAAAGTGAGAAACATAATCATCAATGAGTAATTTGGTTAATTAGAAAAATATATGTGAGAATAAAACTATAGGAAATGCTTCTTAATTGTGCACAAAAAATGATAATAACAAAAGTCGAGAAAAGATTAAAAGAAATCCCCTCCCCGCTAACTCCACAAAAAGTTTTGAAATGCCTCCTCTGTTTGCGATATGAACAAAAATAATTAACCTTGAAGAATTACTATAGGAATTTTAAATTTTACAATAATGAGAAAGCAGCAAAAACTCAACTACGAAGAATGCGACTTATTAAAAGCTCACAACAATAATAATAAAGAGAAATGAAAGAGAGGTGTTTTTGTGTGTTTGCGTGCATTTTTTTCTTTTCAAAGAGACTACTGCACGCAGACACAGGGTTTGTACCAAAAGTTACTTAAATATCTGGAATTGAATTCTTATCTCTTCGAGGTATATTTTTTTCCGTTTTAGACCAACAATAAAAGTATCGAATAATTAGATTTTTTTGAACGTATCTTTTTAATGTTTATTTTTAAAAAGTTATTTATTTTTCGTTTTTGGGTTTAAAACAAGAGCCCATTGTGATTGTCACCGGGGCCGAAAAACACCGCCCGATCCCGATTGTCGTTCAGTAGGATACCGAGGGTCAGTGAGGCCCTCACCAGTAAGTTTGTTTGTATATTATATTTAAGGTAATTTTTAAATTTTCGTTTACAAATATGCAATCTTAAAAATTCGAAATGGGCGTTCCCAGCACCCCAACCCCTGCAACTATATTCTTTGAAATATGACCAGCGAAGCGGGCAAATTTTCGCTAGTAGATCAATGAAATGACCAGAAAATAAATTAATCGCAAGCAGAAATGTAAGAAAAGAGAAAAAAAAGGAATTTTCATAATCAGTAAAACAAGCAATAAATACAAAAATAGTTGTAGCAAATTTTTTATGTAGAATTACAAGTTACATTTTAGATCGAATTTACATTGCTGATTTTAAATATGGAAATAAATTTTGCATAAATATTAATAACACAACTGTTTAAAGTAGAACCTTACAGATACACGAACGTTTCTCTTCAAAAGCAAAAATAGTCACACTAGTTTACTTTCTTAGTTTTGTTTCTTCAAAAGCGAAAGTAAACATCACAATCTATGTAGATTCCGAATAATGGAAAGGACGTAAATTCGAAATCATGTGCAGCTTTAGTATTACTTCAGCAATTGTGCCAACGTACTAGACGCTGCATTTATATTATAAAGCAACATGCCCGTGAGTATATACAGTATATACTGTATATGCAGTAAAATGTACTGTAAATTAAATATATACTAGTCTATAAGGTGGTCCAAAAGTCCTTGACACATTTTGAAGTTCGATAAAAAAATCAAATAACTGAAGAACGAGTGTGAGGTCTGGACGTAAATACTTCTCATGTTCAAAAACGTACCGTAATTTCCCGCGTATAAATTATATATATATTCCCGCTTAGTTAAGTCTTTTTCCTACTGGAAGTTCTATTTAAAAAATGAATTCAAATAAATGCTAAGCAAAAGCAAGTCACAGTTTATTTAAAAGAAATTCTGGTAAGAAATTGAATTATCTGAGCTGCGGCGCATACGCGGGAAATTACGGTGGTTTAGAAAAAAATGTATTTAATAATTTAGTCACAAATGCCGCTGTACCTCCCTTTCACCGTCTGAGGGTTTTCCAGTATTTTTATAAGAATGCTTGTAAATCCCAGGATATATATATATATTTAATCACAGTTTGATGCTATAATATTTTTAATATCACTTCTCTTTATATAAGGTTCAAAATAGAATTCTGTTTAAAATATTTTGGTCTACAGCCATTTTAACATGATTCCTAGGAACGGAAAAATCCGGGCCAGACAATTAAAGGGTTGAAAAAGAAAGAGTATCAAAAGGAGTATAAAAAACAAGCAGTCGCCGACCAGTTACTTTCTACAATCTATTACAATATTTCAACACGTGAACTCTTCAGAGCTTGAATCACATCTAAATGGTACCCAATTTTATTCTACACATTGAAATATGGTAGTACATTCGACAGTCGTCGAAACAATGCAGAGAATATCCCATACATTTTAATCACTAAATTATCGCACAGAAAAACAAAAATAGCCATTCGATTAAAAATTACGTCTCCGTTTAATTTACAGTACTAAAATAATGGTTTGCAACTGCCTATCTTGCATTTTTGAGGATTTTTTAAGATTTAAGGTACATCGCCATCTATGGAAGATTTTTGAAACTAATTTTTTTTAATTTGCTTAAAAAAACTTTCAATCATTAAAAGCATTTCCGTCAAATCGCATTCTTCTACGCCAATTATATTTTTTTTTCATAGTATTTTAAAGTATATCAATGACTTTTGGCCATATTGTGTATATATTCAATATATGTAGTTAAAATACATGACAATAAGAGTCAAGAGAAAGGCAACGCCTTCTTTCTATATAAAGTGGATATGTTTGCAATCTGTTTCCCCTAAAGAAGCTCACTATAAATTCATTGTTATTGAAACTATGATCGTAGTTTGCATCCTCCTCTTTCTTTCTCACCCCTCTTTTTTTCTTTTAACCTGTTTCTGATTTTTATGTTGCCAAGACTTATTTCCATATCAAAACTATAAGAAAATTCTGCTGCATTGAGTAAAGAATTTGTAAATTAATGGTTTTGGAAATATTAATCGTGTTTTCTTTTTAAAATTTTTAAATTTGAGTTTCTTATTGAATGAATGTCTTTCAAAATGGCTTGGTACGTAAACTCCTTTTAAGAAAGATATTTGTAAATAACTCGGGACTGAATTTTCTTGTAATGGATGAAGATGAACTTGAATGCAAGAATATGATGTTGCATAACAATCGTTGCAGATTATGAACATTAGTAAGATGCATGCAGACTTGGATGCCTTTAATTATATGCTATTAATATTTTTTCAATTTTTATGTCATAAATACTGCATATGAAATATTAAAATCTAGGGGAAACTGGGTGCTACATTCAACAAGCGAAATACTTAAATAGGCATTTAAAAGTCTGTTTGTACATAAGGTATTAAAAATGTGAAAATTTTACTATTGAGTTAAAGGTAGTTCATTTTTTTAACAGACAATGTTTTATAAAACTTTTTTAATTGTTGCTGCTAAATGAAACTTCCTCATATCTGAAAATATATTACCTGTAAATGCGAATATTATAAATGAGCTCACGACTATCCAGTTTAATCGAAAAATAACTGGAGTTGCGTGGCCATAAGAAAAACAACAGTTATAATAAAATTATTATTATCATAATGGATGACAGAAAACAAATTTACTAAACTTTTCTAGACTAAACATGCACATTTAATTAAAAAAAGCCCACTAAAATCTTTTTTAGACTACATCTATTTACGGAGAAGGACATATTTTTTTTGTTTGAGTAATCAGATCAAAAATAAGTGTAATCAAACCTGGGCCGATTTGAATGTCTTAGAGCTTCCTCAAATCTCAGGTACCTTATGAATGCTTCATGGTCGCTGTACCTATACAGGGAAAAGCACCAGTTACTGACAAACTGCCGTTAATATATCAGTAATTGCTTGCCACGTTAATGGGATACATAGAAATAAGTTCTTTTTTTCTAATATTATATAGAATTTTACAAAGATCTTTATCTCCATAAAAATCTCTACTAATATTGAACTAATTATAGATGATGTAATAAAATTATTCAGTACTATTGTCTCATCCCAAGACAAATAAATTCCAACCATAAAAGTAACCACTCAAATGAAAAATTTATTTTTTAAACGACAAAAAATGAACAATCATTTTAAGTAATTTCTTTTACGACCCTCTAAAAATGAAAAGTTTTTGAAATACTTTATTGAAATCAAATGTAAAAATGAATATAGGGAACTAATTACACAATATGAAATATTTTCTACTAATTTATGGTTTGACAAACATCACTTGTTTCAAGTATTACTTCAACATAAAATATGATAAGCATTTTGTATTACAAAAAGAAGATTAAACCAGTATTAGTAGAGAAATACAGAGAGAAATTTTACAACATATAATGAATGAAAATACAGAGTTTTAAACCAAACACTTTGATCCAGATAGTTTCATTTTTATATTTTAGTTATTAAGCTGTAATAACTGAAAATAACTACAACATTCTTGGAAACCATGGACTTACTCATCTCGAGATCTTAAGAAGACAGCAAGTACATCTTTAACGCGTCTAAAAATCGAATTTCAATTTTTTCATTAGCTCTTTGGCTGGCGTGTCCAAAGCATGTTCAGGGTTGAAGATTTGTCTCTGTGTGCCGGTTCCGAACACCTTTCGGAGCACATCTTTATATTTCCAGGGGCTCACCACCGGTACCTGCCTACGCTCTTTCTTATTTAGGGTGGCACTCATTATCGCCTATCCTTTTGTGCTATAAGGTTGGTTCGAGCAAAACTTTTATTTTTTATTTTTCACGGACTAATTAAAAGACGGACTAATATATTTAAGGTTAGACCAATTAAAAAATTAACTAGGACACGTATATACATACTTATATGCATTGTGGTAATGTTTTTTATTTGTAAGAATTTTGTAAATTTCGAATTTTGTAAAAGTGGTACTTGCGGACAGATTTTTAAAAATGGGCCGGCAGCCAAAGTGTTAAATAAATACATTTTAGCTATGAAAATTTCTGTACTAAATGTATGTTTTAGTGATTTTATGTTTTAAAATTATCACAAAAGGAATTAATGAATTTCTATGCGTTTTCCTTTAACCGTCCAATTCCTGATGCAACAAGCAGGGGAAGGCACTTTCTTTGCTCCGTAATTACTGAAACCGTAATTCCCGCAGTAGGATTCAGGCCAGCTACTGGCAACTTGGGAAATTTATGAAGTTTCGATATCTCATTAACACTTGGTGTTATATCCAGATGCTTTTCCTCGTAACCTTTTCATTCGCTACAATTTGACGTTGCCTAAGTGTTTTGTTCATTATATCTTGTAAAAGGCAAGTATTGACTTTTTTTTACGATTTATCATTAGTATAATAGTTTTAGAAATATTGCGTAGAAAAATTGCCCAGAAATTATTGCTTCAGTGCACGCTGTAGTGTGTGATATATAAAAAAGAAAACCGTGAAAAAAATTGCACATATTTGTCTTATTTGATGTTAAATAACTAAAAACAACTGAAAAAATAAAAGCTTTTGCGGCAGATTTCATGCGGAATGTGAAGGATATAATTAAAAAATTTATAACATGATTATCACGAAATGCTAATTTTTGATACTGTGTGCATGATTTTAACCATTTCTGAAATGTTTTGTAGTTTTCAGAGGTGATAAATATTGCAATTTTTTTATAGAATAAACTAAAATATTTTATACCAGCAAAACTCCCGGTTATGCAATTATGCAATATAGTTGTTGAAATATGCAAAGTGGTATTTTTGTGTAAATAATTTTTGTGTGATTATTTACAATAGAGGAAATTTACACTGCTACGAATAATTTAAATACATATTACACATTTTGGAGAAACTTCATTCTTGTACTACATTAGGTGTACACGAGACTCGAATTAATGAGAAAATCTCCATTGAAACCCGTTGCAGTCTGCAGCCAGCTCCTTTATAATAACAGATACAATTCAGTATATTTGTGAACTCCATTTATCAGCTATCGTACAGGGAAATAAGTTTTAAAATCAGTTCAGTAGTTTCCGAGTCTTATTCCCTAAAAACAAATAATTTTTCCTTTTTTACAGTATTAGTGTAATCGATAAACTCGAATCACCAAGTATTAAAATACCGCTAAATAATAAATTGGAAAATATCGGTTTAGCATATTTAACCGTCATTTTTGGGTAGCCAAAGGCTAAATACGAAGCACTTCCTGACTTAGTTGGCAATCGTATTTATTTACTACTATCATTCTAATTAATTATAGCAGTTACTGGCGTTTTATTTCATAACTCAGAAAAATTGTATCTAACATTGGCATGGGAAATAATTGATTATTCTTCTCTTACTTTTTAAAAAAGTTAAATAAAATACACAACGTTCGTGCACATTTGTATCTTAGAAGTCACTAGCCCCATCAGTGGCCGAGAGGGTCTGCTCTCAAAGGCTGGTAGACTGGTAGTGCTTGGTTCGAACCCAATCGAACCTGTCAGCCTAATCTTTCGGAGTTTTCCGTGGTTTTCTTCGAACCTTGGATTTTCTTGCGTAAATATGGGTTAGGTTCTCTTAGAAAGACCCTCCACGGAGGGCAACCCCTCCCCCCCTTTTGGCCCATATCCTTCGTGCTGATAATTGGCCGTCATAAACAACACCAACACCTTAGAAGTCATTAGGCTAAAATAAAGTTCTCAGGCTGGGAGATTCAGAGAAATCATAGTAAAAATATAACTATTATTCCCTTCCACCCAATCCACCCATTTGAAATTCGATTAAAAAAACCCTTTTCTTTGAAGGAATCACACCGTAACAGAAACCTTCATTGAATAACAAGAGCACAGAGCTAAAAGTAGCTCAATTTTTTTTGCAAAGATTGTCATTAATACTATTCTGAAGGAATTTTTGAAATCGGTTCAGTAGTTCCAAAGTAAACGCGATTTCAAGAAAGTTCTCGCTCTCCCCCTTTCAACTTTTAAAAATTCGATTTTTCTAGAAAATGTTCTGTGCGCGCATTTATTTCTTAGAAGTAATACCCGCGTCAAATTTCAAGTTTTTATCCCTAACAATTGCAAATGAATTGAAATTTAAAACGTTTTTTTGTTGCTGCACCTCCTTGTGGGTAATTTTACAAAATATAGCCTATATTCAGCTCATTTTACTCTTCTAACATCCAAAACAATTAGAAATAGCAAGCATTTACATTTTAAAAGTAATTATCATGCTAAATTTTAAATTTGTACCCCAACATTATAACAGAAATAACAGTTTTAGAATGTTTTTTGTTCTTGAGCCTTTTTAAATGCCCCTTTTTTAAAAACTTTTCTGTGCGACCATTTGTATCTTAAAAATAATAGCCGTGTCATTTCATGATTATAACGGTAATAATTCCAAACAAATCGTAATTTGCTGCATTTTTAGAAAGTCTTCCACTGATTTCACCTTTCTAAATTTCGAGTTTTTTAGAAAATGATCTTAGCGAGCATTTATATCTTAAAGATAACCATCATGTCGAATTTGATATTTCTAGTCTCACAACATTGAAAGAAATCGTAATTTTAGAAAGTTTTCCGTTCATTTGACCTTTTTAATTTTCTAATCTTTTAGAAACCGCACTTAGCGAGTATTTATATCTTAAAAGTAAGCACTATGACAAATTTTATGTTTCTAGCCTCACAATATTGCAAGAAATCGTAATTTTAGAACATTTTCCACTTTTGTCAAACTTTTATATTCCGAAGGTTTTAGAATCAGTTCTAGCGAGCATTTATTTTTTACAAGTAGCCACCATGCCGAATTTCTCGTTTCTGTCCCCAACAGTATCACAGGTATTGCAATTGTAGAATGTTTTTTATTCTTGCAAACCTTTTAAATTTCGATTTTTATAAAAACTGTTGTGTGAGAATCTTTACATCTTAAAAGTAACAACCAAGTGTTTCTATTCTTAACAATTCTAAATAAATCGTAATTTAGAGCATTTTAAGAACGTTTCCCCTTTTAAATTTCGTGTTTTTTTCCTTTAGAAAGCGTTCTATTTAGAAAGAATTTATGTTTAAAAAGTAACTACCATTCCACATTTCAAGTTTATAGCCCAGATAGGATCACATAAATCGCAATTTTACAACGTTTTTTGTTCTGCACGGTTTTAAATTTCAAATTTTTTTTTTAAATGCTCTGTGCGAGCATTTGCATCTCAAAAATAAAAGACATTTCAATTTTCCGGTTTATAGCCATACCAATTCAAAATAATTTTTAATTTAGAACGTTTTTAGAATGCTTTCAGCTCATTTCACTCTTTTAAATTTCGAATCTTTTAGAAACCGTTCTCAACGAGTTTTTACATACTAAAAATAACCATTCCTAGACTCAGTATACCACAAAAATCGCATTTTTAGAATATTTTTTGCTTCTGAACCCCTTAAGTTAGTGGTAACTAACGTAAAATATAGTCTACGTTCTAGAAGATACTGTTACGGTCATTTTACTGCCAATGAATTTGAAATCGGTTCCTTAGTTTTAGAGAAACAAACAAGCGTTTCTTAAATCTATAGCATTAAAATCCTCCTCGTTTCTTCTTTATAATATTAATATAGATAAATAAAATAAAAATTTTATATTAGCAACCATTTGTGTTGGATTTAAATTGCATGATGTCTTCACAATTGTTTTGGAGAAAATAATTCTAGTTTTATTATACATTTCTAGCATGAACAATGTCAAATGATTCGCAATTTAGAACGTTTACCGCTCATTTCAAATTTTATAATTCGAATTTTTAAAAAACCGTCCTTAGAGAGCATTTACATCGTAAAAGAAACCACCATGCGAAATTTTAAGTTTCTAGCCCCAGTAAGTATCATAGAAGTCGCATTTTTCGAATGTTTTTTGTTATCGCACCATTTTACATTTCGAAATTTTTAGAAATTATTCCGTTGCTGGTATTTACGTCTTAAAAGTGACAGTCAAATTTCAAGTTTCTAGTTTTGACAGTTCCATATTAATAGTAATATAGAACGCATTTAGAACGCTTTCCATTTATTTCACCCCTTTAAGTTTCGAATTTTGTATAAACCGTTCTTTGGAAACATGTACATCTTAAAAATAAGCTACCATGCAAAATTTTAAGTTTTTTACCGACACAGTGTCACAGAAATCGCAATTGTTAAGAAAGTTTTTTTAGGCCTACATTTTACATTTCGAAATATTTAGAAACTTTTCTGTGCAACCATTTATGTCTTAAAAGTAACAGCCATCTTAATGTAAATAAATCACAATTTAAAACACTTTTAGAATATTTTCCTCACATTTCACCCTTTTAGATTTCGAACTTTTTTGAAACTGTTCATAGCGAGTATTTACATAGTAAAAGTAACTACCACACCAAATTTCAAGTATCTAGCCCCAAAAATATCACACAAGTCGCAGATTCAAATTTGTTTATTATATAAAGACTATGAAAACATTCAAAAAATTATTCACTAAAATAAATTACTAAAATAGGTGTGATGAAATACAAATGGTTTTCAAAAATTAAAAGTATTAGATGTTAAAAGCACTCCAAAAGCTTTCAGCTAAACCTAAGCCAGTCAAGGAGAAAAAATTAATAAAAAACTAATAAAAAACTCGACGTTGACTGATATACGATGAGAGTATATGAGACTGATATAAGAGTTAAAGAGCACATATACAGGATATCAATAAAATAGATCTGCTACCGCTCTCTCAAGACTGTTCCAAACTAAAGATATTGACATCCTTTTCAATAGAGCGAAAATTATTATGCGAGTTTGTGATTTTAATAGTTGTGCAATTCTAGAGTCTTTGGAAATTTTAACGCAAGCAAGCAATTGATGTAATGGCATGTTATCATACCAAATTTCGCGTATTTGGTTTGAATTGCTTCATATTATAGCAGAGTTTGGCTTCCCGAGCGATTGAACTTTCTTTACCTCCATCTTACTTATATAGCCAAGATTTAAAACGATGAAATGATTGGAAAATGATCTATATTCACGATTTACTGTGAAGCTATCAGGGCTAGACATTTTAAATTTGATATGTATCTTTATATTAGAACGTGATACTCAAAAAAGAGTTTAAAAAATTGAATTTCAAATGGATGAAATGGGAGTAATATGTTCTACAATTATATTTTCACTATGATTTCTCTGAAACTGTCAGCCTAGAAACCTTAAATTTGACATAAAGATAACTTCTAAAACGCAGAATAGCACGAATTTATTTATTTTTTTAAAAGTTGAAAAGAAAAGTCAATTACGTGTCATGTCTGTGTTAGATACAACTTTCCTGAGCAATGGGATGAAATGTATATGTCGTAGGCTAATTGAGAGCCGGTTTGCAAAGAGCCGGATTTCTCAATTAGCCTACGACATATATACCAATAACTGTTATAATTCATTAAAATTATAGCAATAAATAATAATGACTGCAAACTAGGTAAGGATAAGGAAGTACTTAATAGGCAATCGTGTCGCCGTACAAAAATGACAGTTAAATATGTATACTAAACCAGTGTTTTCTAACTTATAACTTTACGGAATTATGATTTGCATGGTATACTAACACTGTGTAAAAGAAACGTTTGTTTATAGAAAATAGACTCCAAAACTTCTAAACCGATTTTAAAAGGTCTTTCACTGTACGATAGCTGATAAACTGAGTTCCCTAGTAGATTGTTTTGTATCTATTTTTTGAAAGAAGGATATGACTGCAAATTGCTTGGAATAAAGGTTTTCTCGGATTCAAGTCCCACGTTCACCTTACAGTACAATAATAAAGTTTTTTCGAAATGTGACATAATTAGTAAAATTAAATTATCCACAGCAGTATAATTTCCCCCTAATGTTAGTAGGCACACAAATATCACGTGGCGTTTTTCAACAATTACGCGCACAAAGCCGCGGGTTTTGCTAGTTTAATATAAAAATTGAAATTTCCATTTTTTGACGCACTAAAGATATACTGTCCCCATAACAAAATGAAAACTTTTTATACGTAATTATTTACATTTTGATACGTAAAATACAAAGTCTTTAAACTTTATCATTTCAGTTCTAAAATTTAGAAATTTTTATTTGCATAAAATTATAAATTAGAAGAAGCAAAATGAAATATTTTATCATGAATATAAAAGGAAAAAATGAGAAATTTACTAATAATTAAAAATCTTTTGCTCTGAATGAATATTAATTTTCATTTGGCAGTTAACATGAATTACACGCTAGACTTAGTTAATTCATGATTTAATGAAATCCATGCAGATAATCCCAGAGGTTGGTAGTAAACTCCACATTTAATGGATTGGCTAATCAAGTCACCCAGCTTGATAGTCTTTAGATTAGAAATTCGTTTAGTATACAAATGCATTTAATATACAATAGCATTTTTATATTACTTGAATATTTTATTATTTCCTTGACAATAAGTGTCACATGCTGATCAGTAATAAATATATATGGTTTTGTAATTTTTTTAAATTCTACGTACGCGGTTAATCATTTTCACAAGTATTTTATACACCAATATTTTAAAAATAGAAATTCGCAATTTACATAGTTCCAGTTTATTTCACTAATAATTGGATACAATGCATTAGGGATATTTTAATAATGAAGTTAAAAAGAATTTGGTATAACTGTTATTTTTTTATAGTATATGTTGCAGTTTAAAATGATAAACCATTGAATAAGATGTTGTAGTTAAAAAAGCAAAGATAATTTGCAGGTTTTATAACAGCAAAAGCAATTACTGCATTGAAATAAGAAGGAATGAACGAAGTGTGAATAACATACACCTGATATGAAAAATCACGAATAAAAATTATTTTCTAGGCAGTTCCAATTGAATTATTCTAGCAACGCTGTGTGCATATTAGTTTTCCAGAATTTTTGTATAACTAATTTATAAATATTGTATTGAGCTTCAATATTCCAAAGAAAATTTTTATAAAAATATCACTTTTGACTGATATTTATGTAATATTTTTTTTATGATATCAAACTTTGATAGTCATTCAAAAGACTCTGAAATAAACGAAAAAGAAAATCTTGACGTGTGTCAAATACAAAAATTGACTTGATAATATAAAGCTTAATAGGGCAGATGTCATTGAAATGCTGGTAAATATTTTTTATTAAAATGAAAAAGTCAATAGTGCTAAAATATTTCCCATAAATTTATATGTTTGTTGAAAATTATGGAATGCAAAGTATTTATAGAATATTAGAACTGACTAGATTACTCTATGGTGTATGTTTCTTTGAATTCCATAAAGGTGTAAAATAGAAACATTAAAAACAGTAAAAAAGCTTTATCATGTAAATAGGCTGTTTACATGTTTCGAATCCATCGAAGCCATTATCAAAACAAATAAGTGTATTCTAAGATTGCACGATCTCTGATGTAATGATCTGAAGCGCAATCATTCAATTTTTCACGTCCTTTTTCCGATTACGCACGCAGTTTCATTTTCTTTTTTTTTCTTTTTTTTTACTTGAATGTTTATTTCCGTATTCGCAACTCTTACATCACAGACCGTGCATTTTTAGAATAGTCTAATTTGTTTTGATAAAGGCTTCGACGGAGTCGAAAGATGTAAACAGTCTAATACAGCTTTTTCACTGTTTCTAAGGTTTCCATTTCACACCTTTTTGTAATCAAAACAAGCATATAATTACAAAGTATTATAATTTGTTATATATTTAGATTACTGTATTCAATACCCATGTGAAAATAAATACGAAGCACTTCCGACAAGATATTCGAATAACGAAATTTACTTTGTCAAATAAATCAAAGAATGACAGAAAGAATACTATGGGATGGGGATAAAGTGTTATAAATATCACAGACGAATGAGATTAAAAAAAAATAAAGTTGAAATATTTTTATCAATGTTTTTTATATGCGATTAAATATGCTTTATTCTTTCACATAAAACCAAAGCAAAAATAAGACCAGATATAGAAATTGTCACCATCTTTGAAATCAGTGTTAATGCTGCTAGTTCGCCAATTTCCGAATTCCCCTCGTTAATGCTAAGTCTATGGGCATTGAATGCATTCGTATATTTAAAATATCTCCCCAGGAAGTTATCATATTTAACTCCTTTTTACTTTGTACTCTTCTTAAAAGACATTTCTTGTTTTCTTAGTTATCAAAATATTCCTAAAATCGACGCTTAATTTAATATTTTGCGTGTTAAAAGCTGAGGAACTGCGAGTAAGATTTTAATACTATATCATAAAATATACATTCAAAACAACTTTCAAACTATATACTAAAACACAATTATTTGCTTGCTCATTTCAATAAAAACATTAAAAATACTAAAATTGACATGTTTCAATTCTTTCATTGAGCCATCAGCAGGATATACAAAAACCACAACTATAATGCACATAAAAACTGGAAACAATCATCTATTTCGAAGTTAACATACACTGCCCTCTATATTTTCAATATCAACCGTTGCTCCACCCATGTACCGATTCCTACAGTTTTTTAACGACTCTATCCAAATACTCGGGATGTGAAAAGATAATGTATCGTTACAAACCTTTGAAATCTTTAAATAAAATTTCATTTGACTCTCTTTTAAATAACTATAAATAAAAATCAACCTGTAAATCAATCAACCCTCGTTAAATAGAATGTTAATATTCTCTTTTGTATTTAGTTTTGACAAAGCTGTATTTCCTCTGTTATATTTTATACCTGCAATACGCCCCTTACTCTGATACTGAATTTTCTCTGGGTCATACCTACATAATGGTTTCTGACTCACCCCCTCCCTCACCCTTACCAATCCGATCAGTTTCGGTGTTTAACAATTTTTAACTTCGGTGGAGGCCTCGCGATTAAACTTAAACCAAAATCTTTTAAAGGAGTTTTTATCAATTCAAAGAAGCCCAGGTAATAATTTATAACCACCCTTTTCATACTAACAACACTATCAGTTTTATTTCCAGAAGCATTTGTGCACATTTTACTAATAAAGCTCTGAATTAATTTATTAATTAACTTTACCCGATACCCACTGTTAATAACAATGAGTTTAATTTTATCTAATTCACCTCCCAGATTTACTTCGTAAGGTATTCTAAAAGCTCTATTAATCAGGAATCTGAAGGTAGATAACTTATAAGAAAATGGAGTGCATGCATCAAAAGGTATAATATTTAAATTTGCGATTGGTTTCCTGTTAACTGAACGAATTAACCCTTAAATGCCTGATTTTTCAAAAATCATTGTAATAATGTTTTTCGGCTTTCACTTTTTAAATAAATTATGGGAAAAATACTTAAAAAAATCCTATTTTATTTTGAGTATGGTTTACGGCTAAAAAACAGTTTGTTACTAATCGGCAATACTAATGTTTAATTAAAAAATAATTTTCCTAGATAAAATTCTATAATATTAAACACACAAGAATTTTAGGAACTATAATAAGAAATAAATTTTACTTGCTCACTGCAGAACGAAATAGGGTATTTCGCAAGCTTCCAAACAAAACAAGAAGAACAAGTAGCAACAATTAAATAAATAAACCTATCTTTATTCATAAATATATATATATATGAATAATCATATATTGTTGGGAATGTCACATTCACCTTGAAAATGTATCGAAATAAAATAAAAACTTGCTTAAAAGGTGCATTTTTATACAACAGATGTCACAATATAAAAGATGTTAACACATATTACACTTTTTAAAAACTTAAAAAGAGTTTACAAATATAATACACGCGCCGAGCGCTTTCGATCAAAACCTTGATCATCTTCTGGGCCGCTTTGAGTACAACTGTTTGAGTTGTATTATATTTGTAAACTCTTTTTAAGTTTTTAAAAAGTGTAATATGTGTTAACATCTTTTATATTGTGACATCTGTTGTATAAAAACGCACCTTTTAAGCAAGTTTTTATTTTATTTCTATCTTTATTCTTAAACAGCACAGTGTTGCCATCTACATGTTGAAAATCGATTTAATAATATTTTCAGAATGTATTTTATTGGCACCATTAGGCATTATAGCTTCAATATTATTATAATAGTATTTTAGAGCCTAAATTGGGTATGTTGCCGAAAAGCAACACCCGGCATTTAAGGGTTAACTTAATGAAATGGACCACTTTTAAGCAAATACTAATTGTGTTTTAGTATATATTTTGAAAGTTGTTTGGAATATATATTTTTTGGTATAGTTAATAGTGGATGTAAATTAAGACTATTTTACTTGTATTTATATTTAAGATTTTAACACTTCATATAAATTAAGTATATACAGCAGACTCTCGATTAACCGGAATAGGATTATCCGAGTTGCGGATTAACCGGGACGGTGAAAATCTCCCAATTTTGGATGCAATTTATTATGTTAATGCTGCATGGAAATTAGTAAAAAGTCCTACGGTTAAGAATTCATGAAGGGCAACTTTATCGGATGAAGAAAATGAAGTTTCTACAGAAGACGACGATGGTATTGATTTGCAGAGAAAAATCTTAGAAGATTTGGGAAAGTTAAACTGTTCTTAAAAAGTGGACGAAGAAGCAGTGCAACAATGGATTAACGAAGATTCGAAATTGGAATGTTATGAAGTTTTAAGTGACGTTAATATTGTGTCGCGTTTGCGTGTCGCTTGTTGTTCAGAAGAAACAAGGAATTTCGAATGTCTTAAAAGTTAAAGAAAATCTTGTAATTCATCAAAAATTAAGTCACCGTGATGCACTAGTACACACCAAGGCGTTACTTAATTACTTGGAGCAAGAAGATGAAAGCACACTTGCTGAAAAAAATGATGTTGAGAAATTTGAGTAATAAAATTCGTCGAACAGTAAATGAAAAACGAAAACAAACTCCTATCATTTCCTTCCTCACGAACAATGAGGTAAACTATATTTCTATTTTTTTTTTTTATTGTACTGATTGTACAGATGTGTGACAAAATAATACGAACACCCATGAAAAAGGCATGGTCCATTTCAAAGAAGCAGAACGCACATGTCACTTTGCACTCAATTCTGACACCTAGTGGCTATGAAAGGTAAGTTATCAGTAGCTCAACATCATTCTTTCATATGCTTACCATACGCTCTGGAAAACTCAATAATGACTGACCTGTCGGAGTTCGATAAAGGAATGATTGTTAGAATGCGGTGCACTGGTTGCTCCGTGACGGAAACAGTCAATTATTTGGGGCGTGCAAGGAGTACTATATCAGACGTTATGACAGCGTACACGAAATGTGGTAAAGTGTCGTCTGCGAAGTACAACAGTGGATGGAAAAGAAAGCTTTCTGAGAGGGATAAAAGAAAGTCGACCCGCATAGTGGTCCGAAAGCGTAGGCAGTCTTTATCCCAGATAACATCAGAGATAAATAGTCATCTCCAGAATCCTATTTCAGCAAGAACTGTCGAAAGGGAACTTCATGCTTTGAACATTTATGGAAGCGTTGCAATTCATAAGCCATTGGTGTTCGTATTATTTTGTCACCCATCTGTAAATCTAAATAACATTAAAATTTATGTTCGTTCTCTTTCTTTTGTATTAATTAAATTGTTAAGGTCCTATCGTATAATAATTTGACATTTCCTATCCTTTTACCAAATTTTTTTCATCAAAATTTGCACAAATACGATTATCCGGTATATTCGCTTACCCGGGACGATGTCTTTCTCGAACTTTCCGGTTAATAGACAGCCTACTGTACTTTAGAAATATTTTGAGAATTAAGAAAAAAAATATACATACTTTAAGAAGAATACACCGAAAAAAGGAGTTAAAAATATTAATTTCCGTAGAAAATATTTTAATTTTACGAATGCATCAAACGCCCATAGACATAACATTAGTGAGGGGAATTCGGAAGCTGAGTAACTAGCAGCCTTAACAGTTACATTCAGTTGCATATATTCTCCTTTACATAAAAAAAAAGAGCAACGTTAATTTGTTTTCTAACGAAATTAGCTTCAATTAAATAACAAATTTACCTTAGTAGATTTTCAAACCCACTTGGATGAATGTCGGTAACTCGGACGACTCTGCTTTTGTTGGCCATATCCCCCTGGAACATGGCCTCAAAAACAGGACTGGTCATCGCAAGGACCAGCCTGTGGCCCGAGTATTTTTTGGCAGCTTTAGGGGCACCAACAATGAATGTGATGTCAGAGAATTTTTTGTTGCTGTTACTCTTTGTTAGCTGTGGAGGCGGTTTCACCTGATGGACAGGTGTGGTAGGAACTTTATGCTGTATAGGATATGTGACCGGAAGGTCATCTTCGATGTCCTGGAAAGAAACACAAAGAAAAAAATTAGTCAAGTGAACTTGCAATATCTTCAAATTAAAAAAAATAATTGAATTAGTTTACAGTTATAAAAGGTTAAAATTAAAATTACACTATGTACAAATTACTTAAAAGAAGAAAAATATATAAAAAGGTGTTAAATTACTTTAATATCCTTAGTACTTTCAACTATACACATAGTCTTCGTCAGAGAATAGAAAAATACAAGCATCTTATTTTCAAAATTTTGACATGAATTTGAAATGAAATTTTGAAAATAAGACGCTTGTATTTTTGTATTCTCTGACGAAGACTATGTGTATAGTTGAAAGTACTAAGGATATTAAAGTAATGTAACACCTTTTTATATATTTTTCATCTTTTAAGTAATTTGCACATAGTGTAATTTTAACTTTTTAAAGATGAATTTAGCATTCTATTTATTTATTTGCTGTTATAAAAGGTTTTACAAAATTTTATAAAAGAAGCCCTATCTTAATTATTGCATGAAAGTTATAAAAATTACGGTGTTTAAAAAGAAATGTTCAAATGGCAGATTTTAATTTGATGAAACAACCCTTAACATCATAACAAAATTTTGTGAAAAAATACATTTATTTTTTTCTGCACCGTCATAGGTGTTTCTACTATTTTTCAATACACTGAGTTTTGAAATCCTGAATTTTTACCCCTACAATGTAAGATTTTCGTATAAAGTGAGAATGAAGATATTTTGTGTGATCTGGGAAAGGAAAATCACACAAAAGATCTAGAATCTTCAAGTAACGTTTTTGACAAAAAAAAAGCTGTATTTTACATTCTTATTAATTTTTTTATGGTTTTCATAACTACTACGAAAGCAAAAATCTTCAAAATGTCACCTCTTTCTCTTGAAACTCTACTTTGAACTTTTTTATTCTTGCAGAAACCAACAATAGCTTATTAGCCAAGCTTATTAGTGTTTGGCGCCTTTATGCCTAAATTTATAGAATGCTTATAGCAAATTCTTGTTTGTTTCTGATAAAATTTATAAGTTCTTAAACAGGGAAAAATCCTGAACACTTATTGAAATTGCACGTAATAGAATATTTTTAAGTATTTTTCCCAAAATCAGCATAACAAAATGCATAAGAAGAACTTGAATTCTATGAAATTAGTGAAAGGTATGAATTCTATGAAATCGATGAAAGTTATGAATTCTATAAAATTCTAAAAGGATTATTTAAAAATGCAGATTTCGGCTTTTATATAAATATCTTACCCTTTTTATTGAAGAATAACCTTTTACAGCAATTTTCTTATCTCATATTTGTTGTATGCGAATCTCTTACATCATGATAATTTTCAGAAATACCATGTAAACGGTATTTTTACTGATATCCTTCAGTAAAAGCCTCTCATAAAGCGTCTACTTTAGTTTTGCTGTTATTCAAGCTTTTTCGAACATTTATTTTTTTTTCAATCCATGTTTTTTTAATCCAAATTTTTATAAACACAAATAACAACAAAACATTGTTAGTATCAATTTAGCTAATACTTTAAAGAGAAACTTTATAAAATAAAACTTCTGGTGCAACTTTATTTGTATAATTCAGAATTTGAATAATGTAGTCTGATCTTTTTAACACATAATTCTAAAAATTCTTCAGAGTGATTTTTATTGTTTATTTCTGGTACATTATAATGTACAAATTCTTTTCAACATGACAAGACATTCATCTTAATAATTCATTTAAATTCATCTAAATTCTTTCATTTATAAAATGTTCATCAGAATAAAAGCTTATTTCGAAAGGAATATTTTCTTATTTCCCATAAAGAACATTTGAAATCATCATTAACTAAATATGGGCGCGGTTTCATCATGAGTATGGGTATATCCATGATGAAACTTAATCAGCGAATTTCAAAATCTTTGTTCATTATTGCTTTTGTTCTTTCCTATGCATTACATTTTATCACCATGGGATTATCTCAGCTTTATGTCTAATGTAACTAAAGGTGATTAGATGTCCAACTGTCTCTGGTACTGTTTATTTCTGCATAAAATAGTTGTCATATTACTCTAGGGAAGAAAAACTGAGGTAAAGCATTACTTAATGATATCCCCAAAGAGAATTGCACCGTTCCTAAGTAATTACAGATACGTGTCAGGTCCGTATTTAAGCCAACTATTTAGATTCAGCTGTTGCGTAGGCGGAAGAAAATTAAACAAAAACCTAACACCAAATTCTAAATTTTTCTTTTTAACTACAATAAAACCGACTTAACCCATTAACTGCCGCAAAGCCTTTTTATGAACTGTTTTTGCTTTCTGCGAGTATTTTATAATAAATGCATTTTCATTAAATCGAAAAAAAAGCATACGTATTTTTCAGGTTTACATATTTACTTTTAATAACAATAGACCACATCAGACTTACGTCACTGAACCTAGAACAAGCTGGAAATCGGTTGTGTTACCGTAGCAATCAGCGTAATATGATTCATACATAGGATCTTATTGTTTTTCCCTACAAACATTTTAATTAGTTTGCGTTACTTCTAATTTAAATTGAATTAAATGATAACATGTTACATAAGTTTGCTGGAACAATTTTAATAATTTTATATTTCGTAAATTTTCCATTATGGCTTTTATATGCCATTATGAATGCAGGACTCTAACGGCTGTTTCTTAATGTCTCTGATCCACAGAGCAGCACAAAAAAGCATCTTTTTTCACGCAATGAACGAGAACCGTTTAAAGCGTAAACGGCTTTTGTACAGACGTTTATACGTTTAACCGGAAGTACGTTTAAGTTCTTTATATACGCTGTACTGTCTATACTGTTTCGTAAAATACATAAAACAGCCTAGTCCATATCATACATATCCGAAATCTGTACCCCGTATAATAGGTATTATACGTATACTGGTATAAAAGTTTAATTGAGAGCATTAAACATAACCATAGTTTCCGGAGGCAAAGTGTTTTTCGCAACTGATTGTTTATAAAGGTCATGTTTTTCAGAAAGAATTTTTAAAGATTTTATTTATAAAAATCTATTAGAAATATTCGCTCTAAGTTCTTAAAGCTTTCCTGATTTTTATGTTGCGCTTCCCTTAATCTCAATATTAGAAGTGTTTTTATTTCTTAAGGCCCTTAAACATCAACTCCCGGTTACTTACATAAACACTTTCAGTTTGAGAGATGAAACAAGAATGGTCATAATTATACTTCCAGTGATTGTAAGAAGAAATCCGAAACCGTTTTGGATAACTAATAGCAGTCTTTCAAATAAAACAATATATATATATATATATATTTTAAATTTCTCGAAAGTTGGTAATTCAAATACAGTGGGGTACCTTAATGTGATATTATTCTAATTAATTAAATCACTCTAATCAGCTTCTATGTTGAAATTCGTCTAATTTGCTTACTTGAAAAGCCATTTTACCAAGATAAATAATTATATTAAGCTAGGTTAAATAATTTATTCTTTTAAGAGGACAGTTTACCTTTTCAACAAATTTGTTTATTTAAAAAAATGTTTTTATGTTGTGCTGTCCTTAATCTCAATATTAGAAGTGTTTTTACTTCTTAAGGACCTTAAACATCAACTTCCGGTTACTTATATAAACACTTTCAATTTGAGAGATGAAACAAGAATAGTCATAATTATACTTCCAGTGATCGTAAGAAGAAATCCGAAACCGTTTTGGATAACCAATAGCAGTCTTTCAAATAAAACAATAATTTTTTTTTAATTTTTGGAAAGTTGGCTATTCAAATACAGTGGGGTACCTTAATGTGATGTTATTCTAATTAATTAAATCACTCTAATCAGCTTATATGTTGAAATTCGTATAATTTGCTTACTTGAAAAGCCATTTTACCAAGATAAATCATTCTATTAAGCTAGATTAAATACTTTATTTTTTTAAGAGGACAGTTTACCTTTTCAACAAATTTGTTTATTTTAAAAGAGTATGGTTCAAATGGTGAACTCACTGCTTTTCAATGTTGAATTAAAAGTACATTATGAAAAATATTTTTTAACTGCATATTTAATTAAAAATTTAAAAACGTTTAAAAAAAAATTAATTTTTTTAAATACCTATTACCGTATTTACCCGCGTATAAGTCGACTCCCTACTTTCCCGATCAAGAAATTTGAATTTTTTAAAACCCCGCGTATAAGTCGACCCCCCCCCCCCACTTTTCCGATCCAGAAATTTGATTTTTTTTTAAATACATTGTTCAAAATCACCTGGAAAAAGAAAGAAAGTACTAAATATACAATAATAAAGAAACTTTAATTTTTTTCATTTATTCGAAATCATATGAAAAAGAAGTACAAAATATACAATAATGAAGATAATAATATACTAAAGCAATATACAAAGTTAAACTGATTCAAGGTCCGATTCATTATCGGACTCGCCAGACAATTCACAAAAATCCTCAGTCGTTATCGGCTCATCATGATACACGTTTTCAATCTCTGTATCGCTACATTCTTCCTCGTCGTTATCACTTTCGAAAATGACATCATCTTCTGTGCTGTCTAATTCGTTGCTTATGCACCATTTCTTGAAAGATTTTATAATCATTTCGGAAGGGATTTGATTCCACGCAACTTTAACCCATTGAGCAATCAATGCAATGTCGAGCTTTCTAACATTACCGCCCTTTGTAAATGTTGGACAACTGGATGAAATCCACTCTGCCCAATATTTTCTAACATTTGCTTTGAGGCAAACGTCTAAGGGGGTTGAAGGACAGATGTCAACCCTCTCAGGATTACAGCTACAGCCGTTTTCAGTTCTTTAGTCACTTTATTCTCGTTTTCATAAAAGTGGCCACGAAACGAGTCGTAAACTAAAAGGGAAGTTTTTTTAAAACAGTTCCCGTTTTTTTACCCAACACATTTTTAAGCCAGCCGACTGTTCCGTCAACATCCATCCACCTCTTTTCATGGGCTTGAATCAGCAAACCAGATAGAAATGTAACGTTTTTCGGCAACATTTTTCTTTTAAAAATAATCAACGGATGAAGCTTACTACCTTCGGCCAAACAGAAAAGAGCGACCGTGAAACGGGTGTTTTCGTACCCAGTCGTTTTTACCAAAATGGTTTTTCCCCCTGGCAGTTCACGGTTTTATTTTCTGGTAGGTCGAAACACATGGGTGTTTCGTTCATATTTCCTATATGGCAAAGTTCAAAATATTTCATTTTTCTTTGATCGATGACGTATTTTTGAAATTTCATAATCTTTGCTTCCAAGTCAGTTGGTAATTTTTGTGCTAGTTTAATGCGCTGGCGTAAAGTCAAACCATGACGATTCATAAATCTAGTGCATCAATGTTCTGATGCACGAAACGTGTTTGGAATACCATACTTTTCTTCTTTTGCAAACTTCATTGCTCATAAACGTATTGCAGTTCTGGTGACAAGAAAACCATTCCGCCGGCACTCTTCAACCCAATCAGGGAAATCATGGAAAGGGCAATTTTCCATGCGCAAATCCTTTTTTGATTTTGGGCTGTTTTCTAGCTTTGCCTTATTCTTGCGCCAATCATGAATAAATTTTTCGTGAACCCCAAACTGACGAGAAGCAGCACAGTTGTTAGACTCTTCCGCAAAAGAAATAACTTTAAGTTTAAATCCAACTGCGTATAAATTGCGTTTCTGCTTTCTAATAACTAAATCGGCCATATCAGTAGAAAGAAGGGGAAAAAGTGCAGTTAGAGAAACGAAGAAATAATGAATAAGTGTACTATCAAGAACAAGCAAGATGTAACGCTTTTCACGTGTTTTTAGAGAGTCACGTATTTCTAGCCACTCGCGAACGATTTAATTGCACATAGGGGTGATACATTCTCGGAATTTTATCTATAAATCTCTCAGAGGGAGGGGGGGGGGGGAGTAGTAGGCGTACATTCATCGCCAGCATCAAAACCGTCACCCAGTCCATTTTTTGACTTCTGGGAAAAAAAAAAATTAAGGACCCTCGTATAAGTCGACCCTCCCAAATTTAATGTCTTTTTTTGTCCAAAATTTCTTGACTTATACGCGGGTAAATACGGTACTTTTTAAATATTGATATTTTTGACCAATTTTATTTTTTAAGATTTTCAAATGTGTTTTACACAAGACTACGCATTCATTTTTAGATACATCTAATATTACATACAATATAATTTTTTTTACTGATATATATAGTGAAAAACGATGAAATCTAACACATCTTCATATAATTTTATAAAAACAAAACAAAACAAACAAACAAAACTGAATGCTGATTCCATGCGCAGATTTATCACATATATAATAAAGAACATGAACAAAAAAGTTAAAATCTCTATTTCAAATACAAAAAAAGCCTTAGAATTTTTTAAATATGAAAGTGAAGAAAATATGAAAATGGAGAAAAAGGCATTTAAAGTTTTAATTTGTGTGGGTAATTGCGCTGGGTGTATTAACACAATTTATCGCGATATAATTGACGTACGGGTAAAAAAGAGGTGTGGAAATATTCCACAATTAAGTAGGCTTTCCTTTAATATTCTGACCAGTTTTGAGGTAAAGCGTCCTTTTAAATTACTATGGTATGATACTGTTCCAGTTCCTCACAAAATTATTCACTGAACATGAAACAAAATGAAGTTTCAGCAGAAAAATTTCGACATCTATTAATAATAATTATGAGCAAAACACATATTCAAACAATTTCGTAACATTGGATGGCATTTAACGTGATTAATTTTACCAGAAACCATAAAAAGAGTTAAAAACAAAGAAAGATGTTTGAAAGTAACAAGTTTCATTTTTTTTCCAGCTGAAACTTTTATATTTAGCGCACATTTTTAGTTTTGTAGATTGCCAAAATTTTGAGTAGAAATTTGCTTTTCACGATTTAAATATTTTTTGGAATTTTGTGACAATTTGCCCCAGGTATAAATTGATTGTCAGTATGTGCAGGTAGGGTTAGTGGTCACATAGTATATCTATGAAATTTTTACTGGGAAGTTTCAATATAAAAATTCGAATTGATACAAAAATTTAGTTTCTTATTAAATCCAGCTTTTAAATTTGTATCGGTGACCATCGGTTCTACTATTGTTCCGGATAGTAACTGAAGGAAGGAGCCTCTTATTGCAGCAGGGCAGCCTATTGCACGAAGTAGCGGCTGCCGATATTTATCGCTTATTTAAAAGACTCCGTTGTGACAAAATTTAAAGACAAAAACCTCAAGTTTGGGGCTATGTGACAACATTGTATGTCCCAAGAGTATCATTTACTTGAAAGTATTTTTTTTTTTTATCTTTCATCAAATGTGTCTATAACTTTTATGTTTTCCATTTTATGAGTCATGTCGTCTACACTATATGGCCAATGATGATCGGTCACTTGCGATTTTAGACATTTTGTTAAATATCTAGAAAAATACTCGAAGAATTATCCTGAAACTTCAGGTGTGTAAACAGAATAGTAGAGGTCATATATTTCAGCGAAGATTTTTTCCCGAAACCCGGACCGTCAACACATCAAAAAATACTGAATATCTTTTGGATAACCCTGTAAACACTAATGTATCAAAAGCGTTTAAACTGTAGAACATGATTAACAGGCCTATTGTAATAAACAGTGTTCATTTTTATGAAGATAGTATGTATACTGGTAAATAATTTAAGTTTTTTAAATAAACACTCCCAAATTTTGCCAAATTTTTTGCTTATAATTTGCAGAGTTCTTAATATAAAAAATGCGCTTTTCAGAAACTAGGACAAACAACATTGTACACAATACCCTGTAATCAGAATTTAAAAAAAATAATAATTGAAGAAAAAACGAGCAGGTTTGCTAAATAATGTTTCACCGCGCATGCGGGAATGCAATCAAAAGTCTCAAAAATATAGATTGAAAATTCTGAAAATTATTGTCGGTAGAATAAGATCGAAATCCGTAGTTCCCAAGAGAAAGCAAAAAGATGAGGGATTGTATCCAAATATAGTAGCATGTGCAATATTGTGTACGGTATATTGACACTAATCAACGGATATTTGGATACAGTTCCTCATCTTTTTTTGCTTCCTTTTGGAAACAACTGATTTCGAGCTTATTCTATCGACGATAAATTTCAGAATTTTCAAGCTATGTTTTTGAGACTTTCACAAAAGTTGCTCTGTACACTTAGCTAATACATTATGCACTTTATATTTTGATTGCATTCGCATATGCGCAGTGAAACATTATTTAGTAAACCTGCTCATTTTTCATCCAGTTATTATTTTTTTTAAATTCTGACTGCAGGATATTGTGTACAGTGTTGCTTTTCATAGTTTCTGAAAAGACCATTTTTTATATTAAGAACTCTAAAAATTATAAGCAAAAACCTTGGCGAAATTTGGGACTGTTTTTACAAAAACCTTAATTTCTCTACAGTGGTGGTCAGAATTATAAGAACAATTGAAAATTGCACAGAAAAAATTTATTTCTGAACTAAATAAAGTGAAATTTATACATGAAATGCTTTTTTATGCTAGAAATCATTATAGAATGCAAAACATTGGAAAATGCAAAATATGAATGTTTTGCCATAATTAACAAAATATGCCATTGTAAAAATTGGACAAAATTATAAGGACAATGCATGTTTTTGCTTGAAAAACACTAATAATTAATAATCTCTCCCTTCTTCTCAATCACTTTGATCAGTCTTGACGTCATGGAATTTGACAGTTCCTTAAGAACTTTCTTGGAAATTTTTGACCAGGCTTTTTCGATGGAGGACATGAGTTCTTGCTTGTTTTCATATTGTACACCATTTTTTGTATACTTCGTGTGCCAGAATACACCACAGATTTTCCAGTGGATTCAGATCAAGGATTTTGGCCGGCCAATGAAGTAGTTTCAAGAAATTAGCATCAAACCACGATTTTGAAGTTTGGGAAACATGTACTGAGGCATTGTCCTGTTGGAAAAAATAGTCTCCACTCGTTATTAACGGTGCTTCCGGTAAAAGATTATGGCCCAATACATCAACATAACTCTCAGAATTCATTCTACCCTGCACAAAACCAAATGGAGTCGTTCCACTAGTTGCGAAACCTCCCCAGACTATTATTGAGCCACCTGCAAATGCACGCTTTGAGAAAATTTCTTTTTCTCTACGGAGATCATACCAGAAGTAGCGAAAACCATCTGGCCCATCCAAATTAAACTTTTTCTCGTCTGAAAGGACAATATCATCCCACTTTTTGCCCACAGTAATGCATTTTTTGGCAAACTCCATTCTCAGTCTCTTATGAACTTTTGTAAGAGGCGGTCGTGACATATGTTTACCATAGCGAACCTTTTTTTTTTCTTTTTGTAAAACACGTCGAACTGTTCGAGCACTGCATTCTAAGTTCAATTCACGTTTTATTTCTGTTGACGTTTGTTTTTTGGAGCAAGCTCGCCTTATTATCATTCTTTTCTCCCGTACAGAAACAGAAGATGGTCTACTTGTATGTCTTTGCCGTCCATATTTACCAGGATTTTTAAGATAATTGTAAATAACCGTTCTTGATCTATTACGTTTTGTCGCAATTTGGCATACAGAAAGTCCTGAACTTTTAAATGCATCCACTTTCCCTTTTTCAAACTCCGAAAGCTTTGTACCTAGCGGCATGACTGAATAACAGAATATGACGATCCCAAACGCTTACTACGCATATATATCGTCGCTGAGTTCCGTGTGCAGAGCAAAAAACATGCAAATTTTACTTTTTAGAACACACAAATACAATTGTTCTTATAATTTTGTCCATATAAGATGGCTGTATAAATCCATAATACATTTTATGAATATCATTTTCCACATATTTCCATAAAAACTTATAAAAATATTCTTCATTTTTCTTTTAGTTTCCATCCATTAAATTTGCATAAGTTTCCGGCCAAATGTAGCCAAGATTTGGCGATTTTTCCCCTGTCCTTATAATTTTGACCACCACTGTATTAGTATACATGCTATCCTCATACAAATGAACCCAGCTTATTACAATAAGCCTCTTAATCATGTTCTTCAGTTTGAACGCTTTTGGTACATTAGTTTTTACAGGGTTATCCAAAAGATATTAATTATTTTTCAATCTGTTAATGGTCTCCTATGGGGTTTTAGAAAAAAATATTCGCGGAAATGTATGACCTCTACTGTTCTGCTTACTCACCTGGCGTTTCAGGATAATTCCTCATGTATTTTTCTAGATATTTAACAAAACATTTAAAATCGCAAGTGCCCGGTCATCATTAGCCATATAGTACATTTTCCCAAATATTGTTGAAAATGCAAATGCAATTTATGCATATTTTGTCAAATTAGGGGTTTTATTTTCTGAAATAAGTTATGAAATCCATAACGATTTGTGTTTTCTTTTCAACATAGCCTTATAGATTATCAGCGACCAAAAACATTGAAGTAATTGTATAGAGTTCAGGCTAAATTCAGTCGATCTGGTTAAGTCGCACACGGATAAGAAACAATCCCGCTTGATACGCGGATTATATCCAGTCCCTTGAACATCGCCCATAAGAATAATGTAAAAATATTTAGTTCAATAAGCGATCTTGCTTTATACGCGATGAAGTTCGGTCCCTTGGAGCAAAAAATCTCGGCTAAGACGTGAATTCATAGACACAGATATGAATTTATTTGCTTTTCTCCAGTGTTGCCAATTTAGCGGATTTTTTTAGGTAGATTTCGTATGAAATACTACCTATTGGGATCGTTCCTATGTTGGAATTTCTGAAAATTTTTGCAGATCTACACCGATCATGACCTCTAGAAACCAAAACCACCCTCAGTAAAAAACTTTATATATCTATCTATCTATCTATCTATATCACTTTCTTCTGGACACGATAACTTCCACAATTATGCACACATCTCTTCCAAACTGATACATAAAATAAAGGGCATAAAATCTCAGTCAAGTTCATTAATGGGCAAAATCGGACCAAGGGTATGGAAATAGGGAGGGGTTTTGTAAAGACAAAAAAACCCCCATAACTTCTTAATTTTTGTACATATCAAATCAATTTAAAGTTTTTATTACTTCTAAAAATAGGGCATAAAATTTATATATCACAGATTTTTGATAAAATTAAAAATGGGCTCAAGGGGCGCAAAAAATAGGGTTTTTGGGAGAAAAAAATCCTAACTTCGTCAATTCTCAAGATATCAAATCCAATTAATTTTATTACACATCTCCTTAATATTATCTACAACTTTTATATTCTCAAGTTTTTGATAGGACCAATTCGTCCCGCAAAAAAAAATTAAAAACGAAAACAAAAAAAAAAAAGGGGTTGAAGAAGAAAAATTTCTACAACTCAGTCAATTCACAAGATATAAAATCCCCATGAATTTATCATATATCTTCTTAATATTGTCTACAACATTTATAAAGGAATATAAAAGGAATTAAGATAGCAGGAAAAATATTTTCGTTGTTTTACTTTTTGTTGTAAAGTATTAATCGACAGTAAGGTTATACTTGAATTCACGATTCTTTCCAGTTATTATTCCCGTCGGTTCTATAAATACAAATAATGAATTAAACTTGAACACAATTATATTTTAATTTAAATGTGCGTAAAAACACAATTTTCAACCGTAAACATATAAACTAAAGCTCTAAAGTTCATTTAGACAATTAGATGCGTAAAAAGCTCAGTTCCTAGAAAATTATGCCAATCACGTTTAATACACGATCTCGCTTAATACAAAACTTTTATTCAGTCCTTTGAGACGTGTCTTAACCGGGTTCGACTGTATTATATTAGGGGAATTTATGTAGGTTTCAGAATTTTTAGAAGTCAACAGCTTTTCAAAATGCAAACGCATACCATTATCATTTAAATTGTTATGCATAAAGAATTCTTTTTAGATGTATTACGACAAACACACTTAAGTCTGTTAGTCCAGCTTCCAAATTCTCCTCAATAATGCTAAGTCTATGGGCGATGAATGCTATATTTAAAATATCTCCCCAATAAATTAATGTTTTTAATTGCTTTTTTCTTTGTACTCTTCTTAAAAGATGTTTATTTTTTTCTTAGTTCTCAAAATATTTCTAAAATCTATGCTTATGTATTTAAAGCTGACAAACTGAGAGAAAGGTTTTAACATTTCATACAAAATTAAGTATATATTTGCCGAAACGTCAGTGAAGGCTTACTGTGGAGACACGAAAAGTTTTGGTTTCCGTTAGTCTGTCTGTTAGTCTGTCTGTCTGTTCCGCGATAACTGCCGCAAAAAGCATCCGATTAACTTGAAATTAAGTGGGTATGTTGGTGAAGTACCCGGATTTAGCTGTATAGTTTTTTGTTATATTTGGTTCATTCGTTCGGAAATTATAGAATATTTTATTTTGCGCAATAATGCTTTTCTATAGCAATTCAGACGATTTTTCCATTTTCATTTGTTGAAAGGAAATGGCTAATATGATTGAAGGATTTAAATGGTAAATTATGGATGATGAAATTTCCTAATTAGAACCATACATTATTCATATTAGTTTGAAATTTTGTGTATACATTTGTCAGAGTTTTTTTTCGGTGTATAACATATGGAGGGAGTTTATATGTTTGTTCCAATAATATAAAATATTCTCATTTACAAATTTAATTAAAATAAATGTCCATATTTCATTGTTTTAATTTTCTTTTAATTGTAACCTAGCAACGAAATTACACCTAAAATATCGTAAATGTGAAAGTGTGTGTAATTCTTTGAAGTCAAATCAACGTCAAAAGAGATGAATTAATGAATGCCTTTGTGTCTTTACATATAGATGGAATTTACCCCAGAAATAAAGACAGGTTGTGTTCTATTTATTTTGTCCAAATGTTTTTCTTTTAAATTAAAAAGCTCATTATTTTCATAAGGAATAAATTGACATTTTGCTATAAAATATCTTTTTATTTACCGTTGCCAAGGAAATCAGATCGCGGAATAAAAATTTATCCTAAACAGTTAATTTTGATTTCAAAGATTTTCATGTACAAGAGGAAAATGAAAAAAAAAATAGGCATGAATACGTCTTCATATTGGAAATACGAATGTACGAAAAGAAGGTGAATTTGACCTCCTATATGAAAACTAAAACGAATACCCTTTGAGGTTGAAATAAAAGGGCCTTGTGTTATGATATTAATTATTATTATTAAAAATAAAATACCAATATCTCACGTTTTATCGTTTGCACGGCTAACAGAAATTTTTAATTTTTAATCGAAAATTTCAATGACAAAAAAAAATCTTTTGAAAAGCAAATAGATAGTAAATGTCAAAATTATGCACCTCAAAATGATCTCTGTCGAAAATGACGTCACTGTATCGAGAAATAAATATTTTCATTCTTGAAAACCAAACATTAACTAGATTGCCTGCAAAAATATTTTTTGACGAGTGTTACTTCTTAATACCTCATTACCTCATTTCAGAAAATATGAATGAAAAGTATTTTATTTTTTAAAGTAAATTACATTTTCGTTCATAAAACCTAAACTTTTAATATAATAGCCTCAATGTAAATCATTTTCTGTCCACCGGTATTGAAAAATAAGGCTCGGAAGTGTAAAAAGAAATCAAAGATTTACAATAACCATTAGCGCAATCAATAAAATGTTACATATGTAAATTTAATGAGACCACGGGGGCTCCGCCCCCCTGAAGAAATCTTCTTTATTATATATAAGAAAAAATACCAGAATTTGTAGCTCATGAAAATTTCAAAATATCCTTACATAACGTTTTCAATTTAACGCCTCTAATGTCTGAAAACTTCGTATTTTTTTATTCTTATAAATAATTACTTAATTCGAGAACTTTAAATTGCGTTTCGCAGGAAATGGAATATTACAAAATTGTGTTTAAAAAAAGACTTGCAGAGCTGACGTTGAGGCTCCTGATCTGCAGATTTACTAGTTTAGAATTATTTTGAGAACTAAGAAAAAAAAGATACATCCTTTAAGAAGAGCACACAGAAAAAAGTAGTTAAAAATATTAATTTCCCGGGGAGATATTTTAAATGTACGAATGCATCAAGCGCCCATAGACTTAACATTAGTGAGGGGAATTCGGAAGCTGAGCGGCTAGCAGCCAATGAACTTTACAAAAATGCACATATATGCTATAACGTTTGTGGACAATATAGAGTTTTAATACTTTTAATACTTTTTTCCAATCATTAATTTCTACTTATTATAAATACACGAATAATTAAATGCACGAATAATTATTTTAAAAACGCGGTATTGCATTTGAAAAAGAAAAATTGCCTTTTTCTCTAATATTTTTTTTTATTTTCAAGTTCTTTTGCATGTCAATTACTTTATATAATTATAATCTCATGGGAGGAGGCAGTATCCTTTTCACTGTTGCTACCGATAATAGATCACAAGTACGTCAGCTTATCAAAGTGTTTTATCAAAAAGGCCTTGAGTCTACTCATGATAATATTAAATATTTATGTAGCAGAAACAAGGTCGCAGTTATTTATCTGCCCTGACAATTCATTTTAGTGAGGTTTTGAGCATTCGCAAACAATTCTACAATGCTTTCCGACGGTGATATTTAAAGGAAATAATTTTAGCGATTCTGTATTCAAACATTTTTAATACTTTTACTTTTGCTAATATATTTAAAAAAATAATAAATAAAAATAAAAGCAAAAATAAAAGCAAAGGAGGCCGTTTTTAAATAATAAAAAATAAAAGCAAAGGAGGCCGTTTGTAAATAATAAAAAACAAAATAATGAAAAATGTTTCCCCTTTTTCGTTTTTTAAATATTCCCATTTCATAATTCACTAAATCTCTTAAAGGGTTTTTCATATGAATGTTTGAATAACAAATTTCTTTTGATTAGTATGACATAATATAATGAAACAATTTGTTGTTTATAACTTGACTGACCAAATTTTATGACGCGACTTTTTTTAAACATTTTGATATGTTAAATGTACATAACTTTTTAAGCTTTTTTCCCACACGAATCTACCAATTTCTTAAAATGTAATAAAAATTTTAAATTAAAAAACTGCGGAAACTACAATCCCCAAATTTGAGGAGGTCTTCCAGTTTTGGGGACGTTCAGTCATCTTTTAAACTAGTTCTTTAACCTAAGAATCAGTATTTACCGAATTTAAACAATACAATGTGGATGAAATAATAATTTTGAAGTAAAGAAAAAACAATCAAATGAGATAATTGTCTAGGTGTAGGACGGATTCAGATAGATAATTTTCTTACGAAATCTGAATTTTATTTACATTAAATTCTAAATATGTAAAAATTGACATAAAAAAGTAAATAATAATTATAGATAGTATACAGCGGTTTCAAGGCCTAGGAGGGGGGGGGGGGGGGAGCCAATATGACTTGAATAGCTCCACTGCCATTTGCATTGAACGCGTTCGCTTCTTATTCTATTTTCCACTCAAATTGTTAATATGCTGTTAATACTTGAAAAGAAAGTTTTGGAATGTGAAGTTCCACAGAAATATTTTTTTAGAAACATAAAAATGTTATAACAAATTCGGCCAATCATATATGAAAAAACGGAAAATAGAATTAAAACTATCAAGGAAAAATAGTACAACTGATAAACTAGGGTAAACGAATACAACTGCAATACAAACAATCAGTGTTTTCAATCTCTACCAAGAATTTCTCCCAAAATACCAATTCAAATCCCTCAAGATTTAGATGAAAACCTCCTAAAAATCAGTAGCGCCCCCTATATTAATGATATAATATAGAAATAGCTTCTGTAACTAAACAGGGTGAATTAAGCTAATTTGTCAAGTGAAATGGTGATAGAAAAGATGATGTGGAGCTTAAAACATTGCAGCAGCCTTCTCTTATCTTTAACCGTTCCAGAGTTATTACGGATAGAAGGAAAACGCACCATGTTTGCGTGATGTATGAAAAACTGAAAATTGTGAAATTTCTGAAAACCTACACGCAAAATAAGCACATATTTGAGAAGAACAGAAAAAATACTATTAGATGACACAATATTCACTAGGATATCTGAGTTTAATGGCATGCTACAAGCGCTGAAACATTGGCCAAAAAAAAAAAATCGAATTAACACCAACATTTTTAATCGGCAATATCACATAGATACTTCTAGCTACAATAGGTCAAATTTGCCAACATCTGATCCATTGTACCAGCTATCGAAAGAGCCTACAATAAACCATATCATGTTCTAGCTTAGGATAAATTTAGCCTTTTGTTTGAAATACATCACTGAAATCACTTGGGATGATATGCTAAATTTACGCAATTTTCATCATTATGTTAAAAAAATTCATTTGTAAGGCGAAACTCATCGTTCCAGATGCGATTCAACTATATTTTATCTGGAGTGTTTGGCGATCGCTTGAAGGTCCACATGTATTCCAGCGTCACCTGAAAAGCAATACGTATTTGGAGTTTCCGGAACATCATCGGCAAAGATTATTTGATGTCATTCCGGTACCCTAGTGAGAGAAACCATTTTATAATACCATGGGGCCCTTGCACATTATAAAAATTCCTTGGTTTTCGGAACATCATCTACAAAGTTTACTTGATGTCATTCCTGTAACGTAGGGAGAAAAACTATTTTACAATACCATGGGGTTCTTGCACATTTTAAAAATTCCTTGGCCACATAGATCGCCAAATCTATTGGGATGCATGTGGACCTATCAAACAATTGGAGCGTTCAGAAATAATGTGCATCAAGCCCAAAAGTATTAAAACAAGTTTCTGCTGCGGATTAATACTTGTTTATGGTGTATATTTTCAGAGCCATAATGAAACAAGTCCCTGCTATTGCTATTTTCTAACAGTTTTCTTCCATTTCTCTTTAGCCAAAGTGGATCAAGTCCAGTCAATTCTGATTTAAAATTCAATTGCAGCCTTAATTATTGCTTTTGAATTTTCAATAAATGACTCATATTTAGGGTAGTCTTCATACTACAATAATAAAAAGCAAATTATCCTCTAAATCACTTTAGTATTCAACTATTGTCAATAAACTACTTAAACCTTGATTATCGTAACACATTGAGGACGGGTCACGTAAATTGACGTTTTCGGGGATTGATGGAAGAAAATATTACTGGTACCAGAAATTTTGTAAGGATGAGTAAAGAAGGTGTAATACAGGCATGCTTACTTCTGATTGGTTGTGAGGAGATTTTAATTTCTAACGACATTTGTAAACGTAAATTTCGTGCTCGTTTTCGAAAAATGACCCGTCCTCAATGTGCTAAAACTATAATTTATGGACTTGATCCACTTCAGCTCTGAAAGCCTCAATTGCTAAGCACTGGGATTTCAATGATGCATTGCAACATAAAGGTTAAATTTCACCTGAACTACAGTACCGATATGGTTGGTTGTAGACGAACACGCAATTTTAACAGCATATATGAGTATATATATATATATGTATATATATTGGAACGTTTTATTTTCGGATACAAAATTTTGGGTATACACATATTTTGAAATTTATTCTAAAAAACATATGTAGGAATTGAAACCGATAAATTTGCTAACATAAACTGATTTTTAGCAGCTACAGATATGCGAATCCAACATTACAGCTGAATTTCACAAAGTAGTTTTGAGTTTTGCTTTAAAGACAACCCGAATAAAATCTGTTTTGCCGGATTAAATAGAAATTTAACTATGGGGGTTCCAATGTGAACATTATTAATTCATAAACTATTTGACCGAATCATTCTCCGTTTGGCATTCGAAGGTAACATTTACCGAAAAAAATGCTCAAATTGGCAATATCTTTAACTGTAGACAATTCGTTGTGATACACATTTTTAGATTGTATTTATACTATAAAATGTATGGTAGCTTTAGCATTTAATCCTTTGAGGGTCGGTGGGATATATTTTATTCCACCTACGATTAATGAAGATTTGCACCAGAAAAATTTTAATAAATTTTACTTTTCTAACTTTGGTGGAAAAAAGTCGTAAAAGTACTTTTCCTTAATTTGAAATAAATCTTTTTTCAGATTCCGGTATGAATTCGACATTTCAGAAACACAATTGCTTGCCCTCAAAGGGTTAAAAATAAAGCTTAGAAAATTATATAAGGATGTGAGTTTCAAAACTCTCCTTATCCAGGAAAAAAAATTTTGGTAGTTCAAAATTTGTTCCCAAATACAAGGCGATAGAAGGCGAGATTTGAAAATAAACCAAGATTTACAATGCCAGAAATACATGTTAAAACTATAATAGTTTTATTGCAGTGTTGCCAATGAGCTACCTTTTTTTAAATTCAGATTTCTTGAAATCGTAACATTGCCTTATTCAATGACACATTAATTAAGGCGAAAATGAGGGGAATTTTACCATTCCAAAAAATGGTGCCAATCAAGAAATCGGAATTCAAAAAAGAATAGCCTACTGGCAACACTGTTTTGTTGCAGATTGTAATGTTTTTTTGTTGCAGGTTTGCTAACGGAATACAGAAAATACGATTTTTCTTCCTTTGGATATGGCAAGTTTTGAAATTCAGGTCATCATATAATACGTTAATATATAATAGACCTTAATTATTTCAAATTTTAATTATTTCTAGGTTTCAACTAGCTACAGTACCTTTTAATTATTTTTCGACTCATACACACACATGCTGATAAAGTTCATTAAATTACTTTAATTTATTACTGAAATAATTGATTTTAGATATAAACCCAAGCAAATGTCATAATAAAATTAATTATATTTAGAGCTGTATGTCTAGTCTACATACATAAAATTTCATATTTTATATTTTATATAGACTAATTAAATAAGAGTATTTTTATTTATTTATATTTTTTAGAATATAGGAATATCTATTATATATAATATTTTTAAAAGATCGTTAAAATCTAATTTTAAATATAAGTTTTTGCAAAACTTATTAAAAGTAGATTTCCATCGCATACAAAAGGTAAAAGAGAAACAATTTTTATTTTGTGTACAATATTAAAATCAGTTACTCAAATGAAAATAATAACTGTGCGTTTTTCATTTATAATTAAAATTACAAAACTAATGAAAGATTTATAAACAGAATTATATAGAATACGTGAAAAATAGCGATTAAATATAACTGCTGGAAAATTATATTTGGTTAACATTTTAATACTATGCAGAAGAGTAAAATTCTTCGATTTGTATAATATCTTAAAACAAGGTAAGTTTTTAACTATATAAAAATACATTTACGTGCAAAAATATACACAATAAGATGATAATGTAAAATATAGCTGCTTAATCCCAACATTAATCTTCATTTAAAATAAAGAGTGGTTGTATGAAAAAAAGTCTTTATTGTCATTTGTAATTCAAGTCATATACAAGGCACTAACAAGATATTGCTATATGGTTATATTGCTAACAATGCAAGTCTTTAACCGTATAAAAATATATTTACATGGAAAACAAACACAGATATACGCAATAATAAGAGAATAAGGCAAAGTATAGCTGATGTATCGCAAGAACAATATTAAAGAAGAACGAAAAATTATGCTTACAGCATCGATTATGGAACACTTTCCAAACACATTCAGAATACTGTACGAAACTTTACAGTTTATTAAGAGGAAAAATGTCTAAATAAGCAATTTAGAAAATTCATAACGCGCTTGAAAACCCAATTTCTGCAATTACCATAAACAGTCGGAAAAATATCAAATTTTTTGTGCAGCCTTGTATATGATCTAAAGATATGTGTTTGTATTACATAGCATGTTAAAAGTTAGTTCAATTAAACGCATAACACAGTTGAAAATTCCTATTCAGCAATTTCCGTTAATAAACGAAAATGAACTAGTAGATCTTTTCTGTAGCCTTGTATATGGTCTGTAGAATTTATATCCCAAAATTATTTAACATAAAAAACCAGTTAACTTTTAAAACACGTACTACAACTGAAAACGCACTACCAGCAATTATTCGTCATAGGCAGTACTGTAGCCGAATACGTTCGTGTGTCCCTGTAAATAGACGATAAATTATAAGCACGCCGAATTTTACAGTAAGGGTATTGTATTAACCCTCAATGATACATATAAATTTCAACATGTTTTAAACAATGTAATATCATTAAAATTCACCGCAAACGATTTTTGCTTATAGGCCATAATGTATGGCCTTGTGACCATGTGTGACATGAATGAGATGTTATATGGACTAGCTGTGCTGTAGAAATAGTAATTATTCGAATTATATTATTTCCTTTTGAGTATTCACGTACTTGAAAATTAGCATTTTGTGACTGGTCCTGAATTTTGGACACCAGTGTATATAGAGGGTGATTCAAAACTTATCGTTCAAATTTCGTGGGGAGGTAGGGAATACGTCAGGAAATCGATTTTACATAGGAAAGTATGTCCACAAATGTAAGCATGCGTATGGAGAGGGAGCTGTGTGTACCCAACTTTCCATTGCGTCCCAATCAGTTTTGACTTTCCTAAAGTTAGTATCATTTCTCCTCCTATTTTCACTTTGCATTTGGACTTCCACGAAGCCTTTTACATCTTTAACAACTCTAAAAATCTCGTTAATGACCTTTTTATTCAACGCCTTCATTATCTGACGCCTGGAAACTTCTCGTTTAATTTTGTTCTGTCCGGTTCTTTTAACCTTTATTTGTTTTGTTTTTTAATTGGTTTGTTTTTTACTTTTTGTTTTACTTTTTATTTTATTTATTTTTTGTTATTTTATTTTAATCTTTGTTTTTAACTTTCTTCGGTCATGAAGTTTTAAATTTTGGTTTCACCCTAGAATTCTTAAACGTCATTAGCGAGATTTTTGGAGTTTTTAAAGGTGTAAAAGGCCTCGTTTAAGTCCAAATAAGAAGTGAAAATAAGAGATGAAATAATACTAGGGGCTGTGCATATATAACGTTATCAATTTTTTGGAAATTTTGGACCCCCTCCCCCCCCGGTAATGATACCGTTATCAATATATAAAAATTCTTTATATTTTTGCATTTTTTTTCTTTTGTTTGCAGTAATATGCTACACATATATGGTTATATTGATTTTTCGCATACTTTATTGATTCAAAAGTATTCAATGATGTCTTTTTTTTTTTTTTTTTACACAATGCATTCAACGTAATAATGTCTTCTTGCAACTTTCCCGCAGGAGAAGGGGCAGACAGAAATTTTTATCAACAAAACAGGTGGACAAAATTCTTTCTATTTTATTTAGTAGTAAACACAAGTACTAATTCAAACATACTTCGCATACGGTTTATCGAACGGCAGATTATATATGTATACAGAAGAATAGGAATTCCAAAGGTTGGAGTTTTCCATATTTTGGAATTAAATAATTTTATATTCATTTAATGACTTTAGTAATTATTTTGTATTTTCATAAAACTAGATAATAGGCTAAAAAAAGATAAATGTAACATGCGTTTATGATAATTGTAAAAGATAATCGTAATGAACATACTATTTTGATGTAAAGACCAAGTTACAAATAAAAAGAGAAAATTTTGGTTGGATCAGAAATGATAACGATATCAAAAGTCGAACCCCCCCTCCCCCTAGATATATCTTACGATATCATGTGCCAGACACCCCCTCCCCCCTAAAATGATAACATTATATATGCATAGCCCCCTAGCGTTAGGAAAGTCAAAACAATGATAGGGACGCAACGGAATGGTGGGTACACATAGCGCCTTCTACATACGCATGCGTACATTTGTGGACATACCTTCCTATATAAAATCGGTTACCTGACGTATTCCCTACCTCAACACGAAATTTGAACGATAAGTTTTGAATCACCCTGTATATAAAAAACAAAAAATGTCTGCCAGAAAGAAGCCCTTATTGCCAGTGTTAATTGAAAATAATCACATGTATTGACAAGTAACCAGTAATCTTACCAAGGATTACAAAAAGACATATTAGCCATGTAGTTGACATTTTTATATGTTTTTAAATTTTTAAGTGTCTTCTATTGCGATTCAGAAAATCTTTATCCCGTTTATTATTGCATGCACTATCCCCACCTTCATTATTTATTTATTGTAATATTATATGTTATACGTTTGAAGATATTCTTTGCAAAGTATTAAGAAATACGAGTAATTTAATATTTTTATGTTTTCTCAGGGAGATAATTTGTTTTAAATGTTTTAAATCCACAGATGAATAGACTATAAAAGATTTCTTAATTCAGGTTAACTCTTCATTTGTAAATTGGTTAATAACTAACAGTATATATTTTGTAATATCCATTTGTTTTGAGAAATTGATTGAAATTAGTTGTTTGACGGAAACATGTAGTCAGTGATTATGCAAACTTTCATAAGTTAAAATGAAAATATCATATTTTTTAAATTAAATATTTATATTTATATAAACTGCATAACATTTTAATGAAGAAATATCTTTTGTTGAAAATACTCTTAAATATTATGTATGAAAAGAATTTCCTTTGCATATATTCCTATTGTTTCTACCTAGATTTCTACTTAGATTACTAAAATTTTAATTAAAAACAGAATGTATTCTTAGTATTTTTTTCATTCCAAAATCTTTTTTAGGTAGATTTCGTAAGAAATACTACCTTTTACATTCTCCCCCATGTTGGAATTACTGAAAAAGTTTTGTGGATCTGCGCCGATCATATGACCCCTAGAACCCAAAACCACCCGCCAGTTCAAAACTTTATATTTATACCTGTATCTATCTATCTGTCTATCTATCTATCTATCTATCTATCACTTTTTTATGCACACGATAACTTCCATAATTCTGCACAAATCTCTTTCAAACTGATACATAAAATCAAGGGGCATAAAATCTCGGTCAAGTTCATTAATGGGCAAAATCGGACCAAGAGGTTGGAAATAGGGAGGGGTTTTGTGAAAACCGAACGAAAAAAAAACCACCCATATCTTCTTAATTATAATACATATCAAATCAGTTTAAAGTTATTATTATTTCTAGGAAAAGGACCAAAAATTTATGTGTCAGATTTTTGATAAAATTAAAAATGGGCTCAAGAAGCGAAAAAAATAGGGTTTTAGGGAGGAAAAAAATTATAACTTCGTCATTTCTCACGATATCAAATTCACTTAAACTCATTATAAATCTTCTTAATACTATCTACAACTTTTATACTGAAAAGTTTTTGATAAAACCAACTCTTACAAAAAAATAAATAAATAAATAAATAATAATAAAAAAAAATTAAAATAAATAAAAACGAAAAAAGGGGGGGGGGGGGTGAAGAAGAAAAAAATCATAACTTCGTCAATTCACAAGATGTCAAATCCACTTAAATTTATTGTTAAATCTTGTTAATACTATCTACAACTTTTACATTGACAAGTTTTTGATAGGACCAACTCTTACAGCATAAACAAATTAAACAAAAAAGGGGATTGAAGAAAAAATTATCGTATTAACACGATTCTGATAAAATCAGCTCTTACAGAAAAATTAAATTAATAACTCGTCAAAAGCGGCCAGATAAAATGTTAAACTGGATTTATCTCTAATTTTGATTTACTTTTTGTTGGAGAAATTAGCACTTAACTTCGAAATCTACCTCCGCTATGGGCCGAGCCGGCAGGGATTTTTATATTTTATACGAATTTTTGGTATCATAATTTTCAAAAAGTGCGATTAAATTTACACTTTTTAGAATTACATACATTTCTTGAAAACATTAAAATGTGTTTAAGTTTGATTTTAGCAGAACTGTTATCAAATAATGTTATAAAACTTTATATTTTGCTTAACTAACAATTAATGAAGTCAATTTTATTAAAACTTAACAAACTAACACCTCACTAAAGTTTTAAAACTCAAAAATGTAAACCTTAACTTAAATATATGCTTCTTTTTTCTTAACTTAAATAGTAATGAAAGTTATAATAATGGTAATAATAATATTACATATATATATTTTTTTCAACAACACATGAATTACATTTTAATTTTGGAGTTATTTAAAAAATCTATAGTTGTTTATAAGTATTTTAATTTACTATTATAATATAAGTTATGCAAATGCTATAAAAATGTATAAAATATTCCGAGATTTTTCTGGAGATCTTTTCTAAAATAAAAGTTGAAACTCCCCACAAAGTTTTTTTGTATTCATATTTTCTCGTGGTCTTACTATTTAGTTTAAATGTTGTTTTGGCAGAATAATGTGCATTACTTTAGTCGATATAAAATTCAGAAACAAATTTTTGTCGCCAGCTCTGTTTAAATTTAAATTATTGTTCTAAATGAACGGAAATTAATCACTGCTATGATAATAGTTTGCTTAATATTTTGAAATAACTTTTATTAAGTAATCATCTGACATTTATTGTTTTGATTACAATTAAAATTTATTAAAAAGCGTTTTACATTGTCAGTAATATGATGGCGAAACTTTGTTTTAAAGCTTATGCACTGAAAATTAATATGTGTAAATGTTGTGTAAGATTTAGCTCTTTTATTAGTTATTAACAGAATATTTTAAATGATATAATAAAGTATGTTAGTTTTTTCTTTTACTTTCAATAATGCTTAACTATTTCTTTCTTTTACTTTCAGGAATATTTGACTAACAAACAACAACATTTGCATGGAAATAATAAAATAAATTTTATGCGCATGATATATACAATAATAAAGCAAATCATTTATTGTTCATCTGTACATGCGAGGCTTGGTTTATCTTATTGTATAAGCATTTTGCAAAATTATTTTAATGCATGTTAAATATCTGATTACACATACAAATACATAATACGATCTAGAATTAACATACATTTAAAGGTATTTTTTTTTAAATATAAAATCCCATTCCAAATCCCCGCTACGTTGTTTTTATGCTTAATAAAATCGGCTCAGGATCTTTAACCAAACATTAAAAAAAAATTTAACCAACATTTGTTTTAAGAAAGTTTTAATGTACATAATTTTATCAGCACATCATTTATCCTATAAATATGAAACAGATTTAGCACGTTTTCTAATTTCTAAAGAATACATAACGAGTGCTATTCTTATGGTAGGTAAACAAAAGTATTTTTTAAAATTATATAAATGAATTGTGCATATACCATATGATGCAGTGGTATAAATATTACATAGTATAGAATACAGAATGCATAAATAAATTTTATCAGAGAGAAAAATTACCTGTTCTGTCATATTGAAACTATAATCAAGACATTTCAGAGCATGTGTTTATTGTAAGATGACATAACACCCATTCAGACATTTTAACACATCCACTGCCATTCTGAAACTTTGTTGGTGGTTGCGATATTTGACGTGTAGGTGTCGCCAGTGTGCATCCAAGCGTGACATGTTTTGGTCCCCAGAGGAATGGACCAATCAGGGATTCGTTAGTGAGCGGAATTGGTTAATAAAGCGGTATCTATGGTTACAAGCATTGGAAGTATATTAGACTCATTAACTTTTTTCACATATCACGTAGGTGTTTGGATGCGAGGAGATAGCATTAATTCCCCGAGCTGCGTGAATTTCTTGGAATAGTTCTAAATGACTATAATTCCATTTCCGAAGCTCAATTAGAATAATGTATGTATTTAGTAAGTTTTGAATATGCTTTCAGTTTTCTTTTCTTTCGTTTATTTTTTAACATTATAAAAAAAAAAAGAAAAAAACATATTAGAGAAAATTACAAGGGAAAAAAACAGAAAAGCGATTTACAGGAAATATAAATATTTCGCAATCGTTACTATTCGTTCTTTCAACCAAATGCTATGGAAACACATTATTCGTACTGTATGATACTTTATATTTTTATTGACTTTACCCGTGTTAAATAATAGAAAAGTTGATTTAGACATCTGAAGATTTGATTTTCTGTAGAAAGGATGGAGAATATTTATAGAGGAACTTAACTACATACAAGTTCAGCTTAATATAGACACTTTAGAATTATTAGTTTGTCATAATAAAACTTGCTTCTGTTGATGTTACTAGCAAACCTAACCGGCTTTGCCCGGACCATGATAATAGCCTTAAATATACCTATAAAACGGTGTTGAATGATTTTATATTTTAAGCGAAAATCTTTTCAAACAAACCTAATGTTATAGGCCCAATGTCTTTGGCAGCATACGCACTCGGATTTGTATGATTTTATATTTTAAATGAAAATCTATCCAAACAAACCTAGAGTTAGGGACCCTACTGCCTTCAGCAGCATACGTACAATCCGGTCAATTTTAATTTTGTATTTTTATATGCAAATCTTTCTAAACGTTCGTAATGCTGGAGGCACCTTTGCTTTCGTCAGGGAACACCCACAAGTTTGTATGATTTTATGTTTTTAAAAGAAAATCTTTCAAATGAACTAAGGGTCCGTTATAGTGAATGCCGACTGTATTTCTGACAATTAGATACAATAAAATTAATAACGACACAATCTTGCTTAATGGTACACAAAACACGAACTTTAATAAGTTAAAATTTAAATTCTACGTTTCGAGCTGTTTCTACAGCCGTCTTCAGGAAAAATATAATGGTTAAATGGCTAAAAAGCTCAGAGATGAAGGTTTCCTGTGGTGGGAGATAATTTTTCGAACACTGACTAAAGATATGAAAACAAAAATGTAGTGGTGTCATCCGGTGAAAATAAATAATAATGAAAGGAGTCCAAATAAATCAAAAGTTCGAATGAAGAAACCACGAGTGTTGCCATCTATGCATGAGGGCCAGAACCTCATTCATAAACTTGAATCATGTTGCCAAAATCTTGAATGAAAACTTTGTTGAATGAAGTTCTGGCCCTCATGCATAGATGGCAACACTCGTGGTTTCTTCATTCGACTTTTTGATTTATTTGAACTCATTTCATTAATAAGTATTTATTTTCACTGGATGGCACCACTAGATTTTTGTTTTCATATCTTTAGTCAGTGTTCGACAAATTATCTCCCGTACAGGAAACCTTCATCTCTGAGCTTTTTAGCCATTTAACCAACATATTTCCCTGAAGACGGCTGTAGAAACAGCTCGAAACGTAGAATTTAACTTTTAGCTTATTAAAGTTCGTGTTTTGTGTACCATTAAGCAAGATTGTGTCTTCATTTATTATATTTTAAGGTGCAATTGTGCAGTATGTCTTATAGATACAATAAACTTACAATTCTGATCAAAAGTTCCCGAGAAAATCTAAATAATGTATATAATGCGCACCACTCCTCATTATTTCAAAACGCGAAATTATATCCAAAAGACAATTCTCATAAACAAGAAACAATATCTTCAAAGGTACTAGGAGAAAAACAAAATCTCTGGCAAGCCCTTCAAACGACTTGAAGAAAATATTTTTCAGAAATAGTAAATATTAATATCTTTCTTAAACTACAGATACTATCGTTAGAATGGGGGATAAGTGGCTATCTTTTCTTTTTTTTTCACTTTAGTCGGCAAAAAGGAGATTGTAGTTTAAAACGAGAGAAAAAAGGAAAAGATGAAAACGAACGTGAATTGACCTACGATAAACATTTATTTTGAAACAGTAAATATTAATATACCAAGCCAAAAATACCGCCAGAATCAAAAACATTTGCTAAATAAGCGGGTGTTTTTTGATTAGGTATATTTTCGTCACAAAAGCAGATGCAGAAGTTTTAAAATGTAGAAAAACAGAAAACTTGAAATGGAATCGATGAAGAAGAAAATCAACATCGAATCCAACATCGAATATTTTAAACATAGTAAATATTGATATATATATATATATATATTAAAAAAATATATCATTAGAAAGGGAACGATACCGGTAATAATTGGGTATTTTTTTCTTTTTTTCAGTATTTTGGTCCTTAAAGCTGATGCGAAAGTTTAAAAGAAAAATGGAAAACTTGACAACTTATGGGAATCGAGGTCCAGTAATTGTTTTTTTTGAAATAGTAAATATTAATAGTTTTTTAAACGAAATATATCATTGATACCAAGAAGTAAGAACAATTTTTTTAAAACCCTATGGGCAATCCATCGATCACGATTATAAAATGTAGAAAAGAAATTAACGCTTCGCTTTCGTCTCGGTGAAGGCCCGTGGAAAGTATACTTATAGGCTAAGGCACAATCAGCGAAAGAAAGGAAGCTTGCCTTTTTGGATGTTAATTAAGGTTTTTAAGTAATATCTATACTAATTAATTAAAAATGAAAAATCTGAGCCTCAGATGCATTCAAACTTTTCTTCGTTTATTCTCATCCAAATTTTCAGACCTCTACGTGTGGTTGACTTTGCTAGATATGGCAAATAGACACATAGGCTGACAAAAGCCTTTTTTTTATTATTAATATATATAGATAAAAGAGCATATTTCCAGTTCCAGAAAACACAACAACAAATAGGACGTTTTACTTAGTGTTTCATTTTAAATGACAGCGTCTGCAAATCAAGATTATGTTTATACATTATATAAATAAAAAAAGCACGTGCATATATATATATATAATAAAGATTAAATCAGAAATATATGAACAAATTAGTAAAATTCTAAAAATGAACATGATATGAACATTGGAAACCAGTATGTAAAATGAGAAACTATGAATAAGCCACAGAATCATCAGAGGAGCTTGCAGGTTTAATTCATAGTGAATATGCGTTTTTTCATCCAATTTTATCGACATTAAGCCTAAAATGACAAAATTTAGCTCCTAATAGCGCACAAAAAACAAATAAATGATAAAAAACCAAGAGATCTAAAGAAAGATAACCTTCACACAAGATATTAAACATTGAAAAATGATTAGAGCTCAATACCTCAATTATAGACAAAAAGCCAAACCTCCAGAAATTTGACTCACAAAATTATAATATGTGAAGATGCAATCAGATTTAAGATTATTAAGACATGTGGCATGGATAGTGTCAGCAAAACCAGTAGATAGTGAATGAAAACAAAAGCACTGCTGTCATCTGGTGTGATACACTTATAGTGTAATGTCTGTTATCTCACCAATAGCTAAAATGTTACCTTTAGAGGTACCGGGGCCAATCGAATATAAAACGGAATTTTGTTCCGACCCGTGCTGGACAATGGGATGAAGTGCGTAGATGGAGTTGATGGGGACAATCATACGTTTATCCCAACATTGGTGGGCCCTTTTAAATCGATTTTTCAGCCAGCATCAGCATAAATGTGCATTATGTACATTTTATGTTGTGCAAATAATAATTATCAAATTTCTTGTAAGCGGAGATGTAAAATTATCGACATTTCGCGCATACTTAAAGCTTAGTATCAACACAACTGTTATTAACGTAAACTTGGTCTACGATTGGTATAAAAAAGTTCCCGAAAGATGGAGAAGCTGTTGAAAATGAGGTCGTTGCTTGGAATTTCCGAGGAGTATAACTCATAAAAATATCTGCCCTCATGCATCATACTAATGCAGCATCACAATCCCAAGGTGCTACTGTCATAATACTTCTTTCAATGGTCGAAACAAGACTTGCATACAGGCAAAAAAGGCTCGAATTCTCAAAAACTTTGTTCACCTCCGCGAAAATACCCTACCCAATACGACAGTTTTAACTTGAGAAAACTTGAAGAAATGCTATGAAAAACTTCACAACATCCTGTCAATAGTCCAAGCTTATCATTCTTCAACTGTCACATATTTGTGGTACCAAAACAGACACTTAGAAGTCAACAATTTGAGCACGATGCAACCGTTGTGGAATTTTTGCCCATTTGGCTTGACAAACCGACTCTCTTTAATTTAAGATAATTGAGTAAAAAAATTACCTACTGACTGGCTAAAACAGTGTTTTAAAACAAGGCGACATATAGATAGATGATATTGTATCACCAATTCCGTATCATATTTCAATATATTTCCAAAAGTAAATTCCAGTTTATATTTGATTGCCTTTTGTATAATTACAGTTGCAAAATTGTTTCTAATGTCCTGCTTCTAAAATTGCTTCTAATTGTCTAAATGTCTTAAAAATTCCATTAACGTTAAAATTGTTATTTTTGTAAAAGTTAAGAAATTAGAATTTTTAAAAGTTAAAAAAGCAATCTCCATTCTCTAGCAAGTTAAAAAAATTATTTTTATGGAACCAAATCTTACAAATTTTATATTTTTACTTTTATAGAATGTTAACATATATTTTGGTACTAAAAACGAAAAGACGAAGTTTTTTACGTTGGAAAATGCTGAAAATTTACAAGATTCAAAATATCTCATCTCAGTAAATTTTTATTGTAAGAAAATGGGATTTTTGTTTTGTTTTCTCGAACTTGTTGGGATATGGAAAATGCTTTTCTAAATATTACTCATATGATCCGGAGTCAGTGTTAAAATTTACATTTCGTCACTTTTCAAAAATTTGGTATCATAAAACCGTAAATTGTTTTTAATTATATGTTAAATAACATACATTTTGCATATAATTATGAAATATTTTTGCGATTGTATACATCACCAAAACTAACGCTTTAGTAATCGGCTATTAGTCAGCGATAAAAGGGCTGCGTATATTACAATAAAACCTCTTAGTAGACGACAGTTCGGAAATGCAAAATCTGCCTGCTATACAGAGGTAAAAATATACAAATATAAAGGCCTGCACGAAACCGGTCTCGATCCGAACTTTTAGATTTTATATTGGGCCGGTCCATTAAAATTTTTGTATTCGTCGGGCCGGCCTCGGGCCTGGAAATTTCGGCCCGTGAAGACCTCTAGTTAGGGGTACAAAAAGTGTTCCGGATTTTCCTGTATGGAGGTTTCACTGTATAAAAGGTGCTGCATAATGAAAGCTTAAACACCCGTGTAACTTGGAAGAGAAGTAGATACATGTATAAATATTGAATTAACACATTGTACCATGGTTATACGCATGACTGTCTGAACCACGATGAGGTTTCCTGAAACGATAGGGAACAACTTTGGAACTAAATTGTTTTATCTTAAAAATTATCGAGGCTAACCTTAGAGATATTTGGAAAAAAAATGCTAATTCAGGCATGAGAGCGCTCCGACCCAAATGGTTGATTTTCGCCACTAAATTTTAATAGTATTTCTCGCTGTATCCAATTGTAGAATTTCGGAGATTTAATAAAGCAAAGATTAAAATTTTGTAGTGAAAATCAACTATTTGGGTCGGAGCGTTCTCATGCCTGTAATTGTAAATTTTTAGAACGATGTAGTTTTTACACCATACTGCATTTATTCTGCATTAATAAGGTTAGCAAAAGATAAAGATTTCAAATTTTAGAATGAACGTTTCCACAATTTATAGAAACACACTCTGTCCGGTATGTTTTATTAGTATGCAATTCGTATTTCTGAATCTCTTTTAAGATTCAATGTTAAAAGGAAAATCGAATCTCATTCCACTCCTAGAACTTTTGTTTGCATGATTTTTTTTTCTTTGGTAAGACTGAATTGGTAGATAGATACACTTTAAGCTACATTTCTTTAGATTGTTTCTGCTTAAAATTCCATATGAATAACGTATTGGATTTTATGTTAATCCGTGTATTTAAATGTACCTGAAAATATTTCTTTCTATTTCGGAGCAGTTATCGGTGCATTTCAACGATCGAATTCAACTCCAAATTAAAACAACCAAGGATGACGGAATTATTGGCAGTGTTAATTAAAAATTACATAACGTCAGAAAAAAAATCTACAATAAAAAATTTACAGCTTTAAACAATAGTGCAATAAATTTTACAGGTATGATTTTAGTTTAAATTATTATTATTATTATTTTATTTAGCATGCTTTATTGGGAACAGAGTTTTCATTATCTTTTACTTCGCGATTCAAATACCTAAAACGTGTACCGGCGAATACAAAAAGTTAAATTAACACTTAACTGGTGTGTCAAAAAATGCTGCATAACTACTGTGAGCGGTCTCTGATACCGCTTGATTGAAACGAATAGAAGGTTCGATTCACTTTTAGGATACTGTTTCTGTACTAAACTTTACGTACAGGCTTATTATGATTAAAATTCCCCTATTCACAAGTCTCTATCGATAGTACTAGAACTCCAAACGAAACAAAATTCCACTAATATCTAGAGTTAACCTTTAACTGATGTGACTAACATTTGTCACAAAACTGATGTGATCCGGTCTCTCAGACCCATCGAATAAAATGAATAAAAAAATAACTCAAATGGTTGAATTTACTTAAATTTTGTCCTAACAATATCGTTGTACTTCTCTTAGGAGAATATTAATTAAATTGCATGAAAAAAGTATTTTATTCATATTATTTAACTTCAGTACAGAAAAGTAAAAAGCTGTAAAAGTGTTTACAGCTGGGAGTCGCGGGGTCTGGGAGACCACGTGACATCAGTTAAAGGTTAAACTGAAAATTACAAGTTAAACTATGAAATCTGAAAAAAGCTGCGGTCTGCGAGGACCGCCACCATCAGTTCAGAGTTAAGCTGTCTGTTAAACTACATTGGGAATTGTTAAACATGCATTCAAATAATATTTAACCCTTAACTGATGATACTGGTCTCACAAACCGCTGTTTTTTCCATTTTTCATAGTTTGACTTGTAACTTTCAGTTTAATTACAAACACTACTTATATTTTGTTTAGTTTTGAACTCTAGTGCTATCGCCAGACTTTTGAATGGGTGAATTTTAATTATAATATTTCTGTACAATAAGTTTAGAACAGAAACACCATTTTATACGTTAATCTCGCCATTTATTAATATTTCGATCGAGCGGTCTCACAGACCGCTTCACAGTAGTTATGCGACAATTTCTGTCTCAGCAATCAAAGGTGAGATTCAAGTACCTAAACATACTCTGGCAAATACTCAAAGTTAAATTAAGGTTCAGAGTTAAACAAAAGCTATTTTAAACTACGTTGGGAACTATTAAACATACATTCAAATCATAAGATATTCAACATAAGAATATTGAACAGTACTTTTTTATAGAGATATTCAAGTGAAATATCAGATTTCTGTTTGATTGTAATTAGAACCTCAGCTGCCCTTTTTATGTCCATCAAAGAAGGTAATTATTTCTGATTAAACTTCGTCGAGCATCCTGTTCCATGAAGCACTTAATAATGAATGCGTACCGAAAACGGATTCAGTTTCACTGATTTTCCACGCCCGTCAAGCCATTTAATTGCAAACCAGGTTGATGCATCAAGTTTCTATGTAATTTATTTTCCGTTTATCAATATTGTCTTTATTTATATTCTATAATTCAAGAGGCCGAGATAGATGGAATCTTTAACAATGTTTAATTAGATTAGTGTGAATATTTTATAGTTCTCATTTATATCCGTATGCGTTGTTCTATGATTTCATGCGATATAGGAATAATGTGTTTAGTTTTAAGTTATTCACAATTGGACATTAAATTAACATGCTTCACAATACAAAATTATGAGTATTACTGGAATGTCGTAATGCGTCTGATAAGTTTTAATTGATAAGTTTAAGTATAATTCTGTGCAATCAGTGTACATTCTAAATAAAAAAGAGTGACTATTCACTCCGGAGGAGTGAATACATTCTATTGCTGAGTCAAAATATGCCCAAACTCTTTAGAGTGACTGTTCACTCTGCGCAAAAAAGGAATTATTAACTCTCTGAAAGAGTGAATACTCACTCCTAGGAAGTATATATTCACTCTAAACAGGGTGAATAATCACTCTTTCGGAGGAGTGACTATTCACTCTAGCAAAAGGAGTATGTTTTTCACCCCCGGTAGGAGTGAATAGTCACTCTTTCGTAGGAGTGAAAGTTCACTTTTTATGGATTGAATTCTTTTTTATGTTTTGCTTTTATGGGTATTTTAAAAGAATCATATATTTTGGAGAATGCAATGAAAATAAATACAAGCTTAGTTAATCTTGGAATAAAATACTTGGCATAATTTAATTCATAGTTTGTAACACTAATTGAATTTTTAAGGAAAAATTCAATTAAAGTTACATATGAATTAAATTAGATTACTGACAGAAATAAACTAAAATATTTTATTCCAATCTTATCCTTTGCGTTTGCTTTTATTGCACGCCCATTAAATATATGGTAGTTTAAAAATGCTCATAAAGGCAAGTAATTAACAGAAATCTTAATCAGTTAATATTATTTCTTTCGTTTCAGATACCCATTAAGTTTTATTTTTTTAATATTTTAATAATTCCCGTTATGAACGTTAATTACGTTCTTTTTCACATGAGTCAATTCAATATTCAAATATTTAGATCTCAGTATTCATTGCTAATGAATTTAAATCTAATCAAACGTTATTGTTTACTGTATTTTAGCTGCTTTTAAAGTTTTATTAATAACTTTATAATAATGAATGTGTAGGAATTTCTTTTATGTGTTGTGATTTGTCATTGTTTTATTAATATGAACATGGAGTTTAAATTTTATATTCTCTGGAACATGTATAAACACATTCCTTAACTTAATCATGATTTCGAATTTTCTTCCGCTATTGCTGAAAAATGAATATTAATACAATGCTTATTTATGGAACGACATGATAAGCCACATTTAATTTAAATTTTTAATTCCTTTATATATTGTATTTTGTGAATATGAGCTAAATAGATTTCGTATGTATTATAGGAAAAGATTGATCTAGGAAACAGAAAAAAAGAAGGAAATATAAAAAGAAAAGAAATGACTACATATGTACTGTTCATATTGCTTAAAAAACATTTTTAATGTAAAATATAGTTACTTATATTTTTAAAAAATATTCAATTTTTATATTATATAAGTGATAATATGAACTTTAAAAAATATATACTAAAGCAGTTTTATTCATAAACTTCATATCAGGTATAAAAAGCTTCAATGCTTAAATAACTTAAGATTGAAATAAAACTTGTCATTATAGTTTAATTTTAATCTTTAAAGTTTTAATTTTTAGTTCCAATAATTACGTGCATCATAAACATAGAAAATGCGTTTACAATAGAAGGAAATTTAATAACTGAAGCAGAATATCTATTATTAAATGTTTTGATTAAAATCATAAGCAGCAGAAAAATGCTTACAACAGTTTTAAAAAATGAATATTTGGAAAACACTAAAAATAATAATGGAACCTTTTCGTAATAACATAATACTCGAATATTATATTTAACTCCAAAGTAATAATAACAATAAATACTGTAAGTGTTTATAATCAGAAAACAGTAAAAAATAAAATGAAAAAATCCGACATGAAAAAACAAAATCTCCCATAACTGCAAATTAATGTTTACATCTGTCATGAATCAGGATATCTCCTTGTCAGCCTTTCGAACGAAGCAGATACCACGTTTTTTTTTTTTTTTTTTTTCTAGCGTTGGCAAGTTAAAATAATTTACATCACAGTAGCGAACAGAAAAAATAAAATATTTACATTCATTTTTTTATTCACAAAAGCCAAACAAATCAAATCCTGATTATTTTTTGCTAAGCATTGTTTGTTATTCAGTTGTTAAAGTAATTATATTTCAAACCGCTTCATGAAGAAGAAATATAATAGACAATCGCTTCTGAAATCAGGGAAAACAATTCCAGATCAATCTTTTTCTATATAACATAAAACTATTCAACTCATAATTATAGCATGCAAAATCTACGGGAATAAAAGATTAAAATGGAATAAGACTTACCTTTACATTCCATAAATAATCACTTTAATAATATCTGTACTTTTTAATCCTAAAATGGAAAAAGAGATCCATTCTCTTATCTTCGTCGTAGACTTGCTGTTCTGATTGGCTGATGAGTAATACCGGTACATACAATACTTACTCCTGCTTAGAGTGAATATTCACTCTAAACAGGAGAGCGTTTTAGTACCAAATCAGATGAATTTCCGTGGTTACATTAGGCAATGAAGTTTTTGAAAATTAAGAAGCGACATATTTTAGTGCTTTTCATTATTTTACTCCATACATTGGTTCAAAGTTGAACGGAAATTTTTTAAAGTGTATAATGCCAGGCTTTCACTCTCGTCAGTGGAGTGAGATGTTTCACTCCCGACAACGGAGTGACATTCACTCCTCATATTTCATTCCTTCCTAGGGAGTGGAAAATTTCATTCTTTAAGGAGTGCGTTTTTATAAAATTCACTCCAAAAAGAGTGAAAATGCCTGTCACTCTTTCAAAGAGTGAACTTTTCACTCCTCCCAATTTTACAGCGTAATCAGTCATTATTGAGTAAAATAAATGTAATATTGCTAGTTTAAAACACGAAAATAAAATAATTTCTTAAATAATAATATTATGTAATAATTTCACGGTTTTGCTTTATAGTATTGTAAAATTTAATAATAAAACTAATTTACGAAACACAATATTCAAATATTAATACATTCCATGAAAAAATGAATTAGTTTTCGGGAAATATCTTCCGGCGAGCTTAACAAGTAATTTATAATAGAATGGTACTACTACTATGTGTTGCTTCTATTCTTGTAGAAGTTGCACGTACTTTTTTATGATGAAAGAAAATTCGTTCTTTTTAAATTTTTATGATTATTGAAGAAGTTGGAATTGCTTATTGTTCACTTGAAATACGTTAACGTCAGATTATTAATTTAACCTTTTATAAATATTATTTTTAAAAATAAAATTTCTATATTTGCTTTCAGCTAACAATGACTGATAATACAAATTATTTATTCAAATAATTTTAATAAAAAATAAAAAATAAAATTTTTCCGTTAATATTCAATGACTAGTTCATATAAATTATGAAAAAGAGAAGTCATTCTATATATGTGGTGGTGCAACATTATTAACGCATTTATGCCTAGCTTCCCACTTTTTTGGACGCTTCAAATTTTAATAAATTTGTATAATTTTCTTCTTCTTTATAACATGAAAATTGTATAAAAAATTATCTATAAATGTCTTTATCTGTTACCGAAAGACGACAGCATAAGATGGACATTTATTTGCTTAAAATGAAGGTTTTTTTCGAGTTTATAAATTTTTAATTTTTCAAGGTGGCGAAATGTAAAATGTAAGATTATTTGTGTTTTTTCGAACAAGGATCCAAATAAATAATAATCATAATCTTAGCTTGTAGACTTCTTTGAAATACTTATTTCTTTAAATTATGAAATTATATGTTCAAGCCTTTTTTATGCATTTTTTTAACGTGCAAAACACAGGGGGATGGGAAAGAATGGATACATATTTTTATTAGCCAATGAGAAGACAGTTATTGTAATGTCCTTTTCGAAGTGATTATAAACAAAATTGTTTTTAAAACTTATTCTTAGTTTATTATTACTAATGCTTATAATGTTATAATGTATACAAAAAAATAAATATATTTTTTTAGTAATTCATAAAAATACTAATTATAGTGTATAATATACAATTTAAAAACTTACTTTATATAAATATAGACAAAACATATAATTATGCATATTATATTATTACAAATATTATGCATATTTCCATATTTAGTACGTTTACATTTTATCAAATAACTGCGAAAAATTTTTAGCGTAATTTTTTATATATTTTTCCAGTTCATTCTGCAACATTTTAAAATGATTTTACCAACAAATTTGAGTAAACAAATATTCAGGCACAAATGGGTTAAGTAAAGTGGAATTCATACCGGCATCAATATTTACAAAATATTGACATAGTGTTGGATAATGAAGTTTTATATATTCTAAAATTAGACGGTTGTTTTCTCTAGGACAATAGCTTTTATCTAGGAATATAATAGAAAAATTGAATAGATTCAATTTTCATTATTTCTGTCTATATGCATAAAGGTAGTTTAAATTGAACAGCACCAAAGTCATACAGAACTCTCGATATTAACCACAAGAATTTGATTAACTGGTAAGTATTAATTAAAAACATTTCTTTATTACTGATGGCAAAAATTTTTAAAATATCAATTTATTGATTATGATCATCTTAAAAACATCAATATCCTAAAAATATTGGACGGAAGATACCAATGTATTGATTTTTTATGCATTTGCACATTTGCATTGTTACTTAATGTTTTAGTACACGGAATTATATATTTCAGTTTCTGTTAAGCAGTGTTTTATTTAAAATGGCTTTTAATTGTTTGCCACATATCTAACATTAAAGTTTATAAAGTGGGTGAAATAAATTTCAATATTTTTCAGGCAATGCATTTAGAAATAGTAACTTTGAAAATAGCTGCCACTCGCAGGCGATTTCTTTTAACCGGAATTCTATTCTCGACCTTAGAAAACAGAGAGACAGAATCACAACTATACCAAAATATTGCCTTGCTAAATCATAAAATTTTTGAAAAAGTTTTAGGCCTTCCCTGATTTCTAAGGGATTTTTTTTATATTTTCTAGCTGCAGGTAATGGAAAATACAAAGATATGTCACAATCCATAGTGTTAAAGGTTTGAGATACAGTTATATGATGAATTTATCAAATTCATTTTATTGTCTGTTCCTTGTTGAAATCTGGGTACTTTCTTGTGGTAAAGTATCTTTTTTTAATTTTAAATATTAGTATTTCAAGGTTTAAAATGCTCTTTCAGATCAGATTTATTCATTTTGATAAAATATCTCCAAACACACTTTTAGGAATCGTATTATTTCTATAATCTTACTTGCAGTAGCAGCAAAAAGAGATCATGCTAGAAACAAATTACCACGTTACCACATTCATGAAAACACACCAATCCACGTATCAGATAGGATTCACAAACAAATAAAGTAAAAACACAAACCATACCTAAGTATCTTTGACATCTTGGCGATCGTCATTTGAGATAGTAGGATCCAGTAAGAGAAGACTTTTTTCTTTATTTTTTGATGTCGCTAATGATGTTTAGTCAAAAACTATGTAAATTATGATGTTATGCTTTTCTCATTGTGTGAAGGATATTTTCATATTACATTAAATTTTTAGCCGTATTAAAAGACTAAGCAAATAAAAAGAGTTTTTCTACTTAAACATACAAAAAATGAAAAAGTTGATTTTGATATGTAAAATATTAATACTCTGTATCGGATACCAAAAAGAGTCATTCCATGCCAATTTAACCAGACCGTGTAACACGACCGACAGGGATTTGGATGAAACTTCGTGTATACACTAATTCTATCATGATATGAATATATCAGAAAAATTTCCTTCCTAGACCTCATAGTTTGTGAGATATGGGGGGTGGGGGGGGGTCCAATTTTTGTATTTTTCTCAAATCGCACATTTCTGAGTCTGTATTTTTAGACTGCAGTTTCATTTTTAAAAAATTGTTTCTCTGGATCTAAAATGCGAATCATCTTAAAAATATCACCATAAGTATATCAAAAGATGCAGATTTTAATAAAAAATATTTAAAAAATTAATTTTAAATATTTAGGGCCAAAAATTAAACGAAAGTTGAAAGTTATGGTTATTTTTCCAAATTTTTGTGACTTTACGAAAAAGGCTCTACACAAAAAGGAAAATGAAATTTCCAATTTCTTTTTGCATTAAATAAAAGTTTACACTTTGGGCTTTTTATTTATGAAATAAAAATGATGTCTTTCTCATGGCTTATGCAAAATTTTGACTTATTTTGGGATGATGTACCTATCAAGACATAAAAATCTTTAACTTTGCTTATGGTACCCAAATAATTGCTGCACATTTTAAATTTAAATTTATTAATCATTTTGATTTATTTTCTAAAATGAACCCTTAAAATAAGACTGATTTATTTATTTTTACAACAGTGGAAAATTTGTATAGTACAGGTACATATCATACATAATCTGAAATTGTGTTGTTCTCAATATTATCGCATATGTTTGTCACATAAATGTACATCTATCATTGGATTCAGTGGTATAGTATTTCTATAAATACTTTCACAATGGTAGTATGTAAAGAATATGTACAATATTTAATGGAGAGGGTGTGGATATTGAAATCATAGATTTTTTTTTCTCATTTTATTCGGAAAAAAGAAAGCAAAAATTTTACTTTGTAAATAATAAAAAAGAAGCACTTGTATTAAATAAATTCAACAAGTCATAGGAACCACAGTAATTATTTAGGTACCGCAGTTTAAATTAGACACATTAGACACTTTTTTTTTTTTTCTTGAATGGTGCAATCTCCTGAAACAGGGCAAAATTTTTGCATAAGCTAAGAGAAAGACTTCATTTTTTTAAAATTGAAATAATCATTAATTAAATCTAATACATTAAATAAAATTGCTTATAAATATTTTTAAAATTTAAATTGTTGTAATTTGTTTATGTGACAAATAAAGAATTTGTTAAATTATATGTAACTTTTTAAAGCTAAAAAATCAGAATAAACATTATATTTAAAAGATTGAAATTCAAAAATATAACTGAGCTAAATATAAATATAGAAATAAATGACGTACTTTTGCAGTATCACTTAGACTTATTTTTCGACATTCTTTCTTTGTGCAATTTAAAATTTATATTTATTATGAATAAGCAACATTGAGAACCTTCTAATATATATTTCAATTTTCCTATCTTACTGCAACTACAAGCATAATAACATAACAAAACGTCACTATATAAGAAAATCTTCGTGATTTAGTATCTAAAACACTATTGTATTTGTATTTCAAATTCGGTGGCTATCCCCCCTCCTCCCCCCCCCCAAAAAATGTTAAATATCTTAAGGAGAAGTTATCTTCATTTTGGTAAAGGTTTATGAAAATTTGCAATTTTTATATTGCCAGAGCACCCATCCCTAAAGTCAAAGGCTTTCTTTACATCAGGAAATATCTCTTTTACAAATGATATCACTTCCTTCTGTGTTAAACACACAAGAGTGACATCATGTTGCATATCATAAGATAAAATGTGTATATTGTTTGCTGATAATCTAATACTGAGAGATTGAGTGTACATAAAAGTTGGATCACGAGTGCAGCTTCTTTTTTTCAATGGTAACTTTAAACCTCATCTTGAATAAGAAAAGTAAACTTTTTGCTGAAAACCAACAAAACGATAGCATTTTGAGGGCCAATTCTTTTAGGAAATTATAGTTAGCTTTCGTTATAAAAGAGTGGAATACATTTTCCAAATATTTTACTTAGCTTGTCACAAATTCATTTAAAGGAACAGCGCTACTAATACTGGATTTAATACTTAGAGTTATAATCCTCAAGTTTTTTGGAAATTCCTGTTTAAAAAGATTATACAACTCATGTAGATACACATAATATCAATCGCTTTTGTGCATAGTACATTCTTAGCAATGCTAACTACATTTTTTTTCCATTCATGATTCTTCAATATTCATTACAATTATAAAACTTTTCAATTAGTTCAATTGTTTCTGGACCTGTGGCTGTGGCTGTGGCTTTACCTTTTCTTATTTCTGGCATAGACAAGATTTTCTTTTCTCTCAGAAGTTGTCATGGCGGTCTTGCGGCATAATTAGTTACTTCAAATTCATCTATTATTTTCTGTTGCAGCACAAGGAGAAATAGATCACCCTTCTATTATGAGAAACAGCAGTCTAATAATAATTTGATTAACAGATTCGAAAACACCTGCCTTTACTAAAAAATATTATCCTGCCTTTGTCAGAATTTGTTTATACAAGGTAGGTGTAGAAATATATTTCATCCTGTAGAAATGAACTAGGCTTTGTTAAATATAAGGTATTTAAACTATAAAAAATATTTAAAATGATTAAAATTATCCAAGATAATAAGATAGAAAGTTAAAAATGTAATGTTAAATACAAATAAAGTATTTTAATTCAAACACACATACACACAGAGAAAAAAACATATTGAAAATGTGATTGGTAAAAAGTCATTATTGCATTATCTTATTCTATACCAACAAAAGATTTTTTTGTTTACGGTTATATTGTAAAAACAAAATTAAGGGATTGTTTAAAAAAAAAATGCTTATAATAAAAGAAAATATATGAATGAATAAATAAAGGAAACGTAAGGATTATGCACAAAATTTAATGGAGGGGGATAGACTGCAGTCATAAACTCCCCCCCCCCCTTTTTACCCAGAAGAAAAAAAAACAAAGCAAAATCTTTACTTTGCAAAAGAAAGGAAGAAAGAAACATTGAATAATATATTCAACAAGTCTTAGGAGCCACAGTTGTTATTTAGGTACCACAGCTAAAATTAGGCAGAGATTTTTTTTTCTTGATTGGTTTCCCGAAACTGGGCAAAATTTTGCATAAGTCATGAGAAAGACATCATTTTTATTTTATAACTAGAAAGTCCAAAGTGTAAACTGCTATTTAAAACATAAAGAAATTGGAAATTTTATTTGCCTTTTTGTGTAGAGCCTTTTTCGTAAAGTCACAAAAATTTAGAAAAATAACCATAACTTTCGACTTTGGTTTAATTTTTTGGCCCTATCTATTTAAAATTAATTTTATAAATATATTTTTATTAAAATCTACATCTTTTGATGTACTTACGCTGATATTTTTAAGATGATTCACATTTTAGATCTAGAGAAACAATTTTTTGAAAATGGAACTGCAGTCTAAAAATACAGACTCAGAAATGTGCGATTTGAGAAAAATCCAAAAATTGGAACCCCCATATCTCACAAACTATGAGGTCTAGGAAGGAAAATTTTCTGATGCATTCATATCATGATAGAATTAGTATATACACGATTTTTCATCCAAATACATGTCGGTCGGGTTACAAACCATAAAAAAATTGGTTGTATTGACATGGAATGACCCAAAATCGATGCATGTTGAGAGTCTAACATCGATGTCAAAAACCGATATTTTTTGGCCCGATTTATCGATATTTTGCTTCCTTCTGTATTCTTAATAGCTGAAAAAAACTTGCGAAAAGAAAAAAGAGGTTCCTGATGAATACATCAAGCGAGAATTTCATCGCTTGCAACATAAGGAAAACGTGACACCTTAAAAAGGCGGCTGGGATAAACATGTTATGGGGGAATGTAAAATCGGAATTTCGTCTTATTAAGGTACCCGGTACCCTTGATTTAAATAAATATAACGAAATTTAAAATTTCCAATTTTTTCCTTAAAATGTATTTAGACACCTTTAGTATATTCTGAAAAAGTATTGTAAAGACACTAGAGGTCTGCACGGGCCCGGGCTTGGCCCGAGGCCCGTACCCGGCCCGGCCCGCGGGCCGGGCCGGCGAAATGAAGGAGAATTTTCAAACGGGCCGGGCCGGGCCGGCAGAATTAGGACAATTTTTTCAACGGGCCGGGCCGGGCCGACAGACAAAATAAACGGGCCGGGCCGGGCCGGGTCGGCGAAAAGATTGAACGGGCTTGCAGGGCCGGGCCGATAAAAAAATTAATCGGGCCTATCGGCCCGATATAAGAATTCAAGCGAAGCAAATAAAATACGAGCCATTTTCAATGAATATGATTTTCACGAGACGTATAAACGAGCGTGACGAGCCGATGTGAGTTTAACAACATCAATATAGAAATGTAACATATCCGTCGAAGAGATCAGCATCGTACAGTTACAAGATGTCTGATTCCGAGTTTAATTTTTTTCAGCAGACTCGTGCAGGACGGAACTGGTCTTAATCGATCTCAGGATGTGTAGGGCAGTCATCATGTTTTCTAGTATTAGTCGTGATAATGAACTTCTCTTAACAGTATCTTTGGAAATATACCTGAAGGCGGTTCTCATATTCACTGCTCAACAATACGAAACTTTGAGACACATTTTCTGACTCATTTTTAACTATAAAAGCATAAAATTGGCAGGCCTGACTATTGAAGGCATTTGGAAACGAATAGCTTTTTCCATATTTGATAAATTACTTACAGAGATAACAGAGATTCTTGTCACGTGACTGTACGTTCTTCTCCTTTCCTGTGCTATCGCTTCCGGAAATTCGATTCAAAACGCTAACTTTGGCCGTATTTTCAGAAAGATATATTTCTTTTAACTATGGAAAAAAAACGACATTTACATAGCTTCTGAATAAGAATACCTGCCAATCTTGCGCGTTTCCGAAAAGAAATAAATTCATAAGTGTGTCGAAATGCAGCTCCTTTGGATTTGAGAAAAGCCTTAAAAATGAGAAAAATATTTTCACAAATCTACTTTTTATTATACAGCTTCAAAAGTTATCATGTATTTAATCTTTTATTCTGAACTATATTAATCTTTTAATGAATCGTTATTTGAATTTTGAAATGTCTGTAGACACGATGACTAAAACACTGTAAGTAATCGTTAATGTTTACTATTGTGTGTTTTCTGTTTTGCGAACATCATAGTAATCTAAAATATACTGTAAAATGTTCCCATAAATATGTATGTAGTATTCATTAAAAGAATCTTAATTGTATGTTGAAAAAAAACGGATTTTTTTTTGTAGAAATTGTGTCGCCCGGGCCGGGCCTGTTTGCAGTGATTTTTGTACGGGCCGGGCCGAGAACTGTAAATTGCAAACGGGCCGGGCCGGGCTCGGGCCGAGAACTGTAAATTACAAACGGGCCGGGCCGGGCTCGCGCCGAACTTTCAATTTTTACACCGGGCCGGGCCGGGCCAAGATAGGTTTCGTTCGGGCCGGGCCGGGCCCGGGCCTGGAAATTCCGGCCCGTGCAGACCTCTAAAAGACACAACAATAAACGAATTGCAAAAAAGGTTTTTTATTGCATCCATTTCCCTTAAATGTATCAGAGTTTCAATCTTAAAATTCCTTTTTCTCAGTTTGTGTTTTTTTTTTTTTATTACATCAGGGTTATCAAATGCTAAAATTTTAACACATATTTTTCTATTGATTGATTTCTTTCCCTTTTTTTAATGGACAATCTTTATAGTCTATTTCAGGAAATTAAGAATCGTATTTTTAGTTAAAAAAAAAAAAAAAAAAAAAAAAAAAAAAAAAAGTTTATTTTCTAAAAATAAAAATGTTAAGAATATAGTAATTTTTAACTGTATTTTTATTTTTATGACATAATGTTCGTAAACTAATTATTATTAGTTCTTTTAATCTGGTGCTTAGAGTTATAGACTTGTAAAAATGCATGAAAAACATTGTTTCAAAAAGTTCAAGACTGTAAAAGATAAAACTGTAAAAGATGAACAGTAAAAAAAAGTTTAAAACTGGAAATATTTTCAATTTTTCTTTTTTTTTAATTAAAATTTTCAAATTTTACCACAATAAATTTATTTTTTCTCGATAAAAACATTTTCTTTTATAAAACCATTTAAAAATAAGTCTAAAAGGTGTAATAAAATAACCAAAAAGTTCGAAGGGTACCAAGTTTCCTTTACCACTTAACTGTTTTGCTCGAACAGAGTTCGGGCAAGAAAAGTTAGCTTGCATCGTTACTAAAAGCTTTTCCACACAATTAATTTTTACCTGAAATTTTCAGTTCATTAAATAGCAGACTTTTCTCGATTATTTAAGGCAAATATTTTTCTACTTAAAAAGTGGTGTTGGCTCCTTTTTTTAGTTTATGGTGTCATAAAACTGTGACAGTTAAGTGGTTAATAAAAGAACAATGAAACATTAGAAAATACATTCTTTTCTATTTCGCCGATGACAACAATTCAAATAAATTTTCATATGATCTTAAATAAAATAATAAAATAAAAATAAAAATAGATGTTTAATCGATTGAAATTTACATTGGTTAACACTCTATTAGGTAGATTTCGTATGAAATACTACTTATTGCGATTCACCTATGTTGGAATTACTGAAAAAAATTTGCATATCTACGCCGGTCATGATCCATAGAACGCAAAACCACCCCCAGTTCAAAACTTTATCTATCTATCTATATCACTTTTTTATGGACCCGATAACTTCCATAATTTTGCACAAATCTCTTCCAAACTGATACATAAAATCAGGGGACAGAAAACATAAGGGGACAGTTCCTTTGACTGCCTAAGGGGAACTGCTCAGACGTGGTTTCCACGTCTGTAGAGCATAGATGTTCACCCCGGACACCTTTATTAAGGTCTTGAAAAAAAAATAGGTCACATCAATGAGTCCATAGGCTCAAGCCGCCGGAAAATAAAACGCGAACAATATGCGGCTTTTAGAAGGATAAAAAAAAAGTAAAATTCTTAAATGGGTAAAATCCGACAAAGGGGGTGGAAATAGAGAGGGTTTTTTGTGAAAACAGAAAAAAACCCATAACTTCTTAATTATAATGCATATCAAATCAGTTTAAAGTTATTACTTCTAGGGAAAAGGCAGAAAATTTCTGTACAACAGATTTCTAATATCCTTAAAAATGGGCTCAAGGGGCGAAAAAAATAGAGTTTTAAGCAGAAAAAAATTCATAAGTTCGTCAATTCACAAGATATCAAATCCACTTAAATTTATTATAAATCTTCCTAATACTATCTACAACTTTTATACTGACATGATTTTGATAGGACCAGCTGTTATAGCAAGAGAAAAAAAAGAGGGGGTAGGGGAAGAAGAAAAAAATTCATAACTTCGTCAATTCACAAGATATCAAATCCGCTTAAATTTACTGTAAACCTTCTAAATATTTTCTACAACTTTCTAACTTTTTAACAACTTTCTCCAACTGCAATCTTCTTTATATTGACAAATTTTCGATAGAAGTAACCCATACAAAAAAAAAAAAAAAAAAAAAAAAAAAAAAAAAAAAAAAAAAAAAAAGGGGCGGGGGGGTTGAAGAAAAAAATTATCGTATTAACTTGATTCTGATAAAACCAACTGTTACAGAAAAATGAAATCAAAAACTCGTGAAAAGCGACCAAATAAAATTTTTAAACTGGTCTAATCTTGATTTGGTTTTTGCTGGTGAAATTAGTATTTAACTTCGAAATCTACATGTACCTGTAGGCCGAGCCGGCAGGGATTTTTTTTTAATTTACAAATTTTCAAGTATGTATAGTTTATAATAAAGCCTTTTTAAATTTATAACATTAATTAAAACTGCATCATTAAAAATTAAAAATAAAACTGCCAACTACAAAACCGCCATAAATAATAATTTAGAAAAAACATGCAAATTCAGGAAATGATAAACCGTAATGAATATAGTGAAAAATTGCTTGTCAAAATCACAAATGAGGAGAAATATGTTTCTACAAAATTGCTTAACATATTCCACCCCTTTCGGAAAATGAGAGTTTCTAATACCAACATTTACTTAAAGATTCTGAATATTTCATGAGACGGTTTCGAATTTGTTCATGGATGACTCATCAGTTGTCAAGATGCTTCCGAAGTCTACTGCTAAATCATTGTTCTGTATAAACTAGGACATCATCTGCCTATTCTCCATCACTACACATTTATTCTTGGAATATGATTATATTATTCTAATTTGTATTCTGATGATGCATTATTAGTTTTTCCATTAAAAGATAATTTGATGCAGTTCAATAATCAACACTAATCAATTATGAGTACTTGTACAGCATGTAAATATCGACGTACATTAACAGAATCGTGGTCCAATATTGAGCCAATTTTGTCCAATACTGCGCCATTATCAGACTATTCATATTTTATAGAGCCTTTTTTAGTGTATCAATATTTACAAAATATTAAACAAGCTATCTATAATTAAAATAAACGGTCAAGTGCGAGTATTACTCGCGTAGAGAGGGTTCCGTACAATAAATATATGAATTAGTAATTGCATTATTAAAAAAAAACCGTTGCTAAAAGAATACTAATACTTTGTAAAAAATTATGCAAAGTAGGGTTGGGTATAACAGTATATACTAGAAAAATGTAAATAGATATACCATGAAAGTTCAAAGATATATGGAACCTAAAAAATTTCAAATACAGCTAATCTGTATAACTTATTTTTACTTTCTTCTATCTTTACAAGAAGAAAGTATTGGATTCGTGAAAATTTTCGAATACCGGTTTTCGACGGATGTATACTTTTTAGGGTATAGAGGTAATGAAAAACATGTTTTTACAAAATGTCTGTCTGTGAGTCTGTCTATCTGTGTGTGACGCAAATATTGTGGGCGCTCTGTCTTAAGAACTATTGAACGGAATTTAATAAAACTTTAGATTGATTTAGTCCGTGATATAAATTGGTGCTGATTACTTTTTGTTATAAATCGCCCAACAGGTAGCGCTACTATTCTGCAATTTCCCCGATTTCCGCAATAGCTGTATCTCAAGAACTAATGCATGAATTTTCATCAAACTTTAGATTCGGTTAGTCCCTGATATGAACTGATCCTGATAAGTTTTTGGTGTAAATTACCCAAGAGGTTCCACTGTAACTCATAACTTTTCACGATTTCCGTAATAGCTCTATCTCAAAAACTAATGCACGAATTTTCAACAAACTTCAAATTCAATTAGAAGTTCACGAAAGTTGTCCCTGATTAGATTTTGGTATAAATCGCCTAACCGGTGGCGCTGCTGTGCTACATTTATCAGGAAGTATTGACATGTATGAGATAGAAGAAAGTTTTGGGATTGACACATCCGACTAGTTTAATATTATTTTAATCTCTTTATAATGAACTTAATTCGGTACTGACAATAAAAGAAATGCATATTTAAACTTCATTTGTCATTTCATAAAACTTAATTCATCATAGTAATAACCTTTCTTTCTAAAGGGCAGCTAAAACAAAACATTCGTTCAAAGTTCCCATTTGGCATTGTGCTAAGCGCGCTTCGAAAGGAGGTCACAAAATTGCAACGCCGCCTCTGTCCTTGCCGCGTTTCCCAAATAGCTTTTTAATTAACTTTTAAAGCCACTCGAGGCGTATTGAAAGAGCCATTCAATGCAAATTGTCGTGAATCCCATAGCATTTATGTAATTCATTCTAATTAAGGGGTCTCAGGGATCTCAAAAATTGGAAAAAATGAAAAAAAAGAGACCATATTCAACATTTAATAACTTAAAATGTATATGATTTTAAAACACAATTTTTATTGAGACGAAAGATATAAGTACGTTCTTTCATTTTATGTATTTAAAAATTTGCAAGATGAAGAATTAGCATTTACAGGGTGCTCCAAACAGTCAGACATTTGATAAGCAGAATATTTGTATAACAGCTTACGCGCACGATTAGAAAATAAATATTGTAACTAGAATAAAAATTTTGGCGCCTATTTATACTTCAAATTATAATAATTACCCCGAACCTAAATAACTTTGTATTTAAAGCATTTTTATATTTTTAATACAAAGTTGTATTTAGCTAATAGAAAATTTTGAAAATTTGAACAATATAATTACTTAAAAAATATTTTTTTGAACAATAAAAAGGAAATTTTAGATTCAGTTTATACAGATTAATATAAAACGTATGTTTTGAAAATTTCGTGAAGAAATATTCAAAAGTTTATGAGATATCGTGAGCGTTATGCCAAAAAAAGTCAATTGGAGAAAAATGACTTAAAAGTTTCGAAAAGGCCGCTTAAATTATTGAGCGGGTATAAGTCTAAAAGCCATAAATTCTGTTCTAATGAGAATTTGAAGGAAGCAATTATATTAAAATGTTCAGAAAAGATGGACGATTAACATCTAAAAAAATTAAAATCAAAAATTTTTTGAAGCTTTAAGAATCCTGAGACCCCTTGAATTAGTCTGTTTTTAACAATTTGTCGTTTATTGCTTTTATACTGTTACTGGCTATTGCATTACACACATATATCATTAAAAGTTGTTATCTAGGCTTTAAAAGCCAATGGTACATAGAGTACGTCACCCCTGTCATTATGTGTGTCCAAACCGTCCATATCTTTAAGGGTATATATCTCGGCTAATTACTAACGATTTTTTTCGAAAATAATGATCAACAATGCTTTTATACTTCTGCTACGATAGGTACTTCCAGTGCTGCTCAACAGTTTTGCTGAATGCCCTTAAATCGAAATTTGTGTGTAACGGAAAAATGCGATTTTCTCAAAAACTATGTGACCTAGGGTAATCGCTATAATTTTCCTGCAAGGTTTAAATTAACGTCTACTCCTTCTAATTTTTTCATAATTTATGTTCAGTAGATTCGGAATTAGATGGGGTGGGGGGACATATTTTTGCTCTACATTTTCGACTATATGTTTGAAAATGTAATACCTAAAATTAAAAGAAATATATTTTTGAATTCAGCGTTACGAAAGCTTTCACACGATACCCCACACGATATGCAAAGAAAATATTTTTTTCTTTCAAGCAACTGAATTTGCCCCTATACATTTTTACTAAATATATTTATAAATGTTTAATAATCTAAAAATATGCGGGTCAACAGTCCTTATTACTTCCCCGAATTTGAACTTTCCGAGTTCCATAGTTTACGAGTAAAATGGCTGTGACAGACAGACAGACAGGCGGACAGACACAAGAGTGATCCTATAATGGTTCCGTTTTTACTTTTTAAGTACGGAACCTAAAAAGCAAAAAACCCGACAGCGTAAAAAGCGAACTAATTAATTATTTCTCATCAATGTAAAACTATTTTTATGTTACTTACCTATTTTTTATTTACTTGTATTCATGAATTTTAAGTTGTGTTTAATTATATTAATTATAATATTATATTAATATTACATTCCTATCCATAAACACTGTTTTGATGAGGCCTATAGATGACTATGAAGGTTAGAGTTACAGTTAAGCTAGAGATCCTACCTACACAACTTTCAGGTTGTGTAATATTTAAACGGAGCTTCTGACTGTAAAATAGTCAACGAAACATCGTCTTCATTTTGAAAGACCTATCCAATGATATGCCACTCAATATGATGCGTAATTTTTTCCCCTTTTCTGCCGCCATTTTGTATTTTACGGCCGCCATTTTGAATTTATGAAAACAAAACTTAGCCTATAACCATCGGGAGGTTAAGACGAATCGATAGAGACCTCATTCATTGAAATCCATCCAGCCGTTAAGATGTTTCGAGGGTATAAAGAAATCCACATACCCGGATACGCGTCAAACACATAGCCCTTCTTGGCAGTCGGGTAAAGAAATGTTATTTAACCATTGGAAATATTCCATACGTGTATATAATAATATGTAATGAATACATGCATCTAAAACATGTGAGACCGTGAGTTTCAAAACATGCCTTATCCAGAAAATGAAATTTTGGGAAATCGCGTAAAACCTCTGAATGCGTCATTGATTTTTTTGTAAATTGCCAGATTTACATTGCCAGAAATACACTATAAAACTGGTTTTTTTTTTTTTTTACATATTATAATGTTTTTTCGATGCAGGTTCACCAATAGAATAAATAGATTGATAGAGAAAACTCGATTTTTAAAATTTTGGATAAAGTGAGTTTTGAAACTCACGACCTCACATGTATATTAGATGCATGTATGCATTACATATTAGTACAGCAATTTAACTTGTTTCTATTAAAACAATGAAAATACTATTTTTTCTCAAAAATAAAAAGCATCTCTTCGTCTTTAAAAATCCACGTAATTCAAAATTATTTATTTGATAATCTTTTGGTAAAAAATCCTACACAGTTTTTTTTTATACGTTTTCGTAAGCAATTTTACTTTATCTTAAAGTATTCACTCATTCAAAGACTGGCTTTATCTTTCAGAACAAAATATCTACAGACGGATGATAGCCCGTTAGTATCTAAAAGATAAAATATTAACCTTTTTTTCCTTGAATAACTATTTTCATCCTTGAAGAGCTACTTTGATAACAATTAATCATATGTTTTTTTTGCGAACAGAAAGTAAATCAACTTCATTTTCAGAATAAAATCGTTTGTTTTATTTATGATTTAGCATATTTAAACTACGGAAACACACCAGTGAAAAGTTGATCAATGATATTCTAGTGTAAATAATCGCTCTCCTACCGTATCTTTATTTACATAATGACGTCATATGATGATTTATCGACCCCTGTAATTTCTGAATAGAAATAACAGCAGCTATAAAAATTAAATTAATTTTATACACGTTGAAGGAATTCGCTACATGATGAGATAATATAGTAAAAATTGTATCCTGAGATACTATTATGGTTCAAATTAATTGCTCATGTGTTGTGAGTAACATTTCTGCAAAATTCCTTTAAAAGAAAAGTGAATCAAGGACAACCCGCAAAAAGTGTCAAATAATCTAAAAAAAACAAAACAACAACAACAACAAAAAGACCCGATTGTCCACGTTTTGTCTTTTTACTTTAATTGTTTCTTTAGAGACAAAATGTAAAAGGACAGAAATAATAATAAAAAAAAAACAGTACTTATCATAAAGACACTAAAACACAATTCCGAGCATATTCTGAAGCAACGTACCTTTTTATAAATTTAACTTAACTTGATATTAATTTTATAGCCAAGACGAAATAAAAACTTGGCTTTTCAATGGCAGATTTCAGGTTAGCGTCAAAGTACCTCAAATTTAATCTGATGTTATGATTAAACAGATTTTTTAACATTATTCAACTTATTAAAATAGCAATTAAATCCTTTGTGCAGGAATATTAAAAAGCAGTAAAGCAACGTTTAAAATGCACAAATAATGCGTGAAAAGCAGCAAACAGCTGTTTTGAATCTACAGCGAGATTCTTCTTCAGTGCAAGATAGAGAAAAAAAGAACAGCGTCCTCAGCCTTGCTTTTTCTAGCACGCTGTTCTTTTTTTCCCCCCTATCTTGCACTGAAGAAGAATGTCACTGTAGATTCGAAACAGCTGTTTGCTGCTTTTCACGCATTATTTGTGCATTTTAAACGTTGGTTTACTGCTTTTTAATTATTCAACATAGTTAAAAAATATTTATCCTTTTTAAAACTGACCTACACAACTGTGTATGATCCTAAGGAAAAATAAAAAAACAATTTCATCTTTTTCTGTGATTTAAAACATGGCCTGCACCACACAAGGATCCTCCCTTGACGTAACTTGACATCGGAAATTTTTTAAAAATATTTTTTAAAAATCAAATGTGATCCTATTAATTAGGGTTAAAAACCCAGATTTTTAATTTCTATTAAAACTTTTCAGGTCTTAAAGGGTTATAAAAAGTGTCTCTAACTCTCGTAAATATATTCGGATTTCCATGCAATTTTTATATGTTATGGAGGTTCATTATACAGGGTGTTGCCGAATAGGACAGACAAATTGAGAGGGGTGATAGTAGGTATCAAGAGGATGAAAAATTACCATAGAACATGGGGTCGAAAACAGGGATGTAGTGGAGGGTATACGGAGGTATACGCCGTATACCTTCTAGACTATTTTAGGGAACACCGTATACCCTCTGCTTCTCAAGAAAGCTATAGTATATACACTCTAGGCTATACCCTCTGCATTGAGGGTATACCCTCTGCTTAAAGCCTTTACCCTCTGTTTTTTTTACGACTACACCACTGGTCGCAAACGAGCTATTTAATCAAAAATACAAGATGATCCATCGTAACTCAATTTGGGTTGACGGTCATAACTTTCAGAAAATTGAAGTATTTTATAATGAAACTTTTAATAAAAATGCTCACCTTTGTTGCAAATGTGATGAAAAAAAAGTGATAGTAGTTTCAATTATACGTGTCAGCAGCATGCACTCGACACTACACATTTTGGACTGCGATTACCAGTGCATACAATATCATCGATTGTGTCAGTACCCTGTTTTTCCAGAACTTTTCGGGATGTATCACATTTCATACAAAACAAGGTACATATCGCTACATTTTCGTTGCAATAATTTTAATTTTCTCAAAATTATGATCGTCAACCAGAGTTCAGTTAGGATGATACACCCTGTATTTCTGACTAAATAAGCGATCTACGACCCCATGTTCTATGGCAATTTTTCACCCTCTTAATGCCTATGCTATCAACCCTCTAAATTTGTCGGTCGAATTCGCCAACACCCTGTATAATTTTCTCCATTGAAAATGAAGTGTATGGCGTTATTATTTCTTTTATAGCGACACAAAGAATTTCATAACATTTTGGTCTGTGGAGAAAAATCGTTTGCGGTGCACTTTAATGGTATTATGATAAATATAATTACATTGATGCGCACGACTGATGTAGAGTACAACGTCTTTTCTGTGCATTATAGGATAAGTAGCATCTATAGTTACAAGTACAGACAAGAAAATTCCATAACATTTTTATCGGCAGGGAAAATGCGTTTGTGGTGCATTTCAATGATGTAGCGATACTTCAAACATAATGAAATGGATATGGATCAATGAGGTGTACAACAATATCATGAGCACTTTAGATTATAGAGAGCATACCATTTATCGTTCCTTTACAAAGAGACTGGAACATGTTCGGTTACGGGACAGACTAGGGTCGATACTTGATGGCAAGTGCATTTTGCGATGGTATGTATTTATAAATGTGACTTTTCAGTATATTTCGTGGTGTGTATAAATTCTGTAGTTCACATGCAGAACTGCACAATAGAATTCGTTCGTATCACAGGATGCAAATAGAAATGACAGAAAATGGATTTTTACTGCGTTAGCTGTTTTTTAAACTCTATATTTAAATATCTCACTTCATTGTATGAAAAACTGAAATTTCTGAAGGTTATTTTGTTAATGTTTGAAAGTGTTTTATAATCCATGCCGAATGCATGGTTTTTTTCGTTCTTGTTTTGTTTACAATTTGCTCTGGATAATAATTGTCAAATATGGTAACTTTTCCCCAAATGTGCACTGTTGAGATTACGTAAAAAAATGCTTGAATATTTTTAAAAAGTCATAAAAAGACAGTAAATCGAGCTACAATTTTGAAACGGTGTTCATTCGAAGGTCCATTTTACCCTATTAGACGATGTAAGGATTGAAATTATGTAATATTTATAAGTGGTGTAATAAAATCAAAAGCGAAATAGCGGGTCATTGTGTCAATCATTATACATTTCTAAAAGTAAAAAAATGTGTTTGACAGTGGCCTAAAAGTGAACTATGAATTTATAGAGATGACAAAAAAGTCCGTTTGTGCTGAAGCTAATAATAATAAAATCGTATTTAAGATGAACAATTAGCAACCTCACGCTTAAATACAGCTTTATATTAGCTTTTAAATGTCATCATATTTCTTAAATGTAATTTTTTATAAAATTTGGAAAAATAATCCATCAGGACATAGATTATGAAACACTTTCCAACAACATCGGAATATTTTAAAGAAATTTCATTTTTTCATACATTGAATTGAGATATCTAAATAAACAATTTTAAAAAGGTATATAACGCAATAAAAATCCATTTTCAGCAATTGCTTTCCATAATCGATAACGTGTGCGATTTTTTTCACGCAATCCTACATATGATCTACGCACCTCGTAATATGCTAAAACATTAGTTACATTTATAAATGTATACCACGGCTGAAAACACGCTTCAAAACAGTTATTGCTCATATTCAATCCTGTTACCGAAATCTGTTGGGCGTCTCTTTAAATAAACTATAAATTCTATGCATTCAATAATTTTTAGAATATACGTTGTAGTGCATTTCAGTAATGTATATTAATTTCATTACGTGTGAAATAATGTAACATCATTAAAATACACCGCAAACGGATTTTCCCAGTAGATCACAATGCAAGAAAATTCTTTTGTGTGACACTGTAAATGAAAAACAAATGCTTTTCATTCCATATTCAATGTACTCGAATTCTTTGTGCAGTCTTGTATAATGCCTGTAGAATTTAAACCCACCAATTAATATGCAAAAAAGAAAAAAAAAATGAAAACACATGCAAACATAATGAAAACGCACGTCCGGGAATTATTTCTCAGAGTGAATACTGTAATCTAATTCTTTTGTGTGTCCCTGATAATGAACTATAAATGCTACTTACTCTATATACTATAGAAAGCGTGTAGCCAATGACCTCATTAATAGATACCAATTTCATTACATTTGAAGTATGGTAACATCAAATAAAAACGCCAGTCACGATTTTTTTCAATTTACAATAGAGTAACAGAATTAATTTGTGTGTCCTTATAAACGAATTATAAATGCTAAGCATTTCATTTTCCATAAAGATCATGTTATATTAAACCTTGATAACATATATGGGTGAATATCACAAAATCTGAGATTTTGAAAACAAAACTTTTGAAATTTTAAGTCGTTTCAAAGCTTCTGATTTTTTTTTAAATGTTGGTTGAACAGCGGAATAAAGGAATTTATACGTAAATTTGTTAAAGTTTGAAGAGCTTAAGTTCATTTTTATGTAATTATAATTATACGTCATTTTCTTGGCATATGTATGCCAGGATAATGACAATTTCATTCCAAAACATTTTTCATATTCTTGTTTTTTTTTTAGATCTAACATTTTAATTTTGTTTAAAGGAACATGTTTGCTCTATAGTACCCCAAATTCAGTGTAATGTTCAGTTTCATTTGTAATTTACAGAAGTCAGGAAAATGTCACAATAAAAGCCTAGGCAATTTTTACAAAGCTTTTAAACACATTATTTTCAAAGAAATATCTAAAAGATCTTGCGGTTAGCAATGATTTTACTACTTCTTACTTGAACTATGTCAAGAACAAGAAGAATTACTCTGCAGCGCCATCTTTATACCTCATAAAGAATTAAAATGAGTAGGCCAGGACAATGACAATAATTTTTTGTGACAATCATATTTTAATTATGGAAAATTATTTGTAAAATACAGAACTTGTTACCTTCCACATATATGTGTTATATAAGGTATAATTATTAATTAGAAATTAAAAAAACTAGAAAAAGCTATTTTAGTAGAAAACCTTTTACTTTGCACACATCATAGTGTGACATGCCAGGAAAATGACAATCTGAAATTTTAAGTCTTTTAATTGCTTTATCTTTGTGTTATTATGAGTATAATATCTCTTGAAAATACTTCTAAGAATATTATTTAGTAGAATGTAAAAAAGAAAATGGCATTATATAACATTAAATAGAAATTTTATTGTGCGGACTGCAATTTTCGTATTTTGTGATATTGACCCATATAAATTACATGGTTATTCGAGTATATTTACGAGAGTTAGAACACAGCCTGATGGCCAGACAGACAGACGGCCAGACAAACCGAGGTCATAAACACTTTTCAACTTCTGATGTGGAAAGTGTTAAGACAATAAAATCCGAAAAGATATCAAAGCAGATTTATTCAATCTTTTTATTGTTTCTAGAACTGATATAATAAACCAGACAACTTATAGTTTTATGTGTGTTAAATGCAACGTTTCTGATAACACTACACTTTGTTATGAGACCGTAAATTTAATCTCGTGTGACAAATTAAAGGACACACCCAACTGAAAACAACTAGTAAAATGTAATTTACGATTAGATAAAACTCCATTTAGGGTATGAATTATCAGTGAAATCTGAGTTACTATGTAAAATTAAAAAAAATCTATGATAGTGTTTAATTTGTCCCAGTTTACGTATGTCCGCGAAATCCAAATATAAAAACTAGAAAACAGAAATTCTGCTTTTTCAGAATTTAGTGTCGCCTCCGATTGTAAACAAAAAATATGTATATATAAATAGTACAAAACATATTTCAATTTTAAGACTTAAAGCGCACTCTATTATTTTATGTAAAATGACGTCATTCGCATCCGCCTAAGAATACCACATTTACGACAAACAGCTACAGTAAAGTATGCATAGGACGTCACTATCGCGAAGTAATACACAAATGAAGCAAAAAGATGTCGTCATTCAAGAAACTTGACAAAAAAAAAAAAAAAAAAAAAAAAAAAAAACCTGGTTATCTAATGATTCATATGCCTTCATTTGTTTGTAACATTAATATAGATACTTAAAATTAAATATATTTAACATAAACCATTCGCTTATATTTTTTCAAAATAGCACGTATTTTAATTAAATTTTTTTCGGTGTTTATGAGAAAATGGCAACAAAAATATATAATTACGATTTTACAACTATTTTTCCTTTACTTTCTACAGAAATGGAGTACTTTCATTGCCACTATTAAGCAAATGACTCTAAAAACTACAAAAAAATTAATATTTCAAAAATAAATTGAGATACAGTTTGCAAACAAATTGCATTTAAAAGTACCTTTTTTCCCAATACGACGATATAAAAATTGAAAATGTGCGATGCTTAGAAGTTTAAAAAATGTTGGAGAGTATGTAATCGTACCGGTTAGCTTATACAACGTAACGTTATTTTTTGGAGACGACACAAAATAAGTTGGAAGAAAGAAATAGCATACCGGGGGCTAATAAGCTGATTGATATGAATGCAAATTAATATTAATTTTAAAATTCAAAAAGTTTAAATTAAAAAAAAAACTGATGACACTACAGTGAGTTGTATTTAAAAATTGGATATACTTTCTCTCTTTCTAACAAAAAATCCCCGACGTTTTTCTTACGTCATAAAACTTTCAATAACGAAGATATGAAATCATCTAGATTGGAAGACACAGAAAATACAATTCCGAACATATTCTTATACGTTTATCTATACGTCATCGTTTAATTAAAGGACGAAATTATTCTTATAGAATACATCGTTTAATTAATTTAATTTAATTTAATATTGATTTTATGTTCAACATAAATTGAAAACCTGTTTTGAAATGGTTGGAAGTTTGGAATTTAGAGCCAAAGGGTGATATCTTATGGTTAATCTTCCATAATCAAGTATATAATCAAATGGCATATTTAGTCTAATGTTATTTGGCGCAAGAGTGTTTTTCAAAAATCTTTTATGACATTCACATTTACTTTTTCAGTTATTGATTAACGCCTCATAAACGAATCTTTAAGATTAAGTTTACGAGTAAGAGTGCATGAGTAAGACCCGAACCGAACCGAAGATTTCTGGTTTTTAGCAGTCATCCAAAAGGAGACTACACATTTCTGACGATGACAGAAAAGTCCGTAGTGAAAAAAATACGACTTTGTTGCAAAACAAATTAAGATATCAGGTGTACATCAGGATTACCATAAAATAACCTTTCTTGTTTAAAACGTGAATAAACTAATGAACGGAATGAAACTGGATTTTATATTTAGATTTTTGAAAGCATAAAGAGATGAATCAATTCTTGTTACTATTCACCGTTTGATAGGATTATTTGGTAGGATTGGAATTTTACATTGAGACACACTGAAATTTTTCACGGTTTACGAATCTCAAGTTACTATAAAGCAGTTGTTCCCAACGTAGGTCGTACGCCCCACAGGAAAGCAATTTGATATTTTAAGGAGCATTCTAAACTTGCCACTCACCCATTCAAGATCCTTTTGCCTTTTTTGAAAAGTAATGCTATAGGATAAAACAAATTGAATACAAGTAACATTTAGAGAATCAGTTTCTTAGTGAATTTTTAAAATGTTCCTAATCAAAAGTCTAAAATAAAATCGACACCAGAATAATTATAAGAATAATCTTTAAAAATATTTTGACATCTTTTTATAATATGAAGAATTTCTATAATTTTTCTGGTGGGTGTTGTATTTTAGAATTTTTCCTAAGGCTTTCAGTTATTTTTAAAATCTGGTTTCTACATAGATTCACACTGCTATATGCCACACGAATTTTTTACCCATGAAACTACCTAGGAGTATATATAAATCGGACTGTCTTGACCATATTTAATCTAAAGAATATATGAAATATCTAAACAAGGTACTACCAACTTCATAAAATTTATAAATCGAAAATAATATTAGAAAAAGTAATGGGTAGATAATAAATATCTGACGCTCTAATCCAGGCATCCTATGCAGTAAATAAATTTCACGATGACACACGCATTTTAAAAATTTTTAAATCAGGTAATATATAGAAAGCAATTAATGATATTGGGAAGGGAAAAGGAAAATAGAGAAAATGTGTTGCGATGGGTAATAATGGCTACTTAAAGATAAGAATCTTGAAATGCTTCTTGTATATTGCGTTATCCATAGCAAGAAAATTTAGTGTCCAAACCTTTTCCTCCAACTTTTAAAGTTACAAAAATGAATTATAAAACGTGCGAATATTATCAATTTTAATGCTAAATGTAAGTCTATCTTCAAGATATTTTGTGAAGATAAAAATGCAGATAGTATAACACTTTCCTTTAACATTGAAGCAAGTTGGAAAAGTACAGCAAAACTCTTTTTATGACAAAGATGAAAATGCATAAATGCCTCATTGAATTTGTAGAATTATGTTAAAAATACATTTATGAGGGTAGATTCACCTCTTTCACAAGTTAAAAAATGTGAAATGAATAATTGTTAAGACTTTCTTAAGTTTCCATCGTGTGAATAGAGTTTATGTTTTAAATAACAAGAAACATATTTTGCAGAGTGAGGGGCGGCATAGTCATTTTACTGACGTTTTGGTGGGGTGTGGCCAATAAAAGGTTGGGAACCACTGCTGTAAAGTGAATGAAATAATCATAGTTAAGAGCAGTAAATGAACTAAAATTGAATGTGACAATGTTCATAACAAAAATGTATTCGTTCTTAAAACACTGTAAAAAAAATTCCGCAACGTTCCTGGGAAAAAATGGGCAGCTGAGTTGGCCATTATTTTCAAGAAACATTTCTTGAAAATGACTGGAACTTTACTGTATATGTTAAAAACTTTCTACAGAAATGCCAGTAAGTTTCCTGCGAAATACCAGGAATATTTCTGTTGTCAGCAAAACATTACTGACATTTCACAACATGCGGGATCCGCAGATGATTTTTACATTTCCAGTTGGCAATTTTCGCTTTATTATCATTATTTGTTAGAATGAAAAAATATTTTGAAATTGACATCAAAATTATTGTTTATAATTTACACGAAAAAATAAATTTTCGGTTAAAATTCAATAAAGTAAATATATATATGACATATTGTTTCTGAACTTTGCTTAAAATATAAAATATATAAATGTAGATAATAATTAGAAAAAAAATCTAGACATAAAATATTTTGGATTTTCGTCAGTAATTATGTTAGTTTACAAGTTAGATAAAATACATATAAATTTTCATGAAAAAAAAACAAACTAAACGTAATTGTATATTTTTTCCGAAAAAAAAAATTCAAATTTGTAGCAATTCAAAGTGTCAAATATATATCAAATTTAAATCAAATTGTAATAAAGTGTTAAAATATAAAATTAATTAAAAAAGAAAAAAAACGTCAAGAGGTAGCATCGAACTCGGGCCGTACGGGTGGCGTGCGAGCCTTCTGCGTCCACACCACGAAAGACACGTTGAGAGCTGCAAACTAATGGGTATTTGAAACGTATGCTAAACTTCGGCATCTAATTTCTGAAAATCTAAGGCCCATTTGAAGAAATCCTTTCACAAGAATAATTAGAGATAAGAACTCTAAAACATACTTTAAATTAATCAAAATCGGTGAGAATCATGTTTGATGGTCCTCTGGTTAATGGAGATCCAAATAATAGGTGTATTTTTTTACACGGTCTGCTCGTTAAATATTCCACAGACAAGTACGAGAGATAATCTCTTAGCGATGTCACAGAGGTATTGTATTTTCATCTGAATTGTCTTGACAATAGAGACGTAAAGGATTATGTCGTCTATTGATTTATTTGCATTCCATATTGATTTTTTAACATTCATTTAAGGAATTCGTTTTCGACACTCGCGCGCGAGCAACGGATTATAGCAAAAAAATAATAAATGGCAGCCGCAGCGTTTTGCTGTTTCCAACTTTTGTTCAGGAACGTTTCAGATAAGAAAACCAGAATTTCACAGGAAAGAGCTAAATTATTCTGAAAACCTGAGAAAAGGCGAAACGTTCCTGGATTTTGCATGGAACGTTACCATTTTTTTTTTTTACAGTGAAAGATTGGAGCATAGTTTGAACGTTTCTCATTTATTTCGTTTGTCTTTGTATCTTTTTCAATTTGGGTGTCAGTTTATTGAAATCTGCTTGTGATATCGCAAACAAGCAAACAAACAAACAAACAACAACAACTACAAAAAAAAAACAGAAACCAAATACAATATTTTTTTCTGTATTTTGGCACAGAAAACCTGAACGCAGGCGGACGCAAACACGTATTGTCATTCAATTCCAAATGAGTTATTAGCCTTAATGTCCCCAGTGCCTTTCAAGTGAGTCAATGGTTCTGCTGTCAAAGCAATTTCCATAATCCTTTCACTAGTGATTAATGAAACTATCTTATTTTTTTCGATACCGACAGTGCCAAAGTATCTCCTGTCTTTTGCACTAAATGGTACTATATATCTATTTTTTTTTTCAAGGAATTCATCTCCAAATCTCTCCTTTTCACTTTAAAACTTAAAGGAACAGGATACTAGTTCCTAAAAAAAGCATTACTGAAGCAGAAAAGGAACATTAGTTTAGTCGAAAAATGGTATTTCAAAAGGAAATGCATTATTGTGTTCAGTAATAATTTAAAATTAGTCGGATGTGGCAATCCCAAAACTTTCTTCTAACTCATACATGTTAATACTTCATGATAAATGCAACATAGCAGGAAACCGGTTAAGTGATTTACACCAAAATCTAATCAGCAACAACTTATGTTAACTTCTAACTGGATCTGAAGTTTGACAAAAATTTGAGTTAGATCTACTGCGATAATCATGAATAATGCAGCATAGATGCGCCACCTGTCGGGTGGTTTACACCAAAAAATAATCGGCACCCAAACTATGCCAAGGACTAATTGAATCTGAAGTTTTATGAAAATCCCTGCATTAGTTCTTGAGAGAGAGCTATTGTGGAAAACCGTGAAAAATGCAGCATAGCAACTACACCTGTTCGGTGATTTACACTAAAAAGTAATCAGCACCAATTTATATCAGGGACTAACTGAATCTAAAGTTTTATTAAATTACGTTCATTAGTTTTTGAGATAGAGTACCCACAAAATTTGTGTCACATACAGACAGACAGAGTCACAAAGTCACAGACAGACATTTTGTAAAAACATGTTTTTCGGGATCTCTGACCCCTAAAACGGAAAATAACATTAATTAAGAATGATTTTATGATATACCTATAAATAAAAAAATATATTTCCAACATCATTTTCAAATCTCCTGTGTTTGCCTTATGGAATGAGGAAGTTTAATAATTTTTGTGAGTTTTTGGATGGATTTCAAAATACCGGAAGATTTCATGACAGATCTCTAGGTACAACTTGGAGTGGATTTCACTATTTTTAAACGAGAATGACAAATCACGAATCAGGCATAGATTAACGCTTACGCATAAAACGCTTTCCAACACTAGCCAAATATTATTAAGAAATTTCTCTTCATTTTCATTTCATTTTTTGAAATTGGATGTCTAAATAAACAATTTAAAAATCACATAACTCAGTAAAAATCCATTTTCAGCAATTACTGTCCATATCTGTGAATTTATGCAAATTCTTACATGTAGTCTTGTATGGGATCTGTTGGATTTGCACACACCACCTAATATACTAAAAACTATATAAATAAAAAAAATGTATATCAGAGCTCAATAATAACTCTGAAAAAGCATTTTTATTTGAAAAGTATCAATTTTGAACTGAAAAATAAAATTTTGAGCGAAAAAGCGATACTCTCGTATGAGTTCATTGCCGGGGTAATCGCTAAAGATTTCATGCCTTACAACAGTTCTTTTTAATTCTGACCATTTCAGTTATTTAAGCGCGTCGTTCGATTACATTTCTGTTAAATTTCTGTTTTAGTCACATTATTTTAGCTTATTGATGAAGTTTTAACTTCGTTATGGAATATTAGCCGAAAACAAATGTTGAATTATTAACTTAAGAGCAAACAGATTTCTCTTTCAGAATCGTCTGCATGCGATAGAGATAGATTTAAAAAAATAATAATGGTTGAAAATTATTTTAAAAACCATAAAAAATGAGTAAAATGCGATACAGTTTTCAAACAACTTCAATACAGTTTTAAAACAAATTGCAGTTGTAAATGTATTTTTTTTCTCGGTTTGACGGGTTAAAAATTGAAAATGTGCTATGTTTAGAATTTTAAAAAATTGCAGTAAAAAGCGAAATTTAATCGCCTGCTGTTGCCAACATCAAAATGACGTCAACCGTTACGCACAGACACCTTTATCCTTTATAATATAGATAGTCAGCCCTGTAATCAAATTATTTTGTACCTTTCTGTATATGAACGATAAATACTACGTTCTCCGTAATCCATACACTGTAAAAAATAATTGTTGATTTTACACTATAATACTGGAAGCTGGAGTGACAGTATTATATTGTAATATTAACAGTAATAAACCGTAAATAAACAATAGTATACCGTTTTATAAATGAAAATGCAGAAATATACCATATACTACTTCTTAGCAGCATATTACTGTTTATTTTACGGTTTATTATCGTTATTTAACGGTATAATTGTTGATTTTATAGTATTATACTGGCACCCCAGCTGCCAGTACAATACTATAAATTAACAGTTTATTTTTTCGCAATGTAGAAAACATATTGTAGTGAACCTCAGAGCTCCTTTTTAATTTTACTATATTTGATGCATTATAACATCATTAAAATGAACCGCAACCGATTTTCCCCCATAGATCCTAATTTAATGGAATTATTTTGTGCGCCCCTGTTTTTAATATTTTTTTATTTCACGAAACAAACTTTTTTGAAAATTACTTAATTATCCTAATTTTTGAATATCAGGATTTTGTCTAGAACCCATTAGTCCAGATAATTGTATTTTCACTGTACTCATGATTAAAAGAATCCAATATAAATATGTTTAAAAAAACACACAAAATAATCCATTAAAAAAAGCCCCTGTTAAACTGTTTAAACGACAGAGAAATACCTTTTTAACAAACGTGCTAACGATGGGAACACACCATTTACAGTGAAATCCTACAACCACAAATCGTCAAAACGGAACAAATAATCTCACAGAAAGACAAACTCGAAATAATTCCTGTTATTATTCGCCGAATGATAAATCGCTTGGAAGGATTGGAGCTTTGCATTGACCGTAACACTGAAATTTTCCACGGTTTACGAATCTCAAGTTACTGTAAAGTGAGTGAGTTGAAAGTCGTAAATACATTAAAATTAAATGCGACAATGTTCATAGCAAAAACGTATTCGTTATTAAATCGGCTGGAACACCGTTTGAACGTTTCTCATTTATTCATTTTGTCTTCGTATGTTTTTCAACTTGGGTGTCAGTTTATTGGTATCTGCTTGTCATGTTATGTTCTGTAATGTAATCTGGTAATCAATTATTTAACACTTAATATATACTTACAACCGATCGTTTCTACATTACCAAATGAAAATATTTCGATTCGAACCATAAGTTTCTTTAGAAAGTAATTAAGATATGAATCACATAAATATAAGTTAAATAATTAATTTAAACAATTTTAAATAAAAATTCTGGCTTGAAATATCTTTATAAAACTTGAACAAAATTCTTGGCATCTTTAGTGTTAATTTCTTTCATTAGCGACAAAATCTTATTTCTTTCACTACGTCTTTTCTGCCGTCGTCAGAAATTAGCTGTTCACTTTCAGACGGCTGCCAAAAACCAGAAATGTTCAATTTTCTTTAGTTTTGCGCATACATTCTGACTTGTGCGTTTAAACCCAGGAAATCGTTCATGGATCACCATTACATACTTTTAAAAAGGAGTTGGGTAAATAAACACCCCACCACCCGCCAGCCCCGCCTTCTGTAGGGTCATTTTGATTTTCTTTGTCACACTTTTTAACATACAAGGAAAGTGTTTAGGAATTCGGTTTGTTTATTCTTCTGTTTATCTGTGCTCTAACTTGAGTAAATAAACTCGGATTGCTAATTAATTGATATAGATTATTGAGCTTTATCAAGACATGTTCGTTATTGAAAATAAAGTTTGTAGTCTTTATAATTCGTTTACAGGAGCACGTAAAAGAAGTTAGGTATATTAATGGTCTATGGAAAAAAATGTTTGCAGAGTATTTTAATGATATTACATTCGTTCAAACATATTGAAAATGATATACAGCACTAAGAAGCGTACTGTGGAATATGGTGTGCATAAGATTTATCGTTCATTTACAGGGACACACAGAAGAAGTCAGGTACACAGTACTGTAAAAAAATAGATAGTTTGTAGCGAACACTGAGTCTAATTTTAACGCTACTTCATTTGAAAAAATATGCAAACATTTACGGTGCAAAAATGCAAACATTTACGATGATTACATTGAATTTTAATTGATTTCTAATGAAAAAAAATCAAATTATGATAACTACGATTAAAATAAGTACGAATTAGCAATTCATTACTGATGCTAAGCAATCAATTAAGTTGTGAGATAAAACAGCCAAATTCAAAATTTATGCAATTAATATGTTTGCCGGCCTTTCCGCCCAAAGACAATTTAAACTTCTTAAGATACTCTTAAATCCAAGAATTTTATTTTTTTATTGGAATAGATTACAGTGTGTTTCCACTAATGGATGAATTAGGAACATATTTGTGCACAAATCTGCTGAAAATTCGGAGGTTTGTGCACAACGGGCGCAGCGAGTAGATCCCCTGGTTAAAAAACAAACTTGTAAATAAAAAAAAAAAATGCTTTAATTTCTTGAATTAAAACATTCCAAAGCATGTTACTGCATGGCAATAGCACGTGGCATAAGAAAAATAAAATCACAACATTGATTGCCTTTCCCCCCATTATAATACATAAGAAAAATTAAATCTTCTTTATTCACTTGTTATATACTACCATCAGTAGCTCGATCGATTGTGTTTGATAGTCCAATAGTACAAAATAACAGTCGATATTTCCTATTCAACGCTTTTTCAAACCATAATTGCATTTTTGACGTTTAGTTGCTAAAATCCTAGTATTGCACATTTATAACTTTAAATGGCATTCAAGATTATGAATACTGAGTTATTTAATGACCAATTATCTATGCTAGATATATTTAGTATCCTATGCCCAACGGATTATTAATTACAGCTATTGAATATGCCGAACAGAAGCACAATTAATTTGAGCTATTTCATGCAGCTCGTAAAGACTGTGCATTTCTAATTTGCTGACCCGTGAGAATGAGGTTATATTTATGAACATTGTTATTTAATAAATGTAATTAAAAGAACTAAACCCTTTTATTTATGCTGCATTCGGAAGACTTATTTACTTTTTTATTCATGTTTGTTTATTTATTTATTTAAGAAATTAATAGTGTGATATATCGATATTTAAAAATAGAATAAGTTTTTTCTCTTAATTTTTAAGAAGATTTATCATGAGTGCTTTTTATGCGGAAATTCTATGTTAAACTTTTATGAATTGCGAATGTTAGTTACATTATTGTTTTAGTTTACCGTGCCCGTCGATTCATTAAAAAAAAAACAAAAACTGAATCTCTCAAAATGAACCATTGGGATGGGTAACACTGCCTTCGGCAGCGTATACCGGACATGTTACGCACGCGTCACTAACCATTATAAAATTTATTTCCAATGTATCTCTTTCAAAATAAATCTTTGGTACGTGTCCCACCGCCTACGGATAGTCCTGCTCAACTTTTAATAAATAAGACGATTGTCTACATATCATATAATCTCTGATACATCGATTTTCGAAAATTACATGGGAGGGTAGGCCTTAAAAAGGTCTTTTTTTAATTCAGTTTTTAATGATTGCTCTCGTCTCTGTGTGTTTTCTTTCTCCAAAATTTTGTACTGTCACCGAAAAATTAAGAAAAAATACCAACCGATTTCCACAAAATTTTGTACGCTGATGTAAAATACTTTTCTACATGTGCTCTGACATTTAAAGCGATATCTTAATTTTTCTTATTTTTTGCTGATTAGTGAAATTTCTTAATTTTTTTCATTTCGGCTTGAAATCAGGTTCAGATATGTGTGCGCTTTTTCCATTTTGTAAAAAAAGGCGTTTTTGAAGGGTTTTTTAGTTAATATCTTGGTTAATTAACGAAAAATTAAAAATCTGAGCCTCAGGTACATCAAGACCTGCTTTGAACTACCCTCATCCAAATTTTCAGACTTGCACGAGCGGTAGATTTTGCCAGACATCGCATACAGGCACACAGACAGAGTGAAACTTTATTTTATTAGTATAGTTGTAGAAGGATTTTTTAAAAGTATAATTGTCATTCAAGAAGAGGGAGTTTCAGTGTAACAGTAGTTGATAGTGACAAAACTTCGTGCTCCTTAGGACATGTTACAGATAAAATTTGGACAGGAAATAAGTTTTTAAAAGATATTAATTATGTTTTATTATCATCGTTAATTAACATCAATTATGTCTTAAATGTTGCAATGGATAACACATTATTTACATAAAAAAATTCTGCTTTGACAATAATTAGCATGTAAGACTTTTCTGGTCTCGTATAAACCTTGATGATGTCTTAAAGATAAAAAAAAAAAAAAATCATTTATTCAAAGCATGTGACGAATGACAAATGGGTTAAAAAAGTATATACTTTGTTGCAAAAAATATAACTTTAAAAATATGTTAGTATGCGAATGACTCCCTCCCCCCCCCCTCCCCTCCGCAAAAAAATCCCAAATGAGAATTCTTTTAAGAAGATTTACAAAATCATTTACGATATATTTTTTTATAATTCAGTATTAAATAAAAGTTTTTTGAAAGAGACTAGCCTCAACCTGTCCAACCTTTCAGTAAGAAAGGATGAACATAACCTGACAAACAATGAAGGTAATCATTTTTCACATGGTTTTAAGCAAGCAATAATATTATCTCATTATAGTAGTAGTAGCAATAACCAGATTTCTACACGAAACACTTATGTGCGACACTAGTAGCCATAAGGCCGCTGCGATTCAGGGACACTATGCAAAAAAAAGGGACAGAAAAAGACAAACCATAGTAAATTTAGCGTTGCAGTTTTCTGAGAGAAGTTAAGAAAAGGTTTTTTTCATAAATAATGAGTAAAAACCCCATTCAGCCTATAATACAAAGCAAGCAACCATTCATGAGTTTAAGCAAAAATATTAAATATCTTTTTAAATAGATTTTTTTTTTCTGTAATAAGAAACTTGACAAGGTGTTTTCGGCGCTGATGAAAAGAATTCAGGAACATGGTTGAATTGTAACATCTAGTAAGTAAAACGTTTTGAAATATTTTTTCGAAAATACATTTTCATACTGTCCGAAATCTTGAAAAGAAAATTCTCTATACATAGTAAACTTGTTAGGGATTAAAAAATATCTAGTAAAATAAATTAAAACAAAAGGGCATCAAGAAGGCCTTCAAAATTCTCGATGGTTTCCGCAGGGGCCATGTCGGGTTGGACAACTCTGGTCTAATATTCATTGAGATTCCACTGTACAGTCGTGGAAAAAAAAGTAAACACCCCTTACTAACTCCTCAACAAATTATTGTAGAAGAAAGTTACTGGTACCGAACGATTGGAAATAAAGTCTACTTTTAAATGATGTATATAAAATTTGCTTAGGAGGGCATCTACATATTAAAACGAACCATAACTTCATTTTTTCAATAGCAATACCCAATTCTGACAGCATAAATGAACTCTACACCCTTCAATTAGCCTAAAAACAAATTTTTATGCAATTCGTACCATAAGTTTCCGATAAATTAATTATTTTAAAACGAGCGTATTTTAAGGGCTGTATCCAAATTGAAGTTTGGTACTCGATTGTTAATCGAGAGAGCCCCCTTCTTGATCAAGGTACCTTAAGCACCACTCAAGCAGTCAATGAAGCATATTAGATAACAGGACAGCAGAAGAAATTTCAAAATATCTACTCACTTCTATCATAGACGGCCCCTTAAACCATCATTTTGCGGTTTTTTAAGCATAATTTGAAAACTATTCGGAATAAAAATGTGAAATTTTGGATTTTCATAAAGCAGAACTTAATAAATCTAAATCCATCAAAAAAATTGTAGGTTGCAATTCATAGTTTTTTCGAATAATAATTTCACAATTCATAATTCATATCATAAAATTATAAAAATTGCAAATTCAGCGTATTTATGTTTGGGCGGGCACATTAGTATTATTGCTATACAAAAAAAATAGCACATTAGAAGCATAATTTCAGGAGATATAAATAAAAATATAAAAATGTAATTTAACATTAGAAGCACTAAATTTTGAATGTTTATAATTCAAAACCTTATCATTCAAATGACTTGAAATTTGGCGTCTAGGCAAAGTGTGAACCGAAGATTTGAAATATCTCGTTAAAATTGGATATTGTCATTGAAAAAAATGGGGCTTGGGTTCGTTTTATTATGTAGATGGCCCCCTAAGCAAATTTTATATACATTATTTAAAAGTAGACTTTATTTCCAATCGTTCGGTACCAGTAACTTTCTTCTACGATAATTTGTTGAGGAGTTAGTAGGAGGTGTTTACTTTTTTTCCCCACGACTGTACATTGAAACGCTTTCTAAATTAAATACACATACACGAATAAAACTTTAAATACGGATACTCACGTATGTTTAAAACAATCACTGAATTAGCACCACGTCCGAGCTTTTATAATTCAACTCCTTCCTATGTCGTAAACATAATCTTTTAACCAACATTTTCCATCAGAATTCTTTCACATATATATTATAGACATTATTATATAAGACATTAAGTGCCTATTCTTTCTTTTGATTCATTGAAACACGACTTAAAAATATTATATTACTTTTATCAGCTGTGAATGCAAATTATATCATTAAGCGTGAAAGAATTTCTTATAACTGTAATTGTCATTCAACTGAAGGAGGCTTTCATACAACGGGAATACTAGAGATAAAACGCTGATGCACCTTGGGACACGTTCCAGGTGAAATTAGGCCACGAAATAACTTTTTGCTTCTGCATTAGAAATACCCTTATGCATTTAATATCAGAAAATGGTAGTGAGAGGAAATTTATGTTTGTCATAATTAAGCAGTATGGTTAATTTCGAACTTGTTATGTAAAGTTAAAAGAAAAAAAATATTACTATTGCATTAGAATCATAGATAAAAAGTCCGATAAACCTAATTGAAAATGGTCTCGTTTTTTTAGGTTTTTATAGATCCATATTTTGTTTTTACTAGCACAGGCAATTTAATAGAATAGTATTGAATTATTTATTACTACAAAGTCATAAAATTAGCTTAAAACAAGATTCAGAGATATTTGGAAAAAGTCAAAATGATTTTTTATTTTACATTATTTCAAATTATAATTGAATGTCATTTCAAATAGTATTATGATCATATAAGAAATTTAGGTACATAAAAACGAAAAAACAAATTATTAAATTTAGGAGTGAATACGTAAGAAATATTTTTATACAAGTGAAATGGTCAGCCACAAAAGTCTACATACATCTATCAAAGCAGAGCTTTCACCAAAACTACTCGAATTTGCAAGCCAAAAACCACATTAGTCTATTATTCTAACCAGAAAAATGCTTCCGAATGCTTTGTAAAAGTTTAAAAAGGATTATTACTGTTAAAATTTGCATATTTACTGCAATCAGCATGTCAGAAAAGCCTACATACACTTGATTGACTGTTAAGAAATTTTGCATATAAACCCCTTTCGTTTGCACTTTTCAATTTTACCGGGCACGTGAAGTTTAGTTACGCTGATCTTCATCTTCCAAGGTAGTTGGAGTATTTAATTGTATGTAAACGGCTGTATATGATGTGAAAGATGAGTCAGGGAAAAGAAATGTCCTTAGAACTGCGTAATCTGGTCGTAAAATTAAGAAACGAAAATAAATCTTATGGCAAGATTGCCGAAATTATAGGAAAAAGCCGTGCAGCTGAACAAATTATACTTAGAAATTATAATTTACGTGGAAATGTGCTCAGCAAATCTTGATGTGGTCGTCCAAGAAAACTTAACCCTTCACTGAACCACGTGCCACATCTGGCACATACCTAAAAACACAGTAATTCTTATTATGTGCAATGAATTTGGCCAATATGATCTCAATCCCTGATCAAGAACAGTCCAAAGAATGGAATAACACTTATTTTGTCCATGTCAAATGGCTGCATCTGACAAAAAATTATAATTTGTTCTTCGGAAACAAAAAAAAAATCCGATCAAGCTATTAAGGTAAAATTTACTTTCATTATTTTTACTGAATACTTAAATATATTAATATAAAGAAAGTTGCAGAGTGTTAAGCAGATAAAATTAATTTAAGCTCATTTAGTTGTAAAATATAGCAATACAATATTTTAAACACCCAATTGTGTACATAGGATATACGCCATAAAATATCAAATTTTATCTGAAAATTTGAAATTTATTTTTTTTTACTATTTTTCCCATAATTAGATCGATATATAGATTTAAAATAATTATTTTCATACAAATAGAAAAAATCGTGCAGTGAAGGATTAAGGACAGAAACTTAAGTGACAAGAAAGTGCATCCAGAAACTTTGTAGAATTCTTCGATCGGCAGGCTTCAATGGTCGAGTTCCCAGAGGAAACCTCTCATTTCATCTGCAAACCAACAGAAAAGGCTAGATTTTGCATCTAAACTTATTGGAAAAGACCTTTAATTTTGGAAAACAGTGTTATTTACTGATGGGAGTAAGTTTAATATTTTTAGCTGCGATGAGCATGGAAAAATTCAAACAAACGGAAAACAAACAAACATTGAAATGAAACCAGAAAATTTGACACCATCTGTTAAACACGGTGGAGGGATTGTAATGGTTTGGGGATCAATGGCGGTAGGTAATTTAGTGTGACGGTACAATGGATCGATTCGGATATTTAAAAATACTGCTGAGCAATCTACACTCATCCGCTCAGAATTTAGGACCGGGAAATAGATGGGTCTTCCAACAAGATAATGACCCGAAGCATACTGATAAGATCGTAAAGGAATGTTTTGTTTATAAAGTACCCAAGCAACTGTATTCGCCTCCACAGTCACCTGACTTAAACCCTAACTGAGCACATTTCGGATGAACTTGGTCGTTGAATTCGACAACACACAATTAAATGTAAAGAAACCTTGAAGATCGCAATAAAACGTGCATGGTCACACATTATTACCGATACGACGAAAAATCTTGTTTTATCAATGCCAAAAAGAATGCAAGCATTTATAGATTTCAAGGAAGGTCCTACAAAGTGTTAATTTTTAATTTTGAACCCTTAGTTATGCATAAATGAAGCATACATTGTTAGACTTTTGTGACTATATAAGGTTAGTTGGGGTAACTGGACCCACGAGGTAACTGGGACATAGGCTATTTTATAAAAAAACCGTTGATGTATTTTAAGTTTTAGCTTTTGTGAACAAAGCCCCTTAACCTCTATTTCCTAAAACAACGTGTGTCAACTCAATCGTAACTCTTTCTTTGCTGTGATAGGTTGTCGAAAATTTACGTTTCTTTTTTTAAAAACACCGTCAATTTGGTTGAACTTCCTTGGCTTTTTATTAAAAACTGTAAGTACATTTATTAAACAATCTTTTTTTTTTAAAGATTAGGCTTATGACTACGTTAATATTATTAGGTATCTATACATATTTATTTCATGTTTCAAATGTAAGCCCGGTGTCCAAGTTACCCCATAAATTTTTCAAGAATGGGGTGACTGGGACACGTATACGGGGTAACTGGACCACGCTGGATCCAGTTACCCCAATAGTTATAAATAACTTTTTTGAGTTTCTCTTACAACGGGAAGTAAATTTCTCCATTGTTTTTTGCTCACAATAAAGAAAATTATAGAATACCTTATTAAAATTACGTAATAAAATTAAAAAAAAAGCATATTGGGTGATATCAAACCAAATTTCTTGATCCCTTGAGAGGCGGTGATGCCGTCATTTCAATTCCTATCAATCTACTTCAATTCCGTCAGTTTTAATTCCTAATTGCCACATTGGCACCGGAATTTTATAATGAAAATTTCACCTTTATTAAGTACGCGAAAATATACTTTTACTTGTTTTCAAATAGATTCTCTTGTAAATACTGGCGTCATTAAATTATTTCAACATTTTCAACAGCTGAAAGTAAGATAGCCAAACCTTGAAATTGTACGAGACAGGGGTCGCATCACGTTTATAGGGAAGCTTTTATTGTTCCTACCACTATTTTGAAAATAATATCTTCATTGTATTTTTCTTTAGAATATGTTAAATAAAAGGATCATGAAGCTAACTCATTAAGGGTTCTGGTAGGAACAATAAAATTTTCCCTATATAATGCGACCCCTGGATAAAGTACTTAAGTACTTACGTAGCCGTTTGTTCATAGATTTACCTTGCTATTTTTTCCCTTAAAATACCCATGTGACTTTTATACTTATTACTTATACGAAAGTACATAAGTACTTACTTAATTTTTATGTTTTTGGTATAAATAAATCTAATATTTTCACTTTTAGTGCTTTTTTTAGACACATTGACAGCAAAGGTTTCCCTTACAACGCTGTTTATTGACATATAATTTACATGATCTGCCTGGTTTAAATTTTTTTAAGTTATTTGCATTTTTTCAAACAGGACCTGATATCCCACATGAAAAAAAAATAAAAATAAACGGGTGTGTAACATACACCCTTCTGGTGCACTTACCCCATTTTTATGAAGCAACTGGACCCATGAGGAAAGAAAGATGAAATATGCATATTTTTATATTTTTAAATGTTAAAATGCAATTTTGAGCCTTTCTGTATGATAGAGGGAACCCAACTGAACACATTTACAGAAGTTCAGACTTTAATTCAAATGAACGTTAGCTTTTTGAAGCTGAATTGTCAGAAGCTCCAGAGTCACATTATAAAATCATGGCCCAGTTGCCCCAACTAACCTTAATATCGATTTTTGCAAAATTTCGCTAAATTTTAATGAGTGTTTTTTAATTTTCTTTAATGGACATCAGTTAATGTCTGAAGTGTTTACTAAAATAAAGTTTTTTTTTTCAAAATATTAGTATCGTGTTAGATTGATGTAATTTTATGCATGTATGTAGACTTCTGTGACTGACTGTACATTGTTGAAGTAAAAAATAAACTAAAAAAGTAAAACGCTTATAGTAGGATTCTGTGCTGCCAGTCCTCTTATGAAAAGATATAGGTAGAAATTGATTTGAAATAACATTTTTTAAAGGGAAATGCCACTGTGTTGGGTTGAAACAAGTTTCTTTTTTTTTTTTTTTTTTTTTTTACTTTTTTTTTTTTTTTTTTTTTTTTTTTTTTTTTTTTTTTACTGCGCGAGGGTGTGAGAGCTGAGAATGCGCTTTTTCAAAATAAAAATACCGCTACCGATTTATACATTTTTTACACGCAACAATTTTTCAAAATAGACTAAAATACGAAAATATACTTATTTAATGAGATAAAATCCGGTTTCGTTTTATAGTTTCATCATTGAGAAAACAATTTTAATAAAAGACTACTTTTTGGCCTTACATAGTGGAATCTTCCCTTAAAATAGCCTTAATGAATTAAGCATTTGCGGTTGTCTACGTACAAAACAAAACCTCTTTTAGCAACAATTGAAAAAATAAATCTATTTTTACTCTTAAAAAGCACTAATGCTGAAACCTACATGTTGCAAATTGATTTAATAATATTTTCAGTATGTATTTTAGCGGAAATACTAGGAATTAGAACTTCAATATTATTCTAATAGTATTTTATAAGGCTAAATTGGGTATGTTGTCGAAAGGCAACACACGGCATTTAAGCGTTTAAATTCAAGATAATTTAAACTATCATTAGCATTTCTCTTTCAGCTCATGTACGATAAATTGTACGTGTACAATCTTTCAAAAACATTGGTATATTCAATAAGATTGACATTTTTAAAATTTTCTGACTTTACAGTGTTGAATTAAGACATTTCTATCGTCAGATTTTTTCTCGAAGCTTCAAAGGTTTTTCTATGGGTAAGGGGGGGGGGGGATTATGAAGTTCCTGGAGAATTTTGAACTTTTGACTATATATATAAATATCACACCACAAATCTTCCGGGAGGACACTTTGATGCTCTGGGAGGGTGATGTCCCCCTGAGCCAACTCTTGAATTCATCACTGAGACTTTATTAACATACCATTTTCCAATTACTAATAGGTTTATTAGAATAATGCACTTGCATTCAAACATAATTTTGCGACTAAGTTTATATTAAAGAAGTATCTTTAAGCCTGGATTTTTATGAAAAAATAATAGTTGAGACACATTTATTTAATCTGAAAACATGAGAATTTAGGCTTTGTGAGCACAGAAAATTTGAATTATTTAAAGACCAGCTATCACAAATTCTGCAAATGTACAATTCATCAGAATTTAATTAATAAACATGCAGTAATTACCGTCTGGAAAACGCTACACTTTAATTTTTATGAATTCTTATCATACTATCATGTAATTAGAAAAAGAAACTTACATTTGATTCAAGAAATCTGAGCACGTTTAATACATTGTTTTGATCTACATTCATCGCGTTATTAAAATAATAAATTCATAGATGGTGAGAAATGCAGCTAAATGCTCTAGTTTTCCCGTAAATAATATTTTCATAAAAAATAATAGTTTTATAAGAATAAATCACGATCTGTTGAATCTTTCAGAACATTAAAATCAGAAAGAAATATATTTAAATTAATTATTTATTTCATGACAAAAATGAAGTCACAATTTATTACTTCTTTTATCTTTATTCCACAAAGGAAAGCGAGGGATGATAAAAAATGTACACTAAGTAACAATAGTTAATTTGGGCATCTGATAAAAATGTTACACTGAGTAGCAATATAAAAGGATGTTCGCACTTAAGGCAACGATTTTGTAATTTATTTTACTTGTTTCCATTTTGAGATAGAAATTTGGCAACATCAGAATAATCGTCTGATACTGTTATCTTTTGATTGGGATGTAAAATAAAACATTTATTTTGAAAATGGCTCCTAAAATTGATAGATGGGTCGAAGGCTGCGTAACTGCGCTTTTTGAGGAGAAATATTCGTATCAACAATCGTGGTTATTGCATAAAAAAAAGAGGTATTTATAATATATTAAATTTGAAAAGAAAACAATATCTAAGTGAAAGTAAAAATGAAAATATGACCACGAAACCTCACTCTAAGACTGTTCGAACGCAAGTAAATAGCAAGAAAGTGAAGTCTCTGATCCTAAAGGAAAATCCGCCGACTCAAAGATCCATTTTATCGAAACTAGGAACTCATCTGGCACTGCAAGCAAAATCATTCATAAAGATATGAATGTGAAAAAGATCTTTAAATCTAAAGTTCATCTGCTTTTGCCAAAGCATATTGCTGAAAGAAAACAAATTGTAGAAAATTATATGAAAAACACCGAGCTGTTGAAAAAGGGAAATTTGTGGTTAAAACGCGATGAGGCATAGGTATATTTAAGTGACTGCAATAAAAAAGATCGACTTTCTGTTGCTCAACAGACGGGAATGAGCATACGAAATGGCTTCGTCAGTGTAAAGGAAAGTTCCCATAGTTGCAGGATTTTGTTACAACGGCAAATAAAAAATAAAAAAAGTCTTAAGTAAAGTCAAAATTAATTCACCGTACTATCAGCAGAATATTTTAGAACCAATTTTTGAAGAAGAAATTCTAGCCTAATATGGAAAGGACATTAATAAAGTTGAGCCTCATATGGGCAAAGCCTTTAGTCACACGTCTAAATGAACAGATGATTATTTACCAAAGAAAGAATCAGAAACAGGAATAAAGTCTATCCCATTTAACGAAATACTTATAAAATTGCCTGATGCTTCTCCAATGGAGATTTGCGCTTTCGGTTTATTAAAGAGAGCCTTAGGAAAACGGCATCCAAGAACATTAAACGGCCTTCGGAAAACGGTTAAAAAAGAATGGAGTAAAATTCACATGACTGTATTAAGAAAAAGTTTAGTTTCGTGGAAAATTCGAGCTAGAACTATCGTCAAGAACCATGGCTATCAGATTAAAGCAAATCGCCGCAAAAATACGGCATTCATACATAAAACCTAACTGTCAAAACTGTTTCCATAAAGTGAGAACGACCTTCTGTAGTTATTTTGGAAGATTTTGAACAAACATACATATAAACCAGGCATATCAAACACGTGGCCCGCGACTCATATTTGGCCCGTCGGCAGCTTATCTGCTTGCAGCCAAGCCTTAGGCATTTACCGTAATGTTTGATCCAATTCATGTTTGATGCAGAAAATACACTTAGCACAAGCACACTTGCACTAACCGTCGCTGCAGTGCTGCCAAGTCGCAAATTATTGATTCAAACAAGAATCCTTTATTTTTAAATTGAAAGAATGAAACAAGTGTTTGAAACAAATGTCTCATCAACGCCGCATAGAACTATATTATATGCCACAGCTTAAGGCTCCGTTGCACTGCAACTCCCCGATCGCGAAATCACGTGTTAGCCTATGGGAAAACTTTGAAGCGCGATTACTAATATAATTATTCAATTACTGTTTTCTGCATCAGAAAGTAAACGTCAAATGCCGATGATGTGTGTTTTTAAAAATTATTTCCGTAAATTTTAAGTACATGAAAAATCCCTATAAACCTTGAAATTTCCATTTGATTAAATTTATCATCTTCTTAAAAATACTTAAAATTTACGTAGACAATTTTTATAAACGCACATCATCGGCATCTGACGTCTACTTTCTGGTGGTATTTTAATAATTATATTAGGTAATGAGTAATCGCGCTTCGAAATTTTCCCATAGGTTAATATGGGATTTTGGGATCGGGGATTTTCAGTGCAGTGGCCCCTTAAACACAATAAAATGTATTAAAAACTATGCTTCCATTTTCAACATAATAGAAAGACAATACCATCAATAAAAAATATGTATTTTGAATAAAAAGAGAGTATTTAATGAAAGGGTTTTTTTTAAAGCAAAGGGATCCGTAATCAGTTGAATACGATATAAATCTGGCTATTCTAATAACAAAAATTTATTTGTGTTTGTTAATGAAATGTAAAAATACAATAACAACAATAACAATGACAATTTTAGTAATAGCAATTTAACTTTTAAAGAAATTCCTTTTGTAAGTCAAAGTAAATTTTACAGCATGATAACTTTCCTAAGTAGCAGTATAAAATATCTGTTGTTCGTTTTTAGTCCTACTTCATAAAATTCAAAACGCAGTAAAAATAACTGAAAAACGTTTCTGGAAAATAATCCCTTAAAGTAATAAAAAAAATCAAGCGAAAATTGTCGGAAATAAAGAAATAAAAGGTAAAAGAAACTGAAATCTACCGAGTGTCCTAAAATGGACTGACTGATTTTAAAATTCGGTAACTTGGAAATGATGACAGCTATTTAAAAATCTGCAAGATGTCAGGAGATTTTTTTAATGTGATTCCCAGTTTTAGTTCCAAATAGCAGGGATAGATGGCGTTGCAAGAAATAGGCACTAAACCATGGCCCGATTTTTTTTGTCGCTCTTTTCTCCCAGCATTAATTCCAAAGAAGGAGGTTAAATATATATGGAGTAGGTTTCAGTCGCCAATAAAATCTTGTTCGTCGGTAGCTCCTCCATATATTTAACCTCCTTCCTTCGCATCAATTCTGGAAGAGGAGCGAGGCCAAAAAATCGGACCTCTATTTAGTGCTTATTGCTTGCAGAGCAATCTATCGCTGCTATTTGAAACTTAAACTGGGAGCACTAAAAAATCTCCTGACATCTTACATAACCCTCCTGGAAGAATTTCTTAAATAGCTATCACCATTTTCAAGTTATCGAATTTTAAATACAGTCAGTCCATTTTAGGTCACCTGGTAGTTTGGAAAAAAATTAAAAGTTTATAAAAATGTGTTACGCTTTACTGGTGTAGTTTTATTTTATTATTATCAAAGATAAAATATATTAAAATTACAGTACAGCCCCGATTATTCGCGGAATTGGGTGGCAAGGCCTCCGCGGATAACCCGAAAAAGCCGGAAAATGGAGTGCAAATACGAAAAAAAAAAAAAAATTCAACATAAAAACTATGTTTTAGTATACAAAAACATAATAAAACGTTTAAAATGCATACATATGCACAGTAAAGCAGAAACCTTTGCTTTACTTCTAAATCACTAAAATAAAAAGCAGTAAATAAGAAACAATGCCACACACACTGTACAAAAGGAGTTGAGTTACACCTTTAAAAAAAAAAAAAAAACAGTCACTTGTTTTTGCTTCTTGCTTTGGAAACACCTTTTCTTTATTCTAAATTGTAAACTATAGTTTTTCTTTTTTTTTAGTATGGAATAATTTTTATCTCGAGAATGAAGCTATTCTTGATATGCTCTCCTAGAATTTATCATAATGGTTTTATTTAATTGTTAAATATTTTAATTTCTGTGTTTAGAGTTGGTTAATAAAATCAAGAAAAGTCATCAAGATTTTATATCTGATATTTCAAACATGGCAACAGAATCATCTAGAAATATTCTTCTATTACTTTCGAATACATGAATTTTTCTGTTTATATTTATTAGTAGGGCTTGTTGTATTTTCCTTGCTGTTGGCTTGAATAATAATAATAAAAAAAACCCTCTTCGCGGATAAACCGCACCGTAGATAATCGGGGCTTTACTGTATTTACAACATTAAAAAAATAAATAAAAGAAAGACAGGAAATACTAAAAATGCTGAAATAATAGCTGAATTTTATAGCTCAATGATAGATGTTCTATTCTTTTCTAGTTAATCTAAACATACATTTCAAAATCAAATCTAATGTCTAGGTGGTTCAGTGATATCTAATTCTACAAATAATCAACATATTTTACGGCACAAACAAAACATTTAATAACGAAAAGGGAACATAAAAATCTATTAAGTCACATTCGACAGATTACATCTAAAGCTTTCTAAGATCAACAAAGGATTAGTTCATTTCAATTCAGAAGTAGATAGTTCAAACAGAGCATGCGCTGGCTAATTAGCTGTTTAGAGAATTAGCCGGAACAATAGATAAGATTCTATATCAATACTATCAAAGTAAAGAATAAGTAGCATATATCTATATGAAATTTTCTGTAGTATATCTTTTGTAAGATGAACTTCTACAACATGCATAACGTTTTTTATTTGGTTTCAGAAATAATTCCATATCGCGAATATCATGTAAAATTACTTACTCTAACATTTTGTTAATGGAAAGAAAAGGAAATATTTTCCTAAGATTTCTTTCTTTTACATAAGTATTTTTTTCTAAATTTTCTTTCTCATGTTGAACAATGTTTTAAACTTAGCAAGATTCAGTATCATTATTCGTTTACTATATTTTATGATATACTAGCAGATCTGCTGGGCGTTGCCTGTCCCAAGTCTGGCAGGAAAAATTAAGTCCAGGAGAGACCCAAGACTGATAGAGAAAATCGGTCTGAGATCACAGGGCCGATTTCGGGTTGGGATCGCAAAAAAAGGAATGAAAAAAACTAACCTGAAAATTGAAAAGTTCGATCGTGCCCTATAAATCTTTCAAATAATAATCGCTATAACAGTGACTTTCTGTTTAATACGCGACATCGTATAAATAACTTATTTCATTAAAACGCACAATCATAAAATAACATTATCAAAATACACTTAAAAACGTCTCCGCGAAAAATGTCTTAAATCTTGATCTTCATCATGTTGAAAACCACTTATAGCATAATAGTTTTTTTTTTTAAATTACAAAAATAAATTTTTTATACGGTCGCTAATTTCTATAAGTTATAATCAGAAAAAGATTATCCCTGCTCTAACAAGTAAGGCAGCAAAAATTCCATTCCTGTGCGATCAAAACTTACTGAGATATGATGCTTTGAGTTTTCCTCATTTTCTGGCACCCAAAACTCGATTATCCGTTTTTAGTGCCAAAAATACAATTCCCAATTGAATGGTATGCATTGCACGGCACATTAATTTCTTAATTAAATAATATAGAGTGTTTAACTGCCCAATGCTTAGTATTTTTACTTAATGGAAAATGTTCCACCACATTTGGGGGGGTGGGGGGGAGCAAAATTATCCAGTTTTAACATGTTTACCCCGACGCGTAACACCGTTAGTACAAGTACAGTCGTGGAAAAAAAAGTAAACACCCCTACTAACTCTGCAACAAATTATTGTAGAATAAAGTTACTGGTACCAAACGATTGGAAATAAAGTCTACTTTTAAATGATGTATACAAAATTGACTTAGGGGACCATCTACATATCAAAAGAAACCCAAACTTTGTTATTTTCAATGGTGACCCAATTTCGACACCATAAATAAATTCTACATTCCTTAATTAGCCTAAATCCAGATTTGCATAAAATTCATATGATTAGTTTCCGAGAAATGAATTATTTTAAAATAAGCATATTTCAGGGGCTATATCCAAATTGCAGTTCGGTACTCGATTGTTGAAATGCTACAGAATAACAAAATCATTTCTATTAATGTATTATTTCTTGCCAATATGACCATTTTACTCGCTTAATGTGTTTCGACTATTGCCAGCCCAAATGTTTCAATAAAATTAGTAAAACATACTTTTTATTTTCAAAGTATGCTTTTCTGCACGTCATAGGTGGTCCCTTAAACCATCATTTTGACGTTTTTTAATCATAATTCAAAAACTACTTGGAAAAATATTTGAAATTGAGAATTCGCATAAAGCAGAACATAATAAATATAAATCTATCAAAAAAATTGTAGGATGCAATTCATATTTTTTTCGAATATTAATTTCATAATTCGTAATTCATATTATAATATTTTCAAAATTACAAATTCAATGCATTTATGTTTTGGTTTTTTAGTATTATAACCACACAAAAAAATATCACATTAGGATTATAATTTCAGGAGATATTAATAAAAATATGAAAATGTAATTTAACATTAGAAGCTTAAAATTTTGAATTTTTTAATTCAAAAACTTATCATCCAAATGACTTGAAATTTCATTTATAGGAATAGTTTGAATCGAAGATTTAAAATATATTGTCAAAATCGGGTGTTGCCATTGAAAAAAAAATTGTCCGGTTTTGATTTGTAAAAATAATTATCAGTTTACTAAAAAGTTGCTTAAAATTTATCTAGTATTCCATTACATATAAACTGGTCCTAAAAACTTAAAACCATTGATATAATAACCTACGTAAAGAAAGTTGTTACATTAACGAGATCTTTCAATCACAAACGTGATCGTTTTCAAGCGGATAGCTTTACTCATAAAAAGTAATGATACCCCCTAGTAAAGCTATGTTTTTAATGTCAATGATTTTAAGTTTTTAGGGCCAGTTTATATGTGTATATAAATTTTAAGCACTTTTTTAGTAAATTGATAATTATTTTAGTCAAATTATTTTGATATTCAAATGGATAACATAACTTAGAGGTTTATTTCTCATTTACACACCTACTTGGCAGTAGCACACTTTGCCAAGATCGGCTGCATTTCCAAGATTAATTAAAACTTTACAATTTCCATGTGTTGGAAATTTTCTGTTTTTTCAGATTTTTTTTCAAGAAAGATTTTTTTTAAACAAGAGGTAACTCATTTTTTCTTTCGGACATATCTAGTAATTAATAGTAATTGTTTCCACATGGCTAAGTTCAAAATTTAAATATTTTCAACCGATGGAATTAAAGTAGTGGGAATATTCTTACTCATTAGAACTTAAGGCTGTTCTCAAATCCAAAGGGGCTGCTTTCTGACATATTTTTAAATAAATTTTTGTTCGGAAACGCATGAAATTGGGAGGTGTTGTTATTCAGAAACTATGTAATCAAAAGTCGATTTCAATTTTTTGTTAAACGCGAAAGATGTTTCAGAAAATACTGTCCAAGTTGACGTTTTGAAGAGAATTTCCGAAGGCAGCACCGCGAGAAAGAGAAAAACTGGTCGTCACGTGATAAGAATTGCGTATAACTCGATAAATAATTTATTTATCAAAAAATGGAAAATTCATTTTGATTCGAAATCACTTCGCTAGTCAGGTCTGCCAATTTTATGTCCTCACGTTTAAAAATCGATCAGAAAATATATCAGAAAATTTAGCGTTGTTGAGCAAGGGATTTGAGAATCGCCTTAAGAGCCGAATAAGGTCATTTGTCACTAGATGGCAGCACCACTGAAAACTGCATTTGCTGCAGAACTTTCAGAATTAAAGAAATAATGTTTGTAATTCGATTCCAAGGAATCTGAATTTACTTTCTATGAGGATGGAGCATTGTGGAACAGTTGGTTATGGGATATGTGATATTCTACGTGTTTCATAGAAAAAGATTTAGTCATTTTAAGTTTCAGGCTGGCGTTTTCTTTTGTAGTTTTTAACATTATCCTGTCTTTCCGCGACGGGCAGCTCTTATGCTATAAATACTTATAGAAACTTTTAACATTTTTACTACCCATTTCATCTATAAATTTGATATATATTTTTATTATTTAGTGTTTCTATAATGTGTTTTCTGTAATTAGTAAAATTTGAATATTTTTAACTACTTTACTTTTCAAAATCTTAGATTTGTCTAAACAATGTATCAGCTGAAAATTTTACAGCTACAGTAATTTTAAAATACATTTGCATTGTCATTTCTTGTCTTTGAATGCAGAGATGATGCTCTAGAGCTGGGACAAAATCCCCCCCCCCCCCCCAGTTCAAAGAGGGGATTTAAAAATTTTGAAAATTATGTAGTCCAATTGCAGACTGTCCCCTGATCCTCCTATAGTGTTTTTTTTAAGCATATTTCAACATTTTAAGAACGCAGAACTCAAAGCCCCCCTCCCCCCTTCGCTGATGCTGCAAAATCAACAAATTTTTAATATAATAATTTAATAGGCAAATTTTTTGTAAGTTTTCTTTTCTTTTACTTTGTCCTCAGTCGGATTATCTATAATTTTCTTTCTTTCTTCTTTTCAGCCCTATTGAATGACATGCAAAAAATATCTTTTTAAATAACAAATGAAAAAAATTCAACATAATATAGTTAAAATAAAGCTTGATATTTCTTCAAATTTTAATTCATTGATTGTAGAATATTTATTTATTTAAAAAAAAATCCCGATTCAATTAAACCATAATAAAAATAGATTTAAGATTTAACTTAATATGCATGATATTTTAGATTTAAGAATCTTCCCTAATCACATCGAGCGTTCTATAATTTATGCCAATAATTCTTTCTCAGCAAACGAAATAATATCAGTATAATAATAATAGTAATAATAATTGTATTTACAAGCAGTGTTGAATTCAGACACTTTTCTCCGGGAGGGATTTCTGTGGCTCCGGGGGGGGGGGGGGACATTATTGAGTTCCGGGGGGGAAATTGCACTTTTTGACCATTGAAAACACAAAATCTCAAATCTTCCGGGGGGGACATCTCATTGCTCCGGGGGGGAATGTCCCCCCCGGGCCACCCCCTGAAATCTACACTGTTTACAAGAATAAGAATAAAAATCTAGCTAAACATTTACAAATTTATTAGAGAGCAACAGATGGCAGCACCACCCAAATATTTTGGAAAATAATCTGAAATCTGGCTCCGCGGGATGATGCGATCAGAGATCCGCGATTCAGTGATCCATTCAGTGTGCGATTCAGTGATTCGCGTAAAAATCTCGACATTATTTGTTTTAAAACTAACGTCGAAGTTGCCAGTTTAAGCATAAATGAATAAAAAAAATGAAAAAAGACGACAGTCTTAAAGCAAAATTCTTGTCATTCATATTAACACTTCATTCATTTCTGGTTCTCTATAAAAAGTTAATGTCCATTGTCGAGTTAGCCAAATATAAAATGTAAAGTATTGAAAATTTTGAATCAGTTTACAACAACATATTTTTACGAAAAATTTTCCATCTGTATAGCAATTAGATACTAATTAATATTTGAAATAAAAGCGGCTTTCTGTCTTACATTAACGTCATTGGAGGGGGGAAAAAGAAAATGACAAACAAGCAGGAGCTCACATCACACTTAAATAGGATTTAATTATTTTGTTATAAAAAAACTAACTTTAATAATTTTGTTGCGTATAAATAACCTTTAAAGTATTTTGTTAAGTTTAAATAACCATTTATTATTTTATTATATTAAATGGGTTTAATTCATATTATTTAAATTAATGTTCTTTGATTGTTATTGTGAAAATATATTTGCGTTAAAAAAACATTCTCACTAGTGGTCCACGGAATTAAAAAATATGAAGTCAGTGGTCCGTGAGATCTCAAAGGTTGGCGACAGCTGAACCAGCATAATTGCATCATTTTCGTTCCCCTCCCCTTCAGGTATTTTTCACAGGTATTTATTTCAGGTATAACACACTTCTTTGAATTAAATTTTCAGAATAGAAATTTTTTTTTTCTATTGAGAACATGAAGTGCTTTGAGCAAGTGGAAATATATACCATTAATTCTTCACATTAGTTCATTTTTATTGTGCCTTTAGGTGGACAAAAACACAAAATGTATATATATATATATATATATAAATAACCATTAATTAAACATAACCTACCACCGTCAATTATTATGAATTAAAGCTGTAAATATTAAAAAAAAAAATTATTATAAGAATTATTATGGAAGAAAAAAGATAAAAGTGGACACCGACAAAAATTGAAAAGCTTATACATTGAATTACGTTATCAAGGGCACAGAATTCAATGATATAAGCAAAATGGTTGTTTTCTGTGGGAAAAATAAGCTAAAGCTAAAAATTATTTTCCCCTGTGCCCGAACAACCACTAAAATCAAGTGAATTGATTAAAAATGAAAGCAGAATAGAAACAAATAATATGAAATGGAAGAATCAATAAAACGTATTTAAATATTTATAGGATATAAAATATAAATAATAAACACCATACCGATTAATATTACAGTATTTTACAAAAATCCATGCGCACATGTCTACCAGTATATCAAAAAGATTAAGGTGAATAAAACAGTTAAGAAATCACAGTAAATGATACCAAAGGATGCAGTTAATACATTTTGAAATAAAATTTGAAATAACTTGTAAAACACATTTAATCTAATATAAAATAAATAGATATTAATTACATTGTTTAAAATGCACTATTAAATTAATAATAACAGTTTAACAATATCGTCCAAATTTAGCAAAAAAAAAAAAAAAAACCCCTGGTGTATAAATTATAACTGAAATGGAGCTAGAAAAATTAAAAATAAGAGCTATCTTAAAGAGACAAATATGGTGCTGCCATCTATTATTACTTATATTAAACATCTATCGCTAGATAAATATTTGTAAGCATTTGAATGTAAATAACTGTTTAAACAGCAAAACCAAACATATCCTTATATATAGAGAATTATAAACCTAATATAAACCACACAATGTATTTAAAAACTATTGTTAATAAAATTTAAAAGCATACAATATATTCTATTAGCTGACTTATTTAAACTAAACTAAGAATTTAAATAATTCTAGAACATTTATAATATATAGCATATAGCTATATTCTATAAAACAAAATAAATTCAGTAATAATTAATATAAATAATTATTAAAAATAATATAAAAATTATTTTTTAATGAATTATATATAAGATATTTATAAAATGAACAGGAAATAAAAAACTTGTGGAAGTATATAGAAGGTTAAATGATACTTAAATTCCCATTACTTAAAAAGCACAAATATAGAATGTGGATTATTTTCAGACATCCATAAAAATCCATAAAGTATGAATGTGGGACATTCAAAAACATTAAACCGATAATAAATATTAAAAAGAATAGAGGAATAATAATAAAAATAATTACCCAATTTTAATGCATACAGTATAACTATATTTATATTAAACATACTTATATGTATATTATTCACTATAAGAATGGCATACTATTAGTAATTAATATGATATTGTCCTTAGTAAATTAAAATGTAATAACAAATAATTGTAAATTAGATTAATCAATAATTAAGCTAATTATAATATTAATGAAATTCTCCAATTACATATAAAATATCAAATCAACATCCATATAAAATACGTAACAAAAATATATTAATAATACAAGAGCCCCAATTTTTTTTCTTTTTTTTTTAAATTTTTTTTTATAAATAATTAACCATTGCGTATTATCCAGACAACACCACCCTCCTCCGTACTCTAACATCTACCCACCCAACCAACCTATAATATTTTTTTATATTATTTTACAATTTTTAATTTTTTATAGATATTTTTTTATTTTATAATTTTTTTGTAATTTTGTTTACGCATGTGTTAATTTGTTTTTATAGATCATGTAAGAAAAGTACTAATTATATATTAATGAATATATGAATTTTTTTGGAAAACCATGATTTAATGCATCATAAATTAGTTTTTTAATATTATTGTTAATTAGAGGAGAAGAACATAAACATTTTATTCTATATATATGATTAAGTATTATATTACGAAATACAGAATGATGTAGACAAGATTTAAAATTTGTAAATGTATTAACTGTGAATTTAAATTCTTTACGTTTGTCATATAAATCTGTGATTGTTTTATTGTCTTTTATTGTAATTTTAAGATCTAAGAAGTTAATTGTATTGTTAGATAAAAGGTTTTCCGTTAATTCCAAATTAGTGGGATAATCAACTGGAAATCGAGTAATTGCAGATTGATCAGTATCAATTAAAATGATGTCATCAATATAACGATATAAATGTAGATTATTATTAGTAAAATTACGTTCATAATGAGATAAGTATAAATCTGAGAGTAAACTGGAAGTACAACCGCCTTGTGGTATACCGACATGCTGTAAATATAAGGTATTATCTTGCAATATATAATTATTATAGATAATGAAGTTAGTTAAAGATTTAAATTATGCAATATCTATATTAGATGGTAATTCCAGTTTTTTATAATACTTTTTAAATAATGCATTTATAATTTTATGTAAATCTAATAGGTCTATATTATTAAAAAGATCTTTGAAGTCATATGTCGTTATATTACAAACAGAATGAAGATTTTTTAAAATATTAACAATATATATATATATATATATATATATATATATATATATATATAACCATTAAATAAACATTACCGACCACCAACAAAAACTGTGATATTATGAATGAAATGACAATAACAAATACAGTACCCCCCAACGCTGATGACATGGATTCCAATATATACTTCATTCTTTCTTATGTAAATATATATACCTTTTCAAATGTAAATTATTTAAAAATAAATTAGATTTAATTTTAAAAAGTTAAAATTTATTAACTAAAAGTTATATTTAAATTTTTTTATTCGATGTTAACATTTTTAACTACACCAGCGGGGAAGACCGAGCTGTGCTAGGTTAAAATAGGCTTGCGTTCAACTCGATATAACAATAAACTCTCCTTGTATTATTGCTATAAAGCCTTTTATTTTATAGCAGTGTTATTTACAATAACAATCATTAATCAAATTATGTACAGTCGTGAAAAAAAATGTAAACATCCACTACTAACTCTGCAACTAATTGTGATAGAAGAAAGTTACTGGTACTAAACGATTGGAAATAAAGTCTATTTTTAAATGATGTTTATAAAATTTGTTAAGAGGGGTCATCTAAAAATCAAAACCTGACCAAACTTTGTTTTTTCAATGGCAGCACCCAATTTTGAAACTGTATTTTAATTCTTCGGTTCAAACTGTGCCAAGAAACGAAATTTCAAGTCATCTAGTTGGTAAGTTTTTGAATTATAACTATTTAAAATTTTGAGCTTCTAATGTTAAATTACATTTTCATATTTTTAGTAATATCTCCTGAAATTATAACCCTAATATGATAATTTTATGTGTGGTTATAATGCTAAAAAACCCAAACATAAATAGATTGAATGTGTAATTAAAAAAAATTATAATATGAATTATGAAATTAATGTTCGAAAAAAATATGAATCGCAACCTACAATTTTTTTGATAGGTTTTGTTATTTCTAATAATTTAATTTAAAATTCAATGTTAATATCTAACAGACGCATCAAATAAAAACTACAACTGTAGTATCATAGCAATAAATACGCTTTTAAGCGACACATAAATCTGAGTCAAAGATTACGAAAAGCAATCTTCTACAATAGTTTGTTGCAGAGTTAGTAAGGGTGTTTACTTTTTTAACCACGACTGTACATATTTTTAAATTTTACATTATTTACATATTTACAATGAAGAGGATCCTTCCAAACTGCATTTTTAGTTGGACTCTGGTTGGTTGAATCATGTATCTCGGCTCCTATTGGAATTTCAAGAAAATTTTTTCATATTATGGAAATCAATTTTTTTCATCGAATATCGCCCAATTTGGCGGCATTCTTTTATTTGGCGCCAAACACTTTTTTTGGCAACTTGGTAATCTTAACCCGGGAGAACTCGCTAGTGAGAATGCCCAATTGCTTTTCTTTTACTTTACATTCATATAATATCAATTTTTTTTGGTTGGCTTAGTACTTTTATTTACAAAATAGGTAAAATAATTGAAAAATATTTTGAAATTTTAATTAAAATGAAAAATGGTTTAAATAAGGGCCTTAAAAAAGTACGACTGTGAGAGAAAATCTCATGCAGCGAGTTCTCCCGGGTTAAAAGTCGATTTTCCTACCAAATCTCGCCAATGTCACCAATATTTCACCAAATATTGCCATATTTGGCGAAAGGTCGCCAATTTGGAACTTCGTTTACTGGCAACTGTTGAACAACTTAATAACTGTTTCAACATTCTTGCTCTTTAAAATACTTGTCCCGTACTCACCCCAAAATGACCTACTAATTGAATTTTCTCGAACATGTGGCCCAGCATAATGGTCTTCTCGTATTCAAAACGATAGGATTAGAAAAATCGTTAGAGCCATTTTTAAAATTTCCAAACCAACACATGCACACAAGATTTGCTCATATTACAATGCATGGTTTAATAATTGAGATATCTGTTTAACAAGAAATTACTATTTTAACTTCTGAGTACAGAAAATAAAGATAAGTTGTTTTCAGGATTTATATATATATATATATATATATATATATATATATATATATATAATTTAACAGCTTCTTAAAGAAAAAAGTCATTTTTTATAAATTCCTTTTGTTACGAGAATCACATTTTCAATTTTTTTTTTCAAAATAACAAATAATAAAGATATATAAGTTATGAGAATCAGTAATTTATACTATAAGGAATATCTTTTGTATTTCTGACATACAAAATAAAGCTTTTTATTTTAAAAACAATTGCTAAACATTTATAGTATTTATAATAAACAAGTCGAAACCCGTCGAATTCGACGAATGAAAATGTATAACAGAACTCATTTATGGAATTTATAATAAAGTCACAAAAATAATTATAATAAATAATCAATATTATATTGGCTAGCCTAATAACTATTATTTTTAACCAATGTTTACTTTCAACCTTCCAAATCATTCAAAAATTAAACTTTATTCCTATACGTAAACAATAACATGCAATTAAGATAAGAAATTATGAAGTTATTAATTGAGGCTTTGATCTGTGGTATGACGTAATGGAAAAACAACGAAAATTTCGTCATTACACAATTATAATTTTGTTTTCAACGAAATCTAAAAAATAACGTCGATTTCACCATCGCAAAATTTACATGCATACTTTTCATATTCATATTCACTATTTTAAAAATATTTTAACGTGCAATAGATTACTAATAAAGATATTGGAAAACTTCATGTCACGTTTACCAATTACAGTTTTTCGTGTTAACCAGGGCCTGGTTAATGCACGGGCCTGCGGGGCCTCGGCCCTGGGCCCATCAATTTCAGGGGCCCACAAATTTGTGTGTATTTTCTCACAATTTAAGTTTTTCCACTGTTTGCATTTTATATTTTGGTTCCTGAGGTAAAAACAAAGTTTTACTGTAATAAAAAACCTCCACATTTAATATTTCTGTAAAAGTCCTTTTCATTTTGAGAGTACCTATAATTTTCAAAACTTGCCGTATCCAGAAAATCAAATTTGGGGAAAATGCCAAAAACTGCATACTGTGTCTATTGCTTTCAATATAAACGAGGATTTTACAATGTTAGAATTATAGTTTAAAATAATTACTAGACTGTTAGGGAAAACACAATTTTATGATTTTGAATAAGGCGAGTTTTGAAAAAGATGTCCTCATTTATTCTGCAACATAAACTGTGGATCATAGATGTTTGTGAATTATACAAATGCTTATTTTAGAAAGTGGACGATAATTCTTGTAAGTAAATTTTTTTTGTAAACTTGAAACTTTCACCCAAACAACTTTGTCAGCTCATCAAATAAATCTACTTTTTTTTTTCTGAAAGTGTCGCCAGGAATGGGGAGGAAGGGGGGGGGCAACTTTTTAACAGGCCGTGGGCCCAACTTCAGCTTGATCGGGCTCTGGTGTTAACATTCGCACTTTTTACTTGAGGTTCTCATCTGAATGCCGGAGAAATCCAGAAATTTACTTTTAGACGCATTAGCAGTAAAATATTTAGTATTAACAAAGAAAATACTCATTTCATTTTCACTTTGACATTATTTACACCCGCTGAAGAACTCTGAGATTAATGTCTCAATCTCAGAATTTGAAAAAAAATACTTAAATGTGACAGCTTTATTAGTAAAAAATGCGTTATTTTAAATCGTGCCGTCATTTTCTGTTCAAAAATTTAAAAAAAGTTTTTTTTTAATTGTAATACGAAAATGGCATTCGTAATGATACGGTAATACTCATTTTCTCACTTCTCGCGTCATCTATGGAAGTAACCCGATTGCCACTGGTGTGAAAAAATTTCATAAAGGACTTTTTAAATTAAAAATGAAAAAATATTAAAAAATAGGTAGAACGGGCACATCTAAAAATGAACAGCTTCCATTTAAAAAAATAATTATTAACATCGGTCCAGTAGAAAGCTCAGGGTTGATGACTAAAAAAACAGCCTGATCTTTTAAATATATAGATAATTTTAACAGATTCTGTAAAATGTTTTGTGATTTTTGTTACGGGCGGACCATAACAAAAGACGTCCTGTCTTCAACATATAAAGTAGTATTTATAATAAATAATTTTAACAGATTCTGTAAAATATTTTGTAACTTTTGTTATGGGAGGACCATAAGAAAAGACATATAAAATATCTTCAACATATAAAATATCAGTTTAAAAAATGTAATTGTTTGAAACGTATGACCCTTTCATTTCACCTTTAGTTAGAAGATTAAATCCAGTAGTAGACAACTGTTCCAGTAGTTGACATATTTAAAAAATAAGGGTTTAATTGTTTTCAGTTGAACTTATTTAAAAACAGCAAGATAAAAACAGCATTTAATAAAGCCTTAATTGTTTTAAAATGCATTTATATAAGTATTCATAAACGATATATGTATATTTTATAATTAACTGTGATGCTATACACATCATCATAGAATTTTAATCTATTTAACATTAAAAAAAAAAATCACTCCTTGTTTTGGCAATAAAAAAATAAACAAAATTTTCGATACTTTCTTTTCGCAAAAGTTTTTACAACTGCATTATGTCTACTAATGCATAATATTCAGTTTTCGTCTTATGACAATGACGAAGACAACTAAAGGACAAATAGTCGTCCTTGCTTTACTCGTTTTGCCTTTTTTGACATTTTTCATAATTCTTCTCTCTTTTGTCTATAGTTTTGCAGAGCCTCTGACCATTCTTCTGTCTGTTTCTCTTCCTCTATGTCTTTTTCTGGTGATACTTCTGCCATAAATCTGATTTAAGCATACTTAGTAACATTTCCTTCTTGCGTTTCAGGCCCTTGCAATGCTTGAATGGATTTGGCAATCTACGCGGACGAGAATTGTTTGACCGATCCTTTTTGTTGGAACATCTGTTTGACATTGAACTTGAAATTGTTTCTGCAATAGTTTTATTCCTTATAAACTTTTGACCCTTGTTATTTTTGCTTTCATGGGCGCGGAGCTCAATTCAATACTACATTGCATTGATCTCTGTGTTTTTTAATATCATATATATATATATATATTTTTTCTGATAAAGTGATGAACCCAAATCAACAAATTTAATACTTTTCTGTTCTTTATCCTTTTCTTATTTTGCCTTCTTTTCGACTAACGCATATATCGCTCACCCGAAAGAAAAGTGGCACATCTCGACAAAAGTAAATTTCACAGGAGAGGCCAAAGAAAATTTGCATAATTTTACTGTAACATGAAATAAGAGCACTTAGCTCTGCTTGCAGGAATGAAAATGTGCATAAAAGCGTAAAACCCTTAAAAATGAAGACGCAGGATGAGGTTTGGAGGATTAGGTTATTTTACCTCCCCACACAACCCACTCCTTTTCTGTGGTCACAAATGGACATATAGCGTAATAAATCGATTTTCCGCATTGCTACACATATGAAACTGTTTGCGTAGCAAGACACACCTATGACAGACCTATTAGTGGAATAAAACGCGATGAATGAATTTTTGCAAGATGTGTCACTTTTCTTGCGCTTGAGCGATATGTACTTTATAAAAAAAAGTTACATTTTGTGCTATTTAATGATATATGTTACAAAATCCCTGTTTCTTATATTCCTGTAAAGTGAGATAACTAACACAACAGTTTTCTTTACTCCTTCTTTCTTTTCCGAGTTGAACAGTTTTCTGAAGTGCATAGTAATAATACATACATTACAGCGATTCTTAAATTAATAATAATAAAACTGAGGAAATATGAGACCCTTCAGTGGTAGCGGAAAGAACGTGCTACAAGTAGCAAAAGTACGTTGTCGCTACTTTTTACAGAAGTTTGTAGTGTTACGCACTACATTTTGAATAATGTAACTTAGGAGAAGCACGATACAAAAAAAAAAAAAAAAAAAAAAAAAACTGGTCGTTTTTAATAAGCACTGACCCTACTTTTATCGTTGTTTCAGAAAAAAAGTATCATTCTACTAATCACGTGATCGTAGCTTGCCTCTTTTGTAGGAGAGAGTAGCCGAATTTGGACCACTTCACATATTTTCAGGTGTAAGTCACTTCATTTTTGGAATATCTGCAAAACATGACTACACGTGGTCAATCTATTCATCTACTAACTAAATAAATCTTTCGAACATTTCCTTTAGGAAAATCTTAAGTTTTATTTTAATTTGAAAAATTTGTTAAAAGTGGTCCAAATTCAGTTATTGGTCGCCTAATTTGAACCCCTAGTCTCCTAAATTGGACCAAACAATATTAGGCTGTTTAATGAGTAGGGTATATAACTAATTTTATTAAAAGCAAAGTTTGCGAATAATGAAACAATCAAACAAAACAACAGCAATTTAGTATAATGAAATCAAACGTTTGACAGTAAGGGCAATTGTTTTAAACCAAAATGTATTGAAAATAAAAATCAAAGTTACAAGCAATTAAAAATAGAAATTTTGAAACTAATTGCCAGTCACTTTAATATCATGTAAGAAGAGATGCAAATCTCAGATATGAATTTCTTTTGTTCATTTTTTATTGTAGCTCACATAACATGGAACCATATTTGGCAATCTGAACACTGAATCATTTCTTAAATTTTATATTTCTTATAAATTAGGCAAAACCAAACAGCACTCTCTTGATTTTTTTTTAGATTCTGAATCATTAGGCATTTTGTTTTTACAATAGAAGTTTTCTTTACCTTATGTCTGTAGTTCTTCTCTTCCATAATTTTCTTTCTAATTGAATTACGCTTATTTTTTTAATCTTAATGTTCCAATTGCTTTTGTATTTTGAGAGCTTCCTTCCTGTCGTTTTTCTTTTTTTTTTTTTTTCATTTCAAGGTTTACTTTATATGGCGAAGATGTTAACAGGAATGTTTTTAGGCTCCCTCAGTACTTTGACTTAACTGATTCTGACCTTTCGTTTTCTATATCTTTAACAACTTTTGTTGTCACTTGTTTTTCTTCCAGGCTGTTTGCCTGTGTCGTTTTCTTTTTTTTTCTTTTCTTTACTCTCTTAGTTTTAGTAGGTTTCATGTTTACTGACTCTGAATCACAAATCTCATAAGCAGTTTCAAAAACATGTAAAAGATATTTTTTATGTTTATATAAGCCTAAACTGTATATATATAAAAAAAGGAAATATTCAAAAACTTGCATGGAGATAGTAATCCATTACATAATATTTAAAAATAATAAAAATAGTGCCTAAAGCGTTATGCACTCGAAATTCATTACTTACTTTGTAAATTTATGATCGTGTATCTGGTACAATTTAAGAAACTCAAATTTGTCCAAATAAGACAACTGCGCCATTTTTTAAAACAGATAATCTCAAGACTAAGAACAGAAACGAAAGCAAAATAATCCTCGTGAAAAATATGTACAATCAACACATGAATTTATATATGTATATGAATACATAACAACGTACTTTAGTTTTAAAGTATTATCTAACGTTTAGTAGGAAAAAATTAGATCAAAACAGCTAATTTTAGGTTTTTTAAAATTGTCTGAAGACAGCACGTGGAAGGTAGTTGCTTCTTCTAATCATTAATGACGTCATTCTGTGAGTAGAATTTCAGCGGTAGATGGCGTCTCATTCTGTAATTAATGGCAAAATTGCAACGGCCCATTTAAAGCGGTGGCCTAAATATAGCTACTTTCCCCTATGCATGTTCTGCTCAGTAATTTGCTCAATGATCTCAGCAACAAATTTCAGCTGCAGTGTTTAGAAATGCATCGCATAAATTCATAGATTGTTCCATTGACACTTGCTGGTAAAACCTAGGGTCTAGGTAAAACTAAGCGCTGAATTACCAAAGAAAATAATTTTTTTGCTAACACTTGCTTTCTTACTCATTATTAGGTCTACAAGTTTTACTACCGAGTTTCTTCATTTGGAATTGCTTTATTGTCAGACTTATTCATTGGAGTTGACTTTCTGTCTTATAAAATTAGGCAATTCAATATAATTAACTCCCAACAAAACTCAATACAATTAATACATTAAAAGTGTGTTGGAGACTTAAATAAACACATCCACCGGTAAATACATGAGTCAATGGTGATTTTATATCCTAATATAACTCTCTTAATTTAGCTAAAAATATTCTATTAAGTGTAACAATAATAAATTAACGTTTTGGAGACAAATATGAAACATTTTCTTATATAATGTCTTTCTTAATCTTTTTCATGACCTCTGTTATATCACACGTACTTTATTGCATCCTCTCAGACGCAGTATAACGAGGGGGCATTGTATTATTTAAACAATTTCGAATGTAGATTGAACCCTTCGACAAAATCTCAAAGTAGTGAAGGACTGACTATTTTTGAAAAGTAGTTTGTAGTCACTACTTTTAAAAACAAATAGTTGTAGTTGTAGTTAACTACATTTTCGATAAAGTAGTTGTTTTTATAGTTAGCTGCAATTAAAAAGTAGTTTTTTCAACCACAGGACCTATTTAGGAAAAGTGCAATCATTCGCGAAACTTTCATATCTTCCGAATTTTCTACCTTAGAAGTACAGTCAGACCCAGTTAAGACGATCACAGTTAATACGAGATCACGTTTAATACGGGGATTTTTTTCGGTCCCCTGCGCATCGCCCATAAGGTTAATGGAAAAATATCACGTTTTATATGCGAACGGTTACTAGGTAATCCCGCTTAATACGCGAAAAAGTTCAGATCCCTTCAGGAAAAACTAATTCATAGGTCAAGATGATAATTTCTTCTCTTTTCTCCATTGTTATCAATTTAGAGGGATTTTTTAATACAAATATCTATCCGTATTTCCGAATATGCCATATTAAATTTTGCTATTCTAAAATTATTTTTTTAAAGAAAGATTAACAAACATTGTTTTTCTTATTGCATAAAAAAATGATTGACTGATTAAATATCACAAGTACTAAATATGATTTTAAAAACTGTTTTGTTCTGCACAGATTTATTGTTTTTGGTTTGTGGTAAAAAAAATAAAAAAATAGGCTAGCAGGAAAATAATTTATGTTGCTTTAAATTTGGTTGTAACGTAATCGGCAATAAAGTCATATTTGAATATATAAAAAGGGGGGAGGATGGAAATTTGTGCCGATATATTAAGAAAGAGAAACAACGTAGAAAGACACAAATATAAATATGTATAAAACGCATAAAAAGGGGGAAGGATTGTACTTTGTGCCAATATATTAAGAAAGAGAAACAACGTAGAAAGACACAAATATAAATGTGTATATAACGAGCTGTATACGTTTTATACATATTTATATTTGTGTCTTTCTACGTTGTTTCTCTTTCTTAACATATTTGAATGTTTTTTGTTTAGTTATTATTTCAGTTGGTCCTATCAAAAGAAATAATGAATTAATCTTTAATATAGTTTCATTTTAATCTAAATATACGTAAAAGGCGTAATTTTCGACCAGAAATATATAAATGAAAGCTCTAAAGCTCTAAAGTTTATCTAGACTGTTAGATATGTAAATAAACTTCGTTCCTGCAACATTATGCAAGTCACGTTTAAAACGCGATCCAGCTTAATACGTGATTTTTGTCCAGCCTCTTGAAACGCGTCTTAACCGGGTTTGACTGTATACTAGGATATTCACATGAAAATTCAATCACCTGTAGTTGACACAAATGTCAACTATAAGTAAAGGAGGATTTTCAATTTTGCCAGCAGTTGAGTCAACTACTCAACTAGTAGAGGCATGACAGAATGGAGCGGATAACTAACACTACTTTTAAAACTAGTATTTTAATACACGATTAAATTGCAAATGTGCAACTATATGATGCATTTAACATAAATAAAGTAACGACGGCATAAAACCTCAATTAAACACTAAGTTGCGAAAAAAATACATATTTATGAGACACGTGTTTTCTACAATTCTTAAATCGAAAAATGCCCAGAAGCGTAAACGCATGGCCAGGCCATGTTATGAAACATCGGCTATCTTTGCCTTCAGTATTGTTTAATTTCGAAATAGTTGAGAGATCTCTCAGAAGGATATCTAATACAATACGTTTTTCCTAATCCTGAGTTGATTATATACCTTCCACCAGATCATGGACATGAAGATACTTGATATTGCGATTTGACTCACTAATGACTTATAGTATGTTACTAACTCCTTAACTTGTACTAATAACTATTAGTAAGCTAATAACAATTAATTAACTATTTGTTATCGTCAATAAAATTATTTTATCAAATTGATAATAATAATAATAGTAATCTTAATAACGACAACATCATCGATAATAATATCTTGTGATAGTTGTGTATTTAATTCTACATTGATTACACAGGTCTGCAAACAAATAAATTTTCTCAGCTGCATGGGATATTTTTGGTTAACTTGATGTTTTTTAGGGTGCTGAATCTAAAAATGACCCCCGTCTTCCTCCAGCACGTTACAGTACTGTTTCAAAATATGTGAAGTCTACATAGGAAAAGCACAACTGTGATGAAAAGAAAACCAATGTTTTACTACAAGTAACCATGTTCCAGCAGATTATACCTCAAGTTTTAAATTATACTTTCCTCCTAGTTTACACTTTGCATTACAGTAGATGTTGTGGGAATCGTAGTAGAATCTTATGTCTGTGTGTAATTGTTTTTGTTCGTTCATCAAATTCCTCGCATTTTCAATTAGTGTTTCTCTTGTGAACATCAAATCCTATTGATGTTGTGAAAGTGACTGTGTTGTACGTAACTTTGCTCCGTAGAGGTCGAGAACCCCCTCCGCTGAGGATGGCTCTTTAAAAAGAACATGAAACGTTGGGTGTATTTTTAATATGTTTTTAATATAGTTTTTATTTATGTTGTACGCTGATGAGTATCGTATGTGTTTTTAATTATTAATCCTATGCATTTTTTGGTTGTAGACCTGTGTTATTTATGTTGAATTAACCTTAAATATTAACAGAGAAGATAATTTCACGAAAGAATTTTATTAATAATAAAAACAGTAAAATATTAAATAACTATCAATTTGTTAACATTTATACATTTATACATTAACTACACAATAACATAATAATAGCAGTAATAATATTTTTAGAATTAACATCAGCAGTTCCTAAAAAGTATATTACAAAATTTAAGTAAAATATTGTTTGGTTTAATATTTTTTATTCTGCGCTGACTGCAAGAATATATTTCAATAATTGTCTAAAGTTTAATCAAAATACACTGATATTTATTTAGTTAGTTTTTCTATAATACTCTTCTAATTTACGTATTATTGCATTGTAAATTCTGTAAGTTTTTTATTTAAAAATGCATTTAAGAAGACACTTTAGAAGGGAGAGATAACGTTACAAGTGTATAACAGAAACACGGAAGCGGTAATATCCAGGTATTTTCCCCAGTAAAGTTATTATTTATTCGTACTAGGGGGCTCTGCCCCCTACGAGCTACGCTCGCCAAGCCCCGTTGAGACACCGCAAACTCTAAAAGCACGCTAATTTGATCGGCTTTAAAGATTTTTCGGAAGATTGAATTATAAGTAAAAAAAAAATAGTGGCAATCTCCTTGTTAACAGGCTGTTTTTGTTTTTGATTAAATCAGATCAGTGAAACATTTGAATATAAGCTAATATAAAATTAATTAAGTACAGGCTTTGTCTCCCAGTATTTTTGAACAACGCTATAAGAAAGTTCTTTTAAATAACACATTTTAAATGTATCGTTTTAAATCTGACGTAATTTTCACCAAAGTTTTCTTTCTCTTTTTAATATTCATGTGAAAATAATTTTGTTGTTAGAAAGGGAATATTATTTGCGCTGTCTTAAAATTCACAACAATAGTTTAAAAGGTTATCTCAAAACATGAAATAAATGTCTCGCGGAAATATATTTTTAAATTTAAACTGTTTGGCAATAATATTGTTTGGCCATTTTAAACACGACGTAATTTCCTCCAATTATGTCTTTTAACGCATATTAATGAATTTATTATTTTGCAATTTTCTTTACTTTTGCTTGGCAAAACGTCTGTATTTTTAATGTGTTTAGTATTTTTATCTTTTTATAAATTTTATTTTAAACTGTAAGCAAGTCTGTCTTACTTTATTTATTTTATTTAGTCTTTTAAATTTTTTTCTCACGTGTAAATATAATTTTTATGACGTAATTTTCAATATTTTCCTGCTTTTAATACGTACTCACTTAATTCTAATTTGAAAGTTTTTTTTTTTTGTTTATAGTAGTCACGTGTAAATAAATATTTAATTTGAAGGAAATGTTATTCTTTGCGCTGTTTTTAAAATTGGCAAAAATTTAAAATAATATACTTTTCTAAAAGATGTAAAAAATATCTCTCGAAATGCTAAAAATTTGAATTTAAAATGGAAATAAATCCTCAAAAAGTGAATTAAATGAATTAAATTAAAAAAATAAATGCAGTCTGCACACCGGGAATTTTGAAGGTATAAAATGATCTAAAAATCTCTATATATAGTTTTTGGCCCTATAAAACTTTTTTAGTGGAACGATTTTGACTAACTTTAACATTAAATATCTCTTAAAATAATTATTCTATTTGAAAACTGTCTAAATCAGCGTGTTTATAAATCATTTCTCTATAATACCACCAATTTGCATATTTTTGTATGCAGTAGTTTTCTTAATATTAACGAAGAAAGATCACCGGTCACAAAAAATTCATAAACAGCGGCGGTGACAGCGTTACTTACTTTGTTTTTAGAATAGAGAGATGCTTTTACAAAACAATACTTCCTTTACATCAAATAGTATGGAAAACATATCAGACACATTTTATGAGTCCATTGATTCTGGTAGCTGAACACAACACTTCCACTGACAATAGTAATAATAAAATGAAAAGAAAATCAGAAGGGAAAATAGAAAATTAACAGAAAATCCCTTTCGTGAGTGATTATTAATATATTAATAATAATAATAATAATAATAATAATAATAATAAATGGTAACGGCTATATATAGCTTCACACTATTAATTTAGGTTTTTTAAAAATATTCTTATACTTTAACAGACAATTTATCTATACCAAAGAAGTTTATAGATAATAACGGATTTTTATTGAATAAATATCGATTGGATAACATTTGAATAAACAATTGAATAACAGTGACAATAATATCACTCTCAATAATAATTTATAGTACATATTAATTTCAACAGTTTATGGAATGAATATTTCAAATTTTAATTATATATTTATTATTATTCGTTTATTATTATTTTCAGCACTGACTGTTGGTAGTATAATGTATAATGCATTAAAAGTTAGCACTTAAAAGTGGCTATGTGCGTAACAGAAACACGGAAGCTCCAATACCATAGTATTTTTCCCACAAGAGTTTTTATTGATTAATAGTCTATTTAATAAAACACCGCTTCCTTAAAATTTTACATTACATGTAATGAATAACATTACAGAATCATTTCTCAAGTCCGTTAACTTTGGTTACTGACCACAACAATCCCACTGACAAGAGTATTATTGAAATGAAAATCAGAATGGAAAACAGAAAATTAACAGAAAAATCCCTTTCGTCAGTGATTATTATCACATAATAATAATAATAATAATAATAATAATAATAATAATAATGCTAACAATAATAATAATGTATGGTAACGCCTGTATATAGCTTCACACTATTAATTTAGTTTTTTATTATATTCTTATACTTTAACAGATAATTTATTTATATCAAAAAAGTTTATTGATAATAACGGATTTTTATTCTATAACTATCGAATGGATAACATTTGAATAAACAATTGAATAACACTAACAATAATATCACTCTCAATAATAATTTATAGTACATATTAATTTCAACAGTTTATGGAATGGATATTTCAAATTTTAATTATATATTACTTCGTTTATTATTATTTTCAGCACTGACTGTAGGTAGTATAATGTATTAAAAGTGGGTATGTGCGTAACAGGAACACGGAAGTTCCAATATCAAAGTATTTTTCCCAGAAGAGTTTTTATTGATTAACATTCTATTTAATAAAACACCGCTTCCTTAAAATTTTACATTACATGTAATGAATAACATTACAGAAGCATTTCGCAAGTCCACTAACTTTGGTTACTGACCACAACAATCCCATTTAGAAGAGTATTATTAAAATGAAAATCAGAATAGAAAACAGAAAATTAACAGAAAAATCCCTTTCGTCAGTGATTATTAATAATAATATAATTATAATAACAATAATAATTATTATTATTATTAACAACAACAACAGCAATAATAATAATAATTAACAACAACAACAATAATAATTGATAACAACAACAACAACAATAATAATAATAATGGTAATATGTCAATGGTTGTAGATAGCTTCACACTCTTATTTTAGATTTCATTAGTCTTAGACATTAACAGTTAACCTAATTAAATCAAAGGCGTTTATTCATAATAACGGAGGCCTATTGAATAAATATTTATTATATAACATTTGAATAAAATATTGAATAACAGTAAGAATAAAATCACTATCAATAATAATTTATAGTATTAATTTCAACCGATTATATGGAATGTATATTTCAAATTTTAATTATAATATTACTTCATTTATTATTTTTTTCATCGCTGACTGTAAGTAGTATAATGTATAATGAATTACACTTAAAAGCGGGTATTTCTTACTTACAAATGCATGAAAGAAAACAGTTTAAATGTAAAACTTAATCCTCAAAAGTACGTAACAGAAACACGGAAGCTACAATATTAAAGTATTTTTCCCAGAAGAGTTTTTATTGATTGATATTCTATTTAATAAGACACAGCTTCTTTAAAATTTTACATCACATGTAATGAATAACATTACAGAAACATTACAGAAAAACATTAATATAACATAACATTACAGAAGTCCACTGGCCTTAGTGACTGACCAAAATATTCCCATTGACAAGAGTAATATTAAAATGAAAAAGAAAATCGGAATAGAAAGCAGAAAATTAAAAGATAAATCCCTTTCGGGAGTGATTATAAATATACTCATATTATTAATAATAATGATGATAATTATTATTAATGATAATAACAATAATAGAAATAATAGTAATAACAATACTAATACTAACAATAACATATGGTAACGGTTATATATAGTTCCACATTGTTTATTTAGTTTTCAGTATAGGTGCAGATTCCCAAAATTTTTAAGGAGCCAGTGGCGCCTAACCCCCAAAAATCCAGTCGCCACTTTGGCTCATAACCAAAATCTAGTGGCCATATTGTGAAACAACTCATAAAACAATAGTCTTTATATGGAAAAAACTTAACAAAAAAACTCAGCAATTCAAAATGAAAAATAATTTAATTAATAAATACACATGTACAACAAAACATAGACTAGATACAACAAATGTGTATATTTAATTTAATCCTAAAATTCTTGAAACTTTGATATTAAAAAAAGTATAATATAAAAAGAAAAACCCGACCCGATGCAGGACTCTACGCTCTAGATCTAGATGGAATAAAATAGTGATAAGGAAAATTACAGAGGGGCTAAATTCACAAAACTCGTAATAAAAATTCCTTCTATGAAAATTTCGCACTTACAGAAAACATTTACACAGCTAGAATATACCTCGCGTTAAGTATTTTTTCGTGCGAGTTTATTTTTCTTTTTGTTCTTTTTTCTTCAGATTTCGGAATCCTCTATCCTCGCGACTCCACGATCCAAAGACCTTAAATGATTTCCATCGCATCGGAAACTTTGGACTGTCTCGTGAGCCGATCTGTAGTAAAGAAGTATTTATTTCAACTCTGGATTTCGAACGAAACGTTCGAAGAAATGCTTGTTTTCTCTGGTGTCCAAAGGAGAAGTTTTACCATTAACGCTGTCATGTGCCGAGCTTCGCAGCTGCGAAGCTTTGTAGTGGAGCGGACATGCGCAGAATTATATTCGAACACAATATTCGATAAGAAAGCAGTACATCACAGAGGCAGCGTTCACGACGGTAACTGAGATCACAGAAATCCCTGACTTTTGATCAAGGTCATACTTGATCTCGGCCAGTGAAAAGAGCAGATGCTTTCTATTTGCAAAAGAAAAAAAAATCAAAATTTCGCGACGGGGATTGGGAACACTGGAAGTTGATCTCTGGCGACTAAGACACTGAAAGTTAGTCGCCACAGCAAAAAAATTAGTCCCCACGTGGCGACTGGCGACCGTAAATCTGCACCTATAGTTTTCAGTAGTCTTAGACATTAACAGATAATTTAATCAGATCAGTTTATTGATAATAACGGAGGCTTAATGAATAACTATCGATTGAATAACATTTGAATAAACTATTGAACAACGATAACAATAATATGAATATCAATAATGACCGTAAGTAGTATAATGTATTACAATTAAAAGTTTAAATTAAAATGCCCTCTTGCTTATTAGATTTTTTTATAATGCTCTTCGAACTTTATAAACTATGGATTTCTTACTTACGAATGCACAAAAGAAAACAGTTTCGATGTGCAATGTAATCTTCAAAAGTGAGTAACAGAAATACAGAAGCAACAATATGAACGTATTTTTCCCAGAAGAGTTTTTATTGATTGATATTCTATTTAATAAAAGACCTAATTTTAATTAAAATATTACCTCGTTTATTATTATTGTTTAGCACAGACTGTAAGTAATATAATGTATTAGATTTAAAAGTTTAAATTAAAATGCACTTTTGTTTATTAAATTTTTTATAATGCTCTTCGAACTTTATAAATTGTGAAACTGCAAAATCTGCGCTTTACTTACTTACAAATGCACACACGCACAAAAAAACCACAATATTTTTTATGTACAATTTAATCCCCGAAAGTGCGTTACAGAAACACGGAAGCTGCAATATTAAAGTATTTTTCCCAGAAGAGTTTTTATTGATTGATATTCTATTTAATAAAACACCGCTTCCTTAAAATTTTACATTATATGTAATGAATAACATTACAGAACCGTTTCGCAAGTCCACTGGCCTTGGTGACTGACCACAACAATCCCATTGACAAGAGTAATATTAAAATGAAAAAGAAAATCAGAATGGAAAACAGAAATTTTCGAAAAAAATTATTCCCGAGTAGAATGTATCCCCATCAGTTCAGGGACGTCCAAATCCTCCGGGATCTCTCTCAAGGTAATTATTCATAGCTTTCAGAGTTGGTACTTTATCGCCTTTTTGGCATCATTATTGATTTTTTGTTCTTATTATTTCAGATGAGATATTTTAATAAGAATTCCGATACTATATAATGTTCGATAACTCAACACGCAATACTAAAATTAAGTCACATGTTAACAGGATAAAAGGGGAACTGTTAACCTTGAGTGATAATTATTTTTTTTTTGTGATAATACAGAAATTATTTATAACTGATCAAATTGTAATTTGCTATGGATTTTTTGGTCTGTTATTACTTCATTCAAAGAACCGATTGTCGTGAAAATCAGTTTTAGTATAGTTATTGAAATAAGCTGATCATAAAAGCGTCTGGATGTTGTGGAAATCTTTCTGTGACTTTTATTAAATGAAATAATTTTTTCATTAAATTAAATATATTTATGGGTACTATTATGGATCGCTTTAATCATGATGGATGAAGAATTTCAAGTTAGAGTTTTGTAGGTTTACATTAAGAATGTCAGTAGGTAATTTTTGATATTATACATTTAATTGTCGTTATTTTTAATCAGCGTATTATGTTGTAAGCGAATTAAAAAATGAGTAGAATATATAACATCATAAATGTGGCCGACTGTTCTATTCATGTAAATTTAAAAGTACATCAAGGAACAATTCTTAACTAACAATACGCAGTTAAACGTATTGGAAAATGGAAAATATATAATAAATAATAAGTATTAAAATCATTTACTATGAATTGATACAACAGTGAAACATTTATTTATCTACACTACAGAAATATAATTTACTTATTAATATTACAGAGGTATAATTTTACATAAATACACAAAAATATAAAATTAATAAGTGAAATATGCTATAAAAATTTTTATCTTGTAAACGAAAGATTTTTTTTTTCTAGTGAATTTAGGTACCAATTTTATTTTAATGTTTCGTAAATCTTTATACCCCTAGCAATAAACATATATCAAATTTGAAATAGTATCTTCTCTCGCTGTGAGTGGGAAAAATAGGTAAAATGTTTAAAAAAAATATTAAAATGTTAAAAATATCCAATTTGGCTACCGTAACAATTACAGTGAAACTAAATATTATATAATACTTAATACGTGTAAGATGTAATTAAAAAATGCAATAAAAATTCAAAGAAATCTTTATGTTTACCTTTAATCCAACTAAGCCAATTTCATTGTCTTTTTTCGACAATTATATAGTCTTACCGATAACTCTTTTAAAATGATGATTATTCATTAATATTCGAATTATCCTAACTTGATAGGATTTGTTAGTCGAACAATGGGATATTTTCTGTTTTACTTGTTACCGCATGTATTATTTTTTTAAAATTTTACTTATAGGCAGTGTTCTCGCTGCCGCTCGCCATTGCGCCAAATCACGACAAAATGCTTCATTTGGCGAGTAAACGAACAATCAGACTCACCAAATTGCTAGTGCTCAATTTCTGCTCTTTTATGTGTGTGTGCCAATACAGTCGAGATTCTTTTCCGCTTTACTGAACGATTGATGTCGCTTTTCATGTTCAATCACACCGTGCCATTTATATTACTCTATTTATTGAAATACTGACTCAACACCAATTCAGTTTAGGAACAGCCAGAGACATGGAAAGGATTATGCGATTGGTGTTCCTCTACTGTCAGTTAATCACTATCTATGCGCCGGCGTCGCGCCGGTAAAAACACAAACGTAATTGCTCACAACAATCGCCAAATAGAGAAAGGTTTTGCTGGAATGCGGAGTTGAAATTAGCAAGTTACCGTATTATTTATTAGTTGTATGCAAAGTATCACTGACTGGTCAATTTTTTCTATTGGTTACAGCCGAAATCTCATAGCAATTTTTAATGCATATTTTCCCAACAGTAAATCAAAGATAGCTGTTTTGAATTTTTATTTAGATTTAAAAAGAATATGTGAAACATTTACACATTTAGAAGACATTTAGAATATTTATTTTTAACAGTTTCTATAGCGGATATTCGAATTTCTATTTTATAAGCAATTACAAAAAATGGGTTATTTTAGAACATACTAAAAAAAAAGGATACAATAAGAGGTTAAAGAGATTTTTCTGTGTTTCACGCCAAATTTATTTAGCTAACTTTTTCTTTTATTTGGCTACTGCTTTTTATTTCTTATTCGCCAAATCGCTAATGTTCGTCAAAAACCAACGAGAACCCTGCTTATAGGACCCAGGGATCATATAAAAATTTAGATTTCGTAATAAAACAAAAAGACTATTTTGGATGATTATGAAAAACATTTAAAATGTTTTTGCAATTGTAACTATACCTGTAAAGCTAACATTTTAAAAATTAGATATTGGTCAACAACAAGATATGCAATTCATACAGTATACACTCAACTGCACCCCCTCCCCATAAATTAAAGTAATAACAAACACTCTGTCGCTAATAAGTAACCTGATTTAAGCAAAACTTTTAAATACGTTATTATTTTATTTATACACTGCTCAAAACAATTAGGGGAGCACATGGTTTTAACGAAATTACGCAAATATTTACACCGATAAGTAACGGAAAATAAAACATCCATAATTTAAAGTGCTGTAGAAAACAGATAAAGAAAACTTTACATGTAAATTAAAGTTTATGACGTCAAGAACTAGAAAAAGGAGATAAGTGCAGAAATCGGGATTTTGCAGAAACGTCTGTTTCACTGCCTCAGTTGTAAAATTCAATTGCTCAGCTTGTGTTTTGAGAAAAGGCGGCTTGAAAATGTCACAACAACATGATTTCCCGCAATCCATGGTTTTGCGTGTTATCGGGACAGTTGAATTTGGGGAAACACAACGAAGTGTAGTGGACGCTGTTGGAGCCGCAAGAAGTGTCCATGAAAGGCTGTGGAATCGATTCCAAGACACATGAATGGTAGTCATCGACAAGTGCAAGGTCGAAAATATGCTAACACAGAAACTGATGACCGATATATCCTGTAAACAGCTCGTCGAGACGGAACGGGCAATGCTACTCAGCTGCAAACACAGTTGTTCTTGGCCACAGGACAAAGGGTGTCTAGCCAAACAGTCCGAAATAGGCTTCACCAGGGTGGTTTCTATGCACATAAGCCAATAGTCTGTGTTCTGTTGACCTCAAGCCACTGTGCGGCCCAAAGAAGGTGGGGGAACTGAACATCGAGTTTGGAGGCAACGTTGTAGGAGTCAAATTCTGTTTACAGACGAGTCCCGATTCCGTCTGGATGTGACATCTGATGTATTTTGACATGGCGAGAAAGAGGCACTCAAAATAATCCCACATTCGTTCGGGAAAGATCACATTACAGACGAGGAGGGTTGATGCTATTGGCTAGAATCAGATTTCTTTTTTTCCATGCATGATAATGCCAGGCTTCATACAGTTCGTCTTGTGGAAAACATGCTTGAAACTAAAACAATACAGCGTATGGAATGACCAGCATGTTCTCCTGACCTAAACCCGATCGAGCATGTTTGGGACATACTCAGACGACGCATTACTGTGAGACCGAGGTCTCCTTTTACTGTCCGGAACTTGGAGATTGTAATTCTTAAGCAGTGGAACAGTATTCCCCAAAGTCTTATCGATAACCTCATCGCATCCATGGAAAACAGGTGTGCAGCAGTCTTAGCTGTTCGAGGAGACCACACGTCATATTAAAAATCTTGCATTATTTCTAAACAATACTTTTTTTTTATCATTTACATGAAACCAAATTATTGCCTTAAACCATCTTTTCATGTTCTTTTCATCTTTTCAAGGAATAAAAGCTCCCTTACAATTATTTTTGCGTCTTTTTTTTCTGTATTGCGGAATGATACACGTGTACTATCCATTTTATGCGCATACATGGCTGTCTTACACTGTTCTCTTCACTTTTTTGCTTGCTCCCCTAATTTTTTTGAGCAGTGTATTTTTAGCAAATGTATGAGAGGAAATGTGCAAATTTAAATGTTGCTGCGCTGATATGTGTATGAGTAGACATCCTGAGAGGAACGTAGTGAACTTGATTAGATGTAAACAGAACTCGTCTAAAGGTAGAACATTTTGCAATAAACGGCATTATTCTAGATTTTGTAGCTTCTGAAGATGAATTCATTATAATGGTACTTGGATTTTGATGCGAAATAATGTGCGTCTAAAAGTTGGTACATTTAGTAAACTGTTAGAGTATATTATTGTCTGTGAATGATTCTTGTTTGAATTATAGTTTACTGTGTTATACTTTTTTTCTGATGCAATGCAAAATTGATTATGATTCTTATCATAATTATGTTCCTCTATTATTATCCTATGTATGCATCCTCTATTATTATGATCCTTAAATTTCCCAAAACTTCGTTAGATGAGAAGTATACTGTGATCGCTACCAGTTTGTATTTTTAGTAAACTGTGAGAGTACCTTATTGACTGTGAATGATTCTTGTTTGAACTGTAATTTACTGTGTTAGACTTTTTTTCTAAATTAAATTTTATTAGGAGAATTAAATTTCTCAAAACCTCTTTAGATGAGAACTGCGTCCATAATGAACTTTTACGAATCTTAAGGATCATAGTAAAATTTCATTGAGTAGAAAAGAATTATAACACAGTAAATTGCAATTCAAACAAGAATCGCCCATAGACATTAAGGTGCCCTAACAGTTGTCATATTGTAATGTTTACAGTAAATTGCAATTCAAACAAGAATCGCCCATAGACATTAAGGTGCCCTAACAGTTGTCATATTGTAATGTTTACAGTAAATTGCAATTCAAACAAGAATCGCCCATAGACATTAAGGTGCCCTAACAGTTGTCATATTGTAATGTTTACAGTAAATTGCAATTCAAACAAGAATCGCCCATAGACATTAAGGTGCCCTAACAGTTGTCATATTGTAATGTTTACAGTCATCGATACTGTTATTAATTTAAGATTAAGCAGCTGAGTTTGCTTAATAAGTATTAAATAGGCATATTTAAGATAAAACTTACGAAAAATATTTCCGAAAGAAAATTCAATAGATGATACATCATCACTAGAGATGTAAATTTTCCGGGAATTTGAAGTGGCGGAAAAAACCCGTTTTTTCCAGTTTTTTTTTTCTGGAAAAATTGATTTCTCATGAATGTTTCTCAAAAATAAGTTATATTTTCTTAAAAAATATACAATAATATATTTTTTAAATATATAACCTTTTGCCTTGAGAAGCGATGCATGAGTTGCCCCCTGACGAGAACTTTAACTGCATTTATCTCAGAATGAATTTTTTCCCGATTTGTAAACTTTAAAAGAATATATCTAAAATTCCTTGCAAGATATATGTATGAAGTCTTCAACAGAGATTTTATGCTATATTTCTAACTACTTGTCTTCATGATTTTTAATTTTGAGTGATAATTGTGAAACTATGCTAATTAACTCACTCATAAAAAACTTAATTTTTTTACTTAATTTTTTTTTATAAAATTCATATTCAATATTTTAAAAAATCCTTTAGGCAAATTAAAATCACACATGTTCTCTACACAAAAGTGTAAAAATTTTGGAAATCGTGTAAGTACTTCCAGCGTTATATCAAAAATTAAATATGTTTAAAATTTTAAAATTTATTTTTTTTAAATATTTAAATATTTTCAGATTTTTTTACATGCAATATTCTTATTATATTAAAACATATTTCAGAAAAAAAAATAACAAAATCTCTATAAATTAAAAAAAAGTAGAATTTTGAGCCCCGGATCCCCTTAAGCTATTATACAACAGGTTTTTTTTTTTAATTCTACTAGGGGGCCCTGCCCCCTACGAGCTACGCTCGTCAACCCCCGTTCAGAAACCGCAGACTCTAATAGCACGCTAATTTGATCGGCTTTAAAAAGATTTCGGAAGATTGAATTATAATTTGAATCTGACAATTATAATCTGACATAATTTTCACCAAACTTTTCTTTCTCTTTTTAATATTCACGTAAAAATACTTTTGTTAGAAATGAAATATTATGATCATCTCGAAATATCAAATAAATCTCTCGCGCAATTTTTAAATTTAAACTGTTTTGCAATATTATTTTTTGTTCATTTTACATAATAAGTGTAATGTGACGTAAATGTGACGTAAATTCTCCTATTTAAGATTTCTAACGCATGTTAATGAATTTATTATTTTACAATATTCTTTCTCTTTTAAAATTCATGTGTAAATATAGTTTTTATGACGTAATTTTCAATGAGTTGCTGCTTTTTATATTTTCTGTTTATAATAGTCACGTGTAAAATAAATTTTTAATTTGAAGCAAACATTATTGTTTGCGCTGTTTATACAGTTGGCAACAGTTTAAATTAATACAATTTTCTAAAATATGTAAAAAATATCTCTCGAAATGCTGAAAATTTGAATTTGAAATAGAAATAAAACCTCAAAAAATGAGTCAAATTAAAAAACTAAATGCAGTCTGCACACCGGGAAATTCTGACGCATAAAATGATCTAAAAATGATTAAATTCCTATGTACAGTTTTTGCTCCTATAAAACCTTTTTAATGGAACGATTTTATCCAACTTTGGCATTAAATATCTCTTAAAATAATTCTTCGATTTGAAAACTGTCTGCATCAGCGTGTTTATCAAACATTTCTCTATAACTACCAATTTTCATATTTTTGTATGCAACAGTTTTTTTTAATATTAACGAAGAAAGACCATGCTTAAGCATTCAAATTGGATGCCGATCTGCCGGGAATATCTACGCAGATTTTCATTGGTCCATTTTCAAATCAAAACTTTTTTTTATATATAGAAGGAAAATCATTACATTTGTGAAGAATTTAATTTGGAGATTGTAAAAAATGTCTGAAATGTCAATTTTTAAGAGAAAAAAATTTGTTTTAAAATGAAAAAACTCTGAAGGATCCTTTAAGGGGGCTGGTTATTCAGTTCGGGGGGGGGGGGGGGGAGTCAATCAGGTATTTTTTTGTTTTGTTTTGTTTTGTTAATTTTTAGTAATAAATTGTTACTTGTTTTACTACAGGAAGGAAGATTTAGTATACGAATCTACATCATTTTTGGCAAAGAGAAAGTACAGAGGTGTGGAAATTATTAGAATAATTGTGAAATTTACAATAAAATCTTGTTATATTAAAAAATAATACATTATTTAAAAAAATATTGATACATTTAACATTTAGTGTGCATCATCTTGTTTTTTATTAAAGATTCGATACGTCTTGGCATACTTTGTATGAGTTTTTGGCAATTAATTTGTATTTTGTTGTCATGGTGCCAAATTTGGATGAGTATATCAGACCATTCTCGTTTGTGACGTTGCATTTCTTTAATTTTTTCTTTAAAATGGCCCAAAGATTCTCTATGGGAACCGCTCATATCTGGGCTGTTTCCAGGCCATGGAAGTGTTTTCTTTAAATAAAAATTAAAGAAATGAAACATCACAAACAAGAATGGTTTGATAGAAAGACTCATCCAAATTTAGCATCATGACAACGAAATACAAATTAATTGCCAGAAACAAAAACTCATACAAACTATGCCAAGAAGTATCGAATCTTTAATAAAAAGCAAGAGGATGCACACTAAATATTAAATGTATCATTATTTTTAATAAAATATTATTTCTTCAATATAACAAGATTTTAATGTAAATTTCTCAATTATTCTAATAATTTTCCAATATGACCTATGTAAAACATTAGTTGATAATAATTATGAAATAGTTATGTGGATTCTGACCTACAACAGGCGTCAAATTATATAAAAGAACGTTACTATCGTATTCCCGAAATTTTCTTCAGGAAGTAAGTAAAGAAATATGGGTTTTTTGTATAAAAAATAATTTTCTCTCTATCAAATGCCGAATTTGTGATGACGTGATTGCGCATCAGCGTGCTAAACAAGATTTTCACAAAGTAGTTTAAACTCATAAGTTCTGTCAACAGTTCATAATTTACCTAAGGGGCTGCGCATATATAACATTATCAACTCTTTGGCAATTTTGGACCACTTTTTCCCCTTACGATATCATAGGTTATCATTCCTCGACTCCCCCCCCCCCCCCCCCGACGTAATGATATCGTTATTAATGTCTAAAAATTCTTTTTATTCTGACAATTTTTCTTTATTTTTCTTTTAATATGTTTGCCATGATATGCATCTGTTATTCGCATATTTTACTGATTTAAATGAAGAGAAGTCAATAAAATATTACTATTATACATAAAATAACTTTATAGCAAATTATACTTTAAGGAAATGCTTTCTATTTAAAAATATAGCTTTTTGTTACACAATGCATTCAACAATAACATTGTCTTCTTGCGCTGGCCAACTTGACGCGGAGGGGGTAAGCAGAACTTCTTATTAACAAAACAGATTCCCAACATTCTTCCCATGTTTTTACTAGTAAACATAACAAGTACCACTTCGAACCTAGTTTCTCTAATAACGCATTATATCCACATATCGCAGAAGAATAAGAACGTCGAATGTTGGGATAATCCATAATTTGGAATAAAATGATTTTATAATTACTTAATGGTATTAATAATACCTTTGTGTTTTCATAAAAATCGATAACAGATTACGAAAAAAAGTTCATAGACTATTTTGATGTAAAAAGTTAGCAAAAAATGAAAATTTCGGTTGAATCAAAAACGATAACGAAATCAAAAGACAAAATCCTCCCTCCTCCTAAAGAGATATATTTCGATATCAAGTGCCAGAACCCCCCTCCTCCTAAAGTGATAACATTATATATGAACAGCCCCTAATGATAATAGCACCGTTTGCATTTCATCGCATTTGTTTATTTTACATTAATAGGATAAAGGTCTATCTCAGCTCTTTTTATAATTATATCATTATGAACAATGAATTTTGGATAATCACAGCATTTTTGTAACAATCAACTTTATTTTTCTGAGCTGAAACGGAATAAATAAGTTTTTTGTGTAGAGAGAAAAAAAATCCTGACAATTATGAATTCCAAAAAATGTAAAAGCCTGTGCACAGAATCGCGAATAAATAATAATTAGACTCCTGGATGTTAAATTTTCGGTATTTTTATTATTGCGAGAAAACAAATTCGTAAATGTGTAAAACAGCGAATGCTAAGAAATTACTGTAATTGTAAAATTTTCTACTTAACACAAACGATTAATAAAGAACATTTCAATGTTTCAATGTAACAAAAAAACAACCCCTAATAATGAGTATATGTAAAGTTTTTCTTATGACAAAACTTTAAGTAAGATTGATGGAATAAATACTAATAAATACTTTAAGAATGATTGATCTACTTGTAATATTTTAAAACAGAAGTTTCTTAATACCAAAATTATTTTTTATGCGTTTGGACGGATGCCTAAAGCCACTGTCATTACTCACTGAATTTTCAGTGATTTGAGACAGAAACTTCGTATGATAGGAATGGTTTTTTTTTTCTTGAAAAACAAAAAGTCTAGTATGGCATATATAAGAATGCTTAAAATTTCATTTGAAGTCCAAAGAACAACAAAAAGTATCCGAATTCATGACGAAAAAAAATTAAAAAAGCGAGAGCAAAATAAAGACCCTAAAGAAGTAGAAGAAAAGTTTCCTAATGTAGAAGTAACGTTGAAGAAAATTTTAAGCGTGGTATGTGGGATTAATGTAAATATTACTATTATTACTACTACTACTATGACTGCCACTACTACTAATAATGATAAAAATAATAACAATAATAATTTTTGTAGCCTAAATTTTTATGTTTCTTTCCGTTTTCAACGCCGTTTTGCTCAGCGCTCAATAGGGGGAGGGGATACGCGCTGTTAAAGGCTTTTGTTTTGCGTCGTCTGCCGAAGCGCCAATAGCTCTCCCAAAACATTTAAATGAGTTTTTCTCATAAAGGTGTTCTTGGAACTGGAAATCATTGCGGTAACATTAATAATTGAGCTATATACTTTAAATAGGGACATCAAATTAAAAGCATGATAACAGTAATGTATTTTTTCGTAAAAAGGAATCCTTTGCCAGATTTCTGTATGCAATTTAAAATTTGGGAACCCCCCTTTGTTTTTTCCGAACAACTTATACCAAGCACCCGTGTCCACCAGTCTGAAGGGACAAGTGATGGAGACTACAAATCATTTTCTTGTTTTGAGCTTCCTGATGATCAGATTAATTTTTTTCTTATGAATTTTTTTCTTAAAGTTTGCCCTATCAAATAGTAATTTCTGTTTGATAATAAAACATTATCCCACCTCCCCTTCCTCAAAAAATACTTTTAGAAAATTAATCTTAATTTAATGGGCGTTACACCAGCATCCTCCTTTAATGTTACTTTTTGATATGGTTATCATTTTTGATCCAACCAAAGTTTTCTTTTTATAGTAACTTTTTCTTTGCATCCAAATAGTTTGTTACCTTTTTTATCATTATTATTTTCATATGTTTTTAAGAAAATACAAAGCTTTTATTAAAGTCATTAAATGTTTATAAAATTATTTCTTTCAAAAATTTGGCATAACCCAACGTTTGGCATTCCTGTTCTTCTACCATATGCGCATATGGTTCGCTGTTAGAGAAATCAGGTGCATAATATTTAAGAAATGATACTTGTGTTTCCCATTAAAGAAAGACAAAGAATGTTATCCAATGTTTTGTTGGTAAGTTCTGCTTTTAACCTCTCCGAGCAGGGAGTAAGTACAAGAATAAAATGTTACTGCTGAATGCATTATGTAACAATAAGCTATTATTAAATACTTTTAAATAGTAAGAAACTCTTTTAGATGTTGTTTAATATAAATTTATTTCAAGTATTGATATTTTATTGACTTCTTAAATCCGTAAGGTATGCGACTAATTATGATCGCATGTGTATATATCACTATATCACTGCAAGCGTATAAAATGAAATAAAAAAATGTAAAATAAAATAATTTTTAGACATTGATAACCATATCATCAGGTGTGTGCGTGTATGTGTGTGTTTGTGTGTGTGTGTGTGTGTGTGGGGGGGGGTCGACGAATGATAACGTATGATATCCTAAGGGGAGGGAGGGGTCCAATATTAACAAAATATTGACAACGTTATATAAGTATCTTCCCTAAAAGGATGAAAGTTCTTAAGTGCTTCTGAATCTGAATTTAATGGAAAGGTAAACAGAATAGTGGATAATAATTCACTGTAAAAAAAACGGACTGAAAAACGGAAATACTACTGGCAATCTAGACGCCAGTACTATTTCCGTTTTTTTACGGAAATTTTTACCCATAAATTACAGAAAAATTTCCGTTTTTAATCAGAAAAACGGAAAAATTTCTGTAATTTATGGGTAAAATTCCCGTAAAAAAAAAACGAAAATAGTACTGGCGTCTAGATTGCCAGTAGTATTTCCGTTTTTTAGTCCCCCTTTTTTTACAGTGTTGAGTTACATTGAATTTTCGAAAATGTTTCGTCTATGTCCGTAAACATTTCAGGAAAAACGTTAGGAAAAAAATTTAGTGACGATTTATGATAGAACACATTTAACGATAGGAATGACACATTTTTTTTTTCTTCTAAAATCTAAGTTTTAAATAGTGCTTTTTAGAAATGGTGGCAACGAAAAGGATCCCCTAAAGAATAACATCAAGCAAGACAGTAAATATGAAAAATTCGATTTTAATGATTCTTTAAATTGTTTAGAACTAAAGTTAAAAATGATATTAACCCTTTATGTATTCAATTATGAATTCACGAAAATTTTATCTTCTAAAGCATTTTTCGTGAATCGTATAAATTTTAGAAGGATTTTAGAAGGATTGAAGGATTTAGAAGGATTAATTAAATTTGAATTTATAGGGATTGTGTGCAATATTTAAATCCTCACTCAAATCTTTTATTTTAAATATTTTTCTTAGTATTTTACAGAATTAGGAAATGTACAAATATAATGTTCTTACAGTAGAAATATAGAAATATTTCCAAATTGAAAAATCCCCTCCCCTCAACACCAAGAAAGCTCAAAAGATGCAAAGGCAAAAGAAATCATCCTTTCAAAAATATTTTTGTTTTTTGTAACCAATAATGATTTTGCAGCAAGATAAAGTAATGTATGTATAACTCATTCTAAGCTGTATTATAAATAATCGATGTATTAAATGAATTTTATAACAAGTTGTTTTATTGGTACTTATAAGTCCGTCAGTAGATGAAGGTTAATGTCCCATACAACAGCAACCGTCCACCGGACGTACAGGAATGATCTTAGAGATACTGTAGTTGTCATATCTGATGAGAACTATCTACTGAATATCCAGGTAACATCGCAATTTAGTTATTCAATTACATTTTCATTAGAAAAACATACGAATTCTCTTATTGGATGCAGTGCGCATTAAAATTCTACAGTGGTTTCTTTTCTTGCTACTTCATTCTATAATTGCCCAGAAAATGTCATGAAATATCATCCGCAGAATGTCTGTAGTGGCGACATTTTGCAATCCAAAGGATATGTGTTCCCTGGACAATTTTAATCATCCTTAAGATATTGGTTGTTCTTAATATGGCCTCACCAGGATGTAAGTGTGTTGCCTGGGATTATCACTGTACAAAAATTATTATCACTTTTCAAAAAGTAACAAATGTTCGAGTTATTGCATGATAATAAAAATTGGAAAAACCTTAAATCAATCAATGTGACATTGAAAACTGATGACAGTTAATAAAGACGAAAGAAAACACCTCTTTTTCAACAACCATTAAATTAAACTAACACACAGATACGCACGTTTATATTAGGAAAAAAAAGTGCATTGAGTGAAAAACAGGATCATCTGACCACGCACTTCCTGTCACTTTAGATCGCATGAACCTACATATGTACTGAACATAAGAAAAGAAAAACGAACTACTACTACCATTTCGATTTCAAGTCATGCAAGAGAAAAATATGAAAAAAAAAATGATTTTTGAATAGTTCATGGCAAATGTATTATGACTTATTTAAAATCAACCTTAAAATGTTTAATAACAACACCGGAATTTTGTGACATATTTTAAGTTCGAGAAAATGTGTAAAAAAATGTTTGGAAATACAATCACTATTTATTAATTTGAAACCAAAAGCAATGAACATTTGTAATGTTATGAAAAGTAATGTTGCATTATTGTAAATTGAACAAAATGTGGCTAAATAAAAAGATCTATTATTAATGCGTAGACACAAAAATAATCTAATTTTTTTTTGTTGTTGCTGTTTTAATACGATACTTTTTAAAAATTAAAAAAAAGTTCATAAATATTTTGGACTTATACGTTCTTTGAAATATTGTTTATTATTATATATTAATTAATAATACAAATATTATAAGTTCACAACGATACACATATATAAGATGAACAATTAAGAACTTAAAGCATCTTTCTCTTATAAATGTTTATTTTTATCCAGTCAATACGAATGAAATTTAATGTTTAATTAATTTTTCAATTTCGTTCTCCCAACCGGCCAAATTGGCCTATAAAAGGTCCATTAGCCTTGAAGAATATTTTAAAAGCAAACTTCAATTCTTATATTCTAAAACATTTCTCAAACCCTAAGATATAACTGAATAAAAAGCATAAACAAATTTATTACTATAATACTTCCTTAAATCAAAATCTATGTCTGTAGAAAAAGTTAAAAATTTAAGCGGTATTTCTTATAAAATTAAATATTCTTTCCCAGTCACTATGAATTAAATTAATTTTTAAATTAATTTTTAAATTATGGTTTTCGACTGGGAATTTTAGCTTGTAAAAAGTTAATTATCCGCGAAGACTTTTCAAAAGCAAACTTCATTCTAAAACTCTAAAATATTTATGAAATCCTGGGACATTATTGAACAAAACAAAATGTTTATTACTATTGTACTACTTTCTAAAAAAAAATATATATGTATGTATGTACGTATGTATTTTTCATTTGTTTAAAAGATTATTATTTACAAAAACTGTTTTATTATATATATTCTTAAAATCTAAGAATTTAATTGAATAATATAAACATATTTATTACCCTTTTATTTCGTTTAAAATAAAAACATATGTTCTATAAAAAAAAAAGTCCAATTAAAAAATTAACCACCTTTTTGTTGAATGTGCTAATTATTTTTTCAGTCAATATAAATAAAATAAAATTTGTAATTAACTTTTCAATGTGGTAATCAAAACTGATAACATTGACTCGTAAAATGTTAACTATACCTGGAAACCATTCAAAAGAAAACTTCATTTATAAAATTCTAAAACATGTCTTGAAATCTAGGATATAATTGGGTAAAAAATACTATTTAATGTACTTCCTTCCAACATATATATATATATGTGTGTGTGTGTGTGTGTGTAGTATAAAAAGGCACCGTTAAAATCAACTAAAAAGTTATTTAAAAGGGTAAAGGTGGAAAAATATTTATTTTTATAACATACCGAAAGAATAGGGCTGTTTTATATGTTGCTATAGGCATTTTACGAAAAGAAAAAAAAAAACCTGTTGTAGTTGAAGTTTAAAATATATCATATATTACGGTTTTAATGTCGTACGTGACAGCCTATATGAAAATATGAAACCTCATAAGAGGGGAAGAGGAGGGAATTCGTATCGTGCTGGTATCGAACCTGCGAACATCGGACCAAGCTCCTCATTTCGTGGCCAGCATGTTAACTTCTGGTCTGAGTGGGGCCCAAACCTAATAAAACTCATAAAATGTCAACTCCTATAGACGAAGCTCTTTTTAACTACAGTCCTAGAATGTTTTATAATTCACATTTAAATTAAATACAAGCTAATTTTCTTTATATATTTAAAAAAATAAAAATTTGACATTTTAACACTGAAAAAAAGTTTTTTTTTTATTTACCTTTGAAAATTATTCTAGGGAAAAAAAAAAAAAAAAAAAAAAAAACAAATTTCAATGCTAAAAGTCTGAAATTGTTATAATAATAATAATAATAATAATAATAATAATAATAATAATTATTATTATTATTATTATTGCATTCGGATATAATTAAATTAAATAAATAATCATATTTATTATAATTAAAAATATATATCTTATAAAAGACAATAAAAATAACTAAAATTTTGTTTCAAGAGGAGAGACTTTCCTTTCATTAAAAATCTTCTTAGGTAAATAATGGCTATTTCATATGTAACTACCGGGTGTCCCAAAAAGGACTGACTGATTTTAAAATTCAATAACTTCCAAACGGTGACAGATATTTAAAAAATTCTTGCAGGAGGGTTATGCATAAAGTCAAAAGTTTTTTTACAGTGATTTTCGATTTTAGTTCGAATTGCAAACAATAGATGGCGCTGCGATCAATAGAGGCTAAATTCAGGCTCGATTTTTGGTACTTCGTGGCCCGGATAATACATTTCCATCTCCTTTTTCTGCATGGAACAACAGAAAGGATTAAAAAAAATTAATTTATATTTAATTTAAATTAAATATAAATTAATTTTAATTGAAAGTTCCAGGAGAAAACGATGAGGGTTTAAGTATAGTCTTAACTAAAAGGCGTGCTTTTGTAACCTTGACTCAACGCAAAATGAGAGTAGTCCTTTGAAAAACGCACTAGAAAATATGCATAAAAAGAGAAGAACGTTGAAATTCAAGGCAAAAATCTGAAGTAACTCAAATTATCTAATTTGTGTCCATCATCGTTTACCTCCCTGACCTTTCAATTGTTTAACTGAAGACATTTTAATATCAAGAAAAGTTTTTTTAAAATGAATTCGAAATTTACTTTTTTTTAAAAGCAAGCTACAATTAAAAAATTCTAAAATCAAATTATTTCTTGTATTAAAAAGTAATAACAATAAGAAAAATTATATTTATTACTATTAAGTTTTGTTGAAAACCAATAATAAGAATACGATAGAAAATATTTACCAATATTTCTAAATACACAGTTACAAAAAAAAAAAAAAAAAAAAAAAAAAAAAAAGACCAGTTCCTTAAAAAAGAGAAACTGAAGGTAATAACATTACAAAAGTATATTGAAACATATATTGTGAAACACTTTATTCAGAACAATATTCCACAATACAAGGTGTCCGGTCTCAACGGTGTCCAATGGCTAATTCTCAAACCGATAGTCATGGACATATAGTTCCAATTACAAAAATGTTTTAAATCAGGTAAAAAAATATTTTAAAAGCGATCGGGGTCAATAAAATAATTTCTTAAAAAAATACGAAATTTAAATTTTTTTACGGCTCCCCGGTCCTATAAGTTATATTTAGTGAAATTTTCCTATTACACTGACAAGTGAGACAAAAAAAGTCCTATTCATATAACACTAAAATTAAGAGAGTTATGAAACTTTAAAAATGCATGACTTATGCCCCTTTTCTGCTCTGAAAACAAATGAGTTGGGCTTGGCTTTGAGAGGTCACATACCAAGTGCTTAAAGTATTCGAAGATCTTATTTCATGTGTATCTGCGCTTTGAAAAAAATCGTACAAGTGTTAAGATTAAGGTAACATTTATTAAGTTCCAGATTGGCTAAAATAACATATGTTTTATTTTGTCAGGATTTGAGACTGTTTCTTTTATGATTTCTTTTAACAAAAATTATATTATTTTTATAAGTTTCTATGTTACTTCAACGATCGTATGTATATTTTACCAGTTCAAAATTTGTACTCGAACTTTAACTCGCTTTTAAATATCCGATCGAGATTACATTTTACATACTGGCGCAAATCCAGTAACAATCTAATAGTATTATGATTTTCGGTGGTGGTTAATACTTATTTTACAGGATAACACAAAAAATTTCGGATAGATTACCGCCAAGAAGTTTAAGAAAAAGTTTTAGATTAGATAATAGAAGACTGCGATTGTTGGTTTTTTTTAAACTTTTATGTGTTTTTTAGCACTGAATCCGAAAATTACATTAATTTTTGACCATCATGTCAGGATATTTCGCAATTCATAAATTGTCAAATTTAATGAATAACAAAAATCGGATACTATAATGCAGAGGAGATGGTTGTGTTTTTTAACTTTTGATAATTGATTTTTACGTACTTTTTAGCACTGAATCTGAAAATGACCTTCATTTTTAACCATCACGTTAGAATTTTTTTGCAAATCGTAAATGTGTAGGTTAAAATATAGCGAAAATCTCATACTATAAAACATATGTAAAACTTTTTTTGTTTTATTTTATTTTATTTTATTTTATTCAATAATTTATTCGATACTTTTGCTTATCCTGGGATTCTTACAGCTAAATGGCTGAGTGGTCCGATGAGATGGGGGAGAAGATTCAATTTTAACTTTGAACTTTTTAACTTTGAAATTTGCGAAAAATCCTGATGTGATCGTTAAAAATGAAGATCAATTTCAGATTTAGCGGTACAGAATAGATAAGAATCAATTATCAAAAGCTAAAAAACATGACTTAACCAAACTTTTGCAGGTTAGTGTAATCTAATAATATTTTAAAATACGTATCATTTTGGAAAGAATTGAGGTTGTTAATTTAGCATAATTTTATTCAACAAAAATTCTGTTTTTTCTTTCTTCTTAAATGTTTATTACAAATTGTATATTTTGCATTAATATGTCAAAACGATTAAAGATTTCAAATTTATATTGCAATGTTAATTTTACTCTGAAACTTTTTTTTTAATATCTGACGAAATGATATTTCGACTAAATTTGTGAATGACCCCCAATTTGCAGCAAAAAATAAGCTCCAAGTTTAAACAGCTATTACTCGGCCAATTTTAATCGTAGAATAACGGGCCTTTTTGTGTATTACTTGTCAGCGTAAATGGAAAATTTTACTAAATATAACTTATAGGACCGGGGGACCGTATAAAAATTTAAATTTCGTAATTTTTTAAGAAATGTTTTTTATTGACCCAGATCGCTTTTAAAATATTTCTTTACCTGATTTTAAACATTTTTGTAATTGGAACTATATGTCTATGACTAACGGTTTAGGAATTAGCCATTGGACACCGCTGAGACGGGACACCCTGTATAAGTAAGTCAAAATATATAAAGAGTCGAAAATAACTAAAAATTTATTTGAAAAGAAATCTTTCTTTCTATTAAAAAAAAAAAATAATAATAAAATAAACTTCTCGGGAAAATTATGGCTGTTTTATATATGACCACACATTTTGCGAAAAATAAAAAAAACTGTTGTACCCGAAACTTAAAATATATAATATATTACACTTTTAACGACATGCGTGACAACCGATATGAAAATATGAAACCTAATAAGAACACTAAAAAGGAAGACATCGCGAAATCTCAACCACCTATCGAGCGATCTCAAATTAAATTTCTTCCTAGAATTTTCCTATGCCCAACAAATTTTTAATCTTTAGATATCCGTTCCCTAACTAGTGACCTAAATTCAGGTCAAGGTGTGGTTTATCGTAATAGGAAATGGATTCTTCTCTCCCCAACATCTCAGGTAGCATTCATATAACACCCATTTGGCGATCGCCAAATCTCTTTAGATAACCCTGGGCGGACACAATCCGTTGATGTATGGAAAACTCCATCCTTTGTGTAATTACTGAGACTAACCTTGGAACAGTAAGCGCGGGTGGGACTCCCATGGGGATGGTATGGTATCGAGCTGGACCTTGCCCACTTTAATTTTTATTTCGCTCATAATCGTTTTTTGGGGTTAGATTCTTTTTCTTCTGAATTTTCATTCAGCCTTGAAACGTCAAGTTAAGATATTAAGGAATTAGGGTTTCGTGTGCAGGTTCGATGATGTTGTAGAATTCTAATGTCCCATCCGGACCTCCACGGCACGCGACTTACAATGTTGAGTGTTCGGTAAGTCAAAGAAAAGCGAAACTCGTGGATTTTAATTTATATTTTTCAGGAACACCTAAATTTTCTGTTATTACAGATACACGTGTGTTTAAATGCATGAGGATTCTTTATAAATTATACAGACCTGGTTAAATCAGTTACTGTGAAAAGAGTCTAACACTAGAAGTAGGTCTGCATAGAGAAGTTGGATTGGGCGTTATTGCACTTAATTCTGTTATAATATAAAATTTTATTATATTTGTTCGGGTTAACCAGAGGAGCTTAGAAGTAATTTTTTATGTCCTAATTTGTTAAGATAATGGAACTTAGCTTTTACACGCGAAGAAAAAAAAATAATTTTCTAAGAGACTTTTTAGAAAAATAGCTAATTCAGTAGCAAATTAACGGAATAATTTTTACGGGAAAAAAGAAGAGGGACAGAGAGAGAAAAAGAAAGATAGAGAGATGGAGAAAAAGAAGAGCGATAGTGATATAGATAGAAAGAAAGAGTGATAGGTAGATAAAAAAAGATAGGCAGGTAGATAGATACATAGAAATGTGAATGGATTGATAGATACATAGAAGGAAATGTGGATATATTACATATGTGATATGCAGATAGATAATAGATAGATAGACAGAGATAGATAGATGGGTAGATAGATAGACAGAGATAGATAGATGGGTAGATAGATAGACAGAGATAGATAGATGGGTAGATAGATAGATAGAGTTAGAGAGAGAGCGAGATAGAGAGAGAATAAAGGTAACCTAGAATTTTTTTCATTTTTGCCTTATTTGCCAAGTTTATATCAAATGATATAAAATATTATTAAACAAGTAAAAATTAAATTTAAAAAATCAAAAAACTCGACTGCGTAAAAGCGAACTAATTAATTATTTCTCATCAATGTAAAATTATTTGTTATATTATTTACCTATTTTTTTTTATTTACTTGTATTGATGACTTTTAAGTTGTGTTTAATTGTTAGTTCCTATATATAAACACTGTTTTGATGAGGCCTATAGATTCCTATGATGATTAGAGTTGCAGCAAAGCTAGAGATCCTACCTACACAACATCCAGGTTGTGTAATATTTAAACGGAGCTTCTGACTGTAAAATAGTCAATGAAACATCGTATTCATTTTGAAAAAACAGTCCAATGATATGTCACTCAATAGGGTGCATAAAATTTGTGTTTCGTGTCTACCGCCATTTTGTATTTTACGGCTGCCATTTTGAATTTATGAAAACAAAACCTAGCCTATAACCAGCGGACGGTTAAGACAAATCAATAGAGACCTCATTCATTAAAATCCATCCAGCCGTTGGGCTGTTTCGAGGGTATAAAGAAATCCACATACCCACATACGCGTGAAACACATAACCCTTCTTGGCAGTCGGGTAAAAAAAAAAAAAGTTAAAAGATTTATTTCATGCATGGTACTATATGGAATTTCTCAAAGCGAGTAATTTTGTGGTTATCATGAATGACGTATGTAAAGCATTTCCAATGAAAATTTTATACTAAAAATGAAGATATTTATAAAGTTAAATGTTCAGTAAATGTTTAGTTTCAGGAACACTTGATTTTTGTGTTATTACAGATACAGATGTGTTTAAATGTTTAAGTATTCTTTATAAATTCTGCAGACCATCTGGTAAACCAGTTTCTGCAGAAAGAGCTTAACGTGTTTGCAAAGGAAATTTACATTGGCAGTTTTTAAACATAGTTCTGTTATAACATAAAAATGTTATTATATTTTTTTGGTTAAGCAGATGATTTTAGAAACATTTTTTATCTGCAAATATGTTAAGATAATAAAATTTAGATTTTACACGCGAAAGAGAAAAAATATCATTTTCTGAGTATTTTTGAGTTTTGAGTGAAAATTTACTTCATGTATGGAATTGTTTGGTATTTCGTAAATCCGGTGATATTATGGTTATCATAAACGACGTATGAAAAGCATTATATTTCAGATCAAATTTTTTATAACAAAATGTAGATATTTACAATGATCAGTAGCAGAGAAAAGCTGTAGTCGTTAATTTTAATTTTATTTATTTTTTCCAGGAGCACTTAAAATGTCCGTTATTACAGATACGGGTGTATTTAAATGCATGGAGATTCTTTATAAATTACGCAGGCTTTAAGCTAAATTCAGTTTCTGTGAAAAGAGCCTTGACACATCTGCGAAGGAAACTTACAATGGGCATTTGAACTTCAATGTGTTACAATGTAAAAATGTTGCTATATTTGATTCGGTTAACCAGAAAAAATTATAAATATATATATATTTTATTTATTAGTATGTTAAGGTAAGGAAATTTAGATTTTGCACGCGAAAGAAATAAAATAATCACAATGTTATGATTTATATCACGACATTATTTTTTTCGTTAGACTATTTTCGTTTGCGTTTACTTGAGATGTTCAAAAATAAATTTTCATTTTTTAATGCGTAAAGAGTTCTTATACGAGAATGTTCTTATTTTTTAGTTCTTTACGTGAAAAAAAAAAACAACAAAAAAAAAAAAAAACAATTATTTTTAAAATCGATGTTTTTTCAAGCTCCTTTAATAGAATAAAGTATTTAATTCAATAACAAATGAATGACAAAATACTTACAAGAGAGTGAGAGAGATGGGAGGGGGGAAGGGGAGAGAGAGAGAGAGAGAGAGAGAGAGAGAGAAGGAGACACTGAGAAAAAGAGCGCTAAAGAGAATACAGAGAGAGATACTATCTCTCTATTGTAAAAAAAAAAAAAAAAAAAAAAAAAAAAAAGTGATTAACGCTGTCATCATCGCCACAGTAAAACTTTTTTTGTGACTGGAGGTCTTTCTTCGATAATATTAAGAAAACTACTGCATACAAAAATATGAAAATCGGTTGCATTTCAGAGAAATGTTTGATAAACACGCTGAAGCAGACAGTTTTTGAACTGAAAAATTATTTTAATAGCTATTTAATGTTAAAGTAGGCAATATCGTTCTATTATAAAAAAAATTATGGGAATAAAAACTATACATAGGATTTTAACCAATTTTTAAGAGTATAGCAATATTATATATTCACAAGCTAGCGATGTGCAGACGCTTATTTTTTTAAATTTTAGTTTTTTTTTAATTAAAAGTTTCATCATTTCAAAAGTTTTTTTTTTCATAATGAGAACAGGTCTTTTTTTTTATATTGATGCTAATTTGTAAAACAGCGCAAATAATTATATTTTCTCTCAAATGAAAAATGTGTTTACATATGACTATTAAAAAGAGAAAGGAGACTTTAAAATAAAAATGAAGTGATTAAAACCAGGAAATAGGGAGAATTACGTCATAAAAATTGTATTTACACGTGAATTTTAAAAAGTAAGAAAACATTAAAATAATTAAATTATTACACGCGAAACGCATTTTATGGTGAGAATTACGTCATGTGTAAAATGCGCAAATATTAAATATCGTCATATGTAAAATGCCTAAAATAATCTATTACGCGTGAGAAGCTTTTAATTGTAAAAATTATGTCATATTTAAAAAGTTTAAATAACAATATTCCCAAACACTTTTAAACTGAATAATATATATTTATTTACACGTGAATATTCGAACAGAAAAAGAATTTTAAAATAATTAAATTATTGCACACGAAACGCATTTAATTATGAAAATTACGTCACACATTAAAGCTATAGATTTTGAATTATACTTCTGGAGGTGCCTTGCCAGGTGAAGGTCGCGTCATCTGATCAAGGTTTTAAATTACGAGGCCAACTTGAGTAGCAAAGCGCAGGTACAAAACAACAAAATCAAAATTTTAACTAACCGGTTTAACTAAGTTCACATCTAAGAAGTAGACACAGTCGATATGATGAAGATCTAGGCCCTGGTCAGATTTATTGCCGCTACGTGGTGATTAGGCTATCACCGCTCCGATACCAGGTATCAAACCCGTTCAGCTGGAGAGACCCGGCAGGTAGGGGCCTGGTCATCGGTTAGAAAGCAAGAAAGCTATAGATTTAAAACGATTTTCATATGGACAATATTCATGTAACGTCACATTGGGAATCACATGGTGTAAAAGTTACGCGGCTAACAGATTTCTTTATATATTTCATCACTTGATGCAGCATAAATACAGGTAAATGCATGCTCAAAATACTTTCGATTTATTTTACATGAATTATTATTCGATAAATACATATTAGAAAATTCGTATATACTTATTAATTAATATAAACAATTTACATTTAAAAAATAAAATGAAAATATGCATGATGGTGCATTAAAATAAAGAAAAGAATTCATGCAAAGGTTATACCCTTTCCTGAAAATAGCTAAAATTCGATCAAAACATAAAATATAAGCTTAAGATTTCAAAATACAGCGCTTTTCAATACCGTGTTACTGAATATTATTCCCAAGCAGACGGAGTTTTTTAACCTCGAACCCAAAGGAAGAATATTGTCCATAGCGTCGTTGTAAATGTCCGAGAGGCAATGACATTTTTAACATAACCATTTTATACAAGCTGATTTTCAAATGTTTAACTAATTTTACTTAGGGGCTATGCATATATAAAGTTATCATTTTAGGGGGAAGAGTGGGGAGGGTGGTTTGTCTTTTGATATCGTTATCATTTTTGATCCAACCAAAATTTTCTTTTTTATTTGTAACTTGGTCTTTGCATCAAAATAGTATCTTATCTATTTTTATGAAAATACAAAGCTATTATTAAAATCATTAAATGATTATAAAATTATTTAATTACAAAATTTGGGCGTTTAGCATTCCTATTCCTCTGCCACACGTATATGCATATATAATCCGCTGTTCGACAAACCATATGCGAATGTTTGAAATGATACTTCTGTTTACTAGTAAATAAAAGAGAAAGAATGTTGTCCATGTATTTTGTTGATAAGAAGTTCTGTCTGCACCACCCTGTGTTGAAACAAGTTCAAAAAGACATTATTACTGTTGAATGCATTGCATTATGTAACAGAAAACTATTATTAAATACTTTTAAGCAGTAACTATTTCTTTTAAGTGTTATTTGATATAAAGTTATTTCATATATAAACTGTTATTTTATTGATTTCTCTTCATGTGAATCAATACAGTATGCGAAAAATAAATGTAATCATATTTGTATATCACTTCAAACAAAAGAAAAAAATTAAAAAAATCTAAAGAATTTTTATACGTTGATAACGATATCATTACGTGGGGGGAAGGGGGTACAAAATGACCAAAAAGTTGATAACGTTATATATGTTCAGCCTCTTACCAATCCCCAAAACTGCCGTCTGCTGTCGCAACATTAGTGAATGAGGCTGGAGGTGTTGTGTTTTTTTTTTATGGTAAGACGTATAGGTTCGTACGTTTTTTTCAGCCTCTATGTGCGACGAATAGCTTACGGTTAGTAATAAATAGAATTAAAAACAACAAGAAAGCAATATCATTCATTAAGCATATATTGTGAAACACTTTCCAACTCTTTTAGAATATTGTAACAAAACTTCCCCTTTTAATAAGGTGAAAAATTATATTTAAGTTAACTATTTAAAAAATCACATAAGCCACATGGAAATACAATCTCAGTAATTACCATCAATAGACGGAAAAGTATAACAAAAAAATTAAGACCCATATATATCTATAGATTTGTATTTATACTACATAGCATGCTAAAATTTAGTTCAATTAGAAAACGTTTAACACAGTTGATTTGTATTTATGCTAGATAGCACGCTAAAATTTAGTTCAATTACGAAACGTTTAACACAGTTGAAAATTCCCTTTCAGCAATTATCATTAATAATAGGAAATGAATTATTTTATTCAACACAGTACATGATCTATATAATTTATGTACAACAAGTAATATGAAAAAAAATTAAATTTTAAAATGAATAACGCAACAGAAAACGCGCTGCCAGCAATAATCTCTTTCATACAGTACTATAACAGAATTTTTCTGTGTATCTCTGTAAATGAGCGATAAATGCTATGCCTTTTTGTAATTTACCTTACAAGTAAAGACGATAGTCTGTGGTGGCTAATTTCGAATTTTATAGCTCATTCGATTCGTCTCATCGAGCTAAGTAATTTTATACCTCGCATATCGGCTATTGAGTTTTTATAATGACAGGGGCGGGTCAAAGTTCAAAATTTCGTTCATTGAAAAACAGATGCCTTCAAAGAAATAAGTGCGATTTAAGTTTACTAATTGTTTTTACGGTGCCATACATTGCCAATAACTGCACTGTAAAAAATAGTGGGAACGTTTACTATTCTAACAGGAACATTTCTGACTGTATCGGATATGTGAGAGCTATTTCTATTTTCCGAAACAACCGGGAATGTTCCTGGGTGTTTCAGTTTACTTTCCCTGAAGCAGTGAAAGCGCCTGTACGCATGCGCTCCAAGTATTTCACCACTATTTCTCCTTACGCTGAAACCGTAAGCAGTCGCCTAAAGTGAAAGTAAACTCGTATGTAAGAGATGGCGACGTAGGGAACTTTACCCTTTACCACGTGTATTTGAATTCGTTTTATTTTGAAAAAAAAAACCCAATATTATAACATTTTTGTTATATTTTGTGGGTATTTTTTATTGCGTTTTAAAATTATGCGAGAAATGTACCTTGGATATTATCAGTGGACTTTTTCAGAGCTTTGGAAATTTAGCATTATTGAACACGGAACGATCGTAATTCTGGGTAAGTGTTTTTTTTTTTTTTATCATCTACAGTATTACTTTTACTTTTTATTATTTATTTTTACTTACTTCTTTATTAGTTTTCTTTGTTGCAATACACGAAAAGAAATTAATAACCTATTTATTTTTTAATATATCAGACTTTGTTTTGTCTGTTTTTTTATTATAATATATATACATGTGTACATGCAAATAAGATAATATAGTTAAACTTGATGTTCATACTGATTGCGGTATCGTATTTTCCTTTTCACAGCGTGTTCTTAACAAATTATTAAATGCGTTATAACTTAAAAGAAAATTTACGTATTGTATTTAAATCAAACAAGCTGAAGGTTCATTGTCATTTTACTTCTTTATTATTGATTGCTTTTATGCGAAAAATACAGTATTGTGAGTAAAAATAAGCAGTAAACTATTCTTACAACTATAGGATTTATTTTTATAAATCATTACAGTAAATAGAATTGATTCATTTGTTTTGCTGTTTCCTAAAAAGCTTTCCAAAATTCCTTTTTTATATTCACCTTTTTTCTCCTCAAATTTTCACAGAAAAATAAAAAGAATCGTTTTAAGATCATTAACTTGTTTAGTACTCAGGTTCAGATATGTAAATTCCTCCCCCCCCCCCCCCCCCCACACACACATACTTTTTTTTTTGTTAATGTTTAAAATTAACCATTGCATTTTTTGCGATTTCAATTTTACTTTTTCATCTAAATGTTCTTGCTTGAAAAGGAAAATGTTTTCTTCTGATTTTGCAAGACTGAATTGTGAAAAAAAAAAAAAAAAAAAAAAAAAAAAAAAAAAAAGATACTATTGCTGTTATTTAACTTATGCACTTTACAGTAAACAAAATTGAAAATTTCTAGATTATTTACCATCAGCTTATTTTATGAAAATATAGTACACAAAATTTCTTGCTTTAAGTTATAAGGCATTTTAATTTATTAATATTATGCTGTGATAAGCATAATACGATATTGAATCAACAATAACATAAATTGCAATCATATCTTATTTACATGCACTAATAATAATATAATGTTATGCATTAAAATGTCTGTGCAACAAAGAAACGCTAATAAAGAACTAAAATAATAAGTAGAAATAATGCTGTAAATGATTAAAAAAATAAATAAAACGCTTTTCGAAAGAATTTATCATTCCATTTTCAATAATAATACAGTTCAGGAACTTTAATGTTACTTGTTAATCCGCATGGTTAAAAAAAATATCACTGCAAGATGTTAAAACGCAATAAATTTTATCTAAATTATGAAAAAGGTATAATAATATTGATTTTTGTTTTCAGAATAAATCCAAGCAGATATATGTATATAAAAAAAAAAACTCAGAAAAAGATCATTCAGAAATGAACTTCCATATAAGACTCTTTCATAAAAATTCATTTAATAAAACTGGCTTCTTCACAAAATCCATTTTACTAAACTAAGCCCTTTTCACAAAATAGTCTTCAATAATTGAATGTTTAAATACTAGTGATCAATTCAACTATAGTAAATAATTAAAATTCATATAAAAAAGCTCAAATAAATGTACTAAAACTACTTGCAGGTGCATTGCACATAATATAAAATTATTTAAAATATATTAGAAATATCTTAAAAATACATTAAAATTTTTAAGGTACTTTTGAGATATCTCTAATGTATTTTAAATGATTTTATATTATATGTATGCACCTGCAAGTAATTTTAGTACAGTTATTTGTGCTTTTTTACGTAAATTTTAAAATAATCCTCGTCTTCAGAAAGGTTCCATATAAATTCAGAAACCTTTCCGATTCGTAATAAAAGGTTTCCTATACATTCAGAAACAGTTCTTAGTCTTCAGAAAGATTTCATATGTATTCAGAAACCTGTCCGATCAGTAATGAAAGGTTTCCGATATATTCAGAAACCTTTCATTGCGAATCGGAAATGTTCTGTATTATAAGCGAAACAGTTTTCTGCTCGAATCTGAAACTTTTCCGTTAGTATCGTGCAGCACAGGTCTCCGTTACTTTCGGAAACGTTTCTGAAAATTTTATACAGTGTGCTATAAGATTATATTATTGCTATTATTATATGAAAATATAGACGAAAACTACGTCACCCCAACAGACTACTGTTTTAAATCTTTGAACTCGTATGTCCAGTCTGACTGGACGTCATCTTGCTTTGCAAAATTTGTTTTCGGCACCAGTAAAAAAGGAAAATAAAATTTGCCTTATTTAATGAGAGCACTTTCGAAATTGTGTACTTGAAGAAAACATCTTTTAAAAAAGTGGTGTCAACCGAATAAAATTTGTGTAAGAGACACCCGAGTCGAGTTAAAATTCAAGAAAAAAGCAGAGCTGTTTTGAAGAATGCGTTGTCGAGTCAGCTGAAGAAGCCTTTGCTCGTTGTGCGCACTGTGAGAAATATTTTTGTTTTACTCCTTCTTCGGAAGGAACAATGTGCCAAAAATTGACTAGCATCAATGCATGTGTAAGAACCATAAATAAATTTATATCCGGCAACTGTTTTTCAATAAACGAAATTTTTAATTTTGACCCGCCCCCTCTGTCATTATTAAAACTCAACAGCCGATATGCGAGGTAGCAAATTACTTAGCTTGATGAGACTAATCGAATAAGCTTTAAAAATCAAAATTCGTCGTCACAGACTATAGTAGCTTTACTTGTTAGGGATCTATATCAATTTCTATATGTTTGAAATAGTATACATGGAAAAACTATTTGATGGACAGATAATTACACCTGTTTATTTTCTATTTAATTTACATCCAAAATTGTTAATTGGTCCAAATCATCCAAGCAACCTCATAGCAAATTGGTATATAATTTTATATACCTTAGATAAATTCAAATAACATAAGTGATCGTAATTACATAATTCTAGTAGACGAGCAACGCGAAGCATTAATAAAATTAAATTATAATTCGCGTCAAAATGTAATTATTAAATTTAAATAATTACGAATAAAATTAAGAGTTTGCGTTGTGAATTATTTAGACGAACTCTTCCACTTATGAATTAAACTAAAATTTAAGCTGTAAAAATAAATTGACATACCTTAAACATTATCAATTAAATAATTACAGAAACTTTTTAAAACTTGATTAAATATTTTATTTACATTGAACACAACTATATACAGAAATAGATAATATTATTTAAAAAAAAAGAAAGCAACACCTTTGTTTGCTTCTCATTATTTTAAGTATATTTAATCTTTAAAAAAAAAACCATATTTTCATTTAATCTTATTATTATATATTTTTCATTTTGCTAAAAGAATAATTCTCTTTCATTTTTAAATTACCTTAATTTTATTTAATTATTGGTTTTGTCGGATCTCAGATTACTCTCTACCATAAAATATCAGAAAAGTATATTTATAATTTTTCATATGATTTTAAGTGGTAAAAGAAAAAGTTTAAAGTAGTACCTTTCTTTAATATACGGGATGGTGGCCTTTATTCATCAAATTCAGAGTTGTCGCGTTGCTTAGGATCATATTCATATGTCATCAGGAATTCGCTTCGTATCAGAGCGACGATATCGGGATGGCAGGATGCATAGTTACGGACCTCTGTAGAACAATCCACTTTATTTTAACATCAGGAAGACATCCTCAATTAGGCTTGCTTAGGCTCACTCCGATATGTACATCAGGAAGACATCCTCAATTGGGCTTGATTAGGCTCACACCGATATGACCATCTCGCCTGGGCATTACTAGGGCTTTTTGGATTCATTGCACGGGCTTTCAGGAGAGCTCCTGCGTCCTCTACATCTTTTTTTTAGACTCCCTTTTTCAAACCCTATTCTTCTTGCACACCAACTCCTGCAGTGGGTGGAACTATTTTTGTCTAGTCCACTGTTATTGGATGTGAGAAGATTTTGCATTATTCTTCGATAGGCCTATTAGCTAACAGTCTGCAAATGTCCCCTTACATATACTTTAATATTATTATCTGCCTTAAAGTTTGGGTGGTCTGAAAAACCATAAATTTATCCCAACACTTTTATTGAGGCCATAAATTTATTCCAACGTTTTTATTATTTTACGATTTCTAATTATACACCACTTTCCATTGGCTTGTCATAAAACGACACCATGGCGTCTGGCTATTGTTGTTGTCTGAGATCCGAACTCTATTCAACATTATACATTCATTTTACAATACAACAATTTTTTAAAAATATATATTTAATATTTAAAATCAACTTAATAATTTTTGTATGAACTTACACTCCTATTTTACTTAAATATGTAAACATTATAATTTTACACTCATAATTATATTTTATAAAAAATATTTATACAAACAGAAATAACAAATTACGCAATTTTACTTTGATTTAACCAACATGGTGCGGGAACATATCATTGTTATATGTTGCCCAGCACTATTTAGTTAAAATAACCAAAAATAGCCTATCCAAATCTTTGGTTGGAGACCAAATTATTTTGTTAGTTTAATAAAATTTTATTGAACTAACAAAATCATTTGGTCAGTGGAACCAAATATTTGGACGGGGCTATATTAACCAAATATTTAGTTCACACAACTATTTTTTTTGTACTTTTAACCAAATAGATTTTTCGTGCATCATTATGCAAACGATTTTCTCCATAGACCATAATGTAACAGAATTATTTTGAGTTTTCCTGTAAACGAAGAATAAATATTATACACTTCATTTTCAATACCGAATACTCCATAGTAATCCACAACAACATACAGGCACCCCCGACTTACGTAAGCAATGTGTTCAGCAAACTTTTACGTAACTTGAATTTTACGCGAGTCGTATTTCTAAGTTCTGCGTAAAGTTTCGTAAGAAACTGCAATATTATATATATATATATATATATATATACAGGGTGTCCAGCGAATAAGACCCTGATTTCAAAATTAAATATCTCAAAAACAAAGATCAATAGAATTATGCGGCAAACGGTTTTTTTATTAGCTAAGCTGTAAAAATGTTGTACAGAAGTTTCAAAAATTAGTTGCAAAAACCGCTAACAGATGGCGCTGTAATCGCAATGCCTATAAATTGTGTTTTGAAGTGGAGAGCCATAGCGTCTCAATCCTAGATGGCTTCCTATGGAAGAACGAAAATTGGGAAAGACCGCTTTTTCGTTGGGGTAATGTGCAGAATTGGTGGCATCTGGTCACAGAATTATTGCTTCAGCTTCAATTTTAGAGAATTTCAATTAATAGAATTTTCAATAAAAAGTTTAGCAATCATTATATAAGAACTTAAAAAATATTTTATTTGAGTAATGTGCAGAAGCGGAGCCATGTCTTGACAGAATTGAGATTTGTTTCAAATTTTGTTATAAGCTACTTCGGTCCGGTTACCAATATCTCTGTGGTATGTCTTTTCTCTCCTAATTGGTAGATCGTGGGATCGAATCCTAGTAGAGGAGAATTTGAAAAAAATGGAAATCTTTACTTTTTAATATTTATTTAAACTGTGAAAAAAGTTTGAATAAAAAAATCTAAAGTTTCTGGTTTTAAAATTTAATTAAGTTAAAAGAAACCTCTTTTTTAAAAATCATTCAGCTTTTATAATAATGATTCTTAAATCATTTTTTTTAATTGTAGAGAATAGTTTGAATGAAAAAATACAAAGTTTCTATTTTTAAAAAATTAATTAAGTTAAAAAATAATTTTAATTTTAAAAACTCGTTTTCATTTTTTTTATTATTGAGCACAGAAATATGATGCAGCTTCTAGCGATAGGATGCGAAGTGTTCGAAAGGAATGCAGCATCCAAAATACTTTTGCTTTGATGTTGATGATATGACTTATCATCAATTTTTTTTAAAAAAAAGAAATAATTTAATGTATAATTTCTGTCTCTAAAACTTTGTTTACAAAGAAAAGAAATATATATGTTGTGTTAAAAACCAAAGTATTATGCCGTCATTTAAAAATAAATTAAAAGTGAAAAATTACTTTTTTATTTATAATAATTCAGGTATAAACAATAATACCAAAATATTATGCCGTGATTTAAAAATATAAAAAATAAATAAAAAGTACAAAATTATTTTTCTAACTATATGCATTTTGATTTAAATAATTATACAGCATTAAAGATTGAATTTAATAAAATATTTAAAAAATTCTTATAATGATTTCCAAACTTTTTATTGAAATTTCTATTAATTGAAATTTTCTAAAATTAAAGCTGATGCAATAATTCTGTGACCAGATGTCTCCACTTCTGCACATCACCCCAATGAAAAAATGGACTTTCCCAATATTCCTTTTTACGTAGGGAGCCATCTAGGAATGAGACGCCATTGTCTGGACTTCAAAGCAGTTTACAAGTATTGCGATTACAGCGCCATCTGTTAACGGTTTTTGCAACTAAATTTTGAAACTTTTGTATAACATTTTTACAGCTTAGCTAATAAACAAACCGTTTACCGCATAATTCTATTGATCTTTGTTTTTGAGATATTTAATTTTGAAATCAGGGTCTTATTCGCTGGACACCCTGTATATATATATATATATAATTTTTATTTGAAATGTGTTCTTTCACTTTACTTTTATATTTTTTCATACTTTTATAGTTTATATCTAAGTAAATACTGCTGCATGATGCTTTATTCATAAAATAATACTGTATAAATAATATATGTATACATATTATATTCATAAATAAGATACTGTACTAAATTCTAAGTCGTTAAAAATTATCGTAGTACTTATCGTTAACATTTATATATATATATATATGTATGAAAAAATATAAAAGCAAAGTGAAAGAACACTTTTCAAATAAAAATCCTCTTATTGAAGGCAGAATTTATTAATTTAACATTGATGAATTGATTTAAACATTTTCCATCTACATCAAACGAAAAATTGAAGCTAGAAGAAAAAATAAACTCTCGTTCCTCTTCATCGAAACTTTAAAATTAGTTTTCCTTGTTTGAATTCAGCTAGCATAATTGTTGCGGTTGAACCCCAGAATTTCTATCTTATTTTAATTAGATTTGAGTTTGTTTTGTTAAAGATTTGATTGTATATCCCAATAAAAATATAATTCTCACTAATATATAAAACCATATTATGGTTGTGGTTTTTATCTGCATATTTTATTATAAAATAATTATGAAAAGTAGGCAAATGCATATCAAACACGCTAGTGTGTTCATAAATGTACATTTTGAGATTTATTACGTAACTTCGAATTAACGTAAGTCGAGGGATGCCTGTATACCAATAAAAATAATTCTATCTACTGTATAAACTATATTACGGTTGTGGTTTATATTTATATATTTTATTTATAAAATAAATATCAAAAGTATGCAAAGTATGTTCACAAATGTAATTTTCGAGATTTATTACGTAACTGCGAATTTACGTAAGTCGCGTAATACGTAAGTCGGGGGATGCCTGTCTATAAATTTCATATCAATTTCAGTACATTTATGTGTGTTAGAGCACGGACAGCTAGACAGACAGGTGGCTAGACAAACAGGCGGCTACACTGTAAAAAAAAAAAAATCTGTAAATTTACTAAAGTTTTTCTAGGGAACTGGGATTTCTAGAACTTTTTATGTAACGGCAACAATAAAAAATCGTGTAACAGACACACTTTTGCACCAAAAATCTAAAAATCTATAAGGTTACTAAGATTTTTTTTAAGAAACTGGGATGCCTAGAACTTTTCATGTAACTGCAACCAGTGTTGCAGATAAAATTTTAGTAAGATTACTGTAATTTTAGCAGACTCATTTTGAAAGATACAGATTTCTGTAGCTTTACAAAAACTAGTTTTGTAGATTTGCAGCTTTTTGTGTACAGTTACAGATGAAAGTTTAGTAAGCATGTGACTTTACATCTGTAGAACTACATTTTTTTTTTTTTTTTTTTTTTTTTTTTTTTTTTTTTTTTTACAGTGCAGAGAGTCAACAACCTGAAGTCATAAATACTTTTCAACTATGTTGGGAATTGTTAAAAACAGGTCACGGGTATATATATTAGAAGAATAGCTAAAAGATGTCTGCTCTATAATTCTATCTAACAAGTAAATTATATTTAAATAAATCTTCTTGCTCAGTTTCCGAAGTTAAATTTGAATCTTAATAGACAGATGAAAAAATAAACATGTTTAAATGTTAAAGAAGGTTAATTGTCACTTTTTTAAATTAATATAAATTAACTGCTTTCATGTTTCAATTGTTTTAATTGTGTTAATAAATAAAGATTATAGTCTCTTTATTTTATTTATTTTTTTTTAATACGTTACTATCATGATTTAAGTGTGGCATGGAAGGTTAATTACAGTTTCTATTATATCAAAAAACATAAAAAGATGTTGAAAAAAAAGAACTAATTTAAGAAACAACGACACTTAATAGATTACACATAAACAAAAAATCTGAAATTTATAAATCATAAACTATAATGGGAAAAACTTCTAACAATAAAATGATAAATGAATATTTGCCATATCATCATTTAAACAGCAAACACGCTGTTAATGACAATATTTGCCATTTTATTATTATTGAAATTCTTCAATACTAGAAGATTGAAGACGTGTGACGAACACTCTTCATTGACGTGTGACGAACACTCACTCTGGAAACACGTCAGAATGACGTGTTTCCATTTTTTAAAAATGCTATAGCATTGTATTATAAAAAGAATTATAAAGTGATAAATTTTATATTATACGACTAATCTGACTAACAGGGTCAGTTGGGATAAAATAGTTGCAAAAACAGCACATTTTGCATTCAAAATAAATTTCAAGAAAATTACTAATTGAATTGGTAAAATAATGACGTAGAATAGGAAAATGAACTTTACTCACAAACTTTGAAGAACTATTTCACAAAAACATGCAAATTACTCTTAATACTAATAACGCTATTTAAAAACATACTAAAACGTCTTCATTCATTGCAGTAAAAAAAATCCATAACTTTCAATTACTTATAAATAATAATAAAAAAAAACCGTAAGACATCAATTCCTATTAAATTTGTCAGCTAATAGCGAAAAAGAACACATGTTATAAAATTCAAAAATCAAATCTAAACACTTGACTTCCACTTGAAAAAATATTTTTTTTAGGAATAACAATAGAATCATTCACAAGAGTCAATAACGGCTGTGAACTAAAAGTTAAAACAGCCCGAACATAAAAATTTTTACAATATTGCATTTAATGCACACCTTCGCTGGCCTTAAATTGGCATTTAAAAAAAAAAGTTTTATTGCATGGAATTCCTTTATATCGCTATATTGCCAATGAGCTCCATGGTCTATATTTTATTGAATCTCAAACGAATGAATCGGAAACATTCATAAAACAATGTTTTTGAAATAGTGAAATAATTGCAAAAGGCAGTAAAATGTATTTAGTTTTGTATGTTTTATATTGCCAGTGAGCAAAATTATTGCCTCCATGGTCTATATTTTAATGAATCTCAAAGGAGTGAATCGCATATTGTTTACCATCGCTGGATGATACGATTTTCAACGCAAGATACATCGAAAAACATGCATATTTCGATGTAGCTCATCACTCAAGTTGTTTTTGCTTTTCACAATCTTTCTAAAAAGGTTAAGCTTATGCAACTTTCTTAAAAAAACTATATCTCTGAAAATTAAAATAAAATGGCTGATTTTAACGATAGATTATCGGGATCCGGATGAGTTCACTCCGGAAGTGTTGTACACTTAGCGTTATTATATATAGATAAGGTTTATGGTTCACAAAACTAAGATTTTAGTTTACAGCAACGTACTATGTAACTTCATATATATATTGATTTATTTTAACCATGTAGAAAGATATTAAAAAAAAATTGTTACCTAATTACTCTGATTCCATAGACAAATTTACCCTGGTTTATCTTTATTTCTACTGTAGTATTAGTAACTATTGGAAATAATTGTTCGCCTGAGAAAAAATAAATTACGAACTCTTTTAAGGTAAAGGCATAATTAATTTTGAGTCAAATCTATTTTTATTAAAATGTTTTTTCATCTTCTTGTAATGAAAGAAGAAAATCAGTAATTTTAATACAAAATCGTAATTATTTCAGAACAAAAAGTAAAAAAAAAAAAAAAAAATGGGAAATATAATCTGAAATTTTATTTTTGTTAAAAAAAATCATTAAAGTTATTATTGTTAAAAATCTATCCCTCAGTTGAAAATAAGTCAAAAAATGCCTCGTTTTTTTCGTTCTTTTTTTGTTTATTACTTATCATCGTAAATCATGTAAAGTCTGAAATTTTATCCGCGAATTGCATAAAATAAGAAAAGTTTACTGCGATTTTCTTAGTTTTCAAACATTCTATTTTGAAATTATATTTAATAATTACAAGGTAAAAAAAGTCAAATGTTTCTTAATCTAGGAAAAAGAAGCACATATAAGGGCGATCAATTTAAAACAGTATCCGTTGGTTTTTCTTATTATCCTTAAATATGACGGATGTGGCAATTACACTAACACTGAAGTATAATTGTTTGAACCTTGTTTAAGTGTGGGAGATAATATCCAACACTGTTGGACAGTTACAAATTTATTTGTGAGGTAAAACAGATATGGAGACGCACAATGTTACTTAATCCTGTGATAATTTTATTTTTGAGAAACATAATTTAGTTCAAATTTTTTACATTATCATTCCTTACAGCAAAAGTTGAAAATGCTCACCACCATTTTGAATGCAAACATGAAGATCAGTATTGTCAGATAGTCGAAAATCAATTTCCCGAAAATTTCTGAAAATTTCCCCAAATCAGAATTTTTTTTTTCTGAAAAAGTCCCCAACGCAGTTTCTACTCAAAAATATAAATTTTCAGTTTTCAATTTTCCACTATAAAAAAAAGTTTAACTAATTTAAACTCAATTCCCCCCCCCCCCCCCACCCAAATCAAGCATTTAAAAAAAATTCCCCATTTACAAAATATAAACATTTAAACTCGGCAGAATTTTGCATGTATATTTGCAGCTAAACGATGAGAATGAGAGATACATTTTACAACGACAAGTTCACTTATACACTTGTTTTTTAAATTGTTGCCAATCGATGATGCTGACCTATCATTACGTCAGCTTGATCTACGCTTACACCAATAACGTTTTCGAGGTTTAGACCATCTCTAATCAGTTGGGATTTGAATGAATCCAAGATGGTGTTAGCATCACCTGCTTCTATCTGACTTAACCTATAAAACTTTGTTTTCAATTTTTTGTCCATACTGAAATACCTAACCAATGCAAAGTACCTTCGTTTTGTTAATAATAAGAGAAAATTAGATTCCACTTCTTCAATTAAATCTTTTAAAGTACGGCAGAAGAAAGATATGGATGAGCGCTGAAGATTTAGTAATGTGAAGATTTATGCCGTTTAAGACCTCAGAGTTTTCATTAAAGTTTCTTATAAGGAAAACAAGGGGATCTGCTGAATTCATTGGGCAATGTTCAGTTATAAACGTAGCAATGTGATTGCAATATGCAATTGCATGTTTTACAAAAAGCTCTACTGTCATTCCATGAAGCACAAATTAACCAGCCTTAAACAAAAAACAGTTATAAAACTGTTTTTTATTCTGTTGTATAAATGTGTACTAATAAAAGAAATGTGTATATGTGTTTACGTGTCTGTCCGCGATAACTAGAAAGATTCGCCGCACTTAACGATCTGGGAATTCAAGTGGGGATAGTCAAAGGCAGTGATGCACCTGTGATACATGTAAACTGTAATGTTGTAAACAATGAACACGACCACGAGAATAATGATTGATATCTTCGATTTCTGTATTTTATTTTTATTTTCCAAATCAAAATAGAGTTCGAGACCGATCCCGTGTTGACAGATGACTAAAAGTAATCTTTACGTGAAATAGTGAAAAGAAATTCCACAAGTTTTCCCCAAAAATGTTAATAGTCCCCAAGCATTTCCACAGAAACGACTAGCTCCCTCAAAAAATCCCTAAAATGGGGACAAAATCCCCAATCTGGCAACACTGATGAGCAAAAACATGCTTTGTTAATTAGTTCATGCAGACGATTCTTATTGTTGCCATTCATAATCTTACGAAATGAGTTTTCAAAGATAAAAAAAATAAAAACTTTGAAAGAAGCAGACGATTTACTCAAATTATTTGCGCAGAAATGGACACGCGAATTTATGTTTAAAAAAAACGAGTTTTCGCATTTAGAATGTGAAAAAAAAAACGATAATCGTACATTAAATATAGACACATTAAATAAGTAAGGTTGTTGAAATTTTGATACATATACTGTAGACGTGTATGATACAAATAATAAACGGCTACTCTTTTAAATTGATCACCCTGTATGTATATATCTAATATAACCACAGAATAAAATATATAATAACCGCTTCCAAGGTACCCACGATTTCTAAAAATGCTCTTTATCATTAGAAACCGCAGAAACTAATATATTGTTGAGATTTAAAGAAGCATTAAATATATTTTTTTTAACCTGATTTTCGGAAAGATTTCCGAGTAGTTTTTGCAGTGTATTAATTAGTTTTCCAAAATAGGATTATCATTTTTTTGGATACTATCAATACTCAAGTAAACGTTTTCATATTCAGCAAACAGAAAATGATAAAATAACGTGGTTACATGGTAAGTTAACAACATTAATATTAACATTAAAATTGATATTATTTTGTTACTTTTGCAAGTAAAATTTCAATTACGTAGCTGAAAATGTTTAATTGAGAATTGATAGCATCCTAAAAACCGATATTCCGATTTAAAATTGATTAATACTCTATGAAAACGTCTTGAAAACGTTTTAGAAAATCAGTGGCATCAAAAGAAGGTTTGTTTTATAAATGCCTGTTTAAATTAAAAAAACATATTGATTTCTGAGGTTTCTTTAAAGATAATGTTTTTCTGAATTGTAAGTAACTCGAAAGAGATTATTATATGTTTTCGTATGGGGTTATATTATATTTTCGTAGATTAAAACATAATTGTCTTTTTTTATAGTGTACAAATTGTCTGCCGGAAGTATTAAAACACGGCAGCATTACTTGCAGTGATTTTGGAAGTAATTCATTTTATTTTATGCATTGGTCCCATAAAATTCTATGAAATAATATTTTCTAAAAAGTAAGTCTTATTAATTGTTTCAAAAACTCTATCTTTGTTACTGATGCAATCCTAATGTTCTAAAAAGTAATTTTTATTATTTGTTTCAACAACTCTATTCTTTGCTGTTGATGCAATTTTGAGCCATTTGATCATGTTGTACCATTAATGATACAAGGGGAATTAAACACTTCGTATTTAAATTTTAATTAGAGATAAATTCTATAACACCTTAAGTATTTGAGATAGTAACGTTGATGATTCAGTGGAGCATAGATTTCCAGGCAAGTGAAAGTAACACCTGGTTGCCTTTTTAAAAATAACCGCAAATTTAACTAGTTCTGAAAATTTTGTTTTTACAAAGAAAATATAAAATCATGATTTCAACCACTGAAATCTCATGTAGTTTAAAGATTTTTACTAAAGTATAAGGGTAATAACCTCAATTTCCGATCAGTGGAAGCATTTAAAAGGATTATGTTTATTATGTTAATGATTTTTCTTAAGTATATTTCAATGTCAACAAATAAATTTACACTTTATAAACGAAATAAATTTTAATAACATGAAATAGGAAAATTAACAATATTTCATTTAAGCATGAGCTTCTGTTCCGTAATACTAAAATTTAATCACACACAATAATTTTATTTAAACTTATCTTTCGTTTTATTATTTATGCTAGATAATTACATTTATCAATCTTCTTTATATGGTATTATTATACGATTAATTTCTACTTTAAAATATAAGCCTTAAGCAGTAATATTTTGTCAGTTAATTGTTTTACTAGCTTAGGTTGTAGATTATTATATTTTTATGAAATTTTAAGTCAGTTTAATAGTTTCACAATTTAAAAATACAGTGCTTTAAAAAGTCATTTAACCCCTTCGGGACGGGAGCCTTTTACGAAATTTTTAATCTTTTGTCACCGTTTTTTAAAAACAGAAATTTGTGTTTTCTTGAATCGACAAAATGGGCTGACCAAATAAGGCAAATTTTACAGTAAAATTTTACTGGTGAGAAAAAACAAGGATTCTGAGCGCTTCGTGCGGCACGTATACGTGTCGCTCGTCCCCAAGGGTTAAGAGAGCAAATCATCCAACTATTTAATAACTTTCTAATTTAAATGTATCTTAAAAGGCATTAATAAAAAGGCATTTCTGTTTCTGAAACAATTTTTTTTTCTTTTATTTTTGTTCCTTTTACTAATTTTTTTTCAAAATAATATATTGAAATATTTCTAAAAATTACGGTATTTTGCTTTTAATTTTTCTTTAAATAATATGAAGTAAATTTACTGCAAACTTCATTCCTACTTATATGCATACGTCTTTAATTCTTTTTTTCCTTAAACGCAAAGAAAGTATTGTCACTAATTACCTAATATTAATCTATTTTTTAGTTTTTCAACCCTTCTATAGTTTCTAATATCTCATCTGGTGGGTATTTTGGGTTTTAGAACTATAACAAAGAAATTTGAGTTTTTGAAATAGTTGTTTGGAACAAAAGTGCATCAAAAGTTACTGGGATTTCAACACAAATAACCTGCATTAAATTAAAGCTGTGTTGTATTATTTAGTTTTCTAACTTTGACTGCAAATCACGTTACTCTATATGGACACCCCAAATGCAGGAAAGGGAATGCATTCATTTGTCTTAAAGTAATGTTAATATTACCGTTACGCCCCATTTTATTTTTAATAGGATAATACTGATATAATTTATTATATAAAGTATTTTGGATTTTAGAAATATAAAAAATAAATTTTTGTTTTTAAGCGAGAGTTTGAAACAAAAGTATATCAAAACTTACCGTGATTTCAACACCGAATTAAATAATCTGCGTCAAATTAAAGCTGTGTTGTATTATTTAATTTTCTAACTTTGACTGTAAATCAAGTTACTCCGGAAGTACACCCCAAATACAGGACAGGGAATGAATTTCTTTTTCTTAAAGTAATATACTTTTAATATTAAAATAATAGGAAGTAAATTTACTAGAAGCTTCACTCCCTTCCCATATAGATACGTCTTTAATTTACTTTCCCTTAAACGCTAAGAAATTATCGTCACTAAATACCTATTATTAATCTATATTTTTAGTTTTAACCACTTTTTTAATTTCTAATATCTCATCCGAATGTACTTTGTATTTTATTTGAAAAATAAATTTTAGTTTTTAAGTAACAGTTTGAAACAAAAGTGCACCAAAACTTACAATGATTTCAATCCAAATTAAATAACCTGCGTCAAATTAAAGCTGTGTTGTATTATTTAATTTTCGAACTTTGACTGTAAATCAAGTTACTCCGTAAGGACACCACAAACGCAGGAAAAGGAATGATTTTTTTTTTTTTTAAAGTAACATAATGTTAGTATTAAAATAATAGGAAGAAAATTTAGTAGAAGCTTCATTCCCTACTCATATACATGCTTCTTTAATTCTCTTTCTCTTAAACGCAAATAAATTATCGTCACTAATTACGAATTATTAATCAATTTTTTAGTTTTTCAACACTTCTTTAATTTCTAATATCTCATACGGTTGTATTTTGTATTTTATTTGAAAAAGAAATTTTTGTTTTTAAGTAGCAGTTTGAAGCAAAAGTGCGTCAAAACTTAGTTATTTCAACCCAAATTAAATAACCTGCGTTAAATCAAAGCTGTGTTGTATTACTTAGTTTTCTAACTTTGACTGTAAAGCACGTTACTCAGTAAGGACACCCCAAATGCAGGAAAGGGAATGAATTTCTTTTTCTTAAAGTAATATAATGTTAACGTTAATGTTACGTACCATCGAATTTATTATGTAAGGCATTTTGGATTTTAGAAATATAAAAAAGAAATGTTAGTTTTTAAGTTAGAGTTTGAAACAAAAGTACATCAAAACGAACCGTGATTTGAACCCAAATCAAATAACTTGCGTCAAATTGAAGCCGTGTTGTATTATATAGCTTTTTAACTTTGACCATAAATTGAGTTACAGCGTAAGGATACCCCAAATGCAGTAACTTTGACTGTAAATCAGGTTACTCCGTAAGGACTCCTCAAATGCAGGAAGGGGAATGAATTTTTTTTTTCTTAAAGTAATATAATATGCTAATATTAATGTTACGCCCGACTTTATTTTTAATATGATAAAACTGATAGAATATAGCTAGAAATATTTACTTTATCATTTATCATTTTATGTCGCTGTCTTTATATGTGATAGTAAATCAATGTGCATAATTAAGGAAAAATCGTTTATGTAAACGAAATGTCAATGTTAAAATAGCATATAGCTTAAAAATTGTGAGTAAAGCATGAAAATAATAAGTATGGTTGCATTTTTAAAAATAACTGTAGATTTAACTAGTTATGAAAAATCCGTTTTTAGAAAGAAAAACTCAATACTGAAACATCATGTAGTTTAAAGATTTTGACAAAAGTATCAGAGTAATAACCTTGATTTACTATTAGCGGTGGTATTTAAAAAATATATTATATTTATTATGAAAATATATGTTAAAAATATTATATTTTATAATTAAAAAATATTATAATTTATCTATTTTTCATTATCAAAATAAATAAAAAATAAAATTTACAATTCAGAAACGAAATAACTTTTAATAAGATGAAATAGGAAAATTATGTAATAGATTAAGCATGAGTTTCTATGCTGTAAAATTGAAATAAGTCTAATGGAGTTGATAACGATCATGATAAGGGAACAACAAAAAGAAAATTGAACATTTAGAAAAAAAAATGCAAATCCGTAACATGACACAATATGAATAAATTAAGATAAATATAAAAAATTATTATCTCTGATTATTCAAAACATAAATTATTACTATAATCTTTATATTTCCACATGTAAAAACAAACGAACAAACAAAAAAGCAATTCTTTTCAGAAACATTAATGAAACAAGTCGAAAATTGTGCGTCAAAAGTGGCAAAATGAGATACGTTCGTATTATAACTAGTTTTATAAATATTCATATCTTGGTGCAATATTTGTTGCGCTCTTACGTAAAAATGTATGAAAACAAAATTTCTTACGATTATATATATTAAATTCAGTAATACGGAAATAATATTATTCCATCTTAAACATGACATAATCACCATGGCAACCTAGAATCATTACCTATTATGCGAACATTGAATTAATCACGTATGATAGAATTTAATAGAATCAAGAAAATATTTATTAATATCTTTTTAAGTTTTGATTCGATTTTCATAAAATTTGAAATGACTTAACAAAATTCTGCAATGATTGTATATATTAAATTTCAAACCATTCGGTTGTGTAGTTTTTATCCTGTTATATACGACAGATGGACCAAACGACGACTATAGGTGCTACGTATGGATATAATTACGAGTACATCTAAAAATGTAATTTTATCAATAAATAAAATTTTATTAACCAATAGCTTTCTTTCCTGAATGTTTCTATAAATAGTTTTAAGGATAATAATCTAATCACAAAACTTGCATATTTCAGATTTAGCTTTTACTCGTTTTTAAAGTTATTGTTGTTATGTGCCATACTCAAAAAGCAATTATGATAAGAACTAAGTACGTGCAGATGTAGAAAAACTTTTAAGGACTTTTTTTTTAAACTTACTTAATTTAACGTATGGAGCTTTTGTAGAAAACATAATTATCATTTAGATAAGCTTTAAACTTTTTTACGCCTTATTTTGAGAAGCTTTAATAATTTATGAAGTTATACGACGGAGAAAAAACTGTCACGTATGAAAGAGGAGTTGAAATGTTGAGAAAGTAAGTTACATTCGGTAAATTCAAAGGAAATGCCTTTTTTCTGTTATCTTGCGTGACTATATTTTTGGCAGAAATCACAAATAGTGAATATAATTAAGTTTTTACAAAAATGAAGTAACTCTATGCAAAGAATTTAAAATATATCTATGACAAAAGTAGAAAATAACATGTCCGACAAACTTCTCAAGTACAAACAAAAGTTTCTCAGTAATATTACAAATAGCATAATAAGTACTTTGAGAATGAACTTTTTAATTATTTTTCTTTTGGAACAAATTTCTGGGAAAAAACAAAACATTGCTTACAAAAATATGAAAATATACAAATAAAACCATTAGTGAAACACTTATTTCCAAATTATTTAGTCTTAAACTTATAACTGTAAAAAAAATAAAAATAAAAATAAAAAATAAATCTATATTTATTTTACAAAAGTCAGAGTGATTACACGTTTGAGATGAAAAATACTGGAAGAAGATTAATTTGGAAAAATAGGATATTATAACTTCTAAAGGATGTTGTTTTGATTCAGATAAACAAAACAAAACAAAAAAAACTATACTAACGATGTGAGCGTGAAACATAAGACTAAAAAAGTATTCGCCATGAAGAGATTATCATATCGCTCACCCGCAAGAAACGTGACACATCTCGACATAAGTAAATTTCATTGGAGAGGCAAAAGAAATTTTGCATGATTTTACTGTAACATGAAACTATAGCACTTAGCTCTGCATGCAGGAATAAAAACTTGCATAAATCCTTCAACCATTAAGAATGAAGACGTAGGATGAGGTTTGGAGAGTTGGGTAATTTTATCTCCACAAAGAACCCCTTTTATTTGGTCACGAATGGACATATAGCGCAATAAAGTAATTTTCCGTATTACTATGCTTACGAAACTTTTTATGTGGATTTTAACTTCTTGTGTAGCAAAACACACCTATGACAGACCTATTAGTGGAATAAAACGCAAAATGATTTTTTGCGAGATGTGTCGCTTTTCTTGCGGGTGAGTACTTTCTAACATTACAAGAATATTGTCACGAATTTTCATTTTTTATTACAATGAAAATAGGTATGTCTGCAAAGAAAACATATAATACAATTAAAAATCCCCTTTTCGCAAGTACCGTCCAAAGAAAGTTATGTATCCGAATTCTTTCGTACACCCCTGTATATGATACTATATAGAATTTATACACACCATATGAGATTCTACAATTTAGTTAAACTTTTAAACATATAACGCATTTAAAAACAGACTGGCAGACATTATCGGACAATGATTATAATACATTTCAATTATCTTGTGCTGCCTTGTAAAAGAACATTGAATGTTACATGTGTCTCGATAAAGTGTATAGATTTCATCATATCAGAAACAATGTAGTCAACAGAGTCAAAACACACTTCAAGCAATTAATTTCTGAAGACAGTAATATAACCGAGTTCTTTTGTGTATCCCTGTAGACGTAGAGGAGAGATTATTGCTAAACCCATTATTTTCTATAGTAGAAATACTGTAATAAATCTCAAATCTGCATATCAGTTTTGTAATATTCTAAGTAGTGTAACATTATTAAAATATGTAAATAATGTACTTTAAACATCTCCCATCCAGCAGAATGTATCCGTATTATTTCAAGTGTCTCTGTAAATGAATTCTAAGTCTTTCCATTATTTATACCACTATCAATAGGGAGCATGCTTAAGTGAATCTCAAGAACATTTATCAATTTCCTGGCATCAGAATATACACTGGTTATCAAAAATTAAGGAAAAGTCACAAAATGCTAATTTTCAATACGCGAACACTCAAAAGGAAATAATATAATTCGAGTAATTACTATCTCTACAACACAGGTAGTCCATATAACATCTCATTCATGTCACACATGGTCACAAGTGTCACAGTCACTACGGTGAAGCAAAAAAATAGGAAATTCCATACATCTCATTATGAGTCTCAAATGATCACTAGATGCGACTCCACTGAGACGTCACTGTGACTGCTGCTTTGTGACGAGTCACCAGCTGACTTTACAATGTAGTTACATGTGACTGTCATTTGTAGACTCAATTTCAAAGTCATCGTGAACGCTACATTGTGATAAGTTACCAAATAATGTCACATTAAAGTCACATGATGACTTTCAGGTGACAGAGAGACTACTGTAAAGTCACCATTGTGCTCTTTTGGGAAAAGTCTCCGTGTGACTATAATATGATATTATTTTGTGACTTATCATAATGCAGCGTTGCAGATGACTATGAAATTGAGTCTAAAAATGACAGTCACATGTGAGTCACAATTTAATTACATTGTAAAGTCACTTGGTGACTCGTCACAAAGCAGCAGTCACATTGACTTCTCAGTGGAGCCACATGTAGTGATCATTTGAGACTCATAATGAGATGTATGGAATTTCCTATTTTTTTGCTTCACCGTAGTGACTGTGACACTTGTGACCATGTGTGACATGAATAAGATGTTATATGGGCTAGCTGTGTTGTAGAGATAGTAATTACTCGAATTATTGCCGAAACGTCAGTGAAGGCTTACTGTGGAGACACGAAAAGTTTTGATTTCCGTTTGTCTGTCTGTCTGTCTGTCTGTTCCGCGATAACTGCCGCAAAAAGCATCCGATCGGCTTGAAATTAATCTGGCATGTTGATGAGGTACTCGGACTTAGCTGTATGGTTTTTGGTTAAATTTGGTTCATTCGTTCGGGAAATATAGAACATTTTATTTTGCTCTGTAATGCTTTTCAATGGCAAGTGAGACGATTTTCAAATTTTCATTTGTTGAAAGAAATGGCTCATATAAAAAATGGATTTAAATGGTAAATTTTGGATTCTGAAATTTTTAAATAAGAGTAGTAAATTATTCCTATTAGTTTGCAATTTTGTCAAAACATTTGTCAGAGCTTTTAAATTAGGTGTATAACTTATGATGGAATTTTATACATGTGTTCGAATAATATAAAACATTTTATTTTATGAATTTACTTATAATTCATTTTTTTCTTTTAACCGTTGCGTAGCAACTATATCTCATCTAAAAATATCATAAATGTGAAAGTATGTATGGTTTTTTAAGTCAAATCAAAGTTAAAAGGAATGAATTAATGAATGCCTTTGTATAGATATTTGCATATAGATTGATTTAAACGCAGAAATGAAAATAGTATTTATATACTATATAGAATAATATTTTTATTTATGTATTCAACTATTTTGATTATAAAGGAAAAAGTTCGTTATTTTCATACAGAATAAACTGACATTATTCTATTAAACTTTATAAACTTTATTGTTGCCAAAAAAAAAAAAAAAAAGGAATAACAATTTCTACCAAAGAGTTCATTTTAATTTGTAAGATTTTCACGTGCAAAGGGAAAATGCAGCAAATTACAAATAATAAAAAAGATAAATAGGACAGGAATGAATACATATAAACATTTCACACCAAACACCACCTAAAATAATTTTTTAGTGGTATTTTACCACACTACGAAGAAAGATTCCTCGATTTACACGATTTTACTTGGCCTTCCTTTTCTCATTGGTTGCGATTTCATTTTCGCAATTGCGTATATTAATTGGCACAAAATTTTACATTTTCATGACTGAGGTATATGTAAGGCCATATAAATAAGAAATTCCGTATTGTTTCCTATAAAATGTGATAAAGTGTTGGTTAACTATATATGTTTCTATTAAGAGGAGCAGAGCTACCAAGCCTCCGGCGTTCTGGATACCAGTATTTTAATACAAAAAATGTTACTTTATTTAATTGAAACATTTGCGCGATTTAAAAGAACAACATTTTCTGTAAGGTAATAGTGTTGTGCAAAAAGCCTGACACTTGCCATGTCTGGTGGGGAGTGAAATGTTTTATTTAATGCATTTATCTCTATTTTAATGCTACGTGAACAACGTCCCGTGTAACATCTTGTAGAGTGTAAAATAAATTATTAAAATAATCCCTATTACGAAAAATGAAACAAAATGCCCGGCTAAGGGAAATAAAAGGTTAGTTCACCTTTCGTAATTTGACCTGAACACAGGTGTGCATCAAATTTCAACGGTGTTTGTAACATCACGATTTTAAATTAAATGTGGATACTATTAAAAGGCTATCACAAAAAATACTTAACGGCGCCATATCACGTTTATCTATTTAGTCAATTGGAAGTGGACACGAGGATGAATTATTAACCGTTAGGTTTAGAACTCCCCCTACTTTAGGGTGATTTTAGTAAGTTAATGCTATCGAGTACATTTTTAGATATTTAGATTAGATCTTACATATAAATATTGCAGAATGGTAATCAAAATTATTTTTTGGAAACAAAAATTATAAAGGTATTAGATTTCTAAATTAGATGTCTCAGTTTACATTTCCAAAAGTTCTTTATCCATTAGATACAGGTGTTTGTGGTTAGCAGGCAAGTAAACACTGCTGTGTGGATATTAGAATAATGTAAAATGCTTGACCAAATTGTTGCTTATCCTTATAAATCGCATTGTAAAAATGAATCTAAAATATAGGATAATCATTAACTCAATCAATAGAAAATTACAAATGCAAAATAAATTACACAACGGGGGGTTCAGGGGGGGACACCCCCCTGAAGAAATTTGCTTTATTATATAAAAATTACTAGAATAAGTAGCTCGTGAGAATTTCAGAATATCATTACATAACAACGTGTTTAATTTAACGCTTCTAATGTCTGAAACCATCGAAATATTTTTTTCTCCTTCTATAAATGTTTGTGTAATTTAAAAGTTTAAATTTTGTTTTTGTAGAAAGATTAATATTAAGCAAAATTTGCTAAAAACAATAAGTTGCAGAGATGACGTTGAGGCTCTTGATCTGCAGATTTACTAGTATTATTTCCTTTTGAGTGTTCGCGTATTTGAAAATTAGCATTTTGTGACTTTTCCTTAATTTTTGATAACCAGTGTATATTTACGAAAGTCAGAGCACAGACAGACAGACAAATCACAATCATAAACACTTTCAACTAGATCTGTAATCACTAAAAAACACTTATTCTCATCCTAAAATCTCCCTCGAAATATTTTATTTTAATTTCCTTATGTAAAACATCCGACTTTAAGTTGGCCGATGGATTTACGAGCATTCGAAACTAGCGCGGTCTAGTCATGGTGACAGTGTAAGTATTTTAGGGTTTTCCTTGTACAAGAGCAATAATTCGGGTAAATTTTTCTTCAAGAATCCTCCCTGAAGGCATCCTTTTTATAGCAATATAGCCAAATTTGGTCGATACTTAACAAAACCCATCCAATCATCAGTATTTTATGTAAAAATCCGAATTATACAGTCTGATCCTTAAAATCCGGTACTCGGAAATCATGCAACTTAAAAAATTCGGCATCAAAGTCACCTCCACTGCCCCTCCTTTTATTTTTTGCAATTCTAACTTACGGGTACTTAAGAAAAATAGCAATTGTTTAGGAATTAAAAAGTTTGAGATCGGAAGCTATAGATTAGTGGACACCTAGATCGCTAAAACCGGGCTAAATAGAACCGCCGATAACACTGGTAGCAGCTCAGAAGAACGAAGACAAGAAGCCGGCAGAAGAAAATGTATCACTACAAAAATGCATAAATCTGACTGGAAAATTAATATCTGCTTTAGAGAAACAAGACTGTATTTCTGAAAGCTATAATCTTCACTTGTATAAAATCCAATGAAAACTTGTTAAAAAACGGCAATAAAATTGACAACGATGTTTCGGAAATTACAAGAGAAGAAACAACTCACTATTTATTAGAATTTTTTTGTAACATAGAAAACATCAATTAAAGAGAGTTTTTTTTTTAATATTTAATTTTCTCTTTTTTTTTCTTTCACTTGGCTGTGAATTCAATTATGAATAAAAGCACCATTAAGAATATCAGAAGTACTTTTGGTATTCTTTGCGAAATCTAGAATTTTCAAAAATCCGACTTACTCTCGGCCCGAACAATGCCGGATTTTCGAGGTTATACTGTATATCAATGGTTTAGTTGAGGTAGCTTTTATAAGTAGTAATTATATATTTAAAAAGGTGAAAAAATTATCATTTTTCGAAATAAGGATCGAAAACTTAAGCAAGTAAGTAATTTTCAGCTAATTCTAAGGAAACACCTCTTTGTCTTTCCCTTAGACGGCATTTGACTAAGAGAGCTAGAACATAGTATAAAGAATATTTCTCAAAAACGAACTGCAATTACACAAACAAATTTAAATTAATTCTATAATAAAATATAAAAGTTTTTTTATGAATTATTTTTCAATTAAGGACCAAAGCATTTTATAATAAATAAGGAAAATAGCTTTCTTCTTAAGATTACAAAATATTATTCGGAGAGAGGTTTAATTTATTTTTTACTTGCTATGTACTTGACTTTCTCAAATGTTAAGCTTTAAAAATTATTTTCAAATCATAGTAAAACGACTAAAGTAAAGCAAAACTATAAAAATGATTGAAAACTACAAAAAGATTTTTCTGATATTTCTGTTTTTCAAGTTTAAATTCTTAGAATTATTTTAGTTAGAAGTCTTACTTTTATATTTCTTTATTCTGTTTTTATATTTCAGGAAACATCATAGCTTAATAATTAAAGTAATCTAAATTTTTAGAAATAAAATACTTATATTAATAATTTATTAAAATCATTAATGAAAATTTCATTATAATTGTACTGAATCACTATATAGCTTCAGTGATAATTCAGTTTCTAAAAATTTTCACTTTATGCATGGCATTGAAAAATCATCTATACTAAAATTTAAGTACAGGAACACAAAAAAAGGTTTACACATGCTGTAAAAATTTCGCGAACCTTTTTATTTTATTTTACTTTTTCTAACTCACTGACCTTTACGTATGAAGGATGATTTATCATTTATGCAAGCGAAAGAGGTCAGGTAGCTTTGAGAAAAAAATCGAATCTTTTTTATTCATTGATATTGAAACTTAATTAATTTGTAATATTTTTAACAAAACTATATTTAAATTTTTGTGTTAGCAAGATTTTGGTTAACGAGAGTGATTATTTCTCACCCATCCCCACCCCCCAAAAAATGTCTACAAAAATTTCAGTACCATAAATTTTATTTAATAAAAAGTAACTTATTTCATTTAAATTATTAAGTAAAGTTTCTGCTTTGGAAAAAGACTTATGCGTCAGAAATTACGGTGCAACCCCCCAAGCAGAATTATCAATAAAATCTGCAGATGAGGCAGATTTTTAATGTATTCCCAGCAATATATAGTGGAAATGGGATACAGAATGATAGTAATTATAAAATTTATATAAGAAAAACTGATGTACCAATGCACTGTTAAACATCTGCATCAAACTATCCTGTTATTCGACCGTTTTTAAAGATGACGATTACTTGACCATAATATTAAACGCATCTGACCACATTATTGTCATAATAAAGTTAAATTACCGTTGTGTAACCGTTTTCTATAGAAACGGTCGACTGTCTGGACAGTTTGATACAACAGTGTTGCATTTTTAACAGTCTGGAATTTGCAGAGGATGCAGATTTTTAATGTTTCTCCAACTTTAAGATAAAATGGTTTGCTTATGAAAATAATTATAAAAATATATATAAGAAAATTTCTGCAGTCATGAAATCTGCGAATGAGGATGATTCTTAATATATTTCCCAGCATTATGTTAGTGAAGATGGATCGCCGAATGCAATTTATTATAAACATATACATATGAAAATTTCTGTATTAAGAAAATCTGCAGATGAGGCGTATTTTTTGTGTTTACCCAGCATTACTTAGGCAAAACGGATTGCTGAATGAAACTAATTATAAAAAAATATAAGAAAATTGCTTTATGAATAAAATCTGCAGATGAGGCAGATTTTTAATATTTCCCAATATTATATAGAGAAGATGGGTTGCTAATGAAAATAATTATAAATAAATATATGAGAAAATTTCTGCTGCAATTAAATCTGTTGATGAGATAGATTTATGCTTTCCCCAGCATTACGTAGAGAAAATGGTTTGATAAATTAAACCAATTATAAAATCTATATCAGGAAGTTTCTTTAAAATCAAAATCTGCAAATGAGAAAGATTATTAATATTTTCTAGCATTATGTGGAGAAAATGAGTTGCTGAATGAAAATGATAGCAAAAACATAAAAAGAAAACTACTTTATTGACAGATTTGATTCATGCACTTGGTTCATAATTACGTTCTAAAAAATTTTATTTTGTATATGGGATAATTTTGCCCTCCACTCGAAAAGATGTACAAAATAATCCACTGGCAAGACAGAATGTCATTTTTGCCTTAGCATTACATAGAAATAAAGTACTGCTGGGGAGCTTTGCGCGTTTATTTTCATTTTAAGTGCGCTAAAGACTTAAAATTACATGAAAGTAATAACTAATATCAGGTAATCAGGAGCATAAATCACATCTATGAATATGGTAGTTTTTATATACTTGTTATGACTAACATTATTCAGCAGTTCATCTCCTTTACGTAATGCTGAAAAAAATACTAAAAAAACTGCCTCATCTGCAGATTTTATTGATACAGAAATTTTCTTCTATATTTTTATAATTATTTTCGTTAAGCAATCCATTTTCACCACGTACACCAAAGAAAACTTGAAAAATCTACTTCATCTGCCTCTGCTGTCTAGTATTACAGGAATTTTCTTATATAGATTTTATAAAAATGTTTATTAAGCAATCCATTTTCTCTACGTAATGCTGGAAAAATATTAAAATATACCTCGTCTGTAGATTTTATTGATAAAACAATTTTCTTATCAATGTTAAATAAGTATTTTCATTCAGCAACCCATCTTCTCTACGTAATTCTGAGAAAATATTAAAAACCTGCTCCATCTCCATATTGTATTGTCATTTTTGACGGGGTGTTAGCGAAAAATAAACCCGTAAAGTGTTCACTATCCTTAGACACCCATTCGCGTTAATGAAATCTGTCAATAAGGCAGTTTTCTAATAAATTTTTATAAGCATTTTAAGTCCCCGCTCCTATTTTTTTATACTAAAAGTATGCTTAAACACTCACTACCTTAGACAAACTGGAATTAACTTGGATTAAACTACGCTATTTTGATGAACAGGTGGTCATTGGTGGTCTTTTTTTCTAATAATTCTAAAACTATATATGCTCATTGCAAGCCTACGACATATATATAAAAGAGTTTCTCCTGACTGACTCATAACAAATGCACAGCCCAAAACACCCTGAACCTAGAACCATGAAAAGGAGGGGGGTTGAGTACTTCTTATGGCATAGGCTCGGAGTAAGAAAGGATTTTTGAAAATCCCCCCCCCCCCCGTCTTCCACGGGAATTAAAAGAGGAGGTCAAAAATTTTAGAACATTTGGCCATATCTCAGCAGCCGTTTTAGGTAGAAGCGTGGGAGTCTAGAAAATAAATCTACTAAAATTAAAATTAAACACGCATTTCAGTGATTTTAGAAATCCCCCTTAGAGAGTTCAAGGGGAGGGGCCGAAGATTTTAGAACATTTGGCCATATTCCAACAGCAGTTTTACGTAAGATTGTGAAATTCCAGAAAATAAATCTACTAAAAAAATAATTAAACATGTATTTCAGCTATTTTAGAAATATCCAGCCTAAGGGGGTTAAAAGGGGGCGGGGCAAAATTTTAAAATATTTGGCCATATCGCAGGAGCTGTTTTAGGTAGGAGCGAGAAATTCAGGAAGCTTATTACAAAATAAATAAACACGTATTTCAGCGATTTTTGAAATTCATCCCCTAAGGAGGTTAAAGGGGGGCGGGGGTTGAAAATTTTAGAATATTTGGCCATATCTCAGCAGCCGTTTTAGTTAGGAGAGTGCAATTCCAGAAAGTAAATCTGCTAAAAGAATAATTAAACATGTATTTCAGCAATTTTAGAAATCCCCACCCATAAGAAGATAAACCTCTTGAGGGCATATACAAGTATACGAGCATCACGTATACGTGACGCATAAGGTGCTCAGATTCCATAATTATTCGCACCGGTAATTTTTTATTGTAAATTTTGCCTTATTTAATCGTGGCATTTTTCGGATTCAATCAGGCAAAAATTTCTGTTTTGAAAAACCGATGATAAAAAGAATAAAAATTCTGTTAAAGACGCTCGTCGCAAAGGGGTTCAAGAGGGGTTCGAAACTTTTAGGTCATTTCGCCATACCTCAACAGCAGTTTTAGATAGCGGCATAAATTTCAGGATAACTAATCTAATAAAATGTACTTAAACATGCATTTTATTGATTTTAGATATTTCCACCGAAGACAGTTTAATGGGGTGGTTGCAAGTTTCCGGCCATTTCGCTATATCTCAGCAGCAGTTTTAGGTAGGAGCAAAAAATTCAGGGTAAGAAATCTATTAAAAAATAAAACACATACTTTAGTGATTTTAGAACCCCCACCCCCCTCCTCCTCCCAAGGGGTGACGAAAAAATTTCGTACATTTCGGCTTATCTCAGCAATAGTTTTAGGTAGAAGCGAGAAATTCAAGATAACAAACCTACTAAAAAAATAGTTAAACACAGGTAAAAGAAAATAAGTTGAAACTGGTGTGAATAAATAAGAACTAAAAAATCTTCTTAAAACACCATCAAAAACTTTTAAATGCAATAGGCTTTTTCGAAAGATCTGAGTCTTTCTTTGTCAGGTGCAAAGAAGACGTGCTTCTACTATGAAAGCAGCAGCAATACTCATTAGAGTCTTGCTGCAGCTTTCATAGCGCATTTAAAAGTTTTTAATGGTGTTTTAAGAAGATTTTTTAGTTCTTAAACACAGGTACTTCAGTTATTTTAGAGCTATTTTGTCTATTATGTAGCCAGCATGGATTTTGACCTGGATAATGTAAGATTATATGAATAAGACAACAGATATGGATATTTGATTATATATTAAAACAAGTTTTTTTTTAATTTAATATTTGCAAGATATATTTTGTTTGACTCCAAATTCTTTTAGAGAAACCGACCGCGTAGCGGGCGAAGGCTGCTAGTAACTTATACTATTATATGAATTGGTTAAAAAATATATCACTTTTGAAATTAGAGATGAAAGTTTTAGAAGTTATTTTACAGTAAATTATAAGGAACTGCTTTTATTTCTTCAATTGCGTGACTTATACTTTTGTCAGAGAACACAAATATCACATATAATTAAATTTATACAAAAATAAAACACTTTTAAGCAAATAATTCGATACATTTCCATGACTAGAATATAAAATTGTTTTTCATTACAAACTTTGCAGGAAAATGAAAACCTTTACATAAAAGTATTATAAATAGCATTAATAATTTGAGAAAGAATTTTCTTTTTTTGTTTCGTCTGAGACGCCGATGTAAATGTCGTGGTTTTAGAAATTAAACAAATTGTGAAAGAATATCTGAAAGGTTTCTTTAAAAGTTATGTATAACAGAACTTATTTTCAGAAAAAAAAATACTATCGTATCTATTTCGTTTGCTTTCCAGTAACAACGCATTCTAGAAGAATAAAAAAAAACTCTAAATTTATTGTTAATTGCAAAAATAACAAATATGTCATTATAGTTGCACTTAGTCATTACATATCTGAATTCTCATAGCATAATTTTATTTTGATTTTAAATATTCTAAAATAAAAAACATAGTCATAATGATTTGATATAATAAAAAATTTAGTAGCTAATATAAATTACTTTATATTAAATCTAAAATTGCTTTTCTAATGAAAATGTAGAAAAATATTTTAAGATAAATAATAGGAAATCTTATCTGCATTCAAACTCATTTTTCAATGATTTATGTCGTGATTAAATAAATAAGTAAATACTTCTAAACTTTTCAAATATATCTCAAAATTAGGTAATTTAGCAAAAAAAGCTCTACAGTAATTAAAAAGAAACAATTTCAGCTTTAAATATGAAATATAGTTAGTGAAAATTTATTTCTTAAACATATTATATAAAGGAAAAAAGAATAAAAAACAAAACAAATGACATAAAATAAATAAATAGCCGAAAGTTATTGCACTATCTATATATATAATTTTAATAATATTCGAAATGAGATATTAAGAATGAATCAAGTACAAATATTTAAAAATATATATATTTAAAACTACTTCTGAACGACTGAGAATATTTTCTTTAACCCTTTACTGCACGAATTTATTTTATTTTTATGAAAAAAGTTATTTGAAATCTATATATCGGTCTAATAATGGGACAAAGAGTTTAAAACAAAATATTCAAATTTTCAGCTAAAATTTGATATTTTATGGTGTGAGCCATGTGTGCACATTAAATGTTTTAAATATTCTATTGCTATATTTTGCAACTAAATGAGCTTAAATTAATTAATTTTATCTGCTTAACACTCTGCAACTTTATTTTATATTAATATTTTTAAGTATTCAGTAAAATTAATGCAAGTAAATTTTACCATAATAGCTTCATCGAAATTTCTTTTGTTTCAAAAGAACAAATTCTAATTTTTTGTCCAGTGCAGCCATCTGACATGGACAAGATAAATGTTATTCAGTTCTTTGGATTGTTACTGATCAGGGACAGAGATCATATTGGCCAAATGCATGACACATAATGAAAATTATAAAGTTTTTAGAGATTTTAGTGTACCAGATATGGCACGTGGTGCAGTAAAGGGTTAACATTACGTACAATCATGCTTTTATAAAAACAAAATACCTTTACGAGCACAACTTAAAATAATTCTGTTATAAAGACATAAAATAGTTCTCCTATCGCTGCAATCTTCTTAGTTGGGATCAAAAGGTATCGGATAATAAAATACATAGCACAAATGAAGAGTTCCAAAGATAAAAGTGGTATGTGAGAAAAAAGTATTGAGTTAACATTATGAACGAAGATAATCATTGGTCCTGTAAAATCTGTTTAATTATTAGTTGAAAAACATAATATTAACAGATATTTTAATTAATAAAGGACGAATTTGACAATAAACGCAAATAAAATTTTGGAACTTTACAACTCATTTTCTCAAATTGGTGATTGTGTCACTTACTACTTTTATCATCTGAGCCCTTCAAATAGGCTGAGAAAAAGTAATCGCTATTTTAAAAATTGTATCACAAAAATTATCTTTGAGTTATATATCAGTAATAACTTTTGAAATATTTATCTAAATGTAAATTGCATTAATTTGGTTTATAAAAATCATTCGAATTAGTATGAACTTTTGAAATGTTACTTTAATTTATTTTAACTCTTTCTATAATAAGTGATGCCATTTTAACTTTATAGTTTTCAAACTGATTTCATAATCTGGAAATTAGAAAACATGAAGAAAGTTAAAATTTCGACTCTCTAAATTTATGATTTATCAAACAACAACAATAACAATAACAATAATAATAATAATAATAATAATAATAATAAACAACTCACTATTTTCGATTTTGACATTAAATAGCATACTAATTTGTGGGTTAAAATTTATTGTGTTATCGGTAATTTCAATAAAAAAAATAAATAACAGAAAAATTAAATTTATTTTAATGCTTTAAAATTTTCTGCTCATTCGCTGTGAATTGCATATTAACAGGATTTTACCTTTTAACATCAACGTGGAAAGAATTTAGTTCCATTAGAAATAAAGAACCTTGTAATCTGGATTCAACCCAAATATGAATTGTTCAAGTCATGATAAAAGGGTGTAGTGATATAAAGCTTGCAAGTTTGACTGTACATTAGGTTACTCTGCGAGGAATCCTCAAATGCAGGATAAACTACATAATTTCCCTTTCCTAACATGGAATAAGGTTATGACACATTTTCTTTAGTTTTAACGTGATTATAACAGATGAACATTTTATTACATAATAATAGATGGCATGATTATCATAATATTATTATTTATGAGCCATCTTTATACTTATATTTCGTTTAGTATTTAATGAAAATGATTTACATCTTGGTGCATAATTTCTTGATATAGAAGATGTTTTAAGTAAATATTTGTTCAAATGTTTGCACTTCAGACATTCTTATTAATTCGTTTCACAATATTATTAAAATATGTATAAAACTACGAGTGATTTTGATCGATATTTTTTACTTTTGAACTTTTTTAATACATCTATTTTCTTGCGTCAAAATATTTCATTTTGGACACTAAACAGCGTGTTAATTTGTGGGTTAAAATTTATTATGTTATCAGTAATTTCAATAAAAAATAAATAACATAAAAATTAAAGTATTTTTAATGCTTCAACATTTTATGTGTATTTGCTATGAATTGCATATCCCCAGAATTTTACTTTTTAATAACGACGTGGCAAGAATTTAGTTCCATTAGAACTAAAAAACCTTGTAATCTGGATTCAACATAAATATGAATTTCTCAAGTCATGATAAAAGGGTGTAGTGATATAAAGCTTGCAAGTTTGTCTATACAATTAGGTTACTCAGCAAGGAAACTTCAAATGCAGGATAAACGGCATAATTTCATTTTCCTAACATATAATAAGGTTATGGTCCATTTTTCTTTAGTTTTGACGTGATTATAACAGATAAACGTTTATTACATGATAATAGATGGCATGATTATCATAATATTATTACTTATGAGCCATCTTCATTCTTATATTTTGTTTAATATTTAATGAAAATGCTTTATATCTTGATGTATAACTTCTTGAAATAGAAGAGATTTTAAATACAATTATTCAAATGTTTGCACTTCAGGCATTGTTATTATTTCGTTTCACAACATTCTTACAATATGCATAAATATGTATAAGATATGCATAAATGTGCATAACATGTTAATTTGTGGGTTAAAATTTCTTATGTTATCAGTAATTTCAATAGAAAAATAAATAACAGAAAAATAAAATTTATTTTAAAGCTTTAAAATTTTATGCGAATTGCATATCCTCTGAATTTTACTTTTTAATAACAATGTGAAAAGAATTTACTTCCATTAGAATTAAAAGAAACATATAATCCGAATATTTAGGTATTTTTTTATAGCATTAATTTTTTTCGAAGGGCAACTTATAATACAAGGAGCAGAGGCCATGTGTAAGAAGAATATTACATTTTAATAAATAAGTAATTAAGATTAAACAAAATGCAAAACGGTTTAAAAAGTTGTAAATATTTTTTCAAGTAAAAAACCGTTTCAAAAGTGCGTAAATATTTTTTGAACTGACAATAGAATCATTTTGTTATATTTTTTGAACTGACAATAGAATCATTTTGTCATATTTTTTGAACTGACTATAGAATCATTTTGTTATCCACCTTAATTCAAAATATGAAAAAAAAAAAAAAAAAAACTATTTTTTGCTTTAAAGAATGAAAACACCTTAGCGTGCTCTGTGGGATATACTATCACAAAATTAACTTTTAATTATTTTTCTTGATGAATATTAATGTTTACTGTATTAATGTTACGTCCTTTTACTAGTTTAACATTCTTATTTAACCCTCCAGCACTCGCGTCGGGTATTTCTTGTCCAGGCAACTTAAAACGTAAATTTTGTGGTTAAAAAAGGTAGTAAAAAAAAAAAAAAAAAAAAAAAAAAAAAAAGCACTCACATTCTGTAAAAAAGGTTCCATTCTCGTTAATTTGGATAGAAAATTTGCCCAATAAATCCAGCCTTTGTATTTTTATTTGGAAAATGAAATTGAGGGTCACTATGAACCGACGCAAATGCTGGAGGGTTAACCAAACTTGGTTTTTGAATGTAAAGATGGAATTTTGTAACCAATTTTTCACCGAATTTCTTATATGCCAGAATCATAAACATTATGTACACCGGCGTGTAATTCTTTTAAAACTTAACTATAAATTAATAAATTAATTTTAAGGCATTTTTCATTTTTCATTTAGCTCGACGAAGGGGATTAATCGCCAAATATGCTTTATGGTTACAAAATTATACACTGTAAAAATATCCGAACAGTATTCCTGTAAGAATCGGAAAAATAGTTGCCCTTATCGTACCGGAAAAATTTCCGAACCAGCTCGGAATAAAATCCGTAAAAAAAAAGGAAACATTCATTAAAACGGTACTTTATGGATTTTATTCCAATTTTAAGGATTTTATTCCGATTTTATTGATTTTATTTCGACCTGGGTCGGAAATTTTTCCGGTACGATAAGGGCAACTATTTTTCCGATTCGTACAGGAAATCTGGTCCTATTTTTTTTATAGTGTACGAGTAGCAATAATGAAGCTAATTATGCGCCAAACCACGCTCACTAAAATATTCCAACTGACTGGGAAACTACAATAATGAAATATTTTAAGTACTAAAAAGTAGAAAATGAAATATAAATAAAAAATAAAGCGTACAATATTTTTTTATCTATCATGAATAGAAAAGAGATGACATCGCAAAAAAGTCAGCACTTATGTATCACAGTACTGTTCATATTGCTTTATCAGTTATTATACCATCTGCATACAGTTATGCTGCTGACGAAGAAAAGAGATTGCGAAAAAAGAAATTATTTTAAATAACCAAACTCAAATATTAAAAAAAGAGAACTATCAGATTATATGAGGTTTTATTATTACGAATTGTCTCGTGATATTGGTGCGAAAAATATGCAAATCTTTTTTTTTTTTTTTTTACTTAAATTTTCTTTCAAAAGTATGTAACTAAATATGTTGTATTCATACATTTGTATTGCTATATTTGTCTTTTTATTTGTATTGTTAAACGTACTCTATGTATATATATATATATAATAATGCTTCCATTATTATTAAAGAATGCAACATGATTTTTTTTTTTAAATAATCATTTAATAATACCTCATAATCAATTATTAAAAGTTAAAATAAATGCTTTAACTATATATTTATATAAAACAACTCTCCCGTCATTATGATTATAAAAAAAATTAAAAATTAATGTTTTATTTTCTTGTTTAATTAATCAATTTAGAAAAAATGGACTTCAAGAAGAACCTTAATTTTTTGTAGTAATAAATATAGTCGTAGAAACAAAAGTATGGAGCCATACTAATTCTGTTACAAATCATCGTATAAAAATATGACTGGCACCAATTAATTATTAATAACATCTACTAATTAATGTTTTACGTAAATTTTGCACAGGGATCTTCTTCTAATAGAAATTGTATCAAACTTTAATTTTTTCGATATTAAACCTAATTTTGAAATTATATTTGGATTCTTCGATAAATTTTACCTTCAGATACTGAACGATCAATCATTGAATAAGTAGTTTAGGAATTTTGCAGGTTTAAATTTTAGAACTCCGATTGCTAAATTCATTTTAATTCGATGAAAAAAAAATACAATCCGGATAATTTCTTAACTTAACTCAAAAACTACTTTACGAAACTAAATGTAATTTTGAATTCACATAGGGGAACGAAGGATAAACTGACCAATCTAAGGTTTGGTGAACTTTTATTTAGTAAATTTCTAGAAACAAATACCAATAGTAACTATAATATCTGTAGTTTCAATTGTTATTTTACTTTTAAAAATATTTTTTAGGTGTACACATTACATTAAAAGAAAAATTACAAAATAGCCACTGTGCTCGACTAGACTGGACAAAGTGGCCAGAATAGATAAATGAACAAATCACATTCATTCAGGATGTATATTTAATCGATGCAAGCTAAAGTTAGCGCACATTAACCTCTTCTGTCCCTGGGTCCCCGTACGGGGACCTCTGTTCTTGCCCTTATAAAAACTAAAATGTCCGTTTTTTTTACATTTTCACATCACTTCTTAATAGCTGAATGTTATTTGCGTTCAAAGCAAACGAATAAATGGCAGCATCTAAGCTGATTCTCACATAAAATAAATGTTGTTTTCATCTGAGTTTGCAAAATGCATATATATATATATATATACATATATGTGTGTATATAATAGAAATGAAATCAAGTATATGAACAAATTGGTAAAATTCTAAAGCTGACCAAGATATGAACATAGAAAACCAGTATGTAAAATAAGAAACTCTGAATAACCCACAAAATCACGAGAGGAGCTTCTAGGTTAATTCATAGTGAAGATGCATTATTTCATCCAATTTTGTCGGCATTAAGCTTAAAATGACAAAATTTAGCTCCTAATAGCGTATCATAAAAAAATGATAAAAGACCAAGCGATCTAAGGAAAATACGCATCACACAAGATATTAAAAATGGAAAAATGATTAGAGCACACTGCCTCAATCATATACAAATCCAAAACTTCAGAAAGTTGACCCACAACATTATAACATGTGAGGATGCAATCAGATTTAAGACTATTAAAACATGTGGCCAAAAACCAAAACATTGCTGCCATCTGGTCTGAAAAGGGAAAACAATATTATAACTAGAATTTTAACAAAAATGTTTAGTGCTGCCACCTATACCCATAGAAAAGAATGAAATCAATTGAAGAAATCAAGAAATGACTTAAATTAACATTTATTTAAAGTAAAATGAAAAAATAGGAATAAAATTAATAAGTACCCAGTAAATCTAAAATAAATAAATAAATAAAAATAAATAAACAAAAGGGCATTGATTAAATTAACCATTTTAAAACAAATATTATAAAATAAAAAATGAGTATATAAATAACATTCAAAAAACAATGAGGATTATTTTGAGTTAGTAAAATATAGCCTTGTATTATGTGCCAATACGTGAAATAGTAATGAAAAATTTATGACGTTAAATGCATGATTTGTTTCTTTTTTTATATATATCATACAATATATAAGCATATAAAAATACACATATACATGCTCACACACATATATACATGTAAGGTTTTTAAACTTTTTTTAGCATTCTCTACCTCAGCCCTCCATAATGGTATTTTGATTTTTGATTTTTTTTTATAAGAGTGTGTAATGTATGTAAGATATGCAATGCACACACATACTTTTTTTTAATAATAAATTTTTGTGTATGTTTTAATGATTATATATATATATATATATATATATATATATATATACATAGATATAGATTTGGAATTAATTTTCGAGAAAATTTTGAATTGTGACCTATAATATTTTAAAACATAACTTCATTTCTAGATGTCCCAAATATACAAATTCAAAATTACAGCTTATTCCGTCAAGTAGATTTTGAGTTATGCTTCTAAAACTATCCTAATTGAAATTCTCTTTGCAACGATTAAAAATAAATTAAGCATTAAGATTTCCAAATTTTAAACCTACAAAATGTCTAAACTACTTGACCGATTGACTTTCCGTTAGGTTTCAGGGGATAAAACCTTTCGGCAAATAGAAATATCATGTCGAAGTTACATCTTATTATTATAAATTGTAAAGTTTGGTATACTTTTTATATGTAGACGAACCTCCTAAGAAAAATTTAGGTATAGAATTAATTAGTATACATTGTTACTAATCGATTGGTAGTAATCTCATTTGTAATGATTTACTATAGAGTTAGTATGAGAATATGATTTTTTTCCCCCAGGACCTTAATTTTTTATATACGTTACTTTCTTTAAAGAAATAAAAGTCATTGTAAAATAAAGTGTAATCTTAAAAGATAAGATATAATAAAATAAAATGTAGTAAAATGGAAATAAATAAACGAAACTTTATGTATTAAAATAAATATCATAAATTGAAATTATTTGATAATATGGTTAAATTTTATATTTTATTAATTTCGTAAAACAAATAATTTAAGTGTTAAACATCCTGATGAGTTTTAACTCTTCTTTGGATTTTAAAAGTTTGATAAATAAATAAATAAATAAATGTGCAAACACACAAACATATGCATAGTGTAACGTAAAAGTTGATATTTATTGTAGTAAAATTTTAATTTACGAGATAATTTATTTAAAGATAAGATGAGAGAGAATTTATACAAGCAAAAACATGCTCGAAAATATTCAATTAAAGAATTGGAAAATATCAATGAAAACTGTTGAAAATGATTTTATACTACGTATAAAAAAGATTTTATTTTAAAATGGGTTTTTACGTTAAACGTATGGCATTTTTGTTTCTCAGATACTTTGAGATTTAGAAAGTGAAATTAATTGCAAAATAAATAAATAAAACAGGCAAATTTGAAAATTTCTGAATTTGAAAATTGATGGCACTGAGTATTTGTTTTCTGTTCAAAATCAATCAAATACTATGCCTGATATGACATATGAATCTTAGAAAAAGTTATTATTATTGTTAATATTATATACATAGTGTATATTATAATATATTTAGTTTATATTATGTTACAAAAAGTATATTTATAAGTTTACTTTTAACTCGCAAAAATACATCCGAAATAAAAATAAGATGCAGGATATAATAATAGCTTTAATTTCGCATTTTTTGTTTTTACAAACTATAAATACAAATGGTTATTCTGATTTTAAATCTTTACGTTTTTAATATTTGCCACATATTTGTTAAATGTTTTCTTTCATACAAACCATGAATTAGGAATTCGTATGAAAGCTTCAAATAAGGATTTTACAAAACAATACTTTTATAAACAATCATGCTCTGTAACATTTTACTTTTAATATGCCAGCAAAAACATGCTGGAAGCATGATTTCTGAATAATGGTCTGATTATCTAATTAATAATAATTACTTGCAGCTAGTACATGATACAAAATATGTTTGCATACCTCTTCAATTAAAAAATAATACATAGTTACATAAAATAAACTACAGATAAGTGGGATAAATGTGCCATTATTACGTAACATATCCGTAACAAACAGCATCGAGGTAAGAAACAGATAGAAAAATATTTAGATAAACTTTATAAGAGAGCATGATAAAGGAATAATATTTATTATACGATTAGACTACATTTTTATAAGTGACTGGCTCAAAAAGAACGAAGAAAGGAAAAGATTTTTATGTTTTAAAACTCGTGAAGATGAGTGTTTAACCGAATTACTGGAAGGTATTTTTTGAAAATCAAAACAAATATAGAAATTAGGAGCATCATAGAAAATGTATGCAATGCGTTCTTAAATAATTCCAAATTTAGAAATAATTAATAACTTTACCAAAAATTAATAATTAATAGTTTTCATTGAATACATTTATTTTGTCTACGAAATTTTTTCTCATTTTTTACACATTATTCTAAAATTATGTTCCGCAGCTCAATTATGAAATTTATTTCACAATATCAAATTTAAAACTAAAGTGTCAATATGTAATATACTCTTTAAAAAAACCTACAATTAAGTTTATTATAATTTTTCCTAAAATTTAATTAATTCAGACATCAGCTTATAACTCACTAGCTTAATGTAAAAAGAGAATTTAAAATAATCTTACAAATTTCGAATATCTAATTCCCAACTTTTTATAAAACATATTTATATCAAAGAACAATTTTCAATAAGGTTTATAATTAATAGAAATATAATAAAATTATTTAAAACGTTATAAAAAGCAACAAAGGAGATTTTCTTTGAAAATTGGAAATATAACTATAATTACGTAAATTATATACTCACCTTCTTGAAGAAATTTCACATAAAGGAAAAAAAAAAAAAAAAAAAGGAAAACTTTTAAGAACAAATGATCTTAAAAAGATTTAGTACTATCCTTGTACTTTACTAATAAGTAAAATTGTAACAACAACAATATTGCTCATTTTTTAATGCTTAGTTTATTTAATTAAAATAACAAAATTGTTACATAAAAATAAAAATGTTAAATAATTAATGGTTAATTAAATAGAAAATTTGTTAAAAAGAAAGGAAAAAGCAATGCAAATAGATTTTTGTTTCATGTTTACACTTTTAATTTTATTTGAAAACCTACGATTTTATTTATAACTATTTTCTAAATGTTATAAAAACTATTCATAAAAATAATGGTATAACAATATGCAAAATAATTTGAAAAATTTAAATTATTATTAAAAAATGAGAATTAAACAGTTTTAATATATGAGTCAAAACTCAGAAATAGAAATTATAACTTTTACATATATTCTTAAATTTAACGAATTAAATTTAAGAAAATTTTAGCAATTTATTTTAAGAAAATTTTATCAATTAAGATATATTCATTTTTTTAAATTTATTTTAAATAAAAGAATGCAATCATTTTCACACATTTATTTAGTTCACTAAACATTTTTCTTCTTTTATTTTATGCATGAGCATAAAAAATATTGAAATATTCAATCTTTTCTTTACTTTTTCTACTAAATTGTAAATTTGTGAAAATATTATTCTATAAATTGTATGCAATATATTTGTCTAATTTCTTTGTTAATAATTTTATTTCATCAATGATTTTATATTAAATTAAGTTTCTTTACTTACTCACAAATTATACATTTAAGATAGGTATATTCTTGTTTGACAGTGTTTTTAAGCTATTAATCGTAGCAAAATAATAAGTTAAAAACAAAAACCAAACAAACGTTTCACTCAAACATTAACGAATACTTAAAAGCATTTTAATATAATTAGATTTATCCTTTACTTATACTACCTGACTCCATTCTCCACCTCTAATTCATTTTTTCAAAAACGAAGTTACCACATTTCAAAACTAACAACACAAACTCTTGAACAAAAAAACGTGCAAATCGGTCCGCAGACACAAACAGTTTTGGCACCTACGATTGTAACAGCTGAAAACGTGTGTCAAAATATTGTGGTGACAATCTCACATCATTGGTCGTCTGCAAATCTTCCTTCCAACTCATATTTGGCATGATATCGCCGCCTTGGCGCTATATTTAATAGAATCTCTCCTTTTCTTACGTCTTCTTACGAGACGTAAACACGCAAGAAAGTAATTTATTTGAATTCATATTATCAAAATCCCGCGCTCCTGAATGCTGATGAAGCCAATGTATTATGGAAACCGATGTGAGAAAAATGATAATGAGTAAGTTTACTAATAGAAGCTTATGTTCGCCAAATTTAGTTCAGAAATTTTTTAATATTTTTTTGGTAATTTGATTCCGGAAATTTAAAAACCTTGACTCTTTTTAACCAAGGTTTCGGTGTTATATTCAGACAACTAGAAAAATAATGAAAGCAGTATTCTAAACACGGAGAACAGTACTGTTACATGTGTTCATTTGTACAAAATCGACTTAAATAGGAGGTTATGTACTTTTACAGTTCAAGGGAGTGGTTCTATAAGTCATTTAATTATTTATACACATTTATAATAGTAATTTCTTTATTCTGTCAAAAATTATTTATTACAATCAGTTTAAAATATTGTTGCATGAAACAAAATTATTGTATATAGATTTTTAAAACATTTATAATGATAGCAATCGCGTTTACTACTAGCCAACCGTTTAGCATTAAAAGTTAGTTATAGGGTGTGTCAAAAATTTTAGAAAAAAGTTCAAGGAGGATTATATGGGATTATTATAATTGTCAAGGCATACTTTTTTTTATAAAGGAAACCAGGGCTACAATCCACCTAATCAGCATGAAATAAAGAATTGATATTTTTTAAATTAAAAATTTTCACATTTCATTGTCAAATTTTTAACACCAATGAAGATATTTTAAGGAAATTTTCAACAGACTGATTTTTCTTTGTGGTGAGCTAAAATAAAGTTTTGAATGTATAATGTAATTTGATCAGTGACATCGTATGTCCAGTCAATTATCTTCTGAATTATGGAGCGCCTAGATCGGTGTTGTTTTAAAATAACTGCTATTTTTAGCTCTTACAGTTCTATCATCATATTTCATAGAAAACAAAGTAAGTCTGTTAAAAATATCATTGTAATATCTTCATTATCGGTAAAGTTATGAATGAAGATCCGGATTCGTCTGGAAATGAGGTACCCTGATTTACAACCTTATACGTTTATACTAATAAATTTGAAAGACCATGTATAATGCATTTTTTTAATTCTGCATGGAAACTATTGAAGTATTAACTAACACAGCAATTAGTTAACATTGGCTTAACTAAACGTATATTTAAATGTTATTGACAATTATCAGTGCACACTATTTCTAGTCACTATTCTCGAAATTAATCGTTGCAATGTTTATCATACAATTTATCGTAGTAAAATTATAATAAGAAGAAAAGCGCCCAGTTAATCTGATGGCATTGAGCTCACAGTCTATTCACACTAATTGTATATTATACTCTTACTTCAAAGAATAATGCCTTTCGCAAAATAAATTAAGGGGATTACGCTCTCCCCTCTGTTTCACATCTTTATACTTAACCAATGATCCTCCAAATCTCATCAGCGAAGCGCCTTATCAGAATAAACCGGTATACCAAATTTGAAGCAAATCTGATGGAAAAAGCCATTTATCTAAATTAGGGGGTATTAGCCCCCTTTCCCCCCTTTATACTTAACCAATGAACCTCCAAATCTCATCAGCGAAGCGCCTTATCAGAATAAATCGGTATACCAAATTTGAAGCAAATCTGATGGAAAAAGCCATTTATCTAAATTAGGGGGTATTAGCCCCCTTTCCCCCCTTTATACTTAACCAATGAACCTCCAAATTTAATCAGGGAAGCGCCTTATTATAATAAACCGGTATACCAAATTTAAAGCAAATCGGATAAGAAAACCCATTTATCTAAATTAAGGGGGTATTAACCCCTCCGATCACCCCTTTATACTTAAGCAATGAACCTCCAAATCTAATCAGGGAAACGCCTTATCAGAATTAACCGGTATACCAAAATTGAAGCAAATCTGATTATTCTGCATGAAAAACCCATTTATCTAAGTTGGGGGGGGGGGGGAGATTAGCCCCATAATCCTCCTTTATTCTTAACCCATTAACCGCTGACGTTGCATTCACGCAACAGTCAAAATAATTGCTCATGCAATGAATTAATTACATTGGCACCACTATTTTAGAATTTAAAAAAATGTCTTATTTATTGGCAGGAATTTTGCTATTTTAGTAAAGCGAAATTTACCTTACTGAATTTGTGATGGGAAACTACTTTCAACAAGAAACTTGAAAATTCCTATCGTAATAGTTTTGGCGGTTAATGGGTTAACCAATGGATCCCCAAAACTAATCACAGAAGTGCCTTATGAGAATGAACCTAGAAATTTTTTTGAAGCAAATCGGAAATTTCTATCAAGAGTTATCGCGTTACGTACGTACATACAGAATCTGCGGGCACACTAGCTCTCAGGCTTTGATAGCCTGTGAGCTATAAACGTGTCGAAACCCGTCGAATTCGACGAATGAAAATGTTTAAAGAAACTTATTTATTGAATTTATATATAGAAAAAAAATAATATTCAAACATGCCATTGATTATTAATAAATATATTCCAAAGTTTGGTGTCGTGTTTGCCAGTTACAATTTTGCATGTAAACGTTCGCATTCTTGACGTCAAGTTCTAATCTGAGTGCCGACGAAATCTAGAAATTTACTTTTAGACACATTCACAGTAAAATATTTTGTTTTATCAAAGAAAATACTCATTTCATTTTTACTATGACGCCATTTTCACTCACTGAAGCCCTCTGAGATTAGCATCTCAATTTCTGTGTCAGCGGTGTTTAAAAAAAAAAAAAAAAAAAAAAAAAAAAAAAAAAAAAAAAAAAAATGAAATGTGACAGCTTTGTGAGTAAAAATGAGTGTTTTTAAATCGTGGCATCATTTTCTGTTCAAAGGTTTTTAAAAAGTTATTTTTAATTTAAATACGAAAATGGCATCTGTAATGATATGGTAATTCCCATTTTTTTCTTTCCTCGCTTCAACAATTGAAGTAACCCGATTGTCACTAATGTGAAGAAATTTCATAAAGGACATTTAAAATTAAATTTAAAACATAAAAATTGGATTAAAAAAATGGCGATTGAGGGCACATCTACAAATAAGGGGCTTTCATTTGAAAAAATAATTATCTAAATCGCTGCACTAGAAACCTTAGGCCAAATGACTAAAAAAACAGTCTGATCTTTTAAATATCGCTCACTCGCAAGAAAAGAGAGACATCTCGACAAAAGAAAATTTCACAGGAGAAGCAAAAGAAAATTTGCTGAATATTACTATAAGATGAAATTGCAGCACTTAGCTCTGCATGCAGGAATAAAAACCTGCATAAAAGCATAAGCCCCTTAAGGATGAAGAAGTAAAATGTGGTTTGGAGAGTTGGGTAATTTTACCTTTCCACACAATCTATCCTTTTCTGTGGTCAGAAGTGGACATATAGCGTAATAAAGGGATTTTCCGTATAATTACACTTATGAAACTGTTTGTGTAGCAAAATACACCTATGATAAACCCATTAGTGGAATAAAACGCAAAAGGAATTCTTCGAGATGTGTCACTTTTCTTGCGGGTGAGCGATATGTAGATAATATGAAGTTCACAGAGCAAGTCGACACAAAATATTTTTACGAAATAAAGTAATTTTTTATATCAAAAACAGAAATTTGTCTGTTTTCGAAAGAGGATAAATTTTTGACATTTAAAAAGTACATTATTTTTTTATCTGAACTTTTACAATTTCACCTTTGAACTTTTAGAATTGCCTTTTTGCAAATCGATTACGTTAATCGGTAATCCAATTTTACGTGAGTTTTCCTGTCTACGATTTTACATTTTGACATTAAATAGAAGGGAAAATAACATTTATTTTCAGTCATCTCTCAGGGGAAAAAAACCACTCAGTTTCAAAATTTTTTTCTTAAATATTTTGTTTCTCAATTAGACCTATTCCTCTTTTTAGATACCAAATTAAGGGGCGTTAGCACTTTTAAACCCTCAAAACACTCAATCTTTGAAAGAAAAAAAAATATATATTTAAGAGTAATCATTTCTGAATACTTTAAAACTTAATGAATGATACTCTTAACAGTTGTTAAATATGGAGCATTTACAAAGAGAGAACTTTAAAGGTGTTTTTCTCAAAATGCGATTTTTGGGCATTCTGCGCAAGGTAGTTAAAAAACTTTTCGATATTTTGTCATGAAATTTTCAGGATATATATAGTGTATGGTAGGATCTACAAAGTAAACCTAAATTTTCATCTCTTTTTTCATTGAAAACATTTTTTTGTACGTGTTATAGTGCTAAATTAAAAAAAAAAAATTATATAAACAAGATACAGTTTTCTCTCAGGTATAACTATATACTAAAAAATTTGTTTTATTTGCAGAAATTTTTATAATTATGAGCGTAATCTGTGATTTCAATATTTTGCTCGACAATTTAAAAAAACCCTTATTACCGCTAATTTTTACCATTATGAAATATTAGCATTCTGAAAAAATATTAAATAAATAAGAAACACATATATCTTATCACCTTCAAAAATTGTGTTTTTGTAATGTATATTTTTTCAGATATAAAACAACCAAAATTGTCATTTTTTTTTTTTCACTTTTCGACATTTTGAAAGTCCTATGACCCCTTGAGCTGCCAAATGATAAAGACGCAATTTTAAATAGATTATACTCCTAAATATTGGGAAAATATATCTCTTTCCCCAATATCCCAATATATATTAATATAAAAGTATCCTTTAATATAAATAACAGTTTTAAAAGTTTAATTAATCTATTCTGTTTAATTAAAATATCTATTTTTTAATTCCATGCGTTTATTCCATCATTTGTTCTAAAAAAATGTATTCTGAATTACTGCATTTTTATTTATTAACATAATAAGAAGAAATGTGTCTCTCAGAAATTACAATTAAGCTATTTTGCAGGACAAGAAATCTGGTGAAATTTTGACTTCATCACATAGGCAGGACCTGAAGCAGTATTTCTCAACCTTTTTTGGTTGACGGCAGACTAAAAATATCTGGAATTATTTGCCGCACACCTGAATATAAAAAATGTAAAAGTTGTATGATACAAATATATATATATATATATATACAAAATTTATTCAATGAGAGGGCTGAGTCTGTTTTCTTAAACAAACTAGTTCAAAACGGGGTTCCAAAGTCACCAGACAAGTTCGCATTTCATCTTCAACTTTTAAAAGTTGTTCTTGCTTTTTGGACTTGATTTCTGTGAATGCTGAAAATCCAAATTCACAGAACCATGAAGATGCAAAAGCTTTCAAGCTGGTTGCGGGGTACAAAATTTTGGCAGAAAGCAAAAGTCTTCCAAATTTTTCTCCAAAAAATGTTGAACGGGAAAATTTATCGTTTCTGAAATCAATGAGCTGTTCTTTTTCTCTTCTTGTCATATTTGGTGCCTCGCAAATTTAAAATGGGTTCATTAACCATTCATATTTGTCAACCGAAAGTGAAGGGAAGTAAGTTTTAAGTTCGTCAATGGTACTTATAATTTCGTCTGCAATTTTTCTTTTCGGCTGAGATTTACTTACACTTGGAAAGCTTCCATAGTGTTAATTTTTAATTCTAATACGGGTAAAGGAGTGAAAAAAGGAAGGTATTAAATAGAAAAATGGGTTCATTAACCATTCACATTCGTCAACTGAAAATGAAGGAAAGTAAGTTTTAAGTTCGTCAATGGTACTTATAATTTCGTCTGCAATTTTTCTTTTCGACTGAGATTTATTTACACCTGGAAAGCTTCCACAGTGTTAATTTTTAATTCTAATACGGGTAAAGGAGTGAACAAGGAAGGTAGTAAATAGAAAATATCGTATCGTTGATACGGCACCATGCAATTTTAATTATTTTTCAAAAACCCTCGCGATACATTTGACAGTCTCTCATGACACACTGATGTGCCGCGGCACACAGCTTGTAAATGTTTGCTATTTATTTATTTTTCTTTTTTTGTAACTTGCATTACTCTAATTTTAGTTTTTAATATAGATTTAAAAATAAGATTTTCTTTCAAATTTTATAAAAAGATGTAAAATAAAATTACATAAATAACGAATTTTATATTTGAACACAGTTATTCAAGTTAACAAAAAAATATATATATTCGTTTTAACCTCTGATAAAGTAATTTTACATTTTTTAGTCTAAATATAGCTTTTAAAGTCTCTATTTTATTTTTCAACCGTATTTTTCATCCCGGTGCAAATTTCAAAGAAGTAATCCATATATTTAAACAATATTGTTGTTTTTCAACGAAGTCTCTATCTTAAAAAGGCAGAAAATTTCCTTAAATAGCTGGTGTGAAATTGGCTTCATTTTAATAATAATAAAGAAATATTTTATATTAATATTTGGCAAAACTTACTTATAAATGTTAACGAATTCTGTTGTTTTTGCCACAGTTGATGGCCGTAATGCCCCGTGGTAAAATGTGCCCACTACGTGTGGTAGATTTATGTGACAGAGATGTGGTCTGGTATAAATTGACAATCAAGTGTTATGTCTAATACAATTTTACTATTATATGCTTTCAAGATAAATATATAAATTAATTCAGCGAGTCGTGTTATTAATACCATCCATAGTTTTTAGCTGTGAATACGCTTATACATATATTTAATATATTATTATTCTTACTTGTCGTGTTGTGATATAGTACTTTTACGTTTAGTTTTCAAAGTACATGTGTGATTACCACAGTCTATATAATCAGCAAGCTGCATGTAATCAAGTTTGTGAAAAACTGTAATTTACATGTAATAAAAAATGGAAATTTAGAGTAAGGCTGGATATTTTGAAACATTCAACAAAAGTAACTCATATTTCGAAAACTTTATTTGATAAAAACAAATCTTGGTTAATGAACTTAGCGTTCTGTACGTTTTAAGATCGAATTTATGATTGAATTTTAAAAGAAAGGTTTATATCTTCATTAAAATACGTGCTATTCTTACACAAATACATGCAAAACTTGTACAGGGCGTGATTAAATATGTATATATATAAAAAAAGAGTTCAAACATGTTCTTTAACATCCCCGAAGAACAACTTGGGGACATTTCTCGAGCTATTCGACAAAACGCCTAAAATCGAAAATACAAGTTGACTTTAGGTGATACAGTGTATAAATTAATGGAATTAGGATCCATATTTTAAAAATACTGTATTACTATAGGATTCTTTTTTTCAAGATGGCCAATTTTGATTTTACCGTAGAAATCCGTTTTGGCGATATCATAGACATTCACTTCGGTAAACTATGGCAAAAAATACTTTATGTGGATGGATGTGGAAAAAAGATGTATTGTGGAAGAACACGTGAAGTTTTATAAATGAATATTTAAAGAATATAAATTTTTTCTATATATTTTCTCAGTAGAATTATACTTCCTTGACCTAGTTAACAGTGAAAACAGCGAAAAGATTTATTGGCTAGTGAATTCTTCTGTGAATAGAATAGATATATTGCATTATCTAATCATAGAACTTTAAGTTAGTGTTACTTATGAAAAATAACTTTGGACAGCAACAAATTGAAAAAAATCCTAGATTTTTCTGCTTGTCACATATAACATACAATTTCCTTTCTTTTTCTTTCTTACTTCCTTTTTCTTTTTTTAATCATCTATGTTATTTGTTGTTAAATTAGACATCTTTTTAAATAGTTTTACTATTTGTTAATAATTTATATTTATTGCTATTTTATCTTCAGCTTAATTCTTTATATTTTTGGTTATTTCATAATTTTCTTACAAAACTGTAACCTACTAACTGAAAAGTATAAATCATTTCATGTGATTGTAAGAAAAATTGATTCTATTCCATAAAATTAAAATTGTGAAGGCAAATGAAGATTTTCGCTCTATTTCTTAAATTAGATTTTTTTAATGACTTTTTTATGCTTTCCATTATGAGTATTGATTTGGTATTTTTCTTACACGGTTTTTATAACTGATCCACTCCTAATTTATTCCTTTTTATACGAGGTATCGCCGTTGATCGTGAAATTTGAATATAATAATTTCGGCTTTATTGTTTCCTATGTTCAAAGAGAAATTATTTGCCACTTACTTATACTGTGGAATATTATCTTTAATAAAGTGTTTCACTATATAAGTTTCCATATACATGTATATATAAACTCAACTAAACCTGCGCTGCTGCAGTTCATTAGGGATCCTGGCCTACATGTCATACAGTCTCCAGCCCTTTTTTTCCCTAAACATGGCCCCTGAGTTTTGCGGCATATGACCCGGCCAGTTGGTCAGCCTAACGCGGGACCCTCATTGTTTAATTCCCAAGATAGCCTGGTACCATTTCCATTTTATCGTTCCCGGAAGAATGAAAGGTTGAATGAACTTTGCTCAGTCCGCAGCTGAGATCGAACTTGGAACCTGTAGCTTGGTAGGCACGCTGACCACTACGTTACTGGGCTTACAATCACACACACACACACATATATATATATATATGTGTGTGTGTGTGTGTGCGTACATACATATTTAAATGCGTGTAATAATTTAAAAACCGTAACGTATGATTTTGCCAAATAATCTGTGAAATATTTCCTATATCGCCACAACAGTACGTAATTTTGTAACCATTTCAATGTCGTTTTCTCTAGCATCTTTTCTTAGCCGATGTTATAATGCTAAGAGTATCGTTTTGATAAATCAGAAAAAAATAGTTTTAAAAACATATGTTAAAATACTAAATATATAAAATACTACATATATAAAATACTACAAATATAAAATACTACAAATATAAAATACAAAATATATGAAAAAAAATACTAAAAATTAAAGTCAAGCATCAAATATGAAAACTATTGTCAGAGAATTAAAAATATGATTTAAAACAGACCCAGTTTAATATATGTATTACATATACGGGCGTGAAATATTAAAGGATGAAGTATAAAAACTCAAGCAACTTGAAAGATTTTGCAGCCAAAAACTTGGAACTAGCGCAAGATCTTTATTTTGTCATGTTTGATATATCTTTAAAATGTAGAAGATCCTATTATAGGAAATCTGATATAAAGTAAGGTAGGAAAAGTATGTGTTACTTTTTACAACTTTTTAGACATATATAGAAAAAAATTATAAAGTATGTTTACACCTCTGACCGAAATGAGCTTTACAGCTTTACAAGATTACTGCTCTTCTTCCATTCTCCCAAATAAACCCCATTTCTCACTATTCTCCAAATGCTTTCTTAACGACAGGTTACGTCTACCATGCGGGAAAATTTTATCGATTTTATATATTCTGTGTAGCGAAGGTGAATACCGCACTGATTACGTGATAACGTTGATTTTACCAGCCTACTTACCTTTCATTGGACCTTACTTAATAGAATTAACATAAAGTACCTTTTTCATATCTGTTCCATTATTTTTTGCCTCCAGTACATGCATGTCGATCAGAGGAACATTCGAAATCATCATATTAGGAGAAATATTATTTTAACAAACGAGACATTAAGGCTCCTGTCCCTGCCACCGAAGACACTCTCGAGTTAATGCTAATCCTATGGGGAGGGATTTATCTAATATCTCGTTTGCATTTTGACATTTTTAAATAATTTTTTTTCATTGGATAGTCGAGGTCCGTCTCTACATCGCACCTTTTTTTACTTTTTCGATTTTCGTCGCAGATATTTTTTATAAAGTTACTTTCACTTTCAAAACCGGTTCTGAAAATGAAAGTGTCATTCTAAAAAATATCTGCAACCAAAATCGAATAAAAATTAAATTTAAAACATAAAAAAAAAAACGACTGCGTAAAAAGCGAATTAATTAACTATTTCTCATCATTGTAAAACTATTTTCTATATTACTTACCTATTTTTGCATTTACTTGTATTGATGACTTTTAAGTTGTGTTTAATTGTTAGTTCCTATCTATAAATACTGTTTCGAGGAGGTTAGAGTTGCAGTAAAGCTAGAGATCCTACCTACACAACTTCCAGGTTGTGTAATATTTAAACAGGAGCTTCTGACTGTAAAATAGTCAACGAAACACTGTCTTTATTTTGAAAGACCTATCCAATGATATGCCACTCATATGGTGTGTATAATTTTTTTTTCGTCTCTACCACCATTTTGTATTTAACGGCTGCCATTTTGAATTTATAAAAACAAAACCTAGCCTATATCCATTGGAAGGTTAAGACGAATCGATAGAGACCTCATTCATTAAAATCCATCCAGCCGTTGGGATGTTTCGAGGGTATAAAGAAATCCACATACCCAGATACGTGTGAACACATAACCCTTCTTGGCAGTCGGGTAAAAAGTGAAAAATGTGCGATGTAGAGACGGATCTCGGCTATCCAATGGAGAAAAAAAATATTTAAAAAGGTCGAAATGCAAACGAGATATTAGAAAAATCCCTCCCCATAGGATTAGCATTTGCTCGTGAGTGCCTTCGCTAGCAGAGACAGGAGCCTTAAGGTATCCCACTATGTTTGAACAGTCAATTTTAGGAAATACCAAAAATTTTTTTTTTAATTATTTTAACTGAAAGAATGTACAATTAACTATCCAAATCAGTTTTTTTTCATTGTGCGATCATTTGAAGTATAGTTATGGCTGTTTAAGTTTAAATTTTTAAGTTCAAAGTGAGTACTTAAGACATCGGAAGTTGTTGTTTAAGGGCTCTAAGAAAGAAAAGAATTTATATTGAGATTAAAAAAGGGTGAAACATATAAATTATGTGCTTTCTGGAAAGCATGATTTTCATGAACAATAAATTATGAAAAGTGTTCTAATTCTAGAAATTATCGTTATATTGATAGAAAACCGGTTGTCTTCAAGTGACATTATGTGTATAAATAAACTATGAGTTTAAATATCTCAGAACTTCATGAAGTTTTATAGCTCATTCATGAATTGCAGCTCATTTGCTTATAATTGCTAATTGAATCAAATTTATTAATTTAAGTTTTATAAATTAACATACAAAAAATATATGAAAAATTATCGAATTTTATACAGTAAAATCTCGTTCCAATGATTGTCATTTTAACGAATTTTTCAGTTTAGCGAGTATTATTTGACTTGTTAAAAAAATTCCTATTATCCTATTTCATTATAAAAATATTCACTTTAACGGAATTTTCAGTATAGCGAATTTAATCAGTGCTCCCAAGAGATTCGTTGTAACGAGATTTTACGTATAAAAATTTTTATTAAAAAAGTTAAATGAAATAACTTAATTACATTTAATAATAAAATTTCTCCGTGTTCAGCTTTGTTATTTTTCTGGCATAACGACCGCCACCATCACCAATATAATAATAATAATAATTATAATGCTGCGTGTTTCTCGGACGTGCTGGCGTCCGAATTGGCAGCACAGTGTGCTGTTAATTTTACGCAACTACTGTATTTTCCATGTTAATATAGTCAGGAAACCAAAGAAAGATACAGCACATTCACTGTGATCGAGTTTGTGCGCGAGATGAACAGTACTTTGTACTGTAAAAATGTCGGGTTGTTTTTACAGAGTAATTTGAGATTTAAAAAATATACTAATTGCCGGATATTTGTGATAGTTAGCAACCTCATTGGAGATTTACCCTTATTTATTTCCAGTTTTCCTTTTAATCACATGAGAAACATTAATAATGCATTGAACGTTTCAGTGAAATGACGCAATTCTTCTATATTCAACTTTTTGTTCCTATTTTGAAAACTGAAATTCGTCTTTTAGATTCTTTAAAAAATATATTATACATACATTTTTAAAAGTTTGATTAATTGCTTAGTTTAATTTACTTTAATTTCGCTCTTTAAAATGAAAAAAAAATTGCATTATATATATTTTAAAATTGAAATCTGATTTTTGCTTAAATATAATTTTACGGCAATTTTTAACGGATTTTACTAATTAATTAATGTTAGGTTCACCTCCATACATTTCAACTTTGTGTGATATTGTGTATTTGAATGAAATGAAATATTATGTGACTTGAATCTTAATTAGTCATGTAATTCCACCGAGACTATTACTTTCCGTTACTTAAGAACGCTATAATTTGAAACTGTAAACGACTTTTAACTAAGCCTTCGTTTTCAAGGATCACTTCAAAACAACAATTAACTATTTTATTTTTCCTTCAGCTGATGAAATAGAAATAAACGTATACTTTTCTCTTAATAAAGCCCTCCCAAAACAACATTATACTTTGTTAACTCTTTATATATTTTAAGCGAGGTTACATGTCTCAATTTTTTTTCTATTCCGGCGAAATTTGAAATTAACACAATGCCACAAATAAGTGATTATGCATAAATCAAAATATTGAGCAATGTAATTATTCATGGAATAAATTATTTTTTTATAATAAAGGAAGGAGATTATAACTTTTTAAAAGAAATCAAAGACTAGATATACATAGTTTATGTTATTGATATTTTGGATAACTTTTTAATTTGTTAAACGCAAAGCCTCTTGAAAGTTTTAATTTAGGGTATACTCATTTTACTTTAACTTTTCAATTATATTTTTTGTCCGTTTTGAAGGTATAGATTTTACTGTATGAGAGTAATATTGTTTAAATATATGTATAATCTCTATACAAACTTTTCCTGTATGAAAAAATTCAATTTTAAATTTAAAATATAGCCTTTTAGTAAAGCTTTTTAGCCTTATATTTGGAGTGAAAAATGTAAAAGTTTTGTTAGAGAAGTTACGTTTAATAAATTAAATATGTTTTATTTTCAATATTTGAATACAAATAAATAATTTAATAACGAATTTTAAATCTTCGCTAACTTTTACACTTCATTGTTATTTGGCTCCTAGAACTATTTTTATCTGTTATAAAAGAACTAATATTCTATTTTCTCGTAACTATTCACTATTCTCCATTTAATTAATTCACTTTGAATTTGATCTTATCTTTTTTTAACTTTCGCTTGATAAATTTCGATTATTGAACAGCTATAACATAGGTTAACATGACCTAAAATTTAACCGCTGTTAGTCCAGACTCAAATAATTTATGTAAATATAAACTGATTTAAAATTAAAATACTTATGAATATGAGTTGATACATGCTGTGCGTATGAGCCAGTCCTCCGACAGCGCAGATTTAACAATCTGTATCTGGACTCAACTTTTTTTTTTTCACAAAATTTGTTGTCACAGGAGTTTGTGGGTAACTTTAACCCACAAACTCTCCAGTTGTAAAATTTATCATATGAGACATTAAAGCTGTTCTTCAGTTCACTGCTCAACAAGCGCGAAACTTTCTGACACAATGACGTACACATTTTTAAACGTAAAAGTATAAAATTAGCAGACCTGACTATGAAAGAGATTTGGAATCGAAAGGATTTTTCGATTTTTTGATAAATAAAATACCTATCGAGTTATAAGCGTTTTCGATCATGTGGAAAGAAGTTTTCTTCCTTCGCTGGCTGGTTTTTCTGCTTTCGTCGGGAAATTCCGTTCAAACCACCCACTTTGGCAGTAATTTCTGAAAAATCTATTGTGTTTACAAAAAAAAAAAAAAAAAAACAACCGAAAACGTCTTTCGATTACATAGTTTCTGAATAACAACACCTGCCAGTTTCATGCGTTTCCGAAAAAAAAAAAAAAGAATTAGGAAATATGTCATAAAGTTACCCTTTTGGATTTGAGAACAGCCTTAAGAACTTAGGTGAATCAAGCCCAATTTTTCATTCAGCCGCATTTGAGTTGAAATCTTGTTCCATTAGACAATAACTTGTTCGACTTGTTGTAACAAACCAAATATTAGACTGAAAATGTGAGCAATACATAGCACTAATATCCTATGATTCTCCATGAAATGCAATGGAAACAATTAATTTTACCTACAAATATCTATGGATCTTATGGACTCGATACATTTTGTTTCGGAACGCTTTATATATGTACTTTATTGTAAACTATACTCTGCAATATTTGTAGTTCATTCTCATTATAAAATATATTAGGTTAGTAAAGGTTAGTAATTGCATCTCAATTTGTATATGACAACGCGATTTTTTTTTAATAGTGTTTTTTAAGAAGTACGTCAATTCTTCTCAATGTAATTTAAGTGTACTTTATCTTATAGCTCATCTTAACCTGGAGTCTTTTATGGCAATTGCCTCTTTCTTTATGTTTTACAAAGAAAGTGCATCAACTCTCGTATATATCTTATAATTTATATTTACTTTATCTTAGACCATTTATTTATTTTTCAAAGCCAAAAATGTTAGTCATTTCTTGATAATATTTTTACATAAAATCAAAATGTCCTCAAACAGCAGCAGCAACAACAACAACCAGCACAAAATAAAGTACTTATTTTAATGTATAAAGGAAGATAGGTCAGAACATTGAAAATCTCAAGCATCTACTACCACTATTACCCTATCTAGACACTATACAATAATTGTACGTTCATTTTCATTTAAAAAAATATATATATGAAGTAAGTGACGGCATTTGAAGAATTTTATGGCACGACAACTTTTTTGTTACTCTAAACTTTTTTTTTTCTTTAGTGCGTCAACTTTTTCAATCTCAAAAAAGTCCTTCCGGCCAGTGCCGGGAGAAAGAGGTAGCTTTCATATTCCTTATTTTTAAAAAGCCAACTTATATTATTCAAACACACGAAGCTCAATTAAGTGGAAACCGAATGTGGGAGATTCAATACTAATTTTTATCAATACTAAATCATTATGAATGAGAATTTCGCGAAGTTAGTCAGCTTTATCCAAGCTGCTTTTATTTAAAGTCACTTATATTTGGCTGCCAAATTCGGCGATTTCTTAAAGTGCCTGCCATTTTAAGACAACATGGTAGATGAGGCTAACAAGTGAACTTGGTCGAGACCTTAGTAATTGCTGTGCACATGCTCACTCATATCGGAATCGGTTGATATATACGAGTGCTGTCGCAGGCAAAAAATCAGATTTTTCAAAATGTCACCCACTTTAGAAATTGAAACTGCTATATCTGAGCCATTTTTTAAGATAAAGACAAGCAAAAAATGCTCCTGAATCCTTATATCCAGGTCAAATACTTAAGAAAGAAACCTTTTTCAATTTCTAATTTTTTTGCACCTCACTTTAAATATAATTTTTTTTTAATTTAATGGCCGCCATTTTGAAACAAGATGGCTGATGAAGCTGGCCAGCGAACTTGGTCGAGATATTGATGTATACTATCCACATGCCTTCTTCCATCGAAATAGGCGAATACGTGTGGTATCGCGTGACAAATACAAGATCGTTTCAAAGTGTTAGACATGATAGAAATTCAAAGTGCTATAATTCAACCAGTTTTTAAGATATAAACAAAAGAACAAATTTTCAGAAACAAAAACTGCTCCAGAATCTTTGTATCAAGGCCAAACACATAAAAACAATCTTTTTCATATTCCAATTTTTTAATACCTCATTTTAAATTTTAAATTACATTTTTAAAAAAAATGGCAACCCTTTTGAAACAAGATGACGAATGAAGCTGGCCAACGAACTCGGTCGAGACATTGGTATGTACTATGTACAGACCAAGTTACATTCAAATCGGTTCATAAATACGCCTGTTATCGCGTGACAAAAATTAGGTCGTTTTAAAATGTTAGCCACAATAGAAATTCAAAATGTTATAACTCAGCCATTTTTTTAGATGTAGACGAAACAAAACCTGTTCCGGAATCTTTGTATTAAGGTCCAACACATACAAAAAAAATCTTTTTCATTTTCCAATTTTTTGGTATCTCATTTTAAATGTAATTTTTTTTAAATTTTTTTAAATTACCACCATTTTGAAACAAGATGGCGAATGAAGCTGGTCACCGAACTCGGTTGAGTTATTTGTATGTACTATATACACACCAAGGTACATCCAAATCGGTTCATAAATACGTCTGTTATCACGTGGCAAAAACCAGGACGTTTCAAAATGTCAGCCACGCTAGAAATTCAAAATGCTATAACTCAGCCATTTTTTAAGATATAGACGAAACAAAAACTGCTCCCGAATCTTTTTATCAAGGTCAAACACATAAAAAAAATATTTTTTCAATTTTCAATTTTTTGCTACCACATTTCAAGTTTAAATTTTTCTTAAAATTTTAAATGGCCGCCATTTTTAAACAAGATGGCGGATGAAGCTGGCCAACGAACTCGTTCGAGACATTGGTCTGTAATATGTATAAACGAAGTCACATCCAAATCGGTTCATAAATACGGCTTTTATCGCGTGACAAAATTCAGGACGTTTCAAAATGTCAGCTTCGCTAGAAATTCAAAATGCTATAACTCAGCCATTTTTTAAGATATAGACGAAACAAAAACTGCTACGGAGTCTTTGTATAAAGGTCAAATACATAAGAAAAAAATATTTTTCCATTTTCAGTTTTTTGGTACCACATTTCAAATTTTAAATTTTTTTAAAAATTTTAAATGGCCGCCATTTTGAAACAAAATGGCGGATGAAGCTGGCCAACGAACTCGGTCGAGACATTGGTATGTACTATGTACACACCGAATTACATCCAAATCGGTTCATAAATACGAGAGTTACAGTGTGACATAGGTCAGATATATATATATATATATATATATATATATATATATATATAAATTTTGAACGGAGGGTGGTTTCGGGGTCTGGGGGTGATGATCGATGAAAATATACCAAAATATTTTGAAATCGCTTTCCTCCGAACGGCTGCAATAGGTAGCTTTTTGTAAAGAAAGCTACCTAAAACTGACTTTTAGAAATATTTATTTTGTCTTCAACGATTTATTTATTTTTTAAAGAAAGCAAAATCGTCCAAATTCAAAAGAAATGGGTGATTTTGAGAAAGAATTTGGCATTGCTACATAAAATCAAAATTTCTTTAAAAATATAGAGTTAAGCACTTATTTTATGTATCATTGAATTTGGGTCAGAACATTAGGTATCTCACGCAAATTCTGTCACTTTGATACCCGATCCACACACGAGGTCGTGAAATACCAATTACCTATCAAATCGATCATAAGTTGTTGAGTTATGATATGTCATCGTGGCAATTGGTTCCCTTGACCCCGGGTGCTAAAAATATTACGCTTTGATTACTGTAGAAAGAAATCCTTGTAAATTGTCGCAGGAATGTTCAACTATATTCAGTTTTGATATCCTTGAAATAGACAGTTTTCAACACGCACATATCAAGTTGTGCGATTTTAATTACATAAGAAGTAATGAACAGTTAGCAAAAAAATTGCATAATTGGTTATTAAAATATTTAATTACCAAATTTGGAAAAGTATAATTAAATTAATGTTCTCATGGTAAATAATGTACATCATGTTAGTTAAGTAAATTAGTAATAGAATTAAGCTATAGGGCTTTTTTGAAAAAGTATAGGGTAAAGGCTGTGGTAAAATGAGTAGTGGAGCAAAATGAATAACTTTTAAAAACTTATCTATTAAACATACTTTATGCTTTAAAAAAGTTTTAACTTCATAAAATGTTTCATATATTTATTTCAGATGCAACATTTATAACCAGTAAGAAACTTTGCAATTGGAATTTGGCAACATATACATCATTATTTCTCTTTAAGTAATACTTCTCTTTCTATAGCTGTAATAAAAACTTTCAAAAACTAATATTTTGTTTGGTTTGTGATTAGTATTTACCTTTTATTCGTCTATAAGAGATTATGAACTAAAGCAGTTTGTCAAAAACAGTTAAGTAATATTTCAAATATTTTTTGTTTGATGAGTATTTTTATGCTATGGAGGGTAGGGGGGGGGGGGGGGTTCGGTATTAATTAGGCATAAAAATGCATTTGAAATTTTGCACATATTAAGGAATAAAAATGATTTTAAGTGGATTTTTAGCGCAAAATATTTAATTTTTAATATTATTTTACATTTGGTAGTATTTGTTTTACTTATTTAAAAGGGAAATAATTTTATAATTCGAATTAGTTCTTGTTGAATTAAGGAATGTGTTACTCTTTTATATTGAAAGGGTGTTTGTTTGTACAGTGTGTCTGTAAAGTCATGGTGCACATTTGACCGGTCACAGGGAATCAAAATGGAAATGTGAAATCTTCACCAAATAAAAGAAAAACTCTCCAAGTTTCATACCTGTTCGGTGCAGTTCGTGTGTGGCCTCCATTTCAAACAGAGAATCACAGACTTTATTCACTCTGCTGCACCAGACGCCCTTAACTGTGTGTGGGAAGAACTTGAATATCGTTTAGATGAGTGTAGGGCAACAAATGGAAGCCACATCGAACTGCATAGTAGTAAGTAGCAAAGTAGCAAAGTAGTTTTTCAGTATTTTAAAATAAACACCAGATAAATATTCCTTATAAATACGATAGCTATGACCACGGTAAGTAGAACACAGTATTCTAAGTACCGTAGTTATGACTAAAAATGTGTCAGTTATTCTCACTGTAAGCAATTACTAAAAAGCAATAATTTAAAATTGTTTATCTCAAAAGGTTAAAATCGTGACTTACTTAAATTGAGCACAAGATTTCTCTTAAATTACTTAATATTTTCCATGCATATATGTGTATATTGTCGCAATTTTTCTATTTTCAAAATAAAGTTGAAAGTATTGTACTTATTTTTTGGGGTTTATCTATGCACAATCTTTCTCTTTTGGCGAGGCTGGAATAACAAACAAATTTAGGTTCAGCCTTAGGATATACATATTATCTATAAATCCGTAAAAAATATTAAATCTTGCACGCAATAACGAAAAAAACATTTTTAACATTTAAAGATAAATCATTTTAAAATATCATTTTAATCATTGCTTACAGTGGGAACAACGGACATATTTTTAGTTAGAGTAATTGTAAGATTTTTTTTTTTTTTACTGCGGTTTCTTTTAAAATGCTGAGTAACTATTGATTTTTTATGTGTATATTTTTCAAAAAATCAAATTTTCTGATTATTTAACAGTCGCATGGTTCTTAAAAGGAAATTAATTTTGGAAATGTGATTAAAAAGTCAAAACTGACGATAACTTTAGGTTTTTATTTGCTTGCTTTATACTTGATTGACATTGATATTCACACAGATGATGTTTCAAAATATTGGAATCGAGATGTGCGTATTTCTGATATCCTATGCAAACCTATGCTCCTTTTGTTTCACTAATTGGGGGGGGGGGGGGTTGCTCTGCCCGTACTAGTTACTCTCGCCAATCCCTGTCCAAACCACTAAAAATACGTTAAGTTGCTCTGTTTTGAAAAGATTACTCGATTACGGAAAGCTGGAAGATATTATCACGACCGTTGGCGATATTCGGTAATTAGTTTACCATTCCCTTTTCCTTTGACTGGAGCATCTTTCGGCTCCAGGGCCATATCCACCACTGTCGCAATAGCCGACGGCTGTTTTCGTGATTAATTAAGCAATATCAATTACATATTTGAAAATCAGCTTGTATAAACTGGTTAAATAAAAAATGTCTCTGCCTCCAGAACTATTATAAAGCTAGCAGAAAAGTTTTCATTTAGATGCTGTAAGAGAATTGGTTTAAATGTGACGTTTTATATATGTGTAATTTTCACCATTAAATGCCTTTTGCACATAATAATTTAATAATTTTAAAGTTTTTTTCCTGTTTCAACATTCACTTGTAAATATATATTTCAATTGAAAATACAGTGTTTGAAAATTTTATTTGGGCTTTTTAAAATCTGACAACAATAGATAGGAATTTAATTTCTATTCAAATATTGAAATTTTGAGTAAAAAATGGAAAAAAAAACCCCTAGAATATTTAGACAAATAAAACAAATTACTATACAATCTAATAAAATATATGTCTGCAAAAGATTTTTAAATGGCTACGCATATTTTTTGATTCTACAAAACTTAAGTAGCTAAACTATTATTACCGATTTATTATTGCCGATTTTAACACCAAATAGCGATTAAAATACGTCTTCAATTATAAAATTATCTATTTCAACGTATTTATCATACATTTATATATAAAACTAACAATTTTAATGTATTCACATGAAGAAATCTTTCCAGAATAAGCCGGAAAATGAAAAGATAACACTAGATTCAATTAGGGAAGCGTTAGTAATTTTTCTTAAGAATAGATATATGCTATAATAAAATATATAGTTACTTCTTACCCTTTTTATTTATTTATTTTGTTCTTATAAGCAGGAGGAAACATGATTTTCTTTGATAGATATTTGAAATAATTAATTTTGTTTTCCTGTGAGAAAGATTTGAATTCTTGATTTTAAGAAGAAATTGCTTTTCAGTATATTCACTTGTAAGTGATTAAAAAATGACTGCTGATAAACTTTCAGCCACCAGAAAAACATTAGAAAATAAATTAGAATAATTTAAGTTCAAATTTACAAATTAACAAAAAATTGTAATGCTTACCAAATACTTCTCAAGAATAATAAAAAATTGTAAAACAAGCGAAGAAGAAAAAAAGGGGTAAGTGTGATCGAAGACTGCACAAAGGGTTTCGTTTAATATTCCCTTCAAAACACTTTATCCTTTAATTAATAAATCCAAATCGTTAATTTATGATTATTAAATCCTTAACTTTTTCAATAAGAACGTAGATGGCAGCACCGTAAATTTAATTTAAAAATTATTAAAATTATTAAAATTGGAAGATATTTTTTTAATCAAATCAAAAATATTCAAGACGTTCTTTTTAGACGTTGTAACAGGATATGTTTGTATAACTGGAAAGCTAAAAGAAATAACCTAAAAAACCGAAAAGCCTAAAATTGGCAAAAAGAAATAAGAAAATTCTTTTAATTAAATTCACCAAAGAATGAAATGAAAGTCATGTAAAATTTTGCAATTTCTCAAAAAAAAAAAAAAAAAAAAAAAAAAAGAACTTTTGAATTAAAAAAATAATTGATAAAATATTTTACCCCAACTTTTGGCCTTAAAATGAAAAAAAAATCTCTGGACTTGAATCAGACTATGAAATCTATTCCGGGGGGAATAAATTCAAACTCCGTAGCCAAGCTTTGACCCGGGAACCTTTCCGTTAACAGGGAAACGCGATACCACAGAGCTATTGCGCCTGCCCGAAAAAGACTGAAATTACGGCTCTGTTTCAAAATCTAAATCGGAAAAATGGTCGGATGTCATTAAATTAATTCAGTTAATTAATAGATTTTTAGAAAATTTTATGATTTGTCTTTTTATCAGAGGTTTTCAGCTATAACTATGCAAATTTTCAGGTTTCTAACTTATACAGCTTCTGAGAACGAATTCTGTGACGGACAGGCAGACAGAGGAGTGAGACGAATAGGCTTTCGTCAGACGAACGAAAGCCTAAAAATACAATCTTTTGTGAAGATATCTTCAAAGATTTGTTCTTTTATGATAAAAAAAAAGTAATAATGAAATAAATTAGCGGTAGTTTGATAACGAGATACGTTAGTTCATTTTCATTAAAATTAGATTGACGAAGATTACCATAAAAAGGGGAAAAATAATTCCAAAAAGCTGAAGTTAATATTATGAATACGGTAAAAAAATTAAATTAAATTAAATTAAATTAAATTAAAATTAAAATAACGAGTTCTAAAGGAAAGGAAAAATAACAACCTCATTCTGTAACAATACTATGACGAGCACATTAAAAAAATTAAAAAAGAAAAACAACAAAAAAAAATGGCTTCAAAAACAAAAATATACGCTGTGAAAAAATAAAAAGTTCTTGTAAAGGAGAACATGAACCTGCTTATTTTTCCAAGTAATTTTGATTCGAAAATAAGCATCCGCTGTTTATAATTTTAAGTACGGATATGTCCTTAAAATTGACACAGTTACAGAAAAAGTAAGTGTTATTTTATTTCAATCGTAAATAAAAAAATCTCTGCTGGCTCGGCCTACAGGCGGAGGTAGATTTCGCAGTTAAGTACTAATTTCATTAACAAAAACTAACTCAAGATTGGAGATAAACCCAGTTTACACAATTTTATCTGGCAACTTTTGACGAGTTTTTAATTTAATTTTTCTGTAAGAGCTGGTTCTATCAGAATCATGTTAAAACGATAATTTTTTCTTCAACCCTTATTTTTGTTTAATTTGTTTTTGCTGTAAGAGTAGGTTCTATCAAAAACTTGTCAATATAAAAGTTGTAGATAATATTAAGAAGATTTATAATAAATTTATGCGGATTCGATATCTTGTAAATTGACGAAGTTATGAATTTTTCCCTTTTTCACCCCCCCCCTTTTTTTTTGTTTTTTATTTTTTTTTCTTTGCGCTAAGTGTTGGTCCTATCAAAAACTTGTGTACACACATATATATATATATATTTATATAATAATAATAATAATAATAATAATGTACTATATAATATATACATAAGGTGCGAATTTTTCAAAAGTCGCACCATGCTAACGACTCCAACAAGTAGTATTTCTTCAGAAATCTACCTAAAAATATATGCAACACTACGAACATAATTTTTGTAGGTTTTTGTAATTTTTTTTCCGAGAATAACTGTACATAGTATCAAAATTAAGGAATTACTTTGCACGTGATTATCACAGTTGGGATTATCTTGAGTAAATTATTAGAAAACGTATCAAAAATCGCATCATGCTAACGACTGCAACATGTAGTATTTCTTAAGAAATCTACCTAAAAAGATATGCAGCACTACAAACATAATTTTTGTAGGTTTTTTGTGATTTTTTTTCAAGAATAACTGTACATTAGTATCAAAATTAAGGAATTACTTTGCATGTGATTATCACAGTTGAGATTATCTTGAGTAAATTATTAGAAAGCGTATCAAAATTCAGAGGATGGTGAAACAATGATGAGAAGTAGGTGTATGTAAAAAATAACAACATTTGTTTTTCTTTTGCTTCGGAGCAATTCTGAGTACATATCTCTCACCCACAAGAAAAGTGACATATCTCACAAAAATTCATTTTGCGTTTTATTCCACTGATAGGTCGGTCATTGTTGCGACTAGCGACACAAAATGTTTCATGTGTAGTTATACGAAAAATCACTTTATTATGCTTATATATCCATTTGTAACCACAGAAGAGGGGTAGATTGTGTGGGGAGGTAAAATTACCCAATATTCCAAGCCTCAGTCTACGTCTTCATTCGTAAGGGTTTTATACTTTTATGCGCGTTTTTATTTCTGTATCCAGATCTAAGTGCTATAATTTCATGTTATAGTAAAATCATGCAAATTTTCTTTTACCTTTCCTGTGAAATTTACTTTTGCCGAGATGTGTCGCTTTTCTTGCTTGTGAGCGATATGATGAGCATGAAAATAAATAATCGTACTTTAACTCTAAGAACCTGTTTTAACAGTGTAATATAATATTAAAATCGTGATTAATATTAGTATTTAAGATGTTGCTTTTTATTTATTTATTTTTTTTTAATCCCTAAAGCTAGAGGAAAACAGCATTTCTCCGAGAATAAGAAGATACGTTAAAAGTATTACTAAAGATAATGATGTTATTTTTATAGTATGTAATAAGTTTTGTTTGCTTTTAAATTAAAAAAAAATATAAATGTATAATAAATTGATCCTGTTTATTTTATTAAAAATTTAAAGCTGCGAGAAATAAATTGCTGACAAAGCTTCAAAGTTTAGTAATTGTTATAGATATTTTAGAGGTGTATTAAAAATAGATATTATAAAAATTAGAATCTGATAATTAAAAATACTATGATTTTAATGTAAAGATTTTACGAAATTATAATTTTTTACATGAGAAAATATTGATCGTCAAGGTTAAGGCTATTTGAAAGTATTGAAACCGAATACCTTCCCATGGGGTATAAGTAATGACTGATCATGATCATGGAGCAGAAGTATCTTTTACAGGTATTCCCCAAGATGTAATTGTTAGTACATTAACCGAACACGGTTTCGTTATGTTGCTATAGATACCCGAGCATAAAAAAACTCAGATTTCCGCGAAAAACAAAAAACAAAAAAACTTTGCTTTAAATGAGAAATGCCCATCAAGAGACTTCAGTAATACGATTAACAATATGGTTTTAGTTAACAACATGGTTGTAGACACTGATAATATCTTTACTTATATGAAGTGATAATAACTAAAGTAGCTAATTGTGTTTCAAATCAGACTGAAACAACAGCAATCAATCTATATGTCTGTTATTCATTTTTAATATGATCCATAAGCAAATTTCTAAAACAAATAAATTAGAATAATATTACGCTTACGAGATTATTTTTAACACATTTTAAATCTTTCATTTTCTTAAAAGAGAAGGTACACGTTGGTTCTAGATCCAGACACCGCAAAAATATGGCATAGTAATCTAATCTACCTCTTCAACCAAAATGATAAATTTTTCATCCTTTGTTGTCTGATTTGTCAAAGTTGATTATATGTATTGATGATTTTTAAGCTGTTGTTGGTATTGTTTTATGACGGCCAATTATCAACACGAGGGATATAGGTCCGAAGGGTGGGAGGGCGCCTCCGTGGAGGTATTTCTAAGGGAACCTAATCCGTATTTACACAAGGAAATCCAAGGTTCGGAGAAAAACACGAAAAACTCCGAACGATTAGGCCGACGGGCGCGAATGAGTTCGAACCCAGCACTTCCCGTTTATCAGGTTCGAGAGCAGAACCACTCGGCTACTGGTGGGGTCTGGTTATTTTTAAATCTATTTTATCAATTTATATATTTGTTATGGAAAAAATTATATTCCTTATATTGATTCTTTAATAGAATGAGTTATTTAAAAAAGAAATCATAACTTAATAGATTTTTAAAAAATATATGTCTCGGGCCTCATAGGCTGAGTGCGCGCTTTCTAGCGTATTGTTTCGTAGTTCGCTTATCCCCGAGTTGAACTTATCTCTTTTCTGCCAAATTCAGGTATATATAATAGTTAAATTTTAGCAATAAATTTAATTTTTTTTCGAATATTTTTTATATTTCCTTCAAAAATATGTTTTAACTTTAGCTAATTTCATTCTGTTCCAATATCTCTTATACTCAACCCAAAATTTTCTACATACTTGTTCAATCTAGTATTTTAATTGATTTAGATTAAAAATACAAAAGATCACATGAATACAAAATAAAACACAAAGTACAAGAACAAGAAATATAATAATTTTCCTAAAGATTATAAAAAGGTGAATTTCCTTTTCTGAAATTTCTTAAATTGTTATGAGTAATGAAAACAGTTATATGTTTGCCTTTATATGTAAAACTATTAGACTTACAGTGAAAATATTGTTATTTAAGTTCTTTCGCTATCATTGTAATTTTTTCCCCTTGCTTTTCCGAAGAAAGCCAAAATTGTTTCATTTCCACAAGGTCTTCCCACTGGTGGGGTAAGACCAATTTGTCTATAGTAACATCTCACAGGTCGCTAAAATGAATTGCAACGCGATTAGTGATGTTTCCCCGATTCCGAGACGTTATCAGTAATCGGCTTGCCATTTATTTCACATTGTAGCGGTGTGTGTGGCATTTCTATGGACCCCCATCTACTCGCTGGTGCGCCAGTTGTCTGGCAGTTTCGTTTTCTGTACCACCTAATCTATCATATCCCTTTAAGACCCAACCCGCACGATCGTGCGGGTTGGGTCTTAAAGGGATAGAAACTCGTAATAGAAACTCGAATCGAACAATCGTTCTGGTTAGCAGATAGAGTAAAGTATCATTTTTTATCAGCAGGTAGCGGTTCCAGTCCATAGTTTACTTTCTACAGGCATGACAAGTTTTGTTTACAAATCCATCGGGTCTTAAAGGGATATATTCCAAAATCATCGACGCTAAAGTTAGTTGCCAAAATGTGACGCTGCCTCTCGGGTTATTAGCAACTGGCATAATTTAGTTTATAATTAATGTATTTCCTGCATCATTTGTGACTTTTAAAAAGTTCTTTCCCCGTAGAATCCCGAACTCTTTCAAAGTCATGGGCCAAGTTATCGTGGGAGTTTATTTCGATTTTTTGGTATTACTCCTTCTTGTAGATTAGCACGATTTAAGATATAGTGTAAAAAGCTTTATGCCATGAAATATTTTAGACTTATCAGTGCGGCTTTATTCCTGATTTGATTCCTGAATTATAAGAAAGAAAAGAAAAACTGACCAATACAGTTCAAACATCATTGATAAGCCTTATTTTTTTCAATAGGTGACCTTTTTTTATGAGATTGATGTTAACTTTATGGTCACTGAACTTTGTGGAGAATTCGTGACCAAGCAATACTTTAAGGTATGCGAAAAACCTTTTTCTGAAAAGATAAGATTTGAAAAATATTATAAAATGGCTTCTCATAAGCCATATGTATGTTAGATATTAGCAGTACTGATTTATAAAAAGAAAAATATATCGATAAAGGTATCATTTATATTAATTTTCTTTCCCACAGAGGAAAGAAAGACTGAACTACATGTATGAAACCATGTCATCAAATTTAGCTAATGATATTTCATGATCTGCATTTGTTGAAAGATCCAAATAATATTGATTTAAGCCAATCGCCATATTAGTGTTATTGTGTCTGATAGATGAAAATATTACATTCATTTTAAATATACGAATGACTGATCTACTGATGTTTCATGCTCCACGTTTGTTAAAAGATCCATAAAATATTGATTTACGTCAATCGCTACATTATTGTTATTGTGTATTGTGTCTGAAATATGAAAGTATTACATTAATTTGAAATACATGAATGACTGATCTACTGATGTTTCATGCTTCACGTTTCTTAAGAGGTCCGACAAAATACTGATTTACGTCAATCGCTATATTGTTATTGTGTCTGAAACATGAAATCATTACATTAAATTTAAATATATGAACTACAAAATTTTTAAATTTAGAATAGCTGCTTTATAACCTAATGTTCTGCATTTAAATTGTACGAGATCTTTCGATTGCGTGGAAGAAAAAGAAATAAAATTTTATTATACGTTTAGAAAATAAATATAATATCAATGTTATTAAATACTAAATTTCAAGTAAGAAATCATATTTAAAATGCAGATTAAAAGTGTTCTAAAAAAAAAATGAACATTTTCAATGACGTCATTTGTCAAAAGCAATTCAGATTTTCAAGATTTGGCTTTCAATTTCGGAATTGATGGAATGAAGTTTACGTAATTTTTACAAACTACATTTCATCTTTACGAACTGAAATTATTATTTAAAAAATGTGTCACTTTTCCACTGTAAAACTTTTAACTTCTAGCAATTTTGTGAAAAAAATTTTAAACCACCATTTTCTGAAATAATAACTTAAAACTCCATATGTTTTTACTTTAAATTCAAGGCCTGTGAATAGGGAGTCCAGTTGATGACGAATGAGCTTAAACCTTGGGTAAAAGTAAAACATAAAAAAAAACAAAAAACAAAACAAAAAAAAAAAAACATGATGAAATGATTTCTAAATGTCAATTTAGAAATATTCAGTCAATTAAAAATCAGTCAATTTCTTCCAGCAATTTTTTAAATTTTCGGATCTATTCGTAATTGTGTTTTCCTACTGGCTGTTACCAGGGCTGAATTTCTAACAAAAAATGTACCGGAGCCCTAATATTCTGCCGTACTAAGCGTGCAGTACTAAAATTTTCAGATAATATTACGCGTTGTTTTACCCACATCTGCTACGTGTGCGACACACTACGTCACATGTAAGTGTTTTGATAGAAAAGAATAAAGAAACTTGGAGATTGGAGTGGAAGGAAAGAGTAATTTAGGCTTTTTTTTTTTTTTTTTTTTTTTTTTTTCAGAAGCCTAATTGCACTGGGCTCCGGAGCGCTGTATTTATGAGCTCTGGTGAATTCAGACCAATATTTATATACTTATTAAGAACACAGAAGTACCTGAGCTCCGCTGGACTCCTGTGCAAATTAAGCCCTGTCTGTTACCCGTAATTCCTGTTTTTATTTTGGTCAATAAACCTTTCACTTAAATCCACTTTTCTCCTACATATGAGTACTCGAGCAAATTTCGTCATTCTTTGATGTACTGAGGACGGTACGCTTAATGCTACCGAAACTAGTATGCTACAAAATGTAAAGTTCTGGCGCTATCGACGCTGTTTTTTTTCATTTATATTATATTGCGCCATCATCTTATTAATCATGTTACTAAGCTAATTTTTATTTACTAGAATAAATGGATTCGTAACGCTCGAATAGGTGAAAATATGTTTTTATTTCTTCCAATTTTCTTGAAAGCTCCATTTTAATCAATATATCTTTTTCCATCGTCTAGTTTAAATTGAAAATAATTTTTCCTTTAAAATTTTAATGAAAAAGTGGTGTTAATACAATATAATAATACATATCATATCCCTTTTTCTGTCTGTTAGCCTATACAATGGAGTATACCAGATTTAGTTACCGCCATTACAGAAATTTGATTAAAAATGAAAAAAAGAATAATATTTTGAATTTTTAAATTTTTAAATTTTGGGGCTTAATTTGACATTTTTAGGTCTTTAAATATAATTGGTGTTCTTCTCAAACCGTAATTTATCCTATTTTCTGAAAATTAGGTGTGAAATACAAACTCACAGTCAGATTTTAATATAATAGGTACTACTGTAGATTTCAGTTTGCGTTTCTTTTCGATGAACTTTATCAATATTAATAATATGCATCAAGGTTCAAGTGAAAGTTGTAAATGCAGAACACCGAATATCCAAAAAGCATGGGACAGGAGCAATAAAATTTTTCGAATAACCAAGAACCTGTTTTTTAAAAGAATTCGTTAAGAAATGAAATTCTTTTCAAAGAAAAAGCGTCTTCCTTAAAATACCATCTTCTTAATCTTAGACAATGCACCATCACACCCATCGAAAAATGAACTGGATAAGATAGGATGGAGGCACAGATTGCCCCCAAATGTAACTTCCATGATCCAACCAATTAATTGGGTCAGTCGACGCACCTAGAACATTAAGAGATATTACAGAAATTAGTTTTTACAATGTAAAATCTAGGGATCGCAAAACGGAGAAGTTAATTGTTCAACGTTTAAAATTTCAAGCCATGAAAGAAGTTAGCTATTGGCTAGCATCTAAGTGCGATGATATTCAGAAGCAAGCATTAGTCAAATCTTAAGAGTAAATTTTGGTGTGGTGAAAAGTCAGTAGTTTTTGGAGAGATAAAAATTACTCTTCAAATGATAGAATTTCAGATAACAACAGTGTTGCCAGATTGGGGACTTTTTTTTCTCCAGATTGTTGATTGTCCCCGCTTTTTTGAAATAGAAATATTCGGCCTCTTTAAATATAGTTTAAAAATTCTGAAAAATAAGGCGAATTATACAATTTTAAAAAAGTGGTGACAGTCAAATAATCTGAATTAAAAAAGTCTCCAATCTGACAACACTGGATAACAAAGCATTGCTAGATACCGAACAGTTCTTGGGCGCGTTTGAGAATCTGTCTGGAAAATTAATAGACGATCACATTGAAAAGCTAGGCTTGATCCAATCAATGATAAGCAGTGTTTTATAGATGAAGAAGTAGCTAAAAAGTGTTAAATAAGGGAGATTGTGTAGTTGAAGATAAATCGTAAGAGATGGAGAAAACTTGAGGCGGTTCTCGAAATAATATTTTTCTCCGTTCAACAACTCGACTCATTTTCACACTCATTTTTAAAGACAAAAGCACGGTACATTAACAGGTGTCTAATGAAGTGATTTGTGTTGGAACAGTTTCTGTAATTTTTTGTTAAATTAATTACATCTTGAGTTATAATGAATTTTTGTCACGGGACAGCAGTTTTTGTCTCTTCTCCCGATCTGTCGCATTCGAAAATTCTGTTTAAAACGTCGAGTTTGACAGCATTTTCTGAAAGATGTTTTACCTTTACTGAAAAATGAGTTAAATATTCGATTACGTAATTTCTGAATCACTTGCCAATTTCATGCATTTGAAAACAAAATTAAATTAAAAAATGTGCAGAAAATAGCCAGTTTGGATTTGAGAACCCCTTCTTTAAGGTAAAAGTACAGCGATACTAATACAGCACATCGGTGCATTAAACAGAAAGATAATGCTTTTATTTCTGATATTTTGTGGCTCGGGAACATGGGGACCAAAGCTGCATTAAAGCGATTTCAAACCGAACAGCAAACGAAAATCCCTGCATATTTTGAAAATAAATAAAATTCGGTGATCAAAATAAGCATTTTATACTATTTATTATGGTTATTACTTTTTTGTGTCATACTATATACATGAATTTAGGTATATAATGTTTATGTAATAAACACATTCCAATTTGTTTAATGACAAATTAAAAATAAAATATTTTCTTGTGCAGTATTTTAATTTGTTTTGTAAATTCAAATAAAAATTTAAGTTTATCCTGTTAAGGCTGTTCTCAAATCCAAAGGGTCAACTTTTTGACATAAGTTTTAATTCATTTTTGTTCGGAAACGCATTTTTGTTCAGAAACTGGAAGGTGTTGTTATTCAGAAACTATGTCATCGAACTGTTTTTTACGTTTTCTTGTAAACGCAATAGATCTTTCAGAAAATACTGTCAAAGTTGGCATTTTGAACCGAACTTCCGAACGAAAGAAGAAAATCCAGTCAGTAAGGGGAGAAAAATGCCGTGTCACGTGATCAAAATCGCTTATAACTCAATAGGTAATTGATTGATCAAAAAATGGAAAGCTCAGTTCGATTCCAAATGGTTTCCATGGTCAGGCTTTCTAATTTTATATCTTTCCGTTAAAAAATAAATTTGTAAATATGTCAAAACGTTTTGCGCTTGTTGAGCCGAACAGTTGAGAACCGCCTTAAGCCAGTGTTCAGATGATCGGGATTCGGATAACAGGCTTTTACTGTATTTGATAAAATGTACTTACTCTTTTCTTTTATTTACGTAAATTTAAATTAAAAAAAAGGAGTTTTTTCCAAAAATTTTAATTTACCGTGATATATTACATGGAAGTTACGATGATGATGCTATGTGGATTATTAATATAATGTTTACAATGTTTCAGGTTAAATAAAATTTTTGAAGGGTGAGAAAAAAAAAAAAAAGTTTAAAATCATTTTGTTAATCTACCTATCTGTCTTGATTTAGGATTTTGAAGCAAGTGGAGGATTCGTTCCTTGAAAACTAATTTTCTTTTATTTCAAACATAAATCAATTTTTTAATTTCTTTGAAGGTTATAACAATGTTCTGGCCCTTTTTGAAGACAAACGATACAAATTTATGAAAACTTCTGATCTACAGTTATGAGATTACTATAAAAATCCTTTACGCTTAGATAAAATAAAATTTGGGCATTGCAAACTTTTTTTTCTAATAATCTAGGCTATTTTTATATTATTAATACAAATAGGAAAAAAAGCCTTGAATCACAAACTTAGAAAGAAGAAATGTTGAAAAAATAAATAAATCCTTAATGAAAATCTGAAAAAATTGAAAAAATTTTGTAAGGCAATGATGAATACTTGAAGGTCTTCCTACCATAGTTCTCACAACTTTTAACACTAAAGGCGATGAGTGCTCGAATCACAGAAAAAGACAAGACCGACCTTTAAAGATTATATATCATTTTATTTTTACCAATCGGATTCTTCCTAACCTTGATTTTGACTTTTTGAGACAAGAAACAGTCTCTTACCTTAGCCCTGAAAAATCTATGATTAACAGCGGGCGAAATTTCCTCTTCGTTGCTAAGCAATAGAAGTTAAGTTTAGGGAACAGGAATTTGATACTTAATCGATTTTTACAGACTCGATTAAAATAAGCTAGATTCTTATGGGTATAAAGGTTTGTTAGCTCAACTATAAGATTTATAAAAATTTCCTACATATTTTGCCAAAAAGTAGCATGTCGTTATAATTATTATTAGCTAATTTAATATTATTTAACTTTTTAATATCTTAAACGTGATAAAATATTGATTTTTTTAAATGTTTATGTTAAATAAAAGAAGTTTCAGTTCTGAACATTTTCATAGAAAATATATTTAAAAAAAAAAAAAAAAGTCTCAAAAAGATTGAGCACATTTCTGTGCTTTTTTGTTTAAATAAAAGAAAAATAAAACTTTTTATCTCACAGTACAAATCTTGACATTGTGAAAACTTTTCTTTACATCTGTTTCCGTCTTCTGAACTCAGTAGATGGCGTAATGACTGAGAACTAAAAAATTACCTCCTATTAAATATTGATATTGAACGATTTATGTTTGAGTATATGTTAAAGGTATTCCTCGTTTAGCACGGTTTCAGTTAGCGCGATTTTCAGTTAACTTTTTTTAGATATTCCACTCATTAGTGCGCAAAAAACAAAATGGGTAATCCTTTTTTTTTACCAGCAAGATGGTGTCGAATTTTTCAAAAATTTAGAAAAAAGTAATAACATTAAAAGAATTCTAAGAATGTCTTGATCATTTGATAGATATAGAATACCAGTATAGGCCTAACTACACGCACCGGTTGACGTATGCAAAGTGCACCAATGATTAGAAAATCAAATTTTGTACTTCCGCAAGATGTAGCGAGATCTATATTCCAAAAAGAAGGAAAAACTGTAATTGGGAATAAGTTTTCGCTTAAATAAATAAATATGTTTATAAGTTTGAAGTAATAAAACTGTAATACAGTAAGTTTTAAATCAAATAATGTACTTTTTAAAAAACTAATCTAATGGTAAGTAAAGTAATATAAATAACCAAAGAGTGGTATTAATGGAGGATTGAAATTAAAATTGACTTTTCAATGTTTCTCGATAGTTACTTATTAAATTATCTCAAATATTTATGTTAACGGGGGTTCATGAAAATGATATAAACTTTTCTTAACGTTTCAAATCATGCTGTAAGACATATTTTCTATAATACATAAAACATATACAGAGTGTCCATACAAGTTTGTCCCAGTTATGAATTTTAATAGTATCAACTGTAAGCGTTGTAGGGTTTTGGTCCAAGGTCACAAATAAAGAGTAACTCAAACAACTTTAGATAAGCGCTTGCGCGAGTACTGCTTTGTTATTGACTAGCTTCCAGTGTTACATACGCAAAATGGTGACTCCTGAGCATAAGACGTTATTGCTGGGCTGAAGATTTAAAAGTCATTAGAGACTTGTGATTTTTTACTTTTGGGATTTATAAAAGATCGTGTCTACGTTCCACCGCTACCTAATGATTTGCCAACGTTGAGACGCAAAATTTAAGAGGCTATTGCTTCCATTACTCCAGATTTGGTTAGATTACTTTAGGTTGGATGTGTGCCGTATAACTAAAGGCGCATATATTGGACTTCTGTAAGAAAAACTAAGTTAGTTTACCTTTAATTTGATATATGATTTGTTGTATATTGTCTAAATTAAACTCTTATAATATACCATTGAAATTGGGACATTCTTTTATGACACCCTGTATATCACAGTACATTATAACATTGTCTATTAGTGGCTCTATTGCAGTTTTTCCCATGTAATGTATGTTTCGATTAGGGCGGTAATATGGCGGGATTCATGAACCGCATTAATCGAGAAATACCTGCTTAATCCATCTTTGGTTATATATTACAGAACTTTTAGCTTTCATTCTACGAAAATTTGTAAAAATTTTCCATACCCAAAATGATTCAACGCAATATCACGTGACTAGTAATAATGCTTAGCATTCATGTTCTAAAAAAAAATATTTTCGACATCCTATGGTTAGTATGCATTTTCTGAATTTTTTAAATTAACTGGTACCATCAGTATTAATATGGTGCATTTGTGGCCGGAGACAATATATTTTTCTCTCAAACGTGACTCTAAGAAATTTTTAAAAAGCTAAATGCAACACAAGGAAGCCAGTAGATTGGACACTCCTGCTAATACATTTTGAATAACAATAAAATATATAATATATTGCACTAAAATATATTGAACTAATATATTACAAGCAATTAAATATCTAATATAAAATTTCAAAATATGAAGAAATGCAATAGATCAGTTTTTTATAAACATTTCCGTGTATAACTTTTGTTTAAATTTTTCTATGATATATCTTAGATTTTCTTTTTTTTTACCGAAAGTTTATAATGCAAATTTAAGATTCTTTAATTCAGTTGTTGTCAAACTATGCTGCGCGCAGTACTATAATTTATATTTTGAGATAAAGTAAAGCATCTTTTATGTTTAAGAAAGAATGAAACAACGTTTAAACAAAACAAATGTAAGTATATGAAAGGTGCATGCAGCTGTTTTGGGGATTCTAAAGCTCCATCATTAGTTCAAAATTAAAACAGTTAAAGATTAAATTATAGCGAGTCAAAGAGGCGCACCTCACAGCTTGTCAAAGCAGCGGTGGCGGTGAGCATCGAAAAAAAAAAAAACCCCAGCGGAGTCAAACTCTCTCGGGCATGCGAGAAGACTAATTAGAAATTCTCAGCTATTTTGGGAGGTTTTAAACAGTAAGGAGAAGTCCTTAGAATCAAAATATCTAAATTTGACCTCATAATTTTGGCACAATTTGCATATTATATTCCACATGTCTTTATCGCCATGTTGTATCCGCGTACTCCTGTTATTTATATTTTCGTTTAAATTATATTTCACATAGCAGGTACTCTCATTACGATTTCTTTCTTTCTTTCTTTTTCTTTCTCGTATCACTAAAATGTTACATGTACCAGTTTATAAGATTTATTTAGATAAAACTGATTTCAAATAAAATATAAATGTACATTGACTGACAAAATCTTTTTCGACTGTTAATTTCGAAAAATTAACGATGCAATAGCATTACTTGCATTAAGAGCCGAACCTACTGAAACAAAATCGACATCGTAAATTCGCAGCAATTTTGTTGATGTATAAAACACATTTTAGTGCCGAATTTAATGGATAAATGAATATTACTCGGACATTCGTCTCTCGTTCACCACGTGTCTTGTGTATATATATCAGAATCTGAAGATAATTTCCGAAAGTAGTGAAGCTTTTTGAAATGAAAAGATATCGATCGACGCTTCTAAATCTAGCTCTTTGATATGGGAATTCCATTGAATTTTCTTTACAAGCATGTGAAATAGAAATGGTAATGCTTGGTGGCTGACGTATCTGATATGGAATACACTGAAATAATAAAGATACATTATTTTGATAAGGAGATATAGATTAGCACATAGCTACGGGTATTTTTTAAATCAATAATTAATGGTATTAAAACAAACTAAGTAGTTCTTTATAAGCATTATTTTAAATAATACACTTGACATACATTTGTATGTGAAGTGTATTATTTAAAAATGCCAAACAATCACAATCGATAATGATCATCACCACTTTATCCATGGTACTAGGCACAATATATTCGCAATTCTTACTATACTTAAGATAGTTTGGCACCGACTTCAAAAAGTAATTCATTACATTTTATATGTATATATTCGTAAATTAAATCATAAATATGTAAATTCATCTCTTGTAAAAAATATTCTTTCGAAAATCCATGTTTGGTGGATATTAAATCCCATATATTAAATTTAATGTTTTTATGCCGATACAGGATATCCTATGTGTGGTTATTGGATAACGTTTCTACATTAGAGAATTTTTAAGAATTATTTAATTCTTTTTTGTGCTTTTTTTGAAGTCGGTTAGTATTTTTTTTTAAGTTTATTTTATTTCCTACTCTTTAGTTATTCATACCGTTATACATAATTAGGTGTAAAATATGATGCCACTTTGCAATGCACGGACTGAGGCACTTTGCTGGGCTTCGATGTGTTCACTTCGCTGTTAGTTTGTCAAATTTTCGAAATCTACTTACAATGTCGGTTAGTATCATTGTGGACCTTCAGGTTTTCTAATTGCGGTAACTTGTCCAGACAAGAACTCGCACTTCGAAAAGTTACCGAATTCATCAAACCTTAAGATGCACATCGATACCTACGGACATCGAAAGTGGGTATCGAAACGCTGAAAATCCATCAGTAAAGTGTCCATCACAGCGCGGCAAAGTGCTTCCATATATGAGTGCACAGCAAAATGACTCCATGGCCGTGTTCCAGATAGATTTTTCGCTGTTAGCGAAACTATTTTGACCAATCATAAGCCAGCATTTTTGCAAACAGCAAAAAGTTCGCAAAAATGCAGGCTTCTGATTGGTCAATCTTGTATCGCTAATAGCGAAAAATCTATCTCGATCCCGGCCATATATCAGTGCATAGTGATATGCTTTTTTTAGTGTAGTTAAAAGTGTTACCCTTCAGTCAGAAAAAAGCAAAAAGAAAGATTTTAGAAAAAATCGCACCATGCTTCAATAAATAAACTGCAGAAATCTAATTCCCATAAAGGCAGTAATGGCATGGGAAATGATCCGTGTAGATTGGAAGATGAGTCCAAAACTGATAGCCTGTACCTAGCTGCCTCTATGTGAGAGTGATAACATTCGATGCCCAGACTGCTCTTTACCAGACGCCTTTGTCCAAACTATAGCAATGCTAGGCGTTTTCTATTACAGAACTTGCGGATAGTCGCCTGAAAGTGTTCGATTATACGAGTGTGAGAAGTTAACAAGCTTGACGATAATGGCTGGCTATACAAGATGCTTGGTGATTAGCTTTTGTCCAGAATCGTTTCAACAAATCACATATTATATCGCGTAAGTCGTCATTTTCATATCGAGGAATCCTACCTGAACAAAATCTGTAATTATTCTGATATCTAATGGGGTAGAATCTGAATCTAAAGACAATGTCGTTACATATAGCAATACGCTTTATTGTGAACTGGCATATGGATACACTTTTTTCCTCCAGAACAACAGACTTCCTCATAAATAGGCACTTGTGCCAACGCCCCCTAGGTATTTGAGAAAGCCTTGACACGCGTCACGAAAACGTCACACAAAGCAGGCAAAACAAAGAAAAAAGATCCTTCATTGGCTCGTAGATATCCACGAGCCAATGAAGGATCTTTTTTCTTTGTGTTGCCTGCTTTGTATGACGTTTTCGTGACGCGTGTCAAGGCTTTCTCAAAAATTTAGGGGGCGTTGCTTGTGCTTTGATATATGACAGTATTTTATAAAATATAAAAACATGGAAACATTCAAATGCTTCATTTAAAACACATTACTAAATAGGTGTGATAAAAATATACAAATGTTTTCTAAAATTAAAAACACTAGATGTTAAAATGATAAAAAGCTACTCCGAGCGCTTTCGGCTAACCTTAAGCCTTTGTCAAGGAGAAGAGAATTGACTGACAAAGGCTTAAGGTTAGCCGAAAGCGCTCGGAGTAGCTTTTTATCATTTTAACATCTAGTGTTTTTAATTTTAAAAAACATTTGTATATATTTTATCACACCTATTTAGTAATGTGTTTTAAATGAAGCATTTGAACGTTTCCATGTTTTTATATAATAAACAAAGGTGAATCTGGCGTTCAAGATTGGACTATTTTATTAAGTCAATTTATTAATGACAGTATTTTACTGATGAATTTTCATCTTTTCGACACCTACTTCCGATGTCGGTTGGTATCTATATCGGTGGGTTTACGGCTTAGTGGATGTGAGAACTTGTCCAGTTAAGATTTCGCACTTTGGAAAGACCTCGCACTTCGTAAAGTCACCGCATCCAGCAAACCTTAAGTTCCACATCGAAATTTACGGACATAGGAAAAGGCTGTTGAAAGTCTAACAATCCATCAGTAAAGTGCCCTTAAACATCAGAGTGCGTCAAAGTGCTTCCATGAGTCAATGCACAGGAATTCCATCTACCTCATGATCACGTGGTCAAGGCAAAAATGTCTAGCGTAAAGAAGGGAAGGCTCCGTAGACGTAATGTAAATCCCCGCAAGCCAATGAAACAGTTCATGGGGGAAAGCAGTAGTAGTTTCCCGTTTCCCTTCTTCTTTGAAGTTCTTTGGCTAAATTACCGGTATCACGTGACTTTTTTCAGACTCGAACCCATATTTGGAATATCCTCCATTGGTCCAGTCAAGGGCCGGGATCCAGATAGATTTTGCGCTGTTAGCGAAACGAGATTTACCATTCAGAAAATTTTCTTACTTAAAACAGCGAAAATTTTGCAAAAATGTAGGCTTCTGATTGCTCGAAAATCGTTTCCCTAACAGCGCAAAATCTATGTGAATCCCGGCCAAGATTTCGCACTTTGGAAAGACGCATCGCTGCAACAGTAACAGTATATAAAAGAAAACGCTTTTAATTGAGCGATTGCTTCAAATTTGATTAGGATTTTAAGGTTTTTATAAAAACAAACTTGTTCTATAGTCAGATTTTAACAAAATTGGAATGGGACAACACCGGTGTCTTACACTTTCAAACAAAAAAATAATTATCAAAATCGGAGCACATTTACGAAAGTTATGCGTGAACAGGACCAAAAAATACATACGGGTCGAACTGATAACCTCCTCCTTTTTTGAAGTTGGTTAAAAATTGTTCAAGCACTTAAAGTTACAGCTTATCTGTAGATAAATTAATAAAACAGTTTTGAGACTGTCTGTCAGTGCACGCTTTCACACTGTGTTGGATAAAGGCCTCAGTTACGACATTGGGCACGGAAGTACTACAAGGTGTATTCGAGAACTCTAAAAGAGATGTTTTGAAAATTCGATTTAGATTTTCTTTTTTTTTTAATTACTTTTAAGACAATTTTTACTGGATTTTGCACTAAGTGTTTTCTTTTCGGAATTCACATCTTTGTTATTAAATACCACTTAATTCCGTTCTTTGCAACACTGGGTAGAAAAAAAAATGAGGTTTCACATAAAGTTTATCTCAAAACTGTAACGTAATTTACGAATTTTAAATGCTTAATTTAAAAAAATGCCTTCTGATTAAAAAATTTGAACATGTAAACATGTTATTTTGCTTTTAATTTCAATATATGTCAAATTGCAAACTATTATTTTGTTTCTCCATTTTGTTCCTTTGTAAGACGATGAGACTAATAATGGTATGTCCTCCACCTTTCTAAATCTTAAAAAATGCAAAGCCCTATATGCAATGTTTTAATCCTTCTTCTTCTTCTTCTTTTTTTTTTTTTTTTTTTTTTCATTTTAGGAAAATTTGTCGGATGTGCCAATCCCAAAACTGTTTTCTATCTCATAAATGTTATTACTTCAAAATTCACTATCACAGTGCTAAAATTAAATAGTAATCTATGCCCATCATGAGGATTCTAAAGATATGAAATTCCGTGCATTAGTTCTTGAGATATGGCTATCGCTAAAATCGTGTAAATCCTGCAAAATGCAGCATATCAGCGCCACCTGTTGGATGATTTACAACAAAACCTAATTTACAACAACTTATGTCAACGTCTAACTAAATCTGAAGTTTGATGAAAATCCGTGCACTATGTTGTGAGATAAAACTATTGCGAAAATCGTGAAAAATTCAGCATAGCAGCATCACTGGGCGATTCACACCAAAAGCCTAATCTGCAACAACTTGCGTCAATGTTTAACTGAATCTGAAGTTAGATGAAAATTTGTGCATTATTTCTTAGGATTTGCGGAAATCATGAAAAATGCAGCATGGCTGCACCACCTGTCGGGGAAGTCACACCAAAACGTAATCAGCACCAATTCATATCAAGGACTAACTGAATCTGAAGTTTGATGAAAATCAGTGCATTAGCTCTTGAGATGCTATTGCGGAAATTGCGAAAAACGCAACATAGCAGCGTCACCTGTTGGGCGATTGACACTAAAAAATTATCCGCACCAATCTATATCAGACACTAACTGAATATAAATTTTTATTCAATTCCGCGAATTAGTTCTTGATATACAGCGCCCACAAAATTTGTGTTTCATACAGACAGAGTTACAGACTCACAGACAGACATTTTGTAAAAACGTGTTTTTCGGGATCTCGTACCCCTAAAACGTGTAAATCCGTCAAAAACCAGAAGTCGAAAATTTTCACGAATCCAATACTTTCTTCTTGTAAAGATGGAAGAAACTAAAAATAACTGGTTACAAAAAATTGTAATTTACAAATTATTTGATTTAAAAAAGAACCAAAATTAAGCATAAATACAGTGCGATTGAAAGCAAAAAAATTGAAAATGTACTAAATTATTCCCTTTATTTTGTGTTTAACAGTGTTTCATGTCTGTAGCTTTAAGTTCGTTTTATAACCAAAATTGATTACATTAGTTGAGATTTTTTTTTAATACTTCAGTTATGAGAATGAAATTTTCGAACATGTTCATATGCAGTACAAAACTATGGAGATACCACCAAATATAAATAAAAAAGGCATTTAATGACGCACCTTCTTTTATAGAACACACATACGATCAGGTATTGCGTCATCACTTAAGAATTCAATGTTATAGGCATGCTTCTAAGATTTAGACGTTAATGAAGCATGTATTTTGCAAAATCAAAACTTTAAAGCGATAAAACAAATCAAAAATTGATAAAAAACGCTTCTAAAATTAGGAATTTTTCACGATTTCTCAGAAAATTCATAAGTTTGAAAATGAACATTACTTCTAATATTAAAGGCCTTAAGCACAGATTGGATTAAGACGGAAATCTGAAAAAGTAATCCATAAATGCTAATCCTGAAAATTAGAGAATTTGGATTTCCTTTTTTTTTTTTTATTTATAGAAGTATATTACTGTCATATATATTCATCTATACTTTTTCTCTTTCACTTTACATGCACATGTGTTCATTTATATGCTTTGTAAAGTAATGGGAGCTAATTCAACAAATATAAAAAAACAAACCTCGTTGCCCTTATGAAAATCTACTTACTTATACACTGGTGTCCAAAATTAAGGACCAATCACAAAATGCTAATTTTCAAGTACGCGAATACTTAAAAGGAAATAATATAATTCGAATAATTACTATCTCAACAGCACAGCTAGTCCATATAACATCTCATTCATGTCACACATGGTCACAATTGTCACAGTCACTACGGTGAAGCAAAAAATAGGAAATTCCATGCATCTCATTATGAGTCTCAAATGATCACTATATGTGACTCCAATGAGACGTCACTATGACTGCTGCTTTGTGACGAGTCACCATGTGACTTTATAATGTAGTTATATTGTGACTGTCATCCGTAGACTCAATTTCAAAGTCATCGTGAACGCTGCATTGTGATAAGTTACCAAATAATGTTACATTAAAGTCACATGATGACTTTCAGGTGACAGAGAGACTACTGTGAAGTCACCATTGTGCTTTTTTGTGAAAAGTCACCATGTGACTATAATGTGATATTATTTGGTGACTTATAATAATGCAACGTTCATGATGACTTTGAAATTGAGTCTAAAAATGACAGTCACACGAGAGTCACAATGGAACTATATTGTAAAGTCACCTGGTGACTCGTCACAAAGCAGCAGTCACATTGACGTCTCAGTGGAGTCACATATAGTTATCATTTGAGACTCATAATGAGACGTGAGGAATTTCCTATTTTTTGTTCCACCATAGCGACTGTGACACTTGTGGCCATGTGTGACATGAGTGCAGGGTCGTACTGGCCCACCGGGCAACGAGGCAAATGCCCGGTGCGCCCCTCGTCAGATTTTTTTTTTTTTTTTTTTTTTCTGAGCGGCAAAAAGAAAATTATTTGACGTTTTTAAAAACGTATCTACGAATGATACTTTCTAAGGAAACTAATAAGTATTAAACACGTTTTATATGTTACATTTACAGTATGTGATTCTTTAAGAATTTGCGTCTCGAACGGTTGCCCGCTATTAAGGTATTTCTACACATTGGGTAAGTCAACGAAGAAAGAGGTAGTATGTGATCGCAAGAAAAACAAATTTTCATTTTTATTGGATCCATTTTGACACGAGGCGTCTTTTTGCAGTCATACGTCATGGCGCCCTGGGACCGATTTTTTTTTTTCAGCGCCTCTACGAATGATGTCTTGTACGGAAACTGATATTAAGAATTAATCACGCATTTAGCATATTTTCCGCATTTAAGTATTTGGCGCCTCGTATGGTTGCCCGGTATTTTGGAATTTCTACCTATTGTGCTAATGCAAACGATGAAACAGGATTGAATGCCTTAAAAATCGTTTTAATTCAACTTATTAACAGAAGTGGCTTTTGTAGTCATGGCGCCCGTGCCAATTTTTTTTTCAGCGCCTCTACGAATGATATCTTGTAAGGAAACTCATATTAAGAATTAATCACGCATTTAGCTAATTTTCTGCCTTTAAGCATTTGGCGCCTCGTATGACTGCCCGGTATTTTGAAATTTCTACCTACTGAGCTAATGCGAACAATGAGACAGGATTGATTGCTTTAAAACTCATTTTAATTCGACTTATGGACAGAAGTGGTTTTGGCAGTCATGGCGCCCCGTGCTAATTTTTTTCTTCAGCGCCTCTACGAATAATGTCTTTTAAGGAAACTGATATTAAGAATTAATCACGTATTTAGCATATTTTCCGCATTTAAGTATTTGGCGCCTCGTATGGTTGTCCAGTATTTTGGAATTTCTACCTATTGAGCTAATGCAAACGATGAAACAGGATTCAATGCCTTAAAAATCGTTTTAATTCAACTTATTGACAGAAGTGGCTTTGGTAGTCATGGCGCCCGTGCCAATTTTTTTTTTTTAGCGCCTCTACGAATGATATCTTGTCAGGATAAGAATTAATCACGCATTTAGCTAACTTTCTGCCTTTAAATATTTGGCGCCTCGTATGACTGCCCGGTATTTTGAAATTTCTACCTACTGAGCTAATGCGAACAATGAGACAGGATTGAATGTTTTAAAAATCGTTTTAATTCGACTTATTGACAGAATAGGTTTTGACAGTCATTGCGCCCCGTGCTAATTTTTTTCTTCAGCGCCTCTACGAATAATGTCTTTTAAGGAAACTGATATTAAGAATTAATCACGTATTTAGCATATTTTCCGCATTTAAGTATTTGGCGCCTCGTATGGTTGTCCGGTATTTTGGAATTTCTACCTATTGTGCTAATGCAAACGATGAAACAGGATTCAATGCCTTAAAAATCGTTTTAATTCAACTTATTGACAGAAGTGGCTTTGGTAGTCATGGCGCCCGTGCCAATTTTTTTTTTTTTAGCGCCTCTATGAATGATATCTTGACAGGATAAGAATTAATCACGCATTTAGCTAACTTTCTGCCTTTAAATATTTGGCGCCTCGTATGACTGCCCGATATTTTGAAATTTCTACCTACTGAGCTAATGCGAACAATGAGACAGGATTGAATGTTTTAAAAATCGTTTTAATTCGACCTATTGACAGAATAGGTTTTGACAGTCATTGCGCCCTGTGCTAATTTTTTTCTTCAGCGCCTCTACGAATAATGTCCTTTAAGGAAACTGATATTAAGAATTAATCACGTATTTAGCATATTTTCCGCATTTAAGTATTTGGCGCCTCGTATGGTTGTCCGGTATTTTGGAATTTCTACCTATTGTGCTAATGCAAACGATGAAACAGGATTCAATGCCTTAAAAATCGTTTTAATTCAACTTATTGAAAGAAGTGGCTTTGGTTGTCATGGCGCCCGTGCCAATTTTTTTTTCAGCGCCTCTACGAATGATATCTTGTCAGGATAAGAATTAATCACGCATTTAGCTAATTTTCTGCCTTTAAATATTTGGCGCCTCGTATGACTGCCCGGTATTTTGAAATTTCTACCTACTGAGCTAATGCGAACAATGAGACAGGATTGAATGTTTTAAAAATCGTTTTAATTCGACCTATTGACAGAAGTGGTTTTGACAGTCATGGCGCCCCGTGCTAATTTTTTTCTTCAGCGCCTCTACGAATAATGTCTTTTAAGGAAACTGATATTAAGAATTAATCATGTATTTAGCATATTTTTCGCATTTAAGTATTTGGCGCCTCGTATGGTTGCCCGGTATTTTGGAATTTCTACCTATTGTGCTAATGCAAACGATGAAACAGGATTCAATGCCTTAAAAATCGCTTTAATTCAACTTATTGAAAGAAGTGGCTTTGGTAGTCATGGCGCCCGTGCCAAATTTTTTTTTCAGCACCTCTACGAATGATATCTTGTAAGGAAACTCATATTAAGAATTAATCACGCATTTAGCTAATTTTCTGCTTTTAAGTATTTGGCGCCTCGTATGGTTGCCCGGTATTTTGGAATTTCTACCTATTGAGCTAATGCAAACGATGAAACATGATTGAATGCCTTAAAAATCATTTTAATTCGACCTATTGACAGAGGGGGCTTTGATGGTTATGGCGCCTCGTGCCAAATTTTTTCAGCGATGCTACGAATGACGATTTCCGAAGAAACTAATCTTAAGGCTCCTGTTCCTGCAAGCGAAGATACTTCCCATCTAATGATAAACCTTTTGGGAGGTTATTTTCTAATATCTCTTTTGCATTTCGAGTTTTTTAAAGAAATTTTTTTGTATTGGATAGCCGAAGTGCATCTCTACATCGCAGTTTTTTACTTTTTTTGATTTTTGTTGCAGATAGTTTTTAAAAAGTTACTTTCACTTTCAAAACCGGTTCCGAAAATGAAAGTGTCATTCTAAAAAATATCTGCAACTAAAATCGAAAAAGTGAGAAAGGAGCAATGTAGAGATCGACCTCGACTATCCAATAAAAAAAAAATTATTGAAAAATAACGAAATGCAAAACAGATATTAGAAAATACCCCCCCCCCCCCCCGCTATAAGTTTAGCATTAGCTCGCGAGTGTATTCGTCTGCAGGGACAGGAGCCTCCAGTATTAATCCCATTTTACGTATTTTGCGACCTGTGCAACTTCCGGATATTTTGGCATTTCTGCATTTTGTGTAAATACAAACGGTAAAAAAAGATTGAAGGTCAGTTTAAGAAAAGAATATTTTAATTTTAAATGGTCACATTGGCAGAGATGGCGTTCGTAATCATGGTGCTCATAGGCATATTTTTTACAGCATCTAATACAAATGATGACTCGAAACAAAAATTCAGTGTTAAGCATTTCTTGTATTTTCTACTTTTGAGAATTTGGGGCCACGGTGGTTACACAGTATTTTGACATTTATAATTTTTGTGCAAGTGCAAACTAAGAAGGAGATGGAGTTTCAATTAAAAAAGGAAAAAAACGGATTTTCATTTTAATTATTCTTAAGTACAGTGCTGGCTTTTGTACACGGCACTCTAAGAAAGACTTTTTCATTGGATCCACTGGTGGTGTAAAAAATTATTAATTAAAAAATCCATCTTTATTTCCAAATAGTAATATTCAGCTTTATTTAATTTGTCATTAGATAAGGCGAAAATAGTAGTAATTTTTTTAATTAAAAAGTGCTAATGGTGGCTTTAATCTTTTAAAGCTGTTCTCAACTGCTCTGCTCAACAAGTGCAAAACGTTTTGACGCATTTACAAATTCATTTTTTAACGGAAAGATATAAAATTGGAAGTCCTGACTATGGAAGCGATTTGGAATCGAACTGTGTTTTCCATTTTTGATAAATAAATTACCTGTTGAGTTATAAGCAATTTTGATCACGTGACAAAGACGTTTTTCACCCTTCATTCAGTGGTTATACTTCTTTCGCGCGGAAATTCGGTTCAAAACGACCACTTTGACAATATTTTCTGAAACATCTATTGCGTCCGAACAAAAATGAATTAAAACTTATGTCATAAAATTGCCCTTTTGGATTTGAGAACAGCCTTAAGTGCAATGTTTTTAGATTCGAAATTTCTTTATAGCTTGTTTGTATGTAGTCGAAATTTATAAATTTTGATATATATATATATATATATATATATATTATTTATTCGTACACCTAAATCTTATTTGACGTTTCTGTCATTTATTGAGTTTTATGTATATCTTTAAAAATATTAGTTTTACGAATTATTTACTAAAATTGAATAATTTTCTTACTGCTGTCAATTTTTTAAATGTATTGTCTATATTTTTTTACCGACTTCCAACGAAAGAGTTCGTGAAATCCCCCCTCTCGCTTTTTATTTGCAAGAGGGGCTCGAAGGGACGCAGACCTTTCTAGTTTATTAAATGTTTAAAAGAACAAGCACATTAATAAATTCAATTTTATGAAGTAAGGCACTGATTTTTAAAGTATTTTAGGCTTTAAAAGCATTTAAAAACAAATTGAAAAGAACTGCAGAAAAAGTGATGTTTACTTGCTGTTTCTTCTTAATCCCCACTAATGAGATACAGCTGTACCATTAGTTTCTTCAGATGCATGCATTAGTTTTACTTGGAAATCTCTTATCGAAAACTGTTATTACCCTTCCTACGACCAGCTGACAGGCCGACTTCCCGAAAAGATCTTTGTATACCACATGGAACAACAGCAGTTAGTCATTAGTGATTTAAAAGGGTCCGCTTTTAAACACATTTGAAGTAAAAAAGAGGGACCATCAATATCAATCGAAACCGATAACTGCTTGCCGCGCAAGAATCTTCCTATTATCACAGCTTCCATCTTTACTCTGAGGCTTCCACTACCTAAGAATATCGTTTATCATTCACATGGACAATTATTTCCGGATTAGTTCAGAGGACAAAAAAACCACAAGTGTTTTAGACTGAATTCGAACAAGTATATTTTACTCTGGAGTATCTCTTTATTGAATTCTGATTTTTTATTTTTTGAAGACTAAAAAAAATAACAATATTAAAACATATACTACCAGGTTTGGAGATCAAACGTCCGATTCAAGAGACTTGTAAGTAATTTTAAATTATTAAGTTTTGACAAATAATATGCTGTTAATTAATTATATGGTATGGTATGTCATGAATTTTTGATAATGAGTGTTCGATATTTTCCAAATATCAATATGCTTCGAATATAAAACAGTGCCTTTTGTAGAAAGGGATGAAACATGGTCGCCAGCAATGGGCGAGGTAGGGAAATAAGAAGAGGGCAATTGTCCCTCTCTGAATTTTCGAATTTGACTAAATCTTTTTCTCTCATGATTTTGAAAAAGTAATAGATTGTTCCTCTCAAATGATTTATAATAAATGAATATTAAGAAAAAAAATTAACCAAGGATTAATCGTCAGAGGTTAATAGTCTGTCCCCTTGAAGCCCCCATAAAAGACCAATTTTAGTTCTGTTTTTCTTCTGCGTTTATGCATTAAAAATTATTTCAAATTGCGGTTCAGGAAAAAATATATAAATTGGGGGGAAAAAGAATAATAAACTATTTCAATTTTTCATTTATAAAGAAGACGGTAGAAGTTTGATTTTTGATTTACATCTTGTTACATTTCTGTCTTCTTTTAATGGTAGTATGTTTCGAAATTGTTTTAAGTAGGGTTCTTCCCAAAGAAAAAAAAAAAGTAAGTTTTGGCAGTGTAGTACAAGCACATATCTGTTCCAAAATCTTCCCCTCCTTGGATTTTGTTCTGTGGGTGCCCATGGGATGAAACCAAATTTATACGAGTTTTTCGGGATATTTTTCTTTCCCCTCTAGTTAAGATACTTATTTCACTGAATAACGGCAATATTGTTTAAATATGTGTTTAATTTTTATAAAATTTGCTCCAACATAAATAAAAAATTACAAATTTAAAATTCAACATATTAACACTTTCCAAAATAGTTGAAAAGTATGTATGGCTTCGGTTAGTCTGTCCGTAAACATAAATAAACTCACATTGCCACGCCACTTATGTGTATGATTTACTATAGGAGGTTCCTTAATGAAAATGGAGTCTGTAGCACTTATAGTTCGTTTACAGAAGCACACAAAAATATTCCGTTGCATTATGTCCTATGGGAAAAATTGTTAGCAGTGTATTTTAATGATGTTACAGTACTTCAAACATAGTTAAATTGAAATTTATCAATTTGATACACTACATGGAATACGAATTGAATAATTTTTATCGTTTATTTACAGGGACACACAAAATAATCTAATTGTATTATTATTCTCAGTCTCAGCATAAAGTAATTGTTTGAAATAGCTTTTTAAATTGATACAAGTGACTTTTGCGAAATTGTTTTTTTTTTTTTTTTTTTTTTTTTTTTTCCAGGGTCTACAACATTGTATATATCCATACATTATAAAATGGACACCGAAAACAAGTACACTGTAGACACGAAACTCTTGAGCAGATGGTTTGATTTTTAGACTTTTTTTCTGGGGGTGAGGGACGTTCTGTCTTTATAAATGGACATCTTTTAATATCATTAAGTTGTCTGTTTTCACTTCTCTCTCTCTCTCTTTCTTTTCTTTTCTTTTTATTTTTTTTTACATTCTAGGCTTTAATTTATATAAAAATTGACCAATTTTCACGAAATATTAATATGCTGTTAAGGCAATTCTCGAAAAAATATTTTTCCTCGTTCAACAATGCGAATCTTTTTGACACATTTCCGGAGCCATGAATATCAAAATGATTTGTAATCGATTTTTTTTCTTTCATTTTTCCGATATATAAATGTCATCCTGAGTTATAAGTGATTGTTCTCTCGTGGTGGCAGATTTTTGTCTTTTCCCGCGCTGTTGCATACGGAAATTCGGTTCAAAACTCCCACTTTAACACATTTTCTGAAAAATTTCCTACTTTTATCAAGAAACGAAAAAATTCTTACTTACATGGTTCTAAATAAGACCACCTGTCAATTTCATGCGTTTGATAACAAAAATGAATAATAATTAAAAAAAAAAAAGTAAAAAAATATTCAGCTTGGATTTAAAAACAAAATTAAGGCACACAGTACCATTTTATGGTTATAAAATACTCGTCGTTTCATCTCTCTCTCTCTCTCTCTCTCTATATATATATATATATATATATACATATATATATATATATATATATATATATATATATATATATATATATATATATACAATTACAAAAAGTTTGATTATATATGTATACAGGTACACCTCAGAAAGTTTATTTGTGTCATCGTCTACTTCATATCATAATAAGCGATATTGATATTAAACCATGAGATTTGCAATTAATGCGGATTACACAATGCGGATCCAAGGGGGAGGTCACGGTGGTCATGACCCCCCTCTGAACACCAACAAAAATATTCTAAAGATCATTTTTAAAATGAAATAAACAGTAGAGTCCCGATTATCTGAGACCCGCTTAACCGAGTTTCTGCTTTAACCGAATTATTTTCTTCTGATGGATTGAAGTCTTCTATTATTATGAAATAGCCATTATAAATGAAGTGTTAGGTGAAGATGAAAGAGCAGCCGTAAAAAGTTAGAACTCTAATTTTCTGGTCAGAATGGGAAAAAAAATGGACTTGATTTTTTTTTCCCATTCTGACAAGAAAATCAGAGTTCTAACTTTTTACGGCTGCTCTTTCATCTTCACCTAACACTTCATTTATGATGGCTGTCTCATAATAATATTAGCCATTCAGTCCATCAGAAGAAAATGATCCATTCCAAAGGTATAAGTTCGATCGAAAAACCTATTTAATACTTTGAGAAGAAAGAAAAGGCTGCACCTGCAATTTTCATGACACTAATAGAATCACATAGCTGCTAATTTGATTAAATATTTGATTGGTTTTGCTACTACTAAAATTTAATACATATTTTTGACATATTTAATCGTTCATATTTGTTAGGCTTTTTAAACAGAATTTCCGGAAGTACAGCCATTTGTTCCCTTGTGACGACATTTCTGTGACTGTCGACTCGTAAAAATTGTCTAAATACGCTAACTTTGACAACATTTTCTAAATAAATCTTTGCATTTATAAGAAAACGGGAAACTCTTGAATTTCTTGGTATCTGAAGAAAATCGGTAAATTTTATATTTTTACGAATAGTAATGCAAATTTTTTGTATTTACGAATGGAAATGACTTCGCGAAAGTATCAGAAAAGCAGTTAGTTTGGATTTGGGAATAGCTTTCAATATAAAAAATTCTCATAAAGAGATGTGATCCCCTCCCACCCAATAAAAGGTAATCCATGACCCCCTGTAAATGGTGAGCTGGATCCGTCCTTGGGATTACAATCCTGCATTAGGTCCGTTTACCCGACTACACCCGCGATTTAGATCTGATCGGTTCGGATAGGCAATATTTTTTTCGTTGCGCGTTGGATTGACTCTAATTGTTTAGGGTTCATGCATATCGCAAGTTTATAGCAATAGCAAGACAAGTTTATGGCCAATAGGCCAACCTTCTTAGGAGCAAATTACACATGAGAGGGGGGGGGGAGGGTAAAAAGGAGTTTCAGGACGAAACTGACAATTTCGTAAGTCCGAGTCCGTTTAAGTTAAATTTCTAATGCATTTAGCCTCCAAATAAAGGATACTCCATTTGAAGAAAAGGAATTATCTCATTCAAAATATATAAAATAATCTTGTAGCTGTTATCTTAACTTTTCAAAAAAATTGTTTAAAATTCTTTTAAATTGTAGTCGGCGCCCTTTTGATTAGAAGTTGGCGCCCTTTTTATCCAAGTTGCCACCGCCCTTTTTGTCATGCCAGTACGACCCTGCATGAGTGGGATGCTATATATGGGCTAGCTGTGCTGTAGGGATAGTAATTATTTGAATTATATTATTTCCTTTTGAGTATTCGCTTACTTAAAAATTACCATTTTGTGACTATTCCTTAATTTTGGACACCAGTATATTAAAAAAAATAAACTATTCCTATGCAATCAAATGCTTTAATGTTTTCAAATCTTTAGAAAAGTCTATTTTTGTTAAATTTCACCTTTTAATTTATAAATACATAAATTTAAAAACAGATATTTTCAGGAGGATATTTCAGAAACACATATTTAAAAGTAAAACAGTTACAGAACAAAAGTACTTTACACTGAAAAGTGAAATTACATAAACGTGGAAAATAAATTTCTTTTAGGGAAAATGACTCACTTCTACTGTCTTCATTCAAAGTAATGTTTTAAAAATTTATAAAAACAAAAGATTTCTTCATCAAGTTTTATTCTTTTTTATTATTATTATTATTATTCAAAGACGATATGTAATTTTTTTTGCTGAATGTGGAATTTGCCGAATGGAATTGCTAGATGTTTAATCGAAACAGATCATTATGATTGACAAAGTTTTCGTTTGACATTTGTTACTCTTTAGAAAATTTAAACACTAAAATATTAAAAATTCTTTATCTGCGTTCATTTGTGATCTGAAATTCAATACAAGTATATTTTCTAAAGAGAGCTATTGAATTATGGTGGCGACATCTATACTGAAAAATAATAGTTAATGTTGTAAGTTATATTTTGCGTAAAAAATTAAATAATAATGCCACAATTCACCAAGTTTGATAAAAAAAAATCAGATAATTTTAATAGAACAAATTTAATAGAAATATTGCACAAATATATTTTAGTATAACATTTATATTATATGTCATCTTCCAGATATCGCCGTTGAAATATTGTAAGAATGTTATAAAATGCACTAAGCTTTTCAACTGGCTGTTTAAGATACAAACTTTCTCCTGTTTTTTATGTTATATTTCGGCCTTCGTAGGAAATTACTATTAGATGGAGTATTATTATTTCAAATTTAATATAAAGAACTTTCTTTAAGGCCGTTCTTAAGTTCGCTGCTTGCAAGTTCGTTCGCTGCGCTACAAGCGCGAAAATTTCCCACACATACATTGACGGACTCATTTTTAAACGTAAAGGTGTAAAATTTTCATGCCTAACTATGAAAGCGATTTAGAATCGAAATGAGTTTTGAATTTTTTGATAAATAAATAACTTATGGAGTTATAAGCGATTTTGATCACGTGACAAGACGTTTTTCTCCCTTTTTCTGACTTTTTCTCTTTTCGTCCAGAAATTCGGTTCAAAACACCAAATTTGACAGTATTATCTGAAAGATATTTTGCATGTATCAAAAAACGGAAAATGCCTTTCAATTACATAGTTTCTGAATAACAACACCTGCCAGTTTCCGAACAAAAAAGAATGAAAATATTTGTCATAAAGTTTTTACTACAGATTTGAGAACAGCATTAAGTGATGTAATCATTATGATGGCGCCATCTATGTTCGTAAATGGTAACTAATATTGTTGGATAGCCACATCTTTAGTCAAGGAAATTTTATTTGGTTCAGTCGCGCGAAAACATGTTTTCGCTAATGTTAATCCAAGTGGAGAAATTTTTAAAGTCATCTCGTTTGCATTTTAATATTTTTAAATGATTTCTCTTTGCATTGCATAGCTAAGGCCGTTTTTTACTTTTTCGATTTTGTTTGTCTATTTCTTTTATGAGGATGCTTTCATTCGAAAGTGAAGTTGTCCTAATTAAAAATAACTGCAAACATAATGGAAAAAGTACAAAACGGCCTTTGTAGAGACTACCACAGCTGTTCAATGCCAAAAAAAAAAAAAAAAAAATCATTTAAAAAAATTCAAATGCAAACGAGATATCTTTAAAAATTTCTCCCATTGGATTAACATTAGCAAATGGTTGTTTTCGCATGACTGAAGTAGCCACTTAACCCTTTGAGGGGCAGAGAAAATCTGTTCATAAAATGATAAAATAATTGACTGACCCATATTTTACGAACGAATTTCTTAAAAAGTACAAACCTGCATTTTCACGCTTTCATTGTAAAAGCAAAATTTTATTAAAATATTCTTGGTGCGGATTGCCAACTTTGGAATTAAAATTAGGTGGTCACACCGCGTGATCACCGCCCTTCAAAAGGTTAAGCAAAGCATTACCACGGTCAAACGCAGAAGGGGGACTCGAGTACGTCCGCGACATTACACACCGTAATGTTCTACGCCAAAATTTTGACCCCTCCCCCTCACACACGCAAAAAAAAGTTATTTTATTATATAAAAAAAATGTTAAATGAAACATTTAAAAACATATCTTTTATTAAAATATTCATACTATATTGTTGTTATCATGTTCCAGATACTATTGCTGCAATATTTCGCTCATTTACAAAATCAAGTTTAAAAAGCAATTTGTCAACAAACTCGCTCATGCTGAGATATTATGCTTTTTTTTCTTTAGAAAAAAATACTAGAAGATATTTTATGTATATATGATAATTTTATACATTAATTTTTGAATAGCGATATGCAACTATGAAACTAGAAATTCAGAATTGAGACACTCCTCACCGGAGGAGTTTTTTACAGAATTGGGGGGAGGGGGGGGGGGGTGGGGAAGGTGTCGTATTTGCACTTGTAAATTAAAATCAGCACAAAATCGAAAATGGTTTGGAAGGACATTTTGATTCTTCAGGGGGCATAATCCCACTGCCTCGAGACACCTTCCGAACTCATCACTGGCAACTAGAACTTTAAAAAATGTGTTTAATATTGCTTCATAAAAAGTAGTATGTATATATTTAAAGATTCTTGAAAATGAAAATGCAAAATTTTATTTATACAAAATGCATACAGGGAATACAAAGAGTATTAAAATTAAATTCATTAATCAATGTATGCAATATGTTTGGATATAAAGCTCAATGAATAATTTATTAACAATCTGAAACATCTTTTCCATTGCGTCAACTCAGTTTTAAAACTGAAAAATAAACATCATATTGAGTTATACTTTTTCTTTTAAGTTTTAATTTTTATGAGTGTTTATCTGTTTTAGCAGAAACCCTAAACATGAGGATTTTTGAAAAAAGAATTCAGCAAAAAATTTTAATATTCTTAAAATAAAATTATTTGATTTCAAACATGCAATTTATTCGGATATCAATTAATATTGTGCATAAAACTTCTCAATACAAGCACAAGTTAATTTCTATAATGCAAAACAGATGGCTCAAAAATAGAAGGAATATTTAATACATTTAATATTTTAGATCTACCGAATGAAAATTTTCAATTGCAGAATTTAAGAGGCTGCATGGGGACATCCTCAAACACACAGGCCATCAAAATGTCACCTCATTTTGGAGATTTTAAATTTAAAGTTTGGACTAAAAGTACGACGCTAGATTCTTCCTGATTTACAATTTTAAATTTTTGAGCTCCATTGTTTCTAAATACAGTGGTTAAAACTGATTTATGAACTAACAGTATTTCCACAGGAGCTTACTTAAAATTTCCTTGAAAATTAATCAAATTTCATACATTGCATATTCTAAGCATAAGAACTGATTTACAAGAGTAAATTTCAAACATGTTTATAAACAACAATAACAAAATAAAAATATTTATTGTAGAATTAAACTTTTTGACAGTGCATTCATGGAAATAGATTTATGAGCTTGTCGTTATTCTGAAGTGATATTTTAAGATTCGACAATAATTACCTAATTAAACAGCTGATGGAACTAATATGACAAGGGCAATAGTCATAAGAAAGGTTTTTTTTTTAATTATTGCAAGCAATCAGTACAGCTCATATTTTTTAAAACAATGACAAAACAGGAAATGAGTCAAAACAGCAAAAAAGCAATATTTTTCGATGAAAAAAAGCTTATCTTGGATTGTTTAATCAAATTATTATTGGAGAGATCTTCTGAAAGAAACAAAATCCATATTCAGTAGGAATTTTGGTAGTGGAAGTTTGATAGTTTAGACACAGCGATTTCTTATGACGTCCGAAGTGAGATTGTCTTTTAAGAAGCATAGGACTTTTAAATCTTCAAAACATTCAATCTTCGAAAAAATATATATGTTAAAGAGTAATCATTTCTGAACACATTAAAACAAAATGATTGACACTCTTAATATAGTTTTAAATATGGAATATTTACAAAGAGAGAACTCAAAGTAATTTTTTGACAAATGCGATATTGGGGCGTTGCGCGCAAGATAGTTAAAAAAATTTTCTATATTTTTTCATGAAAACTTTTAGGATATATGGTGCATAATAAAGCTTGATGCATGATAATGCTCTATAAAGTGAAACTGAATTTTCATATTTTTTGTTGAAAAAAAAACTTTTTTTTAGTGCTCTATTGTTAAAGTTTTGGAAATTTTATATAAGTAAGATAAAGATTTGTTTTAAAAACATAAAAATGTTATGAATAAACTCTTTTTGATTCAGTGTAAGCGCAAGACTCTGAAGTATAATTATATACTAAGAATTGTGTATTACATTCAGAAATTCTTTTGTAATCATGCGATAAAACCTGTTTTCCAATTTTTGGATCGAAAAAGTCTATAACAACTAACATTCCCCATTATGACCTAAAAAAATATGAAATGAAAGAAGACTATTTGAAGTCTATTGAAAAAGTCTCTATCACCACTTTCAAAATTGCGTTTTTTAAAAATATACTTTTTAAGCTATAAAGTAACAAAAATGGTCATCTTTTTTCACTTTTCGAAATTTTGGAAGTTCCATCACCCCTTAAGAAGGCCTAAAGCATCATTTGACGACAGATTATTTCTGGAAATTCCCTACTTCTATTTGCATGGTAAGTTAGGGTTTTAATTACATATTTAAACGGGATAATGCAAGTGTTTATAATTCAAATGAAAGGAAATACTGGTTTGAAGAGAGAATATTGTCTCAATGTTGCTGAATTTAGAGCTTTGATCAGCCAGAACTTAAAAGTTAATTGATCAGAAGAATGTTCAAAATCTCATTTTACGAACAAAAAGATAGCTTTAAATTAAAGTAGCTTTGAAGTTACAGAAGCTTTGATGAAAAAAAAAATGACATTTCCAGTTATTAATTTTAATTAAATATTATATTTCATGAATTAATATCTACGTATGTATTATATCAAAATCAAAATATTGAAAATAAAGTTGCTTATTAATCTGTTTGAAAATTTATTTCTGTTAATCATTGTTCATAACCTACAGCTTGTATAATGATAAAAATTGAATATTTATGTTGGATAACAAAGGAAAGCTTGTAAAAAAACTTTTAGTTCATATGTCAACTTCTACAACTATATTAACCACTTAACATGCTCGGGCACAAAGAGTTTACTATCTTCATACTAAAAGCTTTTGGATACTACTTAATTTTAAATGTAATCTTTGGTTCGTTAAATAGCGTATATTTTTTGATTGTACAAAGCCAAATATTTAAGGGAAAAAAATGGGGCACATTTCTTATTTTTAATTTATTGTGTCAAAAGAAAAAAAAAGAAACAAACATTTAAGGGGTTAATCTTTGCCTTATTAATTTCAGAAATGCTGTGATTGAATAAGACGAAAATAACTATTCGAAAATAGAGGTAGTCAAAATTAAAAAAAAAAAAGGTTTAAAAATGCATTCTACATTTAGGGGGCTCCCAAAATCAGGGGACCGGGCCGAGAGCTATGGCTGATTAGCCTACCTGTACAGTTCTATTAATTTGATTTAATCAATTTTTGATTTTTTCGTTGCTCACTTTCATAACAGGTCAAAACAACATGCATTTTTTGTAATCTCTTAATTTTAGAATGATGACATCATTTTCAGTTTACTTTTTATTTTTGAGACTTGAGAGTTGTTGTCAGGGCGCAGAAGGTGCTCCTGTTTCATATATTTATTATTATTATTAAGTTTTACTATATCTTTTTTCAGTGTTGGCAGCGTATATTACAGGGTGATCAATTCAAAAGAGTACCCTTTGGTTTTTCTTATTACCCTTAAATCTGACGGATGTGGTAACTATTCTAACATTGAAGTATAATTGTTTGAACCTTGTTTAAGTGTGAAAGACAATTTCCAACACTGTTGGACTGTTACAACTTCATTTGTGAGGTAAAACAAAAATGGGGACGCACAATGTTACCTAATACCGTGATAATTTTATTTTTGAAAAACATAATTTAAATAAGCATATGAATACTTAATTCATAATACATTTTTTTACTAAATAGGTGCAAGTATATATATGTTTTAAAAACATTTAAAACCGTTCAATGTGTTAAAACATTGGAGTCAGAAGATGTTAAAATCCCTAGCGCTTTCAACTAAACATTAGTCGTCATCAGGGTAACTGCTGCAGCCTGAAAGACATATTACGCTGGTTAAATAACAGAAGGTGAAACCAAAAACAACAAAATAGAAGGGTAGGAAGGAAAGAAAATAGAGAGGTTGCAATAGTTTTCTTTCCTTCTCACCCTCCAATTTTGTTGTTTTTGGTTTTACCCTCTGATATTTAACCGCGTATGTCTGTCAGGCTGCAGCAGTTTCTCCGATGGCGACTAATGTATATTTGAAAGCACTAGGGATTTTAACATCTTCCGACACCAATGTTTTAACATCTTGAATGGTTTTAAATGTTTTTAAAACTTGTATATACTTGCACCAATTTAGTAAAAAATGTATTGTGAATGAAGTATTCATGTGCTTATTTATTTTATTAAGGTGAATGTGTCATTTCAACTTGGGATATAGAATTTCTATATATATTTTATTAAATATAATTTAATTAAATTTTTTTTGAATTATCATTCCTTTCAGAAAATATTGAAAATGTACGCCACAATTTTGAATGCAAACATGAACACGTCGAGCGAAGTTTTTTGACACACTTCACAACATTTTTAGTATTATTGACGAGATTCATTCAGTTATGATTTGTTTTAATTCATCGATGTTTGCAGGACTTCTCTGGAAAACCCTATTTTTGAGATAACCCCACATAACAAAATCTAACGGGGTGAGTTCTGGTAAACTAGGTAGCCAGAGGCCTATTGAAATTAAATGGTCATCAAAGAAGCTGACGATTTTACTCAAATCATTTGCGCAGAATCAGATTAAAAATTATAATGATGTTCACGCGAATTTATGTTTAAAAAAAGAGTTTTCCCATTTAGAAAGTGAAAAATACGATACCCGCGCATTAAATATAGACATATTAAATAAATAATGATGTTGAAAGTCTTGCTACTTATATTATAGATGTAGATAATACAAAAAAAAAAAAAAAAAAAAAAAAAAGGTACTCTTTTAAATTGATCATGCTGTTATTTAAACCTTTCATGTGGTGAATGTATTTTGAAAGTTTATTAATTAGAATTTTATTTCGAGTCAGTGAGTTTTGATTTGAAACCAGAACTGCATTAGTGACTGTCAACTGTGAAGTGTGTATTTCTCAAGATTTATTTTTTGTGAAATGAAATAAATAAGAAAATTTCAAGATAGATTATTTTCTTTAAAATTCTGTAGATAAAGAATTTTTTAAGTCAACTTCTACAACTATAGTAATCTTTGTCTTATTATTTGCAGAAGTGTTGGGATTAAATAAGACGAAAATAACTAGAAATAAACAAAAAGAGAGGTAGTCAAAATTAAGGAATGCACACGTGGTTTAAAAATACATTCTATATTTGAGGGATCCCAAAACAAAGGGGGCGGCCCCTGGCCCATGATCAACTAATAAATCTTACCTTTTAAGCAGGTCTGTTTACAAATTAAATTCGACATCCAACTTCAAAAATGAATGAATAAAATGTGTTGTAATGTGTTGTATATTACTTTGATGTTTTGTTTCAATAAAAGCATTTATCGCGTAATAATTATCGCAAGAATCCTGCTTTTATTTGTAATATTCCATTGTAATTGACCATCATAATTAATAGCTAATAAGTTTAACTGTAAGGTATGGATTTTTACATGAAACTGTTTTTCAATGGCAAGGACGTGACAATCGAGATACAGTATAAAAAAAATGCTAAAACGTTTTTTCCGATAAAGGAAACGCGTATGAAAAATTAACGAGAATTTGTATTCACAGACGATTCTGAAAACCTTTTGCTTATATTTCAAAAACCTTTCGGAGAAGAACCAGAAGTCAAATTTTCAAAATTAACACAAATGTTTTTATCGAATTTTTTAAGCAGCAAAAGGCCGTCCTTTATTTCAAAAATATTCTCTTAAATCTTTTAAAGCTATTGTTTTCTAAAATTTCTGATAGGTCCTTCTTCTTTCCCAAAAACTGCAAGATTTCCAAAAGCATGGGTAACTACGAGGTTACATAGAATTTGCTTGAACATTTCAGCTAAATTCGGCACATATAATGCAATTTTTTGTAATGTGGACTTTATGCATTCCATTTTTATTTCAAAGAATTTTATCAGCTAAAAGTGTTTAAAGAAAAAGTAGAGGATTACAGATTTTGATCATGAAAACATGATACTATTTCATTCGATATATATGCTATTGCTGCAGGGACAATCATCGTTAATTTTATTCCGACATTTCCTTTTATTTTGAGTATGTAGTCGCGTCAAGGGTCTAAAGTACCTATTACACGGGATAATTTGAAACGACAAACATGTTGGGTTGTAAGGAAAAATTCGTGCCGATTTTGAAGGAAAATTGAAAGGTAGCAGATTTAGATTTTAGTATACATTTATTAAATTATATAGGTGTCATTCTATTCTACAACCTTCTTCCATAAGTCCAGAAACCTTATAATGCTTTCTATTCAAAACATTTGTGATTTGATGGCAAATACTTATCGAGATGCTTTTTTACGTCATTCAAAGAGTCAATTTTTTTTGACGAAAAGAATTTTTGAGAAAAATAAGAATAGGCTGGTGGAGCAATGTCCGGAGAGTAAGGAGGGAGGGTCAGAATATCTCAAACGAATGCAGTTTGTTTCTGACAGTCAAAATTTGTCCCAAAAGTTTGTTTCTCAACTCACGTGATATTTTTAAATTTCCCTCGCATCGCTTTCCGAAAATAAAAATCTTTTACATATACTTTGACAACATCTGCAAAAGAAGCATACAATAAAATTTATTTTTTAAAATAGTGGTAGGAATAGAATATAAAAATAGTTACTAGTGGGCACGAATTGGCACGAACTTTCCGGACAACCCGATAGCTTCAATACAACGATCAACGCTTCTCCCTTCATTGCGTGGTACTAGGATTGCCATCATTTGAATGCGTTTAGCAACACATATTCGCCGCTTTAAATAGCAAATAAAAAGATGAAATGCCAGTCAAAACGTGACGTCACTTTTCCAAGCATTTTATTGGCTGTAAAGGGAGTCAATGTTGCTCTAACAACAAAAATTCGCTTGTTTCGATTCATTTTGAAGCCAATACTTATGGCTTCAAAAAAAGCCTTGAAGTAACAGTCCGATTCTTTTGGAAGCTACATTGTGTCGCCCGAAAGTAGCGCCAATCTTGACGTTTCGCTGAATAGTACCATAAGAAGGAGATAATAAGTTAAAGAATCTGCAGAGGGAGTATAAGTATAAATTAAAACTAATATATAAGTAATTTTTTAATTTAATTTTCGTAAAAGTTTTTGCTATACTTAATTTACTAAATAAAAATTTTTTTCAACATTAAAATTATTAAATTTTATTAAGTAAATAACAATTATAAAATCAATTATTTATTAAAGAATATATAAGTTTTATTTTAAATTTATAATTTTTTTAGGCTTTAAACAAAAAATAAACTTTTTTACCAGCTTTTAAAAACTCAAACGAGTTTTTAAAATAAAAATCCCGAGGCTTATCCTATAAAATTGAATTGCGCTCTCTAAATTTGGAAACGTTTGGCTACGTTAGATAAACCAGGAAAACTGTCTTCATTTTTTTACAGTATACAAAAAACATACAAGCAAAAAGAGAGAAAAAGAAATATTAGGCAGAGTCGAATCAGGACTTTATCTACGCTATTTCTTTCGCCATTGTTTTATTTTAAAGAAAAGTTTAAAAAGAAGTAAAAGTCTTCTGTCAATTTAAATACTCTTAAGATTACAAAATACAACTTTTATGTTTTCCTTTTTAAGTTTTGGAACGAAGGTCTAAAGTTTATTTATTTATTTATTTATTTATTTATTTATTTGTTGGCAGGTTTATCAGCTTTTTCATACAAGGATACGTTTTTGTTCAATATACTCTGTATTTTAAAGGTTAAAATATTGTTGAGTTAGATAAATTGCAATTTATTGAATTTTTTGACGCAATTTTTTTTTCTTTTAAAGTTAATTTTTTCTATAAAAATTTGATAAAAAATCAGGTTTGTGTTATATGGTCAGAAGAAAATTGACGCTGTATATCAGTGTTACTGAAGAAAAAATTAAATTCCGTTATTTAAATTAATGTTCTTAATTTTTTTTAATTGTTTGCTTTAAGTCCGTGCAACTGCAATTTGTGAAATCGGCATTGTATATTTGTGTTGCTGAAGAAAAAAAAATAAATTTCATTTTTTAATTATAACGCTTATAAACAAGTTTTAATTTGTAAACGTCATGTGATATATGAATAATCATATTAATACATCATTTTCTATTATTCGAAATATAAAAACTCAGCTTTTATTTAGCAATATTCAGGGCCGATTATTACTTGGGCACATGAATCCTGTGCCTTGAACACGAAATATACAGAGGCACTACAATTATCTGTAATTCTTTTCAAATATTTATATAAATAGATATTCATAATTTATTAAACTAATTTACGATGAAACATCTCGAAATATTAGCATTTCTGCTTTTCCTGCATCAAATATACAATTAGTTATGAATGTCCGTTTTCATATACACTTGTTTTATACATATTTTTTCCCTCTCTAAGCAAGCTGGCTTTGAAACCTTCTGAAAATGTGAAGCAAACTAAGTAAATACTTTGCGCGAATATGAGGATAAATTGAGAGGTGTGGTGGTCAGGGGCGTAGCTACAAAATTTTTCGGGGGCCGGGGGGCAGTTAAAAATTTTCCCAACTTATAATTCAAAAATTTCCCAATGTGAAACAAATTGCTTTATTTTCCAACTAAAATGCTATGTTCAATGTGTGTTTAATGATAATGATACTTATACGCAAAAGAGAGAGAGAAAAAAGAAATTCTTTCCAAAGAAAAATGCTGAAACTAAAAACATAAAAATAATAATTATTGGCTCATTTAATGAAAGTTTTTGTCTTCAATTGTGTACGAGTCAAAATCGTACTTCATATGAAAATAGCTTCATACTTTTAGGTTTTTGAGAAAGGAACACGGTTTTGGAGGAAATGTATTAGAGACAGAATGTATTATAGCTGCTTTTTGTATTTCTTTTGAAAGTTTAACTACCTTACCCGTGGCCCTAATTCTTTGCGCATCAGTTTAACAGGGAAATTTTTCAAAGAAAGAAAACGCAAACTTAATTTTGTCTAAATAAATAATCAAATTCTTGAAACGTCAATCATCTAAAAGGAATTGCATTGAATAAAAAAAATAAAAGAAGTCGCACACTTAGATTTGTTTATGTAAAACCTTCTCCCTCTGAAAAATAGATAGCCCTAATGTTTTGCGCATGTGCATTTAAAGAAAGTTTTTTATCATTGTGATTGGCTGGTTGTTTTCAACTATGCAAATTATTGCATCCGTGACTGATGGCATGTGCTGTTTAAAAGAAAAGCGATTTCAAATCAATTAATAAGAAGAAATTGTGTGATAAAAGATTGACGGTAGAGCTGCGTAAAAAGATAACCGAACGACGAAAAGTGGGTGTCTAATGAGGAAAATAGGCATGGATTTGATTATTTCTAAATCAACAGTGCGTAATGTTTTGAAAACTTTCGTTGCAAACGAAGAAATACAGCCAAGAAACAGTACTAGTCGCCTACCAACAACAACGGTCCGAGAAGGTCGAATGTTCCATCGAGTGGTAATGAAGATAAGATCAGGAACAATGGCAAAAGTCGCATCTCTATGGCATGACAGCATAGGGCGATCAGTGACTCGTAAAATGGCTACAGAAAGATTGCATAAAATGGGCGTAAAATCTTACAAAAGCAAACGTAAGCCGATGTTAACTCCTGCTCTGAAAAGGAAACATTTTCTGTGGGCTGTGGACTCCTTAAAATAGACAAATCGGCAATGGTAAAGTGTTATATGATCGAACAAAACCTCTTTTCCAGTTTTGTAAGGAAATATCGGATGTCTGGTCGTACGCAAGCAAATAAAACTTTAAACCCAAACAAGAGAGCAAAAAACGTCAAACAAGAGCGCACGTTCCCGTCATATGTTCAAATATGGCGAGGTTTTGATTATTCTAGTGTCGGCCAAATGCTGCCATATGACGGAACTATCAATGTACAATGTTATCGGGACATTTTGCAGAATCAGATGCCGCCTTCAATTCAACAACTTGGCCTTTAATCGGGTTATCTTTTTCAACAAGACTTAGCCAAACCACATATAGCTAGGACAACAAAAGACTGTCTTCACCAAAATGGTACCCTGTGCTAGATTGGGTTCCGAATTACTCGGACATCAATTCTATCGAGGATTTGTGGCGATACTTAAAGAAGGAAGTTTGAAAAATGACACCAAAAATCAGCTACAGTGACAATCAGCAGTTGAAAAGAATTCTTCTTGAAAAGGGCAAAATAAATCAATTTCTGAGTGGAATTTTTGATTCAACTACGCCGAGAAGAAGTGAGAGATCTTTACGCTGCCAAAGGAGGACCTACTACGTGGTAAGACTTAATAATTTCGTCTCATTTGAACATGCGCAAAACATTAAGGACATAAAAAACTTAGGAGGAAGTGAATTTCATTGGCCATTAAGTTTGTTTTATTCATCATCTTTTGTTAAATGTCACTATGTAATAGGGAAATATATCATTTTTCATTAAAAATAATTTACATTAAATATTTTGAATTATTTTTTACTTTTAATGTCAAAAAGGCATCCATAAACTAATGCGCGAAAAATTAGGGCCACGGGTAAAGTATTTTATTATTACAGAACTCAGAAAGGTAGTCAGCAAAACAATAATTTTTTTTCTTTATATTAAAAAAAAAAAGTGTTTCAAAAATCTATAATTTTCCTATTCTAAGCTCAAATTTCCCAAGTTCACATGTATATTGGGAGGGGAGTCTCCCCCCCACAACCCCTCATCGCGACGCTTCTTGTGGTGGTTCAGGTACACGTCAAGCCAAACATTTTTTATACCGGAAATCAGGGTTTATAATCCACTTATTAAATCATAAACACAATGAGACTAATTTTGATCTGAATTTTCGTTCATAACTTAAACATGAAGATATTGTAGCCTTTCTTCAAACAATCTTACCTTGCTTTGCCCGAAATGTGCTTACATCAAAGCAAGTATTGGAAACGAACATCACACGTAACTGTACAAAATACTCTGCATGTACTATTCGTGATTCGAAATAAGGCAGGCAGAAAGCAGAGACTGATTACGCAGGGACGACTGCTTCTTACAATCAGGTAGTACCGCTCTTTCGGAAAAGTAATGCTTATTTAAACGCATGTTATAAATAATACGGAAATTATTATTTTGAAATGTGTGATGACTGTTTGCCTTGGTTCACAAGAATTCTTAATCGGACACTAGCAGAACATACAGTGTCACTGTCAAATACTGTGCATTTTTATCATGTTTTGAAATGCCATCACGCTGCACATAAAACAAGGAAAGTATGTTGAAAATGTCGTTGCATTATATTCATAATTAAAGGGTCTTGTACCTTTTAAACGCGTCGAAAATTAACGAAAAATTTCAAGGTTTGGATTAGTCTATCTTCAAAATCTTTTTTATGTATAAACATGAAATTTTGAATATTGATTAAATAGATTGTGCTTACCATTAGAAATTTATTATTTTTTTACAGAATTGGTGTATTGTTGAAATCAAAATACCTCTTTTTTACTCCAGAACTCATTGCGCGCATGATATCTTGCGAAAGTATGTATGAATTGTCAAAAAATTTGGTAAAGATAGTAAATAAATATGTGTATTTAAAATGAACTACTTTTAAGTATTTACATTAGTAACATTTAAGTTATGACTATTTTTATTCATTAAAAATATAATTTTTTTTTTTATAAAAATATTTTTTTTATATAGTTAATGAAATAATTCAGGCCTAAGAGTAGTTCATTTTAAACACACATATATGTTTAGTATCTTTACCAAACTTCATGACAATCCATACATACTTTCTGAAGATATCATGAGCACAATGACTTCTGGAGTAAAAAAAAGAAGTATTTTGTTTTCAACAATACTCTAATTCTGTAAAAGGCTAATAAATTTCTAATGACAGCATATTACAAAGCACAATCTGTTTAATCAATATCCAAAATTTCATGTTTATACATAAAAAGGTTTTGAAAATAGACTAATTCAAACTTTGAATTTTTTCGTTAAATTTTGTCGCGTTTAAAAGGTGCAAGACCCCTTAAGAGGCTACTTCAGTCAAGTGAAAAGACCCGTTCGCTAATGTTAATCCTATGGAAGAAATTTATAACGATATCTCGGTTGCATTTTAATATTTTTAAATGATTTTTTTTTTTTGCATTGGATAGCTGAGATCGATCTGTACAAAGGGCGTTTTTTACTTTTTCTATTTTGTTTGCAGATATTTTTAATGAGGACACTTTCATTTTGGGAACCGGTTTCGAAACTGAAAGCATCCTCATTAAAAAAATCTGCAATCGAAATCGAAAAAGTAAAAAACGGCCTGCATACAGATCGATCTCAGCTATCCAATGCAAAAAAATCATTTAAAAATATTAAAATGCAACCGAGATATCGTTATAAATTTCTTCCATAAGATTAGCATTAGCGAGTGGGTCTTTTCACTTGACTGAAGTAGCCTCTTAAGCTTGTGAATGGAATGAAAATCCGAGGCTGGCTTGAAGTGATATGCCTTGTACTTTTGACTGAATAAGTGGATTTTGACTCGTACGATACTGTTTCCTACATAAAATTCGATTCTCAATTATGCATCGAATACTATTACATTTTATAGAAATAATTTAGTAGCTATGCCGTAGCATCTTATGAAATTCCAGTTATATTACTTTTCTAGAAATTCATTCTTACTTATTTTTATTTTTACTTAATGATGTCTTTCTTATACAAGTTCACCTCAGGAAAAAATACAGAAAAAGCAATAAAAATAGCAAAATACAAAATTTATTAAATAGTTTCATTTATATGAAATACAAAGGAAATTATACTCACGGTCACGTTTTAGCCTCTCTTTTTGTATCGATTATTTGTCTATCGATTCTTTGTTCTCCAGTTTTACCTTTTTACGTAAAGGAATTTTCGAATTTCTTTTTTTTCTGCATTTCACAAATTGGAAATGCTCACTGGGTTAGTATGAAACTATTGACTCTGTAAACTGAGATGTTACCTTTAATGTATTGAGGCACTTAAAATTCTCCTGGGCATTTTTCATTAAAAAAGGACAATAAGTGATAGAAAGAAGAAAAATCTTTAGATAGAATGCCTGACGACTTTTTGAGGGGACTATGCTAAAATTGTGTTATTAGGTCTAGAAATTTCCTTTTCATGTCCGAAAAAATTTCCTACATATTTCGCAGCAAACATATACATTGGTGGCGAAAATTGTGGACATTTTTTGAAATTTTCATGTTTTATAACTTTGTGTGCTCATAGAATATATTAATTTTCACTTAAATACAAATGTTTATTTATCAAATTCAAGGAAATTTAATGTAGAGTTTAATTAAAAAAAAGTTACGCTTACTTTAGTCTAAAATACAAACACAATTAGTCATGAAAGTTCAAGTGTATTATAATAAAAGCTTCCTAGCCAATCACAATGACTGTTCTGAGAACAAATCAAATGTCAGTAACTAAACTGTAGTATATTTTGATTTGTAAAAGTGGTATTTTGTTGAAATGAATTTTGAAGAAGGGTGAATACTAGTGTAATTAAATAGAATAATTTTTTTTTTTATATTTCTATTTATTTCTATTTCTATTTTTTTCTTAATGCAAATAATTTAAAACAATGTCATCAACAACAAGAACTATTGGACACCAACAAAAGAAGCAGAATTGTCATAATGAGATAAAATGGTCCCTGTTATGCTGAAATTGCAAGACAGTTTGGTGGATCAGTCACTTTATCAGGCGTACGAAAGTTGTGCTTACGTTATGAAGAAACTAAATCAGTGATAAATAAGTCTAGATCAAGTCGAAAAAATGCACAAGTGCTTCTGACGATAGGAAATAAAGAAGGATATGCCTCAAAGATAGAAGAATTTCATCAGATGCTGTTAGATGTGAAATGAATGCAATGGGTATTTCAGTTAGTTCAAAAACAATAAGGAGAAAATTAGCAGGTTTTGGACTGAAAGGTAGAATTCCGGGGAAAAAACCATTTTGAAATCTTCAGCAACACAAGAAACGAGTTCAGTGGGCAATAGAACATATTAATGGTCAGAAAATCAGTGGAAACAAATAATCTGGAGCGATGAGAGTAAAATATCGCTCTTTGGTAGTGATGGGCGAAAATATGTGAGACGTAGAGTAGGGGAAGACATACATCCTGATTGCACTGAAGGAACTACAAAGCAACTATAAAGAACCCAAAAAATGTCATGATTTGGGCTTGTATGTCCGCAGATGGCGGGCAGCATTCAAGTGATTGAAAGTATTCTGAATGCAAAAAATTCATCGAAACTGTCCTGGAACCAAAATTGATACCTTCCATCAGGAATCTCTTCCCCTATAAAGCACAATTTATCTTTCAGCAGGATTCAGCTGCATGCCATACGGTAAAAATATGCAAAGAATGGTTTAAAAATAAAAGCATACAATTGTTACCCTTGCCAGCAAAGAGCTCTGATCTGAATCCTATAGAAAATTTGTGGGGAGACGTTTGAAAATCCTTGTACACAAAAAAGCGTCCATCTAATAAAACGCAACTTATTGAAGATTTATTATCAACTTATTATCGCATTTTATAATTGATTCTTGGCATCATGTGATTAAAAAGGATGATTTTCAAACACTAGTTTCCTCAATGAAAAGACGCTGTGAAGCTGTAATAAAAACAAGGGTTATTCTACTAAATATTGAATGTGTAAGTGTAACTTTAAAATATAATGTAATCTAAGGTAGATCTTACTTTTTGTAAGCGTAACTTTTTTGTAATGCAGATATTTTAATTATGTTTTTTTAATTAAATTCTACATTAAATTCCCTTGAATTTGATATATAATCATTTGCATTAAAGTGCAATTTATTATATTCTTCAAGCACACAAATTTATAAAATATGAAAATTTCAAAAAATGACCACAATTTTGGCCACCACTGTATATTTAATAAATGTTTTAATTGTGCGGTATTTAGCATGCACTTGCCTCTCGCGCTAATTCAAGCTGTACTTGAAATTGTTTTGTAATAACGGATGTTTTAATGAAATTGGAAGAAAATCCAAGAAGTTGAAACAAGGGCACATTTTATACAGCGATAAATCAGTTTTTACAATTAAAATTGTTTAGATATGTTGTTTGGTGCATTTTGATCAGGATTGTCAGACGTTCTTATTGTTATACTAAAATTAAATATAGAAGCGGGACATTTGATTTCACAGTTTTTCAAATAAATCGTTTGCCACAATCGTTCGTTTTTGTGGACAAGGAACATTCAGCTCCAAGGGCAGTTTGATTACGTAGCATGAAGTTATCGCAGAAGAGCTGAAGATGAGAAACGAATTCGTCTTTTGTGATGACGTCTCATTATGCGATCTGAACTGAAGATTCCTGGTTTATAAAAAAAGGGGGGGGGGATGTTTTACCATTTACATGTAACACAACTTTGTTGCACATGACGGAGAATCGTAAACCTGTGCTTGTGAAATACATGCCTGTCTGATTACTGATGCTACTCCGACTCCGGATATCATCAATAATCAGGTTGCTTACTATTTATCATTACAGCGGAGCGTGCAATGTTACTATGGAACAATACCGCAGTTCCGTTGTCTGTACCATCCAAACCAAAATCATCGACGCTGAAATCTGTTGTAAAAATGTTACTGTGCCTCCCTGACTGCAGAGCTAGTCGCTAAGGTAACAAAGAATCCAGCCAAATACTGCCGGCGTCTACAGAGACGTCGGAAAACTCAATTACTACTTGATATAAGAAAATGTACGTAGTTGTTTCTACGCGGTAAAAAAAAAAAAAAATCTGTAAAGTTACTGAAGTTTTTCTAGGAAACTGGGATTCCTAGAAATTTTTATGTTACGGTAACAACAAAAATTCCTGTAACAGCGTCTGTTACAGGAATTTTTCTTGTTGCCGTTACATAAAAAGTTCTAGGAATCCCAGTTTCCTAGAAAAACTTTAGTAACTTTGCAGATTTTTTTTACAATGTATGCCATCATTTACTTGTTGATAATAAACTATTTTTACAAAGTAAGAGGGGGGGGGGGGGTGTTAGTGCACATCACTTTGAATAATTTATATATAGAATACAAGGGTCACAAATCACCTTTTCAATCAAAAATCCAGGGTGTCTCACTCAAGGCCAAACTCGATTTTCGCCCACAACTTTACCACTAATGAGTAGTGATATAAATATGATGTAATATTCTAATGATACTTTCAACAGATTTGCCTTTTACGTGTTATACCTATGCATGGTAGATGTTACATACGTTCTACGCTTTAAACTTTTCTACTCTGTGTCAGATGTGATGACTTGACTAGCAGTGCTGTAATTTGCATCATAACAAGATGAAGAAAGATGCTCCGTAATTCTACACTAGCTTAAGAATTTTTTCTGTTTTTAAACATTGTTGTATAGGACTGGCCAATGGGTGCAAGAAACATTTTAAATTACAATATCAGCTGTTTAGAGCCATCATTTTTTGAACTGAATGTGATTCAACAAAGCTACGAATTTCGAACAAATTTTGTTTTGATTGACTGGATTCATAAAAAATGCTAATTTTATTAACTAGAGATTCATATAAACGACAATGAGTATAATTTTGTTAGTTCTGGTGAGAAGTAATCCTGAATTCTCCCGCCCCATCTCTCTGCGCCAAATAGCTCTTATTACACAGTGTGATCCAGAAGTTCGGGAGATCTGAAATGTTAGTAATTAGAAAACTTTGTACAATAGAAAGGTGCGGTTTTCACATACATGCTCAGAAACGTGTGGAACTTTTGTTTAAAATGAAATTTTTTTACAAAAATAAATAGTTAAAATTTTCAGCAACAGGTGGCGCTGGTGTACAACATTGAAAGTATCTATACCATGCGTTATATAAGCAGATGAGTTCATTACACAACATTTTTCCTAAGATATTGCTCAGATTTCGCTTTAAGAGTCGCTTATGTTCAAATGCTTTTTCGAGAGGTAAAGGAATTGCATTTAAAAGAAATTTGGATAAAAAATATGATGTGCAACTGTTATGTTATGCTTTCTTTGCGTGAAAAAGCTTTGTTAGTTAAGCTGTTTTACAAAAAGGATGAATCAGCAAGTATAGCTTTGTATTCTTATTGTACAATGCGTGGAGTTAAAACTGGAAAAGGACCGATGACTATTACAAATCTGAAGGCTATGATAAAAAAGGTTTGAGGAAACGGGCTTATTGGAAGATTGTCAAAGAAGCGGGAGATCCCAAACATCTGTTGCAATCGTAAACGAGGTAGAACACGATGCCGATATACTCAAGCGACATCGTCAGCAGATGGTGAATGCAGTGTGCATGTGCAATTTAAGGACGAACTGGAATTTCTTATGGATGTGTATGGCGATCTCTAAGGATCATTATGAAGAGATATCCATATAAAACTCAGCATGTGCATGAACTAAAGTCAACTGATTTTGTAACACGTCAGGAATTTGCTAATTGGGTTTTCGTGAAAATGGAGAACGATGCGGGCAGGCTTTCAAATGTTTTGTAGACAGACGAGGCACATTTTACACTACGTGGAAGCGTGAATACGCAAAGTTGTCGCATATGGGAAAAAGAAAAACCTTCATGCATTGGTGGAAAAACTTTTTCATGACCTAAAAGTGACAATGTAGTGCGGTTTTACAGCTTCTTTCATCACTGGTCCTTTGTTCTTCGAGGAAATTTCTAGTGATAGATTGCAAATAGTTTTCGTAACATTCATGCAGAATTGCACGCCTTCCCACATCCCTTTTCCTGTTACGACAAACCTGAGATTTAGTGATGCCCCTGTCCTGAATAGCTCTTTTCTGCACGAATGGCGTCCAAGGTCTCCAATCTTACCTCTGTTGACTTTTGATTATACGGCTACTTTAAGTCACACATGTACAGATATCGGCCTATGTCATTGACCTAGTTGAAAGATGCCATACAGTATCACGCTCCAGAAATACCCCCTGAACTGTTCTTCAATGATTTGCAGGCTGTTTTACATCGTCTCATGATGCTACTTATAAGTAATGGGCATCATACTGAAAAGTTGTAACACTTAGACACTGATTCTTTCCTTTTAGTGAGCTGCATTATACCATAGCAAAACTATGTTATCAATTTAAGCGCCAGCTGTTTGTAAATAGTTTACTAATTATTGATATTTCAAAACTCCCGGAACTTCTAGACAACCGGTATATTTAACAGAATACTGAAAATTACCTGCAAAAAAAGTAATTTGTCAATAAATAGTAATAAACAAATAAATAGGAAATTCAAAATGATCACCCTCTCCCTACCGCTCAACAGATTATCGGGCTCATTTTGAAGAATACATGCATATTTGTAGCACTCTAGCGCCAAACAGTATTTTTCATTTTTTCATAAACAAGAATTGCAACCGATTGCTCCATGATGATGACTTTTTTGAAGTCGTCACATCTTGAAAATTATCTTAAACTTCCAAATTTGGCTGAATCTTCTGAATCCTGTTTAATCATAAATTGTAGATAATCGGGAACTTTTTATGTGTTCAAGAATCCGAATCTCTCAATTAGATATATAAAGTATTTTCAGAGTAAATAATGCTTATTTTTAGTCAAAAAGTTTCATAACCGTAGAACAAACTTATTCATCAATATTTTTTCAATGCCATCGAAATAAAATAACAGATGGCAGAATTGTAACGAGCTGAAATACAAGACTGTAACGTATCAAGCATTTAAATTAATTTAAAAAAAGAAATCAAGGCTTCAGCAATTCATACTGAGAATATTATCTCAATCTATGCATCACCTGAAATGACAGATTTTCAAATTGAAAACAGCAAGAGTAAATGATAAAAATTAATAATACAATTTTTATCACCACATATATTTTATACAACAAAACTTGTGTAAATATAACCTGCGTATAACAGAAACCGGGCTGAGACGAAAATTTCATGGTTTCTGCTAAATAACGCACTTTCTAAGATGAAAAGATGTATAAAATAAAATATTTTTTCCGATTCCTTTTGACTCATTATACTTCAAAAAACATTCGAAAAACATTCGTAAGAATACTTGATAGTTTCTTTCGATTTCAGAAAGGGCTCCAGTTCTATCAGACCCTTCCTTGGATATACCGGTTTCACAGTATTTGAAAAAAATACTTTGCTTTAATAATTCTTTTGTATTGCAAGAGTAAGAAATTTAATGTCTTGTGTTGAATTACTCAAAACAAGAAAACAAAAATTCACTCATTTCTAATTCATTTCACTCTACAAAACTAAACAAAAAAGCTATCATTGATATCTTGTAAGATGATAAAGTTAATTATTTTTGTATTTTATTTTTACCCGACTGAAAAGAAGAGTTGTGTGTTTCATGCGTATCTGGGTATGTGGATTTCTTCATACCCTCGAAACATCCCAACGGCTGGATGGATTTTAATGAATGAGTTCTCTATCAATTCGTCTTAACGGCCCGATGGTTATAGGCTAGGTTTTGTTTTTATAAATTCAAAATGGCGGTAGAGACGAAAAAAAATTACGCACCCTATTGACAGGCATATCATTGGATAGGTCTTTCAAAATGAAGACGATGTTTCATTGACTATTTTACAGTCAGAAGCTCCGTTAAAATATTATACAACCTGGAAGTTGTGTAGGTAGCATCTCTAGCTTTACTGCAACTCTAACCATCATAGACATCTATAGACCTCATCAGAACAGTGTTTATAGATAGGAACTAACACTTAAACACCATTTAAAAGTCATCAATGCAAGTAAATAAAAGAAATAGGTAAGTAATATAAACAAGTAATATAAAAAAAAAAATATTTTAAGTCAATTCCTACTTAGGTCAATAAGAGAAATTTTTTTTCTCCCATTCTTCTTTCTTCTTGAGTGGCGCTTAAAATGCTTTGATCAAAAAGAGGGCTCCCTCGATTATTGAAAATTAATTTATTTAATTTAATTAATGAATTAATATTTGAAAAAAACTGGATTAACATCAAGTGTCATCCACTACAAGTTTAAAAAAATTTATTTGAGCTTGATTGGATGAATAATAAGTATTTTATTAACGATTGACAATTTGAACAAGATATATATAGCGAGAGTGTGAGCTAATAGTAGGAATTGGGAAAAAAATAGTTTCACATTGATGAGAAATAATTAATTAGTTCGCTTTTTACGCAGTCGGGGTTTTTGATTTTTTAAATTTAATTGTTTATATATTTTGAAAACTGACATCATACATTTTATCAAAAAAGAAACATAGTAATTTTTTACTTCGGGGATCGTCAGACTTGAATGCTCTTCACGGTCAGTCGAAGTTCGCCTTCTGGAATAGGATCAAGGACATTTCTTGTTACACATCTGGACAATATCGGAAAACATTTATAATCCGCGTAAAATCAAAGTAATTCAGTAGGTATTTTTTCGTAATACATAATTAAGATAATAAATTATTATTATTTTTAATTTATCAGATATTTTTAAAAGGGTTACACAACTGTTGATTAAAAAATGTAAAGATATTCAGATAATAGATGTTTATTAATATATTGCAAATTTGATAGCACTTAACTTGTACGATTAAAAGGGTTAAAAAATATATATTTATACATTTAACTACGAATTTCAATAACTGGAATAAAGAAAAACTGAATAAAGCCAATAAACATAACAAAAATTATTATATTATATATAACAAGTTGGAAATTGCTCGTCAAATGTGGCAAATGAGATGAGTTTGTACTATAACTAGTTTTATAAATATATTTTGCATCGTATATTATACTGAATGTACATTTTAGTGCACTTCATAAGTGCATGTCAATTCCATTCTGTTCGAAAGGCTGTAACATAATTAAAATGCATTTGAAATAATTTTTTCGCATTGGCCTTAATGTAACGGAAAACTTTTGACTGTCCTTGTAATTAAACTATACACCCAATTTTCATAAAATTTGAAATGACTCGACAAGATTTTGCAACAATCATATATTTAAAATTTCAGACCATTCGGTTGGGTAGTTTTTGCTCTGTTATATGCGGACGTACGGGCAGACGAGCGGATTGAACGACGACTATAGGTGCTACGTATTTATATAATTACGAACGCACCTAATAAGCGTGTTTCTACGATCATGGTACAAACTTGGAGGGATGGTGCAGCAGACTAAAACAAACATGTTTCTTACAGGAATGTATGGTCGGAAGTGCCGCATTGAGGCACGAACACAAAAAATAGGACATGAAAAGAAAAGCATTGTTTATTTACAACATCAACACTATGTGCTTATTTGCAGCAGTGCTTACAATTACTCACATTGAGAAAGTCTAAAAAAGCATTAACTTTGATAAGTCTTTTCACGTTCTTTAACTTATCAAAAGGATCAAACTTTTGTTACAATTATGTTTTTATTATAATTCTTTAAATCCGATGATGTCATATATATTCGCATTTTCAGCTAGAAAAGCGTTATTTTTTTTTTGCCATCTGAACTTGGACGCAGAAGTGTTATATAGTCTGCATTTTTATCTTCGAGAAATTTTTTGAAGAGACTTTCACATTTTGTGTTGCATTTCGTAGAATTGATACATTTATTATTGAATTTAGTTCTTCATAAAGATATTTTTTTTAACACCGACACTATATAAGAAATATAATTCACAAGTAAAATTTCCGGATTCGCTTTTATCATTTTACAATATCCATTTTTCTTTCACCTTACAACGGTACCTCTCTGATTACTTCTTCTTTTCAACATTATCGTTAGTTGGCCATCATATACACTATATGACCATTGGTGATCTGACAATTTCAATTTTAGACATTTGGTCGAATATTTAAAGATATATGTGCCGGATTTTTCTGGAAATTCAGGAGAATATGTTTTACTTCATATTTATCACTGGCGATTTGATCATAAGGACAATAAGGAGGCCAACAAAAAATCAAAGAAAAAGAATAATGTTTGGGATCACCCTGTAAAATAAAATGCACGAAATGATCTATTGCTATATCTTACGAATAAATTGATATTGTACAATATATGTGTTCATTTGTGGAAGAATAGAACGTATATCTATGAAGACATATCGATTTTTTTTTAAAGTTCAAACATTTTTTGCATGTTTTTTGTTTATATAATGCAGTTTTTTTTGTTTTTTTTTTATACCAAATTTAACGCCAGTATCAGAGAATTTGACAAAATTTAGTAGAAATAATTTGGTTTAATTGGAATGTAAATATATTAAATATTTGAAGAAATATGAGCAGTTGAATGAGATATTTTTTATCTGCGCATGCGCGTACGATTTTCATATATTATTTCTATTTTTCGACTGCAACATGTCTTTTTTTTAAAAATAAATAAATAAAATAAAAGTAAAAAACTGACCGTAAATGGATTAGTAAAAAATCTGAAATTGCCCCCCTCCTAAACAGTCAAATTGTCCCCCTGTGGTGCGTACGCACCATGTTGGGAACCACTGTATTAATAGAAATACATATAAAACAATAAGTGGCAAGTCATTTTAAAATTTCACAAGATGGAAAGGATTTATAAGTTGCAAAAATACTTAAACAAAACCACTAATAAATTACTTCAGTTTAGATATGAGGGGCTCACAAACATAGTAGACTAAGTCCATTTTGAAAAAAAAAATGAGATAGTCCATTTAGAAGGTGCATAAAATCTGTTTTATCCACTTCCACAGTGACCCAAGTCTGTAAACAGATGACATATATGAGAAAGTGAAAACAGACTTGGTTCACTGTGGGAGTAGATAAAACAGATTTTATACACCTTCTAAATGGACTCTCTCTCTTTTTTTTTTTTTCAAAATGGACTTGGTCTACTATGAAAAAGCAGTAAACCAACGTTTAAAATGCACAAATAATGCGTGAAAAGCAGCAAACAGCTGTTTCGAATCTACAGCGAGATTCTTCTTCAGTGCAAGATAGGGAAAAAGGAACAGCGTGCTAGAAAAAGCAAGGCTGAGCAAAATGATAGACAGAGACGCAATGGCTTATATACCCTATGCGGGTAGCGAAGGCGCCAGAAACAACCATTGAGAGAGAAGCAGTGGAAACGACTGGGTGGACAAGTAGCGGCATCTAGCACGCTGTTCCTTTTCCCTTATCTCTCACTGAAGAAGAATCTCGCTGTAGATTCGAAACAGCTGTTTGCTGCTTTTCACGCATTATTTGTGCATTTTAAACGTTGGTTTACTGCTTTTTAATATTCCTGCACAAAGGCTTTAATTGCCATTTTAATTGGTCGACTATGGTTGTGAGCCCCTCATATTATGTATAGTTCATTTTATATATATTTAAGTATAATGAAAAATCAAATAAAAAAGAATGATCTACATACGCACATACATTTAGACAAAACTTTTGAAACGATGCTTTGATTTAAAGCTAGTATTATTTTTCAAAAATTTTCATCTGGTTTAAATAAGTTAAAAATGTATATCACTTACAAACAATAGATCAATAAATGATAAGAGAAATAATTTATACATAAGTACAAGTAATAAATGATTTTAAATTGACATGCCTTGGAATATTTACGAACTCTACTTATAACAAAGAATAAGCAAGTTTTTCATGATTTCAAACGTATTATAGTTAATAAATTCTGCAGTTTGCGCTACATTAAATATAATCATATAAAGATCAATAAATATATAATTTATGTTTTATATGTGATATATTACTACAAGATTGGTAAGAACAGTCTTACGAAATGCAATTTTAAAAAAACGATGTTTTTATTCTCAAAGGAAAAGGCTGAAGTTTTATCTCATATGTTTTCGGACATCTCTGCTCTAAAATCTAAAATCTACTTAATAAAATATTTCCGAAAAAAATTCTTTCTCAGCCCTCTCGAAATAAAGTCATTTGCTTGATTTAATCATATTTGACAACTTTATCAAGATGTACAGTCAGCAAAGAAAAAAAAAAGAGGAAATCCCATGCATTTTAATTTCCAAATTGTCACAGAAAAATACGGAAATAGCAACTCGAATGGAAATTATGTCTTTTTTCAATCCATATTAAACTAGAATGTTGTGGCCATCACAAAAATTTCTTCTATTTAAATCACATAAACAGCACTAATTGATATCAATGTATACCTGAATCTGAAATTCGATGAAAATTCGTGCATTAGTTCTTGAGATAGAGCTATAGTTGAAATTCTGAAAAATGCAGCATAGCAATGCCACCTGTTGAGCGATTTGCACCAAAACATAAACAGCACTAATTCATATCAAGGTATACCTTAATCTGAAATTTGTTGAAAATCCAAGCATTAGGTCTTGAGATAGAACTATTGTGAAAATTACAAAAAAACGCAGCATAGCAGCGCCACCTCTTGAGCGATTTACACCAAAATGTATAAAACGTTAATTCATGTCAAGGAATAACTGAATCTGAAGTTTGATGAAAATTCGTTCATTAGTTCTGGGGACTTAGTTATTGTGGAAATCGCGAAAAATGCTGCATAGCAGCACCACCTATTGAGCGATTTACACCAAAATGTATAAAACGTCAAATCATGTCAAGGACTAACTGAATCTGAAGTTTGATGAAAATCCTTGCTTTAGTTCTGGAGATTTTGCTATTGGGGAAATCGTGAAAAATGCTGCATAGCAGCGCCACTTGTTGAGCGATTTACACCAAAAACTAATCAGCACCAATTTATGTCAGAGAATGACTGAATATAAATTTTTATTAAATTTCGTGCATTAGTTCTTGAGATAGAGCACCCACAAAATTTGTGTCACATACAGACAGACTCACAGACAGACATTTTGTAAAAACATGTTTTTCGGAATCTCTGATCCTTAAAACGTGTAAATCCGTCGAAAATCCGTCGAAAACCGAAAGTCGAAAATTTTCAGGAATCCAATACTTTCTTCTTGTAAAGATAGAAGAAAGTAAAAAGATCTTCCGATCTGAACCGGTAGGAAAATGTATCTTCCCTGTTCCTTGTTTTTAAGAATTTAGCTAATTTTACTTAAACACATGAAGCTAAAATGCATGAAAGCCGATTATAGAAGATTCGCAGTTTTCGAAAATACTGAAATTGTATGAAAATTTCTAAAAAATTGTCAGGTATCGCCAAGTTGGCTTCACGGCGACCTATTTTTGTCGCGAAATTTGCCAAAATTTAACAATTCTGGAAAATTTTCATCGATCATAGTCCACACCCCATGATTATACATATATATCTGCTATTTGTATTTCATATTTATAATTCTATTGTATTTCCTTTCCCACTAGTCGAAGAATCGGGGAGTACTCAAATGTCGGATTTATGTATATTTCCTAAAATTTTATTCGAGTTAAATTTAAAATTTAAAATGTTTGTATATTTTATGTTTACATTCTTTTCAAGAATGCATGTGTCAGCAGTAAATATTTGTTTGCCGAAACAATAATTACATTTTTATCACAAACAAATCGCTTTTAACAATGAAGTTTTATAAGAATGTTAATCGTGACTGCTTTAACAATAGAACAAGTTCTTTCTGATAATGAAATTTCTCCCTTCGCATTAGTTGCAGAGAGGACTATAGGTGAGTAAGGGGGGGTGGTAAAAATGGAGATCCTAGATCGCATCTATACACTTTATTTGCCAAGGTATGGCTCGTGACAATCACTTTCCCTTTCAAGACTAGGAGAACTCTTCACTCGCTTGAAAACACCCGCTCCGTAATGTTAAATCAATGGGCAGGTTGTTTTCGAATTTCTCGTTATAATTTTAATATTTTTAAACGATGTTTTTGCATAGGATAACTGAGGTTGATCTTTAATATGGCTATTTATTACTTTTTCGATTTCGGTTGCAGAATTTTCTAACAAAGATACTTTCACTTCCAGAACCGATTTCGAAAGTGAAAGTACCTTTTTAAAAAAAAAAAAAATCTGCAACCAAACTCGAAAAAGTAAAAAAAATAGCCATATTAAAGATGGAGCTCAGCTATCCTATGCAAAAAAAAATCGTTTAAATATATTCGAATTTAAACGAGAAATTCGAAAACAACCTGCCCATTGGTTTAACATTACGGAGCGAGTGTTTTCAAGTGAGTGAAGAGCCCGCTTAAGCAATTTATCGTCAACTGGTAAGTGTTTCTCCCTTCGGGGTCGATAAAATGAGTACCAAGCTTCCTTTCTAGACTCAAGCAATTTATCGTCAACTGGTAAGTTTTTGTCCCTTCGGGGTCGATAAAATGAGTACCAAGCTTCCTTTCTAGACTTATGCAATTTATCGTCAACTGGTAAGTTTTTGTCCCTTCGGGGTCGATAAAATGAGTACCAAGCTTCCTTTCTAGACTTAAACAATTTATCGTCAACTGGTAAGTGTTTGTCCCTTCGGGGTTGATAAAATTAGTACCAAGCTTGCTCTGGAACTAAGCTCCGAGAGTCTCGCGTTACGCTGACTACCTGACCGGGACTTATGTTGTATCGTTCTAAATATAAGAAAGAATACATATTTTTACTAAGATACATTAAAAATATGCAAGAGAAGAAAAGTTTAAAGTTTGAATGAAAGAGATGAACACAACACAAAGAATTTTATTAAATAGGGGTAATACTAAATGACCATGTAATCTGGAAGTTTTTTACAGGTATACATATTTTTAAAAAAGTTACATTAAAGTACGTATCCCATTGAGTTTTAGATGAAAAATTAAGAGGTAATCGCGAAGTGAAGAAAAGAAAAGTTTGAAGTTAGGATGCAAGTGATGACCACTAATCGAAGAATCAGGGGAGTATTCAAATGTCGGATGTATGTATATTTCCTAAAGGTAATACGCTGAAATTTTATTCGAGTTAAATTAAAAATGTTTGTATATTTTATGTTTACATTCTTTTCAAGAATGTATGTGTCAATAGTGAATATTTGTTTCTCGAAACAATAATCGTAGTTTTACACCAAAAAAGAAAAAAAAAAAACGCGTTTAACAATAAAATTTTATAAGGTTGTTAATAATAATCTCGAATGGTTTAACAATTGACAAAGTTCTTTCTGATAATGAAATTTCTCCCTTCGCATTAGTTATAGAAAGGTCTCCAGGTGAGCAGCTGGGTAAAAAATTGAGATTTTAGATCACATGTATACACTTTATTTGTTAACGTATGGCTCGTGACAATCACTTTCTCCTTCAAGACTTAAGCAATTTATCGTCAACTGGTAAGTGTTTGTCCCTTCGGGGTCGATAAAATAAGTACCAAGTTTGTTCGGGAACTAAGCTCCGAGAGTCTTGCATTACGCTGACCCAATGACCGGGACATATGCTGCGTCGTTCTAAATAGAAGAAAGAAAAAGGACTTTATTGCAGGTATACATATTTTTTAAAAAGATGCATTAAAATATGTATCCCCGTGAATTTTAGACTGAACGTTATGAATCAATCGCGAAGTTAAGAGAAGAAATCTTTGAAGTTAGGAGGAAGAAGACGACCCCTAAATGGAGAATCAAGGGAACAGACGAATTTCGGAGATTTGTATATTTCCTAAAGGTAATAAACTAAAATTTTATTGGACTTGAATATATAATTTAAAATATTTTTATATTTCGTGCTTATAGTCCTTTTAAGAATGTATCTTGTGTTGTAATATCTCCTTGTGCTATCTTGTCTCCGACTTATAAGCGGGCTTTATGTCAAGCACACAAGTCGTATGTTTGTTATTCAGTTAAATAAATAAATAAATAAATAAATAAATAACAATTAAAGCTGTTTTAACAATGGGGCAAGTGAAATTATTTCCTTTTCGTCAGAAACAGAGTAGTAAATTCAGAGGCAGTTTTACCCTCCAGTTGAATAGGGGTTAAAAATTGGAGACCTTAGGACACATTTATACACTTTATTTTGTCAAGGTATGACTCATGATAATCATTTTCTCTTTCAATATTTTAGCGATTTATCGTCAAATGGTAAGTGTTTGACTATTATTTATTTTGCTTGAGATGCAAAAATGCTATATATAAGTACAGAATTATGCAGTATAGTGTATATTAATATAAAAAAAATCTACTTAAAATTATAAATAGGTAATAGACGTATTTTAAAGAAAGCTGTCTGACGGAAAATTAAATTGTTGTAATGAGGGTGGGGGTTTGTAGTAAACATTTAATAGCATACAAAGAGATAATTTCTCGTTTCTCGATCCTTTTTTTTTCGCTGTGTGCCCGATCTTGTAATATTAGTCTATTAATGAATATTTATCAGCCATTTATTCAGTATTTATTTACACAAATTTGAATTGTAAATTTATGGTAAATAAGGACTCTGTTAATAATATTGGTTAATGTACGCTAAATAAGGACTCTGTTAATAATATTGGTTAATGTACGCTAAATAACGACTCTGTTAATAATATTGGTTAATGTACGCTATATCGTGACACTGATGATAATCTTGGTTATAATATTACGAGTTTAATTTCTTTTGGCTATTGCTAGTTTAAATAATATTTGTTATTATTATAATATTGGATCAATATTATATATTATAAATAAAATTCCTAAACAAATTCAATTATGAAATATAGATACCTTCGACAATTATTAATAACATTAAAGGTGAGGATGAAGGAGATTACCAAACAAATAATTAGTCGAACGCATGAATAACATAGAAATAGATATATGTATTTCTTCAGGATAATGAACTTTCTTCTTAAGCTCATTTTATAATTTTAATTTTGTGTTTATTTCAGGTAAACAGCTGTTAAAAAATATTTTAGAAGATTATTATCTAGAATTGAGAAATTTCTTCTCAAATCCCGCCGAATGTGAGAAGGAAAATCATGTAGTAATGTAGAAGTTTTCTAGGAAGGATAAGAAAAGTTTGAAGCGAGGGAGAAGGAGAAGAACAAATAAAAAATCAACCCTTTTACATACGAATATCGGTGGTATGTATATGTCGCAGGCTAATTGAGAAATCAGGCTCTTTGCAAAGAGCCGGCCTAATTGGAGAATCATCTCCCTTTTTCGAATTAGCCTCATATTTTTCAGGCTTATTGCAAAGAGCCTAGAAAGCGTTAGGCTAATTGAAAAATGACCACTTATTATCCAATCAGGGTGATTATTTAAGGCTTATTAACCCATAACCCGACCCGAACCAAAAAAATAAATTACAACAGACCGTACCCCGATCCGAACAAGACAAAATAATTTTAGTCTACATGCAACCCGACTCGAACCTGAAAGTTCCGATTGAAAAACCCCGAAATCTGACCCGAACCAAGTCTAATAACAGACAAAAATATTCTAAAGCACCATAACCCGATCCGAGTAAGACAAAATAATTTCCGTGAACACGCAACCAGACCCCGAACCTAAAAATTCCATTAGAAAAACCCGAAATCGGACATAAACCAAATCTGAACCCGACAAAAATATTCCAAAGAACCATAACTCGATCCGAGCAGGACAAAATAATTTCTGTGGACACGCAACCCGATCCGAACCTAAAATATTTGTTTGAAAATTCCGAAATATGACCCGAACCAAATATGATAATTGACAAAAATATTCTAAAGAACCATAAATCGATCCGAGCAAGACAAAATAATTTCCTTGGACACGTAACCCGAACCGAACCTAAAAATTTCATTTGAAAAAAACCTGAAATCTGACCAGAACCAAATCTGAACCCGACAAAAATATTCCGAAGAACCACAACCCGATCCGAGCAAGACAAAATAATTTCCGTGAATACGCAACCAGACCCAAAACTAAAAATTCTATTAGAAAAAACCCCAAAATCTGAACCTGGCAAAAATATTCCAACGAAACATAATCCGATCCGAACAGGACAAAATAATTTCTGAGGACACGCAGTCCGATTCGAACCTAAAACTTTAGTTTAAAAAAAACCCGAAATATGACCCATACCAAATAAGATAATCGACAAAAATATTCTAAATAACCAAACCCGATACGAGCAGGACAAAGTAATTTCATTGGACACGCATTCCGAACCTAACCTAAAAATTTCATTTGAAAAACCTGAAATCTGACCCGAACTAAATCCGAATCCGACAAAAATATCCTCAAAAACCATAACCCGATACGAGAAAGACAAAATAATTTCCGCGGACACGTAACACGACCCGAACCTAAAAATTCCATTAGAAAAAACGCAAAATCTGACACGAACCGAATCTGAACCCGACAAAAATATTCTAAAAAACCATAACCCGATCCGAGGAAGACAAAATAATTTCCGTTGACACGCAACCCGACCCGAACCTAAAAATTCCATTTGAAGAAAAACTAAAATCTAACCAAAACCAAATCTAAATCCGACAAAAATATTCCAAAAATGCATAACCGGATCTCAGCAACACAAAATAATTCCCTTCGACGTGCAACCCGATCCGAACCTGAAAGTTCTACTTTAAGTTAACCCGAACAGCACCCGAAATAAAAATACATCAGGCCGTACCCCGATACGAGCAAGGCAAATTAATTTCCGTTTCTACGCAATGCGACCAGAATAAAAAAATTCCATATGAAGTCAACCTGAAACCCGACTAGAACCCGATTTGAAAACTACAAAATTATTTTAAAGAACCGTAACCCGATCCAAGCAAGACAAAGTTATTTCCGTAGACAAGCATTCGGATCCGAATTTAAAGGTTCCATTTGAAGTCAACCCGAAAACCGTTCACAACCAGGTTTCGGATTGAGTTCAATTTGAACTTTCCGGTTCAAATCGGGTTGCCGGTCGGCGGAAATTATTTTGTCATGCTCGCATTGGTTTATAGTTCCTTGGAACATTTTTGTCGGGTTACGATTTGGTTCGGGTCAGGTTTCAAGTTGACTTCAAATGGAATTTTTAGCTTCTGGTCGCTTTGCGTGTCCACGGAAATAATTTGTCTTGTTCGGATCCGATATGGATTTTTGGAATATTTTTGTCGGGTTCAGATTTGGTTCATGTCACATTTCGGGTTTTTTCTAATGGAAATTTTAGGTTCGGTTCGGGTTGAGTGTCCTCGGAAATTATTTTGTCGTGCCCGGATCGGGTTATGGTTTTTGGGGATATTTTTTGTCTGGTTCAGATTTGGTTCGCGCCAGATTTCGTTTTTTTAAAAATTGAATTTTTAGGTTCTGGTTGCGTTGCATGTCCTCAGAAATTATTCTGTCTTGCTCGGATAGGTTATAATTCATTGGAATATTTTTGTCGGCTTAAGATTCCGGGTTTTTTTCAAATAAAATTTTTAGGTTTGGTTTGGATTGCGTGTCCAAGGAAATTTTGTCTTCCTCGGATCTGGATATGGTTCTTTAGCATATTTTTGTCGGTTATCATATTTGGCTCGGGTCATATTTCGGAATGTTTCAAACAAATATTTTAGGTTCGGATCGGGTTGCGTGTCGATGGAAATTATTTTGTCTTGCTTGGATCGGGTTATGTTTCTTTGGAAAAATTATGTCGGGATCAGATTTGGTTCATGTCAGATTTCGGGTTTTTCTAATGGAATTTTTAGGTTCGGTTCGGGTTGCGTGTCCAAGGAAATTATTTTGTCTTACTCGGATCGGGTTATGGTGCTTTAGAATATTTTTGTCGGTTATCAGATTTGGTTCGGGTCAGATTTCGGGTTTTTTCAAATGGAACTTTCAGGTTCGGGTCGGGTTGCATGCTAGGATGAACGAGCTGAGCAAAAGACAAAGAATCAAATGTAGATAGCAAATTCGGAGGCAAGTATATTTCTTAGGAATAATAATTTGTTTTTTACCTTCAGTTTATGATTTGAAAAATGGCTTATTTCTGGTACACATATGTTAAATTATACTGGTAAAAGATAGGTATTGCTATAAATTTGAGAAAGACTGTGAAGAAATGCTACGGTTCATTAAACGTATACATATTATTAAAAAGATGCATTAAAAATGTGTATCCCTGTGAAATAAAGAAAAAAGTGTGGGGTAATAGTGAACTCAAGGAGGAAACTTGAAATTAAGAAGAAGACGATGAAAACCAATCGGATAATCAGGGGATCATACAATTTTCGGACTTTAATATATTTTCAAAGAGTAATAAACTAAAATTTCCTTGGACTTGATTTATAATTTAAAATGTGTTACATTTCGAGTTTATATTGCTTTTAAGAATGTATTTGTCAACAATAAATATTTTTTTGTCATAAGAATGCTTTCGTTTTTATGACAAACAAATGGCTTGTAAGAATAAATTTCAATAACATTGTTATTAACAATTGTGGCTGATTTAACAATGGAACAAGTTTTTTCTGTAATAAAATTTCTTCTTTGAAATCAGTTCCAGAGGGAAATCCAGGTGAGTAGTTTGGTAAAAGATGAAGATCATTGGTATATAATTTTCTTAAGATAAAGAATTAATTTTTTAAGCTTGATTTTATAATTTTTTTTTTTTTTTTAGTTTATTTCAGATACATATTTGCTAACAAAGAAAATTAATGGAGTAATTTCGAAGTTAAGTGAAGAAAATTTTGAAGTTAAGATGAAGGAGAAGAATATGAAACAATGAATAAGATGCACATTTTAAAATTGGAGGTATATACATTTCTTAGGATTAAAAGTATTAACATTTAGCTTGATTTTATAATTTAAAATTCTAGTATTTGTTTATTTCATGTATACATGTGTTTAAAAGAAAGGAAAATATATGTATCGCTGTAAATAGAAGAATGAAAAAGAAGTTTATTACAGACATATATATTTTGAAAAATTTGCTTTAAAAATGTGTATCCCTGTGAATTAAAAAGAAAAATTTTGGAATAGCTACCTACTCAAGAGAAGAAAAAATTGAAGTTAGGATGTAAAAGATAATCTCTAAACGAGTAATGAGGAAAGAGCTGAAATCTCGGAAGTTGGTACATTTCCCAGTATAAAAAAATAAAATTTTTTAAGCCTTGATTTATAATTTAGAATATTTGTATATTTATGTTATATATTCTTCTCAAGAATATTTTCAACAATAAATATTTGTTTGTCATAAAAAATGTGAAATTTTTTCTTACAAACAAAACGAGTATAACAATAACGACCTATAACTGTATAAATAAACATTGCGGCTGTTTTAAAAATTGAACAAGTTCATTCTATCAATGGAATATTTTATTTCACGGCAGTTGCAAAGAGGGCTCCAGGCGAGAAGTTTTGCAAAAGTTGCAGATCAATTGTATATATATACATTTCTTAATATAATATACTAATTTTTTTTTTAACTTGATTTTATATTTCCTTATTTTTAACTCGGTTTAATTTCTTTTTTTATACGCACAATTTTTAAAGAAGATAGTTAAATACATGCGTAACACCGCATTTGAGTCGGAAAATCATGAAGCAAATGGGAGTTTACTACAAGTATAAGTATTTTAAAAAAATGTGGATTAAAAATATATATCAATGTGAATTGTATAAGAAAAAATATGACGTAATAGCGAAAAATTTGATGGGGAAAATTTGATGTTAGGATGAACAAGACAAGTAAACATAATAACATGGCAAGTAAATGAAGAATCAATGGAGTAGACTGTTTTCGGGCGTTTGCATATTTTCAAAGGGTAATAAACGAAAACTTTTTTGACTTAATTTAAAATACATTTTGAGTTTATATTGTTACATTTCGAGTTTATATTGTTTTTAAGAATGTATTTCTAAGCAATAAATATTTGTTTGTCGTAAGAATAGTTTCATTTTTAAGGTAAACAAATGACTTGCAACAATAACATCCTGTAACATTGTTACTAACAATCGCGGCAGTTTTAACAATGGAACATTTTTTTCTGTAATAAAATTTGTTCTTTCGAGTCTGTTGCAGAGAGAAATCCAGGTGATTAGTTTGGTAAAAGATGGATATCATTGGTATATATATTTCTAAAGGTAATGAATCAATATTTTTAAGCTTAATTTTATAATTTAAATTTTTTGTTTATTTCAGATACACAATTATGAACAAAGATTGATAAAAGATGTCTAAGCATCCGAATATGAGAAGGAAAATCATGAAGCAATATGAAGTTCATTACAGGTATACATATTTTTAAAAAGATGCATTAAAAATATTTATCCCTGTGTATTGTAGAAGAAAAATTATGGAGTAATCGCGAACTGAAGAGAAGAAAATTTCGAAGTTTTAATGAAGAAATGACCACTAAATGAAGAATCAGGGGAAAAAACGATTGTCAGAGGTTGGTATATTTCTTAGTGTAATAAACTAATTTTTTTAAATCCTTGATTTATTATTTAAAATATCTGTACATATGGTTTTTATATTCTTCTCAAGAATGTATTTTTCAACTATGAGTATTTGTTTTTAATAACAATAGTGACACGTTTGTAACAAAGAAATCAGTTGTAGAAATAAGAACCTATAACTATGGAAATAAGAATCGCGGCGCTTTTACAATGACTTCTACGAATGGAATTGTTTGTTTTAACTGAAGTTGCAGAGAGGATTACACATGAGAAGTTTTGTAAAATATGAAGATCATTTGCATGTATATTTCGTGAGGTAATAAACTAATTTTTTTACGCTCGATTTCATATATATTTTTGTTATTTCTGATATACGCTTATTAAATGATTGGTAAAAGTTTTGTAACCATCCCAACTTGAGAAGAAATATCGTAAAACAATTGGAAACTTATTACATTACAGATATTTAAAAAAATGTATTAAAAATATTTTTCTCTATGAATTTTAGAAAAAAAATAACGGAGTAATTGCGTAATTAAGTGAAGAAGATTTTGAGGTTAGGATGATGGAGAGGAATACTGAAAAATACACAAAACGAAAAATCACTGAATTAGACGATTTTAGGACGTTTGTATATATTCAAAGGGTAATAAACGAAATTTATTTTGGACTTGGTTTATAATCTAAAATATATGTTACATTTCTAGTTTATATTGTTTTTAAGAATGTATTTGTCAACAATAAATATTTGTTTGTCATGAGAATGTTTTCATTTTTATGACAAACAAATGGCTTGTAACAATAACATTCTATAGCATTGTTATTAACAATCGCGGCTGTATGAACAATGGAACAAGTTCTTTCCGTAATAATCTTTTTTCTTTAAAGTCAATTGCAGAAAGAAATACATGTGCGTAAATTAGTAAAAGATGGAGATCATTGGAGATTAATCAATATAGCTTAAGGTAATGAATTAATGTTTTTAGGCTTGATCTTATAATTTAAATTTTTTGTTTATTTCAGCTACACATTTGTTAACAAATGTTGCTAGAAGGTATGTAACCCTCCGAATTTGAGAAGGAAATCATGGAGCAATCGGAACTTCATTACAGGCATACATATTCCTAAAAAAAAGATGCGTTAAAAATAAGTATCCATGAGAATTACAGAAGGAAAGTTATGGAGTATTCGCAAAATATTGAAATATATATATTTTTTATTTCTTTTCTTAAAATTATTGGTAAAAGATAAATAACCTATGAATGTGTGAAGAAATCAGGAAGAAATTGGAATTTTATTATAGGCATGCATATTTAGATGCATTAAAAATATGTATCCCTGTGATTTTTAGAAGAAAACATATTTATTGACCGCGTAGTTAAAGATAGTTTAATTCTAGTATGAACAATCTGAACGAAAAACACAGAATCAAATGTAGATAGAAAAATCGGAGGTTAGTATATTTCTTAGGAACAATAAGTTGTTTTTCACCTTCAGTTTATAATTTTTAAAATGTCTTATTTCTGGTACACATATGTTAAATTATACAGATGAAAGAAAAGTATTGCTGTAAATCTGAGAAAGATTATGATCAAATAATTCTAAAGTTTATTAGAGGTATACATATTTTTAAAAAGTGGCATAAAAAATTAGTATTCCTGTGAATTATAGGGAAAACTTTTGGCGTAATAGCGAACTCAAGGGAAAATTTTTAAGCTAGGATGATGAATATTACAATTAAACTAAGAATCAGGGGATCCAACGATTTTCGGAGGTTTGTGTATTTTCAGAGTTTAATAATCTAATTTTTTTTTTAATTCATGAATAATTTAAAATAAATGTTATATTTCGAGTTTATATTGTTTTTAAAAATGCAATCAACAATCGCGGCTGTTTTAACACTGGAACAAATTTTTTCTGTAATAAAATTTCTTCTTTCAAATCAGTTCCACAGAGAAACTCATGTGAGTAGTTTGGTAAAAGGTGAAGATCAATGGTATATATTATTTCATAAGATAATGAATTAATTTTTTAAGCTTGACTTTATAATGTATTTTTTTTTTTTTTTTTTTTGTTTAAGATACACATTTGCTAACAAGGAAAATTAATGGAGTAATTGCGAAGTTAAAAATAAACTTTTGAAGTTAGGATGAAGGAGAAGAATATGAAACAAAGAATCAGATGTACATTTTAAAATCGGAGGTATGTTTATTTCTTAGTATTAATAGAATTAACGTTTAGCTTGATTTTATAGTTTAAAATACTCGTATTTGTTTATTTGAGATGTACATGAGTTTAAAAGAGAGGTAAAATATATGTATCACTGTAAATAGAAGAATGAAAAAGAAATTTAGTACAGATATACATATTTTGAAAAAATTGCTTTAAAAATGTGTATCCCTTTGAATTAGAAAAGAAAAATTGTGGAGTAACTACCTACTCATGAGAAGAAAAAATTGAAGTTAGGATTAAAAAGATAATCACTGAATGAGTAATCAGGGGAAACCAGAAATCTCGGAAGTTGGTATATTTCCTAGTATAATAAACTAAAAAGATTAAAACCTTGATTTATAATTTAGAATATTTGTATATTTAGGGTTTATATGCTTCTCAAGTATATTTGTCAAAAATAAATATTTGTTTGTCATAAAAATTTTGAAAATTTTTCTAACAAACAAAACGAGTATAACAATAACGACATGTAACTATATAAATAAACAACGCGGCTGTTTTTACAATTGAACAAGTACATTCCATAAATGGAATTTTTTCCTTCGCGGCAGTTGCAAAAAGGGCTCTATATGAGAAGTTTAGCAAAAGTTGGAAATCGTTCGTATATATATTTCTTAATCTAATAAACCAATTTTTTTAAAGTTGATTTTATAATTGAATTTTTTTTCGGATACACATGTGTTAAATAAGATTGTTAAATACATGTAACGCTCCGAATTTGAGTAGGAAAATCATGAAGCAATTGGGAGATTATTACATGTATACGTATTTTTAAAAAAGGCGTATTAAAAATATGTATGAATGCGAATTATATAAGAAAAAATATGACATAATAGCGAGCTCAAGGAAAAAATTTGAAGTTAGGATGAATAACTAACCATAACAACATGACAGCTAAACGAAAAATAAGGGATCAGATTATTTTTGGACTTTTGTATACCATCAAAGGTCAATAAACGAAATCGGTTTTGGACTTAATTTAAAATATTTGTTATATTTCGAGTTTATACTGTTTTTAAGAATGTATTTGTAAACAATAAATATTTGTTTGTCATAAGAATGCATTAATTTTTATGTCAAACAAATGACTTGCAACAATAACATTCTATAACATTATTATTAACAATCGCGGTTGTTTTAACAATGGAACATTTTTTTCGGTAATAAAATTTCTTCTTTCGAGTCAATAGCAGAGAGAAATCCAGGTGAGTAGTTTGGTAAAAGATGAAGATCATTGGTATATATATTTCTAAAGGTAATGAATCAATATTTTTAAGCTTAATTTTATAATTTAAATTTTTTGTTTATTTCAGATACACAATTGTGAACAAAGAATGATAAAATATGTCTAACCATCCGAATTCGAGAAGAAAAATGATGAAGCAATTGGAAGTTCATTACAGGTATACATATTTTTAAAAAGATGCATTAAAAATATTTATCCCTGTGTATTATAGAAGAAAAATTATGGAGTTATCGGGAACTCAAGAAAAGATAATTTCGAAGTTTAAATGAAGAAGATGACTACTAAACAAAGAATCAGAGGAAAGCAAGATTGTCAGAGGTTGGTATATTTCTTAGTGTAATAATTTTTTTATTTCTTGATTTGTTATTTAAAATATTTGTATATATCGTTTTTATATTCTTCTCAAGAATGCATTTTTCAACTATAAGTATTTGTTTTTTATAACAATTGTGACACTTTTGTAGCAGAGAAATCAGTTGTAGCAATAAGAGCCTATAACGATGGAAATGACAATCGCGGCATTTTTAAAAATGGGATGACTTTTTCGAATGGAATTTTTCATTTTAATTAAGTTGCACAGAGGACTACATATAAGAGGTTTTGTAAGAGATGGAGATCATTGGCACACATATTTCGTGAGGTAATAAACTAATTTTTTCTAAGCTCAATTATATATATATATATATATATAACCATTAATTAAACATAACCTTCCACCGTCAAATATTATGAATTAAAGCTGTAAGTATTAAAAAAAAAAAAAAAAAAAAATTAATATAAGAATTATTATGGAAGAAAAAGAAAAAAGTGGACACTGACAAAAATTGAAAAGCTTATACATTGAATTACGTTATCAAGGGCACAGAATTCAATGATATAAGAAAAATGGTAGTTTTCTGTGGGAAAAATTAGCTAAAGCTAAAAGTTATTTTCCCCTGTGCCCAAACAACCATAAAATCAAGTGAATTGATTAAAAATGAAAGCAGAATAGAAACAAATAATATGAAATGGAAGAATCAATAAAACGTATTTAAATATTTATAGGATATAAAATATAAATAATAAACACCATACCGATTAATATTTCAGTATTTTACAAAAATCCACGCGCACATGGCTGCCAGTATATCAAAAAGATTAAGGTGAATAAAACAGTTAAGAAATCACAGTAAATGATACCAAAGGATGCAGTTAATACATTTTGAAATAAAATTTGAAATACCTTGTTAAACACATTTAATCTAATATAAAATAAATAGATATTAATTACATTATTTAAAATGCACTATTAAATTAATTAATAACAGTTTAACAATATCGTCAAAATTTAGCTAAAAATACCCCCTGGTGTATTAAATCATAACTGAAATGGAGCTAGAAAAATTAACAATTAGAGCTATCTTAAAGAGACAAATTTAGTGCTGCCATCTAGTATTACTTCTATTAAACAACTAACGCAAGATAAATATTTGTAAGCATTTGAATGTAAATAACTGTATAAATAATTGTAAGCATTTGAATGTAAATAACTGTATAAACAGCAAAACCAAACATATCCTTATATATAGAGAATTATAAACCGAATATAAACCACACAATGTATTTAAAAACTATTGTAAATAAAATTTAAAAGCATACAATATATTCTATTAGCTAACTTATTTAAACTAAACTAAGAATTAAATAATTCTAGAACATTGATAATATATAGCATATAGCTATATGCTATAATACAAAATAAAATTCAGTAATAATTAATATAAATAATTATTAAATATAAAAATTATTTTTTATGAATTATATATCAGATATTTATAAAATGAACAGGAAATAAAAAACATGTGGAAGTAAATAGAAGGTTAAATGATACTTAAAATATACATATGTTACGGCCAAAACCCGAAATTGGCCAATTCCCGAACTGGCCGGTCAATTTGCGAACTGACCAACAACGTTTTAAACTGACCGGCCAATTCGGGAATTGGCCGGCCAAAACCCGAACTGGCCAGATGCAATCGGCCAGTTTGCGAAGTGGCCATACAGTATCGGCCAATTCGCGAAATTGGTATATAGAAACCGATTTTTACTTTTTATCATTTTCTAACATAGTTGAAAGTGTTTTTGAATTGAATTTGTCTGGCCGTATGGATGCCCTTGCTCTAACTTGGGTAAAGACTCGGATTGACTTGTAATTGTTATAATATTTAGCTTTATAAATACATTTTGGTATTACTAGTGATGTTGTACTATTTTTGGTTAATTTGCAGGAACACACAAAAATATTTCCTTACAGTATCATCAATGGTTTTTTTCAGTGCATTTTAATGTTGTTACATTATCTCAATTATAATAAAATAGGTATGCTTCATTAAGATGGACGACAAACTGTTATCTAAAGGGTATGAAATAAGTAGCAATTATAGTTTGTCTACAGAAACACTCAAAAGTATTTCGTTACATTGCAGTGAATGGTGAAAGATCATTTCTAGTGCACTTAACTGATGTTACACTATTTCAAATATAATAAAATTTACATTCCTAACTCATGTAGTGAGCAATATGTTTTTTTTTTATAGAGTATTGATTAAGTAGCCATTATAGTTCGTTTATAGGACTCCCAAAAGAATTCAGATAAAGAATTATGATATATGTGAAAAAATCGTTTATAGGGTATTTTAATGATGTTACACTACTTCAAATGTAATGAAACTGTTATATATTACTAATATGCTCTACAACATTTTTCTATAGTTTATTGGTTAGGTAAAATTTGTCGTTTATTTACAGAGTCCCTCAAATAATTTGTTTATTGGATTGGACAATGAATCCGATGCATCGATATTTGTCACAGAGGACAGAAATCTTCAGCAGATTAGAATATAATGCTCATAATAAACCCAATTTATCGAAATATATCAAACAGGCGGGGAATTGTCCAACATATCAGAATATAATCGTCACAGCATAGAACGTTCTTTCCTATCAAGTGTGCACGTCATTGCCACCTACCGGGTAGCCTTGAATCCCCACTTCGTATATTGGCCAAGGCTTCCCGGCCAGTTCGCGAATTGGCCGGCCAAAACCCGAAGTACGCTGTTCATTTCACATATTTCGGGTTTTGGCCAGGAATCTCGGCCAGTTCCCGAACTGGCCGGCCAATTCGCGAACTGGCCAAGATCCGGCTTTTGGCCGTAACATATATATTGTTAGTTCAGGTATATATTTAATAAAAAGTTTGGTAAAAGTTATGTAACCATCCGAACTTGAGAAGGAATATCATAAAGGAATTGGAAACTTATCACAGATATTTAAAAATATGTATCTCTGTGAATTTTAGAAGAAAATAATGGAGTAATTGCTTAGTTAAGAGAAAAAACGTTTGAAATTAGGATAAAAGAGAGGGATGCGAAACATAGAATCAGATGTACATTTTAATATTGGATGTATGTTTATTTTTTGGAATTAAAAGAAAAGGTTCAGTTTAATTTTATAAATTAAAATACTCGAATTTGTTTATTTCAGGTATTGTTTAGTACAGGTATGTTTATTTCAGTGTTTAAAAGAAAGGTAAAATATACGTATAGCTGTAAATAGAAAATGGAAAAGAAGTTTATTACATGTATTTACACTTTTAAGAAGATGCTTTAAAAATATTCATCCATGTGAATTAGAGTTTAATAATTTTAGAGTAATCACGAACTCAAGAGGAGAAAATTTTTAAGTTAAGATGGAGAAGATGACCAATAAACGAAGAATTATGGAAAAGCACGAATGTCAGGAATTGGTATATTTCCCAGCGTAATGAACTAAGAAGTTTTTAACTTGATTTATAATTTTAAGTATTTGTATATTTAGTGTTTGGGTTCTTTTCAAGAATGTATTTGTCAACAATAAAGGCACTGCTCAAAACAATTAATGATATTGTAAGTGTATAAAATAACTGTATAATCGAAATTATTTTTGCAGAAAAGGAAGGAAAAGAATAACAAATGTAAATGTTTCTCATTTTCAAATTTCGGAGAATGCAAATTTTTAGTTTTACGTCAAAAACGACGCTTTAGCGGCAGCTAATAAAATTTGACTTCCAACTTACAGCTGGAAGCCAAAACACGAAAGAAAGAAGATGCGCTTCTGCTTAAAAACAAAGCAGAAAACAATGATCAACTTCGTTAGTGCTTTGTTTCGATGAGTGCGATGTCTCAACGAAATCATTTAACCGAATCAAAAGCTTGGAGAATTGTTAGTCGGTTAGAGAGGGGCCTAACAAAAGTCGAAGTAGCAGAAGCCACAGGAGTTTCCCAAAGTGGGATTTTCAGGATTTGGATCCGTTTTTTTTAGACTGAAAATGCAGGCCGAAGACCAGCGAAAGGTCCTAGACGTACCCTAATGAATATCGAGCCAACGGCTATATTTAAAGCCAACGGCTCGGAGACAACGAAATGTGAAAGCCACTCTTCTTCAACAACACCTTCGCTCGGTTACTGGCACCACAGATTGGACTAAAACTGTCCGAAACCGGCGCTGTAGGTCTGAATGTTTGTAGACCAATGATATTTCTTATGTTAACACCAAGGCACCGTGGCGCCCGCAGATAGTGGGCAACGGTGTATGTGAGCTGGAGGAGAAATGAGTGGCACAATATTTTTTTCTCTGACAAGTCCCGTTTTTCTGTTCATCCATATAATAAGCGTTTTTTCCTCTGGAGGGAACGTGGCCGTGCAAGGAAGTGTCAGATGTGGTGTGGCTGTGTGTGTGTGGGGGGGGGGAAGTGATGGTCTATGCTCGCATCTCCATTGATGGGTGAACCGACCTTCACATCATTCGAAATGGAGCCCTGACTGATCAGCGGTATAGAGATGAGACCCTCGCACCTATTTATTTATTTATTTATTGCCTAAGTGGGACAGAATCACCAGACCTCAAGGGTCCGATGTAGACTCTATTTGCCCCACCCGGAGTGCTCCCCGTCACGCGGGGATTCGTTAACAAAAAAAAAAAAAAAAATAATAATATATACAATACAAGCTCCTCCCGCCGGAGCACAGGCTGCTCCCTCGCGACTAGGGGCGGGTGAGCAGAATGTGTGAGCGTGGAGTGTGCTGGATCACACAAAAAGTCCAGTTAATTGTGGAGGAGTAGCCACAAGGTTGTGGGTAAGTTGCAGCACCATGCAGGTCTATGAGGTGAGGTTTGTTAGTTCCATTTGAAATTTATAAATTCTATTTAATTTCCCTATAAGAAGGGGTCTTGTTAGAATATTGGAAAGCCAATTTTTGGGAAGGATGCGGGGGCGTTTAATATGCCAGGCTTGGGTAAGTGTGCAGTGATAGTAGCTATGTTCTGGAGAGCCGACCTCGCCACACTCGCAGAAGGGGGTGGCTGCCCGATAGAAGCGTTTCAAGTATTCTTTGAATGGTCCATGGCCAGAGAGGAATGCTGTAGTTGCTGGTGAGAGAAAGTACATTTCTCTTGACACTATACGTATGAGATCGTATGTGTATCTACCTTTGGTAGACGCATCCCAATAAATTTGCCACTCTGAGATGATTTTTTGATTCAACCTTCTGCGAATGTGTGAGGGGGGAAGGGGAAGGGTAAAATCTATTGATGTTCTAGCCGTTGCTTCTGTAGCCAACCTGTCAGCCCGCTCATTGCCCTCAATGCCAATGTGGGCCGACACGTGACCCAGGGCGACTTTGTGTATGAGAGAGAGTAACTTAATTTTTATGTCAAGGACTAAAGGGTTCTTAGTTCTGTGCGCGAAGATTGACTGTAAGCCTGAAAGACTATCACTGTACAGCCTGGTGAAGGAAGGAGGTTGGGAAGAGATCCAATCTAGTGCCCGCAGAATCGCAAAAAGTTCTGCTTGGAATACAGAGTTATCATCTCCGATTCTACAGGCCCATTCATGGACCACCACATCGTTCCGCATGACGCAGAATGCTGACGCCACGCCCGATTCCGTGCGGGATCCATCAGTGTATACGATTGGGACTCTTGAGGGTACAAATGAATGTTTAGAAGGTTTGACTTGCAGATGTGATGTTTCTTTTGCAGGATGCAGGAACCAGCTGCTGACTTTCCTTTGTATGTCTGTTTGTGGAAAATGCGCGTCTTGCGTTTGTTTGTGATCGAGGTGAAGGATTCTGTTTTTGGTGTATTCATAATTTAGTGTTATTTTTATGGGAGGGATACCCGTAAGTACTGCGAGCGCGTCTGTGGAGATTGTTTTATACCCCCTCGCCATTCGTAGTAGGAACATCCTTTGCAGCGAGGAAAGTTTGTCCTTGACTCTATTGGTGAGGTTTCCTCCCCAGACGCCCACGCCGTAGAAGATGATCCATTCCACAATTGTGTGGTACCACATTTTTAACATGTTGGGCTTAATGCCCCAAGATTTAGATGTTAATTTGCAACTATTATTGTGAAGTGTTGCTAAGCGTAATTTAAGTGCGTTGATGTGTTCCGTCCAGCTCCGATGTTTGTCTATTGTAATTCCTAATAATTTCATGTGTTTAACGTGTTTGACGCTGCGCCCGTTGATTCGCATCACGGGGTTGCGTTTGAGAACTATGGGTTTGTCAAATGTAAGTGCTTGAGATTTTCCTGGTGAGAGCTGGAGGTGTAGGTCGGTCAGCAGCTGTAGGAAAACAGGGAATGCTTGACGTGCCGCAATTTCAAGATCTAGGCGCCGGCGACCAGAGAAGATAAAACTGAAATCATCGGCAAAGGCGAAGAGCAAAAAGCCTAATTTATCGAGTTCTTTTAGTATTACGTTTGCTATGAGCAACCAAAGAATTGGTCCAAGGCAGGACCCTTGTGGGCAGCCTTTTTCTAGTTGGTGCACTGATGTTCCAGTGCCCCAGTTAATTAATATGCTTCGGCGAGAGAGATATGAGCCGATGGTTCCAGCTATATTTCCCGGACAGTCGATTGCAATAAGCTGGAGTAAGATGTCCCGCCACTCCACATTATCAAATGCACCTTTGATGTCAAGGGAGACTAGGGAGGTGTAGAGTCCAGAGTCTTGACTGAGGGCAACGGAGGACATGATGTCGAACAAAGCTTTTTCACAAGATCTGCCCTCTCTGAACCCGTATTGCCTGTGGTGCAGGATATTGCGGGATTCCAAGTAATGTACTAATCGTGTTACTAGGAGTTTTTCTAGTAATTTACCTAACGTTGGAAGAAGGCAGATTGGTCTATATGCACTGGGTTCAGAGGGATTCTTCCCTTGCTTCTGGAAGTAGACTACCTCTCCCTGTCTCAGAGTGAGCGGGAAGTAATTGTACGATAGGCAAAGATTTGCCCATCTTGTGAATATATTTGGAATAATTTTGAATGTTAACTTTAGGATGCGAAAATCAATACAGTCAGGGCCTGGAGCTTTTTTGTCATCGAACGTTTTGAATGCCTGTGATAGCTCTGCTTTTGTAAAAGGGAGGTCGTCTGGTGCATTAAATGTTAGGTTATCATTATTGTTGTTTGGGTATGCCGAAGGTCCGAAAAGTTCTTTTGTTAAGTACTCCATATTGTGCTGCTTGGACGCTCTAGACGAGGGCAGTTCAAGCTTAATTTCGTCTGGCCGAAAGAATTTACCCGTGAAGAATTTTTGTGCAGTGCCATTCGGATCGGTTTGATTGCTGCAGAATTTCCGCCATGCTTGATTCTTGGTATCAAGAACACTGCGTTTATATTTGGCTGCCAACAGTTTGTAGCGTGCTGCTAGTGCTCGGAAGTTGTACGTGTCCTCTTGTGTTGGTCGAAGTGATTTCAACTTCCTTCTTAAGGCTGTTAGTTGGTTACGTTTTGTGCGGAGGTCTGCCGTCCAGAAGGAGAAATTAACAGACCTATGTGTGTTTTTGTATCTAAAGGATGCTTTAGCTGCCATCTGCATTGTATTTATGAGGACCTCTGTGAGGTGATTAAGTTTTGTTGTATCTGTGACATCCTTTAGGTGTTGGCTGAGGAGTGATTTGTGAGTTTTTATTATGTGTGTAAACTTGCGCAGGTTACCTCGTGTGGTATTAAACCTGCGTTGCATGGTGTAAAGTGGTGTAATTTCGAAACCAAAAGTAATGTATTTGTGGTCAGAGTCGCTATGAATATCCGAGACATGCCAATCACGAATTTTGCGATTGGCCAAAGGGTTGACCAGGGTGTGATCCGGGAAACCCCTGGCCACCACTCTGCCTGTGCTGTCTTCTTTGACAAATGTGTGTGTTGTGTTGTCGATATTTGATATGGCTAGATTGTTTTTAATCAGAAATTCAATTAGGGGTTCTTCACGGGCATTGGACCGCGCATAACCCCATAGGGTTGATTGCGCATTAAAATCTCCGCCACAAATGAAGTAATGCCTTTGTGTGATAAGGTGTTCCCACTCTTCGAGGGTATCCTCAAAATCTAAGCGTGGTGCAGCATAAGTCGAGCCAACTATCAGCTGACCCTCCTTGGCTGTGATGGTTATGAAGGCGCAGTGTTGACCTGTGAAAAGATGTGTGTAATTTATGTTTGTGTTCCTGACGACCACATGAGCCGTATTTGCTTTCGATGAGAAAATTGGCCAGGACGGCGGAATGTCCGGAACTTTGCCATTGTTACAGTAAGCATCCTGCAGCAGTGCAATATCCGCTCCAGATGTGATCATAAAATTCCTCAAGGATACATTTGCTGATTTACAGTGATTTAGGTTGATTTGTACAAATTTAATATAGCCAAAAGGGGGAGATGGTGGCAATTTAATTGAGGGATCCTGGGAAGAAGTCATCTGATATAATTGCTAAATTAATAGATTGCTATATAAATAGAATACTTGGGGAAACTCCAAATGGAGAAATAATATAAAGTGTTAGATTTAGTTTTAAAAGGGCCTATCTCTTTGGCCTGCACGGTGATGAGTGTCGTGAGTATCTTCATGGGGCGGGAGTGGCCAGTGTCGGTAGACAGGTGTCCAGTCCCTGGCAGGCCATTGTGGGGGATGGTGAGAGTCCACTGTGTGTTGGAATTCCTGGATTGGTGGTTCGACTGGGTTGCTTTGAAGAAAGATGCTATTAAGGCGTTCTCTTTCGTTGGCATACGCTGCTTGGAAAACCGGGCAGATGGGATCTGAAGCTGCGTGCTTGGTGTTGAAGCGAGTCCCTTCAAAATTATTATGCGCTAGGCAATTGACGCAGCCATGTGGCAAGTCACATGCCCTTGGTTCATGCGCATCCCCACAGTTAGAGCAGTATTCTCTGCTTCTACAACGTTTCCTGTCGTGATCAAACGCTTGGCAATTCGTGCATCTTTGCACCGATGTGTGAGGTCGCAGACGGCATGACTTAAGTCCAAGGATTAGTCCATTTGATGCTATAATGGCCCTTCCTAAACCTCTGGGCATGACTATTATCCAGTTCTTTGTATTTTGTGACTTCCTCGATTTGAATGAAGTGAGAAACAATAGCTCATCTTCTCTTGCCTGGAAGTTGGTTTGTATATTTTCCTTTATATGTGTGTCTGTTATTTGTTCTGGTACGTCTAGCAGGATCATCTTAAATGTGGGAATGGTTTTATGTAGAACTACTAGAGTTCTATTTAGAATCTGGTTCATATGTAATTCTCTTTTGAGGTATGAGGCATCAGCTTCGGATTTACACTTAATTTCCATTTGGTGTTGTCTTATAAATATTTTTTCTACTTTAGCTGTAGTGTGGCCATTATGCTTAAGTATTTGTTGTTGTATTGTTTGGCCAGGCATCTTTGAGGTTCCTTTGACTATTAGTGTTCTTTTATAGGCTCTGTCATGCGATGGGTGGGTTTGGGCCGTGATACTGATTGGGCGAGCTGTATCTGGACCATGTACTAATGTTGGCTGAGTTACAGACAGATCCGGCGATTCTCTTGGTGGTGGGAGGGGTATGATGGTTGGGCTATTGTGCGAGTTCTCTTCTAATACTGTTTTGAATTTTTCGCCGATATCTTGTAAAGAGGGTATAGAGCTTAGGCATTTATTAACATTGTTTTTTAACTCTACGATTGAGCATTCTTGTTTTGCTATGGTTTCCTCCTGTAACTTTTTTAGGTCTTGTTGTTTTTCTAGTTCTGCTGTCAATTCAGCGCATTTCGGCACCCAGGGCCATGAATATCCTCTTTAGTATTTTCAGGTTATTTTGAATTGTATCGTCCTCACTGTCCTCAGAGCACTTAAGGCCCTTTATCACGATCTGTTTACCTTTATAAAGGAGATCTGTTATAGACATATCTTTCAGGGTCTGTTGTGTATTGTCAGACTTTATTGAGTTGAGTCTGTCTGAGCGTCGCATTCGGCCAGTCGTGAGAGGAAGCTTATCTCTGTACTTGCCCATTTCTACTTGAAGTGAGGTGATAAAGTTAGGTTAGAAGTTGACCAATTTACTTGCTAATAAATTTTTAACAAATTATATTAATTTAGATGGATTATAAAGGTCTAGGCGTCACTAGGCCCCCGCCCTATGTTTTTTGAAAGAAAGGGACACAGAAAGAAATAGCAAAAGCAGGTGATTATTATCACCGAAAATGACGAAGTTAAAAAATAAATAAATAAATAAATAAATAAATAAATTTAGCGTTTGGATAGGGGGAATTTTATAAATTGTAGAGAGGGAAAAAAAAAAAAAAAAGGAGGGAAATTTTGAATAATAACAAAAATAAAAGAGGGGATGATTTTGAATAATTCTGATCATGCGAGTGAAATTTTGAATATCAGTGCTTATTACCTCGTTGCAGTCGGGATAGCATTTACATAATAATTTTTGTTTTGCAAAAGATTTTTATTTACATTCACATATATATGATATATTTACAATATAAGTTAATTTAAATACAAACAAGTTGCTCTTATTTGCCAGAAGATGATACACTTGATAAGTTAGAGAGGCACTGTTAGACGTTATAATTAATATAAAACAAGGCTTGCACGGTTAATATGCGAGAAAATCCGAAATTGTGGTTTTTAAAGCGCCCTCTATAGGCGCAGGGTGGGAAAATAATTATATTAAAATATTAATATGAGATATGTGCATGAAGACCTATAGTTTGATACCATACTCGACAGACGTGTAAAAAAAAAATTAATTAAAAACTCCCCCCTCCTGCCCCCCCCTAAGGGTGGCTAAAAAGTAATTTTTTGTGGAAATGAAATGTGCTCATCAAAACCTACAAGTTAATACCAAACTTGATAATGCTGGGAAAGATTTTAATATTGCCCCCCCCCCCCAAATGCGCCCTGCACAAATTTGCTAAATTTTGAAAAAGCCAACCCAGACTAGGGGTTATTACTTACATTACCCTAGCAAACCTTTGTTTACCGACATATGGCAAAATCACAAGCTTAGGGGTACTTCTTCTAGGTAGAAAGCTGAAGAAAACTTAGCCCACTCCAACGTATTTCAACCTCCATCCTTCCATTGTATAATTTACACAATTAAAAATAAATAAATAAATAAAATAAAATAAAATAAAAAAAAAAAATAAAAAAAAAAAGGAAAGAAAGAGCACTGCTAGAAGTTTTATTTAATATAAAACAAGACTAGCACTGTTAAAATGCGAGAAAAACCGAAAATGTGGTTTCAAAGCGCCCTCTATCGGCGCAGGGTGGGAAAATAATTTTATTAAAAAAAATTGATATGAGATATGTGCATCAAGACCTATAGTTTGATTCCATACTCGACAAAGGTGTAAAAAAAATAAATAACTCCCCCCTTCCCCCCCCCAAGGGTGGCTAAAAAGTAAATTTTTGTGGAAATGAAATGTGTGTATCAAAACCTACAATTTGATACCAAACTTGATAATGTTGGAAAAGATTTTAATTTTGCCCCCCTCCCCCCCTCCAATGCGCCCCTGCACAATTTACTAAATTTTGAAAAAGCCAACCCTGACTAGGGGTTATTATTTAAATTACCTTAGCAAATATTTATCTACCGACATATGGCAAAATCACATACTGAGGGGTACTCCTTTTAGGTATGAAGCTGAAGAAAACTTAGCCTACTCCATCGTATTGCATCCTCCATTCTTTCCGTTACGTACTTCACTTATTCAAACATTAGCGACATTGAAAAGCGTGGCAACGGTAGATCTAAGTTAAAATGTAGAATGCAATTAATTATGGATAATATAGAAAGTTGGCAACTTTAAGTTAGCTAACTTGAAATTGGAATAAATATGAGAGGATAGATCTGCAAAGGACTCAACAAACGTGCTTGGCAACAGTATAAAACACCTCAACCCATGCGAGCATTAGGCGGGAATGCGATACAAAACGTGCGCCATTAACTCTATGGGGAAATATGACAGTTATCAAGATCAGAGACACAATTTAAAAAAAAATTATTTGAACACCTTAAGATTAAAATTTTTAAAAGCGAAAGGTGGCGGAGCACAGTAGAAGCTCTAAGGTACTCAAAAAACATGTATACATGTCATATGTAGCAATTATTAATTGATTTTGAGCTTCATAAAAAAGGTAAACAAACCGTAGTTTGCCATAGACTTGCGTTATGTGCAATCGCCATTGGCCCAAACAACTATTTATAAAGGTGCACTTCAACTTCATAGTATTATAATTAAAAGTTAATGAAATGTCACTTACTAGTTGGTGTTCTAGAGGGTATGAAGTATCCATAATTATCAATGAAGCAAAGTTTAACACAGAATATACACTATAACTACATATATAAAAATCACTAACTTAGACAGTATGCTAACCCGATCACAACTACAACAAATATTGAAGTGGTCATAACTTTGTTAAAAAGTCACTCCGAAATGTCTGGTCACTTTTAACAAGTCTGTTAATGATTGTATAATACATGAAAAATGTCTATGACCCTGGAAAAATTCCAGAGTAATTATAAATAAGCACTGATAGAAGTTCAACCCAGTTGCAATGGCGGATCCAGGAGACATGGGTTGGAGATTAAGTAAAAAGAGTAAAACTTTAGAGGGTCATATCTCCTGAACCACTGGGTCGATTTTGATGATATAAATACCAAAATGATCAGAAAATGTTCATATAAAAGAAACAACATAGTTTAGGGGTCCAGCTTACCTAGGGCTGCTAACTTACGACTCCATTTCCGGAGCTCTAAACCGATGCGACCAATCAAAAGCAACCACCTCGAAGGATCAGACCCTCGCACCTATTGTAGTCCCTAATGCTGGAGCAATTAGAGATGATTTCACATTAATGGACGTCATTTGCAGGCCACATCGTGCTCACTCGGCGGATGATGTCCTTTTTAAGGAAATAATCAAACGACTGGAATGGCCAGCATGTTCTCCGGACATGAACCCGAAAAAGCATGTTTGGGATATTCTAAGTAGACGATTTGCTGCCCGCCTAAGTCCCCCCCACAAACTGTCCAAGAATTGGAAAGAGCTCTTCTGGAGGAGTAGGACAGAATACCCCAGTTCGTCATTAATAGCCTTATTGACTCAATGCCTCAAATGTGTTCAACGTTGCTGGTCATCCGGGGAAATCATACCCCGTACTGAAAACGAATTTCTTTGAATGGCTCAATTTTCTTTATTCGTTTTTTCTCATATGCACAAATTGTGCTTTTTTCATTTTGTACCTGAATTGTATACAATGCATTTTTTCTTTCAATCATGGGTATTGTTTTCTCATATAGCCTACCACGTCTGTCGATCATGTATCAATCACCTAAACAATTCCTGAGCCGCAAGAACCATCCACAACCTCAATATCCTTTAATTGTTTTTAACAGTGTCTATATATCTGTAATAACAATTTTAACATTTATATAACAAACAAATGCTTATAGAAATAACTGCCTATAACTATATAAATATAAAAGTCCTGTTTTAAAAATGGAACTAGTTCTTTTTATCAAAGGAATTTTTTCTTTCACGTCAATTATAGAGAGCACTCCAGGAGAGAATGTTGATAAAAAATAGAAATCATTTGTATATATATTTCTTAAGGTAAAGAACTAATTTTTTTATGTTGATTTTAGAATTGAAATATTTCGTTTATTTCAGGTTGGCATTTGTTAAAAAAAGTTTTAAAAAAGATGAGTAACATTACGAATTTGTGATGAAAATCATGAAGAAATGGGGAATTTTACTACAGGTATGCATATTTTTAAAAAGACGCATTGAAAATATGTATCCCTGTGAATTTTGTAAGAAAAAATATTTCTGACCACGAAGAGCAAAACAGTTTAATTATAGGATGAAGGAGTTAAACAGAAAACAAAGAATAAAATGTTGATAGCCAAATCGGAGGCACTTATATTTCTTAGGAATTACGAGTTGTTTTTTATCTTCAGTTTATAACTTAAAATTTAGCTCATTTCTGATTTACACATGTTAAATTATACAGGTAAAAGATACGTATTGCTGTACATTTGAGAAAGATGATGACCAAGTAATGTTATTAGAGGTATACATAGTTTTAAAAACGGGCATTAAAAATTTGCATCCCTGTGAATTACAGAAAAAAGTTATGCAGTAATCGAGAACTCAAGAGAAGAAAAGTTCGGATGAGGAAAATGACCACTGAAAATGAATCAGGGAAACGCATAAATGTCGGAGGTTGGTATATTTCATAATGTGATAAGCTAAACATTTTTAAGACTTGGTTTATTAATTAAGAATACTTTTTAATTCCGTATTTATGTTATTTTAAAGAATGCATTTTTCAATAATAAGTATTTGTTTGTCATAAAAATGTTTACATTTTTATAACAAACAGTTTGTGTGTAACAATAAGAACCCATTATTTTGAAAAAAATTCTTAGCTGTTTTAAAAATGGTACAAGTTGTGGAAGCAATGGAATTTTTTCTTTCACATCAATAGCATTGAGGACTGTAGGTGAGAAGTCTGGTAAAAGATGGAGAACACTAATATATAGTGTGATTCATAAATATAGAAGCAATAGGCTATTTCCTTAAATATTGCCTTTATACGCATACTTCCAATTGCAAAGTTTCATAAGAAAAAGTGCAAAATTTAATGACATAAGTTGCAACTCCATGGAGGGGGGGGGGGGGAGGCTATTCGAGAAAATACAAAAACTAAATTTTTATACGGCTCCCGTAGAATAAAATTACCAATTTAGAAATTTTTCCTTATCCATTTCTGAATTAAACACACAAAAATCATCTCGATATCTTCAAAATTCGCAGAGATCGTAAAATCCAAAATTTGTTGCTTACACCATTTACCCATACCTCTGAGCGACGTGTTTTTGACTCATTTTGAATGCAAGATAGGGATCATCCTCAAATTGTACATAATTAAAAATCGATTTAAGACAGCGCCTCTCCTTTGGACAAAAAATAGCAGCGTATAGATTTTACGTTAAACCTACTTTCAAAATATACTGCTGGTCTGCACTAGAGGTCTGCAAGGGTCGAAACATCTAGGTCCTGTCTCGAACCGACCCATAGGAAAAAAAGTTCGGCCCTACCTGGAAAAAAATTCCAATCATAGCCCGGCTCGGCCTGATTGAATTTCTACACAGTTTTTTACATCGATATGGTTAAAAATTGTTTCATATGGAGGGTTCTGACCAAAAATATTTATTGTAGATTTTCTTTTTTGATGTTTATAATTATTATTTTTAAAGAAGCACCAAAAGCTATGATTATTTGTTTTATTAATGGATCTTTATTTAAATGTAAATGTTTCACTTGCCCTTTAATATCGTTAATCCATGTTCCATGCGTTGGAGACTTTGAAAAATGCTAAAGAGTAAAATCTTTTAAGACGGAAACACACGGGAAAGAAAAAAAAATGCTTTATAGACAAGTTCCCTTCTTAGGAGTTGTAAATGTAGTCTATTTCTTTTCAGGTATTATTATATTAATCTTCCATGGATCAATAGATTTTTCCGTTTAAGAAAGGATTTCCTCATACGCACGTTTTTTTTTCACTAGTTTTACTGTATTTTAATTTTTTGCCTTAAAATCTACTATTCCTTTAACAAATGAATTTCAAAGTTTTATTGTAAAATAATGGCCATTTAAAAACATATGCATTTGTTGTAAAAGCTTTTGGGCTGAACCAAATTTTACTTCTTTTTGCACGGATTCGGTCAGCCATAGACAATGATTTTAATACGGATTGTGTCGAGACCCGGACTGAAAATTGCGTCCCGTGGAAGCCTAGGAAGAAGGAAGCCAAGCCAGTCCCGATTTGGTATAAACAGTGGCCGAGAGGTTTTGCTCTCAAAGCTGGTAGACGGGAGGTGCTGGGTTCCAACCCAATCGCGCCCGTCGGTCTAATCTTTCGGAGTTTTTTGTAGTTTTCTTCAAACCTTGGCGTAAATATGGTTAGGTTCCATTAGAAAGATCCCGACGATGGACACTCCCCAACACCCCTAACTTTCGGGCTCATATCCCTCGTGTAGATAATTGGCCGTCATAAATCACGCCAACACCCGGTTCTGTATGAAAAAATACGTTTAGCCTGGCCTGGCCGAGTCTTCAGAAAAATTCTCGGATCTGAGTCGTCCCGGCCCTAGAATACGGACTTTTTTAAAGGCCTCATCGGGACGATGTTGTGAGAGCTAAAATTATGAAAAAACTCTTAATCGGCACGTTAGAAAAAGCATTGTTTTAAATTATACATTTAACATTTATTTACGGATATTTAAATAGTACAGAAAGGAGGTGGAAGCGGCAAAAATAAAACTGAATTGGAAGCTTAAGCTACAGAAAGAAGTTATTTTTTAACGTGCAATTTTTTAAAAAGTATTTAAACATTTTATTAGGAGCCAATCTATGTTTAAAACTTTAAATGTGTTTTTCTGCATATTTTTTTCTTAATCATTTCTAGTTTTTAAATTATTATAAGTCAAGAATCGTTAAATAAAAAAGGTGCAAACTTGGAACATGTCTTTTTTTATTATTTTACATTACTTTTATTTCGGCAAATTGGAAAAAAAAAATTTACTTTTGAAAATATGATTTTTTTGAAAAATAAGTTACATGATTTTTTAAATGAATATTTTAAATATTGATAAAATTAATATTTAAAAAATTCCTGAAACAAAACTAAAATTATACTTTCTGCTTTAATTAAAGGAAAAAAAATTGAAATCCGATGAATAATGTTTCGAGTTATAAAGATTTTAAATTAAATCCACTTAAAAAAATAATAATTTAAAAGTTTTTAAACTTTATGAGAAATTTCAGGATGTGACTTTGTTTGTAAAATATATGGTTAACCATCACAAAAAAAGAAAAAAAATCAAATTCTAACTCAACAAATATATATTTTACATGTTTCCTAGAACTCTTAAAGTAACATTGTTTCTTGAATTGGACGCATTTCAATTTGTGTCTAATCCCTTAAAACCTGATGAATTATTTAAATGGCCATAACTCTGCGAGTTTTGCAGATATGAAGATGCAAGTTTTTGTATTCAATTCAGGAATGGATAAGAAAAGTTTCCCTAATTGGAATTTTTACTCTACGGGGGACGTATAAAAATTTAATGTTCGTATTTTTTCAAATAGACCCCCCCCCCCCCCCCCCCCAATGGAGTAGCAACTTATATCATCATATTTTGCACTTTTTTATGAAATTTTGCAAGTGGCAGTATGGGTCTAGGTGCAATATTTAAGGAATGAGCCTATTGTTTAGAAATTTATGAATCAAACAGTATTTCCTAAGATAATAAACTAATATTTTTAAGATTAATTTTATAACTGAAATTTTTCGTTTATTCCATACGCATCACAGATATGTAAGCCTGTGACTTTTAGGAGAAAAATTATGTAAACATCGTGAAGTTAAGATGAGAAAATTTTTTAGTTAGGATGAAGAAGATGACCACTAAACGAAGAATCAAATATAGATTGGACAGTCTGAGGCATGTATATTTCTTAGGAATAATAATTTTTTTATCTTCATTTTATAATTAAAAAATATGTTTATTTCTTGTATGCATACGTTAAACTATACAGGTAAAAGATATGTATCGCTATAAATTCGAGATAGAAAGTTATCAAGTAATACTGAAATTTATAACAGGTATACATATTTTTAAAAATATGCATAAAAATGTGTATCCCCGTGAATGTTCAAAGAAATGTTTTAAGTTAGCAAGAACAACACAAAAACGAAAGAAAGAATCAGATGCATATAGGAATATCGGAGTTAGTATGTATAATTCTTTCGAATAAAAAAAAATTAACGCATAGCATGATTTTATACAATATATTTGTTAATTTCCGGTATACATATGTTTAAATAGAAAGGTAAACGATATGTAACTGTTTAAATAGAAGAAAGAAAAAGAAGTTAATTACAAGTATACATATTTTTAAAAGTTGCATTAAAAATATACATGCATCAATATGAATTGCAGAAGAAAAATTACATTTTCGCGATTTAAAAACAAGTATTCGAAATTTCAAAAGAAAAAAGTTGTATGTTAGGATAAAGGCTGTTTTAACAGTGGGACAAGTGCCTTCCATCAATGAATGTTTCACGGCAGTTGCAGAGAGGATTCCAGGTCAGAAGTTTGGTAAAAAATGGAGATCATTTGTATATTTTTCCCGTAATCTAATAAAATATGTTTTCAAGCTCGATTTTATAATTTTATTTTTTTGTTTATTTCAGATACAGATATGTTAAAAGAGATTGTTAAATATATGTAACACTCCGAATTTGAAAAAGAAAATCATGAAGAAATTGGGAGATTATTACAGGTATACATATTTTAAAAAAAGTGTATTAAAAATATGTATCCCTGTGAATTAACGCGTAATTTTATTAGAAATTATCGCGTAATAGCGGACTCAAGAGAAAAAATTTGTAGGAGAATGAAGAAGGTGAAGATGACCACAAAATGAAGAATCATTGAATCAGACGATTTTCGAACGTTTGTATATTTTCAAAGGGTAATAAACTAAATTTATTTTGGACTTCATTTATAAATTCAAATATATGTTACATTTCAAGTTTATATTGTTTTTAACAATGTATTTGTCAACAATAAATATTTGTTTGCCATAAGAATGTTTCATTTTTATGCCAAATGAATGACTTGTAACATTAACATTCTATAACATTGTTATTAATTGCGGATGTTTTAAAAATAGAGCAAGTTCTTTCTGTAATAAAATTTTTCTTTGAAGCCAGTTGTAGAGAGAAATCGAGGTGCGTAGTTTGGTAAAAGGTGGAGATCAATCAACATTTCTTAAGATAATGAATTAATGTTTTTAAGCTTGATTTTATAATTTAAATAGTTTGTTTAATTGAACTACACATTTGTTAACAAAGATCGATAAAATATATGTAAATTTCCGAATTTGAGAAAGAAAATCACGAAGCAATTAGAAGTTCATTACAGGTATTCTTAAAAAGGTGCATTAAAAATAAGTATACTTGAGAATTATAGAAGAAAAATTATGCAGTATTCCTAAAATATTGAAATATATTGTTTATTTCATTTCTTAAAAAAGATTGGTAAAATATAAGTAACCCGAGAATTTGTGAAGAAATCATGAAGAAATTGGAATTTTATTACAGGCATTCGTATTTTTAAAAAGACGCATTAAAAATATGTATTCCCGTGATTTTTAGGGGAAAAAAATATTTAGTGACTGCGAAGTGAATGATAGTTTAATTCTACGATGAACGAGCTGAACAAATACACTAACTCAAACGTAGATAGAAAAATCGGAGGCAAATATATATCTTAGGAATTAAGAGTTGTTTTTTAATTTCAGTTTATAAATTAAACTAGTATGTTGTGGCCATTACAAAACTTTCTTCTATATAAATCACGTCAATTAAATCATTTAAATAGTAAAAGAAATTACATCAATTTAGAACCAATTCGTATGAAAGTATACCTGAATTTGAAGTTTGATGAAAATTCGTGCATTACTTATTGAGATAGAGCTGTAGGGGAAATTCTGAAAAATGCAGCGTAGCAGCGATTTGCACCAAAACACGAACAGCACTAATTCATATTAAGGTATACCGGAATCTGAAGTTTGATGAAAATCTGTGCATTAGTTCTGGAGCTAGAGCTATTGTGGAAATTTAAAAAAATGCAGCACAGCAGCGCCACTTGTTGAGCGATTTACACGAAAAGGTACAAAATATCAATTCATGTCAAGGACTAACTGAATCTGAAGTTTGATGAAAATCCGTGCATTAGTTCTGGACATTGAGCTATTGAGGAAATCGTGAAAAATGCTGCATAGCAGCGCCACCTGTTGAGCGATTTACACCAAAATATAAACAGCACTAATTCATATCTAGGTATACCTGAATCTGAAGTTTGTTGAAAACCCAAGCATTAGTTCTTGATATAGAGCTATTGCGGAAATCTAAAAAAATACAGCATAGCAGCGCCACCTGTTGAGCAATTTACACCACAAGGAGCAAAACATCAAGTCATGTCAAGCACTAACTGAATCTGAAGTTTGATGAAAATCCGTGCATTTATTCCTTGAGATTGAGCTATTACGAAAATCGTGTAAATGCTGCAAAATGCTGCATAGCAGCGCCATCTGTTCGGCGATTTGCACCAAAACGTTACCAGCACCAATTCATATCAAGGATTAACGGAATCTGAAGTTTTATAAAAATCCGTGCATTAGTTCTTGAGATAGAGCTTTTACGGAAATCCTGCAAAATGCTACATAGCAGCGCCACCTGCAGGGCGATTTACACCAAAAACTAATCAGCACCAATCTATATCAGGGATTACCTGAATATAATTTTTTATTAAATTCCGTGCATTAGTTCTTGGGATAGAGTGCCCACAAAATTTGTGTCACATACAGACAGACAGACGGACAGACAGACAGACAGACGGACAGACAGACAGACTCACAGACAGACATTTTGTAAAAATATGTTTTTTGGAATCTCTGACCCATAAAACGTGTAAACCCGTCGAAAACTGGAATTCGAAAATTTTCATGAAACCAATACTTCCTTCTTGTCAAGATAGAAGAAAGTAAAAATGGATTATTTCTGGTACACATATGTTAAATTATACAGGTAGAAGATATCTATTGCTGTATATTGAGAAAGATGATGATCAACCAGTGCTAAAGTTTATTAGAGGTATATACATTTTTAAAAAGGGTCATTAAAAATGTGTATCTCTGTGAGTTATAGGGAAAAATTATTGCGTAATACCGAACTCAAGGGAAAGTTTTTAAGTTACGATGAAGTAGATTACAAATAAACGAAGTATCAGGGGATCAGACGTTTTTCGGATGTTTGTATATTTTCAAATTTTAATAAACTGAATTTTTTTTGGAATTGATGTATAATTTAAAAATGTTACATTTCGAGTTTATATTGTTTTTAAGAATGTATTTGTCAACAATAAATGTTTGTTTGTCATAAGAATGTTTTCACTTTTATAACAAACAAACGGCTTGTAACAATAAACTTCCATAGCATTGTTTTAATAATCGCGGCTTTTTTAACAATGGAGCAAGATTTTTCTGCAATAAAATTCCTTCTTTCAAATGAGTTCTAGAGAGAAATCCAGGTGAGTAGTTTAGAAAAAGATCATTGGTATATATATTCCTTAAGATAATGAATTAATTTTTTAAGCTTGATTTTATAATTGAATTTTTTTGTTTATTTCAGAAACACATTTGCGAAAAAAAAAATATACATAAATGGAGTAATTGTGAAGTTAAGAGAAGAAAATTTTGAAGTTAGGATGAAGGAGAAGAATACGAAACAAAGAATGAGATGTACATTTTAAATTTGGAGGCACGCTTATATCTTGGGATTAAAAGAATTAATATTTAGCTTGATTTTTTAATATACTCGTATTTGTTTATCTCAGATATATATGTGTTTAAAAGAAAGGTAAAATATATGTATCGCCGTGTAAATAGAAGAATGAAAAAGTAGTTTATTTCAGATACACATATTTTGGAGAATGTGCTTTAAAAATGAGTATGAGAAGTTTGGTAAAAGTTAGAGATCATTTGTATATAGATATTTTAATCTAATAAATTAACTTTTTAAAACTTGGTTTTATATCTTTTTCAGATACACATGTGTTAAAAAACATTGTTAAATACATGTAACACTCTTAATTTGAGTAGGAAAATCATGAAGCAATTGGAAAATTATTACCTGTATTTTTTAAAAAAGGTGCATTAAAAATATGAATCAATGGGAATTATATATGAAAAATATTAGGTAATAGCGAGCTCAAGAGAAAATTTTGAAGTTAGGATGAAAAAGACAACTAAACATAACAGCATGACAACTAAACATAACAGCATGACAACTAAACATAACAGCATGACAACTAAACGAAGAATTAGGGGATCAGACTATTTTCGAACGTTTGTATATTTTCAAAGGGCAATAAACGAAAAAATTTTGGACATAATTTAAAATATATGTTCCATTTCGAGTTTATATTGTTTTTAAGAATGTATTTGTAAACAATAACTATTTGTTTATCATAAATATGCCTTCATTTTTATGGCAAACAAATGTAACAATATTATTCTATAACATTGCTAATAACAATCGCGGCTGTTTTAACAGTGGAACATTTTTTTTCTGTAATAAAATTTCTTCTTTCGAGTCAGTTGCAGAGAGAAATCCAAGTGAGTAATTTGGTAAAAGATGGAGATCATTGGTATATATACATATTAAGGTAATGAATTAATTTTTTTAAGCTTAATTTTATAATTTAAATTTTTTGTTCATTTTAGATGCAAAATTATGAACAAACGTTGATAAAATATGTCTAACCTTCCGAATTGGAGAAGGCAAATCAAGAAGCTATTGGTTCATTACAGGTTTACATATTTTTAAAAGCATACATTAAAAATATTTATAGCTGTGTATTACAGAAGAAACATTATAGAGTAATCTCGAACTCCAGAACAGAAAATTTTGAAGTTTTATTGAAAAAATGACCACTAAACGAAGAATCAGGGGAAAGCACGAATGTCAGAGGTTGATGCATTTCTTAGTGTAATAAACTAATTTTTTAAAGATTTTACTATTTAAAATTTCTGTATATATCGTTTTTATATTTAAAAAGGTGTTTTAAAAATATGTATCTCTGTGTATTTTAGAAGAAAATAATGGAGTAATTGGGAAGTTAAGAGAAGAATTTGAAGTTAGAAGGAAGGAGAAGAATATACGAAACAAAGAAGAGTTTGTACATTTTAATATTGGAGGTATATTTATGCTTTTGGATTAAAATAATTAATATTTAACTTGATTTTGTAATTTAAAATACTCGTATTTGTTTATTTGAGTATACATTTGTTTAAAAGAAGGTAAAAAATATGTATCGCTGTAAATGGTAGACAGAAAAAAGAAATTATTACAGATACATATATATTTAAAAATATGCTATGTATCCCTGCGAATTATTGATAAAAAAATATGGAGTAATCACAAACTCAAGAGAAAAAAAAAATTGAAGTTAGGATTAAGAAGATGACTACTAAACGATGAATCAGGAAAAAGCAGAAATGTCGGAATTTGGTATATTTAAATATACCAAATATATTAAAATAAAATATTTTAATCCTTTAATTATAATTTAAAATATTTGTATATTTCCAGTTTATATTCTTCGCAAGTATATTTGCCAACAATAAATATTTGTTTGTCAAAAAATGTTGACATTTTTCTAACAAACAAATCGGGCATAACAAAAACAACCTGTAACTATATAAATAAAAATCGACGCTGTTTTTGACAATGGAACAAGTTAATTCTATAAATGGAATTTTTTTCTTTACGTCAGTTGCAAGGAGGACTCCAGGAGAGACGTTTGGTAAAAGATGACGATCATTTGTATAAATATTTCTTAATCTAAAACACTAATTTTTTTAAGCTTGATTTTATAATTCAATTTGTTTTTGTTTATTTCATATACACATGTGTTAAAAAGATTGCTCAGTATATGTAACCCTCCGAATTTGAGAAGGAGAATCATATAGCAAATTGGAGATTACAACAGATATACATATTTTTAGGGTTCCATACTTAAAAAGTAAAAACTGAGCCATCATATGATCACTCCTGTGTCTGTCCGTCTGTCTGTCTGTATGTCTGTCACAGCCATTTTACTCGTAAACTATGGAACGTGGAAAGATCGAATTCGGGGAAGTAATAAAGACCATTGACTCACATATTTTCAGATTAATAAACATTCATAAATATAATTAGTAAAAAAGTAGAAGAGCAAATTATGCTACTTGAAAAAAAATATTTTCTTTGTATATCATGTGGGGTATCCTGTGAAAGTTTTGTAACGCTGAACTCAAAAGTACGTTCCTTTTAATTTTAGGGATTATATCTTCAAAGATATTGTTGAAAATGCAGCGCAAAAATATGCCTCCACCCCCATCTAATTCCGAATCTACTGAAACTAAAATTATGAAAAAAATAGAGGTAGTAGACGTTAATATAAACCTTGCGGGAAAATTATAGCGATTACCCTAGATCACGTAGTTTTTGAGTAATTAGCATTTTTCTGTTATACACAAATTTCGATTTACGGCATTCAGAAAAATTGTTGAGCATCACTGAATATACCTATCGTTGCAGAAGAATAAAAGAATTGTTGATAATGATTTTCGACAAAAAATCATCGGTAATTAGCCGAGATATTAACCCTTAAAGGTACGGTCAGTTTGGACATACACAAGGACAGGGCGTCGTACTCTATGCCTAGTTAACAACTTTTAATGATATATATGTGTAATGTAATGTCCAGTAACAGTATAAAAGCAATAAACGTCAAATTCTTAAAAACATACTAATTTAAGGGGTCTCGGGACTCTAAAAAGTGGAAAAAATGAAAAAAAGACCATTTTCAACATTTAATGTCTTAAAATGTATATGGTTTTAAAACACAATTTTAATTGGGATGAAAGATATAGTACGTTCTTTCGTTTCATGTATTTAAAAAATTGCAAGATACAGAATTAGTATTTATAGGGGGCTCGAAACTGTTAGACATTTGTCGAACAAAAAATTGGCATAACAGTTTACGCGCAGGATTACAAAATAAATATTGCAACTGGAATAAGAATTTGATGCTTACTTATACTTCAGATTGTAATAATTTCCCTGAACTTAATTAAATTTGTATTTAAAGCATTTTTATATTTTTAATGCAATGTTGCATTTAGCTAATACAAAAGTTTGAAAATTTCAACAGTAAAATCACCCAAAAAATATTTTTTTGAGCAATAAAAAGGAAATTTTAGGTTCAGTTTATACAGACTAACATGAAATATATGTTTTGAAAGTTTCATGAAAAAATATTCAGAAGTTTTTGAGGTATCCTGCGCGTTATGCCTAAAAAACGCCATTTGGAAAATAATGACTTTAAAGTTTCGGAAACGCCGCTTCAGCTATTGAGCGGGTATAATTCTAAAAGCCAAACTTCAGTTCTAATGGAAATTTCAAGGAAACAATTTATATCAAAATATTCAGAAAAGATAGGAGTTTAACATCTAAAAAAAAATTAAAATTTCTTAAATTTTGAAGCTTTAAGAGTCCTGCGAGCACTTAATCCTTTTCGGCACGGAGTAATTCTATTTATAAACTTATGAAAAGTGAACTGACACCAGAATTTAAAAACGAATTTATTAGAAAATGCGAACTTGCTTATTTTCACGTACATGATAAAAGGAAAATTTTAATTAAATATTCTTGGTGCTGTTTGTCTGTTTTGGAATTAAAATTAGGTGTTCGTTTTTTAAGGGCATCGCCCTCGAAAGATTTAATTAGAATGAATCGCATAAATACTGTGGGATTCGCGATAGTTTGCATTGATTGTATCTCTCAATACGCTTCGATGACTTTAAAAGTTAATTAAACACCTATCTGGAAAATTAAACAGAAATTAAAAGTTAATTAAACATCTATCCGGCACTGACCAAGGCGGCGTTGCAACTTTGAGACCTCAATTCGAAGCGCGCTTAGGATAATATTAAAAAAAGAGTTATACGAATAGCTATATTTGATATTATTTAAGTTACATATATCTTTGAACTTTCATGGTATACCCATTTACACTTTTCTAATATATACAGTTATACCCAATCCTACGTTGTATAGTTTTTTACAAAGTCTTAGTATTCTTTTAGCAACTTTTTTTTTTCTTTTTTAATAATGCAATTACAAATTCATATATTTATTCTGCGGAATCCTCTGTGCGCGAGTAACGCTCGTACTTGACCGTTTATTTAAAAAGTGTATTAAAAATATATATCCATGTGAAATATATAAGAAAAAATATGACGTAATAGCTAATGCAATGGGAAAATTGGCAAATGGAATAATCGGGGGATCAGAATATTTTCGGACGTTTGTATTTTTTCAAAAGTTAATAAACTAAATTTTTTTAGACTTTATTTTCAATTTGAAAGACACATTACATTTTGATTTTATATTATTCGTAAAAATGTATTTCTCAACAATTAATATTTGTATGCCATAGGAATGTTTTCTTTTTTATGACAAACAAAGGCTTATAACAATAACATTCTATAACATTGTTATTAACAATCGCGGCTGTTTAACATTGGAACAAGTATTTTCTGCAATAAAATTTCCTCTGTCGACTCAGTTGCAGAGAGAAATCCAGACGAGTAGTTTGGTAAAAGATGAAGATCAATCAATATTTCTTAAGGTAATAAAATTTTTTAAACACAGTTTTATAATTCAAATTTTTTGTTTATTTCAGATACATGTTTGTTAACAAAGATTGATAAAAGATATCGAACAATCTGAATTTGAGAAGAAAAATCATGAAGCAATTGGAAGTTCATTACAGGTATACATATTTTTTAAAAGTTGCATTAAAAAATATGTATCCCTGTGAATTATAGAAGAAGAATTGTGACTAAACTCAAAATATGACTAAACTTATGATAAAACTCAAGATAGGAGAATTTTGAAGTTCTAATGAAGAAGATGGCCTCTAAATGAAGAATCATGAGAAAGCACGAATGTCAGAGGTTGGTAATATTTCTTAATGTAATAAACAAAAATTTTTTAAAAACTAGATTTGTAATTTAAAACATTTTTATATTTCGGTTTCATATTCTTCCCTAGACTGTATTTCTCAATAATGAGTATTGGTTTTTCATAACAATGAAGACATTTTTATAAACCAGAAATGAGTTGTAACAATAACAACCTACGGTGGCGGTCAAAAGTTTCCGGCCAGCATAAAATTTTTGGTTAATTTGTAAGTATACCCATATGAAGAGAAATCTCAAAGTGATACTTATACACTTTATTGATATAACAGTTAAGAACTTATTTATGGAATGAAAAATAAATATTAATAAATTTAATTGACAAAATTAATTTTAAAAGAAAACGCATGTTCTCAAAAGTTTCCGGCCACCTTGGCAAGTTTGGAAAAACTGGTGTTATAACAGAAAATAACAGTCGTCAACAACATTTACAATTATTATTTTGTATTCATACATTTAGCAATAAGTACTGCGGCGCAGCAACCAGGCATCGATTCAGTGAACGGTTGTAGATCATCAATGTTAAGTTTTTTCCACGGTTCTTGAAATTTTTGTGAAAATGCTGCTGAATTAGAATATTTATAATTCCACACACTTTTTCAAGTTAGTTTCAAAGATTTTCTATTGGATTCAGATCGGGTAATTTTGCTGTCCATTCCAAAAGCGGAATTTTTGGTGTGCAAAAAACACTGCTTGACGAGCTTGCTTGTATAATTTTGGTCGTTATCATAATGAAACAAATAGTTGCGACCACAATTTTTCCTCCAATAAGTTAGAAAATGATCTTGCAAGATATCCTTATGCATTGCACTGTTCATCTTGCCGCGGACTTCAAATAACGGACAGGTACATTTTCCGGAAAATGCTCCCTGCACCATAACGTGTTCTCCGCCATGCTTCATTGTAGGAATAGCATATTTCGAATCTTATCTTTTGTTCGTCGTTTGTGGTCGTCGGTTGTAGTGTCTGTTATCAATATCAAAAAGATTGAACGTCTATTCATCGGAAAATAGTACTTTTTTACAATTTTCACTTGGCCAATCTTTGTATTCCTTGGCAAACGCCAGTTGAGTCTTCTGATTTTTTTTATTTATGAAAGGTTTTTCAAAACTGACTGTTCTATAAAGTCTACGTCACGTAAACGTCTTGACACAGACTTATTTCAGCAACATTTTAACACCGTAAGTCTCAGGGAATTGCAGCGACATTTTTATGGGGGTCATGAACTGCTTTTCTCCTGATAATTCTGTCTACAAGAATAGTCGTTTTTCGGAGTCCCCCGGACCGTGGCAAGTTCCGAAGGCCATGACCATCTTTATATTTTTTTAAATATCGTTCACAGCAACTTTTCCGATCCACAACTTTAAAACAATCTCACGAGAGGATTGTCCCTTTAGCGACAAACAAATCACTCGTTTAGGAACAATAAATTATTCAACTTTTCATTTTTAATTTCAAATACGTTATTCACATTGATTAATTAACAAACAAGGCCAAAAATCCACTTTACTGATAGCAAAAACTAACTAATGACGAATGGCCGGATACTTTTGCATACGCGAATTTCGAATTCCTCCCCTTTGCATCAAGTATCTTCAGTATCCAATCAAAATGATCACGTGGTCAGAGGTAATTTGCTTATTCCTAACTTTCGGAGCAATTGTGCTTCTTCTTCGCTGAAACGTTCTGTCAAAGAAATCAAAGAAACTAACTGGCCGGAAACTTTTGACCGCCACTGTATAACTTTGGTAATAACAATCGCGGCTATTTTAACAATTGACCGACTTCTATCAATGTTTTTTTTTAAATTTTATTTCAGTTGCAAAGAGGACTACATATGAGAAGGTTCGTAAAAGATGGAGATCATTTATATGTATATTTCGTGAAGTAATAAACTAATTTTTTTTTAAGCTCCATAATTTTTTTTGTTTATTTCAGATATACGTTTGTTAAAAAGTTTGGAAAAAGATTTGTAACCATCCCAGTTTGAGAAGGAATATCAAAAAGTTTTTGGAATCTTATTACAGGTATACATATTTTTTAAAAAGTGCATAAAAAATATGTATCCCTGTGAATTTTAGAATAAAATTAATGGAGTAATTTCACAGTTAAGAGAAGAAAATTTTGTAGTTAGGATGAAGGAGAGGAATACGAAACAAAAAACCAGATGTAGAACTTAATATTGGAGGTATGTATGTTTATTGCTTAGGATTAAAATAATTAATATTTAGCTTAATTTTATAAATTAAAATGCTCATATTTATTTATTTCAGGTATACACGTGTTTGAAAGAAAGGTAAAATATATGTATCGCAGTAAATAGAAGAAAGAAAAAGAAGTTTATTACAGATATACATATTTTTAAAAATATGCTTTAAAAATGTGTAACCCTGTGAATTACAGAAGAAAAAATATGATGTAATCGAAAACTCAAGAGAAGAAAATTTTGAAGATAGGATGAAGAAGATGACTGCTAAACGAAGAATCGAGAACAGCACAAATGTCGGAGGTTAGTATATTTTCTGGTATAATAGACTAATCGTTTATGCCTTGATTTATAATTTAAAATATTTGTATATCTCGGTTTTATGTTCTTTTCGAGAATATTTGTCAACAATAAATATTTGTTTGTCATAAAAAAGTTCATATTTTTCCAACAAACAAATAGGGTATAACAATAACCACCTTGAACTACAATACTTTGAAGTTAGCATGAAAGAGATGAACACAAAACATGAAATCAAATGTCAATGGGAAATTCAGAGGCACAAATATTTCGTAGCAATAGTAATTTATTTTTATCTTTAGTTTATAATTTAAAAATGGGTTTATTTCTTGTATACACATATTAAATTATACAGGTAAATGTATGTATATCGCGGTAAATATGAGAAAGAAAATTATTTAGAAATCCTGAAGTTATTGTAGGTATACATATTTTTAAAAATATACATTAAATGTATATCCTTGTGAATTATAGAAGAAAATTTATTTCGTAATCGCGAACACAAAAAAAGAAATGATTGAAGCCAGGATGAAGAAGATGACTACTAAACAAAGAATTAGGGTAACGCATAAATGTAGGAGTTTTTGTTATTATTTCCTACTATAATTAACAAATTTTAAGCCTTAATTTATAATTTAAAACTTTTGTATATTTCAGTTCTTTATTCATCTCGGGAATATTTGTCACCAATAAATATTTGTTTTTCATAAAAAATGTTGACATTTTTATAACAAAAAATACCGGTGTAACTCTAAGAACCTTTAACTATGTAAAAAATAATCACAGTTGTTTTAACAATGAAAAAAATTTTTTGCATTTTTTCATTTTCGTCAATTGCAGAGTGACTCCAGGTGAGAAAGCTGGTAAAAGGTGGTTTCTTTAATCTTGATTTAAAAATTTATTTTTTATTTTGTTTCAGATACTCATTTGTTAAAAGAGATTGACAAAAAAATATGTAACCCTCCTAATCTGAGGAGGCAAATCATGAAGCAATTGAAAGTTTATTAAAGGTATACATATTTTTAAAAAGATTCCCTTGAATTTTAGAAGAAAAATAAATTTATGGAGAGATCGCTAAGTTAAAAGAATGAAATTTTGCAATTAGAATGAAAGAGATGAGCAAAAATCAAAAAAAATAAAAAGTAGATAGGAAAATCCGGAGCACATATATTTCTTAGGAATAACAAATTTTCTTTTATTTTCAGTTAATAAATTAAAAATTGTTTTATTTCGGGTAATTAGTGGTTAAAAGATATGTATTTCTGTAAATTTGAGAAAAAATATTATCAAGCAATCCTGAAGATTATTAAACATATACATATTTTAAAAAAGAGGCATTAATAATGTGTATCCCTGTGAATTATCGAAAAAAATTAAGTAATCGAGAACTTCAAAAAAGAAAAGTTTTGAAGTTAGGATGAAGAAAATGACAACTAAACGATGAATTAGGAGAATGGACGAATTAGAAATCAAACATTTTCCTTGGTAACATTGGGTGTGTGACATGACACGGAGGTGAGATCTCACACACTGTGTACTAAGAAACAAAAAATATAAAGTAATTATAAAAAACGCATGCGCAAAACACATTTAGTCTTCTTTCACTTTTAATAGAAAACATAAATTAATTCAAAAATGCGCATGTCAAATACTGAAAAAGTCTTTGTGATTGGAATGATACACTTTTTGGAGAATGACCCATATATCACACTAAAGGGTATGAATTTGACACACATGTCTTATTTACCAACATTTAAATGCTTAAGAAATATTTTTTTAAGGTTCCGTACTTAAAAAGTAAAAACGGAACCATTATAAGATCAGTCCTGTGTCTGTCCGTCTGTCTGTCACAGCCATTTTACTCGTAAACTATGAAACGAGGAAAGTTCAAATTCGGGGAAGTAATAAAGACCATTGTTCCAAACATTTTAAGATTAATAAACCTTCATAAATATATTTAGTAAAAAGTAGAGGGGCTAATTATGCTACTTGAAAAAAAAAAAACTTTTCTTTGTATATCATGAGGGGTATCCTGTGAAAGCTTTTGTAACGCTGAACTCAAAAATACATTCCTTTTAATTTTAGGTATTATATTTTCAAAGATATTATTAAAAATGTAGCGCAAAAATATGTCCCCCCGCCCATCTAATTCCGAATCTACTGAAACTAAAATTATGAAAAAATTAGAGGTAGTAGGCGTTAATATAAACCTTGCTGGAATATTATAGCGATTACCCTATGTCATATAGTTTTTGAGTAATTAGCATTTTTCTGTTGTACACAAATTTTGATTTATGGGCATTCAGAAAAATTGTTGAGCATCGCTGAATATACCTATCGTTGCAGGAGAATAAAATCATTGTTGATAATGATTTTCGAAAAAAATCATCGGTAATTATCCGAGATATTAACCCTTAAAGGTACGGTCAGTTTGGACATACACAAGGACAGGGGCGGCGTACTCTATGCCTAGTTAACAACTTTTAATGATATATATGTGTAATGTAATGTCCAGTAACAGTATAAAAGCAATAAACGTCAAATTGTTAAAAACATACAAATTTAAGGGTCTCTGGACTCTAAAAAGTGGAAAAATAGAAAAAAGACCAATTTTCAACATTTAATATCATATTGTCAACATTATATGATTTTAAAACACAATTTTAATTGGGATGAAAGACATAGTACGTTCTTTCGTTTCATGTATTTAAAAAATTGCCAGACACAGAATTAGTATTTATAGGGGGCTCGAAACTGTTAGACATTTGTTGAACAAAAAATTGGCATAACAGTTTACGCGCAGGATTACAAAATAAATATTGCAACTAGAATGAAAATTTTGGTGATTACTTATACTTCAGATTGTAGTAATTTCCCTGAACTTAAATAAATTTGTATTTAAGACATTTTTATATTTTTAATGCAATGTTGCATTTAGCTAATACAAAAATTTAAAAATTTCAACAGTAAAATCACCTAAAAAAATATTTTTTTGAACAATAAAAAGGAAATTTTAGGTTCAGTTTATACAGACTAACATGAAATATATGTTTTGAAAATTTCATGAAAAAATATTCAGAAGTTTTTGAGGTATCCTGCGCGTTATGCCTAAAAAACGCCATTTGGAAAATAATTACTTTAAAGTTCCGGAAGCGCCGCTTCAGCTATTGAGAGGGTATAATTCTAAATGCCAAAACTTCTGTTCTAATGGGAATTTCAAGGAAACAATTATATTAAAATATTCAGAAAAGATAGAAGTTTACCATCTAAAAATAAAAATAAAAATTTCTTAAATTTTGAAGCTTTAAGAGTCCTGCGACCACTTAATCCTTTCCGGCACGGAGTAATTCTATTTATAAACTTATGAAAAAATGAACTGACACCAGAATTTATAAACGAGTTTATTAGAAAATGCGAACTTGCTTATTTTCACGCACATGATAAAAGGAAAATTTTAATTAAATATTCTTGGTGCCGTTTGTCTGTTTTGGAATTAAAATTAGGTGTCCGTTTTTTAAGGGCATCGCCCTCGAAAGATTTAATTAGAATGAATCGCATAAATACTGTGGGATTCGCAATAGTTTGCATTGATTGTATCTCTCGATACGCCTCGAGTGACTTTAAAAGTTAATTAAACACCTATCTGGAAAAACGCGACACTGACCAAGGCGGCGTTGCAACTTTGAGACCTCAATTCGAAGCGCGCTTAGCACAATGTCAAATTTAAACTTTGAACAAAGGTTTTGTTTTAGCTACACTGTAGAAATAAAGGTTATTACTACGCTGAATTTAGTTTCATGAAATGCCAAATGAAGTTTAACTATGCACTGGTTTTATTGTCAGTACCGAATTAAGTTCATCATAAACAGATTAGGATAATATTAAAAAAATAGTTATACGAATAGCTATATTTGATATTATTTAGGTTCCACATCTCTTTGAACTTTCATGGTATACCCGATCACACTTTTCTAATATATACACTTATACTCAACCCTACGTTGTATAGTTTTTTTTTTTTTTTTTTTTTTTTTTTTTTTACAATGCCTTAGTATTCTTTTAGCAACGTTTTATTTATTTATTTATTTTATTTATTTATTTTTTTATTTGTTTTTTTTTAATAATACAATTACAAATTCATATATTTATTCTACGGAACCCTCTGTGCGCGAGTAATGCTGGCACTTGACCGTTTATTTAAAGTTATAAATGAACAATATCGCTGTAAAGCGATATTTGAGTGTGCTAATGCAAAATAATTTCATAGGGCTAATTATACCACAAGAAAGTTTCTCATTATATATTATGCAGCAAAATCATCAATCGCGTGCAGCTCAACTACATAAAATTAATACCTTTGCAGTTAAAACAATATAAATAGTTCAGAGCTTGTTTCCGGATGATATTCCATAACGAAAATAACAGTTCATAAATAAATATATAAATAAAATAATATAAATCAAGAAGAAATTTAACAGATATGTGGTAGAACTACGCTCTTAAACACTTAAATGATCAGAATCAAAAGGGTTGGTGTAAGAGGCAAAGTCTTTAGCAATTTTTTTGGCTATTAAGCTGCGGCGTGTGACTAATACAAAATAATAGCATTTAACAGTTTTTAATAATTTAAAAACATTACTGATATTAAAAAAACTGCTTTTTAGTGTCGTTAGTATGCAATCTAATAATATAACAATATCAAAAAAGCTATTAGAGTTTTCCATTAAAAAAAAATGGTTTATCCCTTATGTTCTTCACAACCGGGCAGTGTCTTCTGTAACCCGAGAAATCTGGGTTGCACCTCCTTTGTGTTTATAAATGCTGAGTATTATTCCTTCATTTACAAATAAAAAAAAAGTTAAGTTTCACTTAATTATAAAATATTAAAGGTGGCTCGAACAATATTATTACCCACTGTAAGCGCTAATTTGTAGCTCTTTTTGTATCTCTATCTTACCTTAATTTCGTACCTTAATTTGTACCTCTTCTTAATTTGTACTAATTTTCCTCGATTTCATGCGTTGAAAACAACAAATTGTAAAATCCGGCATGCGTATGTAGAAAATAGAATTAATTTTTACGAACAGTCTCTGGAAATAACATTGAAATGTGGGTTTCTAAAACAATATTGTTATTCTGGAAAGAAGCGAAAAAAATTTGATCAAATTTTCATTTGGTCATCTCTGTTTCGAAATGAAATCTTGAGTGATGAAATATTTCCACGAAAATTCTTCCTCGGACGAAGTAAATAAGTTTTATTGATGGTTTTATATGTATTTGAAAACTTTTACAGAAAGTATGTTTTCTTTTCATGTCAAATTATTGTTCATAATTTAAGTAGTGGAAACATTTCCTACTACTAAATGCATTATTTAACATAACAAGCATATTACTTGTTATTAAAACTATCTGTTACTTAGTTTAAAAAAATAGCTAAAACGATGTTTTAAAAATAATTTTACATATTTTATCTTTTCTTGAGATACCAAATATTTGTACTTTTTGAAAATCATCTTATAATTATTGAAATAAGTCTAACTTTTTTTTGCTTTATCTCGAGTAACATTGTTTACTTTGCGATGTCCATATTCGTTTTTCCATTTTCACCCCGTAGTAAAATGTTTCCGATTTCAGACCCTGTTTATCTTGTTTGATCAATTCTATAAATCCTGAATTCTCTGAGGTTTTTTTTTTTGGTTTTTATGGGCGGTGAATCCACTTATTTATTTATTTATCTATTAGTTGTTTCTGTTTTCAAGGACGTGAAAGGCGACCGTTATAGCAATCGCAACTTCAACGCATTTGACGTTTTTCCGAGATTCTTTTATAGCGAATACAATTAGCTGAATCCAATGATATTTTTTCTGATTTTCACAAGTGCGAAGCGCTCACACACGCGTTATAATGATCGCGGCATTAATGAATTTAATTTTCTAGATCTCTTTGCAGCGAGATAGCTGTATGAATTGATAGTGTTTAGTTTTATTCTTTAGTTTCGTTTTTTAATGTGCACCAACCGCTTATAAGTATGACTCGTCTTTAACGAATTACATATTTTCCGAGATTTCGATACAGAGGATGACATTGCTAAATTTAAAATGTGATAATTTGGATGCTTAAAGGAAAGTCTAAGTTGTAGAACACAAGGCGTCGGGATTGAAAGTGGAAGAATTTCACTATAAATGAAAATGCAAACAACAGTTTGTACTTAGTCGTTTACCTGGAAATTTATAAATATTTCGATGCTTACTAATGTAGTAAGACTTCGATACTTCGAACTTGAATTGAGTTACAAAAAATTAGAAATATAAAAATTCAAGATACAAAAAAAAAATATATTTTTCGCATTTTAGTATTAACTGCGAGCATTTTAAGAAATTTATGGCGTATTCTGTAGCATATAGTTATCCCAAGAATAGGGGAATAATATGGCCAAGCTCTGTATTATGAAAATATCTACTTACATTTAAAGAAACAACCTAATACAGTTTCTGCATATTTTTCACTTGAATAAAGGAACTGTAACCTATGTGACCTTTGTTTGTTCCCGTGAGTCTGATTTGCCCTTTCATTTTGTAGACGTTATTTCAAAGCACTATGTATGTATATGTATGTAACCATAGATATTACATAGGTAAGTCAAGCTGTTCACCTGCATCTATTATGTGCTGATACTAATGTTAAAACGACAAGCAACAGACATTTGAGTTAAAGTTAAACACCCGTTGTATCCTCCCTGTATGTATCCTCCATAAACAATTGTAAAATATGTAAATAATACTATATTTTATTAATATCTATTTTAAAAGATTTTCTAAATTTTAATGTAATTTAATGTTTGCCTCTAAATGATATGGACTAGCAAAACCCACAGAACACTTGCACTTGTTCTTGTTTAAATATGTTAAGTGGTATATGGGTGATTCCATATAAAAGGAGCAAATCAGCTGTGGCTGACACTTCACAGATTTTAATTAAAATCAGCATATAAGTAGATCATATTTATTTATGAGCAAATGCAAAATAATAGATTTCAGGATTGTTTATTTAGTATCTAAACTTACGTTAAAAGTTGACCCAAAATTCAAGTTTTGTCTACATGCTTGAAATTTCAATTTTGATTATTAGCTTTAGGGATGGAAAGATTATGTCAAAAATATTTTATAAATAACAATGAATGATAAGTAACCGTTTGACATACTTTATTTTTAGCTATTGTCTTTATTTTCCTTAACAAGAAAAAAAAATAATGACGAAAATAGAATATTTCTATTATTTATTTGAACATGAAGGAAACCCCTTAAAATTTAAAAATTATTTGAGGTTATAGATAAGAGTATATATTTTCAATACAGAAACTTTAATTCTTGCTTTTTTATTCCTTAATTAGAAAAAAAAGTGATAAAGAAAAATTTGGTCGCGAAAAAACGAAATTTCTATGACTTGTTTCAAAACAAAGGAAAGCTTTTCAAATTTAAAATTTTATTCGCATTATAGATGAAAGTGTATATTGTAAATACATAAACTTTCATTCTTGCTTTCAGTGTAGTTTTGCCTACTCTACATTAAAATATTTTTGAGCAAGAGGAGTCTATCACCAGTATTACCCAGAAAGGATTTTCTAAATCGGCTCACTAGTTCTAAAGTAATCGCTATTTTAGAAGGTTTCCAACTCATTTCATGCTTTGAAATTTTGAAATTTTAGAAACTGCTCTGTGATGGAATTTATTTTTCAAATTCCCACTCACCAATCATTACAAATAAATAGTAGTTTAGAACAATTTTAGAATGTTTTTAACTCGTTTCACGCTTTTCGAATTTTTTAGAAACGGTTCAAAGTGATCATTTGTATCTTAAAAGTAACCACAAGGCCAAATTCCAATGCGAAAATTTTTTCAGTATTAAAAAATAATAATTTTAGAAAGTTTTTTTTTTTCTGAACCCCCTTGCGATTGTGGTACCGGCATAAAATACAGCATATTTTGAAGCAGTGACTGTCAGCAGTATATTGCCGCGTTACTTTTGAAATTGGTTAGTTAGTTCCAGAGATTAAAACAACTCCTTACAAACAGACATACGGACAAACAAGCGTTTCTTTTTGTTACTATTTTTATCGATTTGGAACAATAAAACTGTTGTAAGAGAGTAAAAGATACTTAGTTCTGCTTGCAGTTTGAAGCTAATAACTTTTCTCCTGTTTTTCAATTTAACAAAACACATTTCTATTATTATTATTATATATGTATTACAAGTTCTATTATTATTTCTATAATCTGTTTCTAAAATCGTCCCGTAGGATTTCGGACGAAATTTAAACTATGTTTATATATCAAAGAATATGGAGTAAATGTTGTTATCTCATATCATCACAATCCGCCATTCTCCCCCGAATTTATATATTACAATCGATGAAATCTGAGATTTGTACTGTCTTAAACATAGGCATGTAAACATGAGTTTGTATTTCTTCTATGTTTTATGTGCCATGTATTTTCAATCCAAGAATAGTTTCACGAAATGCAATTGAAAAAGGGAATTTAAAAAGCAATATTTCTATTCTCAAAAGAAAAGCCAAAAGTTTTATCTCATTTCTGTTTGGACATATCGACTCTAAAATGAAATTCATGTAATAAATATTTCTCGAGAAATTCTTCAGCAGGCCGAATGAAATAAGATTTTTTAACTCGTTTCATCAATATTTGATAAACTACATAGGGAGTATTTTTATTTTCCTCTATGTTCATAGGAAAAAAGTACAGGGTGTAAAATAAAGAATGTCCCAGTTTTAGTGATATAGTATAACAGTTTAATTTAGACGTACAACAAATTAAACATCAAATTGGAGGTAAAATAACCTAGTTTTTCTTACAAATGTTCAATATATGTACAGTACAGTCGTGGAAAAAAACAAAAAGTAAACACACCCTACTAACTCCTCAACAAATTATCGTAGAAGAAAGTTACTGGCACCGAACGATTGAAAATAAAGTCTACTTTTAAATGATGTATATAAAATTTGCTTAGGGGGCCATTTACATATTAAAACGAACCATAACTTTGTTTTTTTCAATAGCAGTACACAATTCTCACAGCATAAATGAACTCTACACCTTTCAATTAGCCTAAAAACGAATTTTTATGCAATTCGTAACATAAGTTTCCGAGAAATTAATTATTTTAAAACGAGCGTATTTTAAGGGCCGTATCCAAATTGAAGTTCCGTACTAGATTGTTAACCGAGAGAGCCCCTTCCTTGATCGAGGCACCTTAAGCGCCACTCAAGGAGTCAATGAAGCGTGTTAGATTACAGTACAGCAGAATAAATTTCAAAATGTCTACTCACTTCCATCATAGACGGCCCCTTAAACCATCATTTTGGCGTTTTTTAAGCATAATTTGAAAACTACTTGGAAGAAAAATGTGAAATTTTTGAATTTCCATAAAGCAGAACTTAATAAATCTAAATCCATCAAAAAAATTGTAGGTTGCAATTCATAATTTTTTCGAATATTAATTTCATAATTCATAATTCATATCATAAAATTATAAAAATTGCAAATTCAGCTTATTTATGCTTGGGTATATTAGTATTATTACTACAAAAAAATTATCACATTAGGAGCATAATTTCGGGAGATATAAATAAAAATATGAAAATGTAATTTAACATTAGAAGCACTAAATTTTGAATGTTTATAATTCAAAAACTTATCATTCAAATTTCAAATTTGGTGTCTAGGCATAGTTTGAACCGAAGATTTGAAATATCTCGTTAAAATTGGGTATTGCCATTGAAAAAAATGAAGTTTGGATACGTTTTAATATGTAGATGACCTCCTAAGAAAATTTTATATACATCATTTAAAAGTAGACTTTATTTCCAATCGTTCGGTACCAGTAACTTTCTTCTTCTACGATGATTTGTTGAGGAGTTACTAGGGGGTGTTTACTTTTTTTCCCCACGACTGTACCTTTAGTTATACGGCACACATCTAACGTAAAATCCAATTCTTCCCACACTTCGGTTAACAAGTCCGGAGTAATGGAAGCAAAAGCCTCTTCAGTTCTGTGTCTCAACTCTGGGAAATCATTAGGTAGTGGAGGAACATAGATACGACCTTTTAAGAAGCCCCAAAGGAAAAATCGCATGGCTCTAACGGCTTTGAAATCTTGAACCCAGCAGCAATAATGCTTTACGGTGAGGAGTAGTCATTTTGAGCGTATGTGATACTGCAAACGAGCCATAACAATGGCGTACTCACGTATGCGCCTATCTAAAACTGTTTGAGTTACTCGTTATTGGTGACCTTGAACGAACACTCTACAACGTTTACAGTTGATACTATTAAAATTTATATCTGGGACATTATTTTATGGAACTGAATAAACTGAACTGTATAAACTGAACTGAAACTGGCTGTAACACTATTCTTTTCTATTCTAAAATTTATCATTCTTTTTATATTTCCATATTAAATTCAAAGAAATGCAGTTGGCATTATAATTGTTAGTCTGTAACTGAATACTTGAAAAGTTTTGATATCAGGTTTCCGAGGCCGTTACACGTTTCGGGCTAACTTGAATACAATTTGACTATTTTTGGGCTCGTATCTGCCAGTCTGTTGGACGTTCGTCTGTATCAGTCTATCTGATATACAAATTTTGTAGGTGTTGTAACTCAAGAACTATTTCATATTAGTTGGAACTTGACATAAAAGGTGCTATTGTCATTATAAATATATGTGTGACAAAGTTTGGCTTTGCTTACTCTGTGGAGTAAGCAATTATTACTCTGTGGAGGCTGTAGCACTATTCTTTTCTATTCTAAAATTTATCACTATTTTTCTATTTCCATATTAAATTCAAAGAAATGCAGTTGGCATTATAATTGTTAGTCTGTAACTGAGCTATTTGAGTCTCAAGACTCTTTCTTAATTTTCGCACTTTTGATTTTTTTATGGGTTAAATTCATATCTTTTCTGAACATTTTGATATAACTGTTCCCTGAGAAATTCAAATTTGAACAGAAGTTATGGATTTTAGAATAATATAGAGCAATTACGCCGCTCAATAGCTAAAGCGGCGTTTCCGAAACTTTGAAGTCCTTTTACTCAAAATGACAATTTGGGAATAACGCGGAGGGTATCTCAAAAATGCCAATATTTTTCACGAAATTTTCAAAAAATATGTTTCATGTTAGTCTGTATAAACTGAATCTAAAATTTCCTTTTTATTGTTCAAAATATTTTTTTTTTAGGTGATTATATTGTTGAAATTTTCAAAATTTTGTATTAGCTAAATACAACTTTGTATTAAAAACCTAAAAAGGCTTTAAATACAAATATTTTAGATACAGGTTAATTAATACAATCTGAAGTATAATTAGTCACCAAAATGTTCATTCTAGTTGCAAAATTTACTTTGTAATCCTGCGCGTAAGCTGTTATACCAATTTTATGCTCGAGAAATGTCTGACAGTTTGAAGCCCCTATAAATATTAATTCTGCATCTTTTAATTTTTTAAATATATTAAATGAAAGTACGTACTTTTATCTTTCATTCCTCTAAAAACTGTATCTTAAAAGAATATGCATTTTAAGATATTAAATGTCAAAAATGGTCTACTTTTTTTTTAACTTTTTCCAATTTTAAGAGCTCTGAGACTATTTAAATGAATATATTAGAATTGTGTAGAAGAAAGGTTCGCAATGTTAGAAAAAAAAAAGAAAGGTTCGTAATGCATACTACATACTACGTACATACTACTTTTCTTTAGCTTTTAATTTTATTCATATTACATAGAAATGTACTATTTGTAATATTAGGTTGATAATAATGTAAATTATATTGCAGTATTGTCAATAATTCACAATTAGAGTGTCATATTGAATGCAATCATATAAGCGCCAATAGGAAATTTTCACACTTTTTATTTGTCATTCATTCCCATAGAATGTCCAAGAATAGTCTTATTTAATATAACAAAAAGTAATTCAGATATATTCTTATATATTCTTAAGAGGAAAGTCAAAAGTTTTATTTCATTTTTGTTTTCACATTTCGCAGCAAAATGAAATTCTTGCAGTATAATATTTCCAGAGGAAGTCGTCCCTGTATAAAGGAAATAAGACTTTTTTACACGTTTTATACGTTTTTGATTAATGCTATCTTATTTATTTGACATTGGATTCTTATACAGGAGAAAGATGTCCCACATTTTAGTCTATAAAACTTTGGTAAAAATCCGGGTATAGCGAAATCAGGTAAGACAGCGGTTTTTAATCTCTTTACGGACACTTTTTCGAATTTCTTCTACCTTCACAGGGCTTTAGTATTTTAAGCTGAAATTACTGGAGTTGTTTAAAATATTAAATAAATGATATATAAAATAATAGAGATCCAGTAAAACATGCGCAGATGGAATCGCTGGCGTTCAGCAAACTTGAAACATCTCCCTCGGATCCAAAATAAATAAAATAAAATTTCATCGAACACGAGACTTTCGTGGAATTCTTAAAGTTTCATTGCTGCCCCCTTGGTCTCCGCGAATCACAGGTTAAGAAACGTTGATGTAGGATTTATTAATGTTAAATGAGAATATATTTTAAAAAAGAACACAATAAAACCTTTTAGTCAGAACTAACTAAAATTAAATTTACGATTTTATGTAGCATGTGGAAAAGTGAAAAAGAAAGGAGTGAAGTGTGTAGAAGAAAAAGAAATGCTGAATTTCGTGAGCTTTATAAATTATACATTTTAGCATCAATCTTCAATCATATCTTTAAACACGCAAGATTCGCAAGACTTGATGTAACAAAATCACTTCTGATACGTTTATATCAAATGATACTATTGAGGTTATTTGAAGTATCCCGTACGTAAAGTGCAATACATATGAGAACAAAAATCAAATTAGTGGTTAAGTGGATTGGATAATTTTAAAAAGCGCAAATATCTGCTTAAAATCACTATAAAAGTGTTAAAGAGAAATCACCATTTAAACAACTTACAAGAGTTTATCACAAATGTTGCTTAATACTTAAAAAAGCTTGATTTTATTGTTTACTGGTTTGAAGAAACCAGGGTTAAAATTTCTGTTTCTAAAATAAAATATCAAAAAAATTGTATTTAAAAAATAATTAAAAAAGTGAATAAAGATGTTTGGTCATGGGATGCATAATAGGTCTTAAAAAAAAAAAATTCAGATATATTTTATGCAATATTAAACAAACCCGTTTTTTATAAGTAAAAAAGACCACAGCAGTCCTATAACTTGCTATTTAAGAATTTATATTTCTTTGCTAGACATTTTATGGATTTATGGTAAAAAATTCATGGACTCCACAAATCAGCTTTTAGATGTATTACAATTAATAAATTCTGTAGTGTGTATTATATTAAGCATAATTCAATAAGTGATAATAAGTACTTTTCATATGTTTTATTTCCCTTAGGATTTCCAAGAACAGTCTAAAGAAATAAAATTGGAAAGGTCAATTTTTAAAACAATGTTTGGAGAACTATATCTTTTTCTCTTTAAGTCAACTGAAAAACATCCAATAACTAAAACTAGAATCAAATTCTGCGTTTGATTTTAAAAGAGTCAGTTTCATTAGTCCCTGCTTTGAAAAAAAAATCATGGTTAAAAGTTTCGTTTCTAAAATAAAACATATGAAAAAGTCCTTCCGGCCAGTGCCGGGAGGAAGAGGTAGCTTTCATAATCCTTATTTAAAAAAAGCCAACTTATATCATGCAAACACACGAAGCTCAATTTAGTGGAAACCGAATATAGGAGATTCAATACTAATTTTTATCAATATAATGAATGAGAATTTCGCGAAATTAGTCAGCTTTATCCAAGCTGCTTTTCTTTAAAGTAACTTATATTTGGCTGCCAAATTCGGCAATTTCTTAAAGTGTCTGTCATTTTAAGACAACATGGTGGATGAGGCTAAGCAGTGAACTTGGTCGAGACCTTAGTAATTGCTGTGCACATGCTCACTCACATCGGAATCGGTTAATATATAGGAGTGCTGTCGCATGCAAAAAATCAGATTTTTCAAAATGTCACCCACAATAGAAATTGAAACTGCTATATCTGAGCCATTTTTTAAGGTAAAGACAAACAAAAAATGCTTCTGAATCCTTATATCAAGATCAAATACTTAAGAAAGAAACCTTTTACAATTTCTAATTTTTTTGCACCTCACTTTAAATATATATATATATTTTAATTTAATGGCCGCCATTTTGAAACAAGATGGCTGATGAATCTGGCCAGCGAACTTGGTCGAGGTGTTGATGTATACTATCCACATGCCTTCTTACATCGAAATAGGCGAATACGTGTGTTATCGCGTGACAAATACAAGATCGTTTCAAAATGTTAGCCATGCTAGAAATTCAAAGTGCTATAAATCAACCATTTTTTAAGATATCAACAAAAGAACAAATTTTCAGAAACAAAAACTGCTCCGGAATCTTTGCATCAAGGCCAAACACATAAAAAAAATCTTTTTCATTTTCCAATTTTTTAATACCTCATTTTGAATTTTAAATTTAATATTTTTTAAATGGCAACCCTTTTGAAACAAGATGGCGAATGAAGCTGGCCAACGAACTCGGTCGAGACAATGGTATGTACTATGTACAGACCAAGTTACATCCAAATAGGTTCATAAATACGCCTGTTATCGCGTGACAAAAATCAGGTCGTTTTAAAATGTCAGCCACAAGAGAAATTCAAAATGCTATTACTCAGCCATTTTTTTTTAGATATAAAAGAAAGAAAAACTGTTCCGGAATCTTTGTATTAAGGTCAAACACATACAAAAAAAATCTTTTTCATTTTCCAATTTTTTGGTATCTCATTTAAATTTTTTTATTTTTTAATTTTTTTAAATGGCCGCCATTTTGAAACAAGATGGCGGATGAAGCTGGCCAACGAACTCGGTCGAGATATTTGTATGTACTATGTACACACCAAGGTACATCCAAGTCGGTTCATAAATACGCCTGTTATTACGTGAGAAAAATCAGGACGTTTCAAAATGTCAGCCACGCTAGAAATTCAAAATGCTATAACTCAGCCATTTCTTAAGATATAGACAAAACAAAAACTGCTCCCGAATCTTTTTATCAAGGTCAAACACATAAGAAGAAAATATTTTTTCAATTTTCAATTTTTGGTACCACATTTCAAATTTAAATTTTTCTTAAAAATTTAAATGGCCGCCATTTTTAAACAAGATCGCGGGTGAAGCTGGCCAACGAACCCGGTCGAGACATTGATATATACTATGTATAAACGAAGTTACATCCAAATCGGTTCATAAATACGCCTTTTATCGCGTGACAAAATTCAGGGCGTTTCAAAATGTCAGCCACGCTAGAAATTCAAAATGCTATAACTCAGCCATTTTTTAAGATATAGACGAAACAAAAACTGCTCCGAAATCTTTGTATAAAGGTCAAATACATAAGAAAAAAATATTTTTCCATTTTCAATTTTTTGGTACCACATTTCAAATTTTAAATTTTTTAAAATTTTTTAAATGGCCGCCATTTTGAAACAAAATGGCGGATGAAGCTGGCCAACGAACTCGGTCGAGAGACTGGTATGTACTATGTACACACCGAATTACATCCAAATCGGTTCATAAATACGCCTTTTATCGCGTGACAAAATTCAGGACGTTTCAAAATGTCAGTCACGCTAGAAATTCAAAATGCTATAACTCAGCCATTTTGTAAGATATAGACGAAACAAAAACTGCTCCGGAATCTTTGTATAAAGGTCAAATACATAAGAAAAAAATATTTTTCCATTTTTAATTTTTTGGTACCACATTTCAAGTTTTAAATTTTTTTAAAAATTTTAAATGGCCGCCATTTTGAAACAAAACGGCGGATGAAGCTGGCCAACGAACTCGGTCGAGACATTGGTATGTACTATGTACACACCGAATTACATCGAAATCGGTTCATAATTACGGGAGTTACAGTGTGACATAGGTCAGATATATATATATATATATATATATATATATATATCAATTTTGAACGGAGGGTGGTTTCGGGGTCTGGGGGTCATGATCGATGAAAATATACCAAAATTTTTTGAAATCGCTTTCCTCCGAACGGCTGCAATAGGTAGCTTTTTTGTAAAGAAAGCTACCTAAAAAACGTGACTACAAAAGTAATTTAAAAAGATGGATAAAAATTTTTTGTCAGTGGTACAAAAGTTGAAAATTTTCAGTCTTTTATGTCACAGCAAAATAGCCCATTTTTGTATTTCTGTTATATATATATATATATATATATAGTAAAATATCATAAAGCAATTCTAAGAATTGCTATTAAATTATTTTTCGGTATAAAAATCTTATACTTTTATGTACCACGGAATAAGCACGTGTTTCTGCAAGATCTTCATATGTATTATAACTAATAAATTCTGTAGTTTGCATCATTTTAAGTATAATTACTTTCTACTTAAGTACTAATAAGCACTTTTCCTAAGTTTTATTTCCCATGCATTTCCGTAAGATTTCTAAAGTTTGACTTACGAAAAAAATTTAAAAGTGAATTTTGAAACAATATTCCTACATATTCTTAGGAGAAGAAAAGTAAAAAACGCTTTGTTTCTTTTTTTTTTTTGGGGGGGGGAGGGATTTCAACTCTAAAATGAAATTCGCATAATGCAATATTTGAAGCGGAAGGTCTTCCATGAGATAAGGAAATAAGACCTTTATTATCGTTTTATCAAACTTTTGATGATTTTTATAGCACGTATTTTTTATTTGACATCAAATTTATATGTAGTAGAAACACACCTTGCATTTTAGTCTATGAAACTTTGATAAAAAATGGTTACGAAATAATATGCAATGGATACTTGATTAAATGAGATATATGAAAAAACAAATGCTAGCCAAAGTAAAAATCAAATTTATGATTTAATGGAGCACATAGAAGTAAAATGAAAAAAAGAAAGAAAAGAATGCCGAGCTTCATCGGTTTTATAAATTAATCATATATGTCAACAATTTTACACCAGCAGTTTGAACGTACGTTTCAATAAACAAAATTAGGAAGACCCGATGTGGCGAAATACAGTCTGATGAATTCATATCAAATGAAACTGTTTAAAGAAAATTATGTAAAGTAGAACTTCTATTCAAACAAAAACTAAATTTATGGTTAGCGGAAAAAATTTATAAAATACAAAAAGATTTTTTTAAAAGCATAAATGTGCAGAAAAGGGAAACACAATTTGGAGAAAAGTATCGTTCTGTTTTCATCAAATGAAAACATGCGGTCTTACAATTCATTCAGAAACAAAATTCTGTGTTTGGATCCCTAAAAGAACAAGTTTCATTTTTTAATACCTTAGAAAAAAATTAGGTTACAAATTTCGTTTTCAAAAAAAGAGAAAAAAAGAAAGAAAAAAGAAAAAGAAAAGTGATTAAAAGTGCGATTTAAAAAGTGGGATAAAGATTTTTGTTCAAGGTAACAAAATTGAAAATTTTCGGTCTTTTATTTAACAACAAAATAGCGCGTATTTTTTATAGGTAAAGTGTTGTACCTTGAACATATATGTTTTTACCTCCATCTATTAGAAGTTTACAAATCTAATCAATGTAGTTTTGAGATATGCCACAAGATGTCACTTAGCACTTGGTCTCTTCAATATAGTCAGCACATGTTGTAGAGAATTGTAGAAGAAAAAAAAAAAGATTTGATTATCAAAAAGTAATTTTTTTTAAGCTGCCGCTTTTCATTATACCTCGTTGTCAACAGTTATTTGTTCTAAATTCACTTTAGTTTTAAATTAATGTTACACAAAAAAGAGCACATATTTGGCATCATGAACATGAGTTTCAAATGATATTAAGTCTAACTATGAAATGGTAAAGAAGGCATAATTTTTCAAGTTACTAAGTTTTGTAGATTGAACTGAGCAATAGTCTTGTACCTTGAACAGGTACAAAAGTACAACACATTATTCTATTAAAAAGCCAAAAAAATTAAAAGTAATTTTTCAGAAGTTATTTCAGGAAAATTTGTCCTCGTATCGTTAATGGAAGGAATTCAAAGCACAACTCTAAATATAGGCATCTATAATAGATGTATTATTAAATATAATTTTAAAATTTATTTCAACTACATTATAAAAAAAGTGTCGTTAATTTTATTTTACATAGAAATATGATACATTGTCTAGGGTACAACATGCCTAAGGCCTAGATAGCATTACTTTGTAAACTTTTACAAGAAACACTTATTTGAGTTAAGATGTTTTTTTTAAATGTCAGTTACTAGTTAGGTGTCAGTAACTCGGGTTTCATTTCACCCTACATTTAAATATGTTCTGTTTTAACATTAAAGTTTTAGTATAGTTTTTATTAAAGCCTTTCCTATTTAAGTGTTAATGTTATTTAGACTTATATATATTGCTTTAAAGATATCATATTTAAAATTTCTGTTCCTAAAATAAAACTAAAATAATTGTGATTGTAAATGAACTTTAAAAGTTGAATAAAAATTTTTGTTGATGAAACAAAAAATTTTCAGAGGCATTTTATATAATATTAAAACAACCTATTTTTGTTATATATAGACTATAAAAAAGAAAGCAGTAATTCTCTAATTTGCTGTTAAAAAGTTGATGTTTGGTAGAAAATTCTTTGATTATTTTTTATAAAAGAAAACATCAAGTGTTCTGCATATAGATCTTCATATAATAAATACAGCAAATTCTTCAGTTTTCGTTACATCAAACATAATTATGTAAGTGTCAATAAGTACTTTTCATTTTTTTTATTTATCAGGCATTCCCATAGGACTTCCAAGAATAGTTTTATAAAATATAATTGAAAAAGTGCATTTGAAAAACAATGTTCTTATTTATTCTCAAGGGAAAAGTCAAACATTTTATTTCATTTTTGTTTGGACATTTCTGCTCCAAAATGAAATTCGTATAATACAATATTTCCAGAGGAAGTGTTGCCTGGACAAAGGAAATAACACATTTTTGTATTTGTTTTATCACTATATGATGAATTCTATAAAGAGTATTGTTTGTTTTACACCATATTCATGTTTGTATTTTAAGTGGAAGAAGTTTCCGCGAGTTGGTCTATAAATCTTTAACAGACTGTATGTATATATGTAGGGAGAATTTATCATATCTTATATTGTAAAACAAAATGAATGCACATTCACACCTCCGAGTATTTCATAAATTGCTAACTGAAAGGAATATCAGTTATTTGAATTATGTATGAAAATTTTATAATGGCTCTCAAATTTTCGAAATGTAAATATTTTTAAATATGTTATTATCATTTTTTAATTTTTAGTGGAATTTCTGTAGGCTATTCCAATATTATCAAAGTACATACAAACTAATTAAACCATTACATTCGCTTTGTTTGTTATGAAAAAATGGAAAAATGGTGTTTATTGTATCTTTATTGATGCCCTTTTCTCATTAAAATTGAAAAGAAAAAATACTTTAGGAACGGTTTAGCTAGCATAAATGATATTATTTTAAAATGAAAGCATGTGTTTTAATTAATAAAACTGAAATAATTCTGAAACTTCTCTCTCTCTATTAACCAATTCTCTACCAACCTTGAAATTCAAGGCTAAATCGTCAATGAACAAAATACTTTTGATAAATGACGGCACTTTCATTGTCCCTCCCCCCCTTCCTGAATACTAGGCCTGAGCGATAACAGTAAAATTACAGCTGTCGCACTTGAATTTTGTTTAGTATTTGTACGGTCCCCTGAATTTAGACACCAGTATTTTTCAAAAGTTTTCTTTGAATTATTTCATTTCAGTTGAATGAAGCGAAAAAAACTTAAAAAAATTATTGGTATTCAAATTCAAGGAGCCGCACAAACGCTGATAAAAATCCATTAAATATAAAAATTAGCATTAAATAGGCGGTTAAAAATCCGCCTATGACAGCCGTCATTTTTTGTGCCATCGCTCAGGCCTAATATTCAGGGGGAAGTGGCACATTTAAAAATGACGTCATTGAAATCATGCATTTCCATGGAAAAAACTGCAATCTTTTACAGTATAGTGCATTAAAATCTCGCAATTTTTTAAATACAATTTTCATAATTTTCAGTTAATGTATGTTGTAAATATGATTTATTAAGAAATTTTACAAAATTAACTTATAAATATTTGTAACATTTTCCAACATATTTGAAAAGCGTTTACAATTTCGGTTTATTTGACAGTTTGGCCGTATGCCCTACGTCGCGTAAATGTACTCGGATTACAATGTAATTTATATATGTTACTGAGGTTCTCCACAGAGTTGGGCAAATTTGTAATCTCAATTATGTGCAATGCAATTATAAGTTAATTGCAGGTAATTGATTATAGTTACACACATGCAAACACAGAAATTTTGTCAAATAATGGGATGAGGATGGTTCCGGCTACAGCGCTGCAAGAATATCTCCCTTCATTTAATTTTAACTATAATTAAATACACACAATTAAACTGTAATTACATTGTAGATAATTACAATTACAAATCTGCCCAACTCTGATTCACCATGGCATGTTCGGTGTATTGAAAATGAATTTTGTTGTATTTATAGTTCGTTTACATGGGCTCTAAAGTATTCCGTTACAGTGTGGTCTATGGGGGAAATCGTATAATCGGTAAACTATTTCAAACATATTGACATTAATATAGATCACTGCAGTGCACTACGAGATGCTTACATAAAATATAGTATGCATAATTGCTGGAAGTGCGTTTTAAATTGTAGTATAAGTTTTTAAATTTAAGTAATTTTTTGCATGTTTTTTTGTGTGTATAAATTCGATAGATCATATACAGCGCTCCATAAAATAATTAGAGCACATTTCTGCCTATTGAGGGAAATTGGGAAAAAGGCAATTTTCAACTGTGTAATGCGTTGTTTAGCTTAATTAAATGTTTGCATACTATGTAGTACATATAAAAATATATAAATCATATACATTGATGCAAAAAAAAAAAAAAAAATCGTATATTTTTTCCAACTATAGATGATAATTACTGAAATTGGATTTTCAAAACTGTTATGAGCTATCCAAAGTGTTTACTTAGGCATCATCTTTCAATTTATTAAGTATTGCAGTTTTTTTTACAGTATTATGAATGTGTTGGAAAATATTCCATTACTTGGGCTTGAAACATGATTTTTCTTTCTTGTTTAAATAGTGAATGAAGTTATATTTCTTTGTCCCCGAAATTTGAAAGATGTGATGTAGTACAAAAACTTTTCAAAATGACTATAAAAATGTAGAAAATGAGCTTCTATTTAGAGTGTTTAAAATTAAAGTGATTCAAGTGTATTAAACATCTGGAAAGTAAACTGAAAGGGCTCGAGCAAGAATTTGTTTAAAAGTTCGGTTTTACTTTGAAAGAGACATGATCCGCTCTGGTTATGAAGGCGTTATTTGAAGAACAATATTTTCTGCTTGATAAAGAACAATCAAAAACCGAAAGAGAAGACTCAGAATTGTGGCTTTGTTCTAAAGAAACCTTTCATTATTTACTACTTTTAGAAAAACACGATTAAAATTTTTGTCCTAAAGTTAATTAAACAAAATGTGCTTGTAAGTGTCGTTTAAAAAGTGGGATAAATATTTTCGTTGATTGGACTGAAACAAAAACTTTCATAAGTTTTTTAGGTAATAAATCCTTTTGAGAAATGGCAGTTATGTAGTAATTGTACATTAACTTTTCTCAGAATTTTAATCTTACTGTGGATTTTGAATGAGTTTGAAAATGGAATTTTTCGTCAGTACAGAAAATTCATTTTAAAGAAAACCGATATTGATTCCGATTGCAGAAAGTTTTTCTGTTATTTGATGAAGCGTATTTAGTACGCATGCAAACTGTAACTCACCTATGCATGTAAAAAGAGTTATGTTTCTTCTTTGCCAGTCTACAGACGTCTCAAGTATTAAGTACTATAGTATTCAAGTACTATAGTATTAAAAAAACTTTTTCTGTTGTTTTTTAGCTTTCCGGATGTCCAGAATCCCGACATTTGACTTAATTTTCTATATTTAAGCACGTCACATTTACAAGTTATAAGTTAAACTGTAAAAAATAAAACAACTGTCCATGGAATCAATAACAGCAGTTAACCGTTAATAAGTTTCAATAATTAATAAGCGTAGTCCACATATAGATTATATAGAGTTTGTGTTAGATTAGTTAACAGATAAGTATAAAATGTTAAAAACTGCTAACGAAAAATTTTCAGAACTTTGAAAAAAAGGATGCACTCGGAGTAAACGATAAAGAAACACAACCCAAAACTATTTCCGGAAACTGTCTACGTTAAAGGTGAAGTACAAAGGGAGAAATCGAAAGTTAGTATTATCACAGTAAATGATGACTCGTCTTCATCGGTAGTAACGAAAATTACCAGAAATCGGACTCGTTAAATTTGACAGAGAAATTGGCTTAAGTTCTGGATCAAGTTTAGTAAAATAAATTATGATCAAAGAATCGTTGTTTGCAATAAGTTTCAGTACTTACTGCAATATACGAAGGCCAGTGGCTAAACAAATCATCCAAAGCTTTTTGGCTACTGAAGCAAATTACGAGAAAAGTTGTTCTCTTCCAGATTTACATTCTAGAACCATTAAAGCTTGTTATTAAGGATAAATCGAAATTAAAATTTTTAACGCTTTACCGCAAACTACAAGCTTAACTATATACCTTAGAATAATTGAGATTAACAGAAAAAAATTGTTCATATGTTACTTACGGTTATAAAATTAGCACTCCCCACTGATTCGATAAAAAATTGGGAGAGACAGCGAAACTTACAGTGATCAACTTACAGTGATTTAGATTTACTGATAGATTTTTCAAAAAATGAAGTTGAAACAGAATTTCGAATTAAAATCAAGTACGATGTTTTGGGTACAAAAAAAACTAGTTGGATGTGCCAATCCCAAAACTTTCTTCTATCTTATACATCTTACTATTTCAAAACCTAGTTACACATGTTAATACTTCAATATTATTAGTTTAATACTATACCAACTTTAATTTTCATCTTAAATTTCTGATCAAGTCAATTAAACGGACTAAAAACGAATTAATCTATATCATGATATTTGTTAAAATTATTAATTTTTCCTTATTCTGTTGTTATCAGCTGTTTGCGAATAGCCGGCTTAGCAGGAAGCGAGTTCCCGCCGATGCACAATAGAACTACGAAAAATCAAGAAAAGTATACAAAAATCGCTAGCACGGAGCCCCCTTTACCGCGCAATATTTCCAAATTTATGGAGGACCTGTTGGCCAAAACCAAAAACAAGCACAAACATTTTGGTTCAATTGTATGCATAATTTTATACGCTGCTCGATGGTACAATAATGAAAATGGCACAGAGATCGGAATTATAGCGCCCCCTTCTTTCGGAATTTTTTCAAGTTCAGGGAGGACTTGTTTGCCATAGCCAGAAACATGCCCCAAAAATTTGGTTCAATTATATGGATAACTTCATACACTTTTCGATGGTACAATTATGAAAATGGTACAGACATCGCAATTATAGTGCTCCCTACCGGCAGAATTTTTCCAAATTCAGGGAGGACCTTCGTGACATGACCAAAAATAAACACATAAAATTTGGTTCAATTCTATGCATAACTTCATACACTTTTCGACGGTACAATATTCAAAATGGCACAAAAATTGTACAAAAATCGCTATTACAGCGCCCTCTACGAGCGATTTTTTTACAAATTAAGGGAGGACCTCCTTGCCATAGCCAAGAACTTAAAAAAATTTTTTGGTTCAATTCTATGCGTAACTTCATACACTTTTCGATGGTACAATATTCAAAATCGCACAAAAATCGCTATTACAGCGCCCCCTAAAGGCGAATTTTTTGCAAATTCAGGGAGGACCTGCTTGCCATATCCAAAAACTTAAAATAAAAATTTGGTTTAATTCTATGCATAACTTCATACACTTTTGGACGGTAAAATATTCAAAATCGCACAAAAATCGCTATTACAGCGCCCCCTACCAGCGATTTTTTTCCAAATTCAGGGAGGACCTGCTTGCCATAGCCAAAAACTTAAAATAAAAATTTGGTTCAATTCTATGCATAACTTCATACACTTTTCGATGGTACAATATTCAAAATCGCACAAAAATCGCATTTACAGCGCCCCCTACCGGCGAATTTTTTCGAAATTCAGGGAGGACCTGCTTGTCATATCCAAAAACTTAAACTAAAAATTTGGTTCAATTCTATGCATAACTCCATACACTTTTGGATGGTACAATATTCAAAATCGCACAAAAATTGTTATATCAGCGCCCCCTACCGGCGAATTTTTTCCAAATTCCGGGAGGACCTGCTTGCCATAGCCAAAAACTTGTAATAAAATTTTGGTTTAATTCTATACATAACTTCATACACTTTTTGATGGTACAATGGCGACAGACAGACGGACAGACGGACAGACGGACAGACGGACAGACGGACGGACGGACAGACGGACAGACGGACAGACGGACACACAGACAGACAGACATTTTCTATAAACATGTTTTTTGGAATCTCTGACCCCTAAAACATGCAAATCCGTCGAAAACCGGAAGTCGAAAAAAATTTCGATTACAATACTTTCTTCTATTGAAGATAGAAGAAAGTAAAAATTAATGTTAAGAAAATAAGTACTCTGAACCAAAATGTGCTATACCAACTGCATGCAAGTTGCTTAATGCAAACTATAGTAAGAGTAGTAGTAATTTTTGTGAAAATTCAAATAAAGTTTAAAAAATCTGATTCTATTTTATGTTAAAAATCACATATATCAGAAAACTATAAAGAGGATTTTTTTATGAGTTTGAATTGTAAAAAGACAGTGTTAAAAAAAGGATGCTTGTTTTGAATGATTAAAAAGAAATCACTGTACTAACCATATAGGTCAAAACAGAAGTATCCGATTTCCATCATTTTTTAATATAATTTTTTAATCTGATAGCCATTTTGTTGAACTATCACATTACATCTTGATTTCTAAAATAAAAAAGCTTTTCTTAAGGTATCAAAGTTGATTTTGTTCCACTTCCCGACCGCAATCTTCCAGAGATATTTTGAGATGACGCTTATAAAGAGATTTTTTTTTTAAAAGTCCAAATACACAGTAATCTGTAGAAGACACGTCGGGAGACTTGGGTGGGGTACATTTAAATGGAACAGCCTCAATTCGGACTTCATTTCTCATTTAAAAAAAAATATATGTAACAGTAAATTTAGAGAGATATAAAACACCAGGTTTTAGAGATACACAGGGGGGACCTCAGGCTTTTCTGTCTTTTAAATCAGATTTCAAAAGTTTGTGTAGATTGCCGATAGAGATGTTGAAAGGTTTTGCTATAGTTAGTTTAAAAATAAGATGCGATTTTAGATACTAAAAGCGATGAACGTACAACTTGTTAGATATGTATTTTTTACCCTTTTTCCAGTCAAATATAAACTTTGACATTTCTTTTCATTTTTATTAATTATGTCACTTTTTTTTACATGTGGAAATATTAAAACCATGTTTTTGACACCTTTTTTGAATAATCGAATAACAGTGTTTCCCTTTGGAAACTGCAAATACATAGTCTTCGATCCATTGTTTTTATTTTCAGCGACATTTTTAAGCAAAGAATACTTTTAATGATGCAGACGATAATTAAACCCTATTTTGAATTGATCCATGGAGGAAAGAGATAAATGGAGAAGCAGTATGCCGTAAAAATGATTTGCAATATGATACCCGTTATCGCTCAAATTTAAATGCTTTTACTCGGCCCAAATAAAACAAACACCTGGAACAGGGACCAAATTCTTTGACATCTCCCGTGCATTTTTTTCTCTAAATGAAAGTGATCTGCTTATATCTGCATTCTAAAGTAGAATTCCATTCTTTTATGAATTAAAAACTGTATTACTAAAAGTTTTCTTCTTTTTTTCGTGAAAGGACTTGCTTGTGTTTGTGCCGGCTGTAGCTGATTTTAGGGTTACTTTTTTAGCGTCAAATCCAGTCTACTGCATCTCCATCTGTCTCTTTCCTCCATGAAATTGATCTCATATAGGTTTTTTTTTTTCATTGAAATTTAAATCAGAGAAACTCAAAATTGTTACAAAAATGTATAAACATTTCTGTATTTTTAACTCCAAGAAATAATTTATTTTAAAGATGGTTTCATTATTCTGATAAATTTTAATATCTAAATTTATTGATTCCATAACTGATTTTTTTCTGAAGACGGTTTGCGTATCTTATACAAGATCTAACAGATGATTTATTTAGCACATTTTAATTTATTTATTCTTTTTTGAAATCAGTTTGATTTTTATCGATAAGAAGGGTTTATGATTTTTAGTCCGATTGTTATATATATTTCATATTTTAATCAAAATATGTTAAATTTAAGTATACAATATGCATATAAAATTTTAACATAAAAATGTGATAATTAAAAAATGAATACGAAAATTATATTAAATTTTAAGGAGGAAATTATTTTTTTCATACGCCAAAACTAGTTCTTGTCCACCCATCCCTTTTTTGATACTTAAATAAAAGTGTATGGATGTAAAAAGAATGATAGAATACAATAATTCAAATTCTGTCTATTCATATTAACTAGATAAAAAAGTAACGGGTTTCATTTCCTTTAAGAAAAGAATTCTGTGTTACCCTTCAAAAATATAAGAATATTTTCTCCCAAAATATTGAAGAAAGTCAGATTTTAAACAGAAGAATGCATATGAAAAGCTAGTGATGATTCAGCTGGCTTTTAAAACGTTAGGAAAATCGAATATTTAAAATATTTCCTCAAATATTTTCTTAGGAAATCTAGCTTATCCCAATGAGAAGTGATGCTTTTATGTTCATTTTAAAAAAATCGATCGCATATGCACAAATAATAATTAAAAAAAAAACCTCGTTCAATTGTATTCAAATATTTTACAGTGGCAATATTCACATTCTGGCGTAATTTTTAAAGATGTTTACAATTTACTTTTCTAAACTATGTTTAGCAGGACACTATGTTCAGTTATAGCAATTGATAAATATTAATTTTTTTACATATTGAATTATTATAAAGTTTTTTATTTAAATATACATCTAATTTTAACTCATTTATAAAAATAGGAGATTACGCATTAATGATTTTTTTTTTTTTGGTATGAAAATAATATCGTAAATTTCCGAAAGTAAGCTCCCTTTAGCAGACAGGAAATTCTAATGATTTTAAGTGGGGCTTAAAATTGGAACTTTTGTGAAATGGATGGTATAATTTGGAGGTTGGCGTGATATATTTGGAATTTATGAAATTTCACAGGATTTTTACAGTTTGCAAAATAAAATCAGATTACATTAATATTTATTGTTTATAAAATTCCCTTTCATAGAATCTAAGTAGTTTCCATAAATAAAAATATTGAAACAAATTTACATAAATTAATTCAATTAGATATCAAAGAAATATGAACAAAAATTATAAAACATAAACTCGATATAAATTTCTATTAAAACTTAGTGCATAAAAATCAAGAAAGACATTAATTGCATCCTTCGAAAGGAACATTCCTTTTAAAGGTCTGGTAGCGCACGTAGCGAAGTATGCCATTCTGATACAATGATATGTACAGATATTAGATAAAAGTAAATTGCTTAAGATCTCTTAGCAGATCCATTTTCCCTTTAAGATCATTTAGCAGATATGGAAACAAAAAACTTAAGGAAATTCCTGAAAAACAGAATTATTGAAAGCGTCAGAAAATAAAACTTCAAGGGGAGGGCTTATAAATGGCACTTTTTCGAAAAAGAAAAAATCACATATATGAAGGGGGGGGGATATATTCGGAGGAGGGCTTACTTTCGACACTTTACAGTAAATTACATTCTACACTGCTCAAAAAAATTAGGGGAGCAAACAAAAAAGTGAAGAGAACAGTGCAAGACAGCCATGTATGGGCATAAAATGGATAGTACACGTGTATCAATGCGCAATACAGAAAAAAGATGCAAAAACAAATGTAAGGGAGCTTTTATTCTTTGAAAAGATGGAAAGAACATGAAAAGATGGTTTGGGGGCAGCAATTTGGTTTCATGTAAATGGTAAAAAAAATTATTGTTTAGAAATGATGCAAGATTTTTAATATGTCGTGTGGTCTCCTCGAACAGCTAAGACAGCTGCACACCTGTCTTCCATGGATGCGATGAGGTTATCGATAAGACTTTTACAGACCATTGGCTTACGTGCATAGAGACCACCCTAATGAAGCCTATTTCGGACTGCTTGGCTGGACACCCTTTGTCCTGTGGACAAGAACAACTGTATTTGCAGCAGAGTAGCATTGCCCGTTCGGTCTCGATGAACTGTTAACAGGATATATCGGTCATCAGTTTCTGTGGTAGCAAATGGCTGGCCTTGCCCTTTGTCGATGTCTACTATTCCATGTGTCTTGGAATCGATTCCACAGCCTTGCATTTACACTTCTTGCGACCCCAACAGCGTCCGATACGCTTCGTTGTGTTTCCCCAGATTCAACTGCTCCGATAACACGCCAAGCAACGGATTTCGTTAAATCACATTGTTGTGGCATTTTCAAGTCACCTTTTCGCAAAATACAAGCTGAGCAATTGAATTTCACAACTGAGACAGTGAAACAGATGTTTCTGCAAAATCCCGATTTCTACACTTATCTCCTTTTTCTACTTTTTGACATCATAAACTTTAATTTGCATGTGATTATTTCGTAACGACGAAATGTTCCACCAATTAAGTTTAAATTGCCGAGCTTTCTGAACAAGAAATTTAACAAGTTTTACCAGTCCCTCATTGTATCTTCATTTTAAACTCGTCTTCTACCAAATGCTCGCTGTTCCAGTTGTTAAGATGCTCAATTCGAAACGCGCGGTCTCAGTTTCAAAAGCAAGTGGATGGATCCAAGGAAGAAAGAGAGAAGTATTTTTGTTAAAAAAACTCCTTTTTTCAGAATAAGGAAATTTTGTGTCCCAGAACGAAAAAAAAAAAGAACGGAAATTTCTCCAGTCCTCGGATATATACCGGTAGCAGTGCTCCCAGGAATATTTCCGTGAATTGAATAAAGTATTTTTGAGAGTATATGAACTGAATTACTTATGAACTGTGCTGCGCCATTTTACGAGCTGCTGACACAAATGAAACACAACTTCTTGGTGGCAAATGTAATTATTCTGTCAATACAATTAAAAAAATTAAACCATCTTTTTGCAAATTTCTATGAAACTGCATCACGCTACTGTTTATACTTTTCAAATTATTGAGTTTTTATTTCTTTTGTGACTTTTGGATTACCCGATATATATTTAACAAACATACAAACCAAATATATAAGGTGTTTTAACGTTTTCTATCGCGAAATAGACAGACAAATGCGCTTAAAAATCCTATAGTATCTCCATAAAAGATCTTCACTGACACTTCAGCAATAACTACAAAATATTGGAAAGACCTTTTATTATAATGCATTCATAAGTAATAATTTGTAAAATTAGAAAGCAATTTCATGATAAATTACTAAAAACTAAAATGTTAATGATTTCTAAGAAAAACTTTTAAAGATTAAAAAGTTTAAAATAATCACTTTTAACTTAAACACTTTCTAATTTTGATTTCAGCATTTTATATATATTTTTTATAGCCTTTATTTGAAAAGTTTTCGCATTGAAAAAGTTTTTATGGGCATTTGAAAACTCCATAGTCGATTATTCTGTCTGCGAACTTTGGGGGTCAAAAAATAAGATTCTGTCATTTCTGTTACTTTCATATATAAACATTTTTTAAAGAAAAAGTTGAAATAATTATCCCTTAAGTAAAATTTTTAAAGATTCCCTTTCTTTTCAATATATTAAGGGTATTTGAATTATATCTGTATTCTTACGAACAATTAATATAAGCAAAATATCAGGTATAATTCATTGTGTCCCGCCTCCAATCGCCCGAATTAAACATTTTGCATACACCAATAGTGTATACTACAAGTTAGTACCTATTAATATTGAGAGATTTTCGTCGGTATCACTTCCAGTATCATCGTATTAGGAGTTTACTATCAGGAGATTTTCGTTTGTACCGGAAATGTTGATAACATATTGCAAACATTTGACATATTTTGGACGAAATCGGAAATTATTTTCCTACTGTGAAACATTTTCGCTCCACTGACCCATCACAACTGATTTTTTAATAATTCGGTATTGGAAGTGCTACACGCGAAAATCTCTGGTTACACAAGCCTGTGCTGATTGTGTTTTTTAACTTTTGATAATTGATTTCTCTCTATTTTTCTGCGCTGAATCAAAAAATAATCTGCATTTTTAACTATCATGTCTCGGTTTTTTTGCAAATCGTACATTTCAGAGATAAAAGTAAAAAAATAGCGAAAATCTGATACTATAAAAAAGATGTGATGGTTGAGTTCTGATTTTTTTTTTATATTTTAGTGCTGAATCCGAAAATGACCATAAATTTTAACCATAACTTCAGGATTTTTGTAAATTTTAAAGTTAAAACGAAAAAAAAGTAAAAATCTGTGAAAGCACGTTGTTGAAGCCTTACCAAAAGAAAGTAAGTGTTTCAAATAACATCTACGACAAATTTCCAGCTTTATCAAAATAAAAGAGGACCACGAGATGAACTCAAAAATGTAAAAGGAAAAGCGCAAGACAGAGCATGAAAAATTCAAAGAAGCTTTCACATATGGAATAAAATTGTAAGGATTTTAAATGCGCAATATTTTACACATTTAATGCATAGTATATACCAAAAGAGGAATAAATTATTATGAAAAAAATGTTTTACATCTATTTTGTAGTATCAGATTTTCTCAATATATCGACTTTTTAAAAAGTTAAAAATTTGCGATTTGCGAAAAATCCTGACGTGATGGTAAACAAATAAAGGTCATTTTCGAATTCAGCACTACAAAATACATAAGAATCAATTACCAAAAGCTAAAAAACAGAACCATCACATCTATTTCATAGTAACAGTTTTATTTTGCTATTTTTTGACTTTTTAACTTTGAAATTTACGATTTGCGAAAACACCTGACGCGTTTGTTAAAAATGAAATTAATTTTCAGATTCAGCGCTACAAAATACATAAGAATCAATTGTCAAAACCTAAGAAACATGACATAAACCAAATTTTGCAGGCTACTGTTATTAACGTGCACTACCATAGTACAAGACTAGAGACCAGTATATGCGGAATTTTTAGGTCCGGAGTGAAAGGGCTGGAGACATGTACCTTAACATAAGTTCAACATTGCATTATTTGAGTTTAGAAAAGTAAATCCATCAATAAATTAATTTATAAAGTTTATTTTTTAGTTATTTTAAATAATTTTATTCCCTAAATTTTACTAGACCGTTTATCAATTGTGAAAATTCAAGCTCACAAAATGCTTTTTTCAGCATTATTATGAATTCTCGAACCTTCAAATTGTTTAGTAAATAAAAACGTTTGTCGAATTTTAAAAAATATTATCCGCTAAAAAAAGAAAACTGTGTAAATCTTAAAAATTATAGGTAATAAATTTGGCACAGTGTTTTTTTTATCTCGAAGATTTTTATGACTTTTGCTTTTTGATTTCTGTTATGTTTCGGAGAAAAACAAAAACTTATTCCGCATTAGTTTCGGTGTAGAATCAAACGCGTGACTTTGTTTCCTGAAAGATTTTTTCAGAACATAAATTTTGTAGAGGTTAGTATCTGATTTTTGTTTAAACTACTTTCCGTTAAAAATAAATGAGCTGTTATTAACTTTGAGAATATACAGGGTATTTCAAAAAGATTCAATTGCGATTTAAATTTATACCTGTTGGAGATATGCAGGAAAAGTAAATTGTAAAAGTGTCCAAAATAAGATAGGAGCTACGCTGGTAAAATAGTCTTGCTATTAATTTTCAAAAACTTAAAAAAGTCGAAATTTTATACAGTCTCAGAGTACTGTAAGTTATTATTAACCCATTACCCGCTGATGTTGCGTTGACGTAACGGTCAAAATAAATGCGCGTGCTAAATTATCTCGAAGATTTTTATGACTTTTGCTTTTTGATTTCTGTTATGTTTCGGAGAAAAACAAAAACTTATTCCACATTAGTTTCGGTGTAGAATCAAACGCGTGACTTTGTTTCCTGAAATATTTTTTCAGAACATAAATTTTGTAGAGGTTAGTATCTGATTTTTGTTTAAACTACTTTCCGTTAAAAATAAATGAGCTGTTATTAACTGTGAGAATATACAGGGTATTTCAAAAAGATTCAATTGCGATTTAAATTTATACCTGTTGGAGATATGCAGGAAAAGCAAATTGCAAAAGTTTCCAAAATAAGATAGGAGTTACGCTGGTAAAATATTCTTGCTATTAATTTTCAAAAACTTAAAAAAGTCGAAATTTTATACGGTCTCAGAGTACTGTAAGTTATTATTAACCCATTACCCGCAGATGTTGCGTTGACGTAACGGTCAAAATAAATGCGCGTGCTAAATTAACTATCAAGTTACCACTATTTTAGAATTAAAAAAATGCTTTATTTAATAGCAGACGCTTTTAGATTAAATAAAGCGAAGATTATCTTTCAAAATTTGTGGTGGCGAACGTTTTTAAGCAAAAAAGTTGAAGATCCCTATCTTTTAGTTTTGGCGGTTAATGGGTTAAGAAAAACTTTCCCCGTGCTCTTAAAAGTACAACAGTAAAAATTTTATTTCCTAAGACCAAAATTCACCGAGTTATGTTACTTTGCTTTTTATGAAATTTAGGATATTTCTGGCACCAAAAAATAGTCTGTTTGTTTTTAGTGCCGCAAAGCACTGAAATTTTATAAGCTTTAATATACTTTAACTCGCTAAGCTTTGGTCGCTGAAGAACAACATTTTTGTACTTGTTCTCGGAAGAGAATATAGCCTTTTTTTCTAAATATAACTTATAGGATCCAGGAGCTGTATAAAAATTTAAAACGTATAACTTTATGTTAATAAAAATATCCTGCCATTAATTTTCACAATCTGAATTCGTACCTTATTTTGAACATTTTGCAATTTACATTGCCTACATATCTCCAACATGTAAAATATGCTTGTTTCAGTTTTTTTAGGCATCCTGCATAACATTTGCTAAATATCTTGTTTTAAAACTGCCATTATTTAAATATTTGTTTTCCCATTAGTAGATTATTGTAAATTTTATATCTATACTAATAAAAGAAAGTTTCGCTCTGCCAGTCTCCGTGTGTGTGTGTGTCTGCGATGGCTAGCGAAATCTACGGCACACAAGAGGTTGAAATTTTTTGTGAAGATAGTCGAAGGCAGGGATGTAGTGGAGGGTATACAGGGGTATACGCCGTATGCCTTCTGGATTTTTTTAAGGAACAGCTTATACCTCCTGTTTCCCAAGAAGGCTATAGTATATACACTCTACGGTATACCCTATGCCTTGAGCGTATACCCTCTGTTTTTTTTTACGACTACATCACTGGTCGAAGGCCTCTCCTATTGCACCTGAATGTAAGAATTTTAAAATTTTAAGAATTAGTTGAGTTATTAAGTAACAATCGCAACTCACTCTCATCTAAAAGTCATCTATTTGATCTCCAGTCAAAGAAAACACGTCCGCATGCGTATAAACTCATTTACGCATCAGGAGCTAGTGAAAAAATATTTTCGACTGTATTTCTGTCTTATTTATTGTTTTGTTTTAATCCAAATTGACCAAATCGCTCCGTACAATTACAATTGAAAGAAATATTTTAAAAGATCATAGTCTTACGTATCAAATGGCGAAATCAATTCAAAAGAATGTCGCAGTTAACCCTTTCAAAAAACAATTCAAAAAGAGTCATTTTTCTCCCTTATTCCAACGTCCCTTCAGGACGCAATTTTAGAGGCACTGACAAACCAAAAATATGCTCTTAAATCTGAAATCTTCTTCTAATCGATGGTGCAATTAGTTTTAAAAATACGAACTTTAACCCTTTCAAATAGACCGACGAACACACTCCCTTCGCGCCTCACGGAGATGATATTTTTTCTACTCTAAAAATAAATAAACGTCCGCATTCTAGCACAGTTCGTTTAGAGCATCTCAATAGATTATATTTACATCATCTATGAAAAAGTTTGTAACGTTTTGACGGATAGAAATATTTTTCACAAAATAAAATGTGGGAAAATTTGGACGAAATAGGTAAAAATCCGTGTGTTTCGTCGCGGTTTAGCCTCTCCAGGGCGTAATTTTAGAGTTACCCACAAACCAAAAAAAAATGTTCTTAAATCTGAAATCTTCTTTTAATCAATGATGCTTTTGAATTAAAAAAATATGAATTTTAACCCTTTCAAAGATACTTACAAACGCAGGTGACTTCGTGCCTCACGGAGAGGATATTTTCAACGCTAAAAGTAACAAAACATCCGTATTTTAACACAATCTTTTTAGAGCATCTTATTCTGAATAGACCAGATTTACATTAACTACAAAAATTTTGAAACGCTCGAATGTGCAGAAATATTTTTTACAAAATAAAATGTGTGAAAATGTCGACGAAATCAGTAGACATTTTATATTATAAAAGGATCTGACAAATACATTAGTGTTCAAAACTTAAGCAACAATCACAAAATGCTAATTTCTGAACACGTTAGTATTGAAAAGAAAATTCGCTAAACATGAGGTGCTAAAAATATGTACTACCTTAATAGCAAAGTCAGTCAATTTGAAATCTTCTTGCCATCACAAATGGTCACAAGTGTCATAGTCACAACAAAGAACTGAAATGTGATATCTTTCGTCCGCCTCAGTCTTTCTCTCAGTGAGTCACTCCACTGACAAGTCACCATGACTGCTGCTTTGTGATGATTCACCAGGTGGCTTTACCATGAAGTCCCCTTGTGATTCTCATGTGACCGTCATTTGGAGACTCCATTGTAAAGTCATCATGGTAGCTGTTGTACAGACCAAGGATATTACAATATTCCCTATATAAAAACCCTAAGATCACACAGTTTCTCAGCATAGGAATTGCAATGTGTTTTACAAAATTGACCTAGAAATGATCAGAGTTCACTAATCCATCTGGGACATTAGAGCAAAGGTTACATCATGATCAATCTCGGAGGCTCGACAGTCTTTGACAGGCACTTAAGTTCAAGACCACCATGAGCGACTGTGATCTCCCTACATAGTGAAACTAGAAAAGTACTTTCGCTTTAAAAGGCATTTCTTTAAGGTGTGCAGCACCAGATTAGGGCGGGCCACATGAAAACCCTTGCTGATCATGATCACTCAGGCGAGAAAAGAATAATGGAGATTGGCCAAAAGTCCAGGTACACAGAGCGCCAGAACAAATAATCGATAATAAATAGATGAGAAAATAATTAAGGAACTTGGTGATTCCTCGAGCCTGGAGAGAGCAGAGATCGGTTGGACAGATGCTTCGCCTCTAAATTTTGACTAGGGGTCGTCCTAATCCCAGGGAGAGCAGAGCATCGTCGGCGAACGAACCGTGCGGCCCAGAGACGGCGATAGTTAGGGAAACTTACCCTTTGGTAGAACGATTCAGCGAATAGATCACATTTGATCTTAGAGACAATTTAGTCTATGAACTTTTCATCTCGTACAATTTGGACTTATAACTTATAGCTGCCACCTCCTGACTGTATATATTTTCACCAGTACTCAACTATAATTATTAATGTTGTGTTTGTGATGTCTAATAGCTTTAATCATGAAATATACCTGTTTATTTTTATCTTAATTAAATAACTTAATATTTTCTACAACTGACTTATATTAAACTTCACACCCTCGAAGTATATTTACCGCACTCGCTACCACACTTTGATGTCTTGGCACAACTGGTGGCAGCTCACGACACGCACCCAGATGAGAATATAATAGTGATGAGGTGCTAGCTAACGCAACTTTTGCAGACTAGAAGTCCTCAAAGTGTGGTAGCGAGAGCGGTAAATATACTTCGAAGGTGTGAAGTTTAATATAACTCAGCTGTAGAAAATATTAAGTTATTTTATTAAGATAAAAATAAACAGGTATATTTCTTGATTAAAGCTATTAGACATCACAAACACAACAATAATAATTATAGTTGAGTACTGGTGAAAATATATACAGTCACGAGGTGGCAGCTATAAGTTATAAGTCCAAATTGTAGGAGATGAAAAGTTCACAGACTTAATTGTCTCTAAGATCAAATGTGATCTATTCGCTGAATCGTTCTACCTAAAGGTAAGTTTCCCTTTCTCCGGCTGAGTCACATCTTGCTATCGCCGTCTCTGTGCCGCACTGTTCGTTCGTCGACGAAGCTCTGATCTCCCTGGGATCAGGACGACCCCTAGTCAAAATTCAGAGACGAAGCATCGGTGCAACTGATCTCTGCTCTCTCCAGTCTCGAGGAATCACTAAGTTCCTTAATTATTTTCTCATCTATTTGTTATCGATTATTTGTCCTGGCGCTCTGTGTACCTGGACTTTTGGCCAATCTCCATTCTTTTCTCGCCTGAGTGGTCAGCTACGGTTTTCATGTGGCCCGCCCTACTCTTGTGCTGCACACCTTAAGGAGATGCCTTTTAAAACGAAAGTACTTTTCTAGTTTCACTATGTCGGGAGATCACAGTCGCTCACTGTGGTCTTGAACTTAAGTGCCTGTCAAAGACTGTCGAGCCTCCAAGACTAATCATGATGTGACGTTTGCTTTAATGTCCCAGACGGATTAGTGAACTCTGACCATTTCTTGGTCAATTTTGTAAAATACATTGCAGTTCCTATGCTGAGTAACTGTGTGATCTTAGGGTTTTTATATAGGGAATATTGTAATATTCTGGGTCTGTACACTGTTTTGTAAGTTACCAAGTGACAGAAAATGAAATCATCTGGTGACTTTTCACAAAGAAGGGCAATGGTGACTTCGGTGTAGAGTCTAAGTTCCCTGAAAGTCACCATGTGACTTCTTTGTGACATTTGGTGACTCACGGGGACTTCAACGCATAATGAGTTGAAAATTCAAACTTCAAATGACAGTCAGATGAGAATCACAAGATGACTTCATTGTAATGTCACGTTGCGACTCATCTAAAATCAACAGTCGCTGTGACTTCTCAGTGAAATCACCATATAACGATCATTTGAGAGCAATAATGAGACGAAAAAGAGTTGCCATATTTTGTTTCACCACCTGATATTTATATTTTCTTTTGAGTATATTTACATATTCGAAAATTAGCATTTTATTTTTGTTGCTCAAGTCTTGCTCGCCTGTGTATTTTTTCAAACATACCATTTACCATGTGAAGCATGTGAGTCACTTGGCCTATGGATCTCATATTGTCGAGTATCGTTGGTAATGCAATTAGCGGATCTAGATGGTTTAGTTTGTTCACCTGTAAGTCTGTTGAAAGTATGAAATAGGTTGACATTCAATTAAAAACTTTTCTGAGATTCGAAAAGCAAAAGTTGCTGATATCGCGTATTCGTAGTCCAATAACACTTCGTTGAGTTTATATTTTTAAATAAAGACGTAATCAGATGCAATCTTGAATTTACGAAGATACTTATACGTGAACTGCATTTTTCTTTTTATTTGAAAACGTAAGGTAAGACTTAGTATGTGTAACGGTTGTGTAGGATTAACTGATGATCTGCATTATCAATCCTCGTCAAGTACACAGCAAGTTAAAGTACAGTAACCAATTCTGTATTTATTGAATAAACCGGTGTTACAAAACTCAAAACTATCAGATGTAAATTTTTACATCGGTTTCAAGTCTTTTAAATTAATTTTTGCAGGCTCAAAAATTAAAGGATTAACAATCAGATGTATATGTTGAGACATTGAGTGCCCTAATTGAAGTGGTTTTGACGATAGGACGACACTGCTTGCCTTCTTCCCCCACACACATTAAAGGGTGCTTCAAATTAGTCCTGTTTGTACTGTTTTGAGAATACTGACATAAATCACGAATGCTATGCAAATAATAGCACTGAATAGTAACGGTAATCCTACTATATACTCGGAAATAAAATTCTATTTTATGCAAGAATAGTAAACATACTTGCTTTTGTGATAAATCTGGAAGAGTTGTTGGGATTAAATTTTTCAATTGATATTTTGCTAAATTTGGAAAATAGACATTTTAAAAACCGTTTTAGGATAAGGTTAGAAAAAACAAAAAACTCATTTCTTTCTTAGTTACTTTAGCTATATTTTATTTGGTATGGCTTTACGAATACATTCAAAACTTTTGCGAATTAAAATCAATATTAATCAAAATATAGTAAGGGTCATATATGACCCTCTATGACAATTCACTACGTTGAATGATATCCTTTAAAATACTTTGGATGCAGATGATGCCGACATTTTTCACATAAATATAATATGCCGTTTTGACATACTTTACACCTGTCTCGTTTGTCAGAATCGTATCTAATAATTATGCAGGCAATGTTGTGTGGAATATTGTTGAAGATGATATCGTGGTTACAAGGTATTATTGCATTCCTGTATATTGAGTAACTTAGTAACGTATATCAATAATTTTTTCTCAACATGGCTTTTACAGACTGATATTATGCCCAAATAAAACAATGTGATGAAGAAAAAAGCACAAAGTCTTGTGTCATATGCAACCACTCGGCCTAGAAAGGGTTAACGAAAAATAAAAACTATTCACTTTATTTTTTGTAAAAAAAATATATATATATATATATTCTGTTTTTATATAATGATAAAATTACATTTATGATTTATTTTATGAACTGACTGATAAGGAATTCGATCTGCTTCTTTGAGAAAGAAAAATTCGATTGAATTGAAAAGCTAAATAGAGCTTAAATTCATAAAGAAGAAAAATAGAAAGTAAAAAATAAAAGCTAAAATTTTAATAACTTGGGATGAAATTTCCAAATAATATTTCGCTTTTCAAAGTAGTCTCATGGCACACACCTTGTGAAAATCTATAGAATATCTACTTAGTGCTTTTGTATGATCTGTTAAATTTAAAAGATTGTACCTTTTCAACATGAAAATGAAATTTTATTCTGCACCGGAATAGCCATCATTCTTACTTTGTGATAAAATTGCTAGAGACGTTCGGATTACTTTTTTCAACTGACAGCTCCTCTAAGCTAGTAAGATATGGACATTCTTCAGTTAAAGAAGAAAAATATTTTTTTCAGCGTACTGACTTCAAATAATAATAAAGTAAGATCCGTGATTCCTTAATGGATAGTTACATTATAAAGAATTGGACATGTTCTTAGAAGCCAAAGAACTGTAAATGTGATCGAAATGCTAAATAAACAAACAAGCAAATAATAATTTTTATTTATAAATTTTAATAGTATCAACTGTAAGAATTACAGAGCGTTGGTTCAAGGCTACAAATAAAGAGTAACTCAAACAGTTTTTGATAAGCTCATGTGCAAGTACTGCTTTGTTATTGACTCGATTGCAGTGCCACATACGCAAAATGACGACTCCTGAGCGTAAAGCGTTATTTCTGGGCTGAAGATTTAAAAGCCGTTAGAGCTATGTGATTTTTTTTCCGTTGGGGCTTTATAAAAGATCTTGTATACGTTCCGCCGCTACCTATGATGTGCCATAGTTCAGACATAGAATTGAAGAGGCTATTGATTCCATTACTCCGGACTTGTTAACTGAAGTGTGGAGAGAATTGGACATTAGGTTGGATGTGTGCCGTATAACTAAAGGTGCGCATATTGTACATGTGTAATAAAAAACTAGGTTAGTTTACCTTCAATTTGATGTATGACTTGTTGTAAATAGTCTAAATTAAACTGGAACATTCTCTTGTGGACCATTCTATATAACGCTATATATATATATATTCTCTACTCTTCTTTTAGCGTCTAAAATGTTTCTTTTTGGCCGTTTCGCAGCCATTTTTCATATTTCGGCAAGAATGGTTTGGCATATCATTAACGCCATTGTTTTTGGAACACGTAAACGTTTGTAACCATAAAGATTATTTGGGGATCTATTGTTTGCGGCCGGCTAACGGAAAAAAATCCCTAAAATTAATTTCATTTAGAGTTAAGTTCTAAATATATTAAAATTTTGTATTTTAATCTGAAACAAACTTGTTTACGTAATTTTTAGAATTCCAGCCTATGAAGAAGTGGGTGAAAAATCGATCTCAAAATTCAATCTTTACATACAATAAATCCCTGCAGGTTCAGTCCACAGGCACAGGTAGATTTCGAAGTTAAGTGAGAATTTCACCAGGAAAAAAAAAAAAAAAAAAAAAAAAAACTAAATCAGGATTAGAGATAAACGCAGTTTAACAATTTTATCTGTCCGCTTTTGACGAGTTTTCAATTTTATTTTTCTGTAAGACGCTGTTTTATCAGAATCATGTTAATGTGATTTTTTTTCTAGAACTCCCCCACTCTCTTTTTTTGTTTTTATTTATTTATTTATTTATTTATTTATTTATTTATTTTTGCTGTAATACTTGGTCCTATCTAAAACTTGTCAATATAAAATTTGTAGACAATATTAGGAAAATTTATAATAAATTTAAGCGGATTTGATATCTTGTTAATTGACGAAGTTATGAATTTTTTTTTCTTCAAGCACCCCCCCCCCCCTTTTTTTATTCGTTTTTAATTTTATTTTCTATAAGAGGTTTTGGTCCTACCAAAAACTTGTCAGTATAAAACTTGTAGATAATATTAAGATGATTTATAATAAATTTAAGTGAATTTGATATCTTGAGAGTTAAAGAAGTTATGATTTTTTTTCTTCGAAGAACCCCATTTTTTGCCCCTTGATGCCCTTTTTTAATGATATCAAAAATCTGTCATACATAAATTTTTGCCCATTTTCCTAGAAGTAATTATAACTTTAAACTGATTCAATATGTATCTTAACTAAGAAGTTATGGGTTTTTTCTGTTTTCTCAAAATCCTTCCCCATATAACAGGTCATACATTTCCGTGAAGATTTTTTTCCGAAACCCCATAGGGGACCGTCAACAAATTGAAAAAGAACAAATATCTTTTGGATAACCCTGTAAAAACTAATGTAGCTAAAACGTTTAATCTGTAGATTATGATTAAGTTTCTTATTGTAAAAGACTGTGTTCATTTTTATGAGAATAGCATGTATACTCTTTGAGAAATTAAGGTTTTTATAAAAAGAGTCCCAAATTTTGCCAAGTTTATTGCTTATAATTTGTAATGTTCTTAATATAAAAAAAAGTTCTTTACAGGAAAAATCACAAACAACATTGTACACAATACCCTGCAATCAGAATTTAAAAAATAATAAAAATTGGAGGAAAAATGAGCAGGTTTACTAAATAATGATTCACTGCGCATGTCCGAATGTAATCAAAATATAATTTGCATAATGTGTTAGCTAAATGTATAGAGCAACTTTTGTGAAAGTCTCAAAAACATAGTTTGAAAACTCTGAAAATTATCGTTTATAGTAGGGGTGCACAACCTTTTTAAAAGAAGGGCCACTTTCAAAAATGTCTGGGTTGTCGAGGGCCACATCAGTCACACGAAGATAATTCAATTCGGGAAGGCGGGGAGGGGTTTTATTACCCCTCTATGTTCTCCTACCCTGTCAACATATCAATTCAGTTGGCAAAGATATATCAACAGTTTACGTTTGTATATATAACAAGGATTAATTTGTAAGAGTGATAATATTCCTGGACTTTATTCGGGGGAGTAAATTTTGTTTTATTAAAAGTGCTAAAAAACAAACATAGGCATGAAAATGGCTGGTGCCGAAAAAAATGCGACCTTTATGAACGAAGGGGGCAGGAAGAGCCGATCAAGAAGATTTTAGATTTTTCCGCGCCTGATCGACAAAACTAGGAATTTTTCGACACCAGATCGACGAAATTCGCTATCTTACCGCACCTGGTCGACGAAATTCCTTTCATTCTGCACCCGATCGACGATATTTGCGATTTTTCTGCGCCTGATCGACAAAATGCGCGATTTTTTTGTGCAAGAACGACGAAATTTCAGATTTTTCCATCCCTGATCGACGAGATTCGCGATTTTTCCGCGAACGGTCAACGAAATTTGGGATTCTTAACTGACTCTGATGAAAGTTGTGATGTTTTCAAAGAGTAAATTGACGAAATTTGCGATTTGTTCTCGCGATAATCTGACCAAACTCAAGATCTTCCCGCAGCCAATCAACGAAATTTGCGATTTTTCCGAGCCATATTGACAAATTCGCGATTTTTTCGTGTCCGTTCGACGAAGATTGCGATTTTTCCGAGCCCGATCAACGAAATTCGCGATTCTTAACTGACTGACGAAATTTGCAATTTTTCCCGCGGCAAATTGACTAAATTTCCGATAAACAGAAGAAACACGCGATTTTTCTGCACCTAATTGACAAAATTCGCGATTTTTTAACACCCGATAGACGAAATTCACGATTCCTAACTGACTGTCGAAATGTGCAATTCTTTTCCGCGGCAAATTGACGAAATTCGCGATTTTTTAGCGCGACTTACGAAACTTGCGATTTTTTCGCAGTCGATCAAGAAAATTCGCAATTTTTCGCGCATCACGATTTTTTTGTTCCCGCGCTTGATCGACAAAATTCGCGATTTATTCGTGCCCGACCAATGAAATTCGCGATTTTTCCGAGCCCATTCGCCAAGACTCGCGATTTTTCCTAGCCCAACTTTTCCGTGCCCGATCGGCGAAATTTGCGATTTTTATCCACGCTTCAACTAAAAAATTCGCGATTTTTTGGTGATCGATCAAGAAATCTGCGATTTTTCTGCGCCTGACCGACAAAATTCGCAATTTTTCCGTGTCCCATCAATCAAATTCGCTATTTTTCCGAGCCTTATCGTCAAAATTCGCTATTCTTCCGCACCCGATCAACATAATTCTTGATTTTTCCGTTCCCGATCTACGAAATTCCCAAATTTTAACTCACTGACGAAATTGGGAATTTTTTCACGCGGCAAATTGACGAAATTCGCGATATTTTCTCGCGACTGACGAAACTCACGATTTTTCCGCAGTCGATCAAGAAAATTTGTAATTTTTCCTTGCATCATCAAAAAAATTTATGATTTTTTCGTCCCGATCAACGAAATTTGCGGTTTTCCCACGCCTGATTAACAAAATTCGTGATTTTACCGTGCCTGACAAACGAAATTCGTGATTTTCCCGTGACCGACCAATGAAATTTGCGATTTTTCCGTGCCCGAACGACAAGACTCGCGATTTTTCCGCGTCCGATCAGCGAAATGTGCGGTTTTTTCCGTGCTTCATCGACCAAATTCGAGATTTTTCCGCACCCGATCAACGAAATTCGCGATTTTTCCACGCTCGATCAACGAAATTCACGATTCTTATTTGACCAGCAAAATTTTTAAAATTTCCCGCGGCAAATTGACGAAATTCACGATTTTTTTCTGCGACTTTTGTACAAAAAATGCAATTTTTTCCAGTTATAAATTGGCAAAGTTTGCGGGCCACACGTTACCTCATCGCGGGCCACTTTTGGCCCGCGCGCCACAGGTTGTGCATCCCTAGTTTATAGAATAAGTTCAAAATCCGTTATTCCCAAAAGGAAGCAAAAAGATCAGGGGCTGTATCCAAATACAGTAGTACGTGCAATAATGTATATACTATATTGGCACTAATCAATGTATATATGGATACAGCCCTTCATCTTTTTGCTTCATTTTGGGAACAACGGATTTTAAGCTTATTCTCTAAACGATAATTGAATTGAGAATTTGTCAGTTTCGGGTTTATATTCTTCTCAAGAATATTTGTCAACAATAAATATTTGTTTGTCATAAAAATATTGACATTTTTATAACAAGCAAATCGGTTGCAACTGTAAGAACCTATAACAATGTAGTAAACAATCACGGTTATTTTAACAATGGAACAAGTTTTTTGTATGAATGCAATTTTTTCCTTATCGTCAATTGCAGAGAGTACTCGAGGTGTGAAAGTCGATAAAAGATGGAGGTATATATATTTCTTCAGGTAATAAAATAATTTCTTTAAGCTTGATTCTATAACTGAAATTTTTCGTTTATTTCAGATACACATTTGTTTTAAAGATTGATGAAACATATGTAACCCACCTAATTTTAGAAAAATAATCACGAAGCAATTGGAAGTTTATTACAGGTATACATATTTTTAAAATAGATGCATTAAAAATATGTATCCCTGTGAATTACAGAAGAAAAATTGTCGATTATTCGGGAACTCCAGCGAAGAAAAGTTTGAAGTTAGGATGAAGAAAATGACTACTAAACGAATAATAAGGAGAAAGCTCGTATATTGAAGGTTAGTATATTTTCTAGTGTGATAGAACACAATTTTTAAGACTTGATATATATTTTTTAAATATTAGTATATTACGTGTTTATATTCTTTTCAATAAATTATTTGTCAAGGATAAATATTTGTTTGTGATAACAATACTTACATTTTGATAACAAATAACAAGAACAACCTATAACTATGTAAAAAACCATCGCTGCTGTTTTAACAATGGAATAAGTTCCTTCTACGAATGAAATTATTTCCTTCATGCCAGTTGCAGGAAGGACTCCAGGTGAGAAAATTGGTAAAAGATATATACCACTGGTGTATATATTTCTTAATATAATAAAGTAATCTTTTTAAAGCTTAATTTTATAATTTAATTTTTTTTATTTATTTCAGATACATATTTGTTAAAAAAGATTGTTAAATATATGTAACCCTCCGAATTTGAGAAGGAAAATCATGACGCAATTGTCGGATTATTGCAGGTATACATATTTTTAAAGACATGTATTAAAATTATGTATCTCTGCGAAATACAGAAGAAAAATTATGGCGCAATAGTGAACTCAAAGAGGAAAAATGGAAGTTAGGTTGAAGAAGATGACCACTAAACGAAGAATCACTGGATCACACGATTTTCGAATGTTTGTATATTTACAAAGGGTAATAAAAAAAATTGGACTTGATTTATAATTTAAAATATTTGTTGCATTTCAAGATTATATTGATTTCAAGAATATATTTGAAAACGATAAACATTTGTTTGTCATAAGAATGCTTTCTCTTTTATGGCAAAGAATCTGTTGTAACAATGAAATTCTATAACATTGTTATTAACAGTCGCGGAAGCTTTAACAATGGAACAAGTTCTTCCTGTAATGAATTTCTTCTTTCGAGTCAGTTGCAGAGAGAAATCCGGGTGAGTAGGTTGGTAAAAGATGTATATCATTGGTGTATATATTTCTTAATGCAATAAACTAATTTTTTTTAATGTTGATTTTATAATTTACATTTTTTGTTTATTTCAGATACCATTTGTTAAACGATATGAAATACTCGAATTCGAGAAAGAAAATCACAAGCAATTAGAAGCTTATTACAGGTATACATATTTTTAAAAAGATGCAGTAAATACATGTATACGTGTGAATTATAGAAGAAAAATTATGGTGTAATCGCGAACCCAAGAGAAGAAAATTTTTGAAGTTAGAATGAAGAAGATGACCACTAGACGAAGAATCAGTGGAAAGCACGAATGTCAGAGGTTGGTATATTACCTAGAGACTTCCCACGTTACTTAAAAAATAAAACCCTGATTAAAAAGTATCGGCACGTAACGATTGCGGTGTATAGTTTAACGGATCAGGGTCTATATTCCACGTTTTTAGCCTATGAAGTAGACTAAAAATTTGATTATGCTGTACTGACTTAATTATTTCCCTTTTTAATATTAAGAGGTATATATTGTAAGATGTTAACAATAGTTTTTGTATTTTGATCGGATTTATATGACTTACACAAGCTCAAAGTTCGTATAATTCGTAGTTTTGGTGAAAAATACGCAATTTCTGCTATTTTTAACCAATTTACTCTCTATTTTTAATATTTTACTATGAGCGCATCTTTGCAACACTTTTATTTTAACATATTTTGTATATTTTGATGTGTTTTATAATATATGTCAAGAAGAAAGTTTCACGATTGCGCTCCTATAAATAATTGAGGTAAAATTAGCAGAAATGGCGTATTTTTCCTCAAAACTATGAATTATACGAACTTTGAGCTTGTGTAAGTCTTATAAATCCGTCATATAAATAAAATACAAAAACTATTGTTGAAATCGTACAATATATACCTTCTAATATTAAAAAGTGAAATATTTAAGTTAGTATAACATAATGGAATTTTAGTCTATTTCATGGGCCAAAAACGTGGCTTACGGACCTTGATCCTTTATCGAAAACGAATATACCGGTTGATCCAAAAGTGAATAAAAACTAAAAATAAAGAAAAGATCACGCGTCAAGCATAGTTTATGAAATACTTTCCAACACATGCAGAATATTGTTACACAACTTCATTGTTTACACTTTCCGGACACTTTCACTTTTAGACATTTTTTTTCGAATAATTGCAGATATACTTGTCGGATTTTTCTGGAACTTCAGGATTATGAAAAATATGTTTGACGGCATATCTTTCAACGGTGATTTGAACAGAAGGACAATTAGGGGCCAACAAATGACCAAAGAAAAATAATAATATATGGGATCACTCTGTAAAATAAAATACACAAAATGAACTATAGCTATAGTTTAGGAATATGTAGATATTATACAATATGTGTATTCGTGTAAGAATAGCACGTATATTAATGGCGATATATACAATTTTTTAAACAGTTTAAGAAAATCTTTCAAGTTTTTTGTTTATATCGTGCAGGATTTTCTACCAAATTTAACGCCAGTTTCAGAAAATTTGACAAAATGTAGCAGAAATAATATAGTGCAGTTTTAATGTAAATACATTAAAGATTTGGTGAAATATGAGCAGTTGTATGAAATATTTTTTATCTGTGCCTGCGCACACGATAATTTTTTTCTTCAGGATTTAAAAGTAAATTCTACGGAGGAACTCATAAAAAAAGTCAACTATCGTGAAAAATTTAAAAGATATCGGAGCTTACAAATTTTACATTAGACGACCTTTTAAAGTATGTTTCGATAAATATTTAGAAAAAGAGCTTAATAGCATTAGAGATATCGCTGAAGAAAACGATTTTTCAACAATCCTCATTAATAACCCTATCTATGATTTTAGTTTTCATGAAAATACCAAGAAAGGAAATCATTAAGAAATGATATACAAAAAGTTTAACTATTTTCTTGGTCAGTACGAGAAGTTAAGATGTGCTCTACTGAAACATAATATAAATTTAATCGCCTTTCCAACTAGAAAATTAAAAGAGTTAGTTTGTATGAAAATAGATCCAACACCGAAAAGTGAATTAGCTGGCGTGTATGCTATTACTTTTAGAACTGGTAGCAGTAGAATAATGGAATACACAGGAATGACGAAAAGAATTTGATCATGCAATAATTATACATCCAACATCCAATTTCTACGCAACCACTATCGGAGAATCCATAAAAATCCTGTGTAAAAACAATCGTGTACGTAACGACGCTCTATCATACAACATCCCCAATACAGCTCATATTCAAAATATTACAATTACTGGGAAAAAGTAATAAGAAAAAAATTATCTTTCATTTATTTATTTTTGATACTAAGAAAATGCAATTAAATTTCTTATAAATTAAATCTGGAATTCTTAGATAAGATTTTATGTTTACAAAATATAAAATACATTACAATAAATTAGGTATATAGCTTTCTGAAACACATCAAAATATTAGAAAAAAAAATAGATTGATTCAAAATATTAGAATATTTTATTTAACGCAACAATATTACCTTGTGAATAGGAAGTAAATGGTAGTTAATATTTTGTAACATCCCCCTTAGCGTTCATAACAGCGTACAATCGATCTTGCATACTATATACAAGGTGTTTACAAATATTTCTATTAATATTAGCCAAAATATACTTTATACGTGCCACTAACTCAGTTTTACTTGAAGGGGGATTTTCTTGGAGTTTTTTCTTCATTATACACTATAAGTTTTCAATGGGATTAACCCATTTTAGGTCAAGCATAGAAATTTTATAAAATGTGGTATCATTTTCATTGAAAAATACTTAAATTACATACATTAAGAGAAAAAAAAGTTTCGTGCATGAAAAATAATATTTTATTTGAGAAATAAAATGCATTCGACATTTTCATGCATTCGGTCAATGGTGCGCTAACGCACCATTAAAATTAATGTATCTTTTTAATTTTTTGACATTTGTTTTATTATTATTTTATTTACATAACTTAAAACTTTAATCCATTCTAAAAACATATGATTAATCTCAAGTGGAATAAATATACATTTTCAAAAAGTCGAATTTGTCAATAACCGTTTCGATTTTAAAAGACTAGAGTATTTTGAAAAATTTCTCAACAGAAAGTGTTTACTCCAATTGAATTACTGGAATTTTATAGATGTGACCAGAACCCTTAAAAATAGCAGAAAAATAAAATTAGCGAAATATATTCGTCACAGTGTTAATAAAAAAAATATTTATTGAAATGGTGCGTTTACGCACCTTTGTCCGAAAATGGGTTAAGGTCTGGTGAGTTTGGTGGCCATGGAAGTACTTAATGCTGCGTTGGCGGAACCAATTCTTAGTTGACACCGAGGTATGCGGTGATACTAAATCTTGTTGAAAGATGAAATCATCTTCACATAAATCTTTTAATAAGGGAATCATGTAATATTCCAAAATTTCTTGATATATATGATAGTTAACCTTTTCGTAGATGATGCATAACTTTCCAGGTCGTTCTGAACTCATACAACCCTAAACCATGACACTAGCAGGAAATTTTATGGAACGTTTAAGGCATTCTTTATCAAATGCTTCTTGCTTCATTCTCCAAATTCGTATATCTTGATTACCATATGAAACACAAAACATACTTTCATCACTAAATAATATATTTTTCCAATCTTCTTCGCTCCATAAACGTCTTAATTTACACCAATTCAGTCTTATACGAGTTTGTTTTGCAGTCATGAGATGTTTTGTTTTCGGTACACGAGATTCAAACTTTAATTTATGGAGGCGTCTTAATGGTGTCGGTGCAGAAACTTCAACTAATTTTTCTTTCCATTTTCGGTGCAAGAATCTCACACTTTTAAAACAGTTTTTCTTAACTATACGCTTCAGTTTCCTGTCATCTCTAGCAGTGGTTTTTGGTTTTCGGCTGCCATTTCGGCGATTATTTTGAATTTTTCCATTTTTTTTAATGTTGTGTTAGTATTTTACTAACGCTTGATTGCAAACAATTTAAGTAATTCGCTATATAACATTGATTTTTACCGTGCCGATACAAATGAGCCATACGAAGTTTAATAGATTCAGGAATATCACTCGCACGAACCATTTTTTGACAAAAAAGCAAAAAACTGCAAAAAGAATACTTATTTTAAATAAAATCGTCTAAATTTAATCAATTATACCACCAGTTATGAATTCGTGATAATTAAAGGAGAATTAATTTGAAATATTCTAATATTTTGAACCACTTGAATAAGTATTCTAATATTTTGACTTTTCAAAATAATTTTTTTTCAATTAATCTTTTCAAAAATGATATTAATTTTAAGATAATAAATAAATTTAATCAACAATAAGTTCTTAATAAAAAATATCGTTTGCATATTTGCATTAAAAGACATTAAATTACCAAAGGATATTTTCAATCTGTAAAAACAGTAATTATTCTAATATTTTGAATATGAGCTGTACATGGTTAAATATCCTGAGAACTTGAGCGAAGTGTTATTAAAATTAATGGTACGGCAGTTAAATATCTTCCTCTACGCAAGTTTAATCTGAAACACTACTACTTCCAATGTAAACGCATTTAAAAATAAAAATGAAGGTAACACATGAGATCAATAAACATGCGCTAATAAAATAAATAGAACAGCAGTTAATATGTATTTTCTCTACCCAAGTTCAATCGAAGGGACTGCTACTTCTACTTTAAACTCCAATAATTATTGGCTTTTCCATTTCAAAACGAAGTGACGTATTTGTATAAATGAGCAACAATTAGTTATTAAAATATTCTCTGATGATGGCCTTGTGAAATGCAGACCGAAAGTACTAAGAAGTTTTAAATAAAATGTATATTTTTAATGTGTAACAACTATTTTATTATTTTAGTCGCCTTTTAAGTAAAACAGTGAGCTTTATAAATTTCGTATAGTGTATTTTATGATCATAAACACTTTACAAGTATTTTGGAAAGTAGTAATAAAAATATGGAGTTTGCACCGAACTGTTGAAAAAGAAGTAGGGTTCTTTTTTTATGACGAAAGCGAAAAATAATTCTTCAATAAATACAAGGGCTTAAGCAAAAGAAAATACTTGAAACTGTTACTTCATTTATTTTTAGGGTTCCGTACTTAAAAAATAAAAACGGAACCATTACAAAATCACTCCTGTGTCTGTCCGTCTGTCACAGCCGTTTTACTCGTAAACTATGGAACGTGGAAAGTTCAAATTAGGGGAAATAATAAAGACTATTGACCCACATATTTACATATTATTAAACATTCACAAATATATTTAGGAAAAATGTAGAGGGGCTAATTACGTTACTTGAAAGAAAAAAAGACTTTTCTTTGCATATCATGGTGGCATTTGCATATGGTGTGAAAGCATTCGTAATTTTTACAAATTCGAAAAGCATTTGGTGTGAACTCAAAAATACATTTTTTTTTTAATTTTTACGTATTATACTTTCAGAGATATCGTCGAAAATGTAGTGGAAAAGTATGCCCCACCCACTTCTATTTCCGAATCTACTGAAACTAAAATTATGAAAAAATTAGAGGTAGTAGACATTAATTTAAACCTTGCAGAAAAATTATAGCGATTACCCTAGGTCACATAGTTTGAGAAAATCGCATTTTTCCGTTACACTCAAATTTCGATTTTAGGGCATTCAGCAAAGATGTTGAGTAGCACTAATAATATCTATCATAGCAGAAGTATAAAAGAATTGTTGATAATGATTTTCGAAAAAAAAAATCGTCGGTAATTAGCCGAGATATTAACCCTTAAAGATACGGACGGCTTGGACATGCATAATGACAGGAGCGGCATACCCTACGTACCATCGGCTTTTAAAGCCTAGATAACAATTTTTAATGATATATTTGTGTAATGCAATGTCCAGTAGCAGTATAAAAGAAATAAACGTTAAATTGTTAAAAACAGACTAATCTAATTAGAATTAATAACATAAATACTATGGGATTCTCATGGGACTAGTTTGCATTGAGTGGATCTCTCAATACGCCTCCCGTGTCTTTAAAAGTTAATTAAAAACCTATCTGGAAAAACGCGGCACGCAACAAGGCGACATTGCAACTTTGCGACCTCCTTTCGAAGCGCGCTTAGCACAATGCTAAATTTAAACTTTGAACAAGGGTTTTGTTTTAGCTACACTGTAAAAAGAAAAGATTATTACTCCGTTGAATTTAGTTTTATGAAATTCCAAGTGAAGTTTAAATCTGCACTACTTTTATTGTGAGTACCGAATTAAGTTCATCATAAAGAGATTTGGATAAAAAAAGAGTTATACAGAATATCAATATTTGATATTATTTATCCTTCATATCTCTTTGAACTTTTATGGTATGCGCATTCATACTTTTCTAGTATATACAGCTATACCCAACTCTGTGTTGTATAGTTTTTTAGAAAGTCTTATTATTCTTTCACCAATGATTTTTTTAATACAGATAATAATTGATATATATGTTTTGTACGGAACCCTCTGAGCGCGAGTAATACTCGCACTTGACCGTTTATTTATTTTTTTTTTTTTGTTGGAATATTATTATTAATATTAAAACATTGACAAAATATGACACCATCAAAGGATTGGATTTTCCTATAATAAAAACTAATGCATTCGAAATATTCTTTGTTCGAGCAACGAATTTACTTCAAAGAACGGTAAAAGAGAATTTTGAATAGAATAAATCATTAAGATAGAGAAAATATTAATCGAGAAAAAAGAACACACCTGATCCATTTGAATAGCAAAGGAATAAAAGTAAAGGCCGAAAACTTATTTCGCTTATCTAAAAAAAAGCCTTTGATTCGTATTAATTACACGTTTTTTTTTCCTTTATCAAATGTGTGAAATAATAAATTCTGAGTTATGGAAATAATCGCTACTTTTAAAAGACGAATGGAAAAAAAGTATATAAAAAAAAGAAAAAAAAAAGAAAAATCGAATGAGTGAAGGTCTCAAATCTATCTCTCTCTATATATAGTAAAATGGGGACAGATGCCACACTTTTTCTTTTCTTCTTGTAAAATGTACCATAAGGCAAAAAACAACAAACTAAGTACCAGAAATCATTGACCAAACCCTTTATAATCTAATTTCTATATTAAACAAGTTAAAACCCTCTTAATAAAGCAGGCATAATTATTTTCCTACAGGTCCTTTTTTAACATCATTTTTTATGTACTGGATAAGATGCCGCATGGGGTGTGGGACAGATGCCGCATGGATAAAAATGCTAGGCTGTTATTTTTTTCAAGCAAACACGTTTTTATTTTCTCAAACTACTTAAAACGAAAATAAATAACAGTAAACTTATAAAAAATATATATATCACTAAATTCTGAAAAGTTTAACGAAAGTGCAAAAGTATAATCTCTATAAACAAAACTTAAGACAAAAAGTGAAAATGAAAAGAAAATTATTTGAATTTACATGAATGGGTAGCATAATTACTGGAAACAATAGACAGCATGATTCCAAAAAGATATAAATCACTGGTTTACATCCAGGGGAACATTTCAGTTTACTCTTAATGTAAGTATTAGTTCTATTCTATTTAGGTCCTAACCTGTTTATTTTTTACCTTTCTTCTCATTCTTTGATTTTGTATTCCCATTCGTCCACAATCACACCACACTACCCGTTGCAAAAGTAAAGTAAGAGTTTTTCATGCAGCTATCGATTGAATTTGATTCACTGAATCCTGACCGCTTTAGACTTTTCTGCTTGATAAGACTCCAGCCACTCAACATATGCAGAGTCATCAAATTCCAATCCAGTTCTGCCATCACAATCCATAAAAGGAACAATTTACCCATTGTCGGAAGATGACTCATATTTTAGTTTTTTCCTCAAGTAAGGCGTTTTCAAGTTGATCTTACCCTTACATTTTTTACACATTTTACTTCCGCCAAGTTGTAGTTCTTTGACGCTTTCTAGTTTCTTTTCTTTTTCATTTCTTTCTTCTTTTTTATTGTTTATAAACTCTGTGCTTGTAATATTTACATCCTTTCTTTTCTCTTACTTGGCTGTATAGCTCTTTTGACCATTGGGGTAGGAGATATTTTGTTTAACAGTTTAGATGGTGAGAATTGTAAACGGTCTACGTTTTCCTTATTCACACATGGTGAACCAACATTGTTGCTGAGAATATTTTGATAAGTAGCAGAATGCGCTAATATACATTTATTTAAATGCAAGTTCTACTTAAATCGCAGTGCTGAATTTATTGAACCGAAAAACAAAAATATATTTTGCGGCATCTGTCCCATAGTGGCGGGTAAGTTGCCGCGCCGCCATTTTGTTTTATGTGAGCGACGCGAGAGAAAGGCAAGCACATGTCTGTATTCTACGAGGAACTAGTCTATAGTTGCAATCAATTTTGGGATGAAATCTCTGTTTATTTTTCTTAAAATATGTAATAAAACTTCATTAGAATAATTTTAGCAACTTACCACGCAGATTCGAGCCATAAAAACTGGCATAAATATGTAAATACTGACAATTAAGCGGTGAAAACGCATACAACACATCAGACAGCACAGAGGAACACTACGAACTTCTAAAATTGGTCTAGGGAACGCTAGTGTCGCCTACACAATCTCTGTGGCATCTGTCCGACCACGGGGTCTGTCCCCACTTTACTATAAAAGTCAATTGTCTGTGTGTAAAGACAGACTTTTCTCCAATGAACACCTACTGTCACCCACACGCGGTTGTAGTCGTTAGGTAGCCCTTGGTCTCCTGCTGTTAGTAAGGCAGTTTGGTTGCGGTGGGTGGACATGGGGGATTACAGGGACACTCAAAAGAATTCCATTACATTCTTCGAAAAATCGTTTGAGATAGTTTTTAATCTTTATCTCTCTATATAAAAGACCCACACCAAACTACTGAACCTAAAAGCATGAAAATTGGAGGGAAAAGAGCTCTAAGTATGGATTTTTGAAAATTCCCCCGCCCTAAAAGGGATAAAAAGGGGTCGAAAATGTTAGAGCATGTGGCCATATCTCATCAGCCTTTTTAGTTAGGAGCGTAAAATTCCAGAAAATAAATCTATTAAAAAAATAATTAAGCACATATTTCAGCGATTTTAGAAATACCCCTCCCCCCCAAAAAGGGGGTTAAAAGGGGGTCGAAAAGTTTCGAACATTTGCCATATATCAGCAGCTGTTAGAGGTAGGAGCGTGAAATTCCACAAAATAAATCTACTAAAAAAATAAATAAACATGTGTTTCAGCGTTTTTACAAATCCTCCCTTAAGGGGACCGGCAAAGCCCTATCTCCGCCATGTTAAATTCATCAACTTTATGCAATTTTTCTCAAAAAAGGAACACAAACATGAAAAATCCAAGTTTTGAAAAAAAAGTCAATTAAAGATTTGAATGGCTATTAAGGTGTGAAGTACTCTTAGAGAGAATGAATAATTCCAACACTTCTTATATATATATATATATATATGAACACATGTGACACATCGTTGGAAAGATAAAAGTTTAAACTATTTAATGATATAAAAATGTAAAAATCGATTTTTTTTTTCCAAAATTTCGCTTACCTGGTCCCCTTAAGGGGGTTAAAAGGTGGTGTTCAAATTTTTAGAACATTTGGCAACCGTTTTAGGTACAAGTGTGAAACTCCAGAAAATAAATCTACTAAAAAATAATTGAAAACATGTTTCAGCGATTTTACAAATTCCCCAACTTATGGGGTTTAAAGGGGGGGGGGGGGGGGTCGAAAATTTCAGAACATTTGGCATATCTCAGCAGCCATTTTAGGTAGAAGCGTGAAATTCAAGATAACAAACATACTAAAAAAATAGGTAAATACATTTCATCTTTGCTAGATATATTTCGTTTGATTCAAGGTTATTTTAGAGAAATCGACCAGCGTAGCGGGCGAAGTCCGCTAGTATAATATAAATCTCAAATATAAAGGATTTAAAACAGAATGCAAAATTGAATGTACAGTCGTGGGAAAAAAAAAGTAAACACACCTACTAACTTCTCAACAAATTATCGTAGACGAAATTACTGGTACCGAACGATTGGAAATAAAGTCTACTTTTAGATGATGTATATAAAATTTTCTTAGGGGGCCATTTACATATTAAAACGAATCCAAACTTCATTTTTTTCAATGGCAATACCCAATTTTAACGAGATATTTCAAATCTTCGGTTGAAACTATGCTAGACACCCAATTTCAAGTCATTTGAATCATAAGTTTTTGAATTATAAACATTCAAAATTTAGTACTTCTAATGTTAAATTACATTTTCATATTTTTATTTATATCTCCTGAAATTATGCTCCTAATGTGCTAATTTTTTTGTAGCAATAATACTAATATACCCAAACATAAATACGTTGAATTTGCAATTTTTCTAATTTTATAATATGAATTATGAAATTAATATTCGAAAAAATGATGAATTGTAACCTACATTTTTTTATGGATTTAGATTTATTAAGTCATGTTTTATGGAAATCCAAAATTTCACATTTTTCTTCCAAGTAGTTTCCAAATTATGCTTAAAAAACGGCAAAATGATGGTTTAAGGTTCGTCTATGATAGAAGGAGTAGATATTTTGAAATTTACTCTGCTGTTCTCTAATCTAAGAGGTTTCATTGACTCCTTGAATGGTGCTTAAGCTGCCTTGATCAAGAAGGGGGCTCTCTCGGTTAACAATCGAGTACGGAACTTCTATTTGGATACAGCCCTTAAAATAAATAATTTCTCGGAAACTTACAGTACGAGTTGCATAAAAATTTGTTTTGAGCATAATTGTAGGGTGTAGAGTTCATTTACGCTGTCAGAATTGTGTACTTCTATTGAAAGAAACAAAGTTATGGTTAATTTTAATATGTAGATGCCCCACTAGGCAAATTTTATATACATAATTTAAAAGTAGGGTTTATTTCCAGTCGTCCGGTACTAGTAACTTTCTTCTACGATAATTTGTGGAGGAGTTAGTAGGGGATGTTTATTTTTTTTCCCACGACTGTACGTATACACACACTGATTTAAAAATACAAGGTGAGCATAGTGTCTTTCCCTTTTGCAAAAATACATTGAGTGAAAAGTACACTGTAGTCCAAAATTAAGCACCAGTCACAAAATGCTAATTTTTAAATAAGCGAATACTCAAAAGGAAATAATATAATTCAAATAATTACTATCCCTACAGCACAGCTAGTTCATATAGCATCTCATTCGTGTCACACATGGTCACAAGTGTCGCAGTCACTACGGTGAAACAAAAAATAGGAAATTCCACACGTCTCATTATGAGTCTCAAATGATCACTATGTATGACTCCACTGAGGTGTAAATGTGACTGCGGCATTGTCACGAGCCACGTGACTTTACAATGTAGTTACATTGTGACTCTCATGTGACTCATTTTTAGACTCATTTCAAAGTCATCATGAACGTTGCATTAGGATAAGTCAGCAAACAATATCACATTATAGTCACATGGTGACTTTTCACAAAAGTTCACAATGGTGTCCTCACACTAGTCTCTCCGTCATCTGAAAGTCATCATGTGACTTTAATGTGACATTATTTGATAACTTATCGCAATGCAGCGTTCACGATGACTTTGAAATTGAGTCTACAGATGACTGTCACATGAGAGTCATAATGTAACAACATTGTAAAGTCTCATGGTGACTCGTCACAAAGCAGCAGTCACAATGACGACTCAGTGGAGTCACATATAGTGATAATTTGAGACTCATAATGAAATGTATGGAATTTCCTATTTTTTTGCTTCACCATAGTGACTGTGATACTTGTGACCATGTGTGACAGGAATGGGATGTTATATGGACTAGCTGTGCTGTAGAGATAGTAATTATTCGAATTATATTATTTCCTTTTGAGTATTCGTGTACTTGAAAATTAGCATTTTGTGATTGGTCCTTAATTTTGGACACCAGTGTAGTATACGTAAACATATGTGTCTTCTTAGAAATGGTACTAATATGTCCACATGAAACCACCCTGATTTCAAATGTTAATTGTACAGAAACAAACTTCTAAAGCTGTGCGGTAACATGAATAGCAATACAACAAGTTTATTTTAATGCAATGGTTTTTTACGAAACAGTTAATTTTTGTTGTATTCATTATTGATATGTCTTGAAACAAAGTTTTTTTTTTGCAACAAACGTTTATTTGTGGAAAAAAGTTACATTTCTGTATATGTATGCACTTCGACATGAACTCCGTTCGTAGCTCTCCCAATGTCCAGTCGATATTCAGTCTCAATCTACGTGTACATGTCAGGTGTGACTGAATCGATGGCTTCAAAATAACAACAAAAATTAACTGTTTGAGAAAAAAAAATTCAGAAAATTAATCTTATGTTGCTATTCATGATACAGAAAACCACAACTTTCTAAGACTCACAGTTTTCGAAAAATTTACATTTGAAATAAGGAAGTTTCCATGTGGACACTCGTTTTTCTTTTAGGTTGATTTCGTATGAAATACTACCTATTACATTCTCCCCTATGTTGGAATTTCGGGAAAAATTTAATGATCTACACCGATCATGACCACTAGAACGCAAAACCACCCCCAATAAAAAACTTTATCAATCAATCTATCTATCTCTCTATCTATCTATCTATATCACTTTTTTTATATACACGATAACTTCCACAATTCTGTATAAATCTTTTCCAAACTGATACATAAAATTAATGGGCATTAAATCTCGGTCAAGTTCATTAATGGGTAAAATCGAACCAAGGGGGTGGAAATAGGGAGGGGTCTTGTGAAAAACGAAAATAAACCCATAACTTCTTAGTTATAATACATATCGACTCAGTTTAAAGTTTTTATTACTTCTAAAAAAGGGCCAAAAATTTATGTATGGCAGATTTTTGATAAAATTAAAAATGGACTCAAAGAGCGAAAAAAATAGGGTTTTGGGGAGAAAAAAATTCTCAACTTCGTCAATTCTCAACATATCAAACCCAATTAAATTTATTGTAAATTGTCTTAATATTATCTACAACTTTTATATTGACATTTTTTTGACAGGACCAATTCTTACCGCAAAAAATAAAAATAAAAACTAAAACAAAAATACGGTGGGAGGTTGCAGAAGAAGAAAAAATCCATAACTTCGTCAATTCACAAGATATTCAGTCCGCTTAAATTTATTATGCATCTTCTGAATATTATCTACAACTTTTACATTGACAAGTTTTTGATAGAACCAATTCTTACAGCAAAAACAAATTAAAAATACATAGAAGTTGAAGAAAAAATATCGTATTATTCAAATCCAAACTGCTTATTTTCTGACTCATTTTTAAATTCATTTTTGCTTTCAAATGCATCCAATTGGTAGGTCCACTTATTCAAGAACTATATAATGTGCCGTAAGGGCCGATTTTTTCATAGAGGCAGAATATATTTCAAAAAATGATGTCGAAGTGGTCATTTTGAACCGAATTTCTCGAAGCAATTGTATTTGAAACGAAAAATATTTTCCTACTAAGGAAATAATTGTTTATAAATCAAGTTCTAATTAATTGGACGAAAAATAAAAACATTGCTCGCTTATAAATCTCTTAAAAAATCACGTCAGTAAGCTTCATATTTTCCGTTTAAAAATAAATCTGAAAATGTGACAGAAAATTTCGAGTTGTGGAGCATGAAAAAATATTTTTTGAATACTGCCTTAATATGGTTCTAATAAAACCAGCTCTTATATAAAAATGAAATTAAAAACTCGTCAAAAGCGTCAGAAAAAATTGTTAAAATGGGTTTATCTCTAATCATGATTTAGTTTATGTTGGTGAAATGAGTATATAACTTCGAAATCTACCTGCGCCTATAGGCCGAGCCGGCGTGAATTTTTTTTTTATGAGCGTCAATTACCTTAGTAAATTCCATCGCGCGACCTGTTTATCTCTCCAAAAATATCATGTCCGTATCCATTTCTCGATAAAGTGTTAATCAAATTTGCTCTACGAGATTTGACTCAGCATCTGTTATCGATTTTATCAAGGTTTTAATATCACGATCTGATGTGGCAAAGATTCTGTTTTTGATAAAGCCCTGGAAAAGGTGTTAGAGGAAATGTAGAAATAAGAACCGGCATGCCGTCTTGACATTCTCCGAGATACAAAGCGAACATACTTATAAAATATTAATCAATTTTACGAGATTTGACTCAGCATCTGTTATCATGTTTATCAAGGTTTTAATACCATGATCTGATGTGGCAAAGATTGTTTTTGATAAAGCCAGGGAAAAGGGTGTTAGAGCAAATATAGAAAAATATACCTGATGGGAAACGGCATACCGTCTTAACATTCTCCGAGATACAAAGCGAACACACTTATAAATTGTTAATCAACCTTGCTCTACGAAATTTGACTCAGCATCTGTTATCGTGTTTATTAAGGTTTTAATATCACGATCTGAGGTGGCAAAGATTCTGTTTTTGATAAAGCCCTGGAAAAGGGTGTTACAGAGCAAATGTAAAAAAATTCGTGCTATGAGAACCGGCATGCTGTCTTGACATTCTCAGAGATGCAAAGCGAACATACTTATAAAGTGTTAACTTTACTCTACGAGATTTGACTCAGCATCTGTTATCGTTTTTATCAAGAATTTTAATAATACGATGTGATGTGGCAAAGATTCTCTTTTTGATATAGCCCTGGTAACGGGGTATTAAAGCAAATGTAGAAATATATATGTGATGGAAAACGGCATACCGTCTTGACATTCCCAGAGATACAAATCGACGACACTTATAAAGTGTTAATCAGATTTGCTCTAAGAGATTTGACTCAGCATCAGTTATCGTGTTTATCAAGGTTTTAATATCACGATCTGATGTGGCAAAGGTTATGTTTTTGAATCTGCTATCTGCTAAAATAGTCTTTCTTGTATACATAATCAATAAGTTACTGTATCAAATCCTATATTTGTTTGGGGAAAAAAAATCTAAAACTAAGCCGTAAAAATTGGTAGAATCTTAAGGTGGCGTTATTACCCCAGGTCACCTTATATATAGTGTACATAAAAATGAAATGCAAGTAAAAGGTTATATAAATGTCAAATTGCAAAAATCAAATTACGAAAAAAATCAAATTATTAAAAATAGACTCAAAAAAGTGAAATGGCCTTTTAGCCAGTAGTCAACCGTGGTGGCCGATTACTAAACATGTAAGTAAATATAATACCCAATAATCGGCCACATTAAAATTAATTAATACAAACACATTTATTTAATTTTGATACTGAAAAACATTAGTTTATTAAACTTTTTAATAGTAGAGTCTTATAACTTTAGAAAATAATAAAAAATAAATTAATACTAGTCTTTTAAAAATTTTGTCACCGGTTAACAAAAAAATAGCAAAAACGGTTATTTGACCGCAACCAAATAAAAAATGGCTGATTACTAACGCAATAAAAATACCCACAATTCTTTGCTGATGGCTTATGACGTATAAAGGATGGCTACATATAGGGGGATTGTAATATTTCATTTGAAATCAAAAATAAGCTATTCATAAGGTATTTTATCTCAAAGTGGCCGACTACTGGGGGGTGGCCGACTACTGGTGCATTTACCCTATATCTAACTATAAAACTTTTCGCGCAACATATTTCTGTAATCTGGGGAAATACTTTATGTTCAACCTGCATACGAGCATTAAATGGATCTCATTTTCTTTATAAAATTTATCTGGTATTAACAAAAATGAATTTTCTTTTATGGAAGATATTGCTATCTCGCACAAGCTTCTTTCTTGCTGAGAGAAAAAAAATATATGTTGGTTATACGATTTGAGGCGATAATATTTCGAATAAGAAACCGTTTCAAAGAAAAGCATAATAAAAAAAACAAAGAAAGTTTCAGATGGAGAAAATATTGATCAGAAGTAAAGAGACAAGTATTTTTTAAAATGTGAATATCAAACTAAAAGCGATGAAAGCATAAAAATATTTCGCTTATCTTTGTAAAATGCCTTTTATTCGGTAACAGTTTATCTGTAAATTCTTTTTCTTCTCTAAATATGTAAATTAATAAACGTTCTGGATTATAGAAAAAATCGTTTCTTTTAAAAGATGAAAGGAAGAAGATGGACAAAAAATAGATTTGTTGCTTTTGATTAAAGGAAATCTCTTATCCGAAATAAGAGCAATTTTAAACTATATTTTAGTTTGAAGATGCATGGTGTTTTGAAAATGTATCAACAGAGGAAAGATCTAATTATTAAAACTTTCTTGTAATAGTTCTTTTGAGAATTCGGAATTTCTAAAAAAAGCTTTCAAATTGGACGTTTCACATCTAATAACCTAAAATTTTAAATACATTTCGCACCACATATTTCTAGACGCTGCACAGTGGGACGTTTTGACGATCTAGATGGACAAAATTATTTCGTTGAAGTTTAATTAGTTTTTGCTTTTTTTTTAATGCATCACTAATAAAATGCTCAAACAGTGATAAATATTTGGTTATTTAACAACAATGTCTTAAAATAAAAATACAGGGTGCCCACTTATGTCCGATCCTACCCTCTTAACTGCCAAACGACTGAATCTATATTCATAAACGTGGTGTCTAGGTATAGTAAAGAGGCTATGTGCTACTAGATGAGACCGCTTACAGCGCCATCTGGTGCAAAGTGGCGGCATTAGCGTTCCTATCGCGAAAACGGTTCGATATGTGGAATAAAAGTTAATGACAAATTTGTAGAGCATCATCGATTTAGTTGGAAAAGAAACCTTGTGAACATGAATGCTAAATGAATCTCGTTCTGAGCCTAAATCTCGTTTTCGAGATAGGAATACTAACTCAGCTGTTTTACACCAGGAGACGCTGAAAGCGGTGTCATCTGGTAGAGCATAGCCACTTTAATATACCTAGACAACATTTTTATGAGTATAGCTGCAACCGTTCGGCAATTAAGAGCGTTGGAAGGACTTTAGTGGGCACCCTGTATAATTCATTACAAATAAGGCGTTAAACATACTTATTTTACAATTAAAAAAAAAATTAATGCACACACGTATTTTTTTTGTCTACTTGGAATTTCTCGAGAAATTTGTGTAGTCAACCTGAAAAATAATTTTTTTTAAATAAAATCATTAAAAAACTTTAATTTTTTGTGGTACCCTGCAAAACATATAAATGCTACCAAAATTATTTTCGGTTGAAAGAATGCTGTTGTGAGGAAAGAATAACCTATATAAATTTTATTCAATTTGAAATAAAATTTCTGCATATAGACGGTAATGTATTCGAGTTTTTTTATGAGCTGTCAGCAGGAGTTTAATTTTTCAATACTTTAGGAATGGCACTATGATTTAAAAAAATGCTTATTGCTGAATAATGCTGAATAATTTGTTAAAAGTCAAGATGAAATTTGTAAACAACATCAAGGATCATCCAGAATTTCAGCCTTTGAAAAAATGGGTAAAGCGGGTTTAAAAATTAAAAAAAAAAAAATGGGTGAAATCTGAACTTGACAAAGCTGTGACAACAGATCATCAAACTCGTGCTTTCAAATAAAACAGAATAGTCACGACGTGCTTTCAAATAAAACAGAATAGTCACGACGTGCTTTCAAACATAGAGGAAGCTGGTGCAACTTTTGAAACTCCCTCAAGCCAACTGCGCAAGTGGCTACTTTACGGTCACAATTAATCGACACCTCTGATTTTTTTACGCCAAAACTAGTACGGATCTCTAAAACACAGATATTCAGCTACTAGCACACGCGGTTTTGTCAAATTCCGAGATAATCGGAAAAAGGGATTTTGTCCACCTAGATCATCCAAACGTCCCACTGTGCGCTGTATCTAACGTTTAGTGTTTATACTTTCAAGCAATAAATTCGATTGCAACGCGCGTCGCCTAAGAAAATATAATTTTTTAAATATATTCTAAAGCAATACCATTATGTGCGATTTCCACATTATATACAGGGTATCCACATGAAACCTCCCTGATTTCAAATGCTAATTGTACAGAAACTATGAGTCGTAGAGATTTGCGGTATGTTGAATAGCAACACAAGTTTAGTTTTTGCAAAAAATGTTTTTCGGGAACAGTGAATTTTTGTTGTATGAATTACTGACATGTCATGTAATTACCATTCATGCTGCGCAACACATTGTTCGAGATTGAATATAGACTGATATATTCCGAGAGCTACGAACGAAGCCCATATCGAAGTGCACATATAGACAAAAATGCAATATTTTTGGACAAATAAACGTTTGCAGAAAAATAAACTTCTCATGACATATCAATAATGCATATAACAAAATTTAACTGTTTCCTGGAAAATATTTTGCAGCAAAATAAAGTTGTTTTGATATTCATGATACCGCAATCCTCTAGGACTTATAGTTCCTGTACAATTAACATTTGAAATCAGGAAGGTTTCATGTGGACACTGTGTACTTCTCGATACTGTAGCGTAAATAAAGTACACTGGTGGAATTTGATTTATGAAACCATGATTTTTTAACAAGAACTTCTATAATATTCATTAAAAATGAATGAAATTTCATGGGATATACATAGTATGTAAAACAAATGAGTTACAAAAATAAAATTTCATACATAATATTAAACAAAAATAAAAAGTCAAAATTTAAATTTTCGTAATATGCAAACATGGAAATTGATTTATGAAATATCACATTTCATTGGCTATTCCGAAGTAATATGACGAAAATTTGCATAAAACAAGGTAGCGTGACATGCACAGTAGACATAAAAAGCGTTATATTTTTGAAGTAATACGTTTCAGTTGTACTTTTCACGATGGGTAAATGAAAGATGTTGCCTGAGGAAAAAAGAGCTAAAATCAATGCATATATAGAATGTGGAAAGTCTGTTCCTGAAATTAGTAAAATTAATTAAAAGATCAGTTGGTGTGATATATAACTATACAAAAGATCCAGCAAATTATGGCAAAAATTTTAACAAAAATGTAATCCACGTTTAAGTAAGAGAGAGAAAAGAGGGATTCTTCCACTTGCATCGAAAGTCGACCACACTTCAAAGAAGATTTGCGGAGATCTATCCCTTCCTGTTACTTTTAGAAGAGTTAGGCAAATTTTACATTCTTCACGAAGCTTGAGATGGTCGAAAATGAAGTCTGGTCCAAAATTACTCCGGCATCACAAGCAGATGCGTTTACAGTATTGCGAAAAGTGCATGACAATGGGTGACAATTAGAAGAAAGTCATTTTCTCCGACGAAAAAATATTTAATTTGGATGTCCTGGATGGCTTGACGTATTATTGGAGGGATCTCCGAAAAGATCAAACTCAACATTCAGCAGATATTTTGATGGCGGAAATTAGATGATTTGGGCAGCGATCGCTTATGATGACAAAAATGAAATTGTATTTTTAAAACGTTGCCTGATTTCTTTTGATTACAGTTTTTTTTAGAAAATTCACTTCTTCCATTTGCATGGCAATATTACGGTTTAGATTACATCTTCATGCAAGACAATGGAAATATTCACATGTCAAATGAAATGAAAAATTTGTTTGACGAACAGAATATTGTTCTTTTAGATCATCCATCTATTAGTCCTGATCTGAACACCATCGAAAACGTTTGAGGACAGCTTGTGCGAATGATTTATGCAAATTGAATTCAGTACACATCACTTATAGAGTTGAAAGCTTCAATTTGCCAAAACTGGAAATTAATTGATCATAAATATATTCAAAATCTTGTTTTATCAATGTCATCTAGAGTAAAAGAAACTGATGAATAAAAGCGGCTTTAATAACTATTAATTTAAATTAAATGTGATATTTCATAAATCAATTTCCATGTTTTAATGTTACTAAAACCTAAATTTTGACCTTATGTTTTAGTTTATTAAATATGTATAATATTTTATTTTTCTAAATTCTTTGTTGTACATAGAATATATAACGTATGAAATTTCATTCATTTTTAATGAATATAAAAGTTCTTGTTAAAAAACCGTGGTTTCATAAATCAATTTCCACCAGTGTATAAGATCCGACTTGACGTCATGACAGATCAACAACAGTATTGGAGAGATTACATCCAACCAATTCTACAACTGTTGTAGTTATTTACTATGGATCTAATATCTTAAGAAATTGTTAAGTTACTGTCTACTTTAAAAATGTAACATTTTAAGATGTAAGCTGTTTGTTACTTCAAAGTAAAATATGAATTCTATTAAATCAGTTTAAAACAAAAACTCTGGAACATAATTCAAACAATTTGGCTTAATATTGTGTTGACATATTTGGAGTGTACTTTATGAGAAAAACCGCTATAGAAAGAACAGTGCAATCTTGATTAGTGGAAGCATAAAAATGTAAAATTATCTAGTCATAACAATTCTTTTTATTCTTACAAAAATAAGAAAATTTTATTTTTATCGCTTGCACATAAAAATCAATACTTAAATTTTAATCTTTACATCCGAATATCAAGAAACGACGTTACAGATATTTTAAATTTCTCAAAGTATTTATTCCCGCAGTTCTAAAAAATTACGATTAATCATATACATGCTCAATTTATTTAGTTATTGTCATTCTTTCATTTGAACACAATTCACATTCTTTTTGTAAATGGAAATTTAAAACTTACAAAATACAATACAAAATGAGATGATATTGTTTAGTTTAACATAATTCTTCCGATGAATAGTAGCAATTCATTTCTTTTTTAAATCTTCAATTTTGGAAAGCCGTAATGATTTTTTGCGAAGCCTGAATAATAATTGTGTTCATTTGTGCAAGGAATCATATACTCATGGAGATATAAAAAAAGTCTTGAAAAAAATATAAAATCAAACTACATATTTACCTATTATACAGGGTGTCCGGTCTCAACGGTGTCCAATGGCTAATTCCTAAACCGTTAGTCATAGATATATAGTTCCAATTACAAAAATGTTTTAAATCAGGTAAAGAAACATTTTAAAAGCGATTTGGGTCAATAAAAACATTTCTTAAAAAAATACGAAATTTAAATTTTTATACGGTTCCCCGGTCCTATAAGTTATATTTAGTAAATGCCAGTGTAATAGGCAAAAATGCCTATTACACTGACAAGTAAGACAAAAAAAAGTCCCATTCATATAACGCTAAAATTGAGCGAGTTATGATACTTTAAAAATGCATGACTTATGCCACTTTTCTACTCTGAAAACAAATGAGTTCGGCTTGGCTTTGAGAGATCATATACCAAGTGTTTAAAGTATTCGAAGATCTTGCTTCATGTGTATCTGCGCTTTGAAAAAAAATCCTACAAGTATTATCATTAAGTCTCAAATTGGCTAAAATAACATATGTTTTATTTTGTCAGGATTTGAGACTGTTTCTCTTATGATTTCTTTTAATAAAAATTATGTTTTTTATAAGTTTTTATGTTACTTCAACTTTCGTATGTATGTTTTTCCAGTTCAAAATTTGTACTCGAACTTTAACCCACTTTTAAATATCCGATCGAGATTGCATTTTACATACTGGCGCAAATCCGATAACAATCTAATATTATTAAGATTTTCGGTGGTTACCATTTATACTTATTTTACAGGATAACACAAAAAATTTCGGATAGATTTCTGCCAAGGAGTTTAAGATAAAGTTTTAGATTAGATAATACAAGACAGCGATTGTTGGGTTTTTTAACTTAGCACTGAATCCGAAAATTACCTTAATTTTTAACCATCATGTCAGGATATTTCGCAAATCATAAATTTTCAAATTTAAAGAATAACAAAAATCGAATACTATAAAGTAGAGGAGATGGTTGTGTTTTTTAACTTTTGATAATTGATTTTTACGCACTTTTTATCACTGAATCTGAAAATGACCTTCATTTTTAACCATCACGTTACAATTTTTTTGTAAATCGCAAATGTGTAAGTTAAAATATAGCAAAAATCTCATACTATAAAACATATGTAAAACATTATTTTATTTTATTTTATTTTATTAAAAAATTAATTCCATATTTTTTCTTATCCTGGAATTCTTACAGCTAAACAGCTGAGTGGTCCGATGAGATCTGGGAGGAAATTCAATTTTAACATTGAACTTCTTAATTTTGAAATTTGCAATTTGCGAAAAATCCTGATATGATAGTTAAAAATGAAGGTCAATTTCGGATTCAGCGTTACAGAATATATAAGAATCAATTATCAAAAGCTAAAAAACATGACATAACCCAACTTTTGCAGGCTTGTGCAATCTAATAATATTTTAAAATACATATTTTGTAAAAAATTGAGGCTGTTAATTTAGAATCTTTTTATTTAACAAAAATTCTGTTTTTTCTTTTTTCTTAAATGTTTATTACAAATTGTATATTTTCCATTAATATGCCAGAATGATTAAAGATTTCAAATTTATATTGCTGTGTTAATTTTACTCCCAAACATTTTTTATATCTGACGAAATTATATTTCGACTAAATTTGTGAATGACTCCCAATTTGCAGCAAAAAATATGCTCCAACTTTAAACAGCTATTACTCGGTCAATTTTAATCGTAGAATAACGGAACTTTTTTTGTATTACTTGTCAGAGTAAAAGGAAAATTTCACTAAATATAACTTATAGGACCGGGGGACCGTATAAAAATTTAAATTTCGTAATTTTTTAAGAAATGTTTTTATTGACCCAAATCGCTTTTAAAATATTTCTTTACCTGATTTAAAACATTTTTGTAATTGGAACTATATGTCTATGACTAACGGTTTAGGAATTAGCCATTGGACACTGTTGAGACCGGACATCCTGTATAGTATCGTAGTATCCTTTCATTAAGTAAAGTCTTTAAAAATTAATTAATATTGTTATTTAAACTAATTTTTTATTAAGAAAAACCAGTCAATTTAATGACTTGAAGGCATGGACACACAAACAGATAAATTTCAACAGCGTTACATTTCTGAGTAGAATAAAATCCACTAACGGTGAACATATTACAACAAGAAATAACAACAGCTGTCATCGAAACATAGTTAAAATGGTGCCATCGATATACATTAAAAAATAGTTTTAAATAAATATAAACGCTAACAGTTGTTTTTTTTTCATGAAAAAAAGTTCACACGTGTTTTGTTTATAGTACGCACGGCTTTCGATCACATTAACTCTCTGAATGCCCAACAAAAGGATAAAATTTTTAATGTCTGTATTTAAAAAAAAAATGCTAAAAAAAATATTTTTCCAACAGGTATAAAAACGTAATTAGGTATATTAATATAATCCTTAAGAGTATTAATCATTAACGAATGTTTTAAAACTGCATTATTTTTGTAGAATTATATAAAGTTAATTTTTATTGCAGTGAAACCTACATTTTAGAACCCTGATTTATCAGTTCACGTCGCTGAGCATGTTAAACGTCACTTCCAGGAGATTTGACAAAGTACAATAGAAGCAATATACTACAATTAGAATACATTTTAGGAAATATGAGCGTTTGTATGAAATAAATTTTAAATGTGCATGCGCTAACGATAATTTTCTTGCTCCACAATTTAGTAGATAAATATATAGGACAACTCATAAGAAAAGACTAGTCAAATATCGTAAATATTCAGGGAGATTTCGAGGATAGAGTGAGCTGAATTCCATTTGTTTTTTTAAATTAGCTGGATGATAATGGCTTTTCCACAGATTGTCTTTATTAGCGGACTTCCAACGAAGGAGTATATATTCAACTGTTTAAGGGGAAAGCGATTCAGTTTCTAAAAATTGTAGAAATTTGCAGGCACAGTTAACGATTTCATAAAAATACTCATATTTCGTTAAATATTTAATGTATTGAAATTGCAGAATATTGTTTTTGCTGAACTTTGCCAAGTCTGCTACCAGAGTTTTAGAAAAAATTAATTCAAAGCACTTTCCTTCGCGTACATTGTAAAGAAAAATTTTATTTAAAAATTCTGGTATTATTTCCGTACTTGGGGGGAAAAATCTATTGTATAAATAATATGCAACCGCCCTTTAATAGATTAACGTATAGCGTCAGTAGCTTTTAAACAATAATTTTGATTTTTTAGGGGTTGGGGGGCAGGGGGGAGAGGCGGTGTATTGACTAATTGCAATGGAGAACTAAATCAATGTAACGAAAAACGACAGTTTGGGAAAAATCCCTTGTCAATGAGCTTTACTTCTAAAAAGCGATTGCAATTTAGCTCATTAAATCAGATTCTGAATTTTTACGATATTTGACTAGACTTCACTAGTTTTCCCTGATAATCGACTTCTAAAATACGAAAATGAATTTTTTGTTATCGTTCGCGCATACGCAGTTAAAGATTTCATAAAAATACTCATATTTTAAATATTTCATATTTTAATATTACAGAATATTGTTTCTACAGAACTTTGCTAAGTTTTTCGAATGTGGCGTTGATGTTGGAGAGAAATTTTTATATCTCCATAAATATGAGTGCTATTTTTACACAAATGAACACAAAATGTTGTATAAAACCATCTTCGAGCATTTTATATTACAAGAAAATCTCAAATATTTTTTAATTTATTGTTGTCCCAAATTTATTGTTGTCTTCATGTCTAAACTTAAAAATATGACGTCAGACATTCTTTACATCCCTGAAGTTTCATAGAAATTCAGCAAGTATTTCTCTAGATATTCGACAAAACGTCGAAACCCAAAAGTTTACGGCGTCTTTTGGATTATGGTGTATGTTTTTCATATAAAGCTGTACATTTAATTGTAAATTTATATTATAAATTCTTTACACTCGATTTCAGATTTTATAGTCCTAAATTGGTAATTAAAATATGCTGGTTAGTAAATGTTATTTCACTCCAATTACGTTTATCTTTTGCAAAAAGAAAGAACGTTTGAACTTTGTCAGCCACTTTTAACACTTTCGAAAACGATCACCAACTCTTGTATTATTTGAATTTTTAACCCTTTATCTACTGACGGTACTTATAAGTACCACTCACTTTAAACTTTCATCTCATAGTGAATATTACTAATATTCTAATTGTACTTTGCAAAATGGATTTTCTCAGGATACATGGCAGCAGTAGTTCTAGGTTTGTTATTTTAGCGAGGAAGGAGGCTATTTTTTAAACAATCGGTGTGTTTTGTGCCGACATTTTGTACAGATTGTCACGCTTGTCTTTATTGCTGCAAACAAAGTAAATGATATAAGTGTTGGATTTTTTTACGCATTTATTATGATCTGAGAATACAATTTGACTAGCTATTTTAGGTGAACGGTTTATGTATTTGATTTAACAGTTGAATTACTCGGTGGTACTGTCGTGGAAAAAAAAGGAAACTCCCCCTACCCCCTATATCCCCCGCCCTAACTCCTCAACAAATTATCGTAGAAGAAAGTTACTGGTGCCGAACAATTGGAAATAAAGTCTACTTTTAAATGTATACAAAATTTGCTTAGGGGGGAGGGGGCATCTATATATTAAAACGAACCCAAACTTCATTTTTTACAATGACAATACCCAAATTTAACAAGATATTTCAAATCTTCGGTTTAAACTATGCCTAGACCCCAAATTTCAAGTCATTTGAATGATAAGTTTTTGAATTTATAAACAATCAAAATTTAGTGCTTCTAATGTTAAATTACATTTTTATTAATATCTCCTGAAATTATACTCCTAATGTGCTAATTTTTTGTGTAGCAATAATACTAAAATACTCAAACATAAATACGTTGAATTTGCAATTTTTATAATTTTATGATATGAATTATGAAATTAATATTCGAAAAAATGATGAATTGTAACCTACATTTTTTTATGGATTTAGATTTATTAAGTCATGTTTTATGGAAATCCAAAATTTCAAAATTTTCTTCCAAGTAGTTTTCAAATTATGCTTAAAAAACAGCAAAATGATGGTTTAAGATGGTCTATGATAGAAGTGACTAGATATTTTGAAATTTCTTATGCCATCCTGTAATCTATCGTCTTCAATGTCTGCCTGAGTAGCCCTTAAGATGCCTTGATCAAGAAAGGGGCTCTCTCGGCCAACAATCTAATAGCGAACTTCAATTTGGATACATCACCTAAAATACGCTCGTTTTAAAATAATTTCTCGGAAACTTATCGTACAAATTGCATAAACATTTGTTTTCAGGCTAATTGAAGGGTGCAGAGTTCATTTATGCTGTCAAAATTGCGTACTGCTATTGAAAAAAATCAAAGTTATGGTTCTTTTTAATATGTAGATGGCCCCCCTAAGCAAACGTTATATACATCATTTAAAAGAAGACTTTATTTCCAATCGTTCGGTACCAGTAACTTTCTTCTACGATAATTTGTTGAGGAGTTAGTAGGGGGTGTTTACTTTTTTTCCCACGACTGTACTTATAAGTACTGTCAGTACAGGGGGTGTAGCAGAAAAACTTTACTTTTCGTCTGTGTAGTTATCCATCATTTTTATCTCCTTCATAATGTAATTAATAAATTGTAGTGTAGTAATGATTTTCCTGGTATTTCATTTCTGTTTCATTATTATTTTTTATAGGAAATCGAGAAAGTTACGTCACCGGCTCTTTTGTCCTATGCCAGAAATGGCGCATGTAAATTCAAATATTGTATATGTGGAGATGCAGGAGAACATGCTGCCCCTGGAATATAGGCGTCACATAACTAAAGGACTGCTAACAAGATCGAAATCTAAAAGGTTTTTTTTTTTAATGCAATCAAATTTCAATTTTTACTCTTTCATGCGTAAAATTAAACTGTCGATTTAATATTTTTTTATTGTTAACTTGCGAGTGTTTTTTTATTTATTTAGCATTTTTAAGAGTTTAAACTTTATTTGAAATACCACGTGGATTTTCTGTTACAAGAATGTTTTAGGCATAGTGTACTGACGGTACTTTAAAGTACCACTTTAATTAATTACCTCTACCTAATTAAATTGATCACGGTGAGTATTTCTTTTTATCTATATCCTTTAATTTTCATTGTAGTAACTGAAAAAAAATTACATGAAAAAAATTGCAGTAGATCATAATGCATTAGATAAAAGTTTAATTCAACTTGTCTAAGAGGCTTAAAACTAATAAAGTGAAAAAGTGTCTAAAGTTGAAATCGAACAAGGCGTCATTGACACTAAGCGCCAATGCTCTACCACTGAGCTACCTGCATGATAGCTGACTAGCACGGCTCCAAAGCGCAGCACACGATGAGGCATTTTTTCATGAATCACCAACTCTGAGGAGAACACAAATGAAACAGAATCCAGTTTTGGTGAAGTTGAATATACAGAGTTAGCCTAAATTATTCATCCGGTTTCAAAAGAATGTTTTATTTACCAGCATACAACGTACAAAGATACATACCTGAAAAGATACATACAGTCACCAAGTTTCTGGTACATACTACAAATGTTCAATGTGTGCGCTCTTAGTCACCTGCACACATCCCAACAGTAATCCAATTCCGTCCATAGGTTTAATAGCATGTTCCTATCAATGTCCATCACAGCAGCAAAGATACGTTCCTGCACGCGAACCTGCTACGAGGCGGGCTTTTAAACTTGGTGAGTATGTAATCTTGTCATGTATTACCCGTCTTTGTTCGTCGTATAACTCAATGTACAGTGTTTTGAAGCCCGATGAATCATTTTGGATAACCCTGTACATATAATTTTTGAAGAAAACTTCACACGCCTTTAATAATTTCAGTTTTTAATTCAACTTGCCTTATGTAGTGTTTAACATTTTTAAAATAAAGAACTTATTACTACCAAGTTATCTCTATTACATATAAAATTCAGGAAAATTTATAACGGAGACTAGAATGATCTAAAACATGGGAATTTTTCGCAAAATATAGAAAACACGGGAACTAAAAGGTTTGTTCACAACATTTATTTTGCCTTATTTTAACTTGAGACCGCCAACTCGTAATTTTTACGACACGATTCAGAGAGATTTTTAATAAAAACTACGCATACGCCTTTCTATTTTATTTTGTTTTTTGGCCATCGCTGATTAAATATTCATAAAAGATCACTGAAAAAATTTAATTATTGGAGTGGTAAATATGCACTTACTTAAAAATATGGCATATTGTCAAATTTAACAAGGGTTTTCTGACGTCGCCAATCTTAAACCGCTTAACAAAGTTAGTACGAACCAGTGAAGGGACTTCACTCACGCGGAAACATCCGCTCGCTAATGTTCATCCTATGGAAGGAATTTTTGGAAATATCTCGTGCATATTTCAATATTTTTACCCGACTGCCAAGAAGGGTAGTGTTTCAAACGTATCTGGGTATGTGGATTTCTTTATACCCTCGAACCATACCAACGGCTGGATGGATTTTAATGAATGAGATCTCTGTCGATTAGTCTTCACTGTCCGATGGTTATAGGATAGGTTTTACTTTTATAAATTCAAAATGGTAGCCGTAAAATACATAATGGCAGTAGAGACGAAAAAAATGTTTACGCACCCTATTGAGTGGTATATCATTGGATAGGTCTTTCAAAATGAAGACTATGTTTCATTGACTATTTTACAGTCAGAAGCCCCGTTTAAATATTACACAACTTGGAAGTTGTGTAGGTAGGATCTCTAGCTTTACTGCAACTCTAACCTTCATAGACATCTATAGGCCTCATCAAAACAGTGTTTATAGATAGGGACTAACAACTAAACACAACTTAAAAGTCACCAAAACAAGTAAATAAAAAAATAGGTAAGTAATTTAAAAAATAGTTTCACATTGATGAGAAATAATTAGTTTGCTTCTTACGCAGTCGGGTTTTTTGATTTTTTAAATTTAATTTTTACTTGTTAAATGATTTTTTTTCATTGGATAGTCGAGGTCAAATTCTAAAGACCCTTTTTTACTTTTTCGATTTTGTTTACAGGTTTATTTATTATTAGGGACTTTTCAAAAGTGAAAGTATCCTAGTAAAAAAGAAACCCTGTAAACAAAATATAAATAAAAAAGACCTTTTCAAAGATTGACCTCAGCTATCAAATGCACAAAAAAAAAAACCATTTAGAAATATTCAAATGCGAATGAGATATTTAATTTCCCCCCATAGGATTAACATTAGCGAGCAGGTGTTATTGCGTGAGTGAAGTACTTAGGTCCTTCATTAAGTTATATTTACTGAATGAGCGTAATGTGTTTAAATTGATTTTACCTGTTAAAATTAAAGTTAGCAATTTCTTTAATATGCATGGAAATTTCCCATACGCAGAATATTGAAGGATTTTTGTCATTTCTTTAAAATGACAATCTCACATCCTTCATGTTGGCGTTTTTATATTATAAAGTAAATTTAATGAGTAGGGGGGGGGGGGGGGAAGGCTTTTCCAGAAGTAAGTAATGAAATTGCACAGTCTGCACAGATTTGATTTTTTAGCAAGACAATCTTAAAAAATCATAGTTCCAATTGGAAAAAAATTTATTACATAGCGTAGTGATAAAACAATGTCGCTAAAAAATTTGCAGTTCTGAAAATACATTTGTAAATCAAAACTTTACAGTTCGCTTTACAAATTTATACAGAAATTGTAGAATCCGAATCTCCAATGAATTCGTTTCCAAAAACAACATCTTCTACTTTTGCACTTATATTTGATGGCGTTGCCTCATCGTCGGTTGCACCACGAATACTTTTCTTAGTGGACATCTCTGAACTGTCTTTAGAGGGGTACCATACCTAGTAATGAATATAAATAGTATATCAATATACATAAAGCCAAATTATAATTAGAAATTTAACATAAATAAAAGAAAAACTAAAGGGGAAAAACAGAATTAGAAATAAATATAAAATATAATTGTGAAATTTGATATGCCAAATCAACTACAGTGAAGTGCGTTTAACACGAAAACGCTTAACACGAAATATCGGTTAACACGAAATTATATAGCGGTCCGGACAGTATACGATGCAATTTAATATATTTTTGTTCTTTTAACACGAAACAAAAATAGCTTAACACAAAAATAATTCGCTTCCGAGCTAGTTGGAATTTGGTGAAATTGGTGAATTTTGTGTTAAAATCACTGAATTTTTCGTGAAAATCAGAGAAATTGTTGTTTTTGTAAATTAGCTTATGTTTTATGAGTACAATGTCTGAAAAATTGGTGCGAAAACAAACTGCTATTTCGCTTCAAATGAAGATGAAGCTGCTTAATGCAGTTGATAAAAAAGAAGAGCGAAAACAGAAATTTGCAAAGAGTTTTTTATTGGCAAGTCTACATTATCAACAATAATATAAAAACAGGGATTCCATTACGTTAATGTTTGAGTGCAGTATGTTTAAGCCTGAGGGAAAAAATATGAGAACTGCTAAGCACGAAGATTTAGAAGCAGCTTAACTTATTTGGTTGAAACAAGCTAGATCTCAGAATGTTTAAAAAGATACTTAAAAAAATTGATTTTTTCCCCCAAAAAGAATATTTTGTTTACTTGCTTTTTAACCTAATGGTTGCAACTTACCAGTAGTTTAATCGGAAAACGAAATAAAATTTGGTGAGATCGAAAATATTTGTGAGTTTTGTTCTTTTTTTAAGAATCTTTTAACGCGAAAAATTTTTTGGGTCCCCTCAGTTTCGTGTTAAACGTATTTCACTGAATAGGAAATTTAAGAGTGCAACAGCACTGGCCAAATCCAATTGAAAACAAATGATATTGAGATAAGTTTTTCTAGAGTCGCGATTTAAAAAAAATGTTTTGGTGTAGCAAAATAATAAATTGATTGTTCATCAAGAAATAAAACTAAAAAAATGCAATAAGTGAGTGGCAAGTCGTGAAAAAAAAAAGTAAACATCCCCTACTAAATCCACAACAAATTATTGTAGAGGAAAGTTACCGGTACTGAACGATGGGAAATAAAGTCTAATTTTAAATGCCGTATATAAAATTTGCTTAGGGGGCCATCTACATATTAAAACGAATCCTAACTTAATTTTTTTCAATGACAATACCCAATTTTAATAAGATATTTCAAATATTTGATTCAAACTATGCCTAGACACCAAATTTCAAGTCATTTAAAGGATAAGTTTTTGAATTATAAACATTCAAATTTTAGTGCTTCTAATGTTAAATTACATTTTCATATTTTTATTTATAACTTCTGAAATTATTATCCTAATGTTCTAATTTTTTGTGTAGCAATAATACTAATATACCCAAACATAAATACCTTGAATTTGAAATTTTTATAATTTTCCGATATGAATTATGAAATTAATATTCGAAAAAATTATGAATTGTAACCTACAATTTTTTTTGATGTATTCAGATTTATTATTTATTAAGTCCTGCTTTATAAAAATCCAAAATTTCACATTTTTCTTCCAAGTAGTTTTTAAATTATGCTTAAAAACGGCAAAATGATGGTTTAAGGGGCCGTCTATGATAGAAGTGACTAAATATTTTGAAATTTCTTATGCTATCCTGTAATCTAACAGGCTTAATTGACTGCTTAAGGTGTCTTGATCAAGAAGGGAGCTCTTTCGGTTAACAATCGAGTACCGAACTTCACTTTGGATACAGCCCTTAACATACGCTCGTTTTAAAATAATTTCTCGGAAACTTATGGTACGAATTGCATAATTTTTTTTAGACTAATTGAAGGGTGTAGAGTTCATCTATGCTGTCAGAATTGTGTACTGCTATTAAAAAAAACAAAGTTATGGTTCATTTCAATATGTAGATGGCCTCCTAAACAAATTTTATATACATCATTTAAAAGTAGACTTTATTTCCAATCGTTCGGTACCAGTAACTTTCTTCTACGATAATTTGTTGAAGAGTTAGTAGGGGGGGGGTGTTTACTTTTTTTCCACGACTGTACATGGTCTAACAGACCAAATATTTCAAATTAGCGTTTACTAAAAAGGAATTTATCCCCCTCCCCACAAAAACTGATCAAACTACTGGTTTTAATACCAAAATAAAATATTGAAATTGCGTCCATAATTCCTGAGAAAAATGTACATCAATATCATCTGTTTTCTCCGCAAGATTTAGCAGCTATATTTGCCCTCTTAAGACTTCCCCCACCCCATTTCTTGTCCTTTTGTAGGACTAAATTTCTTTGCGACTTTAAAAATGGCATCTTTTAATTTCTAAGTCTGTTTTCAACACTGACATGTCAAAAATTTTCTTAGCCTAAAACTTTATACTACCTGGCATTGTTTTTTTTTTTTTTTCTTTTCATAGCATTCATATCTTCCCATGCCTCCGAAAATTTAAAGATAAAATATCATCAGATTCCGATCACTAGTTTCAGCTATGAATGCGATTTTACTACACTGCTGTATTTTTAACTTAAGCGTTTCCCCAAAAGAGATTTTAAAATATAAAGTTTTGTGGGAAATCTAATGAATGATAAGCATTAAAAAAGATCCGATTTTCAGATCATTAGCGAAAGTTTGAATGCAGTTTTTGTTACGCTATTGTCAAGTTCCAGATATGGATTTTGTCAAACTTTATTTTGAAAATCTATAAAAAAATATCAACAAAAGTATAAACAATGCTGCCACGATGACTATGTATCCTTGCCCTTCTATCGGAAACAACTGATATGGTGAATAAATAAGAAATTGGATTAATATTGCAAATATGTTACAATCCATATTATATAGCAGAGCTCAAAATTGAGCATACTGCACTTGCACTCTTTTTTAACACTAGAACGCCATGAGTGGTCTATTTGAGTGCTACCGTATGAATATATTTTGGTTCAAAACAGAAATTTCATTATAAAACATTTATAAGACAAAGAAGAAAAACGTTAAATAAAAAAGTTAAACTATTTTAAGTCAAAATTCTGGTGCGAAATATTTTCATAAAACTTGACAAAAATTTCCGGCCTTTCTAGTATTAAGGGGACAGTAGACCTTCGATTGGGCAAAAATAGACTGAAGAGTGGATTTTTTTATTTGTTTTATTAATATACTAACTGCATTATTAATATCTTAACCGCATCATTAAAAAAAAAAAAAAAAAAAAAAAAAAAAAAAAACGCATGCAATTGCAACGATTCTTGGTGAAATTACAAGCATATCAAATTTGTACGCCGTATTTGAATTACCCTAAAAAAGCTTTAAATCTCGTTAAAAAAAAAAAAAAAATTCTTCGAGTTAGTGTATTCAAAATATTCCACGCGTCTTATTTCTTATCTAATTTTCATAGTATTATGTATTATTGTATGCAATATGCCATATTTCAAAACTTAAGTGTTAAAATTCATGCATTACTGTACATAAAGGGAAAATTTGGTAGTTACGTAACTTTCTTCCGCGAAATTTCATGAAAAAGTAAATATTGGAAGTTTATTTTTTTTCTCAATAGATTAGTATAATTTTAAAGCACATACCAACTATTGTTTTAACCCTTAAATGCCTGATTTTTCAAAAATCATTGTAATAATGTCTTTCGGCTTTCATTTTTTAAATAAATCATGGGAAAAATACTTTAAAAAATCACTTTGTTTTAAGTATGGTTTAAGGCTAAAAAACAGTATGTTACTAATCGACAATACTGGTTTTTAATTGTAAAAACAATTTTCCCTGATAAAATTCTATAATATTAATCACACAAGAATTTTAGGAATTATAATAAGAAAAAAATTTTACTTGCTCACTGCAGAACAAAATAGGGTATTTCGCAAGCTTCCAAACAAAACAAAATGAACAAGTAGCAACAATTGAAAAAATAAATCTATCTTTATTCTTAAACAGCACAAGTGTTGCCATCTACATGTTGAAAATTGATTTAATAATATTTTCAGAATGTATTTTATTGGCATCATTAGGAATTATAGCTTCAATATTATTCTAATAGTATTTTAGAGCCTAAATTGGGTATGTTGCCGAAAAGCAACACCCAGCATTTAAGGGTTAATATTATAAATCTACCATTTAACAGAACACTAGGTTCCTGAACCCAAATTTAATGCGTTTGGTGCGTTTTTAATTAGAGTAATTAACATTTTAATAAATTATACACATTTTTGAATAAAACTGATTAATTTACTTATAAAATGTATTAATTATTATGCATGCAAAATTTCCGTACAATTGAGAGAAAAATGATTTTGAACGCCCACTGTCCTCTTAAAGGTTTTAAAAGGAAATATTAAACTAGTATTTAAATTTATATTTATTGGAACGATAAAATGCACATGAAGAAATATACCATTCTAGAAATAAAAATTACAAACTGTAGTGTTGCAGTTATCAATATTTTTTATGTGTAATAAGATTTAGTAGAGGAAGGTGGGGGTGGGCATATGAACAATGTGCATGTCACCTAATTTACTTCAGGTAAAAATCGTTCAAAAATATGATCAATAGTTTCCTGGATAAACTTGTAATGCAAACACAGATTTTGTTTCATATTTAAGACAATTTTTTTAGAAAGTGTATTGTAATCAAAACTTTCAAAGTTGTTGAAGCAAAAACAAGTTTGAAGGAGTTATTTGTTAAAGATCACTATTGAAAAATACCATAGAATTAATAAGGTAAGATTTTGGCAGGTTGCGTCTTTATTTCCGTTAAAATATTTTAATTTTGAAAGTTAATCTAAAATTGATCAATAAGGGTGGGGGCACTTGTAAATTAAACATTTGGGGCAGATGTGAACCGCTCATAAGTGTCCTAACGGCAGTTTAAACTTGTAAACTACTATGCTTTTCAAGAAAGATACTAAGCTTATGTTCGATGAACAATCCGCTAAATGAAATACCTATGATTACATTAGACAATGCATTCCATATTAAGTATACAGCAAGGTAAATGTTCATCCATCAACAGGAAATACTTTTAGAAAAATATCACGAGAAGATTTCTAAAGCACAATACAACTCGTTAAAAAAAAATTAAAAACTAATTTATTATATTTATCGTAAATATCTTAAACCACGATACGAAGTGTTATAGCAAAAGTATAATCTAAATTGACTGCATAAAATTCTTCATGAAAAGAAAATCTTATGTAAATCCGAAAATACAAATTAAATAGAATATATGCTTTAAGAAAGCACATACTGAAGACAAAAAGTCTGCTTACTAAAGAAAGCACTTGGAGATTTTGGGGGCCGTATATACTGCAGCGCGGGTGGATATTATTAACTTTTCTATTTAAAAATGTCTTTGTAGTTGGGGTAAAACATGTACATAAAGTAAATACTTGACCATGTTTAATATTTCTTATTCTGTATTTAGGTGAAAATATGTTCTATTATTTTGGGATTATTAAATTTTTATACCTTGCTTATATATGTCTGGAGCATATTCACAACTACCTTCCCTCAGTGGGACATGTGAACATCTCATCCTTCTTTAAAATCATAAAGTTTAGAAATTTTTAAATAAAGAATTCCTCAAAAGAAAAATCAAAATATTAGTCTGAATTTGTTTTATATATTGAAAACATTAAGAAACAATCGAAAAGTAAAAACTGCTCACATGTGCACACCGTTCGCTATATACTTTCATAAAATTACGATTTATATGACAAAATTTTCTTTAAACTAATTGAATAAATTTTGTAACCTTAAGATATTCATTCTTAATTTTACCAGTAAAAAACTTTTTGAATTATAAATTAGCTCTAGAATTCAAGCATTTATGAAAAACTAAAATTGCTGTGAAAATTGTAAAATTATCGCAAAAGAAAACTCATAACTAACGAATGAGTTCATAAAATGTCCAAAAGTGTGAAACGTTGCGTTCGAATTTCAAATAAAACTAGAAGAGGACGAAAATGGTTTTAGTTGCAGAAAACAAGAGAAAAATCATCCCAGAAATAAAAAAATGAGAGAACGATTTTTGGTACTTGTTAGTTATCCCGTCGACCTATTTCGCCAAATTATATAAATCGCCAAACACCTCGCCAAGTTCTACAAATTGATACAATTTTTATTTTAAATAACGAAAGAACAAATAAATTAGTAAAACATTAATAAAAATACATTTAAAACGTCCAATTAACTGTTTTATTGGCGATTATTGGCATTTAATCTTACAATTAATTAATGCAAACCATTATTGGCATTTAATCTTACAATTTGGCGACAGTAATTTGGCCGACGGGATAACTAATAAGTACCCGATTTTTTTAACAAAATTTGCTACATGAACTCCTTAGGCAGCACAGACAATCGCCTCATTGAGTTCAAGACTGAAATTCCAGAATTAGTTAAAACTTCATCCGCATATTAAAACTCAATCGGTCTGCTACGTCCTATCTTGATGGAAATCACCTGAAAACTCTATTTTAACGGTTGACGTAGGTTTACCGTTGTGTTTTCCTGCTCCCAGTCCTACATATTTTCATACCTTTGGGTGCAGGAAAACGCAATAGTAAACCCGGTTAAAATCCGCTAAAATCCGGTTTTCAGGTTTTTTCCGACATGATATGACTTGGCAGACCGATTGAGTTTTAATATGCGAATCGCGTTTTAACTAATTCTGAAATTTCAGCCGTGAACTCGATGAGGCGATTGTCTGTGCTGCCACCTCCCGCCTATCTCCAAGAAAACAAAAATAGCGTTTATGAAATAAATACTGAGAAAATCAAACATTAGTGTTGAACTAGAAGAAAGCATTAGTTCTAAAGTAAATGTAGCTTATTTTTGATAAAAAGTAAAATTTCACAGTCAATATGTTTAGAATAAAATATTAAATAAATTAATTTATGTTTTTGTGAAGGATTGTTAATGTAATGATTCACAAACTTAACCTTTAATTGATATTACCGATCTCTCAGACCGCGGCTTTTTCAATTTTTATTGTTTAACTTGCAATTTTCAGTTTAACTACAAACACTACCGAAATTTTGTTCCGTTTGGAACATTAGTACTATCACCAGAGACTTTTGAATAGGTGAATTTTAATTATAATAGTCCTGTACAAAAGTTTAGTACAAAAACACCATCTTATGACTTAATCATGTCTTTTATTCATCTTTCGATATAGCGGTCTCACATCACACTAGTTATGTGACAATTTCAGTGACATCAGTTAAAGGTTAATTAAAAATTTTCGCAACACACCACAATTTCCACTGTCCTGAATAAAAATGGTACCGGATTTTGTGTGGCTCTGTTTACAAAAGTGGTGAAACATTTAATGATAGTCTGATGGATGAAATTAAATGCAAGAATATTAAATTCAAATGAAGAGGTGAAAACCTAAGTTTAGAATGAAATTCATATTTTAACAAGATCACACAAAGTATACATCTAAAATTAAATTTTTGGTTATGCAGTTGTAAAATATAATATCAATTCTAAATCATACTTTAGCGTCTGGATATCAGAGTGGTTCAGAAGTTAAAACCTCAGTTGCAAAGCCAAATTGGAAATACGATATTAGGAGCAAAACCGATTAAAATTAGTTTTACAATAGCAATGGTCGAAACGAAAACACTTTAGCCAATTCAGAACTACACCGTTTCGAAGCTCTTCTAAATGCAAAATATAGAACAAATGTTTGTCTTTACTTTTTTTAAGCAAATTATTCAATATTAAGACTCTTCGATACTTAATTACGCTAATTAAAATATCGTCGAATCATGGTTCTCGTTTTTTTTAGACTGTTTGTTGAAAATATAAAAATATTCCTACATTGGAATGAATTAGAAAAACATGAAATTTTCGTGAATCTATCGATGAAAATGAATCCATAACCAAAGGTTTAATATTAAAGTCTTCAAAGGCTATATTAGAAACTATATTAGAAACTTGGGGAAAGTTTAGGTCTTTAAAAATAACTTTGTTGGATTAAAAAATGGACAAATATTTTAATAAAGGCATTATTAACCTATTCAGTTCCGAAGCTAAAATAATAATACAAATGTATTTTCATTGATTTTTTCGAAACCAAATGACAGGAAGGACAGTATCTTTTCTGAAATTGATCCTTTGGCCGCTTAGTAATTTAGGTTAAAAAATATGGATGTAAAACTACAAACCCCCTTAAAAACATCAATTTAATAACTATTAACCTAAATTAACGCAATCACAAATTTAAGAGCTTTAAACAAGCAAATAATCTACAAATCTTCAAAATTGTTTATTGAAAAAGATTCAAGTTAAATATGAAAATTTCTCACTTTCTTGGTTATACTGTCTTTTGGGCATTTTTAGGCATTTTGAAAACTCAGATTAAAATAACATTTATTTTATGTGGCAATCAACTTAGATGCTGATTTTATTCGTTTGCTTTGAACGCAAAAAACATTCAGCTATTAAGAAGCGATATTAAAATGTAAAAAAAAAAAAAAATCTGACATTTTAGTTTTTATAATGGAAAAGGAACAGAGGTGGACGCAGGAACCGAAGAGGCAAAGTAATAAAATGGAGAAGATATTCTGAAAATTTGAACGCGTGGAATATTTAATTTTTTTTCAAAAACAAATTTATAGCTTTCAAAGAAACCTAAATTTCAATAAATTGAATTTTCTTTTCAAATATTTATTGAACTCTTTACAAAACACTTGTTTGACGATTTAAAAAAACAACAAAGAATAGTATAAATTACTTTTGGAAGTACACCGTCCCCGTAAAATAACATAAGTATTTTATGTTGAGTATGTTAAACAACCGTTATATCTTATATTCGGCTCCAGATCAAAGTCCTAAACAACATATTTTCGTCTTTGAAAGTGATTTGTATTATTTAGGGCCGGCTGTAGAGGAAGTAGGGTTTACACGTACAGTGTGACACAGGTGAAGCTCATTCGGCCTCTGGCGGGAATAAAATACACCCTTTTAGCTTTTGAAAAATAAATTACAGCCGGAACGAATTTCCATTCCCGGCATGGGATGAAAAAAAATATTTTTAAACTTTTAGGTGTCCAGAAAGTTTCCCGAAAACTGGAAACTTTAACCCTTTAAGACCCGACCCACACAATTATGTAGGTGAATCTAAAGAAAAAGAAAAACATTTTCCTACTTTTGTGCGATTTAAAACCGATATTGCGTGGATCCTCCCTTGGCATAACCTGGCATCGGGTATTTTTTTAAAAATCAAATGATACTATTAATTAGGGGAAGCCACCAAAACTTTTCATTTCTTCTAAAAATCTTCTGGTCTTAAAGGGTTAGGCCAATTAAAACTGTGTTTATTTTAAGATCATAATGGTACCCTAACATCACATTACAGTTTGATAGATTAGTTCTTATAAATTAAGTATTCGATACACAGTTTTATTTTAGTTTTCAAACAATTAACATTTAAATTTTAGTTTATACTGCAACTTAATAGTATAATACTTCAATTTGTAGCTTGTAAATATCCATACTTACACGTTTCAAGAAGTACAGAGACACCACCAGAGAACCAAAACCAAGCGCTGTAGTAAAAGGCAAAATCCCTTTTGGGAAGCCGAAAATCTTAAAATTTATTCCACAAGTTAGAGACGATACTCCTACAGCAAAGGATACCAGTACAATTTTACGAGCTTTTCTTCTTGCCTAAAATTTATAAGAAACTTCATAAACTTATCACATTATTTCACTTAGCTAAATAACTCATTCGTATTTAAAAATAAGATTAAAAAGCAGTATGATATTCAGGAAATAACAGACAATACATTGACTAGAAAAATATGAGGTAAGTAGGTTTTGTATTTTTGTTTTTAATTTCAACACCAGTGTTTCTACGTAGTAATATTTATCTTATTTTGTGACAGAAATTTTGCGATTAAATAACATAAGTAACCATTTCCGTCAATTTTTGTTTTCAGTTCAATATTTTTTCCCTTCTAGCTTTTCCTTCTTGCATTCAAGATGGCAATTTGATCAATTTTTCTATTCGAAAGAGCCTGGGCGAAAAATCTCTTTAAATTCAATCTTTTGAAATTTTAACAGTTAAACGCTTTCATTTTTATGGTTTAAAAGTAACTATCTTAATGTGAATACATCTACGCTGTTTTTTCAGACATTCTCCGAGAGAGATTTATTACTTTAGCTTTTAAACGGAATATTAGATTTTCGGGAAGAGAGGGAATGTGTACTCCTAGATCAGAGGTTCCCAAACTGTGCTCTGCGGAATCCCAATGGCTCCCGCTTGAATTTTTCAGGGCCTCCACTGAGCTTTAAAAACAAACCAAAAGAAGATATATGCTTCAAAAGAAATTCTAATAAAACTTGCTAAGGGGTCTAACTTCAAATTTTTCGCAATTTAATTTTTTTAGATGTTAAACTTCTATCATTTCTGAACATTTTGATATAATTGTTTCCTTGAAATTCCCATTAGAACAGGAGTTATGGCTTTCAGAATTATACTCGCTCAATAGCTGAAGCGGCGTTTCCGAAATTTTGAAGTCATTTTTCTCCAAATGGCGCCTTCGGGCATAACGCGCAGGATCTCAAAAGCTTCTGAATAGTTTTTCATGAAATTTTCAAAACATGTGTTTTATGTTAGTCTGTATAAACTGAACCTAAAATTTCCTTTTTATTGTTCAAAAATATTTTTTATGTGATTTTACTGTTGAAATTTTCAAAATTTAGTATTAGCTAAATACAACTTTGTATTAAAAATATAAAAATGCTTTAAATGCAAATTTATTTAGGTTCAGCGTAATTATTACAAACTGAAGTATAAGTAGGCACTGAAATTTTCATTCTAGTTGCAATATCTATTTTGTAATTCTGCGCGTAAGCTGTTATAATTTTCTGCTCGTCAAATGTCAGAGTTTGGAGCCCCCTATAAATGCTAATTCTACATCTTGCAATTTTTTAAATATATGAAATGAAAGAACATACGTATATCTTTCATCCCAATAAAAATATGTTTTAAAATCATGTACATTAAGAAATTAAATTTTGAAAATAGTCTTTTTTTTCATTTTTTCCAATTTTAAGAGTCCTGAGACCAGTTGAAAGAAATTATGAAATGTTCTGGGTATAGGGCGGCGACTTCACGAGAGAAAAATAGTAAATGTATACCTCTACCACTAATTTAAATTTTTTGTCGTATTTAATCACTGTGATTAAGATAAAATAACATTCTAAAATTAGTGGTGGATATTTGGTTTGCCACCCGTTAAGTCCACGCTTATGGTACTGGAAGTTTTTTATCTAATAATTTACCGATGAGCTTGAGTTGAAGCTGATATTGCAGAGACCCTTAATAAACCTTATAAAATTGACTGTCGAGAATATGCTTTGTGAATATGTTAATTTAGTGTCCATATACAGAAGACCATGATCTATAGCGAAAACATTGTGATTAAATGTATTAGTATTACGATTATAGCTTATTTAAAATAATCGCTTGACGGTAATCCAGGTTTGCATACCCTTGAATATTAAAAACATGTACAAAAAGAAGAGCTCTGAAAATTTGAAGACAGGATGGCTTTATTTGATGTAGTTATGAAGAATGTAAGTGCCAGGGAGGGACCCCTATCGGTCAGCTATTATCAGTTCGATGTACAGAGAGGGAATGATTAAGTTGTTAGATATTGTTGGCAATGCGTCCAGCCAAATACCCTGCACCATTATAACCCCAAAGATATATCATTTAATGGAACTTTGAATTAAAAACTAGCCAAAAGGAGCGTTATTGGCGTCACAAAATTTTAACGCAGCAATACGTATGCTAAAGCTGAGTAATCGGAAGAATTATATTAGAAGCAGCAACACAAACATTAATCAATCCCTGATGCCGACTTTACTATAAGCAAAATAAATTTTTGTGGCCGAAATAGCATTTGTATTGACTGTCAAACAGAATTAGCAGAAAGTGTTTAAATTACTGCTGCAAAGGAGTACATGAACATCTTTTATTTATTCGTTAACAGAAAGGAAAATATGCACAGACTTAATGATTTAAGGATGATAAAAGATTTGTTTTTGATTTATTTTATTAACAGCTTTGGCTTAACATGGACGTGTTAAAGTGAATGTTATTCATTATTTAAAAGAGTAGACGAAATAGCTATATTTTATACAGGAACGGAAGTTTTTTATTCAATTTATAATTGTGAAATGGAGAATTTAATTTTAAAAAATGGATTAACAATGATATGTGATGACATGTTACTCGTATTTTCGTCATCACAGTCCAATATTACTTTGTCAAAAAACTTTTTTTTTTGGAAAATCAACCCTAGGACAGATGAAGTAAAAGAAAAACAGCCACTTCAGATGTACTAAATTTGCGCAACAATTGGATGAATCTATTGATGTGACTATATTAAGTTTTATTAGAATTTTTCCTTTACATATACTGCATATACTGGTATCCCGTTTGGTCTAGGGCAGTTAAGAGTAACGGGCGACCCGGAACTAGACTTGACTTTTCTATGCATTACTACGGTGTTTGAAAGCGTTAACTAGATTGAAAAGTAAGCGACTTAATCAGGCTAGTCTGAAAGAGGGTTTCACAAAGCTATCAGTATCATGTTTGAAGATCTCCTCAAACAGACACCCAAAGAGGAACTATTTTTGGATGAACAATTCGGAAAACCCATATGAACAGGTATGCACTGATGATGTAAAAAAATGATGTGTCAAAATATTGAAGCCATTGCAAAAGCTAAAATGGCAAAGCACTGTAGCAGCATTATAGATACACGCTACCCACGAGAAATATTTTCTGAACTTATGAAAATGCTGAATGTTATTAAAATAATAAATTACATAAAATCATGAATTCTTAAAAGCAAACCTTTTAAACTAGCGTGTGAAATTATTGGAAGCCAGCATCCGCACTTCTACTACATACTGAAGTAAGATGATTATGTCGATAAAGCGCGTTTATACGTTTGTTCTTACTGAATGCAAGAGTGATATTAGAAGAACCGTAACTCAACTAGCAAAACTTAAGTAATCAAGACTGGGAATCCAAATTGCGTATTTTACCGATATGTGTAGTAAAAATTAAAAAAAAACAATCATTGCAAGGAAAAAATGTCACGATTTTTGATGCATTTGTCAAACGTGCCTTCTTTAAAGATGAAACGTGTATTGTTTGGATTCTGAGAGAAAGGATGATATTTATTACTTTCCTCTAACTAAAAATGCAAGCAAACAACATTCAGATTTAAAGGAAAATACAGAGGAATGTGCAGGAGCTTCCTAAGGATTTTAAAGCCTCGTTTAAATATTTTTCAAAAGCTCAATAGAAGGCTTTTGACAACTTTAAATACATACTGAATGTCTTCAGCGTTAATAGAAAACCACCACAATTTCAACTCAGTGAAACACGAGGTCCTCGTTGATTTGACATCCGATTACCAAATTAACACTTAATCTAATATTATATCATTTGACTGGTACCAAATGAAAGTATTTCGATTCGAATCAGAAATTTCTTCGCAAAATAAATGAAATATAAATCGCACAGAAACAAGTTAACAATGAAAGCTCTGGTTTCAAATAAAAATTCTGGTGCGAAATAATTTCGTAAAACTTTTGTAAAATTCTCGGTATGTCTAGTTTACAGATCTTATTTAAAATCAATGTCTATTGGATTTTTCATGTCGTTTGTCAGATGAATTTAAAACCTTACACGAGTAAACAAAATTAGTTTTATTGCCTATCTCAACGACACACTTTGTGAAACACAATTTTCAGCTTACGCAGTCCTCAAAACGAAATACAGAAGACTTAAATGCAGAATTGGACATTATTAGCAGCTGAACCGAAATTGAGAAAATTGTAAAACAATCCAATCACAAATTTTACTTTTAACGTTTATGCATTATTGTTCGTCGCACTAACAATGTAAAATTTATTGGGAGGTAAATGTTACGATTTCCTGAATTTTGATGTATTTTTAAGTGTGGCAAACTTTTCACACTATCATCTGTATTGATGGTTATTGAAAATAAATTGAATATTACACTAAAGTTTTTAAAATATAATTTTATTTTTAGGACAATGCACAATTATTTAGATTATTATTTATTCCCTCTTCATGTACTCGTTAGCAATGCAACTAAAAAGCATTACCTTGTAACATAGGGTAGAATAGGCTTAAGCGGCTCAGTCACAGAAAATCATTCTAAAAAGGGTTCCGCGAGTCAAAAAGTTTCGGAACCACTGTTCTAGACCCTTAATAGGGGAGACTGGAGGAATGGCGACAACTTAAGGGAATTTAAACTTTTGCACCTCATTTTTTTTTTTTTTTAATAGTAAAAATTCTAAAGCTGTATCATGATCTTTAGTATCTATATAAATTTAACCGTAATCATAACTGTAAAGTAAGCACACATAATTTTTTTTTCAGCCTCTGTTCAGTGGCGGGATTACCCAAGATACTGGGGTAATTCCGCCATTGTATCGGGTAATGACGCCACTCTTTAAAGGCCTAGTAAATACATAAAATGGATACTAGGAAACACAACCTACTGAAAATATTTAGAAACAATGTAATTTAGCAGAAAAATGAATGATTACAGTGTTCCTTAAGCTGGATTTATTAATGTGCTAAGCTTACAATTTAACTCAAATTGCAAAAATCCCCCTTTGCCATGGAGGCACATTAGCCCGAGAGGACAATATAGCGAAAATCCCCCAGCAAAGCCGAAAGAAGAAGCGAACTGGTTCAACAAATTGCATCAAAATGTCGGCGAATGCATATAGATTACGGATAATATTATCTTAAGTACCTAATGTTATAATAAAAGGTGTTTACCTCTACTCATTTGAAACTCCAAAATAAGAAGCAACTAGATGAAAACTAAATTTTTCACTAGAGCAAACGAACGACGTACAACAAAATCACTTTCACTATATGCACTGTTTCTATAGTTGGCCACTATAGTGGAGGCGCTTTCACTATCTCAAACTGCAGTTAGTTTTTAAACTAGGCGAGGTGGCGCCATTTCCCTGGTCTCCCCTAAATAGAAAATTCGCCATCTTTCCGTACAATTTTTTATTGTTTCGTGGACGGAATGGATACTTTACCGAAATACTGGTATAGAAACGAGGGTTGTAAAATCCAGCCCGGGCGGGTAGCTGCCTACAACCCATATGGTTGTAAAAAACCCCGGTTTAAAATAAAACAGCCCGGGCGGGTAGCTGGTTGGATACCCGAGCAGTTACCCACTACAACACTGATTAAAACAAACATAAGCTAAACGAAACCTGCTACATAGGCACAAACTCGGAACTAGTTAAACGGATCAGAACCCCTGATTATATATGACCAAGGTCATTTGTTTTGCGTATGTTGCCAGTATTAAGAAAAAAGTGTTGCGAGAAGCAGTGTTCAATCTCTGAATATTTGGTTTTAGATTATTAACTAAGAAATAGAAAACCTTTCGAGAACAGGCATTTTGCCATCCTGTTGAGGTCGAGAATGTACTCTCTTTGGCATTTACCATGCATTCAGCACTGTCAATAAACTTCAACATGGAGACAAATAAAAAATACTCAACGCGTTTTCAGCAGCATTCAAATTGGTAAATATGTCGTAGGCTAATTGAGAAATCCGGCTCTTTGCAAACAGCCTAGGCTCTTTGCAAAGAGCCGGACTAATTGGAGAATCCATCTCCCTTTTTCCAATTAGCCTGATATTTTTCAGGCTTATTGCAAAGAGCCTAGAAAGCGTTAGGCTAATTGAAAAATGACCACTTATTATCCGATCAGGGTGATATTTTTAGCTCACACGCTATCAAAGCCTGAGAGCTTATGTGCCAGCAGATTCTGTATGTACGTGTGTACGTACGTATGTACGTAACACGCGATAACTCTTGATAGAAATATCCGATTTGCTTCAATTTTTTTTCTAGGTTCATTCTGATAAGGTGCTTTCCTGATTAGTTTTTGGAGTTCATTGGTTAAGGATAAAGGGGGAAAAGGGGGGCTAGTCCCCCCCCTTAATTTATATAAATGGGTTTTTCATGCAGAAATATGCGATTTCAATAAATTTGGTATACCGGTTAATTATGTTAAGCAGCTTCCCTGATTACATTTGAAAGATCATTATTATGTATAAAGGGGGGAAAGGGGGCAATTGCCTCTGCCCTTAATTTAGATAAATGCGTTTTTCATGTAGAATTATTCGATTAGCTCAAATTTGGTATACTGGTTTATTATGTTAAGGAGATGGCTTGATTAGATTTGGAGGTTCATTAGTTAAGTATAAAGGGAAGAAGGGGGGGGGGGTAGCTCCCCTTAATTTAGGTAAATGGATTTTTAATGAAAATTATGCGATTTGCTCCAAATTTGGTATACCGGTTTATTATGTTAAGGAGCTTCCCTGATTAGATTTGGAGGTTCATTAGTTAAGTATAAAGGGAGGAAAGGGGGGCTAGATCCCCCCCCTTAATTTAGATAAATGGGTTTTATATGCAGAGTTATTCGATCTGCTCCAAATTTCGTATACCGGTTTATTATGTTAAGGAGCTTCCCTGATTAGATTTGGAGGTTCATTAGTTAAGTATAAAGGGAGGAACGGGAGGCTAGACCCCCCCTTAATTTAGATAAATGGGTTTTTCATGCAGAGTTATTCGATTTGCTCCAAATTTCGTATACCGGTTTATTATGTTAAGGAGCTGCCTTGATTAGATTTGGAGATTTATTGGTTAAGCATAAAGGAGTTACAGGGGCTAGTGTCCCCTTAATTTAGATAAATGGGTTTTTCATATAGAATTATTCGATTTGCTTCAATTTTGATATACCAGTTTATTACGATATGGTTTCCTTCATTTGATTTGGAGGTTCATTGGTTAAGTATAAAAGGAGGGAAAGGGGTGCAATTGCCCCTCCCCTTAATTTAGATAAATGGGTTTTCATGCAGAATTATCTAATTTAGTTTAATTTTTTTTCAACCGGATCCGAACTTGAAGGTTCCATTTGAAGTCAACCCGAAAACCGACCACAACCAAGTTTCGGACTGAGTTCAATTAGAACTTTCAGGTTCGGATCGGGTTGCCGGTGGACGGAGTTTATTTTTGTCGGTTAAGATTTGGTTCGGGACGGGTTTCAGGTTGACTTCGAATGGAATTTCTAGGTTCTGGTAGCGTTGCGTGTCCACGGAAACTAATTTGTCTTGTTCGGATCCGGTTATGGATCTTCAGAATATTTTTGTCGGTTATCAGATTTGGTTCGGGATTTCGGGTTTTTTCGAATGTAACTCTCAGGTTCGGGTCGGGTTGCATGTAGACTGAAATTATTTTGTCTTGCTCTTATCGGGGTACGGTCTGTTGTAATTTATTTTTCGGGTTTGGGTAGGGTTATGCGTTAATAAACCTAATAAAAAGAAAATTGCCCAGTTAAACTGATGGCATTGAGCTCACAGGCTATTCACACTAATTCTATATTATACTCTGATTTCAAAGAATAATACCCCTCGAAAAATAAATGAAGGGATTAGTCCCCGTTGCCCCCCTTTCTACTTAACCAAAGAACCTCCAAATCTAATCAGGGAAGCTACTTAACATAATAAACTGGTATACCAAATTTGAAGCAAATCAGATAATTCTGCATGAAAAAACCATTTCACTAAATTTAGGGGGGGGGGGGGTATTCGCTGACCCATTTCTCCCTTTATGCTGAACCAATGACCTTTCAAATCTAATCAGAAAAGCTCCTTATTAGAATGAACATAGAAAAAAAATTAAACTAAATTAGATAATTCTGCATGAAAACCCATTTATCTAAATTAAGGGGAGGGGTAATTGCCCCCCTTTCCCCCCTTTTATACTTAACCAATGAACCTCCAAATCAAATGAAGGAAACCATATCGTAATAAACTGGTATATCAAATTTGAAGCAAATCGAATAATTCTGTATGAAAAACCCATTTATCTAAATTAAGGAGACACTAGCCCCTGTCCCTCCTTTATACTTAACCAATAAATTTCCAAATCTAATCAAGGCAGCTCCTTAACATAATAAACCGGTATACGAAATTTGGAGCAAATCGAATAATTTTTCATTAAAAACACATTTACCTAAATTAAGGGGGGGGCTATCCCCCCCCTTTCCTCCCTTTATACTTAACTAATGAACCTCCAAATCTAATCAAGCCATCTCCTTAACATAATAAACCAGTATACCAAATTTGAGCTAACTGAATAATTCTACATGAAAAACGCATTTATCTAAATTAAGGGGAGAGGCAATTCCCCCTTTCCCCCCTTTATACATAATAATGATCTTCCAAATGTAATCAGGGAAGCTGCTTAACATAATTAACCGGTATACCAAATTTATAGCAAATCGCATATTTCTGCATGAAAAACCCATTTATCTAAATTCCGGGGGAGGGACTAGCCCCTCTTTTCCCCCTTTATCCTTAACCAATGAACCCCAAAATCTAATCAGGGAAGCACCTTATCAGAATGAACCTAGAAAAAAAGTTGAAGCAAATCGGATATTTCTGTCAAGAGTTATCGCGTTATGTACGTACGTACGTACACACGTACATACAGAATCGGCGGGCACATAAGCTCTCATGCTTTGATAGCCTGTGAGCTAAAAATATCACCCTGATCGGATAATAAGTGGTCATTTTTCAATTAGCCTAACGCTTTCTAGGCTCTTTGCAATAAGCCTGAAAAATATCAGGCTAATTGGAAAAAAGGGAGATGGATTCTCCAATTACCCCGGCTCTTTGCAAAGAGCCTAGGCTGTTTGCAAAGAGCCGGATTTCTCAATTAGCCTACGACAAATACACCAATTAGACTAGTATGATGCAAGTAAGTTTTTAAAAGTTATAGAAATACATACTCGTGATCCGGTAACATAATTAACCACTTCCGTCAATTTTTGTTCCAGTTCAATCATTTCTGCATCTAACTTTTCCTTCCTGCATTCTATATCTCCAATCTGATCACTTACTCTATTCGAAATAGCCTGAAAAAAAGATCTCTTTAAAATCCAATCTCTTCAAAATTTTAATAGTTAAACGCTTTCATTTTTGACTTAAAAAGTAATTGCTATAATTATATGAATTAATATCTTACGTGCAGAATTCAGGCATTTTTCTCGGAAAGATTTCTTTAGTTCTTAGTCAGGGATATCAGATTTTCGCGAGGAAATTCGAACTTCTAGACTATTAATAAATATAAAATTCACCATCTTCCGGTTGAGTTTCTTGGTTTTTTTGGGGATCGACTGAAGAATATCCTAGCCTTAGAAATTCATAACTAAATATTTATAAAACTAACGAAATTTATGCATAGAAATGCATACAGACTACGTTTACGATATCACGGTACACAATATGAGCTTCGAAGTAGTTGAACGTGAACAGTTACTATAATTGATTAATATATTAGTGGCCAGCCGAGATATTTCAGATATTAAGAACGAAAAGTTTTCACCTAAAGCGAAAGATTTCTGAAGCGCCTTAGTCAGGCAAATCCACAACTGCCAGCATTTACGTTTTTTGTTGCGTTAAATAAACTTGGTTTGAACCAAAATATTTATTTAATAAAATGTTTTGTCGATGTGACACTTGATTTTAAATAAAATTTCTAGTTTAAAATGTTTTATTTAAAAAATCATTTGACAGTTATGGCGGGTTCTACACCCTTCACATCAACTTAAATGAAAGTGAATGCGAACTGAATTTGCTCCCCTCGTGTGACAACTTTGGCCAATGTGGTATAGTCAGCTATCAAAACAGCTCCAGATGGAATATACACTATATGGCCCTTAATGACCGGCGACATTCAATTTTAGACATTATTTCGAATATTTAAAAATATACTTGTTAGATTCTTCTGTAATTTTAGGATTAAAAACAGCAAGTTTTAATTCATATTTATCAATGTCGATTTGATTACCGAGGACAATTCGGGGGCCAACAAAAAATTAAAGAAAAAAAATACTTGGGATCACCCTGTAAAACAAAATGCTCGAAATGATCTATCGCTACGGAATATACATAAGCAGACATAGTACAATATGTTTATTCATTTGTGTAAGAATAGCACGTATATTAATAGAGGTAAAGCGATTTAAAAAAAATTAAATTCTTACATGTTTTTTGCTTATAATATGCAAGGTTTTTAACCAAATTTAATGCCAGTTTCAGAAAAATTGACAAAATGTAGTAGAAACAATATAGTGCAATTGGAATATAACTATATTAAATATTCAAGGAAATGTGGGCAGTTGTATAAAATAATTTTTATCTGCGCATGCGCGAACGACAACAAGGGAAAAAATCGCATAATTTAAAATTCAACTATGGAGCAACTTATTAAAAAAAAAAAAATCAGTCAAATATCGTAAAAGTTCAGAGAGATATCTGCTTTAGAGTGGGCTGTTTAGTTTATCACTAAAACTCGCTGAATGATAAGGGATTGTCCACAAATTGTTATTTTGAAGTTATCAGACAGCGTTCGGAGCAAGTTTTTTGGAAAAAGCTATTAATAGTTCACGGTTATGCTTAGGAAGATTTTGACTCTAAACTACGATGAAAAGGAAAGTATAGTCCATACATTGATTACATTTACTTAAATTAAGGTGTTTATGGTAAAATTTTATGAAATTTAGCCCAATACGCAAAACACTATAGTAAATTCTGTCGCATATGTATATATTTTCTTTATACGTGTAATTTGTATGACAGTGGTAAAGATAATTAACTAAAATCTAAGGGATATATTTTTTATGAGTTAAGAGTCAATAAACTGGCAATTTGATTTTTTATAGGGATATTTCAATAGCTTTGAGAAATTATATTTTGCGTATTGAATTTTCACAGAAAGTCCATTTTCCATAAAATACATTTAACTGAAACATTTACTTAACTATTCTAAACTTTATTTAACATTTACTTAACAGTTATGTGAATTGGAAATTTACTGTACTTATCGGTCAAGGTCATTTTTTTTTGTGCTAACATTTTTGAACTAAAGTATCAATAAAAAAAAAAAAATAGTATACAAATTAGGATATCTGATTACGTTTAAAATGAGATGTCGAAAATTTTCGTTTTCTTTGTATTACATTTTATTAAAGCCCATATTTTTAACTTTTCAAATCTGCGCTTACATTTTTTGTCTTATAAAAAAAAAAAAAAAATCTAAGTTATCAGAATTTAAAAACTACTTGATAGCTGTGAATGAAACCGGAAGTGCCAAACGTTTCAGCGTTAAATTTTTTTCTCCTTCGAACAAAAACCGCCAAAACTGTCATATATAAACGGCACACACACACAAAAAGACCTTGATGGATAAATAGAGTAAATTTCCAATTCACATAACTGTTAACTAAATGTTAAGTAAATTTTAATATAGTTAAGTAAATGCTTCAGTTAAATAAATGTATTTTATGGAAAACTTTTTCGTGAAAATTCCATACGCAAAACGGGATTTCGCAAAAAGCTATTGAAATATCTCTATAAAAATGAAATTGCAAGTTATTGACTCATAACTCATGAAAAATGTCCAATGTATCTTAAATTTTAGTTTATTGTCTTCACCACTGTCACAGAAATTACGTGTATACAGAAAATACATATATATGTGATAGAATTTACTGTAGAGTGTTTTGCGTATTGGGCTAAATTTCACAAAATTTTACCATAAACTCTTCAATTTACCTAAATGTAATCAATGTATGGACTATATTTTCATTTTCATCGTAGTTTAGAGTCGAAATCTTCCTAAACATAGCCGTAAACTATAATTAAATAGCTTTTTCAAAAAACTTGCTCTGAACGCTGCCAGATAACTTCAAAATAACAATTTGTGGACAATCCCTCATCATTCAGCGAGTTTTAGCGAGAAACTAGAAAAAAGCTCTCTAACGCCGATAATCTATCGGAATTTTTATGATACTTGACTGGTTTCCTTTTTTAATAAGTTGCTCCATGAAGTTGGCTATTAAATTATGCAAAAAGTTAATTGCTATCTTTGGTGCATGAGCAGATAAAAATTTTAAACAACTGTCCATATTACCTTAAATATTTAATGTATTTATATCCTAATTGCACTGTTTTATTTCTATTACATTTTGTCAATTTTTCTGAAACTGCCGTTAAATTTGGTTAAAAACCCTGCATGTTATAAGCAAAAAACATGCAAGAATTTAATTTAAAAAAAATCGCTTTATCTATTAATATACGTATGAATATTCCGTAGCGATAGATCATTTCGTGCATTTCTTACAGGGTGATCCCAAGTATTTTTTTCTTTAATTTTTTGTTAGCCCCCTAATTGCCCTCCTTATCAAATCGACGTTGATAAATAGGAAGTCAAACCTGTTCTTTTTAATCCTAAAATTCTAGAATAATCTGACAATTATATTTTTAAATATTAGACAAAATGTCTAAAATTGAAAGTTGCCGGTCATTAATGGCCATATAGTGTTTATAGGCTTTCTCATGCATCATTATGGTACTGTAGTAAATAAAATAGTATACGCTTTCTTCAGTGATAACCGCCAGAGTTTCTATATGTATTGATACCACTAAATCAAGTAATTGCATAGAATTTCTAGTGTTAAAATTAAATATGTGCAAAAAAAAAAAAAAAAAAAAAAAAAAAAAAAAAAAATAATCAAGAAGAAAATGAGATGTCGTAGCTCCACAGGGCTTATGTGCAATTCACCCTTGGTCTTGAAATCTAGGCGTGTACGCATTTCTTGCATTCTCTATATTTAACTGAATTATGTTTGTATCGCGGAACTTTTAAAAATTAGGTTGAAGATTCCTACTCTAGAACATTAAATTTAGGGTAAAGGCATCAGTAGTTGATAGTATCATTGTTTGATATATTGGGAATATGAAACAAATTATGTTTTGGGTATTTTTCAAGTTTTGTTAAAGTCTTAATCCTGCATGAAAATGAATGGTTCTTATACATTCTTGTTAGTCGCATACAATTCTTGTCAGACAGCAGAAATTTTTTGATGTGGCATATTGAAACTAAGAAAGTTGAGTTTTGATTTTCTCAGAGTTGGGCAGTATCGAAAATACATGTATTTGAAATACATTTTCAAAATACATTTGTAATTTGTATTTTGTATTTTAAAGCTTCAAAGCAAATGTATTTTGGTAATGTATTTTGGAAAGCTTTTTCAAAGTATTTTGTATTTTCAAAATACTCAAAATACATTCCTCCGGATTTCAAGCTATCGTATCTAAACCGCAAATCCTAGATTTGCAACAGGGTTAAATAATTTTCGAATTCGTTTCTGTAAGTTTATATGTACACATTGTTTAACATTCGATATGATGTCCGATAAGCATATTAATGAATCGGATGTTTACTTCTGCAGAAGCATTTTTGCTGAGTAGTCACAAATATAGTTTTTATAATTAATAACATTCAATGAGAATTACAAAAATTTGTTGTGTTAAAATCGTTGTAGATACAACGATTTTAACACAACAAATTATTGTAGGTAGGTGCTGCCTATTTAAAATGCATTAGAAGTGTAATGCTGTTTGTTAGTTCAAAGGTTCATGGAAATAACTGCTATATCTCGACTTTAACATTATTTTTCCTAAATTCTTAGTTATTCATTCAATCGAGCTTCTAATACGATTTACCGTACCTTTGATATTAAATTAATTGGGATTGAATTTTAATATGAAAGTAGTTGAATTTATTCATAAAGTATGCAAATGTTCATTAACTGTAATTACATTGAGTATATTAGATATTATATGTTTAAATACGGACTTGGTTTTATTATAGTTAACATATAGTTGACTTTACATTCCAAAACATCTTGATACTTCATTTTTTATTTTATACATGCTAGTCCTGGCTTACAGAACCTACTGCTTGGTGTACAAAAGATAGATAAAAATTATTTTAAATTAAAACTCTAATACGTTTTTTAATGTTTAACCTTTTTTCACAAACAATACAAAAAAGCAATTTTATATGAAAAATTTAAATTATGCATTTAAATAAAGTTTTGATATTTATTAAAAACGGTACTTTTGTATTAGCTACATGCCAAGGATTAATAGTAAAAAAAAACGTCAAACAATTCGCTAATTATATCAACTTTTTTTATTCTATTTATTTCAGTGGTATGCATTTATTTATTTATTTATTTTTGATGAACTTTTTATATCATTATCGAATATTAGTCAGGGACAAATGATAAACTCATTTATATCACTTTAATTGCATACAGGCAAATCTTCCGCAATCGGGCTGCTCGCGATATAATTTTTTTCTTAAATCATGCTTTAATTAACAAAAAAAAAAAAAAAAGAAAAAGAAAAAGAAAAAAAAAGAAAAAAGAAAAAAAACCGTAAATTAAGATAGTTTTCAAACAAATTGCATTTGGAAGTACATTTTTTCTCTATTCGACGGTGTAAAACTTGCGATGATTAGGTGTTAATAGATTTGATAAAAAGAGAAAATTATTATTCAGATCATTGCCATCTTCAATATGACATCCGCGTTACTCATGGGTATGTTTTTGTTTTATGATATAGACCAGCGATCTCACTCAGATTAAAGATGCCCGATATAATGCGCAGTGTATAGAATATAGGTGAAAATAATTTTTTTAATTGAAAAAATATATTTTTTAAATTTAGTATATTTTCCCAGATTTCCAACTAACTACGGCGAAAAAGCATTTTTGAAACTTTATTACTAGCCACGTGGCAGTAGGTAATCGCGAAAGGTTTTTATCATTTATAGCAAAATTTGTCATTTTGATTATTTTAGCAATTATACGCGTAGTTCAATTACATGTCTGTTAGATTAGTGTTTTATTTATGTATTTGGGAGATTTTAATTTCGTTTGACAATTTAGTTATGGAATATTACGCATAAACAAACAAATGCTGAATTGCATCATTATTTTAAGTGCAAGGATTAATCTTCAGTAACTGGGTTGCACGAATATTTCCGAGATGGATTTAAAAAATACAAGCAAGAAAATTCATTACTTTAAAAATCCATAACAGCTGGGTAAATTGAGATACGGTTTTTAAGGAAATCGCTTTTGAAAGTACTTTTTTTCTACTCCACTGTGTGTAAAAATTGCATATAGGGGAGACCGGGGGAATGGCGACACCTTAAGGGAATTTAAATTTTTTCACTTCGAAAAAATGTTTATTTTTTAATAGTAAAAATTCTAAAGCTGAATCATGATCTTTAGTATCTGTATATATTTAACGGTAGTCATAACTGTAAAGTAAGCATACATAAAAAAATATTTTTTAAACCTCTGCACAGTGGCGGGATTTCCCAGGACACTGGGGTAATTCCACCACCGTACCGGGGTAATGCCGCCACTCTTTAATGACCTAGTACATGCATCAAATGGATACTAGGAAACACACAACCTACTGAAAATAGTTAGAAAGCAATGTAATTGAGCAGAATAATGGTTAAGCTTACAATTTCCTTCATATTGCAAAAGTCACTCTGCTGATTCGGCTCCACTACATTAAAATGAGGCCATTTCTCACCCGATTTGCATGGCGGCGGCATTACCCCGAGAGGACAATATAGCAGAAATCCCCAAGCAAAGCCGAAAGAAGAACCGAACTTGTTCAACACATTGCATCAAAATGTCGGCGAATGCATGTAGATTACGGGTCATATTATCTGAAATACCTAATGTTATAATAAAAGGTGCTTATCTCTACTCATTTGAAGCTCCAAAATAACAAGCAACTAGATGAAAACTACATTTTTCACTAGAACAAACGAACGACGTACAGCAAAGTCACTCTCACTTTAGGCACTGTTTATATTGTTGGCCGCTACAGTGCAGGCGCATTCACTATCTCAATCTGCCCTTAGTTTTAAAACTAGGTGGGGTGGCGGCATAACCCGGGTTGGCGGCATTCCCCCGGTCTCCCCTATGTGATATTTAGAAGTTACAACATTTCAAAATAAAAAGAAAGAAAAAGAAAAAAAAATGTTTATTTAGAACGTTGTCACTAATTGATATGACAGAGTTATTCACAGACATCTTTTTTGCTTTATAATATAGATTGTTTGCGAAATAATTCATACAGTGAAGATATAAATTAGCTGAGCAAGTTTTTCAGCCCAAAACCGTATGATTCTTTTAAAAGTTTCAATAGAAAATGAAAATGGAAAATTTGATCAATTAATATAGTATCCCATATGTATATACAAATATGTTACTAATTTAATTAATCATAAGCACATGCATCTTACAAAGGCACATCATTATGTATATGTGGGTATGTGCTGCGCATACGTTTGTTTAAAATAAAATCGAAAATATTATTAAAACATATTGTATTATTTTATAACTAATAATCAAAGACTTATTGATTATTAACTGATGTTATTTACGTATTAAAAGTTCAAAAACCAAGTTTGATGTTCATTGTAGATAGTTTGAAATTGTTTAATATTTGACTTTTAAATTAATTGAAAAAATATCATGACATTTTTTTATGATAATAATGTAATAGAGCTTTATAATATAAATGAGGAAGATATTCAATATGTTATGAATGTTTAAGTAATTTTAATTCAGTGACTTTTTTACAACCAGTGGGGTAGCCCGTTGGGATACCCTCTTACAGGATCATGATAATGCCCCCCCCTCCCCACTGTATTCTTTAAACTGCAAAATTACGTCCCCCAAAATACTTTGCATCAATAAATTTTTGAATTTTTTAAATGTATTTTGTATTTTAAATGTATTTTGAAAATGCATGTATTTTGTATTTGGAATTTTTTAATTTTGAAAAGTATTTTGTAATTTGTATTTTAGGTTCTAAAACCAATGTATTTTGTATCGAAAATGGTTTTTTAGTGTATTTTGCCCAACTCTGGATTTTCTTTAATCGTAAAATAAACAGCAAGAATAACCATTTACAATTAGACATATTTATCCTGTCAAATACAGATTTTAAAACTTAAATATTTGAAATATTCAAAGTATGATAGTATGTCTAACAACAGCAAAGACAAAAATCTCAATATTTTTCAGTGTTAGACATCGTGAGATTGTTTCATCCACTTTTTTAATGTAAAAAGATTCCATCAGATTATTAACTCATTATTTATTCTTTTGATTTAGTTTAATGTCATAAATGTTACTACATGTTTATTGTAAAGTTTCATCTAATGCAATCATTCAGGGCTATCCTAAGCATGGGTCCTGAAATTGGTGATTTGTGCTCTGGTTAGACATTTAAAATGTACTTATAAACAAATGTTTTCATACAACTATCATCATCGAACATTTAATGACTGTACTTTGGAAAAGAAAAGGATTTAATGTTTAAATTATTTAAAACTTATACCTTAACCTTACGATTAACCTCAAAACCGATTATCTAATTTCAACTTAGAAATATTATGCAATACTTATTTCAATTAAATTTTTTAAATATAAATATGAAACTGAAAATAACGATATATAAAAAAAGATAATATAATTAAACTTTAATTTTAATGTACTATAGCATTTTTAAGCGTGCACGTACCAAAAAGATGACTAAGAAATAATAGAAAATATCACTTCAATAGTTCAGTTTTGCACGGTATTTTCAAAATTCAAAAAATAATATACACTAAAATAAATTTCAAAATGAAGTCAGATAATACAATTTATCAATTTAAGTATTAATTTAAAATGTTCGCTGAATTCGAAAATGGCTGTTAGAAAGCTCAAATAAAATGATAATTGCATACTATTTCATAATCAGATTACCAAATTTGCCTACTATCGAATAATTAAATCTCTCCCTAAGCAAAATGCCTTTTAAAAGAATCACCCATTAAAAAGAATTTAAAAGAACAGTTTGAAGCTTTCCAACACTTCCCAGAATATGTACTTAATATTTTTAATCCAATACGCGGTAATAAAAATCACCAAGATTATTTGTCACTGTATAAATATTCTCTTAAACATCTTATCGTAAATTCGCAAAAAAAGTTGATAGGACGTGTAACTTAAGCAATAAATTTATAAAGGAAATGAATCGAATTCTTACAAAAAAATTCAAACCAGAATTAACACATTACTCGAAAATAGGATTTTCGACGAATAACTGAACTGACTCAAAACTTTTGCACAAATGTATACCTAAGAAAGTGCTAGTTACAAAATAATGCTATTATTAAATATTAAGGCAAAGTATCTACAAAGTGTGTTAAACTTTCGTAACACAAGTGGTTTTTAAAGAAAAGGCACTATTCTTACAGAATTTGTCATATGCAGTTTTCTTTTTATTGGTTTATGAAGTAAATTTTGGTACATTAAAAGAAAAGAAACAAAGATATGAGCATTTACATTTAACTATTATTTAGAAATTATTCCATAAGAAGTATTACAAATGCTCGCTCTTGACCAATAGATAATGAAAATTAATTGAATCTATGTTTTAAAAGTTATTTTCAAGATTTGACTTAAATTTGTTTAAAAAAAATAATCTTGGGGGGAAAAAAGCTTAACGCGAAATTGAACAGAATTTTCGTCTTATAACAGAGAAACTGAAAAACTTTTTACTAGCATATTGCTCGTGTCGCGTAGTTATAATAGATTCTATTTTATAAAAAATGTACGATCAACTACAAAAAATAAAAGATTTTATAAGACAGTCTTTTGCGACCATGGTATCATGGTAAGGATAATCTCCGTTAGCTTTCAGAAATAAAATTATCGTAATCTATTTTCGTCTAAGGAAACACCTGAAAAAAGCAGTTATTACTTGAACACTGATCAAAAACAAAATTTCGATCTTTCATTCCAAGCTATGTTTGAAAAACGGCATTTGGGCGATTCCGTGGAGAGTGTCACACACGTAACGCGGGCTTTAATTTGATTTATTCAATTGTTTATTAAATTTTAATGTCAATTCTGATTGTAAGTGGTATGGTAAATAAGTTATTAGCATATTTTTAAATTTAAATGTGTGGCAATAAAACTCACAGAAGTATATCATTTAAAAGGTATCTGACTACGTTGAAAATGCAATTTTCGACCAAAGTTGTCAAATTTATTTCATTTTATTAAAGATCAACTTTTTACCTTTCCAAAACTGTATTTGTTTTTATTGTACGATAAATAGATCCGGAGTTATAGCAGTTTTAAAACTATTCAACAGCTGTCACTCAAACCGGAAGTGCAGCTTAAAGGGCTTTAAAATTTAAAATTTTTAAATTGCTTTTAAAGGGTCGTATGTTTGGAGAAATTTCGCAATTTTGTATGCATTTGTTTAATAATAAGAAATGTAAATAATATGCTCCATGATATTTAGATGTATATTACTGTAAATTCTTGTAGTAAAACATAAATCTAAACTTTAAATGCATTTTTTGGAAAATGTAATTTTCGGTGAAAATTCCATGCGCAAAACATGATTTCTCAAAAAGTTATATTTTAAATTTCATAGTGATATTCCAATATGTTTTTTACACTATTGTGAAGGCAATGAACTAAAGATTTAAATTTAGAATAAATATTTTTTGTTTTATGTATGTTTTTGTGGAATGACATCGATGAATTTTATGAAAATTAACATGTAAACAGGTGCGATATGCTATAAGTTTTGAAATACTTAAAGAATCTCTTAGATTTTAGTTCATTGCCTTCACCAATGTCATAAATATGAAGTGTAAAAAGGAAATTAAGATACATACAGTAGAATTTCCTTTAGAGCGTTTTGCGTTTCGGGCCAAATTTCACTAAATTTTACTATAAATTCCTTCATTTACCAAAATTTTATGAATGAATGAAATATTTTTTCCCTTTTTTCACATTTTCTAGTCCTAATCTTAGTAAAAATATGTTTAAAAAATAAATAGCTTTTTTTGGAAAAAATTGCTCCGTACGTAGGCAGGCACCTTAATTTCATTACTTAAAATGTGCTTTTTTTCTACTTCAGAAAAAAAGCACATTTTGAGTATAAAATTAAATGATATATTTCTGTGAGTTTTACTTACACACATTTAAACTAAAAAATATGTTAATAACTTATTTACCATACCACCTATAATCAGAATTAACATTAAAATATAATAAATAATTGAATAAATGCAAATTAAAGCCTGCGTTACGTGTGTGACTCTCCGCATGGAATCGCCCATTTCGCTAATCAGTGACTAAAAGGACCACTCAATTCTCCGACCTAAGGCGATATATTGGTAAATCTTAAAAATTATATAATTTATATACACCACCTCCATTTTTTAAATTTAGATCATTAGATATTCATCTAATAATCTAGCGCCCACGTAAATAACTATTGCATCAAAGAAGTCCTCCGAAAATAAAATTATTTAATCCTCCGATTTTAATGAATACTTTTAAAACTAATTATTTATATTTGCAAAACAAAGAATAAAGAATGTTATGAACATTCAATGATATGAAATAAGAGATGAAATTCAATATGAAATAAGAGATTTTGTGACATATTTAAGTTAAATGGTCTAGAGTCGATATGATAATATAAAAATTCGATCAGTGCACATACTTGCATTCTTTCTGATCTTGAGTTATCATCACTAATGGAATCCATAATCTCTTTCTAAAACAGCTGAAGCTTTCAAATTTTCGTTTGCAGATTACTTGATAAATAGTCGATTTACTACAAGCTTAGAAACTCATGTAAATTATAGGAATATACCTAAAAACACATTATTTGTTATTTTTTAAGTATGAAAATGAGTTGAGGGTAACAGTTCATGATGACTTCATTCAAAAATGTTGCGATTCCCCTGATAAAGGTCGGAATCGTGATAGATTTTTCGCTGTTAGCGAAACGAAATTGACCAATCAGAAGCCTGCATTTTTTGGAAACAGCGAAAAGTTCGCAAAAATGCAGGCTTCTGATTGGTCAGTCTTGTTTCGCTAACAGCGAAATAGCTATCTCGATCCCGGCCAAAGTATAGCGACTGGAATACATAATGTGGAAATCGGCTATCCCTGTAATACTTAAAAAAGCACTAAAATATTGTATCCCTTAAATGTGCAACGATGCTGCTGCAATATACAGATCACAGCGACATCTGCAGGACGTTTTCTAAAACTGCAGGATATTGCTAGGCTATACAATGGACGAGTCCAGCAGACCTCACCAAAGTCACCGGTGAGATTGGTTACGTGACGTCACGGTAAGTGACCGGTCTCTAACCGGTCGACAGACCTACTGAACGGCACTGGTGTTATTTACTATTGGCGCCATCTGTATTACCTTGCCGTAATAATTCTTTTATTATTGTTTTATCATTTACGATGCAAATGTAAATAAACTTTCATGTAACCGAGCACGTGACCCAACTAACCAAGAATTTTCTTCGATTAGTTCGGTCTCTCACCGGTCACTTTGGTTACTTGCGCTGAACGACATTGGTTGCGACCCGGTTAGCAGCACTGAACGCCTTGGTGACTAACCGGTGGCTCCTCTGGACGCGGCCCATGTAATACGAAAATCCCGCAAATGTCCCTGCGATCGACTCTTTGGATTTCAGCAGTATCGTCGCACATTTAATGGATACAAATTTTTAGCATTGTTTGGATAGCATATTTCCACACTATGTATTCTAGACGCCATAGCCAAAGTACAGCGCCTAGAAGATACAGTGTGGAAAACGGCTATTCCTATAATGCTTTAAAAAGTGCTAAAAACTTGTATCCCATAAATCTCCAACAATGCTCAGCGGCAATATGCTGATACGAGCGCCATCTCGTAACTCTTTTCAATATAAACCCTGTGTTTTCAAAAATTATAGAATGTTAAGTATCGCAAACTATAAATATAAGATATTTTTGTCTGTTATAAGCTAATTTAGTTAAGGAATGACGTGAAATAGGTTAAAGAGTCTTTTTTAGAATGACTATCGTTTTTAAATCAGTACGATGGCGCTACGATCGACATCTTGTTATTCAGCATCGTTGTACATTTATGGGATTCAATTTTTTAGTACTATTTTGTAGCCGTTTTTCACACTGTATCTTCTAGGCGCTGTAGCCAAAGTGTTTAAATCTGGAATCAGGGTAGATACACTGTTAAAAATTTGCAGCATTTGCTGCATTGTCACTCCGCCGCTTTTATAGAATATCCCTATTCTGACCAGTGAGAATGCTCCATAATATAGTCAAATAACCGCTTCCTATAAAAGCGGTGGAGTGACTATGCAGCAAATGCTGCAGATTTTTAACAGTGTATATAAATTTGCAACTTTATAAATCTATCGTTATTCCACAAAATTTGAGAATAGACATATGTAATAGGACTATGGATTTCTCGATTTGCGAAGCTGATAAACTCAAACTCAATCTAAGCGCGACCATACGTGACCAACGACATATAAGGCCAGTTCATGACGTTTAAAACAGCATGAGTGGATCATCTTTACACGGTGATTGGTAACATGCGGCGCACCCATCGTTTTGTGCCATTCACCGTGTAATTATGATCCACTCCGTGTGACGCTTTAAAATTTATGAACGTATCTTATATGTCGTTGATCGCGATCTAAGAAAAGAGCATGAAACGAAAGAAACATGTTGTGATACTTGAATGTCACATGATCAAAGTAAGCTGAAAAGTAGTCTTCTATCGATGGAAGCCAGCCAATGTATATAGCGCCTAGAATATATAGTGTGGAAATCGGCTATCCCTGTAATACTTAAAAAGCGCTGAAATATTGTATCCCTTAAATGTGCAACGATGCTGCTGAAATATCAAGATCGCAGCGACATCTGAAGGATATTTTCCACAACTGCAAGATATTGCTAGTCTATTCAATGTAATACGAAAATCCCGCAGATGTCGCTGCGATCGACACTTGGGATTTTAGCAGTATCGTTACAGCGCCTAGAAGATACAGTGTGGAAAACGGCTACAAAATAGTGCTAAAAAATTGAATCCCATAAATGTACAACGATGCTGAATAACAATATGTCGATCGTAGCGCCATCGTACTGATTTAAAAACGATAGTCATTCTAAAAAAGACTCTTTAACCTATTTCACGTCATTCCTTAACTGAATTAGCTTATAACAGACTAAAATATCTTATATTTATAGTTTCCGATATTTAACATTCTATAATTTTTGAAAACACAGGGTTTATATTGAAAAGAGTTACGAGATGGCGCTCGTATCAGCATATTGCCGCTGAGCATTGTTGAAGATTTATGGGATACAAGTTTTTAGCACTTTTTAAAGCATTATAGGAATAGCCGTTTTCCACACTGTATCTTCTAGGCACTGTAGTATCGTCGCACATTTAAGGGAAACAAATTTTTAGCAATGTTTGGATAGCATATTTCTACACTAGGTATTCTAGACGCTGTACAATGGGGATCAGGTGATGGCCCAGATGGCAGGAAGTGCTGCGTCCAGTCTCTTTCGTTAGCTGTATAAACTGAGGTGACCAAAAGTGTTCCAATTTCAGGATACAGTTATATAAGGTGATATACTATACGTTTATATAAGTGATACGTTTATACTAGGGAGCTTAGATATGAGAGAGGCGAGATATGGGGTATAATATTTGATTGGTTGAGATGATGTTGACAAAAGCGAATCTCCAAGGCGTCTTGGCGTCTACCAATGTTTATTAACTTGCCTCACTCGTATAATTGAACTCGTTCAAGCACGTATCGCCAAGTTCTGGAATAGAAGTTTCCTAAGTTTGCCATAGTATGGACAAACGCGTTTGTTTAAGTACAGACTGAGCATCATATATCATCTCTCTCATACCTAGAATCCTTAATGTATATGACCAAACGTCTAAGATGAACAAACGTCTAAGGTGACCAAACGTCTTTTCTATTCAAGGACGTCCTCAAATCTGGAGGCTGCAGTTAACTCAATTCTCACAGATTTTGAATTAAACATTTTTTACATTTTAACAAGTTGATAAATTTGCGGTGAAATAAAGAAACCAGTCGTTGGGGGCCACCATAATACTTACCCATCATGGATGTAGATAATATAAAATATGAAAATAAAACATGTGATATTTGGTAAGCATTGTACCATGTTACTTTTATTCATAATTTAATTTATTTCGACTCCCTTAAATATAATTAATATAACCCCTTAAGATAATATTACTTTTTGTTGCATTAAAATATCTCAGTTTACTGATTTTCTGTAAGCAAGTAAACGCTATTGGTTTACAATGGAAGTCTATGGGAATTTGGCGAAATATTACAGATACCGTTAATTTGGCGTCACTTTTGGCGGCTCATTTTGGTCGCCAAATTTGGCGATATACCGCCAAGTTGGCGACAAACTTGGCGGCATTGGGCGACAGGACAGGTTCCCCCCTATGGTAAACCCCCTTACATGTATGGAGAGGTATTAAATGCTTGACATTTACGATAAGCCATTATTGGCATTTAATCTTATAGTTTGGCGATAGTTTTTTGGTCGGCGGGATAATCGAGTAGTACCGAATTGCGTAAAAAAAATCCTTATAACTCGAAAAATTATAATCCTATTAACTAACAGTTTACTGTGTCGGATTAAGCGTCTCATTTCCAATTAAAATATATCTTTGAATTGGAATTTGAATGAAATACAGGGTCATGAAAAATTGAAGAGTGTGAAAAATAGAATTACAAATATCTCGGCAACTAACAGTGTTGATTTCAGGGGGTGGCCCAGGGGGGACATTCCCCTCCGGAGCAATGAGATGTCCCCCCGGAAGATTTGAGATTTTGTGTTTTCAATGGTCAAAAAGTGTAACCCCCCCCCGGAACACTATGATGCCCCCCCCCGGAGCCACAGAAATCCCTCCCGGAGGAAAGTGTCTGAATGCAACACTGGCAACTAAGTATTCGACCGAGTTCATTAATGATGCAAAATTTATGTTTTTTTATTGTCTTTTATATTCACTCCTTCAAATAAACAATTTCGAAAATTTTTGTATACCTTTTATCAGAACGAATATTTCGAGAGTCCGAAAAAAATTGTTACGGTTAATCGACGTTACTGATATTCAATAGGCTTCTTTCCATTATTACGCCCTAAATACACACCGAATTTCAAGTCTCTATCTCAATTTGTTCGGGAGATAGAGCTTTTACAGACACACACACACACACACTCAGGCGGACGGCATTTTTTTTTTTTCTAAAAATATGCTAAAAATACGTGTAAATCCGTCAAATTTTATTTTCGATTTTAAAACGATTACAAGACTTAACCTATGCTACGTATGATGGGTAAGTAGTAAATAAGCTTATAAAATTATAAAGTTTAAAGTTTTGAAAGCTTTATATAATTCCATTCATTGTAGCATTTAATTAATGTATGTTTGTGTAATAGACTCAGCGTATTGATTTATAAAGCTTATTAAGTTTTAAATAGTTTATCAATTTATTAAATTTAAAATTTATAATATTTTGAGCTTTACAATTTTTTTAAGTTTTAAAGTTTGAAGTTCAGACATTTTAAAAATTGTTTACTTTAATTTATTTCAAACAAATGTCTGTTGACTAATCACAAATAATAGGATGCCTCTATATGAGAGTATCGACATACGGGACTGAGTACCATAAGTCTCAATGTGAAAACATACGTAATCATTTCCAAACTTCTCTTACCACTACGTGTTCTGTGATTTGCATATGGCTAAGAGAGAAAGTGAGATACAGCTATAATGTTCATCTGAAAAGAAGAATATTAGCGCCCCTTTTCGAGTAAAAACAACCAAAATTTAATCAATATAATTTATAATAAACATGTTGCATGTTAAATTTGGCAAAACACCATCCCACAGATGATGAGATTTATCTATCACGAAAATCGTGAAAAATACAACACAGCCACAAACACTTATTAGGCGATATACACCAAAACCTAAATAGCACCAATTTATACAAAGGTCTTACAGAATACTAAGCTTCATGAAATTCTATACTTTAGTTCTTCAGACAGAATGCCTACAAAATTTGTGTCACACACATAGACATATATATAAAAAAAAAAGAGGTTCAGAACATCTCAAAGAGTAAAAATCCATCAACAACTTATGACCAAAAATTTTATCAAGTATTATACGAACATTTAATCAAAATACTGAAAAATTAAAACTTAATTTCTTTTTAAAAGATTTTTCTTTTGTTGAAAAAATTTATTTATAAAAAGAGGTACAAAAACCGTCTCGAAAAGTTTACTCATGTGAAAACTTTTCTCTGTTATCTAAAATGCTGATTCATAAAGAAATAAGTCATGAAAATGCAACACTTCTAGAAAGATCGAAACAGAAAATATAAAATAACATTTTTCTGAAGTACAAAGCATGCTGCGAATTCAGTTTGAATTTATCTTCGAGGACATTTCTCAAAAACACTTTCTAAACTATCGTAAAAATCGAAAATTATAAATATAATAGTTACTTCGCACAAAGATGAATTTATTTCACATTTTGAAATATATATTTTTCTTTCGCGCAAATTGGAATATACAGAAAAGAAAATAGTTTTATAATATGTAAAGAAAAAACATCTTTTGCTGGATCGTATAAATCTATAGTTAAAGAAATAGAATTACAATATGACTAACGAGTGAAAAATTATTAAAAATATCTTCTCAAAATTTTCAGAAGTTCTACATTCAACAGTGATATAGCAATCTCTCACTTGTGATTATGGGCCTCACACTTACATGACTTTTTCAGTTATATGACGATTTCTTGTCGTCCTGATCGCACTTTATCAGAAATGATGTAAAATGTCCCTCTAACATGAAATTTTTTTCTAACATAAAATTGTTACATTGCGTAATACTTTTCAGGATACATTTCTAATATTAACTCTTAAATTCACGATTTTTTAAAAATACCTTGGTTACATTTTAGTTTCTGCAATGCAAGAAATATACTAAAAATATCATATTTTTAAAAATTAAGGCTGAAAATTAATTAATAATCAATTTTAGCTACAAGTATGTTTTAATCAGTTTCTTCATTCACACAAAAGTGCATAAAAATTTTATAATTTAAATCTTTTCTACAAAGCTTTTCAATACATAACAATATTTTTAAGCGACACCCACCCCCCTCCATAAAAACACACTTTCTATGCTTTAGTTATCTGTGAAAATATGCGTAACTTATTATTAATGTTCTGATCTACTCCAAAAATTGATCATAACATTCTTTTTGTGCGTTTTGTGGCCATTCACCTGGAATTGAAATAAGGATGCATACGCAAAGAGGTGCAGCGGGACATTTACGACAACGAATAAGCTCCATGTTATAAATGCGTAAAAACTAATACGTAGCCGATCAATCATGCCATGCGTTAAAGTAGTGATGGCCGATTATCGATAATTTGACAGAGATAAGAGAAATTTCGCTAGCTAAAAAAACATTTATTATTAAAAAAAGTTTCATAAATTGTCTTGACGAGTTCAGTCTGGTGAAAACGTTACTGTGTTATCTATCTTTTCTACTTTGCTCTGACTCGAAAAAAAGTACACGAAAATACCGCACCTCCAAAGAACGGTCTACACATAAAATGCAAAAAAACATTTTTCTTAAGTATTACGCAATATGCTGAGAATTCAGTTTCAGTTTATCTTTGGGGACATTTCTCAATAGCATTTTCTGATCTAGCGTAAAAATTTTGAATTATGAATATAAGAGTTATTTCTCTGAAAAATGAACTTATTTCACTATTTTAAATACATTAGCGCTCAAAACTTTATCACGTACGAGTTTTGTGTGCATCAATCAAATGTGCGCACGAGTTTCAAATTGAAATGCGCTGTCTCGCTGTTTTCCTGTATTGGGTTTTGCTGTATTCTTGTAATTTTTATCCATAATTAATGCTTTCTTTGTACTTAAATTTTATGTTTGTAGAATACGGAGCGTTGCTTATCCCTCGAAGGATGTTAAAGATCGGAAATTATTAAATCGCTGGAAGTTAGTTGCAACTGCAACAAAAGAAAAATGTTGGTTCAAGGAAAAAAATATATTTATATAACATATTTAAAAAAACAAAGTTTTATTTATTTTAAAGCGCATTGAAAAGTAATATACAGTCGTGAAAAAAAAAGAAAACACCCCCTACAAACTCCTCAACAAATTATTGTAGCAGGAAGTTACTGATACCGAACGATTGGAAATAACGTCTACTTTTAAAGGATGTATATAATTAGCTTAGGAGTCCATCTACATATTGAATTATTAAAACGAACCCAAACTTAATTTTTTTTTCAATGGCAATACCCAATTTTAACAAGATATTTCAAATCTGCGGTTCAAACTATGCCTAGACACCAAATTTCAAGTCATTTGAATGATAAGTTTTTGAATTATAAGCATTCAAAATTTAGTGCTTCTAATGTTAAATTACATTTTTATATTTTTATTAATATCTCCTGAAATTAAACTCCTAATGTACTAATCTTTTGTGTAGCAATAATACTAAAATACCCAAACATAAATACGTTGAATTTGCAATTTTTATAATTTTATGATATGAATTATGAATTATGAAATTAATATTCGAAAAAATTATGAATTGCAACCTACAATTTTTTTGATGGATTTAGATTTATTAAGTCCTGCTTTTTGGAAATCTAAAATTTCACTATTTTCTTCCAAATAGTTTTTAAATTATGCTTAAAAAACTGCAAAATGATGGTTTAAGGGACCGTCTATGATAGAAGTGACTAGATATTTTGAATTTCTTATGCTATTCTATAATCTAGCAGTCTTCAATGATTGGTTGAGTGCCTTGATCAAGATGGGGGCTCTCTCGGTCAACAGTTAAGTACTGAACTTCAATTTGGATATAGCACGTAAAATACGCTTGTTTTAAAATAATTAATTTCTCGGAAACTTATGGTACGAATTGCATAAAAATTTGATTTTAGGCTAATTAAAAGGTGTAGAGTTCACTTGTGCTGTCAGAATTGTGTACTGCTATTGAAAAAAAAACAAAGTTATGGTTCGTTTTATTATGTAGATGGCCCCCTAAGCAAATTTTATATACATCATTTAAAAGTAGACTTTATTAGCAATAATCGTGTGGTACCACTAACTTTCTTCTAGGATACTTTTTTGCAGAGTTAGTAAGGAGTGTTTACATTTTTTTTTTCCCACGACTGTATGTTTTCTCTGCCAGAATAAGGAAATAATTTCTGGATATAATATGTGACTTACAGTAACAGCTTGGGGCAGTTAATCATTACAAAAACTGTTATCTAGCATCTAATCCACACGGCTTAGCGTTTTCAAACACATATCATTTAAAAGGTTATTTCACACTGATCAAACAGCATAAGATATAATACATATAATCAAGAAATTGTACCACCTGCCTAAAATCAAAAATGCGAAAAAAACAATAAAATGAGATCAGAACTAGTAAAATGTAGCCTTCTTCCTCAAAGTCTCTGATAATACTACCAGCATCTGTGGCGACTGTTTATCCCAGTCCAGTTCCTGCATGACGGGAACACTATACAGCGGAAAAAACTCAAATGGCCCCTTTGCCCGCGCTGGCCATTTTACCCATTCTTCCCCTAAATTCGCATAAGTCAATAAACTGCACGATTAATTGATTTGCGTGCGCCCTTACCTGGCGAGATCACCTGGTAACAAATATGTTCTTGTATCTGCTAGGGTAATATGAACCGAACATTAAACCGCGTGATCAATTTGCTGTATCTTCTATTCATCGGTATTTATTCTTCATGTTCAAAATTTTCTGAGCTTCCTAAGCTCTTATTTTTAGCCATATGTCATATCCAGAAACACTTTTCTTATTCTGTCTGAGCAAAAATTGTTTTTCTTTTTTAAATTAAGTAAAATCTTGATTTTTAAAAATTGTTTTTTTGTAAATTTATTTTTTACTTTTTAGTCTTTCTTAATATAGAATCATGTTTTGCGAGAAAAGCAAAAGAGAGGAAAATGTTGATTAACTTTTATCCGGGACATTTAGCAACACGTATGAAAAGCTTGGTTTGAAATCCGTTGAAAGAAAAAATTATGGGAAATTGGGCTTGAGCTGAAAAAAATGTATAACTATATATAAAACCCGAAAATCCGGAAACATCCTCCGAATAAAATAGATCCGAGTAATTTAGTACGTGATATGACGTAATAATACGTCATAATATTTAATAAATAAATTAAAACATCATGCGGGGAACAATGTGGTTAAAATGTAAGAGAATTGCAAAAACAGAGCTATTTTCAATTAAAATTAAACATTCGTAATGGGGAAAATTCAAGTTTGGGGCAAACGTCTTAAGGTATTTTAACGCTCAGAACCGGCCAATATATATTTTTTATTGTGTTGTCATGTAAGGTTTACAAGTGTACCAAATTTCAGGCCTATAGCGTAATCGGTTGTGAGTCAAATTAACGTTGTAAGATTTGTACGATATATATAAAGCGTATTAAATAAAACATCGTAAAAAATTAGTATTGCAAAAACATTTATCCAAAATACTTAAAAATTAAAACAAAAATTAGGTTATTTAAAAAAAAATATATATTTTTTGACAAAATTTATTTATTGAAAAAAGGAGTCCACAAAGTATCTATAAAGTTTACCCGGATGAAAACTTTTCTCTGTTATATAAAAATCCGATACAAGAGGAAAAACGCTCATCTTACGCTTCCGAAAAAAATCGACACAGAAAATATAAAATAACATGTTTCTTTAGCACACAGTATGCTGCGAATTCAGTTTCGGTTTATCTTCACGAGCTTTTCTCAATAGCACTTGCTGAACTATCATAAAAATCCGGAATTCTGAATGTAACAGTTACTTCGTTGAAAGATGAACTTATTTCAGCTTTAGAAATACTTTTTTTCTGTCGCGCAATGTGTAATAAAAAGGTGAAAAAACCCTTTTTAAGAGAAAACAAGAAAGAAAAACCACGCATCTAGCATATATTATGAAACATTTTCCAACATTCAGCATACTGTAACAAAACTTCACCATTTAATAAGACGAAAGATTCGAAAATCACATAACAGATTTGAAAACCAAACTTCAGCAATTACCATTTACAGTCGGAAAAAAATATACGATTTCATTTGTGCAGCCCTGTATGATCTATAGATTTGCGTTTATACTAGATAATATGAAAAAAATTAGTGGAGTTAGGAAATGCATTACACAGTTGAATGTTATCCTTCAGTAATTTACGTCAATAAGCGTAAATGTAAGGTAAGGTGCCCTATTTTTGATCCCCCAGTAACTTTCAGGCCCTTGGAAGATGTAATTTTCAGAGAAAACATACCAAATTTAGATTTTACATTGACTAACTAATCAAGCAAATATATATATAGGCAAATCTCGTACAAAAAAAATTAACAATGCGAAAAATTGTTTTTCGAAAGAATCTACGTATGGCAAAAAAATAAAAAAATGGTCCTAATTTCGTACCCTTCAAAAAATCCAAAAACTTGAGGTTTTACATATAACTAAATTAAAATTTATTTCAAAATAAGCATGTAATTTAATTTATCTTAAATTAAGGCACAAAGAAGTGTGCTATTAATCCTTGGAAGAAAATATAAAGAAACATTAGCCATCCAAACATGAGGAACATATAAATTTTGTATTATTTTTGGTTCCTGAGCATGTTTAGTTTAACCATGTGCAGCATTGAAAGCACTGAACCTATTGTTCTTCATGTTTATCATCAGTAAAATACTTCAAGCAGATAGGCCACTCTGAATCATTGTCGTCATCATTATCGTTTGTATTATCATCGTAAGGAATGTTAACAGAAGAGTAACTTTCGTCATCAGAGCAGTGTTGCCAGATGGGCTACATTTTTTAAATCAGATACTTGATTGGCACCACTTTTTTGAAATGGTAAAATGCGTATTATTTAATCACATATTAATTAAGGCTAAAACAAAGGGAATTTTACCATTTCAAAAAAGTGGTGCCAATCAAGAGACCTGAATTTAAAAAAAGTAGCCCACTGGCAACACTGCATCAGAGTCGCTGGCTAGGACACGTTTGGATTTTTTACATGGCGAATTCTTCCACTTTCCCTTGAGAGTGGTGGGCACCAAAAGATTTTTTTCAGCTGAGCGTTTCATCTTCGCCTGGGAATCTTTCATTTTGTTTTTATGCGAAGATCCAGTGATGAATGTTGATGAACCTCTTCGGGAAGAAGCTGTTGGTGTGTTCACTGGCACTTCCGTGATCTGTTTAGGGCTGATGGCAGCAACAGTTTGTTGAACCTGCCCGCTTCATTATATTTGATCAGTTACTCTGAAATTTTCGCCAGATGAAGAGGGTGAGGTTTCGTGAAAAAATCTTCAGGTCCAAAAATGTTGCGATAAAATGGTCCGAATTTTTAAAACCATTGGACAGCAGTTTTAATAATAGCAGTACGTTCGTAGGCTTCATTGAAAAGTTGAGCTATTTGTAGGTTCTCAACTTTTATACCAGGATGGTTTGACAGCCAATTTTCTAAAAACGTTTTAAAGGGAAACATAACATATCTTAAACTTTATTTTCATTTTGAAATGATTGTCATGAAAAAGCGTTCGTAAGTTCGTCCTCAGGAATAAAATAAGAACTGTAAGAGGGACGAAATTGGAACCACGCTACTTCAACCAGAAACTTGAACAGAAGAAGACATGATTATCTTTCGGACAAATGTGCATCCAAACGTGCATTGCAGTTGACATAGAAAAGTTTAACCACCTCAAATAAAAGTATATTGTTACAACTAGTTTTTTTTCTTTCTAAGATCGGTTTAGCACGCCACAGTGTAGGAAATCACGAAAAAACAAATGCGCGTTTTAACCGTTCTATTCTTCGCATTAGTGTCCACAAGGTGTCTTTTCGTACTAAATTGATGATGCTCAACAACTTTGTAAATCACTTTTTTTGCCTTTTCTCTTTCCGTTTTCGAGATAGGAACGCCAACTCCTCAATTTTTGACCAGGTGGCCCCGCAGTAGGCAGTTTCATCCAGTAGCGCATTTACTTTACTATACCTAGACACCACTTTTATGAATACAGCAGCAGCCGTTCCGAAGTTAAGTGGTTGGCAACGGTCTTTAGCGGGCATACTGTATGTCAATTCATCTTAAAATATTCATATAATTGCTGTAAATTTTTGAATTGCTTAATAAAAGTTGAAATACATAAAATTGTAAGTTAATAGCTTATTATTGAACTACTTAATATACTAATAACTTTATTTAATAATAAATTAAATAATACAAATATAACTTTGATATATACAATCTTGAATACTGTAATTAAATAGTGCATACTTCAACATTCATACTATGCCCTCTTTTATTTTTGACCTTTTATACAAGACATAAATGATGTAGGACTGATACAACAAATTTTACCAAATCTCTTGCTTTTTAGTTTGCTTTAAACTTATTTTTTGCTTCTCACCTTTCGTGTAGGTCTCATTTATAGGTGTGTTTCTGAATGGTATGGATCCAGAAAAGTTTGAGGTTTAGGCTTCTTTGTAACTTCTGTTTCAGCTGCACCTTTACATCCGGATGAGAAAAAAAGAGGCACTTCCTTTCATAAAACTATTACATTTCAATACAATTGTATCTAACTGATTTTCAATAACGTTTCATTCCTCTAGTACTCCGTTTAAGGCCTTAGGGCTTTAAATATATACTCGTTAAATAAAAAATCACTGAACAATTACTTCCTTTTGTTCGGATTATAGTAATTTTTGTGAGTTTTATGAATGAAAAGGCATGTTTCTGGCATAATTTTCTATCGAAAAATTGCCGTTTTGCGTTTAAGGCTTTTGATTTCGGCAAGAAACAAAATGCTTCAGCGTGTGAAAATGACATGATATTTATGAAGACAGCATTTTATTTGACGAAACATTTTACTATGAATGCATTTAAATGACAAACATTTTGACCTCATTAACCTGCCCGTACTCAGATTAGGACGTCAAGATGTTCATGGATTGCGAAATTCAAATAACTGCTGATAGTCCTCGCTGATAGTCCTCGCAAATAGTCTCGCTGATAAACATGCTGTCACTGAATAAGATACCGCACGACAGAAAGAAACATGATCAAAAATATGAAAAGACAGTATGAAATGTTTTCGTCAATGAAAATGGCGTCATGTTAAGCTTGAAATGTAATTTTTCCTTCATAAAACTAAAAACAAGTTACATCAAAAGTTACTACAAGAGCTTCCGACAAAATTGGCAAAATTGTGATGTAATTTTGGCTTATTTTGGATTTTGTAACAAAAAATACGGCTTTAGTTCGTTGCTTTATCTTTATTATAGATCACGCAGTACCTTATTTTGAAAAAAAAATCTATAGGTTAAATGAATCAAGTTTTATTTTTAAATATTGTAAAAAGTTAAAATTCATAGAAATAGTATTGTAGTAAATATAGTTTAAATAATAATTAGTTTTTGCCTTAAATTATCCTGTGTAAAGCTTTTTTATTATTATTATATTTGATTCGTCATTATTTTTTTTCCGTTGAATTTCGACAGGTATACAACATTTAAAGATTAATGGAAACTCGAATCCTGAATACCACCTGTTGAAAATAATACAATAATAACAAATATCAATCAGCAATTGCGTAACGAGTTTTAAATTTTTTACGAACAATTCTCGTTAAGAAAAACAAGGATATAACCTCCAGTTATTAACACCTAACGCAGTAACTGACACTTCAGAAAAAAATTAACTCAAATAAGCATTGTCTTGTAAAATTTTGCAAAGTAATGCCATCTTGTGGTAAAATAGACACTTATTTTTAGTTTGGAGTCAATTTATTCACAACTAGAAGGCCAAGACCATATTTAATGAGGGAGAAACTACTGAGAACACAAAAAGTACCATTTCGAGTCATCTATAAATTAAAGTAGTGATTTTTTAAAATCTATTTGTAATGCAATCCTCCTAACCTTTTTCTTATAGTTATATTTGTAAAAATTTGTTAAAAGATGCCTATGATACATTACGACTATGATTTTTAGTTTATTGTTATTTAATTTAGCTTAATAGGGGTTTGTCAGTTATTGGTTACAGTAATTTCATTTTAAAAGTCTCCGACAGAGGTGTTAGTTATTGGTGATACATTAAAGAATGTTGTAATGCATTATTTGAACTATTTAAAAAAAAAAAAACATAATAATAAATTTATCTTGTAGTCAACACCATTAAAATTTAAGTTGTTCTACCTGGGCCCGAAACCATTTGTCAGTTACTGGTTCATAAATGTCAGGTATTGGATATCTGCATTACTACTAATTTAAAACATGAAAAAAGGGGCACATGCATCTATAGTATGATATCATATATAAATAAGGTTTAAGTACTTTGTTTTCATAATAAAGATTAAAGTATTTTTTAAACATAAATTCTTTAAAATATAAAATAACGTTTTTTTTCTTTTTACAAATGAAGTATCAGAACACTAGTTTACTTTGCGTCAATTATTGGTTTTCCAAAACAGAGTTGGTGTGTTACTGGAGTTATTGACAATATTTATGAAAAAAATAATAATACAATGAATAATGAATAGAATTTTCTCAACAGTTATTTTTTAATGCACAGAACGATCATAAATGAATATCCCAACTTTACAGGGCCATTAATCCCCTCGGGACCAGCGGTTATTACAAAAATTTTATTCGGTTTGCACCACTTTTTAAAAAAAAGTTACCTTTACTTAAACAATCACGAAAATGCTCTAATTAAAGAAACTAAATATGATTTTTCTTTTTTACTGGTGTCTAAAACAAATTCTATATGCCCTTTTCGAGGGTGCATATATGCACCCATGGTCCCGAACGGGTTAAATGAAAAAAATGTAAAACCTTGTTGTTCATCTGAAATCAAAAATAACAGTTGAAAGTTTAAATTCAATACAGTTATAAGTGTTCAATGTGAACTCCTCGAGAAACATGACCGATATCGAGACGATAAGATAACTCATCCCGCACTTTTCTCAGCATAATTTTTTTTCTTTGTCTATTTTCATCAAAGATCAGGTGCTGTTCAATCGTTACCAACTGTTGTTGAATAACTTAGGACACGCATATCTGCAGCTATTCAAAGAGTCACATAGGACATGCTGAAAAATGTGTGGGATAAGTTATCGTACCAGCTCGATATTGTTCGTGTTTCTGGAGAGACTCACATTGAACACTTATAACTGTTGAATTTAAACTTTCAACTGTTATTTTACATTATCAATGAACATCAGTGTTTTACTTTTTTTTTAAATAGCCCTGTAAAATTAGGATATCCATTTATAATCACCCTGTATTTCTACTATCCTTTCAAAAAGTGAAATAAGTATAAAGTGGATTCAAAATTTTGTAATAGTGATTTGAATGAAAAAGAAGCCTTAATGTGTCAGTTTCTGGGAGTTATCATCCTATTTGTACGTTTGTAATGGTAAAACAGTTGGATTGGAAGCTTCATGTACTGAATTATGAATTCATGACAGTTTTATCTTCTAAAGTATTTTTCGTGAATTTTTGAAACCACATTAGAAGATTTACAAGGTCATTTGAAAATTTTTAGAAGGAGAAATTAAATTTGAATTTATAGGGATTTTGTGCAATATTTATGACCCCACTCAAATTTTTTATTTAAATTTTTTTTTCTTAGTATTTTGTAGAATTAGGAAATGTACAAATATAATGTTCTTACAACAGAAATCTAGAAGTATTTCCGAATTGAAAAATTCCCTCCCCCCCCCCCTAACGCCAAGAAAGCTGCAAAAATGCAAAGACAAAAGAAATCATCCTTTTAAAGATATTTTTGTTTTGTGTAACCAATATTGCTTTAGGGGCAAGATAAAGTAATGCATCTATAAATTATTCTAAACTTATTACTCCTAATCGATGTATCAAATGAATTTTATAACAAGTTATTTTAATGGTACTTATAAGTACCGTCAGTGGATAAAGGGTTAAAATAGAACAAACATCTTTCTCTTTTACTTCTAAATTTTTCTCCGACTAAAATATATATAACTACATCAATATTCTAAAAACATAATTCGCAAAATTCTTTTTGTAGTTTTTGAAACATTGAAAATTCAGTTCACGACTTGTCCTTTTTGGAAAAAAAAAAAAAAGGAACGTTATTGAACATTCTCCCTAGCATTTTACGACATAACGCACTAAGCTGTTTATTCATGCAAAATGTTCTGTAGAAAATAGAATGTTCGATAATATTTTTCGTAAGTTTTTGTAACTTGTTTCATCAATAAATATGCACGTATGATGTAAAAAACAACAGCATAATGAAGAAGAAGTAATGTAATGAAGAAGAAGAAATCTGAATTAATTTAGAATAAATGTTCTAGCAGTTTTTATTATAAATTTTTATTTTATTAAAAAAGAAAAAAGGCGATTTTGTTACGCATAAGTCAATTTTGTGACTATATCTTATGTACGTGTATTTTCATTGGCATGTTTTAAGAAAAAGTAATCTAAATTCAAATTAACGCATAAGAGAAAATCCTAAAAATCTTACACAGATCTTTCATTTTTGTCCGTAAGTATTCAGCTCTCAGACTCTCACATTTCTAAACAGTATCCTAACCAATGATCAGTGTCTGCCTAGCAAGTTAGAGATTTTCAGAAACATCAGTAATACACACACACACACACACACACAAAAGAAAAAAAACAGGAAAAAACATGTCTTTACAGATATAGAAACGAGTGTTTACGCTGTGTTTACTTTTTCCCTCTTATCCAAATTTTCATTTAAAGAGAAAGAGCTTGTACCACGCCTTAAAATGATAAATTCTAAATATATTTAGATTTTTATGCTTTTCTTTACTATTTTTTAACATTGCACTTAATTAAATTAGCACAACGTTTTTGTACACTAATCTAAAAAAGTTAGGGTAAAAAACCATATCTTTTTTTTTTATTATGAATAAACAAATTTACACATACATAAGGTGGGTACATAAGCGTTCCGTAGTGCGAGATACCATAGAGTAATATAACAAAATTAAAATCGAGTTAAATTTTTGTAATCTGCCCAGTAGGTGAAAAATAGCCACATAAAGATACATCATATCACTAGAACAGGCAGACTAATAGTAATGTTGGCACAACACACAGTTATATGGCTCATAGTCTAGGACGCCCATAAAAAATGTCTCTGTTTTAATGGTATATTATAACAGTTAGACTATTTACAACAAATCATACATCAAATTGAAGGCAAACTAACCAAGTTTTTCTTACAAATGTTCGATATGTGCACCTTTAGTTGTACGGCACACATCCAACCTAAATTCCAATTCTTCCCGCACTTCAGTTAAGGGGTCAGGTAACCTTTGAAGCGTCCAAAAATCGATTTTTTTAATAGATTATAATTAAATATGATTCTTTGGGAACATTTAAAAGCAAACCCCATACAAAAAATCCGCATTAGAAGAGAAGTTAGGCCTAAAACACTTTGAGCTTTTACTATCTGATCAACGGGGTTTTCAATCTTTAAAGCCAATTTTCTCAAAATAGCGATTTTGATCATTGCGCGCACGATTTCTGAAAACGGTTGCCTAGAATTTCACGAAATGTTTGGTGGATGTATTAAATGTACAGAAGCACAAAATGACCTATTATTATGTTTCTCAAGTTAGAAGTTTAGAATTCATGGCTACTTTTGTAAAACAAAAAATCTCGATATTTCGAATTACTCTAATTTTTTTTTCTCGGGATCTACAAGTTTTATTTTTTTCATTGTAGGTCATTTTGAAAACACTTTATATCTGTACTCATTAAAAAAATTTTGGCTTGTTTCAGCCATTCAAATGGAAAAAATCATGCGCGCAATGCATGCAAGAATAATTCTTTCGTAAAAATTGTATTATCTTTAAAAATAAATAAAAAAAACTATATATGTGTATACCTTTTCTAACAACTTTGATTGATAAAACAAATCTTTCCTAAAATGTGTTTTAATTTTATAATTAAAAGTTAAGCAGTTAAAGAATGACTGCAATTCTTACAGAGGTCACTTTTCCATGTACTTTATTGGTTCAAAGGTTACCTGACCCCTTAAGACATCCGGAGTAATAGAATCAATAGCCTCTTCAATTCTATGTCTCAACTCTGGCAAATCATCAGGTAGTGGCGGAAAGTAGACACGATCTTTTATAAAGCCCCAATGGAAAAAATAGCATGGCTCTAACGGATTTTAAATCTTCAGCTCATCAATAGCGCTTTACGCTAAGGAGTTGCCATTTTGCACAAGTGGCATTACACGCGAGTCAATAACAAAGCAGTACTCGCGCATGCGCTTATCTAAAACTGTTTGAGTTACTCTTTATTGATGACCTCGAACGAACACTCTTCAGCGCTTACAGTTGATACTATTAAAATTTATAACTGGAATGTTCTTTTATGGACATCCTGTGCAACAAGCCTGTTGCGTTTATGAAATGAATTATTTTTCTGTTGGTAATATGCGACAACGTTGTCTTAGTAACAGCGCACACTGTGATGAAATGGTTTTTTTTGCAGACATTGACAAAGAGCTTTTCAGTGTTTATCGAGGTGGTTGACAATTAACAACCAAAGAAAATACTATTAATTTTAGACATTTTTAATTCAAAAATCTGAACAACTCTCATTTAGTTATTTTTAGATTGGTGCAGAAGCACGTTTTTTTTTACGCGCAGTTTCATTCAATCAAACTCCGCTAAGTGTCAAAGTAGCACTTGGGCACAGGTAATCACGAAGTCTTTCACTCCTCAATGACCTACAGAAGAGGAATGTACCAACGACTTTGCGGGATATAGATCTTGACTTTTCAAGGCAAAAATGCTGAATATTATAAAAATTTAAAAAATCATACATATACATTCATAGTATCAAAACCCAATTTACAAACAAAACAAGTGGGTTAGTGTGATCACAGATCGCTCAGAGGGTTTCGTTTAATATTCCTTTCAAAACACTTTATTCTTTAATTAATTAAGTCAAATTGATATAATATATAATTATTAAATCCTTATAAGCCGCACATAAAAAGTTAAAAAAACGCTAAGGTTTAAAAAAAATTTGCGTCCCCCCCCCACCCATGAAATTTCTCGCGCAATTCTTTTGAAATTTTTTTACTATCTTAAAGTTTCAAACAGATCGCCGTGTTAGATTTCCTAATTTAAATAAAATCGCGTTCTTTTAATTCCACATTCCACCACCAGGGAGAGCACTCTATTCTTAACAAAACTGTATCTGAACTCCTTTCTACAATTTAGATATCAACTCCGTAGATATATTAGTCGAGGGGGTGGCGGTCTTAAACACCAATTTAAGATATTTGCTGAAATTACTATTCTAAAATGGTGGTATTGACACTTATGATTTTTTTATATTGAACAAGCAGCATTTATCTCAGGACTCCTTAAAAATAAAAAAAAACTCATATAAAACGGTAAAATATGCTAAAGTTTAAAAAAAGTTTTAACGCCGCCCCCCCCCCCCAACCTTCCCGAAATTTCTCGCGTCATTATTTAAAAAAAAATTTATTATGTGTTATAAACTATCTTAACGTTTCAAACAGATCACCTTGTTAGATTGCATAATTTAAATAAAATCGCGGTCTGTTAGTTCCACATTTCACCACCAGGGAGTGCTTTGTATTCTTAACAAAAGTGTACCTGAACGAAACTCCTTTCTATAACTTATCCGTAGATACATTAGTTAAGGGGGTGGGGGTCTTAAACACCAATTTAAGATATTTGCTAGATTACTATTCTAAAATAGTGGTACATCACTTACGAAAATTTTTTATATTGAAGAAGTAATATTTATCTCATTGCACCATCAAAAAACCGCACGCAAAATGCTAGAGAACGCTACAGTTTAAAAATGTTCTTAAGCAAGAATTTAAGATATTTGCTGAAAATACTATTTGAAAATAGTAGTACCAACACTTATGAAACCTTTATATTGAATAAGTAAAATTTATGCTGTATTTTTAAAAATGTGACACCATTCTGAACAATACTTTAAAAGCGATCGTTTTTTTTTAGTTTGCCTAATTTTAACAAATTCCTGTCAATTGTGCGAAAAAGCATCTCTTTTACATATAAGTTTAAAAATCGATTTTTTCATAAATCGAAAAGTTGTGGTCCGATTTTTTTTACATTTAGATTTTATGAATCAGCGTATGAAATAACATCCGTATGCGAAAAAACCAAATTTGTAAAATCAATAGTTAAAAAATTTTGAACTTCCATTATCAAACCCTAGTATAAAAATATCCCCTTTTTTCCCCTGTTATGTGTGTCACTGTGAAAAAAATGCTATTCTGAATTATTTACAGAAAAAAAATTATTATATTCGCTTCCGATTGTCAAAATTAAAAAATAAAGACATATTCTGAAAGAGGATGAAATTTTACGTCGGATGGAGTAAAAATCCTAGCTCAAAAATCGATATTTAAAAATTTTTTGTTTTTATATAAAAGTTCTGTGTTCGTTTCTGACCAAGACGCACCTGTCTTATATTATTTGGTTTACCACCTAAAATTCAATTCTATCAGACATCTGTCGCCTTCACAATTGAAGGAAAATAAAAGATTTTTTTCTCAATTTTTAACGAATTTTCGAGTTTTTATTGTACGATCGAGATAATTTTTAGAATTTCTGAAAGCTGATTTTTTTTTGCTCGTCTTGTGGTACTAATTTCGAATTTCTGGGATGCGTAGAAAAAAGTTATCGCGCCTTAAAGAAATTGCCAGTCCTTATATGCCGTTAAAATGACACCTGTGTTTAATCTATCGAAGACATCGTTTTGTAATTTGATAAAAAATCCATGCTTTTGTTGAAGTATGAATGCCTTTCCGATCTTGTAATTGCGGTTTTTTAATTCTTTTTCAAAATTTTATGATTTGTCGTTTGATGTGAGGGGTTTAGCTATAAGTACTCAAAATTTCAAATCTCCGACAGACAGACAGAGGAGTGAGACGAATAGGGTTTCGTCGGATGAACGAAACCCTAAAAATTAGGTTCAGAATATGGAACATAAGACAAAAAAAAAAAAAAAAAAAAAAAAACTCTACAACAATATAAAAAATTTGACTTGCATAACAATTTTTTCCCATCAGTTATTCATTTTTGTTTTTATCTGTTTTGCATATATTTCTCTGATACATTTACTTCTAAAAACGGAGCCAGACGATACGTAAGGGAATGAAACCATGTGTTTTCTTATGCTACGGGACTTATAGAACAGTATTACACATAGTTGACAAACCTTGTAAATATACATAAAATTTTCACTAATACTGAAAATTCGTTCTTTTGTCACGCTGGGTGGCGCCTCGTTGAATCTTTTTTTTTTCTTTGCATCTCTTAGTTGTTGTTTTTGAGATATCATATACTAGTATGTTAGCATATGTTTTTCAAATTGTTGTGCTCAAGTTCAAAATAAGTATATAGTTATTAAATATTTATTGGCAGATTTGTTATAAAGTCCTAAAAAAGCCATCGTACGCTTAATGAGGTTGTTAATAATAGCTTGTGGCAACAAATCCCTCTCATCTACAAGCGCAGATTTTCAGACGAGCTGCGTCGTACGAAGAGGCTGAAATCGTTACACGTCTCTTCTTAGTGCATCCTAAACATGCTCAATGTAATCAAGGTCTGTCGACCTGGCGAACCAATGTATACAACAAATCTCACCTTCCTCAATAAAATCACAGAAAAGTTGTAGTCTATATCGCCTTGCTTTATGGTCTATCAAATGAAATCTGGACCAACAACTACACGAAAAAGCTCTCCCACGAGGATCAAAGACCGCATAACTCTACCGCCGCACCGTGTGGTCACAGGACAAGCAATGAAGACTAGCAGTGGTGTTGTTCTGTCCAACATAATGCAACAGCCACCAAAGTGGTCTATTTCCGTTTGTATGTGGATTGATAACATGCACCTCGCTATCTCCTGTAACAATGTATAAAAATTCAATAACAATTTTCTGTAACCAGTGAGTAGGTGTATGTAGATATTGAGTATAAGTTATTAGGTATAGGAGCATGGCTAATTTTTTTTTAAATCAGTATTTTTGCCAAGACAGTAGGACATTGTTTCAAAAATTCGCGGGATAGTCTATTATAAAAAGCGAACTCAAAGTCAACTACAGTTTTTATACAAATTTTCTTGTGCTGATCAGAGTTCTGTCGAGGTTCCCCTCCATTTTCTTAAAGTCGCCTTCTTGTTCTAAATTTATTCGTATCTTACGTAAATTAAATTTAAAAATATAAAAAAAATCTTGATGGAATCATATATTATATAAAAACTAATGTCTTGTTCTCCACCCTTTATATGATTACCATAGGAAATTGAATCTGGAAAAAATGTAAACATATCCATCAATGTATTGCTCTTTATTCTAAGTTAAAAATAATAATCAGCTTCTGCATATTATGTCACATGAATTTAATTTCATTCTTTAAAACTCACAAAGAATGTAAGCATGACCCTTAAAGTGTCAACATTAACTTGTAAAGTAAAGAAAAAAAGGATAAAAAAGAAAAGAAAGCAATGATAATCCTGGCGATTTTATGTTCATAAGCTACAAAATAAAGTCTCTTTAAAAGGCTTTACTCAGAAGTATTGCAGCAGCATTGTTCTGAGATGAAATGGGAGTTTTTACATTGTAGTCCAGGCATTTTGTGATTGAACATGGGCAAAATTGCAATAGAAGCTTTTTACAGAATTTTTTAATCAGGAACTACTGCTTAATAGCATACTAAAAATCAGACGAAATCTGAGCACGGGAACACCCCTATATACGGATTTCAAAATGGCGGAGGGGATTTTCTGGAACTAAGGCAGAGAATATATCGCTTACGGAAATATATCGCTTTATTTTCACAATTTAACTTTGAAGTATAGTCAAAAACGATAAACAGTACACAAAAGTCTACTATTTCTGACAAATTACTGCTTAAGTTCATTTTTACAGGAATGTTCCAGTGAAGAAAAAAACGTATCAATAGTTTTCATCATATTTATAGTTAGAAGTTAGGTAGTTCTTGTTACATTCATTGACTTGGCACACCCCAGAAGCTGTAGAACAGGGCAATCAATTACGCTTGCATCAGCATCGTAAAGTAGCACAGTTTGTCTTTCAAGAACATGGAATCATATTAAGTAAATATTCTGTAGCTGGTAGTCACTCGCAGAGTATTGGGTAGCACGAGTGTTTTTTTACATACCAGCCCCATTCTGCTGGCTTGGTTCTTTCTTCCGATATTTATTTGTAAGTAAGTGTGATAGCTATGATATTTTGTAGAAGAATCGGTCGGAGGCAAACGTTCAGGTGTAATAAATGATTTAACTGTAGTTACTTTCCTTACCAACATTTGGTGACGTAGTTTGTCTATAGAATACAGTGCCTTGCAGTCATAAAACAGAAGCATTGCTTTTATTCCAGCCTCAGCCATATCTGAATGTAGGCTTGAATTTGAACAAAATATTTTTGCAATAGAACGGAGCTCTGTCTTGTTCATCTGTTTGAGAAATGATGAGGATTTCCCAATCGAAAAAATTCTGGATGTTGTATCGCAGCCCGTGAAAGCATGCAGAAACAGAAGGAAGTTGCAATTTTCACGACCTAACAGAGATTGCATGTTGAGGATATGATAGACTGGTTTGGAACATGATCCTCGTCTTATGTCACTGCGATAGTATAGCTTGAAGCCATTATCCTTTGCCTGTTAAAGAAGGAGAATCAGCAAGTTGGTATCTTCACCTATTACAGTGGTATGTGCATGTGCATGTTCTGAAGAAGAGACTGGAGCACGAACAATGTCTATATTGGCATCCCCATCTGTGTTGGGAACAGTACAGCCTTGTTTCTTAAGCAATTCGCCTATGAGGGAAGTCATTGCTTGCTTGTTTTTTCATTGTCCAGAAACTCTTCTTTTTTTCCAATAAAATTCACGTACGGGCTGAAATTAATATCTCTACTGTTTTTGTAGCGTCATCTGTGAGCCACATTATTGATTGTTGGATACCCAATGTAATTATCAAAAACCATGATAGGTTTTCCATATTGTTTAACAATAAAATCAGCGTGTAAGACATAGCAATGTTTTCATATGTATCATTTTTTACACCAGGAAATGTGACGCAATAAAGATCCTCCATCCAATATGTACCTTTCTGTACTTTCCACGTTGTCATATTTTTCATTGTGTAAATTTTTAATGTGTTTGACTAGTGCTTGAGCTAACTGAGATTTGTCTGAATTCCTCATCATACTTGGTGATTCAAATAATGCTGCAGGGTACGCACACGGTTCATAACGCATGACATCTCCGAGATTCATTTCACCACAAGTGCCAGTAATCACCATTCTTTGGAAGAGGAGGGCTGGATCTATTTGTATATCTAAGTCATCTTTATAACTACAAATGGCGGCAGCAGATCCTAGAGTTTTCACTTTCTTTGACCTTTTAGTCGAATACCTAAATATATCCTTCCCTATCATTTTGGAGATGATGATCATACCAAATAAGTGCAACTCATCAACATTAACTTCTTTTTTAGCTGTAACGCCTGTAACAATTTTGCGTAGAGTAGAATCAGAATGAAATGGCGATACGTGTTCCAGTACATCGGCCACTTTTTAAATGTCATTGCTGCTCCTCTTCTGTCTGCTGTCTCTTATAGGTATTTTTGATAATTTTATAAAAGTTACACATTCCCAATGTTATTCCTATGGGAGTTTGAAGCTAAAAGTTAGCATAGAACACAATTTTTAACTATTTTCAAAACATCATTTAGTACACTTAAAATTGATATTTTGAATTGAAACTGGCAACAGAGCAAAGTATATACACTTACGTTAATAAAAAGCACAGTATGGAGCTGTTTATAGCATTTATTATGTACGTTAGAGGTTAGAGATTAATTAAAAAAGGTTAACATTACAATAATCTCCACAGAGATGCATTATTAAATGGCCGCCAATGGTAAAGCATGTACTTTTCAGAGGCTCATTAAAATACTAAAATTTATAAAAAGAATCTAAAACTCACTCACTAGTGTTGTATAAGCTTCAAATTACACAAATAATGTAGTAATCCGCTGTTAAATAATCATTTAACACCATAAATATAATCTTGAAAAGCACTAACAAGACAAACTACTCTGGTCAGATCACAATCACAGCACAGCATGTATAAAAAATATCGATATCTTTGCTTAAAGTCTCCTTAACAAAGTAAATTGGTGATGAAATGTCCATAAATGCAGGGGTCGTGCGTGTCCTGAAATTTTATAGCCAGGAAATTTTTGGTACCAGTATTTTCTTATAGAAAATTACTTCTTAAATAAGGCGAAATTTCGCGCGTTTAAGCTAGATTTATTCTTCTATTAAAAAATACTGATATTTGCCCTCAAAAAATTCCCTAAAGCATATTATTAAAAATGTTCCGATGCCTGGGAAAGTTATGCACAACTATCATTTATAAGCATCGGAATCGATTCGGAGCCAGTTGCAATTGCGGATACATGAGATAGAGGAACGGGATTAACAGAAAGTAGAGAAATTTAAAAGAACTATATCTCGCGAACCACTGGACCGATTTTGATGCGGTAGGGCTTAAAATGTTCTGGAAGACTTAATATGTAGAAAGAAAATATAGTATAGGGTTTGCCTGAGGCTGGAGATATATCTCCCCATCGCCGGAGCTTGAAAAACTCACCGCATACCGGATGACTGTTAGGAGATCGGTCTAGTAGTAATACAGTTTAGAATGAGTTATAGATACTTTACTTTATCTTGTTCCAAAAGCATTATTGGTTGTCAGTTGTTCTATAAAAAAGGAATATTTGCAGTCCAAATTATTTAGTGCTGCCCTCTGTCGTCTTCCGTCTCAACTAAAAGCTATACAACAGCGCAACAACGCAAAACGGCATATGATTCAGTCCGTTTTGAAATCCGTTTTTAAGGGTGTTCCCGTGATCAGATTTTGTCTGATTTTGGTTATATTTCTCAGCAATGGTTACGGATTAAAAATCAGTTAACAGAGCTTCTATTGCAATTTTGCTCGGGTTGAAGGTGTATTTACTTTAATTTGCCTGGACTATTGTATAGGAATAATAAATCAAACTTCTGCTTCACGGTGCTATATATATATATATATATATACATATTGTGGAATTTCGCAAATCTCTTCTTTTCTCAGCCAGACTGATTAGGCGCCAGCCATTCCAGGTCACGTGGTCTGACTAGAGAATTGATATTAAAAACATTTTTTCTTTTTTCTTGTTCCTTTTTAGGTGCGTTCGTAATTATATAAATACGTAGCACCTATAGTCGTCGTTCAGTCCGTCCGTCTGTCCGTCTGTCCGTCCGTCTGTCCGCATGTAACAGAGCAAAAAGTACCCAACCGAATGGTCTGAAATTTCAAATATATGATTGCTGCAAAATTTTGTCGAGCCATTTCAAATTTTATGAAAATCGGATGTATAGTTTAATTACAGGGACAGTCAAAAGTTTTTCTTTACATTACGGCCAATGGGAAAAATTATTGCAAGTGCATTTTAATGATATTAGAGCCTTCCGAATGATCTGAAAATTTAAAGATATAACTGTTGCAAAATTTTGTCGAGCCCTTTCAAATTTTAGGAAAATCGGATGTATAGTTTAATTACAGGGACAGTCAAAAGTTTTTCCTTACATTACGGCCAATGGGAAAAATTATTGCAAGTGCATTTTAATGATATTAGAGCCTTCCGAATGATCTGAAATTTTAAAGATATAACTGTTGCAAAATTTTGTCGAGCCCTTTCAAATTTTAGGAAAATCGGATGTATAGTTTAATTACAGGGACAGTCAAAAGTTTTTCTTTACATTACGGCCAATGGGAAAAATTATTGCAAGTAGATTTTAATGATATTAGAGCCTTCCGAATGGTCTGAAATTTTAAAGATATAATTGTAGCAAAATTTTGTTGGGCTATTTCAAATTTTAGGAAAATCGGATGTATAGTTTAATTACAGGGACAGTCAAAAGTGTTCCGTTACATTACGGGGAATGGGAAAAAAATATTGGAAGTGCATTTTAATGATGTATCAGACTATGCGCTTTATGAAGTGCAAAAAATTATACATTCAGTACAATATGTGGTGCAAAAAATAATGATAAAACTAGTTATAGTACGAACGCACCTCATTTGCCACGTTTGACGAGCAATTTCCAACTTGTTTTAGTTGGTTTTGTGAATGTGAATCTTGAACGCAGCAGGTAATAAGCTGCGTATAGGTTTTTTATCGTGGTCTTCTATTAGAAGAAATGATTTAATTAAAAAAAAAAAGGGGGGGAAATTTATTTCCGAATATGAAATCATGCTTGACTTCTTGTTAGAAGAAATAGTTTCTGAAGTATTAATTGTTTTAAAAGCATTTCTCTTGTTTATAGTTCAGTTTAAATGTGAATCTCGAAAGTAGCATGCTGGCTGTGTATTTCTTGTTCTTCCGAAAAGGGAGAAATAAATATTCTTGAACATATAAAAGAAATTATCTGGAATTCCTAGTGAGGAATAACAAATATCATTCATATGTTTTCTTTGTATATACTGTATATATTTAAAGGTGTAAATATAGAATTTTCAAGTTTTTTAATCATCTTGTGCTATTTTATACTAAACAACACCAGCGCTATTTTCTGTTGTGAAATATGTTTTATTATTTTAATATGATTTTACATGAATCGTGAAGTTTAGAATTATGCTCTCCCAACCTTGGATTTAAATTGTGATCACCTGAAATTTCATGGAATATATATGAAGATTATTCTTCATGTTTTGGTGCCGAAAAGACCCGGAAAAAAGGTAAGAAATACCTTTATTATTCTGCATGACTGTTGATTTCTTGAAAATATACATTTTTTATGATCATTTATTTTGAACATTGAATTTAAATTTAAACATGGATAAGCCTGGTAAGCTTAAAAGTAAAAGAGCTACTGTTCGTGCAGCCATTACGAAATTAATCACAAAATGTGATACATTATTATCTGTTGATATTGATAAAACGGATTGCGACTCATTAATGGAATCATTAGAGCTCGTAAATGAAAAGGAAGCTCAACTAAAGGAATTAGATTCCGAAATAGATGAGCTAATTCTGGAAAAAACTGAATATGAAAAAGAACTAAAATCGGTAGAAGAATATTCTGAAAAAATATCCAGTTTGAAATTTAAAATTAAGATGAGGCTTAAAAAATGTAAAATCGAAACTGAACCAAAAGTTGTACTAGAATCAAGTAACGGTTCAAAAATCGGAAGTAAACCAGTTTCGGCAGTGAAGCTTCCTAAACTTAACATAGAAAAATTTTCTGGTGATGCAAGCCAGTTCTTAGAATTTTTTAATTTATTTACTAGTGCGATAGATTCAAACGAATCGTTATCAAAAATTGAAAAAATTCAATATCTCAAATCCTTGTTGTCTGGTCCTGCATATAATATTGTATCTGGTTTTGAACTGACAGATCAAAATTATTCTACTTGTTTAAAATTGTTAGAAGAGAGGTATGGTAAGCGGGAAAATATCATAAACTGTTACATGAATAAAATTCTAAATCTTGAACCAGTGAAATCCTCTAACAATGTTATTTCTTTAAGAAAGTTGTATGATAATATCGAAACTTGTATGAGAAATCTTGATACGTTAGGAGTGACATCAGGCTCCTACGGCCATTTATTACTACCAATATTATTAAGACTGTTACCCGAAAATTTGATACTAGATTTCCATCGAAAACGTGACCCCGATAAGGACTGTGAAGTCACCGATTTAATAAATTTTATTAAAACGGAATTAAGATGTCGTGAAGCTACTAATTTAGTAAATAATTCCCAAAGCAAGACTTATGAAAATTCTAAAACTAAATATGAAAATCCTTCAAGTAAATATCAAAATTTTCCTCAAAAGAAAAATATACCTTCAGCTGCTGCTTTAAATACATCTACAAAACAGTTTTGCATATTTTGCAAGTCTTCTGATCATGTAGGACTAAATTGTTCGAAATTCACTGATGAACAGAAACGATATAAATTAAAGAAAGAAGGTCGCTGTTACAAATGCTTTTTTAAGTCGCATTTATCAATTAATTGTAGAACAAAAATTAACCCTTGTTCCAAATGTGGTAACACTACCCATGGTCCTTTGTTTTGTTTTAAAGAAACAGCAAAAGAGAATCCTGAAAAAGAAATGAAAAGTGCAATTGTATCTATGATGTCGGAACAAAAATAAATCTACATTATTGCAGACTTGTACAGTTTCTGTGTCTGCTGGTAAGGAATGCTTGTTGGCTCGCCTTTTATGTGATAGTGGTTCAGAAAAATGTTTTGTGAAGAGATCTCTAGTACAAAAATTAAAATTGAAGCCATTGCGAAGAGAAAATTTATTAGTTTATCCTTTTGGGCGGAGACGCCCTTATGAATCTTGTTATGAAGTTGTTGCTCTAGAATTATCCAGTGTTGTGCAACCTATTAACTCGATAAATATCGAAGCACTTGTGGTTGATAATATAACTGGAGCTTCTGTGAAAACACTAGAACCAGAAATTCTAGACATAATAAGCACAAGAGGCTTTAAGCCTGCTGATACAGGTCTTGAACAGGAAATAAATATTTTGCTAGGGTCTGACTTTTTGTGGAAAATATTAAAGGGAATCGAGGGAAAATTGACAAAAGAATTATACGTTGCAGAAACTATTTTCGGTCATACGGTGCAAGGGCAAATAGAGTCTAATAAAAAAGAAGTAGCTTGTTTGCGTGTTTCAGTTGAAAATATAAATACCCAACTGAAAGCATTTTGGGATCTTGAATCAATTGGCATTGCTGAAAGCAATGAAAAGAACATTACCGATCATGAGGTAATAAAAGAATTTAAAGAAAATCTAAAATTCGTAAATGGGCGTTATGAAGCAAAATTATTGTGGAAAGATTCTCGCGAATTACTTAGAAATAATCTTGAAGTAGCAAAGAAGCGGTTTTCTAGTTTAGAAAATAAATTCTTGAAAAACGATTCTTTATTTAAGGAATATAACTCCATTTTGCTAGAGCAGTTTAATGAGGGTGTAATAGAATTGTGCACCGAGAAAGATTCTAATAATTCCTATTACATGCCACACAGACCTGTTATCCGTGACGATAAAACTACAACAAAAATGCGCATAGTCTATGATGCTTCTTCCAAATATGGTGATTCTCTATCATTAAACGAATGTTTGAATCACGGCCCTAACTTAAATCCTAATGTTTTAGACATAATTTTGAAATTCCGTTTACATAAAATTGCCTTTTCGGCTGATATTGAAAAAGCTTTTCTGCAAATATCTGTAACCGAGGAAGATCGCGATTATCTTAGATTCTTATATTATGAAGATTTTGATAAGAATAAAAACATAGTACCCTATAGAATGACCAGAGCTACTTTTGGTGTCACCTGCAGTCCCTTTATCCTTGCTTGTACCATTAAGCACCATATTAGTAAATATAAAAGCTCTCATAATAAAACATTTGAAATCCTAAATTCTTCTTTTTATGTTGATGATTTGTTTTCAGGAGAAAACGATGTTCTAAAAGCCTTTAATTTAACTAAAGAAGCTGTTGATATTTTGAAAGAAGGGGGGATGAAGTTAAGAAAATTTGAAAGCAATTCTCAGGAACTTAGGAAAAATGGGTATTTAGATTTATTTCTAATATAAAATTAAAGGTAGAGAAAAGAAAATTTTCACAATTATCAGCTGAGGAAATGTTACATGCTGAAAATTTTTGGTTAAAGCTAATGCAGGAAGAAAGTTTCCCTGAAGTTGTAAAATACTTGAAATGTAGCAAGAGTATCCCTAAAGAATTGAATCTTCTACCGTTAATTCCTATGTTGTCAGATGAAGGTTTGCTATTCGTACGAGGACTGTTACAAAAGTCTGATTCCTCATTTTATGAAAAACATCCCTTTGTGATTCCTGCAAAACATAATTTGACTGAATTAATCGTGAAAGATGCACATGAAAAAGTTTTTCATTCAGGAGTGCCCAGTACATTAGTATCAACTCGTGAAAAAATTTGGATTTTAAGATCCAGACAATGCATAAAATCAGTCCTAAACAAATGTGCAATCTCCAAGAACTTTAGTGTTCGCCCTGGTCAACTAGTTATAGCAACTCTAAAGCATATCTTGTGTTTACCTGCAACCAAGGAATCCTTAGTGAAACGCTTCCGTTTGCGCGAGACTCTTCTGAATCATTTTTGGAAGCGCTTGAAAAATGAGTATCTTCTCAACTTACAATCTGCTCACTACACCGACCAGAATAAAACTTCTGACTTTGAAATATATGATGTGATTTTTATGCATATGAACATGTATCAAGAACTTTCTGGAAGTTAGGTATTTGTGGACAGAGATTTAAAAAAAAAAAATGAGGTCTTATGAACTGAAGGCAAATAATTCCATCATTAAAAGACCTATTGATTCTTGTGTATAATTTAGAAGTAAAAAAAAAAAACTCTGAACTTTTTTATTAATAGAACTGAAAAAAAAACTCTGATATTATTAGAGACTCAAAAACTCTCATTTGACATTTGACTTTAAAAAAAAAAAAATGAACTCTCTTGTTTATTGACTTTAAAAAAAAAATTATTTTTTTTTCACTTAAAAAAAAAAAAATGTTTCTTGTTTGATAATATTTCTAATTTTTAGTTTAATTTTTTTTGTATTGAATATTCCAGAAAAAGTTGTATAGATTTAAATTGTTCTTTCTATTTTTAGTAGCAGAAACCTGCCAACCAAATATTTTTAATGGTTTTATTATTTTGTTTGAAGTCCAGTATGTAAGTATATATTTTGATTTGTATTGTATTTATGTATAGTGTAACTGATAATTTTTTAGAATAATTTTATTTCTACTTTAATTATTTTGAATCCCCATTTTGATGAACCCTTGTTCATCGGGGGGGAGTTTGTGGAATTTCGCAAATCTCTTCTTTTCTCAGCCAGACTGATTAGGCGCCAGCCATTCCAGGTCACGTGGTCTGACTAGAGAATTGATATTAAAAACATTTTTTCTTTTTTCTTGTTCCTTTTTTTAGTTGGTTTTGTGAATGTGAATCTTGAACGCAGCAGGTAATAAGCTGCGTATAGGTTTTTTATCGTGGTCTTCTATTAGAAGAAATGATTTAATTTAAAAAAAAAAGGGGAAATTTATTTCCGAATATGAAATCATGCTTGACTTCTTGTTAGAAGAAATAGTTTCTGAAGTATTAATTGTTTTAAAAGCATTTCTCTTGTTTATAGTTCAGTTTAAATGTGAATCTCGAAAGTAGCATGCTGGCTGTGTATTTCTTGTTCTTCCGAAAAGGGAGAAATAAATATTCTTGAACATATAAAAGAAATTATCTGGAATTCCTAGTGAGGAATAACAAATATCATTCATATGTTTTCGTTGTATATACTGTATATATTTAAAGGTGTAAATATAGAATTTTCAAGTTTTTTAATCATCTTGTGCTATTTTATACTAAACAACACCAGCGCTATTTTCTGTTGTGAAATATGTTTTATTATTTTAATATGATTTTACATGAATCGTGAAGTTTAGAATTATGCTCTCCCAACCTTGCATTTAAATTGTGATAACGTGAAATTTCGTGCAATATATGAACATTATTCTTCACATATATATATATATATATATATATATATATATATATATATATATAACATATCCTAAGAAATATGGTATCTTCCTCTTGGGATATGATCTTAATATAAGAAGTTATAATTTAGAAGCTTGTATTGGGAATCAAACTGAGATAGCTTGTATGTTTGTCTGCTGCAAAATAAAAATATAAACCGAGAATTCGTTTCCAAGAGAGAATTAGATAGTTTGATAATCTATGGTTAAGCATTATTTAATTACCATGTTATATGTAAATTTATATAAAAAAGCAACTTTAATTGACACACGTTTAATTTTATTTTTCGTTTTTCTCTTTTATTCTTTTTAAAAAGTACTCCTCCTTTTTTTATTATACAATTTTTCTTCGTTATATAGTTCCATTCTACAGCAGTTCTGCAATACAGATTATAAAAAAAAGGAATAGGTGGTAAAATACTTATATACTTCGATACGATGACGAGGCACAATATCGTATTTGATAATGAGATATTCCACTGTTTAAGTAAAAACTAGTCTCATCTCAAACTAACTTTGCATGTACTGACATAACTTTAAGAATAATGAAAATAAAGGAAGAAAAAGTTTCAACGGGCATACTTTATTTTGTGCACGAAATTTTAAAATTGCAATAAATAACGGAAATTCCGATAGAATTACTGTGGGTGCTATTAGCCACTTTCCGAAATATAGATAGTCAAGCTCAGTATATCTTTTGTACCAATGGTAGCCACTTCCAGTACTTGTTACAATGTTATCACATTTCTGACAAAACAAAGTAATTAAGTTGAAATAAAAATGTTACATGATTTTTATTATTATTAAAATTGTGAAAGGTTCATAACGGTTTATAAAGCGGGTTCAATTTGAAATGATAATTCCTGTATTTTTGAATTAAGTACTTTGTGTCGAGCCTCTAGTATATTTCTTTTAATTTTTGGGCAACACTATACCGAAAGTATTTTTCGTCTCTTATAATCGCTGAAATTTTGTGACTAGATAAGGGGGAAAATTACTCTTCAAAAACATTGGTATTTATAAATTCAAGGATTTTGTTCATCTTATACTGCACGTTTACATGTTGCTCATAGTGAAGAGGTTAATTAATGGAATGAAACTGCGGATTTCATAGTAAAGTTTCTTTGCCTTGCCTTGAACTATGACCCCAATCAATTTCTTGCCACATTAAAAGAACATCATATACAAATGCACACAAACTCACGCATTTACACACATATATATTCAGAGTGTTCGAAAACTTGTTTGACAAAATAAAAGGGGTGATAATACCCATCAAGAGGAGTGAATTTTTCATAGAAAATCAGTCTAGCAATTGATTTATTCAATCAAAAAGACAGTGTATCACACTATAAACCAAATCCGCATTTTGCTTTTAATTTTAATAATAATAATGAAGATTTTTTAGCAAAAATGTCAAATGTTTAACTTTTGTTTGCGTGAAATGTTGTGAGATCAGGGAAAGCTCTAAATGTAATGTACACAGTTAAACTTACGTACTGTCAGCTTCTATCTAAATAATGAAGAATTCAATTGGTGTTGTTACTACATGGCCACTTACTGTACTTCTTGTGGTTTTACCAGACTTCACCTAAAGCAAAGTAACTCTGTGGAAAATATTGCTATAATATCCTCCTGAGACCTGGCATCCATTTAAATGGATGTTTTGCTTTCTCCTTCTATTGCGTTAAATTTCATTCTAGCAATCTAAAACCAGTTTGGCACGGTAATGTATGAATCAAAAATCAACATTCAGCTTTTGGATTTTGGCAACGGTAACTACTTTGTTTACAAAATGGCATAATAAATGAGTCAAGTTGGAATTCTACGTTCTGCTGGTAAGTTTCGTTTTTATGTTATTTTAATTTGTTTAAACTATTTTTTTTTGCACTTTTAATAGCAGATGTTAATACTTGCCTTATGTTCTTTATAATAAATTCTATTCTTTCCCATAGTTTTAGCATTTTTTAAATTATTTTAAAGCGAATTATGGCCAGAACATCTATTTAGAATCGATGTGCTGTAAAACAAAATTAAAAAATCGAAATTTATTAATTTCATTTTTGATGCCTATTTGTTGAAAAAAAACTCATATTAAAAAAAATATATGCATTATATTTTGCTTGGGTCTCAGGAGGTTAAATTGAATACTGATAAAATTATGAACGAAAATGTCAGCTGGGAGTGAGACACCCTGTATATGACTCAATAACTGAATTGCGATCGCATTTTCTTGTGTACTTTTTTTTTTAAATCTTGATGGGTATTATACACCTTTTATTTTGTCAAATGAGTTTAAGTGAGTTGTATCGATTAAAAAAGTTATGCAATCTTCATAACATTCTGCCCAATACAATAATTTTTTTAAAGTATGGCATTTAAATAAATCCTTATTCATTCATTTATTTATTTTCTTATCGTTTAAATATGTTTAATAATAACGAAACATTTCTTAAAAGCATTAAATAAAGAAAAATATAATTATACATACATTTCATTCTTTCGATTCAACAACAAAAAAAGCAGGACTAATTAGAAATTTGCTTGAAGATAGTTATGCATTGGACGTTGAAAATATGCCATCCAATTAAAAGTTTTTTCTTTAATTCTCAAAATTATTTTTATGCTGGTTGATTGAAAAATATAATTTGTGCAGTAAATTTTTGTTTTTGAAAAATACAAGAGAATCAATTACAACTCCTGAAAAAGGACAATAAGAAAAGTACAAACTAAAAACTTTAATTTTGTTTTTATTTAATTCTTTGAATTACAAATAATAAATTGCAAAACAATCTATAAAAGTGAGAAACATTTCTTTTTCTATTTTTTGATTCCATTTATTTCCAAAATGATTTGTTATGTTTGGAAATTATCCATTTGTTCATTTGTCCTATATTGATTATTTTTAATGAAATAACAAGAAGTGTAATGTTTTCCTTTTTTAGAAACAATAATGCAAATTTCATTATGTTATATTGCGAACTATTTGTTAATCTCTTTTTGCAAAAAACAGCGTGTTCATGAACTCAATCAACAAAAAGAGAAACAAAATAAAAAAAAATAAAAAAAAATAGAAGAAAAACAGGTGATAATACTCATCAGCATAGATCAATCGAGAATAAAATTACGTAACTGACACATTCTAAATTATTTTTAATCAAATCAGCAAGAAGTGTAATATTTTCCTTTTTTACAAACAATAATACAAATTTCATTGCATTATATCGCGACCTATTCGATAATCTTCTTTTACAAAAACAGCGTGTTCGGGAACTCAATCAAAAAATAAAAGAGAAAAGAAAAAAGAAACAAAAAAAAAAAAAACAGGTTATAATACTCATCAGCACAAATGAATTCAGCACAAAAACTACGTAAGTGACAGATTCGGAATGTTTCGGGACTTAACAAAATCAGTGAAATTACAAAATAATAATAATAAACAAAATGTTAATAAACAAAATCTACGCACGAATGCAACATTTTTAAAGAACTTTTATTGTGCTCATTATAGTTCTTAGATCTTTAAATTTGTAAGACGGTTATAAATTATTTATTTTATGATTTTTAAAATCTTTTGAACATATATTTTGTTGGAAATGAGATATATTAATAAACTTGCAAAAAATGTAAAACAGGTTGATCAAGTTTTTGCCACTGTCCATGTGATGTCAGTGTTGTTCACAGACATGCTTTTACTTTATACCCGGGCTGAAATGGTTTTTTGGCACCCTTTTGAACGCTTCTTGTTAAAAGTTTAAAAATAAATAAATAAACTGAGTTTTAACACCTTTCTTTAAAATCAATAACGTTCGCACACTTATTATTATTATTATTATTATAGGCACGATAAAGGTTCTTGGTTCCTCCCCTTACAATTTTTTTTAAAGATAAGCGATGTGAAGCTTCGAGATTTGTAACTCTAAATTTACAATAATTTATGTTTTTTTTAACCATTTGGAAAAATGGTTATTGTCCTCGTCAGGGTAGGAAATAAAAAGCATATCTGAAGGTTTTTATTGGTTTAATCATCATTTTATTCGTTTACTGATTGGTCTATACAGTAATATGTATTTCCTTTTACTTTCAACAGAGATGGATACTTTCTGTTGCCACTATGACAAAATAGTAATAAAAACTACAAAAAAAATTAATAACTTAGAAACAAATTGAGATACATCTTTCAAACAAATTGCATTTAAAAATACATTTTGTTCTCTCTACGAGGGTGTAAAAAGTAATATTGTGGGATGTTTAGAAGTTTAAGAATCAAATTTCATTTGAAATGGGCCGTCAGATTTCTTGGAAATCTGACGATGGAAAAGCCTTTTCATGTTTTGCTAATTCTGTCTTATTCAATCAATAAAAATTCTTAAATCAAATCAAAATTATCATACCTGTTATATTGGAATTCTGTGTCCAAAGTTCGGTGAGCGGTCGTCTGTTTTCTGGGTCTATTTTCGTTAAAATCATAACAAAACTCTAAAAAAAATCCAAATGCATTCTTCTGGAGTAATTAATCTATTGTCTTGAATATATAGGTGAAACACATAAGATTATACATTAAAGTTAAATTACATAGGCGTAACCAGGGGGGGTGCCCTGGGTGCCCGGGCAACCCCCCCCCCCTCCCCCGCTTGCGCAGACTCAAGCACAATTATTTAAAAAAATCGAAATCTGCAAAAGAAAAAAGAAGTGAAAGCAGAGTTCAATTAGTTAAGCAAATTAGTTTAGTTCAGAAAACTAACAGCCTAAGTTTTGAAATGTGATAATAAAAGAAACCACGTTCTTTTTTTCTTTCTTTCTTTTTTTAAGAAAATTGTGCTGTTTATCTTTTTTAAAACTAGAATATTTACAAGAATCTGTATTAGTCATAGTAAGTCAGAAAGGTGGCTTGGCTTTATAATCCAACTTTGACGTCTTTTGTTTGGGGGAGATTTTTTTAACGCCGTTCTTTCTATTGCATGTTTCTGCAATTTCATGAGAAATTAACGCAAGTTCTTGACGAGGATAAACTATTTGTCCCTTTGCTTTCGTAGTTTAAAATCTAGAACGAATAAAAAAAATTTGAAAGCGAATGCAGATGTGAAACGATAATTCTAAAATGCAATTAGCCGAGGAAAAGAGGAGAGAGTGCACAGACCCTGCCTCCTTTGAAAATGAAAAATAATAGCACAGAAAATTCAAATTAATCTGGCGGTTGGTTGAATTTCGTGTTTCGCGGCCATTTTTTGACATTCGTAAAAGGAATATGGTTGCAGTCTTTCAAGTCAATATAGTAATTTTTTTCCTCTGAAAATTTTTATACGATTTTTAAAGTTTCTTCTCGTTTCGCGGCGTTCTTTTGAAAGTAGAGAAAGGAACCTGGATTCAAACTTTTAGCCCAGTGCAGTAAATTTTGACCAAATTCGCGATTTTATTCTGCGATCATTTCATGATATTTACAATTTTTTCCCAAAACCGTTTGTCAAAATTCGTGTTTTTTACCACGGCCCTTTGACAAAATTCGCATTTTTTACTGCGATATTTTGACGAAATTGGTATTTATTTAGCACAATCTTTCGATGAAATTCGCGTTTTCTTTCTACGATCTTTTGACGAAATTCGCTTTTTCTTTCTGCGATCCTTTGACCAAATTCTCGCTTTAACCGCGATCCTTTGATGAAATTTATTTTCTGTTGCGGCCAATTGACGAAACTGATTTTTTTACAGGGTTCATTTGTCGAAATTCGCGATAGTTTTGCGCAACCGATCGGGAAAATTTTCGATATCTTTCCATACCAATTAACAAAATTCTCTACTCTTTTCCGCGACATTTTGATGAAATTTGCAAAAAATATTCGTCAATCGTTTATCGAAACTCGTAATTTTTTGCGGAATATTTTGACGAAATTCGCGATTATTTTCTGCACTCTTTTATCGAAATTCTCGATATTTTTCCACGATCATTTGAAGAAATTCTCAAAATTTTCCGGGATCGATTCACGAATTGACTTTGAAAAATTCCATAAAATAAATAAAAATCGCAGACTTCAAAAAATATTTAAAATACTCACTGAAGAATCACAGGTCAGTGAAAGAATTTTGAGGGGGGAAATACTGCACAGCATTTTTTATTATGCGAGAATTTCTTTTTCTGTGTGCAAATCGCGCGATCCCGCGCGTTATTTCAAACTCTGTCCCTCAAAGAAAACTTCATTACTAGTGGAGTTTCGTTGGTTGTTTTTTTTTTTTTACGACTGCCTTCGGCAACGTACTCCCGAGCAAGCTACGACCTCTTCTGTCTCGAAAGAAGTGAATCTTTAATTATTGCGTTTTTTATTTCGAGCCAAATTAAATTTTCAGCTTTCTTATAAAAACTGATTTGACTTTCTTCCAATTCGATTTTAATCACGTCAATTGCAAAAATTACCGGAGAGTTTTTTTTTTTTTTTGTTTCAAAAGTCCAAAAATCGCCTTAAAGCACTAAAACCACCGCTAAAAGTCGCATTAAAAATTCGGAAAGGATTAAAAAAACACAGGTAACGGAATTAACTAATTAGGTAAACGATTTAAACTGGATTCCTTTTAGGAATATAAAAAAAAAATCACCACGAAATGCAAAAAAAATCCTCTAAAAATAACATAAAAAAATTGTTAAAAATTGAAAAATTGCTGTTAGAATCTCGGAAACACTTTATTGAAAAGAAGTCAAAGTTTATGCTGCATAAAATATTGAAATCGGATTTTTTTAAACTAATTTTAAAAAAAATGCCGTAAAATGCGAAAAAATTCACATGAAACGTTAATTGAAAAATTCCAGAAATTGTCTTCGATACTCATGACTTCAGGCATACAAGTCCTGTCAAATCTTATGGCTGTGCGGGCTGCATTGTTTTCACAGAGTTCAGCGCGCGCGCGTGCGTATACACACAGAGAGACAGACAAGCACCTATCTTTATTATTGCAGTCGCATCATGATAGTATAATTTTTATCATCTTGATAAAATTTAGTGTATATTATCATGACCTACTTTACTTAATATATTCGACACATTCTGAGGTAAAAACATGAATTACCGTAATTTCCGGCCAATAATCCGCGGATCAAATAATATGTTCGGGCCCAGAAATATTGTTTCATAAAACGTAACTTGTTAAATCACGATAAATATTTAACTTCAATAATGAATTAAGTAAAATAATGCTATAAAAAGTGATAAAATATCTTTATTAAGATTGACGATCGTTTCGCCGCACAAACGGCGACATTTTCAAAATCATTTATGAATGAAAATATTTTCACATAATTTAAAAACAATAAACAAAGTAAAGAATGTTACGAGACATGATGCATAATGAATAACATTGCAAACATAAAATTAAATTAAAATTAAATTAGCTACTTGTGTATATTTAGGTATATTTACCTAAAATTTGGAAAGAGATGCTATGTAATTTTAATAACAATAGTAAAAATTAATCCACACTCGCAAATAGCCAAGATAATTTTATTTTATGTTTTGCAATGTTTTACATTATGCATGTTGTCTCGTGACATTGTTTACCATGTTATTGTTTTGTTAAATTATATGAAAATTAATCCACGCTCACAAATAGCTAATTTAATTTTAATTTAATTTTATGTTTGCAATGTTTTTCATTATGATTAATCTGTTTATAAGTGATTTTTATACATGTTTTAATAATAAAATAAAATTTTTGGATCGAAACGTGATTGTTTGATCCGCGGATTATAGGCAAGAAATTACGGTATTAATGAATATTATAATTATTTATATAGACTTTCCTCCAAAATTTCTTGGGTCCATCCGGTGATCCCTAAGAAGTCATGGAGTCACATTCTGAAAAACTTTCGTGCGTATGTACTGGTGTACCGCATTAAATTATCCGAAATTTATCATCCCGCAAAATTTCATCTACAAGACTTTGACTGAGATATTTTTAGATCCCATGCAGTCCTGCGCCTATAGAAGTTTTCAGCATGATTAAAGGCCTTTCTTAATCTTGATAAGAAATTAGGGTGCCAAAAGATTTTACACTTCTGACCACTCTTAGTCACTGCTACAAGAAGATTTACATATCCTTTTTTTTTTTTTACCATTAGATTTAGTTTTGATGTTTTGAACCCCTTCTCATCCGTCCTCACGCAAACAGAAACCGCGTTTGAGCCCTTTTTAAAAGAAATACCACACAACTATACCTTCTAAGATAAAAACCTGTCTAAAAAGGAAATTGGAGTTTCGATGTTTTGAACTCCTTCTCATCCATCCTCACGCAAACAGAAATCGCGTCTGAGCCCTTTTTAAAAGAAATACCACACAACTATACCTTCTAAGATGAAAACCTGTCTAAAACGAAAATTCGACCGGTTTTATGAGGTTCCGTTTTTGCAGGTTTTACCCCATATAAGATATTCTTTGTATCCAACATGTTCAGGTTAAGAAGTCTGGGCACCCCCCCGTTCGAAAGGCTGGTTACGCCTACGAATTATTTACAGTAAAAGATTTAGTAATTCTTAAAGTCTTAAAATTAGTGTTCTATTTAAGTTCGAGTCCCATCTGGACAACAGGAGGCGCTCCTAAAAGCACCTTCTTCTTCTATTTCTAATTCAGTTCTTCTAATTCAGTTCTGCCGTGCGTGGGTGTTGCGCTGGCATGTAATAAAAAAAAGGTTTCTCAATTGCGCAATCAGAATAATTGTTTAGGGGCGGGAAAGGAATGCTGCGTATTTCGCAACATCCCGAACAGCCAATGAAATGCTTGGATAATACATAAGTTTCAGGTGGATTATGGTGTTATTACACGAGGAGTCAAAGTCGTTTAAATTCCAGGCGTCTCAATGTTATTCTATGGCTCCAGGAGAGACGGCCAGAAAGCAAGCGATTCTTTTGTGTCGGAGCGTTTTTGACTCCTGAAACGAGGCGAGTCGCCAGTAACAGCCTATCAAATGCTTGGAAATCTGTCGATGGAAAAGCCTTTTCTCGAACAGCCAATGAAATGCTTAGAATACGAAAAAATGGGTACGGTTGCTATAAGAAACCTGACGAGTCACAAGCGATTTTTGTAGCTTCAAATTGTACGTGTAATAACACTTTACGTGTAATTGTACGTGTAAAAACACAGGCGATTTTTGTCGCTTGGAATTTTTACGTGTAATAACACTATTAATGTTTAATTCATGGCGTACGTAATGTATGATCAACTCCGTGCGATTTTTTATGTCTTAAATTTTAGTCTTTGAAAAAATCATTTTCCAAATGGTCGATGTAATTTGTTAAATTGCTTTTTTTTTTTAAATTATTATTATTATTGTTTTTACGTGTAATTCATGAATCGTTGGGGCCTTTGGCTACCACTTTGAGATCTACATGCATCTTATAAGATGTGTGTATGCCGTTGCTATTACGATGAGATAAGATCCTTGCATGTTTCGAGTCATGTGAACAATGGTGCTCTTCATTGTTCGCCATCAGCTGAGGTGAACCCCTCCTTACTGTTGGACAGACCTGCTTTATACGATTAGACAGGGAGTTGGCTGAACAAATAATCTCAGCTTAGAGTTGACGGCTGAAACTGCAGAATTAGACAGATCTCGATTAGCATATTAAAATGCAACTGGTCTTCTAAGTCATATATTTGTGGAAACTACTTACAAACCCGATTTTAGTAGTTGATCGGTGTGTTTATCATAGTGTTTTCCTCCACTCAAAAGTATGAAAACACGGAGGACTGGGAGCAGGAAAACACAATAGTAAACCTACTAGTCAACCAATAAAATCGGGTTTGTAGATGTTTCCCACCAAGATATCACTTGGCAGACCAGTTGCATTTTAATATGCGAATCGAGTTTTAACTAACCCTGGAATTTCAACAGTCAACTCGATGAGGTGGTGGTTTGTGCAGTCGCCTCTCGGTCTATATAGTATAGATTGTTTTAAGTGCAAATGGGCTGCAGGAAGTTCATACTTAAAAATTATTTTCAAAACCATAAAAAATCCGTAAATTGAGATATAGATACAGAAATACAGAAGTAGCATTTGAAAGTACATCTTCCCCCTATTCGACGATGTAAACATATGATGTCAGCGTTACTCACGAACAGGTCCGGCGCAATGTCGCTCAGGGCCCTGGCAAATCACTTAGCTGGGCCCAACGTCTTTGACTGCAATGTTCGATTGATAAAAAAAAATGTATATGCCATAGGAATAAGTTATAATATAGAGAAGGGATGGCGAACCTTTTCACATCCACGTGTCGAAGTTTTCCAAAAATATATTTTATGTGATCATAACGTGCGAACAATAAAAAAATGCAATGCATAAAATAATAATGAATCAAAATTACTTAAAATTTTGTTTTTAGCATTAAAAAATATGGATGATACTTATGTTATACTTTAAAAAATTATTTTAAAAATATTATTTCTGTTGTTTCATCTTAGATGTCAAATAATTTATATCAACTTCGTAGTTAATTATTTTTAAGAGAACGCAAGTTGATTTGGACTCATTTGAAAACATGTTTTTACTTAAATTTTTCAGATTATTTATTTTCGAAAAGAATGCCTCGAAAACTAAGCGCCAGAATCTACAGCTTTTAGTGTCTGAAATTGAATCCCACATTCTTATAATTTTACCATCGGCATTTTTGCCTATAATGCCTTTTAATTTTTCTTTTGCGATAATCTGCTAAATTTCTCTTATTCTTAAAATTTTGTGAGTCAATGTTAAGTGGATTGGGATACATTAAGTTATACTCCAATTTCTTCAATCTGTTTGACAATAACAACCAACCAAACTAATCGAATTCAGATAGACAGGGATAGCATCTAGATTAATTAAAGTATTTCTTGAGATTCGACTATATTTTGGTGTGGAACCTGAATCTATGCCGTGCCAAAAATAATCTTGAGCGTGCCACTTATGGTACGCGTGCCATAGGTTCGCCGTCTCTGATATAGAGTATTAAACGCATGAAAACAATGTGTAAATTGCTTCCCATGCAATGTGTATAATTATTTTTAATTCCAAACAATCTTCCATCAATTAGGATATTTTAAATATTTATTCTCCGCGTTAACGGTTATTTTCAAGATTCTCACATCTATAGATTCTTCGACAGTTATATCAACTTTGGCTGTAAGAAATAAAGTTATTACTAACTTTTTTTTCGAAAAAACTATTCAAAACAACTTTAGAGTAAGTATCATTATTTTACACAAGGTAAGGTTATTTTGAATTGTATATAGACAGTCGGTGCCCCTAACAAGAGTCCAACTATGGCGGGGGCCGTTTGCTCGATGGTTGCACCGGCTCTGCTCATGGACCTGTTTTTGCTTTGTAATACAGCTGTCAATATATTATCATACGCTTGGAAGAAAGTGTATTTTCATGCTTCTTAAAAAAGTAAGAAATGAAAATAACGTATCATATTGTATTTGAAATACCTTTTTTTTAACAATTTTTCTGCAGTGTCACCTTTTGAATATTTAAAAATTGGAAGATGTGATGGTTAAAAGTTAATTAATTTGCAAATGATGTGAAATAGATTAGCGAGGTCGTTGCTACCATCGATAGGTCGTTAACGTTACTCACGGACATCTTTTTTCTTTGTAACACAGATGTCAATATATTGCCATATGTTTGGCAGAAAGTGTATTTTTATTTTTCTTAAAAAGGTGAGAAATGAAAATAACGTGTCATTTTGTATTTGAAACGCATTTTTCTTGAAACGATTTTTCTACAGTCACACTTTTGAAATATTACATACGTTCTAATTCTTGATCAATTCTGAACTTTAATAATTGACAATTTTAGTACATGCTACAAGAAATATGTGCATCAGTTACAAAATGTTGATATAAGAAGGCCTTGAAATTAGCAACAAAGTCTATTAACATGAGAAACGTTAACAAAAATGCAGTATAGTGTTTTTTTTTCTTAAATAACTGTCTGTTGGATTGATCCACAATTTTTGCAATAAGTGTCAAGAATGCACACTCGTGCCTTCTTCATTCTACATATGATAAAATATAAATGCGTATAAAAAATTCCGGATTAACTTTATAACGCAACAACAGATGGACACATATGATTGCATTCACAACTACAGATGACTTTTAATCTTGAAAAGTTAAATTGTCAGTAGACATTATTAAGATTGTGTTAATACTGAGAGTTTTTCTGATTATGGTTTTGTCAGCACGAGCATGTGTCTGCGATTACATTAGCATATCTGCAAACGTTTTGTTTTTGAAGTCAAATAATCGTATTCTAAGCCAGAAAATTCCTTTTAATAAAACATGTCTTGTGTCTAGATGGTACACTTTTTATTTCATTTATGGAATAAAATTTCTGTATCAAAATACATGTATTTGACTTGAAACAAAGCGAAAGGTTGCCAGCTCTGCATCGTCCAGAAATTGTTGATAACAGCGGGGCAACGAGAAATTTTGCGTTAAACTGAGAAAGATGAGCCCACAAATATGTGGCGCGAGAAAAATTGGATTCTCCATCCAGACGTCAATTTGTCCTTTTGTGAAGTACTATTTATTCGCGAGTTTTTCGTTCATCACAACTATGATGACTATAAGCCAGTGTAACGATATACTGACGATAAAATTTCATTGGTCGAGGTGATTTTGGACAAAAAAAGAATCACCAGGCATTTTGGCGTGCCTGCCATTACCGAAAAGCTAATGCTTTTTAACCCTTAAATGCCGGGTGTTGCTTTTCGGCAACATACCCAAATTAGGCTTCTAAAATACCATTAAAATAATATTGAAGCTATAATGCCTAATGTTGCCTATAAAATACATTCTGAAAATATTATTAAATCGATTTTCAACATGTAGATGGCAACACTTGTGCTGTTTAAGAATAAAGATAAGATTTATTTTTTCAATTGTTGCTACTTGTTCTTTTTGTTATGTTTGGAAGCTTGCGAAATACCTTATTTTGTTTTGCAGTGAGCAAGTAAAATTTATTTCTTATTATAGTTCCTAAAATTCTTTTGTGTTTAATATTATAGAATTTTATCAAGGAAAATTATTTTTTCAATTAAAGACCGGTACTGCCGATTAGTAACAAACTGTTTTTTAGCCGTAAACCATACCTAAAACAAAATATGATTTTTTTAAGTATTTTTCCCATGATTTATTTAAAAAATGAAAGACGAACAACATTATTACAATGGTTTTTGAAAATTCAGGCATTTAAGGGTTAACTTGTCGCCTTCAAAAAACTTAGATCTGAGCATGCGCCCTAAGCGAATGTCGCCACTCTCTTATAGAGATACTCTAATCAGTATATTTTATCGCTTCTTATTGATCAGATTTAGCGCATGCCAACTTCTCCTTTTCTGTGTACGTAAAGATGAAGTCAAAAGAACGTGGTTTTTATGCAATTTCCGCGATCGAGCGCAACATATTATAGGTAGGTTTGTGGGAAACGACTTTTAGGCAAGATGACGCTTCCGAAATTCAAGGATGTCCTCAAATTTACGGACTGTCGTTGCAATTTCCGAAGTTTTTGTTTTAAAACACTTATTAGATTTTACAATGTAATGCATTGCTGTGCCAAAAATAAATAAATAAATATAATAAAATAAAGCTTTAAAAGTTATAAATTTTATGTTATGAAAATTTAAAAAGAGTTCCGTTATAAGGGCGTTTAAAAAATTACCTCTACTTTAAAAATTACATCCTACTTCTATGCCGTATTTTACACCTGTGATAGAGATGCTAGGATCGATATATATGTGCGCAATATGTAAGTACACTGAAGCATATGCTGTTCAGACTTATAGACCGACAGGCGACTGCACAGACCATCACCTCATCGATTTGACAACTGAAATTACAGGATTAAACAGAACCCGATTATTATATTAAAATGCAACTGATCTGCCAAGTCTTACCCTTGTAGAAGCCACCTGCAGACCCGACTTTAGTGGTTGATCGGTAGGTTTATCGTTGTGTTTTCCTGCACCCAAAAGTATGAAAACATGGAAGACTGGGAGTAGAAAAACACAATGGTAAACTTACCAGTCAACCACTGAAATAGGTTTGCCGGTGTTTTTCACCAAAGTATGACTTGGCAGACCAGTTTCATTTTAATATGTTAATCGAGTTGTAACTAATCCGGGAATTTCAGCCGTCAACTCGATGAGGCGATGGTTGTGCAACTGCCTCCCGGTCTATTACGTATGCAGTTTTTTTCCTGGAGCTAATCGGGAAACTTTTTTTATACATCCTTGTAAATAAATAAATAAATTGGTTTCACGATAAATTTGTTCAAGATTAATACTCATCACTTATTACTCATGGAGATTAATTCCCCCAAAATTATTTTATTTTTAAAAAAAAATGCAAAAATCTAATTTAAAAAATAATAAAATAATATCTGTAGGATTTTTCGTAACTGCTGCTAAAATTTAATAAAACTTCATCAAATAAAATCTCCGGTGCTCGCAATCTGTAATACAATTTAATTTGACTAAAGAATTGTTTTTCTTCCCCTTGACAAAATAACTGTAACACAAATTTAATCTTAATTTCCTTATTCAGCGAATAAAATACTTTTTCTCTCAGTATATTTCCAACAAAGCTTGATTAAAAAATTGAGGATTAAAAAAAAATAAGCCATCATATCAAATTTTGGCTTTATGAGGAAAAATTTCTGGTTGAAGTACATTCATTTATTTTCTGAAGGATAAAGCTTAAAAGTTTTTTAAAAAATAAGCCATTTTTCTGCAAATGAATTATTTTTAGTGAAGAAAAAAAGGAAGTATTAAAAAGACATGGAGGGTTTTCAATTTGAAAAATAAGCATATTTTTTTAAGGATTTTGACGTTGGAGCAAGATAGACATATGTTTGCATTAAAAAAAAATGTATCTACAACTTATACACACGGAAACAAAACATGGATTTCCCTCATAGGAAAAGAGCGAAGTATCTTTTAATAACTTTGTGGGATTAATATAAAGAATATTTAATTAAATTTGTTATTTTTAAAACTTATTAATGAAATCTTTTTAAAATAACAACAACAACACAATTTCTTCCTTGGTAATATGTAGATTCAATTAATGCAAAAAAAAAAAGAGTGAAAGAAAAATCCATTCATAAATTTACTTTTAAAAGAATAACAGAACACCGTGTTCGTACACCAATATTCTAATAGTCGCATTTCAGAGTTTGATTTGGAAATTTTGAAGCGTTAAAAATACAGTTCACGTTTTCACCTTCTTTTAAAATCTTGATACTTCAAATAAAAATCACGCCATTGTGTATCTCCAAGAGTCATTACCTGCTTAAATATGAGAACACAAAAACTTTAAAGAAATGTCATAAATAAAAATAAAGAGAAGATAGTTATTAAGTTTTCAGAATAATTTAGTCTTGTGCGATGAAGAAAAGGAGAATTCCTCTTTTTCAAATTCCCCTTACATCATAATTTAAAACAACGAGAAAAGAACGAAATCGAACTTTCCATTGTAGCTTTTGTCTTATCTGAACTTGAAATAACCTGCGATTTATTCAAGTGACTGGACTATAGAATTTATGAATAACTTTTTTTTTCAAAATAGTGACTGATGAAGAGAAAATTCATCTTTAAAAATCGATTATTATTTCTGATAAAACAAAGGAACGAAAAACGAAAAAAAAAAAAAAAAACATGTGTTGAAGCACTGCATAGTTGTAAAAATAAAATTAGAAACGAATCGTTTCAGGAGTTTTAGAGTAATTTTTGGTCACCGATTTGTAAAAAAAAAAAAAAAAAAAAAAAAAAAAAAAAAAAAAAAAAAAAAAAAACTAGTTTCAAATATTGTATTACAATTGCAGTGTGATACTTATTATTATTCTCCGTTTGCATAGGATCGCCTATTCCAGCACGCATAAAGTGGTCCCTCTTCAGTTGAGAAATCCTCTAAAACAAAAAATCGATTTTTCGAAATTTTTGACCAGGTGCATTCCCTTAAATTCAATGTTTTACAAAAGTAACGTTGCAACGTTTGGTCTTAAAAGTGTTATTCGTAATATGTGGCGGATTCAAATAACTAGCAATTGATATAGGCGGTCTTTTCTGTATCTTTTCTATTAAGGATGCGTTCTTTTGATTTAATCTATAAATCCTGTTACCTGTTCTCCCGCTGTGCATTGCATAAGAAAATGTTAACCTGAACTAGAATTTGAACTTGACACCTCTGGGTTTGAAGCAAGCGCTCTAACCTCTAGGCAATCAGTGAGACAATGTAGTAAAGCAGCACAAGGGGAGTGCATAGAACTAATTCCTTTAATTGGCTATTGAATAACTACTGTATTGTACTATATTATAAAAATCATAACTATGTGTAGGTCATTTTATAGATTGAATTAGGAAGGTTTTTTTTTAAGTTAAGAAGATAGATATTATGGTTCTTCTAATTGGTTTATTTTTTAACTTAAAGTTTAACAATGTACGGTTGGCTAAAAAGAAAATAAAAAGAGAACAACAACCCTCACATTTTAAGCACCAAATTTTCCTAGAAAAAAAAGTGGATACAACATTTGATTAAGGCTGTCTTCAGTGTGAAATTGTACCAAACTCTTAAATTTTCAATACGAGCATCAAATTTTTTAACATCGTATTGGATTCTTCGGTAAATTTTATCTTAGGATCGGGAACTCATTCGATGATGTAGTTTAGGAATTTTTCTCATTTAAAATTAAATTTATTATTAATGTCCCAAAACAAATTTCAAGGCGTGAAGTTTTTGTATTATAACTCAAAAACTACTTGGTGGAATGAAGTGATATTTGAGATTTGTATATATATAAAGCTTTTAAATATCGATTTTTATTAAAATTTTTACAGGTTACATTACATTTCTTTTCGAAATTAATTTCGAAAAAAATATGAATTGAAAATAAGAAATCGATATCTAAAAGCTTTAAATATGTTAATCTAATATCCCTCCTAATTCCGCGAAGTAGGCAAATCACATTTTTTTGAAAATTTGTTTTGAAAATTTCAAATTTTAGTACAATTTAAATCTGAAGACGGCCACCTAAGCTGTCCTGAAAAAAAAAAAGACTATTTCCAGTCAAATGGCTATTTCCCCTTTTTTCTGGGATAGTTTTGGTAATTGAAATGTATAGGGTTAATGTTAACATTAAAATATATAGCTTTCTGTTTTTTCCTTTTTCTTTTTTCTTTGACTGATTATATATTATTGAACAAAAAGTTTTTTTCAAAATTCATTATTGCAGCTGTATTTGTGAAAGCATTTTTTCACAGAGATGGTAATATCAAGTATTACATGACGAGTGTGCGGTTTGCAGTAAAATGCTTCTGATGCAGAAAAATTTTCTTTAAGTAAATAAAAGATTTAGTAGCAGATTATGCCGAAAGGTAGAGCTATACAAAAAAATATAGAAAATGTATCAAAAAATCAAAACAAAGCGGTTAGAAAGCTATTATTTTGCGCAATTCATCAGTTCAGCTAGTACGCCTTTTTGTAAGTTGAACCACAACCAAATGGTACTTAATTTCAATACACGTATTATCGGGCATCGTTTGCGGAAAAGGCTGGGTTACATACACAAAAGGGGAAATATTGTTGTATCTGTATGTGAAAACCACAAATTAAATGCCTTGTATATCCATGTGAAAAAATAAATGTTATTTAACTGCTTGTTTTAATTTTTTCAGATTTTATGCTTGCTTTCTTTAGTTTTTAGCGTCACCTGTCGGCAAAATTTAGAACTAACTTTCTTCCCGCTTAAATATTTTTCTTTTCATCATGGAGCATCTTAATCCGAAAAGCACGGCTTTATGTCATTTGCTTGATTTTGTATCGAATTTCAAATGGGTCAGTTAATTTTTGTATTTTTACTGTATCTTTGCATGCAGTAACTCCAAAGTTCCAAGATTATAAAAGGAACAGAAAACCATTAAAAAACAACAACATTAATAAACAAACCATTAAGGATCCTGTCCCCGTCGGGCGAAGACACTCGCGAGCTAATGCTAAACTTATCGGGAGGTTATTTGCTAATATCTCGTTTGTATTTCGACATTTTTAAATATATATATTTTTTCATTGGATAGCAGAGGTCTATCTCTACATCGCCTCCTATTTACTTTTTCAATTTTGATTGCAGATATTTTTTTAAAGTTACTTTCACTTTGGAAACCGGTTCTAAAAAGGAAAGTGTCATTATAAAAACATCTATAGCTAAAATTGAAAAAGTAAAACAAGGGCGATGTAGAAATGCACCTAAGCTATCCAATGCAAAAAAAAAAAAAAAAAAAAAAAAAAAAAAAAAAAAAAAAAAATTGAAAATATCGAGATGCAAACGAGATATTAGCAAATAACCTCCACATAGGTTTAGCATTAGCTCGCGCGTGTCTTCGCCTGCCGGGGGCAGGAGCCTTAATAAACAATTTTATAAAAACATCCAGTAATTTTTATACTCTGTGTTATCCGTGTCACCAGTTTAAATTTAATTTCCCCGTTTTTTGTTTTTTTTTCTTAACTCATTTTCTTCTTTCTTGCATATATAAAGATTTACTATAATTTGCTTCCAAAGGAATTACATGTGTAATTCCAAGAAAAGAGTTAGCTCAATGATTAGAAATGGTCTAATTTAAATACGAAATAAAATTAAATTCAAGTATTACCTTTTCTTTTGTTCTAGGAAGAAAAGCCTTCGGAAATGACCTTTTATATCTACTAAACTGTTATTTCCTCAATCTTTTCTAAATTAAAATCTAGCCCAGAAAGAACATTACATATGTTGAAAAAGTAAAGTTAAAAGAATGTAATTTTACTTACTTTTTTAATAAACTGTTTTATAACAAATAGGAAAATTCATTATTTTAAAAACTAATGTAGAGAATTTAGCCAGGAGATGTTAAAAGAACTCATTCCAGTATCAACTAATTACATTTGTCAAGAAATATTTTAAGAATATATTGCCTGTTTCAAATGAAAATAAATAAAATTTTCAAAAACAAATGTAAGATTTTTTTTCTATGATAAGATTTAGAATTTTAATAACTTGTACCAAGGCTTTTTTCTTCTTTTTTTTTTTAATTATTTAAAGAAAATCTGTGATTAAGAGTTTTGTAAATTCATAATTTTACAATCTTATAATTTTCTGCAAATTGATCATTTCTTACATACAACTTATTTTATTTATAAGTTCGCAAGAAAAAATTTGAAAATTTTACCCTGAAAAAAAGTATCTTGAATTTTAACAATGTTAAATCTGGGTTGACGATAAATTTTAACAATAATCTAGATTTTAACACTGTTAAATCTACTATGATGTATTTTATCGTGAAAAAAGGTATCTTGAATTTTAACAATGTTAAATCTGGGTTGACGATAAATTTTAACAATAATCTAGATTGTAACACTGTTAAATCTACTATGATGTATTTTATCATGAAAAAAATTATCTTGAATTTTAACAATGTTAAATCTGGGCTGACTATAACTTTTAACAATAATCTAGATTTTAACATTGTTAAATCTACTATGATGTATTTTAACAATGTTTAATCTTATAAATTGGTATTTTCTTGAATTAGTTGGATAAAAATATTGTCGAATATGGGAATAAATACTAACAAAATGGTGTCAATTTTGATATAAGTTCACTCAACATATTTTGACGTTATGTGGTGACTCTGTTTTAGCAATATGATATAACTCCACTTACTCAATTTAATGTAACTCAGCTTAGTGCAGATAACATCAGAATGTACTGGTTGTAAAGACGTTATATCAAGAGTTGAGAAAATATGGACAAAACCCATTAGATTATACAAAAGAGAAACATGATAGAATTTATCGAAAGATAAGTCAATTTTAACATTCTAATTTTCATAAGACTGCCTCTTTTTCTATGTTGCACAATTACACTAGTCTGATGTTTTTTTTTAAACTAATACTGACATTACAGACATTACCGGGATTGCCCAGCCATCCCGATTTTCGCGGGTTGCCCGATTTTTTTTTTTTTTTTTTTTTTTTTTTTTTTTTTTTGTTAAGTTTAAACGTGCCGTACGGGACAGCTAATGTCACGATTTATCATACTATAAATTGTACAGTTTTGTATTGCACAGCCCATAATTTATTTTCGGAGCATCCAAAGAGAAACTTTTACACTAGAATAAATCGATTGAAACCATCCTTTAATATAAATGTAAGAAATTCTAAAGATTTAGCAACAAAGAAATGCAACTAGTATTTCAGTATTTTATCTGAAATGTATGTTTTAAAATATCTAAGTGTATTTTTAACGTTCTAACTTCCAATTTCTTTGGCGAATTGTTATTCTCTAAAAAACATTTAAAATGATCCAATGCAACGAACTTCATCTCTTTCGGTGATACCTGATATATGTGGAATTATCTCATTTTGCCATTTTGTAATCACCACTGCACAAAATAACAGAAACAACTTTCCGAGAAGTAAAAAGTTGGTGTTTTAACGAATCTCATACATTTTAGAAACTGCTGCACAACGAATTTTATGCTTCCAGTGATTTTTTTTTGCTTGTTGTTCGTTTGTTTAATGGGCGCTTAGCGCTCATATATGGGTTAGAGATCGGAGTTTTAACGAATTTGGTATAATTAAACATTGCTGCAGAAAGTGTTTCATACATTTTATAATCTTTTGTTTCTGATAGAAAATTTAGAGAAAAAATGACTTCGCGAGAAACATTGGAAGTTCAATTTTGTGATCAGTGGCGCCCGGCTAACGGGGAATTAGTGTATATTTTAATCTTTAAAAAGTTGTTACTTCTTAACATTGTTTTGTTCAATACCTGAAACAAAATAATATAATGCATTCGATTTTATCAAATATTTTCCCTAAAAAAAAAAAAGTTATTTTGACTAAAATATGGGAAAAAAACGAACAACTTATCAAAATTTGGTCATATTCGGATTTACCAAAATAATTTTTTTCTCATTTCGAATGCATTTATTTATGGACTGTAATTAGAGCAAAATTGTTGCGGTACAAATTGGTTATCAACTGTGTTATGCGTCTCCTAAATTATTTATTTATGCACAGTCCTATAAAGAAAGTTACCACTCCCTGCTAATTACGCTGGAAATAATCGTATAAAAATATTTTGGTACCTATGTATTGAAACTGATGTATACTACTTAATTATATAAATAAATTATGATTCAAAAGTTATCTACATAAGGCAAATTGCATCCAGATAATTTTTAAAACTGCAACACCTACTTTTGATATTTTTTTTTCTCCGAGCCTTTAGCCTGAGCGTAGTCCGGAAAAGTATATAAATGAGTGTATTGTTTATGAACATTTTGTTAAATCTTCATATAATGAAAAAAACTGTGTTTGTCCATAAATTTAGAAAAATAAAGTCAACAGCTTACAAGAAAAATTATCTGTATTTAGCGATGTACAATTTTTAAAATGTTCTTGAAGGATAATTCATGCATAGCAATTAATAACATCAATTATTCCCAGTCGATTGGTACCTACATAATGTACCTCTTTTTACTGTATCAGAAAATGAAATTTCGTAACAATATACTGATATTGTTAGAACTGATAGTGCTTCATAATTTATGCGAGATGCATGATATTTCTGTTTCGTTTTTTATTGCTATCAAATAAACAAAATATATCAAAGGTAACATACAGCCTGAAAATAAAGGTTAACAAACATTAAAACAATCACGCTGGAAATACAGAGAAATTTTTCCTATATTCAACAAAAGAAAATGAAATACATTTAAACACATTCTTCAGTTTAAATATGAAAAAAATTTCCTTTCCTTATTATAGAGCTTTATATACTAAATTATTCATTCAGGAATTCAAAACAGTCCCAAATATTTTTTTCTTATAAAATAACTGCATTTTAAAGTATTAATAATAAAAAAGTAATATGTTTAAAAGCTGCATAAGTTTCAAAGTCTTATTATTTAAGAAGACATACACCAAAACAAAAAACAAGAGCACTAACTTTAAAGATAGTTTTAATACTTTTAGTTTGCAAAAAAGAATAAAATATAATAATATAGCTTTTAAAACTTTGAATGCTTCCAGTGATTTTATATAAATATTTTCTAAGTGCTTTAAAATTCACAAAACATTATTTTAGTCGATATCGGTGTTCTCTTTTTCGTATAATTTTCTTTTGGTGTGCATTTGCCTTGTATGCATTAAAATGTATTCTTGAGTTCAAGATATATTTTTTTAGTCTTTAAAATTTCACCGGCAATGATACTGTGAAAGCTATATATTTTTAGCCGACAAGTGGTTATTCAGTTCGATACTATCTATGCATGCATACACACTGCAAAAAGGAAGATAAACGTTCCTTAACCCTTTATGCACTGACGGCACTTTTAAGTACCATTGAAGAAAATTTAATATAAAATTTATTTACTCAATCCATTAAGAAAAGTTTATTTTTCTTTGGATACAAAATTCCCTGCTCGACCAAATTTAGAAAGCTTAGAGAAACAGTCGAAGCTAAATATTTACAAAAAGTAGCAATTTTCAAAATCATTTGCATAGGTATAAATTTTATTTTATTTAAAAAAGTTATACGAAACATTTTCAACAGTAAAAACTCTTCCATTTAGAGAGAGGATCGTAATACATTTAAAACATTGCTTTTATAAGAAATGTGATATTTCCATAAGAGAATTTTTGGTTAATTAATTTGATTATTTTTGTAAATATTTTAAAAAAGAAGTTATAATTACCGATTTTTTTAAATCTGTTTTAATGAAAAAACATATCTAAATTTCACATAGTTACCCGACAGAAAAGAAGGGTTATGTGTTTCACGCGTATCTGTGTATGTGTATTTCTTTATACCCTCGAAACATCCCAACGGCTGGATGCTAGATTTTAATGAATGAGGTCTCTATAGATTCGTCTTAACCGTCCCCTGGTTATAGGCTAGGTTTTTGTTTTTATAAATTCAAAATTACGGCCGCAAATTACAAAATGGCGGTAGAGACGAAAAAAAAATTTTACGCACCTATTGAGTGGCATATCATTGGATATAGATAGGTCTTTCAAAATGAAGACGATGTTTCATTGAATATTTTACAGTCAGAAGCTCCTTTTAAATATCACACAACTTGGAAGTTGTGTATGTAGGATCTCTAGCTTTACTGCAACTCTAACCTACATAGACATCTATAGGCTTCATCAAAACAGTGTTTATAGATAGGAACTAACAATTAAATACAACTTAAAAGTCATCAATACAAGTAAATAAATTGAAAATTAATTAATTAAATTAAATTAATGAATTAATATTTGAAAAAACTGGATTAACATCAAGTGTCATCCACTACAAGTTTAAAAAAAGTTATTTGAGCTTGACTGGATGAATAAAAAGTATTTTATTAACGATTGAAAATTTGAACAAGATATATATAGCGAGAGTGTAAGCTAATAGTAGGAACTGAAAAAAAAAATAGTTTCACATTGATGAGAAATAATTAATTAGTTCGCTTTTTACGCAGTCGGGTTTTTTTATTTTTTAAATTTAATTGTTTATTATTTCAATATTCCAGTATATGAGGCGTTCTCACAAAAAAAATTACTTTCAGGAGTAAAAATCGGGTCAAATTAAACTTAGTAAAATAACATTTTAAATTTATAGACGAATGCATTAATGAATCAAAATAAAGGAAAAATGGTCAGCCGCGAAGATTTTTTTATTTAACTGAGGTTTAAGTTAAACTTGCGAGTTTAATTTTTCTCATCGTTTTACCTCTCTAACTTTTTATTTTCTTCTAAATTTTTACTTATAATGAATATGCATAGTAACCACAGAACATTTTAAACAATTTTTTAAAGAAGGGACGGTAAGGGGGAAAAATGGAACGTTCAGGGAAAAAAAGCGATGGTAAGGATGGGACTGTAAGGGAAATTACCACCTATTTTTAGGCAAATCATGTTAAGACTAAGTAATAGCCACAATGTTCATTGATTTTTAGAAACGGTGATTTACATTGGATTAAAAAAATATATATATTTACCTCGAAAAGTGCAGGAATAAACCTTGGGAACGGTAAGACTACCAAATAAAGCCACAACGCTTGAAAATTATATTTAGATGCTGATTTAAATTTTGCAATAAATTTCTTGTCAAAGGATTTTAGACATTCTTTCTCTAGCATACTTTTGCATGAGAAAAAAGTTGAAAAAAATTCTGTGGATGCATATGGAGTGTTTTTCTGCATAATTTAAGCAAGAGAGAAGGTAAGGAATCTAAAATCAAGAGACAGAGTTAAAAATATAATAACAACCATAAAAATGTGTGCAGGTTAATTTTTTGCTACATTTTTATATAAAACAATAGTCCCAGTTTCGGAAAAAAAATTACATCGAATTACTTTTATTAAACAATTTTATACAGACAGCTCCAAACATAAAAATCAGCACTAAGCACACGAGACGATATAGGAATTTCGTGGTATATTTGGATCCCTAACATCGTCCAAAACTTATTTATATCGTTAATATTGTTATACAGCCATGCAATGGCCTGTTTTCGAGTATAAGAGATTAAAAAAAATCCACAAGATTATGTACTAAAATGAAAATTGTTATTCAGGATGTTAGAAGTCAAAATTATGTGAGATTGCCTCACTTCTTCAGATATTAAAGAAGATAATTATTGAGGTGATACAATTTCTTGATAAATAATTCCGTAAATAAAGGGTTAAGAGGCTACTTCATCTACGCGAAAAGATCTGCTCGTTAATTCTAATCATATGGGAAAAGTTTTTTCAAATATCTCGTATGAATTTCGATATTTTTAGATGATTTTTTTCTTGCAGTGTATAGCTGAGATCGATCTGTACAAAAACCGTTTTTTACTTTTTAGCTTTTGTTTACAGGTATTTTTAATGAGGACACTTTTGTTTTCTTACCGGTTTCGAAAATAAAAGCATCCTCATAAAAAAAAAAAAATCTACAAGTAAAACCGAAAAAGTAAAAAACGGACTTTGTAGAGATCGACCTCAGCTATCGAATGCAAAAAAGTCATTTAAAAATATTGAAATTCAAACGAGATATCTTTAAAAAACTTTCCATAGAATAAAAAATTTCTTCCATTAGCATAAGCGAGCGAGTCTTTAAGGGTAACTGAAGTACCCCTCTTAATCTAGGAAAATATAATGTAGCCACAAACGAAAATATACAATAAGAGCAAAATAACTTCGGTGTTATTAACCTTCTCGCTGCGCATCCCCACGATTTCCAAGGGCAACGTAAAAGTAGCAAAATTTGCGCAACCCACGATCTCTGCTATGTGTTTTTTTACGATCTAAATCTATATTTAAAAAAAAACTCATTTACAAAAAAAATTGCATATTGTAACTTTAAAATATATGTAAATTTAAAATATGTAATAAAATAAATGCGCAATTTTTGAACCTACTTAGATTAAAATAAAAGAAATTACGCAGCGAGAGGATTAAGAAGTTTTTTGCTTTAATTCATTAACACCAGTTTGTTCAATTTTTTAATGTGAGAATGGACACACCTCCTTCGAGTTAAACGCGATTCCGAAAAGCCTACTTTATCGTTAGAAACTTCAGAAGCTAATATATTTTCGAGATTTAAACAAGAATTTAAAAATACAAAGTTTCTTTTACTACCACTGATTTTCGGAAAAGTTTCCGAAAAGTTTTTATAGTCTATTATTCAGTTTCCTGAACCTCAAATATAAGTTGTTCGAATTCTACTAATTCTCAGGTACACATTTGCCTGTTCAAGAAACATGTTTTACAGACAAACATGATACATTAAAGTCATTAACCCATTTGTGCCTGAATTTTTATTTTCTCAAATTTGTTGGTAAAATCACTTTAAAATGTTGCAAAATAAACTGGGAAAATACAGAAAAAAAAAAAATACGCTAAATTTTTTTTGTATTTATTTGATAAAGTGTAAACTTACTAAATATGGGAATATGCATATTTGTAATAATATAATATGCATAATTATATGTTGTCTACATTTGTATATGTTACCGGCCAAACCCGATTTTAGGCCAAACTAGTTTATCCTAACGCGCATCGGATAAAATAGTTTTTCTTAGGCCAAACTAGTTTATCCTAACGCCCATAGGATAAACTAGTTTTTCCTAGGCCAAACTAGTTTATCCTAACGCCCATAGGATAAACTAGTTTTTCCTAGGCCAAACTAGTTTGGCCTAACGCTCATATGATAAACTAGTTTAGCCTGCTATTCATTGGTCTGAACTAGTTTGTCCTAGGCCGATCTAGTTTATCCTAGTCCAATTCAATTTGGCGTGATTTTATTCATCCCGAAGACCTCAACGGCTCCAACTTTCTAGTTTATCCTGAGCCGATCTAGTTTATCGTAGGGCAATGCAATTTGACGTGCTTTTATTGATCCCAACTACCGCTCCGGTGCCTGTGCAAAGTAGTATTGCCGTCATTCCCCGTATAATAAAATTTATTTGATGAGGAGTGGGATACTGTCCCCCTATCTTCCTCATTTCACCGCCGCCGGTAGTTGCAAAATATGTTCCATATAACAAATTGTGTGCTGGAGTACCAAAGAATGGGATGAGAGGTTATCATAAAATTTAGGATAGGAAGAATTTATAGATTTTTTTTTCACATAAATATCACTTGGCTTTGAATTATTTATGAATAAATGCATCATTAAGAATATAAGAAGTACATTTGATATTCTTTTAGAAATCTGGAATTTTCAAAAATCCGGCGAAGTCCCGGCACCAGTTTGGCCTAAAATACATATATTTTTAAGTTACCATTATTTCACAATAAAAATTATCTTTAAAGAATAGTACATATACGTTTATACGGATGGGGGTACAATACTGTAAAACCTGTTAGAAGAATCTGTGTATGACGAAATTCTGTATTAAACACAATTTTTTTTAATCGGTGCAAATTGGATACAATAATCCGTTTGAAAAAAACATAATACATTTGCTAGAGACGATGGGCCTGCTAAAAAAGGAACTTAACTATAACGAAGTTTTTTTCTTTCCTATGTGATTCTGACTTTGAAGGTTTTTCTATATAATTTTTTTTAGATTTTCAAGTCTCCAAGCCGTGTAAAAAAATTAGTGGTAAGTATTCAGATATTTACATACAAATAGATATTCGTTAAAAAAATCAGTATAGTTTACAATAGAATCATTAATATCATTAATACACATTCTGTGGCTTGAATATTTAAAAATTTTTAAAATCCTATACAACAAAATCATCTAAGACGGAATTGCACAGGGAAGAAGAAAATCCGTTATAGGCAGGCTCCCTTATTAGGAGGTTCATTGTCTGTTGTAAATGCATTATATTCTTTTTACAAGTAACTTATATACTCATTTTACAGAGATCAAAATATTTTTTTTGTTAAACACGGGATTCCTTCATAGGCTGGTTATTTTTTCTCAGGTTTTACTGTACTTTAATTGTATTACATAAAAATGCATCTACTCATGTTAAAACTAGTAGGATGTACCAATGCCAAAACTTTTTTCTATCTCAAACATCTTAATACTTCGAAATTCGCTATCACAGTGAAAAATTAAATGGCAATCTATGCACATATTGAGGATTCTAAAGATATGGAATTCCGTTCATTAGTTCTTGAGATATGACTATCGCTGAAATCCTGTAAATCCAGCAAAGTGCAGCATAGCAGTCTGTGGAGTAATTTACACCAAAACCTAACCAGAAACAACTTATGTTAACGTCTAATTGAATCTGAAGTTTGGTGAAAATCCGTATTAGTTTTTGAGATACAGATACTGCGAAATTCGTGAAAAATCCAGCCCAGCAGCGTCACCTGTTGAGCGATTTACACCAAAACATAATCAGCAACAATATTAATCAAGGTATACTTGAATCTGAAGTTTTATGAAAATCCGTGCATTAGTTCTTGAAATAGAGCTATTGAGAAAATCATGAAAAATACAGAACAGCAACGCCACCTATTAGGCTATTTACACCAACACCTAATAAGCATATATTCATATCAAGGACTAACTGAATATGAACTTTGTTGAAAATCTGTGCATTAGTTCTTGGGATAGAGCTATTGCAGAAATCATGCAAATCCTGCAAAATGCAGCATAGCAGCACCACCTGTTGGGCGATATGCACCAAAACGTAAGCATCACCAATTCATATCAAGGCCTAACTGAATCTGAAGTTTCATGAAAATCTGTGCTTTAGCTCTTAAGATAAAGCTATTGCGCAAATCGTCAAAAATGCAGCATAGCAGCGCCAACTGTTGGGCGATTTACACCAAAAAGTTATCAGCACCAATTTATATCAGGGACTACCTGAATATGAATTTTATTAAATTACGTGGATTAGTTCTTGCGATAGAGCGTTCACAAACTTTGTGTCACATACATACAGACAGACAGACAGACATTTTGTAAAAACATGTTTTGGGGGATCTCTGACCCCTAAAAGGTGTAAATCTGTCGAAAATTTTCACGAATCCAATATTTTAATCTTTTAAAGATAGAAGAAAGTAAAAAAAAATAATAAATATATAAATTTTAATTGTGGAATAAAAGCGATTTAAAAAAACGTGCATAAAAAAAAAAAGTTTGGACGTGCCGAATGTTACTGACATTTTTACTGAACAGACCAGAGATGGGTCCAAATGTTTTTCATATGAGCTGTGTTGGAAATTGGACTTAACATTTCTGCCTGTGTAGACATCAAGAAGAATGCAGTCCAGTCAATACCTAAGCCGGAAAAAAAAATCACGCAAGTCCAGGTCCATCTCGGTCTGAACCTCTCGAAAAAAGTAATCCCAAACCAATCCCGGACCGAGTGTCGGGAAGGAAAATTTAGCGGGCCAGTAGAGACCTTTACATCTAATAACAAAAGACTAGCTTACAAAATTTTGTAAATTTGGTCGCCAAGCTTCTATTATATTTAAAAATAATAATTAAAAATACGAGTTTTTAGTGGACTTCCATAGATATGTTTGAGTTGAGCGGATTCGTTTGAACAATTTTGAATTTGAGCTTGAAGTTGACTCATTTTCGAGAAATTGAATTTGAGTTTGAATTAGTTCGGTTCGGTTCTTTTTTTCCCTTTTGTGGCATCAATATAAGAATGTCAAATTGAATAGCGTAGGATAAACTAGATTGGCCTAGGATAAAATAGAAGGTTGGCGCGGAAGCGGTTTTTGGTATCAATAAAAGCATGCCAAATTGAATTGGCCTAGGATAAACTAGATCGGCCTAGGACAAACTAGTTCAGACCAATAAATAACAGGCTAAACTAGTTTATCCTATGAGCGTTAGGCCAAACTAGTTTGGCCTAGGAAAAACTAGTTTATCCTATGGGCGTTAGGATAAACTAGTTTGGCCTAGGAAAGACTAGTTTATCCTATGGGCGTTAGGATAAACTAGTTTGGCCTAGGAAAAACTAGTTTATCATATGGGCCTTAGGATAAACTAGTTTGGCCTAGGCCAATCTAGTTTGGCCTAAAATCGGGTTTGGCCGGTAACATATATATTTATATAAGATAAACGTTTAAATTGTATATTATATACTATAATTCTTATTTTTATGAATTACTAAAAAAATATAGATATTTCTTTACAGAGACTAATAGCATTACAAGTATTAGTAATAATAAACTAAGAATAATTGTATTTGAGGCTTAAAAACAATTTGTTTCATAATCATCTTGAAAAGGACTTTACATAAAGAACTGTCCCCTAAATGGCTAATAAAAATATATACCCATTCGTGCCTAGCGCCTTGTATTTTGTACGTTAGAAAAATGCATAAGAAATAGGCTTGAATACATAATTTCCCAACTAAAAAAAAAATATGTATTTCAGAGAAGTCTACAAGCTACGATTATGACCTATTTATTTCGATAATTGGTAGAAAAAAACAAACATAAACTTACTTTTTACATTTCGCCATCTTGAAAATGAAAAATCTATGAACTCCGAAAAAGTCCTTCATTTTAATCAAATAAATATCCACCTTATGCTACCATCGTTCGCTAACAGATAAAGACATTTGCAGATAATCATTTCATATACTTTTCATGTTAAAAAGAAGAAGAAAATTATACAAATTTATTAAAATTAGAAGCGTCGCAAAAAGGGGACGCTGGGCATAAATGGGTTAACATTAACATTATTTTGTTAGTCTTGTATGTATAAATTCCGTTACGCAGATGTAAATGTTTAATTGAGAATTGTTAGCATCCTAAAAAGCGATGTTCCGGTTTGCGAAAACACATAAACGCATTAGTACACTACAACATTGCAAAAAGAAGCGGACTAAAAAACAGAGATTCTACTAGACGCCAGTACTATTTCCGTATTTTTACGGAAATTTCCCCCATAAATTACAGAAAATTTTCCGTTTTTAGTCAGAAAAATGGAAAATTTTCTGTAATTTATAGCGAAAAATTTCCGTAAAAATACGGAAATAGTACTAGCGCTTAGATTGCCATTAGAATCTCCGTTTTTTAGTCCGTTTTTTTACAGTAAAAAACCACTCGGAAACGCTTCCAAAAATACATTGCAGCAAAAGAAATGCTTTAAAAAATTCTCGAAAATATATTGGTTTTTGGGATTCCTTAAGATTTCTTTCGGAATCGTGAGTAACTCAGAAGTGGTTATTATACGTTTTTGTACGTGGTTATATTATGGTTTGACAGATTAAGATGCATTTGTCTTTTTGTACAGTGCAACAAGACAAGTGCCTTGTACAGTGTACAGCTACAAAGTTAAATATTAGGAAATAGTCAAAAAACCGGAGAAAGTTAGAGTAGTGTAAGAAGTGTCTATCTATGACAGTAAAGCGACTATGTTCCGTAAAATTTGGACGGTAAGGATTCTTTGAGCATAATATATATATATATATATATTATATTTAAAATCAAGCCTGGGTCTACGTTGTTGAGAGCATTGATATGATTCCCAGAGTATTGTTGAATTTTGTCTATACGGTGAACCCCTGCGTTAGGGCGGACTTCCAAGGGAGGCTATTTTTTGTCTAAAATAACTGAAGTCTGCATTAAAGGATGCAAACATTGGAAGTAGGGATGCACCGAATAGTGATTTTGGCCGAATACCGAATACCGAATATTCGGCCAACAGGCGAACCGAATACCGAATATTCGACTAGCCGAATAGTAAAGCCTAGGCCGAATACCGAATATTCGGCCTGCCGAATAGTAACTATTCGGCCGAATACCGAATATTCGGCTTGTCAAATACTTTTATATTTCAAAGTTTAAAGGCATTTAAAATGTTAAATTTTAAAACAATTTTACATAATATTTAAAACAGAAACTTTTATTTATATAGCTTATATAAGAGCTTTTTTCAAGTAAACTTTATGCTGAAAAAAATCTGCTTTGAGTTATTTAAGAAGAGGATAGTTATAAAAAAATTTTTAATTAATAAAATTTTAAATTTCATGGCTTCTTCTGAGAATTAAAACAAATGAATAAAATTTTCTTAAATTCTAAAACAAACATTTTAAAACCAAAGAGAAATTGTAAAAAAATTGGAAGAAAAATTGTACTAGATCATATATTTGCTTGTCAGGAAGAGGCTAAAGAAAAAGTAAATAAATAATACAATCGATTCAAATTTTATATGGTGACAACTTAGCAAGAATAACTGTTCTACTCCCTTTGATTAAGCAAGGAAGTTTTAAATGCATCCTAGATCGGTGTCTGGAGTGGGCAATCATTTTCAGGGATTGTAAACGTTGGTCTTAAAATCTTAGCAAGAAACAGATTATTTACTGGACAATGTTGAGGAACTTGCATTTGTACATAATTAATTCCTATGAAAATCCTTATGATTGGTTAATTTTCTTAAATAATACTTAACAAACAGCAAATAAATAATGTAAAAACATTCTCTCTTATTTAAATATGATTCTGTTTCTAATTATTCTGAATATCTTTATAAGTTGACTGTTAAACATAGAAGTTGTATAAGGTTTTAAAAAATATGTTTTAAAGGTTTTTTTAAGTATTCGGTTCGGCCGAATATTTCGATATTCGGCCAAACCGAATATTCGGCATGCCGAATAATTTGCTATTCGGCCAAGCCGAATATTCGGCATACTGAATAGTTTGATATTCGGCCAAACCGAATATTCGGTAACATGGCCGAATAGGCCGAATACCGAATAGATACCGAATATTCGGTGCATCCCTAATTGGAAGGATCCTTTTCGTTGAATAAATTAAATTCAGTTTCTGATAGATATTAAGTAGATTACCAACTAACTGCTAAAATAAGCAATTTTTTCTTTAATTTTCGTAACTTTAATTAAAAAGAACGTTAATTTCAATTTGTTAATGCAAAAGAAAGCACTGAGGACAGACAAAATAAGCAAAGAAATTGGCATATTTACATAATTAAATACGGCATACCTTAATTTAATAACTTAAGCAAAACTAATCTTAAACTTTCCTTTGCGTTACTTGAACAAATAATCTTTTTACCACACTATTGTACGGTTAACCACACACTCGAAAATTTGGTTTGTTATATGACATTTTCATTGACAATATTCGCGCCATTAACAATTTTTGAACTTCTCACGATTTTGGTGGTAAAAAGTTCTCTTTCTCTGTATATTGACACGGGCAATTTCTTCAACTCTTATAACCATAATTACATCGCAACGCTTAAAAAAAAAATAATAACGTGCAAAATTTGTTTCGATTATGCTCGGTCTGTTTGTAAAAAATTGTTCGCATTGTACACTTTAAGCAATGTCTTTAACATTAATTGCAAATGGAAAATGATGGTAAAAACAAAATTATCCTCATTAATAAAGGATTACGCCTTAAACAGAGACGCATTATCGAGAATCCACTGTATTTCTAACCCAGTAGTACCAGAACTGATTTGAAATTTTGTTTATTATGAACCCAAGTAACCCCGCTAAGATTTCAAGTATTATAGTAACCCCAATTAACAGCATTTTTTAACCTTTTAATTAAAAAAAATATTATTAATTGCTTAATGTGTGATGTGTTTATACTCATAATAATCTGCCATTTAATTAAGTCTGTGCCATTTAATGATTTTATTAAATTATAAAAATAAACATGCTATTTTAATTAAGAACCAAATATTATATTCATAATACATGACAATATGCACAAACTAGCGCGTTGCCTCATGTGAAAATATTTAGGCGCGTTTTGGTTACTGTTATATGAGGCAGCTCTTAATATGTGATAGTGTTATGAGCTTTTCAAATGTCTTTAGTACAGTCGTGAAAAAAGGAAAAAAAACAGAACATCCCAAAATTTAATTACCAAATTGTTGCGGAGAAAAACGAAACAGCAATTTGATTGGTAATTAGGTCTTCTTTCAGTTTATGTTTAAAATATAACTTTAGAAGGTTGTTTCCGTATCGAAATTGTAACAATCTTTGATATTTTAATACGAACACTCATTTTTAACACTTTCAAGCATAGTTGAAAAGTGTTAATGAATTCGGTTTTTCTGGTTTGGCTTTCTGGCCACTCTCTAACTCGCGTAAATATCCTCGGATTTTCATGCAATTGATATATGTTAATGATGTTTACCATGGCATGTTCGGTATTCAAGAAGTGTGTAGCATTAATAGTTTATTTACAGGGGCACTCAAAAGACTTTCGTTACATTATGGTCAATGAGGAAAAATCGTTTGCAGTGTATTTTAATGACATTAAGCTATTTCAATTGTATTAAAATTGATATAAATCCCAGAAATTCAGTACAAGATGATTATTATAGAATAAGGCATTCATAGCATTTATCGCTCATTTACAGGGACACACAAAAGAAATCGGTTACGGTACCTTCTTTGAGCAATAATTGCTGGAAGTGCGTTTTCAATTTCGGTTAATCTATGTTCGACGCATGTTTTTTCCTTTCTTGTTGACGCTATATTCGGATTATTCAGAAAATTGTATTTTTGAATACCTAGCGGAAAATCATTTCGGTAAAGCGGTTTACGAATCACTCAGATATAAAATTTGTAGTTCCTATTATTAAATTCCTTTTTAATAATTGCAAAACAAACTGAAATGGGGGACGTCAAGATATATTTTTTTGAAATTAATATTCGAAAACAATGCAAGCTGTAACCTATTGAATTTTTGATATAATTCGATTTCTAGAAACTTCAATTACATTAATTTAAAATTAGAGCTCATTCCGCAAAATAGAATTTGCGTTATGCTTAAAAAAACTGTTGCCGTTTGTTTTGCTGTTATTAACCGTTTCGGGTCCGATTTTTGTTTCAGTTTTGAGAAAAAAAAAATTACTTTCTATATTATAAAGGATAAACGTGTCCGTACATAACGCTGACGTCGTTTTGACTGTGGCAACAGCAGACGACTAAATTTAACCTTTACTGATTTTTTTTAAACCTCTGAAAATAATGCAGTTTACATTTTTACACCGTCGAATTGGGAAACAAAATGTACTATACCATTTCTAATTGCTAAAAGATGTAAGATTAAAACTTTAAAAATAGTAAATAGTTTTATTTGACTGTTGACATGTTTCGACTCTACCCGAGTCATATTCAAAACATATAAATAATAATATCCTGAAATTCTCTATGATGCAATGATCTGAAACGCCCTCATTCAGTTTTTTTATATGCCGCAGGTTATTTTTTTTATTTTACTTGGATGCTTATTTCTATTTTCGTAACGATTTAGTAACTCGAACCACAGTTTTGGTAGGTTAAATGATGCTGAATCGTTACATATGAAATTTTTACGCGTTAGAATCTCTATGATTTCTCTTATAATGGATGTATAATATAGACTGGTGGGAAAAATTATCTGACTTTCATTGAAATTTATTTGGATGTTTTCTTCTTACCACTGGTTAGGAATAGAAAAAGCACAGCTCTGGCAAGATTAATTCAAGAACAAATTATCCACAAAAATTTCAATGAAAGTAGTAGTATGATATATACTGGCCAGCCGTGTCTTCATCGAGAATAATCTGGAAGGCGACATCACATTTTGTAAACCAGTTTTAGCGTTGATGATTTTGGCATATATGGTAGATTAAATGGTACAGAAAATTCATCGTAGATTAAATAGTACTGATACTTCATCGTACAATAAATGGTAGAGATAAAGAAACTGTCAGTGAGCTGATGCACCAGAAGGGGGGGGGGGGTGCCATAACAACATCGCACAGTCCGCTGCAATGTGAAATGAATGGAAATCTGATTACCGTTTTTACCCCGACTAAAGAGTATTTATCAGTAATCGAATATTACTGTAAAGATTAAGACAAGTCAAATGTTGAGTTCATCGGTTGAAAAACATAGTCTCCCTAATAATTACAAAAATATAAAAAAAACATATTTGTGAGATTGTAATAATTAAACACTTGAATGACACTATTTATTAAAATAGTATAGACATTCTTCTTTTTTGCCTTTTTAATGTATCTTAAAATTTCAAAAACAAATTTAAATTTAAGAACAATAGCATCCTGAAAATAAAACGCACGAAATTCTTTTTGGAGATTTTAAAACATTGAAAATGCAGTTCACATTTTGCTCTTTGTTCCGAACTTTTAAGAAGCTTTATCTTTTAAGTAAAAAACGTACGCTATTGAACATGTGCATCAAGGATTTAGGGTATAATCGAGATCTTTATTCTTTTAAAGTATTTCCATAGAATATAATATCAGATAATATTTTTGTTACGTATATCGCAAAAACGAACGTAAAATAAGACAATCAGAATAAATTTATATGAAGGGCTGGAGCGTAAAACAGGGTAACTGGAAATGTTCTTTATGATTTTCTTGTAAAATTACTTCAATGCATCATCGCATTCTTTTTAAAATACAATGTTTATTTATGTGGGATGATTATTAGCAGGCACAAAGAACTGTGACTTGTTCAAACTGCGAAATATTTAATTATAACTTTCTTGACTATTAAGTAAAAGTACAAACGCTAAGTGATTCTTGATTATAAATAATATCTACAGTAAAATAATATTTAAAATATAATTAAAGGTTAAATTATTAATCGGATCTACACGACCCTATTCCATCAGGAATAAAAGAAAGGGGCTACGCCCGATCATCAAAACAGTGGTCGCCAGAGACGTCTTTCTCTGGCCAACGCTTAAAAGCATCTCCTTCCGTCTGTCCCCAGATATCTGGGTGCTCATCCTTGAGTTTTTGCTGGGTTCACAATTCTTTTCCTGGGAATCGGACCTCGACCTCTCAAGGCATCTCGTGTGCGGTATTGTATCGCCACCACATTTATTATACCCAATAGGTGTCATCATAATCAAATATATTTTTCATAATCGGATGGAGTTTTTGTTATTAAAATTAAGAAATTCCAATAAAATGAAATCTAACAAATTAAAAATAAAATCATAAGACGAAACACAGTTTTTCATCTTGATTCAAACATAAAATATACAATAGTGAACTTTAAAAAATTCACTGTCTTACTTAGAAGGCGACTAAAATAATGAAAAAGATGTTACAAGTTAAAAATATACATTTTGTTAAAAACTTCTTAGTACTTTCAAGCCTTATCCATCATCAGAGAATATTGTAATAACTTGTATTAAAACTTGTATTAAACTGTTTTTTTAAATTTGAGTATTTTATAATGCCTTTTTTACATATTTCAAAAACAAATTTTTTTGAAAGAAAGACGTTTTTATTTATGCGTGCATTAAAAGAGAAAAAAAACCGCTCAGAAATTATTTTTCCAAACCTGTAAAAATAGGTGGTGTTTGCGACAGTATGCTCCATTGCAATTTTTGTCTCGCTTGATATCTTCTAACAAACCCTTGAATTTGTGGATACAATAACATAATATCCTGTATATTCATACAAAATTTCCTATTTAAGGAGACACGGTACTCTTAGAACTGATTTTGTACTTGAGTATTTTATAGTACATGCTGACATATTGTTAAATGGTTTTAAATGTAGGAAAATTATTTTTATCGGTAAAAATACTAGCAATGTGCTCTTTCATACAAAAAGTTGGAAATTTAATTTTTTCATCGTTTTTCGCAACCATAACGGGTAGTCCGTTTCTATAATAAACAAGTGCTGTTTTGAGTGACTTTCTTTTTTCCAAGTAGTGTGAACCAGTGGCGTAAACATGGATTTGAAAATAATGTAAAAGTAATAAAAGTTTTCTTATTTGGATACAGATACAAAAAACCCGCCCATCTCTCCTACCCCTGATTTAAATAAAAGTATGAGTTTTGGCTGAAATTGACGGTTGAGTTGCTGTCACACTTTTTTAGTATAATCCTTACAAATTTTCGGCTAGAAAACTGCAGTGCCATCTATTATCTAAATTTTGAACTCGTTTAATTACATTTTTACCAGCAAAATTGAAAAAATTGATTCACAGCCAGCAAAACTGAAAGAATTGATTCACATTAAAATCGATACAATTCCAGATTACGAAAAAGCAGGAGTTTACATAATCCCATTCAGCACAGAACATCAAAGAAGTTTATTCTGTATTGGAATGACATCTTGAAAATTTAAAGAAAGGATAAAAGAGCACTTATCTGATATCAAGTTTAACGAACCAAGCACAGCTTTATCCGGATTGCATCAAAAAGAAAATATTAAGATAAACTTCGAAAAAGCTAAAATAATCATTTCAACATCTAACCATTACCCTTCAATAATCACCGAATCCATTGATATTTTATTTAGAAGGGATACTGTTTGTAAGGAAGTCTTTTTTTATAATATTCCCCGATTTGGTTTAAAATTTTGGGTATTTCAAGAACTCTTGAAACTATGTGTTGAGCTTTTTACCCCTCTTTCAGCAGTGGACTCAACTTCGCTTACGCATGCGTAGTATTTTGTTTTGCTTTTACGTATGTATTCTATTTTCAGTCAGCCATCTTTTCCCTTTGAAAATGAACTCTGAGCGTTCGAAAGATCTCAGAGTTATATCGCGTATTAAATGTGATTCACGTATTATTGTAGGAAATGAGCATATTTGCAGGTCTAATATCTAAATGAGTTTTAGATTCCTGACTTATTCTTTTACCATCCAAAATTGTGCTATTTATACACATTTCGATTAACTGTTTTCAAGTTTTTTTTTTTTTTGCTCGTTTTTGACCAATTGGTATGATAACTTAAAGAAAATAAATTTGTACCTGGGTAGAAGAAAAGGGCCAATATCCATTTTTGGCATTTTTAGAAAGAGCTTATTTGGTTTTGTTTAGTTTCTTTGAATTATTATTTGAAAAACGATTTCTTTGTGAAAAACAAATTTAACTGAAAAAAGTGGCATCTATTTTTGTTATACCTTCAAGTACTGCATAGTGATTGGTGAACATAAAAATTCTATTGTATGAACATTATTTTTGTACATTTCCTAATTCTACAAAATACTGAGAAAAATATTTAAAGTAAAAGATTTGAATGGGGTTATAAATATTGCACAAAATCCCTATAAATTCAAATTTAATTAATCCTTCTAAATCTTTCAATCCTTCTAAAAACATTCCAAAATTTATTAAATGATTATGTAAATCTTCTAATGTACTTTCAAAAATTCACAAAAATTGCTTTAGAAGATAAAATTTTCATGAATTCATAATTCAGTACATAAAGGGTTAAGATAAAAAGGGATAATCCAAGTCCACGGATTGAGCTTGATTGAGATTGATTTTTGCTTGTCACACATTCATCGTTTTCGAAACAACCATTGTCAACCATTATTTCTGGTTTCAAAGTATTCTAATATGCGCATTGCATTTAGCAAATTATTATATTCAAATTGTGAATTTCCATCCTCTTCTAGGTCGTTGAAGATCTTCTGGTCTACAGGCTTTTGGTCTTTACTTGTTGTGTTCTACTATGAATTCCCATTTTAAAAGAGAATTTTCACCTCCATGAACCAGAACCCTATCGCGTATTAACAGCTGGCGTATGAAACGTTATATTTTTGCATTGGTCTTAAGGGCGCTGTTCAAGGAACCGGAGTAAATTTGTGAGTTAAGCAGAATCACGTATTAAACGTCAGCGTCTTGACGGGATATGATCGTAAACATGGCACTTATTTCATATTTAGCATTATTATTGCGTTATTAAATTTAAAGTTTAGGATTTCTTTTTGGGAGACACTGTTTGTATGCATCTTTCTATATCAATGAATAAAATACTGCATATATTGAATATATTGAATATACAGAGTGTATCGAAACTCTTGGGCAAAACTTTAAAGGGTGATAGAACACATCAAGACAAATAATATTAAGTAGGAAACTAAGGGTCCCAAACGCCTTCCGAAGGAGATAGGCGCCTTTAAAGTTTAGGATCCAAAATTTCAAATGATTATAAAAAACGGAAAAATTGGTCGATTCGTTTGCGGTTTTCACTAAAAATATTCTTTATGCCAGTATTTTCTTGAAAATAAATTTTAAAGATACAGCTCAAAAAATGCCGGTAGAGGGCGCTTTAGAGTTTGGAGTAACCAACAACTATTTTTTACCGTTATTTTTTGTATCTCATTACATGATTTCAATAGCTTAGACTTAAACTTAAATTTTGAGGTCAAAATCTTAATCGTTGTAGTGGTTAAGTAGCGCAAACTGAACTGTTTTCAGGAGTTAAAATTTCAAATGATTATAAAAAACGGAAAAATTGGTCGATTCGTTTGCGGTTTTCACTAAAACTATTCTTTATGTCAGTATTCTCTTGAAAATAAATTTTAAAGATAGAGTTTAAAAAATGCCGATAGAGGGCGCTTTAGACTTTGGAGTAACCAACAACTATTTTTTACCGTTATTTTTGTGTCTCATTTCATGTTTTCAAAAGCGTAGACTTAAACTTAAATTTTGAGCTCAAAATCTGAATCGTTGGGAGTGGTTAAGTAGCACAAACTGAACTGTGTTCAGGAGTTAAAATTTCAAATGATTATAAAAAACGGAAAAAATGGTCGATTCGTTTGCAGTTTTCACTAAAACTATTCTTTATGTCAGTATTGTCTTCAAAATAAATTTTAAAGATAAAGTTAAAAAAAAATACCGATAGAGGGCGCTTTAGACTTTGGAGTAACGAACAACTATATTTTACCGTTATTTTTTGTATCTAATTACATGCTTTCAAAAGCTTAGACTTAAATTTTGAGCTCAAAATCTGAATCGTTGGGAGTAGTTAAGTAGCGCAAACTGAACTGTGTTCATGAGTTGAAATTTGAACCCTCCTCCTGAACACAGCTCAGTTTGCGCTACTTAACCACTCCCAATGATTCAGATTTTCAGCTCAAAATTTAAGTCTACGCTTTTTAAAGCAGGTAATGAGATACAAAAATAACGGTAAAAAATAGTTGTTCGTTACTCCAAAGTCTAAAGCGCCCTCTATCGGTATTTTTGTAACTTTATCTTTAAAATTTATTTTCAAGACAATACTCGCATAAAGAATAGTTTTAGTGAAAACCGCAAACGAATCGACTAATTTTTCCGTTTTTTATAATCATTTGAAATTTTAACTCCTGAACACAGTTCAGTTTGCGCTACTCAACAATCCCCAACGATTCAGATTTTGAGATCTAAATTTAAGTTTAAGTCTAAGCTTTTGAAAACATGTAATGAGATACAAAAAATAACGGTAAAAAATAGTTGTTGGTTACTCCAAACTCTAAAGCGCCCTCTATCGGCATTTTTTGAGCTGTATCTTTAAAATTTATTTTCAAGAAAATACTGACATAAAGAATAGTTTTAGTGAAAACCGCAAGCGAATCGACCAATTTTTCCGTTTTTTATAATAATTTGAAATTTTGGAACCTAAACTTTAAAGGCGCCTATCTCCTTCGGAAGACGTTTGGGACCCTTAGTTCCCTATTTAATATTGTTTGTCTTGAAGTGTACTATCATCCCTTAAAGTTTTGCCCAAGAGTTTAGATACACCCTGTATATTCATTATCATATATCGATTGGTATACATTGAATTTCCCAATTTATGCGATATTAAAAATTTCTTAATATGAGAATTCTTAATGTATGAAAAAGTTATAAACCATACAAAGTTGGTCGAACGGCGAAATGAACAATATTTTATAAAGACGGGCTACATTCATTTGTAAAAATAAAAAATGAATAAAAATAAAACACGCATAATTAATGCGTGAATAATCCTAACTATTCTGTGTTCATATACTACAAAATGTTATTCTTTTTAAAATGGGTTACTCAGAAATTTTGCAGCGGCATTGTTTTGCGAAGAAGCGAAAGTTTTCTCTTTGAGTCAGAATAATAAATCAAACTTTTATTTCTCAAAACTTTTGAAAGAGGCACAATGTACATTTAGATAAGCTAATCTTAAGAAGTATGGTTTCACACTTTTAGAATGTGATTCCAAAGTAAGAAATTATAATGCAGAAGCGTAAATATATTTTGAGAATCAAACTGTAATAACTTGAATTTCTGGTTTTCACAAAAAATAAAGATGGATATTGCTGCTTGAATTTACTCATAGAATATACTCATGACTACCAGACTTCTGCTTTTTTAAAAATCAAATGAACCCAGAAAAAATATTTAATAAAGTGCCTCTTGCTCCTATGACGTACTAACTTGCTTTCAAGCTAGTGTGTGTATTAAAGCGTGTCGGCACCTCCTAGATCACTCCTTAACTCTACGATGTTGAAAGAATGATCGATCGGGTCAAATATACTGTCGATGGTATGCACCGTATTTCTTTTGTTACATCTTTTTCTTCTGTTAATTCATTTAATCACTCCGTAATCGAAAATAAAGAGATAAATAAATATGAGGAATTTCTAGACCCTAATGAAATCTTAATTGATAATGTTAAGCACGTAGTTAGTGATAAATAAAAAGTTAATATTGTTAGATTTACGACTAAAAAAAGTGATATGTCTTTTTTAGATACCCTTAAGGCTCCTGTCCCTGCCGGCGAAGACACACTGCAAATAAAGGCGTCTTAAATTAAGATACATATGTGACTGAAAAAGAATTTCAGACACTTAAGTGTCTGAATCTGAAAATTCAGTCACAATAGATGTCTTAATTTAAAACACCTAAGTGTCTTACTATGATCATAGTGTACACGAACTGATAAAAGTGTCTAAAAAATCTGCAAGTGTCTAATTTTAAGACACTTTGTAACTCCGCTCCGCATTCACCAGGGGGCACTCTCAGTTGCGCATGCGTCTTCCTTTCGAACTCGATGTTCGTTTGTAATTCAAACTGAATGCTTGTTTTTATGTACGCGTACATTTTAACTAATAATTTATTTTGACTTGATTGTTTTTTGCGGAATGTGAAGTTCCGGGATTTAATTTCTATCGACATAGTGGTACTCCGTATTAATATTTATCTATAAAACTAATACAGTGTTCTTCATCTCGTCAAATCTGTAAAGAGAACTGTTGTCTGGCGGGCTATGGTTTCAGGATGGAAATTTTCCATCCTTTTAACAGAGCTAGCCGGATGTGCAAGGGGATTTTATTTTTTAAATATCCAAGTCTGCCTAACTAACGGATACTAACGTAGCCTCCAATCCGGACGTCCTCTGGGCGAATGTGCTTTTGGAATAATCAGACCTTTTCCCAGGTAAGTGGGGTCTTAACTATGTATTTAAAACTCTCTGTGATTGTTTTCTCTTTAAATGAAGACCTCACACGAGTCTATAGCTTTATTAGTTCCTGAGTTATGCCAAAATATGTTCAAAGCATTTTGGCTATGGTATTTCCATGTTAAAATTTTATTTTGCTAATATTTAAATTTCTACTCTTCAAATCATCTGCAATCATATTTCTGTATTATTTTCTATCCAATGTTATCTTTAAAATAAATTTTTGTGTCTCTGCATGGTGTATATTAGCGGTTACTGAATTTATTAATTTTACACCTTCCTAAGCCTTTTCTTATGTAGCCATTACTTTAAAAATCGCAGTGACATCGCCTGTTGATTGGCTCATACTTCTTAATTACCATCAAGACTACCTTAATAGTATTTTTTGGTGTAATTATTACTCTGAAGTACCCTTTTTAATTATTTATTTACGTATACAATATTTTTATAAGCATTTAATGCGGCAGCATTTGTAATGTTTACATCGATTTTTACATTTCTGATAGATTTATTATGTGTTATGTACTGGAATTCAAAAGAATTTATAGTAAACATTCCTGTTAATAGCTGCTTTTATTTATTATTTATGCTTTTCTTGTCTAATGAAGTTTTCTTCTGCCTCATAGTGTGTACATCATAAATTTTAAAAAAGAATATAGTTCGAACATCCTTCCATTCATTGATTCCCCCATATATTTAATACAGCGAATTACTTGTGTTCATTTATTTATTTTAAAATGTTTTGACTGATAAAACTCATTAAATCCGGTCATTCTAATTAAAAGATTTCCCTTTGCTATAATTTTAGTGTTTCCGAGTATTTTAGAAATATCCCATTTGCCATACTGAAAATAGTCAACATATAATCTTTTTATGATTCAAAAGTCAAAACCACAGCTTCACGATTTGATTGTTTGAACGGAAATTGACGTCACTAATGTAGACGTTGAATAAGAAAAAAATTTGTTGATGTCAACAAAGATTTAGAAAAAGGATCTCGCGTTATCTGTAGTCACTTTGTTAAATTTTAATGATTATTTTTAGATTCTTAAATTCATGTAATCATGTACCGTTAACGTAATTGTAAGAATGCGGTAAAAATATACAGATATATTTCATTTGAAATAATTATATAATATTGATTTTTTGATTACTTTTAGTTAAAAAGTAATTTGAAATTAAAAATGAATACAAAGTAAAGAGGTAGATTTTTATAAAATATTTATTTGCATATAGCTAGATTTTGCACTTAAAACTGACACGTACATTTATCGAATCATAATACAGGGTTGGACTTTTTCCAGAAGGAGGGCCTGATTAAAGCATGGGCAGACCCTCCCCCCCCCCTACGATTTTACGTGCTCCAAATTCGAAATGGATTTTTTTTAAAGCTTATATTTTAAATGTGTTTCAACATTGTATTGATTATAATCAGCATTTTGAACTTTAAAAGTAGAATTAGATTAAAAACTAAATAAAAAAATAAATACAGTAAAAACTCTCAATCGCGACCACCTCGCGAATTGAACGCGTTTTGGAACGTTGAATTTGCCTGCTATTCGATTGTGTTCGCTTTTATGAGGTAAAAAAAAATGTATTTATCTTGAAAAAGGTCAGTGTTCGCTGAAGAAAATTATCTTATGAAAGTTTTGTTGTAAAATCTCCATAACGGACACTCCTACATAGAGGACACAACTATTTAAGAAGCACATTTTTTATTAACAACATGCACATATTTTATATTTTTTACCTCAGAAAAACAGACACTTCCGAATGGCGAACAAATTCCACGGTTCTAAGGTGCCTACTATTGAGAGGTTTTACTGTATTGTGACAAATATTTTAATTTTTAATCTTATTCTACTCTATAAATTCAAAATATTGATTATAATCAGTACAAAGTCGAAAAAGATTTCAATTATCAGCTTTATGAAAATTGCATACCATATTTTGGAGCCCCTAAAATTAGGCTGTGTGTGGGGGGTGGGGGGGGGAGAGTAGGGCAGAATAATGGCCATATACTTTTCCAGGATCAACGTGGTCAAACATGGCTACGTATAATGCTTTAAAAAAAATGGCTGCGATTCAGACGTTTGAAGTGTCTAAAATTCAGACGCAAAAAGTGTCTGAAAAAATTCAGACATTTTAAAATGTCTGAAAATTGAACACTCCGTTTCAGACACTTAAGTGTCTGAATTTAAGACATTTCGATTTAGAGTGCACTCACGAGCAAATGCTAATCATATGAGAATATTATTTATCTAATATCTCGTTTGCATGTCGACATTTTTAATTTTTATTTTATTTTATTTTTTTTTTTTGTATTGGATAGCCGAGGTCTGTCTCTACATCATCGCGCTTTTTTTACTTTTCCGATTTTGGTCACAGATATTTTTGATAAAGTTACTTTCACTTTCAAAACCGGTTCTGAAAATGAAACTGTCATTCTAAAAATATCTGCAACCAAAATCGAAAAAGTAAAGAACGTGCAATATAGAGACGGATCTCGGCTATCCAATGCAAAAAAAAAGAAAAAAAAAATATTTTAAAATGTGGAAATGCAAACGAGATATTAGAAAAATCCTTCTCTATAGGAATAGCATTAGCTCGTGATTTAACTCCTCTTAGGATGTGCGTGTTTTATGCCAAACCCCTCCTCACGCGTGACACAACCATTTTCTTGAGAGGTATGCACCACATAATTATCCAATGTGAAATATACTCAATCAGTGCTTCAATCAAACTGTATTAACATTCTAATGCATAATAGTCAAGAACTCATTCCACTATCCACCAGGTGGAGACACCACACAAGGACCAAAACGTTATCCGAAACTGTCAACAGATGGCAGCATCACAGATATACACCGCCCCATTCTATTTCATCACACAAGCTCACGTACGCCAGAGAAAAGAAAGAAATCATGCTAACTCTGCAGTTTTGCTTTGTTTTTGGAATTTCTAAGAACTTTTGGGGGCCCCAAAGTTTTCAGTTCGTGTGCTGGTTTCAACTAAACACCATTGCACGAATTCAATGTATCAAACCATTGTTTTAAAGCTGTTCTCCTCTGGCAGTATACGGTTCTTTATACTTATGTAATTTAATCTCTTATTTTCATATTTTTTGCAGTGTGTCAACATTTAGTCAAGAATATCTTTGTGAATAAAGGAAAAGTGTGTTAGAATATCTTTGTGAATAAAGTAAAAGTGTGTTAAAGTCTGTCTTATCCATGACAGAAAACCTATCTCACAAAATAATAAAACAACATAGATTTATCTTCAAATAAAATTGATTTAAATATTTCAGTAGCTTCAACGATGACGAAAGAAAATTATTCGTCTGCTTACCAGAAAAGGTAAGAGAACTTTTTTTATGTTCTATTATTTTTAACAATTAAAGTATAGTGCATCAACACTGGGTATTTGGCGTAAGCCGTAGAACTCCGAACTCATCCCCTTCAGTTTTCCCAAGAGCTCGTAACTGCTTTTACCGGCAGGGACAGGAGCCTTATAGTTACAGTTAAATTATTTTGTGAAAAGTAAGAAAAAAGTATTACTTTATAGGACACTGTTCAGGATGATTTTACTTTTATATTAGGGAAAAGATGAAAATAAGGACCAAGCTATTAGTTTAAAAAATCTCCCGCAGTAATTTCTCTGATTCCGAAAAAATAAATTCCTTTAATGAGGAATTGGAAAATGAAGAAAAATCTTCCCAAAAACTTGAACAGTAAAAACAAAATAAAGCTTATTATGGTTAACGTACAGTCGCCTGGTCATAAGTTTCATTTCGTAAAAACAAAATAAAGCTTATTATGGTTGTCATAAGTTTCATTTCGTAGTTAAGGATACCGTTAGTTATGTCAAAATATTCACTGCCATTTTCCGAGATAAAATTTTCAAATTAGATTACCAGAAATTGAATACTGTACAACACTATGTTGCACATGATAGGCAAATTCCCTTTAAAGTTGTAATGAGAGGACTCCGTAGATACACTGATACACTGGGTCCCAAAAGTTTAAACAATCAGTAAAATTTGCATTAACATAAAAAGTAATAAGGTACAATTAAAATTCGTGAGATAGGTAATAAATAAAAGCAGTTTTGGTGATATACACTTATAAATTATGATCAAAGGTTTGAAATTATAAAATATACATTAAATTGTATAAAAATGTATTGTCCCAAAAGTATAGATACGTGTAATTTTGTTTGTTTTTTATAGATACGTATAATTTCGTTTGTGTTTTTTGTTTGGTTTTGTTTGGTTTATAAATTAACTAAAAACTTACTTTTAATATTTAATTGTATTGCCACGGCACTTTATAACATCAAATACACGTTGTTCCATAGAATCAACTAAGCATTGTATTACAGGAGTTATTTCATACCACGCTTTGTCAATTGTAATTTTTAAGTCATTTACACATGTACATTGCTTTCCATTTTCATATATTTTGCGAGGTAAGATCCCCCATTTCAAATTTGGTCTAAGTGCTGGCCAGTCAAATAGTGTGATATTGTTTTTCCTAAACCACGTTTTCGATGACGTGGAGGTATGGATGGATGCCCCATCTTGTGGAACACAGTCCGGTCCTGCAGCCAATCCATAATTGGCAGTAAATTGGTATGTAAAATATCCTGATAATCCTCTGATTTCAGTTTTCTGTCCATAAATAGTAGAAATGTTTGGCCGTTCAAAGAAAACCCTCCCCAGGTCATTACGGATCATACGCTTTGTTGCTTGCTGAAACAGTTCTTGAGTTCTTTTCTTAGGTCATGCCAGTAAAATTTATGACCATCTGGGCCATCTAAATTCCATTTCTTTTCATCACTGAAGAAGACAGAAATCCATTTTTCACCACATGACATATGCTTTCTAGCCCACTTTAGACATGCATCTTTAAGGCGTTTCAGCTTTAAGCAAGGTTTTGCTTTCATTCTCCTGTAAACAATATTTGTTGAAGCTTTCTTTCTTCTGTGTACAGTACTTTTTGAAATTCTAGAAATTGATTTTCACGCAGAGATAAATTATTACCTGAAGCCATTTTTAATAACTATCATCGCATAATTTGGATTTGCTAGCAAGACCGGACTGTGTTTTCCACATCCATACCTCATTTACCACATCCATACATCCATACCTCCATATTATCGAAAACATGGTTCAGGTGAAACAATATCACACTATTAGACTGGCCAGCACTTAGTCCAGATTTGAATCCCACGGAAAACATATGAGGGATCTTATCTCGTAAAATATATGAAAATTGAAAGCAATATGCATGTGTAAATGACTTAAAAATTACAATTGACAAAGCGTGGTATGAAATACCTCCTTCTGTAATGCAATGCTTAGTAAATTATGTGTAACAACGTGCATTTGATTTTATAAAGTCTCATGGCAATACAATTAAATATTAAAAGTAAGTTTTTAGTTACTTTTAAAAATGTAAAACCAAACAAAATTACAATTGTCTATACATTTGGGACAGCACATTTTTATATAATTTAATGTATATTTTATAATTTCAAACCTTTGATCATAATTTATATGTGTATATCAGAAAAATTGCTTTTCTTTATTACCTATCTCACGAATTTTAACTGTACCTTATTACTTTTTATGTTAATGCAAATTTTATTGATTGTCTGAACTTTTGGAATGCGCTGTACTAAATTAATCAAATAAACATTAAATTACAGAGGTTTCAGCGTAATCAGAATTTTCCTAACGAAGAGTAGAAAAGGCGGTAGATTACTACCGCTTTTTCTCGATGTACTCCCAAAAAATGAAACATCATACAAAATTTATAACATTAGATCTCTATTGAAAATCAGAACTGAAATTCAAAAATTTTGAACTGTTAAAAAAACACCACAATGTTATTGCTGCCAGAAGTTTTTCACGTCGCAGTCAACTGTCATATGAACCCCTCTGTGTTAGTTGCAGAGGAACACATTTCTCTAAAGATTATCAAAACCTAAAATCCCCATGGAAAAAAAAAATGAAAGTCCCTTCTCAAATTTCTACTGTGAAAGAAAACCCAAATTCTCCTATACAGCATCTCTACGAGTTCCACGAATTTTCAAAAGATATTCCAATGATTGCTGAAATCGTAAAGAAAATTAACTCATTCTCTGAAATTACTGAAAACTTAATGGTGTTCTTGAGCAAATTTCGAATAAAAAATACATTTTCTCTAAAATTTTAGTATTTAGCGAAATGATATCTATTTCTACCAAAATTAAAATGATCTCAATTTTTCCCCATGAAAAAAATATCTATTATTATTATAACTTTTTGGTACATTGTTTTAAAATGTAAATATTTGGTAACCAATCTTAATTATCTTGATAAATTATGATGAAAAATTATTCTTAAAACTCTATGTTACATTTATTTAAAATGTAAATACGTAGAACTGTAAATGTTTTTTTTTTATTATTATTCTGTGGCCTTTTGTGCCACCTTTTTACTTGACTCCTCGTAATCCATTATCAGATGAACTAGTGCTTAACCTAGTGCTTTTTCCTTTTATGCAATTTTTTGTTTAAATTTCAAATCCCTATATTCTAAATCTATTAAACTAACCAAACATCTCTTTTTAATCCCAGTTATTCCAAGAGGGAGGAGCCTATTCGGTTTGACCAATTGGCAATTATATGCTCTTTACGCATAGACTTTTCTTTTTATAGTAGTAATCTAATTAAATTTCTATATTTATCATTACGGTTGCACACATTTGAAAGTTTGTATATTTTTTAACTGAACGTGGAGTTGTTTTCATCTGTGAAGCCCCTTAATAATGCTGATCACACAATTTAGCAATATTTAGCACTTATTTTCATTTACCAAATAAAATTCAGTTAAAAAAACTGGAAGAAAGGCAACTATGAAATACTAACAAAATCAAGTTTTATACGAGTACACTGTTTGACTGATTTTCAATTCTCCTTTAATATTTTGTTACCTTGAAGCATCTTTTACATTTTTTATTCACACTTTACGAATGTTGTGCAATTCAATAACGCTTTACAGAGTCGGAATTCTGAAACATTTTTTATTCTTGAAATGAAATGAAATCTTTCTTTTGTATTGCTGGAAAAAAGGACCATAAGGAAAATTTTTATCTCTAAACTAATCTAAAATTTATCTCTCATTGAGTAGAAATTATTTCAAAAATAAAAGCAAATAGTAAGCTAAATTAAAAATTCCATTTTTGTAACAAATCATATTTCAAGACCAAGAAAAATGAAGTTCTTTACTAATGCAGTGGAAAAAAAAATTAAAATGAAATAAAAAATGAAAAAAAAAGAAAGAAAGAAAAAAGACAACAGTGAATATAAGGAGAATTAATCTTTTATTCAATTTACTTCTCTCGTGAAACGTTTCTACTGAAACGTTTTGCTACATATGCAGATTTTTCTTTAAAAAGAATTAAAATGTATGGTAGAATCTAAGTAAACATTTCTATTTAATACAAATATAAGACGACATAAAATTTTAGAGTATAACATTTGCATGTTACTTTATGTTATCAATGGCAATTTAAGAATTTTTATAATTCGTGTGTACTTTAATACAGGGGATAGCCCCGAAACTCTATTTATACACATAATTACATTTCGGTCGGTTCACTGTTAGTATTAATTTGCTTAATAACTTATCTCGTTAATAATGATTTCGAAGCCGCCACGTCGTCCAATGTATTAAATGTACTGCCTAGACCCACTGGTTGATGTCTTCAACTTATTCAATTTAGTTTTTTCATTTTCCAGTGGCATTTTCCGTGATCGATCCTATTAGCGTTCAGGCTAGTGTTGAAAAGAAGGGATGTCGCAGGACAGCGCGCCGCCTGTTCGGCGAAGTACCGGTTGTGTGCCTCACCCACCTCCTCTCCACCACCGTTAAGCAGATAAATAGTTAAATAAATTAAATATTCAAATGAAATACTAGATAGATAAATGGATTTATTTTAAATAGTGAAAAGATGCATTTCCCAAACAAATGATACTTCTTTTTTACCGACTTCAAAAAAAAGGAGAAGGTTATCAATTCAACGCGTATGTATGTTTTTGTTTTTTTTGTTTTTTTAATGTATGTTCACCGATTGCTTCGGAACTTTTTGTCCGATTTATGTGATTTTTGTTTTAATTGAAAGAGGATACTCTCGAATTGGTACCACTTCCGTTTCATTGAAATTGGTTCAGTAGTTTTTTAATAATTCAACAAAAACCAATAAAATGAAGGATTTCACCCATATTATCTTTCATTGTTGCAACCAGTTTCTCAATCATAAGCATAAAACTATGTATTCATATACGTTAGCGCCAAGTGGTCGCCAAACATGGCACAGTTAGGTGAATTATCGCCAAATTTGGCGGCCAAAATAAGTCGCCATAAATGAAGCCAACTTGGCTGTAATTGACTAATTTGACGATATTCCCATTCAAATTCAGTAATGGATCTTCCCCAATCTGTTTCTTCGCATTTTCTAATCGACAGATCTATTTAAAATTCTCAATTGGCAACTTCCACTAGATAACATTAATGATAACTTTCCTGTATAGGGGCTTTGGGGAGAAAATGAAAATTTCACGCATATTTTCTAACAACCTATTAACTGTCTCGGTACTACTTAGTTATCCCTTCGACAAATTTCGCCAAATTATATAAATCGCCAAATTGTACAAATTGACATAATTTTTATTTTAAATATCGAAAGAACAAATAAATGAGTATAACATTAATAAAAATACAAATAAAACGTCGAAATAAAAATCACTTGATGACGTAAACACGTGTAACTTGCTTGAAGCCAAATGAATGTGACATTTACGATCAACCATTATTGGCATTTAGTCTTATAGCTTGGCGATATATTTTTGGTCGACGCGATAACTAAGTAGTACCACTGTCTCATATACACAAGCAAGTTTTTCAATATTTATAAATTTATTTATTCTAAACAACCATTTGTCTACTTTTATATGCAAACACAAGTTGAGCCAAGATCCCCTATGCTGTTAAAGTACAGGATTAACAACAAAGAAAAAAAGGAGTTACTCTAATTAGTATTATAGGCGGCATTGTTATGGTGCGGTGCATTTACATGGCACAGAACTTAAACATCAGTAGGCATAAGCATAATTGCGAATGCAAGTCAGTGAGTTACGCAGTCATGAAAACATTTAAATTGGATGAAGAAATGAGAGCAAGTAAATTTGAATCAGATTGCCCGATAAAAGCAAAAGGTGCGCGATACTAACAGCAAACATGGTGTAAAGGAAATGCGAAAATCATAAGTTGCTTGCGAAAATTCTATATATTTTGCAGTACTATATTCACTAAAATACGTCAGTTACTATGCAGAGCGATGACACTTTAACCAAGACTATTAAATGAGCATGACGATGAATTTCTAATCTTCCGTAATCGAGCCCACAGTTAAGGCTAGCGTGAAACAAAAAAAAAAATATCAGCAGCAATGTGGTTTAATGTAAATGTGGGTATCATAAAATATTTAATTCGCAAAACGCTTCAATGCACCAAATCCTATTAGCTCAGAAACAACAATTGGCAGTGGACTCAATAACAATAGATTACTTAATAGTTTTAAAATCTCCACTGCCCAACGTATTGCAAATGATGATGCAATAAGAAGCATAAATGCCTAAGTGAGTTAAGCTGATTTTGTGAAGAAAGATTAAATACATAACAACCAAAAATAAACAAAATGCCGTCATGATGCTATGAGTTCTCAATTTCTCTATCAGAATATTTATATTTGGCGAAAGATTAAGCAAATAATTTAAATTATGAATAAAAGTACCATGCTGAAATGCTTAGCATACATTCATTTAAGCACAATGGCATTGCGTATATATTATACATTACATATTGGCACTTGCATAATATCTCCATATAAGAAAATATTAATGCCACCAAAAAATAATTTGTTTTTAAATTCTTGAAGTTACAAATGAATTATATATAAATTCTCTTTTGATACTATAAAAATTTCATCAATGACCAGCCATTTGAGGGAACACCATTTAAGACTGTCCCGCTGTAGTATTTTCAGGATCATTTTTTGATAAGTTATTCGGTTTTCATGTACCCTAATGGCTCATGGTGCATGTAAACTCCGTCGCGGGTGCGAAGACCTCAAAGTTACCTATGAATTATACCTCTGAGGTGCCTTGCCAGGTAAAGGTCTCGTCATCTGATTAAGTTTCTAAATTACGAGATTAACATGAGTAGCAATGCACAGGTGCTAAACAACAAGCTATAAATGTTAAGTAACTGGCATAAAAAAGTTCATAATTAAGAAATAGGCACTGCCGATAGAAAAACGAACTAGGCGCTCATCAGGTTTATTGCCGCTACGTGGCGATTAGGCAGTCTCCTACGCCGATGACAGGTATCAAAAACCCGTTCATCTAGGGCAACCCGGAAGATAAGGGCCTGGTCATTGGTTAGAAACTATGAAAAATGAGTCATTGGGTCTCTGTTCTCTATTTCATAGAGCATTTTTAGTAAGCCGAGGAACTTTTTATTGTCAGTTTCCAAAGTTCGATATTTTTTCATGAAAGCAGCATCTATTGTCGTTCTACCCCATGTCCAAATAGAGAAACAAAAATATTCAATTTAAAAATAAAGCTATTAAATCTGAAGAAGAATAAATGTAACATATATATATATATAAAGAATTTTCACAGAAATCCTGTGTTATTAATGTACACACAAATCTGGACAAAAGTATTTACTTATCAAAATATCATCTTTAAAAGTCCGTAATTTCCTCCAAAAGAATCATGCAAAAATTGTCATGCGAAAAAACTAAAAAGTGAAAAATAAACTTTTTTGCCAAAAATAAAACCGACTTCAAAAACTACTACAAAGTAAAAAATAATTTTTTTTACATAATAGTTAATAAGAAATTAAATTAAGAGCATTGTATTTATCATGCGTATTATTATATTTATGTACATTAATTTGATTTTTTGGAGTCGGTGCCAGCCAAGCCAAGTTCAAAATTAAAATTGTTCATCCAATACACATCGTAGCAAGATTCAGCAACGCCGTTTAGGAAAAAAATTCCATTCTCAATCAACTTTGACACCATCCTGCATTTGAAAATCTGTCTTTGCTATGATTTTTTTACATAATAGCCTGTATAAACGCACTAATTTTATAATAACCCTTAATTTAGCACACATAATTACAGGTAATCTCACTTGAAAATACAGTTGAAATTTATAAAATCAGATGAAATGTTTCAAAAATGGTAAAATTAAATTTTTTTAACTAAATAACAAATCGTAAAAAATCTCGTAGATGTTTGCATGTGTGTCTGTTGGATAATTATACTTAACTTTGTTTGGCTGGCACCGACTCCAAAAAATCAAATTAATGTACATAAATATAATAATACGCATGGTAAATACAATGCTCTTAATTTAATTTCTTATTAACTATTATGTAAAAAAAATTATTTTTTACTTTGTAGTAGTTTTTGAAGTCGGTTTTATTTTTGGTAAAAAAGTTTATTGTATATAATCATGTGGAACATAGTTACAAAGTATGTTGTGTTTTCTTTTTTCAAAGAATTTTATGTCATAGAAACAAATAATGAAAACCGATAAAATGAAATAATTTCATGAAATCATGTACGGTTTTTTGAAATTATTACAGCAATTTATCCATTAAAATTTTTCTTGTTGGCATTTCTTACGAATGCTTTGTAAGGGTATGTTAAATTTTTACTGCACAAAAAGATTCTAAACTTACGAGGCTAACTGAACATGCACAATGCATTTTTTTAATAATATCATTGATATTACAAAGCGCACAAAGAATTTTAATTCTTTTATTCGCACATTTTCTTTTATTTAAAAAAATCGAAAAGGTTTGTTTGTATCAAAATAACGTAATTTCCAGAGAATTATTTCATTTGATCAGAATTTAAGACTGATGAACCGACGAAGATTAAGGCTATAAAGACAAATTCTAAGGAAAAGCGGAAGAAATTTGTACTTAGAGAAACTTGACCTAGAAATGTTTTCATTAAATATAAACGAAAATCCTATGAAAATTATCCCACTTTGAAGAATTTTTATTGTTATAAATTTAAAAACATATATTACGCTGGATGCAACATTATGTATGAGTGCTAAGGTGTTTGGATGAAATTTCATAAGGTGAAATATTTCGGCGAAGTCATGTACAGTTTGTTGAAATATTGTTTACGATTTATCATTCGTTTTATTTCATCAACGAAATAAGGCGGAAATTTCTATAACTAAGTATTGTTTAGAGGCAGGTAGCAATTGAACCACGCTGATATAAACAATATATATATATATTTTGTTATACCATGTAAAATGTACATTCTCATCTATGATAAAATAAACAAGAATTGCATCAAAATGACATAATTTCCGCAGCATTATCATTTCATATGATCAGAGATTAAAGCCTCCGAAACGATGAAGGTTAAGGATATTAGTCATTTTCTAAGTAAAAGTCAAAAACGGATATTTCCGCTAGTGTTTTTTGCGTTACATGTAAATATGAAAACCCTATCAAAAATATTCTATTTCGATGCATTTTTTGTCATTATAAATTAAAAGTGTATTTTCTATTGAATGCAATATTACTTTTGAGTTACAATACGAAATTACTTGGTGCAGTACAATATAAATAAAAAAGCAACGATTAAAGCACCAAAACACTTTATTTCTTGTTGCAAACTAGTTTCAGTAGCCATAGTGTATCGATATCAATGCAAAATATGATTGCTCAGAAAAGAAAATTGCTGAAATATATATAGGAGAAGCAGATTCAATGATAAAGTTTATTAGCCAATAAAATTACAGGAAATTTGAGGAAACAGCCAACGAAAGTGGATCAAAGATAAAGTTTATTAACCAATAGAATTACGATGAGAAATTTTAGGATATGGGGCATGTGAGTGGATTCAAAGATCAAAGATTGGCTGTTCTCTAAACTTTCCTGAAATTCTATTGACCAATATACTTGATCTTTGAATCGTTTCCTAAAATTTCCCATCGTAATCCTATTTGCTAATAAACTTTATCTTTAAATCCACTTATCTTTCATTGGCTGTTTCCTAAAATTTCCTGTAATTTTATTGGCTAATAAACTTTATCATTGAATCCGCTTCTCCTATATATATTTAGGAATTTTCTTTTCTGAGCAATCATATTTTGAACTGATGACGGTACGGTATGGCTACTGAAACTAGTTTGCAAGAAGAAATAAAGTGTTTTGGTGATTTAAACGTTGTTTTTAGGGTTCTGTATTTAAAAAGTAATAACGGAACCATTATAAGATCACTCCTGTGTCTGTCTGTCACAGCCATTTTACTCATAAACTATGGAACGTGGAAAGTTCAAATTGTGGGAAGTAATAAAGACTATTGACACAAACATTTTCAGATTATTGATCAATCTACTGAAACTAAAATTATGAAAAAATTAGAGGTAGTAGACGTTAATTTAAACCTTGCAGGAAAATTATAGTGATTACCCTAGGTCACATAGTTTTTGAGAAAATCGCATTTTTCCGTTACACACAAATTTCGATTTACGGGTATTCAGCAAAAGTGTTGAACAGCGCTGGAGGTACCTATCGTAGCCGAAGTTTGTTGAAAATAATTTTTTAAAAAAATCGTCAGTACTTAGCTAAGATATTAACCTTTAAAGGTAAGGACGGTTTAGACATTACATACGGACAGGGGCGGCGTACTCTATGTACCATAGGCTTTTAAAGCCTAGTTAACAACTGTTAATGATATATGTGTGTAATGCAACGTCCAGTAGCAGTATAAAAGCAATAAACGTCAAATTGTTAAAAACATACTAATTTAAGGGGTCTCAGGACTTTTAAAATTGGAAAAAAAAGAAAAAAAAAAGACCATTTTCAAAATTTAATGTCTTAAAATGTATATGATTTTGAAGCACAATTTTTATTGGGAATTTAAGATAAGTATTTTCTTTCATTTCATTTATTTAAAAAATTCAAGATGCAGAATTAGTATTTATAGGGGGATCGAAACTGTCAGGCATTTGTCAAGCAGAAAAATGGCATAACACCTTATTTTTTTAATTAGATAGTGCAACTTAGTGATGGGCGATTCTGGAAAATTTGAGAATCGATTAAAATCGACATCGTATAAAACAGAATCGACCGCAATAAGAATCGATTCCAAAATTCTAGAATCGATACTTGAATCGATATTTCGATGTTCACAGATTCACACAGATAAGCTGAAAAATAGTACTCCAAAACGTAGAGAATCAACAGGGCCGTAACGACTATCCCTCACCTACATTTATGTGGGCCATAGACAATGTTAGCGGCCCAGAAGTACAGACCTTTGAGTCAAAAAATAAGGTTTTTTAACTTTTAAAATTATTATTTTTAAGATGTAATTTTGATAATAATTTATATTATATTTAAATTTATCTTTAAAAAAAGATCTCGGTCAGATAAAAAAAAAAAAAGAACGAAATGATTTTTTTTTTTTTCATCCGGAAAAGATGTACTTTCTACTCTAACTCTTATTTCCTTCAACCAAACAGATGGGGACTTTCTTCCTATAAACGTCATTCTTTAAAATGCGCAGATGAGCGAAATTTTGAAGGCTCTAAATTTATTTAAAAACTTAAATGGTTTTTCAGTCTTTTTAGGGTCTTCTATAAGTGTGGGGGAAATGCAAATATTGCAAATCTTCTTTTAAAATAGCTGTGATGAATGTAATTAACCAAGTATGACATACTAATTATCCCCCAATTAATAATCAAATTCTCCTTTTAATAATATATTTAACTAAAATTTCTTTCCCTTTTTAAAATATATATCTCCTTATCTCATTTACAGTTTATAAATATCTTTCTTTTTAATGTTTACCAAATATTTAGCTGTTAAGAAAAAAAGAAAAAAAAAGTTCTCATCCTAGAGCCATTAAGAATGAAATAACATACTTTTCTCTGGTTAACAAATAAATAAAAGTACATTCCTTGATTATATGTTTTATTTTCTTTGTTTGTTTTTTTCCCCAGCAGTAATCTAAAAACCATAAACAGTTATTGACTCATTCGCTGACATGCAGAGTGCACTCACTGAAACAATAATAAATAAAAAAGAAAAGTATCGAGTTAAACTGACGGCATTGAGCTCACAGTCTATTCATACTAATTGTATTTTATACTCTTACTTCAAAGAATGCCTTTCGAAAAATAAATTAAGGGGGAACCCCCCCCCCCCACCCGTCACATCTCTATACTTAAACAATAAGCATCCAAATCTCATCAGGGAAGCGCGTTATCAGAATAAACTAGTTACTAAATTTGAAGCAAATCAGATAGAAAAACCCATATATCTAAATTAAGGGGGGTTAGTCCCTGTTCCTCCCTTTATACTCAAATAATGAACCTCCAAATTTAATCAGGGAAGCGTCTTATCAGAATTAACCGGTATACCAAAATTCAAGCAATTGTGATAATTCTGCATGAAAAACCCATTTATCTAAGTGGGGGGTGATAGCCCCCGTACCCCCCTCCTTTATGCTTAACCAATGAGCCCCCAAAACCAATCAGGGAAGCGCCTTATGAGAATGAACCTAAAAAAAATTGAAGCAAATCGGATATTTCTATCGAGAGTTATCGCGTTACGTATGTACGTACATACATACATACAGAAACTGCGGACACATTAGCTTTCAGGCTTTGATAGTCTGTGAGCTAGAAAGAAAAGTGCCCAGTTAAACTGATGGCATTGAGCTCACAAGCCATTCACACTAACTGTATATTATGCTCTTATTTCAAAGAATAATGCCCCTCGAAAAATAAACTAAGGGGAGGGGGGGAATTGTCCCTCCCCGTTTCCACTCTTTATATTTAACCGATGACCCTCCAAATGTCATCAGGGAAGCGCCTTATCGAAATAAATCGGTATACCAAATTTGAAGCAAATCGGTTACAAAAACCCATTTTGTCTAAATTAAGGGTTATTAGCCCCCGTTTTCCCTTTTATATTTAACCAATGAACTTCCAAATCTAATTAGGGAAGCGCCTTATCAGAATAAACTGGTATACCAAATTTGAAGTAAATCGGATAGCAAAACCCATCTATCTAGATTAAGGGGGATATTATCCTCTCGTTCCCCCCTCCTTCCTTTAGACTATAACAATGAACCTTCAAATATAATCAGAGAAACTCGTTATCAAAATTAACCGGTATACCAAAATTTGAAGAAAATCTGATAATTCTGCAGGAAAAACCCATTTATCTAAGTTAAAGCGGGGGGGGGGCTAGCTCCCGTTCCCCCCTTTATACTTAACCAATGAACCCCCAAAACTAATCAGGTAAGCGCTTTAGCAGAATGAACATAGAAAAAAATTGAAGCAAATCGGATATTTCTATCAAGAGTTATCGCGTTACGTACATACATACATACAATACCGACAGGCGCATTAAATCTCAGGCTTTGATAGCATGTGAACTAAAAAGTGCCAAGAGCGTGTAACTAGGGAGGTAGGGAGGAAGAACAGAAAATAAAAGAGGACGTTAAAAGCTTTCCAACAATATGTTACACGAGATGGTTTGGAAGAAACAATAAATATGCCCCCCGGGGGGCAGGTAAGTCTCAAACGGTGGGAGGAGCGACCTCAAATGTATCTTTGATCAAGGTTTCAAAATGTGGATTTATAATAAAATAGAACGAGAATTGGGCATTTTAAAAATAGCATGCATATTTTGAACGGCCCTGTAAATTAAGATTGCCGAGGAAGGTGGCGGGGGGGGGGGGGGGGGGCGGAAAGGATTAGAAGGGATGAACTTGAAAAATACAACATAATAAACTAGTAACCCAAATAACTAGGCTTCTAAACAAAAGTATAACGATTTAACCTAGAATTGAATTCATGGGGTGACCCGGGGGAACATTGGAATGTCCCTCCCGAAAGTTTTGAGATTTTATGCTTTTTAATGGAAAAATGTGCATCCCCCCTTACGGAACTCTAAAATCTCTCCCCCCCCCCCCCTCATTCCGACTGGAGCAGTCAAGAAATCAACCCGCCATTCAACACTGAACCTAGAAAGAAATAAGAAAAAAGGCTCTTATACAAAATTTTACAGCAATTCTGCCACCGAAACAGTAAAATTGGAGCAATTTATTCAACCCGAATCGTGGATCATGGGCGATGCGATTTGAATTGAAGTAAATCAAAATATAACGATTTCAGCTGCATCTAAAAATCGGCATCGAATCTGAACTGAATCGATTCGCCCGAATCTAAAAAACTGAAGTAAATCAAAATATAGCGATTCTGCCCGCATCTAAAGATCGGTATCAAATCTAAACTGAATCGATTCGCCATTTCCGATCTTAATTTACGGGCAGAATCGATGCGGTCATTTTTTCTTGCTTTCTTTTGTCTTTAGAAAAAGAAAGCGTTGGATTTGTGAAAAATTTCGACTTCCGGTTTTCGAAGGATTTATAGTTTTAGAAGATCTTGTCTGGAATACGATTTGACTATTTTTATACATTGTCTGTCTGTCAGTCTGTCTATTTGTTTGTCTCTGACAAAAAAATTGTGGGCGGTCTATTTCAAGAACTAATGCATGGAATCTGTTGAAACTTTAGATTCAATTAGACTTTCATATAAATTGGTGCTGATTACTTTTTGATGTAAATCTACCGACAGGTGGCGCTGCTATGCTGCATTTTTCCGATTTTCGCAATAGCTCTATCTCAAGAACTAATGCACGGGTTTTCATCAAACTTCACATTCAGTTAGACGTTGGCATAAATTGTTGCATATTAGATTTCGGTGTAAATCGACCAACAGGGGGCGTTGTTATGTAGATTTTATCAGCAGTGTTGAATTCAGACAATTTTCTCCGGGAGGGATTTCTGCGGATCCAAAGAGGGACAGTTCAGAGGGAAAGGGGATTGGACTTTTGTACATTAAGCATAAAATCTCAAACCTTCTGGGGGGACATTTGAATGTTGCACAGGGGGGGGGGGATGTCCCACCGTACTACCCCCGGAATTCAACACGTTTTTCTGGATATAAACGATTTTAGGGATCATATCTAAAGAACTAATGAACGGAATTTCATCAAACTTAATATTCTGTCATAAGTTGTTCATGATTAGGTTTTCGGGTAAATGATATAACAGGTTGTGCTGCCATGCTGCTTTTTTTTAGCATTGTTGATTTAAGACATATTTCTCCGGGAGGGATTTCTATGGTTCTGGAGAGGGACATTCTAGAGTTTCGGGGGGGGGGGGGATTTGACTTTTGTCCCTTAAGCATAAAATCTGAAATCATCATGAGGGAAATTTCAATGTTCCGTGGGGGGGGGGGGGGTGTTGTCCACCTGTACCAGCCCCTGAATTTAACACTGTTTTTCAGAATTTACAAGATATTAGCGATAATATCTCAAGAAGTAATGACCGGAATTTCATCAAACTTAATATTATGTGTCATTGACATAAGTTGTTCCTGAGTTTTTCGTGTTAATCATGTAACAGGCTGCGCTGCTATACTGTTTTTTTTGCATGATATTCGTGATAGCCATATCTCAAAACTAATGCACGGAATTTAATCAAACTTCATATTCTGTTACACTTTCAGATAAATAGATCCTTATTAGGCTTGGGTGTATACTGCCCAACAGCTGTCACTTTTATGCTCTTTGAATTGGGATTTTCCGTTGCGGACATATATGCTAATATCAGACGAACGTCTTTTTGCACGCTTTTTTTTTTCGCTCTTACACCGTCCCTACACATGCTAGCGAAGGTGTAGGGATGGCGTAAGAGCGAAAAAAGCGTGCAAAAAGACGTTCGTCTGACATTAGCCTAAGAGGGTGTGAGCTGAAATTCGATGACTTGTTAGGAAAATGCAATGCTTATATTTTCTTTTAAAAGGCACATACTTCAACGAACATATGCTTTTTGATTCCTCATGATGCGCATATGTTATCATTTAAATTTGACACCGTGATAGCGAATTTTGAAGTTTTAACATTTATGAGGCAGATGAAAGTTTTGGGATTGGCACATCCAACTACTTTATCTTCAATTTTTGAAGGAAAATAAAAATGATATTACCTTATTCTGTCTTAGAGACATCGATTAAAAAATTCATAGTATCGATTAAATCGAGTTGGCCATAGTATCGATTAAATCGATTAAAAAAATCGAAATCGCCCATCACTAGTGCAACTAGAATAAAAATTTTGGCGCCTACTAATACTTCAGATTGTAATAATTACCCTGAACCTAAATAAATTTGTATTTAAAGCATTTTTATATTTTTAATGCAAAGTTGTATTTAGCTAATACAAAATTTTGAAAATTTCAACAGTATAATCCTTCTATATATAAAAAAAAGTTTTGATTTGGAAATGGACCAATGAAAATCTGTGTAGATATTCCGGGAAGATCGGCATCCAATTTGAAGGCTTAAGCATGGCCTTTCTTCGTTAATATTAGAAAAATTGTCGCATACTAAAATATGAAAATCGGTAGTATTATAGAGAAATGTTTGATAAACACGCTGATGCAGACAGTTTTCAAATCAAAGAATTATTTTAAGAGATATTTAATGCCAAAATCGTTTCATTAAAAAAGTTTTATAGGAGCAAAACCTGTACATAGGAATTTAATCATTTTTAGAACATTTTACGCGTCAGAATTTCCCGGTGTGCAGATTGCATTTAGTTTTTTAATTTGACTCATTTTTTGAGGTTTTATTTCTATTTTAAATTCAAATTTTCAGCATTTCGAGAGATATTTTTTAGATATTTTAGAAAATTGTATTAATTTAAACTGTTGCCAACTGTATAAACAGCGCAAACAATAATGTTTGCTTCAAATTAAAAATTTATTTTACACTTGACTATTATAAACAGAAAATATAAAAAGCAGGAACTCGTTGAAAATTACGTCATAAAAACTATAATTACAGGTGAATTTTAAAAGAGAAAGAATATTGTAAAATAATAAATTCATTAATATGCGTTAGAAGTTTTAAAAAGAATTTACGTCACATTACACTTATTACGTAAAATGAAAAAAAAAATAATATTGCAAAACCATTTAAATTTAAAAATTGCGCCAGACATTTATTTGATATTTTAAGATGATCATAATATTTCATTTCTAACAAAAGAATTTTTACGTGAATATTAAAAAGAGAAATAAAAGTTTGGTGAAAATTACGTCAGATTATAATTGTCAGATTCAAATTATAATTCAATCTTCCGAAATCTTTTTAAAGCCGATCAAATTAGCGTGCTGTTAGAGTCTGCGGTGTTTGAACGGGGGTTGACGAGCGTACCTCGTAGGGGGCAGAGCCCCCTAGTCGCCTAAAAAATATTTTTTTGAACAATAAAAAGGAAATTTTAGCTTCAGTTTATACAGACGAACATGAAATATATGTTTAGAAAATTTCATGAAAATATATTCAGAAGTGTTTTGAGGTATCCTGCGCTTTGCGACCAAAAACGTCATTTGGAGAAAAATGACGTCAAATTTTCGGAAACGCCGTTTCAGCTATTGAGCAGGTATAATTCTAAAAGCCACAACTTTTGTTCTAATGGCAATTTCAAGGAAACAATTATATCAAAATGTTCAGAAACGATAGAAGTTTATATAAAAAATTTTAAATTTCTAAAATTTTGAAACTTTAAGAGTCCTGAGACCCCTTAATTAGAATGAATCACATAAATACTATGGGATTCGCGACTAGTTTGAATTAAATAGTACTCTCAATACGCTTCGAGTGACTTTAAAAGGTAATTAAAAACCTATTTGGAAAAACGCTGCACGGACCAAGGCGTTGCAATTTTGCGACCTCCTTTCGAAGCGCGCTTAGCACAATGCCAAATCTAAACTTTGAGCAAAGGTTTTGTTTTAGCTACCCTGTAGAAAGAAAGGTTACTACTACGCTGAATTTAGTTTTATGAAATGCCAAATGAAGTTTAAATATGCACTGCTTTTATTGTCAGTTTGTCAGTAGCGAATTAATTTCATCATAAACAGATTAGGATAATATTAAAAAATGAGTTATACAGAATAGCTATATTTGATATTATTTAGGTTCCATATCTCTTTGAACTTTCATGGTACATCCAATTACACTGTTTTAGTATATTCAGTTATACCCAACCCTACGTTGTATAGTTTTGTACAAAGTCTTAGTATTCTATTAGCAATGGTTTTTTTAAATAATACAATGACAAATTCATATATTTATTCTACGGAACCCTCTGTACGTGAGTACTACTCGCACTTGACCGTTTATTTTTTATTTATATTACTTTTGAGTGTTGAAAATTAAATGTGCATTTACGCATCCGCTATAATTTTCTTATGTTATTTTTGGTAAATTCATTAATTTTGTGCGAAAAAAAGTACAAACAAGTAATTCTTTTAAACGTGGATTTATTGATGCATGAAGTGATATGAGAATGCATCGGGATTCGGGTACTCGTTATTAATAAGAATTCTAAATTAATATTAAGCTTCCGGTTATAAGACATTAGCCTGATAGTAAAACACTATTGGTCATACAGGCGTCCCCCTCTTTCCCCTCTCTTGTAAAGAAAGCTAGTGAAATTTTGAAAAAATTACAAAGAAATTACAAAAAGCTATTTATTTGTTCCAAACTACAATAAATGTTGGAACTTCCCTCATTGAACTTCATTCAGACGCGCTTTATCATGTTCACGAAGATTCGTTTCAGCATGTCAGGTTATTGTAAGATAATAACGAAATCGAGGCATTATTCGGCAAATTGTTGAGTCGTATAAGATCATACTGTTACCACAAAACAGACTTGTCACTCCTTTGAACGATTTCTTTTGTAAAAAATAAACTTTGATAATAACAACAACATCCCGGGGAAAAAAACGCTATCTTATGTACACATTTAAGCGCGGTTCTCGATCGACACTATTCTAAACTATGTTCGCTACGCCAATTTAGCCGGTTACATAACAGACTTCAGTGTTGCACCTGATGGTTTTCAAAAGTCTCTTCCTCTTGTTTTAGTACCATATTGATTATTTAAGCATTATTTTAGAGACCAATATCGCTCTAATGTTACGCTTTTTTAATGTTAAATATTTCCAATGAATTGCAAATGTAAGTTTAATATTGACTTTATATTGGAAAATAATTACAATGAAATGACAATATTTCTGTAATATTCACTTTATAATAGAAATATCGGTAAATAAATGGTTGAATGAAATATCTCTTATCAATATCGCGACAAAATTGAAATGCAAAACCCCAAATTATCTAGCAACATTTTGCCAATATTGACCATCATGTAAGGAAATTAGTAAATTCTGACAGAATATATTGGGTATTAATTAGGAACAGTTGAAATTTAGATAATTTTGTTTATATCGAAGCAAAATATTTCAGTTTTACAATAAAATAGTCATTAATTTGCGTGACGTGATATGGCAAAAGGAGAAAAAAAAAAAGAGTTGATATATTCTTTTTTTCTCCTTCATTCTCCTTTCACCTCTAAAGACTTTTCGAAAAGAAAGCTGTACTTACAATCGATTACTTACAGGATTCTTCAAATAATGACAATATTAATTCTAAACTAATTCCCTTAATTAATTGCATAAAATGACTCTGTTATTTGTCCGAAGTAAAGTCATTTTTTTATTCATTTTCAATCTTTTTCTATTTCTTGCATTTATTTTTTAACTTAAAATTAGTATTATTATTATTATTGTTATTTTTCTTGAAATTTTTCCATAAAATAAATCCCAACAATTGTTCGCTAGAGACAGAAATACGTCCATTTCCACCATTAGAAAGCACCTTCTAGCACTTCATAGCTTTAGTTATAAGTATGCTTTGCATGATGATTTATTCGTGTCTAGATGTTTTCTAGCTTCCCTAGACATTTATAATAAAGCTGAAAATAAGAAATTTTCGTTAGTAGCGACAAGCTAATAGTTGAGTTGTCAGTTGTTAGTTTCGGGCCGATAGTTTCTTTTTATTGCAGGTTGTTCAGTATGAATACTTCCATTGACAGCCCAAGCATACATAAAATTTCAAATTTGAAAAAGCAATAAAAAGAAGTTACTTAAAATAGTTTTTATTTAAATCTAATAGTAAATGAAGATTATTATTTGGGAAAAACAATTCTTACAAGAAAATTATATGGCCTTCACTGTAAAAAAAAAGTATGTGATTTTACTAAAAAATACTTAGTATCATTACAGATATTATACCAGTTACTAGAAAATCACATGTAACCAATCACTGCTAGTAATATTACAAAGAAAATAGCTGTAACTGAATGCTTGTTGCTAATGCGTCCTTATCTGTCCTTAAAATCTGTCATAAAATCTTAGCCCCCCCTCCCTTAAATTAAATTTACCTGAAATTTATTCTATCCAAAATACACTTCGAAATTGTTTATTTTTCTGCAACGAATAATTCATGCACTAATAAAAAATTAAGCTTGTTAATTGAAATTTGGAGGAATTATAATACCATCAATAAATTTACGTCCAGTCCTATTAAAATATCAACACACAGCAGAATCAGCTTCATCACCCATTACTAGCATTTAAAATCGCTTACAAACACAGCCCCAGTAGCAAGATAGGTAGAACGCTTGGTTCCCAAACCCCAGATAGTGAGTTCTGTCCTCCGCAGAGGAAAAGAACCCGACATAAATCTCCCCCACTAATAAATATAGGTGCTTCCGAAATTCTCCAAAGATAGCGTAACCAGTGTCTTTTTTCACATTTTATACACAATTCAGTTCACACAATTTCTTAGTGAAGATACAAGACACGTATTTGTAATACTACTATTTCTTAGTATGCATACTAAAAAAGCACCTGTAATGGCTACTATCGGTTTCTTAGTAGGTTCACCAAGGAAGTTTATGTTCTGTTTACTAAGTTAAATGCACTAATGTTACTTAAGAAGAAGCTGTATTGATTACTAGAAAAGTTCATGGAATCCCAGTTACCTAGAGATTTTCTGGTAGTACTATAGATTTTCTCTTAAAGTGTATGCGGCAAAATGGTTAATCTCTATATTTCAAAGTTTACGAGTCTACTGGTGGCTGGCGAGTAGTTATTTTCAGCTTGTAGTTTGTACTAATGATTTTGAGATAGCCTGTTTGTTGGATGCGATCAATTATACAGATTTAAATATTGAAATAAATTCTTATGATAAAACCCAAGGATTCAATGTACAGTAGAATCTCTTTTATCCGAAACTCTTTTAACCAAAACTCTCGGTTAACCAAAATCCATTTTTAAAGTTTTTTTTTTTTTTTTTTTTTTTTTTTTTGTGCAAAATACATTTTGAAAGTTTTTTCTTTTTTTTAACTATTACATTCCTTGTGTGCAAATGGTCCTTCTCGAACTACGAGTGCACATAAATAATTTCGATATCCTTTCGTCCAGTTCCTTTGAATTTAACTTGAGCTCCCGTAAGCAGCGGAGTGGAACGAATAAAACGAACAAGTTAGGAATTCCGAAGCTTTTGAATGCTTTGTAACAGGTTTGGCATGGCTGGAGCAGCAGAAAGACTCTGATATTTGTGAACTAATAATATTTAAATCTCTGTGATAGAACTTCAAAGTAAAGGCAATCAAAATTGCGACAATCAAAACATTTTTTCAAACCCTTGTGATCTATGTAAAATGTGCTTAATTTCAAAATTAAAATTCAGGTGATTTATTATTGCTTCTATTTTACTATTGCTTAATTTTTATTAAGCACTTGTTACCATAATAAGATATATTGCATATATTTCTCATTAATCTTAAAATTGAAGCGTTCTCGATTATCCGAAAATTTCGATTTTCCGAAAGATGGTTGGTCACAATTACTTCGGATAATCGAGGTTCTACTGTATATTTGATATGTGGCTCCATGTTAAAAAGTATAATATACAAAAATTTTTAAAAACCATTTATTTCCCTTTTCAACACGTTTACGTAAAATTGTTACTTAAATTATAATTTTGTCTGATTATTAATTAAAATAGTTAGTAAAAATTAGCTAAATTAAAAGCGTGAAAAAAGAAACTTCATGAATTTAGTAATAGGATTACTTTTAAATACGAAATAAAATAAGCATAAATAATGCTTTTGTTCGTTCTAAGCGACAAAAGTTCTGAAAAAAAAAAATAGATTTTCAAGTCTACTAGATTTTTTTTTTTTTTTTTTTTTTTTTTTTTTTTTTTTTTTACATTGTAAAAGAAAAATTTATGAAATACTTAAATAAGCAAATATTCTGAGAACTAAACATACAATTATTTGAATTCTTTAAGGAACATAGTTCAGCATGAAAGAGAATGAGTTACTTCAGTAAAATATTCTGTGGAAAAGGTATTTAATAGATACAACTGGGAATTAAACTTTCAGTATTTCTGATTATTCTTGGATACAAATGTTTCTTTACGTATGGAATGTTATTCTAAACGAAAGGATGCGTAACATTTTATAGAAAAGCTTGTTTATTTAGCATTTGTTAATGTTTATGAAAGTTTTTATTAGAAGAATGAATATCTTCATAAAGCGTTTTACTGGAAAAATATATAACAAACAGATCTACTTGGAAATTAAACATTCATTTTCTCTAAATCTTTGTGGCTAGAAATGCTTTTTACGCCTGAAATCGTTTACTTATATAACGATAGGGAGATGCGTGAATATTTAATATTTCTTTAGGGGATGTTGGTGTTAAGCTTTGATTTATATATATATATATATATATATATATATAATATACCGGGTATTTCATAAGTTCGGTGAGAAAGTAAAACGTGATAAAAAAAGATCTATCGGTCGGAGAGATATGCAATTTGCAGATAAATATTCAGAGTGGTACGGGATTTTGTATTACACTAACAAAAAATTAGTTCAAAATCTCGACAATAGAGGGCGCACTCCAGATATTTCCATGGAATACTTCCATATTGCACACACACCGCAAGATTTGGATGCAAAAACATTAGGAAATACTAAATGTACATTTTTTTGCATTCAAATCTTGTGTTGTGTGAGCAATATGTAATTATTCTGTGGAATTATCTGCAGTGCTCCCTCGATCGTCGAGATTGTGAACTATACAAAATCCAGTATCACGATAAATATCGTGCAAATCGCATGTCTCTCCGACTCATCCGACGAGATCTCTCCGAGATCTTTTTTTTTTTTTATCGCGTTCTACTTTCGCACTGAACTTATGAAACAACCGGTATATACAGGGTATTACAAAATTTGACCGGACATATTAAGACGGGTGATAGAAGGCATCAAGAGGATGAAAAATTACTATAGAACATGGTGTAGAAAACCACGTATTTATTCAAAAATACAGGGTGTTCTGCCTAATTCAAACTGTGTTGACGGCAGTAACTTTCAGAAATCTGAAATATACGAGGGTGGTTCAATAATTATTGTCCCTGGTGTATATAAAATATTTGTACTGCAATTGTTGTTGTGAAATATTGAAGCCTAATGTCTTAGATGCCTATATGCTCAATTTTAGAACCGTCGCTGCTATATTCACATAGTTTTGGAGGAAGGAGTGAAAGGGGGAGAGTGGTGGTGAAAGGCTGAGTTTTAGCTTATGGGGCTAGATTTGTGACAGTGGGTGAGACGAACTACTGTCGTTTGGACTCGAGATCATAGTGATGTAGCCACATCTGATCCACTGTTACAAATGTAGTCTCATAAGCTCCAAACCAGCATTTCACCCTCACACCCCTCCTTAAAAACTCACCCAAAAATAGGTCTTTAAAACTTGACCCCTCCCTCCAAAACTCTGCTAATATAGCAATTACGGTTTTGAAATTAAGAGATTAGGCTTCGATATTCCACATCAACCACCGCAGTACAAATATTTTATATACATTAGGGACAATAATTATTGAACCACCCACGTATATCATAAAAAAACTTTCAATAGACATTCTCACCTTTGTAGTAAATGGGATAATATCGAAAAAAAGTGATACAAATTTCCATATTTGCGGCAGCAGTATGCACTTGACGCTCCTTATTTTGGAATGCGATTGCCAGTTCATACGATATCATCGATTGCTTGAGAACCCGTTTTTCCAGAACTTTTCGTGATGTTACAACATTTTACACAGAATAAGATACATATCGTTGCATATTCATTGCAATGTTTTGATTTTTTTGAAAATTATTTCACTCAACGTAAGTTCAGCTAGGATAAAACACCCTGTATTTGCGACTAAATACGTGGTTTGAGATCCCATGTTCTATGGTAATTTTTCATCCTCTTGATGCCTTCTACCACCCCTATTAATTTGTCGGTCGAATTTTGGAACACCCTGTATATCTATATATATAGAAGCCGTTCTCTGTCGAAATATATCCTTTATACAAATCTTCAATTTTTGACCGATTTGCACGAAACTTGATGTAAATACATTTTAGAACGTGGAAAAGATCACTATGTACTTTAAAAAATCACCAGACCAATATTTATCCCTTTTTTCTATCACCTTCCATAATTTAACAGTATAGAAATATCTCTTTTTAAGTTTTCTTATTCAACGTATCTTTCCTGTTGCCACACTCGTCAGTACTTAAAGAGATAAAAATAGTTCTACATTTTTCATTCAGGTAATAAGACTAATCTTTCATAATTGGGCTCACATTATTATATAACTTTCCCCTATAATTCTATGACTAAGCAATGGAAAATAATATGCTACGCACTAAAATCTTCCCTCAAAAACTAATAGTTCAAGTCGCATGGAAATTCGTTCTGAAGAATTCACATTATATGCACCCGGAACGAAATTCCCATTTGCATTTTATGTACTTATTAGATTATTTTGAGTAGTTTGATTTGATATATATTAAATTCGTGTTTTATTTTATTTTATTTTTAGAGTTTTAATTTCGTTTGCCAATTTAGTTATTGAATATTACAGGAAAACAAACAAATTCTTAATTATTAACAATGTTTTTGAACAATTGAGTTAATATTTTCTAATTGAGTTGCAAGCATATTTAAAAAATATTCATGCTTGAAAATTACTTTAAAATCCATAAAAAATCTGTAAATTGAGATAAACATTACAAACAAATATTACTGAAAGTACTTTTGTTTTCTATAAGACGTTGAAACAATCGAATGTGCGATGTTTAAAGGTTAAATTACAGTAAAAGGGAAATTTATTGTTGTGTTAGATTGTTGCCACGGAAAATAATGATACCATCGTTACTCATAGGCATGTCTTTTCTTTATACTATTGCATTAAGAGTAAACGGGTTCATCTTTCGTAATCGGGTTGCACGCACCTTTAAAAATATTCATGCTTGAATATTACTTTAAAATCCATTAAAATCAGAAAATTGAGATACAATTTTCAAATAATTTTCATTTGAAAAATCTTTTTTTCTTTTCAACATCGTAAAAAAATGAAATTGTGTGATGTTTAGAAGTTAGAAAAATTGCAGTAAAGGCACAATTTATGGGTTTCAATTTATGGGGCACAATTTATGGGCACTGACATGGTGTTTTTACTTTATAATGTAGATACCATACAAACGAGAATTTCACTAAATGTTGCGCGATTTGGTAGATTTTGTTTTTCGTATTGTCAGGAAAATCACACATTTTTCTCCTTACACCCGCCAAAGAAAACGCGCATTCTGTTATTAAAGCTCAGGGATTTTACTATGGTTAAGAGACAATAACGTCACGTTTTCTTATTGTCTTTTTAACGATTTGTGGATGGAAATGCACAAATTTCAGTTATTGTGATTGCCGTATTATTTCGTTTTAATTTATTTTACCTGAAAGGCTCCTTATAATTGACACGGGCGTAGCCGGGTAGTTCTGCTAGTATATATAATTAATCTTAAAAAATTCTATGTTTCTTTCTGTCCTCTGTCTTGATCAGTACTCAGTTAAAATTTAAATATTCGCTATTAGAAGGTTTTGTTTGCAGCAGCGGCGTCTACTGAGGAATCAGTACCTCTTCGAAAGCGACACTGGCAGGAAAATTTAAAGGAACAACTATAAAATACTGCTTTATGTTAAATCAAGCCCAATAAAAGGTAGTAGGTTGGTACCTCAAGGTTTAAGTTATCACGTAGTCCAATGCTATTCACCATCTCCACACAGACATATGCAAAATTTTGCTCTCATTCTTTCGGCACTTGCGGGAAGGACAAGAAGAAGTTTCTTCAAATTCTAATTTCAAGAATTGTATGAGTAACTGGATACGATTTTTGCACGTGGAAGGTAAAATATGTCGTCTGAAAGGTATTTGACAAATTGTGATGAATGAAGTATCATTTAGAGAATAAAAGGATAACAGACACTAGCACAGGACAGTCAAGACATAAAAGTAGCGAAAAGTGTCGCGTCAAGAATCTGAAAACTGTTTTAAGGGACTTGTGATCTACTCAAATAACCAAGTAAAAGTCGAAAACGTCCCACAAAAAGACTCTCAGGACTGTTTTTTGGCAATGAGTGCTGAAAGAAATAGACAACTGATGTCAACCCAGATTGTAAACTTGCTGTAGCTACAAGAACTCGACATTTCATATACAAAGTGTTTTACTACCAGATTGACAAACCTGCAGAAGATGTAGGGGGCACAGAGATGACGCGGAATCACACAGTAACGCAGGGTCAAATATGCCGTAGTTGCGAGCTATGGCTCAAAGAATCAAAGAAAAAGACTAGAAACAGCAACACATTAATGGGACAAAAAATTTTTTATTGAAAGGTTGCACTATAGAAGATGTTCAAAATTACGAAAAGTCATCAGACAGGCTTGACAGCGGCGCTTGCAATCTTGTGGTAGATTCTTGTAGTAGGCTGAACGGAAGATCTCTCGAATGTCTGTAGCAAATGTCTGTAGCGAGAGGATACGCGACACGCCAACAATATTCCAGAACGTAAGGAATTCCATGCGGCGCCTCTGTCAAGCCTGCCAGATGACTTCTGGTTTTAATTTCGAACACCTTCTGTGGTATAGTCTTTCAATAAAATGTTTTCTGATCCATTAATGTGTTGCTGTTTTTGTTCTTTTTCTCTACTTCTTTGAGCTATAGCTCGCAACTACGGCATTTTCGGCTCTGCATTGCTATGTGATTCCGAGTGGTTTCTGTGCCTCCTACACCTCCTGTAAGTTTGTCGGTATGGTAGTGAAACATCCTGAATATCGTGAGTGAGAGGCAGTAGAAAAGAGGTATGCAACGAAAATTAAGATTTGTGTCTTACTAACTCGGGTTGCGAAATGCACACGAATGCAGTGGTGCAGAAACCATCCTAATTTTGACTGTAGACGAATTATATTCGCTGTTTGTCTCCTTTTTGTTTGGAGAATGTTTTTTTTTAGATATGATAATAACACTGAAAATGTCATTGAAAGGAATCGGTACATATTTGGTGTAATCAAGATATGGATGATCCTCATTTTAAATGGCCACACACATTATTACGCATATTTACCATTGCAACTATGGATGCAGAGTTGAGGTTCTTGATTATTGTGACAAATTATTTAAGGATACGATTGGAATAACTTCCTCCTAATTGATAATAATGGTCGCTGCCATCGCGTTGCATGAGCAAATTATTAGCCTGTGGACGATTCAATCCTGTGGAGGGACTAACCCATATATTATCCATATGTAACTGTGATAGAATATGTGTGAGATGTACTAGAACAACGAATCGCATCACTTCAGTCCCTGCTTACCACTCTTCAAGAGTTTTAAGGAGCTATTCATCGTGAATACATTTTAAAACCCTATACACTCGCACCCTCTAATACAGCACAACATGAAAATCGTTATAAATCGTGGAGTTTGGTTAGGGTTACCACATATTTTATTAATTATTTCTATGTATGGCTTAAAAGTTGTAAAGAAATTCTAACAACAACTTTTTCCTACTTTATTTTATATCACATTTTCTATATTCTTTTAAAAATTTATTTTTTGCTGAAATGTTATATTCTGCGTTTTGAAGATATGTCAGACACGACAAAATAAAGACCTTTTGTAATTTTTATGTTCTTAGAAGCAAATAGTCTCAACGTACATACTTATTTAACATAAAAGTAAAAATGGCTCAACTTAGCGATTGGTATATGCAACCATAACATATGGTTGCGTATGGTATTCGTAACCATACGCATGCATATGGTTACGAATGCGTGACCATACGCATTCGTAGAGGAGTAACCATACTCCTCTAAGAAACTATATGTCGTACAAAAAAAATTATAAGAACACGAATTGTAGGAAATTTTCTCATCTTTATTTTCAAATTGGATCATCTTTTGCATAAAAAGCTTACTTTGCAAGTTATAAGTAAAAAACAAAGGCAAAAAAAAAATGACTTGATTTTTAGTGGGATTTTTTTTCTTGATTTCGCATATTTGCCGAAAACAAGTTTGATGGACAACTTCATATTTGTGTTCAGCACTCCAAAAAGCATAAAGTAGTCACTAAAAAGAATTACACCAGAACTTCCCACTTAACTCTCTTTTTAAACACTATTTTACCGGACTATTAGAAAAAACTATTATATCTCTCAAAATATACAATGTATCGTTATACAAATACACTTTTTCTTAAAAAAATTACTGTTAAAGATTCGTTTAGTACCTAAAGATAAGAATGTAAAAGTGCACTAGATTAATTTTCACACAATTATTCTAATTGGTAAACAAATCATATTAGATGTAAATTTCCAACTGGGCGAAAAATGTCCGGACCAGGATTCGAACCCGAGACCTCCTGGCTGAAGCCGCCAGCGCTGTGCCATCTGAGCTATCCCGGACGATTCTGGTCGAACTTTTTCACCCAGCTAACCTTGAAGATTAGAGCATCTGGTCTGAAACCTGGTTCAGCTCAACAGAATAATTCTCAGGTAATGGAACTCCAGAAATCGCTGGATACGAAATTACACTAGACTAATTTTCACACAATTATTCTAATTGGTAAACAAATCATATTAGATGTAAATTTCCAACTGGGCGAAAAATGTCCGGACCAGGATTCGAACCCGGGACCTCCTGGCTGAAGCCGCCAGTGCTCTGCCATCTGAGCTACCCCGGACGATTCTGGTCGAACTTTTCACCCAGCTAACCTTGAAGATTAGAGCATCTGGTCTGAAACCTGGTTCAGCTCAACAGAATAAATCTCAGGTAATGGAACTCCAGAAATCGCTGGATACGAAATTACACTAGACTAATTTTCACACAATTATTCTAATTGGTAAACAAATCATATTAGATGTAAATTTCCAACTGGGCGAAAAATGTCCGGACCAGGATTCGAACCCGGGACCTCCTGGCTGAAGCCGCCAGTGCTCTGCCATCTGAGCTACCCCGGACGATTCTGGTCGAACTTTTCACCCAGCTAACCTTGAAGATTAGAGCATCTGGTCTGAAACCTGGTTCAGCTCAACAGAATAAATCTCAGGTAATGGAACTCCAGAAATCGCTGGATACGAAATTACACTAGACTAATTTTCACACAATTATTCTAATTGGTAAACAAATCATATTAGATGTAAATTTCCAACTGGGCGAAAAATGTCCGGACCAGGATTCGAACCCGGGACCTCCTGGCTGAAGCCGCCAGTGCTCTGCCATCTGAGCTATACCGGACGATTCTGGTCGAACTTTTTCACCCAGCTAACCTTGAAGATTAGAGCATCTGGTCTGAAGCCTGGTTCAGCTCTACAGAATAAATCTCAGGTAATGGAACTCCAGAAATCGCTGGATAAGAAATTACACTAGATTAATTTTCACACAATTATTCTAATTGGTAAACAAATCATATTAGATGTAAATTTCCAACTGGGCGAAAAATGTCCGGACCAGGATTCGAACCCGGGACCTCCTGGCTGAAGCCGCCAGTGCTCTGCCATCTGAGCTATCCCGGACGATTCTGGTCGAACTTTTTCACCCAGCTAACCTTGAAGATTAGAGCATCTGGTCTGAAGCCTGGTTCAGCTCAACAGAATAAATCTCAGGTAATGGAACTCCAGAAATCGCTGGATACGAAATTACACTAGATTAATTTTCACACAATTATTCTAATTGGTAAACAAATCATATTAGATGTAAATTTGCAACTGGGCGAAAAATGTCCGGACCAGGATTCGAACCCGGGACCTCCTGGCTGAAGCCGCCAGTGCTCTGCCATCTGAGCTATCCCGGACGATTCTGGTCGAACTTTTTCACCCAGCTAACCTTGAAGATTAGAGCATCTGGTCTGAAGCCTGGTTCAGCTCTACAGAATAAATCTCAGGTAATGGAACTCCAGAAATCGCTGGATACGAAATTACACTAGATGAATTTTCACACAATTATTCTAATTGGTAAACAAATCATATTAGATGTAAATTTGCAACTGGGCGAAAAATGTCCGGACCAGGATTCGAACCCGGGACCTCCTGGCTGAAGCCGCCAGTGCTCTGCCATCTGAGCTATCCCGGACGATTCTGGTCGAACTTTTTCACCCAGCTAACCTTGAAGATTAGAGCATCTGGTCTGAAGCCTGGTTCAGCTCAACAGAATAAATCTCAGGTAATGGAACTCCAGAAATCGCTGGATACGAAATTACACTAGATTAATTTTCACACAATTATTCTAATTGGTAAACAAATCATATTAGATGTAAATTTCCAACTGGGCGAAAAATGTCCGGACCAGGATTCGAACCCGGGACCTCCTGGCTGAAGCCTCCAGTGCTCTGCCATCTGAGCTATCCCGGACGATTCTGGTCGAACTTTTTCACCCAGCTAACCTTGAAGATTAGAGCATCTGGTCTGAAACCTGGTTCAGCTCAACAGAATAAATCTCAGGTAATGGAACTCCAGAAATCGCTGGATACGAAATTACACTAGATTAATTTTCACACAATTATTCTAATTGGTAAACAAATCATATTAGATGTAAATTTCCAGCTGGGCGAAAAATGTCTGGACCAGGATTTGAACACGGTACCTCCTGGCTGAAGCCGCCAGTGCTCTGCCATCTGAGCTATCCCGGACGATTCTGGTCGAACTTTTTCACCCAGCTAACCTTGAAGATTAGAGCATCTGGTCTGAAACCTGGTTCAGCTCAACAGAATAAATCTCAGGTAATGGAACTCCAGAAATCGCTGGATACGAAATTACACTAGACTAATTTTCACACAATTATTCTAATTGGTAAACAATTCATATTAGATGTAAATTTCCAACTGGGCGAAAAATGTCCGGACCAGGATTCGAACCCGGGACCTCCTGGCTGAAGCCGCCAGTGCTCTGCCGTCTGAGCTATCCCGGACGATTCTGGTCGAACTTTTTTACCCAGCGAACCTTGAAGATTACAGCATCTGGTCTGCTCAACCAGGTTCATTGCTGAATACACAGCATTGCTTTGATATTTTTTATACTTTCTTTAATTTTAACTGCTAATAATCGTTAACTGTAAACATGATACATAGTTTTCTGGCCATTTGAATGTTATTTATTGCACTGATGAGGGGTTAAAATTTAGCTCGAAACGTTTGCTTTTTAATTGTATTAAATGTATTTATGTAATTTTTACTTGTATGTCTAATGAACTGTAATTTATTTATTATTTTTTACTTCACATTTTTGTTATCAAAATGAAATTATTTGTAAATGCATTAAAAAAATTGTTTGCCAAAAATAAGGAATAAAATAATGGAATATATAAATAAACTTTTGATTTTACTGTAATAGTTGAACAAAAAATATTGGATTTTGGATGAAATGTATTGAAAGAATATTAATTTAGATTTTCATTTTTCTTTTTTCTTCTCCTCAATACTAAAATAAACAACTTTAGTTTTTATCTTTATTTCTTTATGATAATATTTTTTTTCTCCTAATTGATTAGATAATATTCTTTTCTATATAAATAAGTATTTAATATTATCATTAGCCTTTTGATGATATTATTGAGATTATGGGTGTATCGACAGTGCTACCGTTCTTTAAATAGATTTTTTGTGATAAGGATTTGTTTATCAAAAATTTATAATTTGAAATCTGCTGTTTTATTTCTTTGATAACCACTAAATCCATCTGCACTTGCATGAAAAGTGCGTATTTTAAAAAATATTTTATTTTTATTTTTAAATTATTTTACTGATTTGAAACGAAATTAAAAAAATCAGAAGCTACAGAAGTATTTACAGTTTTAAACTACCAGAAAAAATGTCGTATCATTTAACGTAGAAGCATTCCAATAACAAAAACAAGCCATTAGAAAATGCGATATAAAAACAAATAATAAATGATTTTTAAAACTTCAAGTATAATTAAAAATATTTTTCTGTGCAAGATAAAACGTATCAGAATGAAATGTTCATTCATTAGTGTAAATTACAAACTAAAACTAAATATTAAAGAATTGAAAATTACTGGTAAAATGTTTGGAGGAGGAAAAAGCCATTTCCTTTTACTGTAATTGCTTTTTACGAAATATATATTTAATTTTAGAAGTAAAATATAGTGATAATTGGGAATTTTATTTTTTCGTTAGTCTTTTTTCTTTTAGTCTATGTCTTCTTAGATAAACAACTTTAGTTATGTATTTAATTCTTTATGGTTATTTCAGGTTTTAATGATTTTCTTTCATCTAATTGATCAGAAAAGTATTTTTTATCTTTAAATAAACATTTAATATTATCATTAAACTCTTGACAAGGTAATTGATATTATGGTACGATTAAAAATGTTAATTTTTTTAAGAAGCTTTTTTTTACGATAAATATTTTCTTTCATAATAATTAACATTGGAAAATAACCATTTATATTTCTCTGAAAATTCTTAACTCCATCTGTAATTGTACCAAAATTGTGCATATTGACATATCCTTTAAATTATTGACATATCCTAAAATCAAGTAAAAAGTTATTAATGTTATAACACGTACAGGCACAAAGAAAAAAAAAAGAGACCGTTTCCTACTACCTATCCAAAATCCATCGTATAAAAATGTGCTTGGTACCAATCGATTACTATTAACACCTACTAATGAATGCTACATTTAAATTTTCCTTGGGAGGTTCATCTACATATAGAAATTGTACCAAACTCAAATATTTTCAATTCTAACACCGAACTTTAGAAGAAGAAAGTATTGGATTCGTGAAAAATTTTGATTTACTGTTTTCGACAGATTTATGCATTTTAGAAGTTCCTGAACACGATTTGACTGTTTTTAGAGAAATAATCCCAAGAAATAATGCACGGAATTTAATAAAACTTTAGATTCCGTTAGACTTTGATATAAATTGGTGCTGATTAGTTTTTTCTGTAAATCGTCCAACAGGTGACTCTACTTTACTTCATTTTTCACGACTTCCGTAACAGCTCTATCTCAAGAACTAATGCACGAATTTTCATTAAACTTTAGATTCAGTTGATGGATTTATAACCCTCTCAGATACGAATAAATTGATTTCGAAACAGAAAACAAATCAATAATCTTCAAGGACAAATACATTTTGATACTTAAATAAATAGATCAAGTAGGAATCAATCATTGTGAAATCAACAAACTCTCTTTACGTTTGCTAAATTATACTATTTAAAATGAACAATAACATTAATAAGTGAAATATGTTTATATATCAGCCCACGCATGATGCAAGAGTTCCACATCATCATCATCAACAAGAAATCAAAAATGACTCACAAACATTTTTTTTATTAAGTTAGTTGTGTAAATTTCGATAAGTAAAGATGTAATGAAAAATTGTTGCTGCAAAAAGCAGCCTAATACAAATGTATGTGTAGTTAACTTAAAATGTAAACGTAAAGATTCAATTATATAATAGTTAATCAGAAAAGAAAAAGTCTCAGGAGTGGATTTAATTTAAAAAAGGAAAACATATATTAATCACCAATTTTCTATTTTAACACTTTAGCATAGTAAAGTAACGGAAATTCCTGATCAATGGATACATCGCATCGGAATAATTTGGCCAAGCTGTAAAATGAGGAACGCTGTCGAAGAAAGATAAAGGTAAGAAAAATTACATATATCATTATATTTAGTTGATTTATTATGCAAGGCCAGAATTACTGATTTATCTTATTTATCTAAATATTAGCGCGCGTGTAACTGCGCAAAGTAGTGGCGGCTTTTTTGCCAACATCAGTTAGATGTTGGCACAAGTTGTTGCTTGTTAGGTTTTGGTGTATAAATCGCGAAACAGGTGGCGCTAATATGCTGCATTTTTCACGATTTCCGCAATAGCTGTATTTCAAGAACTATTACACGGATTTTCATCAAACGAAGTTAGATCTTGACTAAGTTGGTGCTGATTAGGTTTTCGAGTAAATCATATAACTGGTGGCGTTGCTATGCTGCATTTTTCAGAATTTAGACGATTTTAGCGATTGTCATATCACAGAAACTAATGCACGGAATTTCATCGATCTTCATATTCTGTTAGACCTTGACATAAGTTGGTGCTGATTAGGTTTTCGTGTAAATGATATAACAGTTGGCGCTGCTTTGCTGTATTTTTCACGATTTTCGCGATAGCTATCTATCAAAAACTAACGCACGGAATTAATTCAAAATTCATATTCTGATACCCTTTGACAGGTGCCGCTTTTATGATCTTTGGGTAGGGCATTTCGGTTGCAGATATCTAAAACGGTGGGTACCAAAATTGAACGATTTCTTTGAAAAATGCGATGCTTATATCTCCTTTATAAATGCACACAATTCAACGAACCTATACCTTTAGAATCCTCATGATGGACACAGATTATCATTTAATTTTGACACTGCGATAGCAAAATTTGATGTATTAGCATGTATGAGATAGAAGAAAGTTTTGGGTTTGGCCCATCCGATTAGTTTAACATCATATTTGGATCCTCCAGTAAATATTAGCTTAGGATACCAAATACCTAATCATTAAATCAAATTGTTTAGGAATTATACAGGTTTAAAGTTTGGAACTCTTAATTTTAAATTCATTTTTAATCGGTGCAAAAGAGATTGCAATGCGTATAGTTTCTTTAATATAATTCAAAAACTATTGCTAACCTATACCTTTCCAATCCTCATGGCGGACATAGATTATGATTTAATTTTGGCACTGTGATAGCGAATTTTGAAGTATTAACATGTATGAGATAGAAGAAAGTTTTGAGATTGACCCATCCGACTAGTTTAACATTACCTTTGGATCCTCAGTAAAAACTGGTATTACCTTAGGATAACAAATAGCTATCATTAAATCAAATTGTTTAGGAATTATACAGGTTTAAAATTTGGAACTCTTAATGCTAAATTCATTTTTAATCGTTTCAAAACAGATTGCAGTGCGTATAGTTTCTTTAATATAACCCAAAAACTGATGCGATTTTGGACTTGCATACTTGAATCTTCTAAAATTCGATTTCTGTTAAAACATTCGGAGCTTACAATTCATATTCTTTTTTTTTTTTTTTTTTTCAAAGAAGAATTTCAAAACATATAGAGTTACAAAATTATTGTTCAAAAAAAAAAGATGTGAATTTTTGAAATATCGATTTCTATAGAACATTGAAATATATAATCCTAAATTATAGCTCATTTCTCTAAATAGTTTAGTTTTTAAGTTCTGCTTAAAGAGCTATCTGCATTCTTTCCAAATATTAAAAATTAATTTAACATTAAGAGTTCAAAACTGTAAACCTAAATAATTCATAAACAATTCATTTAATGATTAGCTGTTTAGTATCCTAAGATAAAATTTGCCGGAGAATCCAAACAAAATGTTAAATTTATGTGTATTTAAATTTTTTTAAGTTTGGTACAATTTCTATATTTAGAAGACCCTCTAAGCAAAATTAAGTATAGCATTTATAAGTAGACATTATTATACTAATCGATTGTCCAGACACATTTTTATACGATGATTTGCGGTAGAATTGTGTTCTCATTTTCTCTCTATCTGTTTTTGACGATTGTACAAGTATATTCCTGGTTACCGTGTACATCCGTTATAATAAATGTTATTTACTATAACGGAATAATCAATTTTATAAATTTCTATTTTTATCACAAACTTGCTGAAAACTTCGATTCCGTTCAAATGAAATCGAAATAAATCTTAGACTTTATTAAAGATCTATGTTTTTGGCATGTAACTTATCATATTGCATTCATCCATCATAAACATAATACAAAATCTGCAATACAAATATTTGCAATTTAAAAATTGTAAAAGTCAAAAATTATTTCGATTTCATTTGAACTAATCTAATTTTTTAGGATGGTTTAATTATCATATTGTTTGATTTTTAATTTGATTTTTTAAAGTGATATTCATCTGCTTTTTGTATTTACTCATATTGATGCTCCCTGTAATATTAACAAATGTTTTTAAATAGCCTTTTTATTATAAATATGACGTCATACTGCGTGTCCATTGCGGCTGTCCATTGCATCATTTATGTGTCCAAAATGTTCATTGATTCTTAATGAAATTTTACATTATTAAGAATTTTTTTTTTTAAATTAAGTAAATAAAATATAGCCTATATTACATTCTGGTTTATAATCCGCCTTTATGCAAAAACATTTAATCATCCATTTAGATTGTGACGTCAGCCAAACATTTTTACACTTCCAAATTATATTATTATTAGACTTAGGGTAAAAAATTTGTGGCATCAGGGACAAAACGGTGAGAAAAAGTAAAAAAAAAAAAAAATAACTGTCTCTACGGGCGTTACTTTGTCAAATTAACATTGAGCAGTCACACAGGAGATAAATAAAGATATTGCTACCGGGTAATGCTTAATTTATTTTTTTTTATTTCATAAATTTTTTCACCTGTTAAACAATCGAAAACTTTTGTTTGTTATTAATGAATCAAAGCTAAGTATATATGTCAAAACAGTGATTCTCCTAAGGATATTTCATAAAACGTCTTTATGAAATTTAAATAATTTTTTAAGGAAATATGACAGTTAACATGAATGTAGATAAAACGCAAATATTTCCACGGATATGAAAAAATGTATGATGGTAATTTCGTTAACTGTCTGCATTGTTCTAGAAAGTAGACAACGTTACATGGAGCACTAAATGTTTATATGACCTTTATATAAAGAAACGAGCGGAAATTTAATCATAAAACTCAGTTTTCCATATTAAAGAACACAGCATTTCCGAAATATCGATGTCGCAGTTCAAACAAAATAAGAAGATATTCATATTCAGCAAAATAAATAACATTTAAGTTATATAAAACATGTTTCAATACACGTATATGTAAAGTAAAAGATATATTTATCTTAGTTTGGAATAAACTAGCTGGAAAAATAAGATATTTCCCGGAAAAATATTTTTCTTATCAATTAATTTGTCCAAGATAAATGTTAAGTTGCACAAGGTAATCTTCATTTATAGAAAATTACATTAACGCTGCTGACGTAATGGACAAATGTTATCATGAACGTATCATTTGAGATAATAGGCTGAAAGCTAAACGCTGTATAAAAAGGATAATTTTTTCTTAATCTAGGAAAATATAATGTACCCACGAACGAAAATATACAATAATCTCTTCCGAGTTAACCAATATTCCGAAAAGCATTCGTTATCGTAAGAAACTCAGAAAACAATATATTTTCCGGATTTAAAGAAGCATTTATAAAAACAAATTTTCTTTTGTTGCCACTGATTTTCGGAAACGTTTCCGAGTTTGTTTTTTTAGGCTTTTGTTCATCTCACGAAACCCTTATAGTCTCGCTTCGTTGTTTGTCCGTCACAGCGCTCGTACTCGGAAACTATAAAAGTTACAGACTTAATTTTTTTTTTTTTTTTTTTTTTTTTTTTTTTTTTTTTTTTACATGGAGCTGAATACCCTGCAATACCCAAAATCATAAAATTTTGGAAAGTCTTATATTATTTTAATTAAATGAATTTGTTCTTTTTTTATTTCAAAATATTTTCTTAATATCGGCCTATTTCGCAGAGTGTCTGTAACACAGTGGTAAAGTCTTCGTCTTCCACGCGGAAGATTCTAGGTTCGAAGCTGTCAGGCAAAACTTTAAAATTTTGTTTTTTTATTATTATTACACTTTTTTTTCCAGATGTATCTAATTAAAGGTAAATTCCCTTTTTTGGCCATTTTAAAGACTTATTTTATTTTTTTGCTCAGCGGTAGTTAAAATTCCTCTTTCGTAGGTTCTAATAATAATCAAATTTATGAAACAAACTGCCCTTCATGTTACTTGAATGATGAGTGCACCTTTTTTTGTAATAACATGGCAGGTAAGACCTTTCACGTATTTATTACCTTGATGACACAGCAGTATTAAACATTCAATACGATAATACACTAAATCCATTTCATAAAGTTTTAAAATCCAACATCCCACACTTCATTTTTCTCTCGCCTTCCGCTCTTTCACAATCGTCTTTTCGTTGCCTTTTTTTTTTTTTTTTTTTTTTTTTTTTTTGCTTGCGTAAAAGTTCGGCGACAAACGATTATTCAAAGAATCTAGACTAGGCGATCGAGTTTTTGTCCACTGCATTGTCCACGACCCTTACAGCGGTAATTTTTAAGATCTCTTTTTTTTTTTTTCAGACAGAGAAAATCTGGAATTTCAATCTAGAATCAATATTTTTGTTTCCTGCTGCCATTGTTTACTGGCCATTTTTTGAAATAATAGACTTCGATGGGCAACTTTTTTCAACTTATCATTTTTAGAATTATTCAGGAATTGAAAGAATTTTGAATACAGGTTTTTGAATCAAAAGGTTTTTTTTTTTTTTTTTTTTTTTTTCGAATTTTAATAAATGTCAACATAGTTTTTTCTGACTTATTTGATCATTTTAAATATGCTTTAAACAATTTTTTGCTTTTAAAAATTATATATTTTATTTATACCTGCGCTAAATTTTTTAAATTGCTGAATTTAAAATTATTCGGATTTTTAAATTTTATTTAAATATTTTTTCTTGAATATTTTTAATTTGACTTAAAAATATTTTTCTAATTATTTTTAAATTAAATGCAATGCTGCTGCCATTTATGTAAGGATTTAATAATTACAAATTAACAATTTTGATTTATCTCTTTAAATCTTTCCGGCGCGGTGTCCTTAAAAAAGGACACCTAATTTTAATTCCAAAACTGACAAACGACACCAATAATATTTAACTAAAATTTTCCTATTATAATGTACATGAAAATAAGCAAGTTCGTATTTTCTAATAAATCTGTTTATAAGTTGCGGTGTCAGTCCAATATTTCATCAGTTTATAAACAGAATTACTCCGCGCCGGTAAGGGTTAAGGATAAAGTATTTTAAAAGAGATATTAAACGAAACCTTCTTTGCGACCTGCGATCACACATTCCACTGTTTTTTTTTTTTTTTTTTTTTTTTTTTTTTTTAAATAGCGTATTAATCCTTTATCTACAGATGGTACTTATAAATACCAATAAAATAACTTGTTATAAAATTCATTTAATACATCGATTAGTAATCATACTGCTTAGAATGAGTTATAGATCATTACTGTATCTTGTTCCAAAAGCATTATTGGTTACACAAAACAAAAATATTTTTAAAAGGATGATTTCTTTTGCCTTTGCATATTTTCAGCTTTCTTAGCACTGAGGAGGGGAAGGGGGATTTTTCAATTCGGAAACATTTCAATATTTCTATTGTAAGAACATTATATTTGTACATTTCGTAATTCTACAAAATACTAAGAAAAATATTCAAAATAAAAGATTTGAGTGGTGTTATAAATATTGAACAAAATCCCTATAGATTCAAATTTAATTAATCCTTCTAAAATTTATTAAATGATTATCTAAATCTTCTAATGTAGTTTCGAAAATTAACGAAAAATGCTTTAGAAGATAAAATTTTCAGAAATTCATAATTCAGTACATAAAGGGTTAATCAGTTTTCCAAACCCGAAATAAAAGATTTTCGGGTACAATCCATTTTAAAGAAAACATTTCCCTATTCAAGAAATATGTTTTGCAGAAAAGAAATATCAAATTAACAGCATTAACATTAACACTAAAATTAATATCAATGTGTAATATATTGTTACTCTTGCTTGGTACATTTATTATAATGTTACTCTTACATGTGTCGCAGTTGAAGTGGTCTATTGAGAATTGATAGCATCTACTCTTTTAACTCTCGAAAATATATTGATTTCTGATGTTTCTGAATATAAAGAGAGATTTTTGGAAGAGGTTGTTGTATATTTTCGTACGCGGTCATGTTATATTTTCGTAAATTAGGAAACTATTTTTTTTTTCACAGTATAAATATTAACAGCGATTAATAAAGAGAAATACATATACTTTGGAATCCAGTTGCTTGTTACACCATTTAATTTGGTTGCAATTTTCAAACAGAACAAAAATAAAATGTTTCCTTAATTTCTTTCTTAAAAGTAAGGAAGCATCGCTCTTAATTAAATCAAATAATTAAAAAACGATTTGATAATATTTAATCAAAATTTTTCAAAGATGGAAGAAGAAATAAAGAAGAGTAATAATAAAAACACATTACCTGATCGACTAACTTTGCAACAATATTCCCCCGTTATATCAAGTAACAGAAGAAAGGGAAAAAGAGCGATATATCTGAAGGCATGCTATAATCGAGGACATTAAATAAATTAAGAAAGATAACGTAAGTTTATACGCTTATTGCAATTTTATTTTTAGACATTAACGATACAGAATTGTATTTACCAAAATATAAATACATAAAGAGTCATTTTTGATGTGGCGTTAAGATATAAGGTAGGAGAGTACACAGTGAGACAGCAGCCATTTTGACATATAGTTATAATTTTGTCTCCTAGCTGGAACACACACTGAACCACCTATCTTATGCAACACGTGGATGTAGTTTCGGCACTTCAGTTACTCGTCCGACAAAATAGTAAATAATTCTTTATTTTATAGTGGTTAAAGTTACATAAACGTCTATTTTAGAGTTTATTTCCTTCAATATGACATATATTTACTTAACCAAACCTAGCTATATCTAATAATAGGCTGTTTCGACAAAATGACATAAACTTTTTAAAGCGATGAAATTGATGTAACAGATGTGGCATCCATTTTGTTACAACGTAACGAAAGTACACAGTGAGACACACAGTTGACGCACAGTGAGACGTGCCTTATTGTGTGTCTACTATGCGGTTCTGGTGTAAAGAAAGTTATTTATTAACAAAAGAAGGTTTCTTTCTCCCTCTCTTTATCTGTGTGTGTGTGGGGGGGGGGGGAGCGTGCGATGGCTAGTGAAATCTACTAAACGTAAGAGGCTGAAAATTTGCATGAAGATAGCCCAATGTCTGCCATTGTCCACCCGAGGCTCATATTTTTAAAGATTTTTTAATTAGAAATATTAATTAGAAGTTAGAAATTGCAGAAAATTATTGATAGAGTGTAAAAATATATGATTTATGAAAATATATACATTGTCTCACTGTGTACCACAAGTAGTACACAGTGAGATAATTTTCGATACTCCGTTATGCTGCTTCCGTGCTTTTATAAATAACTTTTTTGAAACCATTTATGCATTAATGTGTAGCGTATTTGTGTAGCTTAAACATGTAGCAAACAATTTTTCAAAAGAATAAACATCGTTGCCATTCGTTAAGTAATAATAATTTTCGTCTCACTGTGTACTACCCTCCCCTAAATTGTTTTCATTTTCAAGAGACAATGAAAATAGAGCGATATAACACGGTGATACAATATACTCTTTTCCCTTCCATCTAATTTTGGCAGCAAATGATATATTTTGTGTTATTTTTTTTTAGACTCACTGACTACCAAACTACAGATAATCCGCCATTATTTATCTTAATCTAGACATGCACTTTAAAATGTATCACATTGGTGCCAAGAAATATGGATATTGAATATCACTTTTTTCCAAACAGCAATCTTCTTCTTATTTAATATCAAATTTCTATTATTAAAAAAACCCTGCCAGCTCGGCCTACAGGAATAGGTAGATTTCGAAGTTAAATACTCATTTCACCAACAAAAAGTAAATCAAGATTAGAGTTTAACCTTGTTTAACAATTTCATCTGGCCGATATTGACGAGTTTTTAATTTCATTTTTCTGCAAGAGCTGGTTTCATCAGAAACAGATTAATACGATGATTTTTTTTTTGGCTTTAAGAGTTGGTTTCATCAAAAACTTGTCAATATAAAAGTTGTAGATTATATTAAGACGTTAAACTTAAACTTACACTATGTGCAAAACTACTTAAAAGATGACAGAATACTAAAAAGATGTTAAAGTATCTTAATACCTTAGTCCTTAGTACTTTAATACAATTGTTGTTGTATAAATTTCTTATATTCCTCAGACGAAGACTATGTTTTTTATAGTTGAAATTACTAAGGTATTAAAATAATTTAACATCTTTTTAGTATTCTGTCATCTTTTAAGTAGTTTTGCACATAGTGTAAGTTTAAGTTTAACTTTTTAAAGACCAATTAAGCATTTCTATGTATTTATTTATTGATATATTAAGAAGATTTATAATAAATTTTAAGCAGGTTTCATATTTTGTGAGTTGACGAAGTTATGAATTTTTTTCTTCTTCTTCACCTCCCCCCCCACCCCAGTTTTTTTATTTTATTTTATTTTACTTTTTTGCTGTAAGAGTTGGTCCTATAAAAAAAAACTTGTCAATATAAAAGTTGTAGATAAGATTAAGAAGATTTATAATAAATTTAAATGGATCTGATATCTTGTGAATTTATGAAGTTATGATTTTTTTTCTTCTTAAAACCGTGAGTCCATGTTTGTTTAGTGATATGAAAAATCTGTTATACATAAATTGGTGATTTTCCTAGAAGTAATGATAACTTTAAACTAATTTGATATTTATTATAATTAAGAAGTTATGGTTTTTTTTTTCGCTTTTCACAAAAAACCCTCCGTATTTCCAACCCCTTTGTTCGATTTTGCCCATCAACGAACTTGACCGAAAAATTCTGGCCCTTGATTTTATGTATTAATTTGGAAGAGATTTGTGCAGAATTATGGAATTTATCGTGTCCATAAAAAAGTGACATATATCTAACTATATAGGGTAAAGTGTCCATATTTCGTCCAATCTCCTAATTTCGTCCCCCTTAACTTCTCCGTTTCTGCGAAAGTGGCACCACTTATGACGCAAGGCACAGGGGACGGGAGGTAAAAGGAGTGAGTGTTGAAAGTTTCGGTCTCCAAGACGCATACATAAATTAAAGACGGCGAATTTCTTATTTTTAGAAGACCTGAGATCTTATTATGTCGTTTGTAGAACGTTATTTACTGTACTGTAAGCATTTATTTCTTATTAATTGCATGTATTTTACGTTGGTAAAATGTTGACAGTAGCATACAGTGAGTTTTAGGACGATCAGTTCATCTTACGAGAACTGAAGCTCCGTCATATTGGGAAAAAGCGTGGTCCCAATTTCGTCCCCCTTGCAGTTCTTATTTTCGTCCCGGGGACAAAATTAAGAATGCTGTTTCATGACATTTCTTTCAAATATTTTCCTCGTGTTTGTATGGCTAATGTTTCGTTATGTTATTCTTCCACTGATCATTAGTATATTTCTTTGTGCCTTACTTTAATGTAAATTAAATTACTTACGCATTTAGAAATAAATTATGATTTAGTTATAAATTAAGCCTCGGCGTACTGGATTTTTTGGAGGGACAAAATTGGGGCCATTTTTTTTTTTTACTTTTGCCTTTTTTAGATACTTTTGAAAAAACAATTTTTCGCATTGTTCAAATTTTTTTGTACGATATTTGCCTATGTTTCTATGTGCGTGGGTAGTTAGTCTTATATAAAATCCAAATTTGGTAGGTTTTCACTGAATATTACAACTTCCAAGGGCCTAAAAGTGACTGGGGGACGATAATAGGGCACCTTACCCTATGTATCTATCTATATGTTTATATATATGAAGTTTTGAACTGGGGGCTGGATATAGGGGTCATGATCGGTGTAGATTTACAAAAAGTTTTCAGAAATGCCAACATAGGGGAGAATATATAGGTAGTATTTCTTACTAAATCTACCTAATAAGGCGAAAATTGGTGCTTGGAAATAGCAGAATTTAAAATTTCTAACACACGCTATTGTTATGCACCAAATGTCACAAAATGTTCTGCCATCATCTGAAATTACAGATGTATTAAAGGGTATCTTGAGAATACAACCAATCTTCGTATTTATGAAAAATCATGTCATTTTTAAAATCTGTCATTGGTCCGTTGAAGTCTGAACAGGGTAAAGTTGTAAAGCACTTACAGTTAGAAACAGAAAATCGCGAAAGCATCCTATAAATGTTAGGGAAACTTCAAATGAATTCTATTCTATCATATGAAGTCGAAGATTCTATGTTAGTGAACTAGTGCTGAAATTAAAAGACATAACCTTTGGATAATAAGTTATTTCATGAAGAGCTTAAAGTAAGAAGTGTTTAAATGGAAAACATGAAAGATGTTGAATTTTGGAGGAAATCTAAGGGGGAAAATTAAAAGCGAACGCCAAAAGTGCAAAACAATGTATTTTTTAAAAATTACAAAATGACTTCAGAAATTTTAAAATAATAATTACAAGCTTATAAACTGGCACATAAAATTGTAGTGAAAGATCGGTTTTCTGTATAGCGTTTTATAATAGCTTACTCTATTATAAAAAATACTAAGCTCTGAAAATTATTTTAATAATAAGACCCATAATTTCAATAAACTATTTTAGAGTTTGCTGTAATTTTGTTAGTAATATAAGATCATATTCTTCTGGTACAAAGGTGAACATGCTTCTAATTCTACGGGAAATAAAGGCTAACAAATATGGAGAATCCGATATTGTTGGCAGCCTTGTGCTACAGTAATAATGTAGTAAGTATTTCCTTGTTCCAAATAAATAATAGAACAAAAGCATGTCTAGAACCTATGAAAATACATTTGGAACTAGAAAAAGAATGTTTTAAAGGATTTAGCGTTCTAAAAATTGATCGTCTGCCTATTACGTACTTACGTTAGTATTAAAGCAAAAATATAATTTTTTGTGATGTAATTAGCATAATGGAGTTTCAAATTGCTAAGAAATTCTAAGCATTCTTTTAGTTGAGATATTTATGTAACATTCTGCAGAACAAAGAAAAGTTTTAAAAAAGCATAATTGGAACTTTTATCTGAAATAAGAACATCATTACTACAATTTTTGGTTCTGGAAAAAAAAAGAAAATAAAGATTTTGCTCTGTGTGGAATTTTGTAACCATATTTTAAAAGCGACGCAGAGCAAAGTTGCAATAACATGTATTATCTACTAAAGAGCAAAATCAAATATTTCTTTATAAACTACGTAATATTCTCTGTAATATGCTTAATAATAATCTGCTGAATAATTTGTTTTGTTATTTATCACTCAATTTATCCTTTATCTCCCTTATTGATTGGAAATTTTGTATTGTGACGTGCTTATACGTAATTCTAGGTACATTTATTTCTAAAACTGGACAATTTGCATATTTTATAACGAGGAGCAATATAATTATAAGTATTTCTCATATAAACTCGATCTTGCTCCTTATAATGTTATTTCTCTCTTTTTTTTTTAAATATCAGTGATACTCGAAAAAAATCCCTGTGACAACGGTAATCTTTAAAAAATTCACCAATACCTCATTTGCCAAAATCTGTTCAATAGTCTGGGCACTAAATCTATCTTATAAATTTCAGTATGTTCCTCAGTAAACCCATACTATACTTTTGTTATGATTTCACTTTAGTCGGATGATAATTATTTTTTATGAATAAACACCGTTAGCAATGGAAGAAAAATTCCTTTAAATATCCAACAGAAAATATTAAGTTTAAGATTTAAAAAATAAATACATTTTAAGCAATCAAACTACAAATAATTTAACGTATAAGAAATTTTGAGTTAAATAAAATTCCTATAAATATATTTTATAAAAGTGTACTTTTTTACAGTTATTTGGTACACTTGAAGCATAGCGTAAGGGAAAAGAGATAATCGATAAAAATAAGTAAAAATCTTGTTAGCTCACATAAAACTAAGTGAATAAACATCGACAGATAAGGAAAGGAAAAGATAAATAAAACCATTTCATCCTTTCTTATTGGATCATTAACAGAGTGCGATTCGGACTTAGTGACACATTTTGGTCAAAACGGAAAAGGAAGCTAGATAAATTCTAGCTTTTCTAACAGATTCTTGAAGCATGTAAGTAAGATTGAAAATAAAGATCGTTTTGAAAAATTTGTAAGAAAAAATGATAAATTGAAAGAACGGTCTTGAAAACGATGTAACATACATAATACAAATACAAAATAAAATAAATATGAAAAGCAAAGGTCTGTGATGATTTTATTTCCGAAGGGTGTTTCATATGTGTTTTAGGTAGCACACATTACAAAAACATACTGCAGCCGTCCAGAGGAAAAGCAATTCCAGAAAATGTCGTTATATTCTCATAGATCATGACCCTGAGACAGCAAAACACCTTCCGTTCAAATGTTGATATGTACTCGTATATAATACCTTTTGGAAATCAGACGACATCTAACAAATTCTGTTAACAAAACCTACAAAAAACTCTAGTGCTAAGATGGCAGATATTTGATTTATGTATAGAATACCTAATATGAAGTTAAAAAACTAACATATTCGAACAACAAAGTGACCGAAACTTCCAAATTTAGAGATAGCAATTAATGATCCACAGAAGTGTAACAGAAAAATTACAAAACAACAGTTTAAATAACTCCACTATTAAATTCTATTATAATATGAATAAAAAACATCAATTGATTATCAAAGGGTATAGAGATATAAGATTATGATAGAAATTTAAGAAACCGAAGGGAAATGTGGATGTCTAATCATCAGTCGGCTGGACACCGTATGTCGACAATAAATGCATTATTTCATACATAGACTGGAAAATTTGTTAAGAATAGTCTATACTGCCGATATAATGCATTGGAATAATAAAATAGAATTAAAAACAAGAAAAACAGAGAAATATAGAAAATTTGTACGCACATATCATAAAACCATTTAGAGGTACACTAAATGTATTGAACTTTCCGCTTTTTGATTCAAGGGAAGAGAACTAATAACATATGCTGTTAGCCTGAAGATCTCATAAATATTGAAAATGAAGCCTTCCGTAACCCCCCCCCCCCCCAAAATAATAATAATAATAATAATAATAATAACGGTAAACATAAACATTCAAATCATTAGCAATTAAATATCAAACGAGGTAAAAAAGATTGCCTAATGTTCCTCAGTGGGTGGGCAGGCAGAAAGAACTTCAACCTCCACTATGAAATCTTATAGGTTTCCAAATACAAGATAGTCTTACATTCAAAAACATAGTATAATGTCTTACATTTATGTATAGATTCTGCAACAATGTCTTACATTTATGTATAGATTCTGCAACTTAAAATATTACTAAATAAAACGTCCAACAATATTTTAAAATGTAATAGCAGCTGTAACCAAAATAATAACATTTTAAAAGTAAAACTGAATGCAAGATATCTGCGCATATGTTCATGAAAATTAAAATCATTACTACAAATTTTACTGAGTGTAATAATTTGATTTATAACAATAATAATGTAAACTTTGTTTATGAAAATTAGAAAATTAGTTAGACATGCTTTTGGTAAAAAAATAAATTAAAAGTATTTCTTTTGTTAAATAAATCTAAATTTAAATTACTGTCAAAAATATGAAAAGAAATATCCAACAATTCTCCGCTATAATGATTACCGTTTTCCCTATTCAACTTTAAACAATTAGAATATACCATATAAATTCATTATTAAAATCTAAAATCAAAACATCTTCAACATATCTAAAAACTTCTAAAGTTCTATTATAGTTTATAATATGTTTATATTCATAATAAAATAAAAATGGATTATCCGCTGTATTGGAATAGTTTGTCCCCATGCTAATGTACAGCTGATAAAAAATATGATTATTGAAGGTTAATTGTTATAAAAACTAAAAATGGCAAATGGCATAAACTTAAAAATAACTCTCACTTAATATTTAATTCAACTTTTATATAAAATAAGTCAAGATTAATTTTTAAAACGTTAAAGGCTATCAATAGCTATATTGGTGAAAATTTTTTCGAAATCGAATACCTGCATTTTTAATAGGGTTCTTCGCATTTCAGTTTCGCCTGTTCGAATAAAATTCACTAAAAGCTTAAAGAAAGAAGTTTAATAACTGGAAGGACGTTTTTAAGAATAATTTCTGGAAAAATATTCAAAAAACTATATTACGCAATGCTTTGACAACCACTTGACAATATCAGTCTGCTTGCTAAATTATAATTTTAGTCACATTGAGACTGGAATTTCCCAATTGGAAAATTATAAATTTAATCATAAAGTAACCAGAGACAGGTCAACATGATAACTGACTTATGCTACAGAGGAAGTATCCTCAAGTACATCATATGAAAATAAAAGCTGTAAACGGAGTTCGAGCGAAACAAGTATGTAAGTGTGATCGAAGATTGCACAGAGGGTTATCGTTTAAAATTCCCTTCAAAATACTTTATTCTTTAATTAATAAATCCAAAGCGTTAATTTATAATAATTAAATTCTTATACTTTTTCAATAAGAACATAAATGGCAGCACCAATATTAATTTAATTTTAAGATTATTACAGTTGAAAGATATTTTTTTAAATAAAATAAAAAATATTCAAGAAATGCTTTTCAAACAATTGTAATAGCATATGTTTGTATATCTGAAAAGCATAATTTTAACTAACCATAAAACGTAATCTTTAAAATGGCAAACAACTACGAAAGTTATTTTCTTTAAATCCATCGGACAATGAAAAGGAATCAATTTAAAATTTCGCAGATATTTGAATAAAATAAATCATTGATAAAATATTTTGCAACTTTCGGCCTTAAAATGTCAAAAAAAAAAATTACAAAAACTCTGTAAAATTGTATCTATAAAATAATGTGGTGTATTACGCAAAAATGTTTTCAAACTCCAATGCCGGGGTTTGAACAGGGAGCCTTTCGATCAGCAGGCAAAGGTTTTACCACGGAGCCAAGTAGCCCACAAACAAAAGGCACTAAAATTGAAGTTCTGCTTTAAAATCTAAATCGCAAAAACTGTCCGGTTTCAGTGATAGTTATGACGGCCAATTATCTGCACATGGGATTTAGGCTCGAAGGAAGGAGATGCTCTCAGAGGGGGGTCTTTCTAAAGAAACCTAACCCATATTTACGCAAGAAAATCCAACGTTCAAAGAAAACCACGGAAAACTCCGAACTATTAGGCCGACGGGCGTAATTGAGTTCGAACCCAACACCTCCTGTCTACCAGCTTTGAGAGCAGAACTTCTCAGCCACTAGTGGGAGAGATCCGGTGTCATTAAATTAATTCATTTAATTAAAATAATATAAGGCATTTTAAAACTTTTATGATTTTTCGGATGATCGTAGGTATTTATCTATAAGTATGCAATATTTCAAGTCAAGTAACAAGTTTAAGTAACTTATAAAATTTCTGGGAATAAACTCTGCTACGGACAGACAAAGTAGTGAGACGAATACCGTTTTGTCAGATGAAAGAAAGCCTAAAAATAGACATTTTAATGATTTTTAACATGATTTTCATTATTTTAATGATTTCTATGAGCTATGATGAACGTAACAAAAATAGTATTAATTATTTTATAACATTAATTTCTTATGTTATTATATTTTATTAATAAGGATTTTTTTTTACATATAGTGTTTGATTCATTTAAAAAAAAAAAAATTAAATATGAAACATAGTTTATTTTTTATTTCTTCTATCTATAATAGAAGAAAGTAATGTAATCGAAATATTTTTCGACCTTTTGTTTTCGACGGATTTGCACGTTTTAGGGATCAGAGATTCCGAAAAACATGCTTTTACAAAATATCTGTCTGTTTTGTGTGTCCTCAATGTATCATCGAAAAGTGTATGAAGTTATGCATAGAACTGAATCAAATTTTATACATACGTTTTTTGCTACGGCCAGCAGGTCCCACTTGAATTTGAGAATATTCCATCGGAAGGGGAATCTATAATGGTAATTTTTGAGATAATTAATGATTCAACCTTCCGGGAGAATATTCTCTTTTTTAACTGGGATCTAACGTCCAAACTCAAAAACATACGAGAGTTTATCAATAAGTTTTTGCCTCACATAAAAATAATTGAGTGAAATTTATGATATTGCTACATTTTATGAGTCCTTTTCTATATAGTCAGTGTGTACTGTAACACATTTATGAAACCGGTTTTCAAAGGGAGGGGAGAAGATGTATTCCAGGAGGCGCGATAGGGGACCCAAAAGGGGGCATTTTTCTAACTTTTACCGACCCCCACATAAGGCATATTGTTGGAAAGGCCTATGACCACTATTCATGCTATGTACCTCCAGAACCCCTCCCCACAAATTTGCCCCCCGGGGGCATGAATGATGCCCACAAAATTAGAAAAGTGCCCCCCCCCCTCCCGGAGAGCAAATCTCCCCGTTCTCTTTGAAATGCCGGTTTCACAAATATGTTACTGTGCACACTGACTATATAGAAAAGGACTCATAAAATGTAGCAATATCATAAATTTCACTCAATTATTTTTATGTGAGGCAAAAACTTATTGGTACACCCTCGTATGTTTTTGAGTTTGGACGTTAGATCCCAGTTAAAAAAGAGAATATTCTCCCGGAAGGGGGTAGTCTGATAGTGATTTGTGTGCAATTCTTACGATGTTTTATAGTTCTGTTGTACATTGGCTGCTCGTGCAGCGATTGACACTTCTCATCCAGCTAACCCAACAATCTTTAAGCAGCTAACGTACAACATAATAACGAAAAATGTTGATTTTATTCAATACCATGGTCGAGATTAACGAGTTTTTTCTACGATTAATAAAATGAAGCAGAAATTTAAAATGAAAATGACAACTGGTTCAGTATTGTAGTTATAACATTGAAGTATTAATATCTGTAAAAACGTTTTGAAATATTAAAATGTGTGAGATCGAAGAAAGTTTTTTGATCTGTGCATTCGATTAGTTTAAGTTTTCTTTAACTGTATAATAACGTGAGATTTTTTTAACGCATTAACAGATAAGACTTCATAAAATCGAGCTAAACATGTAATATTAAAACTGTTCAAAAGCTTTTTGTAATAATAAAGTGTCTATTAATATATTCTTACTGCGCTGTTGCCAGAACCGCTATACATAATTATTCTTTTACCGAAATTACAATTCAGTCTTGGAAATTGCAGTACTTAATTTGCCATATCGTACACGATGTATATCTTTTCAACCTTTCTTTCTTCTTCAGAACATTTTAGTTCCCCTTACACATGTACTTTTACTTAGTAATTAATTGCTCTTTGTACTAATCCTCCTGTGATACCATGGGGTGGTGAGCATTTGATCACACCTAGTCTTTAAGATAATGCAAATTTTAAAATCACTATGTTATACAATTTTTGTACTTGGCTTGAAAGTCTTTTTTCTTGGTTGCTTATGTCTCAAACATTGATAAAATGGCAATTATTGTTAACAAAGTTTGCTTTTGTAACCAGGAGTTTGACATATTTACTATAACGTTCGTCCATATCGTAGTCCTCGGCATGGAAACAAATTTTTTGAAAAAAAATCTCATTTTCTGAACTAGTAAGACGTACAGCAATAGAGTCTTACAGTTATTACCCAAGGTGAAGAAAAAAAAATTGTTACATAGGGCTATCGTTATACAGAGTGATTAAAAAAAAAGTTTACAAATTGACATGGCAAATCAGGCATACAACAAGGATGAAAAATCCCATAGGAACATAGTGTCGCAAACCAATTATTTAATCACAAATGCGGGGTGTTTCACCCTAACTCAATTTGGGTTGACGGTAATAACTTTCAGAAAACTGAAGTATATTATAATAAAACATTTAACAGACATTCTCACATTTGTTGTTAATGTGATAACACCAAACAAAAGTGGTAGAAATTTGCATTATACGCGCCAGCAGTATGCACTTGACGCTTCACTGTGATTATCAATTCATACGGTATTATCGATTGCTTGAGCAATATGTTTCCAGATCTTTTCGTGATGTTATCATATTTCACAAAAAATAAGATATATATCATTGCATTTTCATTACAACGTTTTTATTTTTCTCGAAATGATTACCGTCAACCCGGGTTCAGTTACACTGTAAAAAAAAAAAAAAATACGATCAGTTTTCCTGTAGGAATCGAAAAAATAGTTGCCCTTATCGTACCGGAAAAATTTCCGACCCAGCTCAGAATAAAATCCGTAAAATCGGAATAAAACCTGTAAAATACCGTTTTATTGACTATTTCCTTTTTTGTATGGATTTTATTCCGACCTGGGTCGGAAAAGTTTCCGGTACGATAAGGGCAACTATTTTTCCGATTCCTACAGGAAAACTGGTCGGATTTTTTTTTACAGTGTAGGATAAAACTGTTAGTAGTATATTAACTTTGCTAACAGTACATGCGTGAAGTTCATTTTCCTCAAGTGGTAAATTATTTATTTTCTCAATATAAAAACAAAGTACAGGTAAGATAAATTGGGCTTACCCTGTATTTATGCATATCCATATACTATCTGGTATCCGACATTGCCAAGGGTAATTCCATCTACATCTTCTTATTGTATGTCTGTTCTAGTTCATATGTGATAAGGTGGTATTCCGTGTTATTAAAAACACACATTGTTTTGTGTGAAAAATCTTATCAAATTTTAAATATGTTGGAACTTTTGAAGAAAAGAAAATTAACATTTAATTCAGCATTAAGAACATACATCTCTCCTTTGGAGAGTTTACAAGTGAAAGTAGAAAAACATATACAATACATTATTGGCAATAAAAAACAGGAAATTAGTGCTATTTATCTTAATGTTAATTTATGTATATCAATATTTATACTTATAGCAATTTAAAAAGAAGTTTATTAATGTTTTGAATGTCTTTAGTTCTTGAGTATGATGAAATGTTTGTAATAGAATGTTTATTTACAATTGTGCAATCGCTTTTCACTTCCTTGCTTCCGATCATGATCACTTTTCATAATTGCTTTTGTAAATCACATTTGACACATGAAAAGCAATTTACTTAGTTTGATTATTTTAATGTCCTTGTTTGGAGATTATGTTTCACAATAGCTGTCAACAGAAACACCCTGTATTTGCGACTAAATAAATGGTTTGGGACCCTATGTTCCTATGTGATTTTGTATCCTTGCTGCATGCCTGATTTGCCATGTCATTTTGTAAACATTTTTTTGAACCACCCTGTATATGTTATGTCTTTGGGTGTATTTTGACTGTATAAATTTTTACTTCTTCCGTTACTTTTGAATCATCCGCCATATTCTCACTCAGATACTTCTAAAACTACAAGAAATATTTTCTCTTTTATCGGAACGAGAATTTTCTGCCGGAAATTATATGTACATAATATGCCACAATAATGTTATTTTTCTTTCTAGACTTTTTATACCCCCCCCCCCCCCCGCGCTTTCGCAAAATATTTTTTCTTGGTGATTAAATGCCTGTTGTATCAAAGCTTATAGCCGATAAGGATTTCTTTTCGTAATGAAATTCGTTAGCTTGAAAAAAAGTAAGTTTTGCTAGCAATTGAAGACAATTACAAGACGAAGTTTTCTCTTTTGTCGGAACGAGAATTTTCTGTCGGAAATTATAGTTACATAACAATAGTGTCACAATAGGTGGTACTTTTGCTACTACTTCGCTAAAGACTTTTTATTTCCCCCTTTATTTTATTTTATTTTATTTTATTTTATTTTGTGATTAAATGCTTATTGTCTTAACGATTATATCCAACAAGGATTTATTTTCGTAATGAAATTCGTTATCTTGATAAAATACATTTTGCTAGCTATTCATCAAGTACCTGAAATGAAGAAAAGGGAAAACTTTTCGGATTTATCAAAATAGATTCACCAATACATATTCACGATACAGGCATCACCGACTTACGCAAGTAATATGTTCCGTAAAGTTTTACGTAACTTGAATTTTACGTATGTCGAATATGTAAGTTGCTTAGGTAAAATTTTGTAAGAAATTTCAATATTTATTATATATATATATTATTTACATCGTATTATTTTATAAATAAGGCGTCATGCGACAGTATTTACTCGTATATTAACTATGAAAGTATGAAAAAATATAAAAAAAAACTTTAAGAACACAATTCAAATATCGTGTGGAATACGGGATTTATAAATCTAATATTGATGAATGATTTATAAAAATTTTGAATCTACATCAAACGACTATAAAAACTAGGAATTCTGCTTTTTCAGAATTTAGTGTCACCCCCGGCATTTCCATTACTTCATTTTCTTGTGAAGGATTTGGATCACTTTCTTGTCTTCTATTATTATGAAACAGCCATTATAAATGAAGTGTTAGGTGAAGATGAAAGAGCAGCCGTAAAACGTTAAAACTCTGATTTTTTGGTCAGAATGGGGGAAAAAAATGGCTATAATTTATTTTTCTCTTTTTTTATTACGGCTGCTCTTTTATCTTCACCTAACACTTCATTTATAATGACTGTTTCATAATAATAGAAGCCACCAGTCCATCAGAAGAAAATAACTCGGTTAAGCGGGACTCTACTGCAGTGCAAAACATTTCAATTTTAAGACTTAAATCACACGTTTTATTTTATGTAAAGTGACGTCTTTCGCATCCGCTTAAGAATTTCACATTTACGATCTACTCTTAAACATCTACAGTAAAGCATGCATCGCACATCACTATCGCGAAATAATGCACAAATGCAGCAAAAAGTTTCCGTCATTCAAGAAAATCGGAAAAAAACGGCTGTCTAATAATTCATAGATACTTACAATTAAATATAGTGTATAATAGCTCCATTGTTTTTAACAGAAATCATTCGTTTATATTTTTTTTCAAAATAGCACGTATTTTAATTACATTTTCTCTCGGTTGTTACAAGAAAATTGCAACAAAAATATATAATTACTATTTTAAAACTATTTTTCCTTTACTTTCTACAGAAATGGAGTACTTCCGTTGCCAATATTAAGCAAATGGCTCCAAAAACTACAAAAAATAAATATTTCAAAAATAAATGGAGATACAGTTTTCAAACAAAATGCATTTAAAAGTACTTTTTTTTTTCCAATACGACGGTATAAAGATTGAAAATGTGCGATGCTTAGAAGTTTAAAAAATTGCTAAAGAGTATTTAATCATAATGTTTTGTTTTACGGCTAGCTTCTAAAGGTAACGTTATTTTTTGGACACAAAATAACCTGGGAGAAAGAAATAGCATACCGTACCGGAGGCTAATAAGAAATAAATAAAGAGGACTAATTTAACCTATTTTCCATGTATTTCTGGTGTCAAGACAAATCAATAGCACTCGCAAAATAAAATAATCCTTGATAAGCACAAACTGTATTTATTTTTAATTAGATGACAACTATGAATAACTAACAATAAATTTAAGTTGTTTTGTCATAGGTCGATTGTATATACCAATAAAAATATAACTCTGTTTAATATATAAACTATATTACGGTTGTGGTTTATATCTATATATTTTATTTATAAAATAAATATCAAAAGAATGCTATTGCGTATCAAACGCGCTAGTATGTTCACAAATGTAATTTTCGAGATTTATTAAGTAATTGCTAATTTACGTAAGTCTCGTAATACTTAAGTCGGGATATGCCTGTATTCTGTAGATCATTGGAGATAATTTATAATAAAACTGAAAATTCAAGCCTTACACTTGAAAATTTTATATTTACAATAGGTTTTAGAAGATTTTTTTCTGGTAGAATACGGTATTTGACCCATATTTAAACGGCCGTTTCGGTGAAAATTTTCGAAAGTATTTTTATAGTTTATTTGAAGGAGCATTTTTTTTTTATGATACCAAATCTGTTTTAATTTCATTCTATGATTTCTAGAAGATGAGTTATAGCCAATTTAATAAACATGAAGTAATGAGTCGAATAACGGAAGAGAGTAGGAAGGTCAGGAATATATAAACAATGTTTCTAGGCATCATTTTGTTACTTTTTTAAATAGAAACACTAATAAACCTTTATTAACACTTTTAGGTTAATTTTATAGATAACAAATGATATAGATAAAAAATCTTTAAATGCGGTTTCTGAAAAATCAATTTTTCCGTCATTTCTAAGTACGATAATCTTCATTACATAAAATGTTTTAATCCTATTTCAATGAAAATTTGTCAGCATGCTTTCCATATTACTCACTATGTTCTGAATTAGAATCTAAGCTCTACGTGATTATGTAATTATTTATAGGTACTCGAATATAAAAAATAGTAGTTTTTAATGAAAAATATGTATTATTTTGCACATTTTGAAATACTTCAGTGAATTGCGAAGATATTGTAAAACTCCCAATTGAGTGCACAGGTAAGTGTAATAGTAGCATGTAGTACAAAGGAAATTGGAATATATTTAGTTGAATTGAGTGTACGCTGTCGAACGTAAGCATGACATTTTGCTAAAAAAAGGAAAAAAAAAACAATTTTTAAAAATGTTATGAAGTTGTTATGAAGATGTTATTTTATGGGGATTTTTTTACAAAGATTTTTTTATTTTAATTTAAATGTTATGAAGCTATAGCGAGAATTTTATGTTTTTTCATCATTCTGTATTACAATTGAACTGGAAATATATGTATATGGGGCATTCTCACAATCTTTTGACACTCATGTCCCTGAATAATAATTTTTATTTTAATACACTTGTTTGTGTTTTTTTTTTTATTTCATATACTGGGGAACATCCCATTGCATGATTGCACAAAAATATTAACCAGATAAATATGTTTTTGACGATGTTGGGGGTCCAAACACCTGAAAATCTCCTTTACCGTCCCGTGTCCCTGATGCTGATTTTAAAGTTTGGAGCTGTCTGTATAAAATTGTTTCAATAAAAATAATTCGATGTAATTTTTTTCTGAAACTGGAACTATTGTTTTATAAAAATATGTTGCTAAAAATTAACCTGCACACATTTTTAGGGTTGTTATTATTTTTTAAACTCTGTCCCTGGGTTTTAGATTCCTTAACATTCCTCTTCTAAAATTATACAGAAAATCATTTCGGATGCAGCCACAGAATTTTTTTCAAGTTTTTACTCGTGCAGAAGTATACTAGAGAAATAATGTCTAAAATTCTTTGGCATGAAATTTACTGTAGAATTTAAATCCGCACGAAATTACATTACTATTTATTTTGCCCGCATTAAATATCAATTTCAAGCATCGTGGCTTTATTGGTAGTCTCGCCGTCCCCAAGGTTTATTCCTGAATTTTTCGAGGTAAATTTAAAAAAAAATTAATTTAATCTATTATTAACAACTATTTCTAAAAATCAATGAGCATTGTGGCTATCACTTAGTCTTAACATGATTTTCCTAAAAATAGGGGGTAATTTTTCTTACCGTTCCATCCTTACCGCCCCTTTTTTTACCATTTCGTCACTTTTTTCCAATACCATCCCCTTTTTTTCCTTACCATCCCTTATTTAACACCCCTTTAAGACAATGTTATACAAAAATTCTGTATTAAAAGTACTACATTGTTATTATTTCTTATTTGAATGTCCTGTGGGTACTATGCAAATTCATTATAAGTAAAAATTTAGAAGAAAATAAAAAGTTATAGGGGTAAAATGGTAATGAAAATTAAACTCGCAAGTTTAACTTAAACCTCAGTTAAATAAAAAAATTTTCTCTGCTGACCATTTTTTCTTTATTTTGAATCTTTAAGGCATTCGTCTATCAGATTAAAATGTTATTTTAGCAAGTTTAATTTTGTCAGATTTTTTTTTTTTTTTTCCCAAAAGTCAAAAGATTGTGAGAATGCCCCATTTATTCCTTATTGTACATTTTTTTTAAAGCGCTCCGAACGTAGGCAGATACCTCAAATGCTTGTTGTATTAAAGCTTGTATCCGACAACGATTTCTTTCCGTAATGAAATTCATTATTTTGCCAAACGAAATTTTACAAGTAACTCCCTAAGAACCTTAAATGAAGCAAAAAGGAAAATTTTTAGTTCTCTATCAAAATAGATTGCCAACTTCCAAATTTGGTAAGCTATTAAAATAAATTTAATATACTATTTCAAGTCCTATATACATGAAAACGTTCAATGCTTACAATAATTTTTAAAATACAAATTCTGTTAAAGGTTCAAGTACATTTGAAATATGAAAAGTTTAAGAAAAATTTAAAACTGTCAGCTTATATATTAACAGGCACAATGTTAAACTTTAAAAGAAATATTTAAAAATTTTAAATAGTAGTTGGGTGTTTGAATATTTAAACCTAATTAATTTTCTTTAATTTAAAAACGTAAATAGATATTTCTTTTAATTGCGCAAAGGATAACACTCAGATGCCTAAACCATGTGAGCTGATTTTTTAAAAAATACTTAGAAAAATTGTCTAATTGAAAAGAGTTGCTTTTTAATCGAAAGTTGCATTAATTAACTAAAAATAAATATGTCATAAAAGTCGGAAATTCAAACACATTTTACCGAATAAGCAATTATTTTAAGACTCTTGATAAAAATGAAATGATTAAAAGATCAGAATGATTTAGTCCATTTCTTCGATAAGTTTTATATGATGTTAAAGTTATCCAAGATTGTTTTTCAAGTTATACAAGTTATACAAAAGTTAAGATACTAATTATATAAGTTATACAAGATATTAAAATTTAAAGAAAATCTGACCATTTTTGGCGAAATTATGCGCAAACATTGAAAAGTAAACCAAAATACCTTTAAAAATTAACATTCCTTAAATTGCTATAATACATACTATCATATGAAAGACAATATCAGATATTTCCTCATAAACAAGTTTTTCAAGGAGGTCGTAAACACACCGTGTAATGGTTTACCTCTCGTAACTTCGCCAAAGACAAAGTTATGACTGTTTGAATCTTCAGCGCTAGATAGCAGTTCAAATTATACCGATCAAAGCGTTCTACAGTAAAAGAGACCAATTTATAGTCGAAGGGGAGGAAGGGGGTCAGTAAACTGAACATTTCTATCCAAGCCTAACAATACATCTTCTATTTTAAAAACTTTAACCATAACCCCTTCTACTGTAAATTGGACTCTTTTACTGTCCCCCCTCCCCCTCCACTGTAGTATGGACCAAGGTTACTATATCTAAAGGTTGCGCCATTTCCCCCCGTAGCCAATAGGGAGCGACTCGCTGCTTGACGTCACTCCGCGTGCTTGGATCAGTTTTCCAATTGACTTTGCATTAGAAACGAGCTATTTTTAATTGAAAAATATCAGTAGAAATTTTCGAGCGAAAAAAAATTTAACGATTAAAAAGTATTCTTTATACATTGGACAAACATCACATCAAAAATTTAAACTATTATCTCTTTTTAACTCTTTGAAATTTAATTGTTAAATCTGGTGTTTTTTTCGTTAAGTTTCGTTTACTACTCAATATGAAAAAGTTAATTTACATTAAAGAATGTAAAATAGTAATTTTTAGAAGTAAAAAGACCTACAAAAGAAGCAAATTTGATTTTTACATGTCTGCAGTTAATGTTTTGTTAATACTTTTTAATGCAGTATATTTATAATATTTCATCCATAATCAATTTGAAGTCTAATATAATTCTAATGTTATTATTTCGCTACGTTTTTAGTAAAGAGCTATTTAATTAAAAAAATTAAAAAAAAAACTTATTTTTTACCCTCCCTCACACCCCAGTTTGAGTTTTGCGTAATTAGATTACACAAGCAAATTAAATAGAAACTTTCATAAGTAAATAGCTGAATATTTAATATTATTAAACTAAAACATTTATACTATATAATAATATCATTTGTTGAAGATAAAATTTGAAATTCAGAGTAATGTGTTTTATAAACACATTTCGAAAAATAATATTTTTATGTTGCATAATAATAATTAATATACATGAAAATTCATAAGTGAGAGAAATTAAAGTAAATTTTTGCTTGAAAGAGAGTTTAATATTTAAACAATATTTTTCACATCCAAATAAAGTGCCATATTTAAATTTTAAAATTATATATCTTTTCAGAATTTTAGAATTTTTTCAGGTTCCATTTATGCATTTGATATCATTGAATATCACACTGAAATTTTTTATAGAAGAAAAATTAGGACAAGCAGAGATTATAAGAGAGATTTAAAATACAAATAAAGATAAAAACTTTCATTATTAAAATGCCGAATTCTTAAAACTCTAAGATTTATATGCTATAAAAATTTTGAATTAAAAAAACAGAGGAATATAAATATCTTCCGAAAACGTTTTTCAAAATTACCGTAATTTCCGGTGTATAGCCCGCGGATCAAACAATCGTGTTTCGACCCAGAAATTTTTAAAAATAAAATGTAACTTTTTAGATCACAGTAAATATTGGTCTTCAAATACTGAATAAAATTTCTGGGTCCAAACTGAATTGTTTGATCTGCGGGTTATACACCTGAAATTACGGTAATTATATTTTAATGATGTATTATAATAAAATTATACAAAAATATTTAATAACTAATGTATTTTGGGTTTAAAACCTTTAGAATATGTTTTAATTTCAAGCGTATGATTTCATCACAAGATGCGTTTTGTTGATGTACTTCAGATGTGTGCTCCATTATTTGATATTTTATCGTGCAATCACATTTGATTTACTTCAGTTTTTTTCCCTTTTTTGGCAGCGTATTTCTTTTTTACTTCTGATGAATATATTTCGTTAAGGTGCTACTTAACTCACATGAAAACACGCGCTCGCTAATGTTAAACCTATGGGAGAATTTTTGTTTTAAATATCTCGTTTGAATTAGAATGTTTTTTTTTGTTTTGTTTATTTGTTTTCTCATTAGATAGACGATGTTGATCTCTACAAAGTCCGTTTTTTACTTTTCAATTTTCTTTGCAGTTTTTTATTTTTTTATGAGGTTAACTTCACTTTCGAAACCGGTTCCGACAGTAAAAATTTCATTAAAAAAAAAAAAAAAGTAAAAAAGTAAAAAACAGTCTTTGTTAAATTCGTCCTAAGCTATCCAATGCAACAAAAATAAAACACTGAAATGCAAACGAGATATTTTTTTTTAATTCTGCCATAGAATGTGATTTTTCGCGTGAAGGAAGAAGCCTCTTAATGTGTCTCAATTGAATGAAAGTTCTGATTTTCACAAATGATTTTATTATATTTCTGTGCCTGTTTGGAAAAACAATTTAACTATTTTGCAAACATTTTCAATAACATTAAATTCTTTTGAAAGTGAGCTGCCGTGAATCTCATTAAGAATATTTTTTAACAGTTTTACAACTTTGAGGGATTTATCACATTGAAAGTATATCGATTCATCCGAAGGAATTCGCTGTAACATTTGATTCACCTAATGAATTATTAAACTGTCATGTAATTTATAAAATTTTGTTTTCTGTATAACCAACAATATATCTAAGTTTTTGAAAAAAGGAATTTACGGAAGATATGGTGAATGAAAATTCATCATGTTCATCATGTTACATTAAGGAAATCTGAGAAATATCTACCCCGTAATATTTACGAAAAGTGATTGGAAATCGCTCTTTCAGAGTAGCAGTTTAAGCTTCGTGTGTGGGCAAACTCTCCTGAGTGTCAAAGGAAATCACAATAAATGTTTATCACCCCCTCCCCCCCCCCGCCCCCCACACACACATCCATTTTCGATGATCGACTAAAGATAACAAGCAATAAAAACCCCACCTCAGCACAATAATAATAATAATGATAATAACAACACACAACTGTTTCATTTGAAGGGAAAAAATCCTCTATAATCGCTTTATTCTACAAAAAAAATATTTTCGCTGGTGAAAAATGTTCTGTCTTGAAGAAATATGCTCTCTTTTGACCAAAAACAAAAAGTTTTTTGAACAGAAATTCGATTTTAAATGCAAAAATAGGCTCTTTTCTGTTGCGAAAATTCTCCTTAGCACCACAGCCCTCTGAATACTAGGCCTGAGTGCTCATTCAAAATGGCGGCTGTCGAAGGCGGACTTTTCCCCCACTAGTAAAATTATATCGCGATTGAGTGCCTAGTGAATCTCCCTTCAGGTCCCGGTTTTCTTGTAATATTATTTTGCTGAAAGATTTTTCAATAAGCTCAATCAATCGATTAAAAATTTCTATCTATTAAAAATTTCTTTTGACAAGAAACTTAGTATGCTATCATTCAAAAATTAACAAAAATATTTCCCATCTATTACATTTCTCAGAAAAGTAAAGAAAATTTAAAATGTTTGTTTAGCTTCATGATCAAAGTTTTATGTGGAGCCAGCCCCTTAGTTATGAAAAGAATAACATATTATATTGGATTATAAAAACATGTATAATAATCACTTATAAACAAATTAAGTTAAAATAATGCTATAAAAAGTGATAGAATATCTTTATTAAGACTTACGATCGTTTCATCGCACAATCGGCGACATTTTCAAAATCAATCATAATAGAAAATATTTTCACATTACTTAAAAACAATAATATATATGAATAAGATATTCTATCACTTTTTATAGCATTATTTTAACTTAATTAATATTATATTGGCTAAATACATTTACACAAATTAAAAATAAATGAAAGGATAAATTTGGTATTTAAATTATGAAAAGCACATGACAAAAATTATTCACATATTGTTAAGAAATTCAGATATTCTAAGGTTGAATGCTAAAAATAAATACAGATTTATTTATTTTTCAGTTTTTTTAAATTTTTCTCTTGTATTTCTTAATTAAAAATTTTAATAACTATTTTTGGGTAATTATTTGGTAAGATCTTATATACAACTTGCATCATATTTTTAAATAAATAAAGCTGTCATGAGTCCAGGGATCTGTTTGGAGAAAAATTAGGTCCTTTAATGGACCTTTCACAACCTTTTTATTTTAAAACAGGACCCTTCACAAAATTTTTCAACTTAACAATTAGCTTTACACAAAACTTTTGCATTTCCAAACTGTACTTTTCATCAAAAATTTTAAAAATAATACTATCTAACTTGTCAAAAAACCTATTATCAAGATATAGATATGGAAAGGGTCTTGTTAAAAATGTATAACAAGAACCTGAATATAACGATAATTTCAAATTCCCAAAATAAAAAATAGATTTTTCATAAATGTGAAAAAAAAAAAAAAACTATTCACAATTTCAAAAATGGGACCCAGAAAGAAAAATCTGTACAGATCCCTGTGAGTACAATATTTACATAAATGATCAAAGTCATTCATTACATTTTTAACCTAAAGTTAACTAATTTTTAATAAAAAATTCATATGAAAAATCACCATTACTAGAATCAATACAGTAATTACAACAGTGATGTTTTAGCAAGTTTAGAAAGCAGCATAACCTGCAATGAAAAGTAGGATTGGCACAATGTTTTTATAAACTGGGTTTAATATATCATTTAAAGATCTTTAAATGCGTCTAAATTTATTAGGCATGAAAGTGCAAAACATAAAAAAAGTTGTAAAATTTTTTCCATCTATACAATATTTATTTTTGGACACATTTTAACTTATTTATACAATAAAATAAAATATTACTGTATGTATGATTTTCTTTTAATAATTTAAAATTTATTAAAAGAAATTTAAACTAACAATTTTACAGGTCTTTTGAATCAAAACAGGAAATTGAAGACAGTTTGCTAAGGTGTAAAACCATAAATATCTGATGAATTTATGTGAACTACAGCGATTAATTTGTCAAAATAAATATTATTTTAGAAGGTTTGTCTGTTTAAGATTTCCCCCCTCCTTTCAAAAACAAACAAACAAAAAAAAAAACCTCCATGCTGCATAAATACAAGCAAGTCAAATTAATCTTTACTCCAGAAATACATCTCAAAAATTGCATCACTGAAATTACACGAAAGTGTTAATTAGGAAAAAAATATTCTATTCCGAAAAGAATCTTATGGAAACTTCCTTTACCTTTTAAAGTCTAAAAAAATCACTCTGGAAAGACATTTTAGAAACAATTTACACCACTTTCAGATGCTGATTCACCTTTGATTTGATGGCTTTTTTGCACAGTAATTCAGAAACAAATTCCGACGATTTGAGTAAACAAAATTATTATTAAATTTCCTAGACCCCCCCCCCCCTCTCATATATGCTTCCAATATTTTCTTTGCATTTTTGCATCAATCCAGAAAATGTGCAAAATTGCTTTAAAATAGGTGGAATTCCTCCTTTAGGAGGAATTGTTTCGTGCCTGATTTATTGATAAATTGCATTTCTTATCTAAATATTTATCTAAATATTTTTGTTTATTATGAAAGAGCTTTTGAATTATTAGTCTTTTCCATTTTCAATCAACTTCTCTAGAGAGATATAATAATTACTCACATATAACTGCACATTCATCATATATTTTAACAATCATGTCAAACTTATACTTATTTTCTTAGATTGCTAATATTCAAACCAAGCGTCTGATATAATTTGTTTTATTAAGACAATAAATTTTAAAAGTTAAATCAGAACTTACTTCAATAGTTATGTTAATCCTTAGTGATATCCACTGAACATCATTTTAGAATATTTAATACATATTCTAGCCTTTTAGATGAAATTAAAATTATATTTGCGAATCCTTGAGAGCCATATTTTCTTTTCAGAAAGAGAAACATTAGGAAAGCACATGAAACAAGAGGAAAACACATGATACACTTTCGTGAAATAAAACATAAGTATCTAAATAAAATAGATAGTATAAAGATGAAAATCATGAACCATGTGCAACTTTATACGAAAACTGCGACTTGAATTCATCAACGATGGAATTTTCAAGAACAGTATAAATGGCGACCGTCACTTTCGCTTCAATTTAACCGCCTTCGACTGGTCACGTGAGCCGCCGGAGTTAGTTTAGCGATTTGGCCGGTGCACAGCCCTCTGAACACTAGGCCTGAGTGCTCATTCAAAATGGCGGCCGCCGAAGGCGGACTTTTTCCCCCTAATATAATTTGATCGTGATTGAGCGCCTAGTGAATCTCCCTTATATTTTTGCTCCATAAGACCAGGCGAAAAGTTAGGTCCCGGTTTTCTTGTAATATTAGTTTACTGAAAGATTTTTCATTAAGCTCAATCAATCAATTAATATTTTTGACACTATGGTTCATACTCAAATAACATAATTTTCCGCCTTTCTCTGATTTCTAACAACATTTACAAAACATTCCAATCCTTTAAGCATTTCGCGACCACAAGAAATTATGCAGTAAAGCATTAAAATGACATTAGGAATCGAAAGTAAAATTACCATTATGTAACAAAAAAATCATATGCTTGTAAAAAAAAAGTACCCTTAGAATTCACAGGGATTTATGCTTTTTATGGTTGTTATTTGAAAAATCTGTTTCAAAATATAAAACTAGATTTATTATTGACTCATCATCAAAGTAAAGTATTATACTAATGTGTAAAAAGCAATATTCTGTATTCAAAATAACTCGTGAAAAATTTTGAATATGTCATATACCGAATGTACAATTTGCTACTAAAAATTTCTTTTGACAAGAAACTTAGTATGCCATCATTCAAAAATATTTATCAAAAATTAACAAAATTATTTCTCATGTATTACATATCTGTCAGAAAAGTAAAGAAAGTTTAAAATTTTTGTTTAGCATCATAATCAAAGTTTTATGTGGAGCTCCTTAGTTATGAAAAGAATAACGTATCATATTGGCTAAATGCATTTACACAAATTAAAAGTAAATGAAAGGATAAATTTAATATTTAAATTGTGAAAAACACATGACATGAAAAATGATTCACGTATTGTTAAGAAATTAAATTCATATATTCTAAGGTTGAATGCTAAAAATAAATACCGATTTATTTATTTTTCAGCTTTTTTTTTAAATTTTTCTCGTGCATTCCTTTTCTTAATTAAAATTTTTAATAACTATTTTTGAGTAATTATTTGGTAAGATCTTATATACAACTTGGATCATATTTTTAAGTATAAATAAAACTGTCATGAGTCCAGGGATCTGTTTAGAAAAAAATTGGGTTCTTTAATGGACCCTTCACAAATTTTTTTTTTTTATTTTAAAACAGGATGCTTCACAAAATTTTTCAACTTAACAATTAGCTTTATTCAAAACTTTTGCATTTCAAAACTGAGCTTTTCACAAATTTAATTACTTAAAAGTAAACTCTAATGGGTCACAAAATAACTGAAGTCGTCAAAGAACCTAATATCAAGATATAGATATGCAAATCACTTTGTTTAAAATGTATACACAAGAACCTGAATATAATGATAATTTCACATTCCCAAAATTAAAAGTAGATTTTTCATAAATGAAAAAAAAAAACTATTCACAATTTCAAAAGTAGGACCCAGAAAGAAAAACCTTAACAGACCCCTGTGAGGACAATATTTACATAAATGATCATTTATGTAATTCACTACATTTTTAACCTAAAGTTAACTAATTTTTAATAACAAATTCAGCAAAAATTCATATGAAAAATCACCATTATTAAAATCTATACGGTAATTACAACAGTGATGTTTTAACAAGTTAATAAAGCAGCATAACCTGCAATGAAAAGTAGGATTGGCACAATGTTTTCATCAACTGGGTTTAATATATCATTTAAAGGTCTTTAAATGCGTCTAAATTTATTGATAAATTGCATTTCTTATCTAAATATTTAAATGAATATTTTTGTTTATTATGAAAGAGCTTTTGACTTATTATTCTTTTCTCATTTTCAGTCAACTGCTCTAGTGAGATTTATAATAATTACTGACAGATGACTGCATCATCATACATTTTAACAATCATGTCAACCTGATATTATATTCTAGATTGCTAAAATTCAAACCAAGCGTCTGTGTATAATTTTTTTTATTGAGACAATAAATTTGAAAAGTTAAATCAGAACTTACTTCAATAGGTATGTTAATCCTTGAGGATATTCACTGAATATCATTTTAGAAGATTTAATGCATATTCTAGCTTTTTAGATGAAATTAAAATTATCGTTGCGAATCCTTGAGAGATATACCTTTTCAGAAAGAGAAACCGCATGAGATCATATATATCATTCCCTACCCTAGTAGGAAGGCACATGAAACGCAAGAGAAATACGTGAAACACTTTCTCGAAAGAAAACTTAAGTATCTTAACAAAATCGATAGTATCTAGATGAAAATCATGAACCATGTACAACTTTATTCGAAAACTGCGACTTGAATTCATCAACGATGGAACTTTCAATAACAGAATAAATGGCGCCCGTCACTTTGATTTCGCTTCAATCTAACCGCCTTCGACTGATCACGTGACCCACCGGAGTTATGTTAGCGATTTGGCCTGTGTTGAGATGGCTGTGGCCGGTGTTGAGATGGCTGTGCTTAGCACGCACAGTGACGTCATAAGTACGGAAACCTTGATACCGAAACTAGAGGGAAATGGCGGTATGGACTAGCCTGGCTGTCCAGCCGGGGACGAAGTACGGTTATGAAGTTTCAGTACGCAAATCTGCCCGGATGATCAAGGTCTGATCGAAAGCGCTCGGCGCGTAAATTGTTAAGGTTTTAAGTTTTTAAAAACTATGTTATGTAATAATATCTTTTATATTTGTGACATCTTTTATATTAAATGCACCTTTTAAACAAGTTTTTCTTTAATTTTATTTCTATATGATTCAAGGTGAATGTGACATTTCCAACGTTATATGTTTATTCATATATACATTTTGAATTTAAATTTATACATTATTTAAAAAGAAATAAGGAGATGAGAAATTTCTGTTGACGGCAATGATGTTCCAAGAAGGGATTGTTTTTAATTGTGTTGCTATAGTAATTATTTATCGCCAAACAGTCTGTTGTTATTACGACAGAGATTTTTTGTAAGTGAGAGTTGGGTGATTTCGTCATGTGACCTACCATTCCGTCAGTATAATAAGCTTTTAGATTAGAATTGTTTTTTAAGAAGACAATTTTTAATTGTTTATTTTTAAAACGTTATTTTTTCGATTTCGCATAGCTAACGAAGGGGGCAATTGAGTAGGCCTTATTAGATTGGGGCCTGGGTTAATTTTTTTTGGCAGCCGGAAAAATCTCGCGGGTCTGCTAGTACGTAATAATTCAAGTCACAAGTTCAGGAAAACATTTGTTGTGAAAAAATTTTACTTAAAATAATTATTTATGCGTTTGCAATAATCCAAAGAACGACTTCTTCGCTTTTCTGCCTCAAAGAAACACTTTGCAACGCATTTCAAAAGTACTTATGACTTCGGTTTGTCTGCCATTTGTATAGCCATGTTGCTGTATATGACAGTTTCAACAGACTAAAATATAAATTATTGTTTTGACAGAGGCTCTTTCAAGAATACTTGTTAAAGCTTGGCAGATACTGTCACAGGCTCCATGTAAACGTTAAAAGATACTTTTAACATTTTTTTAATATGAAAGGTGCTAAAAAAATCCTGAAATAAATAGCATTCTTTTAATATATCCTTACTCAGCTGTTTCTAAAACTGCTACACATGTCTTCTTTTATCGAAACGACAGCTTTTTTTCGTTGGAATTCGGCAGTACTTAATTTGCCATTACAGTGTTCTTTCCTTTTTTCTTGGTTTTTTCCCCTAAGGAGTTTTTATTTCTCCTTCGAAAATATTTTTTCCTCCGGATCATTAAATGTCTGTTTTATTAAATATTATATCTGACAAGAACCGAAAATTTCTTTTTCTAATGAGTTCGTTATTTTGTTAAAAGACATTGTGTTCTCCTCCCATCAATAATTTGAAGCTAAATGAAAATTATTTTTGCTTTGTTAAAATACGCGAACATTCTCAATTAACAGTAGCAGAATTACTGGAGTTAGTTAATAAAAGTATTTTAGTGTATTTTACACTGTTATTTATATTTAAAATGTAATGAATTTTAAATTAAACATTTTTCTCAGTTGTAATCAATTATTTTGTGTAGTTTCTGAATGTAACATTTCTGTAATTTAAGATAAGCTTTAAATTTCCTGACTGTCTAGACAGGATTGTGCTTTTTAAAAGCAGGAGTTATATCTATTTTTAGTTCTATAGTATAACTTAAGAAATTATTTTAAAAAAATCTATAATTATATGTAATATTTTTAGTGAATGCATGATATTTAAGTACATTTAAACCCAATATATAGCATAGAATTTGAATTGTCCTGGAATTTTAGAATTCAGAATTGTATTTGAAATCATCAACACTTGTCTTGGCCTTTGAAATGTTTTATTAAAATGTTATTACATTAATATTATGATTTCGGTTTATATTATGAAATAACTATTGAAATGCTATTTTATTAATTTCACCCTTTTGTTGATTAAATAATACGTTAAATTTTATCATTATTAATTTGGCTATTGTTTTTACTTTCTTCTATCTTTACGAGAAGAAAGTATTGGATTCGTAAAAATTTTAGACTTCCGGTTTTCGACGGATTTACACGTTTTAGAGGTCAGAGATTCCAAAAAACATGTTTTTACAAAATGTCTGTCTGTGACTCTGTGAGTCTGTCTGTCTGTGTGTATGTGACACAAATTTTGTGGGCGCTCTACCTCAAGAACTAGTGCACGAAATTTAATAAAAATTTATATTCAAATAGTCCCTAATATAAATTGGTGCTGATTAGTTTTTGGTGTAAATCGCCCAACAGGTGGCGCTGCTATGCTGCATTTTTCGCGATTTCTGAACTAGCTCTATCTCAAGAACTAGTGTACGGATTTTCATAAAACTTCAGATTCAATTAATCCTTGATATGAATAAGTCCTGGTAATGTTTTGGTGCAAATCGCCCGACAGATGGCGCTGCTATGCTGCATTTTGCAGCATTTACACGATTTTCGTAATAGCTCTATCTCAAGAAATAATACACGGATTTTCATCAAACTTCAGATTCTGTTAATGCTTGACATGAGTTGATGTTTTGCACCTTTTGGTGTAAATCGCTCAACAGGTGGCGCTGCTATGCTGCATTTTTTGTGATTTCCGCAGTAGCTCTATCTCAAGAACTAATGCTTGGGTTTTCAACAAACTTCAGATTCAGGTATACCTGGATATGAATTACTGCTGTTTATGTTTTGCTGTAAATCGCTCAACAGGTGGCGCTGCTATGCAGCATTTTTCTCGATTTCCACAATAGCTCAATGTCCAGAACTAATGCACGGATTTTTATCAAACTTCAGATTCAGTTAGTCCTTGACATGAATTGATGTTTTGTTCCTTTTGGTATAAATCGCTCAACAGGTGGCGCTGCTGTGCTGCATTTTTTGTGATTTCCACAGTAGCTCTAGCTCCAGAACTAATACACGGATTTTCATCAAACTTCAGATTCCGGTATACCTTAATATGAATTAGTGCTGTTTGTGTTTTGGTGCAAATCGCTCAACAGATGGCGCTGCTATGCTGCATTTTTTAGAATTTCCCCTACAGCTCTATCTCAATAACTAATGCACGAATTTTCATCAAACTTCAAATTCAGGTATACTTTTATATGAATAAATTGATATAATTTCTTTTACTATTTAAATGATTTAATTGACGTGATTTATATAGAAGAAAGTTTTGTGATGGCCACAACATACTAGTTTTCCTATGTTCGCCAAGATTGTGTCTATTTTCATTATTTTGTTAAATGTTGGCGTGTTTGGTTAATTTTGCAGGTTGACATATCAAAACTGTCATGCTTTGCTAGTTTTACACTCTCTGCTCTCTGTTCCTGTTTCAGTATCGTTGGCTCTAATGCCGCCTCCCTGCTTCGCGGTAAACAACATGCATCTCGGATAATATGTGGCAAGTTAAACATGTAACGTTACAAATATTATGGATTTCGTCATTCTAGAGTCTGAAATTTTCATTTGTCTTTTTACTAATAATAAGAAATAATGATTTATTCTTCTTCACATACTTATTATATTTAATTATCAATTGTTGGCGTCATAGAGGACAGCACAGGAATGCATGATATTTATACACATGTAAACGCTACATACAAAATATACAAAATAGGATTTGAATTGTCATGAAATTTTAGAATTCATAATTTCATTTGAAATCATCAACTGTATGTACGGATTTTTTAGATTTTGCATTTATTCTTGGATTTAAAGAACTCACAAAATGCAATTATTTTTAATAGACTATGAAATAAAACTTTAAAAAAAAATGGAATATTTTAATATGAGCAGTAAAATCTTTCAGAAATAAATAGAATTTTATTAATTCCGAACTTAGCTGTTTCTAAAAGTGCCAACATGTTTTCTTTTATTGAAATTATTACAGCTATTTTGTCAAAAATTGGCAGTACTTAATTTGTAATCATCGTGCTTTTTTATTTTTCCTTAGCTTTTTCTTCTAAGAAATTTTCATTTCTCCTTCCAAAATATTTTTTTAGGTAATTAAACTCTGTCTTATTAAATCTTACATTAATTGTACAAGAACCGAATTTTTTTAATATTGAAATTCGTTTTTTTTTCTTTTTTAAAGAAATTTTACTTTCAAACTGTTATTAATCTCATGTTAAATGAAAATATTTTTGTCTTTCTTCAAACCGCAAAGATTCGAAATTACCAAGATAGCAGAGAACTATTGGATTTTGACAATAAAGATACTGCACATTTTTTTATATTTTATTCTATATTTTAAATGTAATACATTCTAAATTAAAATTTTGGCGTCACAATGTTTTAATGTAAATAATATTTTAGTATTTTAAGATAACCAGTAAATGTCATTACTGTCTTGGAATGATCATATTACTGGCCGAATTATTATAGTAACATGAAAATTTATTTATAAATTAGCTTAGAAGTTAGATTATTGAATTACATTTAATATTGGGTGAATTTATACGCATTACTTACAATGAACATAGTTATAGATGTCCACTCATGGCTTTTAGTACTTCGTATGTCCACTAGGGTGGAGCGATTTTTTTTTTTTTTTTTTTTTTTTTTTTTTTTTTTTTTTTAAATCAAAAACGGGTAGGTGCCAAAAGTTGCCTTTATACTAGTACATCAACTGCGTGAAGTTTTATCGCTGAAAAAAAGTAGCTTGGGTCTGCGGTTTTGGTCCAAATGTCGAATTTTTGGATAAAATTTGACATAAAAAAAAAATAAAAAATAATCCTATAGAGATGGTTATTATTTAAATATGTTATTTAAACCTTTATTATTAATGACTTAACATATTTAAACGATATCTTTATTCTGTATAACTGGAACAAAACTGACAACTTTTGGTAAAAATAAGGCGTTGCCACTCTGTTGTGTATCGATAAAACGATATCTTTATTCTGTATAACTGGGGCAAAACTGACGACTTTTGGTAAAAAAAAAGGCGTTTCCACTCTGTTGCGTCATACAACTAATTGTTTTTTTTAATACAACTCTTACCTAGTTGCTTTCAAAACTACCCAAAAGGTATCACGTGGAGATGGCCGTATTGCATGTCACAGCAGTGCATAGCTCGACCACCCTACTATCTGAGCCCAATGTTTTATTTTTCATTTAATTGTGATTTTTTATCAAAGACAGACATAAGTTTTCTATGTATCAACCTAGTCCATCTCTTCTTTGTAAACACAGACGTTGGATGATGTTGCTGTGACACTCCTTCGCGTAAGCAGAGTAATACAGTGGAATTCATGGAATCTATTCAGCCGTCTATTATCTTCACCAAAATTGCATACAGTTAACGCATAGTGATTGGGAGTTCTGTTATTACAATATTCTACAATATTTAGGTATTTCATCTTTGGGTATGCCATCATTTACTCTACCTCTTGCTTTTTTTATATGCTGAGAAGCTTGCTGTTTAATGTGATGGCGATCGTCAGATAGCTTTGCGATAAGAATTTGCTCTCGATGTAGAAATCAACCATTGTCCTAAATAATTTTTTTAAGCATTTCTTTTATTCCGTTTTCTGTGATGTTTAGTAGCCGAGTAATCTCACATAAGTTTTTAGATCCATATTTTTGATGTAGATTACATTTGGTGTAAACCATCCTGCGGTATAAACTTGGATTACATACTTTGTTGAATGAACTTACAGACTCTTATGGTCAATCAGTGCTTATATAAAGGCGAAAAATTTTATTCGCCTTTGTGAGCCATCTTGCGTAGGACAAATTTCTTGGATTCCTATTAGCTAGTTTTTCTGAGCAAAATCTTGATGAAATAACTTTGCAAATGTCTAGCAGGTATTTCTGGTCTGTGCTGAGTATCCTTTTCTCGATTTCAGGAAATAATGTTTCAAAATTTCTCACTATGGCTTCAAAAATTGAAATAAGAAGAAATTTTTGCGTTGTCTAATAAATGATGCAGAGGAAATTCACTGGACTCTGACGTGGTATATGATCCATTATAGTGGTTCATTCTAAACACATCCCACGCAGAATGGATGGCAACGATGAACAGAATTCTGCGCCTTTAAATGAGCACTCACTTCCCATCGGAGTCTATGTTCACTCAAAAAGTACTATGTAATCCAAGTTTGGCCCCAGAATGGTTTACCATCAAATGTAATCCACATCTAAAGAAGGGATCTAAAACTCATGGGAAATTATTCGGCTATTAAAGAACACAGAAAACGGGATAAAACAAATACTAAAAAAAGTTATTTAGAACAATGGTTGCTTTGCATACGATACGCAGAAGAAATTCTAATTTCAATGCTCTCTGACGATCACCATCACATTAAACAGCTAGCCTTTCAGCACATAATAGTTGAAATATGAGAGTAAATGATGGCATATGCAAATCTGAAATATCGAAAATCAACTTTGAAGCGAATAATTATATAAATCAAATTTCTCGAAAATTGTTGTGGCAACAGAACCCCTAATCAATGTGCATTTATCGGGTGTAACCTTGGTAAAGATAATAGATGGCTGAATAGATTACATGAATATCATCCCCACTGCATAACATTGTTTCCCTTCTCTTACGCAGGCAGTAAAAAAATACGTGAAGTAGATCACAGCAGCAGCATCCAAAGTCTGTGGATACAAAGAAGTGGTGGACTAAGTTGATACATAGGAAAATTTGCCATTCTTTGATAAAAAAATCACAATTCAAATTATAAATAAAACATTGTGTTCAGATGGTAGCGTAGTTTAGCTAGATGTCCCTGGTAGTTTTGAAAGCAACTAGGTAAGAGCTGTATTCTAAACAACAATTCGCAAAATGACACAACAGAGTGGCAACGCCTTTTTTTTACCGAAAGTTGTCAGTTTTGCTCCAGTTATACAGAATAAAGATATCGTTTTATCGTTTAAATATGTTAATTCATTCATAATAAAGGTTTAAATAACATTTTTAAATAATAACCATCTCTATACGTATATTTTAATTTTTTTGAAAAAATGTCACATTTTACCCAAAATTTCGGCTTTTGGAGCAAAAGCGCAGACTCAAGCCATTTTTTTTTAGCGGTAAAATTTCACGCAGTTGATGTACTTGTATAAAGGCAACTTTTGGCACCTACACTTTTTTGATTTTGAAAAAATAACTTTTTTCGCTCCACCCTAATGTCCACCTTTAGCAGCTATGACTGCATTTATACATCTTGGCATCCCTTCTTCTGAATCAGTCGTTCCATTTATCACTATGATGCCATACACGAATTAATCGCTCAATTAGTTGAACTTTGTTTGTTGCTAGAATTTTGTTGACTCTGGTCTTCGAATCAACAAAATTGCAGCAAACAACAAAGTTCAACTAATTGAGCTACTAATTCTTGTATGGCATCATAGTGATGAAATGGAACGACTGATTCAGAAGAAGGGATGCCAAGACGTATAAATGCAGCCATAGCTGGTAAAGGTAGACATACGAAGTACTAAGTGTCATGAGTGATCATCAGTAACTATGTTCATTGTAAATAATGCATATGTATTCACCCAATAGTAAATGTAATACAATAAACTAACTTCTAGGCTGATTTATGTGTACATTTTTCTTTTACCATAATAATTTGGCAGTATACATTTACATAAACAAGGGTTTATTGCATCAGATGCCGCCATCGGAAAAATCTACAAGATTCTATTCCAGTTCTTCCGGTTAAGGGTCCGTTCCTCCTCCAGACTTCAAGCCCTCATAGTCTTTTCAATATCATCGCTTTTCTTTGGAATGATTATACTTTTAGAAAACGCGAAAGTTACATCTATCTTAATTCTAATAGAATAGTTTAAAAAAATCAATATATTTTTCTTTATTAATAAGTAAAACCTGTGAAAACCGGGAGCTGTCTATAGCGGAATCCTGTTTTAAATTAAGAACTTTTACGGTCCCAACCAAAGAAACACAGTAAAATATACTTTCTAAGACAGAACTTGTCTTAAACGGAACGTTTTCCCAGTCCGTAGCTATTATGTTTTCTAAATTTTTTATTTATATTATTTTGAATGGAATACATGTAAATACAAAATTGTAACAAACATTACAATACAACAAACATCTATGCATACAAAATTTTAATACATACAAAATTATAAGCATATGTTGCTAACATGTATCATAGGATTTGGATTTGAATACAATTTTACAGCATAGAATCGCACATTAAACAGCAACATTTTTTATAGATTTTTTTTATATTTTATATTTATTCATATACTTTAAAAGCTCAGAAAATATGAGATATTTTTAACAAATTACAAAAGAAATCTTTAAAAAAGAATATAATAATAACGAAAAATATACCTGCTAAAACGGAACCTATCTTAAACGCAATGTTTTTCCACTCCGTAGCTATTCGGTTTTCAAAGATTTTTATTTATATTATTTTGAATGGAATACATGGAAAATAAACTAATACAGAATTGTAAGTATGTGTTGTTAACATCTATCATTGGATTTGGATTTGCATGCAGTTTTACAACATAGAATCGCATATTAAACCGCAGCATTTTTTATAGATTTTTTATTTATTTATTTATTTATTTATTCATAGACTTTAAAAACTCAAAAAATATGAGGTATTTTTAACAAATTGCGAACGAAATCTTTAAAAAAGAATATAATAAGAACGAAATATTTTTATGTAAACATTAAAAAACTTTCAGAAATAAAATAAATAAAAAGTATTCTATTAGTATATCCTCATTTAGCTGATGCTAAAACTCTTAACGTAATTTCTTCTATCGAAACAAACACTTTTTCATAGGAAATTGCCCTTACTTAATTTGTCATTATCGTACTCTTTCTTTTCCCCCTCTAAGCTTTTATTTTTTTTTCTTAAATTGTTTTTATCTGTACTTATATAAAAAAAAATCCATGGAGATGAAACGTTTTTTAATTAAATATTATATTGGACAAAAACAGGAAATTTCTGTTTAGTGATGAATTAATTGTTTCACGTTAAAAAAATAGTTTTCGTTTCATATCTCTCAACACAAGAAAAGGACACAACTCAAACATGCTGTATTTCACAGGAGAGGCAATACAATATTTGTATTGTTTTACTGTAAAATAAAATTATAGTACTTATCTCTGCATCTTAGGGTTGCCAGTTTGGCCTTTTCTTTATTCCGAAATTTCGCAATTATACCAGAAAATTTCTATCATATACTTTTCTTTATTTAATGATATATATTTAGTGATTGTTAAGAGTAAAAATTCGTCTTACATAGTTTCCAGTATGAATTCGAAACTTTTGAATTATAAAAAAGGACAAATTGGCAACTCTGCTGCATGCAGCTGTAAAATTGTACATAAAAGCCCAAAACCTCTCTCGAATTAAGACGTAGAAGAGATTCGCAGGGCTTATATTTATCACACCATGCAATTTGCCCAGTGGACGCAAAGTGACATAAAAAGTAATCTTGACTTTTCCGGATAACGACATATATAACACTAATACGCAATATTACGTACAATAATACACAAAATTAATTTTTTGGAGATGTGTGACTTTTATCGTGGGTGTGCGATACAGAGTTTTTTTTCACAAAAGCTCATCAAAAAAAGATTGAACTATATCGGCAGAATAGCTCGAATGACTATGGAATTTTAATGCGCTTCTGATATAAATAAAACATAAAAATGATAAAACTTCTTATGATAAAACTCACGAATTAAGACATAATAGTGATTTGGAGGGCTGATTATATTTATCACTCCACACAATTTGCCCCACCTCTGTGAACGCAAAGTGACATAAAGGGTAATCTAGAAATTTTCCGGATAACAACCCTTATGATACCTGCAGTAAGACGCACCTAAATCAGAACTATCGGTGCAATAATACACAAAATATTTTTTTTGGAATTGTGTGAGTTTTTTCGTGGGTGTACGATACACTGTTATTTTTTACAAAAGCTTATCAAAGAAAGATTGTACTATATCGACAGAATGACCCCAATGACTATGAAATTTTTTGAGCTTGTGATATAGATCACAATAATTTATTTATCTCTTAAGAATCGTCAGATAAGAAATACTTATTATAGAAAAATACGTCAAAAAACAAATTATTATCGTTTACGTCAAGGATTGTTGAAATAATTTGCGTTCATAAATAATATATTTAAGTACTAGAAGCCACAGCGGTCGTCCGATGTATCAGTTTTTTTTTTTTTTTTTTTTTTTTTTTATAAAAGCTTGTAAATGAAGTTTGAACTATATCGGCAGAATGGCTGGAATTACTATGAAATTTTAATGCGCTTCTGATCACAATCATTTATTATGTTTTAAAAATCGTCAGATCATAACTATTTAAAGAAAAATACATCAAAAAACAAATTATTAACGTTTACGTAAAGGATTGTTGGAATAATTTGCGTGCAAGAATAATATATTTAAATGCGGTCGTCTGATGTATCAGTTTTATATATATATATATATATATATATATATAAAATCTTGTAAAGGAAGTTTGAACTATATCAGCAGAATGTCTCGACTGACTATGAAATTTTAATGCGCTTCTGATATAAATCACAATAATGTATTATCTTTTAAAAATCATTAGATCAGAACTACTTATTATTAAAAAATACATTAAAATAAACAAAAACAAATTATTGTTGTTTACGTCAAGAATTGTTAGAATAATTCGCATTCAAGAATAACATACTTAAATACTCGAAGCCACCGTGGTTGACCGATGTATTAAATGTCCCAGTTCTACCCGACCGCTGATCGATGCTTTAAACTTAAGTAAAATTACGTTTACATATTTCCCGTGGGATATTCCGTGATCGGGGCCGCACAAACCCCTTTAAAGGAGAGGGACCGCGATTCCTCGCTTTAATACTGCCGTTAGAGCAAGGAATCGCAGCCCCTTTCCTTAAAGGCTGCAATCAAGGAGTACAGATTCGACCTCCATTACACCAAGGAATCCTGATCCCTTTCCTTAGTGACTGTGGGTAATAAGTGCAGACCTGCCCGCAGTTACAGCGAGTGCTCGCGGCTACTTTTCTTAAAGACTTCTGGCAAGAGTGCAGCCTCGACCATGAAAGATCTTATCGGGAAAATTCAAAACCAATTTTCCTTAAGTGAAAGACATACCCCCCCCCCCCCCTGCAAAAAAAGTATTTATTACCTCTGTAAAGTTTTCTAGATTTAAATTTATTCTCTTATATAGTAAATGTATGGCAATGAAAATTGGTCTTTTTGTTCGAACGAGATATACAGTTTTACTTAACATCTTTCTTTTTACTTTGTCCGACTATGGGAGTCTTTCAACACAGTTTTGAACAGTGTATATCTTTTATTTTGTCTTAAACTTTCTCATTTTATTATTTCTAGTCTTTATTTTAACACTTTACTTTTTTAGTTATTTTCTAATTTACTTATACTTTACGCTCTTCTTGGTACATTCCAGCTGTAATAGGCATTTTCTATACTCTTAATAACTTTGTCTTTTATCTTTTGAGATAAAGATTTTCTTTTCTTTTTTTATCTGTATCCTCTTAATTTTTTATTATAGTACATTGTACTGTGACTATACTTTTTTTAGGGCTCCTATAAGAAGTGTTGCATAATTAGGCAAGTCGCTCACTGAGGCGTTTCATACAGCGTTTTCTACAAATCGGAATTACAGGAGGTATTTTTTATTTTGCTGAAGATGTTGTGACATGTGACTGGTATCCAAGCGCATTTGCCGGATCCAAATGATTGTATATGCTTAATGGTTCAAAAGAGTAAAAAGTTTAAGTCTGTCACCCGAAGAATTGGTGCATTTTACTTAGTTATTTAATTTAACACCAGAAATATATAAACGTACAAAAGAACTTGATAACGGAAAAAGAAATCCTTATTATCATTCGTAGAATATTCTTATGATATGTGGATGTTAGGGGCGTGATATTACCCAATAAATCTGTGGAACCATTTTATAAAATATAGACCAAGAACAACAAACCATGTAGAAAACCATCACTTGGTATTAAACAAAAAATACTTTAGAGATGCATTCATCTCTCTGAAGCTTTTTTTTTAAAATTACAATTGATACACAATCGCTTCCAACACAGAATTAGGCGTTTAAAAAACGGTGTGGGTGAAGCTTCAGAAAGAAGCGGAGTACTCGTATATAGAGATTTGCATTGTAAGATATTCTCATAACAGATTTTTGAGGGAGCAACTGCTCTGGGATGGGAGTTTAAACCCAACCCCACCCTTTTGCTTTTGATTTAATGTAATACTATGCAGTGTTTCGAAAAGTAACTATTTTGTCTTTTTGTATGAAGTTAGAAATCTGTATTTCTTCAAATGTATTTCATGCACTTTGGATGTTACATTAATGATAATTTTTAAAAATACTAAAATAATTGTTCTTGCAATTTCTTTCCTTACTGCAATACTTGTCACTTACTGTTTGTTTTCGTATAGCAAACTCCTTCGTGCTATTATGCCTGCGTCTGGTCTGCTTTGATTTTATCAAAATAGGTGTCTGCAGAGTTAGTTCAGCTGCATTTTTCAAGAAATAATTTCGATCGTAGATAATATCGATTTATGTAGAATCGTTTTTGTAGTTAATATTTATACAAAACGAAAACGCTCAAAATTTTTAAAAGTTACACAACATTTTTGCTTTTCGCGAAACATTTTTTTTTCTTTTTTTGCAAATTATATTAAAAAAGCTTACTTGTTAAAATATACCTTTAAATGTTATCCTCCTCATCTGCTGAAATTTATCTAATCCTGTTTTTTTTAAGACATTCTTTTTAATTATTTTTTTAGGTGAACAAAAAACAGGATTACGCTCATCTCCTGCTTCTCGCGAATCTTTTTAATAGTATTACTAGAAACCCCGGCAATTTGACTGGGTCGTTTTGTAGAATGAGCTTTCGGAACAATTAATTCTCCTTTCTCTGCTTCTTGATCACAAAATTGAATGACATTATATATAATTTTCTTTCTACCACTTCTGAAAGATTAATTTCTGCTCCAACTAGCCATTTGATCATTAAATATAAAAGTTTCAATTTGAATTAAAACGAGATATTAATATAAATTTTAAACTTTGATTGGAAGTAAAAAATAACAAACAAGTAAGCGCCAATCTTAGTGACTACGCAGGAATGACAGGGATGACCGCCCCGGGAACCCAGGTTTCGCTTTAGAGTATAAGTGCAATCCCGGGGGGAGACTCAAATCCACTGCATATGGTAAGATACATTAACAATGACAATATTTTTAAAACTGTTAATGACATACAGAAAAATAAATTCAGTTTGGTGTTTCTGACTCTGAAACTCACAAGAAGTGTCATCAGTACATACATTGACAGCAATTGCACTATGTTGTATACATGCATAAACAATTACAAGACATGTTTTAGGTAGCTTTCTTTACAAAAAGCTACCTATTGCAGCCGTTCGGAGGAAAGCGATTTCAAAAAATTTTGGTATATTTTCATCGATCATGACCCCCAGACCCCGAAACCACCCTCCGTTCAAAATTTATATATATATATATATATATATATATATATGACCTATGTCACACTGTAACTCTCGTATTTATGAACCGATTTGGATGTAATTCGGTGTGTACATAGTACATACCAATGTCTCGACCGAGTTCGTTGGCCAGCTTCATCCGCCATTTTGTTTCAAAATGGCGGCCATTTAAAAAATTTTTAAAAATTTTAAATGTGAAATGTGGTACCAAAAAATTGAAAATGGAAAATATTTTTTTCTTATGTATTTGACCTTTATACAAAGACTCCGCAGCAGTTTTTGTTTTGTCTATATCTTAAAAAATGGCTGAGTTATAGCATTTTGAATTTCTAGCGAAGCTAACATTTTGAAACGTCCTGAATTTTGTCACGCGATAAAAGGCGTATTTATGAACCGATTTGGATGTAACTTCGTTTATACATAGTACAGACCAATGTCTCGACCGAGTTCGTTGGCCAGCTTCATCCGCCATTTTGTTTAAAAATGGCGGCCATTTAAAATTTTAAGAAAAATTTAAATTTGAAATGTGGTACCAAAAAATTGAAAATTGAAAAAAATATTTTTTTCTTATGTGTTTGACCTCAATAAAAAGATTCGGGAGCAGTTTTTGTTTCGTCTATACCTTAAAAAATGGCTGAGTTATAGCATTTTGAATTTCTAGTGTGGCTGACATTTTGAAACGCCCTGATTTTTGCCACGTGATAACAGACGTATTTATGAACCGATCTGGATGTACCTTGGTGTGTACATAGTACATACAAATAACTCAACCGAGTTCGTTGGCCAGCTTCATCCGCCATCTTGTTTCAAAATGGCGGCCATTTAAAATTTTTAAAAAAAAATTAAATTTAAAATGAGATAGCAAAAAATTAAAAAATGAAAAAGAGTTTTTTCTATGTGTTTGACCTTAATACAAAGATTCCGGAACAGGTTTTGTTTCGTCTATATCTAAAAAAATGGCTGAGTTATAACATTTTGAATTTCTATTGTGGCTGACATTTTAAAACGGCCTGATTTTTGTCACGCGATAACAGGCGTATTTATGAACCGATTTGAATGTAACTTGGTCTGTACATAGTACATACCAATGTCTCGACCGAGTTCGTTGGCCAGCTTCATTCGCCATCTTGTTTCAAAAGGGTTGCCATTTTTTTTAATGTAATTTAAAATTTAAAATGAGGTATTAAAAAATTGGAAATTGAAAAGATTTTTTTTATGTGTTTAGCCTTGATACAAAGATTCAGGAGCAGTTTTTGTTTCTGAAAATTTGTTCTTTTGTTTATATCTTAAAAAGTGGTTGAATTATAGCACTTTGAATTTCTATCATGGCTAACACTTTGAAACGATCTTATATTTGTGTCGCGATACCACACGTATTCGCCTATTTCGATGGAAGAAGGCATGTGGATAGTATACATCAATATCTCGACCAAGTTCGCTGGCCAGCTTCATCAGCCATCTTGTTTCAAAATGGCGGCCATTAAATTAAAAAATATATATATTTAAAGTGAGGTGCAAAAAAATTAGAAATTGAAAAAGGTTTCTTTCTTAAGTATTTGACCTTGATATAAGGATTCAGGAGCATTTTTTGTTTGTCTTTATCTTAAAAAATGTCTCAGATATAGCAGTTTCAATTTCTAACGTGGGTGACATTTTGAAAAATCTGATTTTTTGCCTGCGACAGCACTCGTATATATCAACCGATTCCGATGTGAGTGAGCATGTGCACAGCAATTACTAAGGTCTCGACCAAGTTCACTGGTTAGCCTCATCTACCATGTTGTCTTAAAATGGCAGGCACTTTAAGAAATCGCCGAATTTGGCAGCCAAATATAAGTTACTTTAAATAAAAGCAGCTTGGATAAAGCTGACTAATTTCGCGAAATTCTCATTCATAATGATTTAGTATTGATAAAAATTAGTATTGAATCTCCTACATTCGGTTTCCACTTAATTGAGCTTCGTGTGTTTGAATAATATAAATTGGCTTTTTTAAAATATGAAAGCTACCTCTTCCTCCCGGCACTGGCCGGAAGGACTTTTTTGAATATTAGAGCTGAAAAACTTTAAGTGAAATGCATATTCTGATAAATATAATAAAAATATTAAATAAACAAACCAAAGGAAATAAGACAAATATTTACATTATGTACAAAACAGGGGTTCCTGTCTGAAATGGGAGCTGAAAACAATGAGTTTGCTCAGCTAGCTCAGAAAGGGAGGGGATTGGTAAATATAAATTCGTTGTCTTCTAAACATTTCATACAATCCGCTATACGTTGCAGGAGAACTGGACGGTCGAGCAGGTAAGTTAGCCAGTCAGGCAGTATCATCTGTTGTGGCTTTTTTACGTGATACACTGTAAAAAAAAATCTGTAAAGTTACTAAAATATTTCTAGGAAACTGGGATTCCAGGAACTTTTTATGTAACGGCAACAGCAAAAATTTCTGTAACAGCATCTGTTACAGGAATTTTTCTTGTTGCCGTTACATAAAAAGTTCCTGGAATCCCAGTTTCCTAGAAAAATTTTAGTAACTTTACAAATTTTTTTTTTACAGTGTAGTAGTACGTTAATGTGCAATGTAAAATATAGTGTAATGATGTTGATAAGAATCCACAAATGCAAAGAGGTGAATCTCGTTTATTTATGGTATATAAGTGTTGTTGGAAGGGTCTATGATTTGTGAGAAAGAGATACAGGTATCTGTTACTTATGGATGTTTTGTGAGACCTTAGGTATGAAGTCACGCGTGTATTGACCCACCTGCACTGTAGACCAACGTTGTTGCCATCGGTGTAGCATTTGTTTTTTGAGTTCTAATTTCAATGTTGATTGTGGGAATGGAAGAAATGTTAGTGGTAAAGCTAAATCATCGACTGCGGACCTCACCAGCTGATCGGCCAGTTCGTTGCCCGTTATACCAGAATGTCCTTTAACCCAATTAAAGAAGAACGATTTTTCTGAGGACTGAAGGAGTAAGGTATGTCTAGAACTAAGTGATTATTGTTATCAAATTTTGAAAGGGCCATTAGACCTGATAAACTGTCTGATGAAATTAAGTATTGAGAGTCAGAGTCCTGTTCTGCCCAACGAATCGCCTCCTTCATTGCAAAGAGCTCCGCCTGGAAGACTGAGTTCCCCGGATCAAGCCTTGTGCGCCAGGAAAAAAAGCGTGAGCTTTGCCTATAAACACAAAAAGTTTGCCGCAGTTCCTACGTCTGTTTTAGACCCGTCTGTAAAGATGTGTGTTGATCCATTAAAGTATTTTGTTGCACAAATACTAATACCGTTTGAAAGTGAAGAAATCTGATACTTTGAACATTTTGTTGAATACATTGGGGCAAAATAAGAAATATTAGACGCACCCAGGCGAGTGATCCGAGCGAACTCAGCCTCCGCTTCTAATTGTATGTCCAATGGAGGAAGACCCGTGAGGACCTGAAGTGCTGCAGTAGAAGTGTTCCTATAGGCTCTGGAGATCAGGAGAAGTGCCCTTCTCTGAGCCGCTAGAATATGGCGAATTCCATGCGACTTCCGCATTCACGGAAACCAGACTGCACATGCGTACGCCAGTTGTCGCTGTAAGATGGGGGAGTACCAGACTTTAAAGAAGTATGATGGAAGACGACCTGATACTGAGGAGAATTTGTATAAATTTTGCGTGATTTTTATTATTTCTTGACGTTTTGAAGACAGGTGGGGTAAGAATGAGAGTTTTGTTGATCAATTTTGATTCCAAGATAATTAATTGTTTTTTCTGACTTTATAATTTTACCATGTAGTTTAAAAAGTGGGCCCCGTTGGAGAATTTTCGGTTTACCAAACGTTATAGAGCGCGACTTCTCGAAAGAAATTGTTATTTTGTGAATTTTCGCCCAGTTTTGAATAAAGTCTAGTACTCTGTTCCCTCGTTGTTCAAGTAACGCTCTTGTTGGGCCCCAGACTATAAGTAAAACAATATCCGAGTATGCGACTATCTCACAGAACTCAAACAAGAAGGTCCGCAGCAGAGTCTCGAGGAGAGCCAACCATAAAAATGGCCCCAGACAAGAGCCCTGAGGACAACCCTTTGAGAAAAAATACAAAAGATCTGGCAGCTGCCAGACGAGAACGTCGAAGTAGAACTTCGGAAAATTCCCATCTCAGCGTAACACTCCTTTGGATAGTAGAATCATCCTAGAGTGTTAGGCGCGGCTTTTGAAAACGAACAGTAAATGGATATTTCAAAGTCAAAAGGTCTTTGATTACAATAAGTAGAAACATCGTAATTTGACTTTTTTTTCATTTGTGATTTAATGTATGAAAGCGGCTGATGCTATTTCGTATAAATAGCATATGTTTCTATTTTTTTTTGCCATGTTCATAAGTATGGTTTACAAATTTCAGTCACGTGCATGTAAAAGAGTTCGCTATGGTCAATTCTTAATGTAGCATATTTAATTGTATTTTTATGTAATGAGCATAATTCTGTTAAATTTCATTAAAGAAGAATTTAAGAATGATTTTAAATATGTAATACACTTGTTTACATTATACATTCATACATACAGGATGCCCCCAAAAGATTGAAACACGTATTAACTATACAGGGTGATTCATAAAGAGGGAAACAATAGGATGTTTCCTTAAACATTGCCTTTAGATACATACTTCCAATTGCAAAGTTTCATACAAAACGCGCAAAATCTGATGAGATAAGTTGCAACTTCATGAGGGGTCTATTTGAGAAAATACGAAAACTAAATTTTTATGGGGCCACCATAGGAAAAAATTTCCTATTAGAAATTTTTTTTAAATCCATTCCTGAATTAAACACAATAGATTCCATCTTCATATCTGCAAAACTCACAACCAATTTAAATAATTCGTCAGGTTTTAAGGGATTAGATACAAATTCAAATGTGTGTAATTCAAGAAACAATGTTACTTTAAGAGTTCATGGAAAAATGTAAAAAATATATTTGTTGAGTTAGACTTTTTATTTTTGTTTCTTTTTTTGTGATGATTAACCATATAATTTATGTAAAAAATATATTTATTGAGTTAGAATTTTGATTGTTTTACATTTTTTGTGATGGTTAACCATATAATTTGCAAACAAAATCACATCCTAGAGTTTCTCATAAAGTTCAAAAAAAATTTTAAATGATTATTATTTTTTAAGTGTGGGTAATTTAAAATCGTTATAACTCCAAACATTATTTGTCGAAATTTTAATTTTGTTGCAGGATTTTTTTAAATACTACTTTTTAAAATATTGAAAATATAAATTTAAAAAATAATATAATTAAAAAAAAATACTCATATTTTCAAAAGTAATCAAAACAAAAGTCAAAGTTCAAAAGTCAAAAGTAACAAAATTACATTACAAAATTAATGTAAAATAATCAAAAAAGACATGTTCCATGTTTGCACCTTATTTCTTTAACAATTCTTGACTTATAATAATTTAAAGACGAGAAATGGGGGGAAAAAATGCTGCATTTGAAGTTTTAAATAAAGATTGGCTACTAATAAAATGCTTAAATGCTTTTTAAAAAATTGCAGGTGAATAAGTAACTTCTTCCTGTACCTTAAACTTCCGATTCAGTTTAACTTTTGCCCTTTTCACCTTCTTTCTGTACTATTTAAATGTCCGTCAGTTGATTTAAAACAAAGCATCTCTAACATGCCGATTATGAGATTTTTCATAATTTTAGCCCTCACAACTTCCGGTTTTATATCATCCCGGCCACGCCGTTAAAAAAGTCTGTATTCTGGGGCCGGACCAGACCCGGACCTTACTTTTTCTGAAGGTTCGGCTGGGCCGGGCCGGGCCTAATGTATTTTTTCAGAGCGAACCGGGACTGGCTTTCTTCTTCTCAGATTTGCACGGGACGAAATTTTCAGTCCCGGTATCGACCCATCGAGTATTAAAATCATTGTCTCTGATTGACCTGATCTGTGCAAAAATCAGTAATATTTGGCTCAGGCCAAAAATTTTTTACAAAAAATGCATATATTTTTAAATCGCCATTATTTTACAATTAAACTTTAAAATTCATTTTTTAAAGATAGTAGATTTAAAAGCAAAAAAATTTAAAATACAGTAAAACCAATTGAAGAGAGCCTGCCTATGACGGAATACTGTCTTAGACAGAAAAATGTGTTGATACATGAATAATGAATATAATATTAGGTTGAATGAGCAAAAAGTTCTGGGAAATTTTTAATCTAATAGCAGAATTTGTATCGTATATAAGAATACTAGTGGTATATCAATAGGAGTTCAGGAATTTTGGCTCCAAAATGCCTATTGAACAGTACGATTTGCTTGTGTTGATTCGGAATTATTGAAGAAAAGTTCTAACGATTCTGAAAGCCATCGATGAGATTAATGAGGGTGAAGGTGCTGGTACGGCGACAAACTTTGGTCCAGCAAATCTGGAATCTGGCAGAACGATGGAAGATGTTAATTTGCGTATAACAACGCAACTTTCACAAATTTCCCAGAACTTTTTGCTCAACCTAGTAATACCTGAGAAAAGAATAGACTACATTTACACCTCCTAAAAAGGCAACTTGTCTATAACGCATTTTTTTTTCTTTCCTATGTGATTCCGACTTAGAAGATTTTACTATATAGCATTTCTCAAAGTCTCCAACATATGGAATATAGATTAACGATATTAAATGATAAGTGAAACATTTACATACAAATAGAGATTCATTAAAAAAATGAATATCACAGCCTTTGGCGCTTCTATAAAAATGAAGATTATAAACATGAAAAAAAAAAGCTATAAGTATTTTTGGTCAGAACTCTTCCATACGACACAATTTTTAACCATATTGACATAAAAACCTATGCTTTGTAGAAATTCTGTCAGACCGCCGAACTTCTCTTGCTATGGGTCAGCTCGGAACCAGGCCTGGATAGCTCGACACTTACAGGCCTCTAGTGCAGACCTCCAGCATATTTTGAAAGCAGGTTTAACGTAAAATCTATACGCTGCTATTTTATGTCCAAAGGAGAGGCACTGTCTTAAATCAACTTTTGATGACGCCTATCCTGCATTGAAAATGAGTCAATAACACGTCGTTCAGAGGCAAGGGAAAATAGTGTAAGTCACATATTTTGGATTTTAATATCTCTGCGAGTTTTGCAGATATCGAGATGATTTTTTTTTAAATTCCAGAATGGATAAGGAAAAATTTCCTAATTGGAAATTTTACTCTACGGGGCCGTACAAAAATTTAGATTTTGTATTTTCTCAAATACACACCCTTGGAGTTGCAACTTGTGTCATTAAATTTTGCCCCTTTTTTCATGAAACTTTGCAATTGGAAATATGTGTCTAGGAGCAATATTTAAGAAAGTAGACTATTGTTTTGATCTTTATGAATCACCCTGTATAGTATAAGTAAATAAACATTGCTTTAAGCACGAAAAATTTTACCGTGTATTGTATAATTGTATATCAGCTTTGCTAGCATTCAATATGAAATCATCAGTGGAAGAATATACGGAATTTTCTCATATACATAGAGAGAAATAGATTTTCTAACGAATACAATGCATGGACTTTGAAGGGAAGCCAAGAGGAACATGTATTTCTCCCAGATTTCTCCCCCCCCCCTACATTTCTATTGATCAATAAACTTACTTATCCAATAAATTTCTATTCTATATATATGAGAAAAATTTCAGTTTTTTTGTGAAGATTGACAAATTTCTTCCAAAGTGTAAAACACCGGCCGGAAGAAATTGGCTTCTTTTCACATAAGTGAAAGAAATGAAAGAAAGAATTTTTAAAAAATAGTTTACTACAAATGTTATAGCTTATGTTTTTAAAATGTATTTTCTTATAGGTAACCTCACTTTAGTTTAAGCAGACTTCTAAAAATTTGATATTTTGGCTAGATATGGCATTGTATCATTGTTTTGCATTGATAGTATTTAGCTTATAGTACAGGGTGTCCAGTGGTGCTTACCTATAACTACAATAATGCTAGTATTTTTAATAGTAATCTTTGCCTATTTAATTACAGAATACCTGCGATTAAATAAAAGATTTTTATTAAAAAATACTGGTAATATTAATCAATTGGTAATCATCGCTATGCTCCATGAATTACTTAATATAATAATTGCACAAAATATAAAATATATGATTACATTTTCCATTTTCTTTACCAAAGTGCAACATTGTACAACAAAACAAAAGTTTGCTCTATGCTTATCACATTTTGTTTATTGTGCCAAACTTCTAAGAAGTCAACATACGCTTCATTTCTCTTTCTCGGAAACTTGGAATGCTTATGATTCACTACATTGTTTTTATCTAGTTTTCTGAGGCTAGAGCTTTAACTATCGAATAGAATAAAACGACTACTTTTGTGGCTTATAATACACACGTTGTGACCAAAAGGTGTGCGGATTATATATTTTTGCATGTAGATTATTTCATAATAAGCCCTTTAAAGCAATTTAAAATCATTATTTAAACTGTTGATATTATTTAAAATTGTTAACATTACTTGAATTTATTGTTGACATTATTTAAAAAAATTGGGAATGATAATAAATTACAATAATTAAATTTTTGCCATAATTGTGCTTGTCTTCATTAAAACCTTTGGATAAAGAAGAAAAAATTGAAATAATGTCTCAAGCTAAGTCCTTTTGAATGAACGAGTGTCGACCTAATATCACAGAATCCAAAGAACTCTTTAAGCCTAAATAGCTAAAAAAAAAAAAAAAAAAAAAAAAAAAAAAAAAAAAACGAAATAGACACTGTAAATAAATAAAATTAACAAAATGGACACACAACAAGTGAGAATAAATAAATGAAATGAACAAAATACTTATGTGTCATGTGTGTAATCCTAATTTCCAAAGAAATAAAGAGATTCCAAAGATTTATCAAACTTTCATGTAAGAGTCAATATAAAATAATCATCTGCTTTTACGGTGACACAAAAACACCCTAAAATGATAATTGTGCATACGTTCGCCAAGAAAGCAAAAGTTTCCACTTCGTTTAGATACAGAAATGCATACTAAAAAATCTTTGCTACTGCTCAGATCAACCGACATGGATATTAAAATGAGACTTTGTGTTTTAATATACAGGGTGTATCTGAAATGCTTCAACAAACTTAGACGGATGATAGTACTCATGAAGATGAACAAAAAATTCAATGGAACATGAGGTCGCAAATGACGCTTAAAGGCTGAAAATCGAAAAAGTGCGTTTGGAAATGGACAAAATGAGACAAGAAAGAAACACTCCAGAAAATTAATTATTGCACAGAATAGGTACAACACAGCTCGTGATGCCCAGAGAAAAGAAACATTTTATAACAATTGTTCAAAGTGTCGACGCGGACATTATTACACAGAGTACATCTTGTTTGTTTTTATTGGACACATACATCAGACTTGTGTGCTTGACAACAAGGCCCGATTATAAGTCATCGTCGATATACAGGGACGAGATAGCACAATGACATTTACAACACAGAGAATTTTTACATCCGGGAGCTCCACAAAGAGTGTGCAATGGAGCCAGCGGGAGTCGGACCCGACAAGTCTCCTACGCTCTAAAGCGATTAGCAGCGTGGTGTCTTAACCACTCGGCCACGGGGCCCCGAGTACATCTAAGGAGGAACGACTGGCTCGAAGACGCAGAGTAAATAATGAAATAAAATTTTCTTTTATTCAGTACATTCAATTCAGGATCAATTTGACCGCCGTTTGTGTGGACCATCTGTTGCATTCTGCGTACAGCATTCGCAATAACTGAAAATAACATGTCTACAGCAATATCCCGTACGGCCCGTGATACTTTAACCTTCAACGTAGCAGGTACGAGACATCTCCGAGATAGACGTTGGACATTAGTTGACTTCACTGCCAAAAGATGCATGGGGTAAGATTAGGGGACCGAGGCGACCATACACTTGAAAAGCAGAGACTAATGACTCTTTCTATTGTAAACTTTTGTCTTAACAGCCCCTCTACTCACAAAGAAATGTGTGGAGGGACTCCGTCTTGATAAAAAAAATCAGACATTGCTTTTGCTTGAGTGACGGAGTGACAAAGTTGCTTAACACGTGGCGATACATCACTGCGGTAACAGACCAGATTACCAGCTCTGTCAGAGAAATGTTCTCAAAGAAATGTGGACCCATGATCATTTCTGCAGTAAAACCACGCTTTGGTGATTGTAAAAAGGAAAATTCTTTGAAAGCCTTTGGGGAGTTGGAATACCAAATTATGTAGTTCTGTGTATTTACACATTCATTCATGTGAGCCTTTTTTCCCCATAAGAATTTCCATGGTCAAGCAATCATCCAAGTCAATCGCTTGTTATGGTCGGTCTGACGTAACTGTAGCCCACGCTTGATCTTGTACACATAGAAATACATAATCTTTCATAAGATTTTTCATACCGTCCAATAAGATATATCCAGACTCCTAGCTACTCCACACGAGCGCCTGAAGTGCCGGCCATATTTTCCAGTCCTCTACCGACAATCGCCATCGCAATTTCTTTGATTGTATTCTGTGGTACGAATTTGCGTCTTCAGATTGATTGAACTTTAAGAGAACCTGTTTTTTCAAACCTTTCAATCATAGTTTTTAAGCCATTAACTCACAAATGATCGTTCCTTTTACGCAATGTTTTGTGTATTGGAACAGCTGAAAGAGCTGCTGACGCGTTGCATGGTTGAGGCAAAAGAATTTGACAAGTAGCGCATGCTCTTGGCTAAAGAAGACATATAGCACATAACTTTCAACCAAATTGTTTCTAAAAGTAACAAACTTTATAAAGCTCAACAACCTAGCACTGTGACAATGGATGTAACGTGAAATTTGAATAAAGAGACTTCTTCTTTCTTTGGGATCCAGTCACTGAAAATACCTTAATAAAAAGGAATTTCATTTCAGTACTGATTCTATATTTTTTAAAAATGATCTTTTCTCTTACACAGTGGCACGTATCCTCCTAGTCGTGAATTTTGGAACTAAATTATTTTTCCTCAGAATTTTTCGTTCCCCGTCTTGTTTAATCATTCTAGAAAATTCGGTTCCGTTCTCCCAATTACATCGTGAATCAGAACACGCTGAAAACTGTCAGTTTAATTATGTCGTTACCTTGTACAAGCTCCTTTCTCGGCATTATTCTGAACATTGTTCGCTACACCGATTTTGCCCGCTAACATAAAATAATGAAATACTAACATATTGCATCTAGCTGTTTTCAAGTCTCTTGGACTTTTCTTACTAGGTTATTGATTTTTTAAATTCTAACTTGCGCTTTTTTTATTGGGGGGGGGGGGGGGGGGGTTACGCCGTATTTGTATAGCAGAAGACGTTTAAACATTTCAGAACTTCGTCGTCGTAGCAATATTTCATAGATTTGTACATTTATTTCCATTCTGGATTATATCGAATATGTTTTAAAGCCATACTACTTCTTAATGAACAAAAGTATGTCAATTTAAGAACAAACATCTATTTTTAAATTAATAAAATTTATTAAACGTACTTTCTGAAGCTGACGTTTTCGATATATCTTAAATGTAATAGAACAACAAAGAAAGTCGGTTATAATGAAGCTTAAACGCTAGTTATGAAATTTAATAAAAAATATTTATTATTTTTAATAATTATAATAAAGAATTTTTTTAAATAAAATTTCTGATACATGTAACATATACATATAACATATAGCAAATTATTAAATGCTATCGTATATTAAATAGGTATATAAAGAAAGTATATACGATTGCTTAATAAATAAAACTATATCTTTTTAAGAAAGAATTTTATAAATTTTATTGGAGTAAATTTAAAAATTTTTAATAGGTGTTGTTTTAAGTGATATTTTCAATATATCTAAAATACTACAGAGCAAGAAAAAAAATCAAATATTTGTGGTACGGAGCAATTGGTTGATAAAGAAATTGATAAATTTCTTGTCACCAGGTATACAACAAAGAAAATAGAGATAAAAGACAGAGGAGACAAGAATAAACGGAAGCTTTTCATCTCTTCCTTATTGGAACTTGAAAAGAGTGTCTTTCTATGTGGGTGACACATGGTGTTGAAGGAACAAAAGTATGTTCGATATCTTAGTGTATATTTGAAGCTTTAGATTGATTTTTTTAAACTACAGATCATGTATTAAATGTGTTGGTCAGACAGATCTCAAATTCTTCTCATTAATGTTAAACATATGCGCGTTGAATGCATTCCTATTTTTAAAATACCTCATTAGGAAATTAATATATTTTACTTTTTTCTGTGTTCTTAAAGGTAGTCTGCTTATTACTTCCTTCTATCTTCAATATAAGAAAAAGTATTGTAATCGAAATTTTTTTCGACTTCCGGATTTCGATGGATTTACACGTTTTAGGGGTCAGAGATCCCCAAAAACATGTTTATAGAAGATTTCTGTCTGTCCGTGTGTCCGTATGTCTGTATGTCTCCATTGTACCATCGAAAAGTGTATGAAGTTATGCATAGAATTGAACCAAATTTTTATTTTAAGTTTTTGGCTATGGCAAGCAGGTCCTCCCTGAATTTGGAAAAATTTCGCCGGTAAGGGCGCTGCAATAGCGATTTTTGTGCGATTTTAAATATCGTACCATCAAAAAGTGTATGAAGTTATGCATAGAATTGAACCAAATTTTTTTTTAAGTTCCTGGCTATGGCAAGCAGGTACTTCCTTAATTTTGAAAAAATTCGCAGGTAGAGGGCGCTGTAATAGCGATTTTTGTGCCATTTTGAATATTGTAGCATCGAAAAGTGTATGAAGTTATGCATGGAACTGAACCAATTTTTATTTTTACGCTTTTGGCTGTGACAAGCAGATCCTCCCTTAATTTGGAAAAAATACGCCGATAGGGGGCGTTGTAATATCGATTTTTGTGCGTTTTTATGGCATTTTGAATATTGTACCATCGAAAACTGTATGAAGTTATGCATAGAATTGAACGAAATATTTTGCGCATGTTTTTGGCCATAGCAAAAAAGTCCTCCCTGAATTTGGAAATATTCCGCCGAAAGGGGGCACTATAATAGCAATTTTTGTGTAATTTTCTTTCGAAGTTGAAATAGTATTTAAGTAATAAAAATGAAATATTGACATTTGTAACAACATTTTGAAATATTAAAATTTATGAGATAGAAGAAAGTTTTGGGATTGGCACATCCAACTAGTTTTTTAGTTCTCAAAATATGGTCTAAAGTACATACTTAATTTTATTTGAATTTTAAATTAAGCATAGATTTTAAAAAATATTTCATTAACTAAAAACAAAAAACAAATATGCGTCTTTTAAGAAGAGTACACACAAAATAGAAGTTTAAAAAATATTAATTTTCTGAAGAGATATTTTTAAAACATGAATGCACACCACACCCATAAGTTTACCATTGGAGAGAAGAATTGGTGAATTAACTGACCAACACCCTTAAGAATTGTTGTTCATTGACAAAGTTTTTGCGAAAATTGATCAATTTTAGTGGTAGTACACTGGTGGGGAAAATTAAAGGAACAAGTATAAAAATGCATGTAACTTCAACGATTTTTAAGCTAAAAGCATGGAATTTCCAAAAAAAAACATTATTTCGTCGTGCCTGATATAGTTTCAAAATTAAGAAATTCTATTTCTGAGAAAAAAGATTAAAAGAAATGTGTTGTAAATTGGGGTAGGAAAAAGTTCAGAAGACTTTTTTTTTTTAAATTTTTTAGAGATACGTAGCAAAATTTTATGAAATGTATGTATATCCGTGACCGAAAAAAAAAAACTTTGCAATTTTACAAACTTACTCCAGCAGTTCTTCTAGTCTCTCAATTTAACGCCATTTGTCACAATCCGTCAAATGCCTTTTCAACTATATGTTCCACTCTCCACACGCGAAAATTTTATCGAATATGCATATTTCTGTGTATCGAAGGTGAATAGCATTATATACGTGATAACATCGAGCTTGAATTATCAACCTACCACTTTTCATTGGTTCTCCGCTTAATATAGAATTAATATAAAGCATCTTTTACAGTTGTTACTTAAATTTTTCATGCTACTGTGCAGTTTTATTCTTTTCAGGTAACTAAAATCTTCTGTCATATTTAAAACATATCTGTATAGTTTAAAAACAAATTAAAGCCGTACATCTAATTTACTGTTAGCAGTCCTAACTTTAGCAAAGAAAACTAACTTTAACTTCTGCAAATTTAAAATCTTCAGTGGATTTGTTAATTTCTATAACAGTAAATTAGGAAGCATTTAATTGGTATTAATGTAAACAAAACAGTAAACAAGCAAAGAGAGTAACAGTATGTAAGAGATAACATGTAACAGAGTTAGAACTATAGGGAAATCGTATTTTTTGAAAATCAACATAATGGGTATTAATTATCCCTGAAAATATTAAAATTCTTAACAACAATCCGTTCTTAATGGGTTTTTTCAAGTTCTTCTCTGAGAAAAATTAATATTGATAAACCCGTAAAGAAAATAATTCTTGTATTACTTTCATATTTTGCTTTTAATACAGAAGAAATGGCAAAACATGTGCTAAATCGTACTTTCAACACTATTGCTATGCGAAGTCTGGCAACCGCAAATTCTACCTAAACAAGCACTAGTCAAACAATTATTTACAGTTGAAGTTATGAAAGCAAAAGAAAATTAGCTGTCAGAGCTGTACTTTCTTTTTTTCGCCTAAAACAAAAAGTAAATAAGGAAAACTCTCCTATGGAACAAAAAAGTATCTTTCTTCAATAAAACGTATTCGGTTGAGCATCACAGAAGAAAAATGGAAAGCGAAAGTTCAATATCAGTGTGATATTGATGGAGCCTAGCTTTACATTTAAAATTTATTGTACGCGTGAAACAATGGGTTTTATTTTTTATAATATTTATCATCTTTAAATGTGATATTTTTAATTATATTTATTCAGTTATTTATTTATTTTCGTAAAATATTAAATAAAAAATTTCAGATATAATTAAAAATATTTCTAATAAAAAACTTACTTTTAGCTTTTCTAAAATACTCTTGCTCCTTTTTTAAATATCTATCTATATGGCCTTCTAATTCATATTTTTATCCTTTTTTTCAGAATAATTCTTATTTTTGCGGTTGAATTTTTAGTCATTGGTTTTTATTGAGTTTTTTGGATGCATTCGAAAATTTTTTCTAAATATTTGAAGTCAAATTCCAGATTATGTATAACACTGAGTAGAAGAATACTGAAATAATTATGATCTATTAAATGATTATTTTTTATGAAAATAATATGTAATTACTTAAGTAATCTTATTAATTCCAGAAAACGTGATTAATTACTGAGAAAGCGCGATATTCCATTCGTAAATTTCATGTAATTTTAATAATATCATAAGTAATCCATTCCAACACATAATTTTTTTTCTCTAATAACAAGTTAAAAAATATTTTCAAAATGCAAAATGTCTATGGGTTTTTAAAAAATTTAATTCAAAATTAAAGCGTGATTTTTTAAAAATTTTTGCTTAGCATTTAAATAAATATTTTACTATATTATTCGCAATAACTTTCTAAAAAACTGTAGGCCTTGAGAATAATCCATGTCTTTGTCTTAAGTTTATTTTTTAATATCGTTAGCTAATATCTCAATTATTATAATTTAGGAAATAATGACTATACAGTGTGATCCAAAAGTCTCTTGATATCTATCTGAATTCGCCAACGAATTGCTTTTATTTGCAGGTAATATTGGAGAATGTTTACATTAGAAGGAAGTCTTCATTTTGACTCGACTTTAACCCTTTATCTACTGACGGTACTTATAAGTACCATTAAAATAACTTGCTGTAAAATTCCTTTAATACATCGATTAGTTGTAATACAGTTTAAAATGAGTTCTAGACACATTACTTTATCTTGTTCCAAAAGCATTCTTGGTTACACAAAACAAAAATATTTTTAAAAGGATGATTTGTTTTGCCTTTGCATCTTTTCAGCTTTCTTGGCGTTTGGGGGGGGGGTTCAATTCGGAAATATTTCTATATTTCTATTGTAATAACATTATTATACTCATACATTTTCTAATTCTACAAAATACTAAGAAAATATTTAAAATAAAAGATATGAGTGGGGTTATAAATACTGCAAGAAATCCCTATACATTCAAATTTAATTAATCCTTCCAAATCCTTCAACCTTCTAAAAGTCTTCTAAAATTTATTAAATGATTATGCAAATCTTCTAATGTAGTTTAAACAATTCACGAAACATGATTTAGAAGATAAAATTTTCATAAATTCATAATTCAGTACATAAAGGGTTAAGTAAAGGTGTATGAAGAGGTCCAAGAAGTTGCATATTGAAAATTTAGAAAACCGGATTCAAGCAGGTAAGCCATAAAATATATGGTAATAACATTCTAATGAACGGGAAGTGTTGTTGTTGAAGATCGTTACGGAAGGCCAGTGACAGAGCTAGAGACTGTGTACAAGTATAGAGGAGGCTGTAAACCGGAGTTTAGGCGCATCAACTAGGAGACTGAGTAGGAAGTTGAATGTCTCACAAACGACCGCGTGGCGTACAGTGTTAAAAATTTTGTAGTAGGTTGAACCAACTTTTGGTGCTGCAGTAGCTGCAACCATAAGATGACGAAATCTCACTCCGAGATTTGGAGCTCCGTTTGAACCTTAGCTCCAAATGTTAGTTCAAGATTTCACCATCTTATGGTTGCAGCTACTGCAGCACCAAAAATTGGTTCAACATTCTAATGAACGGGAAGTGTTGTTGTTGAAGATCGTTATGGAAGGCCAGTGACAGAGCTAGAGACTGTGTACAAGTATAGAGGAGGCTGTAAACCGGAGTTTAGGCGCATCAACTAGGAGACTGCGTAGGAAGTTGAATGTCTCACAAACGACCGCGTGGCGTACAGTGTTAAAAAATTTGTAGTAGGTTGAACCAACTTTTGGTGCTGCAGTAGCTGCAACCATAAGATGACGAAATCTCACTCCCAGATTTGGAGCTCCGTTTGAACCTTAGCTCCAAATGTTAGTTCAAGATTTCACTATCTTATCGTTGCAGCTACTGCAGCACCAAAAATTGGTTCAACGGATCACGAAATTTTTAACAGTATACACTGAGATTTAAAGTGAATAAACCCTCGTAGCACTTTCACGTTATGCACCATCTTGAATTATTAATAATTGGGGCAGCAGCAGAAATCAGGCATGTTTGTTCCAGTCCATGCAAGAGAAGTGGGAACTATGTGTAGATATATAAGACCACCACATTGAAATGCACTTAATTTTGTTTCTATTAAAAGTTGTAATCTAGAAAAATGTGAAAAGATTTTCGAATCACACTTCTTTTTTCACATTTTATTTCTAATTATTCGTGTCATTAAAATAGAAACTTTAAGTATTAATATTATGTTTATGAATTACCTAGTTAATACTGTTGACAAACATATGATTATTAAAAATAAAAATTAACGAGTGTCAACTGTCCTTTTATTAAATGAAATTGTTTATGCTTCTTCCATTGAAACTATATACCGCTATAATAAACAAAGTAATGTGAAATACATTGCATGAATAAATGCCATGAATAAATGCCATGAATAAATGCCATTAGCAAGTACATATAGCTATATGGCTGGTTTTGGCATATCAAATATTTGATGCAGAATATTCACTGTCTCAGAATTTTTTATTCATAAAAATATGAATGTATTTATTTAATTCTTTGTATTAAAATATCAATAAAAAGAGGATCTTTACAAACGATATCAAGCCGAGATTTTCACTGTAGATAAGTATGACCTTTTAATCTCTTCTTGCAAGACAAAACTTTTTTTTTTCAGTCCGAAACATATTTAGGTAGCAAAAAAGAAATGTCTCCTGTAAGTGGACTTCGCTTATTTCTGAGAAATATACCACAGTTTTCACGTTCAAATGAATGCTATTTTTTCTATTGAACGAGTATAGCAAATAAATAAATAAATAAATAAATAAATAAATAAGCAGAAAGTAGAAATTCTGCTTTTTCAGAATTTAGTGTCGCCTCCAATGAGGAAAAGAAAAAAAATATTATTATTATTACGAAATGGAATCCGTCGAATTTCGACGAAAAAAAATGTTTAAGAAGGAACTGTTTCATTAATTTATAATAAACCTATAAAATTAGTTATAATAAAAAATGCATCTTATATTGATTAGTCTAACTCTCAAACAAATATATTTTAACGTAAAGGTCACTGCTGTTCTATAAAGACACTCTAAATTTTTGGAAAAATTTGCGTTTTATCAGTGTGTGATTTCAATTGCATTATTTTCAAAAGACTTTTCGTTATTTCCACCTATGTAGAATTTTTCAAAGCCTCTGGAGTGAAAAGGATGCACTTCTACAAAACTTATTTCAGTTTTAAGTCTTAAAATACACGCTTTTATTTTATATAAAATGACGTTATTTGCATCCGCTGAAGAATTCCACATTTACGATCCAGTTTTAACCAACATCTATTAAAAAGTATGCATATGATGTCACTTCCGCGGAATAATACACAAACGCAGCAAAAAGCGGTGTCGTAAACTCGACAAAAAAAAAATGGTCTATTTATTGATTCATATGCCTTCATTTGTTTGTAACATTAATATGGATACTTAAAATTAAATATAGTTTATAATAGCTCTATGTTTTATCAGAAATCACTCATTTATATTTTTTCAAAATAGCACGTATTTTAATTACAATTTTTATTCAGTTGTTAATGAGAAAATTGCATCAAAAATGTATAGTAATCTAATATTTTACTTTTACTTTTTACAGAAATGGAGTACTTCAGTTGCGCCACCATTATAGAAATGGATTAAAATCTACAAAAAATGGATGTGTCAAAATTAAATTGAGATGCAGTTTTCAAACGAATTGTAATTAAAAGTAATTTTTTTCTCTATACGAAGATGTAAAAATTGAAAATGTGCGTTGCTTAGAAATTAAAAAAATTGCAGTAGAGATTATCAGTATTTAACCGTACAATGATGCATCTGCTTCGTTTTACGCCTGGCTTATGTAACGTAACGTTATTTTTTAGGGACGACACTTTAATTTCTGCCCAAAAGAAACAGCATATCGGGGACTAATAAATAAAAATTCCTTTTTTATACGTTTCTTTAAACAAAGTAGAAATATGTAAATGAGTTTAACACGTACTTTCACATGTAAATCTTACTTGTATCGTAAATTTTAATATAGCATGTGAAGTGTAGTACATGAATAATGCAACACTACCAATATAAATCGATTGGATAATAAAATAAGAACTAAAAATCATGCTTCCAGCATAGATTATGAAACACTTACCAACACATCTAGAATACTATAAAGAAACTTCACAGTATAATATGTTGAAAGACGAACTCAAAATAAAATGTTTGGAAAACGCAAAACCAATTTCTGCAATTACCGTCAATAGTCAGAAAAATATCCGAATTTTTTCTGCAGTCCTATATAAGTTCTATAGATTTCTATACGTACAACATGGTATTCTAAAATTTACTTCAGTTAGAAAATGCATAGCAAAGTTGAATATTCCATTCAGCAATTTCCGTCAATGAACGCAAATTTACTTGAGAACTTTTGTGCAGCCCTGCATATGATCTATAGGATTTTTACACACAAAGTAATATGCAAAAATTAGTTAAATTTAAAAGCACGCTACCACAACTGAAAACGCTGTTCCAGCTGTTCATAGGCAGTACAGTAGCCAAAATATTTTGTTTGTCCCTGTAAATGAACGATAATTTCTATGCGCACCACGTTATACACTAAGCACCTTGTAGTACACTTAAGTGATATATATATAAATTTCAATTTGTTTAAAACAGTAAAAAATCATTGAAATACACAGCAAACAATTTTTCGCCATAGACCGTAATGCAACAAAATTTTTTGAGTGAGCCTGTAAACGAATCGTAAATGCTATGCAATTCATTTTCAATACCAAACATTTCACAATAAACCCCAATAACATATATCAATTTAATAATAATCTGACTATATTTACGCGAGTTAGAGCACGGACATACGGCATACAGACAGACAAACCAAATTCATAAACACTTTTCAACTATGTTGGAAGATGTTAAAAGCAACTAATATTATAAATTAGACTGCGGAATTAATTTTCTTCTCTTGTAGTAATATTCCTCTAAATTTTAATTTACCTTGTATGCTAAATATAAATTTGTCAGAATACAACTAAAAGGAGTATATTAACCCGTTAACTTCAAATAAACTAATTTTGTATTTTTTCTCCTAGTTACATAGGACTTCTAAAATTACTTTGAAACTTTACAAGAAGTTCAATATTTGTTTAAATGAATGTTTCATTATGTTGTATTAAAATAAAGAAAAGTTTGAAACAGGTCTAAAGGTAAACAAAACGGTGCTGGCTTGTTATTACGACACACTCTACAAATATAAGCTAAGAAAATGTAAAATAGGGAAGTAATCTTCTGTAATTAAAATTTTATTCTCCTTTTTATAACTACATGATTTCCTGTTATTAACATAGGAATTTTGATGATCTATTTTTAATACCACTATTGTATACTTAATGACTGTAAAATATTAGAATTGCCGCAAAGTTATCGAACAATGTTTAAGAGCAGACTATCTTCGAAAACTTTTATTGAATTACACGAGGTGGGTAGAACAGCATTGATTTTTTAACCCCCTTTACCCGATATATTTCCAACATGGTTGAAAAGTGTTTATGATTGGGTTTTTAAAACTTTCCAACAGATTAAAAGTGTTTATGATTTGGGTTTGTCTGTCCGTGTTCTAACTCACGTAAATATACTCGGATTGCCATGTAATTAATACTTTATTGAGATTCATAATGGTAAGTTCGGTATGGCAAATGAAGTGAGTACCATTTATATTTCGTTTACAAGGGCACTCAAAAGTATTCCGTTACATTATGGTCAATGGGGAAATATCATCTGCGATGTATTTTAATAGTGTTACAATATTTCAAACGTAATGAAATTTATGTACATTATGGAGGTGCCCTACAAGATGGTTACTATAGAATATGTTATGTGAAGCAATTGCGCATACAAGGGTGCTCAAAAGTATTAACTTATTTTATGGTCTATGAAGAAAAATTCTTTGCGGCGTATTTTAATGACGTTACTCTGTTACAAACATAATGAAATTGATATGAATTTCTAAGGAGCAGTAATACATGTTTTTTGTAGAATATTAGGTGAAAAGCATTTATCATTCATTTACAGGGTCATCCAAAAAGTGTTCGGTTGTAGTAATGATCTACGCGAAAAACTATTCACAGCACATTTCAATTTTGTTGCACTATTTCAAGCATGATGGACTTAATATACATTGCTGAGGTTTACTACAAGATGCTTGCAGTGGAAAATGATGTGCATTTCATTTATCGTTCATTTAAATGAACGCATAAAAGATTTTGAATACAATACTGTATCAGAAGTAATATCTATTAGTGGTGACTGCTGAAAGTGCGTTTTCTGTTATGGTAAACGTTTTTAAGTTTAAGTTAATTTTTGAATACAACGTGGTGTGCATAAATTCTGTAGACTATTTACAGGGAAAAGACAAAAGAAGTCGTAAGCATTTCTGAGAATGAGTGTGAATTTCTTAAAGGTGTTTTTTGAGTTTGAGTTACGTGCAGTTTCAAGCTCAACAACATTTAGTATACTAAGATGTGTTTGTAGCATATAAGTAAAAACATATAGAAGGCTATGCAAAAAACTGGATGCATGGTCGCTTACGGATAGTAATTCCTGGAAGTGGGATTACAGTTGATTTAAGAATTTTTTCCTGAATTAAATTTCAGCTTAATATATGGCGTGTATAAAAATCTGTATGTAATATACAAGGCTGTACAAAAGAATTCAAGTACGTTTCCGTCTACTGGTAGAAATTGCTGCAAGTGAATTTTCAACTTTGTTATGTGTTTTCTTACTGAACTAAATTTTAGCATATTATGTAGAATCTACACAAGTCCATACACCATATACAGAGCGTCACAAAAGAATTGTCTTTCCTTTCCGGATATAGACTGTATTTGTTGAAATCTGCTTTTCAAATACGTTAAACACTTTCTTAAGGGGTCTCAAGACTCTAAAACCTTCAAAATTTTCGAAATTTTATTTTTTGTTTTTAGATCTTAAACTCCGATCTTTTCTGAACATTTTGATGTAATTGTTTCCTTGAAATTCCTATTATAACAGAAGTTACGGCTTTTAGAATTATACCAGCCCAATAGCTGAAGCGGCGTTTGCCAAGCTTTGAAGCGTTGTGGAAATGTGAAAATTACTCAAGCGGAAAGAAAGAGTGTGAACTTATGCAACAAAATGCTATATTTAAATAATAAAACTTGGAAGAAATCACCATACAAAATATAAAAACAAACAGGACACGTTTCTGAAAATATTAACATCCCATCATCAGTCGAAGTAAACACGTGTTCACACGAAGTTATATTATTTAATTGTAGTTTATCGCCATTTTTTTCGGTGCTCTTTCATCTAAAAAGCTATATTGTTATTCTCTTGTTAAATTAAAACAAAACTAGAATAGACTTGAGAGTTACTTTTTAGCAAAATAAATAAATAAATAAATAAATAAATAAATAAAAATGCACTATTTTGTTTTTAAATTAGCTGCTAACATTGCTATGAAAGCATATGAACTTGCAATCAAAATTCGTGGAGACTAAGGAGTAGCCTGGACACGCCGACACAAACTACATCTTTTCTACATTCCTGATTATCTACTTATTAATTGTTTATTTCATATCTGAGCATGTCATCTATTATAAAGAGGTAACATCACTTTGACGAACTGAAAGTTAAGGCCTTTTCGTGAATTATTATTATTATTATTATTATTATTATTATTATAATTATTATTATTATTATTATTATTTTACGAAATGTAAATTGTTTATAGATATCCTGTTACAAAAATTTATTATACACATATTAAAGTAGAAAACTGCAGTTTTTTTATCACTATACTAAAAAGTTGGAATTTGCACGTCAAACGTGGCAAATGAGGTGCGTTCGTACTATAACTAGTTTTATAAATATTTTTTGCACCGCATATTGTTCTGAATGTATATTTTAGTGCATTTCATAAATGCATATGAATTTCCTTCTGTTCGAAAGGCTGTAACATCATTAAAATGCACTTGCAATATTTTTTTTCCCCATTGGCCGTAACGTAATGGAAAACTTTTGACTGTCCCTGTAATTAAACTATACATCCGATTTTCATAAAACTTGAAATGACTCGACAAAATTTTGCACCAATTATATATTTAAAATTTCAGACCATTCGGAATTCTCTAACATCATTAAAATGCACTTGCAATATTTTTTTCCCATTGGCCGTAATGTAAAGGAAAACTTTTGACTGTCCCTGTAATTAAACTATACATCCAATTTTCATAAAATTTGAAATGACTCGACAAAATTTTGCAACAATTATATATTTAAAATTTCAGAACATTCAGTTGTTTAATTTTTGCTCTGTTATATGCGGACGGACAGACAGACGGACAGACGGACCGAACGACGACTATAGGTGCTACGTATTTATATAATTACGAACGCACCTAAAAATGGTTGTTTGAAATATAATGGGTATGAGTGCTTTGAAAAATGAGGATCAAGGGGTGAGCGTATTAACTCATCGAAATTTAAACTAACACAATAAAGAAAAAAAAATATTTCGTCCAAAAATTATAGAAAAATGTAATCGTTTAAAATATGTACATATAAGCATTTTTTGCAAATGGTATGTTTTCATTTTAAAATGTCAATTTTAAATCAAAAATGTCGTTAAAAAAGTTGCACAGAAAAAAAGAGTTAATCAATATTTCGAAATTATTCTAAGTATTTCAGTAAAATTTTAAAAAAGATCAGTTTGATTGATGAAAAATTGGCGGAGCTAGAGTGTCCAATATCAATATGAAGATATCACAGATATATCTATATAACTGTCGATAAAGAAACAAGGAAAAGCCTAGACATCTGGCATAAAAGGAAAAATATAAAAGAGATTGGTAAAGACAGAAGCAGATAAAGCGGAATATTTCGCCTCTGCCTTATTGTATTTTGAAAAAGAACTTGTTTCAGATTTCGTGACACGTTTTACCTGAAGCACAAAAGGTTGTCTGGTGATATCTGAATTTTTCTTTAAAATTTAAAATCGTATGTTTCACTACATCTATAATTTATGCATTGTCATGAAGAATTAACATCATTGTATAGGATACATGAATATTTTCAACTCATTGTGTATCTTTAAAATTATAGGAAATAATATTTATTATTTACACGAGAGAAATATAAATCAATATTTATGATATACATTATCAATAATCGGAATATCTAGGGTGTTCATAAAAAAAATTCCTGATTTCAAAACCTAAAAAATGCTTTATCAGAAAAAGGTAATTTAAACTTAATATAAAAATACAAAACACATAGAGTTTAAGTAAAGTATTTAGTGATATTTAGTTACAAAGTTTACCGACAGGTAGCAGAGTATCCTATCATCTAGTCTAGATGTTTTTATGGCTATTAAATTAATCTGTTATAATTAAAAACTAAAAGAAGCAGAAATGTAAAACAGTTAAATTTACAATATTATTTCATGAAACATTATACTCATCATTTTTAAATATTATATATTTAATCATTGCTGTTTTATGATACTTGATATACTGTTTAAAACGACAGCTAATTCATTTAACTTTCTTTTAAAATTTTAATTTGGTGTCATTAGAAAAATGATGAATCATCTTTCGTTACATTTTTGACTACGTCTAGAAATGAAATCTTTGGTTTTCTCTTTTTCATAAATATTCACTAATTATGAAAATAAAATCGATATAAAAAAACAGAATGCGTAGAAAAAAAAATCACTGGAAAAATGTGAGATTCATCTACATGCAGATTATGCAGTGCTAAAGAATATGCTTCTGATAAATAAATTTTGTTATTATTATGATGATATATTATTATTATTATTATTATTATTATTATTATTATTATTATATTTATTACAAAGCAAATTGCAATTCTTCCCACTATAAGTTACGTTAATGCACAGAAAATATCATTTTTTTTATGTTAAAGATATCTTATATGCTTCTGATTATAGTTTTTATATGATGTCGCTTAAACGAAAAAGTTTTGGGTCATTTATTTTCCTTCCAAAGTAGCTAGAAGCTGATAATCTGAAGTACGTCGTTTCCCTTTTGAAAAAAAGGAGAAATAGTTTTGGCTTGGATAAGATCTGTTGGAATGGATGGAGAGGAGAAAAGAGAAATGAAACTTGAAGTTCAATATCAGTGTATACTGATATCAGTAAATATGAACTTTAAAGACAGTAAATGCATAAAAAAACTAGTATATTGCGAGCTTCACGAAACGTTCTACCATATAATGCTAATTTATTAATTGAAATAGCACAGTTGCGCACTAGTATCGTCTACCGGGCTACTTTGGTTCATCCCATAAAAAAGGGTTTTATTCTTTGTATTGAATAAACAATACAAGATAATTTGGTGGTTTTGCCCCTGAAAAATATTTTATACCCTACTATAGGGTATTTAAATAGTTTGGGGGTAATTACATTTTTTAGTGGCAACACTGAATGTGTTTGTAAATAACTGTTTTCGTTTGTAATTTTAAATCTCCAAACTTTCTACAGTGAAACATTCTGGATAAGGTAAGTGTCAATATATTACCTTTAGTAACCTGTAACCCATGTGTGATCATAGTTTTCCCTTTAACTTTTTATTTTGACAGGAAATGTTTACGTTTTCATAAAGCTAACATGAAAACTAGTATTTCGGGGCTACTTTGTGCCAGGCCTTTTCTGGTCCGAAAATAGACCCAATCACTTAGAAATGCCTTTTACACAACCAAATCTCTTAAAACATGTTTTAAATAACATTTTTTTTCAAATGTTACTGTAGCAAAATGTTACATTAATTGTTTTTGTTCTAGTTGCTGAGAATAACATAACGAAAACTGTTTCTCGTTTCTTTAATATTAACAATTGGTTTATTGTGTTTAAATGTTAAAAAAAAATCATTTGTATACCGAGTTTGCAGTGTTAATTTATTAGCAAATGGGGTTTCAAGTAAGGGGGTTTCAATAAAACTGTATTCATTTACATATGAAATGTATTCATTTTATATGAAACTAAGTGAATGAACCAAAGAAGCCCCCAGCAGGGGCTACTTTGTTCCAAAACTTTTAAAATAGTTTTAAAAAAATTCTCTTTAAAACCATACAGTTTGCTTCATTGTTTCATGTTGTTTACAACTTCATTTCGACATTGAAAAATCACATATAATATTTATTAATAATGGAAATGTGAGTGGAACCAGGAAATGTATACGGTAAGTATACGGCCAAAAGTATATGGTACCAAAGTTGACGGTAATTATGAATATGAATTATAGAGAATTTTTAAAATTTCCTATATAATTAAAAGTGCTTAACAATTCGGTTCGTCTGCCTGTCTGTCCGTCTACCCGTGCTCAGCCTCTCGTAAATATTTCCATCTAATTATCTTGAATATTGCCATGTAAAGTGTTAAATAATTAGGTTTGTCTGGCCGTCTGACCTTTTGGCCATCTATCTGCTTTAACTCAAGTAAATACATTCGGATTTAGATGTAAATGATATATGTTATTGAGATTTACTATGGAATGTTTTGTATTGAAAATTAAGTATGTCGCACTTATAGTTCGCGTACAGAGACACACAAAAATTCCGTTACATTATGGTCTATGAAGAGAAATCTTTTATGGTAATTTTTATTAAATTTACGATTCTGGAAACATAATGAGATTGATATGCTTCCCTAAAGTGGGCTGCAGGATGCTTTCTGAGGGATATAGAATAAATAACATTTATAGTTCGTTTACAGATACGCAAAAAAATATACAACTACATTATGATTTTGGAGGAAAATCGGTTATGGCGCATTTTAATAAGTTATGATACTTAAAACATAACGAAATTAATAAAACGAAAAGTTCCTAGTTACACTAATGGCATTGAGCTCACAGGCTATTCACACTAATTGTATATTATACTCTTATTTCAAAGAACAATGGCCTTCGAAAAATAAATCAAAGGGGGATTAGCCTCCACCCCTCTGCTTCCGATCTATATACTTAATCAATGAGCTTCCAAATCTCATCAGGGGAGTGCCTTATCAGAATAAACCGTTATACTAAATTTGAAGCAAATCGGATAGGAAAACCCATTTATATAAATTAAGGGGGTATTAGCCCCAGCCTCCCGTTCCCCCCTTTATACTTAAACAATGAACCGCCAAATCCAATCAGTGAAGCACCTTATCAGAATTAACCTAGAAATAAAATTGAAGCAAATCGAATATTTCTATCAACAGTTATCACGTTACGTACATACATACGTACACACACCTTATCAGAATCAAATTTGAAGCAAATCTGATAATTTTGCATGAAAAACTCATTTATCTAAGTTAAGGGGTGTTATACCCCGTCCCTTCCCCTTTATACTTAACCAATTAACTCCCAAAACTAATCAGGAAAGCGTCTTATCAAAATGAACCTAGTAAAAAAATTGAAGGAAATCGGATATTTCTATCAAGAGTTATCGCATTACGTACATACATACGTACACACATACATACAGAACCTGCGGGCACATTAGCTCTCAGGCTTTGTTAGCCTGTGAGTTAAAAAGAATCACTAAGTTGCAATACAATCTGTTTTTTATAGATTAAGGAATGCATATCATTTATCGTTCATTTTCAGAGATGCACAAAAGAATTCCATTACAGGACTGGCTATGATCGAAAATTGATGGAAGTACGTTTTCCTCTGTAGGATGCACTTTTTTAACTTATCTAATTCTTAGTGTATTACGTGGAGTGTATAAACTCTGTAGAGTATATACAAGGCTGCAAGACAGAGTTCGCGCGAATATTGACAATAAATGCTGAAATTGGATTTTTTACTGAGTTGTGTGTCTTTACACTTATTTAGATAACTTATTTCATTGTGTGAAAAAATGCAATTTTTTAATAATATTCTGTTATTGAAAGTTTTTTTAAACTATGTCTGATGCATAATTTTTCATCTCGTTAAATTTAACATAGAGGAAAAGTAATCACTTTTAAAATTAAAAAAAAAGGACAGTGTAACTTTTCCTCTTATTGGGCATTCAGGGCGAAAATTGGACCAACATATACATATTTATAATAACCTTAAATAAATCACTAAGACCATTTCTAATGGAAACTGTGATACATTTATAATGTTGATAGCAAAAAAATAACTTAGCAACCCTTTATTGAGTGATGGTAGAAAAATTGAGACTTCATAGTCTTTCCTAATAAGCATTCTACAGATACAAATTGGTGCAATGCCACTCCAAAATATAGCTGTAGGGTAGGGGTACACAGTGAGACATGATACACAGTAAGACAGCAGCCACTTTGACGTATAGTTGTAACGTTTTCTTCAAGATGGCACACACACATAACAACCTCATCTTATACAACACGTGGGTGTAGTTTCGGCACTACAGTTGCTCTTCCGACAAAATAGTAAATAATTCCTTATTTTATAGTGGTTAAAGTTACATAAATGTCTATTTTGGAGTTTATTTCCTTCAATATTACATATATTTACTTAACCAAATCTAGCTATATCTAATAAGAGACTATTTGGGCAAAACGACATAAACTTTTTAAAGCGATGAAATTGATGTAACACATGTGGCATCCATTTTGTTACAGCGTAACGAAAGTACACAGTGAGACACACAGTTGTGGTACACAGTGAGACGCGTCTTATTGTGTACCTACTATGTGGTTCTGATGTTAAAAATGTTATTTATTAATAAAAGAAGGTTTCTCTCTCTCTCTCTCTCTCTCTCTTTCTCTGTATGTGTGTGTGGGCATGCGATGGCTAGGGAAATGTACTAAACGTAAGAGGCTGAACATTTGCATGAAGATAAAGGTCTGCAATTAGTCTGCCAAGGTCTGCCATTGTCCAACCGAGGCTCATATTTTTAATATTTTGAAAATCTAGAAATATTAATTAGAAATCATAAACTGCAGAAAATTATTGATAGAGTGTAAAAATGTATGATTTATGAAAATATATACATTGTCTCACTGTGTACTACTTGTGGTACACAGTGAGACAATTTTCAATACTCCGTTATGCTGTTTATGTGCTTTTATAAATAACTTTTTTAAAACCATTTATGCATTAATGTGTAGCGCATTTGTGTAGCTTAAAGATGTAGCAAAATTTTTTTCAAAAGAATAAAAATAGTCGCCATTTGTTAAGTAATAATAATTTTAGTCTCACTGTGTACTACCCTCTCCTATATAGATATATAGTGTCCAAAATATAGCTGCCATTACAAAATATAGCACGAAATATGGCTGTCCGGAAATCGTGAAAAACACAGTATAGAAGCACCATATGTTAGATAATATACATCAAAATATAACTAGCATCAATTTACATAAAGGTGTAGGTGTAACAAAATATGAAGTTTCGTGGAATTCTATGCTCACAAAATTTGTATAACATATAGACAGGCGGACAACAGAGATAGCCAAGCAAAGAGAGAGAGAGATATCAGCCCATAAACTGTTAAATGGTATTTAATTTAGGATGCCCAAAACATGTAAATCTATCAAAAATCGGAAGTAAAAATCTTTGAGAATTCAATCTTTTTTTTTATGAGTATATATAAAAAGAAGAAGGTATTAATAATAACAATAATAAAAAATGCGCAAAGATGCAAATGATTTTATAATTTTATTTCTAGAGAAATCATTTTTTTTTTTTTTTTTGCTAACTATTGTATGTACAGTCGGCCAAAAAAAAAAAAGATTACCATGTTTTCGAATATTAATTTCATAATATATAATATTATGAAATTATTAATTAAATTATGAGTATTTGGTATTATTAATATATTTATTAATCTTCATTTGCGCTTTCTTGAATACATTTAGAAATTAAATGTTTGTTTGTTTTTTTTCTTAAATATTGCCTATTCTATGAGAAAATATTGTTCTTATAAAAAAAAAAAAAAATCGAAGAAACAAAATCTTTGGAAAATATGAAGTTGATCTCAATAGAGATTATTGAATACTAGTTAAAAACATTTTTAAAAAGTGATTTTTTTTTTATCTTATATATAAAAATGAAAATTTCTCTGTGTGTAATTTTATACAAATCCACACTTTGGAAATCAGAATTGTGAAATGTTGCGAATATGTGTATTAAAACACGGCAGAGGCAACTAAAGTAATCCGTAATAGAAATAATTTTTAATTAACTATAAATAAATCAAAAACCACCAATTTAACAGCAATTTCCTATCAAATTTAAACATTTTTCGTTATAGCAGTAGCCAACAATTAAAAATCCACAATAAAATTCTTACCACAACAATTACTTTTCTTGCAAGATTTCCATGTGAAAAATGAAAATGAAATAAATAGTTTGACGAATTTTAAAACAAAAGTTAATATTACGCCATATTAGAAATGTAATAGACGTTAACAGGTAAATATATAACATCATATGAGTGAAAAAACGTATTGAAACATGATAAAAACCCAATTGTGGAAATATTGGCATATTTTAACATTTTGAGGTTCTCTGAATTTGTTTTCGCACTTTTAAAAATGTTCCATATGCATACGTGTGTGTATGCATGCATATTAGAATTTCCACAAAGGTTTAAGTTCACAGAGTTCATTCTTAGTGAAGAACTGAAATAAAGATGGTTTTATTGCTTTTTTTATTGTTTGTTTTATACTATATGTTTAATTTTGAAATAGAGTTTTCAAAACAACCGTCCTTAAAATTCCGGGCAACGCTGGATACTTTAGCTAGTTCTATATAATTTTATACTTTTAAATTAATGTATTTGTAAACTATACACTGTTTCTTAATTTTTGGAAAATTTTGTTTCATTTTTTTATGCTCTGTAGTCTTAAAAACATCCACTTTTGCTATATTCTATCTTATAATATATTCTAAAGATATATTTTATTTTAGACATGAATCTGTATCGGTGACACAGATGCCTTTTGTAAAAGTAACTGAAATTTAAAATAATATTTAAGGATTCTTAGAATAAAAAAAATTGAATCAACTATTAATCGCTCTACTGAAATTATCATGCATTTAACTGAGTGTAAATATTTCCCATTATTACAGAACTCAATTATATTGTGCATTACAACAAGGTGTAATAATTATAATGACGAAGATTACGATAAAGCTTCTATTCTCCTGCTTAAATTTTGCAACATGTTAGCATTCTATACAATAAATGATATGGCATATTCCTGCTACAAGATTAAACTGCTGCGTGAAAGCTACAATTTTTTTTTTGTTATTACACGTTTTTATTTAACTTAAGTACTGGAAAGTTTGCTGTCTGTCTGCATGGATCAAATCTTGCTATCGATTTTTGACTCACTTCCATAGAACTGATTTTTCTAAAACGTGGAAAACAAGTTTATTGTCAATGAAAATTTAATACTCATGCAGAGTCGTACTCGTCAGGGTCGTACCACATCAGGGGCACTGTCCAGGGACAAAGATATTCTTTGAAGCCTTTAGCTACTTTTTTAAAATTTTCTTTGAGGTACTTCTAGCAAATAAGGCCATTCTCTTAATAAAGCCATCAGCCTATATCTTGTGAGAAACTGTTTCGGGCCGAAAAATGGCACCATATACCTAACAGTTTATGTGTCTTTGACATGTGCGGATATTTTCAGCCGAAACTAATTCCGGCAAATCATTTATTTTAAAAAAAGATATCTGACAAGTTCTTATAACGATAATGATCGATACTCTGACTTTAAGATGGCTTGTCATAATATTTTACACTAATTGTTATAGTAATATATACAGGGTGGTCCAGAATTATATGTCAAAAATGTAAAGGCAGGTAGAGGGGACCTAAATAAACAGATTTTGTATAGGAATGTGGGTTCGGAAATGCAGCGTTGAGGCAGTAGAGGGCGCCATTAAGTGCGGCGGAAGAATGCTCTTCGTTGGCTTGAATCGTCATTTGCCGCACGGATTTCGAGAAACATGGATTATTACACTTGCCGACATGCATTTCATGTACGGGATTGCGCAAGGACATGGATTAGCTGCTCAAAGGACTTAGATTGAACGATTCCCGGGTAGGATTCTACCGGATCCCCGAACATTTGAGCGTCTTCATTAGGAATTGTGCGCAAGTGGATCGTTTTATGCTTCCAGGCGTGATAAGGGCACTATAAGATGTCGCAGAATTCCTGCAGTGGAAGAAGCAGTATTACGCACAGTGACAGTGGAGGATAGTCCTTCGACAAACTCAAAAGCTGTTGGGTGTGAACCATTTCCTTGCTTAACCCTATACATAAAATGCATGTCGGCAAGCTCCACATAGGTGTAACGATGCATGTTGCTCGAAATCCGTGGTGGAATGACAATTCAAGCTAGCGAAGCTCTTTCATCTATCAAACTTAACAGCGCCCTCTACTGCCTCAACGCTGCATTTCTGCACACAAATTTCTATACGAAATCTGCTTATTGAGGTCCCCTCTACCTGCCTTTGCATTTTTGACACATAGTTCTGGACCACCCTGTATATATATACATGGAAAACATTTCATTACATCTTTGACAACTTTCTTTAGTAACGATTAAAAAGATTTTAAAGCGCAATTGAAAAAATAAATAAATAAGGGAAACTGAATATTACCAGTTCCACCTGAGATTTTTTTAAATGTGAGAATACATATATTAAGCAAATTTTTCATGAAGTTAATGAAAATTTTTGTAAAATGCTGTTAAATTTTTAATGTTAATAAGAATTAGACTTTTGAATGATAATCAATTTCAAATGTCTAATGTATTAGTCGATCCTATTCTTGATTATAAAAATTAAAGAAACGTTAATCAAACTATATTACTGATTACTTATATTATAAGTCTAAGTTTGTACTAAAACAAATATGATGATGAGTCTTGCAAAATCTCATTTATTCGAAGCAGAACTGTGGATTACTAGTTTAAATTTACAAACTACTTTGTAGCTAACTAATTGTAGCATAATAATTTGAATAAATTAGCTTTTTTCTTTTAAAAAATGTAGCTTAAAAATTTTAATTAACGCACTTTAATTCCAAAATTTACTATGATTTCAAAAAAATATATATTAATAAAAAAATAGGGTTTTTACTCCTAGTATAGTACGCCGCTGAAAGTTCTTGAAATATGCAACATCAACGACAATGTGCTTATAAAGTGTGTTACCAAATGAGGTCACGTTAAGGTTTCAGATCACAATAAACTGTGTTATATCAGAATTAATATTTCACTTGTTGTTGGATGCATTATTTATTCATATTTTTACAATATTAAATCATGCACACCCTTACGTTGTTTAATTACGGCTTGAAGAGTTCAAAACAAAAGACTCTTTAAACTAACTTATGTATAGGAGTATATGTTTAAAGAGTGTATGTTTTAAATAAGGCCTTAACTTTCTAAATGCATAATGCATAATTCATGATTTAAATTTAATTAAAAGATATTTTGCAGAGAGTACACCGAAATAGGGCAAAATAAAGGGTTCTCCTTGTGATACATTATTCTGAGGCTGCTCTATTTACGGACATTCCGTTTCAAACAGCCAAAATTTTTTATCCCATTTGCACTTCCCTCCACTGAGCTATCTTTAGCACCGCTTTGATAGAGTTCACAATTTTCTACAAATATTGACACGGAAAATGTTTCATTAGCTTTAGTAATTGTAGTATATGAGGAAAATAAAGCCTCGCTTAGTAAGACCTGGCTTTATATTGCCTGGTCTTATTCGGAGATTTCTGTTTTTCACATATTTTACTTTCAAACACAAACAGAATTAATAATATAGAAAATTTCATTTCCAATTCTAAAATATCGTTAAATTGCCTCGAACATTCAGTCAGAGTATCGATCATTCTTGTTATACGACCTTGTCAGATATCTTTTTTTTTTATTTCAGAGGTATTATACATAAACATAAACCAGAATTTAAATAACAAAGCACCAAAAAACTGTTTATTGTCTCGTTGTAATTCTTGTTGTGTGTATTTATACAAAGTCCAAAACCAAATTCCACATTCTAACAAGTGCAGTTACCCAAATGATCAAGATTATATGAGGAGAGTTGCGATTCTCCCGTTTCAACTAAATACCATATTAGCATATTCTGTACAGTTAACGATATGATACATCATTTTGTATTTATAATCATGAGATTCGTATGCGCGCTGACGTGTATTAATAATAAAATATTATAATATAACTCGTTTATCTTTCCTTCAATATAGTCGAACAATCTATAGTTTCATATGAATCTTTAATAACTGAAATGCCATAAATTTAAATGTGATTTTGATTCAAAACTTGCATTTTGAATATTATTTTGAACTAACAGAATATTCTGCAAACATTTTATTCTAAAGTCGTGAAAACTATTCGCATGCTTCTTTTACTATTAAAAAGAGAGATTAATCTTAGTGTAAAATAATAGAGCATAACATAACACTGTATAAATTGTACTGCTCAAAAACTGTTAATATATTCCACTGTAGTAGCCATAAAAAAAAAAAACCTGTAAAATAATACTTTAAAAAAATATCTAATATTGTGTGTGTGTTTACAAGTTGCTCTTACCTACCAGTGTTCGAACACTTTTTTTTTTCCTAAGAAAATGCAATTTTAAACAAGCTTATTAATGTTTCAAATTTAAATTTAGATGAAACTATGAATTAAAAATTATCATCTCTTTGCATTCCTCCTTATTTCTCTTGACACATTTTGATTAAAAAAGAACATAATACTATTCTGCAAAGAATTCTGCAATCCAAACAAACAGGATTATAAGTATTACTGAAACATAATTCAGTAACATATTATCATATTCCATACGGTAAAATGATACCCCATCTATATTTTAGTTCAGCTTCCATTTGCAGATGTGTCGTATTGCATTTCAAATTATAATGCATAATTATGGTTCTGAATCTTTTACTTAAATTTTATTATAAAAAGGTAACATTTTAAGATCGATAGGAGTCCTTTGTCAAAAACCAATCGCGTTTTGTATATGTACTTAGCGTCTTTAAAGAATGTGTAGCAAAGAAAAGAGCTTGTGTGATTTTTGTGAAGACGAATATTTTTTTTCAGTTAATCTAGATGTCAACATCTATTACGAGAGTTGTCAAATTTTATTAACATGTTAGATACCCTTCTTTCAGTTACATTTTATCTCTGTTTTCTTTACAAGCGGGACATTCTTTTTTCGAGGTTAGTGCATTTAAATTTCACTTTTAAAATGCAAAAATTAGTAGACATAAGTAAATTGGAAGTTGCGATTAAAATGTAAAAGTCAGCGAAAATTAAAAGTTGGTATAATCTTCTGAAATAAAATGTAATGAGAAAAAACCTATTTTCTGTAAATGAGCTAATAACTACAGTAGCTTCCCTCTTAACCGGAACTCCGCTTTAACTGGTCGACATCTTTTCCCAACATCAGGTAAAATTCAGGGATGACGGCCTCGGGAACTCACCTTACGCTTTCGAATTGAAGTGCAATCCCGAGGAAAAGGATGCAAAATTCAGAAAGGAGAACGTCGGTTCTAAATGGATACGCGTTGACCTCTACCAGCGTTGGATTCAGGGTGTGACCCGGGGGGGGGGACATTCCCCCTCCCCCAGGAAAAATGAGTTGTCCCCCAGAAGATTCGAGATTTTGTGCTTTTAATGGTCAAAAGTGCAACCCCTCCCCCGGAACTCAATTCTATAATGTCTGATCTATCTGCAAACTGTTTTGTACAAACATTTAAAAAGCTTGAGGGATGCGAACAGATCATCGAAAAATATGTATAAGAGTTGTTTGAGTCTGATAAAGATCCCAACCATGAAACGTTATTTGACGAGGATATAATTAGGACTGTAACTGATGTTGTTCAATACGAAGACGATCCTGATGATGATCTAGTTAAAGTTGACACTGGTACAATTCCTCTTACAGAAGGGGTAAGGGCATAAGAGATGGCGCTACGCTATGTTGATCTGCGGCTAACAGCTTTCTCGGTTTAACTTATGACGTTAAACGGATGGAGAGATTATGCTTCAAAATGTCGGGCATCTTGCCTTCAACAGAAGAAGGTAACTGATTTCTTTATGGTTGATTAATTTAAACATACATAATGTAGAACAATTTCAACTTCTTATGAAGGTGTGTGACACGATTTTCAACAATTTAATTTATGTTAAATATTTTTCATTATTTGTTATCAGTAATAATTTTTCTTTCAATTCAGTTAATTATAATTAGTATTCATTTCACAAAATATAGAAAATATGTACTTTTTTAAAACTACACAAATTACGCAGATACTTATTTAATTTTTTTTACTTCTCCGCTTTAACCTGTTTTTCTCTTAACCGGCTAACCCTTGGTCCCGTTCTGGCCGGTTAAGCGGGAGGCTACTGTATTTGCAATGTCTTGGGCATTAATAACTTGGCTTGCTTCAATGATTTAAAAGCCAGAACTGTTTCTTGTAAATTTTCTTAAAGATAATATGATCCATTATGTTAATGACAGTGATAATTATCCGAAAATTTTAAATAAGAGTGCTGAAATTAATTCTAATAGTAGTGTTGCTAATCTTTCAAATAATAAAATTGATGAGGCAACCAATGCAATTTTTCAAACTACAGTGTTGTCCATAAAAGGATGTCCCAGTTTCAATGGTATATTATAACAGTTTAATTTAGACTATTTACAACAAATCATACATCAAATTGAAGATAAATTAACTTAGGTTTTCGTACAAATATTCAAAATGTGCATCTTTAGTTGTGCGGCAGATATTCAACCCAAAGACCAATTTTTCCACACTTCGGTTAACAAGTCCGGAGTAATGGGAGCAATGGCCTCTTTAACTCTGTGTATCAACTCTGGTAAATCGTTTGGTAGCCGAGGAATGTAGACACGAACTTTTGTAAAGCCTCAAATGGAAAAATCGCATGGTTCTAATGACTTTTAAATCTTCAGCCCAGCAACAACGCCTTATGCTCAGGGGTCGCCATTTTGCGTATGTGACACTGCAAGCGAGTAAAAACAATGCAATACTCGTCTGTGCGCTAATCTAAAACTGTTTGAGTTCACTCTTTATTTGTTACCTTGAACCAACACTCTACAACGCTTACAGTTGATGCTACTAAAATTTGTAACTGGGACATTCTTTTATGAACACCCTGTGAAAGAAATCAATTGTCGAAACTTCTAATTTAAGGAACTTTGTCAAAACGTACTATTAATTTCTCAGACATCGAAAATATAATTATTTCATGTGACAGCTGTCCATTTCAAAATATTGAAAAATAGATTGAAAACTTTGAAAATGTTATTTCCCTGTTTCAGTTACGTAACTAATATAAATTAATTTTTGTCAAGAGGTGCATGGCAGGAAAAGCAAAATTACTTCAAAGTGAAACGGTACAACGGAGTCCTGCACAAAAGTTAAAGAATTATTAATTTCTGAATTTGGCTCAATATTTAATTCCACGAATTTTTAGCTTAAAAAATAAAAAATAATGAATCGTTTGATGAAAAATGTTTTTGGCCATGAAGCAGTTATTTTCTCAAGATAATATTATAGATTCTGCCTTAATTCAATATGATATAAATGGAATAAATGGCTCAAATGATTTTTATATGGTTGTCATAATATTAATGAATTCAAACAAAAACTCAAAATTTATGAGAAATTAAGAAATGACTGACAGTGTTTATGACCTTCACAATAAAATGCGGATAGCGTTGAAGATTAAAGAAGAGAAAAGGGAATATTTTTTTACAAAGCAAATAATTTAACTTGGAAATTAATGATAGCTTTAAAGTTGTATTTCACTAATATTTCGGACTCTAATCATTTCACTTTGACGATTTGGTAGCTCGAATTGAAATAAATTTTATCGGCTTATGGTGCCTTATCTTGTTTTTTATTTCCTGTAAACGTTTTTTACCACTTTTTTCGGTACAAAAAGATTTATAAGCGTAAAATTTTGTTTTTCATTTTCATATTGTTATTTAAATTTTTGCATTGACTGACTAACAAGTAATTATTTATGTGTTACTAAAACACAAAAATAAAAAATATGGTAATTTTAAAACCTGTTTTTTTAATATATAAGTATGTATACCACCGTGTAATATAAAGCTGAATTGAAAAAAATTATTGAAATACTAGAACAATTGTCACTGAAAGATGTATATATATATATACATATTTAGTATTAAGGGAAACAGTTATTTTATAGTAAACATTATAACTTTTACATCCGGTAATACAACACGCGGGAGTGATCAAAGCTATACAATTTCTTCAAAGAAAGACAATTTAAAAATACTTGAAAAGGAGGTATGGGGTTATGAGGGATTTGAATCATATCTCTTTAGATCTATAAACATGGATATTTATTTCTCTGGAGTAATTTAATGTATAATTACAAAAAAGTGTTATTGAAAGCCTTTTTTAGAATGAGAATTAATTAAGATATAAGTTTGCTCCCCTTTTCTAAAGTTTTGCTTGAAAGTATACAAATTTCAAATTTTTATTTAGCAATACTATACATCACTGAAAAAAGTAATGCTTGAGTTCAAATTTCTTATTTAATTGCATAAACACCAAAGCGATGCAAAAAACATATTTTATATCCTTAACTTTTTTCAAGAAATTTATGTCTGAAAATGTATGTTTATGAACAATGACCACCCTGTTTCATGCGAAAAAGTAAATATCAAAGAAATAACACAACTGCAAGTGGACAGTGCCATATGGAATCAATGAACCTGGAATCAAACTTTTTTTGTTTGTAAAAAACGAGTATGTTAACTGAAGGTTTTGTCACAATTTATTGAATCAGTTGAGCTGTACATTACACTAGACACAATTCATAATTTGCCTAATAAGTATATATTGTTTTTTTATTCGTCTCTCACAAGAAAATAACAGTAATAGCAATTATTATTATTATTATTATTGATTCTACATTAAGCACACTTTTTAAATCACTGTAGATATGTGTAGATATTGATTAGAATTTCTGTTGATAATTTAAAAAAATTGTAATTTGAATATAAACTAACATTTCAGAAAGAAAGGTAAAGCCATTCTCTTGTGGGCTAACATGTTTAATAAGTTTTCCTGCAAGGTTTTTTTTTTTTTTTTTTTTTTAACTCGTTTGTGTGTGTGCTCTTGTCCTTTCTTTTTATTTCGTTTCCCGACATGTTTAATACAGCGAGGAACTACTTTATTTACTCATAAACATTGGCCTAATTTATGAAAATTAAATAAACGAAAAGAAATTTGACTAAACTAACTTAAGAAAATACCCCCAATGAATTACAAATATGAATTCAGGCTTAAGCATACAAGCTAATTTACGAGCACAAAATTAGAGCTTTTACTTTAGAAATATTAAAAGATACTGTTTATTACATTTATTGGCACAATAAAATATTTTTTGTAATTATCAAACAAACGTTTTAAATGCTGATGAATCAAAATTTTCTTTTTTTTTTTGAGATTTTTTCCCTCTATTATCCCTAAGCATCATCCCTCTACAAATTCTCACAATAATGGATTGGTTATAAATTCTTTATTAGTCTTTTCAAACTGTCGGAAAGACCAAGTACACTCAGCTGATGATGCTATCCTTTTCACCTCAATTTTTCAGTAAGAACCTGTCATTAGAATTTAATATTTAATTAAGTGTATCTATTGTTAAAATTATATTAAAAAAAATTAAATGTATGCGCATCAACATTTCGGGGGAAAAAATAAAACATTTTCTTCTAAATCATCAATTTAAAAAAAAAAAATCTGAATACTCTCGGTTATATCGGACTTTTCTTCCTTTTGTCATTGAAGATGCATGATATAATTAGAAATTACCATGAATATTTATAAATATTTTTCTAATTTCTACAATGTATGTAAATATCCTAATTTAGAGAAATATTATTTCAGTGAACTAATTTAAAAAAAATACCACAGACTGAATTACAAATTCCAGTGTAGACCTCTTCGTACGAGCTGATTTATGGGCACAAATTATACTGTTTTTTTAGGCTGTTATTTTAGAAATATTAAAAGCTACTGTTCATTAAATTTGATAACACTATAACAAATTAATAGTCATGTATTGCACTCTCAATAACTGTATATCAATTTTCTCTTGATATACAAAAGTGTACTCAATAAAACGTTTTCCATACTAAAATATTTTTTAATCAACATTTTTCTTTTTACCTTTTACATGCAGTATCTATACCCATGTCCATATCATCCCTTTATTCTAAAAAAAAATTACATGAACAGTTTGGAAACAAATAACAGATAACTTTTTGTAAGCTACCATGTTTCTTCTTACTATAATTTTTCTTATTATGTTTTCGGTTATATCATACTTTATTATTTTTATTGTTAATCTTATTTAATAAACTTTTATTTATACAGATAATTACTTTTTTTATATTTTGTATCCCTGCATACGTAAAATAGTGAGAAGCTACTGCATTTACTCATAAATGTTCTCCGGCTTATGCAAAGTAAATAACTATTTTAGCTTGGCGAAAAATAGATTTTAATAAACTAAAATGTGAGAATTTCCCAACTGAATTACGAATACCAATTCAGACCTTTCCATACAAGCTCATTTATGAGCACAATGCCGAAGCTTTTATTCTAAAATATTAACAACTACTATTCATTAAATTTGGTTACACTGTAATACACAGTTAGTCATTTGTACTCTTAATCAAATGTTTTCAGTATTAAGATACTTATGAATCAATTTCTTTTCTTTTTGAAATATTTTCCCTTCACTATCCCTATGCATCATTCCTCTGCAAGTTCTTACGAGAATGATTGTTTGCAGGGCCGGCCCAAGGACATTTTGGCGCCCGTGCGAGCACCCATCGGGGCGCCCCCCCCCCCCCCCCACACACACACAAGAAAAATTACTTGTGTTCTTAATTTTTTTTCAATATTAGTAATTTTTATACGAACTATTATTAATTATTTAAGATATTAATTTAAAGTACATCAAAACCTGATAAAATTTCTAATTTTAATCCTATCTTTGAGTTTGGTAAATTGTAAAATTAAGTCTCATAAAGGAAATTTCAATTTTACAGTAATTACCACTCTTAATGTGTAACATGTTACGATCCAAAAGTAAAACACAACGCATGGTATTGGACAAAAAAAAAACAATAATAAGTTATTTAATTTTTAAAAAAATCTTTGTTAGAAGAATACTGTTTGGAATACTTCGACAATAAACAATTAAATTTAAAAAATCAAAAAACCCGACCGCGTAAAAATCGAACTAATTAATTATTTCACATTAATATGAAACTATTTTTTTTTTCAATTCCTACTATTAGCTCACACTCTCGCTATATATATCTTGTTCAAATTTTCAATCTTTAATAAAAGACTTATTATTCCTCCAATCAAGCTCAAATAATTTTTTTAAACTTGTAGTGGATGACACTTGATGTTAATCCAGTTTTTTCAAATATTAATTCATTAATTAAATTAAATTAATTAATTTTCAATAATCGAGAGAGCCTTCTTCTTGATCATGTTATTTTAAGACCGAGAGAGCCCTCTTCTTGATCAAGGCCTTTTAAGCGCCACTCAAGAGGAAAGAAGAATGGGAGGAAAAAAAATTATCTTATTGACCTAAGTAGGAATTGACTTAAAATATTTTTTTTTATAAAATATTTTTTTATATTACTTTTTTATATTAGGGGTCGTTCAAGTATTATGTAAGCAGTAAGTGGGGGAGGGGGCATCCAGTGTCTGCTTATTTTTGCTGACAAGGGGGAGAGGGGGTCACGAAAATTTTTATGTAAGCATTAGATAACGAAGCAACTATAGTTTAACAACAAAAGGCAAAAGAGCATGATTTAGATGAGCGTTCTGAGGATGTTGAACAACTTGAGAAAAAAGATATGGAGTAAACAAGGACTGGAAACGAGGATCATTCCAGCCCACCACTACAATGAAAACTTAGAAATAGACAATCCAGAAACACGGATTCAAAGATCTTGGACACCAGACTAGAAATGTGAACGCCAAACACATAATATTCCTATGATCCTTGTTAAAATTTTTAGTTATGTGCCTAAATAAGTTAGGGCCGGTTGTATTCCTTAAAGTTTTTTTTTGTTGTTGTTGTTCAGTGCGATTTCTTTTTCTTTCAATACCACAACCCCTATGTGTCTGTTTATGTAAATTTGCTGTATTAATACTGCAATTTATCGCTAACTGTAATTTTTTATGGCAAATAGAATTGATGTTAGAATGTCATAAAATCTTACGTAAGCAAAGGGGGGGGGGGGTCTAGTATTTGCTTATTTTTTCTTACAAAGGGGAGGGAGGGGTACAAAATGACTAAAAATATGCTTACGTAATACTTGAACGGCCCCTTACTTACCTATCTTTTTTATTTACTTGTATTGATGACTTTTAAGTTGTGTTTAATTGTTAGTTCCTATCTATAAACACTGTTTTGATGAGGTCTATAGATGCCTATGATGGTTAGAGTTGCAGTAAAACTAGAGATCCTACCTACACAACTTCCAGGTTGTATAATATTTTAACGGAGCTTCTGACTGTAAAATAGTCAATGAAACATAGTCTTACATTTGAAAGATCTATCCAATGATATGTCACTCAATAGGGTGCGTAATTTTTATTTCGTCTCTACCGCCATTTTGAATTTATAGAAACAAAACCTAGCCTATAACCATAGGGCCGTTAAGACGAATTGATAGAGACCTCATTCATTAAAATCCATCCAGCCGTTGGGATGTTTCGGGGGTTTAAAGAAATCCACATACACAGATACGCGTGAAACACATAACCCTTCTTTTCAGTCGGGTAATTAAAGAAGTGGAACTACTAGTAAGTAGCAACTATGTAAGATGAAGACTGTAATGGTGTCTCGTTATTTAGTACATAAAAAGTACGAATACATTTCATATTTAATGTATCTGTTTTCGTAAAGGGCTCACTTTTCATGGTGGAAACTGTTGAAAAATGGGAAAACCCAGTTTTCTATTCAGCGAATCCCGGAAATATAAATATTCTTATTCTTTCTTTTCATTTTTGGAATGGTTCTTCTTCTCTTCTTTTAAAACTAAATTTTCTTTATATGTGATAATTTTAACCAAAAAGGATAAAAATAGTATTTATTTTTTATTTATTGTTTTTTTTTTTTAAGTGACCTGAAATATTTAAACATTAAGAGAAAACTACGATTGAGAATAAGAGTTGTATTTATAATAATAAGGAATCTGTTTATCAAAAAATGTCCCCCAAAAAGTTTACCCTTTCCTGGATTTCGTTCTACTGGCAAACTACTAAACAAACCATTCCAAAGAAAGTCCCCTATGTATGTTTAAGTATTGCGAATTTAAGTCTTAGCGCCGCACTGAAATTGTATAAACAAAGTGTCATTATAATTGTATGAATCCAGTTAAATCATAGAGTATTGGTGTAGGAAATCAAATGATCATGAAAAGAATTCAATATAGCGGACGCTAAAGAGAAAAAAAAAGTTCTTTAACGATAAATGTATTGAATGAAAGATTTTCTCATGACGATTACTAAATAAAATTTATATGGAGATAAATTATTATTATTATTATTATTTAATAGGGTACAGTTTCACAATTCTGTATTGTTAAGCTTTTGTTGATTTATTCTTGATAGAGCACTTAGCTCATGTTAATGAGAAATCAAGTAAGCCTACCCGACTTCTGTTTATTAGATCAGCAAATAATAAAGTGCTTGTCATAGGCACCGGTGTGAGGGGGGGGGGGCAAGGAAGGGCCTTTGCCCCACTGTTTACAAGAAAAAAACTCATTATCTTGGATGATTTTTAAAAAAGTTCGTAAAATGTACTTTTTTCGCTTGATTTTAAATAATAAATCACTAAGAGAAAAATTGTGCTTGGGCATAATCTGTATATATTATAAAAAGGCTTAGCACAATATTATCCCAAAGAAACCTTACCCCTAAGTAGATTTCGTTCTTCCAGTACTTAAGATGCAAAGTATCGCAAAATAATGAAGAATTTCTGCAATATTGAATAGAATTCCCTGTCGGTTTAGACAAAATTTAACTCAGTATCAAATACATAATCTGATTCCAGAAAAGTCTCTTTAAAGAACAAAAAAACAGTCAAATTTCCAGCAATTTTATTTTTAAATTAATAAAATTTCATTTATTTAAATTCCAGTAATGCGAAATATTTATTTTGTAATGGGCCAAAGAATATATTCCAATAATAAATAATCTCTATTGATGAATGAAAAAGTGCATCATTATAACGCAATTATATATTTTTATGACGTTATTTTTTACTGGCTTTCAGCTCAGTGTTCCTTTCAAATCGTATGTCTCGGAAAACTGGGGCAGTACATAAATTCAAAATATGGGCACTGGCTGAACGAAATCCCTGAAGGTGAGAGATTTTGGAACAAATGTGTGCCTTTAGTAAGAATGGAAATAGTTTAATCTTCTTTTCGCCAAGGGCACACCGACCTCTCCCCCCCCCCCTCCCCGCGCTTAAGATGATAAATATTGGAATAATTAAACACTAAAGGAAAAATAAACTAAAGGTTTAGAATGCAGTTCATTAATTGTACTATTCCACGAAAATTTTCCCAGGTAAGGGGGGGGGGGCTGCGCCGGCCACGATATGCGCCTAAAAGCATTTTTTTCCGATCAGAGTTTGATTATTGCAAGGGCAAACGAGGCAGCTGCCCAGGCTCTCCACTCTAAAATGCCCTGCCAACCCAAACACCAAAATCGTTTTTTTAAGGGAATTTTCTTATTTTCGGTTGAAAAAAAATCGATTTCCTTCTTTTAGATTTTTCTATTTTCTACAGTCTGTAGATTATCCGTGTACAGCAATTTGGCCGAAGACCTTTCGTAGTTATTGAGTGCTTTAGCGCAACGCATCCGTAGGCTTACAATGTTTTCGAGCATTATAAACGCATTTTACTCAAAATGACTTTTTTCAAAGTGGGCGGAACCAGAACGAAAAACTATAACAGATCTTGCTATTTTTTTTCATTATTAATGGTGATAATTTATTGGAACTTGGACCACTTTCAGCCACTTTTATAAAAAATAAATATATAAGAAATAAACCACGCCAAAGTGTGAAAAAGGGGTCAGAAATAGATCTTTTTTTCAAAGCGCTGACATTTTGTTGATTTTCAACTTTTTTTTTTTCATTTATTGGAACTTGGACCACTTTCAGCCACTTTTATAAAAAATAAATATATAAGAAATAAACCACGCCAAAGTGTGAAAAAGGGGTCAGAAATAGATCTTTTTTTCAAAGCGCTGACATTTTGTTGATTTTCAACTTTTTTTTTTTTTTTTTTTTAAATCTTAAAGTGGTTGAAGCTCCAGGCAATATTATCTTCTTTCATAATCCTTAAAGGAAATTGATTGCAAGCGACTCGGGCGATTTACCGGATCCCGCTCAATTGAAAGTGCACGGCGCGCATACTAGGACATCCACCCACGCCACTGGAGCCACATTATCAATTTTTTATTTAAAAATTTTTAAATGTTCTTCAAATGATAATAAATAACTCTAAAACAACCCGGCGCTAAAATCTTCATTCCTATTGCAAAAAAATTGCTAAAGATATCCCCCTTTTTCGGCCTTACAGGCAAAACCCCTCCTTGATTAACAGAAATTCTGGTTAAAAACGTGTTAAAGGGGTCCCATCTGAATTTTTACCCCAGTTACCCGAGCGCAGTATATAGGGTTAGTTGGACTCTAGTTCCGCCGTTTTCACATTAGGGCACAACGTCCTTCGTAATTTCAAGAAATGACAGCTTTCAAATACTACGAGCAGGCATTGTAACTTTAAATATTCTACTATGTTTCATATCCGCATGAAAATTACTCATTTAAACGAAATAAATAAATGAATGAAGTTACTTGAAAAATCTTTAGCTTGATTCACTTCTACCTATTAACCTTTAACTGATGTGACTAAAATTTGTCACACAACTGATGTGATCCGGTCTCTCAGACGCCTCGAATAAAATGAATAAAAAAAATAACTCAAATGGTTGAATTTACTTAAATTTTGTCCTAACAATATCGTTGTACTTCTCTTAGGAGCATGTGAATTAGATTGCATGAAAAAAGTATTTTATTCATATTATTTAACTTCAGTACAGAAAAGTAAAAAGCTGTAAAAGTGTTTACAGCTGGGAGTCGCGGGGTCTGGGAAACCGCGTGACATCAGTTAAAGGTTAAATATTCCATTTACAGCAGTTTAATAAAATAATTAGTGAACGACCGAATCGTATTGTCTCGATATTACAGTCATCTTAATAGGAATTATTTCCATACATATCTTTGGTTTTATGCCCTTTTTTGGTTTTTAATTTTCTTCAAAATTTCTGACACTTAATCCTATTGACTATTAGAAGAAGATAAGCTCATATCCAGAAGACACTGCTAGAAAAAAAACTTTTTCAAAGACGTCTGTTTTTCATTTTAAAATTTCTGCACCTTCAAGCTCTTAATGCTTTCTTTTTTCATGTCATCTGGTGGCCAGTTTCAGATTCCCTGTGGAATAAGATGATTCTACAATAATGCGCTTAAATAGCCGGAAGTGATACAGTTCACCATATAAACTTGTCAAAGGCTCAAAGTCGAGATTAATTAGCATCCCGCAAGGAAAGTGGATTTGAATCATGTGGTTCCTGGGGTTCGTGATTCTGTTTCTTATCTCAGTTCGACGAAGCAATTTGAGCAATATTAGCTTGAAGGCAGTTCCATTCTTATAAAGAAAAGAAGCCGATGTCTGCATGAGAAAATTTCAGCGCCCTTGAATATATTTTTTAACGCAACGAAGAATCCTTTCTCGAACCGGCCCCAGCCTAGCTATAGAAAATGTAAAAGAAAAAAAAACGCAGAATATAAAATAGTTTTTATCGGTGTTCTTGTAGGCGCCCTTTCATCTGGTTGGCGCCCCGTGCGGTGGCACACTTCGCACACGCCTTGGGCCGGCCCTGATTGTTTGGGTTGATTGTGTGTTATTTATTAGTATTTTAAAATTGTAGAAAAAGCTAAATACACTCGGTTGATGGTGTTATCTTTTTCAGCAGAAATTTTCGATAATAACCTTGTCATTCGTAGTATATCACAATAAGTATCTGTACTGTTAGATAAATATATTTTTTAATTATGTGAGCGTAAATATTTTGAAGACAATTTTGAAGATAAATATATAACACTTTATCATAGTACTTATTTTTGTAATATTATCGGATGCATCAAGACATTCTTTTTTCTTTTTATTCTTCCGACATGTGTGATATAACTGAAAGCTGTTGTGAATATTCATAAACATTCTTCCAACTTCATACAATATAAACAGATATTTCAGCTTAACAGAAAGAGCATGTCAAAAAACTAATTTCAGAAAACACCCACAACTGAATTCATTTTTAATGTTATTTAATAAATTTTAATTTTATTAGTTAATTAATTCATTTGGTATCTTAATATGCATAAAATAGCGAGGGGCCATTACATTTACTCATAAATGTTCCTCCGACGTGTGCAAAATAAATAATTATTTTAGTTTAACGAAAATCATATAATAAATTAACTTGAGAATATACTGCAACTGAACTACAAATGCCAATGCAGACCTCTTCGTTTCTTTCTTTTTCTTTTTGTTTTCGCGATATGCGTGATATAACTAAAAGCTACTGCGAATATTCCTAAATATCCTTCCTACTTTATTCAATGTAAATAGTATGTACTTTAGCTTAACGGAAAGAGCATTTTAAAAACTAACTTCAGAAAATTCCCCCAACTGAATTTATTTTTAATGTTATTTGATAAATTTTTATTTGATTAATTTATTTATTTATTTGGTATCCCGATATTCTTAAAATAGCGAAGGGCTATTATATTTACTCATAAATATTCCCCCGACTTTACAAAGTAAATAGCTATTAATATAAGTAATAAACTAACTTGAGAAAATACTCCAACTGAATTACAAATGCTACTGCATACCTCTTCGTTTCTTTTTCTTCTTCTTCTTCTTCTTCTTCTTCTTATTATTATTATTCTCCCGACATTCGTGACATAACTAAAAGCTACTGCGAATATTCATAAATATTCTTCCTACTTTATACAATGTATATATATATTTTAGCTTAACGGGAAGGATGTTTCAAAAAACTAACTTCAGAAAATACCGCCAATTACATTTATTTTTAATGTTACTTAATTAATTTTTATTTTTATGTAATTAATTAATTTATTTATTTGATGTCCCGATATGCGTAAAATAGCGAAGGGCTACTATATTTACTCAAAAATATTCCTCCGACGTGTGAAAAGTAAATCACTATTTTAATTTCAAGAAAATAACATTTTAATAAACTAACATGAGAAAATACTGCAACTGAATTACAAATGCCAAAGCAGACCTCTTCGTTTCTTTCTTTTTATTTTTATTTTCCGACATGCGTGATATAACTAAAAGCTACTGCGAATATTGATAAATATGCTTCCTACTTTATTCAATGTAAATAGATACTTTAGCTTAACGGAAAAAGCATTTCAAAAAATTTATTCAGAAAATAACCAACTGAATTTAAATTTTGATGTTATTTAATTAATTCATTTTATTTTATTTTAATAATAAATTTGATATTCCGATATGTGTAAAATAGCGAGGGTATAATATGAATATATTTAATCATAAATACACCTCCGATTTCTCCAAATTAAACAACTGTTTTAACTTATGGAAAATAATATTTTAATAAACTAGCTTGTAAAAATGCCCGACTGAATTACAAAGTCCTGTGCAAACTTCACTGTACAAGCTGATTTATGAGTCCAAGTCTCAAGCTTTTGTTCTAGAAATATAACCAGTTTATTAAATTTAGTGACACTATAATACATTGTTAGTCATTTGTATTCTCAATCAAACGTTTTCGGTACTAACTTACTTCTGAATCAAAATTTCCCCTTTTTGGGATCTTTTCCCTGCAGAATCCCTACGTACCATCTCTCTCTTCCCTTCGAAGAACATCATTCGCTCTTGAGCCTCTCAGATGTTCGGAGGCAGTATAGAAAGTGTTCTTATAGCAGTGATATGTCAGTGGCGGGCTTTGTTATTATGACAGTGGCGAACTATGTCAGGAGCGAGCAGTGGCGGATACGCTATCCTTGTTGTGGAAACACCTGATAGGAAACTGAAGTTGTACGGTAGGATAGCAAAATTTTATATTTTTCAAAGCAAGTGCAGTAAAGATTGATTTATTTCTCGCAGGTGCTTTGGCCACTTATATCATCCCTCGAAATCCACGCGGTGTTCGATTACAAATAGAAACTGTTGGAATTTTGCCTAAGCATTTATAATCCGTAATCCGCTACTTAATTTCATTTATTCATGTAGCCCCACATCATTTTTTATGACTTTGAAGGAAGAAACGTTTCAAGGAATTTAATTTCTGATTTTATTTTACTTTAAATAAAATTTTCTATGAATATTGCAAATAATTTAAAGCATTTAAATCTAAACAAATCAATTTAAAATGAGGATTGAAAGACTTGGGTTTTTGTAAAAATATAAAATTACACGTTTCGTTTAAAATAATTAATACGAATTTGTAGTTCAACGATAGTGCATTTAATTTGATTATTTTTCTTAATGTTTTTACTTTAATTTTTGAACGCAAATTTTTAACTAAGATTAAGTAGCTACAAGATATGAGTCGAACTAGTTATATCCATACAATTTCAAATTACTTTTTAGAATTAATATAAAAACATCCAAAGAGTATAGTAAAATTCTATATTTCTCTGAGCAGATGCGGTAAAGATTGATTGATTTCTCGCAGGTGCTTTCGCCAAAATTTCATACTTCGAACTCCACACGGTGTTCGATCGCAATAAGAATCTTATGGAATTTTCGCTAAACATTTATAGTTCCACAATTTCGCTTTCTTTATCCATATATCCCCGCTTTTTCCTCGAAATTAAAAAAAAAAAATCTAAAAATATTTCAAAAAATTTGTTTTCTGATTTTGATATTGCTCGAAATGAAATTTTTGACTGAAACTTGAAATTATTTTAAACATTTAAATGGAAAGTAATCAGATTAATAGATTTTGCTTTATATGAATTGAAACTTTTTTTTAAAATATACAACTACATATTTTGTATTTTGATAATTTGAAATATTTAACATCGGAACACAATTTGTAATTCTATGATACTGCATTAATGTATTTTATTATTTAAAAAAATATATTTATGGGTTTTTATCTCTCTGTACAGGATGTGAACTAAAATTATATAGCTAAAAGAACATGCAGCAAATTAATACTTTTCATAACGTTTCAAATTGAATACTACTTTATGCAAGAGTCAAATGTGAAATTTTTCATAAATAGTTTGGAAGCATACGAATAATTATAATAATTAATAAATATGACTAATGCGTTATAGAATTGATTTCAAATAGATATGTATACAGAATGAGCAGTTACAAGGAAAAATAGGTAATTTAGTCTATATCTCCTACGATAAGTTCGTCGTTCATTTTATAAATATCCTCTTAATACTGCAAGTAATGCTGACCTACAGTATTAGTCACACAGTTTCACTATTCAGATTTGGGTTTGGGTTTGTTTGATTAAAGAAATGTTCCATGTTGTGGGTACATTTACAGTACAGTACAAATGTATCGCAATTCAGTATCATTTAAGTTTTTCATTTTAGATATTTTGCCGATACTGAGAAATACATCTCCCAGTAAGGAATAGGTTATATAAAAAAAACGTTGCAACTTACAAATACTAACAACTATTACAGTTGTAAAAAATAGCTTTGTAAAATACGTATCTACAGTCATGGAAAAGGATGATACCCAACACTATTACACTGTAAAAAAAAATACTGCCAGTTTTCCGGTAGGAATCGGAAAAATAGTTGCCCTTATCGTACCGGAATAATTTCCGACTCAGCTCGGAATAAAATCAGTAAAAATAAGGAAATAGTCAGTAAAACGGTATTTTACGGATTTTATTCCGATTTTACCGATTTTATTCCGAGCTGGGTTGGAAATTATTCCGGTACGATAAGGGCAACTATTATTCCGATTCCTACCGGAAAATGGCATTATTTTTTTTACAGTGTAGGACAAAAGTGTTATTGGTACCAGGCGATTGGTAATAAAGTCTACTACTAAAACGCTGCGCAAGCATGAGGTTTAAGGGTCGTCTACATATCTAAAATTGACCCAACTTTGTTTTTTCAAATGTTAAACCCTTTTTAACACCATATTTGAGTTTCTTGGATCAAAGCAGCCGGGTAAAAGACATAAACTTTTTCCTAATATGTAGGCACACGCGCCGGAGTAGATCTCACAGCAGTCACATTTTAACACTATTCTAACCATATTGTTGGCCATTTTATGGTCAGAATATAGTTAAATTATGGTTATGAAACCGTTTTGTCAAAAAACGGTCGAATGATCTGCCAGACTGCTGCAAAAATTTTAACAGTGTAGAAGAGCTTATAAAAAAAACCCTTGCAAAGCATAATTATTATAAGATAATTTTCTTTTCGTTTGAAACATTAAAAAAAAAAAAAAAAAAAAAAAAAAAAAGGTAAAGAAATTTCTCCAGTCAATGGTTCTGAATATTAACAATATTATATAGATTTAGCCCGTGAACTGAAAGCTAGTGCGATTTCCCGCCGATCAAAACTTCAAATGTCGGGGGTTTTGAAAACATGCTTTCATTAATTTACATTTTTATTTAAACAAATTACTTTTGATAAAAATAAATATTACAGTTCTATTTCTCCTTAAATTTCGTATAAAGAGTCATGTGGTGCACTTCATTATCACTATATTGCAAACTTATACGCACTTGAAATTACGGTATAACCTAACCGCACTAATGTGAAGTCCGTGAGTTTACCCTTCTAAGGACAAAGTACTTTTTTCCCTAAAATGTTGAAAGGATAACACGTCTAACAAACACATTTATTTGAAAATTAGTAAAAGGATTATCCCAATGTATATTATAAAAGCTAAATTTTGTTCCAAAATTATGGTGTCATTATGGTACTTGGGGATTAAAATTAAGTGGTATATATAATATACCGAAGTCCTTCAATGGGTTAAAGAGGAACTTTAAAGCGATTAACAATGGGTTAAAAATGGGATTTTTGGTGGGAGGAGGAGGAGGGCCCTTCTTCTTTGTTAATTACTAAAATGTTAAAACTACCAATATATGTCCATATACAGCAAACTTCCGATTATCGGTCACTCACTGGACCGACGGTATGGTGCATAATCGAAATAGACGGATAATCGGAAGACAGTGCAAGTCCGTAACTAAAATTATATTTCTTTATGATAATTTATAAATAAGAATAATTATTTTTTTTTTATTTCCTATGTACTTTCGTTAATAAAAAGCATAACAGATAGTAAGAAATCTATTTATGAAACAAATTACGAATTTTGCTGATTAAATATGTAGCACCTACCTGTTTTCATCCAAAATGACCCATGGTACTTTTTTTCCTTTTTGCTTCTGCTTTTATTGCAGCAAGATTACGAATTCTTTTTATTAAAAGTACTTGGCTTGCGTCTGCTTCCTCTTGCACTTCAAATCAATTAATGCATGTAGCGAGCATAGTCTGCATAACTGACTCCTGGATGATCATTTCCCGATTCATCACACTGATCCTCTGCAGGTTTTTCTGGATTCAAAGCATTTTTAATAATTTCGTGATCCGTTAATTCTTCCCAACCAATATCATTCTTGTCACAATTGAGCCAATCTGTGATTTTATCTGCAGAAAAATTTTCTAGCTGATGTTTGTGACGTGAGGCAAGCATTTTACTCAAAATAGCATCGTCTCACTCGGGTTTATGGACATTTGAATTTTCCTTGTTCTTCCTTGTTCGTTTCGGAAAGAGAGGTGACGATTGATAGAGTGACGGATAATCGGAAGTTTACTGTACTTCCATATAGAGATTTTTTTTTCTTAAAGGCAATCCTTCTATATATATAAAAAAAAGTTTTGATTTGGAAATGGACCAATGAAAATCTGCATAGATATTCCCGGCAGATCGGCATCCAATTTGAATGCTTAAGCATGGCTTTTCTTCGTTAATATTAAAAAAACTGTTGCATACAAAAATATGAAAATCGGTAGTATTATAGAGAAATGTTTGATAAACACGCTGATGCAGACAGTTTTCAAATCGAGGAATTATTTTAAGAGATATTTAATGCCAAATTTAGACAAAATCATTCTATTAAAAAAGTTTTATAGGAGCAAAAATGTACATAGGAATTTAATCATTTTTAGATCATTTTATGCGTCAGAATTTCCCGGTGAGCAGACTGTATTTAGTTTTTAATTTGAATACTTTTTTGAGGTTTTATTTCTATTTTAAATTCAAATTTTCAGCAGTTCGAGAGATATTTTTTATATATTTTAGAAAATTGTATTTATTTAAACTGTTGCCAACTGTATAAACAGCACAAACAACAATGTTTGCTTCAAATTAAAAATGTATTTTACACGTGACTATTATAAACAGAAAATATAAAAAGCAGGAACTCATTAAAAATTACGTCATAAAAACTATATTTACACGTTAATTTTAAAAGAGAAAGAATATTGTACAATAATAAATTCATTAACATGCGTTAGAAGTGTTAAATAGGAAAATTTACGCCACATTTACGTCACATTACACTTATTACGTAAAATGAACAAAAATAATATTGCAAAACAGTTTAAATTTAAATATTGCGCGAGACATTTATTTGATATTTTAAGATGATCATAATATTTCATTCCTAACAAAAGTATTTTTACGTGAATATTAAAAAGATAAAGAAAAGTTTGGTGAAAATTACGTCAGATTATAATTGTCAGATTCAAATTAGAATTCAGTCTTCCGAAATCTTTTTAAAGCCGATCAATAGTGATAGAGTCTGTTAGAGTCTGTGGTGTCTGAACGGGGATTGACGAGCGTAGCTCGTAGGGGGCAGAGCCCCCTAGTGTAATAAAAATAATATATTATAGACAGTTTCAAATGCGTTTTTTCTCAAAATAAATTTTTCGCATTCTGTGCATCTTTAAAATGCTGCTTGTGTTTTAATTTTTGTTTAAATGCTCCATATTTTTAAGGAGCAATATTGCTATATACTACAACAAATCTGAGTATCCTTTATGAAATATTGCTTTCTTAGAAACTCAAATTAATGTAGTAAAGTATATTCATTTTTTTTCTTTAGTAAAAATTAGTCTAGTGCCAGCTATTCATTTATTTATTGAATAAATGTCGGTGAAATTAATTTTAAAAAATCTTTTAAGTAATAAAATAAAAAAATGAAGAAACTATTTTGAAAATTTGAATGATTCCACTTGACTTGAAAAACGCTAGTACATGCCGAAAGAGTAAAAAAAAAAAAAAAAAAAAAAAAAAAAAGACGATTTTTTTTTAAAATCTATTTTTGGCTCAATCTTATTCGATTGATTCTATAAAAACATCTCCTATTGGACATCCCACTTTAAAAGCGGATAAGTTAACGCTATAGTACTACGTCGCCGAAATATTTAGGACTTATACTGTGTAAAATTTTTGTTGTGATTTTCTTTAATGATTAGTTCCGAAAATGGTTTAAAAACGATGTAAATACTTAATCCATCTGCCGATTTTTACGAAAATTTCAAAATTCTTGTGACAGTGGTTTATAACATATTCACGAAATGCAGTTCCATCGGAAGTACTATTTGGGTGATATCGTGTTCATACACACTGACACAAATCATGATTACAATTTTTTCCTTTCACTATATTTTGGGAAAATAAAAAATAAAAATAAACAAATAAATGATAATAGCTAGTTAACATTTGTAGAAAGTTTAATGTTTTAAAAATTGAACATTTTAAAATATATTTATTGATAAAAATATAATGTGGGCTTTGAAAGTTCATCGTTTACTTAAAACGTGATCACAACAACATAAATGTTAAAAGTTAAAAAAAAAAAACACATTTTATTTAACCTGTGATCCGTATCGACCTACATTCTAACAGTATCGATTTGCCTATTATCTACCGCCTATTAATTATTAACTTGCCTATTAACCACTCAAGCGTATAGGCTTGCATCCTATAAAGTATGGGTTTGCATCCGCAACCTTCATCAGGGAGAAATAGTCTTCAACTGCCTTTCTATTCACCAAACTGCCCCCTTTTCGTTTGAGGTGAGAGAGTCTATTATTATTATTTGAGTGTTGTCAGAAGTAGAGCTTCGGATTAAAAACACATACAAAGAGAAAAAAAATATTATTTGTTGCTTAACTTTTTGCTATTTTTTAAAAATATTTAACCATGTGCTGTATATATTGTATGATATTGCGTCGTTACATACTTGATTGCCTTACATATAATTTTTATGGATTTTCTGATTATGGACGTGTAATAATTAGAGGTTGGACATATAATTTTCGCTTGATCAAAATCTATTATGATATTCTGTTAATAATTTAAATGTGACAATGCTGTAGATTGGCGACAAACTTGATATCTGCTTTAGGTTTTTGATTATTATTTTTTTATTTATTTATTTCCTTTTCGTCATCCCCATTGCGTTATTTTTGTCGTTTTTGATATCTGCTTTAATGTTCTTTGATTCTTTATTTGAATTTTGTTTTCGTCATCTCTATATATTAGATTGAGTTATTTTTGTCGGTTTATTTCGCATTTCGTCTTAGGATTTTATATATTTATTGAATTAAGGGTACAGAACATCTCTTTGAAGAAATAAATGAAAAAGAAGTTTTAAAGTTCCCATTTCTTTAAATAGCACTTTTGAATTATTTGTGACTTTAAAATAGAGATCATTGGAATTATTTTATTATTAATAGAATTATTTATTATTATATATTAAAGGCCAGTATTTCTAATTAAAAAAATATTTATTAAAACTCAAATCGCATTTACGTGTAATGAATTTAATATGCAGATCTTACTTAATATCCTGTTATCTTACATTAAGTTTTTGGTACCAATAATATCTATCAAACAATTTATGCGTACGTTAAACAACTCTTCTGGTTAGTCCGAGTATTAAACTATTGCGATTGAAGCGCCATTCAAAAATTGGATATTTCGTGAATTTCTCATTATGTATAGCGTTTTTGCTATGGGCCTACTTGGAAGCCAATATTGGCTCAACATTACGCCAGAATTGCATTTATTCTAAATATTTCCAATGTGATGCTAATCTTGGATAAATAAGGGTCTCACAATTGAAATACAGTCGAACCCGGTTAAGAAGCGTTTCGAGGGAGAGGACAAAAGTCGCATATTAAGCGGGATAGCGTATTAAACATGATTTGTATAATGTTGGAGGAAATGGGCTTATTTACACATCTAGTCGTCTGACTGAACTTAGAGCTTTCATTTATACGTTTACCGTCGAAAATTGTCTCCTTTACGTATATTTAGATTAAAATTTAATTGCATTAAACTTTAATTCATTGTTTCTTTTCGTAAGACCGACTGGAATAATAATTGAAGATAAATATGGATTCAAACATTTCTTTATTGTCGTTTAATATGTTACAACCAAAAATAAAAGAATAAAAATAATTTTGCTGCTATACTGATTTTTTTTTTTTTAACACAAAGAAAAAATATTAAATCACAAATCGGTTATTCAAAACATAGTTAGAACTTGTGATAATAAGTATCCTATTAATATGTCCTCAATTTTTAGCATAATAAGAAAAACTATCTTTATTAATCTTTGTGTAAAAATATTGTTAGCATAGCAAAAAGTAAACAAAATATAGGAAGCATTAAAAAAGTTATACAACCGGCAACCTCGATTGTTTAATCTTCACTTCATGCGTTTCTTTCTACTTTTTTTTTCTTTTTTTGCCTATAATATGCATTTTAAAACATAGTAGTGATATAACGTACATTTATCACATCACTAACAAAAGGCATAATCATCTCTAATCATAATATTTTTTATGACGTATCTGAGTATCCTGAATTCGTCTCTCTCTCTCTCTCGTTACCACACTAAAAGCATACACGAAGCCAGAGACAAAGCATGTTAGGACGCAAAATCAAAGAAGAATAGCTGTGTTGCTAATTTAGCGGGTTTAATTTAATTCAAATATCTACCACTATTTCCGATTAGTAATTTTCGCCTTAATTAATCTTTTATTAAATAAAGTAAATATTACTATACGGAAACAGTATTTTTTATATGAATAAAAAGAATCCGCTAGATTGGCAACACTGGAGAAGAGAGAAGGAATTCGTATCTTGATCAATAAATTCGCGTCTTAAACATGATTTTTTGGCTCAAAGGATCAAAAATCTATCGCGTCTTAAGTGGGATCGCGTAATAACCGTTAGCGTATTAAACGTGATATTTTGCATTAGCCTTATGGGCGATCTTCAAGGTATCGAAAAAAATCCGCGTATGAATCGGGATCGCGTATTAACCGTGAGCGTCTTAACCGGCTTCGACTGTATTTACAAATAAATGAAAATAATGCTGAAATATTTTCTTTATGTAGGAAGTATTTTCAATGAATGAAAAAATTGCAGAATTATTGGATTTATATAGAAAATATTTTTATTTAAATGCTGCAAATATTACTAATATTGCAATTCTGTTTTTACTGCCATTACATAGGAGAAATATTTTTTGCTAATATTGTCGATACGTTGACAAAATGTAACCCAAATATTGTGGCTCTATCTGATATTAATATCTGTATTTGGCAAAGTCCCATTATTTACACAAGATATAGGCATTACTAGACCATTATTATTTTGCTGCTAGGAATAATACTTTATTTCAAATAAAATTTCAAGAAATTTTATTATGTATCTGGTTTAATCAGTAAATATACCTAATTTCCTATTTTAGTTTTGAATAGCTTCATCCATAAGATTTAATGGAAAATTTACATTAAGAACTCTAAAATATGCGGTTTTTAATCTCGAGTTATTGATTCGTTAAAATGTTTATATTGCCAAAATGTAGTTGCGTTTAATCGATGTTTATTTTAAATCTTTAAAATGTTCGGTTTTTAAGCTCGAGCTCTTGATCCGCTATACTTTTTATATTGCCAGAATGTAATTGTGTTTAATGGGAAAATTTATTTAAAAATATTTAAAACATCCCGTTTATAATTTCGAATGCTTGTTCCGTTATAACGTTTTAAAAATGCATTTAAATTTCAATCAAAATGTTTAAATTTTCATTAATAAGAAATGTACAAAAGATAAGTTTTTGAGACTAATACAAGCAAAGACCTACTTATACAAATTAATATTATAAACATTAAATAAATTGACGTGATATCTCATTTTCTATTTGAGTTTTGAATAGCTTCATCCATAGCATTTAATGGAAAATTTATACTTAGATCTCTAAAATATGAGGTTTTTAAGCTCGAGTTCTTGATCCGTTATAATTTTTATATTGCCAGAATGTAATTGTGTTTAATGGGAAAATTTATTTAAAAACATTTAAAACATCCCTTTTATAATTTCGAATTTTTGTTTCGTTATGATTTTTTTAAAATGGATTTTAATTTCAATCAAAGCATTTAAATTGTCATTAAATAAGAAATATACAAAAGGAAAAGATAAGTTTTTGAGAATAATGCAAGCAAAGACCTACTTACACAAATTAATATTATAAACATTAAATATATTGACGAGATATCTCATTTTCTATTTGAGTTTTGAATAGCTTCATCCATAGCATTTAATGGAAAATTTATACTTAGATCTCTAAAATATGCGGTTTTTAATCTCGAGTTCTTGATTCTTTAAAATGCTTATATTGCCGGAATGCAGTTGCGTTTAACCGATATTTATTTTAAATCTTTAAAATATTCGGTTTTTAAGCTCGAGTTCTTGATCCGTTATAATATTTATATTGCCAGAATGTAATTATGTTTAATGGGAAAATTTATTTCAAAACATTTAAAACATCCCTTTTATAATTTCGAATTCTTGTTTCGTTATGATGTTTTAAAAATGCATTTAAATTTCAATCAAAGCATTTAAATTGTCATTAAATAAGAAATATACGAAAGGAAAAGATAAGTTTTTGAGAATAATGCAAGCAAAGAATAATTATACAAATTGTTATTATAAACATTAAATATATTGACGTGATATCTCATTTTCTAATTGAGTTTTCATTAGCTACATCCATAGTATTTAATGGAAAATTTATATGTAGATCCCTAAAATATGCCGTTTTTAATCTCGAGTTCTTGATTCGCTAAAATGTTTATATTGCCGGAATGTAGTTGCGTTTATCCAATGTTTATTTTAAATCTTTAAAATATTCGGTCTTTAAGCTCGAGTTCTTGTTCCGTTATAATTTTCATATTGCCAGAATGTAATTGTGTTTAATGGGAAAATTTATTTGAAAACATTTAAAACATCCCGTTTATAATTTCGAATTCTTGTTTCGTTATGATTTTTTTAAATGCATTTAAATTTCAATCAAAGCATTTAAATTGTCATTAAATAAGAAATATATAAAAGGAAAAGATAAGTTTTTTAGAATAATGCAAGCAAAGACCTAGTTATACAAATTAAAATTTATAAACATTAAATATATTGACATGATACCTCCTTTTCAATTTTAGTTTTGAATAGCTTCATCTATAGCATTTAATGGAAAATTTATATTTAGATCTCTAAAATATGCGGTTATTAATCTCGAGTTCTTGATTCGTTAAAATGTTTACATTGCCGGAATGTAGTTGCGTTTAATCGATTTTTATTTTAAATCTTTAAAATATTCGGTTTTTAAACTCGAGTTCTTGTTTCGTTATAATTTTTATATTGTCAGAATGTAGTTGTGTTTAATGGGAAATTTTATTTTAAAATATTTTAAACATCCAGTTTATAATTTCGAATGCTTGTTTCGTTGCGACTTTTAAAAAATGCATTTAAATTTTCATTAAATAAAAAATGTACAAAAGAAAAGATAAGTTTTTGGGAATAATGCAAGCAAAGACCTAGTTATACAAATTAATATTATAAACATTAAATATATTGACGTGCTGTTTTGTTCTAATTTACTATGCGAAAGTTAAAAACTACTTTAAAGTAATAGTGCCTAGAAAATATATTAATAAAAGAAAATCTTTTTCATATGAGTAATATATCACCTTCATTAACAAAAGCACAAAATGTCTAGCAAACATTTTTTTTTTTTTTACTTTCGTTTTTTATAAGCAGGTGAAATTTTTTTCTTAAATTTTCCATTGGATAAGAAATATGTACAAAATAAAGTAAAATAAAATTTTTAAAATATATATTTATGAGGATTACGCAGGCAAGGATTTAGTTATAAAAATAAATATGACAAACATTAAATTTGTTGATCGTGCTGTTACGTAAAGTAATTAAAAAAAACTATGTACGGAATACTTGCAAAAGCTTTTGTAAAACAATTAAATATTTTAATTAAAGAAATTCAAGTTAATTATTTTTAAATAAATTTTAACCATTATGTTTTTTTTTAATTCGTGAGTTTTGTAATAAATTATAAATTTGACCTCAAATTAACTTTACTATAATTCAGTTACTTACAGTTCGGCATATGATAACAATTGGGACATATTTTAGTTAATTATATTTATCCTTGATAAATTAGTTAGCTATATTAACCACTTTAAAAGATAATAATAAATAAAATCATAGTCATAAATTAAAATGGAGTATTTTAGACACACTGAATTTTTGATTTACACTAACAGGAAATTAATTTGCTTGTTAAAGATTATGAGATAATTAAAAAGTGAAGTTTTATAGGTTTTTGAAAACATTTTTAAATTGAATTTGTTCCAGATTATCATAATCATGCTGTTAATTGTTTGCAGAAAAATAACATCTTATCAATATTTTTCTTATATTCAAACATCAGATAGTAATAATCTGAAAGAAATTCAATTTAAAAATGCTTTCGAAAAACTATAAAATTTCTCTTTTTAATTATCTCATAATCTCCAACTAGTACATTAATTTCCTGTTAATGTAAAGCAAAAATTCAATGTGACTAAAATACTCCATTTTAATTTACGACTACCGTTTTATTTATTGTTATTAATTAACGCGGTTAACCTAGTTAAGTTAAAATTCATCAGGGATAAATATAATAAATTAAAATATATCATAATTTTTATTATATACCGAATTGTAAGTAATTGAATTATTGTAAGATTAATTTGAGGTCAAATTTATTTAAAAGTAATTAATTTGAATATATTTAATTAAAATTTTTAATTGTTTTGCAAAAACTATTGCAAGCATTCCGTACATGTTTTTTTATTACTTTACTTCAGCATAGTAAATGATAATAGAAAATGCATGATCAACATATTTAACGTTTGTCATATTTATTATTATAACTAGATTGTTTGCTTGCATAATTCTGATAAATAAACATTTTCATTACTTTTTTGTACATTTCTTGTCCAATGAAAATTTAAGAAAAAAATTTCTACTGTTTATAAATAAATGGAATTAAAAAAATGTTTACCAGACATTTTATGCTTTTGATAGTGAGGGTGATATGTTACTCATCTGAAAAAAAAAATCTTCTATTTTTATAATATTTATTTTCTTAACTAGGTGTTTGCTAATATTATTCTCAAAAACACACCTTTTCCATTTGTACATTTCTTATTTAATGCTGAATTTAAATGCTTTGATTTATTTTTAAAGGGTTAATTTAGCCTATTTGCCTCTAAACATTTTTCAATTGTTTACAAAAGTCTAGAGTAAAAATATGTTTGCTAGTCATTTAGTACCTTTATTAGTGATGGTGAAATTTTACTCTTTTGGAAAGAATTTTCTTTCATTTATATGTTGTCTAGGTGTTATTTTGAAATAATATTTTACTTTCGCATAATAAATAAAAATAGAACAGTACGATCAATATCTTTAATGTTTGTAAGAGGCTATATAATACAAATGTAAATAAATACGAGTACATTATCTTTTCGTATCCCGAATTTATGGGTTGAATGGTTGGACAGCTTACGGAGTCGCGACATAGCGGGAACACGTGCGAACGAGAAAATGTATTGCGCGTTATATGATAACTTGTTTATCTTTCGATGATTTTTTTACATTTTTCATATGCAATTGCATTTGTAATTTTCTGTTATACTTTCTGATGACGACTCAGTAAAAGAGTTGAAACATGTCAATATAGATTTTTAATTTATTTTTAATGTGTTTTTATAACGTCTTTTAAGCAAATATATATTTTAATATTGTGATAGGACTATATAATGTTATCAACGTTTTGGCAATTTTGAACCTTCATCCCCCCTCCCCCTTTACGTCATCATGCGTTATCATTCCTCGAACACCCTCTCTCCTTCCCCAAATAATATCATTACCAGTCTCTTTCTCTCTCTTTTTTTTTTTTTTTTTTTTTTTTTTTTTTTTTTTTTTTACAAATTTCGTCCTTGTTTTTCTTTTTATACGTTTGCAGTGATATACAGATATGGTTATGCGTTTATTATTCGCATACTTTACTGATTTAATTGAAGAGAAAAAGTTAATAAAATTATCCTCTTTAATAAAAAGCTACGCGTTGCTGACGACTGGCTCTTTCTCTAATCATTGCCACAGATTAATTCCGGAAAATAAAACAATTGAAGTTACTGAAAAAATTAATAGCTCGAAAGGTATTTGGCAGAAAATTGAAAGAAAAATTGCGGTAGAAAGGTAAAAAACAGATGACCGACATAAACAAATGAATATTTCAGAAATTGCGATTAATTTTACAAATGTAAACAATGTGTAGTGAATCATTCATTTTTGAAAATTCATTGATAAAAATTTAAAAACTTTCGCGCATTGAATATTTTAACTCCTGCAGTATTAATATGCATTTGACGTCATTTGCCTATGAACCAATGAAAATAGTTTTTAATTTAAAAGCGAAATCTTAGAAAACTCAAGTCTATTTTCGGTACTTTTATGTTATCCGGGGGCAAATCTCGCCACTAACAATTTTTTTTCCGACAGTAGTAGTTATTTTTTCGCGTGTGTGATTTATAAACAATGCTTTAAAATTGAAATAAAATACTGTGCTATTTATTATTATTGTTATGTATTTTAAAGGAAATGAGTGAAAGGCATACATTTTAATTGTATGTAATATATGTATTTTGAATGTTTGTATTTTAAATAAAAGTCATGCTTTTTTTAATGAACTGGGTTAAAGGTTTATATTTTAAGTGAAATTAATGCAATAGGAATGATGTCAATGGGAACAATATTTGACGATTTATCATATCGCCAAGTTAAACTAAAAGTACTCTATTTTCTGAATATTAATGTAATAAACATTGTCTTAAGTTCGTTTGTTTCAGGTTTGTATGTTTAATTTAATTTAAAAATTGATTTGATGAATAATTAATCCATTCCCCCACCCCCACCCCCCTTTTTTTTTTTTTTTTTTTTTTTTTTTGTAAACTCAATTACTTCTCAACATTACATAATTTTAAATTCTACACCGTTGAATAGGGAGGGTGTACTTTCAAATGTAAATTGTTTTAAAACTGTATTTCAATTTACTTACTTTATGATTTTTAAACCAAATAGCTCGATTACGGAACAATAGTATATAAATATTTTTATCAATTATTTGTACCCACCGTCCTAGAACGGGCGTTTCCACTACTATATGAAATAACTTTATATCAAATAACTCTAAGATGTACATACTAGTTAAAAGTATTTAATATTAGCTTTTTGTTACACAATGCACTCAACAGTAATTACACTTGTCACCTGAACGGGGGTAAGCAGAAATTCTTATAACCAAAACAGGTGAACAATATTCTTCCCCATTTTTTACTAGTAAACATAACAAGTATCATTTCGAACCTGGTTTCTCTAACAACGAATTATATATGTGTTAGAAGAATAGGAATGGCGAACATTAGAATATTCCATATTTTGGAATGAAATAGATTTTATAATCATTTAATGGTTTTAATAATCACTTTGTATTTTCATAAAAATAGATAATAGACTAAAAAATAATAATAATAACAGACTATCTTGATGTAAAGAAAAAATTAACAAAAAAAAGCAAATTTTGGTTGGGTCAAAAATGATAACGATATCAAAAAAGAAAGCCCCCTCCGCCTAGAGATATCTTATTATAGCAAATGCCAGACACCCCCTCCCCCTAAAGTGATAATGTTATATATGTACTGCCACTAATATTCCTTTTTATAACTTGATCCTAGCGTGGAATATTCTCAAAAACACATATTATTCTTTTGTACATTTCTTGTTTGATGCAAAATTTAAGTACTTTAATTCCTTCTTAAAGGATTAGATTTTCTCCGTATTCGAGCTTTTAATCTTATTTTATATATCCCCTGTTATTTCACTGTTTATACTTGTCGTCTTATACATATCTAAAAATAGTTTGTCTTTATTTAAACGAAATCTTTAGTGAGTCATACAATTGCTGCTCTTTGAACTCATAAAAATGGATATCATTGAAGATTATTGATTATCGATTACGAAAACTTTTCATTTATATTTTTATTCTAATCCCAGTTTCTGGACAAGAATTCTTCAATATTTGTACTGTTTTATAAGAAATGAGTTATAGGTGGATTTTTTTTTTTTGCAGTTGTACAAAAAAAAAATTCTAGTTGATATTGAAGTTTATATTTTTATGTACGCTGTAACAGTTTTCTATAAATTTAACGAACTATATTTTTGCAAGCAGAAATTAAATTCAATTGTATTTTTAATAAAAGTTTTACAGAAAAGGATTATTTTTTTGTAATGTCTGGAAGTTTATTGTAAATAATAATATCTCGCATAATTTCAAACAGTTAAAACGCTGAATACAATATTGATTTATGTATAATTTGTTTTAAAGGTGTTCGTACGCAAGATCTCTAAATCCACACGCTAACGTTAAAACTATGGGCAGGGAACGCATTCGTATTTTAAAAATATCTCTTCAGGAAATTAATATTTTTAGCTTTTTTTTCTGTATACTGTTCTTATAAGAATGCGTTTCCACCCACCCAATTATTATTTTTTTTGTGTGTGTTTAAAACGTTTCTCACAATCTCTACAATCACCTCATCGAGTTCACGGTTGAAATTCCAGAATTAGTTAAAACTCGATTCGCATATTAAAGCGCAATCGGTGTGCCAAGTCATATTTTGGTGGAAAATACCAAAAACCCGATTTTAGCGGTTGAGTCGTAGTTTACCATCGTGTTTTCCTGCACCCAAAGGTATAAAAACATGGACGACTGGGAGTAGGAAAACACAATGGTAAACCTACGAATCAACCGCTAAAATTGGATTTCAAGTATTTACCACCAAGATATGACTTGGCAGACCGATTGCGTTTTAATATGCGAATCGAGTGTTAACTAATTCTGGAATTTCAACCATGAACTCGAGGAGGTGATCATCTGCGCTGCCGCATTTCGATCTATTGGTAAATTTAAGAACACCTAATGTTAAATTCATTTTTAATCGTTAGAAACAGATTACAAAACGAGTAGTTTTTTAAACATAACTCAAAAAATTGGCTGAAACAGCTGTAATTTTGGATTTGCTAATTTGAAGCGTATAGAAATCGTTTCTTGTTTAAAAAAACATAAATAAATCATAGGCAATTTTTTTTTCGAAAATTAATTTCTAATAATGTGTGTAATATATCTATATTACATACATATATATATATGTACCGAAATTAATTTTAGAAAAATATATTAATTTATTGAAGATAAAATATTAAATATTGTAGTCTACGAATTTCTTGAATGAACAGATATCGATTTCTTGAAGATTAAAATAATTTCGAAAAAATATATTTTTTGAAATTGTTTTTGAAAAAAGAATATGAATTGTAACCTATACATTTTTTTTTAACAGAAATCTGTTTCTAGTAGCTATAAATATTTTTAAAAAGTAATTAATTTTCGAAAAAAATGAATTGTAGCTTATCAGACATTATCATACAGCTTATCTTTAACAGAAATCGATTTCTAGAAGCTTTAAATAATTTTGAAAATATATATATATCAAAATTAATTTTCGGAAAAAAAGTATTAATTGTAGTCTATCAGATTTTTTTAAAAAAAATTGATTTCTAGTAGATTTAAATATTCCGAAAAAAAAATATATCTTTTGAAATTGATTTTCGAAAAAAAATATGTCTGATGTCTGCGGGTTGCAATTTATGTCTTTTGCAGCGAATATAAAATAAAAATTCCAAACTTTCTCACATTATTACCAGATGAATTACAAATACGATTCGCTAAATATTTTAAGTCACAATCGTTCTCCGGAATAGAAAAATATTTTATATTTTATCATAAAATTTAAATATCCTGTTAAAAAATTATCCTAAAGCTCTGGTAACTATGAGGGAGATCCTATTAGAAGAAAATATTAACACCAATGTTTTTATGTTAATCCTTTATGTACTGAATTATGAATTCATGAAAATTTTATCTTCTAAAGCATTTTTAGTGAATTGTTTAAACTACATTAGAAGATTTAGATAATCATTTAATAAATTTTAGAAGGATTTTAGGACTGAAGGATTTAGAAGGATTAATCAAATATGGATTTATAGGGATTTTGTGCAATATTTATAACCCCACTCAAATCTTTTATTTTAAATATTTTTTCTCAGTATTTTGTAGAATTAGGGAATGTACAAATATAATGTTCTTACAATAGAAATATTTCTCTATAGCATTTAATGGAAAATTTATATTTAGATCTCCAAAATATGCGGTTTTTAATCTCGAGTTCTTGATTCGTTAAAATGTTTATATTGCTGGAATGTAGCTCCGTTTAATCGATGTTTATTTTAAATCTTTAAAATATTCAGTTTTTAAACTCGAGTTCTTGTTCCGTTATAATTTTTATATTGCCAGAATGTAGTTGTGTATAATGGGAAATTTTATTTAAAAATGTTTAAAACATCCAGTTTATAATTTTGAATGCTTGTTTCGTTATGACTTTTTAAAAATGCATTTAAATTATAATCAAAGCATTTAAATTTTCATTAAATAGAAATTTATAAAAGGGAAAAAAAGTTTTTGAGAATAATGCAAGCAAAGAACAAGTCATAAAAATTAATATTATAAACATTAAATATATTGACGTTCTATTTTGTTATAATGTACTATGCGAAAGTTAAAAACTACTTTAAAGTAATTGTACCTATAGAAAATGTATAAATAAAAGAAAACCTTTTTTAGATGAGTAATATATGATGTCATATCACCTTCACTAACCAAAGCACAAAATGTCAAACAAACATTTTTTTTTAACTTTCGTTTTTTATAAGTAGGTGAAATTTTTTTCTTAAATTTTCCATTGGATAAGAAATGTACAAAAAAATAAAATAAAGTAAAATAAAATTTTAAAAATATATGTTTATGAGGATTACGCAAGCAAGGATCTAGTTATAAAAATAAATATGACAAACATTAAATATGTTGATCGTGCTGTTCTGTTCTCGCTTACTATGCGGAAGTAAAGTAATTAAAGAAATATGTAAAGAATATTTGCAAAATATTTTGCAAAACAATTAAATATTTTAATTATAGAAATTCAAGTTAATTACTTTTAAATAAATTTAAACTGAATTATAAATTCGTGAAAATTTTGTCTTCTAAAGCATTTTTCGTGAATTGTTTAAACTACATTAAAATATTTAGATAATCGTTTAATAAATTTTAGAAGGATTTTAGAAGGACTGAAAGATTTAGAAGGATTAATCAAATTTGGATTTATAGGAATTTTGTGCAATATTTATAACCTCACTCAATTTTTTTATTTTAAATATTTTTCTTAGTATATCGTAGAATTAGGAAATGTACAAATATAATGTTCTTACAATAGAAATATTTCTGAATTGAAAAAAACTTCACACCCCAATGCCAAGAAAGCTGAAAAGATGCAAAGGCAAAAGAAATAATCCTTTAAAAATATTTTCGTTTTATGTAACCAATAATGCTTTTGGTACAGGATAAAGTAATGTATCTATAACTCATTCTAAAGTGTATTACAACTAATCGATGTATTAAATAAGTTTTATAACAAATTATTTTAATGGTACTTATAAGTACCGTCAGTAGATAAAAGGTTAATGGAAACTCTAAAGAAAGTTATATTTCAGATAGGATTAGGGGGCGGGGTTTGTAAGTAGTGTAATTTCTTGTTACATGTTTAAATACTGCCCATTTAACAGTTACCTCAGTGTAACTGCCTGTTTTCAAATTTCAAAACGATAGCTAAAATTTTAAAATCGTGGACAGTTTTCAAAATGTTTAAAGAAACTTGATTTAAGAAAAAACCGATCGCGAAAAATATTTGCAAAGGTATAATTAAAGGCGGTCTGCATTTTAATTCTATATATGAATAATATTTTTCGAAAACATAAAAAAGGGAGTTCCAGATAAAAATGAAATTACTATGGCAAATGGTAATTTGTATAAAAATAAAAATAATTAAGTTGGTGTTAGTTATGGATACGTAAAGAGAAAAAAAAAAATGATTGGGAATGATTACATATTTATATAATGTTATTTCGAGGTGATGTAAAAAAAAAATTGAATGTACGATTATTATTTTAAAATATGATATAAATTTGGGCAATTAAGGGTAATTTATTATATATGTAAAATTAAGGTAATTAATTTAATTATTGGAATAAAGAAAAACGTGGATTTTTTTGTTTTTTTTTTATAGCTTGAGAATAAAGAAAAAGCTGTTTTAAAGTTATGTTAAAAAGAAAGAAAAATTGAATGAATTCAAACATTTTGAAAGTTGATGCAACTTTGTGTAATCTTTAATTAAAGGAAATTTTATATACATATAAAGTAAATATTTTAAATTATGTTTAAAAACTCTTACATAAAGAGTGGTACTCACAAAACAGAGTGAGAAATATCCAAATTTTAAATATTTTTTTACCTCCTCCAATAATTAGTATTTACAAACTCGAAGTTAAATAAACAAGGACGAAAAATCATGTGTACAGCATAGATTATGAAAATTTTTCCAACACATTCAGAATACTGCATATCAATAGTTGAAAAAGAAAATCAGAATTTTATTTTTATCACTGTATATGATCTATGGATTGATTATTTATATAAAAACATGGAAACATTTAAAATGCTTCATTTAAAACACATTACTACATAGGTGTGATAAAATATATACAAATGTTTTTTTTTTAATTAAAAACACTAGATGTTGAAATGATAAAAAGCTGCTCCGATTTAACTCTTGTTTGGAATTTTCTTGTGGTCATACCAATGTAATTGAATATTTTATTTGTTTCTTTACTTCTGTATGGGATGATATAAACTCCTGACCATCATCCCATACAGAAGTAAAGAAACAAATAAAATATTCAATTACATTGGTATGACCACAAGAAAATTCCAAACAAGAGTTAAAGAGCATATGCAGGATATTAATAAAAATAGACCGGCTACCGCTCTCTCAAGGCTGTTTCAAAATAAAGATATTGACATCCTTTTCAATAGATCAAAAGTCATTATGCAGGCTTCTGATTTTAATAGTTGTGTTATTTTAGAGTCTTTGGAAATTTTAACACAAGCAGAAAATTGTTGTAATGACGTATTATCATACCAAATTCTGCGTATCTGGTTTAATTTACTTAATATTACCGGAGAGTTCGGTCTCTCGGAGCATTGAGCTTTCTCTACCTTCCCCCTCCTTCAGTTTAATGGATACGACCACCTGCGGGCTTCCTGAGGTGAGTTTCTGGTCAATCTGTAGCAGTGAACATCGAGCGTCGAGTGTTTTTATCAGTCAATTCTCTTCTCCTTGAGAAAGGCTTAAAGTTAGCCGAAAGCGCTCGGAGTAGCTTTTTTCATTTTAACATCTAATGTTTTTAATTTTAAAAAACATTTGTATATATTTTATCACACCTATGTAGTAATGTGTTTTAAATGAAGCATTTTAAATGTTTCCATGTTTTTATGTAATAAACAAAGGTGAATCTGGCGTTCAAGATTGGACTATTTTATTAAGTCAATTTATTAATATTGATTATTTATGCTACATCGTATACTAAAAGTTAGATCAATTATGAGCGCCGAGCGCAGTTTAAAATTCTATAGCTATAAAGAAATATTATTTAATTATCTTCAGAAAAACTTTTAATTTTTACGAAATCAATGTGCCAAAATCCATGGTTTATCTTCTTTTGTCCTTTACATGCGAAGTATTAACCAACTGTAGAATAAAATTAAATTCATCATCAGTCTTTCATCAGTACAATAGCATAAGTTAGTCTGTTCAATGAAATGATAAAAATAGAATTCTGATAATTTCACTTATATCTTTTCCTTATTCCTGTAGTTACACTGTCCATTGTTGACGTAAAATTTGAAATATTGGGGTAAGTCAGGGTAAATTGGTACTGGGGTAATTTGGTGCCTTAAATTATTAATATAATGATCTTATTATATGGTATGAATCCTTAATTTTTTTAACAAGTACATACACATGTGTACTGTGCATTAAATATATCCTTGTTATATGTAAGTAGCACATTTTCAGGGAGAAAAAAATATTTTCTGGAATCTGTCAAAAACTATGCAAAATGAAACCTTTTAGAAGTTTTCATATCTCTCTACTTACATGAAAACACATGAAAAGCGAGATGATGTACTTATGAATAAAAAACTGTACTGTCATGTTGAAAGCACACTTTAATAAGCATTGCCTTTCTACCTTATGCATCTTGGAAAATGACCGAGAAAAAAAATAATATTGGTGCAGTTACAAAATTGCCCCAGGTAAAAAAAAAAAAAAAAAAGCGCGGTAATTTGAAGCCTCTGTATTTTATTTATAAATTTATTTTTACTGTAATTTTGTTATGTTTGCTGATTGTCACTAACATTCTGTTTATTAATCATTTCTCAGAAGTATACAGCTGACTTCTTTATTCCAGATTGATTTCTTTTGTAATATTTAGCAAGTGTAGGTACAGCAATGTTAAAAGCTATTTCTTAAGAAGTTGTTTGAAAATGTGTTTTCGTTTAATTATTATGCAGAAGGTATGTTACCTAAAATATCATAATATCCATTCTTAAATGTCTCCCTCTATATTACTGAATTGCATTATTGTATAAAACCTCCTAATTATCACTTATGTTTTCACTGATTTATAAAACACATGTATATTATAACTTTTGTTTCAAATAACTATGTTGTATTTTTTTATGGTTATTTTAGATTAAAAGAGCATCGTTTAAAGAACAAAAAACATTATGAATTTAAACAGAGATTCCAAAATTCGTCATGTAATTACATTTAAAGCTGTCACTTTAAAAAACCTACGTTACAAAAGAAAAATTCGCAGTACAGTGTGCTTTAAAAATATATCAGTGCTCTGGATAGCACGTTGCTAAAAGTATAAAAAAAATGACATGTTCATCATCACTCCAAAATATAAGATTATGGTGTGGTAGTAGTTACAAACGTTTTTTCTTTCTGTTTCTTATAGCTCTAAGCTTATACCAAAATTCCTTCTTTCTTTTATGAATTTGTCCTTGAAAAAGGAATGTTTTGCCTGGTATATTTCACTTTTTCTAAGTCCTATAGTTTTTTTTTTTTAATTAAGAAGCAAATTACCCCATGTTACCCTATATATTAGCACGCTTATAGTTTAAAACTGAAATCACTAATTGTTACTTCCCACACTATTCGGCAAATGTACACTTGAACTGTATTTACAAATTCAAACACATTTTAAATACCTATTAGCATATAGAATACTTTTCGGATCAAATTTCAATTGTTAACTTTTCGGTTTATTTCAATTTAAATTAAAGACAGAACCTGGATTTACACTCAGTGTGTAAAACAATTGTAAAATAGAAGATACGGCTGTTAAAAGGTTTTAAACGAAACATGTTTTCAATTGTTAGCAATGCATGCGTTTAAAGTAGAATCTAAAGAGACTCATCTTATGTTATATTAATCAATATAACTGCCTACATTGTAATGTCATGAAATATTTTTACGCAGCTCATTGAAACCAGATGTTGTAAGTCCATAAACTCAAGGATAATGTATTTAATCATTAAAAAACAACCAAATCTCAATCAGATGCATAGAATGACAAGAACTTTAAATATTGTAGTGATAATATTAATAAGCGAAAATAAAAATATGAGTAATGAAAATATGGTAATTTTTATTTGCATACTTTTTAATAAATATTTTTTATATTAGTTATATTTATCTTAACTTTCAATTTCGACAGCTATAGTGATAAAAAAGTGTCTAAATATAGTGAAGTGACATTTCAATGAGATTGCTTGAAGCGCTATCAATCGGTCAAACTATGAATTAACGTATTGTGAATTAGATCTAAAAAAATCTATGAGATACTGGTCTATCACAATGTTGTGAGATTGCTTGAAGTGTTCTCTAGCGGTAAAATTAGCAGTTAGCGTATTATAAATTAGATACCAAAAACTATATGAGGTGCTGGTAAATAGTCCATCACAAAGTTGTGAGATTACTTGAAGTGCTCCCTAGAGGTAAAATTAGGAGTTAGAGTATTGTAAATAAGATATAAAAAACTATATGAGATACCGGAAAATAATCTATCACAACGTTGCAGCATCTATTTAGTACAAAATGCTACCATACACGCATAAATGCCATGAAAACAACACATACGGTGTTTATTTATTTGCTCGCTATTTTCATAACTGTAACGTAACACAAATGAATATTTTACGCGTTTTGTTCAAAGCTTTCATGTAGGCAAGATTTTTTTGTACTAAATCCATGCTGCCATACAACTTCGTAATTGACTATTTTCCCGTATCTAGTATAGTTTTCAAGCATGCTAACACCAAATTTTAACTCTAAGGTCCATTGTAAACAGATTCATCGAAGAATACACAGTTACTTTACTACATCTAAACATATTTTTATTAATATATCTGTAAGCATGTTAAAGTTAAATGTTTGAGAATATTAAGCGTTTCCTAAACTAGAATATGCACCTTCACAATATGTCTACATCTGAAGTCAATAAAGTGCGATTTTTTTTTTTTTGTGTGTGTGTGTATCTTTTAAATACTTACTTTTTCCTTTAAATATTGCAGCAAAAATCATTTAAATCTATTGATTATAATTTCTGTTTGAGATTTTTCACTTTTTACATCTAATTGCACTCGACTGGAAAATGAATGGATATTTTACTGCAATTGAAAAGGTGTTTCAACATCATATACGATGGGCCTCGGAAAACCAGAATATTTATGCACACTTGGATACAGTTTCCCTAATAATATCAAGTTGCAGCATATCGTGTTATATCGCGTTCAGGTTACGATAGATAAGTCTTCTGAAACTCACTGAATTTTCGATACTCATTTAACTATGAGTTGAGTAGAACTCTGCCTTCTGAACACTTTTAAGTATATTTTGTAAGAAATACTACTTATTACATTCTCCCCTATGTTGAAATTTCTGAAAGAATCTTGCAGATCTACACCGATCATGACCCCAAGAACTCCCCCCCCCCGCCCCCCAGTTCAAAACTTTCGAATCAGTTTAAACTTATTATTACTCATCAGAAAAGGACCAAAAATTTATGTCTGACAGATATTTGATATCATTAAAAATGGCCTCAAGAGGCGAGAAAAATTAGGTTCTAAGAAGAAAAATATTCATCATTTCGTCAATTCACAAGATATCAAATCCACTTAAATTTATTATAAATATTCTTAATAATTTTTACAATTTTTATGCTGACAAGTTTTTGGTAGGACCAACTCTTACAGCAAAATAAATAAAGAAAGAAAATAATAAATAATAGTAAAAAGGGTGGTTGTAAAAGAAAAAAAATCACATCTCTGTTAATTCGCCACTAATTTGATTAAAAGTATTATTAGCGTGATAAAAATTTTCGACAACCCTCAGAAATGCTGTATATATAGGGTTGCATTATTAAACGCGCGCGTGTCTCAATAAAAAGAACGTCAGAATTTAAAATATAATGTGTGTTTCATTGAATGAAACATTCACCATACGGTTTAAATTTATTATATAAAACTTCTTAATACTGTTTTTTGTAGTAACAAGTTTTTTATAAGATGAACTCTACTAATAGAAGGTATTACTAAAAATATCCTCAAGAGATGAAAAAAATAGGGGTTGAAGGAAAAAAATTCGTATTAACATGATTCTGATAAAATCAACTCTTACGGAAAAATTAAATTAAAAACTCATCAAAAGCGGCCAGATAAAATTGTTATACTGGGTTTATCTCTAATCTTGATTTAGTTTTTGTTGGTGAAATTAGTACTTAACTTTGAAATCTACCTGTGCCTGTAGATCGAGCTGGCAGGGATTTTTTTTAGAGTGTGTATTATAGAGAAACGTAAAAGTTGCTTTACTTTATTTCAGAATATAAGTTATAGAACTGCGGGCAGCGTAGCTTGACAACAACTGAAATCCCTGCCGAGTTGCAGGGATTTTTTTTTTCTTATTTGAAACTGTTCTTAAATTTCGAGATTAGTTCTACAAATAATTAACCAGCTTTTTCGGATGATTTTTTGAATCGCTTATTTTTTTTTAATATGCCGCACCGCAAAGCATAAAAACAATAATAAACTATGTATGGTTAGAAGTTTTAGTTAGAAATTTAACATAAGTCTCTTAAAACTTTTGGTACAGTCATTCAGGGTAACTTTGAAACCACGGGGTGTAAAATGTGTATGTTCTAGGATATACTAATATGATTGGTTGGATTGAATCTCAGTTTAAAAATAAAAATATCAGAAACAAAGTACATCCAGTCATTTGGTGTAACTTTGAACCATGGGGTGTAACTTTGCATCACCTCTTAATTTTGAATATTTTTCACTCCAAAAGACTAAATAAGCTCCAGAACTGTGTTCTCTTGACAAAGTTCTAAACTGGGATATCTACTATTTATTTTAGAAAATAAATTAGCAACATTATGCGCAATTAAATGGATCAGCTATTTTTGTGAAGTACTCTTTTCAAGGTAATTTTGAATGCTGTTTTGAATTTGTTGTAATCCAATTAAATTTTCATAGTAAGTAACAATATACTAATTTATCAGACATATTATTGTCTAAATGTTGTAAATGTGATAATATTTTGTGATTATTTATTTATTAATAGTTAATAAAATGTAAAATAAGAAGGCACTAACATTTTACCACATTTTCAGGGTAACTTTGAGCCGGCTCAAAGTTATACTGATGTTTATAATTACTGATGTTTATAGGCGCTACTGTAAAAAATTTCCCATATTTGCACGCATATTTTATATAAATGCCGAAAATGAAGATTAGATATAACATGTAAATATTTTCACAAATATGTGTAAAATACATTCAATTCATTTAAAGGCGTTTTTCGGGGCGGAGCTACTCAAATTTGACATTTTATACATTCGGCATTTTTTTATTCTTGTTTGAATAATATTAGTACTAGTATGTTTTACTGTAACTATTGATATATTATTAAGATAAAACATTGAAAATTGTTTTCCACTGCATTTTTATTTATTATACGAACAATAAACAAGTTTTTTTTTTAATTTCTAAATGTTCATGGTTCTCTTCTTCCACTTTTCTTATGCCTGATATTTGTTGTAATATCATAAATTATGCAAATCTTTTGATGTTGGGAAATGTAAATTCGGAGTCTTTACATATCTGAAAACATTTTTTGGGGTTTAAAGTTGTCCTAACTATAATACTTTTTTATAATGAATTATTTTAGATAATATTTATCAAATGGTGCAAAGTTACTCTAAATGGCTGGGTAACTTTGAACCAGTATAAAAATTCATTTTTGATAGCTTTTATCATTATTATTCCTTAATTTTTTATAGTCATACAATAATTTAGGATCATTTCTTCTCTTTTATGCCCCTAGTTGCAACAATAGTCTTAAAATAAGAGTGTGGTATATGAAAATAGAGAAAATGCGGATCAAAGCTACCCTAAATGACTGTAATGTAAACAGGTGAAGTTTTATTCCGGGTTGTCCGGTTCACAAAAATTAAGCTGACTCAACTTTCAAAATGTGAACGTAGTATTACTCTTCTCTTATTATACTTGCATTTCGTGTCCCGGGACCTGTTTTTGTTGCTCATCCTGTAGATCTCTAACAATTATTTTTTTGTAATTAACAGAAACTTTTCTACCTTAATTTAATCTTTTTTATGTTCTCTAACTTTAATTGTGTGAAGAAGAACCATTAAAGTTTCAATAATTAAATGAAGATTAAAAATTTATCATATTAAATTATTTTAAGAACATTGTTTTAATGTTTAAGTTACAAACATCACAGAATGTCGTAAAAAAGAAAAAAAAATCTCGAATCTTAAACGAGCAGTTATCACGAAGATAGAATGTGGATAAAGTTTCAGAAAGCGTCGTATAATACAGATTAAATAGGAAATAATGATCATAAATTATTTAATCTTCGAGGATATTTTACAAACTTTTGGCCAATTCAAAGAATTCTCCATTTTAATTAATGAACACATTCTAATAGATAAACTTAACTTTTTATGCTTGCAAATTTATTTTTTATATCTGAAATTCAAAATCGCGGAAAGAAAACAATAAGTTATATTTTACAAAACATATATAATAAATTTCTTTCAAAGTTCTGTTTTAAGGCATCTATTTAAAAGCATCCGATAACGTAAGAATTAATTGCTTGACTCTAAAACGAAGAGACAAGATTTAGATTTTCTTAAACGGAACATAATTCGGTAATTTAAACTCTTTTAAAAAGAATTTCCAAAAGTTTGAAGTACGAAATTTATGGCTTTGCTAATTTAAATGTTTATCCAAATTAAAAGTCTTAAAATTCTTAATGGGGTAACTTTTTTCACTACGTTAATCTCAGATAAAAATGAAATGTGGGTTCTACGTTATCATCCATAGAAAGCTTTTATTTTCTCATTCTAATGATCAGTTTTAAAGAGAACAAATGATTGAATCTTAATTATGACCTTTTAAGATATAATATGTTGAAGAAACCTTTATCCGATAAACAAAGGAAGTAGTTAAATTAATGGAAAATATGAGATGTATGTGAAAGATATTTAAGACATTAATTTGAAATGTGGTTTAAAAATTTCGATAACGGTTAAGATTGAAAAAGAAAAGCATTCGAAAGGGATGCATGTTATATGTTTTCAAAATAATTTGGCTGTTAAAAAGATATATATGAAAAATATTTCTATAGATGGCAAACTGTGAGTAATCTAATTGAAGCATAATACTGTGTCTAATACGTTTTTACTAGGACTTATTAATTAAAACATGTCATCAAAGTTTTAAAACAAGTCGCCAAGTTGTTAAAACAAGCCAACACAAGATTAACACATAAAATAACTTGAAAAGCTCAAAATCCTTTTAGAATTTAAATATTACCTTAAATTGCCTCCAAATACTTTTAATGAACACCCAATAAAGGAGATTATTTATTTTGCCTATACATATATACTAAACGTAGGTGACGAGATTCCGCTTAAGCTGTGTAGGCCAATTGCGTGTTTGAAGAAGTTGCTTTATTTCTGTGAGCAGCAATGAGAAATGTTATTCGGCTGACTTAAGGATGGTGCATTCCAATGATCGCATATTCACCTGCGTTGGAGAGAAAAATTACACATTTGCCGTCGTACCCACTTAGCTTGCATAACTAAAAACCGGGTCGTACAGTCAATAAAATGAGTCACCACAATTAGTAGTAGCGCAGTCACTAACAGCATAGAACCGACTGAATAAAAAACAATAATAACAAACGTCGAAAATCCTGAATGTTTCCCCGACAAGGAATCAAACAGTTTTCTTTATTGACATACTCCTCTCACAAAAATGAAGCAATCTCAAGTAACTCAATGAATAAGGCATTTTATGAAACATGCGAAATTCTATAAAATCAGCAGTCATTCTTCTGATGCCGTGGTTATTTTTAAAAGACGATATCGGTTAAAAAGTTGTGCTCCAAAGTTGTGCAAATGGCCATACACCCATCCGCGGAAGAATTCAAATGCGAACTACAAATGGATTTTATCCAATCAAAGTTTCTAATTTGAGAAAAGATGGCGGATAATATATAGAGTGAGCGATTAGGCTTCCGGAAAAAGCGGGAAGAAAAATTCTGGTGTCTTCTAGAATCGTGTCGAAAAAGAATAAAAAATGTTCTACCGAAATGCATCGAAGAGAAAATTTTACTGACTCAATGCCAAAATAAAAAGAAGAAGAAAAACTAGCCGCCAGTACTATTTCCAGATTATAACGAAAGTTTTCCCCGTAAATTTCAGAAAACGGAATTTTTATGTAATTTACAGAGGAGAAGTTCCGTTAAACATCCGTTAAAAATTCGTTTTTTTTTAAACAGTGTAATGCTTGATATCTATTTTTCACCGTAAAATATATGACTTATTTTACAGAAGTAGTTTTGAGAAGTTTTTCAGAAAAAGAAGTAATACAAAATAAGAAACTTAAGGGGTCTTAGGACTCTTAGACGACCTTCAAAATTTTCGAAATTTTATTTTTTTTAGATATAAAACTTTTATCTTTTCTGAAAAGTTTGATGTAATTGTTTCCTTGAAATTCTCATTAGAACATAAGTCATTGCTTTTAGAATTATACCCGCTCAATAGCTGAAGCGGCGTTTCCGAATCTTTGAAGTCATTTTTCTCCAAATGACGTTTTCGGGCATAACGTGCACAATAACTCAAAAACTTCTGCATATTTTTTCATGAAATTTTTAAAACATATGTTTCATGTTAGTCTGTATAAACTGAACCTAAAATTTTATTTTTATTGTTAAAAAAAAAATATGCTATTATGTGATTATACTATGGAAATTTTCAAAATTTTGTATTAGCCAAATACAACTTTGTTTTAAAAATATAAAAATGCTTTAAATACAATTTTATTTAGGTTCAGGCTGATTATTACAAACTGAAGTATAATTAGGCACAAAAAATTTCATTCGTGTTCCAAAATTTATTTTGTAATCCTCCGCGTAAGGTGTTATACCAATTTTTTGCTCGACAAATGTCTGATAGTTTGGACTCCCATATCAATACTAATTCCGCATCTTCAAACTTTTTAAATGCTTGAAATGAAAGAGCATACTTATATCTTCTATCACCCCAAAAAATTGTGTTTTTAAATCACATAAATTTTAAGATATTAACTGTTGAAAATGGTCTTTTTTTTCATTTTTTCTAATTTTAAGAGTCCTGAGACCCCTTAAAGAAAATGTCTCTAAATTCCAAAGGCTGGATATACTTTCTTCATTCACGTGATTAATTTAGGTGATGCACGAAAATTAAACAATACAAATTAACTACTTTTGATTTTGTTAAAATAAAAGTCAACTGTAGAAAATTTTACTGACTTATACTTTATCAGAAAAAAAAGATAAAAACTTTTATTTTTATGGCAAACTTAGCAATAGATAAAATAAATTCTTCGTAAATTTGAAAATAAAAAGAAGCAGATCGAAAAGTCTATTCTTTCCTATTCGTTCAGATTAGGTTCTGATTTTTTATTTTAAACAAGGGATATTTTTCTATTCCGTATTTTATATTTTATTGAATAAAATTTAGAAGATTTTTTGTTTTATCGAGATTATTTCAAAACTGAAAACCTCATATTTCTTTATGTTTGCCCTATCAATTGAACATGAACATCACAGCAAATTAAATTATTGCTCAAATGCAAAAAGCAGTTTCTTAGAAGCAAGCAAATTGTACTAATTTTAACCGACGTTCAATAAAGGATTTTTTTTTAATTATTTTTCGTTGGGAAGAGCATATTTCGGCAATTCGGTAGTAGTCCTGATTTTATATTATCAGAATCCAAAATTGGTATGTTTCTCTGCTCGACTCTTTTATAACTTTTTTTGATTTTCTAGACTTTAATTTTCTTAAAAATTACTTAATTGCCATGAAATTCGAATATGTTGTTAATGTACATAGTATAACTAGAGTTTCAAAAATAGCAGTCGTACAGTGCATAATATTTTAATATTTTAGTTTCCTTGTATAGTGTAAGGAAAGTATTGTAATAACGATTTTTAAAATCATTAAGAAAAATTTTGTTAGGTTTTCACATTTTGGAGGTTTCTTATTCCATTTTCGCTAAATTTACAACGATCTTTGTACATGTTGCAAAATTTGTACGTTTCATGTCCTCATAGCCCGTTTTTGGCGCATTTATGGTGATATCGCTACGTATGTATGTGTGAGCAAAGACGATAGCACCCAAACTATGCTTTCAATTGAGCTCCTATGGTGAGAATGTTACTGACCATTGTTGAAAGAGTTGTATTCCTTTTCTTGCAAATCGGACATCAGATCGGTTATCGTAAATTATTTTAAAACTATTTTAACGCCAAAGAAAAAAAAAAAAAACCTAGCTGCTGGCGGCCACCGTAATATTTACCTATCATGGATATGCATATGAAAATAAAACATGTGTAAACTATTTAAAAAATGCATTGCAATTCCAAAATAAAATTTAAACGTATATTTAAATATATTTAACATATAGTAATGCTCTATTACTGAATTGCGGGTACTACTTGATTATCCCGTCGACCAATTTCGACAAATTATATAAATCGCCAAATTACTCGAAAATTATACAAATTGGCATAATTTTTATTTTAAATAACGAAAAGAACAAATACTGGGTGAGCAAAAAGTCCGTATAAACTTTAAAAATTCATAAAAACCGAAAAAATAACCGAAATGAAAAACTGTTTGCAGGATTAGCATCTATAGGTCACGGGAATGTTTTTAAGGCTGAAATAAAAAATAACTCAAAAAACAGTCGACAGATGGCGCTGGTTCGTGCTATTTTGGTGGAAATATGCAAATGAAACGGCTAAAAGAACTTGCTCTCCTAATCCAGAACTAGTTCACGAAAAATAACTTCACCAGCAAAGCTTTTATTCTTCATACTCAGCATCCTTGATCAAGTACACGGCTCACAACGGTGAATTAGTTCTGGCTTAAGAGCGAAAGTTCTTATAACCGTTTCATTTGCATATTTCCACCGAAATCGCACGAACCAGCGCCATCTGTCGACTGTTTTTTGAGTTATTTTTTATTTCTGTCTTAAAAAATTCCCGTGACCTATAGATGCTAATCCTGCAAACAGTTTTTCATTTGAATTATTTTTTCGGTTTTTATGAATTTTTAAAGTTTATACGGACTTTTTGCTCACCCGGTATATTAGAAAAAGGTTGATTAAAATACAAATAAAACGTTGAATTAAAAATCACGTGATGACGCAACATACACGTGTAACGTGTTTAATGTCAATTGAATGTGACATTTACGATAAGCCATTATTGGCATTTAATCTTATAGTTTGGCGATAGTTTTTTGTTTGACAGGATAATCGAATAGTACCGAATTGCGTAAAAGAAACATCCTTATAACTCCAAAAATGATAATCATATTAACTAACAGTTTACTGCGTTGGATTAAGCGTCTCAATTCCAATTAAAATATTTCTTTGAATTAATTTCAATGAAATGCAGGGTCGTGAAAAATCGAAGAGTTTGGAAAATATGATTACAAATATCTCGGCACCTAATTATCCGATTGACTTCATTCTTTATGCAAAATTTATGTTCTTTTTATAGTCTTTGACAACCATTCCTTAAAATAAACTATTTCGAAAAATTTTATATACCTTTTATCAGAACGAATATTTCGAGAGTCAGATTCCTAAAAAATAGTTCCGGATAACCGACGTTACTTATATTCAATAGGCTTCTTCTCATTATTACATACTAAGTAGACACCAGATTTCAAGTCTCTATCTCAATTTGTTCGGCAGATAGAGCGTTTACAGACACACAGACGCACACACACACACAGAGACAGACGGACGGCAAATTTTGTCTTCTAAAAATATGCTTTTCGGAATCTCCGGTGTCTGAAACGTGCAAATCCGTCGAAAAAAATTTTCGATTTTTAAAACGATTACAAGACTTACCCTATACTACTTATGATAGGTAAGTAAAAGTATTTCCCTCTTTAACTCAACCATTTAATTAACTATTCTTATTGTTCAGGCTCATCTTCTGTTTACACAGCAGCATGTTTCACTAGAACTTGACTTAATTTAGTAAAACCTTTTTAAAGGAAAAGGATAATAAGATAAAAGCATTAAAATTTAAGTATTGAATCTTGTTGTTGGAAAATCGCAAAATATCTATATTTAAAACATATTTGAAACTTCAGTTACATGACTGTGTAAATTCAAGTTCAATATTTATCTTAATTAATAGGTCCTAATATCAGCTTGTGCAGAAAGAAAATTCGCTGAAAATTGAGTTATAATTTCAGAAAAAATTGAACTTTTTGAATCAAAGTAGATTTTCTTTAGAATACGAGATAATTTTCACAAGTGGAAACATTTCAATTTTGTAAATTATATATGCAAAACATTATATATATAAATACGTATGTACATTAATTAAAATAATAAAATATATATACACGCATATACGCACTGTTGTTATTTTTTCTATTTTTTCAATTTAATCATGATTTTATTTTATTTTTTGTGTGTGCGTATGTGTGACTGATTAAGAAAGAGTAATTATGAGCATAGTAATTACCTCGACTCTTCAACTCAGTTAATAAAATAATTTTATGATAAAACTTATCTACTTGAAAACTCTGTAGAAATTCGGACTCAGAAAAAAATGATCTTACTTTAATTTCCGTATTTATTCATACGATTGTCCTGTAGTTACAGTATACCGTAATATGTTTATAATCAATATTTAGTTTTATAACTTAAATTTATGTAGTTTATATGTAGATTAATATAATTATATTTTTTATTTAGACAATTACATGATCGTTCCATCATTCTGCAACCCGGTGTAGTACATTTGTATTTAAAAATCGAGTAAGTTCCGAATCGGATATTAGAATAGATTTCTTTTAACAGTGTGTGTTTAACTTACAAGTACTCATTTCTGAGTATTTTTTCGATTCAAAATGGCTGGAGTTTCAGATTCAATTATGAAGAACATATAAGAACAATATAAATGAAGAATTTAAACAAATTACGATTCTAGTTGCGTGTTAGAGTGCCTTCCATTGTAGATATTGTAACATATTTTACTCAATCAAAAAATTTTAAAATTCTTTTTGTAAAATGTGCATTTTATCACTTGTTTTTTTTCCCTGATGTCTTTCTATTTTGAATGAAATCTACAGAAATTTAAATTACTTTTGTCTTATACATACAAAATGTTTAATATATTGGGGATGGAAAATTCGATAAGATGCATTAACACTAGAACGCCCGATAGAGTCGTTTCGACTCCAAATGCTCCTAAAACACCCATATCTCTGAGAAATTTTGATTTTTTTCCCCCGCTTCCTTGACTTTTATTATTTTTATAATCTCTATTTATTCTGAAATTTATAAATTATTTGCACATTTAATAAATTGGTAATGAGGCATTACCCCTAGAACGCCCAAAGGAGTCGAATCGACTCCAAAGTAAGATTTGTAAAATGCTTTCATTATTTTTGCGTAACATGACCTTGGGATTCATAATATTTTTATCTGTTATCAGGAAAGTAAATGTTTTTGCTCTTCTTTTCTCTACACCCCTTTTGTTGAGAAAAATGGTTAGTTCCATGCACCTGCTGAAATGATTGCGTACTGCTTGTGAAATTCTTTGTATCATTCGAATTGAATTTTTGTTTCAATTTTTATCAGTCTTGTGTTTCATCATAGCTAAGCAACTCCGTTTTTCCTTTCTATTAGAAATAAAACATAATGTCACGGAAAAAATTTCTAACACCGGACGAAATAACTGCTCTATTACGAGAGCTTTCAGATAATGAATCTGAAGGTGGTGAGTTATCAGAAAATGAAAACGAAATTCAAGAAATTAGTATTGGAAATAATTCTTCATCAGATTCCGATACAAATGAAGATGCGCTAATTATTGCATCTGAAAGAGATGGAATTCATGTCGCTCCAGATGGCACACAAGGGAAAATTTGTGCAAATAAGAAAATTTCTGGAAGATATCCGAAGCAAAATATCATGTGTCAGACTACTGGACCAACTATTTATGCTAAGAAATTCGTGAAATCTGAAAGCGTTTTGAGTGCATGGCTGTTATTTGTAGATAAAAAAAAAGCTGGAACAAATACAAAGATGCACAGAAACAGAGGCAAGACGTGTTCTTGAAACCGATAACTGGACAGTTACGTTAGTCGAGCTGTATGCCTTTATTGGAATTTTGTATCCCCGAGGTGCATGTGGTGCAAATGGAATTGATATTCATTCTTTGTGGTCAAAACCATGGGGTTTGAATTTTTGCACTGAAACTATGGGAAGAAATAGGTTTCGTGAAATTTTACGCTTTTTGAGATTCGATTTGAAATCTACCAGATCTATACGCTTAAAAACAGATAAATTTGGAATGATATCAGATATATGGAATAGATTCACTGAAACCTGTATTGCCTGTTTCAAGCCTGGTGAAAATATAACAATAGATGAACAGTTATTTCCAAGCAAAACGCGTTGTCCTTTCATGCAATTCATACCTCCAAAACCGGATAAATACGGACAAAATTTTTGGCTTGCAGTAGACCTTCGAACAAAGTACTTACTGAATGCGTTCCCTTATTTAGGCAAATGTGAAGAACTTCCTTCAGATCAAACTTTATCAGAATATGTAGTTATGCGATTGATGCAGACATTTCTAAACAAAGGCATTAACGTCACGGTTGATAATTATTTCACGTCACTGCGTTTGGCTGAACAACTGAAAAAGAAAGGTACTAGTTTAGTAGGCACTATGAGAAAAACTAGGAGAGAAATTTCATAAACTTTGAAAGATTCGAAAGATAAATTATACGAAACAAAATTTCTAAAACACGAAGAAACCGGTACTACTCTAACCGTGTATCAAGGAAAGAGAAAGAAAAATGTTATTATTCTTAGAACTCTCCACCCATTCATTGATATTGAAAACAACGAAAAGAAAACCCCAGAAACTGTTAGATTTTATAATGAAACTAAGTGTGGTGTTGACGTTATTGATCAAGTGGCTAGGAAATATTCAGTGAAGGGGCCCTCCAGAAGATGGACTGTGCATACTTTTTACAATCTCTTAGATTTAGCAGCAATAAAAGCCTGGATCATTTATAAAGAAGTTACAGGAGAATCAAAAATAAGCAGACAAGCATTTATTCAGTTATTAGCAGATGAATTGCGTCAAAATTATACATCTTCTAAAAATAAACCAACAAGAAAAAGACTCGCTGATACATCATCTGAAACAAAATCCCTAAAGAGAAGAAAATGCAAAGTAAAACTATGTAAAGGCAACATGACTTTCAATGATTGCATAACATGCAAGAAAATGGTTTGTGGAAAATGCTTGGCCAAAACTGACTACACTTTCAAAAACTGTATTTCAAATTGAAAATTCGAAACGATTCTGTGAGTATTTCCTTTGAAAATATTTTTCCAATTTCTTAAAAATGCGTATATAAATATTGTTCTTTCAATTGTAATATATATATATGAATCTTAAATTGAAATATAAATATTATATTCACAGTCTTCTATTCATTTCTATGCGTTTCGTTTATTTTTTCTCTTTTGAAACAGACAGGAGTCGAAGCGACTCCCGCGGGCGTTCTAGGGGGAAAATGATAGCGGGCGTTCTAGTGTTAAGTAATATGATTACTAAGGCACTCTATTTTCATCCTACAATGTGAGAAAGTTAGTATAAACAATGCCAATGCTCAACCTTTATTAACTTTTTTTTTCTGCTGACAACTTCTCTTTCGCACACGTAAAAACGTTATGCAGTTTACGATAAATGATCTGTTCTTTCTTCTTGTTTCATCATAATGAAGAGAAAAAAAAGGAATATTTTTTTTTTAAATAATAGTAGAGACAAATAAAAAAATTGCAATGAAAAAAAAAAAAGTAGATTCAGAATTCCATTTTTCAGCATTTGTGCTGATTAGATTGTCACTTTTTATTGGAAATTCAAGATATAATTCAAGGCAGAATTTATTGTTTTGTTCCGTTATTAATGAAGAATCACTTTGAATTATTTTGGTTTTATGCTTTTCGATTTTTAAATATCAAATACTTAATATTTTCCGCATGAAGTGAATCTATATAAATTTAAATTATTTCTGTAATATATTTATTTAGCACGTATTGACACAATTAATGACACATAAGCAATGATAAGGAAAGTAAAACCAATCTGGACTTTTTTTCTTTGGGTATCAGCGAACTTTACGTAAAAGCGTGTGGGTCGGCTGTACATATCATCACCTCACCGAGTTGATGACTGAAATTTCTGGATTAGACAGAATTCGATTAGAATATTAAAATGCAACTGGTCTGTCAAGTCATATGTTGATGAAAACCACCTGCATGCCCGATTTGAGTGGCTGATCGGTAGGTTTATCATTGTGTTTTACTTCACCGAAAGGTATCAAAACACTGAGGACTGGGAGCAGGAAAACACAATGGTAAACCTATCAGTCAACCACTAAAATCGGGTTTGCTCGTGTTTTCCACCAATATATGTGTCGGAGATTCCTATTAGTCCACACAACTTTGAAGAAATTCCGTTTTATTTATATGCTGCCACCACCGATATGATTACGCGATATCGGTCCCGCACTGAGAGGATTGTTTAAATGAAAACCAACGAGGTGATCCGGTTCAACATTAAATTAAATACAGTAAATGCTGGCTGTGTACTGTTAAAACTACGTTATCTCACTCTCCCAACACATGGGCTCTAAGCCTAAACTCTCCGAGCCTCTCTCAACCTTACGCTCTCTCTCAGAGCCATCCAAGGAACTACTCTTCCGCTTGGCACTCCAGCCTTCAACTCAACCTTACGCTCTTATCTAAGAGCTATACGCAGGGACTACTGTCCACCCTGTGCTCTCGGCTCCAACTCACTATCTCAGCAGAAGAGCCTACCCCTAGCACCCTTTTGCCTTTTCTCAACGTAACCCCCTCGGGGTTTTCTACCTGGCTCGCATTCCAAGCTCTTTTCTTTCTTCGTGGAATGCCTTTGTCTCCCCATTTTCCACAGACATCTCAAAAGGTTGGTCAAACCCCTCTCCAACTATCTTTTTTCCCCTTCATTCCATCTATACATTTTCACCGGCTTAGATCCAGTTTTAGACAAGGAAAGAATGTTATTTTGAAATTCCAGTACACAGCCCATACAATATATAATATATTAAAACAAAAATAATATAGAACCCCAGTTCTAATAGCAGATGTTTCTCAGAACCTGACAATATGACTTGGCAGACAAGTTGTTGCATTTTAATATGCGAATCCAATTTTAACAAATCCTGGGATTGCCGTCAACTCGATGAGGTGATGGTTTATGCATCGGCCTCCCGATCTAATAGTTAAGCCATTTTTTTAATATTTTAAAAGCAGTAGGGGAAGGCAAGAAAAAATGTTGAAGTTAAGCTTCTACAAATTTTTCTAGCCACTGTGAAAGGATTTATGAGCCAATATTTGCATGAGAACTTCATCTATACCTTGCCTGATACCTTGAATATTTTCAATTGCCCCTTTTAACTTTAAAGAGGCAAACGACGGGATTATCCGTAAAAAAGGTATTTTTCCCCATCTTTCCCCAGTCATGGGGTAAGATGACAAAAATTACCTTTTTTTAAACCAGTAACCAAGACTACTGCAAAATAAACGGATCTCCTACGAATTTGTAGGTCTTGAGTTCTACTTACAAAATATTTCAGTAAAAAAGTTTAGAAACTTACCGTAGAGTGGGTGATTCCTTACGTTGTGGTGGTCAAACGTTTTAAGTAAACACACTGAAAACGAACTAATGCACGCAACCGCAAGCGTCTGTGAATAACTGTGGGAAATACTGAATTCGTCATCTTTCCCCTTTTGTCATCTTACCCCACCTGCCCCCATTTAAATATTATTTTTAAAACAGAAGAAGTTTTTATGACATGTAATAAAAACTTCTTGATTTTTAAATTCGATAATTCACTAACAACATTAACAATAACGATGAAATAATTGACTTGTGCTTGTTAGGGATCTCATAAATTTCGCATACAGTAATTCAAAATAATACCTCAAATTATCATCGAAAGATGGCGTTAAATTGTTTCAAACTGTTGTAAGGGATGCTCAAATTAACGTGTAAAACACCACCAAAGATGTGTCAGATTTTACCTTTCATTGTATTTAAATGTAACGTAAAAAATAAAAATAAAATTGTTTACATTAGAAAGTTTTGAAGGAAAACAGAGAATCCTTACAATTTGAGACAGTGCTACCTATTGACGGTTTCTAACTATTTTAAAACTTATGAGCTACCTCCAAAACATGCCACGTATTACACAATTTTCTTGTATTTATTAAAGTTAATAAGTTATTGAATTTTAAAGTTAAGTAATTTTTTATGAAACACCCTGTACACTTATTAATTCACACTAGCTGTCGTAGCAAAACGATGTTTTGCATTTGCATTTAATGAGATCGATTTTTTTTTTTTTTGGGGGGGGGGGGGAGGGAAATAAACCTTATTTTATTCTACATTTAAAAAGGTTTATCGTGTTAATTTTTTTAAATTTAAATTTCTTATCATTATCAAGAAATCATATTTACAATGAAAATTAACAAAAAAAAAATACTAAAATTACAGTTTCCAAATTACGAGATTTCGATCCAATTGCAGTCTAATGCCTTTTATAAGAAAATAACGATATACGGATAATAAAATGTTATTATTTGAGTGGATTTGGAGAAATATTGGTTCCGTAATGGGGGTTGCTATCGTTTACCCAAAAGCTTTTAATCTTAGCACACTGGAAAAATTTATGTAACGTTACCCCCTAAAATTGGTGGCAGTCTTGCTGGCTCCATTTTATTGAGTAATTTAACCAATATAACTGGTGTTACGTTACACTAATGGTGTAATATTACATCAGTTATATCAGTTTAAATTACATCATTATGTTATAGTTAGCACATAGTTAAATTACTCCATAAAATTGGGGGCAGCATGTTGATACCAATTTTATCGCATAACGATACATAATTTTTTTACAGTGCATAAGCCCTATGCTAATGTTCAGAATCCATGCTCAAAACCAGCAATCATGCTCTATTATATACCATTCATCTACATTTTAAGGAAAATCGGAAAATACGATTTTATACGGATCAGTAATATTGAAACCTTTAAATTTTTTCGTAATAATTACAGCAATTGTGAAAGTAAGTCACACGAATATTCTTTACGTTACATTTTTTTTTCAAAGAGAATGTAAACTAAAAATCATTAAATTGATTTGTACAAACAAAACGAAAACTAAGATTATTGTTCATGAGTTCAGATAGCAGACAATAACCCATTATTTCCCCTTGTCTTTCTTTCTTTCTTTAAAAAATAAGTAATGGAAGAATTTTATTTCCAGCATAACACAGAATTCGTTAAAATTACAAAAAATAATACCTGGGAAAATAATTCAAATTTTAAAATTATGATCTGATCCATGCAAATAGCTAGTAGCATTACAGGAGGAGGAGTTTTTGAGTAGACGGTCAAATTTTAATATAAAAAAAAATCGTAATAATGCGCTGAGCTCTAGCAACATATTTTGAGAAAAGTGATGCAATCAAAGTAAAAAGTAAGATTTTGACGTATATTACCTTTTTTTTGCTGACATTCTTTTTCCGGCTTTTCATAGCTACTTTCGCATATTTGTATGTTTCTTTGTGTGATTCTTTCTTTTCTTTCCGTTTCATCATAATGAAAACGGAAAAATGAATACCTTTAAGCCAAATTCAGCAGTATAAATAAAAAAATCCTCTAAAAAGGTGGAAAAAAGGGAAAGCAATTGAAAAAAATCATTTTTTTTTTTTATTTTCGTTCTGATTGTATGGTGATTTTTTGTTTTAAATTATGAATATTTTCCCCTTATTTTTTATTTTCTCAAATAATATTTAGAGAATCTACTTTTCATTCATTTGCATTTTTAAACTAGCGATTTAATATTCTTTTACAATTCTTTTGATCTGCAAATAAAACTTTTAATTACTGCTATTTTTTGCGTACAAAAGTTTTAATAATTTTAAATTAAAATGTAGTTTTTTTTTCCTATCAAGTTTTTAATATATAATTTTTAGTGTCGAAAATTAAATATAACTTGAATTTCAGCAACGAATCAGGGTGCTTTAATTGATAAAGTAGTAATTTTTTCCCAATCATGTCACCATTCATTAAAAGGTGAGGCAAATAAATAATGCCTTATCTCGTAATGTAGTTGTCTTTCTTGTGATATTATATTGATGATCACATATTTCTTTTTAACACTTTTCCAAAGTAGTTGAAAACTGTTTATGAATTCGGTTTGTCTGTCCGTCCACGATCTAACTCCCATAAATATACCCGCATTTTCATGCAATTGACATTTGTTAATGATGTTTACCATGGCATATTTGGGTATTCAATATGAAGTTTGTTGCATTAATAGTTCATTTACAGGGGTACTCAAAAGAGTTCCGTTACATTATGGTCAATGGCGAATAATCGTTTGCAGTGTATTTTAATGACATTACGCCATTTCAAATGTATTGAAATTGATATAATCACTGAATTTCACTACACGATGATTACGATAGAACAGGGCGTTCATAGCATTTATCGTTTATTTACAGGGACACACAAAGGGAATCGGTTACAGTACTGTCTTTGAACAATAACTGCTAAAAGTGAGTTTTCAATTTCGGTATGCGCTTTTAAATTTAACTAACTTTTTGCATGTTACTAGTTGTGTACAAATTCTATATTTCATGTACAAAGCTGCACAAATAAAAAATATGCTGCATAAAAAGCTACACATGTCAGCTGCACAAAAGAATTCGCTTACCATTCTCCTTACTAGAGGAAATTGCTGAAGAGGAATTTTCAACTGTGGTATGTATTTCCTAACTGAACTAAATATTTGCATGCATGTTGTTTACAGATACAGATCTATATATCATATACAGGGCAGCTAAAAGAATTCGGATAATTTTCTGATTGTAGATGGAAATTGCTGAAATTGGGTTTTTAAATGTGTTATGCTTTTCGAAATGGTTCAATTAGACATCATATTTCAGAATCTTAAACGGTGAAATTTTGTTACAATTTTCTGAATGCTTTGGAAATTGTTTCATATTCAATTACGCATGGTTTTTTCTTTCTTGTTAAGATATAATTTTTAGTTTAGAATATTAAATAATTATGGAATAGATAATTTACAACTTTTCAAATTTCAGCAACGAATCAGAGTGCTTTAAATGATAAGGTGGTAATTTTTTCCAATCATCAAGCATTATAAGCGAGGCAAATAAATAATGTCTTATCTGGCAACATAGATGTCTTATATTGATGACCCCACATTTCTTTTGTATGTATGTCCACTAAAAACTCTTGAACGGGTTCTCCAGTTTTTGTTTTCTTTTGCTTGAAAATTCTTGTTCTGTTGGCGGTCCTGTTAAAATTTCATATGGATCTAAAAATGACATGTTTGCTTCTCTGTCTATGCTTCTATGTCTCTATACACTTTAACTTTTCTACAAATAGACTAATCGTCATGAATTTTAACTATGGTGTTAAGGTACACAATGCTATTTTACGTTTTTACTTATTTTTAGATGCATTCGTAATTATGTAAATATTAGCACCTATAGTTCTCGTCTGGTCCGTCCGTCTCTTCGCATATAACAGCGCCAAAAACTACCCAACCGAATGATTTGAAATTTAATATATATTAATCGTTGCAAAATTTTGTCAAGTTATTTCAAATTTTATGAAAATCGAATCAAAACTTAAAAAGATATTAATAAAAGTTTTCTTCATTCCATTAAATCCTATTATACGTAATTAATTCAATGATATCCCATGATAAGTAATGATTCTAGGTTGCCATGGTTATGACGCCCTATATTTAAGACGGAGTCCTATTATTTCCGTATTACTGAATTTAATATATATAATCGTAATACATTTTGTATTCATGCATTTTTGCATAACAGTGCAACAGCTATTGCACCAAGATCTGAATGTTCATAAAACTAGTTTATGAACGCACCTAATTTGCCACGTTTGACGTACAATTTCCGATTTGTTTTGTTTTTAGAGATGAGTCAACGTTTTTAACATATCATCATCTGCTGTGCGTCAAAATAAACGATTTTAAGAACAGTGAGATTTAAAATAAATGTGAATTAGAATCTTCCATCCAGGCGGATAACTCTATTTTGCCCCTTTTTTTCATTTCGTATTAGATATGGTGGAAACAACTTGCTTGGGTTCAGGTCGGTTTGACATTTGCAGATCGAGTCTAGCAACTAGTTTATTTTATTATTTTTTTTTTTCAAAAGAAAAGTTACAATACTGTTTAAAAGTAAAACAAAAACTATATGTTTCCAATTCAATAAACTATGGCAATTTTGAACATTTTATTTGGAGCCTAGCTGAAACATATGAAACATTTTAAATGATTGACACTTTTTCCTCCAACTATTTCTATTTATAAAATATTGAACTGCAATACAGAGATATGTGGTGGAGAAATATCTAAACAAATATCTCTGTAAAATATAGCCTCAATATCTTTCCACCACACTCAAGATAAACATTCTAAATCGATATCGGAAATTCCACGACTGGAAAATTTCAATTACTTAAAAAAAAAAAAAATCAGCTTTAGAAGCTGTATATCCGAGTATGATCTCACACACAATACTCATGATAGATCATAGAAGCTCGACAGAGTTTATCGCCAAGCAAAAGAAACAACAATGGAATGAACCGTAAATGAAAGGATTTTCCGCCAATTAATGCCAAACGATTAAAAAAATTTTTTTTAGTACTCTACCTAGTTTATATTTTGCGGACTGATAAAATCGGGATTTAACAATCTCTATAGCTTGAGTTCTATTTATGATAGAAACAAAATTCTTGTTTCTATGGATTGGGGCGTGCCACATGACTAACAAAACAAAAGGGAAATGGAATCCGGCGGATAGGTTTTTAGTAAATGCGATTTTAAAAGTGGTGTTTTCTGCACTTTTAAAATTCTTGTTCAGACCAAAAACCTGAGCAGAAGAGTTGACAGGACTACAGCGATGGGTAATTATCGGATTTTTACGCGGTTTACGGCATTTGAATTGTTTTTATGTGTAGTTCAAACCTTTGAAAGTTTCATGTAAAAATATTAATTAGTTGTTGATTTATACCAGTTTAAAATTATTGATTCCTGTACTTAACATAGAGCAAAAAAAAATCAAATGACCTAACTCTTGTCGAAATGATCCTATACGCATGATATTGAAATATGTTGCTACAGTCGACCCAAGCAAGCTTCCCATTGTAAAACAGAATTGTAGCATTTACAGATCGTTTACAGGTTAACTCAAAAGATCTTTAGATAGGGCTAAAGAGTTATATAATTTTCTAATTTTTAATCGATTTGCTGCATTTGAATTGTTTTTATGAGTAGTTCAAATCTTTAAAGTTTCGTGTAAAAATATTAATTAGTTTTTGATTTATAAGTGTTTGAAGTAATTGATTCCTATACTCAACATAGAGCAAAAATATTATTAAATGACACAACTCTTCTCTAAATGATGTGTACTGTACATATCCTCAATACCTTTCCATCCTACTCACGATAAACATTTTAAATCGATATCGGAAATTTCAATTACTTTAAAAAAAAATCAGCTTTAAAAGCTGGATATCGGATAATGATCTGGCACACCAGATTTATATATCTTTTTCTCAAGATCTACAAAATCAAGATCCATACTTCATTTATTTTTACCAAATCGTTTTTTATTTATTTTCTCGCTCTCTTTTCTGGAATAGAACTCTTTTTCTTGCTGACAAAGTGATAAATGTGATCATTTGATTTTTGACTTCGGCGTAATATTTCTTTTTACTTTTCAAACAAGTGATATTTTTAAATGATCGATCGATTTTGTGATTGTATTAAATTGGAAACTACAGAATGGTTTTAAATATTTCAATACATCATAGTGCATGGCACTGTAAAAGGCAATTTCTAACATGCCGACGTTTGTACAAGGTGCCCCTTCTTATCATTCGCCAATAGTTAATTACTAAACCGTTATAGCTATAGAGGTATGTAGTTGCAATTGCAAAAATATTTTAACTACACTATATGGCCAATGATGATTGGTCACGATTTAGACGCCTTGTTAAATATCTAGAGAAAAACAAGAGGAATTATACTGAAACTGCAGGTGTATAAACAGAATAGTATAGGTCATATATTTCCGAGAAGATTTTCCCCCGAAACTCCACAGGGAGCTGTCAACAAATTGAAAAAGAACGAATATCTTTTGGATAACCCTGTAAAAACTTATGTAGCAAACGTGTTCAAACTGTATAACATGATTAAGAGACTTATTATAATAAACAGCGTTCATTTCTATGAGCATGTGTACTAGTAGAGAAATTAAGGTTTTTATAAAAACAGCCCCAAATTTCGCCAAGTTTTTTTATTATAATTTGCACAGTTCTTAATATAAAAAAAATGTTCTTTTCAAAACTATGACAGACAGCATTGTACACAATACCCTTCAATCAGAATTAAATAATAATAATAACTGGATGAAAATGAGCAGGTTTACTAAATAATGCTTCACTGCGCATGCGCGAATGCAATCAAAATATAATGTGCATAATGTATTAGCTAAGTATATGGAGCAACTTTTGTGAAAGTCTCAAAATCATAGCATGAAAATTCTGAAAATTATCGTGGATAGAATAAGCTCGAAATCCGTTGTTCCCAAAAGTAAGTAAAGAGATGAGGGGTTGTATCCAAACATAGCGCAAAAATACGTGCAATATTGTGTACGCTATCTTGGCACTAATCAACAGATAGGACGTAATATCCGATCAATAGGACGTAATCACCATGGCAACCTAGAATCATTACCTATCCTGGGAAGTCATTGAATTAATTACGTATGATAAGATTTAATAGAATCAAGAAAACTTTATTAATATATTTTTAAGTTTTGGTTGGATTTTCATAAAATTTGAAATTACTTGACATAATTCTGCAATGAAACCATAAATATATTCAAGGATTAGATTTCCGACTTGTTGCATACCAGTATAATCTTAGAGAAAATGTTGTTGTATTAAATTACAAAAAAGTTCCGATTAAATGAAATAACATTTTCTTTAAGATTATACTGGTATGCAAAAAGTCAGAAATCTCATCCATGTATATTATATTTCAAATCATTAGGTTGGGTAGTTTTTGCGCAGTTATATGCGGACAGACGGACGGACCAGTCGACAATTATAGGCTTTACGTATTTATATAATTGCGACCGCACCTAAAAACGTGAGATATTCAAAAATTGCTAACGACAATTCGTCGATATCGCCTATAAAGGGGCCGTTTCACTGAAACTTCCCGATCGCGAAATCCCATGTTAGCCTATGGGAAAACTTTGAAGCGCAATCACTCTTTACCTAATAGATTTATTAAAGTACCGTTTTCACCATCAGGAAGTAGACGTCAGATGCCGATGATGTGCGTTTTTAAAAATTGTCTACGTAAATTTTAAGTATTTTTAAGAACATGATAAAATTTAATCAAATGGAAACTTCAAAGTTTATAGGGATTTTTTATGTACTTAAAATTTACCGATGTAATTTTTAAAAACGCACATCATCGGCATCTGACATCTATTTTTTTATGGTGAAAACAGTATTTTAATAATTCTATTAGACAAAGAGTCATCGCGCTTCAAAGTTTTCCCATAGGCTAACATGGGATTTCGCGATCGGGGAGTTTCAGTTCAGCGGAGCCTTAAGATGTGATTAACGGGTTATAATTTCAAGTGCGCCGCAAAATTTTGAAATGATGTTGTAAAAGATTAATTTAAGCAAAGAAAGGTGAGATATTATTTTAGAAAAAGTTATACTATATAAGTATGTGAATTTCTTTACATCGTTTGTTTGTCCTGAGCATTTCTTTTAATTTGCACTAACAAATTGTCATTTATCTGATTTTTTACTAATATTTCTAAATTAGAAAAAAATATTTCTCTTTTAGCATAAAGGTAGCAATTTATAATTTCTGTTAAAAACTTAATTCAATATATTCAACACAACGTATTATTTTACACCATTTGTTTAATGCGGATTTCAATTAGTGCGAAAGAAAAATTGTCTCATTTGGAAATCCGCCCTAATGGGATTTAATTGTATACGTATATCTAACATTGCAGAAATTTTTATTAAGTTTGGTAGACGGATTATAAAATCACACAAATGAATGATAAAACCTTTATCAATTATCTTCTTTTTGAGATGTTGATTGAAATTTTGAGTGATATTTTACCGATGATATAACATGACTTTTATTATACAGGATGCCAAGTTTATAGATGTTTATATAAAATATATTAAAAACCATTGATTTTTATACAGACACTTTGAGAAATATCAAATTCGTGTAGCGCTTGTTCTCGTTCGGTTTAAAAACTTTAAATTTGCTGGACAGTGACTATTTTGTACATAAATTCAAACTGCTTACTGCTTTATGGCCCAAATCGTAAACAAAAAGCAAAATGTAATTAAGAAAAGAATATACATTTGCTTAAAAAAAAAATAATGATCATAAACACAGATGGAGGTCAAATCGAAAATACCCATAAAAAAGAGGGTCCAAGTTTAGAATATTAAAAATAAGCAATTAAAGAAATTTTCTCGACAATATTCTTTATATTCTGAAAATTTATTACAGTATGTATTATCTTAGAATTTGAAACAGCTAAATGTTTTCTAAAGTACTCCACTTTCACGTGATCCTTAAATTTACATCTTAATTTTTATAAGTATTGCAGTTCAGAAAGAAAGAAATAATTAGTATTTAGCTATTTACAAATACTGATTAACTTAATGAACAAAAAGAGATGTATACCAGAAAATAACAAATTTAGTTCCATGATTTATCATCATTGATTGGTTTGTTTGACTAGTTGCAAGATGTTTTGAGAGAACATTTTCGTAATCCATCGAATTTGAATAAGTGTACGCGTGACGGGATGGGAATACGAGGTCTGTCTGATAACTATCCGACCTTGATTTTTCCCGCGCGCAGTAGTGATTCTAAGACGGCGCCACTGTGCACATTGGAAAGAGACAGCTTAATGCGCATGCTGGAATTGCACATGCTTGATTTCCTCCTCGAGTTCCAGTGAACCAGTCGTTGCCTGCTGGGCGCCCAGTGGGGTGCTGTTATACGGATTCTTTGGATTTTGATTTCTCTCGAGATGACTGAACGAGTTGAGCAAAGGTACTGCATCAAATTGTGTCAAAGACTGGTGATTCTCAAAGCGAAAAAATTTGTAATATTCATCATGTGTCGTAAGATTCATCAATTCTCCAGCTCATTCATCGCACCTGATTCATATAAAATTAGATATAAATGCAATTCCAGTTGTTCGCCAGCCTCCCTACTCTCTAAACATGGCTCCTTGCAACTTCTGGTTATTTTCGAAATTGAAGGCGACATTGAAAGGATCCCGTTGTGAGAGTAGAAATGAGATATGTAGAATACGATGACGGAGTTGAACACCATTCCAAAAGAAGTCTTCCAGAAGTGTGTTCAATAGTGGAAGGGATGGTGGCCTAAGTGTTTGTAGGCGCAAGGGAAAGGGATTAGGGTCCAAATCCCGTCAGGTAACTTCTTTATTTTTTTAGGCCGAAGGTCGGATACTTTTCAGACAGGCCACGTTTTATTATCTGTAAACGACATTTTAATGATCGAGAGTTAGCTTCTCCATTCATGTGAATAAACTAAGTGAAACCCTCACAACTAACCTTAAAGGAGCGTGAAAATTATGCGTTATACGGGGAGTTCGTTATAACAGGTTTAATTACAACATGTGGTAATTTGAATATAATATTAATAAGTTCGATTTACGCTATGTTTGGATTTAATCGGCCCCATATTATACGAGTTCCACCGTACTAATAATCTTCTTTGATTAGACCAATGATTCAATAGTAGTAATAAATAATTAGATGAATGATTCAAAGAAATAGATAATTGCATTGGAAAACAGAATTCGCGCAGTTAAAAAAAATAAATTTTCTATTAAAAATCACTATTCACTCCTTAAAAAACTCTCTCTACTTGAAAAATAATAATTATCATTTCATTTTATGATGGGAATTTTCTTTCAAAATGTGAATAAAGATAATGCATATGTAATTTACAAGAAAAAATTGCTTCCTTAAAGGATTCATAATTGCCCTGAAAACAGTTAGTATTCATTGTTTTAGGAATTAAATATTTAATCAATAAAAATAAGTTAAAAAGACTAATTTATTCTAAAATACAATTTTTTTTTTAGACTTTTTGCAAAATCGAGTTTGAAAGTACTAGGGGGAAAAGAAAAAAAAAAACTCATATACAGCTGATTGAATGCCCAAATATTTTTTTTTTTTTTTTTGGATGTACACTCTAAAAAATAAATGCGTAAATTTACACATTAAAACAGGTATACTGATGACACAAGAACGATTTGTCTGCATGTGTAAAAAAGGCGTGTAAATTGCCAAATGCACAATCTAGTGTCAATTTCAAAAATACATTTTCCTGTGTACTTTAATAGTACAATAAGTGGCTTATGTGTGTAAAATGTTATCAGATAAGTCAGAAATGCATAGTTTAACGAGTAAATTACACATGAGTACACATATATCTGTGTAATATACAAAAACGATGGATTTTGTATACATAGTACATAACCTTATAGTTTGGGATGCAAAATTTGAACTAAATATTTTTATGGTTACAAAACAAATTTACATGAAGAACAAACACGTGTGCTTGGTGTGTTCTTCTAATCGGGACACAAAAATACAGTAAAGGGCCTTTCCATGGAAAAAACTGCAAAATTTCCTGCACGTGACACTTACATAAATACCTATATTAACTCATCAGTTGTTAAAATATAAACTATACATTAAAACTCAAGATTTTCATATTAGCATAGTTGTTTTAATTTGAGGATACAATAGCATTGTTAAAACAGCAGTAATATGTAGAAAAGTTGTTCCACAAGTGTTATTAAATGGTCCCTTAATAGGTTTAAAAATTTCCACATTTTTACCCTAGACCTAAGTAATCTGCCCGTTTTTAATGGGTTTAAAAATCTCCACATTTTAAACCACAACCTAAGCCCGTTTTCAGAGCCGTTACATTGAAATCGATAAAAAAGTGTCCTGCGCGTGACACTTACATAAACACCTATATTTATTAACGTATAAAATGTAAAAATATAAACTATACATTAAAAATAACAGAAACACCTATATTTTCATATTAGCATAGTTGTTTTGACGATATAATAGCATTGTTAAAAAAGCAGTAATATGCAGAAAAGCTGTCCCTCACGTGACATGAAATGGTCCTAAGACATATGAAACGGAGCTGCATCTATAATGAAATTCTGTCGTAAAAATTCTATTGTACCTCCGGTTGGAATACCATACAATTATACCTGCTTATAAGCAAGTTTGCTTAAAATGAAAATTTCCCCTTATTCTTCGTCATTCCGTCTTAGCAAGTTTTTATACTAAATAAACACAACAATCGTATATGGTAAAACTTGGGAAAGTGACATCGCTTGGGACTGAAACAAAATTCCAAATTAGCAGGTATAAATGGATAGTACTACTATCGTAGGGTCAATGAAATATTTACTTTTAAAACAGAGCTCCGTTATAAACTGTTTCTGTTTACATAGGGTTTACTGACCAAAGTCCAGTAAATTTTGTGAAAACGGAATCAATAGCAGAACCGCGAACAATTCCATTTTAGACACATTTCCGTCTAGACAAGTAGATTTTAAGGTATTTCTTTGAAGGGACTATTAATTTTCCGTTATACACAATCCATCCCAAAATTTCCGGGACTGGTTAAACTACCGGATAATAGATGGTATTGCGTGTCCGTAGGTGATGTCAAAAGCACGACTACACTTTGTCTTGCAAAACGGTACAATTTCAAGCTGCTATTTTTTGTGTGATGCTAAGGGCATCCGGTTTGTTGTAACAATCTACTGTGATCATATTGGAGATTGCGAAGATCGAGCAACCAAGGAACGCGTCAAGCTTGGGAAAACAGTTAGCGAAACACTGCAAATTCTGCAAAATGCGTACGAAGACGAAGCCCTAAGTCGATCGACTGTTTTTCAATGGTTCAAGAGGTTTTTAAATGCAAGGAGAGTCTGGAAGATGATGAAAACAGCGGCCGTCCGAGAAACGGTCGGTCATCCGAACAAAATCATAAACGTGAGTCACATTCTAAAAAAATACCGTTGTGTTTCAGCCATATTGATCGAGGACATAACAGGTATAAGCAAAAGTACAATTCATCGGATCCTGACGGAATATTTAAAGAAAATAAAGCTCTGTGCAAAATTTACCACTCCCCACTTTCCGAATAATGACCAAAAAGTGCAAGATTTTCTGGCTTCTAAAGGAGTCGTGAAACTCAATCATCCTCGTTACTCCCCAGATTCATCCCTCATGATAATTTCCAGTTCAACAAGTTGAAATTTCCTCTAAAGGAGACCACCTTGAACAGCATTTCGGACATTCAAGTGACTGCGACAGACTATTTGACGCACATTGGGAAGGCGGACTTCCAGAAGTGTTTTGATGACTATTACATTCGTTGTAAAAAGTGTGTTGACTCCAGGAGGATTATTTCAAATAAAAATAAGTATACAATTTTATTCCAGTTCTTAATTTTTTATTTATAGGATCCGTCGGGGATATTTTGGGACACACTGTGTAGATAAATTATGCCTTCACATGTTTTACTGTACTAATTTCCACTCGATGGAAAGTAACGAATAACATGGTGCTAAAAGAAATTAAAAAGAATTTGTGCATCATTAAAAATCGGGACTTTTAGCGTCCAACGCATTCCTTATGCGAAACAGGTCTTGGAAACATTAAAAATTAGGATATCCTGCAGAAATCGGGATAGCCGGCAACACTAGTTATAGCTAATGAAGTACTTAATACGGATGATGGCTGTTTTTTAACAAATCTACTGAAGCATATAAAATTTGTTTTGGGGAATATGTAAATTTTATAGGTGGGCTGCATGAAAATGAACAATCAAGTACTTCCTCCAGTTCCGTTCATCACTGTGCGAAAAATCTCACAGTTTCTTTTTACGCGGCCTTTTTTAAAATGTTCTCAGTGCCATTTCTACTAAGTCTACCTCACGATCAGTATTTTCCACCCCACCCAATGAGAATGTAATAGATGGAGGAGTCATAAATGACGTCACTTGATGCCGTTGCTAAGCTCCTCCCGCGTCCTCCATATGTAGCCGCGTTTTGCACTTGAGATTGCTGACTGGACAGCTATCGGTCAAAGTCTAATATGGCGGACGCAGTAGAGGGGGAAGAAACTCGTTTTTCGGCATTAGCACTTTCCACAGAAAAAGATTGTTATGTCGACTCCTCCCTATTCATAGCTCCATGGTACCACCGCGTACTTCGTTAAGCCTACTTCGACTTATCGTTCACCATTCATCTTCTCACTATGAGCTCTAGCAGTCATTTGGAATTTGCATGCGCCAGTTGGGGCTCTTGATTTGTTCTGATTTCTTCGCTTGTTGACGTGTGCTGCAGAAGGCGTGTTTCTCTGCTTTCGGCTCGCATATCAAAATTGTTTTTTAAAATTAAAGTTTTTCTCATTTCTTTTCTTGTCCTTTCAACGTGATTTAAGTTAACTAATCATTTTAAATTTTAACATGTTTGTACTTTTATTTTCCCGTAACATTAGTATACATATTAAATTCATTTTAAAAAATCAGTTCAGAATTGAGTTTGATGAAGCTTTTGGGCTTTGCTGCTTCCCTTCTGAAATGCCGAACCGGAGTTTAATGATGTTCAAAAGTCGCTATTTTCTAAAAGGATGATGTGGATCAGATTTGATACCATATTCATTAAATAACCAGTGCGGCCTCATTTTATTAGTTTTTAAAGAATATGGGATTTCTTCAAGACTTAATTTTATAGGAGTTTCTTACTCGTAAAATCGATGACCAGCCAGTTCATAATCTTCCTTCTTTAATGAATTTGAATAAACAAGAATTTTACCACTAACCTGTGTCTTCATACAAGCCTCTTTTTATTCATTTTTTTCAAGATTTAATAAGTAAGATCCATCTAAATTACTCGTATATTTTATTTTCTCTTCATTTTTAAACTAGAGCTCAAAGGACCATTATGTGGATTATTCTTCACAATACATTTTTTATTAATGTTGTTTTAAAAGGCAGAAATAATTTTAAGTTATGCTACTACAATCACATAATATCATGACCTGGGATTTTTTGTGCAATTCTTCACAATACATTTTTTATTAATGTTGTTTTAAAAAGGCAGAAATAATTTTAATTTATACTACTACAATCACATAATATCATGACCTGGGATTTTTTGTGCAGACATATGTTAAAGAATGTGTATGTATCCAAGTTGGTGACATTACGTTGCTGTAACACGGATCACAGAAGCTATCAAGTGTGTCAATACCCGATATTCTAATTCATGCATGGATTAAGATAAAGTAAAGTTTTGAGATGTTGAAGGTATCAAATATTGTGAATGCTGATGCACATTTTTGCTATACTGAAGAAGTTTCGGCAAAAGAGAGCAACCATCTATATCAAATTCATGATTGTTATGAGGTTTTATATTCGTAACAGGACTTTAGAAACATCTTGTACACTGTAAAAAAAAATTTGTAAGGTTACTAAGAATTTTGTAGGAAACTGGGATGCCTAGAACTTTTTATGTAACCACAACAAAAGATAATCATGTAAAATTACAAAAGTTTCTTCAGTAAGTGTTACTAAATATTGCTTAGTAAACGTACTAGTGATTTTTTAGGGAGTTTACCAAAAAAACTCTTGTAAATTTACTAAATATTGTTTAGTGAAGTTACTAATGCTTGTTTAGGGAGTTTACTAAATAAGTTTTAGTAAATTTATCAGTGAATATGTTGTAAACGTACTATTCCTTTTTAGGGCGTTTTCTAAAATTTTTTTTGTAAATTTACTAAATATTGTGCTGTAAATTTACTAACGGTTTTTCAAGGGAGTTTCTCTAATTAGCTTTTGTAAATTTACTAAATATTTCTTAGTAAACTTACTAGCGATTTTTTAGGGAGTTTACTAAAGAATTTGTGGTAATTTTTCGAAAGAAACTTTAGTAAACGTACTAAGGATTGTTTAGAGAGTTTTCCAAAGAATTCCTTGTAAGTTTACTAAATATTGTTCAGTAAACTTACTAACGATTTTTTAGGGAGTTTACTAAAGAAATTTTCGTAAATTTACTTAGGATTATTTAGTCAAGGTACTAACGTTTTTTTAGGTAGTTTCCTAAAGAATACTTTGTGAATTTTCTAATGATTTTTTAGTACATTTACAAAGGAATTTTTAGTACATTGACTAAGAATTTTTTTTGTAAATTTGCGAAGGATTTCATAGTACATTTACTATGAATTTTTTTAGTATTGCACCCAAAACTTTACATATACATTAGCAAAAAATTGTTGGTAACTTTATTAAAGTACCGTCAGAAAAATTACCAATGATTTTTTAGTATTGTGTCTAAAACAGTTTTTGTATTCTCGCCAGAAAGTTTTTTGTAACCGTGCAAGAGATATTGCAGTAAAATCAAAATCCTTCGATCAAAATAAGTAATATGGCCTGACGTGTTTTTCAGTAATACCACAGCAATTGCCAGAAATATTTGTATGTTATGCATTAAAAAACCGACTGAAGCTTCACTGTAGATATTCAAATAGGTACAAAATCATTTCCATATTAAATGAGCATTATAACAACAGCAGTAAATAAGCAGATAAGCAGAAGCAGATCTTATGGTTTTTAGTTAAATTAAAAAAGCGAATAGAAACAATAATGAAAGTAAAGTATCATTACCGAGTTTATAAAATATGCCTGAATTTTTAAAAAATGTTATCGATACACTGTTAAAAATAAAGTGTGATGCTTCACCAAGAAAATGGTGAAAAGTCGCTGAAATTTAGCTGCAAACAAGATATTGGCGATAAGTTTTACCAGTTTATTGGTGCTTTCTCAAATACCATTATATTAGTGAAATGTTAAACAATGATTCAGGCTTTTTATAAATCCAATTTTCTGGTGAAAGGTTGAACCATAAATCAAGTTTTTTTTTAAATCCAATTTTCTGATAAAAGGTTTAACTATAAATCAGGTTTTTTTTAAATCCAATTTTCTGGTAACAGTTTGAACCATAATTTAGTTTTTTTTTAATCAAATTTTCTGGTAAAAGGTAGGACCACGAATCAGGATTGTTTTTAAATCCAATTTTCTGGTGAAAGGTTAAATCATAATTCAAGGTTTTCTCTATTCCAATTTTTGCTAAAAGTTTGAATCACGATTCAGGATTTTCTCTCATCTTTATGGGGAATGGTTACACCGGATTGTAGCTCTCTTTTTTCCCCCTCACTTTGGTTTTCAATTTATCAATTTATGGTGTAATAATAAACAAAATTTCAGATTATGCGAGATTATCTTGCAGTAGGAAAGCTTTTTTTTATTTTCATTAAACCGAAAATTATTTAAGTTTTAATTATTGATTCTATTGTCTTTGAAATATATTTAAAAAACAAATGCAAACCATTTTGATCTAATTTAACAAAATAATTACATTTTCCCCCCACAAATATTACCATTCTGTCATTTTACATTTTGGAATATTTCTTCGCACTCAGTTACACTTATAGTCCATTTAGTGTTTGCTTATTCACAAAGAATAATAATAATTTTCTTTAGATTTAAATACATACCCTGTTTTTATTATTGTTTTAATTAAAAAGGCAGCTATAAGTAGCAGAATCCATTTAACCTCTAATATCAGCTAATACAAAAGTATTACTTTAAACTTTAAAGCTTTTTTTTAAATACACAATGTATTTCTACAACATATTAAATACTTACTTTGAAGGGTTAATTTAATAACGGCAGTGTCGCCACCAAGCGACTAATTATTCTTACATATAAGTATTTTTTCAGTATTCCTAAATGATAATCTATGACGACGATTTATTTATTTTTTAACTATACTCGTAAAAAAGAAAAATATTCATCATCAGCAGCCTTGCAATAGCTGAAAAAGAAATGGTTACAGACACTATTAAATAGCAACACATTTAAGTTGGTTTGCGGTATGCCGCTCCATTTATTGAAAATACAAATTATATAATCATTAAATTATATGTATAGTATGTCAGACTAATATTTACTGTAATATAATATCATTTTACATACAGTTTCTCTCATACAGTTTTAAGAGGGTGCTGCACCCTCTCTCTGACCATTCAGGTCATCAAATAAAAAGAATTCTTGAAGCTTAGTATGTTCTAAATCAGGATTTCAAGTCTGGTAAAATGGAATAGATCCAAGCATCAGGTTAAATTCTCCACCTGTTTTAAATGAAAGAGTAAATATTTTAAGACATAAAATATTTCTTGTGCAAACATAACAATAATCAGATTTCACACAGGGGAATTAATAAAAAAATTAAACAGTATATCAATTCAAATCTCTTTTACAAGAAAATCTTCAGCATTTAAAAAATCAATCAGTGTTCGAAATCATTGGTGGTCCGCTGGCCCAAAAACACCAAAAATTCATTTGAACCACTAATTTGAAAATTTAATGGTCAGCAGGAACAGTAACCACCCCCCCCCCTCTCTAAAAGGTCATAGGTAAACTTAAATTTTCCCGTCTCGGAGAAAACGGCAACCTAACACAAATCACACAATTTTATTTATTTTAAACAATAAATAAAACTGCATTAAACCTTAGTCAATTGAAATATTGGAATTAAAATATCTAAATAATTTTATAGTTTTTCTTTATGTGCTGTTTATTTAATTTTTAGTTATAATTTTATATTTTATTAGGCTAAAAATTTTGGATAACTGCAAAGAAAGTTTGTAAGAAAAAGCTGCAAAATTCTCCATTTGTTAGGTAAAAGAAAAATATTGTGAAATTCTTAAATGTAAAAAAAAAATATTGCAAAAAGCGTCAGTTGGTTGAGGGAAAAAATTCGTCAATCAATCGTGATTAACAAAAACTAATGCTTGCCATTTGGCTGCAATAGGGTGTTAACGATTTTAATCAACGATTAAATCATGATTTTAATCAACTGATTTTTTTTGGAAAATTTGTTATTTTAATCAATGACTTTATGGTCTATTTCAATGGTATGTAGGGAAAAATCATTTGTAGTATATTGGAATGATATTACAATATTTCAAGCATATAGAAATTGATACACATCACTGAAATGTACAAAAAGATGCTTACTATAGAACATGATGAGCATAGCATTAATCGTTTATTTATGGGGGGAAACAAAAGGATTCGCTTATAGTACTGTATAAATAAACAATAATTGCTGGAAGTTCGTTATTTGTTGTGGTAAGAGTTTTTTTTTTTTTTTTTTTTAATTTAACTAATTTATTTACTTTGTATGTATAAAATCTGTAAATCATATACAGCCTGCAAAAAAGATGTATATATTTCCGTTTATTGACGAAATATGTTGAAGGGGAATTTTCAACTGTGAAAATGCGTTTCTTAAATGAACTAATGTTTAGCATACTATTTGGTATATATTCAAATGTATAGATCATATATAGCGTTGCACAAAGGAATTCGGATATTTTTTCGATGACTGATAATAATTGCTGAACTTTAATTTTCAAATGTGTTACGTGTTTTGTAATTTGCTTACTTAGCCATCATATTTAACTTTATTAAACTTTTTTTTTTTTTTTTTTTTTACATAATTCTGAATGTGTTGGAAAATTATAATCTGTCGTTGAAACTTGATTATTTTACGTTCTTGTTTAAAAAAATTTTTATTTTGTATGTGTGTATATATATACATATGGGCGAGTTGTAAAAAACAGGGTAGGTGGGTTAAACCGGGTAGCGCAGATCCCTCCTTCAGTTGTACTTCTGTCTATCAGCCAACACGAGAAATAACTTGTCGGTAACCATTATGGCATTTATAGCTTATTGAAACGTTACTGTGTGCGGTTTTTTTTAGTGTGAAGGAATTAGTTTCAATTACTCTTAAAAAATTGTTTTATTTGATTCTAGATTTTACGCGTATAACCACGTTTTTTCAGCATATTAAATATTCCTGAGTACTATATCTAATTCTTTCCTTTCCTGATAATATTTTAAAATTTTTACTGATCTTTTGCTTATAGGATTAAGAGTAGTGACGCTATGTTTAAACTCTGTTATGTTGAAGTAATACCGGGTACTTAAGAGTGGGTCAGAACTGGGTATACCCGATTTTGTCCGACACTCATAGAATGTATTTTTAGTAAAGTTAATAAATTAGCATGGAATTTTAATTTGCATTCTTAATGCTGTTAAGTTATAATATAATTCTAAATCTATCTAGTTATAATGAAAAAACTTTAATTTTGATTTTGTTTTATATTAAAAAGTGGGTCTAATTTTTAACTTACATTTATGAAATTAAATAATTTGCAATTATTAATGAACAAAATAATGGTACTAATTAAGGCATAATTTTATATTATGCTTATTACATTTTAATAAATAACTTTCTAATCTGAGGTGTAATAACTTGCGTTATGGGTCCACTTAAAATGCAAATATATTTCGTGACTTGTTTCTCTAAATAAAATAATCTGCCCAAATTGACAAATAATCCAAAAAATCCCAATTCTATATAACTAGGCTATATAATCTATAGCAGAATTTTTTTTATCAAATATTAAACAGGCAAAAAAAAAACCCCTCTTGATGAATGAAACTTTCCCCAGACTCATTTGCTGTATATAATAGGAGTGGAGGGATTACGAAAGAGGTCTTCATTTTATTTGGTTAAAAAATGTACAGATTTTTTCCAATCCTTGTCCTGAAAAGTCCGTTCTTTAAATCCTTAATAGGTGTTCAATTCATATAAAAGAATCCAGTTAATCTAGTAAGAGAAAGCAATGTATTTATATATGCTTCTTTCCTTACGCAACGCATCGATTTCAACCCCTTGATGTGTCTTTCAAGCATCTCTAAGCTCATACTAAGAACAAGAGGTGAAAAAGTGGTTATTTTCCAATTCTGCGCGATCTATAACAATTTACCCAGTTGGAAAATTATTTAAAACTGCATTTTCGAGAGCAGCAATTGTAAATACTGCAATCAGAAGGTTCGAGAAAACAGGGATTTTCCCCTACAACAATGTTTTTCCAGACCATCTTTTTGCTCCTTCGGAAGTGACAGAGAAACCCATGAAAGTCATCACAGGATAATGGAGCTCAACCTTCCGAACATAAACGAGTTGACAACATCCAGCAGCTTTCACGTCGAGCTGCTTCCAGATGCAGCAGTTAACATCACAATCACAGGCGTCATCACTCATTCAAAATGTTACATCAACAGAATACATTATTAAAATTATCCATTCGACATCTTCAGACTATGTAGCCCAGCAATCTGTATTTCCAATTTCGCCTAAAATGTTATTATCCCCTTCTAAGGAAGGCTTTAGAATTGAGAAATGAAAGGGAAAAACTTATTTTGATTTCTTCTCCCTATAAATTACAGATCGAAGCAGATATTAAGGAGAAATACGCCAAACAAACTGCAAGACGAAAAAAGAAGTTTCTTTAAAAGAAAAAATAAACCAAAAAAGATTGCGGACACATCTTCAAAAGAGGATAATGAAACCTGTATGTTTTGCTCTGAACTTTACTCAAATTCTAAATCCAAATACGATGTTTAAAATTCCACGATTAGACACACGAAGCATGTAGTAATGCAGAAGAATATGATGACAAATTCATCTGTGATTTTTGAAGCTAAAAAAACTCGAAAACGTACAGTGTAAAGTAAGCAAGCCTATACAACGTAGAACATTTGCCAACGAATTATTTTTTTACACATGGAAGAACACATGTGCAATTTCGTTTTGTTAAAAATAATTAAAATGTATTTTTTACTATATTAAGCAAGATCTTTTTGGCCAAAATGAGTTTCCAGTAGTTTTAAATGAATACCCAATTTTACCCAACCAGCGAGGTAAAACCAGATTTTTGCATACGTTTGAAATTAGCTATTTTTTAATATAAATAATTATATATTTTTTTTTTGTTTGAAAAGAACGTTTTATTATAGCCAAGGATTCATTTTACATTAAAAACAGTGTTCAAAGTTTGTTTTCCCATTTCACAGCATTTGAGACTAACAACTTTTATGGTACCCGATTTTGCCCCACCTTCCCTACATATATTTAAAGGATGCTGTAGAAGAAAATAGCATGAAACATTTATTAGCTCCTTTATACATCTGTTTCTACCAAAATTTTTGGTAACATGCCATTTTTCTTTTAAAATAAGCAATTTTTCTATTCGCATACCCTTTACGGTAGTTATCGCGATATATCACCAATATTAACACGTTGATATATTCCGATATTAAATTTACGATATTCTCCCCACCTAGCAGTTAAAGTTCTGAAAAAAAGATCAAAAAAGTTTTCCGAAAGCTTGTAGCAATTTATTCCAGGATGATATTTTAGAAGTATCGGCAAATATGTATATATATATGCTCTAAAAGTTAAAATCTTCTAACTGATGATGCAATTGATTTTTAAAAACATGAGTTTTAACTCTTTCAAATACATTGGTGAGCGTAGGTCACTTCATGCCTCACAAAGACTATATTTTTTCTACCATAAAACTAACTAAACGTCCGTATTTTAACACAATCTTTTTAGAGCAAATCAACAGGCGAGATTTAGATTTACCTACGAAAATTTCTTAACATTCGGACAAATATAAATATTTTTTACTAAATAAAATGTGCAAAAACTTCGACAAAATAAGCAAAAACCTCAGTTACATCGTGGTAAAAATCTTACCAGCCTTTTTCCCCACAAAATATTAATATTTTTTCACTCGGGATACGAAAGCATTATGTTTTTACCATCTAAAAATTTCAAAGAGTCTAGATGATAACGACAAACTTTAAGAATTTAAAATACTGGAAGAACCTTGTCCCTACCCCACATCCCTTTCCAGGCATATTTCAAAATTACATATAAGACTCCAAAAATTAAATTATGCAGAATATTAATACCAAATAATAATAACAATACCAAAAAGCATATAGGGGAGACCGGGGGAATGGCGACACCTTAAGGGAATTTAAATTTTTTCACCTCGAAAAAATGTTTATTTTTTAATAGTAAAAATTCTAAAGCTGAATCATGATCTTTAGTATCTGTATAAATTTAACTGTAATCATAACTGTAAAGTAAGCATACATAAAAAAATATTTTTTAAACCTCTGCACAGTGGCGGGATTACCCAGGACACTGGGATAATTCCGCCACTGTGGCAGGGTAATGCCGCCACTCTTTAATGACCTAGTACATGCATCAAATGGATACTAGGAAACACACAACCTACTGAAAATAGTTAGAAAGCAATGTAATTGAGCAGAATAATGGTTAAGCTTACAATTTACTTCATATTGCAAAAGTCACTCTGCTGAATTGGCTCCACTACAGTGAAAAGAGACCATTTCTCATTCGATTTGCATGGCGGCGGCATTACCCCGAGAGGACAATATAGCGGAAATCCCCAAGCAAAGCCGAAAGAAGAACCGAACTTATTCAACACATTGCATCAAAATGTCGGTGAATGCATGTAGATTACGGGTCATATTATCTTAAATACCTAATGTTACAATAAAAGGTGCTTGTCTCTACTCATTTTAAACTCCAAAATAATAAGCAACTACATGAAAACTACATTTTCACTAGAACAAACGAACGACATACAGCAAAGTCACTCTCACTTTAGGCACTGTTTATATTGTTGGCCGCTATAGTGCAGGCACATTCACTATCTCAAACTGCCCTTAGTTCTTAAACTAGGTGGGGTGGCGGCATAACCCGGGTTGGCGGCATTCCCCCGGTCTCCCCTACTTTCAATTCTCTTTGAAATACTGCAATACATTTAAAAAAATAGAAAATTAATCTTTTAAAAAAATTCATTGTCCGAAGTCACTTTTCTGTTTTTCTGCGCATTTTACTGTACGACTCACATTACGTATATATTATTTAAAAATACACACTTAATGTTATACAGTAGCTTTGAAATGATCGAGTATTGATTTGGCTCAGATGTAAATGGATTTAAGGGTGAAAAAAATTAGTTTGAAAAGAAAAAAAAACACCAAGATTTTGATATGAAAATAAAATCTATATCTATCAATATTATAAAAAACAAATATATCTGCGCGTAACGCTGATGTCATTTTGCAAATGGCAGCACTTTGAAATCTGGAATGAAATTTAGGTTTTGCAATTTCCGTGTTCAGCTTGTCGTCAGCTTAAAATTCCGAGTAAAATGAGAACTCCATTTAATATTTTTGTTGAACATTGTCACAATTCTATTTCAAAGATCCGTGATCGGGGGATGTAACTCACAATTATGTGGGTGGGAAACTGGACATTGTTTTAATCCCTTCCGTTTAGGTCTAAAATGAAAGTACCAAGTTTTATCCCACGTACTAGGTGAACATTAGAAAATATGTACATATTTATAGTCGAAAAACTTTTTTTAAATTATCTTAACAATATCTCAGAACAATTAATGCTTCCAAAAACATTGTCAATACAAATGTTGTAGAATTTGAAATTCTGAATAAAATGAGTACCCATATTAATATTTTTGCTGAACATTAAGGTCGCAATTCTATTTCTAAATTTTGCCTTAACCGCTAATCAGGAGAGAGACAGAGTTATCAATCCACCCTGCCTCCGTTTATTACATACATGTATTTTCTTTAAGTTGTTGAGGCTCTTGAGATGTTTCTGTAAATATGTTAATGCTTTATTTTGTATATTTTGAGGATTATAATTTAGTAGTTATCGAGAAAGTGGTACATAATTGACAGCCGTTTTACATGCCATTTCTCAACTGATATCGTCAACCTTAAACCTTAGTTTAAAAAACCGTAAAGCTAACTTTAAGCTAACTAATAATACTTTTTTTTCAATATTCCGAAGGTTTTAAAATTTTATGAATTTAACTTAAGATGCTCGTATACTAGTCGAATATAATTTTTATTAAAACCATCTTAGTCCTTTTCGTAAAATATCGAAGTTTAAAATTGTGCTATTGGTTGACCTATTCCTCTAGCGACAAGAATCCTGCACACTCATTTGTTCCCTCGCTCCTCCCCACTATTTTCGACCTCCTTAAATGTGATGCATACGCACTGTTATTCACTATATATGTCAAATTAAATACGACGCATAATTCAAATACAATATCAGAGATCATAAACAATATTTCCCATCATTTACAAATCATTTTTGAAATATGCTAAAAATCATGAAATAGTGCACTTTTTAAGTTATCTATTTGTTCGTAGCGGCAAAGCCACACCTACTAGGGCGGGAAAACTTAGTAAGTACGTTTATTTCTGACCTATGTTGAAGGGAGTAAAACAATTTCCAGCTTTCCCGTATTTAATTCCGAATTCGGCCTTTTTTTTTTCATTTCCTACCACTGGGCTATATTCCGTAATCAAGAGTTTAAGCCATAACTCTGAAAATATCCAAAATAAAGCCTAAAATAATTACAAAATCCTCAATAAATTAATATATATATATAAATTAGAAACAGGGTGAACTGATAACCTCGTCTGTTCTGGCTTCAATCACTTGATTAACGAATTAGGCAAAACTTTGCATTATAATTGTAAAAATTCAACAAAAATATTAAGTACACATTTCCATCAGAATTTTAACCTCTACAACATCTGTATTGACAATGTTTTTGATAGAGTTAGTTTTTTTTTAGATATAGTTATGGTAATTAATAGAAATGTGTTTTTTGACTATAAATCTGTACATATCTTCAACCACTCACCTAGTAAGAGGGGGAAAACTTAGTACATTCATTCTAGACTTTAAGTAAAAGGATTAAAACAATTTCCAGTTTTCCCCTAATTAATTCCAAATGCGGCCCGTTTTTCCTCCCCTACCACTGGTCTATAAAGAGTTTTAAAGACTTTAAAATTCTATGTGCTCTAAGTTTTTTTTTTATTTTTTATTTTTTTTTGGGGGGGGGGGATGCCAATTTCGAGTGGGAAGAAAAATCTTGATTATTTATTGTGACAATAAAATGACACAGAGCAGTTTTTTTTTTAATAATTTAAGCAGTTTTAAAGAGTTTTGAAACTAAGTATTATTACTGTGAGATGTGAAGAAAACGGGGAAACGAAATTTTGAAGGTGAAATTCAGATAAAATTTTAATGAAATGGATATGATGGAATGAATAGTTAATGAAATTTAGGACTGATTATTTTTTCACTTAAAGTAACAAATACAGTAGAGCAATTTTTTTTTTAACCTTTAACTGATGTCAAAGAAATTGTCACATAACTAGTGTGAAGCGGTCTGTGAGACCGCTCCAACGAAAGATGAATAAAATCCGCGATAAATTCATAGGATGTTTTTGTACTAAACTTTTTGCACAGGAGTGTTATAATTAAAATTCACCTATTGAAAAGTCTCTGGTGTTAGTACCAAAGTGAAACAAAATTTCAGTAGTGTTTGTAATAAACTGAAATTTGCAAGTTAAACTATGAAAATTGAAAAAAGCACTGGTCTGTGAGACCGGTAACATCAGTTAAAGAATAAAAAAAAAGTTTTAAACAGTTTAAACTTTGGTATTGTGGAGAAGGGAGTAAAAAGGGGAGGTGAAATTTCAGAAGAAAGGTTAGCAATGGCGGTTTTATCTTTATTTTTTGAATCTGAAATGAAAAGAAATGCAGAAGAGTTCCACACCCCGATTAAGAAATAATATGACAGTAAAGCATTTTAAAGGGCTTTTAAAAAAATTTTGTATGAAAATAAGCACTTTCAAGCACAAAAAAAAACCTTTTGAAAAATGAAAGTACTTTTAAGGACCGTACGAATCCTGATATATTGAAAATTTTCTGACTACAGAGTAGTCCTGCACGGGTCAAGTTGCACCAGACAAAACCGAATATTATACTTAAGTCAACCCGCAACTCGACCCGAACCCTCCAAAAATATTTCCTCGATCCGCAACCTGACCAGAATCAGCCAAAATAAATTCCTGCAACCTGCAACTCAACCCAGGCCTATTTCAACACGGACCCGAAATAAAAGGAAAGGAAATCCTGTTTTATTGATATTATGAAATGTAATCTACAATTACATCTCTAATAACAATGTTTTATGTAGAAAAATGGACAAATGTATATGCTTTAATATTCAAACATATGTGGGTATTGCGCCCACAAGTATTTGAAGTGAGGACAGCTTGTTAAAAAGCGCCATCGATATTCACCATCATGGTTGATCTCAATGGCGCTTGCTGACAAGTTGTCCACAACATGGCTCACAATCACATGACACACCTAAGTGATGTAGGATAGGTGGGGTCTAAAGTTACGCACTTATCATTAATTTTGATTTTTAAGGAGCACATTGATCTAAACTTATGTGACGACTGATTAAAATGTTGTATTAAAACCTTAGGCACGTTCCACTATCAAACGACCACTATCAAACGACATTCTGTCAAATTATAATTCCGTGAGAAATTGTAATTTAAAAAAAAATTGCTCTGCGTATCTTTGCCCTATTCGTTGGGCTAAAAGTACGCAGTGATGAGGCAAAAGATTCGCAGTGCGCATTTTTCCCCCCCATTACGGCCGGATTTTGCCCCTATTTTCACTAAAATGAATGAGTAATGTAAAAGCATTAGTAAATTTTGATAATATTTAAACTGAAAATTCTAAACTAGACCATGGAAAAAACAGCGGTCTGCGAGATCGCAAATAGCAGTTAACCTCCAACTGTTGTGACAAAAATCGTTTCATAAATACTGTAAGCGGTCTCCGAGACCGCTTAATCGTTGATTGAATAAAATGGTTGACTGACTCATAAGAGGCGGTTTCTGCGCAAAACTTTATGCAAAGGGCTATTATAGTAAAATTTCCCGCATTCAGAAGTCTTCAGCTATACTTCTTATTTACCAAACGAATCAAGATTAAACTAACATAACTACTTAAATTGAAAATTACAAGTTAAGCTGTGAAAACCGAATATTACAGCAATCGGCGAGACCGTTAACAGGAGTTAAGGATTAAGGTTTAAAACAAAAGCGATTCATGAAACAATATTGATTTTTAAAAGTAGGTAGGTAGATACTTACGTTCTATATTTAAAAAAAAAAAACTTAACTAGAAAAAGGAAAATGTAGTTTACTAACTTATATTAGTTAAGCAGCTATTATATTTTATATAATATAAATTTAGAAATTGTGAAAAGCTTTGCATCTAGCTAAAATGATAGGGCAAAGTCCCATATCTTAAACATGTTCGTATCTTTGTCCCAAGAAGGATGCGTACTTTTACCCTATTCTGCAGTATTTTGCTTAACCGGCTACCTATAAGTATAAACAAATGTCATCGAAGTAAACTACGGCATGTAGAAGCTAAAAATATTTCGATCTCCACTAAAATTTTGGATTTGTAAAAATTCCAGGTACTATCAGCTAAAAAATAAAGTGAAATTTAAAATATATTAGATCAAAATTCGAAAATTTAAACTTACCTCATTTTCTTAGCACAAATTTCTACTTTTAATCAAAGGTTTAAACAAATGACTAGTACACTTGAAACAAAACTGTCACCTATTGGTCATGAGAGCCGAAATGTTGCTTCATATGAAATCAGCCGGTGCGTATTTTTGCTCCGTTCGTATCTTTACCCCTACCTACCCTATATCTCTCTTTGCATGAGAAAGTAAAAACTCGGCATTTTATCGCTCAGAAACTCACGTAAAATTAAAATGCAGTTGTTTATATTTAGGTTTTTTCCAAGTCTAAGATTTTCACAAAAAGTTTGAGCAGAACAATTTTTCAGATAAAATAAATACATATTTCAATATGAATGAGCTATTATTAAATTTACTCCTTAACCTTTAGCTGATGTCACAGAAATTGTCACAACTAGTGTGAAGTCAACTAATGTGAAGTTGTCTGTCAGACCGCTTTATCGAAAGATGAATAAAAGGCACGATTAACTCATAGGATGGTGTTTTTGTACTGAACTTTTTGTACAGGACTGTTATAATTAAAATTCACCTATTCAAAAGTGTCTGGTGATAGTACTAAAGTTCACAACGGAACAAAATTTCGGTAGTGTTTGTAGTTAAACTGAAAATCGCAAGTACATAAAAAATTGCAAAACTATAAAAATTAAAAAAAAGCTGTGGTCTGAGAGGCCGGTAACATGAGTTAAAAGTTAAGAAAAAAATATATATATAAGAAATGTGATAAATTCTTTTTACTTAAAGGCACAGTTAAGAACCATTTATCCTTCTCTAGGATTAGAAAAATTTTACCAACATTTCATTTTTCATATACACGCAAACATATGTATAATATTTCTGATTGTTTTAAAACACATACCCATGATACGTGTGTATAGATAGAAAAGTGCCCAATATTCAGAGTTAGAAGCATAGGAGAGAGTATGGAGGAATGGGACACATTTTACAAAAATAAGAAAATGAACTTTGTTTGACACAAAAACAATATTTCAGTTTATAGAATACCAAATGAAACACTTTCTAATGTCCCTGAACAATATAGAAACATAATTTTCAGAAACAATTTTATAATTAAAGAAATTGCAAGTTTCAAAATTTGTCCCATGCTTAGTTTAATCTATGCTTAGAACCATTCTTTAAGGCTTAGCTTATATTATGGATAATATACAGTATAATGTTCCATAAATAGGGAAACTATTACATCTATGCATAAACAAGTCATTAATATTCAGAAAGCATAAAAAGTATATGAAGCAAAATCACTTCTGATCTTGAAATAATCTTTTACTTTATACAATTGAAATCTTATGCAACTTTTTTCAACTGGAGATTGGGCTACCATTGCTTCATCTAGTGTGCGATTGATGAAATGTCTAGAATGATCATATTCAAAAATTTTTATTACTACCAAAACAAAAACAAATTTTGCAGGAAATTTTGCAGGAAAGTAAAAGAATATATAAAATTTATTAAGTTAAACCAGCTCTTTGCATGTTCACCAACATAAATGAAAAATAGTGGAACTTCGAAGGATCACTTTTTGCTTTCTAATTGGTTTGATTAAGAGTATCAACAATAACACAGATTATAAAACATGTAAGCGTGAGGGGGGGGGGGGGGTTATGAAGAAAATTTTTAAAGTAAAATTTTTATTGTATAAATTTTTTTTTATAAACAAAAAACTTTGAATTTTATCCATTACTGGCACATCTGCCCTATACCTATATTTTTAACCTGAAAAAAAATATTTTGGACATTCTTTTGAAAAATCAGTCAACCCGAACCCGACACACAAGATTCAAAACCCAAACCGACCCGATCCGAACCAAAAAAGTAAGGTAAACCCGACCTGATGCCGGAATCTAGTACAATAAATACCGATTACACGGCACGACTTTAATATTAAGAAAGATAATTTTGGTATACATTTTAAGTATTCTGCAGAAGAATAGTGGAATATTTAGCCTTCATTATCAGTCAAAGGGGGGGGGGGGGTACTATTCATTGCATCACTAATTAAAAATAAAATATTTAATCTGCTAACCATATTGCAATAAAATATTATTTTTTACATAAAACATTGGAAATTGCACGCATGCAGTAAACACTGATGTAAAGAATAGTCATTTGACTGAACGATAAATATTTAACAATAAAATAATAGGATGATTACGCATTAATACCTGCTAAAATCATGTTACATTATAATTCGAAATCAAACGGTCTTACTGTGTAGTTCATTTTTACTTATTAGGAATCAAGGAGAATGGAAATATAACAAAATTTAACTCATAAAGACGAAATATTTACTTACATCCTAATTTGAAATCATAATCAAGATGGATACCTTGAACACCTCTGTGGTTGCGTGAATAGTCATTACGTCATCATTGAAGTCCTTTCTCATTGGCTGACATGGGAGACTAAGATATTTCATGTATTTCTACTATGCGAGTGGTAAATATTATACCCGGTTACAGATAAAATTCTAGTAAACATGCAGATTTCTGTAGTTTTACAAAAACCAGTTTTGTAGGATTACAGATTTTTTTTTACAGTGTACATTATAAACGTAGTGTATTTTAAATAAATATAATTCATATTTTTAGTTAATAATTATTCTATGATATATTTTAAGATTAAATTGAATCTCGCAGGAGAATTTTTATCTCCTTATCAGCAGTGGTTTTTTGTGTGATCACATCTTTTTTCTAAATTAAATAGCTTACGTTAATGAAATCTAAAAAACTAGATGCAAATTGATTAATTTTAGTTTCTTTTTTATTATATTGCTTTTTTGCGATCCTTTATTGATAATTCTTCATCTTAAATCATTTAACCCACCAGTTAAATAAATTTAAACAAAATTTAATTAAGAAATTCATTGATTCAAGTAATGTATTTTTTGTAATGTCATTTTTGAAATAACAGTATTGCTTAGAAAATGAATTTGTGAACTCTATTCATTATTGATTTTTCTTTAATGAAGAATTATTTCGTTAAAGTTTTACTTGTGAAAGAAATTGGAAGGTGAAACAGTAAAAATTATTAGATGAGCACAAAAAAAGAATTATATAGAATGTAAAACATTAAAATGTTTTTTAAAATAAACGTTTGAAATAACACCTAATGGACTTATTTCTATTTAATATATTTTTTATGAAAAATATATTTCCAAACATTTTATTCTCACAAAATTTTTACCTTAATAATATTTTGTATGTATATTGAGTTCATAAAGTTTCTGAGTAAGTACATTATAATTTTTAATCATATAATCATTCATCCCGGCAACTGTCCTAATAAAATAATATAAGAAAAAAGTGAATTAGTTTATATTTTGATCGCTAGTATTAATTTGTTATTTGATATAGCATAATGAAATCCCTAATGTTGACCAGTAGAATTTTTCAGATTATGAGTTTTGAAAATGGCATTATTCCGTTTTCGCTTTATCTTATATATATATATAAATAAAGTTTTTTTTTTTTTTTTTTTTTTTTTTTTTTTTTCAGAAGCTCAATACAATTTCAGTAACAAGTATTTTTTACAAAAAATAAAACCGATTTCAAGGGATTGTTCCTTACCTTCGTAGTTTTGTTCGAATTCTGTATTGAATTAGAAAAAAAAAAGACACGAAATAGACGTACAGACCAACACATCATTTTTAGACCGTAATGATGTTTAAACGGGACCATCTGCCTACAACAGCAGCAGTAACACAAATGTTTGGATTATTCATTTTATCCCTTTTCCATAATGGGTGTGCAGTAGAAACATTAAGATAAAACAACTTTTCACCAGATTAATGACTAATGAGAATTCTCCGGTAAGCCTAATCCTCAAAAAATCCCAACAACGATTTATTTACATGATCAGAATGCTTTTTATCATATTTGCCACGATACGTTTTTGGCATTTGCAAGCAATAAGCAAGGTCATCGCTTAAAAACAAAATCGCGTTCGCTGATTTCGGCAAATTTAATTAAAAGCACATACACGTAAAAACACTTTTTTTTAGGCAAACCTAAGAAAGAGATGTAGCAAGAATCCCCCTTCACCGAGGAAGCATGTTTTAATAGAAAACTTCTTATCAAATATAAATAAAAAACATGAGGGGTGCTATAAATATCCGTTTTAGATTTCTTTTAATTTTGTCTACGACTCTGTTGCAATTTTAATTCAAAGTACCTTGAAATAATCAACTTAAAGTGAGAATTAAGCAGTGTAAATAAATGAATTAGTCGTAATTCAATATATATATTTTAAGTAGAGAAGTGCCCATAGTACACATAGAAAAACTCAAATTACCAAACAATTGTATTTCTAATACAACTTTATAAACTATTTTGACTTGCATCCATAGTAAAAGAAACATTTTAATAAATAAGAAAAAATAAATTAAAATTTCCCCGAACTTTACTCTAGTAGTATCAATGATAGGAAAGAGATTACTTTCTTAAATTAAAAGAGATTTATTACACAGATTTATCTCTGAAAACCAAAACCAAAATAAAGTTTTTCCATCGACTGAAAAAATAGATTTCACGTTGACTGTTGCGTGTACGCTGAAACTTTTATTTCTAGAATCTGATAAGAAAATAAAAGAAATACCTTCGTAACTCTGAAAATATTAACAAATTTTGGTGTTTTTTGAAATCATTAATTTGCATTTTTCATTAACATAATAAAATTTTTGATAAAAATAAATACCACAGTTTGATTTCTAATTAAATTTCGTATAGGAATCATGTGCTCTATTTTATTATCGCTATTTTGTCAACAAAGTTGCATGCAGCTGAAGTTAAGGAATTCCAAATCGCACTAGCGTGTAGTGCGCGACTACTGAACCGAAGTATGAAGTCCACGGGTAAAAAAATAGTTAAACAAACTATAAAGGTATAGCCCAGCAGAATTTGTATAAAATTATTTAGTTACTTCATACGAAAATAGAAATATTTAAATTCTCTAACAACTCTGTGAAGTATGCGAATTACTCTTAAGTTGTTAATTTGAGGATTTGTGATATAAGTTACTCTAGTAAGGATTTAATTTCAGCTATTCTCTCTATAGAACTTTTATATTTGTAAATTGATTGCAACAAGCCGATTGGGATGCTTTAAATTCATCTACAGTGTGCAAATGTAACTTTCATTGCGTATCATATGTAAATATTCAGAGATTCGTGAAGGATTGAAGATATTGGATCGTGATCTTTTCCATCTCAACATTAAGAAAGTGTTTAATTTTAAATGTTTTCTCTGAAAGAATCATTACCTTTCGAGACTGACTATAACTAGCCAACTGAGATGCTCTGGTATAGTCAGTGGAAAACTGTACTGTAATTTAATTGCCATTGCAAATCATATTTAAAAAGTTGAAGGTTCGTGACAGCTAGAAATTTCTATACTAGAACAGAACCTGATATTGTCGATCTAAAAATTAAATCTTAAGCTCAAAAGCCCTCTCCTAGAAACCCTTTATTGTTTCGGATCAATGGTAGCAAACTGATTGAAATTTTATACTTAAGTCACTGATAAATTATGGAGAAATGTAATTTCTTTTGTTTGCCGTAAGAAATCTGAAATTTGTGAAGGTTAGAAGTTGTTACAATGTATTTGATCACGAGCGTCAGTTAGTCTTTCCGATCTATTATTTTTCAAGATTGATTGTAATCAGCGGATTGGGAAGCTTTTCTTATATACACTATATGGTCATTAATGACCGTCAACTTTCAATTTTAGACATTTTGTCGAATATTTAGAAATATACTTGACAGATTCTTCTGAAATTTCAGGATTAAAAAGAACAGATAGGACCTCATATTTAGCAATGTCGATTTGATAAGGGGGGCAATTAGGAGGCCAACAAAAAATCAAAGAAAAAAAATAATATTTGGGATCACCCTGTAAAATAAAATGCACGAAATGATCTATTGCTACCGAATATTAATAAACAGACATTGTGCAATATGTGTATTCTTTTGTGTAAGAATAGCATGCATATTAATAGAGATATAGCGATAAAAATTAAAAAAATCTTGCATGTTTTTTTGCTTATAACATGCAGGGTTTTCAACCACATTTAACGCCGGTTTCAGAAAAATCGACAAAATATAGTAGAAACAATATAGTGCAATTGGAATATAAATATATTAAATATTTTAGGAAATATGAGCAGTTGTATGAAATAATTTTTATATGCGCATGCGTGAACGATAACAAGGATCATTTTACATAATTTAATAGTCAACTCTATGGAGAAACTTATTAAAAAAATCTAGTCAAACATCGTAAAAAAGCAGAAAGATATCAGCGTTAGAGTGAGCAAATTTTTAGTTGTTCTCTACCCCATTTCAATCGATTATTATATCTTATTATACATCCCTGGAATCAATTCTATGGCAATTATTAAATGCTAGCCCACTGAAGGCAAACCTAAAAGAAGACAACATCTGATCACTTTTGGAAAAGCTTTCATATCTGAGCACATGAAGCGCCGAAACATGGATCGTTTGCCTCGTGAACTTCGCTTTGTAATTAAAAATCTAATGAAGGAAAGTGATGAACAAACTACAGCAAAGTATGGATCAATGCGAAAATTGATGTTTTTAGTGTCCTCGATCCAACGATAGCAAAGTCAAAACTGTGTGTAAAATACGTAAAAATCATATGCCCATTGCATACTAATTTAATGTGCAATGGATGCTGTCAGTCTCAATTTTTTTGTGTAAATACATTAAAAAAGACTTACTTTATTACATATATGCCTTTGATTTAATGTAATACAGTTTCAGAAATAATTAATCATTTTCTTCTTTGAGTGTCCCCATAAACCCCACGTATGAACGAGCGCAATTTTTTTAATCTGTTTTTAAGTGTTAAACAAATGATTGGGATTTAATAGTTAATATAGTGGTGAATTAAACTCTAATATACATTGGTGGACAAAACTTAAGGACCACTGTTATTTTCAACGATTACGGTTAGAAATAGATCCGCAGCAGCACGTGTAAATTTGCATGAATGCGGATGTACTCTGTTTTGTGAAACTTATGCAAATTTTGTACTTTCGCTTTTGTCGATCAGGTAACAGCAGAGATAAGAGATTTTAGGCAATCGGCGGGTGCTGTGAGTTGTCATTAGAAGTAAAAATCGAAGGAGATGGAGTGAAGCTTGAACATTGAAATTTTGAACATGTCTTCGAGGCATCATTTAGATGATAATATTTGTGGTAGAATAATCGGAAAGTTGGAAGACGGATGCAAAAGGAGAGATGTTGCCCGTGAATTTAACATCACGCACAGTATTGTTTTTAAACTATGGGTGGCATTCCAAAAGAGTGTAATGTGTACTAGGCTCTCGGGAGAAGGTCGTACAAGCAGTACGACGTCCCAAAAAGATCGCTATACTGTTATTTTGGCAAAAAGGAACTGACGCAGCACAGCTGATCAATTAGCAAATCAACTTTGTGCTGCCACAAGAACTAAAATATTGCGAAAAACTGTTGCAAGACGTTTGAAAAGGGGTGGAATATACGTCCGAAGACCTGTTGTGTGTGTCCCACTCTTGAGACGAAAACGTAGTGCCCTTTTACAGTGGTGCCGTATGCATTAGAATATGTCTGATGACGACTGGTCTACCGTGCTCTTCTCAGATGAGAGTAGATTCAGTCTATCGTCTGATTGTAGGCGTAAACTGGTATGGCGCGAGGTTGGTACTGCTTACTTTCGCGAAAATATTCTAGAAAGAGATCGATATGCAACTTCAAGTATCATGGTGTGGGCAGGCATCATGTTCAATGGCCACACGGATCTACGTGCTTGACCAAGGGCCCATGACCGGTAGACGGCACATTGAAGACGTCCTGCTTCCACATGTTCGACTTTTTCGAGGTGCTGTCGGCGAAAATTTCGTTTTATGGACGATAACGCACCTTGACATCGCACACAGTCTGTACAAGATTGTCTTGAGGCCGAAGATATCCATCGCATAGACTGGCCAGCACGTTCCCCTGACCTGAATCCCATTGCAAATGTATGGGATGCCTTTGGAAGCCGTATTGCTGTTCAACAATTTCATCCCACAAACAAGGAAACCCTCATTCGTGCAGTGAAGGAGGAATGGGGCAAGTTGCTTCAACAGCTACTGAATGTTGTTCTGAATATGCCAGGCCATGTTGAAAGTTGTCCCGCATTACACGGTGACCAAATCCCTTATTGATTCTCATTTACGTGTACATTTCTTCTTGGTCCTTATGTTTTGTCCACCAATGTATTTCTATTGTATATCGTAATTGTAATTCATGAAGAAAAGAAGTTTATATTTCCTCTTGCTCTTGTTGGTTTCCCATGGGATATTCTTAACTCCTTGATGTATTTGCTCTGTATTTCATGCTCTTAAATGTAATACGTCTCCGAATAAAATCAACAATAATCATTTTCATTTAAACTTTGCTGAAATATTCCGATAATTGGTATGAGTTTTTCGCAGAGCTCTTAAAGTATTGGCATACCTTTTGAAACGTCATTTCGACGGAAATATCGATTTTTCATTTTTTCAATAATATTGAAATCGATTCTTTTAACTGCCGAATTACGCTTAAATTGTGTCTGTATCTTAATTAGAACCAGAGTTACAGCCATTTAAAACTACATCTATTACAGATTTTGAATTGTGTTTAAAAGATATTTTTAGCTTTTTCTCAAAATGAAGTTTTTCAAATTCTTACTATACGCAAAGCATCCTATAGCAATCAAGGATCTATAAAAATCAAGGATTCTGAAAAGTATACATCCCGTATACGTAACACTCGTCACAATGGGTTTAAAGTAACGGAACTGGTTAACAAGATGTATTTTGTATTATATTTATTATTTCATGAAAACATTGTAAATGTTTATGATATTGAGAAGATCAAACAAGGGGGGGGGGGGATAATATTCGTATCTCTAAAATGGTCTTCATGTAGCATAACATTTTTTCCCAGTATTACTTTTAAAACTGCATCAAATTTTCAAGCATAATCCTGAATAAAGTGTGTACGATCAGCTGACTCTCTGCCTTAGCATCTGTCAGCAGTTTTATAAATTTTGATATTCAATGATCAATAAGAGAGAATAAAGAAATTTATTTGGAAATCAATTGAGAGTCCATTAATTATCGATTTAAAACGATTCAATACCAGTTAATAAATTATGTTTGATTCATCACTCTCAAGATTTGGCAATGGATGTTTTTTTCCTCGGAGAACGTATAATTTATGTTTGTATATTATCCTTACTATAATATTTTTTTTATTAATGTTCAATTAGTATTGTATTGTACTATGTTTATTGTTGGGTCCAACTTTAGAGATTATTTAATACAAATTATAATAATTATTGACACCCTTTAATAAGTATTAGGCTAATTTGAATTAATATAATCTTAAATTTTCACTATATTAGCAAATTATTACTATAAATAAACAGTAACAGTTGCTAATTATCTTCGCAGACAAGTAGAATCCTTAATCTAAAACATTAAGCCTGAATATTTTGTTAAAAGTATTTTAGAAGACTTTCAGTTTGAAAGATTTCTAAAATAAAATTATATTACATAAAGCACATGATATTTGAGAAATAAAATTGTAAGGAATGCAGAAGGAGAATTTTTTTTTAAGTATCAGTACACTAAATAGCATCATAAAACTCAGTCCACTACCAAGAGTCAGTACCACTAATATCAGTACACTGTTAAAGCTTTGCAACGAACTGACCAGTCATTCGACCTTTTTTATTGAAAACGCTTAAATAACCGTAATTTTGGTCGAATGACTGGCCAGTTCGTTGCAAATTTTAACAGTGTAGTAATCAGTTCTTAATTATGAAAATTTCTGAATTTTTTGTTAAAAGCATTTTAGAAAACTTGCAATATTTATAAATGATTTTAGTATACAAGAATAAGTTCAGAGTACTTACACAAACTCTCGTTAAATTCGGTTGGAAATTTTGATGCATATTCGACTTTATCTACTTTTTCTCGGTAGCATAAAAATCCTTGGAAGGTTGCATACATTCTTCTATCATACCCAGAGATACAATGATACTCCTGTAAAAATATGACATATTCTTAATTGTCTGAACAGGTTAAATAAAAAAAGCCATTTTTTGATTTATGACATATTTCTGTTACCAAAGTGATTTTTTTAAACTAATAAAACGATAATTATGCAATAGAGATGCTGTAAAAAAAAAAAAAAAAAAAAAAAAAAAAAAAAAAAAAAAGAAGAAGAAGAAGAAAATTTGTCTTTTAAAACAAAAGGCGCTGGCACCCCGGCTGCCAACACAGTTGCCCTAAAATTTACAAATTGCTGTTTTGAAGAGTGCTGTCATTGTTTTTTAAGTCTGGGGAAAGTCGGGTTGCTATTGCACTGTGAAAAGAAATTCTGTATTTTACAACGAAAGGTGTTGGCACCTCGGCTGCCAACACAGTTTCTGTAAAATTTAAAAGCGGCTGTCTTTAAAAGCGCTGTAAAATTTCTCAAGTCTGGGGAAAGTCGCATTGCCTTTGGCTGCGTGATGCACGTGACATCTGTCACATGCATCACGAATTCAGTTTTTACTTCACTTCTTCCTTCAATTCGCTTTCACAGACTCGGCACTTGAATTCGGTTTCACAGCATTGGTGCTTGAAAAATTACAACATAAAGCGCAAGAAAATTCACTGCATATTACAAAAAAAGATGCAGGAACAGTGGCTGCCAATACAGTTGCTGTAAAATTTACAAGCTGCTATCGTTAAGAGTGCTCTAAAATTTCTCAAATCTGAGGAAAGTCGCATTTCTATTGGCTGAGTGATGCACATGACAGAAATAATTCGATTTTTACTTCATTTGTTCCTTGAATTCGCTTTCACAGACTCGGTGCTTGAATTCGATTTCACAGTATCGGTGTTTGAAAAATTACAACATAAAGTGTAGGAAAAATCACAACATTTCTTTACAATGTGGCTGCTTGTGGCATGTGACAAAAGAATTCTCTTTTTACTTCATTTGTTGCTTGAATTCGCTTTCACAACGTCAGTTCTTGAATTCTATTTCACAGCATCGGTGCTTGAATTCGATTTCACTGCATCGATGCTTGCAAAATTACGACATAAAGTGCAAGAAAAAATCACTGTATTTTACAGTAAAATATGCGGTAACTTCGGCTGCAACACAGTTACTGTAAAATTTACAAGCTACTGACTTTAAGAGTGCTGTAAAATTTCTCAAGTCTTTGGAAAGTCACGTTGCTATTGGCTGCGTGGTGCACGTGATAGAAAGAATTCGATTTTTACTTCACTTGTTGCTTGAATTCACTTTCACAGCATTGGTGCTTCAATTCGATTTCACAGCAGCGGTGCTTGAAAAATTACAATATAAAGTGCAGGAAAAATCGCTTTTTTTTACAATGGGATTGTTAAATTTTATTTTTTGGCATTTTTTTAAGTCTGTCATGTATTGATAAGACAAACTTATGTTAATAACTGAGAAAATACCATTATATACTAACTTACCCATTCAACAGTTGCATCATGCTGAGATTTTTATCATAGTTGCATAGATCTATTTTTAACAATAAAAATGCAGCACTCTTATTGAAATGGAAAAAAAAACGAAAAGAGATTGTTCTTCAGTTTACATGAGACGAATGTGTCTTGATATTTCACTATAAATGGCACGGAAAACCCAATATTGCCAAACGCTTAGTTACAGGATATTTAACACATATTTCCCATGAGAAACATCTTTTTTGACAGAGTGCTATGTTATATTTAAAAACAAATAAGGAAAATTTTACTTCTGAAAGTATATTCTTACACAGAAATGTATATTTACGAGTAATACGTAATTTATTTTTTATGAGAAAGATTGGAAATTTTCTTTTTATTTTAGAAAATGTGATAAGTATAAAATTGGAATTGATACTCTAGAGATTTTATTTATGTATTTAATGGAAAAATTCCCTTTGCAAAGATTTTTGTAATTAACTAGCAAAATATTTGCAGTTAAAGCACTTTCAAATACAGTATAACTTGTAAAAACGGAAACTGTCTATAGCGGATTTCCGTCTTAAGATACCCCACTGTTTTTACCATCCATTTTTCTAAATGTAGCATTATGTAAGCATTATGTAGCAAATGTAGATTATTCCAAATATTATGTAAAAAAATTATTTATTAAATAAATAATGCAGTTTCTTTTTATTTTTACAATTAAAAAAATAATCCTATATTTGATATTTTTGAATTGTGTCAATATCTCGAATAAAATTGCAATATTACTTAAATGTTTGCTTTAAACTGAATATATTTGTATGAAATGCCACTTTTATATAAAATTGCCCTTACAGTGGAAATTTTTCGATATAACGCCAATATTGACAAAATACAGCCTTTACATTATATATTTCGGCAATGAAATCGCGAAACAGTTCTTTTCATTATGTATGCAATATTGGCAAAATGTAAAGACCCCAATGTTGGAGTAATAATTCATGGCACATATTCATAGAGTAAATATTGGCCACGATGTAGCCAATAGAGTCAATGGGTAGTAAAACCTAGTAGTAAAAATATTAGTATGTATAAGGAATATTGTTTTGATACTAGGGTAATTTTTTTGTTTACTTTTTTAGTAGTTATAATACTGTGCTACAAAATACGGAAATCATTATTTTTATAATAATTACAGGCTTGAAATTTATCTAACGTTCCTTAAAGGAAGATTTTATTATTTAAAAAAAAAGACATTAGTTAAAAGAAATTATATTTTCATAAAATTATTGGTTCTCCATTTTTTTATTCGACATGTGTCCATTTCACGCACAAGTTCCCACATTTCAACCGCAGGCATACTCGTATACGGATAAACACAAATCCATTAATTTCATGGAAGCGTTAATGTTCTATTAATTAGTATATTACGACTAAATTTTTTTCATTTCTAGTGAAATGTTATATTAATCTTCTTTACACCGACAAACATTTTTTTGAAATATATACTTAATTATTCCTGGGGGGAATTAATGAAAGTCTGAGTTAAGCAAACTTATTAGTAGAAAATTAATTAATCCTCCAATATGCAAATATATATTTATTAATATTTCTAGCACCATTGCTTACAGTCTTATTATTATAAGATATTTTACAGGTGGTTAATTCACATTCCAAAACTCTTGTAATAAATTTGTATGACAAGAAACGGCATTTTAGCGAAACTTCTACTACAGTGACGAAGTTTATTTCAAAACCTTGTAAACTGCTTTGCTAATGAAGTGGACACGCTGTCTCAAGTAGAGACAGAAAATTCTTAAATGAGCTTTTAGATGATTAATCTGAAAATTTGTTCATAATTGGCATAAACTTCGCATTATCAGAAACATGAAACGGAAAAAATGTTGATAGAGGCTAATAGTCACTTGGCAAATGTTTACCCGTTGATTTTATTTTCTTAAAATTTACTTTTTTTACTTTTTTCTTTCTAAAGAAGAGAATATTGTAATCGAAATTTTTTTTGATTTCCGGATTTCGACGGATTTACATGTTTTAGGGGTCAGAGATCCCGAAAAACATATTTATATAAAATGTCTGTCTGCCCGTTCGTGTGTCCTCTTTGTATCATCTAAAAGTGTATTAAGTTATGCTTAGAATTGAACCAATTGTTTATCTATGTTATTGGCTATGGTCATAAAAGCCTCATTGAATTTGGAAATATTCCACCGAAAAGGGGCGCTGTAATAGCGATTTTTATGCCTGCTTCATTATTGTATCATCGAAAAGTGTATCAAGTTATGCATAGAATTGAACCAAATTGTTTGTCTATGTTTTGGGCTACGGCCAGAAAATCCTCATTGAATTTTTAAATATTCCGCCGAAAAGGGGCGCTGTAATAGAGATTTTTATGTTTGTTTCATTATTGTACCATCGAAAAATGTATGAAGTTATGCATAGCATTGAACCAAATTGTTTGTCTATGTTTTTGGTTATGGGCAGAAAATCCTCACTGAATTTGGAAATATTCCGCCGAAAAGGGGCGCTGCAATAGCGATTTTTATGTCTGTTTCCTTATTGTACTACCGAAAAGTGTATATGAAGTTATGGATAGAATTGAACCAATTTTTTGTGTATGTTTTTGGCTACAGCCAGCAGGTCCCACGTGAATTTAGTATCACTCCGCATCCAGCTAACCCGGCGATTCTCAAGCAACTGATGTACAACAGAATAGTGAAAAATATTGATTTTATTAAATAATATATTTGAGGTTAACACGTTTTTACTCCAATTGTTAAACTAAATTGAGAAAATTAAGACGAAAATCAGAGTTAATGCAGTATTGAAGTAATAACACTGGAGGATTAACATGTGTAATAAATTTTTGAAATATTAACATGCATGAGAAAGAAGTAAGTTTTACGACTGGCACATAAAATCACTTTCTTTTTAAAAAAGAAACAAATATATTTTTTATTATATGCGTTTTAAAAATATATTCACAGTTAAAATAGGAATTATAATATCTTCTACTTTTTGTGATTTAATGCTATGAAACGTATTAATCTACATGGAAGTATTACAATCTCAAACTGTTACTTTAAATGATTAATGAACCAGAGTATATCTTATAATTATAATCTTTTCAGACAAATAGTAAAAAAAAAAGTACCTTTATATTTTAAATATTCCATAATTTTAGTGCTAATTTTAACTCTAATGCCTTGATTTCAATGAAAGAAAACATACATTACACAGTAAAGTAATATAATTTAACTATAGTGTTAAAATTTTATTAATGAACAAATTTTAAAATTTCACATTGCGACCAATATCATGGATGTTTTATTTGCAATCCTTTAGGACTCATCTTCGACTAACTTTTGCAGAAGTTATGTGCTATCCCTGCTAGAACATGTCAGATGCATTCCTTTAAATGATACAAAGTTTTTAACTTTGCGCACTAAACTGTTTCTTCGCCCACGCCCATCAAAAAAATCATACGACATAAGATACATTTTCTCTTTTCATTTCAAGGAGTTTAAACTACCATGATTTCAAAAAAATAGATTTCTTTTTTTATTCACTTCTAATTCTAATTAATAAAAGTATTTGTAAAATAAATCTGTGTTGCTTAAATTGCTAATATAATAATGTAAATAAAATTTAACCATAATATAAACATAAAAGTGTGACGCATTGACTATAAATTATAATAAAAACATAGAGCCTTAATCATATATTTCCTTATTGCAAAAATATTTTATTAGCATTTGTGGAGGTTCTTGTTAGAATCATTATAGGTATTTTGAAGGTGGAAACTTTCAATCTTATCGCTGATGCTAATCTATGCGTATAATAAAAATTCTAAAAACTCATTTTTACTCTCTACAGTGATAGTCGAAAATTTAGTACTTCAGATAGAATACATATGAATTGATTATGCTATTAGTAAAATGTAACTTTGTGTGGCTCTAAAAACATAAATAAGCAAGTAAAATACTGTACGCTAGTTAGGCAATAAATTAACTTATATGCTACATCTACTTATTATGTATGGTTTATCCGTCCATACAATGTGACAGAATTGAACATTTGTTGTACTAATGCATCATTTTATTTGACATCACTTAGAAACCTGATATTTGAACCCGGAAATCCTTCGAGACACAAAAAAGAATTTTTCATGCATGAAACTAAAATTTAGTTCCAGTTGGCGAGTATTTTCTGTCTGTCAAGGACAGTTTCCAGTAAAAGGGTGACAACATGAATGAAGCTTCAGTTTTTAAGGTGTATCAAACTTGTGCACTTGGCGACGGCTGTTCGTCTGTTTTAACCGTCTGACAGTGGGGCAAGGTACATAAATAAATGGAATTAAATACCTGGATGCTTTTTAAGATTCCCATGTTTCATATCTGTAAGTTGATACGTTGTTCCATGTAAATAAAATATATTTTATATATTTTTAGACACATATACATATTGAAAAATCTTTTAAATAGTATAATTTTATATATTTTTTAAAAAGCATTTTAATCGTAAACTACAATAAATTCAAAAATCTGATAAATCAGAATCACTAGAATCTTGTGATGAACCATGGTATCTATAACGCTTCTCCAGTGTCCCGTATCACTATTATCAAATTCTTGTACGGTTGAAGCCTTCAACATAGATATCACTTCAGTGGGAAGATGTTTTAGGTTTTTCCTTTTTATTTTGCGCTTACTTGATATAAGTGGATCACTGCTGATGAGGAATAAATTAAAAGCATTTTTGTTTGCCTTGACCCTGCTGTACTTCCTGGAATTCTCTTCCCTATATCTTTTAAAATATTTGTTACATGCATTTTTTCCCTCCTCACTTAATTGGCTGATAAGAACCAACGACGCTGATATTATTTCTGAACCATGTATGAAATATTTTTATACAGTTTGTAAAATGTTCTATCATGGATACTTTTCAACAAGGTACCTTTCGGTATAATGAATGAAATTTTTGAACATCGATTTCATACCCACTGCCAACAACTATCCTAACTGCGAGTAATTTTTTTTATAAATTCAAGCTCAAACTTCGTGATTTCTGCTGACAATTATGCGTTTTTAAAAAAATTTCTTGCAGCGTTTCCATTGTTGTTATTCACGAATTCTGATTTTAGCATATCTTCGATCAAGCTACATCGCTCACTGAACTCCTTTTGGATACGAGCTTTGTGTTCCGTTAATATTTGTTTGTCACGACCACGAGCTTGCGAATTCAGCTGGCGAGAGGCTTCCGTCAGTAGAGAGCAGTTTCTAATGAAAAGATGAGAACATGAATGAAGCTTCAGTTTTTAAGCAGTTCAGTTTTTAAGCTTTCAGTTTTTATCAAATTTTTGCACGTGAATGAGGCTGTTCATCTGTTTTAACCGCCTGTTTGTCTGTTTCAGACGTCCGCTTTAACTGTAAATACTTTCTAGTTTGCCCAGTAAGAGCGCTAAAAAGTATTTTGATATGAAAAATTCAATTACGATTCAAATAAAGTTTCGAAATTTATTGAAAACGGTATAGTCGTGGGAAAAAAATTAAAAATTCCCTACTAACTCCTCAACAAATTATCATAGAAGAAACTTGCTGGTACAAAACGATTGGAAATAAAGTCTACTTTTAAATGATGCATATAAAATTTGCTTAGGGGACATCTACATATTAAAACGAAACTAAACTTCATTTTGTTCAATGACAATACCCAATTTTAACAAGATATTTCAAATCTTCGGTTGAAACTATGCTTAGACACCAAATTTCAAGTCATTTGAATGATAAGTTTTGAATTATAAACATTCAAAATTTAGTGCTTCTAATGTTAAATTACATTTTCTTAATTTTATTAATATCTCCTGATATTATACTCCTAATGTGCTAATTTTTTGTGTAGCAATAATACTAATATACCCAAACATAAATACGTTGAATTTGCAATTTTTTCAATTTTATAATATAAATTTCGAATTATGAAATTGACATTCGAGAAAATTATGAATTGCAACCTACAATTTTTCTAATGGATTTAGATTTATTAAGTCCTGCTTTATGGAAATCCAAAATTTCACATTTTTAATCAAGTAGTTTTCAAATTATGCTTAAAAACGGCAAAATGATGGTTTAAGAGGCCTTCTATGATAGAAGTGACTAGATATTTTGAAATTTCTTATGCTATCCAGTAATCTAGCAGACTTCAATGACTGCTTGAGTGGCGCTTAAGATGCCTGGATCAAGAAGGGGGCTCTCTCCGTCAACATAGAGTACCGAACTTCAATTTGGATACAGCCCCTAAAATACGCTCGTTTTAAAATAATTAATTTCTCGGAAACTTATCGTACGAATTGCATAAAAGTTTGTTTTTAGGTTAATTAAAGGGTGTAGTGTTCATTTATGCTGACAGAATTGTGTACTGCTGTTGAGAAAAACAAAGTTAATGTTCGTTTTAATATGTACATAGCCTCTAAGCAAATTTTATGTACATAATTTAAAAGTAGACTTCATTACCAATCGTGTGGTACTAGTAACTTTCTTCTACGATAATGTTTTGCAGAGTTAGTAAGCGATGTTTACCTTTTTTTTCCACGACTGTACATTCGTAATAGCCACATGCGTTTAATAGCCAATGAAATCGCCAATGATTTCACAAATTACAATAGCACTTTTGATTCTAATTATTTCGGTGTTTAAACGCATAGTTCGATTGATTATATATCTGTTTAACTTGTGTTATAACTTGTATTTAACTTGAATGGTATATTTATTTATTCCTTTGGTTAATTTATAATTTTGTCATAAAATATTAGCCAGAATCAAATACTGAACTATTAAGGTCGTTTCAAGTTCAAACGAGTTATATTCGGAAATAGGGCTACACGCTATATAGAATTTTCAGAAAATCATAATTAAAAATTATTTTAAAACCATAAAAAGCAGTATATTTAGGTAAAGTTAGCGAACAAGTTGCTTTTAATTGTACCTTTCTTTCTTTTCTCTATTAGACGGCGTAAACATTGAAATTGCGCGATGTTTCAAAGTTAATAAGTTTGTAGAAAAGCGAAATTGATTATTCAATTTATTTTTACCGTCGATATAACGTTAGCATTACTAACGAACATGATTTTGCTATACATAATATAGATAGCTCTCGATATGATACATATGCATGCCTTCTCATGTATCAATATGGTACTCTAATAAACACCGTATTGTTAGCTTCTTTCACTCTCTTGGGCTACTAAAAGAGGTGTTTGTATAGAATTTCTCGTGCTGAAATTACTCCATGAAAAAGTAAATACGAGGGCTGTATGATAAGTACCTGTCCTCGGCCATAAATGGCACTACTAGAGTTTAAAAAATGATTTATTTCGCAATGGTGACCTTTCACAACAAACTTGGCTAATCGCCAAGTCGCTACGCCGTGTAGTTTGTGAGTGGTAGCCATTTCAATAGAACAACTTTGGTGATATTTCAACAATGGAAAAAATTGGATATCGAGCAGTGATAAAATACCTGTTTTTGAAAAACAAAACTAATGACGAGATTAAAGCGGAACTCAGCAAAGTTTATGGGGACTCTGCACCTTCTTTATCAATCATAAAATATTGGACAGCTGAATTCAAACGCGGCCGTACCAGAATTTTTGATGAAGAACGTCCAGGTCGCCTAACTGAGGTTACGACATCAGAAATGATCGAAAAAATCCACGATATTGTCGTAAAGGATCGGAGAGTGAAAGAACGCGAGATTTCTGAGACTGTGGGCATCTCAAATGAACGGGTGCAAAATATTTTAACAACTCATTTGGATATGAAAAAGCTTTCGGCAAGATGTGTGCCGCGATCGCTCACTATTGACATTAAACACACTCGTGAGTCAATTTCAAAAGAATATCCAAATGATTTTTGGCGTCGGTTCATAACATTTGTCGAAATATGGATTCATCATAGTACGCCAGAGACTAAATAACAGTCCAAACAGTGGGATTTTTGTGGACAACCTGCGCCAAAAAAGGATAAGGCGATTTTATCTGCAAACAAAGTTATGGCTACAGTGTTTTGAGATGCACGCGGCATAATTCTCGTCGATTTTCTTGAAAAGGGCAAAATGATCAATGGAGAATATTATGCCAGGCTATTGGATCGTTTCGACCATGTTATGAAAGAAAAAGTCCGCATTTGGCGAATAAAAAACTTCTCTTTCATCAAAACAATGCACGCGTGCACACCTGTGTTGACGCCATGGCAAAATTCCATGAATTAGGATACGAACTGCTGCCGCATCCACCATATTCGCCAGATTTAGCCCCTAACGATTATTTTCTATTTCCAAATATGAAAAAATGGCTCGGTGGAAAAAAAATTGACTCTAACGATGAGGTTATTGCTGAAACAAACGCCTATTTTGATGGGTTAGAGAAATCGTATTTTTTAGAGGGGATACAAGAAATAGAAAAGCGTTGCGCTAAGTGTATCGAACTAAAAGGAGATTATGTTGAAAAATAAATCTCATTTTAGATATAAAAATGCATTTTTCTTGTCAAGGCCAGGTACTTATCATACAGACCTCGTATATATATTTTTTTTTATGAAGGAAGCAGAATATGCGAATTTTGCAGCGCTTATATATAACCTGCCTCTGCTTTTGAAATAAACAAATTTCTTGCCTACGCTCTTTACTTATGATTTTACACTATAAAGAAATAAATGTGTAAATTAGTCTCTTTTACATAAATATATGTGTAAATTCATAAAATTACACTTTTGTCATAAAATTTACACTATTGTCGTAAACGATTACCTGTATTTATGTGTGTTTACCAGTTTAATGGAATACACCATACCGTATTAATGGAATACACCATACCGTGTTAATGGAATACAACGTACTGTGTTAATGCAAATTTAAAAAAATTGCATATTACTCAAATATCTGTGTATTTTGCATGCTACATCAAAATATATGTAAGAATATTACACAGAAATGTGTGTACGAATTTTACAAAGCTATGCATGTAAGAAGAGAATTTTACACAGATTATGTGTAAGAATGTTACACAGAAATATGTGCAAGAACAGAATGTTACACAGAAATATGTGTAAGAGCAGAATATTACACAGAAATATGTGTACTTAGGAGTATACAATAAATATCGATACTTGGAAACTTGGCTTGTGTAATATTAGCTGGATAGTCAATGTAGTGGCTTCGGTAAGTTGCAGTTCCTCAGTTCGTATCCCGTTTCGGTAAGTCTTGCGTGTTTACTTTAGGTTGAATCAAATAGAGAATTTCTTCTCTTGATGTAGATACACCTTTGAAACTTGCAACTGAAATTGATTGAAAAAAAATCCAACAAAATATGGAAATAGTACTGACGTCACAATTTTTGTATCTTAACGGAATTTATTTTACAGTGTATTTATTGAGATTATACACATACAGGTTCTGTGCATAAACTGTGCATAAGATTTTAGGACTTCAAAACAACTCAAACAAAGAGATGGCATGTAGTAAATATAATTTCAGATCATCCTATTCCTTGTAAATTAAAGTTACACTATTTTGTGGTCTTAAAACAAATCTACTGGAAAAAGACAAAACACGCCAAGTATATGAGCTTGTTCTTCAAATTTGTTAAGCGACCATAAAAATATTTAGCTTAAATTTTACTTCCCAAACTATAAGGTTATGTACTTTGTACACAAAATCCATCTTTTTTGAATATTATATAGTTATATGTGTACTCATGTGCAATTTATATGTTAAACAGTGTATTTCAGAGTTACCTGATAACTTTTTATACACTTAATCTGCTTAATGTATTATCCAAAAAGGTAGGTACGAGCACTTTTATAAAGAAATTTAACATATTTAATAAAGGAGTCAGAAACCTTAATAATCTGAATGTGAAAATTTACGCATTTAATTTTTAGAGTGTACCAGTAGCCCGTAGAACATTAAAAAATTATTCGCAAGACCTTCAAGTGCAAAAGATTGAAGATCCTTTCGTTAACTAATTGATTATTGCAAAGAAACGAATTAAATAAGATGATATCAGTTTGAATTGTACATTTCACATGAAACAGTTAACGCAGAAGCTAAATGTCAAAATCTGGTCCACCGTAAAAATGAACGTTTTACCAATATCTGCAGGACGTTCAGATCAGATGTTGTACAAACACAAAGTTATCGCCAACTTCGACTAATTTTTTGTGTCACCGGCACTCTAAAAAATAAATGCTTAAATTTACACATTATAACAGGTATATTGATGATACAAAAATTAATTGTCCATATGTGTAAAAAGGCGTCTAAATTGCCAAATACACGCCCTCGTGTGTCAATTTCAAAATACACATTTTCCAGTGTATTTTAATACCATATTAAGCGTATTAAGTGGGTAAAATGTTATCAAATATAACTCAGAAAGGCGCAGTTTAATGTGTAAAGTGCACATGAATACACATATATCTGTGTAATATGCAAAAACCATGCATTTTGTGCGTACATAATACATAACCTTGTAGTTTGGGATGTAAATTTTGAACTAAATATTTTTATGGTCGCAAAACAAATTTGCATGAAGAACAAACACTTGTTCTTGGTGTGTTTTCTCTTTTTCCAGCAGATTTGTCTTTAGACCTCAAAATAGAGAAAGCTTTATTTACAAGAAACAGGATCGCCTAAAATTGTATTTACTGCATGACATTCTCTGTTAAATTTGTTTTGAAGACCTAATAGTATAGACACAATTCATGAATAAAATCTATATAATCTGAATAAATACCTGAAAAATAAAATTTTGAAAAACATGGAAAGCGTGAAGCCGGTACTATTTCGTATTTTGTCGCATTCTTTTCCCTATCAATTTCTGTTACAAGTTTTGAAAGATACAGCTACATCAAGAAAAGAAATTCTTTATTTAAATTCAATCTACATTAAGCAAGCAATATTTGCCGTAACGGGATTTGAACTCACGATCTGCGACTTTCGAAGTCAGTAACTTGGCCATTCAGCTATTACTACACAATGCAAGTTTGCAAGTATCGATACATATTGTGTTCAGACATGTACACATATTTCGGTGTAATATTCTGTTATTACACATATTTCTGCGTAATATTGTTATACATAATTCTGTGTAATACCCTGTTCTTAGACACATAGCTGTGTAAAATTCGTACACATACGTCTGTGTAATATTCTGTTCTTACGCATAATTCTGCCTAATATTCTTACACATATTTCGATGTGATATGCAAAATGCACAGATATTTGTGTAACATGAAAAATTTGTAAATTACATTAACACGCCAATTCGGGTAAATCTGTAACATATTCTACCATTTACACACTTGTTTGAGTGTTTGAAGGGATAACAAATTACACACTTCCATTAAACCTTAAGTCAATAAACTCACATAAATGCAGGTAAATTTTAACAATAAGTGTGTAAATTTTAGGACAAAGGTGTAATTTTACAAATGTACATATATACGTATGTAAAAGTGACTAACTTACACATTTATTTTTTAGAGTGTGGAAAAGAGTTACAGATTTTGAATTGAGCGTCATTTAACGCTAGCTATATTTTTTAATAATATTTTCTCGCCCAAGTTATATTTGTTCTTTTTTATTAAAAGATGCTCATGAAACTAACTACTTTTATGTTATAACACGAGATTTGAGTATCAAGTTTGTTAGGAGAATTCTCTTAGGTATTTTAAATTATTAGAAAGAAAATTTCATTCACTGGAACGAGGAGGAAATTTTAAACTTAACGACAGTTTCGATAATCAGGCAAGAAAGACATTTTCGAGAAGGAAAAAAATCACCTTTGATGAGACAAGAATATTTTGTGAAAAGATTTTTGAAAGAATCTGCATGTTTAAGGAGTGACTGTCAAGCGTTTAATGATCAGTTAAGTTTGTTGAGACACAGGAGCTTCATTTATTTCAAAAAATATTTTAATAGTTTTTCAAATAAAAAAGCACTAATTATATTTTATGCAGAATTGACTAGGTTAAACTGAAAATATCATTTATGATGCAGCTTGTAATGGCTAAAATTTTAACAGTGACTTAAAAATTCAAGATTTTTTTTCCCTAAAATTATCCTTTTTAGATAAAAATAAATCACAAATCACTCAATAATATCCACTCATGATATGGAAAGAAGAAGAAGGAAAGGCAAAATAAGACAGATTTGTATAACTACCGCAGAAATTTTTTAATTAGGTCTATGATAAAAAGCCGTATGTTTTGTCAAATAAGGAATCATTGAAAAAACTGAACCATTAAAAAAAAAAGATTTATAGTTATAAAAAAGCGAATTTGAAATTACAAACCGAAAAAATTAAAAGTAAAGTAATCAATTTTTTATATACTTTAAATTCTGGTTAATCGGAACATATCAGCTATCGTACGATTTGTCCCGGAATTCCGAACTCAAAAAGCTCCAACACGTACAGCTTTGCCTCAAATCTAAAACACTTTCTATGTACTTGAGATTATAAACTTAGCCGTATAGTCTAAAGAGCCAGAAATTCTCAACTGATAAATTGTAAATTGAATACTGCGAATTGCTGTATATATATACAATGAAACAACATAATCATATCACAATGCGGCAACAATGATAATAACAAATCGGCGTGCTAAACTAAGATGAAAGTAAAAATTCAAAAGTTTAAAGAACACATTTTTTAAGCAATTTTTCAGTAAAGTTTTTTCAATCTGCTTGCTCTCAACAGTGTTTTCCTGAATTTTTATCACAACTTTGTGGAAAAAGTTTGCTTTATAAAGAAAATAAGTCAAAATTTGCTAACTTTTAGCATATCGAAAATCATTGGAAATACCTAAAATGTTGCAGAAAAAAATAAAATAATATTATTGTGAAGGCCTAAGTTATCAGACATAAAAATTTAAATTACTACAAAGACTAACACATTGGAAAGTTGTTAAATTGTCAATGCAAAAAGACTATACTTTTTAAAGCATTAATTTGTCTGGGTGTAACTATTTTGTGTACAAATGTGACAATCAAATAAGAGTGAATAAAAAATGAGAGGCAATACTTTTCAAGTGCTTGTTAGAAACTTTTGAAATTCAAGCAATCTCTTAGTCTCTCAGTCTGAAAGTTTTCTAAGCAGACCATTTTATTATTTGCTACAATACTTCAGATCATTTAAAACACATTCGAGTAAATAATTTTCAGTAAAATTTTTATTTCTTTTTTATTGTTGTATCATCACTCATTGCACAAATAAACTCTTAATCTAACACAAGTAAAGGTGCTAATTCCTTTTACTTCTACTTTAAAAAGTAATACATTAGATATGTATTCAGGAATTATATTCTAATATTTAAATAAAATTTGTTATCTAGCTCAACTTTTATTTTCTATCCTTCTTTTGACTAAAATAAGAGTATTTTTCGGTCGTATTCATTAGAATGCATCTATTTTCATTTATGTGTTGTTCTGGTATCATGAAAAAAATGCAATAGCATATTTTACGAAAGAACTAGATTTCTATTAATTACGTACATTTGTCTTTACTTCTTAATTAGAAATTCTGATTGTAATTATTATATTAATTATTATATGTAAGTTTGTTTCATTATTATTTAAAATTGTTATAAAAAGTTCGGTGAATGCAACATATAAGCGTTATAATAATCCTACTTTGCATTTAAGCCAAGCACTTACCTTTACTTTATCGATAATGACAAACTCTATGTAGTATCGTTATATACAGGTTTTACTCTATTATAATTGAATGCCTACTTAATACTATTACCATGATAAAAGGATTTAAGCAATCTGAAGAGCAATGGATACTATTTAAACCCTTTAGTCAACAATTTTACAAGAGATTTTTTGCAAAATTTTGGTTTTATAATTAACACTGAAAAAATTCTTAATAGCATTTATTAATTTTTAAATGAAATTGTTCATAAATTCTGGTACGTTTTCCTCTCTACAGCAAAACAGATGACTCTGAAAGGGTTAAAGGTAGAATACTGTAAGCTAAATTTTCTTATATCATCAAAAACAAGGATACTTTGGGTGCACCACAATGGTATCCTATGAGGTAAAATGTCTAATTTTTTTGCACATATGTGTTTAACCCTTTATGTACTGAATTATGAATTCATGAAAATTTTATTTTCCAAAGCATTTTTCGTGAATTTTTGAAACTACATTAGAATATTTACATAACCATTTAATACATTTTAGAAGGATTTTAGAGGGATTGAGGGACTTATAAGGATTCATTAAATTTGAATTGATAGGGATTTTGTGCAATATTTATAACACCACTCAAATCTTTTATTCTAAATACTTTTCTTAGTATTTTGTAGAGTTAGCAAATGTACAAATATAATGTTCTTACAATAGAAATATAGAAATATTTCCGAATTGAAAAATTCCCTCCACACCCCCTCTAGCACCAAGAAAGCGGAAAAGATGCAAAGGCAAAAAAAAAAAAAAAATCATCCTTTTAAATATATATATATATATTTGTAACTAATAATGGTTTTGTAACAAGATAAAGTAATGCATCTATAACTCATTCTAAACTGTGTTACTACTAATCGATGTATTAAATGAATTTTATAACAAGTTATTTTAATGGTACTTATAAGTACTTTCAGTAGATAAAGAGTTAAAATTATTTGCTTACAATCTTCCCCTAATGCTTTGTAAATTAAACAACGCAAGTTTTCTTTGTTGCGATTAGAATCTGCTTTTTAACATGATAAACTTTTAAAATCATCTTCTAATGGTAACAAATAATATTTGCATAACTTAATTGACAAAACAGTAGGTGAAGCTATGATCATTTAGGTACATTTCGTAAGAAATACTACCTATTACATATTCCCCCCTATGTTGGAATTTCTGAAAAAGTTTTGTAGACGTACGCCGATCATGACCCCTAGAATCCAAAGCCACCCCCAGTTCAAGACTTTGTCTATCTGTCTATCTATCTATATATTTTTTGGAATCTATGTTAAGTGTGCTGGGGGGAACTTAATTTGTTAATGTCATTTTATTCATAATTTCACAGTTTTTGTTGGTGGTCGGTAATGTTCATTTAATGGTTATATATATATATATATATAACCATATATATATATATATATATATGACCATTAAAAAAATAATTAGAAATTATCAACAAACATAAAAAAAAAATGAGCAGAGAATAAATAATGGATATTTGTGGAACCTAGACAGAATCTTCAGTTCCCAAATGCCTAGAGTTTCACAAATAAAGTGTATGGTTTCATCTTCATATTAGCCATAAAAAAGCTAAAGAATATTAATTTAGGGCTACCGACACACAAAATATATAGAAATAAATTATGAAAAACAAGTTTAAAATAATAAGTGATTAAAAAGGATTAAGAAATAAAATTCACATTACCATATTGAAAGCATTGCTGACTAAGAATGAGGAAGCATTAAATACATGTAAAAGAGATTATTTGCCCATGTTGCCAAAAAACTTTTTTTTAAATGTTGATGGACCAAGGAATAATAATGTACAATATGGTCAAGCATATTCCTCAATATATGTGACCATTGCCCTCTATAGATAATTTTAAAATGAATTCCACCATGTATTTCACGTAATCAGTGGCGAAATTTGACTTTCCATAAGACTTTTAGCATTAGTTCGAAATCCAACAATTTCATTGGCTGTTGGTGAACTGAACTTCTTTCTCTGAAAGGAAGAAATCCATTTTACGAGTAACAGCGCTGCTACTCATTTCATCAAATGTATTTCTTGACAGTAATAACTTGATGCATTAAAAAAAGCTTATGTATTTCTCATACTGAGCACGGAATCAATTGTTATACAGTTAATAACATAATATATAATTAATTATTAAATTTGATATAATTTTCTAGTAAGAAAATTATTAACAATTCTAAAACAACATTGACTTAGTTAAATTATGATAAAATAATGAGATTTTTATAATAAGCTGCTTAGAACTTTTTTTTTTTTTTTTTACTCAGATGTTTGCAATCAGTATTAAAGTTCTAGCAGCTTAACTAAAAATAAGTAATTAAAGCTCCATCTAGATATATAAAAATATTTTTCTATGTCAGTTTAAAAGATACTATTATTACATTTAAATAGATATTTTATTTTAATCATATAACATTAGCTCCTAAGTGGTATTATGTAGTAAAATTTAATCACAATAATATATTTTGAATAAAAATTGTAAAGCTATACTGATAATAAATTAATAAAATAATAATGGTTATTTTAAATATATATATATTGCAACTAATAGCAAAATATTTTTCATTGTTCATGTTTGATGTATATTACATTTTTATTGCAACATATGTATATATATATATATAATAAAACTTTTTGCGAATAATTATTAAAACACAGATACATATATGTTTTTGTTGCATTTTTACCATACATTCAATTATTTAAAGTATAGTAATTTACTGTCTTCAATGGTTAAATTATCATTGAAATATATATATTATTAAAGTAATTGATATATAAAGGATAAATAATAATTTTTTAAAGATGAATAATTTAATAATTTAATTCTGTTAATTACTATTTATATGTTACTGGAGTTCTAGCATAAAAGTACTTTTCATGAAAATTTAGAAGATATTAAAATTAAATTTTAATAAATATTCATTTTAAACATACAGTTTATATATGATAAGAATTTAGTAGTATTGAATATACAATTAAAAAAAAATTAGAAAGCAGCTGATAAATTGATAAATATTTTTATATATGGAAGATAATACTTAATTTTGAGAAATGAACACTTTAATAAATTACTACTGCTAATTTTATATATATATATATATAACTTACTAAAGTTCCAACAAAAAATATTTTTTATGTAAGGTAAGAATATATTATTATTACATTATTATTAAAAAATAGATTAAAAGAATTTTTTAATTTAATTATTTAAATTTATTTAAAAAAATCTAACTGACAATTTTTTTTTCAAAGGAACTGGTGATAAAGATCAATTGATTTAACTAACTGACTTAAGGGTGTTCTCAAATCCAAAGGCAACTTTCTGACATAAGTTTTAATTTATTTTTGTTCGAAAACGCATGAAAGTAGCTGGTGTTGTTGTTCAGAAACTACGTAATTGAGCTGTTTTTTTTTTTTTTTTTTTTTTTTTTTTTTTTTTTTTTGCAAACGCAATAGATCTTTCAGAAAATAGTGTCAAAGTGGACGTTTTGAACCGAATTTCCGCGCAAAGGAAGAAAGAGCACTGAAGAGCGGGTGAAAAACGTGTTTGTCACGCGATCAAAATCGCTTATAACTCAATTTGATCAAAAAATGGAAAAACAGTTCAATTCCAAATCGCTTCCATGGCCAGGTTTTCCAATTTTATACCTTTCGTTAAAAAATGAATTTGTAAATGTGTCAAAACGTTTTGCGCTTGTTGAGCAGAGCAGTTAAGAACAGCCTTAAGAAAATATTATTATTACTCTTTAATTATTAAAGAAATTTATTTATTAGAAAAATACCGTATAAGTCATATAAATTTAAAAATTTAATTCAATTATCTGTATAACATTTACAATTTAAAAAAATAGTAATCTAAATAACAGATAAATTTAAAATGATCAGAACTTTATAAAAATCTTACATGAAAATATTTTTAATGTAAGCCTAGGAGATTTATTACTGCATTTTAATAAATGTTTACTTTAATTATTAAAAAATAGATTAAATGAATTTTTTAATTTAATTATTTAAATTTATTTAAAAAAATCTAATTGACAAAAAAAATTACAACGGAACTCGCAATAAAGATCAACTGATTTTAACTAACTAACTTAAGAAAATATTATTATTACTCTTTAATTATTAAAGAAATTTATTTATTAGAAAAATACCCTATAAGTCATATGAATTTAAAAATTTAATTTAAATATTTGTGTAATATTTAAAATAAAAAATTATGAAGTAACCTATCATAAATTAATAAAGATTTTTATGTCTCAAGGGTAATTTTAAAATAAAAAACCTTTAATATATTAATTCTGATAATTTTGCATTTATCTCTTACTATAGTAACAGACAAATTTAAAATTATCAGTACTTTATAAAGTTCTAACATGAAAATACTTTTAATGTAAGCCTAGGAGATTTATTATTGCATTTTAACAAATGTTTACTTTAATTATTAAAAAATAGATTAACTGATTTTTTTAATTTAATTATTTAATTTATTTTAAAAAATCTAATTGCTAAAAAAGTTTACAAAAGAACTGGCAATAAAGATCGACTGATTTTAACTAACTGACTTACTAAAAATCAAAACAAAACTCTAAAAAAGTGAAAACGCCAGCGAGAGGACAGAACACGCAACTTTAGTATTACAAATGCAAAATCTTAACCAGCCCTAGTCTTGACCGCTGGGCTAGATCATTCATACATTTGAAGATACCAAAATACCATGTGCCGGCTTTACACAGTATTTTACTCGTTACAGTACTTGTCCTTTCAGGGAAAGAAGTTCCGTTCAGTTTCATTGGCTATCGGGGAAGCGTCAGCCAATGAAATTGCAGGATTTCACACTAATGCTAAAAGTCTTATGGAAAGTCAAATTTCGCTAATCAATGAAGTGCTGCAAACTTAAGAATTTAGTAAAATATATTGTTTTGGTAAAAAGTAATATAAAATAAAAGCTATTTATATCTATTAATGGATTAAGCTTTAAAGCAAATACTGTCTTGAGACAAATAAATGATAATTAAATAATAATTAAAAATATGTTAATAAATTTATACCATTTTATTGGAAAAATAAGTAAATGATATATTAAATATAAATAAAAGATTAATATGTAAATTAGTGATATTGATTCATTATGTAATGTTTCACATAAATCGATGTGCCTAGCTATAACATATCACTATTTAAATTCCTTTGATTACAGTGCATCAACACTTAAATTGAAATATAATTAAACATAAATAAATAAATTATTAAAATTATGATGCTAAGGAATTAATATTAATAATATTAATTAAATTTTGAAATGAATTAGTTTCATTTAATGTGCCCACAAACTTTCTTAAAAACTAAATAAACCAGATTAAGGGGATAGGATAGAACAAATAATAAAATTTATAATAAAACTGGCACCTTATTCTCATTTAATATAATATATTATGTATTAGAAATTAATATGATATTGTCCTCATAGGGCCAAAAATTTAAATACCATTTAAACGTTAACATTATAAATTAATGATTAATGAATATAAATAATTTTTTTAATTAATAAATAAATAAATATAACTACACAAATATACATATAAAAGTATCGAATCAACATTATAAAATGCATTAAATCAACGTATTTATAAATAAAATGCCCCCTTCCTTTTTTTCCCAAAGTAACCATTGCGTATTAACCAGACAATTCCACCCCCCTTCGCACTCTAACATCTACGCACCCATATATACATATATATATATATATATATATATATATATATATATCACTTTTTAATGAACACTATAACTTCCATAATTCTGCGCAACTCTCTTCCAAACTGATACAGAAAATCAAGGGGTAGAAAATCTCGGTCAAGTTCGTTAATGGGCAAAATCAGATCAAGGGTGGGGAAATAGGGAGGGGTTTTGTGAAAACCGAAAAAAAAACATAAATCCTTAATTATAATACATATCAAATCAGTTTATAGTTATTATTACTTCTAGGAAAAGGAGCAAAAATCACAGATTGTGAAAGAATCACTGTATCACAGACATTAGATCAAATTAAAAATGGACTGATGGGGTGAAAAAAATAGGGTTTTTGGGAGAAACAAATTCATAACTACGTCAATTCTTAAGCTATGAAGTTCACTTAAACTTATTATAAATATTCTTAATATTATCTACAACTTTTATATTATCAAGGTTTTGATAGGACAAACTCTTATCGCCAAAAAAAAAATAATAATAAAAACGTAAAAAAATGGGGGGGGGGGGGGGTGAAGAAGAAAAAAATTCATAACTTCGTCAATTCACAAGACATGTAATTCGATTACATTTATTATACATCTTCTCAATATTATGTACAACTTTCATATTGACAAGTTTTTGATAGGACCAAACAGCACAAAATAAATTATCTGTCTGCAAGAATCTTTTTTTTTTAATGTGCACGCAAGCAGTAAAAACATAATTCTGAGATAACCGCATACAAATTTAAAAATCAATTAAGTCTGTGTTAAAGTAGAAATTTTCAATTTCAGATTGTTCCTGTTCTTACTTGAATATTTTTCTGTGACTCATTTTTTTCGATTCAGATTTAGATAAAAATTTTAAAGGTATGAAAAAAATTGATTTTTAGAATGTTTTAAACTGTTGACTCCCTTTAAAGTTTAGAATAACGAATAGTTCAATATTAACAGATTCAACTAAATTCGAAATCAACGTAAATTAATGCTTAATTATAATTATTTAAAAACGATTTCGAAATTAGCTTGCTTATTTATTTACTTTTCCTACTTGGCATTAAGTGTTGGGTATTCAGCATGAGGATTGCCTTAAAATTCAGGAAATATTTATTAATCTCAACCTTTTTGATTCGCATATAAATCCACCAATAAGATAGTTTTTTATTTCTTTATTCTATTTTTTACTAAAAATATATAAAAGAAAAATCTTTTTCATAAATCTTCAGTCGAAATAGAAACAGAATCGATACTGAACCTAATTAAAAAATATAAAAAGAAACTAAAAGAGTGTTTAAAAATGTAATACCGAGAAACATAAAAACAAACATTTGACATCGGTAAATGTGTGTTAACTTTCCCGTGAAAAAATAATTTACAAGTCGCTAGACATATAAAGAAAAAAATCAACATCTTTTTCGCAGAATTGATATAAACGAATGTTTTCTAAATTGAGAAATCCTTTAAGCGTAGATAAGTTTATTATTCTCTTTTTGAAAGAAACAGTTTACTTTTATGGGTGACAACATAAAATAGCACTAAAATATTTAAGCAATGTCTAAGAATAAAACTTTATAAGTCTGATTTTTATACAATGTTAAGTATGAACACGTAAACAAAATGTGCTATTTTTGTGGTATTTAATCCACTCCTAATAGCTACGAGTATTTAAGTCCCAAGTTTCATAAATATATGTTTTTATGTTTCGCCACAAATAATAATATAAAAATAATAGGCAATCACACAAATGCATATAATACGAGACACATGTAGTCATACACGGTTAGTTCCGAGCGCGACTGTGGTACTCGTAGGCCATGAATTCATCTCTAAAAGACTACCACTCTACTATACTGCAATTAAATCGATTTTTATGGCGCACCTAGATGCTGCTTTTTTATACTTTTAAATTCTTTTGTGCACACGGTGCTTTTATTTATTTTATTTTATTTTATTTTATTTTATTTATTTATTTATTTTTATTTATTTATTTTATTTTTTTGCTACAGAAAAAGTAAAGTTCTTTTCATGCCCTTTTTTGGTTTAGTAATAGAAAGTTCTATTTATTGCTTTTTAATTTTTCACCATGCTCTGCGCTAGATTGCTATTGCTGCTGGAGTAATCGTGTGTGGAGGAAGAGCTTGTTTAGTTCTGCCTCAAATTGGTGTGAAATTACGCCTATGTTATCATAAAATGCCATCTGATCACTGTTTTGCCTTTTGATTGCAGGTGTTTGTTTTGAGCTAGATTTTTCTGCCAAAGTTGCTAGTTTGTTGGTGTTACGTTGAGCAGATAGAGTGCTTTTGTGAATGGACAGTTTGTGGGCTAATGTTTGGAAGTTCCCATTAGACTGCACTCGCATTCTGGCGTTTCCACAAGTGCAAATCTGTGCAGGTATGCTGAAAAGGTGCCATGACCTGTATATATTTGAGAAAGTAGTTTGCAGCTTACTAATCTGCTTATATAAATTTTTAGGAAAGTATCTGTGTGTCAGCCTGTCTGTGTCTCCAAAGTCCCACTCGAACTGCCTTTGCTTATTTGTTAGCTCTTTAAATGTTCTCTTTAGTGCTGTTATTGGTTTCTCTATATGACAAGGGTTTGCATTATGTGGATTTGGTGCTGCGCGTTTGGCCAATTCGTCCGCTTCCTCGTTTCCTTGGATGCCTACGTGAGGCTTGACCCAGCTAATTTTTAATTTATTATTTGAATTTTTTATTGTTTGTTGTACTGTATCTATCATTTCAGTTACGTTAAATGGTCTACATAATGCTTGTATGGCTGACATGCAGTCCGAGCGTATGCTAAATCTTGACCTGTGGTATTACGGCATTCTTCAGCTTTCAGCACGGCCAGTAGTTCGGCTTGGAAGACACTGCTGCACTTTCTTAGCGGTATTGACCGTCTTGATTTTTTGTTCATTTTAGTATGCTAAGAAAGCCGATCCCATAACGCCTGATTCCAATTTAGAGCCGTCTGTTTATATGTCTATGTCTCTTACTTTGTGTCCAAACCTTGGTTCTACTGTTTCTGCTGTGTGTTTGCGCCAAATGCTGATATTTTTTGCGTAATCCGTGTGATCGATAGTAGCATTGTGTGTGTTTATTCTTTTGCGTAATCTTGAGACTTCGTATTGAGACTTCGTAAGCTACTTCGTATTGCACTTGAAGGTGAATTGGAATCAGACCTGAAAGAACCTGAATTTCCGCTGTTGAGGCTGTCCTGTAAGCCCTAAGTATGGCCAATGCAAAGTGCCTTTGGCAGCTAGATAAAACCTTATCCAGGCCTAAAACGAGATTCGAACCTGTTAATTCCTCATTTTTAGCCTGATGAGTTAGACGCAGATTCGATGTATAAGCCATGAGATATAGTTGGATAATTGTGCAACTTGTACCCCTTAAATGTCCAATAATTTGGTTTTTTCGAGCCGAAAAAAATCGTTTCAAGCCCTATTTTTGAGGATATTTTTTTCTGAACGCATATAGACTGTCATAGCTGCCAACTTTTACACTTTTTTGCTACCACTAAAATTTAATAGAGATTTTCGCCTTATTGAAACGTGAGATTTCGACGATTAAATAAGACAATATTTACTATAAAATTTTAGTGGTAAGAAAAAAGCGTAAAAGTTGGCAGCTATGCACTGTACTATATTTCCGTTAAATTTTAAATAGTAATGTTGGAAAATGTATAATATCCATCGCAATAAAAATGCAAAGGTAATAATTTAGACATAATAGACGCATAATAGTAGTACACACATAATAATAGGTGTAATTATTTATTTGCTTTTATTAGAAATGTGTTTTAAATTATTGATCACAGTCAGAACGCCGTGATTAATCACATAATATTGTGTTGGCCCACTCAGATATTCAGAATGTTTGCAATTCATCATCAACACCATTTGGAACATCAAATTCAAAACGTCAAAATGGCAAAAAATAAAACAAAACAACGCAACAACAACACCGAAAACCTGTAAATAAACAAAAAATAATATAGGACTGGATTGTAAAGTGAGACACTCATCCGTGACTACCATCTGCACATTTACAAATAAACAAGGAGACAAGCTTGTCTCCTAGTTCGCCATTCCTTATATTTTTATTTCCTTATACCTTTCTATTAAGTTTTCTCTTAATTTCTGCATTTTGACTTTTGAATTTTTGTTTTTATAAATTAAGTGAAAAAAGTCTGATAATGTCATCTTTAACTGGTTTATTTTGAATATTGACATTTACAAATTGTTAAATTGCACTAATAATTCTTAATTTTTGTAGTAGAATTACTAGGAATATATGAGGACGCACTCTGCATAAATCACTAAATATGCTTTTCCTTCTTGCGTACTAAAAAAAAAAATATCACCGTACGCTTTTCTCTGCACTACTCAACTACTTTTGGGAAACAACAAAAAAAAAGCACTTTCCCGTTTTATCACTAGAAAAGAAAAACAAAATCTTGAGATGAATAAGCAGGTCAACGGGTCACCGAGACTCGAAAATGTTTCACACACTTTTATCAGCAGTGACTCCTCACAGAAACAAGCGAAACTGAACTTTACGAGAGGTTGAACACTCAGTTGAAATTTCGACTTTCTTCCTTCCTTTAATTAACGAACTTTATCGACGCTGGAACTCACGAAGCACTTTAAAATGATTCATCACAGGACACCCTCACTTCGATGTTGAAATTACGAAGCGCAGAAAACACTTGAGTCTTTATCCTTCCCGCATGAGAAAAATTTTCTTCTTTCCAGCTATAACGGCACATTCGATGAAAGAAATCCGCTCAAGTTAAATCCACACTTTGCATGTAAATCCCGGACGAGATCTCCAATCTGTAGAAATTAATGCACATTCATTTTGTCGAATAAATTTACTTCAACTGGGTCGGTGTCTAACAATAATACCAGGCAGATTCTTGAGGAAATCTTAACAAACTTTCATGTTCTTGAATGTATAGATGAAATATTTACAGATGGGGTATTTACATTTAAATTTAACCATGATAAATATAACTGACCGGCGAAATTCTGCTTTAAAACCGAGGTCCGCTGACCCGGTATTCGGTCGAACAACGACATTTCAGCACGTCCGTTCACGAGAGCAATCAACAGTCATCTCTCTTTCTCACAATAGTTTTTGTAGGTTCAGCAGTTTTTCGTAGACTCAGAGGTTGGGGTGGATAGTCCAGAGCCTCATTTAAAGAATTTGCTGGTCTTTGCAGTGCAGAGTTCAAATTCTGTCACCACATTTATATATACATATATTTTTTCATCGGGGGCGACACTAAATTCTGAAAAAGCAGAATTCCTGTTTTCTAGTTATTCTATATATGTACAGACGTGGGGGGAAAAAAGTGAACACCCCCTATTAACTCCTCAACAAATTATCGTAGAAGAAAGTTACTGGTACCAAACGGCTGGAAATAAAGTCTACTTTTAAATGATGCATATAAAATTTGCTTAAGGGGTCATCTACATATTAAAACGAACCCAAACTTCATTTTTTTCAGTGGCAATACACAATTTTAACAAGACATTTGAAAATGTCTAGACACCAAATTGCAAGTCACTTCAATGATAAGTTTTTGAATTATAAATATTAAAAATTTAGTGTTTCTAATGTTAAATTACATTTTCATACTTTTATTAATATCTCCCGAAATTATACTCCTAATGTGCTATTTTTTGTGTAGCAATAATACTAAAATACCCAAGCATAAATATGTTGAATTTGCAATTTTTATAATTTTATGATATGAATTATGAATTATGAAATTAATATTCGGAGAAATTATGAATTGCAACCTACAATTTTTTGATGAATTTAGATTTATTAAGTCCTGCTTTATAGAAATCCAAAATTTCACATTTTTCTTCCACGTTGTTTTCAAATTATGCTTTAAAAACTACAAAATGACGGTTTAATGGGCCGTCTATGATAGAAGTGACTAGATATTTTGAAATTGCTTATGCTATCCTGTAATCTAACAGGCTTAATTGACTGCTTAAGGTGTCTTGATCAAGAAGGGGGCTCTCTCGGCCAACAATCGAGTACCGAACTTCAATTTGGATACAGCCCCTAAAACACACTTGTTTTAAAATAATTAATTTCTTGGAAACTTATCGTACGAATTATATAAAAATTTGTTTTTAGGCTTATTGAAGGGTGCAGAGTTCATTTATGCTGTCAGAATTGTGTACTGCTATTTAAAAAAAAAAAAGTTATGGTTCGTGTAGACTTTATTACCAATCGTGTGGTACCAGTAACTTTCTTCTACGATAATTGTTTGCAGAGTTAGTAAGAGGTGTTTCCTTTTTTTTCCACGACTGTATACATATATGTGTGTGTGTGTGTATATTATAAATATGTAATAAATCATCCAAAAACTCGACAGAAAATACAGAAAAAATGGGAATAAATTCTCCGTCCGTTGTGCAATATTTACAAAATCCTTCGAGCGTAATACAAAAAGATTAAAGAAAACTAACCTTTGTACATAGAGCCACTTTTCGTTCATCTCATAAAAACTAAGCTATAGTGCGTCTCAAAAGTATATGGACAGGCGATTTTTTGAAATAACAGTTCAAACAATGAAGAAATCACGAAAAAAATAATAAGCATATGGAATTATAATACAAGTTTATGACAACAAAGAAATGCAGTATTGTTTTTACAGAATTTTTGGAAAAAAAATAAAAATCAAAATAAGCTGTCTCAAAAATATATGGACTTTTCGAGTTTTTTTAATTTAAATTCAAATTTTGTATCCGTTCCTTTGAATTATCTTCAAAACCGTATCAAGTAAGCTTCAAACTAGTGTTTGAAGAATGTGTGGCTGTAAAGAGAACCAATTCTGCTCTACGTTTTGCTTTAATTCCTGAATAGTAGAAAATTGACGACCATGAGCATATACATTTCGTGCAAGTACTCCTCAAAGGTTTTTAATTAGATTTAGGTCTGGGATGATAGCTGGCCAGTGTATAACAGTTACTTGATTCTGCGTAAACTAAGCTGTTGTTGAATGACAGATGTGAATCGATACGTTGTCCTCTTGGAATTTTCAGTTATCCCTTCCAAAAATGTTTCCAAATGGAAGTAGATTGCTTTAAATGACATTTTAATAATCCTCAGAGAACTGTTGACCATTAAGAGGAGCAATACCCGTTTTTCCATTGAAACAAATCGCGCCCCACACCCTGAGAGAATCCCCTCCTTGTTGTCGACTAATGAACTCCCGAGATTCTCGTCGCAGATCATGCCGATGGTATGCCCAGCCATCAGGGCCATCCAAATTGGTTTTGTTTTCGTCACTGAAGAAACACTTAACAATTCACCTTCACAAGGCTTCTGTTTTTTAGTTCAAAGAACGCGTGCATGTCTATGGTGCACTTTCAGCATAAATTCCGCGCACATTCTGCAATATTTATGAATTTTGCTTGTCTGTATGCAACGGTGAACAGTAGATCTCGTAATAGGAAGAACTAAAGTCTTCGAAATTTCACAAACAAACTTCTTTTGGGTTGAAACTGCTCGAAAAATCTCTCTGTCTTGTCGTAGCGTTGCTTTTTTTGGTCGACCTGAACGTTGTTTTGCAATCGCATTGTCACTTTTTGATAAAAGTTTATAAATTCTGGATCTGTTACTCTTTATTTGTTTAGAAAAATCAGATATTTTAACATTTAAATCTTTAAATGCCAAATTTTAACTATATCAGCAGCAGAGAATTGAACGTTGCGAGGCATTTTTCCACTATTCGGTAAATGAAGAATGAGCAGGGATTTTATATTTTGCAGTGGGTACTTCACATGTACAGAACGCAGAAAATGCAAATTTTTTTGATACGGTGGAAATAAAAGCAATTCTCTTCATTGTCCATATATTTTTGGGACAGCTTATTTTGAATTTAATTTTTGTTACAAAAATTCTGTAAAACCTATACTGTATTTTGTTGTTGTAACAAACATATATTATGATTCTATATGCTTGATATTTTTTTCATGATTATGGCTTCATATTTTGAGCTGCTATTTCAAAAAATCGCCTGTCCATATACTTATGAGACGCACTGTTCAAACCATTTTTAAGCTGTTAAATTAATTTGCACGCATAGTATACACATCCTAATCATAGATATTTAAAGTTGGAAATTCTGGCAAATAGAATCATTTATATAAAACAATGAAAATATTCCTAAGCACAAGAACTCCAATTCGCCTAGGAACAAGATCCATTCCTTGAAATTTTGAATTTACGGTATATAGTAACCAAGAATTAAAATGTCATAAAACAATAATAATCATCAGATATATGAGTAAACAATCCACTGCTTTCAAATATGTTTGAAATAGCATTTTTTATAATGCGGAAAAATAACGTAAAAATTAACATATTAGATATTAATCTACCAAATATTAAATATTTAAATTAGAAAAATTTCTAATAATTTTAGTATGGAAGCTTTTTAAATAAAATGAAAATACTTTTTCAGCAGTACAATTTGAAATTTTATACAGTGCCATTGACTCAGTTACAATACAATTATGCGGAACTAGGTACAATATTGGGTGATTTCAATCAAAATGGCGTCGATTAAAAATTTAGATGGAAAAGGGATATATTTGATATCGCATATATCACTTCAGATAACAACTAAAACCAGGTGTTTTAGTTATAAGAAAAAAAATATATATCTTCGTAAAATAATAAAACAATTCAAGCACAATATTTTATTTTTGTGCTTTCAAGAGTGCTTTCCTTATTTGATTTTTTAGAACGACATTCTTCTGAAATTCAAAATGGCTGTGATGATAAAAACTAATATGATTACTCAACCAGATAAATAGCAAAACTTGGATCCAAATATCATTTAAATAAGATACTAAGTACAAATATCTACCTTGTAGTGTATAAGAATCTATTTAGGCAATTTAAAAATTAGATAGATGTTTGACTCGAAAAAATGTCTCTATTTCACCGTAAAAAAGTTAATTACACGTAGCTACCGTTAGAGACGAAAAAAATGTGCGCCATTTTTTCACAGAATCGATGACAAAATTCTGTCGAAATTGGGAAGCCTTTTAAGCGTAAATAAATTTATTATTCTTATTTTAAAAGAAGCGATTTCTTTTACCCCTAAAGAGGTAAAATGTTAATAACGTATTTAAGTAAATTGAAATAATAGAATTTGTTCATTCAGGAATTTATTCAAACTGGTTCACTCTTTTTTATATTACTTTAAAAAATAGTTTTTTACAATAAATGTAAAAGGCGGATTCTTTAAAATGAAAAGGTAAATCAACTCTAGGCTTAGTTTTTAAACACTTATTTCCAGCATTTGTATATCAGAGATCATCTATACATACAGTGCTTACTCAATGCAAAATTTTTTAAGACATTAGAGGAATTAAATTACAGCGTAAGAAACGAATGCGTTCTTTTCTTCTTAGTTTAAGTTATTCTACAGATGTAATCGTAAAATTTCACGCCACATATCACTGTGTTTCAAAACAATTAGTATAGCAGATAAATGCTGTGGGTTTGAAAGCGACGACTTGGGACCACTTCTCAAAAATAACTTAATGATAAATTAGGAGTCATTCTGACCAAACTAAAAGAAAAATAAACAGTAAGTGTAAATCCGCAATTTCCCCAGAATAGTTGTGCGGATTTTTATAGCTTAGAAGAGTAGCTTTAATGTTGCGGCATGATTTGCTTGATATGACGTGATGTAAAATGTTATAATTTTAAGAGAAGTTATGACACAAGCTCGGGTTATAACAGGTTTCATTAGAAAACAGGACATAAACTATTGCAAGTATGCATTGATAATATTAAATTGTACATAACTTATCTTACTATCTATGAAATTATTGGAAAAGTAAGCGGGGATCCACACATACAGGATGATTTAAAAAAAAAAAAAAAAAAAAAAAAAAAAAAAAAAAAAAAAAAAAAAAAAAAACGTTTACAAACGTTTTGACTTGGTAAATCAGACATACAAAAAGGATACAAAATCACATAAGAACATAGGGTCGCAAACCACTTATTTAGTTACAAATGCAGGGTGTCTCATCCTAACGGAACCAGTAATAATGTTGAAAGTAATAATTTCAAGAAAAATAAAAAGAATTGTAATGAAAATGCAACGATATGTACCTTATTTTTGTGAAATGCGATAACATCACGAAAAGATCTGGGAAAACATGTTGCTCAAGCAAAGGATGATACCACATGATACCAATCCAAAATGTGGGGGTCGAGTGCATACTGCTGGCGCGTATAATCCAAACTTCTGCCAAACCGTCAACCCTAATTGGGTTAGAATGAAACACCCTGTATTTATGATTAAATAAGTGGTTTCTGACACTATGTTACTATGGGATTTTTTTTATCCTTGTTGTATGCCTAATTTGCCATGTCATTTTGTAAACTTTTTTGAATCACCCCGTATAATTGGCGAAGTATTCTGTTCGACATTGGACCATTCGGCTGCTGCTAAAGCGCTCTACTATATTATGCGGAATAAAGGAGACCAAACTACTCATGCATTTGAGCAAACTCGACAGTTTATACTAACAAAATCAGCCATATGCTTTGTAAATTACACCTTTTGAAAAACGAATTAATTTCCACTAAATTGTTAGAACTTCTCACTGTTTGGTGAGCCGTCCGCAGATTTTAGATACATCGCAAGAATTTCCCTTCCTAATTTTATCACAAGTTTACGATTTAACGGAAGCATATATTCTTTAAAATACATCATTCTAAATTATGTGATGTATACATAATTATACATCATTAACATCATGTCATTCTAAATTATCATCTAAAGTATGTGTTTTACTCGTAATGATATTTAACGTAATATACTTTCATATCTCGCAGGATTGTTTCAGTAAAACTCTCAATAAAAGTATTCAACGAAATAATATTTTAAAGGAATATTTCTTTCACTACGACTTTTGCGTCGTCGTCCGAATTGTGTTGTCCATTTTTCAACTTTCCATGTTCCAACTAATGCCAAAAACAAATTACTACTTGTATTTCATGTTTCATAAGTTATTAGAAATGTATAACAATGGTGTTAACGGCCTGATCTATCGCTTATTGCTCATACATCATTTTAAAATATAGTATAACTTAAATTTTTCCGTCATCAAATAGATAAAAAAAGTACTTTTCAATGAAATTTGTTTGAAAACAATATACCTCAATTTAGTGGCTTTTTAAACAATTTTCGGGAATCCTTTTTCAAAACAAAAAATGCATCTCAACATTTTTTTTGCTAAAATAATGTAAAGTAACAAAAAACAAATCTACCACGACAGAAAATTTATGGCCTAGAAGAAAAAGAAATAAGAAAGAAAATCATAGCATGGATTATAAAACACTTTCCAACATATTCAAAATACTGTAACAAAACTTCCCCGTTTAATAAATTGAAAATGATATCTAGAACAACAATTTGGAAAACGCATGACACATTTGAAAACCCAATTTTAGAAATTTCCGTCTACAGTCCGAAAAGTATTAAAATTGTTTTATTAAATCCTGTATATGATCTATAGATTTGTATATAATGCATAGTATCCTAAAAATTATTTCATTAAGAAGCATATAACATAGTCGAAAATTCCCTTGCAGTAATTTCCGCAAATAACCGGAAATATACTCGAATTATTTTATGCACCCCTGCATATTATCTACAGAATTTATACACAATAAGTAATATGCAACAAATTAATTTAATTTAACACCGCATCCCACAACTGAAAATTCACTTCTATCAACTATCGTTCATAGACAATATAGTAACCGAATTATTTTGTGTACACCTGTAAATGATCGATTAAATGCTATGCACACTATATTCTACAATACGTTTTTTGTAGTGCACCTCAGTGATGTATATTAGTCTTAATATGATATACATCACTAAAATACCTTACAAATGAATTTTCTCTATTGACCATAATGTAACGACAATTTTTTTACAGTAAGCGAATTCTTTTGTGTGCCCCTGTAAATGATCGTTTAAATGCTATGCACATTATATTCTACAATAAGTTTTTTGTAGTGCACCTCAGTGATGTATATTAGTCTTAATATGATATACATCACTAAAATACCTGACAAATGAATTTTCTCTATTGACCATAATGTAACGACAATTTTTTTTACAGTAACCGAATTCTTTTGTGTGCCCCTGTAAATGATCGATTAAATGCTATGCACACTATATTCTACAATAAGTTTTTTGTAGTGCACCTCAGTGATGTATATTAGTCTTAATATGATATACATCACTAAAATACCTTACAGATGATTTTTCTCTATTGACCATAATGTAAAGACATTTTTTCTAGTTACACAAAGACAACCTACCGCGATTTCCAACCCATTCGAAGGCAATCGAGGGAGATACGAGGCGTCTGTACCCCACGATTTTGTATGCACAAGCATAGGCGTAACCAGGGGGGGTGCCCTGGGTGCCCGGGCACCCCCCCCCCCCCCCCCCGCTTGCGCAGACTCAATTAAAATTATTTTAAAAAATCGAAATCTACAAAGGAAAATAGAAAAAGTGAAAGCAGAGTTCAGTTAGTTAAACAAATTAGTTTAGTTCAGAAAACTAATAGACTGAGTTTTGAAATGTGATTAAAAAAAAAGAAACCCACGTTCTTTTTTCTCTCTTTCTTTCTTTTTTAAAGAAAATTATCTTGTTTATCTTTTTTAAAACTAGAATATTTACAAGAATCAGTATTAGTCATAGTAAGTCAAAAAGGTGGCTTTATAATCCCACTTTGACGTCTTTTGTTTGTGGGAGATTTTTTTTAATGCCGTTCTTTCTATTGCATGTTTCTGCAAATTCATGAGAAATTAACGCAAGTTCTTGATGAGGATAGAAACTATTTGTCTCTTTGGTTTTGTAGTTTAAAGTCTAGAAAGAAGCAAAAAGAAAGAAAAAAAATGAAAGGGAATGCAGATGTGAAACGATAATTCCAAAATGCGATTAGCCGGGGGAAAGGGGGGGTACACAGACCCTGCCTCCTTTGAAAATGAAAAATAATAGCACAGAAAATTCAAATTAATCTGGAGGTTGGTTGGTTTGTTAAATTTCGTGTTTCGCGGCCATTTTTTGACATTCGTAAAAGGAATATGGTTGCAGTCTTTCAAGTCAATATAGTATTTTTTTTCCTCTGAAAATTTTTATACGATTTTTAGTTTCTTCTCATTTCGCAGCGTTCTTTTGAAAGTAGGAAAAGGAACCCGATTTCAATCTTTTAGCCCAGTGCAGTAAATTTTGACCAAATTCGCGATTTAATTCTGCGAACATTTAATGATATTTACAATTTTCCCCCAAAATCGTTTGGCGAAATTTACGTCATTCTATGCGATTTTTTGTCGAAATCCGCAATTTTTACCGCTAACCTCTGACAAAACTCGTGTTTTTTTACCGCGATTCTTTGACGAAATTCGTGTTTTTTACCGTGATATTTTGACGAAATTGGCATTTCTTTAGCACGATTCTTCGATGAAATTCGCGTTTTCTTTGCACGATCTTTGACGAAATTCGCTTTTTCTTTCCGCAATCTTTTGACGAAATTCGCGCTTTCTTTCTGCGATCCTTTGACGAAATTCTCGTTTTTACCACGATGCTTTGACGAAATTTATTTTCTGTTGCGACCGATTGACGAAACTGGTTTTTTTACAGGGAGATCTTTTGTCGAAATTCGTGATAGTTTTGCTCGACCGATCGGGAAAATTCTCGATATCTTTCCGTACCAATTAACAAAATTCTCTAATCCTTTCCGCAACATTTTGACGAAATTTTCAAAAAATTTTCGTCAATCGTTTGTCGAAATTCGTAATTTTTTTGCGCAATCTTTTGACGAAATTGGCGATTACTTTCTGTACTCGTTTATCGAAATTCCCGATATTTTTCCACGATTGTTTGAAGAAATTCTCAAATTTTTCCGGGACCGATTCACGAATTGATTTAGAGAAATTCCATAAAAGAATTACAAATCTCGGACTTCAAAAAAAATTTTTAAATACCCACTGAAGAATCACAGATCTTTGAAAGAATTTGGAGGAGGGAAATACTGCACAGCATTTTTTATTATGCGGGACTTTCCTTTTCTGTGCACAAATCGGGTGTTAACAAATCGGGTGTTAACAAATCTGTGCACAAATCGGGTGTCTGTGCACAAAACGTTATTTCAAACCCTGTCCCTCAAATAAAACTCCATTACTAGTGGAGTTTAGTTGGTTGGTTTTTTTGAGCTAACATAGAATTATACAAATCTAGGATTGGGGGGGGGGGGGGGCTGCCTTCGGCAACGTACTTCCCAGAAAGCAAGCTACGACCTCTTCTGTCTCGAAACAAGTGAACCTTGAATTATTGCGTTTTTTATTTCAAGCAAAATTAAATATTCATCTTTCTTAAAAGAACTTGATTCCAATTTGAATTTACACTCGATTAATTTTCACACAATTATTCTAATTGGTAAACAAATCATATTAGATGTAAATTTCCAACTGGGCGAAAAATGTCCGGACCAGGATTCGAACCCGGGACCTCCCTGGCTGAAGCCGCCAGTGCTCTGCCATCTGAGCTATCCCGGACGATTCTGGTCGAACCTTTTCACCCAGCTAACCTTGAAGATTACAGCATCTGGTCTGAAACCTGGTTCAGCTCAACAGAATAAATCTCAGGTAATGGAACTCCAGAAAACGCTGGATACGAAATTACACTCGATTAATTTTCACACAATTATTCTAATTGGTAAACAAATCATATTAGATGTAAATTTCCAACTGGGCGAAAAATGTCCGGACCAGGATTCGAACCCGGGACCTCCCTGGCTGAAGCCGCCAGTGCTCTGCCATCTGAGCTATCCCGGACGATTCTGGTCGAACTTTTTCACCCAGCTAACCTTGAAGATTACAGCATCTGGTCTGAAACCTGGTTCAGCTCAACAGAATAAATCTCAGGTAATGGAACTCCAGAAAACGCTGGATACGAAATTACACTCGATTAATTTTCACACAATTATTCTAATTGGTAAACAAATCATATTAGATGTAAATTTCCAACTGGGCGAAAAATGTCCGGACCAGAATTCGTTGGAAATTTACATCTAATATGATTTGTTTACCAATTAGAATAATTGTGTGAAAATTAATCGAGTGTAATTTCGTATCCAGCGTTTTCTGGAGTTCCATTACCTGAGATTTATTCTGTTGAGCTGAACCAGGTTTCAGACCAGATGCTGTAATCTTCAAGGTTAGCTGGGTGAAAAAGTTCGACCAGAATCGTCCGGGATAGCTCAGATGGCAGAGCACTGGCGGCTTCAGCCAGGGAGGTCCCGGGTTCGAATCCTGGTCCGGACATTTTTCGCCCAGTTGGAAATTTACATCTAATATGATTTGTTTACCAATTAGAATAATTGTGTGAAAATTAATCGAGTGTAATTTCGTATCCAGCGTTTTCTGGAGTTCCATTACCTGAGATTTATTCTGTTGAGCTGAACCAGGTTTCAGACCAGATGCTGTAATCTTCAAGGTTAGCTGGGTGAAAAAGTTCGACCAGAATCGTCCGGGATAGCTCAGATGGCAGAGCACTGGCGGCTTCAGCCAGGGAGGTCCCGGGTTCGAATCCTGGTCCGGACATTTTTCGCCCAGTTGGAAATTTACATCTAATATGATTTGTTTACCAATTAGAATAATTGTGTGAAAATTAATCGAGTGTAATTTCGTATCCAGCGTTTTCTGGAGTTCCATTACCTGAGATTTATTCTGTTGAGCTGAACCAGGTTTCAGACCAGATGCTGTAATCTTCAAGGTTAGCTGGGTGAAAAAGTTCGACCAGAATCGTCCGGGATAGCTCAGATGGCAGAGCACTGGCGGCTTCAGCCAGGGAGGTCCCGGGTTCGAATCCTTGTCCGGACATTTTTCGCCCAGTTGGAAATTTACATCTAATATAATTTGAATTTAATTACGGTAATTGCAAAAATTAACGGAGAGTTTTTTCTGTTTCAAAAAAGTCAAAAAATCGCCTCAAAGCACGGAAACCCCCGCTAAAAATCGCATTAAATATTCGGAAAAGATTAAAAAACCACAGGGAACGAAATTAACTAATTGGGTAAAAGATTTAAGCCGGATTCCTTTTAGGAATGTCAAAAAAAAAAAAAATCACCGCGATGTTTGAAAAAAATCCTCTAAAAATAACATTAAAAAATGATTAAAAATTTTAAAATCGCTGTAGAATCTCGAAAACACTTCATTGAAAAGAAGACAAAGTTTACTGGATAAAATATTGAAATCGGATTTTTTTTACTAATTTGAAATAATTGCTTCAAAATGCGAAAAAAATCTCATAAAAAATTAATTGAAAAATTCCCGAAATTGTCTTCTATATCCATGAGTTCAGGCATACAGGTCTGTCTAATCTTACGGCTGTGCGGGCTGCATTGTTTTTTCAGAGTTCAGCGCGCGCGCGCGTACCCACACTCAGAGACACACAAGCATCTATCTTTATTATTACAGTCGCATCCTGATAGTATAATTTTTATCATCTTGATAAAATTTAGTGTATACTATCATGACCTGCTTTACCTAATATATTCGACAGATTCTGTGGTAAAAACATGAATTACCGTAATTTCCGGCCTATAATCCGCGGATCAAACAGTTATGTCCGGACCCAGAAATCTTGTTTCATAAAACGTAACTTGTTAAATCGCGATAAATATTTAACTTCAGTAATGAAATAAAATTTCTGGGCCGAAACATGATTTTTTGATCCGCGGATTATAGGCTGGAAATTACGGTATTAATGAATATTATAATTATTTATAATATTGTAATTATTTATATAGACTTTCCTCCGAAATTTCTTGTGTCCCTCCGGCGATCCCTAAGTAGTCATGGAGCCACATTCTGAAAAACTTTCGTGCGTACGTACTGGTGTACCGCATGTATTATCTGAGATTTATCATCCGGCAAAATTTCATCTACAAGACTTTGACTGAGATAATTTTAGATCTCATGAAGTGTTTCCCTGTGCCTATAGAAGTTTCCACCATGATTAAAGGCCTTTTTAAATTTTTATAAGAAGTTAGGGTGTCAAAAGGTTGTGACCACACTTAGTCACCGTCTTATGTCACTGCTGCAAGGGCATTTACATATCTTTTTTTTTTTTACCAGTAGATTTAGTTTTGATGTTTTGAACCCTTTCTCATCCCTCCTCACGCAAACAAAAATCGCGTTTGAGCCCTTTTTAAAAAAATACCACACAATTATACCTTCTAAGATGAAAGCCTGTCTAAAACGGAAATTCAACCAGTTTCATGGGGTTCTGTTTTAGCAGGTTTTGCTATATGAGATATTGTTTGTATCCAACATGTTCAGGTTTAAAAGTCTGGGCACCCCCCCGTTCAAAAGGCTGGTTACGCCTATGACAAGGTGCCAGGCTCTAAGAGGGGAGACACACTTTGTCTCCTCCGCTTCAAGGCTCCCGTGGTCTCTGTCCGAGCATCGAAGTCTCTGTCGTTTGCATTAGAGCGGCAAGTCCGTGACTTTTCTGAAAACCTCGATGTCCCTGTATGCGAAATGTAAATGCAATACACTTCATTTTGAACACCGAACAAGCCATATTAGTAAGCCTCAATAAAATATATCATTTACATGTCAATCCGAGTATATTTACGTGAGTTCAAGCTCGGGCAGAGAGGCAAACAGAGACGGTCAGACAAACCGAATTCATAAACACTTTTCAACTATGTTGGAAACTGTTATAAAAGGAGATTAACCGTAATATAGCGCACTTTGGCGCAAAATTCTCTCATAAAAGACACATTTTCATTTTATACCATGAACATAAAATTAACATCAAGTTAATTCTGTTAAATGATACATTGTATCAGTATATGCTCGGATTGTATTTTAATTTTTATGTAACAATGATTTTTCCCGGAAAGGAAAAAGTGTTGAAATAGAAAATACAATGGAAATGTTTGAACTAGTAAAAAAGTGTACTAAATAAAAGTCTTATTTCAAAAATTATACAAACTTTAGATTTATTGTACACAGATTTTGAAGAATATATCCGTTCTCTACACTTGACATACTTTCCTGAATTTGATGCGAAATACTTTTGTTTAAAATTCGTGTGTATCTACATCAGCAAATTTAAATATTGAAGAAGAGGATGAGTAAATAGAAATAAAAAATGTCAGAGAGTTACAATGAAAATGTTCAAAAACGGATATTATGATCTTTGCTTTTTTACGCAATCTTCTTGTGAATTTCCAAGTATTAAAAAAAAAAAAAAACCCAAAGAAAGTTGAATAAAATTAATCTTCCGTTTTATATTTATGAGAAGTAAGGTTTATTAAGATAAATTATATTAAAAACAAAAAAAAATTGTCAGTATAGTTTAAGAATGCCGTTGAAGTTAAAATATGTTCAAAATTGACGTGAAATAAAAAGTAAAATACCGTTCTAATTTATGTGCTGAGTTATTTGTACTATTGGTAAACATGTACGTTACATAGTTTAAATATAGTTAGGGATAGTATGGCTGGTATAATGTTTTTTTCATAAAATAAATATGCTAAGTACAAATTCAGAAAAGTATCAAACATGAAGTTATTTTCTGCAGTTTTAAATAAAATAATCTATATTGCGAAATTATGTAAGAAAATCACTTATTATCATTAAACTAAAGTTGTTTCAATTTACAGATAACGTTCGTTTGAATGTACCGAAATATATATAGACTTCACATTAAAGGGAAAAATTCCTAAAAAAACAAGATCACGTTATCCAGATGCAAAATTTCCCCAAAAAAACCTAGCCAAAATCCGGAAACAAAAGTTACACACTTTCTACGTCAACTTTGCATAATTATATATCAATGTCCTTAAAATAGGTTTAGCTACCTTTATTGAGTAAAATAAAAGCATTACAATTAATATTACTTTATACCACCGGAAATACTTTTTAAATTAAAGACGTTTGCTGTTTAAAACTGAAAATTTATCTTTTCCGGGAATGATGTTCAGAGTTTTATGATAGATTGAAACGAAAACGATGAACTCACGAAATATGTATCAATAGGTTTCGAACATAATCATTTCTGAAGATTTAAAAAAGTTACTACGGAATGAGCATTTTCATATTTCCTCACAGATTTTTTTCGAAAAAAGTTTGATTTTTCAAGCTAGTCCAGTCGAAATAATAAATGATAGAAATAGTTCCAATAATTATCTTTACAACATGGTTGGTTGGTTATTGGTTATTTTTGTTATTTTGACATAAAACTGCCGTTTTACTTTTTAATTATTTCATTTAACAAATGCACGAAATCTCTTTAATTTTGTTCTGAGGCTCTTAATTTTACAGTATATGGTATCTGTAAATTTTGCGTTTTATAAAATAGAGACATCTTAGTTATTTAGTGACGTGATTATCGTTTCTGATTCTTAGCTTGTTTTTGAAAAAGACTCGAAACAGCAGAAAAATATTCTGGTTTTGGCTAAAAATTCCAGAAAATTTGACAGTGTATCTTAATATATATATATGGCATTAAATATACATTACAAATTACAAACAAACATAAAAAAGAGCAGAAAAAGAATAATGGATATTTGTAGAACCCAGACAGAATCTTCAGATCCCAAATGCCTAAAGTTCCACAAATAAATTGTGTGGTTTCATCTTCATATTAGGTATAAAAAAGCTAAAGAACATGAATTTGGTACTACCAACACACAAAAAATAGAGGAATAAATTATGAAAAACAAATAAGTTTAAAATAAAACATGATTAAAAAGGATTAAGAAATAAAATACATATTACCATATTGAAAGCATTGCTGACTGGGAATGAGGAAACTTTAAATAAAAGTAAAGGAGATTATATGCACATGTTGCCAAAAACCTTTAATATATATATATAACCATTAAATAAACATTACCGACCACCAACAGAAACTGAAACTGTGAATAAAATGACATTATATATATATATATATATATATATATATATATATATATATATATATATATATATATATATATATATATATATATATATATATACATATATATATATGACAAATAAAAATCAATACAAATTATCAACAAACATAAAAAATAAATAAATAAATAAAATGGACAGAAAAAGAAAAATGGATATTTGTAGAACTTAGACAGAATTTTCAGGTCCCAAATGGCTAAATTTCCACAAATAAAGTGTGTGGTTTCATCTTCATATTAGCCATAAAAAAAGCTAAAGAATATGATTTTGGGACTACCACACACCGAAAACCTGGAAATAAACATTGAACACCAATTAAATTCAAAATAAAACAAGATTAAAATAGGATAGAGGGAAAAAAATTAAAGTCCATACTGTCATAGCGTTAGGTATAACAAATGCACTCATTATGCATTTTATTCTCATTTAAGATAATATACTATTAGAAATTAATATGATATTGTACTGAGTAGGCTAAAAATTAAATACAAATTAATCGTTAACTTATTAAATATTAATGAATATGAATAAATTTAATGTGAATTGATAAATAGATAAATATAACTACACCATTATACATGTAAAAGTATCGAATCAACATCCATTGTAAAATGTGTATTATCAACGTAGTTATAAATCAAATGCCCCATATATATATATATATATATATATATATATATGTATGTATGTATAAAAAAAAAAAAAAAAACAGTACCGGACATGAAACTTTTGTCAATAAGGAGAGTTCGCGATTATATTATCTATGGCTTCAAACCGAAACCGAATTGAAGATTGTTTTTACCAAAATCTTGAAATAACAAAACCCTCTATATATGACAGAACGAAAACTGGAACTGAATCTATTTTTCTCTTCTGGATGTGAAATGGAATTTTTTTGTACTCCAGAACCAAACCGTACAGAATTTTTCATTAAAAATTTCTACCCATAAAATTTCAATTATTTAAATAATAAAATAGAAGCCATTGACTTTTTTGTGTGTGTGTTCAAGTTTTGATCTCAAGCATATGAAAAGTTAACTAATAAATTATGCATACTAATATCAATTACCAAAACCTACAAAATAATAAACTACCAAAAATCAAAATATTTTTAAAATAAATTATAGTAATGAACACTGTCACCTTAAAATATATGCCCAAAGTAGCAATCAGTAGAATGGACCTGATTCCGATTCAGATTTTCTGTTTAATTTCATTATTTTTTCGTGTCTTATGAAATTAGCATTCTAACCGATGAGAGATTTTAGGAGAATATTAGATATTAAACTTTACCTCCAAACAACATGTGATTAATTTTTTTATCCTTTTCTTTCCTTATTTTGAATAGCATAAAATTTTTTTATGGATTTTCTCTGTTTCAAATGCGTTCCATAAATGTGCTTAATAAGTACTACATAAAATACTATAAATAAAACTTTTAGTCTATATCGTTGAAAAAGGAAGTTACCATGCATATACACTGACGGAAAAAAAAATCCCAACACCAAGAAAGACTTGTGTTGGATAAACGAAATTTGGTAGGCGTGTTTATACGTCTGAAAGATGGCATCGATTGAAATTTCGCGCTTCGCGCATAAGTGTGGCGCTAGTAGCGCCACTCAGAACTTGCAGATCAGGTTTACTTTAAATGCGTGCTGTAAAGTTCATAGGCGTTATTTAGCTTCGAAATGTGACGTATTGAGTTGATGTTAGCTAAGAATGTCATTAACAAGACGAAGAAGCCATTGTCAACAGCTCACCGAGTTGGAACGAGATCGCATATTCGGGCTACGAGAAGGTGGATTTTCTTTCCGCGATATTGCAGAAACACGTGGCTGGAATTTATCCACTGTGCATGATTGTTGGAAGCAGTGTTCAAGGGATCGTACTACCTCAAGAAGACCAGGTTCCAAGCGGCCACGTGGCACTCTTGAGAGGGAAGATCGCTGTATTCGGCGTACGACTGTGGCGCATCGTACTGCTTCTGCGGTAGTAATTCGAGCTGCAGTTGGTACCACAGTGACACAACGAACTGTTAGAAATCGATTACTTCAAGGACAGCTCCGTGCCAGGCGCCCTGCAGCGTGCATTCTACTGTCTCCAAACCATTGCCGTTTGCGACGCCATTCGTGTCAAGCCAGAGCTCATTGGTGGGCGGAGTCGAGATCTGTTGTGTTTCTTTTTCATCAGAAAACACAACAGATCTCCACTCCGTCCTCCAATGAGCTCTGGCTTGACACCAATGGCTTGGAGACAGTAGAATGCTCTCTGCAGGGCGCCTGGCACGGAGCTGTCCTTGAAGTAATCGATTTCTAACAGTTCGTTGTGTCACTGTGGTACCAACTGCAGCTCGAATTTCTGCCGCAGACGCAGTACGATGCGCCACAGTCGTACGCCGAATACGGCGATCTTCCCTCTCAGGAGTGTCACGTGGTCGCCTGGAACCTGGTCTTCTTGAGGTAGTACCATCCCTTGACCACTGCTTCCAACAATCATGCACAGTGGATAAATTCCAGCCAAGTGTTTCTGCAATATCGCGGAAAGAAAATCCACCTTCTCGTAGCCCAAATACGCGACCTCGTTCCAACTCGGTGAGCTGTTGATAGTAGCTTCTTTGTCTTGTTAAAGGCATTCTTGGCTAACATCAACTCAATACGTCACATTTCGAAGCTAAATAACGCCTACGAATTTTACAGCACGTATTTAAAGTAAACCTGATCTGCAAGTTCTGAGTGGCGCTACTAGCGCCACACTTATGCGCGAAGCGCGAAATTTCAATCGATGTCATCTTTCAGATGTATAAACATGGCTACCAAATTTCATTTATCTAACACAAGTCTTTCTTGGTGTTCGGAATTTTTTCCGTCAGTGTATTTGTTATAAAAAAACTATTTTGGCTGGAACACATTCCTATATTACATTCATACATTACATCCTATATTATATTTTATTACATTAATACATAATAAATTAATATAATATATTATTTCGAAACATTAAAACTTTCAAGCATTTTCGATTTTGCAAAGTTAAAATTGAGTTTTTACACGGACAGAAAGAATGTGCGAAAATAACTCTGTGACAAAACCTAACCTCTATAATTTTCATAATAGTCCCAGTATCGAAAATAATATTAATAATAATATTTTGAATTTATTGAAATAAAAATTAAATTTCACAGATCAAGCGTAATATTTTTTCACTGTAGTTAAAAGAACGCAAAAATTCAATTTTAATCATCTTGTCAATAGATTTAGTATTTCAACCGTCAACATATTACAGAGAAAAGTAGAAATCATACAAGTGAATTATATGTTCCAACAACACGTGCTATTTTTCTTTTCTCCTTTCTTTAATACCAAAAAACATTTTTATTACTTTTCAGTAATTCAACTGCGTAACAAACATTTAAATTAATATATATATATATATATATATATATATATATATATACAGGGCTCGCACCGTTCCTAAAATTTTCGCACTTTGCTACCATTAAATTAAAACAATAATCTTTGTTGTACATTTCTATTATAAACGTTAAAGGATTCTACCACGAAGAATTCTTATTTAAAATACTGATAGCAAAGCGCGAAAATTTTAGGAACGGTGCGAGCCCTGTATATATGTCTAAAGTGATTTACTTAAAAACCTCAACCCGTACAGTAGACCCCTAATTATGCGGACACTTTCTTAACCAGCAACTTTATTTGAAGGGACAATCATAGTAGACCAAGTCCGTTTAGAAAAAAAAAAAAAAATGAGATAGTCCATTTAGAATGTGTATAAAATCTGCTTTAGCTACACCCACAGTGAACGAAGCCTGTTTTCACATACTTTCTCATATATGGCATCTGTTTACATACTTGCTTCACAATCTTAGTGAATAAAACAGATTTTACGCACTTTCTAAATGGACTATATAAATTTTTTTTAATGCACTTGGTCTACTATGATTGTGAGCCCCTCATTTAATCATCCGACTTTTGAGGACATGTATAAAGATGTTTGAGGTTGTATTTTAAAATTCCAGAAGAAAGTAAATCAATTTTAACACTTTCAACATATTTGAAAAGTGATTATGACTTCGGATTGTCTACCGTCTGCTCGTCTGTCCGTTCTCTAACTCTTGTAAATGCACTTGGATTTTCACATAATCTGTAGATGTAATTAAAGTTTATTATGAGACATTTTCTATTGGAAATGGAGTGCATAACATTTACGATTCGTTTACAGAGACACACAAAATATTCTGTTAAGTTATGGCCCGAATGGCGAATCTTTTTACGTATGCGTGTCATAAATTCAAAAAACTATATCTATCAGCATTAAAACATGCCAAGTTTCACATAAAAAATATTACAACATATACCTAATAAAAATAGCAAATAAAGCCTTTGTGCAACAATATTAAAAAGCAGAAAAACCAACGTTTAAAATGCACAAATAATATATGAAAAGCAGCAAACAGCTGTTTCGAATCTACTAGCGAGATTCTTCTTCAGTGCAAAAGGAACAGCGTGCTAGAAAAAGCACGGCTGAGCAAAATCATAGACAGAGACGCGCTGGCTTTTATACCCTATGCGGGTGGCGAAGGCGCCGAAACAACCAATGAGAGAGAAGCAGTGGAAACGACTGGGTGGACAAGTAGCGACATCTACCGGAGAAGTAGAGAAAAGAAACCAAAAAAGGGGAATTAAATTAACGCTTTCCAAATACTTGGAAAATCTGGAGTACTAGATAAGTCATTGACTAAAGAGTGAGAATTTTTAATGATATGGTAAGCTTCCCAAAAATCAAGATCAAGGTTAGAAGAACATTTTTGGATAATGATGGCTGAGGAAAAATCGAACCTATGTTGAGAAGACCAAGAATGTTGAGCAATAGAAGAACGTTTGAGCTCCTGATTTTTAACATAACCTTCATGCTCTTTTAAACGAAATCTAAGAGCACGTTTAGTCTGACCAATATAAGAAAGACCACACTGACAAGATATCTGGTAAATGCCCCAATTATCTAGGCGATCAACGGGGTGTTTGAGATTTGAAAAAGGGATTTTATTAACAGGAGAAAAAATAACTTTAAAATCAAACCTTCTTAGGATTTTAGCAACTTGCTGACTGATTTTAGGAAAAAATGGTAATACAACTGAAGTATTAGAGTTGGAATTAGAATGCTTTTCAGAATAATTGGAATTCGTCAATTTCTTATAAATAGAATCGATAATATTAGAGGAATAACCACGATCGACAGCAATAGCTTTGAGGTAATTAAGTTCAGCACTAAGTAACTGAGGAGTGGAACAAATATTAGTAGCCCGAAAAACAAAAGTATTGAAAGCAGCGAATTTCTGGTTAGGGGATGAGAAGAATACCTGTAAGGTCGGAGACTGACAGCAAAAGGTTTACGAAAGACGGTAGTCTGAAAGCCATTTTCACAACGAATAACAAGGACATCCAGGAAAGAAAGACAGTTATTGGTCTCAATTTCAGAGGTAAATTGAATGCGGGGATCAATGGAATTCATAATAGAGAGAATATGATTAATATCCGAATTCATTTCAATCAGGACATAAACATCATCAACATAACGAACATAGAACGGAAATTTTAAGATTTCAAAAAGCTTGACCTCAAAATAGTGCATATAAATATCGCATAAAATTGGACTAAGAGGATTACCCATAGCCAAACCGTCAATCATACGGAAGAAATTGCCATTGAAAACAAAAGTATTTTGCGACAAGCAAGCGCGAGTGAGAAGTATAAGTTCCTCGATTTCAAAATAAGAGAAATGGAATTCACAAAGCCTTTTCTTGAGGCAATCTAATGCCCCCTCAACCGGAACGTTTGTAAATAAATATTTAACATCAAAAGAAACCATCATGTGACCCTGCGGCTTAAAATTATGAAGTTTTTTAAAAAAATCAAAAGAATTCTTAACAGTGAAACAGTTACTGCTCAAAAGTGGGGAAAAAACAGAAACTAAATATTTGGCGAGCTTATAAGAAGCTGTACCGATACTAGAGACAATAGGTCTAAAAAGAATGTCAGGTTTATGGACCTTAGGTAAAGCATAAAACCTGGCACAATGCGCAATAGACGGAATAAGGGACTTCTTAAAGTTAGCAGGAATAATGGAAGAAGACTTAATGGCAGACTTAAAAGAGTTAATTTCACTAGTGGAAGGGTCTTTGCGGATATCCACATACGGACCATCATTAATTAATTTATGGGTTTTTTCCAAATACGTAGATTTGATCTACGTATTTGGAAATCCCTACGTATTCCAAATCTACGTATTTGGAAAAAACCCATAAATTAATTAATGATGGTCCGTATGTGGATATCCGCAAAGACCCTTCCACTCGTGAAATTAACTCTATTAAGTCTGCCATTAAGTCTTCTTCCATTATTCCTGCTAACTTTAAGAAGTCCCTTATTCCGTCTATTGCGCATTGTGCCAGGTTTTATGCTTTACCTAAGGTCCATAAACCTGACATTCCTTTTAGACCTATTGTCTCTAGTATCGGTACAGCTTCTTATAAGCTCGCCAAATATTTAGTTTCTGTTTTTTCCCCACTTTTGAGCAGTAACTGTTTCACTGTTAAGAATTCTTTTGATTTTTTTAAAAAACTTCATAATTTTAAGCCGCAGGGTCACATGATGGTTTCTTTTGATGTTAAATCTTTATTTACAAACGTTCCAGTTGAGGGGGCTTTAGATTGCCTCAAGAAAAGGCTTTGTGAATTCCATTTCTCTTATTTTGAAATCGAGGAACTTATACTTCTCACTCGCGCTTGCTTGTCGCAAAATACTTTTGTTTTCAATGGTAATTTCTTCCGTATGATTGACGGTTTGGCTATGGGTAATCCTCTTAGTCCAATTTTATGCGATATTTATATGCACTATTTTGAGGTCAAGCTTTTTGAAATCTTAAAATTTCCGTTCTATGTTCGTTATGTTGATGATGTTTATGTCCTGATTGAAATGAATTCGGATATTAATCATATTTTCTCTATTATGAATTCCATTGATCCCTGCATTCAATTTACCTCTGAAATTGAGACCAATAACTGTCTTTCTTTCCTGGATGTCCTTGTTATTCGTTGTGAAAATGGCTTTCAGACTACCGTCTTTCGTAAACCTTTTGCTGTCAGCCTCCCACCTCACAGGTATTCTTCTCATCCCCCTAACCAGAAATTCGCTGCTTTCAATACTTTTGTTTTTCGGGCTACTAATATTTGTTCCACTCCTCAGTTACTTAGTGCTGAACTTAATTACCTCAAAGCTATTGCTGTCGATCGTGGTTATTCCTCTAATATTATCGATTCTATTTATAAGAAATTGACGAATTCCAATTATTCTGAAAAGCATTCTAATTCCAACTCTAATACTTCAGTTGTATTACCATTTTTTCCTAAAATCAGTCAGCAAGTTGCTAAAATCCTAAGAAGGTTTGATTTTAAAGTTATTTTTTCTCCTGTTAATAAAATCCCTTTTTCAAATCTCAAACACCCCGTTGATCGCCTAGATAATTGGGGCATTTACCAGATCTCTTGTCAGTGTGGTCTTTCTTATATTGGTCAGACTAAACGTGCTCTTAGATTTCGTTTAAAAGAGCATGAAGGTTATGTTAAAAATCAGGAGCTCAAACGTTCTTCTATTGCTCAACATTCTTGGTCTTCTCAACATAGGTTCGATTTTTCCTCAGCCATCATTATCCAAAAATGTTCTTCTAACCTTGATCTTGATTTTTGGGAAGCTTACCATATCATTAAAAATTCTCACTCTTTAGTCAATGACTTATCTAGTACTCCAGATTTTCCAAGTATTTGGAAAGCGTTAATTTAATTCCCCTTTTTTGGTTTCTTTTCTCTACTTCTCCGGTAGATGTCGCTACTTGTCCACCCAGTCGTTTCCACTGCTTCTCTCTCATTGGTTGTTTCGGCGCCTTCGCCACCCGCATAGGGTATAAAAGCCAGCGCGTCTCTGTCTATGATTTTGCTCAGCCTTGCTTTTTCTAGCACGCTGTTCCTTTTGCACTGAAGAAGAATCTCGCTAGTAGATTCGAAACAGCTGTTTGCTGCTTTTCATATATTATTTGTGCATTTTAAACGTTGGTTTTTCTGCTTTTTAATATACCTAATGTTTAAACGAAACGCTAACTAATATAATCAATCGCTTTCGTACATTGAATTAAAAAGCAAAATAATCAAAATGCGATTTACCTTGTATTGTAATCAGACATTAATTTATTAAAAGTTTAATTCTGACATGTTTATTTAGCTGCAACACGTACTACAACTGTTCTAAGGAAAGAAATTTTATGAATTTTTTTTTTTTGGTAATTTTTAACTTATTATTAATGTAACATTTAACTTATAATCCAAGCATAATAATCCAGGCTGCATTTTTTTTAAATGCATTAATAATTTATGAATGAGATGTTTGTTAGAGAATGCCTTTATACTTTGTTCATATTTTGTTATTTTAGTATTATATATATATATAACAAAATTGGATCTACCTGTCTTTTTATTGCCGTGACTGTCTAATGAAATTCTTTTAAAGAGATAAAGTGTTTAAAATTTATACAGAAAGGTAGTTAATTCCCAAAAATGTTGCTTAAGGTCACAGAAAAAGGGCATTTTCTAATATTTTCATGCAAAATTAATTGTATTATTTGTAAATTTTTCGCCTTCCGGACGTAAATTGTGGTAAGTGTCACCTCGGTTTCGCCCTCCGCCCCCAGTATTATAATCCTTGGGGAAAAATCGTTTCCCATGCGTTTTAATGATGTTTCAATACTTCAAACATTATGAAATTTATATGTGTCGCTGAAGTGGGCTACAACATGCTTTATATAGAGAATAGAGTAAGTAGAATTCATAGTTCATTTACAGGGGCGCACAAAAGAATTGCATTACATCGCGATCTATGAGAAAAAAAATATCAGGGTATTTCAATAACGATGCATTACTTTAAGCATAATGAAATTGTCATGCATCTTCGAAATTGTTTCTACGGATTAACGAGAGGTCAGCATTTATCGTTTACTTACAGAGAAACATAAAAATTCGGTTATGGAACAGACAAATGATAATTGCTAGATGCGCACTTATATCTGTTGTATGCATTTTTAAATTTAACTAATTTTTAGTGTATTATATGGTGGGTATAAATTCTGTAGATCATATACAGGGTTGCACAAAAATATTCACACACATTATTAGCTATAGACAATCATAGGTGAAAATTCTTTTTTACTTCGTTATGTTATAATTCTTCATTTAGACATCTTGTTTCATTATATGTAATAATTCAATTCATTAAGAATATTGAAATAGTCTTAGAAAGTGTTGCCTGCTGTGTAAATTTTTTTCTTGTTTATTTTATAGTCAATACACAAAGCAAATCATAAATAAAAAGAATAAAAAAACGTATCGCGTATTTTTTTCCCCCGAAAATGTCCACCTATTTTTACCTTTAAAAAAAGATACGAAATATAAAAAATTCTCTTTAAATCTGCCCTTAATATGATTTCAGTTTCTTTTTCGATAGCAGTTATTTTACGTCATTTATAGTAGTTCTACATATAGTTTAATGTCTGCACAATTACAAAAATTATCCAATACCGTCCTCCTGATTATCTGGCGATTTTTATTTTCCTAGATACACTTGGTTCCATGAGCATAAATCATATGCATAAAAACAAGCTATTTGAATTAAATAAAAATTTCTCATCCATCTCAGTTTATGTTGAAAAAACACTCTTTTTTAAATTAAAAAAGAGCAATTGAAAAAATTGTGAATTATCAGGTATTTTTCAATTACACGAAAATGTTTTAATTGCCTCTTGTGATGCATAAAATATTTTTTACGGTCCAATATTTTTACTTGTGCATCAAATTATTACATGAATAATCTTTTTTTTAATGCAAATAGTTGAAATATGTCAAATTAAGTTTTAATAAAACATTAAAAAATGAGCTGAATCAGTTTAATAATTAGAGTAACTTTAATTAAAGCTGAAAGTAATGAATGAAATGAATAATAAATGAATAACCCTGCTGGAATTAAAGACATTAATATTTCATATTTTGGAAGTAAAAACTGGAGAAAGAATTTATTATTTTTTTTAAATAAAATTAAAAGTAAAAAGCTTTACAAAATGTGCAAGGTTAGCAAGAAATAACTTACTTTAAACGGCTCCGAAGCACGTTCCACTGTTCTGATTGTGAAGAAATTAAAACTAAAGGTAATTCAAATAATGTGCTCATTTATTGAATACACATTTTTAGTAGAAATATTTTCTAAAAGAGTCGTTGAAGCACTCAAATAAAAGTTTAAAAATTTTAAATATTTTAATATCCTATATGACTGCGGGCAAATGTTTCAATAATGTTATAATAAATGCTCAATATGTCCTTCTTTATAGCCAACAATGTACTGTAATCGCAAAGCCATATTTTCGATTGCTGAGTGCAGTAATTCTAGTCAACTATCGCGAACGTAATAGGGATAAATACTTTTTTTTAGCCGACAAGACATTTAGTAGATAACACTTGCCCGACAGGACGTTTAGCCAACAAGTACATCAGCCGACAGGACATGTAGCCGACACATACAATGGCGGTCAAAAGTTTCCGGCCAGTTAGTTTCTTTGATTTGTTTGACAGAACGTTTCAGCGAAGAAGAAGCACAATTGCTTCAAAAGTTAGGAATAAGCAAATTACCTCTGACCACGTGATCATTTTGATTGGATACATAAGATACTTGATTGCAAAGGGGAGGAATTCGAAATTCGCGCGTGCAAAAGTTTCCGGCCATTCGTCATCCATTAGTTTTTGCTATCGCTAAAGTGTTTTTTTGGCCATGTTTACATGGCCAAAAATGTGCCATGGCCATGTTTACTGGCCATGGCCAAGTTGGGCAACATGAGTAACGTATTTGAAATTCAAAAATGAAAAGTTTAACAATTTATTGTTCCTAAACGAGTAATTTGCTTGTTGCTAATGGGACAATCCTCTCGTGAGATTGCGGCAAAGTTGTCGATCGGAAAATTTGCTGTAAAAAATATTTTTAAAAATGTATAAAGATGGTCATGGCCTTCGGAACTTGCCACGGTACAGGGGACCCCGGAGGACGACTATTCTTGTGGACAGAATTATCAGAAGAAAATCAGTTGATGGCCCGCGTAAAAATGCCGCTGCAATTCCACGCGATTTACGGTGTTAAAATATTGCTGAAATAAGTCTGTTTACATTGTCAAGACGTTTATAGAACTTTATGGAAGAGTCGGTGCTAAAAAACCTTTCATAAGTAAAAAAATTCAGAGGGTCCGACTGGCGTTTGCGAAGTAATACAAAGACTGGTCAAGTGAAAACTGGAAAAAAGTACTATTTTCCGATGAATCGACGTTCAATCTTTTTGGGAGTCATAAAAGACATTACAACCGACGACCTAAAATCAAAAGATAAGATGCGAGATATATTATTCCTACAATGAAGCATGGCGGAAGACACGTTATGCTGTGGGAAGCATTTTCCTGAAAATGTGCCTGTCCGTTATTTGAAATCCGCGGCAAGATGAATAGTGCAATGCATAAGGATGTCTTGCAAGATCATTTGCTGCCTTATTGGAGGAAAAATTGTGGTCGCAACTATTATTTCATCATGATAACGACCAAAAGCATACATGCAAGCTCGTCAAGCAGTGGCTTTCGCACAAATAAATTCCGCTTTTGAAATGGACAGCCCAATCATCCGATCTGAATACAATAGAAAATCTTTGAAACTAGCTTAAAAACGTGTGTGGAATTATAAATATTCCAATTCAGCAGCATTTTCACAAAAATTGCAAGAACCGTGGACAAAACTTAACATTGATGATCTACAACCGTTCATTGAATCGATGCCCCGTTGCTGCGCCGCAGTACTTATTGCTAAATGTATGAATACAAAATACTAATTGTAAATGTTATTGATCACTGTTATTTTATTCACTGATCTACAACCGTTCATTGAATCGATGCCCCGTTGCTGCGCCGCAGTACTTATTGCTAAATGTTTGAATACAAAATACTAATTGTAAATGTTATTGATCACTGTTATTTTTTGTTATAACACCATTTTTTCCCAAACTTGCCAAGGTGGCCGGAAACTTTTGAGAACATGCGTTTTTTTTTTTCAATTAATTTTGTCAATTAAATTTATTAATATTTAATTTTTATTCCATAAATAAGTTCTTAACTATTATGTCAATAAAGTGTATAAGTATCACTTTGAGATTCCTCTTCATATGCGTATACTTACAAATTAACCAAAAATTTTATGCTGGCCGGAAACTTTTGACCGTCACTGTACATTTGGCCGACAGAGAATTGGCTGAACGTGCCAATTAGCCGACAGGTCATTTGACCGACAGGGCGATTAGCTGACAGAACAATTAACCGACAGGTCAATAAGCCGACAGAACGATTATTGACCTTTCGGCTAAATGTCATGTTGGCTAAATGTCATGTCAGCTAATTGTCTTGTCGGCTAATTGACCTGTCGGCTAAATGTCATGTCAGTAAATGTTAATTGACATGTCGGCTAAATGTTCTGTCGACTAAATGTCATGTCAGCTAATTGTCTTGTTGGCCAATTGAGCTGTCGGCTAATTATCCTTGTCGACTAATTGTCCTGTCTTCTAATTATTTCTGTCGGCTAACTGTCGCTTTCGACTAATTGTCTTGTCGGATAATTGTACGTATCGGCTAAATGTACTTGTCGGTTAAATGGCCTGTTGGCTAATTGCTGTCTGCTTAATTTCTTTTCGGTTATTTAGTTGTCGACTAAATGACATAGACCCCTTTTTACTTTCTTCTATCTTTACAAGAAGAAAGTATTCGTGAAAGGATCGTGAAAGTATTCTTGAAAAGACTCATGAAAATTTTCGACTTCCGGTTTTCCGGTTTTAAAAGTAAATTTTCTAAAAGAGTCGTTGAAGCACTCAAATAAAAGTTTAAAAAGTTTAAATATTTTAATGTCCTATTTGACTGCAGGCAAATGTTTCAATAATGTTAAATGTTTCAATAATGTGTCAATGCTCAATATGTCCTTCTTTATAGCCAAAAATGTACTGTAATCGCAAAGCCATATTTTCGATCGCTGAGTAGCAGTAAGTCTAGTCAACTATGGCGAAAGTAATAGGCGAACGTAATAGGGATAAATACTTTTTTTTAGCCGACAAGACATTTAGTAGGTAACACTTAGCCGACAAGTACTTCAGCCGACAGGACATGTAGCCGACACATACATTTAGCCGACAGACGATTGGCTGAACGTGCCAATTAACCGACAGGTCATTTGACAGACAGGGCGATTAGCCGACAGGACAATTAACCGACAAGTCAATAAGCCGACAGGACGATTATTAAGCTGTCAGATAATTGTCATATCGGCTTATTGGCCTGTCGGCTAAATGTCCTGTCGGCTAAATGTCATGTCGACTAATGGTCTTGTCGGCTAATTGACCTGCCGGCTAAATGTCCTGTCGGCTAAATGGCATGTCAGTAAATGTTAATTTGCCTATCGGCTAAATGTTCTGTCGATTAAATGTCATGTCAGCTAAATGTCTTGTTGGCTAATTGTCCTGCCTCTAATTGTTTCTGTGGGCTAACTGTCGTTTTCCACTAATTGTCCTGTCGGATAATTGTATGTGCCGGCTAAATGCACTTGTCGGTTAAACGGGCTGTTGGCTAATTGCTGTCTGCTTAATGTATTTTCCGTTATTTGGTTGTCGGCTAAATGACATAAACCCCTTTTTACTTTCTTCTATCTTTACAAGAAGAAAGTATTGGATTCGTGAAAATTTTCGACTTCCCGTTTTCGATGGATTTATACGTTTTAGAAGATCTTGAACACGATTTGATGGTTTTTAGAACATGTCTGTCTGTGAGTCTGTCTGTCACGCTGTCTGTCAGTCTGTGAGTCTGTATGTGACAAAAATTTTGTGGGCGCTCTATCTCTAGAACTAATGCACGGAATTTCACAAAACTTTTGATTCAATTAGACATTAGACCTTGATATATATTGGTGCTGATTACTTTTTGGTAAAAATCGCCCAACAGGTTGCGCTGCTATGCTGCATTATTCATAGCAATATAGCTCTATCTCAAGAACAAATGCACGAATTTTCATCAAACTTCAGATTCAGTTAGTGCTTGATATAAATTAGTGCTGGGTTTTTTTATGTAAGCTTCCCAACAGGTGGCACTGCTATGCTGCATTTTTAAAGATTTCCGGAATAGCTGTATCTCAAGAACTAATGCATAAATTTTCATTAAGCTCAAGATTCAGTTACTCCCTCGTATAAATTTGTCCTAACTAGTTTTTGTGTAAATCGCCCAACAGGTGGCGCTGATATGCAGATTTTTTTTAAATTTCTGCAATAGCTCTATCTCAAAAACTAATTTATGAATTTTCATCAAACTCGAGATTCAGTTAGAAGTTGACATACGTTGTTGATGATTAGAGTTTGGTATAAATCATCTAACCAGTGGCGCTGATATGCTGCATTTTTTAGGAAGTACTAACATATATGAGATAGAAGAAAGTTTTTAGATTGCCACATCTGACTAGTTTTCAGAGATGGGATAAATACAAAAATGTACTTTTGAAATTACACTATACTACTGACAATGAAGAAGCCTTTTTTCCTCTTTATTGTAGCATATTAAACATCTATCTGAAGGCATATTGGATATTATCATGCCTATGGAACATATATTTAAGTACTACAGCGCTACCTTTTATAAAACTTTTGTACTAAAAATTTATATATTTGTGTTATATATATATATATGTTTTATAAATGATAAGTTCATCCTTCGTATTATTGAATTATCGGCTAATTGACCTGTCGGCTAAATGTCCTGTAGGCTAAGAGTCTTTAGCTTTAATTTTTCACAATCGAAACAGTAGAACGCAATTTAGAGCTCCTTGTAGGGGATAACTTATTTCACACCATTTGACAAGTGTAGTTTAGAGCAGAGGAAGAACCTTCCTTGGCAGTTTTATTTACGCATCACAGTGGCTAAGATTAATGAATAATTTTTCACTTTAAAAATACTTTGATGCTGAATCCTGCATTTTAATACACTATTTACATAGTTAATTATATGCATATAAACGCGCATCTTTTATATTTACACCCATCGTAAGAGTTTCACATTTACATCTATTTTATATACTTATATACATCTAATAACGTATATACATATTCACACATAACGCAACATTTTCCAAGAAATGAAAGTAATCGTGACAAGTGAGGAATCGTGAGAAATTTAGCAGGTTGATGGAAAATCAAGAACAATATCCACAACATCAAATAAACAAAAGATTAATGAAACATGTACATACTGTATGATTCAACATGTTATCTGTCTATTATTCAAAATTTACCAATTGTCTGTCCAACTTTTTTCATTTTATTGTTTAACATTTTACCAGTTCTCAGTATAACATTTTACCGGTTCATGAAGCTTTTCATGATTTAGCCTACACAAGTTTATGGTTCAGCCTTAGATGAGACAACCATTACGTTGTTTCATAACCTAGCGGTTGCAGATACTGTTGCACCAAAAGTTTGTTCAACTAGCAATAAATTTTTAACAGTGCAGTTTAAAAAACTTTATTATCTCAATGATGAGACAATTTCTAGCTTTCAATAAAATAAAGAGAATGTATGCGTTTAAATTAAGCTACAGCTACTCCACAAAACGGTTCAACTAACAATGAATTTTTAACAATTAGTTTAAAAAACTTCATTATCTCAATGAGGAGACAATTTCTAGCTTTCAATAAAATAAACAGAATGTAGGGTAACTCCTGGAGAGTTGCCGCATACGGGATAGATGCCGCACCCCTTGTATTTCTTGAAATTATCGATAGATGGTCGTCAAACGCACAGTATAGGTGCGCAATGAGATTATTTTAACAGGTATAGAGCGTGAATCCCATTTCGATGTTTACTTGTAGAAGTACAATCATTAATTTGACAAAAGTGCATGATTTCACTGTCCAAACTTTTAAACACATGTTTAAACACTTTTCATACACTAATTACTCAATGCATGCATGATTTCGAAGGCAAAACTAAGTGTAGCGTTTATATAGAGTACTGTGTGTATGGTTACGCCATTCCCCTTAGCGATGGCAGGTAACTGTGATGGCCGACGTCTGCACCATGGAAAATGGGGTACATGCCGCACTGCTATTTCGGTATACATGCCGCAGTTTCTTTTGTACGGGATGATTAAGTGTTATTAACGTTTCCTTTTTTTTTTTTTTTTTTTTTTTTTTTTTTTGCACAGACTAACCATGTTAGGCATGTTATCAAGTTTACTAAAACCAAAGGAGAAAAAGGGGAAAATAAAAAGTAAGAAGGGCAAGAAAGATGCCAGTCAAGATGATAATAATGAAAAATTGGATTACGCGTAAAGCAGACGTTCTTTGCAAACTACTCCAAAAAAGAGGAAGTGTAATTGGCTTTGTTGAATCATGTGTTTAAATGTAGTTACATAAAGACTGTGCTTTTTCGACACTTTTTCTGTAGATTGTAGTCGAAAAAACAGGTCTCTTAACCCATTCGGGACCATAGGTACATATAAGCACCTTCATAAAGAGCTTACAATATTTGTTTTTGGCACCAGAAAAAAGAAAAGTAATATTTGCTTTATTTAATTAGAGCATTTTCATGACTTCTTAAAGGTGACTTCTTTTTGAAAAAAGTGGTACCAACCGAATAAAATTTGTGTAAAAGCCACCGGTCTCGAAAGGGTTAACAAATAAATTATATGAACATAATTTCACTTTCTTTCTTTTCCCTTTCTAATACATTGATGTTACGTTGTTGCTGAAATAACAATTAAAATATAATGTAAAAAAATAAGTCGATAATTTTAACAGTGAAATTAGGCAGCAGTTATTAATTTGAATCTACTAATATGTTTCATTGTACTCATTTAGTTTCATTTTGTTATTACATCGTTAATTATAGTCCAGATATGAATATATTTTTTGAAATATGTTTATTTATAACTTCGTTCTGTTCTTATTACAAGGGCGGCATAACTACCGCACAAGTGCGGCGTCTCAGCCTGAATGTACGGGTGACGCGCCGCAGTGTAATGTTTTAGAAAAAAAATTGTTAAAAAATATTAATAATTTGTTTTGAATTTTTTTGTCGCAGTACACGCGTTGTATATTTAACATTAAATAGCACAGCATGATTTTTTTTCTTTTATGTCCACCATGGAATTTTATACACAAATTCAAAAAAATGTGTGGCATAAATCCCGGAATTACCCTATATGTTTCAATTAAGTAAAGTAAATCTGATATTTATTTTATTAATTGCTTTAAACAGTCCTTTCGTATTTTGCTTAAATGAAGATAATTTTTTAATTGTTTTAAAATTCATATTTAAGGTGCATAGTCACAAGTTTTCAAAAATACTTATAGTTTTTCTAATGACACGAATTCCTTTTGCAAGTTTTGTGAAGGGGGCATACATTTGTTAAATCTTCAAAAAGTTCGATTTTTTAAATGTCTATATTTTTAAAGGAGCAATATTTTCTGAGAACTATAAACCAAACCGCACAAAAAAAATGCCCATTGTTATGTTAGCTCGTTATGACTAAGTATGTATCAGGTGTTCTCAATGTAAGCAAGAATTAAAAGGATTACTTTAAAGCGATTTGTCTCACAATGTTAAAAATGTGCTTTTTATTTTTCGTAATTGCGTGCAAGAATGCTCTCGAACTACCTTGACATGCAATCTTCACAATCTATATACCGGGTGTCCCAAAAATGACTGATGGAGTTTAAAATTCAATCATTTGCAAACGGTGACATATATTAAAATAATTCTTGCAGGAGGGTTATGTATGATGTCAGGAGTTTTCTTACTGTGATTCTTGAATTTAGTTCAAATTTTAAACAATAGATGGAATAGGTGCGAGGAATAGGTGCTAATTCCAGACTCGATTTTTGGTACTTCGGGATCCGTTCAAAATATTTTAATCTCCTTTTTTCGCATGGGAGAAGAGAAAGGCCGAAAAATCGAGCCTGGATTTAGCGCCTATTGCTTGCAGCGCCATCTATTGCTGCTGTTTGTAGCTAAAAATGGGAATCGCAACATAAAAACTCCTTATATCTTACATATCCTTCCTGCAAAAAGTTTTTAGATATCTGTCCCCGTTTGCTATTCAATTTTAAAATCCATCAGTCATTTTTGGGACACCCGGTATCTGTGTTTTAGGACTAAAGCCAAAATTTTTCATTAATCCAAGCACAAAAAAAAATTGTATGCATAGACTCCGAAAAATACATGCAATATTTTCAACTGCGTCTTAAAAATGGACTTTCCTAAAACATACAGAATTTTGAGTTCAGCCTTAAGATGTAGGTATACAGTTAGTTGCATAATAATAGGTTCAACTTTAAAAACCCATTTAACTTCCAAAAACATACACCGCGTCCCAAAAGTTTAGACAATCAATAAAATTTGCATTAACATACAAATTAATAAAGTTCAATTAAAATTCGTGAGATAGGTAATAAATAAAAGCAGTTTTGCCGATATACACGTATAAATTATGATCAAAGGTTTGAAATTATAAAATGTACATTAATTATATAAAAATGTGCTGTCCCAAAAGTACAGACACCTGCAATTTTTTTTTTAAAGAAAAAAATACTTTTCCGAATCATTTAGGAAATATAAAAATGCATTTTTTTTGGGGGGGGGGGGGGGGCTAAAAAAATATAGGTCCAATTTCGATTTGTTTTTCTTTTAGCGCGGCTATTCTTGATTCAGACAAATTTTTCATTAAATTCAAGATAACTCGTGGTTCTTCAATGGCCTTGACTTGAAAACATAATTGCATATGCGGCTTTCACTTACTATTGCCAGTACCACTTTTACAAAAAGAGGGACAGAGGGACAAAAAAAAACCTTCTAAAGCGGGACATAAACATACAATAAAACCTGTGGAACAGAACGTGTCTATAGTGGAATCCTGACTTAAATTTAAAACAATTATCTGATAAGTAACCCCCCCCCCCCCCAAAAAAAAAAGTTGTTTTATCGTGTTTTAGGGGGAAGAAGGAGGGCATTTTTAGTCAGGGGTTGGAAAATTCAAAAAGTAGGCAAATGGGGTATCGTTTTTTGCGTATTTTTTCTTCTAAATCGAATGATGACGGTCGCAATTTGGCACGATTATTTGTTACAAAGTTACGGTATGTTTTGATTACAAAGCCGAAAGTTATACTTTAGTGCAAGTAAATTGGTTTCTAGAGCAATAACTGTTGGCCGTTCACGACAATTTAGGAAGAGCTTCGTTTTCGTACTGGAAATGAAGTATCGACGAGTCTCCCCAAAATAAAGTTGTTTTACTATCTTTAGGTGTAATAAAATTGTGCTCTCTTAAAAAGTATAATTTTTGACCTTGTATTCATAAAATCTACCGTAACTTTGTAAGAAATGATCGCATCGACTTGCGAACAATGTCATTCGATTCAGAATTAAAAAATATATAAGTAATAGCCCCTTGACCCATTTAAAAAAAGATGAAATCTCACCCTTGAGTTAAAAAAATCAAATGATCGTATCGACAAATGATCGTATCGACTTGCGAATGGTATAATTCGATTCAGGATAAAACAAAACAAAAAAAAAATACATACAAAGCGAGACTCTACTTGACCTACTTATTTTTAGGTGGCTTTCTTTACAAAAAGCTACCTATTGCAGCCGTTCGGAGGAAAGCGATTTCAAAAAATTTTGGTATATTTTCATCGATCATGACCCCCAGACCCCGAAACCACCCTCCGTTCAAAATTGATATATATATATATATATATATATATATATATATATATATATATCAATATATATATATATATATATATCTGACCTATGTCACACTGTAACTCTCGTATTTATGAACCGATTTGGATGTAATTCGGTGTGTACATAGTACATACCAATGTCTCGACCGAGTTCGTTGGCCAGCTTCATCCGCCATTTTGTTTCAAAATGGCGGCCATTTAAAATTTTAAAAAAAATTTAAAATTTGAAATGTAGTGCCAAAAAATTGAAAATGGAAAAATATTTTTTACTTATGTATTTGACCTTTATACAAAGACTCCGTAGCAGTTTTTGTTTCGTCTATATCTTAAAAAATGGCTGAGTTATAGCATTTTGAATTTCTAGCGAAGCTGACATTTTGAAACGTCCTGAAAATTGTCACGCGATAAAAGGCGTATTTATGAACCGATTTGGATGTAACTTCGTTTATACATAGTACAGACCAATGTCTCGAACGAGTTCGTTGGCCAGCTTCATCCGCCATCTTGTTTAAAAATGGTGGCCATTTAAAATTTTAAGAAAAATTTAAATTTGAAATGTGGTAGCAAAAAATTGAAAATTGAAAAAATATTTTTTTCTTATGTGTTTGACCTTGATAAAAAGATTCGGGAGCAGTTTTTGTTTCGTCTACATCTAAAAAAATGGCTGAGTTATAACATTTTGAATTTCTATTGTGGCTGACATTTTAAAACGACCTGATTTTTGTCACGTGATAACAGGCGTATTTATGAACCGATTTGAATGTAACTTGGTGTGTACATAGTACATACAAATAACTCAACCGAGTTCGTTGACCAGCTTCATTCGCCATATTGTTTCAAAATGGTGGCCATTTAAAAAAATTAAAAAAAAAATTAAAATGAGATACCAAAAAAGTGGAAAATGAAAAAGATTTTTTTTTTGTATGTGTTTGACCTTAATACAAAGATTCCGGAACAGGTTTTGTTTCGTCTACATCTAAAAAAATGGCTGAGTTATAACATTTTGAATTTCTATTGTGGCTGACATTTTAAAACGACCTGATTTTTGTCACGTGATAACAGGCGTATTTATGAACCTATTTGAATGTAACTTGGTGTGTACATAGTACATACAAATAACTCAACCGAGTTCGTTGACCAGCTTCATTCGCCATATTGTTTCAAAATGGTGGCCATTTAAAAAAATTAAAAAAAAAAATTAAAATGAGATACCAAAAAAGTGGAAAATGAAAAAGATTTTTTTTTGTATGTGTTTGACCTTAATACAAAGATTCCGGAACAGGTTTTGTTTCGTCTACATCTAAAAAAATGGCTGAGTTATAACATTTTGAATTTCTATTGTGGCTGACATTTTAAAACGACCTGATTTTTGTCACGCGATAACAGGCGTATTTATGAGCCGATTTGAATGTAACTTGGTCTGTACATAGTACATACCAATGTCTCGACCGAGTTCGTTGGCCAGCTTCATTCGCCATCTTGTTTCAAAAGGGTTGCCATTTTTAAAAAAAATGTAATTTAAAATTTAAAATGAGGTATTAAAAAATTGGAAAATGAAAAAGATTTTTTTTATGTGTTTGGCCTTGATACAAAGATTCTGGAGCAGTTTTTGATTCTGAAAATTTGTTCTTTTGTTTATATCTTAAAAAGTGGTTGAATTATAGCACTTTGAATTTCTATCATGGCTAACACTTTGAAACGATCTTGTATTTGTCACGCGATACCACACTTATTCGCCTATTTCGATGGAAGAAGGCATGTGGATAGTATACATCAATATCTCGACCAAGTTCGCTGGCCAGCTTCATCAGCCATCTTGTTTCAAAATGGCGGCCATTAAATTAAAAAAAAAATTATATTTAAAGTGAGGTGCAAAAAAATTAGAAATTGAAAAAGGTTTCTTTCTTAACTATTTGACCTTGATATAAGGATTCAGGAGCAATTTTTTGTTTGTCTTTATCTTAAAAAATGGCTCAGATATAGCAATTTCAATTTCTAAAGTGGGTGACATTTTGAAAAATCTAAATTTTTGCCTGCGACAGCACTCGTATATATCAACCGATTCCGATATGAGTGAGCATGTGCATAGCAATTACTAAGGTCTCGAACAAGTTCACTGGTTAGCCTCATCTACCATGTTGTCTTAAAATGGCAGGCACTTTAAGAAATCGCCGAATTTGGCAGCCAAATATAAGTGATTTTAAATAAAAGCAGCTTGGATAAAGCTGACTAATTTCGCGAAATTCTCATTCATAATGATTTAGTATTGATAAAAATTAGTACTGAATCTCCTACATTCGGTTTCCACTTAATTGAGCTTCGTGTGTTTGAATAATATAAGTTGGCTTTTTAAAAATAAGGAATATGAAAGCTACCTCTTCCTCCCGGCACTGGCCGGAAGGACTTTTTTTTTTCCTCATGGAGTTAAAATCATCCCCCCCCCCCACACACACACACCAAAATAAAACTAAAACAACTTTATTTTTTATGGGAATATCGGATTTCCATTTCTAGTGCCAAAACGAAGTTCTTTCCAAATTTTGGTGAATGCTCATCAGTTCACCACAGTTGTCTCTGAAAATCCCTATTTTACCTGTACTATAAGGCAAATAGTTTTCATACAATATTTTTTCCATCTGTGTCATAAAAAATACTATCTGGCATGCAAATTTAGATTATAATAATTTTTGCAAGAATTGTCAAGTATAGTTATAAAATCTACTGAGGAAACTCTTTATATTTAGAAAGAAAAATATTTAACTACATACACCATTCTATCGAGTTAATATCATTTTTTCTTTCATTAACAATGTTATTAGTATTTTATAAGCACATTTCTTTTTAACATGAACAAATTTAAAGACCCAAACTGGTAAAAAAATCAGTAGAAAACGCATAAAATAAACATATATTCCCCTATTTATGCAGTAAAAGCATTCAATTAAGGTTCTAGTTGAGATTCTAGAACACTTTTTTTTATAATTTACAGAAAGGGTGTGAACTAATGACGAACAAGTAAAAATTAAATTTAAAAAATAAAAAAACCCCGACTGCGAAAAAAGCGAACTAATTAATTTTTTCTCATGGATGTGAAACTATTTTTTATATTACTTACCTATTTTTTTTATTTACATGTATTGATGACTTTTTAGTTGTATTTAATTGTTAGTTCCAATCTATAAACACTGTTTTGATAAGGCCTATAAATGTCTATGAAGGTTAGAGTTGCAGTAAAGCTAGAGATCCTACCTACACAACTTCCAGGTTGTGTAATATTTTAACGGAGCTTCTGACTGTAAAATAGTCAATGAAACATCGTCTTCATTTTAAAAGACCTATCCAATGATATGCCACTCAATAGGGTGCGTAAAAAAATTTTTCGTCTCTTCCGCAATTTTGTATTTTACGGCCGCCATTTTAGATTTATAAAAACAAAATCTAGCCTATAACCATCGGACGGTTAAGACGAATCGATAGAGACCTCATTCATTAAAATCTATCCAGCCGTTGGGATGTTTCGAAGGTATAATAAAATCCACATTCCCAGATACGCGTGAAACACATAACACTTCTTGGCAGTCGGGTAAAAAAGAATATTTCTTTGACAAAGACAGCCGATATAAACTGATTTATTCCAGTTTTCATCTAGAAGGTGCTTGTGTTGCGTGGCATTTGTCAGAGGCTCCTTGCATAAAATCACCTTCGAAGTCTTTACAGTACAGCTATACTTCTTTATTCAACGGCTCTGAAACATTTTACAAAAATATCTTCGATATTACCAATGAGATTAATGCTGAACTGACGGAGTACGAAACAGCGTTATTCAACATTGATTGAAGAAACCTCGATTTTCTTTGTTTCATTTTTCTTATTTAATTTTATTTTTTACTTTACGTAGTTTAACATACACTTTATTTGAACTTCTTATATATTTTTCATTTTATAAAAGAAATAAATTTATATATAAAATTACAATGCAATTTTTTTAATTTTTATATCCAAGCTGTTACTACTAACAACAACCAACAACCAAAAAAAAAAAAAAAAAAAAAAAACATGCATGGCTATCACTGAAAAGCGCCTTGTATTCATGGCCTTTTCCTCCATAATCTCGACTGTTTTGAACAATTGAACATTTTATCAATTTACTTTATTGCTTCTTTTAATGCAATTACTGTATTTGTTTTTCTAATTTATTAATTTCTCACTTTTATTTCTATACTATTCATTTTCTATCTTTATAATTATATTCACTCTTAAGTGGTTTACACTACAGTTAAGCACCTGTATTACGTTTCTCTAAGTTTTAGAAATACTTCTACTTCTGGACAGGGCTTAAAATGGACATAACTGAGAAGCCCATCAAATGCCTAAACTATTCAACTGATCAACTTATTTCTAAAGTTTAGTAGTTTTCAGTTCATTGCAAAAAAAATCATTAGTTTATTGCATATTTTTGCAAAAAGAGCTTGCTTCGAATGTAATACATCGATACAAAACATCCGCATATAATAAATATGTAGTACGTTGTTCGCGGTATCGCTACTGCTCGACTGACATCCAGTGAGTAGTAGTTTTCATTTCATTGCACTATTTTTTTTAATTTCTCTTATTTTTTTGTAAAAAGTGCTTGCTTCGATTGTAATGCATCGGTACAAAACATCGCATACAATATGGTGTTCTTTGCACACCGTCTTTAGCTTTTATGCATGTAAGTTTACAAGTTCTTGAGTAAATATACAGAGTCACTGTAGTTGCACAATTTTTTTTAAACAGTGCATTCACTTCAGTGATAGCGTACCGGTCAAAGTTTTGGAGAGCGGACGCAAAGTTTGTAGATTCAATCCGCTGTATCCATGAATGAGAGATTTGTGTATTGTTTTTAGGGTATTTCAAGCACGGAAATAAAAAACCATGTTTAATTTATTTCAAGAGTAACACTTGAATGTACAGCCGTGGAAAAAAAGTAAAAACCTCTACTAACTCTGCAAAATATTATTATGGAAGAACGTTACTGGTACCAAATGATTGGAAATAAAGTCTGCTTTTAAATGATGCAAATAAAATTTGCTTAAGGAGTCACCTCCACATCAAAACGAACCACAACTTTTTTTTTTATTTTTTTTTTAATAGCAATACCCAAGTTTGACACCATAAATAAATTCTACACACTTCAATTAGCCTAAATACAAAATTTCATGAAATTACCATTAGTTTCAAAGAAATTAATTATTTTAAAATGAGCCTATTTTAGGGGCTGTATCCAAATTGAAGTTCGGTACTCGATTGTTAAAATGCTAAAAAATGACTATGTCACTTCTATTAATGTATCATGTCTTGCCACCATGACATTTTCCCTCGCTTAATATGTTTCGACTATTGCCAGCCGAAATGTTTTAATAAAATGAGTAAAAAAAATATATATATACCGTATAGGTCACGTATAAGTCCACCCCCTAACTTTCGAATGCAAATTCTGCTAAAAAATCAACAACCCGCGTATAAGTCGACCCCCTCACTTTTTACTTCAATTTTGGGCAAAATCAAACGAAATAGTTTACTTGCCTATGCGAAAAAGTAGTAAGTAAATAAAAATAAATCATTGAAAAATTTAATGATAAATTATTATTATTATTTGTATATTTTCTGTAATATTTTATTATTCATACACATAAAAAGTCATAATTTTGCAGTATTCGAAGTTTTATTTTTTATTTTTTAATTGAATCGCGTATAAGTCGACCCCCAAATTTGCTGGCCAAAAATTGTCAGAAATTCCTCGACTTATACGGAGTATATACGGTATATATATTTTTCAAATTATGCTTTTCTGTACATCATAGGCCACATTTGGCCTCAAACCATCGTTTTGACACTTTATAACCATAATTTAAAAACTACTCAGAAGAAAAATTTTAAATTGAGAATTCGCATAAAGCAGGACATAATAAATATAAATCTATCAAAATATTTGTAGGTTGCCATTCATATTTTTTCGAATATTAATTTCATAATTCATAATTCGCATTATAAATTTTTTTAAATTACAAATTCAATGTATTTATGTTTGGATTTTTTAGCATTATAACCGCACAAAAAATTATCACATTAGAATCATAATTTTGGGGGATATTAATAAAAATATGAAAATTTAATTTAACATTAGAAGCTCTAAATTTTAAATATTTATAATTCAAAATACTTCTAGGTGTATTTTGAATTGAAGATTTAAAATATATTGTCAAAATTGGGTGTTGCTCAAAAAGAAAAAAAAAAAAAGTTTCGTCTGGTTTTGATTTGTAGATAGCCCCTAAGTCAATTTTGTATACATCATTTAAAAGTAGACTTTATTTCCAATCGTTTGATAAGAGTAACTTTCTTTTATTATAATTAGTTGCAGAGTTAGTAGGGGGTGTTTAAATTTTTTTCACTACTGTACATCTCTCTAACACTTTAGCCAAAATGTGTCGATGCGAAGCAAAATATTTTTTACTCGCAGTTTTAGGAGCGGCAACATCCACCTAAATAAATGACTGCAGCGATTACATAATTTTTAAAGCAATATATATCTGATTTAATTTATATTAAAAACAATCAAAAGCATCGAAGAAAAAAATAACATCTTGCTTAGAATAAAATCCGAAGGAAATAAATTAAATTAACTTACTAGTGCCATCGACTGGACCATTTTTACTCATGAGGAAATTTAAAAGTATATATCGATTAGAGTAAAAAACGTGTACAGGAATGCGTTCATATTTTGAGTAATCAACAGAATTTTCTTGTGATCTCTAATATGTAATTCAACTTTTACCTGACATTGAAGTTATTTATGAGTGTAACCGGTGTTCACCGTAAAACACCGGATCGATTTCAGAAGCTGTGTAACGAAGCAGTATCAAAGCAGATAGGGTGTGTGGAAAATGGTTAATTGATTTGGAAGGTGGAATGAGAAAAGAGATTGCAAGTGTCAGAAATAAAATATATGTTTCGAAAATATATATGCGATTAAAACAAAAAAGAAAGAAAAAAAGGCAATAGATTTTTTTTTAAAAAAGGATGTGAGAAAAGATTAATGCCTTAATGTAAAATGTTTTTTCTTTCTAAATTATGTTTAAAAAATCGATATTTTTTTTTCATTTTTTGATAGCTGGCTGTATATAGAATATAACCCAAAAGCGATTTTTTGAAATTAGAATTATTGCAAAAGTTACAGAGACATGCCGCAGTAACTGAATGCCCTAAAACGTACTCATTTTTTTTACATGAGCGTTTGGTTTGCTCTACAACCACTCGACCGAATTCTTTTAACTTTTAATACAAACGTTCAGAATTTAATTCTCCTTGAGTTTACAAGGATATTAAGATATTCTTTCGATGTTTTACAAGCATTTTAAAGTCGTCTTTATTGAGCCATATCATATCGATGTTTCTAACTGCCGCTATTCCAACAAATATTTCAATTAAAGAAAAAACTCATTTGCTACGCCATAGCCAATACACTAAAGATTAATGCATTATGGTTTTTTCCTTAATATTTATTGAATGCTCGGTGCAAGCAGCCAGCTGACACTACATTTTCAGGCGCCCCTCGACTATTTGAATGCCAAGGACGAAGTGTGATTTTTTTTAATGAAAAACTTACGAAACACTCTCAAATCATAACTAAGTATATTGTAAAGCACTTCAATAGCTTGTGTTACTATTGGAAACCACAAAAAGTCCCTAAATTATAAACTTTATATCGGTTTCAAACTGGTATTATCCCTTAATTCTAAAATAATTTCACCAAAGATAGAAATTACTTGTTTCGTAGAATCAAAGTACATTTTAAGTCAATTCTTTAAGTAAAATATTGGAGAATAAATGTAGCGGGAACATTAATAGACATGTTATGATGAAAGTAACGTATCATCACATATCATTATTTATCCCCGTTTTAAAATTAAATTTCCTCTTTCACAATTTTAAATTAATCAAGTCTTCCTTTCCTTTCTAATAAATATATCTATTTTTTATTATCTTTTGCGCTTAATAAATTGCATTCACTTTACGTTCCCAGTCTCACTCTAGCCGTTAATAAAATAAATCAAAAACAAATATATTTTCTCATGCTTAAATCCTTACAGAGCGTGTGTTAACGAATATATATAAAAAAAAGTCCTTCCGGCCAGTGCCGGGAGGAAGAGGTAGCTTTCAAATTCCTTATTTTAAAAAAGCCAACTTATATTATTCAAACACACGAAGCTCAATTTAGTGGAAACCGAATATAGGAGATTCAATACTAATTTCTATCAATACTAAATCATTATGAATGAGAATTTCGCGAAATTAGTCATCTTTATCCAAACTGCTTTTATTTAAAGTAAGTTATATTTGGCTGAGATGTTGATGTATACTATCCACATGCCTTCTTACATGGAAATAGGCGAATACGTGTGTTATCGCGTGACAAATACAAGATCGTTTCAAAATGTTAGCCATACTAGAAATTCAAAGTGCTATAATTCAACCATTTTTTAAGATATAAACAAAAGAACAAATTTTCAGAAACAAAATCTGCTCCGGAATCTTTGTATCAAGGCCAAACACATAGAAAAATCTTTTTCATTTTCCAATTTTTTAATACCTCATTTTAAATTTTAAATTAAAATTTTTTTAAATGGCAACCCTTTTGAAACAAGATGGCGAATGAAGCTGGCCAACGAACTCGGTCAAGACATTGGTATGTACTATGTACAGACCAAGTAACATCCAAATCGGTTCATAAATACGCCTGTTATCTCGTGACAAATATCAGGTCGTTTTAAAATTTCAGCCACAATAGAAATTCAAAATGCTATAGCTCAGCCATTTTTTTAGATATAGACAAAACAAAAACTGTTCCGGAATCTTTGTATTAAGGTCAAACACATATGAAAAAAATCTTTTTCATTTTTCAATTTTTTGGTACCTCATTTTAAATTTTATATTTTTTAAATTTTTTAAATGGCCGCCATTTTGAAACAAGATGGCGGATGAAGCTGGGCAACAAACTCGGTCGAGATATTTGTATGTACTATGTACACACCAAGGTACATCTAATTCGGTTCATAAATACGTCTGTTATGACGTGACAAATATCAGAACGTTTCAAAGTGTCAGCCACGCTAGAAATTCAAAATGCTTATGAAATTCAGCCATTTTTTAAGATATAGACGAAACAAAAACTGCTCCCGAATCTTTGTATCAAGGTCAAATACATAAGAAAAAAATATTGTTTCATTTTTTAATTTTTTGGTACTACATTTCAAATTTAAATTTTTCTTAAAAATTTAAATGGCTGCCATTTTTAAGCAAGATGGCGGATGAAGCTGGCCAACGAACTCGGTCGAGACATTGGTATGTACTATGTACAAACGAAGTTATATCCAAATCGGTTCATAAATACGCCTTTTATCGCGTGACAAAATTCAGGACGTTTCAAAATGTCAGCCACGCTAGAAATTCAAAATGCGATAACTCAGCCATTTTTTAAGATATAGACGAAACAAAAACTGCTCCGGAATCTTTGTATAAAGGTCAAATACATAAGAAAAAAATATTTTTCCATTTTCAATTTTTGGTACCACATTTCAAATTAAAAAAATTTTTAAAAATTTTAAATGGCCGCCATTTTGAAACAAAATGGCGGATGAAGCTGGCCAACGAACTCGGTCGAGACATTGGTATGTACTATGTACATACCGAATTACATCCAAATCGGTTCATAAATTCGAGAGTTACAGTATGACAAAGGTCAGATATATATATATATATCAATTTTGAACGGAGGGGGGTTTCGGGGTCTGGGGGTCATGATCGATGAAAATATACCAAAATGTTTTGAAATTGCTTTCCTCCGAACGGCTGCAATAGGTAGCTTTTTGTAATGAAAGCTACCTAAAAGATATTCTTTGACCACTTGCTCCTTTGCAGAAGTGATTTAACACTTATTGTTAATGCTCAGTTTGGTAGTCATTACATTGCATTTTCGATCTCAGAAATTTATCCCGTTTATATTAAACTCAGCGTCAGCCATTGATTAATGTCTGCGTTGCTTTTTCTCAATATAAGTTTCCCATTGTCCAGCCTAGGTATATCGTTCGTTAAAATTTCGGTACGTAAGCTAATGAATCGTTGGGCTCATTTACAATTCAAAAATTTTGTTAGGTGACGTATTCTTTGAGTTTATAATTGTTCAAGGTTCAAACATTTTGTGTTTCGGTACACATACAATCAAATTTGTCTACCAATCACCATATTATCTCTGATTACGATGCTGAATAGATCTAGAGAAGCCCTTGTCTCTTGTACCGGAGTCACTCCACGGCAATATTTGATTGATCGCTTGTCTTTAATAAGTGCTACATGCTTATCTTGGACTTTTTACACAATCTCTCATATGGCCTGAGTTATTAACAAGCATATGCAATGTACTTTACAGTCGAACACTGTAAAAAAAAATGGTAACGTTCCATGTAAAATCCAGGAACGTTTCGCCTTTTATCAGGTTTTCAGAATAATTTAGCTCTTTCCTGTGAAATTCTGGTTTTCTTATCTGAAACGTTCCTGAACAAAAGTTGGAAACAGCAAAACGCTGCGGCCGCCATTTATTATTTTTTTTTCCTATAATCCGTTGCTCGCGCGCGAGTGTCGAAAACGAATTCCTTAAATGAATGTAAAAAAAATCAATATGGAATGCAAATAAATCAATAGACGACATAATCCTTTACGTCTCTATTGTCAAGATAATTCAGATGAAAATACAATACCTCTGTGACATCACTAAGAGATTATCTCTCGTACTTGTCTGTGAAATCTTTAACGAGCAGACTGTGTAAAAAAAATACACCTATTATTTGGATCTGCATTAACCAGGGGACAATCAAATATGATTCTCACCTATTTTGATTAATTTAAAGTATGTTTTAGAGTTCTTATCTCTAATTATTCTTGTGAAAGGATTTCTTCAAATGGGCCTTAGATTTTCAGAAATTAGATGTCGAGTTGTAGCATACGTTTCAAATACCCATTAGTTTGCAGCTCTCAACGTGTCTTTCGTGGTGTGGACGCAGAAAGCTCGCACGCCACCCGTACGGCCCGAGTTCGATGCTACCTCTTGACTTTTTTTTTCTTTTTTAATTAATTTTATATTTTAACACTTTATTACAATTTGATTTAAATTTGACATATATTTGACACTTTGAATTGCTGCAAATTTGAATTTTTTTTATTTTCGGAAAAAATATACAATTACGTTTAGGTTTTTTTTTTTCATGAAAATTTATATGTATTTTATCTAACTTGTAAACTAACATAATTACTGACGAAAATCCAAAATATTTTATGTCTAGATTTTTTTTTCTAATTATTATTTACATTTATATATTTTTATATTTTAAGCAAAGTTCAGAAACAATATATCACATATATATTTACTTTATTGAATTTTAACTGAAAATTTATTTTTTCGTGTAAATTATAAATAATAATTTTGATGTCAATTTCAAAATATATTTTCATTCTAACAAATAATGATAATAAAGCTAAAATTGTCAACTGGAAATGTAAAAATCGTCTGCGGATCCCGCATACTGTGAAATGTCAGTAATGTCATAATGAAGGGAACGAACATCCAGAGTGAATTATGTCAGCCAGGTATCGGTCCGGATAGCCTAACAGGTAAGGCATTGGCACGGCACGCTAAGTATCCAGGTTCGATCCCTGGTCTGGATATTTTTCACTCTTGTGCTACTCCAGCCTTGAATATGTCAGTAATGTTTTGCTGTCAACAGAAATATTCCTGGTATTTCGCAGGAAACTTACTGGCATTTCTGTAGAAAGTTTTTAACATATACAGTAAAGTACCTGTCATTTTCAAGAAATGTTTCTTGGAAATCATGGGCAACTCAGCTGCCCATTTTTTCCCAGGAACGTTGCGGAATTTTTTTTACAGTGAACCGGCTAAATTTACTTAATTTAAGCTATCCAGAATAATTTTTTAAAAGTCAGTATCTTAAAAAGGGGGGAGGGAATAATAAAGTAAATCTTCAGTATAAAGCACATCCTGGATTAAAATAGGAAAAAAGCCTGCAAGGATAACTTGTGAAGTACAAACTATTCGAACTTTTATTTTTGTGGACGAAAAGCCATGCCAATCTCAAATAGCTATTTCAACGAGGAGAACTTAAACTAATGAATTTTAGAAGCTGTTTAAATAATTTTGTAACTTTTTGTCAGATTGGTTTTAAAAAATCAGTTAAATAACCCAATGTTTATCTATGAATTTTAATTTTAAAAACTTGAAAAATGGTCCCCAAAATTGTTCAGTGGATTAATATTTAAACTCATTTAAAAAGAATCATTGATTAAAATGAGAAAGAAAAATTCATCAGATAAGAAATAACAAAAAATTAAAATTAAAATTAAAACCGAAAAACAGCAAAAGCTATGAGAAAATGTTTTTGCTCGCCTGGGGTACTTCTAGAGATTAAATTTTTAAGAGATCATATTTAATCTTGTTTATGTTAATGAAAAGTGTTTTATTTAATAAATTGCTGGGAGTCTTAAAACATATTTACTTTCAAAGGAATGTTTGTTCAAAAAAAATGAAAACGTATTCTCTTGTTAAAAATCTTAATCAAGTTTTCAAAAAAAAAAAAAAAAAATCCTTTGAATCATAAAACGTCTGAAACCAGCAATCCAGCAATAGTCATGCATTGAGAGATATTAAGCATGTGCTCAAAAAGGGCATATTTTATTTCATTTCAGGTATAAATACTTGAACGCTTTGTTGAATAAAAGTTTTATGTGCTATAGCGATGTATATTTTTCTGATTCAATTCAAATGTAATAGTAAAAATTCTCTAGAAATAAATTTTATTAAAATCTTACTTGAGTCAACAAAATTCTAACCTCATTGTATAAAACATTTGTTTCCCATGTACTAAAAATAAATAAATCGGTTTTATTTTAGAAACTTAAGGCTGCTAGTCAATCAATTTCCGAATTCGCCTCGCTAATGTTAAGTCTACAGACGTAGAATGCATTCGTATATTTAAAATATCTCCTCAAGGAATTGATATTTTTAACTCTTCTTTTCATGATACTCATTCTTAAAAGATGTTCATTGTTTTTTCTTAGTTCTAAAAATATTTCTAAAATATATGCTTAATTTAATATTTTTTGTGTTAAAAGTTAACGAACTGTAAGATTTTAACATTTTATATAAAAATAAATCTATGTTTATAGATAGATTGCTCATAAACTGTCTGATTAAATACATAAGTAAAATTTTCCATTGCAGTGTTACAGAATGTTTTAAATAAAACCTTGAAATTTACAGAGTTAACAGCAACTATTATTGTACAGAAACGGAAAAGTATTTTATTGTGGTATAGTTTAGATGTCATGAAAATTTAAACAACTTTTTTAAAGCACTATTCTGTAAGTTTGATGTTTATCTTAAAAATAATGCCTGATTCATGACTTGTATTCATGTGGTTTAAAAAAAAAGATCCCATTACTATATGTTAATTTGACGTGGGCCTCCATTAGAGAAGATTCATGGCTTTGATTTACACTTGACAGAAAGCGCATACTAGTGAACTTATTAAAAAAAATTATAATTTTTGGTCAGTTTCTTTCTTACGATAGGGCATCAGGAAAGAAAAAAAGCAGTATTTATGCAATTTATTCAGAATTTCTAAATTCTTTTCTGTACATATAATCATAATTTAATTAATATTAAACTATTAAATGTTAAAAGAATATTTTTTTAATGTTTCTTTCCCTATTTCTTATTTATATTTCCTGCTTTTTAGTGTATGGAATAGTTTGTTGTCGGAGTCTTACAGCCAATTAGTATATTTTGGCAAGAGGGTTTTGGCGCATAATTAACTCTCCATTATTTCTGTAACTCTAAAACAGCTGTAACGATAAAGACTGCGCGCTGTTGACGGAAAAAATACCCCAAACTTAATTCATTAATTTATAATTAAGTTCTAAAAAATAATAGAAGTTTGTAGTGGTGTGGTATACAGCTGTATACATGCTTTTTACAATTCTAGTATATCAGGTAATGAGTGAAAAATCGATTACCCACGTAACAGTTTCTTTTTTCTTTTCTTTTTTGATACAATAAATTAAAAATAGGGACCAGACACCACTTTTATTGTACGAAATTTTGTGTTAAATAATCCAAAAATGACTGCCAATTATTATAATGAAGATCATAGTTAAAATTAAGTGGTATCCGAAAGCTTTTAGTAACGAAGTAAGCAAACTCGTTTGCCTGAGCGACGTTCGGACAAAACTGTTAAGGAGTTAAAAAATTATATTATTACATCCAAGAACCAAGTTCAGTTAAATCAATGAGTGTAGTAAACTAAATAAAAAAGAAAAGTGCCCAGTTAAACTGATTTCATGGAGCACACAGGCTATTCACACTAATTGTGTATTATAACACTTATTTATTTCTAATATTCATAAAATAGAACTCACTCTTTTTTATCACAGTAATTTAATTAAAGGGGGTAGCCCCCCGTTCTCCCCTTTTATACTTATCCAATGAACGAATTATCTGTACGCTATGTAATCAGGGAAGCTCCTTATCAGAATAAACCGGTGTACCAAATTTGAAGCAAATTAGATAGTTCTGCATGAAAAACCCATTTATCTAAATTAAGGGGTGTTATCCTCTCCCCCTTTTTATACTTAACCAATGAAACCCCAAAACTAATCCTTGAAGAACCTTATCAGAATGAACCTATTTACAAAATTTCAAGCAAATCGGATGTTTAAATCAAGAATTATGGCGTAACGTACATAAATACGCACAGTCGTGGAAAAAAAAGTAAACACCCTCTACTAACTCCTCAACAAATTATCGTAGAAGAAAGTTACTGGTACCGAACGATTGGAAATAAAGTCTACTTTTAAATGATGTATATAAAATTTGCTTAGGGGGCCATCTACCTATTAAAACGAACCATAACTTTGTTTTTTTTCAATAGCAATACACAATTCTGATAGCATAAATGAACTCTACACCCTTTAATTAGTCTAAAAACAATTTTTTATGCAATTCGTACCATAAGTTTCCGAGAAATTAATTATTTTAAAAAGAGCGTATTTAAAGGGCTGTATCCAAATTGAAGTTCCGTACTCGATTGTTAACCCAGAGAGCACCGTTCTTGATCAAGGCACCTTAAGCAGTCAATTAAACCTGTTAGATTACAGGATAGTATAAGAAATGTTAAATATGTTTATTAAATATGTTTGGGTATATTAGTATTATTGCTACACAAAAAATTAGCACATCAGGAGTATAATTTCTGGAGATATAAATAAAAATATGAAAATGTAATTTAACATTAGAAGCACTAAATTTTGAATGTTTATAATTCAAAAACTTATCATTTAAATGACTTGAAATTTGGTGTCTAGGCATAGTTTGAACCGAAGATTTGAAATATGTTGTTAAAATTAGGTATTGCTATTGAAAAAAAATTAAGTTTGGGTTCGTTTTAATACGTAGATGCCCCCTTAAGCAAATTAAATATACATCATTTAAAAGTAGACTTTATTTCCAATCGTTCGGCACCAATCACTTTCTTCTACAATAATTTGTTGAGGAGTTAGTAGGGGTGTTTACTTTTTTTTCCACGACTGTACAGTACATACATACGTACATACAGAGCCTGCGGGCACGTTGGCTCTCAGGCTTTGATAGCCTGTGAGCTAGAAATATATGGGGCATTCTGAAAATCTTTTGACTTTTATGTCCCTAAATAATAATTTTTATTTTAATACATGTTCTATCGTTTTTTTTTTTTTTTTTTTTTTTTTTTTTTTTTTTTTTTTTTTTTTTTAAATTTCATATACTGGTGAACATCCCATTGCATGATTGCATAACAATATTAACGCGATAAATAAATTTTGGACGATGTTGGGGGTCCAAATACCAGGAAAACTTCTACACCGTCCCGTGTCCCTGATGCTGATTTTTAAGTTTGGAGCTGTCGGTATAAATTTGTTTCAATAAAAATAATTCCATGTAATTTTTTTCCGAAACTGGAACTATTGTTCTATATAAATATGTAAAAAAAATTAATCTGCACAGATTTTTACGGTTGTTATTATTTTTTAAACTCTGTCCCTTGGTTTTAGATTCCTTACCGTCCCTCTTCTAAAATTGTACAGAAAATCACTTCAGATACAGCCACAGAATTTTTTTCAAGATTTTTTCTCATGCAGAAGTATGCTAGAGGAAGAATATCTAAAATTCTTTGACAGGAAATTTACTGCAGAATTTAAATATCAATTTCAAGCATCGTGGCTTTATTGGTAGTCTTCCCGTCCCCAAGGTTTATTCCTGCACTTTAAGAGGTAAATTAATTTTTTTTTATTTAATCCAATGTAAATAACTGTTTCTAAAAATCAATTAACATTGTGGCTACCACTTAGTCTTAACATGATTTGCTAAAATAGGTGGTAATTTTCTTTGATGTTCCATCCTTACCGTCCCTTTTTTTTTCCCATTTCGTCCCCTTTTTCCAATACCGTCCCCTTTTTTTACCTTACCGTCCCTCCTTTAACACCCCTTTAAGACAATGTTATAGCAAAATTTTGTACTAAAAATACTACATTGTCATTATTTCTTATTTGAATGTCCTGTGGGTACTATGTAAATTCATTATTAGTAAAACTTTAGAAGAAAATAAAAAGCTTTAGTGGTTAAATGGTAAGGAAAATTAAACTCGCAAGTTTAACATAAACCTCAGTTAAATAAAAAAAAAAAGTTTCGCTGCTGACCATCTTTTCTTTATTTTGAATCATTAAGGCATTCGTCTATCAGATTAAAATGCAATTTTAACAAGTTTAATTTCACCAAATTTTTATTCCCGAAAGTCAAAAGATTGTGAGAATGCCCTACACTGTTAAAAATTTGCAGCATTCTGGCAGGTCATTTGACCGTTTTTTCCGAAAACGGTTACACAACCGTAATTTTAACATTATTCTGACCATATTATTGGCCATTTTATGGTCAGAATATAGTTAAATTATGGTTATGAAACCGTTTTTACAAAAAACTGTCGAATGACCTGCCAGAATGCTGCAAAAGTTTTAACAGTGTATATATTGAGACAAAAAAGTGGAACACAAATTATTTGCGAAGATTGGATTTAATATATTCATAAAAAATATAATGGATTTTCTTTTAAATCGATACCGTGAGCGATTTTTCCGCATGGAAAAGTTGGAGACAAAATATTTCTTTCTAATTTTTAAAAAGAAAAGTTTGATTTGTGAAGTGCGCAGGTGGGTTTTGAAATATTTTGTCTTTTTAAAAACGAAATATTTATTTTTAAGTGAAATTTATGTGAAAAGTTTGTTTATCTGATTCAAATATTTCAAAGAAACGAAGGTAGTTTATTTTATTATTTATTCTTTTTTATCATGGGATGTCTGCTTCTTTTATATTGTATTGTCCTCTAATTGTTATTAAATTGTATTAGAGTGTAAGGCATATGATAGAAACTTATTTTAACTCATTAAAGCCGGCTGGCAAGAAAACTTGCCATGTAAGGTGAACAAAACTTTTAAATGTTAATACCAGTATTTTAGTTTGGAAATTTGCACATTATCTAATCTCAAATTTTGAGCGATTTAATATATCAAAATTACAATGCGGAAAAAACTGATGACGAAAAATTAAAAGAAGTATAAAAGAGGCTCGTCTTTAATGGGTTAAACACAGTAAAATGCTTTATCATGTCATTGATATATAAATACAACTTCTACAAAGTTTACAAATTAGTTGTGCAATTTCATAAATTAAGAACTTCCGAAATATTAAATGAAATTAACGAGTTGAAAGTCAGACTAGTAGTAATATTGCCGAAGTTTATTCATAGGTGGCGTTAGGTGTCATAACTGATGCTATCGCTTAGGGAGGGGAGGTGCTATTCAATGGCCACCACGATCACAAGATCTTTCGCCGCTTGATTCCGGTGTATGGGGTTTTAAGGATCAAGTGAAAAAGCCACCACTTCCTGCATCCATTCCTGAACTAAAATGAAGAATCTGCACTGCAATTGATCTGATTGACGGAAACATGCTGACAAATCTGTGGCAAGAAATGATTTACTTTTGGGACACTTGCAGAGTCACGAAAAGAAGTCACATTGAACATTTGTGATAATGGTAAACTTGAACTATTTTTCTATTTTAGAGCTATATGTACTTTAATTTTTTTTCCTGTCAATTTCATTCAATAGATCACTCTTTTTGCCTAGCTAATTTGTAGACACCCTGTATATTTAATTGAATTGTATTAAATATATAATTAAGATATATTTAAGATATATTTAATTGAAAACACAATAATATTTTGCTTAAGCTAAACTTAATATAGTATTCACTAATAATAATTATATAAAAATACATATAAAAGATTTCAAAAGAATTTTTTATCAAACGCTTTACCTATGATTCTGGGGCGTAGCTGCCGAGGAGCAGATGAAAATCCCTGCATGAAATTAGTAATAATTATTCATCAAATGCACAAAAGCAAGTGAAAATTTTGCTTTAATTTTTTTTTATTATTAAGTTTGGTCAGATTCAAAATATTCTGCATTTTAACACTAGAACCGCCGGTAAAAACGTATACCTATAACCGCCAAAGCGGTCCCTTTGACCGATGTGGATTGCCATGCTCAAATATTGTTTGATTGCCATTTTTTACTCTTAGTATGATTTATTACTATTATTACCATCATTGCCCATATAATAATATATATTTCATAACTTTTATTATATTTTTTTATATTTTATTATGTCATAATTATATTATATTTATTATTTTTTTTTTAGAATATTTTTATAGTAAAAAATATTTTCCATAACAAATCGAAATTGCTAAAAACAAGAATAAACTTGGTGAAAACAAACATTTATATTTATCGCCTGAGCAATACAATATTCAGAGTGGCGAGTGGTCAGGGAAAAACACAGTCAAAAAAGGGAGAAACTACCAGTATTTTCTTCTAGAAATACTACCAATAATATAAAGAGATTAAAGACAGCGGATTTCTCTTAAACAAAATACTGGTATTTAACACCTTTTTTCACTTTGATTTTCAGAATTGATGCCCGCTAGGTCAGGAAAATCATAAAAAACTTGTAGAGATCGTCGTCTAGAACTAGCTTATGTAGAATACTTCCGTGCCATTTGGTCGAGCACGTCAACGCCAAATTTTGTAGAATTATAGAACTTTACAGTTTCTGGTAAGTGTTTATCACCAGTTTCAAATGTAACTGATGGATGTCGGGAACTTAAAAATAAAACATATAATTTTTCTTCTCTTGATAAACTCAACGTAATATCATCTTTGGCAATAATTTGGCTACTATACAAAGACTTTTTTTCAGATTTTATGGCCTGTGGAATTTTGTTTTTTGTTCGCGATTGACTGTGCCAACAATGGTGTTTTAGTGACTTCAGCTTTTCTGTAAGGGGCAGTGAAGTAAAGAAGATATCTGCGGTATAGTTGTAACCTTTGTTGAAGTATGGTTGTATGAAGTTTGGATTATTGCGACATCTACTAGATAAAATTTGCATTAAAATTGACGGCGGTCATTTTGACCGTTTCGGCGGTTCTAGGTATACTACTGCAAAACTTCAAAAATTTTGGCTAACTCGACAATTTATCACTGGCACATCATACCTTTTCGAATTATAGGAAAACTCACGGAAACTGAAAGTTATACTTTAAACAGAGACAAATTGGTACGAAATGAAAGTTTCCAAACGGTCAAAATGACCGCCTTGGCGGTTCTAGTGTTAAAGAGAAAAGGCAAAAAAAAAAAATAAGAAAATAAAAAAAAGAACAAAAAAAAAAAAAGAAAAGAAACAAGTTAATGGGAAGACGTCAATCACTAAAATTACATTCTTATGCAGACTTTCGGCCTGTTCCTTCAATATTACACCTAGTTTGGAGTCACCTATTTAGATTTAAAACCCATTTTTATATTCACTTAGTAAAAAAAAAAAAATCATTCAAACTAAATTTTTTCAAATGAGTGAAAAATTGCGCAGGCAGCGAGCTGAACCAAGACCTTTTACATAAATTGCCAAAGCGCAACCTATTGAGCTATCTGAACTGACAACCGGCGGATCATTCAGACAAGGCAATAGCATCTGGTGTTTCATGTAGGCAGCTCAATAGTAACCATTGATATCTCTGGCCAAAACACTAGTTTCTGACGTCACTCTAGAAAGATCTCCACTCCACTGCTGGAAGAGATTTTCGAAGAAATATATGAGAGATATTATACCTATTGGGGATCAGGAGTGAATACATCAGGAGTGAAATTCTCTATACAAAAATGCACGCCCACCCTTTTTTCTGTGTGCATCAATCTATTAAAAATCAACATCTATTATTAACTTTTCAACACTGCTTAAGAAAAATTATTTATTTACAATTTTACACTGTTTATTTATATAAATATTCTTAGTAAAAAATACCAAATTATTATTTTAATGTAACGAAACCAAAATATTGCAATTATTGAAGCAAAATAAATAGAAATTCAGCTTTTAAAGGCCTTTTGTAATATAGTTTAATTTTCAGTGAAATGTATTCTTAATAACTTCATTTGCATTTAAATTTTGATACTTTTAAAATTTAAACAGTTTTTTTTAACACCAGATAATTTTAAGTATGTGTGTGTGTAGGAAATCTAGAAAGAGAAATATATACTACAACTAGAAATAGATATCTAATCTCAGAAAGGTGAAATGTTGCCACCGGAGAAAATGGTGTTGTGACATTGACCCCACTTTTAGATTTCTGACTAACAAGATGACAACAACCTGAGGAGTTAGTCGCCGATTTTGATAACAGTGGTATCGTTGACAAGGTCGTATCATGAGAAATAAAATTTCCTTCCGAACTAACCGTCCGAAATGAACCCAGCAGGATCTGCAAGGCAATTTGCACAAGCATTCCACCACCGGATAAGTAAATAAATAAGCATTTTATTTTTCAAATGTGTCTATGAGAAATTGGCATGAGAATGTACTGTTTGACTTGGAATGTTATGAATGTGGACTTATTAAGACAGATAAAGTCCGCTATGCCACAAATGTTACGCATAGTACAGACGTTATAGACTGTAATGACAGTAGGTCTGTTTATGACATTTAGATGATCCCTTGGTAATTGGTGAAAGTCGGTGTCAGTGTAAAAGTGCTTAAAGCATAGGGACTCTTCAAACCACGCACATTTGATAAACGGTTAGGTGTTACATACGTTAAAAGTTTAAGCTATTAGTGTGAAACATACTTAACTCACAGATCTTAAGCTTGGTTTTTCGGAGTAACGTCTTTTGGAAAGCATATCGGCGTATGTCTTCAAATACAAGGGAAGAGATTTGGTTGTGAGTCAAATGATGCAATTTTAAGATAGTTTCCCTTGTAGTCAAATCTTCTCCGCCACGTATAAGCCGGTGAGCTTTGGAATACTCGGTCATACTTTTGATTATAAACTTGTACTCATGAAACGTTTTAATATCAAGGGGCTAGAGGTACTTCTTTGTACCTCCTGGTATAATTATGACTTCGAAGTTATTCCCCAATTTTCTGTGACGTTCATGATCTACATGGCCTGCACACTCATCCAAGATGAGGAAGGTCTTCCCTTCAAGTATAGAATTTCAAGTATTGAAGAAGATTAAAATTCAGTCGACTGCTTTGATGCTTTCGCTGAAGTGGCGCAGTTCCGTAGGATGTTCGAATAATACAGCTGTTGTAAACGTTTTTCCACTCGTGGATAGATACTTCCATTGGATTTTTTGTTTCTCACGACTAGACTTTTTAAACGATACCACTCTTATCAAAACCGGCGACAAGCGACTCAGGTTGTTCCGTTGTAAGACCTATTGCACAGACAGATTCTATCGGCTGATCCTATTACACACCTTGGGGTTAAATCAAAAGGAGACCTCATTAAAACGGAGGGGAGTAAGAAAGGAGAATGTGTGTGAAATGATAGGTAGAATCCTCTGAGATGGTTCTAGAGTTATGAAGCAACGCTCATTCAAAGATATGACAAACTTAAACAGCTACGATGGCTCTGGAGATATACAGTGGATGATCAGACATACACGGGGATGCAAAAGGTGCGCCCGGCCGGAGAAGTACGTCGAAAGGATCAGCCCCCGGATCCTAAAAACAACGGGGCTCTCGAGAGATTTTGAGACAAAAGAACAAGTTGAAGCATCAAATTTAACACTCAGATTATTGTTGCATAATTTATCTCATTAGTAATATCATTGAGACGAGGAGGCCGACTTGATCACCTCCAAAAAGGTGATAATTTAAAGTGGCCCTGCTAACCGACTCTGGCTTTCCTTGCAGACCCGCCCATTTAAGGGGCTGCGCTGAACTTACCTTATTCAAGGTTCGCACGCTATTAAGCCACGCCCCATTTTGTAAGGACTCTACCACCAGTATTATCATAGAGATAATTTTCTTCACGATTCATTAGATAGAAGATAGCTTTATGCGATTATTGGTGGTAGAGACCTTACAAAATGAGGCGTGGCTTAATAGCGTGCGAACCCTGTTATTGAAAAACGCAAGGTTCTCTGATTAACTGTAAATGTTTCCGAACGGTAGCAGAGTACCCAATTGAATGGAATTTTCCTAAGGAGATGATTGCATGAAATTCTATGATATCCCATTTCGTCGAAGAGATCTATTATTAAAAAATAACTAATTTAAACAAATCATTGTTATTTATTATTTAAGGGGTCTTCAGGACTCTTAAAGCTTTAACAGTTTCGAATTTTTATCTTTTTTAGGTGTTAAACTTCTATCTTTTCTAAACATTTTGATATAATTGTTTCCTTGAAATTCCCATTGAACAGAATTTATGACTTTTAGAATTATACCCGCTTAATGGATGAAGCGGGGTTTCCGAAACTTTGAAGTCATTTTTCTCCAGATGACGTTTTTCGGCATAACGGGCACGATATTTCAAAAACATCTGAATATTTGTTCATGCAATTTTCAAAACATTTGTTTCATGTTAGTCTCTATAAACTAAACCTAAAATATCCTTTTTATTGTTCAAAAAAATATTTTTTAAGTAGATTATATTGTTGAAATTTTCTAAATTTTGCTTTAGCTAAGTACAACTTTGTATTAAAAAATATAAAAACGCTTTAAATACAAATTTATTTAGATCAGAGTAATTATTACTTTCTGAAGTATATGTAGGAACCAGAATTTTCATTCGAGTTGCAAAATTTATTTGTAATCCTGCGCGTAATCTGTGTCGATTTTCTGCTCGTCAAATGTCTCACAGTTTGGAGCCCCCTGAAAATACTACTTCTGCATCTTGTAATTTTTATAGATTTGAAATGGAAGAACATACTTGTTTCTTTCATCTCAATTAAAATTATATCCTAAAATCAAATACATTTTAAGATATTAAATGTTGAAATTGGTCTTTTTATTTTCTATTTTTCCAATTTTAGGAGTCCTGAGACCCCTTAAATACTTGTCTTTACTCCACTCATTTGCTACCACTTTATTTTCTTGAAGTCATTACAGCATCATGTTTAAAGTTAACTTTCATTAATAAATCTGAAACGAAAAAGAAAAAGGGGTTTTTCTCAATTTATTCAAGCTTGTTTTCAAATCTAACTTGGCTGCATTCTGACACATTTATGAAGTGATTTTCATTCAATAATGCATAAACTTTCATGAAAAAAAAGGGGGCGAAGTATTTTTACACTAAATATACGTTGTTTGAAATTCTCATTATGATTATGTGCTTTTTTTAATAATCACAGTACTATCTTAGAAAATGAGCAGTTTTAGTGAAAGGAGAAGGCCTTAGTTTCGGGAGTAAGACTTACTTTTTGGTGTAAGTCTTTTTTCCGAGCATCTAGAAAGATCCTGTTAGGTCTTATTTTCTCAGAAAGTTTCATTTTCGGGGGAACACGATATGTATATTTATGTGCATTTGATTTATAATATGAGTCGTTCGGAAAATCGTATCCGTTTGGGAAAATCAATTCGTACCGGAAAATTCTGCCCGATAATTATTAGACATTAGATATCGGAATCAATATCTAATAATTAAATGATAGAATTTTCCGGTACGAATTGATTTTTCCAAACGGACACGACTTTCCGAATGACCCAATATTTTCTCGTGATAAAAGTAAATTCCTTTCTAGTAATACTTTTCTCTATAAACGCAGCTTTTATTTAAACTAACTTTATTCGCTTAAAATGATATATCTTTATATGTATCAGACTGATGTTTAATTAAGGAATATTTTGAAAAGTACATATCAGTTTTGAAAACATTTTTAATGCTTTGTCATACAATAGGTTATTAAAAACCACTTTCGGAAAAACCGTGATCAACGCTTTATTATGTTTGTTAGAAAGAATGATGTATTTCGGGTACACTTGCTTTATTCAAACAACTATCCTCTTCAAAGTTAAAATATCAAGCAATCGCTTTCTTCATTCTTTGTTTCAGAAAGTATCTTCAGGGGATACTTTCGATTACTTATGACTACTTATGGGGGTTTTTTTATTCGATTGAAAAATACTTGATGAAAATAAGCATTGAGTTATATTATCTTGAGTCAAGTTTCGGTGTATTTTACCTGCAATATCTGCTATTTAATTAGCTATACAAGTGTTATTTGCCCTGGGGAATCTTGGATGAAAAAAGGGTCCAGCAATGAAAATAGCATATTAAATAAGATCGATTTAATTTTTATGCAAGATTTAAGACAAGAAATAAAATCGTGATTTATGTGTAAATGTCTACTTTATACATATATATTTTTAATGACGCAAATGGGACAACGGCACACAGTGATCATTTTATCAAATCCAGCAAGCAAAATTAGTTCCTTCAACCAAATGTTTATCCTCTTTGGTCTCTGGGTCCCCATGCAAGGACCTCTGTTCTTTTCCTCATAAAAACTAAAATGTCCAATTTTTTTACATTTTCTTCACATCACTTCTTAATAGCTGAATGTTTTTTGCGTTCAAAGCAAACAAATAAATTGCAGCATCTAAACTGATTCCCACATAAAATAAATGTTATTTTCATCTGAGTTTGCAAAATGCCTAAAAATGCCCAAAAGGCAGTATGACAAGGAAGGTAAGAATTTTTCATAAATATTTAACTTAAATCTTTTTCAATAAAAATTTTTGAGTATTTGTAGATTATTTACTTCTTTAAAGGTCTTAAATTTGTGATTACGTTAATATAGGTTAATGGTTATTAAATTGACGTTTTTAAGGGGGGTTGTAGTTTTAGATCCATATTTTTTAACCTAAATAACTAAGCGCCTAAAGGATGAATTTCCGAAAAGATATTTTTTCTGTCATTTACGATGTCACTTTGTTTGGAAAAACCCATGAATAAGCATTTGTACTATTATTTTAGCTTCCGAACTGAATAGGTTATGGGACATTCATTTATTATTTCAGACATTGACGTACATAAATATTTATTTCCAACACCTAATTGTCGTTGTTAACTTCAAATATAATTATGGCTACTTGTGGTTATCTTTTATTCTATTAAACAATACTTGATGAACACGAGCATTAAGTTATATTATCTTCAGTCAAATGTGGGTGTATTTTGTCTGCAATACCTGTTATTTAATTAGCTATATAAATGGTATTTACTCTTGGGAATCATAGACGAAAAAAGATTCCAATAATGAAAATAGTATATTAGAAATGATCATTTTTTTATGCAATATTTAAGACAAGAAATAAAATCGCGATTTATGTGCAGATGTTTACTTTATACATATATTTTTTAATGACGCAAATGGGCCAACGGCACACAGTGATCATTTTCTCAAATCTAGCAAGCAAAAATTAGTTCCTTCAACCAAATGCTTACGGGACTTTCATTTATTATTTCAGATGTTGACGTAATTAAATATTTATTTCCAACCCCTAATTGTCTTAGCACTTCAAATAATGGGTCAAATAATGGATAATTGGGTCATAATGGGTCAACGTCAAGCTAATTATATCTAAAAAACGGCTCAATCGATTTTCACTAAATTTTATATCGAACCGTTTTTCGGCACGAGAAAACTATTGGGCTAAGTGACATGTTCGGGAAATTTCGATTAGCGGGTCATTTTTGGGTCACAATGGGTCAAGCCAATTTTATCTAAAAAACGGCTCTAACGATTTTGACTAAATTTTGTATTCTGTCGTTTTGTATTACGAGAAGACCAATGGGCTAAGTCACATATTAGAGAAAATTCGATTAGTGGGTCATTTTTGGGTCACTGTGGGCCAAGCAAAGTTATCTAGAAAATGGCTCTAACGATTTCATTGAAATTTTGAAATTTACCATTTTCGGGCACTAGAATACCATTGGGCTGGGTCACGTGTTCAAGAAAATTCGATTAGTGGGTCATTTTGGGTCATAATGGGTCAAGGTCAAGCTAATAATATCTAAAAAACGGCTCAATCGATTTTGACTAAATTTTATATCCAGCTGTTTTTCGGCACGAGATAACTATTGGGCAAGGTCACATGTTCGAGAAATTTTGATTAGTGGGTCATTTTTGGGTCCCTATGGGTCAGGCCATTTTTATCTAAAAGACGGCTCTAACGATTTTGACTAAATTTTGAATTCTGTCGTTTTGGATTACGAGAAGACCAATGGGCTAAGTCACATATTAGAGGAAATTCGATTAGTGGGTCATTTTTGGGTCACTGTGGGTCAAGCAAAGTTTATCTAGAAAACGGCTCTGATTTTGACGAAATTTTGTATTTTACCACTTTCGGGCTAGGTCATTGTTCACTTCACCATTGGGCAAGGTCACGTGTTCGAGAAGGAAATTTTGGAAATTTAGAAGAAAATTTTGGGTCATGATGGGTGAAGGTCAAGCTAATTATATGTAAAAAACGGCTCAATCGATTTTGACTAAATTTTATACCCAACCATTTTTCTGCATGAGAAAACTATTGGGCTAGGTCACATGTTCGAGAAATTTCGATTAGTGAGTCATTTTTGGGTCACTGTGGGTCAAGCAAAGTTTATCTAGAAAACGGCTGTAACGATTTTGACGAAGTTTTGTATTCGATCGTTTTCGGGCACGAGAATACCATTGCGCTTGATCTCATGTTCAAGAAAATTCGATAAGTGGGTCATTTTGGGTCATAATGGTCAAGCTAATTATATCTAAAAACGGCTCAATCGATTTTGACTAAATTTTATACCCAACTGTTTTTCGGCACGAGAAAACTATTGGTCTAGGTCACATGTTCGAGATATTTCGATTAGTGGGTCATTTTTGGGTCACTGTGTGTCAAGCAAAGTTTATCTAGAAAACGGCTGTAACGATTTTGACGAAATTTTGTAATCTATCGTTTTCGGGCACAAGCATACCATTGCGCTTGATCACATGTTCAAGAAAATTCGATTATTGGGTCATTTTGGGTCACAGTGGGTCAGGGTCAAGCTAACTGAAAGGCCAAAAAACATTTCGACAAAATTTTGTAATATGCCGTTTCCAGGCATGAGATGACCATCGGACTATGTCACATGTACGAGAAAAATCGATTAGTGGATCATTTTGGGTCAAATGGGTCAAGTTCAAGCTAATTATATCTAAAAAGCGGCTCAATCGATTTCGACTAAATTTTATATCCAACCGTTTTTCGGCACGAGAAAACTATTTGGCTAGGTCACATGTTCGAAAAATTTCGATTAGTGGGTCATTTTGGGGTCCCTATGGGTCAAGCCAATTTTATCTAAAAAACGACTCTAACGATTTAGACTAAATTTTGTATTCTGTCGTTTTGGATAACGAGAAGACCATTTGGCTTGGTAGCATGTTAAAAAAATTTTGATTAGTGGGTCATTTTGGGTCTCAATGTGTCAGGATCAAGCTAATTGAACCTAAAAAATGGCCCAAAACATTTTGACAAAATTCTGTAATGTACCGATTCCGGGCCTGAGATTACCATTGGTCTAATTCACATGTTCGAGAAAAATCGATTAGTAGGTCATTTTTGGGTACTGTGGGCCAAGCTATTTGTATCTATAAAAATGACTCAAACGATTTTGTCAAAATTTTGTATTATACAGTTTCTGGGCATGAGAAGACCATTGGGCTAAGTCACATGTTCGAGAAAATTCAATTAGTGGGTCATTTTTGTGTCACTATGGGTCAAGCAAAGTGTATCTAAAATAACGGCTCAAAATATGTGGCAAAATTTTGTATTATATCGTTTCTGAGCATGAGAATACCATTGAGCTAACTCACATGTTCGGAAAAATTCGATTAGTGGGTCATTTTTGGGTCTCTCTGTGTGTCAAGTTAATTGTATCTTAAAAAAAGGCTCAAACGATTTTGACAATTTTGTATTATATGGTTTTCGGGCACGAGACGATCATTGGGTTAGGTCACATTTTCGAGAAAATTCGATTAATGGGCCATTTTTGGGTACCTGTGGATCAAGTTAATTTTATCTAGAAAACAGCTTTAATGACTTTGATTAAATTTTGTTTTCTATCGTTTTCAGGTCCTAGAAGACCACTGGTCTAGGTCGCATGCTCAAGAAAATTCGCTTGATCCTGACCCATTGAGACCCAAAATGACCCACTAATCAAATTTTCTTAAACATGCTACCATGCCCAATGGTCTTCTCGTTATCCAAAACGACAGAATACAAAATTTAGTCTAAATCGTTAGAGTCGTTTTTTAGATAAAATTGGCTTGACCCATAGGGACCCCAAAAATGACCCACTAATCGAAATTTCTCGAACATGTGACCTAGCCCAATAGTTGTCTCGTGCCGAAAAACAGTTGGATATAAAATTTAGTCGAAATCGATTGAGCCGCTTTTTAGATATAATTAGCTTGAACTTGACCCATTTGACCCAAAATGATCCACTAATCGATTTTTCTCGTACATGTGATATAGTCCAATGTTCATCTCATGCCCGGAAACTGCATATTACAAAATTTTGTCGAAATGTTTTTTGGCCTTTTTTTGGATTCAGTTAGCTTGACCCTGACCCATTGTGACCCAAAATGACACAATAATCGAATTTTCTTGAACATGCGATCAAGCGCAATGGTATGCTTGTGCTCGAAAACGATAGATTACAAAATTTCGTCAAAATCGTTACAGCCGTTTTCTAGATAAACTTTGCTTGACACACAGTGACCCAAAAATGACTCACTAATCGAAATATCTCGAAAATGTGACCTAGCCCAATAGTTTTCTCGCGCCGAAAAACGGTTGGGTATAAAATTTAGTCAAAATCGATTGAGCCGTTTTTTAGATATAATTAGCTTGACCTTGACCCATTATGACCCAAAATGTGCAACTAATCGAATTTTCTCGAACACGTGATCTTACCCAATGGTATTCTCGTGCCGAAAATGGTAAAATACAAAATTTCGTCAAAATCAGAGCCGTTTTCTAGATAAACTTTGCTTGACCCACAGTGACCCAAAAATGGCCCACTAATCGAATTTCCTCTAATATGTGACTTAGCCCATTGGTCTTCTCGTAATCCAAAACGAAAGAATTCAAAATTTAGTTAAAATCGTTAGATCCGTCTTTTAGATAAAAATGGCCTGACCCATAGTGACCCCAAAAATGACCCACTAATCGAATTTTCTCGAACATATGACCTTGCCCAATAGTTTTCTCGTGCCGAAAAACGGTTGGATATAAAATTTAGTCAAAATCGATTGAGCCGTTTTTAGATATAATTAGCTTGACCGGAACCCATTATGACCCAAAATGACCCACTTATCGAATTTTCTTGAACATGCGATCAAGCGCAATGGTATTCTCGTGCCCGAAAACGATCGAATACAAAACTTCGTCAAAATCGTTACAGCCGTTTTCTAGATAAACTTTGCTTGACCACAGTGACACAAAAATGACCCACTAATCGAAATTTCTCGAACATGTGACCTAGCCCAATAGTTTTCTCATGCAGAAAAATGGTTGGGTATAAAATTTAGTCAAAATCGATTGAGCCGTTTTTTACATATAATTAGCTTGACCTTGACCCATCATGACCCAAAATTTCCTACTAATCGAATTTTCTCGAACACGTGACCTTGCCCAGTGGTATTCTCTTGCCCGAAAATGGTGAAATACAAAATTTCGTCAAAATCAGAGCCGTTTTCTAGATAAACTTTGCTTGACTCACAGTGACCCAAAAATGACCCACTAATCGAATTTCCTCTAATATGTGACTTAGCCCATTGGTCTTCTCGTAATCCAAAACGACAGAATTCAAAATTTAGTCAAAATCGTTAGAGCCGTCTTTTAGATAAAAATTGCCTGACCCATAGTGACCCAAAAATGACCCACTAATCGAAATTTCTCGAACATGTGACCTTGCCCAATAGTTTTCTCGTGCCGAAAAACAGCTGGATATAAAATTTAGTCAAAATCGATTGAGCCGTCTTTTAGATATAATTAGTTTGACCTTGACCCATTATGACACAAAATGACCCACTAATCGAATTTTCTTGAACACGTGACCCAGCCCAATGGTATTCTCGTGCCCGAAAATGGTAAATTTCAAAATTTCGATGAAATCGTTATAGCCATTTTCTAGATAAACTTTGCTTGACCCACAGTAACCCAAAAATGACCCACTAATCAAATTTTTTCTAATATGTGACTTAGCCCATTGGTCTTCTCGTAATCCAAAACGACAGAATACAAAATTTAGTCAAAATCGTTAGAGCCGTTTTTTTAGATAAAATTGGCTTAATCCATAGTGACCCAAACATGACCCGCTAATCGAAATTTCCTGAACATGTGACCTAGCCCAATAGCTTTCTCGTGCCGAAAAACGGTTGGTTATAAAATTTAGTCAAAATCGATTGAGCCGTTTTTTAGATATAATTAGCTTGACGTTGACCCATTATGACCCACAAATCGAATTTTCTCGAACACGAGACCTAGCCCAAAGGTCTTATCGTGCCCGAAAATGGTAAAATACAAAATTTCGTCAAAATCATTAGAGCCGTTTTTAAGATAAAATTTACATACACACACACACACACACATACATACACACACAATTTTTGCTCGCATTATAGTATAAGATTCCCAACCCCTAATTGTCTTAGCACTTCAAATATACTTATAGCTACTTGTGGTTTTCTTTTATGCCGTTGAAAAATACTTGATAAACACGAGCATTGAATTATATTCTCTTCAGACAAGTGTGGGTATATTTTTTTTGCAATAACTCGTATATAATTATCTATATAAATTATATTTACTCTTGGGAATCATAGACGAAAAAAGATTCCAGTAAAGAAAATGGTATATTAGAAAAGATCATTTTATTTTTTATGCAATATTTAAGACAAGAAATAAAATCGTGATTTATGTGTAGATGTCTACTTTATACATATATTTTTTTAATGCCGCAAATGGGCCAACGGCACTCAGTGATCATTTTATCACATCTAGCAAGCTAAAATTTATCCATCAACAAAATGAGCGTGCGACTTTCATTTATTATTTCAGACATTGACATACTTAAATGTTATTTCCAACACCTAATTGTCTTGTTAACTTCAAATATAAAATGTGTATGTTCTAGGATATACTAATATGATTGCTTGGATTGAATCTCAGTTTAAAAATAAAAATATCAGAAACAAAGTACATACAGGCATTTGTGGTAACTTTGAACCATGGGGTGTAACTTTGCATCACCTCCTAATTTTTAATATTTTTCACTCCAAAAGACTAAATAAGCTCCAGAACTGTGCTCTGTTGGCAAAGTTCTAAACTGGGATTTCTACTCTTTATTTTAGAAAATAAATTAGCTACATTATACGCAATTAAATGCATCATCTAACTATTTTTGTGAAGTACTGTTTTCAAGTTAATTTTGAATGCTGTTTTGAAGTTGTTGTAATCCTATTAAATTTTCATAGTAAGTAACAATATACTCATTTATCAGACATATTATTGTGTAAATGTTGTAAATGGGATAATATTTTGTGATTAATTATTTATTAATAGTTAATAAAATGTAAAATAAGAAGGCACTAACATTTTACCACATTTTCAGGCTAACTTTGAGCCGGCTCAAAGTTATACTGATGTTTATAATTTACTAATTATAGGTGCTACTGTAAAAAATTTTCCATATTTGCATGTATATTTTATATAAATGCCGAAAATGAACATTAGATATAACATGTAAATATTTCACAAGTATGTGTAAAATACATACAATTTATTTAAAGGCGTTTTTCGGGGCGTAGCTACTCAAATTTGACATTTCATACATTCGGCATTTTTTATTTTTGTTTGAATAATATTAGTACTAGTATGTTTTACTGTAACTATGGATATATTATTGAGATAAAACATTGAAAATTATTTTCCACTGCATTTTTATGTTTTATATGAACAATAAACAGGTTTTTTTTAATTTCTAAATGCTCATGGTTCTCTTCGTCCACTTTTCTTATGCCTGATATTTGTTGTAATATCATAAATTATACAAATTTTGTGATGTTGGAAATGTAAATTCGGAGTCTTTACATATCTGAAAACATTTTTTGAGGTTCAAAGTTGTCCTAACTATAATACTTTTTTTTATGATGAATTATTTTAGATAATATTTATCAAATGGTGCAAAGTTACCCTAAATGGCTGGGTAACTTTGAACCAGGATAAAAATTAATTTTTTATAGCTTTTATCATTATTATTCCTTAATTTTTGATAGTGATGCAATAATTTAGGATCGTGTCTTCTCTTTTATGCCCCTAATTGCAACAATAGTCTTAAAATAAGAGTGTGGCATACGAAAATAGAGAAAATGCGGATCAAAGTTACCCTGAATGACTGTAATTGTTATATAAATGCATCATAAAAGTTTTGAGAAATATAGGTAAAATTTCATTTTATATAATGAATGAAGTGTACTACTATCACTACTTCATCTAATGAAAATCAACAAAATAATTTCTAAGGAATTAACAAAAATAAACACTATTTAATAAATTCTTCTTTTCTCATAACTTATTTACAGCTTTCTGTTGGTAAAATAGTGATAAAATGATAAAATTTAAAGCAGCAGCAAATTTCTTGTTTGGAAGTATTTCAAAATAAATCTTGCTGGGTCAAAACTACTTTTTTATTGTGTGTTTTACAAATGTTTGAACTGGATTATCTGCTGGAACTTCAGACATAATGCCTATTTTTCCCTTATAATATATATATATATATTTTTTAGAATAATATCGGATGGATTTTTCTTATATATTGACAGATATATATATTTGTTGCTTGGTTATTTTATTTTCAAATAAATAATGTAAATGCTGAAAGAGATTCTTTTTGAGGAGGCGGGGGTGGGATGCTGTTGATTGCAGCATATATTTTATTAGGTCATTAGGTAATTTTCATCTTATATGAACTACATATTCATGAAAAATTACTGTCATGATTAACACAAAAATTTCTATTTCTTTTTACTGGTGGAAGTTTGCCCCGTTGGTATTCTGGCCCTTTTGTAAACGCAAGTTTAATACTTGATGATCTGATATTTATTTTATAGGCATGCTCGGTTTTACACGTTTCTTTCCTTACAATATTAGTCTCGTTTCGCTTTTTACTATCTCTCAGTTTGCAATATGTAGTGTGTGATAATTAATTTAAATTATAATTTTCTGAAAGATTTCGAACATTTTTTTTATCCTCGTTTGAGCTTTACATTCGTTGATTTTTTATAGTCTGGGGATTGGAAGAAAATTCTTCGTACAAATAAAAACAGTTTTAATCAGTTGCTTTCTGAGATCAAAAGTAATTCATCATGTTGGAGCCCTTAGCCGTTTCTTCTGCATTTTGTAAGAAACATTTTTAATTATTTTTTTTATTATGTTTAAACTTTCTTCTTCAGAGTAATCTACATAAATAGTTTTCCCACAAAAGAGTTTCGTTAAAGTACAAATTTTCCTTTTTTGTATTTTGTAAATATTCCATGCTTAAAAGAGGACACAATAGCTCACATCGCTTTCCAATTTTTTTAACCTTTATGTTTAACCTTAATTATGTTTAACTTTTCTTCTTCAGAGTAATCTACATAAATAGTTTTCCCACAAAAGGGTTCTATTAAAGTACAAATTTTATTTTATTGTATTTTGTAAATGGATCCATACTTCAAACAGGGCGCAATAGTTGTCATCGCTTTCCAATTTTTTTAAAACCTTTATGTTTACCTTAATTATGTTGAACCTTTCTTCTTCAGAGTAATCTACATAAATAGTTTTCCCTCAAAAGAGTTTTATTAAAGTACAAATTTTGCTATTTTGTATTTTGTAAATAGATCCATGCTTCAAAAAAGCGCAATAGCTCACATAGCTTTCCAATTTTTTAACCTTAATTATGTTTAACCTTTCTTCTTCAGAGTAATCTACATTAATAGTTTTCCCACAAAAGAGTTTCATTAAAGTACAAATTTTACTTTTTTGTATTTTGTAAATGGATCCCTATTTCAAAGAGGGCACAATAGCTCACGTCGCTTTCCAATTTTTTTAAACGTAAAACAAAATCCGGCAAATACTGACAGCTAAGCTTTACGCAAATATATTCTATAATTTGTCCTTTAAACGGTCAAACAAGGAAGACAGTTGGAACCAGGTAAAGTTCATAAACTTCTGATCCGAAAAAATATTTTTTAATTCTATAAATCATTCCTAGTATTTAAATAATACATTGACCTTCGTTTACTAACTTTTTTTTATGCTGGGATAAGGAACATACTTAGAATTTTGGAATTCCTTTTAAAAATGCCGAAAAAAATGTAATCTACGACATGTGTTTTGAAGGTTATTAATACTAATATTTTAGTATTTTGAGAAACAAACACGTGGATTAACATGAATTAATGTGCCTTTTCCCCTCTCCCTTTTCATCATAAAATTTTACAGATGTTTGGGTTTCATATACGTAACTTATGATTATTTTAGATGTTTTCTAGCTAAGAATCCTATTAGAGTCCAGATATCGAAAAAGTGACTACCAGCTAGATTAACGAAAATATCCACTGCGCTGCACTACATAATAAAGCACTGGTTACCATCCAAAGCCTGAACACCCATCATCTGTTGTGGTCAGTTCCAGAATCCTGCATTGGGTCGAATGGTGTTAGCACTAATATTTTTCATTGCGGGTCAAGTCTGGGTCGCTTTCCGGTTGGGTTTTAACTCTTGTCGGTTGGTATCAGGTTTATCCGATTTTTCAAAAAAAAGTCCCGTTTCATATTAAAAACTATAAGTTTGAATTGGATTGTGTCTTTACATGTTCATTTTTCAACATAAAAGATATAATTGATATTAGAGATATGATTACGCACGATTTTTCTATATTTACTTTGAATCGTGTGTCAAATTTCTTTGATTTCGAGTTTCGGGTAGATTGCAAGTAGAATTTGCGTGTTCGACTTGAGTATAAAACGATCCAAACAGGACTCTAATCAGTATTTCAGAAGATGACGTTCTGGGAATGCTGATCTACTTTTGGCTCCGTATGAATTCTACATACTTGCAAATAAAATCAGTGATGTGAATCCTCTGGCTAAAAGGCCGGCAGATAGAATAAAGTTAATGAGCCTGGAGATTTTTTCGGTAAGTGTAAAACTTTTGGGGGGAAAACTTTCGTCGTTCACACTTAGTCTCCGCTTAAATGGAATCTGCACCCTCATATCCCCCGTCTAGCACTTAGGAGACTTGGCCAGGAATTTCTGCCGACCAGGAAACAATCAAACCAATATCAACAACAATATGACGCATATATAATATTTAACTAGATGTGTCAACTATGAAAATGGATGTGTCGAATTAACCCGGAGTACACACGCAGGGCATGGCATACGCAAAGTACTTACGGATTTTATTTTGCCATTAATTTGTCCAAATAATTATTGTCGCCTTTTTCAATTGTAGACAATTGTTACAAATTCTGCGATAAAATAAGTCAAATGTTAGTTTTCCTAGAATAGTGGTGACAAAAAATATAAGACTATACGCATTCAAGGTATGTCATATCCTGCGTGTGTGCTCACTAGTTAAGCCACGGCCAACTTCAGTACAGGCCAAGAATTGTTCTCTCTCGTTTTCTTTGATTCTTCAGCAGGACGGAATTCGTAACGTCAGATCACGTTATCTCAGGCAACCTAACCGACCAAGAAAGCCGTCCTAGAAAGGAGGGATCAAACATAATGTTGTCTGAGTTGATTGGTCAACCGAAGATCACGTGATCTGACGCCGTTAATTCCGTCCTAAAGAGGGAGAAACAAACAAGAGCTTTCTCGGCCGATGACTGGGCCGTCGTCAAGCTCACCATGAAGAAGTTTGATAGCAGTTCTTTGCACTTATTTGGAGGAATTCCGTCTACACGAACCAACTTACCATAACTCATGAAACAGAAATACAAGAATTCTACGCCACCTGTCTAAAAACATATATAGCCATTTCGATTAGATATAAAGTCCGCTGCAGTAAAAGTCTCCTTTTCATTTCGGTACACCATATATCTTTAGAAACTATTGTTTATTTCTTGTTTTGAAATTTATTTTTAAAACGTATATTGAACATCCTTATAACACACCAGCAAAAATAATAAAAAAAGATTAAATAATGAAAGAAAAATAATTATGTAAGTTCAACAAGTATTTGAATTCAATTGAATAGTTGAGTTCTTAAATAAATTACATCAAAAGTAAATTATCTTGAACTTTAAAATTAAACTCTAAATAAAAACTTCGAATCAGAAGAAACTGTTTTTTTTGCGTAAAAAAATAAAACTTTTATAACATACGTTTTGGCGTTAAATACTTTCTATCAAGGTAATAAAAAAAATGATTTCATCATTCTCGTTTTTAGAACTACTGAAATTGGTAAAAAGAAAAATAAGTGAATGTTTATATCTTTTATACTTGTTTTTCGTTTATTTTCATTTTATAGACATTTAATTTGTCGTTATACGAGATCATTTACTTACATAAAATATATGAATAAATACTGTGTATTAAAGTTGCATTAACAAAACAATTTTTACCTACTTATAGTAAAATTATTGTAAGCAAAAGTACATACAATATTTGATACTGGCACTGGCTATTTTTAACATTTTCCAACATAGTTGAAAAGTGTTTATGACTTCAGTTTGTCTGACTGTCTGGCCGAGCTCAAACTCTCGTAAATATACCCAGATTACCCTGATTTTTTTTTATGTTATTGACGTTTACGGTATGATGTTATTCAATGCACGATCGCTATTGAAAGTGAAGTATGTTTTCAGGGACAGTCGCGGTGAACGGGAAAAAATCGTTTCAAGTTCATTTGAATTATGTTAGACCATTTCACATATAATGAAATGGAAAAGCATTTATGAAGTGCACAAAAACATGCATTTCGTAGAACATGGGGTGCAAAGCATTTATTATTCATTTACAGGGCCACAGAAAATAATTCTGTTACATAATGGACTAAGGGGAAAAACAGTTTACAGCGAACTTTAGTTCTGTTACACTATTCCAAATATAATGAAATTAATAACCTGAGGCTTACTTGCTCTGTAACATGGTGTGTTACAGAGAATACGTTACATTTAACGTTCATTTACAGGGACACACAAACGATTCGGATACAGTACTGTGTCTGAAGTACTGTCTATTAGCGATAATTACTGGGAGTGCTATTTCATTTATGGCATGCATGTTTAAGTTTAACTAAATTTTTGCTTACTATTTGATGTGTACAAATGATAGGGATCATATACAGGGCTACACAAAAGAATTCGTAAGTACTGAGGAGTATCAACGTGAATGGCTTAAGAGCGACTTTTATTTGAGTTATGCACTTTCAAGTTGAACTATATTTAGTATACTAACAGTTCCTATAATATAATTATATATACAGGGCCAAGAAAAGTACTATGTATGCTCTCCTACGGATGATAATGCTTGGGAGTGTCAGTAGTTTTAACCATGTTTTAACCTGAATAAAATTTTAGCTTAATATGTGGCGCATATAAAAACTGTTGTTAATATACAGGGCTGTACAAAAAATTCCAGCATGTTCCCATATATTGGTAGAAACTGCTGAAGGTAAATTTTCAACCTATTATGCATTTTCTTACTAAGCTAAGTTTTATCATATATACAAATCTGTAGACTGAATACAGAGCTGAACAAAATAATTGGATTACTTTTCCGGCTATGGGCGGTAATTGCTGAAACGTGGTTTTCAAATGTGTTATGCCTTTTCTAAAATGTTTACTTAGATTTTTTTCACCTTATTAAACAATGAAGTTTCAAAGAATTCTGTAAGTGTTCGAAATTGTTTCATAATCTATGTTTGATAAATGTTTTTTCTTTCTTTTTTTCCCTAATATATTTAATTAGTTACAAGGTTTATTTATTTTTTACCTTTTACTATCTTTGTTTCAGCTTAACTTTTATTTTAAGTGACAAAAGAAAGTGGATCATTTTCAATAAAACTCAAAATGATAAAATTTTATTTAGGAAAATGCACTGAGTATTTCATTAACGTTTATTCTTTCAAAGTTAAAAGCAACTATGCTTCTTCCAGAACAGAACAATAAATTTATTTACTGGTAAGGAATTCCTATGTTTGGGCGAGGAAATGCAAATTGTTGATTCTATAGAGAAATGTGACAAATTTTTCCCTTTTATAGTTGAGTTACAAAATCTTGTAGTAGATCTGCGAAGTCTTTTGCTCACTGATAACACTAATCTACAAATTGTAAATAATTTTCGGAACAGAAAACGCAGCAATTGAACTCGATTTTTTTTCCGACTATGAATCTGAAAGAGAGGGCAGTTTTTCCCCACGTATAATATGTTTGTTATGTAATATTAAGAAATTGCTCGAAAAGTATAAAATTTGCAAAGTGACCAAGTTTATTGTATACGAAATTACAGAAAATGAAATTAACTAAACTTTAAAGAGGAATTGGACACTTAATGAGCTCTCAAAATTTTGATCCCGTGCAACCACACCCGCCAATTTCTGTAGCTGCAACGGCAAAGTGCATAATTTCAAACAGGTTTCGTGAGGATGACTCATTGGTTAAAACTTTCGTCATTGGTGTCGAGCGGATGACTCTTGCTATAGTAGATCTGTTATGTACCAAAAAATAATATACTATGGATTTTAAAGTTAAATAAGTAGAACTCCGGACATGATAAAGTACTTTTTAAAACTTTCGTCATTGGTGTCGAGCGGATGACACTTGCTTTTTAAGATAGTAGATCTGTTATGTACCAAAAAATAATATACTATGGATTTTAAAGTTAAATAACTAGAACCGCGGACATGATAAAGTGCTTTCTAAAACTTTCGTCATTGGTGTCGAGCGGATGACACTTGCTTTTTAAGATAGTAGATCTGTTATGTACCAAAAAATAACATACTATGGATTTTAAAGTTAAATAACTAGAACCAATGACATGATAAAGTACTTTTTATTGTATTTCTTGTATTAAAGTTAAAAATACTGTATAAAACATTCGTAGACTTATTTATTTCGAAAACCGTGTAGACCACAGTAAATAGGCAACGATTTTGTGGATTCGTCGACAATGAGCTACGATATAGTTCATAAACGATGCTGAAGTTATTTAATTTATGTAACTTCTCTAGATAAACAAAGAACTCTATATGATTTTCGGTAGTGAAAAATTTTAGTAAAGTGCTGGATTAGTGCAAACAGTAACTTTGCAGTGTTATATGCATTATCTTTAAAAAATGTAGTTTCTTTAACACATTTTTTGGTTATTGTTATTCTTTCCTAAACTCCTTTTAATGTGCCACGTGCGAATGTTTTCATTGAGAGAGATTTAACTGTACGTGTGTATGTAAATGCTTAGGTTCATTGTTGAGTTGATTCCGGGTGTAAAATACGCATCTGATGTAGTTTAAATGTGTTTTGACTTTTGGTGTTGTCTCATGTAATTCTGAGAAAAGAGGGTAAGAAATATTAAGGGCTCTTGTCGTATCCTAAACTGTGATAGAGTAATTGTGATAGACCCCTTAGATTAAACTCTTGAATGAAAAGAATTATTTTAGTTTATGTAACTCTATTTTAGTAGTTTTACGCTAGTTTATATAAGAGTTTAAGTGTATAGTACAATTTGATATTGAGAAGCAGTTTACTGAGATTGAGCCTGTTGTTTTTGCTGACTTATTAATTGAGTTTGGTTTTTGTCAGTATCGTAAATTATTAAATTTATAACTTATAGATTCGTTTCAGAAGATTTTCGTTTAGGAACAGCAATTTAAAATAGTCTTTTATTGAAATAATCTGGTGCTTCTGTGTTATAATGACCTCTACAATTACGATTACGTCAAGGTCATCGAAAATTTTGGCACACACACGCTCACAAACATATATGCCAAACGCTCATATGAATTCCATGTAAGGCATACATAAATCATATTCCCTTCATATATGCGTCATATATATGGGGCATTCTCACAATCTTTTGACTTTTAAGTCCCTGAATAATAATTTTTATTTTAGTAGACATTCTTGTTGTTTTTTTTTTTTTTTTTTTTTTTTTTTTTTTCATGTACTGGGGAACATCCCATTGTATGACTGCATAACAATATTAGCGAAATAAATAAGTTTTGGACGATGTTGGGGGTCCATATATCCAGGAAGGTCCTATACCGTCTCGTGTCCCTGATACTGATTTTTAAGTTTGGAGCTGTCTGTATAAAATTGTTTCAATAAAAGCCATTCGATGTAATTTTTTTCCGAAACTGAGACTATTTATTTATATAAATATGTAGAAAATAATTAACCTGCACACATTTTTCGGTTGTAATAGTTTTTTTAACTCTGTCCCTGGGTTTTAGATTCCTTACCGTCCCTCGTAACATTACCCGCCTTAAGCGTTCCGTAAAATTTGCTGCTGGTGTCATGGTTTGGGGTTGCACAAGTGCAGAAGGACCTGGAAAGTTATGCATCGTCTACGAAAAGGTTAATTCTCAGATGTATAAAGAAATTTTGGAATGTTACATGATTCCATCATCAGAATATTTATTTGAAATGGTTTAATCTTTGAACAAGATTTAGCGTCACCGCATACCTCGGTGTCAACTAAAAACAACATCTAAATTTTATTCTAACATTTTGATGTGTTTCAAAAAGCTGTATACCTAATTTATTGTACTGTATTTTATATTTTGTAAATGTTAAAATCTTATCTAAACATTCCAGATTTAATTTATAAGAAATTTAATTGCATTTACTTAGTATCAAAAATAAATAAATGAAACATAATTTTTTCTTATCACTTTTTCTCAATTACTGTAATATTTTGAATATGAGCTGCATCATAACATATATATTAAATTTTAAAATAGAACTATACACCGCATTTATGATGGGAATTAAATGATTTTTGTTGTTGTGTAAAATCATATTTCTGTTGAATATTAAAGACGTGAATTATCACATTGCTAACCAAGCGTAAACCAACAGAGTGAAAAATGTCCAAGCCGGGAATCGAACCCGGGCCCATGGAATAGATCTCCAGTGCTCTACCATTAAGCCACAAGGACGATGTCCAGCTTAGCATTTCTCACTCACACAAGTTGGTAAGACTGCTACCGCAGTTATCAGATGGAATAGTCTTCATGAGCACACAATCTAGCGGCGTAACATGAGACGCAAAGGAACCCAGCATCTGTGAATACACAATTTTAATTAATTTTTCAGCTACTTTTCAGCAGTGAAATTACGTTGGAAATTATTGAATATTAAAGACGTGAATTATCACATTGCTAAACAAGCGTAAACCAACAGAGTGAAAAATGTCCAAGCCGGGAATCGAACCCGGGCCCCTGGAATAGATCTTCAGTGCTCAACCATTAAGCCACAAGGACGATATGCAGCTTAGCATTTCTCACTAACACAAGTTGGTAAGACTGCTACCGCAGTTATCAGATGGAATAGTCTTCATGAGCACACAATCTAGCGGCGTAACATGAGACGCAAAGGAACCCAGCATTGGTGAATATACAATTTTAATTAATTTTTTTTTCAACTACTTTTTAGCAGTGAAATTACGTTGGAAATTATTGAATATTAAAGACGTGAATTATCACATTGCTAACCAAGCGTAAACCAACAGAGTGAAAAATGTCCAAGCCGGGAATCGAACCCGGGCCCCTGGAATAGATCTCCAGTGCTCTACCATTAAGCCACAATGACGATGTCCAGCTTAGCATTTTTCACTCACACAAGTTGGTAAAACTGCTACCGCAGTTATCACATGGAATATTGTGTGCTCATTGTGTGCAGATTGTGTGCTCATGAAGACTATTCCATCTGATAACTGCGGTAGCAGTCTTACCAACTTGTGTGAGTGAGAAATGCTAAGCTGGACATCGTCCTTGTGGCTTAATGGTAGAGCACTGGAGATCTATTCCAGGGGCCCGGGTTCGATTCCCGGCTTGGACATTTTTCACTCTGTTGGTTTACGCTTGGTTAGCAATGTGATAATTCACGTCTTTAATATTCAATAATTTCCAACGTAATTTCACTGCTGAAAAGTATTTGAAAAATTAATTAAAATTGCATATTTCTGTTATTTATAATTAAATCTTAGTGTATCCCAAAGCATTTCACTAGTTCTTAATAAGTTTTTAAAATCTATTATAAAATGTATAAACACTATTAAATTTAATGCCGAATGTGAGAACCTCTTCAAGAAATGTTGTAATGATAAAAATGCAGACAATAAAAACACATTTTGTTTTACACTGGGGTAAGTTGGCAAGAAACAACAAAACATTTTATGACATAAAGTCAAATTCATATGATCGCATTGCTTTTATAGGAGCTTTGTGTACTTATATAACGTTATCACTTTAGGGGAGAGGGGGATTCTGGCACTTGATATCGTAAGATATCTCTGTGGGAGGGGTTTGTCTTTTGATATCGTTATCATTTTTGATCCAAGAAAAATTTTCCTTTTTTGTAACTTTTTTTTTACATCAATATAGACTATTATCTTTTTTTTAGCCAGCTGTCTATTTTTATGAAAATACAAATTTATTATTAAAACCATTAAATGATTATAATATCATTTCATTCCAAAATATTTAATATCCCATTGTTCGCATTTTTATTCTTCTGCCATATGCGCATAGTGAGTATTTCTTTAAAGTGTTATTTGATATAAAGTTATTTCTTATATTATAATGATATTTTATGAACGTCTTCTCTTCATTTAAATCAGTAAAGTGTGCGAATAAAAAATGTATAACCATACCTGCATATTATTTCAAACGTATAAAAAAAAGGAAATTTTTTTAAAAATAAAAAGAATTTTTAGACACTGATAACGATATCATTTTGGAGGGGTGTGGGGGGATAGGGTTCGAGGAATGATAAGATAACATATGATATTGTAAGAGGGGGAGGGGGTTCAAAATTGCCAAAATGTCTATAACGTTATATTTGTAATGCCTCTATAGAGTTATTATGTTAACAACATATTTGCGACAGAAAAATTACCTGTTTTATAAGATAAAAAAATACGAAATAACTTGTCATTGTTAAAGTTCTTTTAAACTCTCTGCATGTAAAATGTATCCCTCTTTTAAATACTAAAGAAATGTATATGTTACAGATGTGGGCGGGGGAGGCATTGTCATTTTTGAGATGCTTCGGTGGGTTGTGGCCAGTAAAAAATTGAGAACCACTAATATAGAGGAACAGTCTCACATTATTATTTCCATCTCAAGAATGAAAGTTTTAGCAGATAGCCGAAAAAAATTCACATTATTTACTTTTATGTAGGTTATGTAGGTTACTTTAGTTTATATTTAAAATATTCGTAATTTGTTTCTGGTTACTAATTGAATGTTACTGAGTTTTTTTAATGAAAACATTTTCTATTATAACTCTATGAAGATTTAAGGTAAGATATGTAAGTTAACTATGTTCTTTTCCGGGAAAATCAAAGGAATAAAAATAAATTCTCAACATTTGGCGTTACTAGATTACGAGGCTAACGAAAAAGGCAGGCTACCGCAGTGCACCCCAAGTGTCTTTTTTTACAGACCGCTAGAGTGACGTGATGCTCTTTTCGTACACCTGCATTGGTGCATTCGAGTATCACGTGACTCCAGCGGTCTGTCAAAAAAGCTACATGGAATGCACCGCGGTAGCCTGTCTTTTTCTTTAGCCTCGACTAGATTATAAATGACGTATTTTTCAATATGTAGACAGATACAGCAGAATAATTTATGTCATTACATTAAATAGCAGACATACCTTGTTCCTAGTTGGACTGGTATCTATTTTTTTATGCAATTATTTACAGTTGAATCAGTAGGGAGATTATCCCTTTCTTTTTCCAGAACCGAACATTTATTGCTACATTTAGAAGAGTCTGGAATTTAATGTTAATTTTGCAAAACCATAATACAAGGCTGTTTTTTTTTATTCATCTGCCTTGAGCTTTCTACTGAACCTATTTTGCAAAATATTCAGACACGTGGCTCTTTTCATTTGCAAGTTATTTTCGGTAAAAAATTTATGCACGTGTGCTTTATTTTTATTTGCGAATAAAAATCTATATTGATTGCGACAAGATAATATTGTTTATCGGGTTTATTTTATCTTTATTGCATTATGGATTTATTAGTTTTTTTCATTACAATTAAATAGAAAATATATTTTTATTTTAATATACTTTTGTTAGGCATAAGAGTACGTATATAAAGTATGTTTGAAAAGTTTGCGTTGATGACGTTATGTTTAGCTTGAAACGTATTTTTACATTAATAAAACTAATGCGAAAAATTGATATGATTGTGTCAAAATGACATAATTTTCACTGAATTTTCATATTTTAATTCTAAAGAATATAATTGGAGTCTTTATTGATCGCTGAACTGTTTCAGGAATTGAACATTGAGTAAAAAATATTTCCCCATTCCTTTGTGTGTATGGAAATCATTTGTCATTTTTAAGATGTCTTTTTCTACAATACAAACCTTTCAATAATAAAATGTTCACGCTGTTTGTTTGTATGAGGTCTTATGAAAATGAAACGCATTCCGTCATTTTTGACGGGTGTTATATACTAGTCTTTAATAACAATCAAATAGATAAACTTTTATTTAGATAAATGTAAAAATTATTTCGATATCACTTATCCTTTCAAAGTTAAAAATAAATACATCTTTCAAGAGAAGAACAATAAATTTAGTTACGCGTAAGGAATTTCTCAGTTTAGTAAATGAAATTTCATGTTATCGATTCTAGGGAAAAATTCTGTCGATTTTTCCCTTTTGAATTCAACGAAGCGTTATTACCATTTAAACAGAGAAACGAAAACACGTTTGATGTCAGAAGTTTTATTCTATAGTCGCTAACTTCATTCTTGAATAATAATTTCCATTCAATTTTTAATGAATACTATGTCTCATTCAATACTAATTTTGTAATTGCTTTGAGGTAACATTACAGGAATTTAAGAAGCAATTTGTGTTAAAAGAAAAATAATTAAGTAACTTGCAAAATTGTTAAATTAATTAACTTTAGTAATTAAATTGATTTAATGTTTTAGATATAAACTTAATGGAAATAAATGTTGAAGTATGTATACTAAGTTGTATTTGCAGGAACATACATTTTAATAAATGAGGTGAAACTCATTGAGATTAGGTGGAATAGTACAATTTAAGATGGAAATGTTAAGATGAATTAATAATAAACTTACAAAAATAATTGCAATAAAAAACATACTTTAGCTAGTCTAACGCCATAAACAGTTATTAATTTTAATTTCAATTACCCAAATAAAATTTCTTTTATACACTGCAAATATGGCCTCTTAAATTTAGGCGCATGTGTGGCTGAAAAAGAATTTCAGACACTTAAGTGTCTTAATCTGAAAATTAAGACATTATAGATGCCTTAATTTAAGACACATAAGTGTCTTACTATGATCATGGTGTAGACGAAGTGAGAATAGTGTAAAAAATATCCGCAAACATCTTATTTTAAGACACTTCGTTGCTTCAAACGTGTCTTACTTTAAGGCATTTTGTTTCTTCCTACGTAATAACCACTAGGGGGCACTCTCAGTTACGCATGCGTTTTAGATGTCTTTCGTTCGAACTTCGTATACTTTATAATTAAAACTGAAAGTTTATTTTTATGTAGGCGTATATTTTAATTTGTTTCTGTGGAATGTGAAGTTCTGTAATTTTAATTCGTATTCACTTACTTTATTTACTTACTGAATACATACATCTGACTTGTGTGCTTGACACCAAATGCCTCTCATTAGCTGTAATCGCTATAAGGACGGGGTAGACACAGAAGTAAACAATACTTAAAGATTACATCCGGGAACTCTACAAAGTGTGTGCAACGGATTTACTGTTAATTTGTATTAATTTATATCAATAATATTGTGTTATTCGTCTTTGTCTTGAAAATCTGGCAAAAAAAAAACCCTTTTGTCTGGCGGGTTACGTTTTGAGGATGAAACATTTCATTCTTTAAATAGGGCTAGCCGGATATATTAAGGGATTTTCTTCTAAAATGATGCAAGTCTTTCTCCCTCACTGTGATGGTTTTTAAAACTTCAAATCGAGAAATTTTTCTTACCTCTTGCAACAGCGATTCAAGTAAGTGTCATGATTTTCTTTCTAAAGCTAAAACTAGCGTCCTTTATGATTTTCTTTATAGTACTAAATAAAATTTTACATGAAATAGAATTTAGTTTTGAGTCTGTTTGCGAAAAGACGACTAATTATAGAAGTATATATTTTTAGACTTATCACATTGTCCTGTGTTACAAATTGCATTATCTAAATTCTCATCTTTTTACACAAATTTAAAGTAATAATATCTCTAAAAAAAGACGTTTTACGTTAAATTCATTCTTTTGTATTCAATGGCAGCTGCTATAATCGTTATCTATCAGTGACCGACCAATAGTAAAAAAAAAAGTTTTAAAAGATAGTCTGTCTAATGCTTTTAAAAATATCTTTCTAATCTTCATGAGGTAAACGCATTCGTCATCTAGTTTCTGTTTTCAACCTCATATTAAAAAAAAAAAAGATAAAGTAAGTTTATGAAAGTATATGAAGTCGCCATCAGATTCATGTATTATGTCCTGCTAATCTACGAATAATTGCCAGTAAAAATATACATATATATTTGATTTGAAATCAATTCTAATATGAATTTTTTTATTATTTTTAATTAAAAAGTAATTTGAAATTTAAAATGGGTATCAATAAAAAGCTATAACTAGATTTTTCACATAAAATTGTGGTTTTTATAACTATATTTATAAGCACTTATGAGAAATACAAAAATAACAATTAGATGTTAAGATTATTTCAAGTAAAAGAAGTTTGCAAACTATAAGTAATTTTTTTTCATGTTACTAATATAGAATATTTATTTATTTTTGTTGATAGTTAAATAGCTTTTGTGTATTGTGATTATCTTCAGGCCTATATAAATACATTATCCATGTGGCGGTATATATCTTTAAAAAATCTAATTTTTAAATGATATTTTTTTTTGGACAACACCAACAACACTAAATAACTGATAACAAAAGAAAAACATAAAACATACCAGCTTTACATTAGATCACTTTTTAGAAATCTCAAAGAATCTATTGCACGTTTATTGCTTTCCTTAATGGAATTCGGCATTACTTTTGGCTTCATATAATCATTACTTAGCAAATGTAGCAAAAGAGAAGTGAATCGTTTTCACTAAAAGTCAAATGAATCACATTTTAATCGCACTTTAGGTAGCGTTTAACTTTTCAAAGTGGAAAATGCACCTTCCCTGAAAAAGAGCAACAAATCTATTTACGCTTAAGGAATTTTAAACAAAAAAAAAAAGTTCCCTTTTAAATTTCGGAAGAAAATTTAGATGTGTCTTTCCCCGAGTTTAGCTATGAGACTAAGAAAAGAAAACACATTTGATATCAGAAATTATATTCTACAATTGCTGAATAAGAGTGATGCTTTTTTATGTTTCATTCAGTATTTATCGTTAATTCAGTATCTATTTTTAATTATTTTCATTATTTATATGCGAGTGCCTGTTTCTCTTTTATTTTTGAATTAGAAATTCTGAGAAAAGAAAAAACAATAAGGAAATTCTATACAATTTCTGCTAACCCTACGGATTTTTTAAATATCATTATTTTCGTATAAAACATTTTCACTGTCTTTAACTCTCAAATTTTACGATTAAATAAAACAAAAAAATTCTTTCCGACAATACTCATATTAAAAAATTACTGATATTCAAATTGGCAGCTGTGTTATTTCTAAAATTATAAAAACTCATATTAACGTTGATTTCAAAAAGATTTCAGATTGTAGAAAAAAAAATAATAGTTAACATTCGCAGTACACATATGCTGTAATAATAGATTAGTTTTATAGTCAACACAGCGAAATTTTAATCAGACACGTACTTGCCCAACAGATGGTGATATATGCTGCGTTTTTCACGATTTCCGCGATCCGCCTGTATGCGACATAAATTTTGTGGACACTCTAACTGACGAACTACTGCATGGATTTTAATAAAACTTCAAATTTAGTTAGACCTTAACATAAATTTGTTCTGATTAGGTTTAGGTGTGTATCTTCCAACAGGTTTCGTTGCTATGATGCATTTTTACTGATTTCCATGATAGTTCTATGTCAAGAGCTAATGCACAGAATTTCATCAAATTTCATATTCTGTTACTATCTTGACATAAATAAATGCTTATTAAATTTGGTTGTACTATATCGTCTAACAAGTGGTGCTACTGTGCTGTGTTTTTCACGATTTCCGAGATCTGTCTGTTGTGACACAAATTTTGTAGGCGCTCTAACTCGGGAATAAAACTTCAGATTCAGTTAGGCCATAGCATAAATTGCTGCTTTTTGGATTTGGGTGTATATCGCCAAAAGGTGGCGCTTCTGTGCTGCATTTTTCACGATTTCCATCATAGCTTTATCTCAAGAACTAATGCACGGAATTTCATCAAATTTCATACTCCGTTAGACCTTGACATAAATAGATTATTATTAAATTTGGTTGTATATTGCCCAACAGATGGCGCTACCATATAGTGTTTTTCACGATTTTCACGATAGCTCTATCTTAAGAGCTAATGACGGAATTTCATCAAACTGCATATTCTGTTAGACATTGACATAAAAATAGCTACTGATAATTTTGACTCTCATCAATCAACAGGTGTACTGCTGTGTGAAGAATCATAATCGGACCCACAATCAATTGATAAAATTTATCGAACGAGGATTGTAAAATTTTTAATCCTATTATTGTAATTCTAATACACTTTTAACGATACTGTTTACAGAATCACTCTTTTTTGACGCCAACTTTTGACTTTGAATCCGATTACGCAATATTAGCACAATGCCTTTTGCGAAGAACATTATTGCTGTATTCTATTTTTTATAGTGTATAAAAATGCACCATATTTTATATATGCTTAATTATTAAAAATGTAAATGTTTATTTATTATTTCATTCTAATACTTAGCAGGAGGCGCTGTTGTTAATTTTTTCTTTTAATTCATTGATCGCTGTGACTCCTAGTTTGTTATTAGAAAAGAGAAAATCAGGCAAAATTAGAAGTAAATCCTACAGTAGTTTTTGAGCAATCGTGATCATCGAATTGAAAAATTCACTTTTGAGAGAAAACGTGTATATCTTTTTCTGTTATAACTACAGTACGATTACTTATTATTTTTTTACTTACATAGAACAATATATTCCAGTCCATAAAGTAATCTACCTTCAATTGATGAAGCCTCTAAGACGGCAACTAGCAAAAAATCGACTTTCAGAAATTTATGATTAGGTATAACACCTTAATTTGCAGTCTCATTTTGAGAACAGTAAAAAGCTGAAATAATCTCTATTTACTCGTTTGCGTCATTCAAATACTTTCTGAATATTGAAGTGTATTTTGTTATATTCGTCTGCTTCATTCAAATGTTTTGAACAGTTCAGTTATTTTTTATACATTTCATCCATTACTTATATTTGCCATAAAATGCTTTAGTTTCCTTATTCAACATATTCTCTGAATTTCTACTCTTTTCTGGGCTATAAAGGCCCTTTCAAATACTGAACCGCTAGTGCTGACTCAAATATGTTTTTAACAGTTAAATCGATAATTTTGAAAAGGGGTCAACTCCTATTCAATAACATAGGAAATGACTTCTTTTCAAAATGACCGATTCAGGTATAGTATGATGCTGAAATTCAATAAGCGGATTTAAATGGTACAGTCTTAGAAAAAAATGATCATCCCCTACTAACTCCGACTCATATCATTGTATACAAATCCAATAGATAAGTAATAGCGCCTACTAGTTAATGCTATGCTGAAACTTCGCTTGTAGGGTCATCTACATATAAATTGTGACATCTTAACAAATTCCGAAGTTTTGAATACAAATAGTACCTAATTTTGACATCATATATGGTTTCATCGGTAAGTTTTATTTTCGCATACCAAACGAGAAATTATACGGTTAAGAAATTTAGGAATTTTGCTGATTTAAAATTTGGAATTCTTAATGCTAAATTCAATTTTAATCGTTACAATGCAGGTAGCTTTTAAAACATACTACTTGCTCTGGTAAGGTACTTGGCAGAATTTTAAGAAGTAATTTTGTATTAGCTTATTTGTAGCTTCTAAAAATTGATTTCTGTGAAAAAATTCGTAAATTAGAATTCATATCTTTTTTTTCGAAAAATAATTTCAAAACATATATATTTTCGAAATAAATTTTCGAAAAGTATATAAATAGTAATCTAAGATGTTTATCACAGAAATCTATTTCTAAAAGTATTAAATATGATAATAATCCGAATCCAAAATTAAAGTTCACTCCTATTAGTAGTTTTTGAGTTATTCTTAAAAAACTAGCCCCGTATCAATTTATGTTTCAACGATTATTGACCATATAACTTCCTGTTTGGTATATGAAAGTAAAATACACTGAAGAATCCCAAATATGATGCCAAAATTACATGTTACCGTTGAAATTTTTATAATTTAGTGCAATTTCTATAAGCAAACAACCGCCTGAGAAAAGTTTAAGTATAGCATTAATTAGATGACGTTATTACTAACCGCTTGCTACCTATCTCATTTTTATACGATTATTTTCGGCAGAGTTAGGGATACTTCTTTTCCAGATCAGTACATATAACCTCCTGAAAACCAAGAAAATTTGAAATACTTTATCTTTTTCTTTACTACTTTATTTTCAACAAAAGGGTAAATAAATATCATTTTTAAAGATTTTTAACTTTTTAAAATTTTTTAAGGACTATATCCATTTTAATGGATGTTGAAGTCTTAAGTATGATGAAGTATAAACACAGTTCAATTCAATTTTTCAAGTGTAAAGTGATACTGAAAAGTGTTAAATTAACAGTAAATTGAAACATATATATATTTACTATTAACTTAATGAACAACACTGAAATATTTTACACATATTTAATCTAAATGAAAATCTTTAGAACAATTTCTTTCACTAGTAATGCACAAAAAGATATTGCAACTTGCACATCTAAATTTAGTTTGTTTTTGAATACATGTTATTATCAATGTAAATTTTTAAATAATCATGTGCTTTAAATTTTATGTGCATTTGTGCTTCTTGTTCTAGCTGCTCTGAAATATCAGGAGGATACGGAATGTTTGATGCAAACCTAAAAGAAACATAATTAAAATCAGATTTCATGCTTGTCAAAGTAAAATATTCCTAATTGTGTTAATTTAAATTTTTTCTTTATATTTATGAATTTCTAGCAAAAAAAAAAAAAAAAAAAAAAAAAAAAAAAATAAAATAAAATAAAAAAATTAGCCGAAATAATTATCTTAATTTACATATTAAAAAACTTTATATGTACATAATTTATAACTTGAACTTACTGCAAAGATCTCTTCCAAATCAAAGTGAGCTCTGATATTTCACTGTTTCACTTCTGCTAGTTTCGCTAAGTGAATCATCAGCACAATTATTGATAGATTCTTTAGTAGCCTCATTTGCAGCTTCTGAAGAATCTTCATAAATTTAATAAAAAACTTCATCACTATAATAACTAAAATCAAGATCACAGTCATCCCCACTTGCTATTAGTTCTAATGCTTCTAATGCTGTTAATATTTTGGCTGAAATATAATACAAAAATATGCAATATTTGCTGTTTCTTTTTATAAAAAGTATATGAAACATTACAGAGAGATTAAATAAACATCAAATACTTGGAAATCTGACACATGATTAAAACCAAAACTAATGGTAAGATTTACTATAACTTTACTCAAGTAAATCCCAACGTCCATTTTAATGGATAATTTTAAATTGAGCTTTCAAGCAAAAGAGATATCAAAATTATAGTTAAAAACTGACTAGGGTGCTACAAAAAACATTAAAATTAACTTATACAATCTAAAATGTGCTTAAAAAACAAAATAGTAAAGAAAAACTGGAACTTACTAGCACCTGGTCGAATACCACGTTGGCTCGTACTCACTTCGCCATATTACAAACAAACGAGAAGCCGTTGCCAGATTCTAAAAATTTAAAAGTATTCTTTGAAGTGTATATCATATTGGAGCATCAGGACTTGCTTCCAAAGAAATATTTAATGTGATTAGTAGGTTAAACTAAAACTTCCATTTTAATGCATGTAGGGTCTCAGGAGGATATAAAACGTTATCAACTACTTAAAATATTTAGAATCATGTTGAAGAATAGTAACAAAAAATATCTGAACAACTATATGTGTTTTATTATAGAATTTTCTTCATTTATCATAAATAGCAGAAAAGCTATACAAATCTGATTTTCTTTTTTTTTTTTTTTTTTTTTTTTTTAACCTAGAATTTTTTTTATTTGAAAGTCTGTGAGATCGATTTTATTTGAAGAGTTTCTAATTACCATTTGAGATAAAACACTCACATTTTTAATGTTCCCTTTTTTTATCACATTTGGTTTGTTTCCAAATAAATTAGAACATCTTAAAAAAAAAATCTTGCATGGGGTAACAACTTAACAGCTTTCCAACATCTTGCTCTTTACATTCTAGAAATTTTAGATTTTCTTTTTGTTAACTGCGAGAAATTTTTTCCTAAAGATCCTTTTAAATTGTTCACTTCGAATTTCCTATGTCTTTACAAAAAATCTGATTAAACAATTTTTATGCATTTATTTATTGATTCATAATGAGAGGCTGTAAGAAGGATATATTGTCCCCTTATACTAGAAACATGAAAGTGGAAATTTTGGAAAAGTTTTGGAAAATGGTGTATGAATGTTTACGGTATCCTTATAATTGATCTGTTTTATTTTCATAAAAGGTTTTGTAACATTGCTTAAAGAGGGATATGCATTCGCGATTCTGGAAAAACTTTTATAACAAACAACAGCAAAGAAAAAAAGATCCAAGCTGATAATAAAAGTAAAAAAGATTTTTTTTTTACATTCAAGAGTACAATATCACGTTGAAATCACTAGCGTATGGTTTACGTCATTCAAATGCTTTTCAACTATAAAATGTTTTTCGTTACACGAATTTGCTTCGTTCAAGTGTTTCAACAGTTAAATTTTAATCCTTTAAATAACTTTTTTTTTGTAAATTCTTTAATTTAAAAAAAATTGTCATTATCGCGCCGAACATTCTTCCGCTATAAGGTTTTTAAGTGCGTCCACTTAACATTTAATACGTCTTTATCCAAAATTCTGATAAAACACATTTCATGCATTATATTGCAGTTTTTTTTTTTTTTTTTTTTTTTTTTTTATGCGTTACAAATGCCAATCTGGCGAGTTACTTGTGTGGTTGAATCAAACGCCTTTAACGGTTTAAATTGTTCTATTGGATTGCACGCTTCAGGGAATTTTTCAGGACAAATATCAGTATTTTCTTATAGGAAAATAAATCTAGGTTAAACGAAATTTCGCCTAATTAAGAAGATATTTTCTATAACAAAATATTGGTACCGAGGAATTTCCTGGTTTTGAAATTTCAGGACACATACGACCCCTGCATATAATATGCAAAGTATAATTATGCATTCAAGCGAGCAACTGAATTCATCTGGAAAATAGCTAATATTGATTTTTTTTTTTTTTTAACTGATAATATAAAATTCTTTAAAGATTCAATGGTTGAGTTTGGGAATGCAAAAAATAAGTTTCACATCTATATTTTTTAAAAATAGGAAGGTGGGGCTTTAAGCATTTTCACATTTCGTATCATATACATTATTTTACATAATGGCACCTTATTCTCAGCTATACTTATATCCCCTTAAATTCATATAGCATTACTTATTTAATATTAATTTAACATCTGCACGCTTATCTCTACTATTTTTTAAAATATTTTATTAATTAACCATTATTTATTTAACATCTACATTCGTCAATCTATAACTTTTTAGTAATGTTAACTCCTTGGGTACGGATTTATTTCAGGGCTGCCACTGGCGTTTTTCTTTTCTTTTTTTTCTGTCTTGCACCACTTTTTCAAAACAAAAATCTTTCATATACACTTTGACAATATGTGCAAGAGAAAAATACTACAAAAATATTTTCCTTTAAATAGTGGTATGAGAAGAATATAAAAATAGGCGCCAGTGGCTAAATGCATGACGAGTCTCAGTCGTCAAATGTACTCAAGGGGTTAATGAATTTTTTCTTTTATTATTTTTTATACCATTTTCCTTCTTCTATCCGCAAATTATTTTATTTGTATTTAATTTTTTTTGCCTCAATGTAATTAATTTCCTTTATCGTTTGCTTACCCATCTGACTCACATGCTTGCTTACATTTAGTTAATTGTAATGTAGTTATTAATTCTGATTCTAGATGGCAGCACATTCTCTTTTATCCTTGTTTAATTTTATTCTCTCTGAATCTTGGCTCTTGTTACTCAGGTAAGTTTCGGTATGAATCCTGTTGAATCTTTGGCAACTTTTTTACTTAATGAGTTGTTTTTGCTTTTATTAAAAAAAATTTGTCTTTTTTAGTTGAATTTTCATTTATTTCTTGTTTATCTTAATATTAGGTTGAACAAAAAGTTCTGGGAAATTTTTTATGTAATTGTTACCAGAATTTGTATCGTATATATGAGTACTAGTGGTATATCTATAGGAGTTCAGGAATTTCGGCTCCAAAATGTCATTGAACAATATGATTTGGGTGCGTTAATCCGGCATTATTGGAGAAAAGGTCTAACGATTCTGAAAGTCGTCGATGAGATTAATGAGGGTGAAGGTGCTGGTACGGTGACAAACTTCGTACTTTCAGCAAATCCGGAATCTCGCAGAACGATGGCAGAAAGTCGTGAACTATGATGGTCTTTGAAGAATAGTCCTTGTTGCTTTTGTTGTTAATTTGTGCATAACAAGGCAACTTTCAAAAATTTCCCAGAGCTTTTTTCTCAACCTAGTACATTTCAATCACACTGAGTTTACCAGTATGTTATAAGGAGCTTAATGTTGTCATTTTTACCGATTATTTGGACAATTTTCGATGAAATTAATTATGAATAGTGGATTTGAGACTTCTCTGACGATTCCATATGTCATTCAAATTTTTTTATTTTTGTATTTTCACACTCTCGTTTAATACTTCTTTATCTTTTATTTTTATATTTGTTTTAAAGCATGTGACTTCATTTTAGTTATATATATATATATAAATTAATTTTAGTAGCTAAACTAAAAATTGTTCGTCGACAAGAAATAAATAACGTGTAATAACGATTTCACGAGCAAAAAGTTCTTGGTCACTTTTAAATTAGAATTACTTAAAAGGAATTGATTTTTCAGAAAACCAAACGACCGAAATATGTCTAATTTCAATACAAAAAAAAGTGTAGTATATATATGGAATAGGTGGCACTGACTGTGGTCGAACTTTGGTGATAAAGGCTTCTGATTGAACACTCGTAGTATAGAAATAATAACGTTTTAATGTCTTGATTAAAGCATAGATTATATATACAGAGTACATTAACTATATACAGGGCATAGGGGGATGAGGGGAAATTTCTTACGGCAGTTTACTGGCATTCAATATATTTCGGAAGCCTGACCGGGTACGTCTTACCAGGTCAGTCCTCAGAACAACTCTGACGTTACATCGAACCTTAGCCCTCCGGCTGCGGTTCAGAATTACTAACTCATCAGGTTTTGTCTTTTAGAATTTGTCTACTCGGTCAGTTCTCATAAGATTTTAGCTGCACCTCTTACTGTGGTCAGGATGTGGTTCAGATTGTTTTGGGAACCGCAAGCCGCATCCACACTCGAGCATCTTGGCAGGTGTGCGCCCCTGCACACGTGAGAGCAACCGCAGCGAGAAAAGGGCAAATTAAAATTTATCTAAAAAAACACTAACAAAAATTTTCGAAATTTCTAAAGTTAAAAGAAAGAAAGAAAAAAAATATTCTTTTAAAAAAAAATTTAGAGGCCGAAAGGGAGAGAACTGACGAAGCACAAACAACAAAACAAAAAAAAATTAATTCAAATTTAGGCCTTTCCATTGCAATGCATAAGCTGAACTGCACTACACTACGTAAGGGAAAAAAACGTCCTCGAAAAAAGAAAAAGAAAATAAAAAATGTCTTCGTGTGTTACGTGAACATGGCCGTCTTTTTCATCTTAAGAAGAAGATCCGCCATGGAACATCACGTCTTTCGTCATTAAAATATTTTTCGTCATTTGTCTTAAAAATCTAACATAAGGAAAGAAAAAAAATTCGTCCTAAGTAGTGCAAGCAGTCAGTTGCTATACAGAGAGAAAAAAATAACTAAGCTAAAAAATATAAATAAATAAATGCTGGTATTGGGGAAGGGGGGGGGGTACATACTAATAATTTAAACAATCATTTGAATTAAACATTTCAAAATATATCAAAAATTATCAAATATATACAAATAAAACACATTATACAGAAGGATGTTAAAATAAATAGTTTCTTGAAGTAGTGTGTGAAAAAAAAGAAAAACAAAATATCTTCAAAAATCCGTGCATATCTGTCACTCATGGAATAGTGAAAAAAAAAAAAAAAACACTTATTCCATCTGAATTTTCTTAGCTGTAGGTTGTTTATTCTAAGAGAGAAAAAAAATCTTATCTGGCAAAGCAAAGTAATAGTCAGTTGTTTATCACAAGTAAGTTCTTGACACTGGTAAAAAGAAGGGAAAAAGTACTGAGTCTAATCGTTGTTCACATTTGAAAAAGTAAATAAAAAAGCAAATACGAGTTCACTGTAAATGCTAATAGGGTATGTTGATAACGGTCAGCACCGATCAGACAGTCTTAATCATGAATCCAGATAAAGAAAAATAAAAATAAAGTACTTACAGTCTGCTCTCTGGATAACGTGACGATAAATAAGTGACTTTTCGTGAAATAATAAAAAAATATATATACACACTGATGCAGGAGGAGTAATTAGCAGTTTGACATCACATACACAAAAAAATTAACACTTCCTACGGCGAAACAAAAAAAAACACACATTTCGCAACGCAGGAATTTATTTGAAGCAATAGAAACGGTGAAAACAACACTAAAAGAAGCACACTTAAAGAAAAAACACTTTTCTTCTCTGTCTTTTTTGTAGCTATATTGTGCGTGAACGAATTTTGTTTCGTTTCCATTTTCGGTGACGTGTTTTTATTTTCCTAGTATTGGGAAGAGCTAGCACTAGTGAGCTGTAAAAATATTCCGTCATACACAGTGAAAAATATGCCTCGAGAAAATGGATGAAAGTTCCCATATCAGAAACACAGGTACGCGATGCACTTGCGGAATGTAATATGACGAGTAAGAAGCATAGTACGTACACAAGGGAATTTGGAGCAACGAACGTCTTTTGCACAGGTGCGTGGTGACGAGAGCAATTAGGAGATGGTAGGATCTGAGAAGGCACGTCCTCGCAAAATTCTGGGATACTTGAAACTAAGCTCTGTAACACGACATTCTCTTGTTTGTGGTCTACGTCCACGTTGTGTACACCTTCACAAACGGTGATACAATTGACAGATATTTCGGGTGGAGGTGGTTTTTGGAGTGAGATGCCGTTCTGATCACAAGTGAGTATTCCCTGGGAAATTATGTCTCTTCCGATGATGAGAGGAATGTTCATGCGAGAAAATTCTATGACATAAGCTGTGGTGGTATATGCATTGTCGTCTATAGAGATGGTTGTGCTGAACGACCCGATTGGTGTGACACTGCTGTTACCGAAGCCTGCGATTTGTAAGCTTGCGTCGTTGAGGGTGGGGGAACCCAGTAAGCAGTACAAATCTTTTCTTACACACGTAATGTGCGAACCGGTATCCAGCAACCCATCTATCGCTAAATCTCCAATTTTCACTAATTTCGTCATGTTTTGACGCGGTTTATCCTCCAATTCTACTACTCGAATTGCAAGGGGAGAGGTGTCTGAGTTTGAAACTTTAGGGCGGGTGGTCTGAATGCAGTTATAACTTTTGTGTCCAAAATTATTACACGAAAAACATTTAATTCCTTTGTCTTTATGTACACAATCTTTCGCATGGTGTTCAGGTTCTCCGCAAGAAAAACAAATCATTTTCGGGGCTTTTTCGGTATGTAGGGGTTTATTACTAACATGTGTAGGCCGCGGCTGTGACTGGCGATGGTGGGACTTTGATCGCAAATTTGCTGATAAATTTGAAGCTTACTTTTAAATTCGGTGAGAGTTTGACAGCCAAAAAGAATTGCTTTATTGTTAGATGTATCTCTAATACCGGTGATAACATAATGCATGAGTGATGCGTCGTCTATTTTCGCTCGTTGGGCAATCTCTTTCATTAATAAAAAATACTCACTCATTTTTTCGTTGGGCTAAGTACGTGAAGCTAGCATTTCATGTATTTGGGCGGAAGAGGAAATATGCGCGAATTCTTGTATTAACGCTTGCTTTAACGCTGCGTACGATGTTAATTCTGGCTCACTGCGGACAAATAACAATGCGGTACCCTTGAGGGCCCTTTCGACAAAAAGAAATTTTTGCAACTCATTCAGTTGAAATGTCGTGGCCAAGCCTTCAAATCTTTCTCACCATTGTAGAATATTTTCGACTGGCTTGCCGGAAAAGGGTGTAATTAAATTTTCGAAATCGGTAAAAGAAATGGACTGACGCGGTGCCGAATGGGGGGAAATCGCAGCATTATATTGCAAAGTGGTACCAGAAAAATTCGTTAATGGATTGGAGTGCAAAGTATTGCGAGAATCGTCATCATCGGGTTCGGAATCGGTTTGTGGTGAAATGGAGGACTGGAACTTTGTTAGGTCCGAAAGTGCTTCAATAATACGTCGTGAAATATCTTCTTCATTACCAGCAATGTCTAGACAAAGTAAATTTGCCATGGAAATGAGTTGAGCTAAGGGGTAGTTTTTGGCCGTTTCAGCGATTTTATCGTCAAATTCAGGATCCCCAATTTTAAATTTGAATCCCTGAAACTTCCGTAAATTTTTCCGATTATTTCTATTTTCATCAATGCCGAATACCAAGGTATGTAGAATTTTGATTCGTTCAACTCGTGCCGAATTAATTTGAGCTAACACCGGCCGTATATCTTGCAATAACATGACTGAATAAGAAATAAAGCTTACTTCCAAATTGGTATCCTTTTTTTAAAAGAGAACGCCGAATGGCTTGATTATATCCATTGCGAACGAAAAAAATATCACCGATGTCTTCTTTCACACACACACAGAAAACGGGTGAGTCGATAACAGATAAGTAGGTCAGTAGATCTTCCTTCTCTCGCTCTTTCCTTATCAGAACTGCGGAGAGAAACGTCGTAGATCTTAAAATTTCGGACGTAGGATTTCACAGCAGATGCATGGATGTCTAGGGGCGTAATAAATAGTTGAATTTGACTCGACCGATAGCCCCCATATGGAATAGGTGGGATTGACTGTGGTCGAACCTTGGTGATAAAGGCTTCTGATTGAACACTCGTAGTATAGAAATAATCACGTTTTAATGTCTTGATTAAAGCATAGATTATATTTACAGAGCACATTAACTATATACAGGGCTTAGGGGGATGAGGGGGAATTTCTTACGGCAGTTTACCGGCATTAAATATATTTCGGAAGCCTGACCGGGTACGTCTTACCAGGTCAGTCCGCTGAACAACTCTGACGTTACATCGAACCTTAGCCCTCCGGCTGCGGTTCAGAATTACTAACTCATCAGGTTTTGTCATTTAGAATTTGTCTACTCTGTCAGTTCTCATGGGATTTTAGCTGCACCTCTTAGTGTGGTCAGGATGTGGTTTAGATTGTTTTGGGAACCGCAAGCCACATCCACATATATGTGTATATATTGAAATTTCTGCAGTAGTTATCGAGAAAAGTGTACATCAATATCAGCTGTTTTCCATAGGATTTCACAATTGCTCTTGACCTATTAAGTTATACATAGGAGGAGTCCGGGTCACTACAACAGTACGAAGACATGAACAACCCCAATTATGTTTTTCAAATTTTGAGCTATCTAAACAATTTTTAATTCACAAGAACCAGTATAGAATCATAAACGCACCTAAGTGAAATTGCGTTTCATGCTGACATTTAATTTAAATAGCGATTTCATGCGATTGAAATATGATTTAACATGTTCAAAGCAAAAATTGTTGTTTTTTGTTTACTCGTCATTTATTTAAATTGTGAGGTATGTATCTAGTGTGTAGTTTAATTGTTTCTAAACAATTTTGTATTTCCTTTCCCCATTTTTTTACAATGTATTTATTATCAGTATGGCTCAGCTAGTTTGGAGAGCAACAAGCACCTTAGAAGGGGCGATATTTATTATTAACTTTACTCATCGTATGTTCCAGTATCTGCCATTCTTTTATGTACTGCCAGTGCCACCTTATTATGCGACCACCTTTCTTGTAATTTTTTTGTAGAGCTACCATCCTCCCAACCATCTCTTATCAATACTTTTACCTATTATGTTTTAATTTTTATTCTAAAAATAAAAAAATCTCTCGAAGTAGTTTCTTATTCAACAGCAGATGTTAGCAGATGTTATAGCCAAATTTTATTCTTTCATTTGAAATTATTTGTATTTGCTTTGCATTTCCAATAAAATATAAATAAAAGTCTTACAAAAATAAGGACTTGAACAAAGCAATAAATTTCCCTTACATTGGGGATGATGTCGAAAAGGGAATATTATTGAGAATATCTGCTAGAAAGTAAGGTATCGATTGAACTACGCTAGGCATTTTTTAAAATAAAAAGTTTTGTAGTTTTTTAAAATAAAGTCTTTCATATTTCTTTTTCTTTTCTTTTTTTTTTTACTTTCTTTGGTATGGTCATATCTTCCGGTCACCTGATATACTAAGATTTACCTGATTTACTTTTTATTATAAGGAGCTTAATATTGTCATTTTTTACCGCTTATTCCGAAAATGTTCGATGAAATTCATTATGAATTGTGATTATGAGGCTTCTCTCACGATCCCTTATCGCATTCATAGTGTTCTATTTTACTATTTTCAAGTATTAGTTTTAGCTGTATCTAAACTATATATTGTTCGTTCGACAAGAAATAAAAATAAAATGTTATAGCAGGGTTCGTACGCTTCAAGGACTTTCAAAGACCTTTTACCAGAATTTCTGTCTTTTATCACATTGTCTATTTTTATCTTTTTTCTCAAACACGAAGATGATTTGAGCAATTTTCAAAATTTTCACAAAACAAGAGCAGATTTTTTCTTTATTAATTTAGAAAAACGTATTGTTTGTGCTTTTAGCGAAAAAATCTATGCTTTGTTTATATAGCGATTCAATTTTCCTATAATGATTACAAAAGAAAATTTATTAAGTTTCATAAAAAGTGTTTCAATTGTTCCGTTGCCGTCCTACTTAAATTAATAAATAGGGATAAAAAACGTAAAAGGGAAAATTTAACTTTGAACATCTAGACATGGTGTATTTAAGGAATTTCTTCACATCGTAAATATGAGGAAAGCTGATGGCTAATTTGAACTATTTTTATAAGTGTAGATAAATTTAATTCTTAAAGATTTAGAAAGCTATTTATATCACAAAATTTTTTTAACTACCATTTAGGATAAATATATCTTGTTTAATTTTCACCTATTATCACATTTTCTAGTTTTATCTTTTACTTAAGAGCCCTACGAGGGGCTGAGAGGTTCTGCTCTCGAAGCTGGTAGACGGAAGGTGCTGGGTTCGATCCCAATCGCGCCCGTCGGCCTAATAGTTCGGAGTTTTCGTGGTTTTCTTCGAACCTTGGATTTCCAAGCGTTAATACGGGTTAGGTTCCCTTAGAAAGACCCCCACGAAGGGCACTCCCCCCTGGGCCTATATCCCTCGTGCAGATAATTGGCCGTCATAAATACAACCAACCAACCTTTTACTTAAGTATTTGTTTCAAAATAAATAAGAAATTTTATAAATTTTTACACTATCAGTTTAAAAACTTTTCAACATCTCACCCTTTACATTCTCGACAATTTTTGAGATTTTTTTTCCCTGCTAACTACACAGAAGTTTTTTCCCTAAGGGCCCTTTTAGAGGCACTTTAACATTCAATCTGTCTTTACAAAACTCTGATTTAACATTTTCTATGCATTAATTTGCAATTCAATTTTCTAAACCATAAAAAATAGAACATTTTTAAAATATCAGACAAATTTCTTTTTTTATACAATAAAAATATCCCTCTGAAGAACCACTTGTACGGTTGAATCAAACATCTTTGACAGTACAATCATGAATTGAGATTCAAGTTTATTTAAAGGGGATAGCTATTATATATAAAACATAATCATGCACTCAAGCAGACACCAATGTTTGTGAAATCATATGGAAAACGGTTTACATTGAAGAAATTTTTTCTCGTGAATTACTGCCGCGATTTTAATACAAGTACATATATATATAAACTCTTTAAAAATTAAATTAAAATCCCCTTCTTTTGCCCCCCCCCCAGCCCTCCAAAAAAAAAAGAAATAGTTATAAAATCAAAAACCCTACTAAGGACGGTTGAGGTCTGAATGCTATAAACATTTTAAACAGATGTGTTATATTTAAGTAGTTGTTTTAATTGTTGTATGTATGAGGAAAGCTAATACTAATTTAAACAATTTTTTCAAATATATATAAAATTATTTCTGAAACATTTAAAAGTTATTTATTTCTCAAAAGTTTCTAAATATCACTTGAGATAAAGATTTCCGTCTATTATCGCATAGTCTATTTTTATCTTTTACCTAAGTACTTGCTTAAAAATAAATAAGAATTTATTTAATGAAATTTTTACGTTGTCAACTTAAACATTCTAACCTCTTACTCGTTACATTTTCGACAAAAAGGTGTTTTTTCTTGTTAACTACACCGAAGTTTTTTCCCTAGAGGGCCTTTAAAAGTGCTCACCTTAACATTCAATCTCTCTTTACAAAGCTCTGATTTAACAAATTTCTATGCATTAATTTGCAACTTGGGTTTGTAAATTATAAAAGAGGTAGATCATTTTAAAACAACTAGCCCGATTTCCTTTTTATGCGATAAAATTATCAATCTGACGAGCCACGTGTACAGCTGAATCAAATGTTCTTAATAGAACGGCGATGACCTAAAAATCAAATTTATCTAAAGGGATACATATTATGTGTAAAGCATAATCGATCACTCAAATAGGCAACAATATTTGCGAAATCACATGGAAAAAGGTTGATATTGAAGAATTTCTTTTTCTTGGAAACTACTGAAGCGGTTTTAATTATGTATATATATGTTACATTATTAGATCTAATTCCGCGATTTCCTTATCTTATTCTAAATTACTACTTTATATTCACTAAATCCTTTTTCTTAAATAATCTCTATCGTTAATTTTGTTAAATGTCCTTTAATTTAATGTCTCGCTTGTCTAAATTACTTAAATATCACGCTTTTAGTATTCATAAATTAAATGTTCCATTTCCGCTCTTTTTTCTTTTAGAATGTTCTTTTAGCTTCCATTTTATTTTCCCGCGCGTATTCCGGGGTTATCCTTTTTACCTTCAAATTCATCCACTCGCTCTGTCAGCACTCTTTCAATGGCGTGGTATTCTTAATTATTAATTGGTTGAGAGCGCGACCTACGTCATATTTGTATTCCTACACTTGACACACAAAAAGCCGATGCTTGCTGTGTTTCAGCAGATTTTAGTCGTATTTCCAATTTCCATACCACCTCCTGGTCACCGTCCACGTATTCGATTATCTACAACTTTGTTCATCCCTATATTACTACTATGAAGCGATGGCTAATATTCTTGGTGGAAACTGTGCTTCCGAAAGATGTTTAAATAAAATGTTGAGCTGAATTTACGTTTTGTCTCAATGATTTCCGGGGAAACTTTCACGGAAAAATGTACTCCATGGCCTTCACTTCCAAATCATCATATAACGTCAATGTCGTAGTCTTTAACACGACAGGATTCCAGTTTCCGTTATACTAGTGCAACAAATCGAATTTACCTGTTCTAACAACTTATACTACTCTATTACTGCTGGACGTGATCCACTACTGATATCGTGACAAACCAATTACTTCATTTCAACTAGAAAAATCTTCAAATGTTGCAATAATGCAACATATACATATATATATATTTCTGTCAACAAGTGCAAATCATTTCTAAGCATTTTTAAACTTGCTGTAACATCAATACTTCAATTGGAAAGTGCTATCTTTATTCCATTTTATTTATTTATTTTTAATCTATTGTTATTTTTTGGATTTTTTTTACCGGATTTATTTTGAACGGTAGCCCAAATTTTGCATTTTTAGGGCTCCGTTCTTAAAAAGTAAAAACGGAACTATTATAAGACCACTCCTCTGTCTGTCTGTCACAGCCATTTCACCCGTAAACTATTGAATGTGGACAGTTCAAATTGGGGGAAGTAATAAAGACTATTGACCCACATATTTACAAATTGTTAAACAGTCACAAATATATGTAGGGAAGATGTAGAGGGGCTAATTAATTTACTTTAAAAAAATCTTTTCTTTGTATATCGTGCGGGGTATCGTGTAAAAGCCTTCATAATGCTGAACACAAAAATATATTTCTTTTAATTTTGGGTGATATATTTTGAGAGATATAGTCGAAAATGTAATAGAAAAATATGTTCCTCTACTTCTATTTCCGAATCAACTGAAACTAAAATTCTGAAAAAGTTAGAGGTAGTAGAAGTTAATTTAAACCTTACAGGAAAACTATAGCGATTACCCTAGGTCACATTGTTTTTGAGAAAATCGCATTTATACATTACACATGAATTTCAATTTGCGGGCGTTGAGCAAAGGAGTTAAGGAGCACTGGAGGTATCTATTATCGCAGAAGTATAAAGGACTATTGATAATGATTTTCGGAAAAAAAGTTCGATAATTAGCAGAGGTATTAAATCTTAAAGACACGGGGTGTTTGAACATAGATAATGACAGGGCAGCGTAGTCTACGCACCATCGGTTTTTAAAGCCTAGATAAGAACTTTTAATAATATATTTGTGTAATGCAGTGCCTAGTAGTAGTATAAAAGCAATAATTGCTAAATTGTTAAAAACAGACTAATTAGAATTAATCACATAAATACTATGGGATTCGCGACTATTTTGCCCTGAGTGGCTCTCTCAACCCGTGTCTTTAAAAGTGTAGATAAAAGCCTTTCTCGAAAAACGCGCACGGACCAAGGCGGCGTTACAAAATTGTGACCTCCTTTCGAAGCTCGCTTAGCACAATGCTAAGTTTAAGCTTTGAACAAGGGTTTTGTTTTAGGTACACTGTTAAAATAAAATATTATTACTACGCTGAATTTGGGTTTATGAAATGCCAAATGAAGTTTAAATATGCACTATAGTACATATTACTTTGATTATCATGTGTATTGTGTGTATACTTTTATTGTCAGAACCGAATTCAGTTCATCATAAACATATTAGGATAAAATTAAAGAAAGAGTTACACTGAATCGCAGTGAAGGATGCTAGTTAGGCTTTATATCTCTTTTTGAACTTTCATGGCATATCCATTTTTACTTTTCTACTATATACAGCTATACTCAACCCTACGTTGTAAAGTTTTTTAGAAAATCTTATTATTATTTTAGCAACGATTTTTTAGTAATAATACAGTTACTAATTAATATACTTATTTTACGTACCCCGTATGCGCGAATAATACTTGCACTTGACCGATTATTTAGCTTGATATGGGTTACGCAAAGATGAAACCGCACATGTTATTTGCGGAACTTAAGGTAATTTGGGCCTGAAGAATCTGCCTTGGTTCGACAAATATTTCCATTTTTTTATGTTCACTGATTTTTTTCCTTGTTTCGCTTCAATTGGGGATATGTTTGTTTGTTTGTTTTCTTCTAGAGGATAAAACTTCATTTTTTAATTTCCTAAAACTTAATTTCTAATTTATATATTCACTTTTGTAGATGATCATTTATATTGGTTTATAATTGTTTTATATATATATATATATACATATACATATATTCTTTAAAATATCAACGAAATCCTCTCCCTAAAAAATACAAAAAATTCTTAAAACAAATATTTAAAAATTCAGTGAAAATCTCCCTTGCTCCATTTTTTTTTATTATTATTGAAATACCACAAAGGGCGATTGAGGTCGGAATGCTATAAAAAGTTTCGAATATTTTAAACAGACGTGGTATATTTAAGTAGCTTCTTCACTTATTGTAAATATCAGGAAAGCTGATTCTAATTTAAATAATTTTTTTAAACATAGACAATTTTAATTCTGAAAGATTTTAGTGTCATTTGTATCTCAATAGTTTCTAACTACCACTTGAAATAATGATATCTTGTTTAATTTTTACTTTTATTATCACATTTTCTATTTTTATCTCTTACCTAAGTACTTGCTTCAAAATAAAAAAGGATTTCTTTAATGCAATTTTCACTTTGTCAACTTAAAAACTTTCCAGCCTCTTTACATTCTCGATAATTTTTAACATAACTTTTTTCCTTGTTAACTACACCATAGTTTTTTCCCTAAAGGCCCTTTGAAAGTGCTGTTCCTTTTAACATTCCATCTCTCTTTACAAAACTCTTATTTAACAGTTTCTATGCATTAATTTGCAACTCAATTTTATAAACCATAGAAAGAAGAGATCATTTTAAAACCACCAACCCCCAAGTTGCCTCATTCAAATACGTTTTCTGCATTTAAATGGTTTTTTGTTACATTTTTTTATCCATTCAAATATTTTCAAATGTTAATTTTAAAGCTTTACAACATCTAAATCTTGAAATTCTTGAACATTTTTCCGAATTTCTCTAATAATTGCGCCAAACTTTCTTCAAGATTCCACTTAACATTTGATAAATCTCCACAAAACTTTGACTAAGCATAATTTGAGCATTACAATGCCTTTCTATTTATGGACTGTAAAATTTATACATCACTTTGGAACTTTAGGCACAGGTGTGGTTCAATTAAATGGTATTTCAAAAGTTACAGTACGCTGTTGAATTAACCCTTAAATGCCTGATTTTTCAAAAATCATTGTAATAATGTTTTTCGGCTTTCATTTTTTAAATAAATCATGGGAAAAATACATAAAAAAAATCATATTTTGTTTTAAGTACGGTTTACGGCTAAAAAACAGTTTGTTTCTAATCGGCAATACTGGTCTTTATTTGAAAAAATAATTTCAAAAGAATTTTGCTTGATAAAATTCTGTAACATGAAACGCACAAGAATTTTAGGAACTATAATAAGAAATTTTTTTTTTTTTTTTTTTTTTTTTTTTTTTTTTGCTCACTGCAGAACAAAATAGGGTATTTCGCAAGCTTCCAAACATAACAAAAACAACAAGTAGCAACAACTGAAAAAATAAAGCTATCTTTATTCAACAGCACAAGTGTTGCCATCTACATGTTGAAAATCGATTTAATAATATTTTCAGAATGTATTTTATTGGCAACATTAGACATTATAGCTTCAATATTATTCTAATAGTATTTTAGAGCCTAAATTGGGTACGTTGCCGAAAAGCAACACCCGGCATTTAAAGGTTAAAATTCCATAAGCTTGTATAAAAAGCTACATGTATAAAGTGTCATCATTTACTTAAGCTATTTATAATCGTACTGGGGAATAAAAAAATTGCCAAGGATAAAAGTACTGCACTGAAAAAAAGGCATTTTTTTTAATCTAGTAAAATTTAATATAACCACGAACGAAAATATACAATAACGTCTCCAGAATTACCCGTTATATATCGAAAAGTATTTTTTTTTCGGAAGCCAATATATTTTAGAGATTTAAAGAAGCATTTATAAAACAATGCTTATTTCGCTGCCATCTGGAGCTTATATTACCTTCCCTCAGCCGTTGTTGTTTTGAATTGTTTGACGATTTTTTGTTGGCGTGTTGGCGGTGTTTACGGATATGACAAACTCGATATGTAAACCCCGTGTGACGTGTGTGTTGTGACGTGTCGTGTTCTGGCAACCCCTGAGAAGCTTAGATTTTTGTGGATGTATTTTGATATCGTGTTCTATCGTTGTCTTTTTATTTTTATGTTAAATTTATTGGATGTATTTCATTGGCTATAGTTTCTGTAGTCCGTTTGAACGTTCTTGCTGAAGTAATTAAGAAATATGAGGAAATTTTGACAAGAAAGGGAGGTTTGTTTATAGCGTGTCAATGCGTATTAAGCCTATTTTGGAAAATGACGGCGATGTTATAAAAGATATTATGTGTTGGAGGTTTCAAGAAAGCAGATGTCTGTTAAGGTATGTTGATAATTTTATGTATATTTTGCTGCTTTCAGAGTTTTTTACATTTTGAGATTGCTACAAAACGAGAACTGCTGAATTTTGAGAATGCTATACCGCGAGAAATGCTGAATTTGGCGATGTTTTCTTTCGGTAAATGTGCGCGAAGCGCTCATACAACTATTGCTGATTGCCACTTTAGCGAGTTTCGTTTTTTATGTATATTTTGCTGCTTTAAGAGTTTTTTACATTTTGAGATTGCTACGAAACGAGAACTGCTGAATTTTTAGAATGCTATACCGCGAGAAATGCTGAATTCGGCGATTTTTTTTCGGTAAATGTGCGCGAAGCGCTTATACAACGATTACTGATTGCCAGTTTAGCGAATTTTTTTATTATTTACATTTTATTTTCTTTAAACCAAACATGCGTATAAACCGGTGCTTGGCGACATTTACTACTTGGCAGAAAAGGGGTTTTCACGGAACTTATGACATCTGTTCCCCATCTGGTTTTAGGAAACGTTTCTGTGTAGTTTTATTGTGCTTTAAACAGTGTCTTAAACGCGATTTTCTTAACCACTTTTGCATGTATAAATTCTGTTACGCCACTGAAAACGTTTAATTGAGAATTGATAGTATCTGAAAAACCAATACATCGTGCTGAAAAAAATGCTTCATACACTGAAAACTATTCGGAAATATTCTTTTTTTTTTCTTTTTCTTTTGTGCTTCGTTAAATCTTGGAAATCTATTGGATACTAAGGACAACAGAATGCTTTTCGAAATCGATCGTGAGTAACTCGGAAAAGGTTTTGTTATTTTTTTGTAAAGTTTTGTTATATCCAAAAACATTGATTTTTGCAGTGCAGGGTGATTTAGCACCAGTGTGACAAACTTTAATATTTGACAGAGCACATTGCAACAACATATTTTAACCAAAACCCGAACCGAAACATATTTTGCCTAGAAAAGGCGGTCTCAATCCAATTATTCAGTCATAAATGCAAGTTGTCTCACTCCAAATTGAACCCGGATTTTCGTTCATAACTGTAACAATAATGAAAATATTTTACCGATATATTCAGCAGACTTACTATGTTTTCTATGAAATGGGAAAACTTCCTGAGATATTCTGAAAACGACCGCGATCTGCGTCCAAACAATGATGATCTAGACGCTCCTGTATTCTGAATGTAGCTCACACTACATACGGTCACTGACCTATTTATAGTGCACTTCTCGTAACAGAGTTGAGCAAATTTGTAATTCCATTTATCTGCATTGTAATTACAATTTAATTGTATGTAATTAGTTATAGTTAAAATGACATGCCGTAAAAAACTCTTGCAGCACTGGAGCCGGAACAGCCCTCATGCCATTATTTGACAAAATTTCTGCGTTTGAATGTGTGTAGCTATAATCAAATACATACCGGATGTCTCAGAAATGACCGATGATTTTAAAGTTCAATAACTTGCAAACGGTGACAGATATTAAAAAAATCTAGGACTGTTATGTAACATGTCAGGAGTTTTTATGATACGATTTCAGGTTTTAGTTACAAATAGCAGTGATAAATGGCGCTGCAAGCAATAGGAGCTAAATCCAGTCTAGCTTTTTCGGCCTTTATCTTCTCCCATTCGAAAAAAGGAGATTAAAATGTTTTGAATGGATCCCTAAGTACCAAAAATCGGGTCTGGAATTAGCACCTATTTCTCGCAGCGCCACATATTTTTTGAAATTCGAACTAAAATCAAGAATCACGGTAAAAAAAAAGCTTCTGACATCATACATAACCCTCCTGCGATAATTCTTTAATATCTGTTACCGTTTACAAGTTATTGAATTTTAAAATCATCGGTCATTTGTGGGGCACCCGGTACAAATTAACTTGTAATTACATTGCGAGTAACTGAGATTATAAATTTGTCCGATTCTGCTCGTAACATCATCTCATTTTCAACAAACTGAAGTAAGAAAGTTAAATATATCGATAAAATATTCTCATCACTGTTAAAGTTGTGAAAGAGAATCCGGTTTCTAATTGGAAGGGGACAACCTGTATTCATGACCTGTTAAATAGTTTGAGACCCAACTTTCCTATACAAAATATGTTTGTTGCAGTATCTTCAATCACCTCTTACACTTTATCGCGCTGGCGCTGAATTAAAGTCCTGTGACACGACCCCAAACCTTACAAAAAAAACTTTGTCAACCCGAAACTCGATCCGAATCCGAAATATTCAAACCTGAATCCAAAGTGAAACTTAAATAATCCGTAGTGTTTGGCGCGTAATATTCCGTTCACTAAGCTCCAGGTTTCACAGCAATACAAGCAATATTTAAGATAATATAATTCTATAGATTTAATGAATTTTAAATACATTGAAGAATGATTAATACTCTCAAGGATTACATTCATACTTGTAATTGAGTTTTTTTTATCATGTTGAAAGAATCGTATTTTTTTTAGCATTTAAAACAAAATTCAAAGAAAACAACATTACAATTTTACCCTTTTGCTAGACGCTTATAATAATCGAACAGTATTCTACAATTATATCTCTCATGTATTTTTTTTTCGTAAAAATGATTATATATACACACCGGCCCTTATTATCGCATGGGCAAATCGGGACATTGCCCAGGGGCCCCCAATTTCATATATTAATTTATAAATTATTCACTTTTTTCCAATTCCAACTGTGAAAATTTTTAAATAAATAATAAAAATTACATCTTTAAAAGATTCTGCTAAGCATTCTGAAAAACAAATTTCATTTTGAAATCGCAGACCTCAATGCTTCCGCAAAGCTAACCTCAACCGCTATTAAATAAGAAGTAATATCTTGATTTTAATAGATTGTATTAGCAATGAACTAAAATCATATCTAAATTTTAGTGGTTGAAAATAATCGGCTCTAATTGTTATGAGATAAATTTTCTTTCGTATTCAAAGTTTGACTTTAACTTTAACTTTGAGTGAAATGTGAAAAACAAATCCAAAATTGCCATCTTTTTAGATTTATTGAAAAAACACTTTCTACTTGTGAAGTAGAATGTATTTGATTTGATATTATGTTGTGTGTAGTACAACTTAAAAAGATGTAAAAGAAAGTAACTTGATTAACTCATATTTACATGTTAGAGCATTTGACACTGCTCCATAAGTTGAGGTTATTAAATTCATCTTAAAGTAATATAAAAAGTTGCTAAAGTTATATAAAAGTGTTTTGTTCTGTACTAAGAAAAAAAAGAGTATTTTTACTAATAAAGGTAGTACTTAGTTTAGAATGGAAATAAAACTTGCACCTACTTTGAAATTTTCCAAGAGGTATTCATACTACATAAAAAAAAACTCAATTTTCAAGACTATAAGTTTTTAATGCTAATTAAATAATCTTTACAAAATGTGGCATGCATATATTGCAATTGGAAAAGCTCTAATCTTGCATACACTGCTTATTATAAAATTTAATAATTTATAGTAAATAACATAAATCTTAAAATAGTGTTAAAATTTATAAAAATAGTATGGAAATTAAATAATTATCTCATATGCCTCAATAAAATTATTATAAAATGCTAAAATTCATAGTAAATAGGCCTAAATCTTAAAATATAGTATATATATAATATAGTATAAGATAATAATCTTAAAATATAGTATAAGAATTATAAAATGATTATGGAAATTAACTAATTATCTCAAATGTCACAATAAAGTTATTAATATTATAAGGAAATCTATTATAATAGTCCGCTTATAATAAGTGATTTTCATTCTGCCTTCAGTTTCGTTATAAGCATTTTATGTAATATTAAATACATTTTTCCCCAGTTGCAATGCTAGACAAAAATAAAACGAAGAACAAAATTTTGAATAAAAAATACACTTCCATTAAAAGCATTTGCTAAAAAATAACAATGGGGTGGAATAAAATAGAAAAATATCAAGCAATAAAAAAAAAGAAAACACATCAGAATGTATTAAAGGATATTATTATGCATAAGGGTATTATTAGTATGTATTAAAAGCTAACTGCAATTATTCCGCTTCATGTTTCGCAAAATTCATTTAAGTTTTAATCCAATTACAGATAATTTAAGATTAATCACCTAAAAGCTAATTTAGTAGATTCCTATGCACCGAAGAAAGCCTATTAAAATGCCTCAGTTCATTAACTAAATAATTTACAGGATTTCGAAACGAAATTCATTACTAAATTAATTTCTTAAAAATACTGTTTCTTATCACTTCTAAATCATAACATACTACAAAAATGTTAGAAGATAAATTAATCACGCATGATATATCTTAGTTAATAAGATTATGAGGAGTATAACTCGAAATCTTACTGAATACGTATATGCGGAATGAAAAATTAATTTATTTTTTGTTGATAAGTTTGTTCAGATTAGCTTGATTCTTCCCACATAGTTATGCTTGTATTGGTAAAAAAATGTTTAATTTTGACTGTAATTAAAATGAAGATCATCTTTCACTGGGAATATAAAACGTAATTGACAATCTTTATTAATGCTTCTGACCCGCCATAATAGCGGAATACACTTTTAAAACAGTAAAATAAAGGGCAATTATGAAAATTGTTGAATAAACGTTACAGTTTCATTTTGAGGTTATATTATAATTTTTCTTTCTCTGTGTTGCTGATGTCATAAAATCCCATCTATTTCATTTCAGTTTTGCTCCTGCTTTCAAAGTAGTAGCACGTCTTCTTTGCGCATGAAGTAGAAAGACAAAGTTCTTTCGAAAGGCCTTGCGCAGTTCATACTTATGTGGTGTTATTAAGGTAATATTTGTCTGTAGAAGCTGGAAAACAAAACAAAATAAGAAAAGAGGCTGAGATCTACCACATCCCCCCCCCCCTCTAATTTCATGCTAATTCCCACTAATTCAGACTAAGTCCATACAAATGCTTACATTTCATTAAATATTTAATATATATATTCTAAATGTAATATTTTGCTACTAGTGTACTTTGTCAAGTGTTCTAAAACTGCCTTAAATTTTGTTACAAACCTTGCATGTTATAAACAAAAAGCGGAAGTTTCTTGAATTTTTAAAGAAGCATCTCCATGAATATGCGTGCTATTCTTAAACAAATAAACACGAAAGTTGCGCAAAATCTATACAGTCATGTACTATAGGTACAGATCATTTAGAGCAGCTATTCTCAACCTATGGATCGCGGCAGGTATTCTGGTGGGTGGCGGAATAATTGAAGCTTGCCACGAAAATATATCTTTTTTTCATCTGTTTAAAAAATATAACAAATACAGTATTTTACAAGTGCAATAGTCATAAAAGCCATTACCTTAAACTAAAACTTCGTGAGAAAACAGTGTTTTCTTAAGCAGGTAATCGGTATTAGGTTATGGCCTCGTCGTGAGATATGGCAGCAGTCGATATGGCAACCGTGGACCCCCGCTCAAGCTTGTGGATTCTACAGCCTTTTGAAGAACAACATTTGAAATGCCCAAAACTCTCAAAACCTGAAGAAGACTTCTTAATTGACCTATCTTGCGATTTCTCTTTGAAGGCAGTTTCAAAGGAAAGATCCTTAATTTCCTTTATGGATGAATATACGATCACAATAACCAGAAATGTCTAAATCAGCTTTTATGTCCTTGATGTTGTTCAACACCACATACCGGATGTCTCAAAAATGATTGATGGATTTTAAAATTCAATAACTTGCAAACGGCGACAGATATTGAAAAAATTCTTGCATAATTCTTATGTATGATGTTAGGAATTTTTTAAAGTGATTCTTGATTTTAGTTCGAATTAAAAAAAATAGATGGCGCTGAGAGCAATAGGTGCTCAGTCCAGATCCGATTTTTGCTACTTCGGGATCCATTCAATGCATTTTAACCTCCTTTTTTCGCATGAAAGAAGAGGGAGGCCAAAAAATCGAACCTGGATTTAGCGGCTATTGCTTGAAGCGCCATCTATTGATGCCATTTGTAACTAAAACTGAGAATCACAGCATAAAAACGCCTGACATCTTGCATAATGCTCCGGCAAGAATTTTTTTAATATCTGTGACCGTTTGCAAGTTATTGAATTTTAAATCCATCAGTGATTTTTGGGACACCCGGTACTTGCGTGAACGTGTTTTTTCTATTTTTCTGTTTTTGAAAAACAAGTACAGAAACAAACTGCGTGTAAAAAGTGACTTAAGGTTAATGTTAACCAGTTTTAAACCCGATATATATGCCCTCATCGGTAAACACCAGTGCCAGAAATCTCACTAATTGTAAAATTGTGGTTTGATAATAATTAAAAGTACAGTAGAACCTTGATTATCCGAAGTAATTGGGAGCGACCCTCTTTCGGAAAATCGAAATTTTCGGATAATCCAGAATGCTTCAATTTTAAGATTAAGGAGAAATATATGAAGTATTTCTTATTATGGTAACAAGTGCTTAATTAAAATAAATCAATAGCAAAATAGAAACAAGAATAAATTACCTGAATTTTAATTTTGAAATTAAGTACCTTTTACATATATCACAAGGGTTTGAAGAAATGTTTTGTTTGTCGCAGTTTCGATTGCTTTTGCTTTGAAGCTCTATCACGGAGTTTTTTAATATTATTAGTTCACCAGTATCACAGTGTATCTGCTGCTCCAGCCATCCAAATCTTTTTCAAAACATTCAAAAGTTTCAGAGTTGCTAATTTGTTCGTTTTTTTCGTTACACTCTGCAGCTTACGGGAGCTTAAGTTAAATTGAAAGGAGCTCTAAGAAAGGGGATCAAAAATATTTATATGTACTCGTACTTCGGAAAGGACTACTTGCATACGAGGAATATAATAATAATAATAATAATAATAATAATAATAATAATAATAATAATAATAATAATAATAATAATAATAATAAAAGCTTTCAAAAGGATTTTGCACACAAAGAATGTGATAATAAAAAAAAGAAAGAAAAGCTTTAAAAATGGATTTCGGTTAATCGAGAGTTTCGGTTAAAAGAGTTTCGGATAAAAGAGGTTCTACTGTATTTTTTATTATCTTTGTAATATACGTGTTGTTTTAATTATTATTCCACTTACACACATTGGGATTACCGATTTTTGATGTTGTTGATAGTGCATCCTTCGTACGAAAATTTGCCTTTTTCGTAGGATAGGCTAGCCGATAGCTATAGAGGCCATAAAATAATTTCTATAGTGATATTAGGTGGGTCGTGCACCAATAAAGGTTAGGAACCGCTAATTTAGAGCATTTCATTTTACAGTGTGATTGAAAATATTATTTTTTTTTTATTGAATTTGTTGTTTTCCCTACATTGCATTGGTGATAAAACTTTCGCTTAAATATATAAGATTTGATAAATTCTTTATATTCCTGATGTTCCAGAAGTGTGCGTCAATTATTTATCTGGATATTCGACAAAACGTCTAAAACCGAAAGTGCCCGGAGACTTTTGGCCATATTGCGTCTGTCATATCATATATGTGCTTTATATGGAAATATGCATTTTAGTAATCGGCAATATTTATTATAATATACTTCTACAGAAGTATATTTTGTCATATCTAAACACTCACAACAACTAAAATATACTTCTAGAGTAAAATATGAATAGATGCTACGAGAATCTATGCAGAAAAATATTCTTTGACTGTCCGAGCTATTTTGTAGTAAATTGTCAAGAGACTTTCGCTGTGTACAAAATGAGAAGTAATCCTCTCTTATTTATATCATTTTGATAAGATTGTTTAATTTTTATTTGACTAACAAGGAGAGGGCCAACCTTGTTAATCACAGATTTTGATTATTTTAATATATGTTGTAGGGTAGAGTTGAGGCCCCTTAGTGTCAGGTTCAACGGATTGTATCCAACGCTCCTTAGTTCTTGAGAAAACGGGGGGTCTAATATTAGTACACAACTTAAATACTTACTTTGCAACCTCATGATAGGTTAGTCGTAGCTCAGTTGATATGGTGTTTATCGGCTGATTCGCGGGCCCGGGTTCGATTCCTGAATGCGCTGCATTTGTTTTTATCATTTTTTTTTTTTTTGTATATATAAATTTACTTGTAAGTATAACTTAATAATCTCATTGTCAATTAAAATTTTTAATATTGTATATCAATTATAATTTTAACCTATTTAATTTTTTACTTTTAATTAAATAGTTGTAATAAAACATCATAAAACTGTTATATATTTTTAAAAATCACTTTTAAAATGTATTTCATATATTCTTTATAGATGCAATGATATTGAGCAATTGTGTCAATTCGTGATTTTAAAGAAACATCATTTACGCATTTCTTTAACAAAGGAAGTCAATGCAATAATACTATTATTCTGTTTTTAAAGTAACAAGCATAATTACATTAAAAATTAGCATCAGAATTAAATTACAACCTAGTTTTTGCATATTAAAGATTTTTAAATTTGTAATAAGTATGCTTGCGCCTTCAATTATTTTGCTTTCCGCTTTTCTTTCTGCTGTTATTTTTATTTTATTTGAATAATCTTTTATTTTGTCGTAACTAGATGGCACTACAACAGAATTTGTCACGATTTTGGATTTTTATCATTCAATAATAGATCCAAATTTTTTTTAAACCTCTTTTATGGATGAGAAATAATAGTTTACAAATAAGAAATGATAAATTTAAGTTTGTTAACATTATAATTAATGTATGATGTTAAAATTTTTAATTGAAATTATTAAATTATAATTACATACTATTTATAAAACAAAAAATGAGAAAAACAAATGTAGCGCATTCAGGTATCGAACCCGGACCCTCCGATCAGCCGGCAAACGCCATGCCAACTGAGCTACGACTAACCTGTCATTTTGGTTGCAAAGTAAGTATTTAAGTTGTGTACTTATATTAGACCCTCCGGTTTTTCAAGAACTAAGGAGCATTGGATAAAATCCGTTGAACCTGACACTAAGGGGTCTCTACCCTACAACATATATTAAAATAATCAAAATCTGTGATTAACAAGGTTGGCCCTCTCCTTGTAAGAATAGAAAAAATATATGTTTTCGAGGAAATTATATTAATACAAAATATTCACTACCACCATTAAATTATTCTCAGATATATGTGTAATCTAAGTATATGAATATTATTCATAACATATCGGGTTTATGCACCATTAATGTTGCCCTTTTTCATTAACATGGTAATCAAATTTTGCAGCATTCACTAAGGAAAAAATTGATTTTCCTCCAAATTATCACTCGAGAAAAAAAACAGCGTTAAATATATAAAACTTAAACTTGGGAATTATTTTTAATTACAAAACATACAATGGTTTCGTATTATGAAGCTATTTAATACAGTAGAATTCCGTTACAACGAAATCTGATAGAACAAAAAATTCATCACACAGGCCACTCACTCAATCAGTTTTTTCAATACCTCTTTTTGCAAGAAAAATTTTCATCCAAAATAATGGTATTAAAAAAACAGACCAGTGGAAGTTCTGCGTTGTAAGAAACTATTTAGCCTTCCCCAGCATAAACTTTTAAAATAATATGTAATTTAATTATAGAAATATTTCATTATAGCGAATAATAGATTTTCACTTTCCCACGGAGTTCGTTCGAATTTAACTGACCTGCATAAAACTCCTAAAGTAAATCGGCACAAATAAGTATCATTAAACCCAGAGTTTTATTTAAAACTCGGACTATTTTCAAATGAATGAATATTGTTTAAAGTCTCAATCTTTGAATACATTTTTCACTTTAAAAATAAACAATATTTTCATACAATTAAAATCTATTACTAGTACATTACTCCATCGTACATCTTCCTTCTATGGTGTATCTTTTCATGTTTTTTGAAGAATCACCAAAAAAAAAGGTGAAGAAGATATTTTCATTCTAGGTTTTTCATTCTTTCTTCTATATTTTTTTTCATTCACAGCATGAAAGTCATGAAATACAATAGTAGTTTATAAAGATCATTGTGCTTAATTATGAGGATATTCCATTATAGCGAATAGATTTTTACTGTTTTCTGGTGCTCGTCCTAATGGAACTGACCTACACAAAACTCCTAAAGCAAATAGGAATAAATAAGTATCAATAAACCCAGAACTTTAAAACTCGGACCATTTTCAAATGATTGAATCCTGTTTAATATCTCAATCTTTGAATACATTTTTCACTTTTAAAAAATAATCTTTTGACACTTTTAAAACATATAGGGGAGATGGGGGCACATGTGAACAGTTCGCATAAATATAGCTTTTTCTCATGACTGGATTAATTTCTATAAACAAAACCTACTCAATATAGTAAATAGAACTTTCTTTTATACATGGTATTTTTTTAAAAATCATCTGTATAGTTCTTCTTACATTTTTTAATAGTTTTATAAATTCGGAAAATTGTTCACATGTGCCCCATCAGCGGGGTAGTTGTGAACACACGTGGGGCACATGTGAACACAAGGAAAAAATATTCTTTGACATGCTTTTTATTCTGTTATTCATTTGTCATTGTAATCATTAGTTAATTACCTGTGAAATTCACCCTAAAGAAAAAAAAATATATATATTTCTCTAGTTTCTGGGTGATATGTTTAAGCAAAAGATTATAAAATGAAAATAAGTAGATTTTGGGGGTGGAGGCTTAGATGATTCGTTAAGTATTGCTGAAAAAAAATAAAAAAAAATAAAGAAGCAATGTTAAAAAAGAAATTAAAACTTTTAAATTTTGCTTAGGGGTTTTTGTTTGGGGAAAATTTTAGGGAGGGGACTATTACATACTACTTATCTCAAATCTGCCGAAATACAAAAGATTCCCACTGCTGTATTTGCCTTATTTGCTTGTAAATTACAGATAAAGAAGGGTTTTTAATGATTTTTAAAAAAAATCTCGACTATAACCCCCCCCCCCCCCCTTTTCCCTAACTCCTTTTGCTTTTGAAAGAGGGAGGCGGTTACAATAGGGATTTTACCGTAGTTATCAGTTTAAAAATTTTACTTTCTTAAAATATTACTCATATCTATCTCCATTCAATGCATCATATACATAACTGTTTCAGATATGGAAGTAAGACATCATTGCAAGTTTAGAACAAATGTAATAGAAAACTTTGCAAAGTTGTTCAAGGTAATGCTTTTGTATTAACAATGCATGAAAAATATTGTTGTAAACTGTTTAGCAAAATAATATATAAGACTTACTGCATTTTAAAAAACATTAAATTTATTTAAGGTGCAATTGCATGTAAATGAGCTTGTTTCTCTTTATGTATTTGCTGAAAGATGTGTTTGAAGTTTCAATGCAAAATCAACTTTGCGTGAGGAAAATATCTTCTATTTCAGGAAAATTATAGATAATGGAACTGACATTATTTATCATTAAGTTAACTGAAAGGAACAGAATCACAGAATGACTATTGGGGCACTTATGTATTGTTCATATCTGCCCTAACTTGTCTGTTCACAAGTGCCCCACATTGTTGCTTCTGTTAAATTGATAAACCATTACCATTTCTTAATTTTAGAAGAAAAAAAACTTTATCAAAAATATTTATTAGTATTCATAGTATATGTTAAAACACTCAAATTCAAATAAATGAATAAATAAATAAAGTTATACGCTTATCAATTTGGAACAAAGATTTTACTTTTGAGATCTAAAAACAGTGTTTTGGCTACAGAGGACAAACAAAATGTCAAAAAGCTTCAGAAAATTTTTACCATATGTCTACAGATGCCGTCATCTTTAGTAATTTTTTTTTCAAATAAAAAAAGTCCTTCCGGCCAGTGCCGGGAGGAAGAGGTAGCTTTCATTTTCCTTATTTTAAAAAAGCCAACTTATATTATTCAAACACACGAAGCTCAATTTAGTGGAAACCGAATATAGGAGATTCAATATTAATTTTTATCAATACTAAATCATTATGAATGAGAATTTCGCGAAATTAGTCAGCTTTATCCAAGCTGCTTTTACTTAAACTAACTTATATTTGGCTGCCAAATTCGGCGATTTCTTAAAGTTCCTGCCATTTTAAGACAACATGGTGGATGAGGCTAATCAGTGAACTTGGTCGAGACCTTAGTAATGGCTGTGCACATGCTCACTCACATCGGAATCGGTTGATATATACGAGTGCTGTCGCAGGCAAAAAATAAGTTTTTCAAAATGTCACCCACATTAGAAATTGTAACTGCTATATGTGAGCCATTTTTTAAGATAAAGACAAACAAAAAATGCTCGTGAATGCTTATATCAAGGTCAAATACTTATGAAAGAAACCTTTTTCAATTTCTATTTTTTTTTTTTTTTTTTTTTTTTTTTTTTTTTGCACCTCACTTTAAATATAATTTTTTTTTAATTTAATGGCCGCCATTTTGAAACAAGATGGCTGATGAAGCTGGCCAGCGAACTTGGTTGAGATATTGATGTATACTATCCACATGCCTTCTTCCATCGAAATAGGCGAATACGTGTGTTATCGCGTGACAAATACAAGATCGTTTCAAAGTGTTAGCCATGCTAGAAATTTAAAGTGCTATAATTCAATATTTTTTAAAATATAAACAAAAGAACAAATTTTCAGAAACAAAAACTGCTCCAGAATCTTTGTATCAAGGCCAAACACACAAAGTTTTTTTTTTTTTTCATTTTCCAATTTTTTAATACTTTATTTTAAATTTTAAATTACTTTTTTTTAAATGACAACCCTTTTGAAACAAGATGGCGAATGAAGCTGGCCAACGAACTCGGTCGAGACATTGGTATGTACTATGTACAGATCAAGTTACATCCAAATCGGTTCATAAATACGCCTGTTATCGCGTGACAAAAATCAGGTCGTTTTAAAATGTCAGCCACAATAGAAATTCAAAATGCTATAACTCAGCCATTTTTTTAGATATAGACGAAACAAAACCTGTTCCGGAATCTCTGTATTAAGGTCAAACACATACGAAGAAAATCTTTTTCATTTTCCAATTTTTTGGTATCTCATTTTAAATTTAAAATTTTTAAAAATTTTTTAAATGACCGCCATTTTGACACAAGATGGCGGATGAAGCTGGCCAACGAACTCGGTCAAGACAGTGGTGTGTACTATGTACACACCGAATTACATCCGAATCGGTTCATAAATACATCTGTTATCACGTGACAAAAATCAGGACACTTCAAAATGTCAGCCATGCTAGAAATTCAAAATGCTATAACTCAGCCATTTTTTAAGATATAGACGAAACAAAAACTGCTCCCGAATCTTTTTATCAAGGTCAAACACATAAGAAAAAAATATTTTTTCATTTTTTAATTTTTTCGTACCACATTTCAAATTTAAATTTTTCTTAAAAATTTAAATGGCCGCCATTTTTAAACAAGATGGCGGATGATGCTGGCCAACGAACTCGGTCGAGACATTGGTATGTACTATGTATAAACGAAGTTACATCCAAATCGGTTCATAAATACGCCTTTTATCGCGTGACAAATTTCAGGACGTTTCAAAATCTCAGCCACGCTAGAAATTCAAAATGCTATAACTCAGCCATTTTTTAAGATATAGACGAAACAAAAATTGCTCCGGAGTCTTTGTATAAAGGTCAAATACATAAGAAAAAAATATTTTTCCATTTTCAATTTTTTGGTACCACATTTCAAATTTTAAATTTTTAAAAAAAATTTAAATGGCCGCCATTTTGAAACAAAATGGCGGATGAAGCTGGCCAACGAACTCGGTCGAGACATTGGTGTGTACTATGTACACACCGAATTACATCCAAATCGGTTCATAAATACGAGAGTTACAGTGTGACATAGGTCAGATATATATATATATATATATATCAATTTTGAACGGAGGGTGGTTTCGGGGTCTGGGGGTCATGATCGATGAAAATATACCAAAATTTTTTGAAATCGCTTTCCTCCGAACGGCTGCAATAGGTAGCTTTTTGTAATGAAAGCTACCTAAAACTTATAATAACTATTGAAAAATTGCGATGTTCACATCTGCCCCCTGTTCACATGTGCCCCCATCTCCCCTGCCAGTACATTACTCCATCGTACATCTTTATTCTATGGTATATCTTTTCATCTTTTTTTTTTGAAGAATCACCAAAAAAGGTAAAGAAAAAATTTTCTTTCTAGTTTTTTCATTCTTTATTTTATACTTTTTTTTCATTCACAACATGAAAATCATAGAAAGTACAATAGTAGTTTATAAAGATCATTGTAGCGAATAATAGATCTGCAAACTTTTTAAAATATCCGAATAAGATATGTCATTTTTTTTGCAGAAGAATATTTTACCGTGATCAGAATTTCAAAAGTAGGGAAGGCTGACTGGAGAGAAAAGAGGTTAAACAACTCATATCTTCAAATCCAAAAGAACTTTTGAAATCGAACCTTAGATTATACATCAAAAGAGAACCCAACTGGCATTCAGCCAATATTTCTGCAGGCCTGACATGGATTTGTATACGTTTGAGAGGCAATTGATTATTGTACTGTATTTTATCATACAGAGAACGTAGCTTTTTTGGGGGCCAATATATTTCGCATAGTAACATTTTCTAGGAGGACTTTACTACATCAGAATTCAAAAAATTGAGATATTCAACTGAGAATTCTGTTTTAATATTTCCGTAGTTTCACACACATATATAATTACAAAGAAAGCTTATAAACATTTTAAAACATTTAAATGCATCCAACCTAATTCCCGCGACGTGTCTCCTATGGATAATTGTACAATTGGATTTTTAAAACAAGGTTTTTATAGGAGGCACATTCCAAAACACTGCATGGACTGTGGAAGATTATAGTTGAGGAGTGGAACAAAATCAACCCTGATATTTTATGCAAAGCTCTTTTATTTTGGAAATCAAGGTTTAACAAAAGCGCTATCAGATTGAACATATTAAAAAATAAATTTCTTATCTATGTTTATTTCTTTTTCCAAACTCGTTACAAAAATGCATGATCATCCGCTGTATTTTTAAAGTCAAAATTTAGAATTTAAATCGATTTTATTCGCACATATTATCGCTTCTGATTATTGCTCAGTTACAATCATTACAGTGCGGAATATTTCAAGAAACGTTTTAATCTATTAACGTTTTAATCTATAAACGTTTGCGTTAAATCTCTTATAAAATTTACCGCTAATTTGGCTGTAGGGGAGCTAGGGGATCTATGGGACAAGAATTGGATGGGACATTCTCAATATTTCAGGCAATAAATATTTATTTTAAATTGCTTCCTAATTCCATATACTTCTACCACAGTGTGCTTCAGAACTAAAAGTAGGACCACATTGTTGTTTTCATTTTCCTTCAAAGTTGCATTTTCTGAAATCTCTGCTTAAAAGTAAGTTTTTTTTACATTTGAAGATGTGAAATATCTTATACAATATAAAAAATTAAGCTATGTTGTAGTTATTTATTTTAAAGTTCAATATCAATAATTAAAATGAATGAATAGTAACCATTGTGACAAAATAATTTTTGAGGTAAAATGGCTGAGAAGGGATATTATGCATCATGGGGATGATTGGGACATTTCAAATAATGATGAATGGGACATTCTCACTCCTCCCTAGAGATGTTGAAAATTTTATTATATAGGATGATAAATCAATAATTTACGTCAATTAATAGTATTAAATAGTGTTATATGAGTTGTTATTGTTTAAAATTTCTGAATGTTACTTATTGTATTGTAATAATTATTAATGGATTATCAAAAAATTGGTACTAAAACTTAATCAAAATAGATAAAATTGATAAAAATAGTATATGTGTATTGATCAAATGGGGGAAATTATGTTGAATTTTGAAATGTTGCACAAATAAATCCCCACCCCTAACATATTGGGTCAATCGGAAAGTCGGGTCGTGTTGGGAAAATCAATTCGTACCGGAAAATTCAATCATTTAATTATTAGACATTGATTCCGATATTTAATGTCTAATAATTATCGGGCAGAATTTTCCGGTACGAATTGATTTTCCCAACACGACATGACTTTCCGATCGGCACAATAATTTCCGTTCTGGATGTTTCTACGATACATTTAATTAATATTAATTAATAAGTTATGATTGAAAATTATTAGCTATGCTATATTTAAAAGACATTTTGTACTTTCATTTCAAATCTAATTTGCCTCATAAGTGGAAAAAAAGAACAGGTTGATAGCCGAAGTCCGCATTAAAAGTTATAACTGCAATAAAAGAAGTTATTGAAAAAAAAAAACATATCGATTCGTGCTGTAAAATCATATATTACAAATATAATTTTCATATAAGGTTATAATTATAAATTTTAATTTGGTAAAATTGAATACAGGGAGGAAAATCTTTGTGTCCCATCCATCCCTATTAGTGTCCCATTCATCCCTGCTGTGGGGATGATTGGGACAGGGATGAACGTTTTTTTGATTTCATAATATTTTTATGAATAAATCATAATCTAGAATAAATATTGTTCATATATGTTGGCAAATACCTAATGTATGAAATGTGATATATAATACTGATAGTAACTTAAATAAAAAAATAAAAAATATATTTTTGTGAAAATGTCCCATTCAACACCCACCTCCCCTATGTTTAAAATATTTCTTCAACGTCAAGGTTAAGCTTTTACTCTCATGTAGATTTCAATATATCCTTCAACTTTCAATATCGTGAAAGAATTTTCAAAATATTAAGTATGAATATTGTCAAGGAAAAAAAGGAATTTCATCATTTTTAACGCTTTTCAACTGTTCGTAAATATCATGATATTTTCGAAAATATCGAAAATATCCGGTATTTTGATATATATCCGATATTTTCGATACATATCCGATATTTTCAAAATAGTCAACTGTTGATAAGAAATATTTTTAAACAAAATAAAATTAGAAACTTAAACATATTGAACTGAACACAAAACTTAATAAAACAATATTCTAAAAATGCATTTTTTCCCTTTTCTTTATTTTCACTTAAAACAAAATTGATGATCAACTAACTGAAAACAGAAACGATTTGCCTTATACAATAAAAAAAAAAAAAAAAAAAAAAAAAAACTATAGGATTCAGTATCAAGAAAATTTTATGTTTTATAAAACAAAATTTTAAATACAAAATAGTTTTTTTAATTGAAAAATTAACATAAATGTAAGCTTGTTAGTTCTTACACTTGTTTTGACTGAAAATATCAAAAATGTCTTGCACAGTGACATTTCGAAAACATATGTGAAAGATAGAAACTTTGAAAAATCGTGATATTTTAAAAAGGAATATCAAATATATGAAAATATCAAAAATATAAAATATTCTGATATTCTGGAAATAAATATCAAATATATATGAAAATATCGAAAATACCAAAATATCTTGATATTTTGAAAATAAATATCGGATATATATCGTGATATATATCCATTGATATATAGCAACGAACCCTGGGAAAAGTGTTTATGAATTCGGTTTGTCTGTCCGTACTCTTACTCATGTAAATATACTCGGATTTCCATGTAATTTGATACGGATTATTTAGGTTTACTATGGCATGCTCGTTAGTGAAAATGAAGTATTTACAGTTATGATTGGTTTGCAGCGACACTCAAAATTATTTTGTTACATTACGGTCAATATGGAAAAATCGTTTTCAGTACATTTTATTGATGTTACTCTATTTTAATGAAACTGATATGCATTATTGAGGTGATATATCTTTTCCATAGATTATTGAGTACGTAGAAATTAACGTTCATTTATAGGGACACTCAAACGAATTCGATTACAGGGCTGACTACAACTGCAAGATGAACGTTTTCAGCTGTTATATACACTTTAACCCTTTATCTACTGGCGGTACTTATAAGTACTATTAAAATAACTTGTTATAAAATTCATTTAATGCATCGATTAGTTGTAATACTGTTTAGAATGAGTTATAGATACATTACTTTATCTTGTTCCAAAAGCATTATTGGTTACACAAAACAAAAATATTTTTAAAAAGATGATTTATTTTGCCTTTGCATTTTTTCAGCTTTCTTGGCGTTGGGGGAGGAGATTTTTCATTTCGGATATATTTCTATATTTTTATTGTAAAAACATTATATTTGTACATTTCCTAATTCTACAAAATACTAAGAAAAATATTTAAAATAAAAGATTTGACTGGTGCTATAAATATTGCACAAAATCCCTATAAATTCAAATTTATTTAATCCTTCTAAATCCTTCAATCCTTCTAAAATTTATTAAATGATTATGTAAATCTTCTAATGTAGATAAAACAATTTACGAAAAATAGATAAATTTTCATGAATTCATAATTCAGTACATAAAGGGTTAAAACTAAACTAATTTTTAGTGTGTTACGAGATGTGTCTGTTATATACAGGGATGCACGAAAGAATTCGCTAAGTTACCGGCTATGGACAGTAACTGTTAAAAAAAAAATTTTTAATACGGATTTTATTTATGCTTATTTATAATTTTTTTTCATTGTATGGGCAAAAATGAAATTTCTTAAAAATAATTCAATAGTGTTGGGAAATACAGGGTGTCCGAATCAAATGTCTCTGATTTTGAGACAATCGCTACAGTTAACAAAAAGGTAGAAAGCATGATAAAAACGTAAAAAATAAATAACGGTACTCACCAAGTTTTTAATAAACAAGTCGGAAATTGCTCGTCAAACGTGGCAAATGAGGTGCGTTCGTACTATAACTAGTTTTATAATTATTTTTTGTACCCCATATTGTACTGAATGTATATATTTTTTAACTTCATAAGTGCATAGTCTATAACATCATTAAAATGCACTTACAATAATTTTTTTCCCATTCCCCGTAATGTAACGGAAAACTTTTGACTGTTTCTGTAATTAAACTATATATCCGATTTTCCTAAAATTTCAAATAGCTCGACAAAATTTTGCAACAATCATACATTAAAAATTTCAGACTATTCGGTTGGGTAGTTTTTGCTCTGTTACATACGGACACACAGACAGACAGACAGACGGACGGACTGAACGACGACTACAGGTGCTACGTATTTATATAATTACGAACGCACCTAAAAATCAGTGCACAATCATGTGTCTCCTTTAGTGTGCGCCACACATTGACTTTTGGTCTGTTTCTTTCCACTTCCTGTATTGCATAGGCATTTTCTGAGCCGCAAATTCTGCAATTGTGCTTATGAACGTTGTTAGAAACACGAAATGTTGCCTCATCAGAAAAAAATACCCGCTTGAGGAAATCATGTTCATTTTCGATGCGAGATAACATCTCCATAGCAAATACCACAATTTGTACTTTCTCATGCTGTGTCGCTAAGATAAATGCACCTATAGTGGGCCACTGACCAGTAGTGGGCCATCAATTTATAAAGTTTATAAACAAGCCCAAAATGCATTTCTGAAAAACGACTGAAATAAGTCTGATTGACTAATATCCTTAAATGTTAACTCACCATAAACTGTTCGGAATAATTCTTTTTAGGTGCGTTCGTAATTATATAAAAACGTAGCACCTGTAGTCGCCGTCTGGTCCGTCTGTGTACACATATAACAACGCAAAAACTACCCAACCGAATGGTTTGAAATTTAATATATATAATCGTTGCAGTATTTTGTTGAGACATTTCAAATTTTATGAAAACCAAATAGAAACTTAAAAAGATATTAATAAAAGTTTTCTTCATTCTATTAAACTCTATCATACGTAACTAATTCAATGATATCCCACGGTAGGTAATGATTATAAGTTGCTATGGTGATGACGTCCTATTTAAGATAGAGTGATATTATTCCCGTATTACTGAATTTAATATACATAATCGGAATAAATTTGGTATTCATGCATTTTTGCATAAGAGTGCAACAGCTATTGCACCAAGATCTGAATATTTATAAAACTAGTTATAGTATCAAAGCACCTCATTTGCCACGTTTGACGTACAATTTCGGACTTTTTTTTCTGCTGATACAGTTGTTTATTTTGTAGAATGTCTTCAAAAACAGATTTTTTGGCAAATTCTTAGAGACACTAGATTAATTTTAACACAATTATTCTAATTGGTAAACAAATCATATTAGATTCTGGCGGCTTCAGCCAGGAGGTCCCTGTTTGGAATCCTGGTCCGGACATTTTTCGCCCAGTTGGAAAATTTACATCTAATATAAATTCTTAGAGATTTCATTAAGAGATAAGTTTTTGTTTAAAACATTATTTCATTAATATTAAGTTTTATTTTAAATTAAATTACTGTTGATACATTTTGTTATATTGTAAATAATTCGCTAGATGAGCCGAAAACTTAAAGATTCATGCATGAGAAATTTACCAGGTTCACTATTGGAGCATAGAAGAATGTAACATTTTTTATTTTTCATTTTTTCCGAAAAATATATATTGAGACTTTGAGTGTTTATTTTGATACATGAAGGTTAGTACTAGGCAAAAAAAAAATATACATATCTTTTGTAATTCTCTAACACTTTAATAATATTTAGATAAATGTCCTCAATCCCTTAACGGTCGTATTAAATTACGGTTTAAAAATTCAAACTGCAAATTGGCACCACTTTTTTGAAAAATAAATATTCAACTTATTTAATGGCAGGTAAAATTAAACCATAGTAAGATCAATTACACTATTTTATAAAACTGGAGGGAATCAAACAATCTGAATAAAGACACACCTCATGAATATCACAGGAGCGAGAATTAAGGGGTTAAGTGGTCCACTACTGGTGCGTTTACTTATGTTTCCATTAGTCTGCTAGCAACAACAGCAGCGCCAAGCGCAACGTCAGATTTTTTTTTTTTTTTTTTTTTTTTTTTTTTTTGTAATGGAAGTTTTAAATTAGGAACATTTGATACGGACACCCTGTATTTCACAATCTATGCCTTGATGTGTGGTATTTTGTTCTGATATTAACTGAAAGGGGGTATTTCTATTTTTAGTTCCAGAGAACACTGAAAATTCATAATTCAAAGTATCGTAGCTTGGTACGTTTTGATCGCAGAATAAAAGAATCTTCACTGTTTTACTTCTTAGAGCACAAAGAAAATTGTTTTCTCAATACATCTTATAGAACTCGACCACCATATATAATTTTAATTAACCTTAAAGAAAATATTTATTTTGACGTAAATAGATTTTTATATGATGAAGGACAAAATTTTATATTTTATTGCAATGGAATCCATACTTCTAAAACTAACGGTTTATGAATTACCTATTGGTCAACGATAAAGAGGGACAGCCTGTATATTTTACTATATCACAAACTTAATATTTTGGTGTATTTAGTAGTCAAATAATTGCTTTCGAAGTTATCGAATCATTTCTATTTTCTAGAGAAACTAAAGAATATCAATTTAAAAGACCACTATTATTCAAGATATTCAATGATATCCAATGGTAGGTAATGTTTATAAGTTGCCATGGTGATTATGTCCTATTTAAGATAGAGTCATATTATTTCCGTATTACTGAATTTAAATATATATAATTGTAATAAATTTTGTATTCATGCATTTTTGCATAAGAGTGCGGCAGCTATTGCACCAATATCTGAATATTTATAAAATTAGTTATAGCACCAACGCACCTCATTTGCCACGCTTGACGTACTATTTCGGAGTTTTTTTCTGTTGGTACAGTTTTTTATTTTGTAGAGTGTCTTCAAAAACAAATTTTTTGGCAAATTCTTAGAGATTTCATTAAGAGATCAGTTGTAATTTAAAACACTGTTTCTTTAATATTATGCTTTATTTTAAATTAAACTACTGCTGATATACTCTATGACATTGTAAATAATTTGATGGATAAGCCGAAAACATTCATACATCAGAAATTTACTAGATCCACTACTGGAGTATTGAGGAAGGTAGCATTTTTTTTTCTTCCGAAGTCTTGAAACTTTGAGTGTTTATTCTAATGCATGAAGGTTAGGACTAGGCTAAAACATATATATATATATATATTTTGTAATTCCCTAACACTTTAATAATAATTAGATAAATATCCTTAAGTGGTCCACTACTGCTGCGTTAACCTTACGTTTTCATTTGTCTGCTAGCAAAAACAGACGATGCGTCCTAGTACTAACAGCAAAATACTGTCGCCGAACTTTAAAACTTTCGGTTGCCAAGCGCCATGCTACGTCAGATTTTTTTTTTTTTTTTTTTCAATGGAAGTTTTAAATTTGGGACATTTGACACTTATTTCACAATCTATACCTTGATACGTGGTATTTCGTTCCTGTATTAACTAAAAAAGCGTGTTTCTATTTTTAGTTCCAGAAAAGACTGAAAATTCATAATTCAAAGTACCGTAGCTTGGTACGTTTTGATCGCAGAATAAAAGAATCTTCACTGTTTCTTAGAGCACTAAGAGAAAATTGTTTTCTAAATATATTTTACAGAACCCGAGCACCATATATAATTTTAATTAACCTTAAAGAAAATATTTATTTTGACGTAGATAGATTTTTATATGATGAAAACAAAATTTGGCGTTTTATTGCAATTGAATCGATACCTCTAAAACTAACGATTTAGGAATTACCTATTGGTGAATGATAAAGAAGGACGCCCTGTATGTATTACTATTTCACAAACTTAATAAATTGATGTATTTAGTAGTCAGATAATTGCTTTCCAAGTTATCGAATCATTTCTATTTTCTGGAGAACCTAAAGAATAGCAATTTAAAAGACCACTATTATTCAAGAGGGAGAAAAAAAGTTTCTTTTCAATGCACTTTAAATTGGATTTTTCAACAAATGTAAGAAAAGTCCAGTTTCCTTGGAAAAAACATTGTCTTAAATACTTTAAATTGAGAAGCTAGCCCTTGCCTCCAGGAATAATTGCTTTTTTTCCTTTCCTTTTTTTAATGATTATTCTTTTTAGTGATGTTTATATATATTTTATTTCTATTCTATATTTGCTTCTTAAACTGGCTTTTTGATGACAGATGTTCATTATTTGAAAAATGTTTTAGTTTCTGAAGGTAAGCTATCCCACTTAAGAATGGCAATTTTTTTATAGGTTTTTCAGATTTTCTTCTATAGAAATAATTTTGGTTTCAGGTGAGTGTCATCCTGTGCACGTGCATAAATTTTAGCATTAAGGGGACAAGGGACCTTAAAATCCTTTAAAATATTTTTTTAATTTTTTGTAAATTTCACTAAATATTATTTAAGGGTACATTATATGCAACATGGCATGCATTTATCACAAAAAAAAATATTTTTGAGAAAAAAATGGAATTTTGCGCGTCGTCTTAGAAATCTTCGAAATGCCCCTGCGTATTTCATATCAATGAAAATCCCCAATATTTTTTATAAAAGTTTGGTTTATATATATAAATAAAATAGAGCATCGAATTTTATATATTTGAATTTAAAGATTTAAAAAAAAATTAAAAATTTTGAAATTTTTTCGAAAAAATTTCAAAAAATTTCATTTTTTTTTTACCATAAATTTTTATTACCATTTTTTTTTCACATAAATCAAACTTTTATAAAAGAAAAAATACTGGGGATTTTCATTGATATGGAACGCGCAGGGGGCATTTCGAAGATTTCTAAGACGAAACGTAAAATTCCATTTTTTTCATAAAAATAAAATGTTTTTTATTTTTTTTTTGTGATAAATACATGCCATAATGCATATAATGTACTCTTGAATAATATTTAAGATAAAATTTACAAAAAAAAAAAATGAAATATTTTTAAACTTTTTTGAAAAAATTTCAAAATTTTTAATTATTTTTTTTTTACCTTTAAATTTAAATATATAAAATTCGATGCTCTATTTTATTTATACATATAAATCAAACTTTTATAGAAAATACTGGGGATTTTCATTGATATGGAACGCACAGGGGGCATTTCGAAGATTTCTAAGACAACGCATAAAACTCCATTTTTTTCATAAAAATATTTTTTTTGTGATAAATACATGCCATAATGCATACAATGTACCCTTGAATAATATTTAAGATAAAATTTAAAAAAAAAAAAAAAAAAAAAATAAATTTTTTTGAAAAAATTTCAAAATTTTTAATAATTTTTTTTTTTTACCTTTAAATTCAAATATATAAAATTCGATGCTCTATTTTATTTATATATATAAATCAAACTTTTATAAAAAATATTGGGGATTTTCATTGATATGGAACGCGCAGGGGGCATTTCGAAAATTTATAAGACAACGCGTAAAATTCCATTTTTTTCTCAAAAATTATTTTTTTTTTTAAATTTTTTTGTGATAAATGCATGCTATAATGCATATAATGTACCCTTGAATAATATTTAACATAAAATTTACAAAAACTAAAAAAAAAAAAGAAAAATTGAAAAATTTGGAAATTTTTTCGAAAAAATTTCAAAATTTTTCAATTATTTTTTACATTTAAATTTAAATATATAAAATCCGATGCTCTATTTTATTCATATATATAAACCAAACTTTTATAAAAAATATTGGGGATTTTCATTGATATGGAATGCACAGGGGGCATTTCGAAGATTTCTAAGACAACGCGTAAAATTAATTTTTTTTTAATTTTTTTAAATTTATTTTGTGATAAATGCATGCTATAATTCATATAATGTACCCTTGAATAATATTTAAGGTAAAATTTACAAAAAAAAAAAAAAAAAAAAAAAAAAAAAAAAAAAAAAAAAAATATTTTAAGGTCCCTTGTCCCCTTAAGATGCATTTATTTATGATTTAAATTTTTATTTGAAAAATAAATAAATATTTTATCAAATATATATTATAAATATATATAAATATAAATGTATTTAATGCGTATAAATAAATATTAAATCAAAGTTTAATTAACAAAATAAATAAATATTGAATGAAAATGCTTTCTATTGTATATATAGTATTTAATTAATAAATATAAAGTTTAATTTTAATAAATAAATATTTAATTTTTTGTAAAGTAAAATTCAAAAGAGAAAGGTTGGTTCGTACACTTCTTTAAAGTAAAACAAATTTTAAGATAACAATCTCGCTAACTTTTAACAGTTTATAAAGACTAACACCTTAAGATAATGTTGTCTTTATATTTAATTGAATCAATGCTTTTAAATGCCACATAAGTACAATTTTTTCCAAAAAAGCACATAACGTGTCCTTCAAGGTGCGTACCTCGAAGGTGAACTTATTTATCCGTTACCACTCAAAAGTAACGAAAACTAGTCGGATGTACCAATCCCAAAACTTTCTTCTATCTCATACATGTTAATACTTCAAAATTCGAAATCACACAGCCAAAATTAAATGGCAATCTATGCATCTCATGAGGATTCTAACGATATGAAATTCCGTGCATTAGTTCTTGAGATATGACTATCGCTGAAATCGTCTAAATTCAGCAAAATTCTGCCTAGCAGCGCCACCTATTGGGTGATTTATACCAAATCCTAATCAGCAACAATTTATGTCAACGTCTGACTGAATCTGAAGTTTGGAGAAAATCCGTACATTAGTTTTTGAGATAGAGCAATAGCGAAAATCGTGAAAATTTCTGCATAGAAGCGCCACCTATTGGGTGATTAACACCAAAACCTAATTAACAACAACTTGTGTCAACATACAACTAAATCTGAAGTTAGATGAAAATTGGTCCATTAGTTCTATTGATAGAGCTATTGGGGCAATCGTGGAAAAGGCAGCAGAGAAGCGCCACCTGTTGGGCGATTTACACCAACACCTAATCAGTAGCAAGTCATATCAAGGACTAACTTAATCTGAAGTTTGATGAAAATCCGTGCGTTAGTTCTTAAGATAGAGCTATTGGGGAAATCGTGTAAATCCTGCAAAATTCCTCATAGCAGCGCCACCTGTTGGGCGATTTACACCAAAACGTAATCATCATCAATTCATATCAAGGACTAACTAAATCTGAAATTTGATCAAAATCCGTGCATTAGTTCTTGAGATAGAGCTATTGCGAAAATCGTGAAAAATGCAGCATTGCAGCGCCACCAGTTGAGCGATTTACACCAAAAACTAATCAGCATCAATTTGTATTAGGCACTAACTGAATATCAATTTTTATTAAATTCCGTGCATTAGTTCTTGAGATAGAGTGCCCACAAAATTTGTGTCACATACACACAGACAGACAGACACAGACAGACAGACAGACAGACTCACAGAGTCACAGACAGACATTTTGTAAAAACATGTTTTTTGGAATCTCTGACCCCTAAAACGTGTAAATCCGTCGAAAACCGGAATTCGAAAATTTTCATGAATCCAATACTTTCTTCTTGTAAAGATAGAAGAAAGTAAAAATTAATTGCTAAAACAACATTCGTTAGTGATATTACTAAGATATAATCTAATGAGCAACAACGTAACAAGAAGAAAATCTGATCAAATACAGTGGTGAATATATGTCTTAATATGGAGGTGCTAAGAATTACGTATTTTTAAACCACTATTTCCGAGTAAATTTTGTCTTATTTATTCATAAAATTCTGTGATATATTAAGGCGAATATTGCTATTCTCAAATAAGGTATTCGAAATCTGTAATCCTTGGCATTTATTCTTAAATTCAAACTTGATGATTTGTATCCGTTTTGTCAATTACCTAATAAAATATGATTAATCCTTCTCTGTGTATCATTTTTAAGTCACTAATTCCTTTTTCTAGCAAAAACAATATGACCTTGAAGTATTTTGAAAAGTATTTTGAAGGATCTTGAAAATTTTTAAATTTAATTCTTATAAAATAAATAAATGATAACCTACTTATAAATTTAAAAATTTTAAATAATATAGTAAGAACAAAAAAATTCTCAAAAAATCCAGAATCTGTATGAAGCACCATTTTTTATTAACACTTTCCAACAAAGTTGAAAAGTGTTTATGCATTCGGTTTGTCTGTCCGTCTGTACGCGCCATAACTCCCGTAAATATACTCGGATCGTTCTGAAATTTTTGGATGTTAGTAACCTCTACTATAGCACGCACCCTATTGCAAATTAAGTTTGTAGCATGTTTAATTCATTTACAGGGGCAGTCAAAAGTTTCCGTTACATTACGGCCTATGGGAAAAAATCGTTTAAAATGGTTTTTAATGATGTTACATGCTTTCAAACATAATAAAATTGATATGAATTTATCAAGTGCACAAAAATATGCATTCCGTAGAATATGCGGTGCAAAGAATAAATATTATTCATTTACAGGGCCACACAAAAGAATTCCGTTATACATAATGATATACGGGTGAAGGGAATTTTTTCCGGCGTATTTTAATTATGTTAAATTATTTCATGTATAATGGAATTGATATGCGTCGCTGAGGTTTACTATAACTTATTCCATGTATAATACGAAGTGCATAGCATTTACAGGGACACACAAAGGATTTCAGATACTATATTGTATCCGAAGTACTGTACGGTAGCGATGTTTGCTGGAAATGCATTTTTAATTATGTTATGCGCTTTTATGTTTCACTATATTTATGCATTGTATATGATGTGCATAAATGGTGTAATTCATATACAGGGATACACAAAGAATTTGTAATGGTTACTGGGTATGATTGTAAATTGCTTAAAGGTGGTTTTTAAATGAATTATGCATTTTTACTCTGAACTGCATTTTGTTTACTAAGAAATGTTTGTAGATAAAATTATAAAATATAGATAAAATTATGTGCAGGGTCATGCAAAGAATTGGATAAATGGCCGTCTATAAATGATAATTTCTGAAAATGTGATCCCAGTAGTTTAAAGAGTGTTTTACTTTGAATTAAACTTTAGCTAAATAGTGGCGTGTAATAAAGGTACTAGGTTATCTACAGGGTTGCACAAAAGTATACAAGTATGTTTCCATCTATTACTATAAATTGCTGAAAGAGAAATTTCAACCTGTTATTCGTTTTCTTGCTAAACTAAATTTCCCCATTATATAGCATATATATCAACCTACAGACCAAATTCAGAGCTGTTCAAAAGAATTGAATACATATTTGCTATGGATGGTAACTGCTGAAATCAGTTTTTCAAATGTTTTATGCGTTTTCTAAAATGTTTACTTATTTCTTTTATATACATTATTGCCCTAAATAACGAAGTTATGTTAAAGCATACAGGAAGTGTTGGAAAGTGTTTAATAATCTATGCTTAAAGCACGATTTTTCTTACTTGTTTATTGCTGATTATTTTTTTTTTTTTTTTTTTTAGTCTGTGACTGATGTAGTTTCTAAAATCACTGATTAACTTGCACAAACATACGCGAATCATTTTTTTTTTCCTTTTTAAACGCAACATATGACATCGAATTTATTTTATGGATTATTAACACTAGAACGGCGGGAAATTTTAGTCAAGTTTTATAAAAATATTTCACATCAGAATTTTTATTTAAAACTATTTTACTTATTTATTTAAGTTATTTTTGTGCAGCATATATTAATCTTATATTATAAAAAAAAAATCTGGTTCGAATCGACATGTATTCATTCGTCAAGGGTCAAAATGACCCCTCTCCGCCGTTCTAGTGTTAAATATTTAAAGAATTCGTAATGGTTACTGGGTATGATTGTAAATTGCTTAAAGGTGGTTTTTAAATGAATTATGCATTTTTACTCTGAACTACATTTTGTTTACTAAGAAATGTTTGTAGATAAAATTATAAAATATAGATAAAATTATGTACAGGGTCACGCAAAGAATTGGATACAAGGCCGTCTATAAATGATAATTTCTGAAAATGTGATTCCAGTAGTTTTAAGAGTGTTTTACTTTGAATTAAACTTTAGCTAAATAGTGGCGTGTAATAAAAGTACTAGGTTATCTACAGGGTTGTACAAAAGTATACAAGTATGCTTCCATCTATTACTATAAATTGCTGAAAGAGAAATTTCAACCTGTTATTCGTTTTCTTGCTAAACAGAATTTCCCCATTATATCGCATATATATCAACCTACAGATCAAATACAGAGCTGTTCAAAAGAATTGGAATACATATTTGATATGGATGGTAACTGCTGAAGTCAGTTTTCAAATGTTTTATGCGTTTTCTAAAATGTTTACTTATTTCTTTTATATACATTATGCCCCTAAATAACGAAGTTTTGTTAAAGCATACAGGAAGTATTGGAAAGTGTTTCATAATCTATGCTTAACGCATGATTTTTCTTACTTGTTTATTCCTGAAATTTTTTTTTAGTCTGTGACTGATGTAGTTTCTAAAATCACTGATTAACTTGCACAAACATACGCGAATCATTTTTTTCCTTTTTAAAAGCAACATATGACATCGAATTTATTTTATGGATTATTAAATATTTAAACTAAGTCTTTAAACGTCACGCTTCTTAAATAAGAGATGTGTCAAGAATCTGCCAAAGAAATCAAACGTTTGAGAAGTTAAAACAAATTTTACGTGAACGACAAGTTTCAAACGGTCACTTTTTTTTCATTTCTGTCTACAAATGAAAACATATAAATACAAATAAAAATAATAAATTAATAACTAAATAGCGATCACCAATGAAGGAGAACAAAAGGATTTTACACCTAAAATATCGCACCAGTGTGAATATTTTTTAATAGAAGATTTGGAATTTCTTAAGAAGATGCTTTAAGTCTAGGGCCGGTAAGGAGGGGCAGCGGAGGTCCCTTACGTGTGATCTTATATACGAAAATGATTTGTCTATAGCGGAATTCTGCCTTAAACGGAGAACTAACTCTCTTGGTCCGATGGAAAGTTTACCATACAATTATTTATGCTAAGACTGAAACCTGTCTAAAACAGCAAATTTTCCTGGTCCCTTTATGTTCCGTATTTGCAGGTTTTCCTGTAGTTATTATAGATTTTTAATTTTCTTTGTTGTATTTCATGCAACATATCTCATGAATATTTCTTTGCGTAGAAGGGGGAAGAGGGGCATATAATACGCGAAAATGTCGAAAAATCGAAAAATATATAAGTTAACTAAAATTTTTTTACCTCTGATTATTTTGAAAATAGTAAAATTTATTGCAAGTTTTTAAACCCATATCTCTTGAAGTCAGTAATACGTAAAATGTAATGCGAGATTAAATTTATGCTTTTCGAGAAAGATAGTTTTACGTGGTTATTTATTAATATGGTTATATATATTTGAGTTCATCATGCACGCGTTTATGATACAATGTCCATGGATTCACGCAAGATTTTTGTTAGAGAAGGAGGCAATGAAAAGTATATGGAACATCCAAAACTATGTTCAACTGACCAAATAAAAAAAATGAAGTGTAAGGAAACTAAACACTGTATTCTACTCTCATGTACAAAACTCGAGCTATGTTTTGTCATAATTACCGCACTTACTGAGACATTCATCTTAACGAAATACCATAGTTTGTATCTCCATATCGAAGAAAACTCTTGGTAATATCCAAGTTAAAACAAATTATCTTACAGCATTGCCACCGGTGCAGCTAATGGGTTATTTACACAAAAATTCATAATACATAAATTCCGAAAATAAAATATGCAAGTATTACTTAATGTACATTTAAAATATGTTTGTGTTTTTAAAAGTTAAAAGAAAACAATGCAACTAAAATAAATAACAAATACTCATTGTTAAAAAAAAAATACCTTCTATAATAGAAGACTACACATCAAACAAATAAAGAAACAGGATATAGCAAACTAAGATAGATTTCGGACAAGCAAGAAACAAAAATAACTAAATATGCGACTTTCACCGCATAAGCTGGTTTTGAAAAGCATTTTTTCGGTCGCACCTGCGATCCAGGGAACACTGTGCTGATGATTTTCAAAATATACATTATTACAATAATGCTTTACCATGGACTTATATAAATGAATAGAGCATGGTAAATGAAGCTCATCCTGCAAATTGGCGAAAATCTGAAAATGTGTTTAACAATACTTTATTTTATTTGTTAATTTATTTTTCGTTTTTTCTCTGGGGGTTCACAGATTGTGTCTTTGAGGAATTATTACAGATTTAGTTTTAACAGGGTTATCCAAATGATATTAGTTCTTTTTCAATTTGTTGACAATCCCCCATGGGGTTTCGGGGGAAAATCTTCGCTGAAATATGTGACCTATACTATACTGTTTACACACCTGCAGTTTCAGGTTAATTCCTCATGTATTTGTCTAGATTTTAACAAAACGTCTAAAATCGCAAGTAACCAGTCATCATTGGCCATATAGTACAACTTTTCATCTATTAGTATTGATGCCTGGGTATATATTTGGTCTTTATTGTTGAATTAGTAATTGGTTGTTTATTGCCTGGCAGGTAAACTTGCTAATGGGAAAATATCACAGTCATGAGAAGTGGAAGTTCATGGGACAACACCAAATCTAATAGATTAGTGACGCTAATTCGACTTTACGGAGAAAACAAAACTAAATGTAATGTAATAGTGTGTAATTATAAATAAGTGGTAAAATATATGTAGATTTTAGATTCTGTATATCACCATAGATGTAAAAAACAGAATACGTACGAGACACATAAGTACAAGGTAACTTTTGGCTACCAGTATTTGAAAATAGTAATCTTTTTACTTAATCGCAAATTTCAGTCCTTACATAAGCCATTATCTTATTAAAATAGTGGTACGAATTCTGAAAATCTGTGTTGGTAGGCAATCCTGTCAACCGTATTAAATTAATTTAAACTGAAAGAATGACCACTGTTTGATTGCGAATTTGAAAAATATCTATGTGAAAAAGTAAACCTTTGAAATCGCTCAGCAAAATGAAATTGTAGGGTGTTCCGAATATTGATAATAAATGAATCAGAATTGAATAAGAATGAATGAGAAAAAATATATATTCCTCATTGTATCTTCACATCTTTATCCGTAATATTACCTACTGCTAAAATATTTATATTATTTGCTATATTACCTACTAATCTGTCGGAAAAAAATTTTCTCTTTACGTTTTTAAGATGACAGATGAACGTTGCGAAATCGCTCATCACAATTCTACCTTTTGACAAAATTAAACTTAGTAAGTTAATATTATAAGTCATGGGAAAGAAAAAAAATAAATCTTAAACATCCATCAACAAAATCAAATTGAGAGATAAGAAAACATTCGTGGTATAAGTTAATCAAAACATTATTTGAATTTGAATAGAATAAATAATAAAAAGAAAGCTCTTTCTTTATTCATGCATTCATTTTCTTCCTGACTTTATTTTATTTACAGGCAAATTTGAGGAATATTTTGTTTCTTCAACGAAATATATATTAGAAGGAAAAAAACTCCATTATTAACTATTCTTTTTACAAAATTAAACTTACATGATTGAAAAACCAATTTTCTTTTAAGTATTGAATATTTTTTTTAACTTTATTTCTTAATAAAATTACTAATTCTGCTTAGTAATAAAGAATCGGTTTTTTTTCTCAGTGAAGAGATTTTTTATATTCACTGTAAAAAAAAACTGACTAAAATACGGGAATACTACTGGCTATCGAGACGCCAGTACTATTTCCGTGTTTTAACGGAACTTTTTTAAATTACAGAATTTTTTTTTTTTTTTTTTCATGTACGGGGGAAGACTTCCGTAAATATACGTAAATGATACTGGCGTCTCGATTGCCAGTAGTATTGCCGTATTTTAGTCCCCTTTTTTTTACAGCGTTCTGTTCTTTATATCAATTTAGAATTTCAGGTAAAAGTATTTGTAAAACAGTGAATTTATTAAAATAAAATCAATATAAATTCTTAATAGCATGGAAAGGTTAAATAAAATATTTTCATGTTATTGCTTTGTTCTAAACTAAATGCCGTTATCTGTAAAAAGGTAAAAGGGTCAATCCTTACTGATTATACTGAAAAACGCCTTATGAAAACGATATAGATATAAATAGGATAGGAATAATATCTACTAGTACATGTCTATGAATAATATGATGAAGAAAGTAATGATTAAGAACATCTTCAGAGTTATAAATTACCAAACAAATAATTTAGGGTACGATAAAGTAGAGCTGTAAATGGTGTAATTATAATGTAATAAATAAGAACTGTTCTTTAGAATAGATGAGAGAATTATTAAAAGTGGTTAATACATTATCTATAGTAATAAAAGGAAATATATGTCTCTGCGTGTAGTGTGTGCTTATTGACAATGGATAAGAAGAACTATCTCGCATGTCCAGGTCTGTGAACTTTATTCCGGACACACAAGTCCAAACACACCTGGTTTTTTGTGATAAAATTTCTTGTTATATCTATCTATCTATCAATATTATAAAGGACAAATGTTTCCGTGTGTAACGCGGGCGTCATTTTGACTGCGGTAACAACAAACTTTATAATATACTTATAACTACTTAAAAGGTGACAAAAACATATAAAAATATTATTTAATGTAACCCGAGATCTTTCGAACACACACGCGTTCATTTTCAAAGGGATAAAAGATGATTGACTGAACAGAAATACATTTAAAAACAAAAACAAAATTAGTACGCATGCGCAAGCGGAATTCAGTCCATTTCTCTGCAGAGGGGTGAAAAGATCAGTTCATATTATCAGGAGGTCGTGAAATATTTAGGATATTGTACCAAATTGCGGGAATATTATAGGAAAGGACGTCGTTACAAACACTATCACTTCTAAGTAAAATTTCAATAGATTCACGGATTATTGATGAGTAGTGGTTAGACGTTGAAATGATAATTTTAGCTTTTTCGAAGTTTATCTTAATATTTTCTGTTTGATGCAATCTGGATAAAGCTGTATCGGGTTTGTTAAACTTGATATCAGAAATGTGCTCTTTTAATCTTTCTTTAAATTTTCGACATGTCATACCAATATAAAATAAATTCTTATGCTGTTCTGTGCTGAATGGGATGATGTAGACTCCAGCTTTTTCATAATCGGGAATAAAACAACAAAATCCGTAACAACAAACGATTAAATTTAACTTTTACTGTAATTTGTTTAAACTTCTAAACATCGCACATTTTAAACGTTTACATCGTCGAATAAGTAAAAAAATTTACTTCCAAATTAAATTTGTTTGAAAACTGTATCGCAATTTGTTTGAAAAATACATCGCTATCTACAAATTTTTTATTGTTTTTAAAATAATTTTTAGGCAATTGTTTTTTAAATCTATGTCTATCGCGTCAGACGGTTACGTAAGATAAATCCGTTTGTACTTCAATTAATATAAAAAGCTCAAAATTTGTTTCCAGTTTATATGACATAACGAAATTAAAACATTCATCAATCAGTAAATAAAACAATAAAATATTAAAAAATACAAATTTAAGACATGTCATCAAAATATGCACTTAAATGATCAGAATAAAAAAGGGATGCTTTTAAATAGTGGTCTTTGGCAATTTCTTGTACTGCTAACTCCTGGCACGAAGCGAATACTAAAACTATAACTTTCAACAAATTTCAAAACCTAATTTAAACTAATTACTATTTTTCATATAAATATGATTTTTGGTATTGTTACTACGTATTCTAGTAAAAATACATATTAAATACAAAAAATCTGACATAGTTATCAACTAAATAAATGGTTTTCATCTATATTCTGTAACCCGGGAAGACTGTGTACATCAACCTTGTTATAATAAAGGCATTTATTGCGAGTTTTTGTTTATGACTTTGAAAGCTTGGCTGTGATTTTAAGGCAGTCCTAGAAGTTATCCAAATTCAAATTTTTAACCCACTATAGTAAATTGTGCCCTTTTTCAAACAAACTTTATTTGGAATTGCGACACTTTGATTTTACGATTTTATTTTTTATCCATGCCTCTTTTTCCTTCTAAATAATAAAAAATTTTATATTATAACTAAAACTCTTTTCTACTAAACGCTTCTTGTTTTTGTTGTTGTTGTTGTTACTTTTTTTTTTCGTACTACTCTCAAACTGTTAGAATAGGATTCTCTATGTTTATGTTACAAAACGTCGAAAAGCAATTAACAAGTATAATTCATAAGTTAAGGGGGGCCATGGACCTTTATTTGAGCAAAAATCGACCCCAAAATCGACTTTTCTTTTTGCATGTATTATTATTCTCCAATTTGTACTACATCATTCGTGAAAAACATCATGCAGATGCGATTATTTTACGATAAGTTACAAGTGTTCTAATTTTGTTCACAAACAATTTTTTGGCCTTTTAATATATTTTAAATCTGTTTTTCTCAATACTCATGTTTCGACTTTTTAGCTCACAGGCTATCAAAGCCTGAGAGCTTATGTGCCGCCGGTTCTGTATGTACGTACGTACGTACGTATATACGTACGTAACGCGATAGCTTTTGATAGAACTTTCCGATTTGCTTCAATTTTTTTTTCTAGGTTCATTCTGATAAGACGCTTCCTTGATTAGTTTCTGGGGTTCATTGGTTAAGGATAAAGGGGGAAAAGGGGGCTAGTCCATGAAACTGATAAGGTAGAATCCTGATATACATAGTTTAAAAAGAAACTGTGTATGCATTTTAAAATTCGGCTTCATTAAGACAATTAAATTTGATTTTTAACTTATTAAAGGGCAGAATTTTGATGAAAATCGATATGGAATTCAGAAAACTATCTCTAAAAAATTAACTCGTTAAGGGATGAAAAAATCGATAGACAGATTTGTTTGTAAGAGTTTTACGCGATTAAAATGCAAAATCGAGGAAATATCTTTAAAAGTTTAGGCGCAAGGAGCATTTCAAAATTTCGCTTTAAAATTTTAAATTTTTTAAAACATCTCAAAATTATAATAAGATTGGAAATTTCTTTTAAGGTCTTCTATATACTTATGGTGAAATGTATATTTGCGCAAAATTTCAAATCGCTATTCTGAAAATTAAAAGAATTTTTTTTAAACGTCAAACGTCCCTTTAAAAGAAATTCCTTACCAATATTTCAAATGAATCTATGAAGATATCAATCCTAATCCTGTAAACGTTAAAGGTTACAAGACATTCACATAATCCCTGATCATAAAGATAATGTCAAGCTCCTTGTTTCAGGGTTGAGAAAAATAATGGAAGCATGCATAAAATGGCGACAGATAATATACTTTGGGATAAGAGGGCATGAAGACAATGATGAACAGTGGTTTAGATAGAAAGGTGAGCCGCTATCGCACGTCATAGTGAGTAAAAGAAAAAAGTAATTTATTACGAAAAATAAATTATCCGCTTCATAGATGGATTGGGACTACATCAATTTTCCATAAAAGCACTAAGCCTTTAACAAACAAGTTAGGTAAGGTAACATAAAGAGTAAAATATGACTACAACAAAAATGTACATATACTATATTACAATTTATGGATAATATGTTTAAATAATATGTGAGCCACGGTATTAATTCAATATGTTGTGCAAAATTCGTGGACGTGAACTTTTATGAGCAGCACTATTCCTAAATAGCGAACTTTTCCTTACTTATTCGCAAAATCCTGCGATTAAATAAGGCGACGAGTACTCTTCGGAAATAGTAGTATTCAAAAAGCACTTCTGTGAACACTGCTAAGTTCATTTGAATTTTCTATCTATTTATTGTTTTTTAATGTCAAAAGGCTGTAACATCATTAAAATGCACTTGAAATAATTTTTCCCATTGGCCGTAATGTAACGGAAAACTTGTGACTAACCCTGTAATTAAGGTTAAGATAACGAGGTTTTCGCAAATTTACTTTAATTGCTGCAACTATTGTTAAAATTACATAGTCAACATAGTCATACCCGCCAGCGTCAAATTCTCGCCAAGATTGGCTATATTTAATTAAATATCGCAAAATTAGGCGACAGTCATTTCGTAGCGTAGAGAAGATGAAACTGTAAAATCGCATTCTATTTTCTGACCAGGTAAGTTTGATTTACTTCAAAGTATATTTAAATTGCATTCACATGTAGGCAAGGACCACGGAACTGAGCACCTCGCGTCGCTTCCAGTATTACTATGATAATCTCATGCTTTAAATATATTCACATTCATATAACTATATTTTATAAATGTATGAACGTTTATTTTTATTTTTAAGTTTCAAAAACTCAAAAGGCTGCGACAAATGATTTGATTCTATTTTATTTCATTCCTTCCATCATTCACGGTGAAGCTATCATGAAAGCAGAGTTTTCTTTGCTATTTTAATTTAAATTACTAATAATTAAGATTTAAAAAAATTAATGAAAACATACAACAGAGAAATCGAAAGGATTCTCAAGATCATTACTATTTAAAAAAAATTCTGGGTTGAAATAATTTTGGTTCTGGAGTAACTGCAACCATAATATGGTAAAATTTCATTTCAATATTTAAAGTTATGCTTCAACCAAAGTTCGAAATGTTGGAGCGAGATTCCACCATCTTAAGGATGCAATTTCTGTAGCGGTAAAAGTTTAAGCACTTTAAGTAAGCCCTTCCCCAGTTCTCTTTGCTTCAACCAAAGCTCGAAATGTTGGAACAAGATTCCACCATCTTAAGGGTGCAGTTTCTGTAGCAGGAAAAGTTTAAGTACTTTAAGCAAGCCCTTTCCCAGTTCTTTGATTCTAGCATCGTACATAATAAATATAATTTTTGTAGACAAATAGCAATAATTCTTGCATTTTAAATGTTACATTCGAAGTAGCAGTCTATTTTAGCAAAAGGGAAGCAAAATATTTCTAACAGTTAAATAAATAATCGGGTTCTTTAAACATTATAGTCCATCCTACCATGTATAGACATATAGGCCTCGATTATTGAACATTTGTTCCACAGATTTCAGACAGAACAGCTGGTTAAACAACTCAGATATCTCAGCATTCCTTGGTGGTAAAACTTTCAGTAGTTATATACCATTTGAAACGCAGGCGAAATTTTGAATAGTGGTGGGAGATGTCGATATTTTTTATCTATTTGATCGATACTATGGCCGACTTGATTACATCGATACTATAATTTTTTTATCGATGTCTCTAATCAATAAATTATTATTCTTAACCGACATCAGATCCGATTTTATGAATAATTATCATAAAGAAATTAAGATTACTTTTGCTGTTAGATTACACTGTAATATGACTAATTTTGCATTACCAGTTTCACGTCAGCTCTTGAAACATTGGAGATTTTGTTTAAGGTTTTTAAAGAGACGAGGGACGCCAAACAGCTTAAGAGAAGCATCGTTCACCGAACGCCCGTTAGAAAATGGAAGACAATATAAAAGTCAATACAGAAAATTTCAGCCCCCTCTGGAGAAGAGAACCACAACTAAAATATCGCGACGCTTCGACATACATGTTGGCTTATTTTTGTGATTACCATGATTCATAAAAGAAGAATACTGACATATTTACGATGTATGTATAGTAGAACAGTTTTAGCCATCTTGTATATGAAAACTCTTAAAGAATCGTAGCTTCAAGGCCAGCGTACACTGTACGTAGTCTACGATTAGTGTTATTACATACTCTTCGGAGCTGTCAACTGGAAAGGAAGTCATGCACAGATATAACAAACACAATCATTTATAATTAAAATGCATATAAAGCACAAATAATTGTACAAAAATTACTTTCAGGTACATAAATATAATATAAAGATATTAAAATACAAATTTAAAATATCTTTAAATACATCAGAAATACCTAGAACGTTTTCAACCAATACAAAGCCGTCATCAATAGGATTTAAATGTTGTTATTATTTTCTTTGCGCTTATTCGAGAATTTTCCAGAAGAAAAACATTGTAATTTAAATTTAAATACAGTACGTCGGATGAGATGCCAGATAAAGTTATTCAATTTTTCAACAAAACGAGCTTTCATCTATTACGCAGCAAATATCTCCATACATATCCAGACAACCATTTATTTATAACAGTAAACAGGGAATTTAGCAGTGGAGTGGGTATATTTAAATTCAGACGATCAAAAATAAACCCAATTTTATGAAAGGCTGAGCGACGGGGGGAGGGGGAGGGGGTCATTTCCCTAAATTTATTAAATTTCGCTCACTTAAATCTGCTCCAAATGACACCTCTATTCCTTCTACGGGAACCTAAGAAATTCAATTTAGCAGGCAATATCAATGCAAATGAAATACCGTAGATTCCGACGGCACTTTATTCAAGTAGAAAGATCAACTTCTTACTAAATTAACGGAAGCTTACAGCCGCCGAATTCATCCAAACTGCTAAACGGAAATTCCACTTGAAGTTAATGCGTGGCTTGAATATTATAACAGAACTCACAAACCCGAGTGCGAGAAGCACTCCAAATAACCGAATCCATCACTACCGCATTGCACATATGAAGTTACTTACCTTACTACTTACCTTATTACAACAACAGTTATCAAATTAATATATCATTGCAACAATAACATAACAATGAGATTCCCGGAGATATATATGTACTTTGAGAATCTTAAGGATTTGACAGTATAGGTATCATTCATGTACAAATGTTAGTATTCAGAGCAGCAGAATCGCATGCAAAATCTCAAATCTCACTCGTCCACTAGTGTACCCTTATAAAAGGCACTCTGTCGGACTCTAAAAACCAAATAAAAAGAAAACACATTAAAATTCCATATATTTGTCCTACTTACAACCTAAATAAGACAAACAAATGAAAAAATTTGAAAATTGCTCCGGTAGGTCCCATTTAGTAACTGGATGATTGGTAAAACAAATACAAGTCTGAGTTTATAAAATATTATTCCCATATCTTTATTCAAACGCAACGATTTTATTTCGCAATAGTTTATTTTTTAAATCGGTCATCTTTTATCATCCTCTATTATTCTTATTCGTATTTTGTTTAATAATATCACAAGCTCTAGTAAAAAAATGAAGAAGTTCTAGTTGCCGAAACGTCAGTGAAGGCTTACTGTGGAGACACGAAAAGTTTTGATTTCCGTTTGTCTGTCTGTCTGCCTGTCTGTCCGTCTGTCCGTCTGTTCCGCGATAACTGCCGCAAAAAGCATCCGATCGGCTTGAAATTAATGTGGCATGTTGATGAGGTACTCGGACTTAGCTGTATGGTTTTTGGTTAAATTTGGTTCATTCGTTCGGGAAATATAGAATATTTTATTTTGCTCTGTAATGCTTTTCAATGGCAAGTCAGACGATTTTCAAATTTTCATTTGTTGAAAGAAATGGCTCATATAAAAAATGGATTTAAATGGTAAATTTTTGATGCTGAAATTTTTAAATAAGAGTAGTAAATTATTCCTATTAGTTTGCAATTTTATCAAAACATTTGTCAAAGCTTTTAAATTAGGTGTATAACTTATGATGGAATTTTATACATGTGTTCGAATAATATAAAACATTTTATTTTATGAATTTACTTATATTTCATTTTTTTTTCTTTTAACCGTTGCGTAGCAACTATATCCCATCTAAAAATATCATAAATGTGAAAGTATGTATGGTTTTTAAAGTCAAATCAAAGTTAAAAGGAATGAATGAATGCCTTTGTATAGATATTTGCATATAAATTGATTTAAACGCAGAAATGAAAATAGTATTTACATACTATATAGAATAATATCTTTATTTATGTATTCAACTATTTTGATTATAAAGGAAAAAGTTCGTTATTTTCATACAGAATAAACTGACATTATTCTATTAAACTTTATAAACTTTATTGTTGCCAAAAAAAAAAAAAAAAAAAAAAAAAAAAGGGAATAACAATTTCTCCCAAAGAGTTCATTTTAATTTGTAAGATTTTCACGTGCAAAGGAAAAATGCAGCAAATTACAAATAATAAAAAAAGATAAATAGGACAGGAATGAATACATATAAACATTTCACACCAAATACCACCTAAATTAATTTTTGTAGTGGTATTTTCCCACACTACGAAGAAAGATTCCTCGATTTACACGATTTTACTTGGCCTTCCTTTTCTCATTGGTTGCGATTTCATTTTCGCAATTGCGTATATTAATTGGCACAAAATTTTACATTTTTATGACTGAGGTATATGTAAGGCCATACAAATAAGAAATTCCGTATTGTTTCCTATAAAATGTGATAAAGTGTTGGTTAACTATATATGTTTCTATTAAGAGGAGCAGGGCTGCCAAGCCTCCGGCGTTCTCGATACCAGTATTTTAATACAAAAAATTTTACTTTATTTAATTGAAACATTTGCGCGATTTAAAAGAACAACATTTTCTGTAAGGTAATAGTGTTGTGCAAAAAGCCTGAGACTTGCCATGTCTGGTGGTGAGTGAAATGTTTTATTTAATGCATTTATCTCTATTTTAATGCTACGTGAACAACGTCCCGTGTAACAGCTTGTAGAGTGTAAAATAAATTATTAAAATAATTCCTATTACGAAAAATGAAACAAAATGCGCGGCTAAGGGAAATAAAAGGTTAGTTAACCTTTCGTAATTTGACCTGAACACAGGTGTGCATCAAATTTCAACGGTGTTTGTAACATCACGATTTTAAATTAAATGTGGATACTATTAAAAGGCTATCACAAAAAATACTTAACGGCGCCATATCACGTTTATCTATTTAGTCAATTGGAAGTGGACACGATGATGAATTATTAACCGTTAGGTTTAGAACTCCCCCTACTTTAGGGTGATTTTAGTAAGTTAATGCTAACGAGTACATTTTTAGATATTTAGATTAGATCTTAGATATAAATATTGCAGAATGGTAATCAAAATTATTATTAGATTTCTAAATTAGATGTCTCAGTTTACATTTCCAAAAGTTCTTTATCCATTAGATACAGATGTTTGTGGTTAGCAGGCAAGTAAATACTGCTGTATGGATATTAGGATAACGTAAAATGCTTGACCAAATTGTTGCTTATCCTTATAAATCGCAGTGTAAAAATGAATCTAAGATATAGGATAATCATTAACTCAATCAATAGAAAATTACAAATGCAAAATAAATTACACAACGGGGGGTTCAGGGGGGGCACCCCCCTGAAGAAATTTGCTTTATTATATAAAAATTACTAGAATAAGTAGCTCGTGAGAATTTCAGAATATCATTACATAACAACGTGTTTAATTTAACGCTTCTAATGTCTGAAACCATCGAAATATTTTTTTCTCCTTCTATAAATGTTTGTGTAATTTAAAAGTTTAAATTTTGTTTTTGTAGAAAGATTAATATTAAGCAAAATTTGCTAAAAACAATAAGTTGCGGAGATGACGTTGAGGCTCTTGATCTGCAGATTTACTAGTTGCCGAAACGTCAGTGAAGGCTTACTGTGGAGACACGAAAAGTTTTGGTTTCCGTTAGTCTGTCTGTCTGTTAGTCTGTCTGTCTGTTCCGCGATAACTGCCGCAAAAAGCATCCGATTGGCTTGAAATTCCTTGGGCATGTTGATGAGCTCCCCGGATTTAGCTGTATAGTTTTGGGTTAAATTTGGTTCATTCGTTCGGAATATACAGAACATTTTATTTTGTGATATAATGCTTTTCTATGGGAAGTCAGACGATTTTCAAATTTTCATTTGTTGAAAGAAATCGCTCATATGAATAATAGATTTAAATGGTAAATTTTGGATGCTGAAATTTTTAAATAAGAGTATTAAATTATTCTTATTAGTTTGCAATTTTGTCAAAACATTTGTCAGAGCTTTTAAATTAGGTGTATAACTTATGATAGAATTTTATACATGTGTTCGAATAATATAAAACATTTTATTTTATGAATTTACTTATATTTCATTTTTTTCTTTTAACCGTTGCGTAGCAACAGCATCTCATCTAAAAATATCATAAATGTGAAAGTATGTATGGTTTTTCGAAGTCAAATCAAAGCAAAAGGAATGAATTAATGAATGCCTTTGTATAGATATTTGCATATAGATTTATTTAAACGCAGAAATGAAAATAGTATTTATATACTATATAGAATAATATTTTCATTTATTTATTCAACTATTTGATTATAAATGAAAAAGTTCGTTATTTTCATACAGAATAAACTGACATTATTCTGTTAAATTTTATAAACTTTATTGTTGCCAAAAAAAAAAAAAAAATGAATAACAATTTCTCCCAAAGAGTTAATTTTAATTTGTAAGATTTTCACGTGCAAAAGAAAAATGGAATAAGCAAATAAAAAATAAAAAAAAGGATATATAGGACAGGAATGAATACATATAAACATTTCACACCAAATACCACCTAAAATAGTTTTTGTAGCAGTATTTTCCCAGCACTACGAAGAAAGATTCCTCGATTTACACGATTTTACTTGGCCTTCCTTTTCTCATTCTTTGCGATTTCATTTTCGCAATTGCGTGCATTAATTGGCACAAAATTTTACATTTTTATGACTGAGATATATGTAAGGCCATACAAATAAGAAATTCCGTATTGTCTGCTATAAAATGTGATAAAGTGTTGGCTAATCATATATGTTTTTATTAAGAGGAGCAGAGCTGCCAAGCCTCCGGCGTTCTGGATACCAGTATTTTAATACAGAAAATGTTACTTTATTTAATTGAAACATTTGCGCGATTTAAAAGAACATTTTCCCTAAGATAATAGTGATGTGCAAAAAGATTGAGACTTGGTATGCCTGGTGGGGAGTGAAATGTTTTACTTAATGCATTTATCTCTATTTTAATGCTACGTGAACAACGTCCGTGTAACAGCTTGTAGAGTGTAAAATAAATTAAATTATTAAAATAATCCTTATTACGAAAAATGAAACAGAAAGTCCGGCTAAGGGAAATGAAATGTTAGTTAACCTTTCGTAATTTGACCTGAACATAGGTTTGCGTCAAATTTCAACGGTATTTGTAACATCACGATTTTAAATTAAATGTAGATACTATTAAAAGAAAATCACAAAAAATACTTAAAGGCGCCAAATCATATTTATCTATTTAACGATGATGAATTATTAACTGTTAGGTTTAGAAGCCCCCCTACTTTAGGGTGATTTTAGTAAGTTAATTCTATCGAGTACATTTTTTGATATTTAGATTAGATCTTAGATATAAATATTGCAGAATGGTAATCAAAATTATTTTTTTATAAACAAAATTTATAAAGGTATTAGATTTCTAAATTAGATGTTTCAGTTTACATTTCCAAAAGTTCTTTATCCATTAGATACAGGTATTTGTGGTTAGCAGGCAAGTAAATACTGCTGTATGGATATTAGGATAACGTAAAATGCTTGACCGAATTATTGCTTATCCTTATAAATCGCAGTGTAAAAAGAAATCTAAGATATGGGGTAATCATTAACTCAATCAGTAGAAAATTACAAATGCAAAATAAATTACACAACGGGGGGTTCAGGGGGGCTCTGCCCCCCTGAAGAAATTTGCTTTATTATATAAAAATCACTAGAATAAGTAGCTCGTGAGAATTTCAGAATATCCTTACATAACAACGTGTTTAATTTAACGCTTTTAATGTCTGAAATCATCGAAATATTTTTTTCCTTTTATAAATGTTTGTGTAATTTAAGTAGTTTAAATTTTGTTTTTGTAGAAAGATTAATATTACGCAAATTTTGATAAAAACAATGAGTTGCAGAGATGACGTTGAGGCTCTTGATCTGCAGATTTACTAGTAAATAAACGGTTGAATTACACAGTGACACATCGGCTAACAAATATAATTCGTTCTGTGATAGCGCATTCGTTATTCAAAATATTCGTTATTGAAACATGATTCCGTGTCAAAATAAAATGAAACAACTTCGTTTGTTAGAGCTCATATCCTACAAAACATTAGTTAGACCAATCTATATTCGTTATCGGGATCAGGAAAACAGAAAAAAACAGCGCTAAGCAGGAATTCTGTTTCTTCCGAATTTAGTGTCGCCTCAGATGAAAAAAGTATGCATATAACTATAGATAGTACAAAATATATTTCAGTTTTCCGACATAAAACACACACTTTTTTTTAATTTAAAATGGCGTTATTTGCATCCGCTGAATAATTCCACATTTACGATCCATTCTTAAACAACATATATCGAAAAGTATGCATAGAAAGTCACTATCGACACACACAGTCAATAACACATAAACACAGCAAAAAGCGATGTCATCATTCAAGAATCAACAAAAAAATGAGCTATCTAATGATTCATATGCCTTTATTTGTCTGTAACATTAATATGGATACTTAAAATTAAATATATTTTACAATATGTTTTATCAGAAATCATTCATTTATATTTTTTCAAAATAGCACATATTTTAATTTTTTTTTTTTACTTTTTTCAGTTTTTATGAGAAAAAGGCAACAGAAAGATATATTAATCTACTATTTTCCAACTATTTTTCCTTTACTTTCTACAGAAATGGAGTACTTCAGTTTCCAGCATTACAGAAATAGCATTAAAAACTACAAAAAAATTAATATCTCAAAAATAAATTCAGATGCAGTTTTCAAACAAATTGCAGTTAAAAGTAATATTTTTCCCTGCACGAATGTGTAAAAATTGAAAATGTGCGATGCATAGAAGTTAAAAAAAATTGCAGTAGAAATTATCAGTATTAAACCATTCAATGATAATTCTGCTTCGTTTTACGGCTGGCTTATGTAACGGAACGTTATTTTTTAGGTAAGACACATTTATTGTTGCCCGAAAAAAATAGCATATCGGGGGTTTAAAAAAACTTCTTAGCCGAAAAATTCGTTAGCCGGGGTTTCGCTGTATTTTTAAATGGGTTTTTCAGATTTTGATAAACATTTTAACGATGAAATAAATTAATTTTTATAATCACTATCATTGTGTTCATTCCAACCACATAGAATAAGGAAATATGCATGCTTAAAAATAGGTCATTTTCCAATAGATTCCTAAAGTAGTACTATAATTCCTCACCTATATATCTATCTCTAGATAAAACTAAAAATCAGGCATCTTTCCAAATAGGCAGAAAATATCTTATCTTCTTCCCCTCATCTTAAGGCATATCATCAAATTTATTTCGCCGTAGAAATGTGATTGCCTATGTCTTTACGTCAGAAGATGCATGAATGAATCTTTCGCTGTTATTTATCTTCTATAATTTATGAATACTTGTTTAATGTATCAATTTATTTTTATAATCGCTATCATTGTGCCCCTTCCAATCACGTATAAGACATAAAAGTGCATGGTTAAAAAAGTATTTCATTTTAAAACTTCAACTAAATTTCATTGTAATTCCCTGTCTATCAATTCTATTTCTATATTAAGTGAAACGTCATGTTTTTTTCCTAATAGACAAAAAGTATTTTTCTTATATATATATATATATATATGTGTGTGTGTGTATATATATATATATATATATATGTGTGTATATATATATATATATATATATATATATATATATATATATATATATATATATATATATTTCTTCTACATTTACTTATTCTAATTCAATTCACAGTTTTTACACCACAGGAATATGGTTGGTTGTGTTTATGACGGCCAATTATCAGCACGAGGGATATAGGCCCAAAGTGGGGGGGGGGGGGGGAGTGCCCTCCGTGGAGGTCTTTCTAAGGGAACATAGCCCGTATTTACGCTCGGAAAGCCAAGGTTCGAAGAAATCCACGAAATCTTCGAACGATTAGACCGACGGGCTCGATTGGGATCGAACTCGGCACCTCCCATCTACCAGCTTCGAGAGCAGAACCTCTCGGCCATTGGTGGGGCCCACAGCAATATGATTGTCAGTATCTTACAGTGATGCAGAATTAGCCTTTAGCTATTATTTATCCTGTTTAATTTATCACTAATAATGAAAATAAATGGTTGATTGGCAGTAGTTTTTCTATTTTGATAAGTATTCAAAGATGAAATACAGTCAATCTTATAATCATTAGCTTTATATTTATTCTCTGTGCATGAAAAATGAAAAAGTATGTTTAAAAACTATTCCAATTTTATTTCAAAGTATTTAAAAAATTGAACTATGAAAACAATGCTTATAATATTTACAAAGAATAATAGATTTTTACTATTATATGAAAGCTAAAATGATTTAACTCTAATTCCTTTATTAAAATTTATTATAACCATTTTGTTCTTCAACAAAATTAATAGCACTCTTAATACATACAAAATATTAAAAAACATACAGAGTAACCCTCTTGAAAGGTAGTCCCAGAAAATGCTGATTCTATAAAAAGTACAAGAGGAAATAAAAAATGAAAGCACACATCTTATATCCGTAAGTTTTATTAAAAAAATTTGAGACGGGAGATGCTGGAAATGCATGAGCATTCTGCCTTAAACAGAAAAATCTTTATTGTCCTGGCAAAAAGTATGTAAAACAAATGTACCTTCTAAGAAAGAAATTGTTTTTCGTCGATACCTTGGGATATTGATTTAACACGCTTCACTGCATATATTCATTTCTGCATATTAGTTCTTTTTTAACTGTCTTCAAATTCGTATTAGCTTCTTTAAGAAAACAGTCACATCACACTTTACGAATAAAGTTTTATCATATAAAAGATAGAGTTGAACGTAATATATATATATATTTTAATACACAAGTTACATATTTTCGAAAATTTGTTTGAAAAGACAATTGCAGCATTAGTCCTGATGCCAGCGCAGGAGGCAGTTAGCTCGAAATAAATAGGCTAGTTATATACATTTTCTTCGAATTCGAAATTGAAAAGCGCGAAAAGACTACCAAGCCTGAAGTCGAATTAGGGACCTTCGGCTATCAATGTCAATGCTCTGGTTTCAAATGTTTATAATTACCCTATTTGTTTTGAGCTGCATCTTGCACTAACATCAGGTCTAATGTTGCATTCGTATCTTAAAATACATGTTCTAAAAAATATAAATATTATATATGTATTTCACATAAGTTTCGATCTGGCTTTTCGCAGGCATAAAGATCATTTTAATTACCCCATTATCGTGAGAAACTACTGGCCGTCTTGTACTGGATAGCTCAGAGGTAGCCTATTGGCATGAATAGCCAAAAGTATCTGGTTCGATACCTGGTATCTGACAGTCTTTTTTCACCATCTTTAACTTAAATTTTTAAAAAGTACATTAGGTTTTTAATAATGACATCTGATTTTTCATTTTCGTGCCCAGTTATTTACCATTTGCTTAATACAGTTATTCATTACAATTCTAGGTAGCAGCACTAGTTTTTTTACCCTTTTTGTATTATTCTCTCTCTCTCTCTCGGCCCATTTTACTTCACCCGTTTTCTTAAGTACCATGACACTACATTTTTCAGCCTGCTGCATCTTTGTCGATTTTACATACTGATGAGTTGTTTTTGCTGTTTATCAAGTTTTTTCTCTAGTTTTGCTGAGTTTTAAGTAATTTCTTGATTTTCTTAATATATTTTAATCATCCTAGGTTTTTTAGATATATTATAAGGAGTTTAACATTGTTATTTTTAGGCCATGTTCTGTCAATATTCAACGAAATAACATATCTTTAATATGAATTCTGCTGTTGAAGATACTCTGATGAATCCATAATGCATCCATAGGGTTTTTTTTTTTTTTTTTTTTTTGTATTTTCACTCTTCTGTGTTTTTTTTTTCATTTGTTTTCACGTATTTGATTTCAGTTTTATTACATACACACACATATACGTATATATAAACATTATAGAATATTAAAATTCATCATCATTTTTAAATAAAATTTACAAATTGAGTATCAAGACTTGATACAGATACATGATGATGATACATGATGCATTATACATATTAAATTTGGATCAACAATTATTAAATTAACTATTCACTGATTATTTTTTTTTTTAACTAGATCCAATCACTTATAAATGAAGTATTAAAAAATCATAACATTTAAAATAGGCGAAAGGTAAATATTAATAGTAAGGTGAATGCATAAAAAAAATAACCATAAATATGTAGGAAATCATAAATATTTGAAATAATTTGTCATTCTATTTGTAACTTAAGCAATTTAATATAAAACAAATAGGTGTTGCTATCCAACTTACTATTTATCCATAAATTAAAGGATGTAAAATAAACATATGAATAAAATAAATCTCTATGTTTTGGATTGATTTTTAAAACCTTCATCAGGAGTAAAATTTTCTAAAATATAAATCGACAAAAACACTTTATATGCTACATCTTTAGAATCTAATTCAAATTGGTAAACAGTTCAACGGAAACTTCTTAAATCCCAAAAAACAGCTCAGTGGCGCCATCTGTTATCCAAAGTAAATGACGAAGAAGGAAGGGCTGTACAAAACTATTGGAATTTTTATAGATTTTTCAAAATAGAAATCCAGGCTTCAGGAATGTGAAAGGAAATATTATCATTACAAATTTCTTGCTTCCTTAAACGAATTTCTAAAGATTCACGGATAATAGCATTAAACGGAACAACTTGCTTGAAAAAAACTTTAGCATGGTCGAAGTAAATAAATGAAATAAGTCCTTTATGGAAACTTCTTGAGAGAGCTGTAGAAAATTTACAAACAATTTAACCAATGAAAAAAGACCGGAAAAAATGAATCATTGTCAGCCACCATTGTACGAAATGTAGAATCTCAAAATTGAAAATACATTAATTCAATAAGAAAAACTACAAAATGAAAGCAAAAAGGGAAAACAATGAATAAAAATGGAACTAATGATTCGTAACTTGTTTTCGATGGCAATATTAGGATATCATTAGTAAAATAAGGTTAGTTTCTGGAGTAGGAATATAGAGTCATTATATATATATATATACATATATATATAACGACGTTAGAGCTGTTGTTCGATTACAGGATTTTATTTATAATGATTAATGTTTAGTTAATGTAATGTAATGATAATGTTTAGTTAATTTCGTAAATTCAATTACATATTTCAATTACAATAAAACTCTACATCTCGTTATAAGACAATTTATTAGTTTTCAACTATCATAGTTTAAAGCTCTCGTGGTATCCAACAGGAAAAGTGATATGTTCACCCTGCTTCTCCCTTAAATTAATCGTCAACTCTATTCAGAATCATAAATAAAAGCTTTCAGGGGGAAAGAAAAATAATGAGCATCATTAAAACTACATTTGTTTCATAAGATTCAAGTGATGTGGATCTTCACAGACCCTGAAATGAAAAATTTCGGGTAGCTCAGAAAACGAAATGCCTTGAACCTAAATGAAAATTTATAGAACGTGTTATTTTTCTTTTGTCCTTTTAAATATTTATATAACATTAGAATAGAAAATATGCTCTTATCTTTTATCTTATTCCGGGTAATTGGTGTGCACATATTTGTAAAATAATGTAAAAAGGATAGCTGAATAAGAAATAAATTATTCTTAAACACAAAAAGTCCTTCCAGCCAGTTCCGGGAGGAAGAGGTAGCTTTCATATTCCTTATTTTTAAAAAGCAAGCTTATATTATTCAAACACACGAAGCTCAATTTAGTGGAAACCGATTATAAGAGATTCAATACTAATTTTTATCAATACTAAATCATTATGAATGAGAAATTCGCGAAATTAGTCAGCTTTATCCAAGCTGCTTTTATTTAAAGTAACTTATATTTGGTTGCCAAATTCGGCGATTTTAAGACAACATGGTGGATGAGGCTAATGAGTGAACTTGGTCGAGACCTTAGTAATTCCTGTGCACATGCTCACTCACATCGGATTCGGTTGATATATACAAATGTGCTGTCGCAGGCAAAAAATCAGATTTTTCTAAATGTCACCCACATTAGAAATTGAAACTGCTATATCTGAGCCATTTTTTAAGATAAAGACAAAACAAAAAAAAAATGCTCCGAATTCCTTATATCATGGTCAAATACATAAGATAGAAACCTTTTACAATTTCTAATTTTTTTTGCCCCTCACTTTAAATATAATTTTTTATTTAATTTAATGGCCTCCGTTTTGAAACAAGATGGCTGATGAAGCTGGCCAGCGAACTTGGTCGAGACATTACCATATACTATCCACATGCCTTCTTACATCGAAATAGGTTAATAAATACGCGCGTTATCACGTGACAAATATCAGATCGTTTCAAAATGTCAGCCATGCTAGAAATTCAAGGTGCTATAACTCAGCCATTTTTTAAGATATAGATGAAACAAAAAATGTTCAGGGATTTTTGTATCAAGTTCAAACACATAAGGAAAAAATCTTTTTCAATGTTTAATTTTTTTGTGCCTCATTTTAAATTTTAAACTTTTAAAATTTTTTAAATGGCCGCCATCTTGAAACAAGATGGCGGATGAAGCTGGCCAGCGAACTCGGTCGAGACATTGGTATGTACTATGTACACACCAAGTTACATCCAAATCGGTTCATAAATACGCCTGTTATTGCGTGACAAAAATCAGGTCGTTTCAAAATGTCAGCCACAATAGAAATTCAAAATGCTATAACTCAGCCATTTTTTTAGATATAGACGAAAAAAACTGTTCCGGAATCTTTGTATTAAGGTCAAACACATACAAAAAAAAATCTTTTTCATTTTCCAATTTTTTGGTACCTCATTTTAAATTTAAAAATTTTTTAAAAATTTTAAATCACCGCCATTTTGAAACAAGATGGCGTATGAAGCTGGCGAACGAACTCGGTCGAGACATTGGTACGTATTATGTATACACAAAGGTACATACAAATCGGTTCATAAATACGCCTATTATCGCGTTACAAAAATCAGATCGTTTCAAAATGTCAGCCACGCTAGAAATTCAAAGTGCTATAACTCAGCCGTTTTTTAAGAAATAGACGAAACAAAAACTGCTCCGGAATCTTTGTATCAAGGTCAAACACATAAGAAAAAAATAGTTTCAATTTTTAATATTTTCGTACCACATTTCAAATTTTAAATTAAAAAAAAAATTTAAATGGCCGCCATTTTAAAACAAGATGGCGGATGAAGATGGCCAACGAACTCGGTCGAGGCTTGGTATGCACTATGTATAAACGAAGTTACATCCAAATTGGTTCAAAAATACGAGAGTTACAGTGTGACAAAGATCATATATATATATATATATATATGGATATATATATATATCAACTTTTGAACGGAGGGTGGTTTCGGGGTCTGGGGGTCATGATCGATGAAAATATACCAAAGTTTTTTTAAATCGCTTTCCTCCGAACGGCCGCAATAGGTAGCTTTTTGTAATGAAAGCTACCTAAAAATGCTTTAATTTTACAAGACAGTGGACTAACACAATTACCCGACACAGCGTCTAGAATAAAACTACAAGAAGAAATAAAAAGTTATTAACATTCAGTTTTAAAGTTCAGTATTTCACATTCATAAACGGGAAAATCAGGATGAGAATAAAAATGATTAAATATAGCAGCAAAATATCTGCGGACTTTTGATAATATTTACGACTTCTTTAGGTTAATTTTCCACAGAAGAAATTATAACATTTTTAGTTATCCAAAACTATGCCAAAATGAAATTGAAACATTGCATTTCGAAAACATATAACATCGCTCTTAACTTTACATGGTGTTTATTATTTCTCTTATAGCATAGTGCAGGAGGGTACACAGAAATTGTGTTACCTGATACAGATATGGAACGAGCCACTTGCATAGGCTATATATGCATATACATAATAGGAAATCAAATATTCAAGGGGGTTGTTTAACTTTAGGTCTCGGTATAATTGTACCCTTTGTTTCTCATTGTGCACGCATCTGGCATCATGCATTATGTGCATTATGTAAATGCTACTGTGACAAAAATACAACACCTATTATGGTCATTATCGTCACTATAATGAGCCATATCCAAGTTATTGAGACATCGATATGTTCTATTTTTTGTCTATTTGCAAATGACTAAAAGATCAGTCATGGTGACTTTAAATTAGAGTCACCAAACAGTTTACATTTCGGTTACCGTGATAAATAGTGACGACAGAGTGATATCACATTGAATCATGTAGTATTATGGTTCTTAGGATGTGAAAGCACATTTAAAACTCAAATTTTTTTATTGATTTATTGATTGATTGATTTATTCATTGATTCAAACATCACATCGTCTAAAATATCTTTAAATATCATTTTTGGCTTAAAAACAGTCAGACAGCTTTAAACTTTGTATATTTGAACACTATTTCTATTTTTTAAAAAACGTGAAAAACTCCAACAAATGATAATTCATAAAATTTATACTTTCAATTCCAAAATGTATAACTGCTTCATGAATAGATCCATATAACTTAGATAAGATCAATAAGTTCTTTGAATCAATTTTATATTTTCTAAAACTTTTATCAATGGGCTATTTTCAGAAGTACTTAAGTAATATTCATTGCTAAAGGGTTTTATCAATTACCGAACAACATAATTACCCATTTACAATAAAATATCGGTTTTATGATCAATTAGCTTGATTTAAAATTATCTGAATGTGTCATTTTTTTAGCTTAGAAAAACTACTGGAAATCGTTTAGTTAAATTTTATTCGCTAAGCGCAGACAATGATCTCTGACAAGTTCAGTGAATTTATTTTATAGTATCCGAAACTTTTGTTAATGACCTGTTTTCCTCATTATTCAAACAACATTTATTACTCAAATGTTTTAGCGTTTGTTAAACAATGTAATTTTCTATTGAAAACAAAATATTGCTTCTACTGTTGTTATCTTGGTTTAATGGGTCTTGTTTTTGCGTTTTAATAATTGAAATGAGCATTGTTAGCTTTACAAATAATAATTAAATTATACATCATTTTCACTTTCAAATTAACTTTTTTCCACATTTCTTGTTAATATGTGCGTATCGAACCGAACATCAATAATTTGATGAAATAAAACATTGAAATGTCCAGTTTAGCCCATGAACAGCACAGGAAAAATATCATCCAAAATATTTAAATTTTTAACGACATGAATAATATTGAATAAATATCGCATATTAAGCAAATTTTTTTTTTAATTTGTTATATATTCATAAAGTTATAAGTATAATAACCTATTAGAGGCATAACGGCACAATTCACTACTAAAAATTAAAAATATTCGGTCGATCGGAAAGTCGTGTTGTGTTGGAAAAATCAATCATTACCGGAAAATTCTGCCCGGTAATTATTAGATGATTAGATATCGGAATCAATGTTTAATAATTAAATGATAGGATTTTCCGGTGCAAATTGATTTTCCCACCACGACACGACTTTCCGATCGACCCAATATTTAATTTACCTTCTTAATCATGATTATGAATGTAACTTTAAAAAACAATCTCAGAGTTGCCAAGTCTCCGGTTTTTGTCCATCTGTAATATCTTAAAGAAAATACTGTTCTTTTAAATCCGCTGAATGTTCCAATTAAATAAAACAACATTTTCTGTATTAAAATACCGGTACCGAAAAAGTCAAAGACTAAAGCTCTACAATCTAATACAAAGCTCAATATTGTATTTTTCGCATATAAAGTAGTCTGTTTTCTCATGAAAGTATTTAACTGGAATCTTCTGCGACGTCTTTCTACATTTTTATTCAGTATATGTTTATTACTGCGATTGAACTATTATTTTGTAGCAAATCTTTATTTAATTTGATTACATGGAAATGTTTTACGCAATTAATAAATAATTACGGATTATCGAAACATTAACAGGTCGTGTGCTTCACTTGGAAAAAGTAGTTTTGAAATTTTCCGAGATAAAGGTTTTTTCAAAGCAGTTCAGGAAAAGCGGTCAGTACTTCTTACCTTAGAAAGGAATAAAATAAGCTTCAATACCCTCTTCAGTTCCGAAGCTAAAATAATAATACACATGTTTATTCATTGATTATTTTTCCAAACAAAATTACATCGTAAATGACAGAAAAATATCTTTTCTGAAATTGATCCTTTAGTCGCTTAGTAATTTAGGTTCAAGAATATGGATCTAAAACTGCAAACCCCCTTTAAAACATCAATTTAATAACCATTAACCTAAATTAAAGCAGTTGCAAATTTAAGAGCTTTAAAGAAGTAAATAATCTACAAATCCTCAAAAAAAAAAATATTGAAAAAGATTTAAGTTAAATACTTCTGAAAATTTCTCACTTTCTTCGACATACTGTCTTATGGTCATTTGTAGGTTTTTGCAAACCCAGATGAAAATAACATTTATTTGATGTGAGAATCAGCTTAGATGCTGCCATTTATTTGTTTGCTTTGAACGCAAAAAACGTACAGCTATTAAAGACGGGATGTGAAAATGTGAAAAAAAATCGGATATTTTAGTGCTTTAGTTTTTATAAGGAAAAGAACAGAGGTTCCGTATGGGGACCCAGAGATCGAAGAGGATATAAATGTCATGTAAGCCCAATTCATTTTCTGACAACTCCACTATAATAATGCGCATTGCTTGAAGCTGTTTCAAGGCATGTAATCTAGTAATGTTAATGAGTAAAAAGGAAAAAATGGTTTGGATTGGACCGTTGTAAAGTGGGGGAAATCACAAAAAAAGGCGCTTAAAAATAATAACTTTTGCACGGGTAGATCTGGAGACTAAAACCACAGATACATCTGTAAAAAAAAAAAAAAAAAAAAAAAAAAAAAAAAAAAAAAAAAAACAATTGAATGGTTTTGCTTATCAGTTTAATCAAACTTCAGTAAGGAGTCTAAATAAAAGAAAACAAAAAGTTCTAAACTTTAAAATATGGGAAAAATGTGGAAAAAAAACTTGCCTGCGGTATCAAAATCTGCGTATTTTTGTACACTAAATCGAATGAGATCAACCCCAAGTCCATATGACTAACTGCGAGATATCGCGGTCGTTGATTACTGGGAAAGGAGGGAAATAATTTTTGATTCGTTTCTAACAACATGAACTTCTTCAGCAATTTTAGTGTCAATTTCTTTAACAAAGTCGAATTTAATAGTGCGATACATCTTTCGTCGAAGAAGGATGTGGATTCATCCAGAAATTTATATTTTGATTTAATGAAGTCCTAAACAATTGCAGAGGTACTGCTGAAATCATTTCGACGTATATGTCGCTTATTCCCGCAAGTCTTTGAAGCTATTCGAGCACAGACTCGTTTTTTAGACCCTTTGGGAATGTATTCTATAAATTTCAAAGAGGCGCAAAAGGGATAAAAAAAACTGCACAGTGATTTGAAATCATGATACTGATAGAATCCGATATTTAGTGGTACTCAATATTCAAGTTTGGTTATTTTTGTAAAAAAAAAAAAAAAAAAAAAACTTATGTTCATATATTGTAGAATATATAAAAAAGTTATTAATAACATGTAAAAATGTGCATATTTTAAAATATTTTGGGGTTTTAGGCTTAAAACATGCATAAAAATTACTATAAAATGGCCCTTTTGCAAAACATCAAAACTCAAATTTAAGTGAAGATATTTTTATTCAGTAATTTTTATTATGATTAATGAAACTTTTTTGAGATACTGAAGCCTTTCCATAACAATAACTATGTTATTAAAAAATATATAGACGTTAACGTTTTTTACGCAAAGAAAATATATGACAATTCATAACTTGTATCAACTAAAATGTGATAAAATAAATTAACTACAATCGTAGTAGAGGCACATTACCTAAATAAACTCCTTTAGAGTATTTTTGCAAAGTTTCATAACGTTACAAATATAATTTTTTGAGTTATGATGTTTTGCAATAAAGCAAAATGTTAAAAATCTCATTTTGAGAAAAAATCAGAAAGACGGAAACTTTCGATTTCAAAAACATGGGGCTGACTAATATTAAAATGATTTTAACTCAAGTTCTAAGCAAGATAGAGACAAAATTCAAACGGATTTAGAAAGATAAAGTGTCACGCTTTAATATTAAATCAAACATGTAAAATCGTATTTTTGGCCGAAAATTGCATTTTAAAGGTAGGCAGAAAAGAATTGTCTTTGAACAGGCCATGTGACTTAAGAAATTGTCTTCATTTGAATGGGTAATCCTTGAGACCCATTAGGTCTTCCCTTTCCTGCGTCTCTAGGTGATTCAACAAAATTCTGTTTAACTCAACAAAATTTTATATTTAAATATAAAAAAATCTTCTATTAGTCAAACAAGTTTTTTCGGTAAATATCTATTGCCTATCATCAAAATATCCTTTTGTTAGACAACAACTAAACTTCTAACAATGTATTCAGTATTATATACCCTAATTTAAGTTTTTTATCTAGGTAGCTGAGTGATGTAGCTTGAAACAGAAATTCTTAATTAAGATCCAGTAATTTGTTCTGCGTGCGTCTGATCATTATTTCATAAATAAATAATACAACAAAACACTTTAGAGATAATATGTGGTAGCAACGAAGAACATAAATCTTATTTGTATGCGAGGCTTTACATATTCGAAGACATAAAATACTTCATTAATCAGCTGTGTGTTTTTTTTTTTTTTTTTTTTTTTTTTTTTTTTTTTTTTTTTTTTTTTTGCGATTCCTGATGCTGAATAAATATTTAGAAGTCAAACTACCATTTCTTGAATCTAAATTAAACTTAATATGTTTTACAAGGTTAAGTTTCTAAATTATATTTTATACGAGAAATTTCATAGTCTTTTAAACAGAAACAGGGTATCGTTTTTCTAGAAAACTCAAGAGTGAGCTAAAATTATTAAATATTTTTAACACTTTCCATAGTTGAAATGGTTTTTTACGACTTCGGCTTGACTGTCCGTGCTCTAATTCTCGAAAATATACTCGGATTGCCCTGTAATATTTATATGTTATTGACGTTTACTATAGCGCGATCCCTATTGAAAATGAAGAGTATTTCATTCACAGTTTATTTACAGGGACAGTCAAAATTATTTCATCATATTACTGTCAATGGGAAATAATCTTTTCAAGAGTATTTTAGTAATGCTACACCATTTCAAACATAGGGAAATTGATATCTATTTATGAAGTGCACTTATCACATGCATTCTGTAGAATATGGGGTGCGAAGCATTTATTATTCATTTACAACGCCACACAAAACAATTTCGCTTAATATGTGGCGTGTAGGTAATATACAGGGCTATACAAAAGAATTCAAATATGTTTTTGTCTGTTGATATAAATTGCTGAAGGCGAATTTTCAAAAAATTATGCATTTTCATACTAAACTAAATTTCTGGATTCTAAGTATAATACATTCAAATATATCAGTCAAATAGCTACAATCAGTTGCACTAAGGAATTGAAGCATTTTTCAAGCTATGTACAGTAATTGCTGAAATCTGGTTTGGAAATGTGTTAAGCGTTTTCTAAAATGTTTACTTATACATCTTATTTACCTTATTAATACCTTCAGAAGCAACTTATTGTGTTTTGACAATGTTGAATATACACGGGAATTTTCAAAAAACTTTATTTCAAAATAAAAAAAAATAATTTCACGACATTTCCCACCAAAGTTAAAAAAATAAAATTTTATTAAAAGTTTCTGGCACAAATCTTGATGAAAATTAAGTGGTGTTAATATATACCACCGCTCCTCAAGGAGTTAAACAACGAAGTTTTGTATTCCAGAAGTATTGAAAAGTGATTCATAATCTATGCTTGGCGTACCATTTTTCTTTCTTGTTTTATTTTTTAATTATTTTCATACTTTGATATTATCTCCATGTTTAATATTTCGCATTTAACAGCATTACCACTATGGTTACATACTTTTTACATACTTCTTGCATTCATTCATTTTGCAATACATACAGCATTCATATAGTACATACTTCCATTCACACATTTAATGTGACATAAGATTATTATACATTTACCATGGTTCCTATATTAAAGATTTGAAATTTCAGCTGATAAACAACTCTGAATTGGAAAACTACACTCGGAACCGAAAAAAGCGCAATAAATGTTGAATATATTTAGAACCTGATAGATCCAACTCCCAACGGCGTTGAGCGAGTTTAAGTTAAGGCAGTAAAGAATATTGTTCATTTTCTATTGTGTAGTGTTATGCAACAGTTTTTTGGCACATACTTGAAAATTCAGTGCCCACAGAAACCTCATTCTCCACTCTCCCTTTAAGTTACACCTCTGATGGAGCCTAAACGTTAGATCATCAAATTTCATTTTTATTTTGAACTATTTTACATAATATTTGAAACTATCGTGTCACAGTTTATTTTATATTAGTATTTGTTAAATAAATCTCGGAATTAAATAGTTGCAGGTGATTCACTTTTGCATATAGTACCGGAAAGTACGGTAACATAGTTTGATCCTCAAGGACTGTTTATTTTCTGGGAATTTTTTTTTACTTCAGGGGAAGTTCACCCCACCCCCTTTGAAGATCCCATTATCTTATAATGGGATAGTCATAGCTATCTAGGTTTCAACATCTTAAAACATCTGGCTAAAATAATTAAATTGTTGATTTTGTGATAATGATACTAATAATAATTGAACGTCTGATAACGTCTGATATAATAATTTATATGTATTTGAAAGAGACTACTTGAAGCCCTCCCATAATTTTTTGTTATCTTACGCCACGCAACAGTGTATCAGAGAGGAACCATATCTGCATTATTCATTTGCAGAGGCCGTCTTGAATAGGTGCAAAATGTAATGTTACTATATCTAGGAAGGATAATATGAGTGGACAATATTTTTCTCCACTTCTACGAGTCATACATTTAACAACAATCTATTTGAAATAGAGTGACCCGAATCGTCACAGATATCGCGACTTACACCGATTGATGTGAGTAGGATGGTGAAATGTGTATTAAATAAATAATTGAAAAATGAAACCCTTGGAACAATAACAATGGTAAATTAAGTAGCAACGTTCAAAACACATGGGAACCATATGAAAAAATGAGAATCATAAATGCGTTTCGACAGCATAAAGGTGTCGCCATTAGTGTAAAAATATGGTTGCATAATCAGATAAATAAAAGTGTGCGGAATTCATAATCACTGAGGTATCTTAAATTTTGCAATTAAGGGTCGTATTATAGGATACGCCAAAGTTGTCGCTACTTTAAGCCGACACAATGGTAACATATGGCCTCAAAAAGATTTTCTCGAAATAAGCAGCTGTTTGTTAATGGGGCAATTTTTTCACCTATAAATAAACAAAGTCGCTCGTAAAAATTAGTCCAGGGGAAATGTACCAAAAAAATTGGGTTAGCTTGCAAAAGGTCGGGTAGAAGATTTTATTTTTTTAATTTGTTTATACTAAGGCAAGCATGGAAAAACCAAGTTTTCTAACAAAATTTCTTAAGGCTAAATTTTCTGTGGCTAAAAAACAGCAAAATTTTGGGATTTTTTTCGATTTTCTAAAAATATCTTGAGACCCGTTGTTGTAGCATATTATTTGTCAATTACAATATTAAAGACGACAAAATTATCTATAATTTTCATATTTACAACTTTTTTATACACTCAATAGCAAGCGCAGTATGCCATTTCAAAAATAGGACAATTTTTTTCAATTTTCTTTAAAACCGTGAAAAACGTAGTTCTTCCCTGTTTATTCAAACGTTTCCCACGGATTTAATCCTTTATGTCAACTTCTATATATTGATAGAAATAAATAATGTGTTTCAGAGCTGAAACTATCCTTTTTTGCACCCGTGGCAAACATGCATCCCCCCGCCCTCTGTTAAAAAGAAAATTTACCACAAGAATTTTAATAAATCTCTAATAGTCGGATTTTGAAAATTTTACGTGTTTAATCATAAAATATATAATGCTGAACTACGTTATCAGCTTTGTCAAATATTAATTCATTAAAACCTTGAAAACTGAGTCGAAAGGAACGGAGATTTATTCCGCTTTAAACAGGTTTCCATCTTAGCAGGTACAATTGTTCATATTCTTTCTCTTGAAAATATTTTTTTTTCTTTAAAGACCGGATTCCGTATATACAGATCTCATTTTCAAAGCTTTTACGGCAGTTGTAGTATTGAGGTATTTAAAGTTACAGTTATATGAATTATGAGACTAAATTAGCCACACGAAGACATTCGCAAGGTAATAATAAACCTATATGAGCGTTCTTGACAAATACCTCGCTTAAAATTTATTACTTTTAAATAATTTTTTTCATGGGATACCTGAGATCCAGAGTTGAGCAAATTCGTAACTGCAGTTTCTTCAATGGTAATTACAATTAAATTGCGTGTAATTAATTATAGTTAAAATTACATGCAATTAAAAATTCTTGCAGCAATGTAGTCTGAATTGCCCCCATTCCATTATGTGTGCGTAATTTCTGCGTTTGAATGTGTCTAACTGTAATCAGTTACATAAACACATAAGTAAACTAATCTTGTAAATATTTTTATGAAACTAGTGATCTCAAGTATTTTATTGACAAAATTTTTAAATTTGTCAAGAGATAAATACGTAACATTAGTTAATGAAATAATCTATTTTCATTTTTATTGTAGTTATTTTATAAGATAAAAGTATTTCGTACACAAAAGATATTTACTTTTTGAGTGCCCACTTTTATATGGAACTATAATCCAGTGTTTGCGATCTTTAAAACAGTAAAACATTAAAACATATGTTATTAATAACTAGCGAACAAAATATACCATTGTAGTGTGGAATAAAATATGTTTTTCACAAGTTTTCATACCTATCCCATTGGTCCCTGGAAAAATATGCATACATTACAAAAATTATAAAATTATTAAAATTATTAAAATTAAACAAGAATTCCTTCTTAATTGAAACTATCGTGTCAATAACTTACTAAATATTGAAGTATTCTTTTAAACAATGCTTTAAAATTAACATTGTATGCACTTAAAGTTACTGTCTAAATATGAAAATTGTCTTATTTATCTACACTCTGCCCTACTTTTAAAATTACATAAATTTATTGAATATAAAATGTCTGTTGAGATCAAAATAAAGACGTGGGTGTAGGTAATTTACTGCTACCAATATTTAGAAGTTGACATACACGATTAAATCCGTGGGGAACGCTTGAACAATCGGGGCAAAACTACGTTTTTCACGGTTTTTAAGAAAATTGAAAAAAAGTCATATTTTTGAAACGGCGTACTGCGCTTGCTATTGAGTGTATAAAAAAGTTGTAAATATGAAAGTTGAAAAGAATTTTATCTTCTTTAATAATGTTATTGACAAATAATATGCTACGGCAACGGGTCTCAAGATATTTTTAAAAAATCAAAAAAAGTCCCAAAATTTTGTTGTTTTTTGGCCACAGAAAATTTAGCCTTAAGAAATTTTGTTAGAAAACTTGGTTTTTCCATGCTTGCCTCAGTATAAACAAATTAAAAAAATAAAATCTTCTACCCGACCTTTTGCAAGGTAAAATGTACATTTCCCCTGGACTAAGACAATAAAATGCTTGAAAAATGGACGAAGATAGTTGACTTGATCGTTGTGTTGCGGGAATTTTAACAACCTCTTTTTTTTTTAAGAGAATTCACTCGAAAGGTCGAACAGTTTAGCAATTCTGTTAAAAGATTCTTTTATAATCTAATTATTTCTTATCTCAGTAAACAAGTTTTATGAATTTTGATACACTTTTGAATCAGTCTCTAATTACAAGGGATTCGTATAATAGTTTTGTGATTTTTAGCATACATGGTAATAAAAGAAATTTCTGGTAATTGCTTTTGACCTGAGAAAAAACAATGCCCCATTCTTATAGAAATATTTATGCGAGAGCAGGATGTCGTGCAGATAACAAAATACCTTTCTTTTCTTATCGCTTGGAGAGAATCCTATTTCAATTTATGAGATATTTATTGCGCTATTTCAGTGATGGAAAATCGCCTCGAAGAATTCTTTTGTTTAGGATAGGTAATTTCTCTATGAAAAGAAGTGTTGTTAGGGTCTAGCGAAAAATATAAAGTTGCCCTATACTCCTAAATACTGTAGTTTAGCCCGTATTAAAGAATGGTTTTGCACGAAACGACACGAGCCAATGGTAGACAGGGAAAGGAACAGCAAGAATCTAACGTGACACACTACAGTAGTCGGTGGTGAAAATGTATGATATAGAGTTTTGTGTGGGGAAGCAGAACCACTTTTTTGGTTGCCCAGTCCGTCTTTCCAGATCAGTTTGTGAGCAAGAGTCCTACGTGCAATCCTAGGATGAGATAAGATGAGCAGGTCCGGCATTAAAGTACAAAGAATCTGTAGCAAAGGATTGAGAGCAAAGAACCGAGGATTAACAGCTAAGATGAACCAAAACAGCATATCGGGCAATTAGTAATGAGGTACTTCTTTATCTTATCCAGAAGTACAGGCACCCAAGGCAGTAACGACATGTTTAGAAATTATTAGTTTGAAGTAAGGGATATTATATCCGGTCTGCTGTCATTTTTAAAAGCATTAATCGTACGCACACAGACCTACAAGTATTATGGTAGTTCTTCAATAATTTGAGGTCCATAAGGGCCGCCCGACCTTTAGAGTGACTTCAAAAGATACACGTACCCTGAAAGTGGAAGCTGGTAGCTGTAGTAATCAACAATAGTAAATTTAGATAATCCAAACTATTACAATGCGTATTGTGTTTTTTCTATAACTTCAATTTTTCGTAAAGAAGTGACAACCATCAGTGAAAATGGAATACCAACGTCAAGATCTGTGTCCGATATCATGGGAAATAAACTGTAAATTTACTCCTTTCATTTTCTGCTTACTACCTACTGGTATGATAATGTTTATATTACTGTACTTTCCCTTCCATAATACAATTGAAATCTTATAACAGTATAAATATATATGTATTGCACATAAATTCAAAAGATAGTTTTCACTACATTTTCATTTTTTATGTTAAATGTTATGTGTTACTGTCTTTATCTGATTGTAGTTCATCTTTATAGACTAGAAAAAAATTATAATAATAACCTCTTTTATCTTAAGTAAGAATTCAAAATTTTCCATAATTTTAATTAAACTATACAAGATTATTGAATTATTCTAATGAATGTTGTTTATATGCACTGAGAATAAAGTAGTAAAGTTAAATTAATTAGGAAATATTTATGTTTTAATCTGAAGGTAATTAAGTAAAGTAGTATAACAGCTGAAAAAAAGAGAATGGATTTCAATGTATTTTAAACTGATTATTTTCTTTGACAAGATCAAATTAATTATAATGAAATCTTAATTAGAATCTTAAAATTAGCAGAAAATACTTGTAAGTGCATTTTTGTTGTGAAACATTTAATTTTTTCCTAAAATATCAAAGATAATAAGATTTCTATTTTTTTTAATCATAATTATGCATTGACTCCAAATACTTAACAAATAATATTATAATCTGTTGGATTTCGCAATAATTAATATGTGTATACAGTAACAAATCTTTATAATATACAGGGTGTCTGAAAAAGGTCTGACACATTTTAATATTTAATGATTCATAAAATAATGAAGATATAAACAAACCTATGGTATTTGTGCATAGAATAACTATGCTATTTTCTTTTAAATCAAAATTCGCGTTCTTCGTCCGTCGGAGGTCCCTATACCCTTTCAGACACTTGACCGGACAAGAAAGAAAATTAAAAATCAAAATCAAAAAGATTTCACTGGAAAAATTTAGCCATCGGACGATCATTGCGGATTCGAGCTTAATTCCTTGGCCACCCAGATAACCTGATATAACGCCGCTGGACATTTTTCTTTGACGATTTATAAAAGACAATGTTAATGGCCGTATCAGACAGGGAAAGATAAACAATTAACATTTCCGCAAATATTTTACGAAACACGTTCGTTCAACTTGTTGCGTGTTCGGTAAACAGGTTCTTTATCTTTTTGTAGGGTTATGTATTATGTAGTGTGGTAGAAGGGTTACCTGATACGCTTACATACCTCCCTGCTATCCATTCATCTAAATCTTATCTTCCTAGCTTCGTTCGTATTGGCTCAGTTTATCCAGCTCTGAATGAATACCCAACTTTCCCCATACGATACCGTAAAAGTTGGGTGAGCAAGAATAGCCAGCAAAATTTTTTCCTTCATCCAGGTCGAGCAACTTTTGCTGACTATAATGTTCTGTTGGGGAAAATGTTCGTCGAACGACTTTCATCTGATACGACCATTGCAGAAGGAAAATGTCGAACATTGATAACCCAAAGGTAAGGATTACAGCCACCATAGCCGCTGTGGATGCCGACATGCTTACCCGTACCGGGCATGAAATCGATGACCGCATTGATATTCTCCATGCGACGAAGGGCGCACATGTAGAAATTCATTGACAATGGACATAAAATTATTTGAATCTACCTACCCATTAATGTTAATAATTTAAATATATCTTCCTTATTTTATGAATTATTAAACCACAAAATGTGTCAGACCTTTTAGAGACACCTTGTGTTTTGAATGTGTAGGGGAAGAAAATCAGTGGTCTTCCTTGTTTCCTTTTGAGTCTTGGTACTTATTTTGTTTTATAGTTATTATTATAGTTGTTATTTTGTTTTATTTTTGTTTATCAATCTTCTCTAAATGTATGTTTTGAACCTGTAATAGTATAATTGGACTTATTTTCCTAAAATGTTTCTTCTTTAGGGTGTTTAATTCACCCTTCTCTCCTTTTTCCAAATATTCTATGACAGGGGTTCCCAAATTTTTAGGCCCGACGTACCACTAAATAAAATTTCATACTTCCGCGTACCACCAGGTGACAAACTCAAAGCTAATACAAAAAAACATGTGAAAACGGAATATGTCTAAAACGAAACATTTTCCCAGTCTTTTGTGCTTCCGTCTGACCAGATTTTACAGTATTTAATTGCATTATTTCATTATAAATGTGGTACTTAGATGGACTGCTTTATATTAACTGTCAAATAAAAGGTAGTATACCTTTTAATAATATGTACATTATAAAAACACGCAGTAGCGCCAGTTTTTCAAAAGCATTGGGTGGGCTTAACATTTTTGATAAATAACACATATAATTTGTGTATGTTTATGGTGAGAGAGAGCGGAGAGGTGGGAATAACTAAAGATAATTTGAAATTAAATTATGTTTTTTCTAAGGAAATTTTTATATTATTATACTTTTATTACAATTTTATAAATTAGTTTATTAAGTTATAATCTTATAAGTTCTTCCTTATAAATACATTGATATTTATTTTAAATAACATTGAAATCCATAACTATTGAAAGTGCAAAAAATTAATTGTAAAAAAAAGCATACATCATACATGTTAGTCACCTAAAGTGCTTTATCAATTTAGGACATCGAAACAGATGACAAAATATGAAGGAAATTTGTTTTTGTGAGAAATTTAACTATACATCCGCTGAAGGGGTTTTCGTGCCCCTGTAAGTCTAATGGATGTCGTTACTATTTTTCAAACAAAACTCTTTTGAGAACGTTAATAAAACCAAATTTCATTTTAGCGATTAAATAATTAAAAAATAAATAAATTATGAATTAAATCATTTTAAATTGGATAGACGGAAAGATCAAATTATTGGGTGGGCTCGCGCCCCATGAGTCCATGTAAGTTGGCGCCACTGAAAACACGGTGATTTGGCAGAAAAAAAGCTGCAATACTTAATGACATATTTGCATAAATTGATACATATACAGTAGGGTGGCTCTATTAATTCCATTGTATTGCTAATGAGATGCCTTATCAAACACAGCTTCCTCATATCTGGTTTAATTTTAGTTAGTTTTAGACGTAATTCAGTTTCGATATTTATTTTATTCCTGTATTTGTTTTCATATAAAGAAGTGAAGAGAAAGCACATTCTTTCCTCTTTCGTGTATTTTTTTTTATTTCATTTCCCGTACCAGTATCAGCCTTTCGCGTACCAGTAAACAGAGTACCACGTACTAGTACCGGTACGCGTACCATAGTTTGAGAACCCCTGTTCTATGAAATTCAACTTCTAGTAGTGTTTGTGTGTATGCAAACATTACATGCACATGCACAATCGAGATTTCATCTGAGGACACACATATATACCATGGTCTTGAATACGTCAAAAAACAATAGGGAATACTGAAAGCACTTTTTTCACGGTATCTAGAATGTATTCTAGAAATTACTTCTGTTATGTCATTGTACGTTATGTGTTTTAAAATAAATCGTATTAAAGCTGATTAATTAACTACAAACAACTTATTTTTTATTAAAGGCTAAATTAATTAGTTAAAAGCAACAAATTTTTGAAAAATAACAAGAAAGGCGAATTGCTTGTGTATCGATCAATCAATCCAAATTTAAGTCTTTTACATCCTTTCTTTTAACTTACAATTTTGTTTGTATGTGGCAGACAAATCGTGTTACTCATTTTTTACCCTCTACCTGTCGGCATAGATCTTCTGAAATTTGAAATATATACGTATTCCCGAGGTCAATACATGAATTGGACATTGATTTTTTAAAATTCGATCCCTAAGGCGTGCAGTAGTAGTAGCCGAAGAAATCGCCAAAGATTGCTATTTATAATAAGCCTTTTCGATTCTGTTCATTTCAGTGGTTTAAGGCGAAATACGATTACATGTCTTAAATTTGTGTTTTATTTATATTATATTTTTTTATTTATTGATTGATGAATGTTTTAATTTCGTTATGGAATATAAGCTGGAAACAAATGATAAGCTATTGATATTAATTTATGTGCAAACAGATTTATATATTCGGTAATCGTTTTCCCGCGACACAGATAGATTTGAAAAAAAACTCATGCTTGAAATTTATTTAAAAAAAAAAATAAAAATTGCATAAATTGCTATACAGTTTTCAAACAAATGGTATTTGAAAGTACATTTTTTTTTCATTATTCGACGGTGTAAAAACTGAAAATATGCAGTATTTAGAAATTTCAAAAAACTGTAATAAAATTTAATAAAAGTTAAATTTAATCGTCTGCTGTTGCCACCGACAAAATGACGTCAGCGTTACGCATAGACACGTTTGTCCATTATAATATAGATAGATAGATTGAAAATTTTTCCTAACTTCAATTTTGCTCTAAATAATTCATTTCCAATCTATTTTAAGTTAGAAATATGTTTTTCATCCATTGAAAAAATTTTATAGATGGCAGTTAAGAATATCAAATTTATAAGAAATAAATTTACAATCCAAAAGCTGAAATTAACTCTCTTGTTTATTTTTGTAGCAGACTATCGTGTTATTCGAAAAGCAATTTATAACAACTGAAAAATCCTTTATGTGCGACCGCCATTTAGTTGTCAGCAAATTAATGATTCTCTTCCCCTTGAAACCTTTTTCATTGTACTGGTATTCTAAATCTTTCATGATTTCAAGCTATTTAAAATGTTAATCGTTAAATTATATTTATATGTCATTCGAAAGAATTAACCAAATAAAAAAAAACTAAGTGACCCAGACGAAAGGAATTAAACTTCTTATAATTAATCAAAGCATGATAATTAAATATCTCATGTTTAATTTAAGTAATTACCGAATTTTAAAAACTGCCTTTTTTCGCATTTTATTTAAGTGTCTGGTGGCTAAGATTAATAATGTATATATATAATTAAAATGAAATCATATATTGTATATATATATATATATATAATTAAAATGAAATTATTTATTATATATGTTACGGTTAAAGCAAGAATTAAGGGTAAACCTAGGTTTAACCGGTTAAAGTGCGGATTACCCAGGCTTTGCGGATAAAGCCGGAAGAGTTCCCAACGTTTCCACCTATAACCGGTTAAAGTTAGGTCTAACCAATCTTGGTCGATTAAAGTGCGGATTACCCAGGCCTTGCGGATAAAGCCCGAAGAGTTCCCAACGCTTCCATCTTTAACCGGTTAAAGCTAGGTCTAACCAATCTTGGTCGGTTAAAGTGCGGATTACCCAGGCCTTGCGGATAAAGCCCGGAGAGTTCCCAACGCTTCCATCTTTAACCGGTTAAATCTAGGTCTAATCAATCTTAGTCGGTTAAAGCCCGAAATTATTATAAAACATCTTTGTAGAAACATATTAAAACCTTGTTATCAGAAAACTTTTGTTTGTATCTTTGTTGCAGAAACTGAATGAAAAAATTTGAGTAATTTAAAAATTTGAATGCAGAAACTGAAAAGAAAAGAAAAGATCAGTACTTTAAGAACAGAAATTATGCAAAAGTTTACACAATAATTTAAAAATTAGTCTATGAATAACGTTTAAAGAGTGATTTAATTTTCACATTTTATTCGTATTTTAGATAACATTATCCTTGTTTTTTCAATATTACCACAAATATAACTTTTTAACCATACATTTTAAACAACTGATGCACTTTAACAAATCTTATCAAACAGTATTTACTGCTTTAAATTGGATATTATTACTACTTATTTTAATAATAATCTTATCAAATGGTTTAGTCTTATAAACGAATAATAACATATGGGGTATATGTGCCAGTAGTAGATACTCTTAAGGAATTTCTTTAAATTTATTTTTTAATTAATACTCATACTGCTAATATAGCTAATATATCTAATTAATATAGCTAATATAGCTAAAGTGATCTAGATTTGCTCTCTAACCGGTAAGAACTGGTTTTAGCCGGTTAAAGCTGGAAGCGTTGGGGACGCTTCGGGCTTTAACCGACCAAGATTGGTTAGACCTAGCTTTAACAGGTTAAAGATTGAAGCGTTGGGACCTCTTCGGGCTTTATCCGTAAGGCCTGGGTAATCCGCACTTTAACCGGTTAAACCTAGGTTTACCCTTCATTCATGCTTTAGCCGTAACATATATACTACGACGATGGAAGAAACTTTAAGGGAACGTAAAATACACATAAAGAAGCTATTTTGGTATGGCAATGTAGGGTCGGAAACGAAAAGTTTTGGTGAAAAACAACATAAATGCGGAGAAAATGAAAACAAGTGTCTTATTGACATAACAATTACAGTAAGTGTTCAAATGTGCCACCAACAACATCCATACATACCTGTCAGCGTCTAGCTGGTGATTGGCGTAACCTTTCGAAGGTTCCAGATGTCTCATCTATGTGACACCAGTAATCAGCCAACAGGAGCTCCAACCATTTGGTTTATGAAATAATGCTTCGGTGGTAAAATCCCCAACAACATCTAGCAAACCCTAGCCGCAGACACGAACCCGAAAAACGGGTATTAATAAAATAAATAAATAAATATTACAAAAGCAATCCAACATGCTTCGCAGAGCATGGTAAAATAAACAAATTTTTCTCGCCACTGGCGACAAATATAAAGAAAATGTAAATTGAAAAATTAAATTAAAAGCATATGAAAAGCTCCATTAAATACAACTAAAACATAGTATAGAACAGGGACGGCGAACCTATGGCACGCGTGCCACTTTTGGCACTCGAAAGAATAATTTTGGCACGGCATTGCTGTGACTCTAAATCAAAATAAAGTGGGATGACACAAAATCGCGATTGATCGATTATTTCTAAATTCGATCAAATGATTTTAATTGTGACATATAATATTCCAATCTAATTAATTATGGTCTCACATTTTTTAAAACAAAGACGATATTTGAAAACTATCTATAAGAATTGGTTACTAGAGATTATTAAATTCCGATGGTAAAGTTATGGCAACTTTGAATTTATTTCAGAGCTATTCAAAGAAACTGGTGTTTGTTATTTTAATAGTTTTACTACCTATCTATGCTTTCGAGTCACTCACTATTTTCACAAATAAATAATATCAAAAGTCATACTGGAAGCAGTTGTCAGATAAATCCGGCTCAGTTTGATTTAAATTAACCTGATATTAAGATGCAACAACAGAAATCAAATTACATCAACAGAAATGAAATTACAATAAAATTACACATTTTTTTTCTAAAATGTATTTGTTGCCATAATTATTATAGCGTAATACCTACATGTATGTTCCTCATCTTTTTTAAAACTTAATATAAAATTTTAGGTAATTTTAAACCATTATTTTTTCACCTACTAAATTTGTTTTTAGTTGGCACGTCATGACATGTAAAATATTTTTTGTTCAAACTTGGCACGCGTCAACAAAAAGGTTTGCCAACCCTGGTATAGAACAATACAACAATTTACAATTTAACGTGCTATAGAACAAATTCTTAAGTAACAAAACAACATTTGAGTTTTACGTAGCAGTTCAAAATGAAAGAACACACAATTAGGAGACACAATAAGACAGATTCCGACGGGTATTATAGTTACATAAGCAGAAGAATAAAATTAAAATCTGTATTGAATAAAAAACTATAGAGCTCATTTAGGTTGTTATAAATCTGACATAACTTATGATAATTAGTTGGTGCAAATAAAACTGATCACAGGTTTTGTCTAAGAGTTCTACTATTGTCGAATGAAAAGTGTGCAGGCATCATGCTGCATCTTCCAAACATACAGGGTGATTCAAAAAATATGGGAAAATTTTTAAGAGGTGGTAGTACACACCCAAACAAACATTTTGTATCAAAGAATGCATGGTCGAAAACCAAACGCAAAAAAGTTAGAGGGCGCCAAAAGTTATGTTCTTATACGAGACAAAAACACACAATGAGCGATTAAGTTAAGTTACGAAAACAAATTTAATGGCATTTGATTACAATAAGTGCTCAAAACATTGACCGGCAGCTGTTATGCACGCAGTACAACGGCGAAAAACAAATTGGCGAATTTTCTGAAACACACCAGGCATATCGCGAACTTCCCCTACAGCAGCCGAAAGCTTGGCAACAAGTTCTTCTGTGGATTCAATGGTAGTCTCATACACAAGAGCCTTTAGCTGTCCCCACAAAAAAAAATCGAGACATGAAAGATCTGGCGAGCGCGGTGGTGCCTGGTGTGTTTCAGAAAATTCGCCAATCTGTTCTTCGCCGTTTTACAGCGTGCATAACAGCTGCCGGTCAATGTTTTGAGCACTTATTGTAATCAAATGCCATTAAATTTGTTTTCGTAACTTAACTTAATCGTTCATTGTGTATTTTTTCCTCGTATAAGAACATAACTTTTGGCGCCCTCTAACTGTTTTACATTTAGTTTTCGACCATGCATTCTTTGATACAAAATGTTTGTTTGGGTGTGTACTATCACCTCTTAAAAATTTTCACATCTTTTTTGAATCACCCTGTATAATGGACAACATCACCACGTTTACTGCAAACACACTTATCGTTATCTTTTTTCTTAATATTAAATACAGGGATGAGAGAGCTCCGACCCAAATGACCGATCGCTACCACTAAATTTTAATAGTATTTCTCGCTGTATTTAATGACAGAATTTCTGAGATTTAGTACAGCAAAGAATACTATTAAAATTTAGTGGTGAAATTCAACGATTTGAGTCGGAACTCTCTCATCCCTGTAAATAGAAACGTTAGGAAACTCTCATGTCCCGTCAGTAAATATGCTATGACGTGCTTATTACATATACAATACAAGTTAACTCTGTTCATAATTAGGTATGTGTCTCTATCATTAAGGCTCGTTTCCCAATAGAGTTGCCATTCCTGAAGTACATTATTCTTAAAATACCTTTTAATATAAGAAATGGGAATTTTAACGCTATGAAAAGAAAAATACATAATTACGCTAAATAATAAGAAATCGGAATTTTAAATCTATAAGACACCAATTGAATCTGATGAGGACCTCATTGCAATACTTTCAGTAGTTGCTGCGAAGTTTCGTGAAACACTTGGAATTTGTGAAAAGGTTGTGTCCAGTTACTTGTTAAACGCTGCCAGTGGCACATTTGAGCACTTACTGTAATTGTAATGTCAATAAAACGCTTGTTTACATTTCTTCCGCATTTCTTGTTTTTCGCCAAAACTTTTCATTTCCCACCATACATTCCTATACAAAACATGTTTGTTTTAGTCAGCTGCACCACCCTTCTAAGTTTGTCCCATGATCGTAGGAACACCCTGTATATAATTCCATACTTAGAATGCCTTGTTAATTTTTATTCTTAAACACTCACGTGCATACATGCATGTTACATATATTATACATCTTTTAATTCATGCAATGTACTTACGGGCCATAGTGGTTAAGATTAATAAATATTTTTTCATATTTTTTAAAATATTTTTTAAATTATCTTCACATTTTAACACCTTTTAATTTCCATACATAAATACTAAAATACAAACATTTTATAAAACATACAATATACTTACACATCAGAGTGGCTAAGATTAATAAATTAATTCTAAATAATTCCATATTTAACACTAAACACAGCAGAATTTTTACTCAAGTTTAAAAAAAAAAAAAAAATATATTTCACACCAGAATTTTTATTCAAAACTATTTAATCATATATATTTAACTTATTTTTGTGAGATTCATATTTTATTTATTTTTGGGGTAAATTTCTGGTTTGAATCGGAATATTCCCATTTGGTACCGGTCAAACGATTTATTGTTGGTATATTTAGTGTTAAATACCTTTTAATTTCTATAACTAAATACCCGCATACATGCATCTCACATATTTGAATAATGTAAAAACAAATTGGCCCATGTTTCTCTCTGGGTTATAATTCACTCATATGCAAAGGCATTTTACCATTCGTTTTGACCCTGAAGTCAGGCAAACGTTTTTACACTTTGAATTTGTAATAACATTAGAATTAGTAAAGAATAAAAAATAAGTGGCATCAGGGACAAAAAGGTTTTCGGTGTCTTTGATTTTTGCAATTTCCCTTTTAAATTTGTCCGGTTTCAAATTTTGATTTTTTTTTTTCAATCTGGCTTTCGCTAGAGTGTCTTTTACACGGGACGTGGCTGGGGACATACGAAACTTGCTTCCGCAAAAGAGTCGGACTAAGTGGAAGAATAAAGGGCTGCGGACGAAGAGGGGCCGCTCGCCGCGGCGGTTGTACAGAAAAAATTTTGATTGACTATCTTACTAATCTTACGGAAAAATCTATGTTATATACTCATAGACATCTTATAATACATACAATATACTCACGCTTTAGAGTGGCTAATAAGATTGAAATATATTTATAATAATTCCATACCTAAGTACATTTTAATTTCCATACTTAATACTCAAATACATAAATCTTGCATGCGTGCATGTTACACACTTATATCCATCTTACAATACACACAATATAGTCACACGTCAAAGTGGCATAAGAATAAGAAATATGTGCTATTTAATTATGTTATGAAATTTTTAAATTACCTACCTACTGTAATACTTTTTAATTTCCATGCTGAAATATGCACATACATACAAACTATGCAAAGTAGATACAACACTCCAATCCCATTGAGCATTTTCACACATTTGAAGCGTAAAAATCGAAAGGAAATGCAGGATTATTCACGCACACAAATTAGCATACAAGAATATTACGGCCGCATTCAAAATGAGACACCCGCACATAACAGTATCCTTATAGACAAAATAGTGGAACGTCTGTGTCGCAGAGTAAATGACCCTTTTTGCAGGTCTTTAGTCTGCAACATAAAAATTATGGATAGACCAAAACAGGTTTTAAGACAGAAAACGAAACCGAATTTCGGTAATCTTCTTATTTTCGGCCGAAAACGAAAATGTCCAAATATTTTTTAGAAGTAATTAATACATACATAAATATACATAATTATTAATTAATTATACGTATTTACTAAATATACATAATTATCAATTAATTATACGTAGTTATTAAATGTATATAATTATTAATTAATTATATACGTGTGGCCAAAGTTGGCTCTCTGTGCCTCTGACCTAAACATTTTATTTTTATATAAAATAAAATGTAATTCATTCATCAACGATACAGAATTATTTTCTAATTATACGAATTTCATCTATTTATAGAAAGGTTTTAGGTATACATACCTCAATTTATCTTTTATAATGATTTTTGTAAAGCATCATCTGTTATACTAAAACTTTCTCGAAGAACATTCGAAACATTTCTGGAGGTTCAAACTAAAAATTTTCTATTAGTGTTAAGTCCACATCTTTTAATGAGCACCTGAAAAGCATCTCCAAAGTTTAGTCCTATATGCATTGCTTGCTGTATAATTTGCACTGAGTCCTAAGTCAGTCATGATTACTAATTATAAACAGTGAAGTTCATAGTAATAAATAAAGAGTGTCTAATTTAAGCCGATACAGCTCAAATGAATGAGTAATGTTGAAAATTTTCGAAGGAAGAAACGATATTTTTGGAATACACATAGTTTTGGTACCGCCGAACTTTTGGCAGCATTTTTGCTGAAAGCGAAATTTTGGCGAAACTCGGATTTTTTATCGAAAACGAAACGTAATTCTCAGTCGATCTCTAATAAAAATATTCATTTTCATAAATTTATCAACGTGTTGTTCATGTGATGCTAGAAAATAAGTCTACAAAAAAAAAGTTGGAAATTGCACATGAAATCTGGTAAATGAGGTGCGTTCGTACTATAACTAGTTTTATAAATGTTTTTTGCACTGCATATTGTACTGAAGGTATATTTTAGTGTACTTCATAAGTTTATATCAATTTCATTTTGTTCGAAAGGCTGTAACACAATTAAAATGCACTTGAAATAATTTTTTCCCATTGGCCGTAACGTAACGGAAACTTTTGACTGTCCCTATAAATAAACTACACATCCGACTTTCAAAAAATTAGAAGTGACCCGACAAAATAATGCAACAATTGTCCACTTTAAATTTCAAACGATTCGGTTGGGTAGTTTTTGCGCTGCTATATGGACGGACAGACAGACAGATGGACAGACGGACTGAATGACGACTATAGGTGCTAAGTATTTATATAATTACGAACGCATCTAAAAAGACAAATGTTTCATAATCTAGGACAATATAATATAACCTCGAACGAGAATATACAATAACCTTTTTCGAGTTTACCACGATTCTGAAAAAAACCTCTTTATCTTTAGACATGTCAAGAATCAATATATTACACCCTTGCTTCAAAAGTGTCATAACTCATAAAACTCCGTTTTTCCAGGGCTCTCAAATGGTCCGCCAATTGAATACCAATAAATTTTAACAGAAAATTTTATGGTAGGTTTGCGCTAGAATTAACTTTCAAAGGTGATTCCGGGGCGGTTTGTAAGAAAAATCTAAAAAGAAAATTTTTCAAAAAAAATATTGGTATTCAGTTGGCGGACCATTTGAGAGCCCTTTTTTTCAGGAAATGCGAAAATTGTTTGTGGGCTACGGAAGGGCCAATGGCCATCTTGCAAACACAATTGCTACCTGGTAGCTGAAATTTTAGTGTACTGTTTGGTACTTAAGGACACCGAGTAAGCTCTGTCTCGGCCCTGTTAAAATATACCAACTTTATGTACCTTTTTCTCAGAAATGGTGAAAGATACAGGTGTCGATTTTTTAGAGTAGTTTGAACAACATGCTTTACGTATTTTAACAGACCATTTTCTTTCTATGTTAAACTGAAAATAACTATTAATTATTTATTGAAAGCCATTTTTAAATTAGCATTTTTGGTAAGATTTCACTGCCTACAATAAATAATTCTCAAAAAATCATTAAATCCCTGTGTTAAAGTATGCACTATAATATAATATAAGTATTTAGAAAAATTTGAGTTCTTAAGTTTAATAGATATTGAAAAAAAGGAACACAAACCTGAAAAGTTTTGAGAAAAAGTCAATTAAAGCTGTGTAGCAGTGTTGCCAGTTGACTACTTTTTTTTAATTCTGATTTCAAGATTGGCACCATGTTTTTGAAATAGTAAAATTCGCCTTATTTAATAACATATTAATTAAGGCGAAAACAATGGGAATTTTACCGTTTCAGAAAAGTGGTGCCAATCAAGAAGTCTGAATTTAAAAAAAAAAGTAGCCCACTGCTGTGAAAAGAAAGAATGAAAGAAATCGAGCACTTTTTTTATATATATATAAACATATGTAATACATCATTGAAAAGATAGAAGTTTAAACTATTTAATGACATCAAAACGTAAAAATCTATTTTTTGTTTGAATTTCGCTTACCCGGTCCCCTTAAGGAGATAGGTAGAGGCGTAAAAACCAAGTAGAATGGCAGTCATAATTAAAAAAAAAAAAAAAAAAAATCCATTTTTAAAGTTATTACACTTTTGAAGCAAGGGTGCGATATTTTCGAGATTTACAGAAGCATATAAAAATGATTGGTTTGCTGCCACTGATTTTAGGAAACTTCTCCGAGTAGTTTTTATACTGTATTACAGTAAAGCACCGTTTATACGTTTCTCATTTATGCATCTTTTACATTTATATGTCTTTTCAGTGCGGTCCCGATTCATCTGCTTGCATATTAATGTTGTAATGTTTCGTTTATACGATGTAAAACTTCGATTATACGTCGTTTCTTTCATGCTATAACCGATTTTCTGGAATTTTTTTCTCCAATCATCGTTCCTTTTTGTCTTTTCTGCCAGCAATATTTGTGTTCAGATGAAGGACAAAGAATATATGTGGCTGCTACAGGAGTTATTTTAAGTTCACCCTGTGGAGGTGCTGGGACGAAAAGAATGGACAATGGATGGTCTGCACACGAGACAACTTCGAGATTAGTAAACGTCGGTTCATTTCCTTATTTCGTTACAGTTTGGAACATGTTTGAGCGCAATTTCTATTTTTCTTTCGGTCTCTTTTGAAAGCTTAACGTGCTCCTCAAATGCCCCGAAAACGAAAGGCACTTCCATTAAAAGAGAAAACTGAAATTTAAAAAATATTGATAAAAGGTCAGGTTTGACGAAAGTAGAGTTGGGGAAGAAAATAGATATTCCTGCTTCATCTCTGAAAACCATTATCTACGATAGAAAAAAAATCGAGGACAGAGCAACAGCTTGAGAAAACCCCGCCCGGAAGAAATTGCGTGTCCAAGATGACAAATTTCCCTATGTTGAGGACATTTTTCTGAAGTTTCTATCTCAGTGCCGTGTAACAAATATCTCAGTGGTGGCCTATGCTTATGAAGAAAGCGAAACAAGTTTCACAGTAAATAAATGTTGTAGACGCTTGTTTTTCAAGTAGATGGATGCATAAATTTAAATTACGATATGGAATTTCATGCCAGGTCGTGAGTGAATAATCAAAAGATCTTTCAGTTGATTCTGTTAAATAGTAGTTAAAAAACTTACTCGGCAAAATTAAATGATATCAGCTGAAGACATTTATAACATTGATGAAACCGATCGCTCCATTCACCTCATACCTACAAGAACCCTGTCCTTTAAAGGTGATCATTGTCATGGGGACAAGAAAAGTAAAGATCGGCTTAGTATTTTACTTTCTGTGAATGCTGATGGATCAGAAAAAATTACTCCTTTAGTCATAGGAAAATCTCAGAAACCAAGATGTTTCAAAAACGTAAAATCGTTGCCAATTGGATATTCCACAAGTGCTAAAGTATGGATGACCGCTGATATTTTTACTGACTGGCTTAAGAAGATGGATAAAAGATGAAACGGCAAAATCATAAAGTTTTGTTTTTCATGGATCAATGCACCGCCCATCCTCAACAGACTGACTTTTTGGAAATTTTCAAAGTCGTTTTCTTTCCGCCTAACTGCACCAGTCAACTAAAACTCTTAGACCTGGGCGTAATCAACAATTTAAAACTGCACTATAGAAAGCAATTAATTCTACTTTCCCTATAAAATATTAGACGAAATAGTCGCAGAAAAGTAAAAAGGCTTCAGGCGATGAACATGATATCTCTAGCATAAACTCAAGTAAAAACCCGAAACAACAAAAAAAAAATGTTTTCTTAAAGGAGTGCTTTTGTATCCAAAATCCAATGAAAGCGAAGCAAGCGAAAGTGATGATAAAACTGTGAATAATGGATGAAGACAACTGGATAATCTGAAATCAGACATAACTTTCGAGTAGTATGTGAACTGTGATGCCGACGTAATGACATCGAAAATATGCACAATAGATGATCTGATAGAACACAGATTGCCGAATGCTCATTTAAGTAGCGAATAAGAAGAAAGTGAAGAAGTTATCACACTTTCTTTCAAAAATGCGTTGAACTGCATGGACACGTTTAAAAACTTTTTTGTTTCTCACAATAAATTACTGAGAAAAACTTCCATGAACTCAACTCCATACTTAATGTTTTTCTTAAGTTTCAAATTAAATCTGCACGTCAGACGATAATTAAAGATTATTTTAATCAAAACAGGTTCGTACGTTCGATAATGGAATAAAAAAGTGTAAACCGATGCGTGCAACAGATATAAGGTTTGATAATTCTCACTTTTAATTTTCAATTTTTTTTTTTTTTTTTTTTTTTTTTTAACCAATGTTTTAACTTTTTTTCAATATATTGTGCATCTTAAGCAAACCGAAAATGGTAGCAAAATTAAATCTGTACGATTGCAGCATTATATTTCTACATTAAAAGATTTTACACCGTAGGCGACTACAATTCCTGTTATACGTCTTTCTCAATTACATGTCTTTTTAGACAGGTGCCCTGAAAGACGTCGGTGCTTTACAGTAATTAGTTTTCTCAGCCCGGAATATTAGTTTTTCTTATGCTGTCAATTCTCAAGTAAGCATTTTCCCGTTCAATAAACATGTTTTAAAGATAAACATGATAAATTAACAACAGTAACATTAACCTTTTATGACTCACCAACTCCGATTTGAAAAATATTTACTCAGATGTCAAAATACATCATTTTCAGCATGTAAAAAATAATTTTTTAAAAAATTAGAAATTATAAAAAATATAAAATTATTGACTAAAAAATACTTTTTTCGCAGCTGCAATAAATAGAAAATTACATACTTCTAATAAATAATGTCAATTTTGTAATACATAATTTGAAAGTTGCTTTTATAAAAAATCCTTTTTTGGACGCATCCAGTTTTTTAATTTTACAAAATTCACTAAGTTCTTTTAGCAATAATCACACAAAACTGTTCACATCATTAATAGAACTTTAGCTTCAAAACTTAACTCGGTATGGCCGTCTGTTGAAAATTCTATGAACAATTTATATTACTGCAGTGTTGAAAGATAGCAACAATAAATAAAATCGTTTTTTAAAGCCCGCTGTATAAGTAACGCCGAGTTTGGGGTACGTGCAGATATGCAACGTGGTGATACAAAAGGTTAACATAAAAATTAATATTTTGTTAGTCTTACAAGTATAAATTCAATTACTCTGCTGAAAAAGTTTTGTTGAGAACTTTTAGTATCATAAATACCGATATTCTGGTTTCACAAATTCTCATTCGCAATTCTCAATTAAATATTATTATGTGCGTAATTGAACATAGTAACAAAATAACATTGATTTTAATATTAATATTAATTTTTTTTTTATTTATCATGTTTGTCTGTGAAAGATGCTTGTTAAACATAAAAATGTCTTCTTGAGAATTGATAGCATTCGAAAAACCTATATTCCTGGTTGAGAAACTGATTAATACACTGTAAAACTAGTCGGATGTGACAATCCCAAAACTTTCTTCTGTCTCATACATATTAATACCGCAAAATTCGCTATCACAGTGCCAAAATTAAATGACATTCTATGCCTATCATGATGATTCTAAAGGTATGAAACTCCAAGCATTAGTTCTTGAGATATGACTATCGCTAAAATCGTATAAATCCTGAACAATCCAACATAGCAGCGCTACCTGTTGTGTGATTTACACCAAAACTTAATCAGAAACAACTTATATCAACGTCTAGCTGAATCTGGAGTTTCATGAAAATCCGTGCATTAGTTTTTGAGATAGAGCTATTGCGTAAATCGTAAAAACTTCTGCATAGCAGCGCCACCTATCGGGCGATTTACACCAAAAACTAAACAGCACCAACAACAATCAGAGACTAACTGAATCTGAAGTTTCATGAAAATTAGTGCATTAGTTCTTCGGATAGAGCTATTCGGATAATCGTGAACAATGCAGCATTGCAGCGCCACCTGTTGGCCGATTTACACCAAAAAGTAATCATCACCAAACTATATCTAGGACTTACTGAATCTGAATTTTTATGAAAATACGTACAATAGTTCTTGAGATATAGCTATTACAGGAATCGGGAAAAATGCAGCATAGTGACGCCACCTGTTGGGCTATTTGCACTAAAAATAATCAGCACCAATTTATACCAGAAACTAACTGAATCTTAAGTTATATTAAATTCCGAACACTAGTTCTTGAGATAGAGTGCTCATAAAGTTTGTGTCACATGCAGACAGACAGTCGGACAGACTCAATGACAGACATTCTGAAAAATCGTGTTTTTCGGGATCTCTGATTCGTGAAAATTTTCACGAATGCAATACTTTCTTTATGTAAAGATAGAAGAAAGTAAAAATACTCGAAAACGTTTTCGAAAATTTGTGCCAGCAAAAGAAACTCTGGTTTTATAAATGCTTCTTTAATTCTCGAAACTAAATTTGTTTCTTAGGTGACTAACTATAAAGAATGCTTTTCGAAATCGTGGGTAACTCGAAAGCGGTTATTCTATGATTTTCGTCTGTGGTTATATTATGTTTTCGTAAATTAAAAAACATTTGTCTTTTTTTTTTTTTTTTTACTGTGTGCGCCCTTTAATAAAATACAATTTTGTTTGTATTCTTTCTAAAACAATTGTTCTTCTTTCTTCAACATCAAATCGAAAATAAATAAATCTACTAAAATAAATCTACTGCAAACCAAAAGCTGAAATTAACTCTCTTGGTTTTTTTTTCTTTATAACAAAAATATCGTGGTTTCCGAAAAGTAATCTATAACAGCTGAAAAAATCCTTTATGTGCAACCACTATTAGTTATCAGGAAATTAATGATTCTCTTCTTCTATTGTTTTCCCTCTGAAACATTTTTATTGTGCTCGTATTCAAAATATATTATGATTTTAAGCTATTTGAAATGCTAATCGTAAAATGATATTTAAGATTAATATGCCGCAAAACAATATATCAAATAGAAAAAGGGAGCCATTCAAGCGAAAGAAATTACATTTCTATTAATGATTCAAAGCATGATAATTAAATAACAAATATTTAATTAAAATAATCACAAAAACTTTCTTTTTTTTACTGTGTGTGTCCTTTAACAATTTTTTTTTTTTTTTTTTTTTTGTATCTTGGTTTTCGAAAAGAAATTTATAACAGCTTAAAAGATACTTTATGTGACTACTATTAGGTTATCAGCAAATTAATGATTCACTTCTTCTATTGTTTGCCCTCTGAAACAATTTTATCGTGCAAGTATTCTAAATATTTCATGTTTTTAAGCTATTTGAAAGCTAATCGTTAAATGATATTTAAGATTAATATGCCGCAAAAACAATATATCAAATAGAAAAAATGAGACATTCAAACGAAAAGGATTAAATTTCTATTAATGATTCAAAGCATGATAATTAAATATTGAATGTTTAATTAAAATAATCACAAAAACTTTCTTTGTCGTTATTTTTTTTTTTACTGTGTGCGTCCTTTTAATAAAATAATTCTTCTACTCTATCTTTCTTCAACATGAAACCGAAAACAGATAAATTTACAAAGCAAAAGCTGAAATTATCTCTCTTGCCTTTTTTTTTTCTTTTTTCTTTCTTTTGTAACAAAAGTATCGTGGTTCTCGAAAAGTAATTTATAACATCCGAAAAAAAATCCTTTATGTACGATCACAATTAGTTATCAAGAAATTAATGATTCTCTTTTTCGATTGTTTTCCCTCTGAAACATTTTTATTGTACTCGTATTCTAAATATTTCATGATTTTAAGCTATTTGAAATGCTAATCGTTAAATGATATTTAAGATTAATATGCCACAAAACAATATATAAAATCGAAAAAGGGAGCCATTCAACCAAAAAGAATTAAATTTCTATTAATGATTCAAAGCATGATAATTAAATATCAAATTAAGTTAAATAATGCTATAAAAAGTGATAGAACATCTTTATTAAGACTTACGATCGTTTCATCGCACAATCGGCGACATTTTCAAAATCAATGATAATAGAAAATATTTTCACATAACTTAAAAACACGAAACACGATTATTTTAATTATTTGAAATGCTAATCGTAAAATGATATTTAAGATTAATATGCCGCAAAACAATATATCAAATAGAAAAAGGGAGCCATTCAAGCGAAAGGAATTACATTTCAAATCAAATTCAAAATCAAATTAATTAAAATAATCACAAAAAACTTTCTTTGTCTTTTTACTGGTTCGTCCTTTAACAAAATAATTTTTCTACTCTATCTTTCTTCAACATGAATCCGAAAACAAACAAATTTACTACAAACCAAAAGCTAAAATTAACTTTCTTACTTTTTTTTTTTTTTTTTTTTTTTTTTTTTTGGTTTCGAAGGTTTTTAAGTTATGTGAAAATATTTTCTATTATGATTGATTTTGAAAATGTCGCCGATTGTGCGATGAAACGATCGTAAGTCTTAATAAAGATGTTCTATCACTTTTTATAGCATTATTTAACTTAATTTGTTTATAAGTGATTATTATACATGTTTTTATAAATATCAAATGTTTAATTAAAATAATCACAAAAAACTTTCTTTGTCTTTTTACTGGTTCGTCCTTTAACAAAATAATTTTTCTACTCTATCTTTCTTCAACATGAATCCGAAAACAAACAAATTTACTACAAACCAAAAGCTAAAATTAACTTTCTTACTTTTTTTTTTTTTTTTTGGTTTCGAAAAGAAATTTATAACAGCTGAAAAAATATTTTATGTGCGACTACTATTACGTTATCAACAAATTAATGATTCTCTTCTTCTATTGTTTGTCCTCTGAAACATTTTTCTTGTGCTCGTATTCTAAATATTTCATGATTTTAAGCCACTTGAAAGCTAATCGTTAAATGATATTTAAGATTAATATGCCACAAAACAATATATCAAATAGAAAAAAAAAGTCATTCAAGCGAAAAGGATTAAATTTCTATTAATGATTCAAAGCATAATAATTAAATATTGAATGTTTAATTAAAATAGTAACCAAAACTTTCTTTGTCTTTATTTATTTTTTTTCTACTGTGTGCGTCTTTTTAATAAAGTAATTCTTCTACTCTTTCTTCAACATGAAACCGTAAACAAATAAATTTACAAAGCATAAGCTGAAATTATCTCTCTTGGTTTGTTTGTTTCTTTTGTAACAAAAGTATCGTGGTACTCGAAAAGTAATTTATAACAGCTGAAAAAGTCCTTTATGTGCAACCACTATTAGTTACCAGGAAATTAATGATTCTCTTTTTCTATTGTTTTCCTTCTGAAACATTTTTATTGTGCTCGTATTCTAAATATTTCTTGATTTTAAGTTATTTGAAATGCTAATCGTTAGATGATATTCAAGATTAATATGCCACAAAACAATATATTAAAGAGAAAAAGGAAGTCATTCAAGCGAAAGGAATTAAATTTCTATGAATGGTTCAGAGCATGAAAATTAAATATCAAATGTTTAATTAAAATTATCAGGAAAAATTTCCTTATTGTCTGCGTACCAGTGTGATTAAGATAGTCCCATGAATGCATTTTAGATACATCCATCTTACATACTTATATGCATCTTACAATACGCACAACGCACTTACGCACTAGGGTGGCTAAGATTAATAAATATTTTGTTATTTTTTAATGACGTCTATACTATGATATTTTTTAATTTTTACAATTAAATACTGACATAAATGCTTCAAACATACTTATGCACATCATATACACTTACACTAAAATGCCTTAGACAGAGTGGCTAAGATTAATAAACATTTTTTAATTCTTTAATTAACTCCAAATTTAAACACTTTTTAATTCCCATTCGTAAATACATACATCCATTTATGTTATAACATGCATCTTACATATTTCCATGCAATTTATAATGCATACAAAATACAATATACCTACAATTCATACATTATGTACAATGACGCTTTTTTATTAAACGGTATTAACAACGATCACTCTACCATAAGTGAGAAATCTTCCATAGTACTGATTCAACGAAAAATTATTAAATATACATTTAAATCAAGAAATTTTTCGTAATAGGAGTATCCCATAAATTTTTATAATAATATTACTTTTGTACAAACTGAAAAAAAAAACTGTTGCTATTAAATATATCTATGATTTATTCAACTTTCTAGCGTGTCTTAAATCTCTTAAAATGATATTTTATCAATGAAAAAATCAGACCCATGTCGACCTAAAATCCTATAAATATTTACCGTTCCTCTACTTTTGGAAGAAAATTTCGGTAAAAGACAAAGATTTTCCTAATTTTTGCGTCAGAAAATTTCTATTTTATTAGCTTTTCAAATTAATCTAACTGCGTTTTTGTTTTTACTATCATTTTTCAATTTTCAATTTTGTTCTTTAAAACAAATTCTCTGTTGTTGTCTTTCGCGAGACTTTTTATTTTCACCTGTTTCACAACTAATGTGCAGGCGATATTAACATTAAATGCTAAAAGTAGAACAATCGGTAAGGGAAACTTTTAAAAGGAACATTAGTAAACTTGCAGTAGAACAACACTTAGCCACCATGGCACTGAGAAGACCCTTGATCTACAGATAACATTTCAATGGGAAATCCTCAAACATACTGCAATGAGCTTCAATATCTTTGTGACTCCCATGTATTCAGCCCCTTAAGAAAATCACTGAAAGGTCAACAGTTCAGTTGTTACAAGGAAATGCAGAACACCATGGTTAAAATGGCACCGTATGCAATCAACGAGTTTCTACAGTGAAGCCATACGCTGGCCTACTAAGCGCTGGGATCAGTCCATCAATAACAATGAAAATTATGTGTAGTTGTCAATTTACAAATTAATAGTAACCAAATATTTTCTATGTAAATTATTAAGCATTTAAAACAATCTGTAAATATAACCGTAGTCTCCTTTTTACTAGAATACACCTTATACATTTAATTTTAACTACATTCTCAGGCAGAAGAAACATTGTTTAAGCGCGCATTTTAACAATACTGGCATTAACTGAAAATACATTTACAATGTTACATCAACATTTCATGGATAAGGTGTAAATAATACAAAAAAAAATTCTATATGCATATCTTCAAAATGTCAACACCCATAAATGATTCGATGGCCGAATTTATCGAATTTATTCGAATTTATCGAATAGTTTATAACTTGCCCATCATTTGATTAATGCTGCTTTGTTGCCCGGGATTGAATCGATTCGAAAGCATATAAAATAAAATCGAATAAATTTATTCCCAGAAATGCTCCAGTAATTTCAAATTCATCCCATTTTCAAAATTTTGCTGTTTTGAAATACGTTGAGTTTAAATCAATCAGACATTTTAAAAAGAATTTCAAGTATGGAAATTCGTTCATATGTCTAAAAATGTTACCATCACATTTTGCCTATTTTGTCGAAAACAGTTGCATCTTCCGATTCTTAAGAAATTCGCAAGATTAAATAATTCAACTAATATCCAAAATAAATAAACAAATTTTATTTAATAAAATAGAAAACAACATCTTTATGAATCGAGCTTGGAACGTTCTCTTAATATTATTAAAATAAATTATTAATGAAAGGGAAAAAATAATTTTAGTAGTAAAATAAATAATAATAGTAATAATAAAGATGAATAATTTAAAAAATATATTTGAATGTTCTTTTAGTTACCAAATATGTATTAGTGAAAAAATAACATTTTAGGGGGAAAATAATAAAATTTACGAAAAAAAAAAAAAAGAATTGAAATACTGTCCCAAATTATCATATTAGTCTAATGCACAGACCTAATTTTCTATCAAAATGCAAGGAGCTTACTGAAGATTTAAATAGATCATTAAAAGAATGTGATAAAGATGAGATACTCTAAAGGTTAATTAAGATATGTTCTCTCTTTAGATCCTTATAGATTAGTTATGGTATTAGTTACTTTAAACTGGATTTTATTTTAATTTCTTATAATGTAGTTCTGGTATTATAGTCCCAGTTTTCATTTTATTTTCCTAATTTACCGAAAAAATCGTGATAAAATCAACGTGAAACTATTTCATGTCTAAGGCAACTTAATCTACATTCTGTAAAGCGAGAAAAGCCCAAACCAAGTAAGAGAATGTTTTCGAGATAAATATCTGTACTAATTTTCATGTTGGATAAATTTTCACAACAGCTTGAGGTCAAATGGACAATTTTCTATCAAACTGGAAGCAGTTTAGCAGGATTGAAATAGATCAGCATTGTAAAAAAAAAATTCTGCCAAAATACGGAGATTGTACTGGTAATCGAGACGCCACCATTACTATTTCCGTATTTTAAAGGAAATTTTTTCCCGTAAATTCCAGTTTCCCCAAAAATTACCGTTTTTGTGGAATTTAAGCGGGAAAATTTCCGTTAAAGTACGGAAATAGTACTCGTGTCTCTATTGCCAGTACAATTTCCGTATTTTAACGGAATTTTTTTTTACAGTGAGGGGTTCCCAAACATTTATACCTACGTACCACTAAATACAAATCCATACTTCCGCATACCACCAGGTGACAAACTCAAAACTAATACAGAAAAACCTGTGTGAACAATTTACTGTTTGAAATCAGAACAAACGAAAACAAAACAAAAGATTTCGGAAAAGCATGCAAATGTATAATTTATTTTTTATAATAATTTATAGTGCATTTATCAATATAAAGTGTATCATTTTTGGGTGATAATTATAAATGTGTTTAAGTAGAAAAGATAAATGGGTCATTCTCACAATCTTTTGACTTTCATGTCCCTGAATAATAATTTTTTATTTAATACACTTTTTTGTGTTTTTTTTATTTCATATACTTGGGAACATCCCACTGCATGATTGCACAACAATCGATTGCACAACAATTTTGGACGATGTTGGGGGTCCAAACACATGGAAAACTCCTCTACCGTCCCGTGTTCCTGATGCTGATTTTTAAATATGTAGCTAAAAATTAACCTGCACACATTTTTAGGGTTGATATTATTTTTTAAACTCTGTCCCTGGGTTTTAGATTCCTTACCATCCCTCTTCTAAAATTATACAGAAAAGCACTTCAGATTCAGCGACAGAATTTTTTTCAAGCTTTTACACATGCAGAAGTATGCTAGAGAAAGAATATCTATAATTCTTTGACAGGAAATTTATTGCAGAATATAAATCAACATTTAAATATCAGTTTCAAGCACCGTGTCTTTAATGGTAGTCTTACCGTCCCAAAGGTTTATTCCTGCACTTTTCGAGGTAAATAAAAAAAAAAAAAATTCATGTAATCCAATGTTAACAACTGTCTCTAAAAATCAATTAACATTGTGGCTATCACTTAGTCTTAACATGATTTTCTTAAAAATAGGTGGTAATTTTCCTTACCATTCCATCCTTCCCGTCTCTTTTTTTACCATTTCGTCCCTTTTTTTACCTTACCGTCCCTTCTTTAACACCCCTTTAAGACAATGTTATACAAAAATTCTGTATTAAAAGTACTACATTTGTATTATTTCTTATTTGAATGTCCTGTGGGTACTATGCAAATTCCTCATAAGTAAAAATTTAGAAGAAAATAAAAAGTTATAAGGGTAAAATGGTAAGGAAAATTAAACTCGCACCTTTAATTTAAACCTCAGTTAAATAAAAAAATTTCGCTGCTGACCATTTTTTCTTTATTTTGAATCATTAAGGCATTCGTCTATCAGATTAAAATGTTATTTTAGCAAGTTTAATTTCACCAGATATTTTTTCCCCCAAAAGTCAAAAGATTGTGAGAATGCCCCAAATACCACATCACTTTTTTAAATGTGGAAACAAAATAAACATTTGAGATCGCCTTGCTCGTCATTTTTTTATATAAATACTATGTTTATATCAAAAGTTACGAAAAGTTAAGAAAATTTAATGTGAAAAACCTACAATAACAAATTCACATATCTTCTGAAAATAAACTGTTCATTAATGCAAGATCAAAACTCGTTGAAATAAGTAATATACCCACATACAATATAGTAATAAGAAGAAAAACATTTCTTTTTTTTTCAGGGTGGTGAAAGGTCAACTAAACATCTGCCGAAGCATTAGTTCCATTTATTTAAAAATTCTAATCAAAATTATATTAAAATAAGACGAAATAAAACGCTGTCAAAGCAGTAGTAAGAAAGAGCGGACACCGCGGAGGCGGTGAACTAAGAAATTAAGAAATAGGTGATGGGATTGAACTGGGGTTTTTTATTTCAATTGCTGTATTTTTTTATTTCATTTCACTTACCAGTATCGGACTTTCGCGTACCAGTAAACAGAGCGCCATGTACTAATACTCGTACGTGTACTGTAGTTTGAGAACCCCTGAAATAGATCAGTCCAAGAATATACGATAAGAAAATTATTCTAAAATTAGTTACAGTATCGCCTCTTTATATCTTCAAAGATTAGTTACAATATTAAATACTTCGCACTAGTGTTTATTACTATCCTATCACAAAGTTTCCGTACCTTTCACAATTTTATTTTTCATACTTTTATTGAGAGAATCATGATTGTGTGAACACAAAATTAGTCCATGCTTAAAAAAGCATAAACTGAATTTTTGAAAGAGCTATCACACATTAATAATGTAAACTCATTCGAAATAAATATTTGTACGAATTTTCTAACTTTCGTCGAAATATTCTATATAAAATTTTCACACCGATTTAAGATCAAATAGACAATTTCCTACGAAAGTGCAAGGATCTTAGTGGAGATTTAAATGGATCATTGGAAAAATGTGATAAAAGAAATTATTGTTAATTACGGTTTTTTTTAATTTATTTAACTCTTCGAGGATTAGTTATAATATAAGGTACTTTATATTGGAGTTTTCTTAACAGTGTCTATAAAGTTTCTGTACTTTCTCACAATTTGTTTTTCATATATTTATAAAAGGAATCGTGATTATGGTAATACAAAATTTGTACGTGCTTAAAAAAGCATAAAATGAATTTTTGAAAGAGCTATCAGACATCAATAACCCACTTTGGGATAGATATCGCACAGTGGATCATGATGTAATAATGAAATTTTGATATTGTCAACAATGTAAAATAACAATTAAAGATTGTCTCAACAATAGAACAGTCACGTCTCTGAGTTCTTTCAAACAATGAGGTAACGTGAAATTCGTCATTGCTGACAGAATAATTCAAGATAGTAGGTTAAATGAAAAGAAACTCCTAGTACAAAAAATTCAGAAGAATTTCTCATCTAGCATTACATCGTCATGATTCAATATTCATTCATCGCTAAATGGTAAGTACTAGCTTTTATTAAAGTTCTCAACTCTATCTTTACGACTTGTCATCTATCTTTAACGCAGGAAAATATTAGTTGCAGTTACGAACGCAGTATATATTTCCATTACTTATTGCAAAGGTAATGCATGATTGTTCTAAGTACATTCTGGTTGGACGTTTAAAAACAGATATTCTTTTGTATTGTACTTGTGGCAACTTCTTAATAGGATGTAGGCCATAGTTTCATGTATATATATAGTAGTGGAAGGGGATTAACTTCCCATAGACCATTGATAATAATCTTTAAAACATTGATTAGTCTTTATAATACTAAAAGCAATTTGGTAGGGCAGTAAATTATTACTAAAAATCTAGATAAAATTACTTTTATCCACCAGTTTTCTTAAAAGATTGGGAATTTTTGTGGCAGAATTGGCAATTTCGCACAGTGGATCATGATATAATAATGAAATTTTGTTATTTTCAACAATGCAAAATAACAATTAAAAATTACCTCAGCAATAGAACAGCCATGTCGCTCAGTTATTTCAAACAATGAGATATTGTGAAATTCGCCATTTCTAAAAGAATAATCTTCAACAATGTAAAATAATAATAAAAATTGTCTCAACAGTAAAACATTCATGTCCCCTAGATATTTCAAAAAATGAGATATTACAAAATTCGCCATTTATAATAGAGTAATTCAAGACAGTATGTTGGATGAAAAATAAACTTCGAGTGCAAAAACAAAGACGTATTTGTCATCGAGTGTTGCATCCTTATAATTAATTATCCATTTGTCTCCTAAATGGTATGCACTGGCATTTGTTAAAGTATTTAAATCTATCCTTATCTCTCGTCATCAATCTTTAATGCAACAAAATATTACGTGCAGTTACGAACGCAGTATATCTTTTAGTTAGTTATAGAAAAGGTAATACACGATTCTTCAAAGCACATTCTGGCTTAATATTTAAAAACAGACATTATTTTGCATTGTACTTGTGGCAACTTTTAATAGGATGTAGGCGATACGTTCATATATATAAAGGTGTGGAAGGAGATTAACTTCACAAAGAAAAAAGACTTCCCAAAGTTAATAATCCTAAAAACATTTATTGGTCTTTATAAAACTAAAAGCAATTTGGTAGGGCAGTTAATCACTGCTAAAAATCCAGATAAAAATTGCTTTTATCCATCAGTTTTCTTAAAAGGTTGGGGATTTTTGCAACAGATTTGGCAATCTCGCACAGTAGAATATAATGCAATAATGAAATCTTGCTATTTTCAATAATGTAAAATAACAATTAAAAATTACCTCAACAATAGAGCAGCCATGTCCCAGAGTTCTTTCGAACAATATCGTGAAATTCGTTATTGCTGACAAAATAATTCAAGATAAGAGGTTAGATGAAAAAGAATCTCTGAATACTGAAAATGGAGAAGGAGTTGCCATCCAGCAGTACATCGTCATGATTCAATATTCATTCGTCGATAAATGGTATGTATTAGCGTTTGTTAATGTTTTTAAATCATTCTATATTTCTTCTCATCGATCTATATAATACAAGAAAATATCATTTACAGTTAAGAACACATATGTTTCCATCACGTATAGCCAAAGTATTGTATGACAGATCTAAGGACATTCTACCTTAATATTTAAAAACAGTAACTTTTTTTTACATTATTACTTTTGGAAACTTTTTTATATAATATATATAAAGTAGTGGAAGGGGATTAACTTTTTAAAGACTATTGACAATACATTGAAAAAAAATTTCGGATTTCCTGAAAAAAAAAGCATTTTAGTGAAACAGTAAATCACTGTTAAAAATCAAGATAAAACCACTTTTTCCACCCGATTTCTTAAAAGTTGGAAAAACTTGCGACAGACGTGGCAATCTCACACAATGGATAATGATGTAATAATCAAATTTTGGTAATTTTAGCATAGTAAAATAACAATTAAAAATACTCTCATTAATAAAACACTCATGTCACTTAGTTAGTTCAAGCAATGAGATGTTGTGAAATTTCGCCCTTTTTAATAGAATAATTCAACATAGTATATTGGATGAAAAAAATTGAAGTACAAAAAATAAATAGTAATTTGTCTTCCAGCGTTATATAGTCATAATTCAATATCCATATGTTGCTAAATGGTAGTACTGCAATTTGATAAAAAACTTAAATCTATCTCTTGTCATCCATCTTTAATGTAAGAAATTATTACTTACAGTTACGAACGCAGTATATCTTTCCATAACTTGTAGAAAAGATAATACACGATTTTACTAACCATGTTCTGTCTTAACGTTTAAAAACCGTCATTAATTATTTTACATTGTATTCGCGGCAACATTTTAATAATAAGTAGGCGGTACGTTCTTATACGTAAATAATTCTTTATTTATGTATAAGAACATATATAGATACACAAATAATAGTGGTAATAATTTCCCCAAAGAACATTTATAATGACCTTGAAAACCTGCATTTGTTTGCAAGAAACTAAAAGCATTTTGGCAGAACAGTTAGTCACAGCTAAAATTCCAAATAAAAACATTTTTATAAACAAGTTTTTTTTTAAGGTTGGAGATGCTTGCGACAGATGTGGTAATCGCACGTAGTGGATAATAGTGTAATAATGAAATTTTGTTAATTTCAACAATGTAAAATATCAGTTAAAAATTGTCTCAAATGGAATGAATATTGCAAGATTGTAAGTTGTTTGAAAAAGAATCTCAAATTACTAAAATTAAGAAGTATTTAGCATCTAGCGTTACATCGTCAGAATTAAACATACACTTGTCACTAAATGGTATGTAATCATTTTATTAAGTTCTTAAATCTATCTTTCTCTCTTTTCATCTATCCCTAAAGCAAAAAATACCATAGCTAAGTTTCCTTAATTATAGGGCTAAGACCATTTTGATTTAATGTTTAAATACACTCAATATTTTACGTTGTTCAAATCCAAATAAAAATCTTTTTTATCAACTAGTTTCCTTAAACGGTTGAGATTTTTGCGACAATTTCGCATAGTGGATAATGATGTAAAAATGAAAATTTGTTATTTTCAATAACGTAATGTAACAATTAAAAACATTCTCAAGAATGAAGCAACTATTCTCCTTAGATTTTCAACCAATGAGCTATAGAGAAATTGGTCATATGAAGATAGAATGACTTGATAGAGGGGTTTCAAATTAGTTGGATGAAAAAGCAGTTCCAATCATGCAAATAATAAAAGGATTTGTTGTACAGCATATGTCGTTACATTGTCATTTGTGTCCAGTTTTTGCGAGAGCAAGAAGCATGTGATATACCTCCAACTGCCAATGACGGAAGTAATACTGAATAGACTGGTTCATTCAATGACAGAGAGAGAGAATCATTCCTCTAAATTTCACTGACCGAATGAATCACAAAAAGATCCGATCTATCAATGACTGTTAACAAAATCGCGGCATGAGTCGTGCTTACAGTTGCTTTTGATTGAATGTATCTCAAAAGAATTCATTTGATCCTTCATAGAGAACAGGACGAAGATATGATTCATGCCTCAAACTGAAAATAACCAAGCGAATCCCAAAAGGTTCTGTTCAATTACAACAAAGAAAAAGTTGGAGCAATGAGTCATGCCTTTGACTGACTATAATCGAACGAATAATAAAAGGAAACGTTCGATCAATGACTGAGGAGGGCATGTAGGCAGGAGTCATGTCTCGAACAGCCATTGACCGAAGCAGTCATAAATGGATCAGTTCGCTCGAAGATTAAAAAAAAGGGCAGCCTTGTGTATCATAACTCTCGCTGGTACTGAATACATGACATAGAAAAGGAAAGATACATTAATTAACATGCAATTACCACTAACCGAACGAATCTTAAAAGGATACGTTCGCCCAATGAAAAAAAAGAAGGGAACGGAAGGAACATTCATGTCTCCAACTGCCATTGACCGGAAAAATCATAAATAATGAATCAATTCGTACAAAAAAGCAGGCAAAAGAAGTAGGTGTGTGTTATGGCTCCAACTCTCAATGAATCAATGATATAGAAGAGGTTAGAAACGAGCTTCAAGCCTCAAACTGTCATTGGCCGAAAACGTACTAACAGGATTCGTTCGCCCAATGACAGAGTAGAAAAGAACGGTTGCAAAAGTCGTATCTCCAGGAGTCGTTGACCGAAGCAATCATAAATGGATCAGTTCACTCAAAGACGAAGAAAAAAAATGAAAGTGTGTGTAATTCCTCCAGCTGCTACTGGATCAATGAAACAGAAGAAGTCGGAGACATTAGTCAAGCCACCAATTGCCATTGACCGAACGAATCCTCAAAGGATCTGTTCGTCCAATGACAGAGAAGAGGGGGCGGGGAAGAGGAAAGAGTTAAGTATCCAACTTCCATTGGCCGAAGAAATCATAAATGATGGAACAGATAACTCAATGATGCAGTAAGAAATGGAGGCGTGTAGAATGCTTAGAGCTACCACTGGGTAAAACACACAGAAGTAGTCAGAGACATGAATCAACCCTCCAATTGCCATTGACCAAAAATATCCTATAAGAATCTATTCCACCAAGGACACAGAAGAAGGGAACGGAGGCAAGAAACATGTCTTTAACAGTCATTCCCCTTAGAAATAAAAAAATGATTAATTCGCTCAAAGCTTCAGAAAGATACGATGGCGCATGTAATCGGTAATACTTCCATTGATCAATGACACATAAGGGGTCAGAGATATGAGTCAAGCCTCCAACTGCCATTGACCGAACGAATCCTAAAAGGAATCGTTCGCCCAATGACGCAGAAGAAGAGGACGGAGGCAAGAGTCTTGTCGCTCACAGTCATTGACCGAACAAGTAAAAAATGATTTATTCACTCAGAGATGCGGAAAGAACCGGAGGCATATGTAATGACTAATGCTCCCACTAGATCCATAGCAAATAAGGGGTCAGAGACTTGTGTGAAGCCTCCAACTGCCATTGACCTAACGAATTCTAAAAGAATCCGTTTGCCCAATGACAGAGAAAAAGGGTACGGAGAAAAAGGTTATGCCTCTTCTCACCATTTCCATTGACCGAAGAAATAAAAAATGATGGATCAGTTATCGCAAAGATGCAGAAAGAGAAGGACGAGTGTGGAATGGCTCCAACTACTATTGGATAAATGACACAGAAGGAGCCAGAGACATGCGTAAAGCCTTCAACCTCCATTGGCCGAACGAATCCTTAAAAGGAACAGTTCGCCCAATGACACAGAATAGGGAGCGGACGTAAGAGTCATGCCGCTAGCAGTCATTCGCCGATGAAATAAAAAAAATGAATTCGCTGAAATATTCAGAAAGAAACGAGGGCTTATGTAATTGCTAATTCTTCCACTGGATAAATGTCACAGAAGGGGTCAGAGACATGAGTCACACGTAGAACTGCCATTGAACAAACGAGTCCTAAAAGGATCCGATCGCCCATTGACGGAAAAGAAGGGGACGGTTGCAAGATTCATGACTCTAACAGTCATTGACAGAAAAAATGAAAGAATTAAGATCAGTTAGCTCACAGATGCAGAAAGAGACGGAGGAGTGCGGAATGGATCCAGCTACCACTGGATAAATATCACAGAAGGAAACAGAGACATGAGTCTAGCATCCAACAACCATTGACCGAACGAATACTAAAAGGATCCGTTCGCCCAATGACAGAGAAAAGGGGAACGGAGGAAAGAGTTATGTCTCCAACTGGTCATTGACCCAAGAAATCATAAAGGATGGATCACTTAGCTCAAAGATGCAGAAAGAGGCGTAGGATTGTAGAATGGTTCCAGCTACTACTGTATAATTGACACAGAAGGATGCAGAGACATAGTCAAGCCACCAAATGGCATTGAACGAACGAATCCTCAAAGGATCCGTTCGTCCAATGACAGAGAAGAGGGGAGCGGAGGAAAGAGTTACGTATCCAACTTCCTTTGGCCGAAGAAATCATAGATGATGGATCACATAAACTCAAAGATGCAGTAAGAAACGGAGGCGCGTAGAATGCCTAGAGCTACCACTGGGTAAAAGACATAGAAGGAGTCAGAGACATGAATCAACCCTCCAATTGCCATTGACCGAACAAATCGTATAAGAATCTATTCAACCAACGACACAAAAGAACGGAACGGAGACAAGAATCGTGTCTTTAAGAGTCATTAACCTTAGAAATAAAAAATTGATTAATAAGATTCAGAAAGATATGATGGCGCATGTAATCGGTAATACTTCCATTGACCAATGACACAGAATGGGTCAGAGACATAAGTCAAGCCTCTAACTGCAATTGACCGAACGAATCCTAAGATGATTCGTTCGCCCAATGACAGAGAAGAAGGGAACGGAGGAAAGAGTTACGTCTCCAACTGGTCATTGACCAAAGAAATCATAAATGATGGATCACTTAGCTCAAAGCTGCAGAAAGAGGCGTAGGATTGTGGAATGGTTCCAGCTACTACTGGAAAATTGACACAGAAGGATGCAGAGACATAGTCAAGCCTAAAACTGCCATTGAACGAATGAATCCGGAAAGAATCCGTTCGACCAATGACACAGAAGAAGGGAACAGAGGCAAGAGTCATGTCGCTATCAGTCATTCACCGATGAAATAAAAAAATGAGAGAGAGGAGTATGTAATGGCTAATGCTTCCACTGGATTATTGGCACAGAAAGGGTCAGAGACATTAATCACGCCTCAAACTGCCATTGAACAAACGAACCCTAAAAGGATCCGTTCGCCCAATGACAGAGAAGAAGTGGAAGGAGTAAAGAGTTACGTCTCCAGCTTCCATTTGCCGAAGAAATCATAAATGATGGATTAGTTAGCACGAAGATACACTAAGAGGCGGACGCGCGTATAATGCCTAGAACTACCACTGGGTAAAAGACACAGAAGGAGTCAGAGACGTGAATAAACGCTCCAATTGCCATTGACCGAACAAATCCTACAAGAATCTGTTCGACCAATGACGCAGAAGAAGGGAACGGACGCAAGAATCATGTCTTTAAGAGTCATTCACCGATGAAATAAAAAATGATCAATTCGCTCAAAGTTTCAGAAAGACACGATGGTGCATGCAATCCGTAATACTTCCGTTGATCAATGGCAAGAAGGGGCCAGAGACATGGTTCAAGCCTCCAACTGCCATTGACCGAACGAATCCTAAAAGGATTCGCTCACCCAATGACGCAGAAGAAGGGGAAGGAGGCAAGAGTCATGTCAATAGCAGTCATTGACCGAAGAAGTAAAAAATGATCAATTCACTCAGAAATGCAAAAAGAACCTGAGGCGTATGAAATGACTATTGCTTCAATTAGATCCATGGCACATAAGGGGTCAGAGACATGAGTGAAGCCTTCAACTGCCATTGAACGAACGAGTCCTAAAAGGATCCGTTCGCCCAATGACAGAGAAGAAGGGGAAGAAGGAAAGGGTTATGTCTCTCATCTATTCCATTGACCGAAGAAATCATAAATGATGGATCAGTTAGCTCAAAGATGCAGAAAGAGACGAAGGAGAGCGGAATGGCTCCAGCTACAAATGGATAAATGACACAGAAGGAGTCAGATACATACGTAAAGCCTTCCACTTCCATTACCCGAACGAATCCCTAAAAGACACCGTTCGACCAATGATACAGAAGAGGGAACGGACGCAAGAGTCAAGCCGCTAACAGCCATTCGCCGATGAAATAAAAAAAAGATCAATTAGCTCAAAGATTCAGAAAGAAACTGGGACTTATGTAATGGCTAATACTTCCACTGGATACATGTCACAAAATAGGTCAGAGACATGAGTCACACATGGAACTGCCATTGAACAAACGAATCCTAAAAGGATCCATTCGCCCAATGACAGAGAAGAAGGGGATGGAGGTAAGAGTCATGTATCTAACAGTCATTGACAGAAGAAATAAAAAAAATAAGATCAGTTAGCTCAAAGATGCAGAAAGAGACGGGGGAGTGCGGAATGGATCCAGCTACAACTGGATAAATATCACACAAGGAATCAGAGACATGAGTCAAGCATCCAACAGCCATTGGCCGAACGAATCCTAAAAGGATCCGTTCGCCCAATGATAGACAAGAAGGGAACGGAGGATAGAGTAACGTCTCCAACTGCTCATTGACCGAAGAAATCATAAATGATGGATCACTTAGCTCAAAGATGAAGAAAGATATGGAGGACTGTGGAATGGTTCCAGCTACTAATGGATAATTGACACAGAAGGATTCAGAGACATAGTCAAGCCTCCAACTGTTATTCAACGAAAGAATCCGGAAAGAATCCGCTCGAGCAATGGCACAGAAGAAGAGAACGGAGGCAAGAGTCATGTCTCTAACAGTCATTCACCAATGAAATAAAAAAATTATCAATTCGCTCAAAGATTCAGAAAGAGACGGAGGATTATGTAATGTCTAATGCTTCCTCTGGATTAATGGCACAGAAAGGGTCAGAGACATGAATCACGCCTCCAACTGCCATTGAACAAGCGAATCTTAAAAGTATCCGTTCGCCCAATGACAGAGAATAAGGGGAAGGAGGAAAGAGTTACGTCTCCAACTTCCATTGGCCGAAAAAATCATAAATGTGGATCAGTTAGCTCGAAGATACACTATGAGACGGAGGCGCGTACAATGTCTAGAGCTACCACGGGATCAACAACACAGAAGAAGTCAGAGACTTGAATCAAGCCTTCAAATGACATTGATCGAACGAATACTATAAACATCTGTTCGATCAATGACACAGAAGAAGGGAACGGAGGCAAGAATCGTGTCTCTAAGAGTCATTCACTGAAGAATACAAAAATGATCAATTCGCTCAAAGATTTAGAAGGAGACGGAGGCGTATGTAATGGCTAATACTTCCACTGGATCAATGACATAGAAGGGGTCAGAGACATGAGTCAAGCCTCCAACTGCCATTGACCGAACGAATCCTAAAAGGATCTGTTTACCCAATGACTTAGAAGAAGGTGACGGAGGCAAGAGTCATGTCTCTAACAGTCATTGATAGAAGTAATAATAAAAATAATAGTTCAGTTAGCTCACAGATGCAGAAACAGACGTAGGAGAGTGGAATGATCCAGCTACCACAGAATAAATGTCACAGAAGGAATCAGAGACATCACTCAAGCCTCTAACAGCCATTGAACAAACGAATTCTAAAAGGATTTGTTCGCCCAATGACAGATTGGGAAGGAGGAAAGAGTTACGTCACCAATTTCCATTGGCTGTAGAATTCATAAAAGATGGATCCGTGAGCTCAAAGCTGCAATAACAGACGGAGGCGCGTTTAGTGCCTCCAGCTGCCACTGAATCAAAGACACAGAAGGAGTCAGAGATATGAATGAAGCCTCCAATTGTCATAGACCGAACGAGACGAAAAAGGATCCGTTCGCCTTGTGACACAGAAGCAAGGGACGAGGCAAGAGTCATGTCGCTAACAGTCATTCAACGGAGAAATAAAAACGATCAATTCGCTCAAAGATTCAGAAAGAGACGATTGCTTATGTAGTGGGTAATCCTTGCACAGATCAATGACACAGAAGGGGTCAGAGACATGAATCAAGCCTCCAATTGCCATTCGCCGAACGAATCCTAAAAGGATACGTTCGCCCAATAGCAGAGAAGAAGGGTGTGGAGGAACTCCTCCCACCACTTCCATCGACCGATGAAATCATAAATGATGGATCAGTTAGCTGAAAGATGCAGAAAGATGGGGACGAGTGTAGAATGGCTCCGGCTACCACTGGATAAATGAAACAGAAGGAGTTTGAGACATGAGTTAATCCTCCAACTGCCACTGAGCTAACGAATACTAAAAGAAGGGAACGAAGGCAAGTTTCATTGACTGAAGAAATAAAAGAAAGATCATTTCGCTCAAACATTCAGGAATAGGCGGAGGCGTATGTAATGGATAATACTTGTACTGGAACAATGTCATAAAAGGGGTCAGAGATGAGACAAACCTCCAACTGCTATTGACCGAGTGAATCCTAAAAGAATCCGTTCGCCTAATGACACTGAAGAACGGAACTGAGGCAAGAGTAATGTCTGTAACAGTCATTGACCGAAGAAATACAAAAATGATCAATTCGCTCAAAGATTCAGAAAGACACGGAGCATATGTAATGGCTAATACTTCCACTGGATCAATGTCACAGAAGGGGTCACAGACATGGGTCAAGCCTCCACTAGCCATTGACCGATCGAATCCTCAAAGGATCCGTTCGCCCAATGACACAGAAGAAGGGACGGGAGGCAAGAGTCATGTCTCTAGCAGTCATTGACCGAAGAAATGAAAAAATTTTCAATTCACTCAAAGATTCAAAAAGCGACGGAGGCCTATCTAATGGCTAATGTTTCTATTGGATCAATGGCACAGAAGAGGTCAGAGACATAAGTAAAGAGCCTCCAAATGTTATTGATCGAAAGAATCCTAAATTGAACCGTTCGCCCAATGATACACAAGAAGGGGACGGAGACACGAGTCATGTCTCTAACAATCATTGACCTAAGAAATAAAAAAATGATCAATTCACTCAAAGATTCAGAAAGAGACGGAGACGTATGTAATGGCTAATGCTTCCTCTAGGTCAATGGCGCAGAAGGGTTCAGAAACATAAGTCAAGACACCAACTGCCATTGACTCAACGAATCCTAAACGTATCCGTTCGCCCAATGACACAGAAGAAGGGAACGAAGACAAGAGTCATTGACCGAAGAATTTAAAAAATGATCAATTCACTCAAAGATTCTAAAAGAGACAGAGGCATATGTAATGGTTAATACTTTCACCTTATCAATGATACATAAGGGATCAGATACATGAGTGAAGCCTTCAACTGCCATTGACCGAACGAATCCTAAAAGGATCCATCCGTTCACCCAATGACACAGAAGAAGAGTACGGAGAAAAGAGTTACGTCTCCAACTGCTATTGACCGGAGACGTCATAAATGATCGATCAGTTAGCTCAAATATACTGAAAGAAACGGAGGATTGTGGAATGACTCTAGCTACTGTTGGATAAATGACACAGAAGGATTCAGAGACATGAGTTGAGCCTCCAACTCCATTGACCGAACGAATCCTGAAAGAGTCCGTTCGACCAATGACAGAGAAGAGGGGAGCGGATGCAAGAGTCACATCTCCAACAATATTTGGCCGTTTGATGTATGAAAGAGAATGAAAAGGTATCATGCCTACAACAGCTAATGACCGGACGAATAGAAAAGGATCCTTTCGCTCATGAAAGAGAAAGGGATGGAGAAAATATAACATGATTTAACCCATTAATGCATGATTGTTTATTTTGTACAGAAAACATATTTGAGTCTATTTTTGTTAATTATCCCCTAGAAAAATAGTGAATAAATTTATTTATATTTCTGTTGGACATAATGTCGCTCCATAGTTAGATAACAAAAATTGCTCGAAAAAAATTATAATTTTAATTATATACTTATTTTAAAGTTTTTACACTGCACAACAACAAATATTCAACGATATAATATTTTTTTGTAATTCTTTTAATAGTTTTCAGAATTAAGAATTTTTTATTATAAGTACTTTTAATATAGATCTAGGCATGTGTCATGCATCCATCTATTATTGACTGAAGGAATCTCAAAGGTGTCCACTTGATTAATGGCACAGAAAGCGACGGGGGAATGAGTTACTTTAAAATGCTATTCACCAAAGGGATCCGAAAAAGATAATTTCTCTTAATGACAGAGAACAGCTCTTAACACGTTCGGGACCATGGGTACATATATGCACGCTCAAAAAGTGTTTACAGCACTTGAGTTTGATACCAGTAAAAAAGAAAAGTAAAATAGATTTTATTTAATTACGACATTTTCGTGATTTATAAAGTTAAGTCAATTAATTAACAAAAAGTGAATATAATTCTTGTGAAAGATGCTGGTCCCGAACGGGTTAATCTTGACTTATACCTTTACATGATACTGACCGAACAGATCCTAAAAGGATCTCTTAGCTTAATGACAGAGAAGAGAAGGACGGAAGCAGAAATCGTGGACAGATCATATCCCCAAAAGGATCAGTCCAATCAGTTATATGACTCATACTCACAACTTTGATTGACCGAACGAATATCAAAATATCCTTTCGCTGAATGACAGGAAGGGGATGGAGAAATGAAAGATACTTTTGTCTGGAAAAAGTACCTAACATTAATAAAGGACAGATAGTAGTCACTTTGTTGATAAATTTCCATGTATATTACACTTGTTTTAGAAACATTTTGTGTTTGCATTCATATTGAAACATTTGTATGGAAATCCTGTAGCGTATAGACACAAAACGTTACGCTTCTAAAATTATGAACTGGATGCAGGGAAAGTCAAATTTAAAAAAATCATCAATTAAAAAGAAAACTTTATTCTTCAAAAATTAAAATTTTTTACATTGTTTTTTTCACGGCGAAAAATATGCAGACGCGTTCTGTATTTTAACTGTTTTGTTATTACATTAATGGAATTTTGAGCGATTGATCTCCAGATCCCAACACTTATGAAAGACGTCAATGTGTACAAAACAAATAGGTGTTTCTATCCAACGTACAATTTATTCACAAGTTTAACAAAAAACTCTACGTTAAACTTGTGAATAAATTGTACGTTGGATAGCAACACCTATTTGTTTTGTATCGATATTACAACGTAAAGTCCTTTATTATTATTACGTCAATGTATAGTTTTCCAAGAACATACATAGTGGTAAAAACGTTACTTATCAAGAAGTATTAAGATTGTACTCGGAATTTAGACTTTTCACACAAAGCCTAAACTTAGAAAAGTTTTACTCTATTTTACATTATATTTTTTCTGGAATTTTTTTTTAATTGCATTCATAGTGAAAACCTTTATATAAAACCTTTAGCCTAGAATCGGACAACGTAGACTTTAAAAAATATATGTACCCAATTGAACTTAAAAATAAACTACAGAAAGTAACTGTTAGGAAAACTGATTGAGGGACCTGAAAAACAAGGAGTTATTGGATACCTGAAGGATGTTAGGTATTAGATTGCCGTAGCATGGATATAAATTAAGCCAAAGAATTTACAGAATTCGTGGAGGAAGATTATGACGACAGAGCAGCCAGCCACATGATAAAAATTAAATTGGCTATGACGAATCTTTGTTGAGCCTGGCACAAATACTTCCTGTTTCTCAAACTTATAATGGAGAAGATATTTCTGAGTGGATGAACAGAGACGAAGAGGGCGATGACATAATTGCAAACATGGTTGAAAACCGCAAACAAGAGAGCAGAGATGATGAAAACGATAAGAAAATGACGCATTCCGAAGATCTGAATTGTATTGAAAAAACTATTGAATACACTTAGCAGCAAAAAGGGGCTATACCTTCAATTCCGATGACACAAATACAATGGCATAACATTGCTGAAAAGAAACATTTTCAACCGACAAACCAAAATGTATCATGGACTTCTTCAAATGAACAATTTTCGTGCCTATTTTCAAAGGAGCATTGGTTGTATACATTAAAAGAACTGTAAGTAGGATAACATAAAAATTAATAAATTGTGTGTTAATTTATATTTGATCTCTTAAGTTAGTGAGTATTATTTATGTAAATCCAGTTTATTCCGAGTTTTCCACTTATCCGATGTGAATTTGGTACGTATTCACTCGGAAAATCGAGATTCAACTGTATTTTTCATGACAAAGTGATACGGTTGCTTAATCAAAGCGGGTACAAATAAGAGATACAATGTCGTGGACACTTCTATAGCTCTTAAATTAAAAGATGAAACTAACGCTAAAATGTAGGCTCTTATTTTTTAGTGAAGTATATAGAGTTGGCCAGTCAAATTGTGGTGCCGCAAGAGTCAACATTCAAAAATTAAAACGTATTTTGGACACCTACATGGTTAAAAAAACAGTGATACTTTATACTTTAAGAAAATATTATATGTAGAAAATATACCTTAAGAAAATATAATATATACTATTTTCTTAAAGCAAATGTTTAACATTATTATTAAGGTAAATGAGCATTGTTCTTTGTATTTATAGCTTTTATTCAACTTCTTCTTTTGTATAGAAAAATTCTTTTTACTATCCCGATTTAACGAACAAAGTTGCTAGTCCCGAACGATTTGTTAAATCGATGTTCGACTGTATTAATAAACACGAAAATTACCGTCATATAATTTACATAAAAAAATAAAACTTATAACTTCAATTACTATTCAGTACTTTCAGTCATTTTGTCAATTTTTCCATATTATTATAGTACCATTGCGTGATATCCCGAAACCTATTTTACGATATTAATTTGAGTTGAATTGTAACTTTCTAGACTTTAATCTGCAATATGATATATAAGTAAATAAACAAATATATATATATATATATATATAAACTTTTTCTGTGTCTATTTTTATTCGAGTCGCGGAAATCAGTAAATTGGATTTTGCAGTTTAAAAGTAAATCTTAACCCTTTCGCGACGAGCGTTTTTTTTTACTGAATTTTTAATCTTTCATCATATCACCGGTTTTTTAAAACAGACATTTTTGCCTAATTGAATCGTGAAAATGCCCTGATTAAATAAGGCAAAATTTAAAATAAAATAATAACTGATGAGAATAATCAAGGATTTCGAGCACCTCATGCGTCACGTATACGTGATGTTCGTTCCGAAAGGGTTAACTATAGGGTGCCCAGTAATTAACCGAAAATTTGAAACTTCAATAACTTTTTATTGGGACGTCATTGTGACATAACGTTTGGTGTCACAACACTACGCAGTTTACAATTTACGAAACCAGAACAAACAAACCCTAGCAGAATCCGCCCATTATTATTTTCAATTATTATTTTCTCATTATTATTTTCAATTATTATTTTCTCATTATTATTTTCCATTATTATTATATTCCACCCAGTACTATTTTCTGTGAGGCTACTTGAAGGACAATGTGTTCAAAAATCCTCCACAATCATTAGATGTGCTCCGACAAGCCATTTTTACTGAAATTTCGGGTATCACACTGCCAAATATTCGTTCAGTTTTGGACAACTTGGATCTTAGGCTTCGCCATATTGTTGCAAGTAATGGGAAGAACATCAAAAATCTTGTGCATTAAATCGGAATAAATGTACTTATTTGTGAAGTAAATATTTTTCTTTTATCTCTTCTCAGACTCTTTTATTAAACAATTCAAATTTTTGGTTAATTACTGGGCACCCTGTATGTATGTATAGGCATGTTTTGGAAAATTTTCAGGATTCTTGAAATGTCGAGCTGATTATAAACAACGAGACATTGTTAAATTTTGTGGATCGTGGATGTCATTCGGTATGTAAATAAGGCAAAGCGATTTATCACAAGACGTTTAGAAACGACATACATAGCATAAAGCATAAACGTACGAAGTCAATTTTTCTTGTAATAATGTGAAGCTGATTACAAAAAAAAAACTATTTAAAAATTCTATTATTTTTCATCAAACTTAGTAGGCTCATCAAGTTATATTTTTGTAATCCTTTTTATCTTTTTTTTATTTTTTGTTTTGTTTTGTTTTGTTATTTGTAAGCTATATATTTTCTTTTCTGTTTTAGGTGAGTAATGCTCGAAATAGAACAAATAACTGGCTGAATATATCTGCAATTCTTTATTTTACAAAATGGTTAAAGGTAAAAAAATACTTGATTTGTTGGTATTGTTCTTTCTTGTTATACTTGGTAGTGTTTTTTGTTCTCGCTGTGCATGCATTTTTAAATGTTAGCTTAGTATTTTATAATAGAAATTCAATAACATGTATTTGTGAGAAAATTTAAGCGATTTTATAAAAGAGGTTCTGTACATCAATCAAAATAAAACAGTCTGTTTCTACAAAAGTGTATTCAATAAACGTACACTGTAAAAAAAATCCACATAAGAAAACGGTGATTTTAACCATATTTTTTTACAGAAAATTGGGCCTTCAATCAACCGTATTTATAGATAATGGTCGTTTAACCGTTGATCTAGAACAGTGGTTCCCAAAATTTTTGTGACTTTCCAAACTTAACAAACTTTCATGAACTAATAACGGAGCTGGCTTTGTTAAAAGCTATGATTTCAAGATGATTTAAAGAATGCATTCAGAGCATCTTTGAGTAAAATTAGTTTATACAATAACGCAGGAATTTTCAAACTATAGTAGATGTAGGGGAGATGGAGGCACATGTGAACAGTTCGCATAAATATGGCTTTTTCTCATAACTGAATTAATGTCTATAAACACAAACTACTCAATATAGTAAACAGAACTTTCTTTTGCGCATGGTAATTTTTTTAATCACCTCTATAGTTTTCCTTACATTTTTAGTGGTTTTATAAATTCAAAAAAATGTTCAAATGTGCCCCATTGTGTGCGGGGTGGTTTAGAACATACGTGGGGCACATGTAAACACAAGGGAAAAATGTCCTTTGACATGTTTTTCTTTGACGTGCTTCCTTTGGCATTCTCAAAAAGTTCTTTCGCAAATGTATTCTGTGTATATTAACATTATTCGATAGCTTAGATAAATTAGCTCTAAAATAATTACTTTTCAATTTATTTTATAGTAGGCATTAATTAGTTTATTTTTAAATAAATACTTCAAAATATTTTAGAAAATTTATGTTTCTGAACATCAGTTGCAGTTAGATATGATTCTCGCATAGTTAAGAAGAATTCTTTCACAAGGCTCAAACATCTTTTGAAATTCCATATCTTAGTTACTTTTTGTTATTTTGAAATTAGTAACAAATGCCGCAACAAATCTAAAAGGAAAAAAAAATCTCCTTTATCTGATATTAACAAAGTGAAACTTTTAATTTTGTTTTAACGAAATATTTTTTCAAGTGAAGGGGCGATACAATATGTTACATATAGTCATTATATAATACATTATTATAAGAAAATATCTATCTATATTAATAAAATAAAGATGTGTGTCTGTGTGTCTGTTTATGGACGATGATTAATCTAATCAAATCGCCCACGATGACTAGGAAAATCAGTGTTGGATAAATATAGGCAAAAAAAAAGGTCCAAATGAATCCTAATGCACGAAATTAAATATTTGGCAATTCGCCGGCGTAAGATTCCTTCTGCGTTGTTCTTAGAATCCGTTGTTATGGAAGCACAAGCATAGTAAATGTTCCCTTTTTCTGCATTTTGAAATCGCAATCGCTGGGTCCTCTATACAGTCACAAAGAGAAAAAAGAAAAAGAAGAAATAATGAGGCATGTTTTCTGTTTAGGTACATTTCCTGTTGTAAAGGTATCTCTTGTTTGAAAAAAATATTAATATTTACTACTTCAAAAAATATTTTCTGAAGGTGGAATTCATATTCATTTTCTAGTTTTTCATTTTTTTTACAAGATTTAACTGCCATCCTCTTTTCCCGAATGGAAAAGTAACCCCACTTATCCAAAATACCTTCTAGGTCGTAATATTATCTTTTGTTTTAAAAAATATTAATATTTACTATTTAAAAAAAATTCTTGAAGGCATTTATCGCAATCGCCACGAAGTTTTTTTTCTCCCTCGCAGTGTCTTCGAAGATTTCATTTCGCCAGGAGTTTCCGTTCTTTTTCACATGTGAAGGACTAATATATATATATATATATATATATATATATTTGTAGTACGGGAACGGAGAAAGATAGGGATTAAGCATGAGAGGACATTTTTTTCTCCGTGTTAAAAATATCATAATTTCATAACTCCATAAGTAATTGACCGATTTCGATAATATTTTTACTATATTTTTTTATTATTGTTTTCTACAAAGGAAATGGATAAAATAGATTACATTGTCATTTTATTACTGATGTTTTATTCATGAGGAACTTTTGGTCAGAGTTAAATAATAATATACATGAATTTCAAAAATTGTATCAGCAATCACACTTTAACGGGTGCCCCTTGGTTTGGAAATATTTTCATTTTTAAATATGAAACCTCAGAAATTCGTAGTTTGTTTCGAAAAACAGACAAGAGCGTTCGTAGCATGACCGATGTACGCTGCCGAAGGCAGTTTCGCCACCAAGTTCATTTGGATAGATTTTCGTTTTTCCCCAACACGTTCGTTTGAAAAGACTTTAATTAAAAATAAAATAATAAAAATTCGAGTTCATTAGCAAAAACAAACCGGAGCGTGCATTGCATGCTCGGGTGGACGTCGCCGAAAGCAGTGCTATCTGCACCTAGTCCGTTTGGAAATATTTTTGTTTAAAAATATAAAATCATGCAAATTCTTGAATTGCTTGCAAAAAAAAACAGCATCGGAAAAAAACGCAATCGATTTTTCTCTCACTTCCTGCTGTGCTAGAATGCTAAAAATTTTGTTCAAATGTATGTTTCCGATGGCAATACGATAATTTAATATTTTCAAAACTTAATAATAAATTAATAGATTAACTTTAATTAAATTTGAGAAAACAATTTAGAAATTACACATAGTTTAAATTTTTTTCAGGCATATATTTTTTTTTTTTATTATTTGTTACCATTTCGATTTGACTCAATAATAAATATTTCTATGCTACTGTGATGTAAAGTAAAATTTTTAGAAATATCAAAATGCTTTATATTTTTCTGTTGCCATATCTTAAAAAGGAACTGGACAAAATTAATATAAATATATATTAATCCATTAATTTTTAACTTTTAATATTTGTTTATTACATGGAAATGCGACGTTATAATACAGAACTTGAATTTTCTCTTATAAAACATTAATTTAGAATTCGGCATATTTCTACTTTCAAATTTTAGACTAATAAAATATAGTTTTTGTTACTTTTTATATTTTTACAAGTATTTATTGCACATTTAGAGAAAAATGTAATGACACAATAAATAAAATATTTTTTTATCCATTTGAACAATTAATTATTAATAGAAAGTTATTTTTATCCTTTTTTATCTGAAGTTTCTTCGTTATCAAATAGTTGACATAATGAATTACACGAAAAAATAGTAATTACATTAAAAGTATTTCATTTCTTAAGTCATGTCAAGAAATTTTTCGGACGTGGCAATGAATGGTCTTTCTTGTAAAATAAATGTTCCTTTGTAACTAACATATCAAACACGTATTCGCTGTCTTGACCGAATTAAGAAAACTTTTATGAGGAACAGGAATAAGTAAATAATTTTCTTTTCGTTGTTCCGGAAAAGAGTATTTAAGTTAGAATATCTAAACAAAAATATCATTGAAAAATTCTGCCTTTCTTAAGTAAAATTATATATATATATATGAAGACGTGAATTTCAAAACTCGCCTTACTCTTAAAATACAATAAGTTGCCCAAAACTAAGCTACACATTTCCAAGAAGGTTATAGCAAAAACTTTTCATCCCGGCAGCAATGATTAATGGACTATGCCCTGAGGTAAAAGAATTTCACCCGTAAAAACATGCCAGTATTCCAAAATTATACTTCCATGACGTACATTTACGTGATTTGGGCATTTACCTTGGAAAAATGTCATTTTCCATAAAATTATTTAGTAAACACCCGTGAATTTACACTTTCATTATTTTTTTACGGTAAAGTTCAAAAAAGCAAAATTCTCAAAACTTAGTCTACAGTGATCTCATAAGGTTTCTGCCCGATCGTAAACATGCTATTATAGCGTTTCGACTTGTTTAGCGCTATCAAGACAAACGCAGATTTAAAATAAATTAACAAACAATTTAATAATCAGTGAATATAATGACACAATCTTCTTTGCTAATTGTAAAATTTCGGAATAGAGAGTGATTATGGCATATTACAAAATAATTTGCTGCAACAGCTAGTAGGATAACGGTTTCAAAAACAAACGGTTCTACAGACATAAATAAAGTGCTTCTCCACACATATCAAACGTTTCTAAAATATAATTTAGAGTGGCCAGCGGGATAAATTCTCAATTCTAGATAGTATTTTGATCACTAAAGAAAGTTATTTAACTGTCACTCGTACGTTCTAGGTGTACGTTCGGATTTACAAGGGTTAAATATTTTTACTTGTTCTTCTGCACAGGGGCTTGGCCCTAAGTCTTACCTGGGTGATAATCCTTGACTAGCCTAAAGAGACTCAGAGAAAATAATTGTTATTTCGTTATTTCACTAAGATATTCTAAGGTTACTTAGAAGTTGTAGTTGACCTGGAGTCTTCTGACTTGATTCGGGGTACACTGAAATAAACTAAAAGTACCAAACGGACATAAATATTCGTCAGCAACGAAAACTGACCGAAGTATTACACTCAGCAGAGAACCTTTCTTCAGAGAACCTTCCTCTGCTAGCAAAAATTAGTAACTAAATCTTCTTGCACTTTTTCTTCTCTTCATCCGCCACAGGTGTTGCAGTCCCAGGGACTTCTCCTTGATCTCCCAGGGAAGGACTTCCGCTCTACGTTTTATTATTGGAATCTAAGGCTCGGTTTTGATGCTTGTTTTGCCATCCTTCTATACTTTGCCAGGAAACCTTTTCTTCTGCACCCTTCTGCGGTTTATTCACAAAAGGATGCGGAGAATCAACAATGAGCCAGGAGATAAGAAAATTAGCTCAACTTGAAGGAAATGTTCCCCTCTTGCTGGACGTCTATCAGTTTCCTTTTAAAGCCATTAAAGATTAAAAATACCGCGTGATCTCAAGAAAAGACTCCGACATTGAAAGCAGTTCGATGATTCGTCTAACTGGGCCTTAACTTTCACGCTTATATTATATACTAGCAAACCCCGCGGCTTTGCTCGCGTAATAGTTGAAATATGCCAAGTGATATTTGCATGAAAAACATTTTTATTGCTGCATTTTTATTAGAAGAACACTTTTTTGGAATCATTCAAAAATTACAAATTAAGCCACCGTTTAACTAAACTTCATTTAAAAAGTGCAATAGACTGAAATGAGATTTTAATTAATAAGAAGAACTAAAGCTAATTCCAAATAAATGATAATTTAGAAAATATTTTGAGACTTTTATGATCATTTCATACGCTCATTTCAGTATTTATTTGAAGTTTTGAATTTTTTAGAAACCATCTTAACACATTTACTATTTACAGGAATTATAGATATTTACATTTTTTTTCTCTAGAAAAAAGCAGGCTTTGTACAAAAACTGGTATATTACCGTGCAAGCACTGGGCAAACATCTCCAAGCTATTTAGTACGCTTCAGGCTAGGCAAGAAGTCGTCCTCGCTGTCCAGATCGGCATTCGAACTTGGAACCTCAGATACGGGCCAATGGGAACAGCCAGGAACAGGAGATCTAGATCGGGCGACTACAGTACGAGACTCAACATGGACAATAGATTTGGAACTACGCTCTTTCTGCTCCACCACCTCACCCTCCTCCACCTCTTCATTGTGTGAGGTGGCACTCGCATTCAGATTCAAACCTTCGTGCTTTATCAACATGTGTAGCACAGTGTTGTTTGGCGGGGGTCTGAATCTCTCTGTATATAATGTTCAGAACCGAAGAAGTCGTATATACTAAATCTAGCCCGAAGTGCGTCTAAGGTAATGCCTGTGAAGCATTCTTGCATTTGAAAATTAGAAGTTACAATAATGCACTTGCCCCTTATAAGAATAGTACTTTTAATTTCCGCGCTGCAGGGGAACATATCAGAACAAATTTTCAAAAAACTGGCAAGCCAGCCACAGTGGGAAGTGTCTACGTCAGCTATCAGAACATAGTCTTGGTTGACGTATCCATCCCACCATTTGTTGAAACTTTTAATAAACAAAGAACTAAAATGCCTCACAGCGTAATCCTTACCGATCCGGGGCGGACCGCAAATCCAGACTCCACAGGAAGTCGTTGTTAAATAGCTGACAAGAGTGTAAACACGTCTTGTAGCGGATATATAGCCCCGGATAATCCGCCTTAATGGAGGTGATCTCACCGCGCTCAGCCATATCGAGTACGTCTCTAAATGCATTAACTTTTCGCGTATCTGCTGGAATAGAGCCAAATTCGGTGAAATCACCATGCTTTTTACAATACGACGAAGCCTCTATCACAGTTCCTTTAGCTCGTTGAAAATGAGCACCAGGAATCCAGCGCTTAACTGTGCAGAGGTTTCTTCTATTCTTAAAACAAACAAAGCCTTGGAGATGTTCGCGACCCGTATACGGGCAAGTCTCTCTACCATATACAAGATATTCCTGTACATTGCTATCAAATGCAGGCTCGGTAGATAGATCAAAAGATGTAAAAATCCAGCGCTTACACTTGGACATCGCAAGCAGGTAGACTGATTTTACAAGCGTATACGCTCTCTATATACCAGTTACAAGTGCGATTAAAAACTCAGTCTAAGATTACGCTGGTGCTCAGCAGTTTTTATGCAAGCGAATCAAACATACTATCAGCACAGGTTCGATTGCGCCTGACTAAGTAGAACTACATTCCAGAAACACGCGAAACACTCACATTCAGCAACTCTCAAGTGCGAGATCACTTTTCAGACCGAGCAGGAATTTCAAATTCCAAGCTTCTCGTTTAACAGTCTACCACCACTCTGGTGTTAGTGGCACCAACATAAAATGCCGAAACAGAGTTGAAATAGAATGTCTCAAAAAATGTTGAAACTGAGACTGTTACCATTAATTTGCCAACAACATTAACCTTGAAAGCGGTTGGTATTTCCTAATATTCTATAGAAAATGTAATTTCGATGCTTTTAAAGGCTTTCTTGTTGTTCCTGCCAACCAGGTGGTAGTGAAACCGGCATAAAATATAGCCCGTGTAGGATCAAGGACTATCACTCTTGATTCGCAACCAATAACTTCTGTAAGCGGTTTATTATTTCCTGAGATTCTAGAGAAATCGTAATATAGGACTCTTTTAGAATGCTTTTCGATCCTTCCCTTCGCTTCACCCCTTTTTAATTTTGAATTTATTTTCGATTGTTCTTAGAGGTCATTTTTTTTTTATAAGTAACTATCGTCCTATATTTAAAGTTTCTAACCTCTTCAGTACCGCAGAAATCGCAATTTAGAAAGTTTTTTGCTCCTGCAACCCTCTAGGAATTTTGGCATCGACATAAAATAAAGCTTATGTTTGAGCAGGTTCTATCACCACCAATTTGTAACTATTATGTTTGAAATCGGTTTCGCATTTCATACGATTGCATGAAAATCTCTAATTTAGAACGCTTATAGAACACTTCATACTTTTAAATTTGGAATTTTCTTTCGACAATTCTTAGAAAGCATTTGCATCTTTGAAGTAATTACCATTCCAAATATAAATGTTAGACCCACCTCTTTAACACAAAAGACGCAATTTACAACATTTTTTGCTCCTGTAACCCCCAGGTGGTAGTGACAACAACGTAAAATATAGGCAATGACGGAGTGGGGACTGTCAACATCAATTTAAAACCATTACTTCTGATATCGGTTTATATTTCCTGAGATTGCGTAGAAATTGCTATTTAGAACGTTTTTAGAACGCTTTTCGCACATTTTCGCCCCCTTTAAATTTCAAAATTTTAAGGAACTCGTCAAAAGAGAGCATTTACATCCCATAAGTAATTACCATGCCAAATTTCAAGTGGCTAGCCCCTTCAGTATCACAAAAATCACAATTTTGAACGTTTTTTTTTTAAATACAACCGCAAGGTGGTAGTGACGCCCACATAAAGTAGATCCTATATTGGAGCAAGGGATGTCATCATCAATTTCCAAACATCACTTTTGAAATCGGTTGGGTACTTTCTGAGATCGAGTAGAAATCGACATTTAGAACGTTTTTTAGAACCCTTTTCGCGCATTTTCACCACTTTTAAATTTCGAATTTTTTAAGAAATGTTCTTAGAGAACATTGATATCTTATACGTAACTGCCATTCCAAATTTCCTGTTTCTAGGCCCTTCAGTGACACAAAAATCGCATTTTCTAACTTTTTTTTGCTCCTGAACCCTTTTTAGGGATAGTGGTACCGACATAAAATTTAGAGTATGTTTAAGCAAGGGTTGTGGCCATCATTTTGACACCATTATTTTTAAATCAGTTTGGTACTTCTTGAGATTGCGTAAAAATCGCATTTAGAACGTTTTTTAGAACGCTTTTTGCGTATTTTCACACCTTTTAAATTTGGAATTTTTAAAAAAATGTTCTTAGAGATCATTTATACCTAATAAGTAATTACCATGCCAAATTCAATGTATCTCGGCCCTTCAATAACAGCAAAAATCATAATTTCGAACGTTTTTTTTTGCTCCTGCACCCCCTTCAGGGTTAGTGGCACCGACATTAATTGTAGCCTATGTTGGAGCAAGGGTTGTCACTACCATTTTAACACCATTATTTTTTAAATCAGTTTGGTACTACCTGAAATTTCGGGAAAATCGCCATTTAGAACGTTTTTTAGAACTCTTTCGCGCATTTTCACCCCTTTTTTATTTCGTTATTTTTAAGAAATGTCCTTAGAGATCATTAGTGTCTTATAAGTAACTATCATTCCAAATTTCATGTTTCTAGGCCCTTCAGTAACACAAAAATCGCATTTTTAGAACATGTTTTGCTCCAGCACCCACTTTTGGCTAGTGGCACGGACAAAAGATATAGCCTATGTTCTAAGTTGGACTAACACCATCATTTTGATACCATTAGTTTTGAATTCGGTTCGGTAGTTCCAGAGCTTACCTCCAACAAATAAACAATTTTTACCTCTTTATAATAGTATACTAGCAAACCCCGCGGCTTTGCTCGCGTAATACTTGAAATATGCCAAGTGATATTTATGTGTCTAATTTTTATTAAAAGGTACTAACTAAATGTTTATTTTATTAAAAGATAATATTTTATTTTATTAAAAGGTACTTATTACTTTTAGGAATAATTAAAAAAAATTACTATTTAAAACACTGTTTGATTAAACATCATTGTTACACTGCATAATTCAGAAATGAGACTTAAATTAATAAAACGAAATAAAACTAAATAAATAATAATTTAGAAAATATTTTGAAACTTTTATGCTCAATTAATACGCTCATTTCAGTATTCATTTGAAGTTTTGAATTTTTTAGAAACCATCTTCTTACATCTTAAAATTAACCATCATGTCAAATTCCAAGTCCTACCACCTCTCTCAACATAAAGGGCTATGTTGAAATAGGAACCGTCACCATTAATTTGCCAACATTAATTTTGAAATTGGTTTGTTATTTCCTACTATTCCACAGAAACGTAATTTAGAAAGCTTTTAAAGGCCTTTTTTAGAGCGTTTGCTCTTTCTGTGAATCCCAGGTGGTAGAATCATCGGCATAAAATATAGCCTGTGTAGGATCAGAGACTGTTACCATTGATTCGCAACTATTACTTTTATATTTGGTTTATATTCCCTGAAATCGCGTAGAAATCGTAATTTAGGACTTTTTTAGAATGCTTTTCGCACCTCCCCTTCCCTTGACCCCTTTTTAATTCGAATTTATTTTCGACAGTCCTTGGAGGGCACTTGTATTTTATAAGTAACTACCATGTCATATTTAAAGTTTCTAGCCTTTTCAGTATCACAGGATTCGCAATTTAGAAAGTTTTTAGCTACTGCAACCCTCTGGTGGTAGTGGCACAGACATAAAATATAGATTATGTTTGAGCTGGTTCTATCACCAACAATTTATTATTATTATTTTTTTAATCGGTTTGGTATTTGATAAGATTACATAAAAATTGTAATTTATAACGCTATTCGCTCACTTCATCTTTTTTTTAATTTGAAATTTTCTTTCGACAGTTCATAGAAAGCAGTTGCATCTTGTAAGTAAATAACATGCCATACTTCAAAGTGTTAGACTCTTCAGTTATGCAAAAAACGAAAATTAGAACATGTTTTGCTTTTGCAACTCTCAGATGGTAGTGAAAGCAACATAAAATATAACCTGTGTTATAGCAGGGACTGTCACCATTGATTTGCAACCATTACTTTTGAAATAGCTTTGGAATATCCTGAGATTGAGTAGAAATCACAATTTAGAACGTTTTTAGAACGCTTTTCGCGCATTTTCACCCTATTTTAAATTTCCAATTCTTTCGAAACTGTTCTTAAAGATCATTTATATGTAATAAATATGTACCTTGCATAATTTTAAGTTGCTAGCCCCTACCGATCACAAAAATCGAAATTTGAAACGCTTTTTTGCTCCTGCAACGTCTAGGTGATAGTGATACCGACATAAAATAGCGTCTATGTTAAAGCAGAGGCTGTCAGCATCAATTTCTTACAATTACTCTTGAAATCAGTTTGATTCTTCCTGAGATATTGGTGACAAATCGGTATTTAGAACGTTTTTAGAACGCTTTTCGCTCATTTTGCTCCTGCATCTCCTCTGGGGTAGTGGAAACAGATATAAAATATAGCCTATCTTGGAGCAAGATCTGTCACTATCATTTTAACACCATTACTCTTGAAATCGGTTTGGTATTTCCTGAGATTATGTAGAAACTACCATTTAGAACGTTTTTTAGAACGCTTTTTGTGCATTTTCACCCCTTTTAAATTTCGAATTGTTTAAAAACTGTTCTTAGGCATCATTTATATCTTATAATGATGCTAATATTACCCTAAATATATATATACCTAATATATACCTAATATTCCAAATTTCATATTTCTAGGCCCTTCAGCAACGCAAAAATCGCATTTTTAGAATGTTTTTCGCTCCTGCACCCCCTTTGGGGTAGTGGCACCGACACAAGATATAGCCTATGTTCTAAGTTTGGCGAACATCATCATTTTGATACCATTACTTTTGGAATCGGTTCGGTATTTCCTGAGATTATGTAGAAACTACCATTTAGAACATTTTTTAGAACTCTTTTTGTGCTTTTTCATCCCTTTTAAATTTCGAATTGTTTAAGAACTGTTCTTAGATATCATTTATATCTTATAAGTAACTAATATTCCAAATTTCATATTTCTAGACCCTTCAGTAACGCAAAAATTGCATTTTTAGAACGTTTTTTGCTCCTGCACCCCCTTTGGGGTAGTGGCACCGAAATAAGATATAGCCTATGTTCTAAGTTGGGCGAACACCATCATTTTGATACCATTACTCTTGGAATCGGTTTGGTATTTCCTGAGATTATGTAGAAACTACCATTTAGAACGTTTTTTAGAACGCTTTTTGTGCATTTCCCCACCTTTTAAATTTCGAATTGTTTAAGAACTGTTCTTAGACATCATTTATATCTTATAAGTAACTAATATCCCAAATTTTATATTTCTAGGCCCTTCAGTAACACAAAAATCGTATTTTTAGAACGTTTTTTGCTCCTGCACCCCCTTTGGGGTAGCGGCACCGACGTAAGATATAGCCTATGTTCTAAGTCGGGCGAAAACCATCATTTTGATACCATTATTTTTGGAATCGGTTCGGTAGTTCCAGAGCTTACCTCCGACAAATAAACAATTTTTTCCTCTTTATAATATGATATGATATGATGATATGATATGATGATATGATATGATGATGATGATGATGATATGATGATGAATATGATGATATGATATGATATGATGATATGATGATGATATGATATGATATGATATGATGATGAGTATAGATATATATATTGGGTTGGCAAGAAAGTAATTTCGGTTTTGTAGTATTGAAGAAAACTCATTTTTTTAAGGCAAAGAATAAACCTTAATCAATTATATATTTTCCATTTTGTTCAAGGACCTTCTGCCATCTTTCTTCCAGCTGCATGATTCCGCGTTCATAGATCTTCTGGTCCTTATCAGACAAAAACTGAACCAAGAACTGTTTTAGGTCATCGTCATTTGTGAAATTTTTACCATTCAAAGAATTCTGCAAACTTCGAAATAAATGGTAATCAGATGGTGCCAGGTCAGGGCTGTATGGGGGATGCGACATCACTTCCCAACCAAGCTCTAATAATTTCCCACGAGTTACCAAAGATGTGTGAGACCGGGCATTATCATGGTGGAAGACAATTCCTTTACGATTTACCAATGCCGGCCGCTTTTCTTTGGTTGCTTCATCCAGTTTTATTAGTTGCTGACAGTAAATATCTGAATTAATTGTCTGGTTTCTTGGGAGAAGTTCGAAATACACAACACCTTTGTAATCCCACCAAATAGACAGCATGATCTTTTTTTGATGCAATTCAGCTTTCGATGTGGCTTGTGCTGGTTCATCATGCTTGGACCATGATCGTTTTCGAATGATGTTACTGTAGGTGACCCATTTTTCATCACCAGTGATGATTCTTTTCAAGAAAGGATCGTTTTTATTGCGTTTAAGATGCATATCACAAATATTGATTTGTTGTGTTAAGTGAATATCTTTCAATTCATGCGGAACCCAAATATCGAGCTTCTTAACGAGTCCAAGATCTTTTAAGTGATTTTCAATAGTTGTGTGAGATACTTTTAATCTCTCTGCAATCTCTCGAACAGTTACATGACGATCCTCTTGAATAATGACACTGATTTGGTCATCAGAAACTTTAGTCGGTCGACCAGAACGTTGGTCATCTTTCGGTGAAAAATCGCCAGAACAAAATTTTTTTAACCAATTCTGACACATGCACTCTGTTATGCAATCAAAACCACAAACTTCACATATCTCTTTATGAGCCTCTGCACCTTTTTTTCCTTTCCGGAAATAAAAAAGTAAAATATGCCGAAAATGTTCGTTTTTGCACTCCATGTGAAAATTGACCCACACCAAATAGTTGCAAACTTAATCACACTGCAATGGCTTAAAAAGCATCCTCAAGGTCACTGCTATCAAATGGCAAAATGCCAAAAACATTACTAGCAGAATTCATTCAAAAAAATTTACATAAATCTCTGAATGTGTGAAAACCGAAATTACTTTCTTGCCAACCCAATATATATATAAGAAGAGAACGACCTCGACCCACACATGCCGGTTAAAGCAGTTCGAGAGGGCACTTATAGGTCCATCTTGCTGTTTCTGTGCTTGCGCTCGTTTATCGGTAAAATCAGTATACTGTCAAATTACGACTGTTCTCTCTTTTTAAAATTACCAACCTGAGAACCAAACTTTGAAAAATTCGGGGAAAACTTATTTTATACACAGTGCCTACGGGGATCTTAACTCCGCTAAAAATTCTGCTAGTTAGGCGAAATTTTGTGCGATATTATGATTCCGGATAGCTTGCATACAATTATGGTCATTATCTTGAACATGTTTTGCACTTGCGGTTACATCACAAGCGATTGCTTGCCAAACATTGAACTGAATCGAATCAAAGAACTTTTCTGACTCTAAAATTGCCAACAGTCAACAATTCGTTGCTCGTGGCTGGCAGCTGTGTCTAGCAATGTGATGTTGTTGTGTTCGCATGCTATCTTCGATCATGTTTTTAAGTTTTACTTAAATTTTTAATTGTAGTTAAACCTTCTGATAACCTATTCACTATGCATGCCACACCAAATTTACAGTCTTTATTAGACGGATAAATTGTGCATGCTATATATTCTGTGTAAAGTTAGTATACGTTCTCTGTTAGAACTTTTATTTTCTTTTTCTGCTCTAGAAAAAAGCTTTTTCCTCCATACTACATTCCGAAAACTTCGCGACTTTCTAAAGAATAGATTTTCTGTAAGCTCTCTCGGAAATGTGAAGTTAATTCGGTACATTTTATTCTTTGAATGCTTAAAAAAAAGAACTTTAAAATTAACTCATGCCAAAATATTAAAAAGACATTAATGCACACTTTCAGACGTTATAAACGTTTAAAATTTAAAAAAAAAAATGTTTGCATTATTATCGTATAATTTTCAGTATAATTTACACAAAATTCAAAATATCATTTTACAATAAAGTCTCTCATAATGTATTTTTGCTATAAAATGTTAATAACAGAAGCTAAAGTTTATTCTATATTATGATTTTTGGAAAAAAAAAGCACAGAAGATTATAAGAAAATTTGCTTTCATAAAACTCATTTTCTGCAACAATAACTCCCTGAAGAATTTTTCGAAGAACTAACTATATTTCCCTACTTCAAAAATCCACTTTCAAGTGTTTTGTTCCTTTTGTCTTAGTTCAACTGGGATATAAAGTTCTTTACGCTTATAAAGCTTATTTCTTTTATTTTCGATGTAGCGCAGTTATATATGAGAAACATACGAGACATTTTAGTATATTTAAAATATTAAAAATTATTAAAAAATATATAACTTTGCTATTAACTTATTCCTGGACCTTAAAAATCATTAATGCATATTTTACGACAATAATAATAACTTAAAATAAAATTTTCTTGTCTAATTTTTCTGCCATCCGTACGAAACTTTCACACTAACATATTTCATAGAGATTAGTTGATGATATGCTTCTTCATTAATTTTGAATTAACTGCATTTGTTTTACCAAACAACATGTTTTAAGGAAATGTACGTGTGCTGCTTAAAAAGATTGTTCAAAATCCTTTCAAATGATACCTCATTTATTGCTATGCGTTTGATATGTGCAGGAAAAATGGAACATTGGCATTAGAAGTAATATATATATGATAATTGCGTTAAATAAAATTGTATTTCTCCCGATTTCATTTTGTACCTTCTAAGACTAAAATTCCTATTATTTTATTATAACAAAAATTGCAGTAACGCAGTAAAAAATGTATTTTCAGACTAATACTATGTTTAATATACAGGGTGTCCATAAAAAATGTCCCAGTTTCAATGGTATATTGTAACAGTTTAATTTAGACTATTTACAACAAATCGTACATCAAACTTACATAGTTTTCCTTACAAATGTTCAACCAGTGCACTTTTAGTTAAACGGCACACACTAACCTAAGTCCAATTTTTCCCACATTTCGGTTAACAAGTCCGCAGTAATCGAAGCAAAAGCCTCTTCAATTCTGTGTCTCCACTCTGGCAAATCATTAGGTAGCGGAGGAACGTAGACACGATCTTTTTTAAAGCCCCAAAGAAATAAATCGCATGGCTCTAACGGCTTTTAAATCTTCAGCTCAGCAAGAACGCTTTACTCGCAGGGGTCGCCATTTTGCGTATGCCACACTGCAAGTAAGTAAAAAACACCGCACTACTCCCGCATGCGCTTATCTAAAACTGTTTGGGCCTAATTAAATGGCCTAACCGTTACATTCTTCTTATTTTAATAGTACTTATTATATATATATATATATATATATATATATATATATATATATTTTTTTTTTTTTTTTTTTTTTTTTTTTTGTTGTTATATAGCTGTTATCTCCACATTTGATCTGATACGGCATGTATTGCCTTCCTTAATTGGTCCGTCTTAAGAACTTCCTTTCTCAAGTAATAAGGAACTTTTCATCTTTTTGTGTAGTGCCACAGGTCTCACTACCATAAATTACTATTGGTTTCATAACAGTTTTATAAATTTTAAGTTTAGTTATTCGGAATATTAGAGATGATTTTAGAGAAAAATAGCATCTGTTTCCTGCTGTAAGCCGAGCTTTAATCTCTGCTTCTACCATATTATTACAAGTGATCATAGATCCTAAATATTTAAATTCTATTACTTCATTGAATTGTAATTCATTATTTATTGTTAACATTGGTTGTCTATGATTTCATTCGATCCAATTTCATGTATTTTGTTTTTCCTTTATTAACCTCGAGGCCTAGTTTTTTCCTTTCGTTTATATTACTGCATCTTTCTTTTTACAATTTTGCTATACTCAGATTCTAGGATCTAATACAGCTGTCAACAGAACAAAATAGTAATAGTAGCCAAGTAGGGGCAAGATTTTCGAACAGAGTTGCCTGAAATAGGTAACCTAGTACGTGTATTTTTTTTTTTTTTTTTTTTTTTTAATGAAGAATACAAAAATTTGAAGCAAAATAAACTAAGGATTTTTTTACCAAAACAGTCTTTCAGGGGGTGATTTAGCGCGGCAGTGCCCTTCCTCACGAGTAAAAATAAATAAAAATAAACTTACTTCATTTTTCTGTTTGCGCTTAATTATTTTAAGCCGCTTTCGAAGAATAAATTTTAATTTTTTCTTCCAATATGATTAGAGAAAAAGAAAAGCTAGTTAAGAAAATGTTAAATTCTGAAAGACGCAATGGCCCTCCCTTACCATAGCTCATGACAGCTAGCACCAAGCAAACAAAAAAAAAGAAAAAAGAAAAGAAAAGAAAAGAAAAAGAAAGAAACTCATTAACGGCAGTGATTTCTTCCACGTATTAAACAGGCATCCTCTGTTCTGTGCAATATTAATTAAAATGGAGCTCGGTAGTTACTGAAACGTAGTTAATGATTCAGCTATTAAGAGTATAGCTTGCTTAATTTAAATTAACTCTGATTAATGCAGATGGGAAAACTTTGCTATTATTAGACCCTCTCATGTAAATTCAAGTTATGTATGCTCCCTTTTTTAACACCTGAACGGTTCCATGATCTAATTTAATCTCGCTAATCTATGATCTCGCTGAAATAAATGGAATAGTATTAATTCCTTATCACAAAAGCAAAATCTAAAATTTTCGACATCTCTGTTTACATCTATTGTCAGATTTGTGTACGCATATCTTGATAGTCTGTTTTAACTGTGCGTGTGTACGTATTAATGCTTGGAAAGAACACCTTTTGTCAGTTCTGTCACTGTTGAATGCTTTCCCGGAGAAGATTTTAAGGGTAAATGACTCAAACTCTAGCTGTCGTGCAAAGAAAATAAATCACTTGATCCTGAAACAAAGCCTTATTTTCGCCTGGCCCGCACGGTCCGGGCCGTGGATCCCAGAATTGCTAGCGGCTCCAATTCAATTAAGATTAATAATCCTCTAAACTATGTTCAAATATTGACAAGTTCAAATACTTAACTTTAAATTCATACAGGTATGACAGAAATGACCGCCCCGGGAACCCAGCTTTCGCTTTAGAGTATAAGTGCAATCCTGGGGCGAGGGGGGGGGGGGTAAAATTAATACAATAGGTATTCAAACAGCAAGTAAATGCCAGTAGGCGACTCGAAGCTTATGATGTGCTTGTGTAAGTCGGGCTTTTCCTGAAAATCGACTATTTGAACCCTAGGCAATATTAAAAAAAATACTCAAAAAGGAAGTTCGATTTGCACAGCTATTAATAATGAATTAACATTAGGAATTGGCAACTAATTCCTAAATTCCTCACCAAATGACTTCCCGTTTGATATCCTAAGGTGAAATTTACCGAAGTATCCAAATACGATGTCAAAATTAGGTATTTATATTGTAAAATTCGAAGTTTGTTAAAATGTTAGTATGGGGAGACAGCCCTCTAAACTTGGAAAAAGCTAAGCTAACGGAGTAGCTGTGAAATAGTTTTCCTTGCATGATAATAAGAATTAGGGGTACTTTCTCTGTAAAAATTTCTTCCTAAAGACAAACGGCTATTGCTTTGTTATATTCTGTCGCTGTCTAAACATAAACAGACATAATATTATAGTTTCAGTAATACTAAACAACATAGGCTAATTCTACGAATTTGAAGTTTATTTGTACGAAACCGTCTTACACTAGAAATAATCTTAATTTGGTCTTAAAAATTACTATAACAATATTCATTTCACAAAAATGGTACTATTAAGCTGTTACTTCAAGCTGGTACAATATTCCTGACATTAAAAATATTCAACAAAATAATAAATGCTAATGGTTTAATATTCATTTCTACGAAAGGTTCTCTGGGCATAAGAAAGGCGTGTAATCTTGGTGTGTTTATTATATTACGTGAAAAGAAAGAACTTAATTATATATACCAGGGCTGCCCAACATGTGATCTAGTACTGTAATGAATATAACTTGCAGAAAACAGAAAAATCCCTGAAAAAAAAATAGATATAGTTTCTTAAATGTTAGATTAGTAAATTCTTATGAGAATGGAATCTTTTAAAACGCCAGTGTTTTATCACATAAAACCTAAAATGTACAATTTTTGTTGTCAGTAATACCCTGTATTATTAACGTTTGAGAATTAACTGAAAGATCTATGCTTTAATATTTAGTACACGCTGCTTTCGGCCACTTATTATCGACTTCTGGCTTCTGTTACGAGAATAACTGTAAATGTTTTACATATATGTGTTGAATCAATACAATATTATGTAGTTAGGCATAATATTCTGGCTGATATAGTCGCTAATTTTTAAAGTATTTTTAAAATAAATGAAGTCAAACATTAATTTCTTCGACATTTTTGAAAGTTTATTCCGCTGGATATTACATGTTTTCTAACATTTTTTATTAACAAGTAACATTAGTATTAAAACGGTGTATTTGAGGGTTAAGATAAACGAACCATTCAAATGAGACACCTCTGCTCTAGGTGATATACAAAACGCATTATTCAATGGGAAATTGCATCTAGTTATTTGCTTCTTCTTGTAATTATCATTATAATCAGCTAAGAAATTCTTCTAATGTTGCGAACTCTTCGCAAACTAATCGCTGCCAAATTGCAATATTTTATTGAAAATACAACATAATTTAGACTTAAATATCCTTATTGCAATTTTCAAACACACTCAAAAAAAGTCATATTATTAGACTGTTGAATAATTTAAAAAAAAAAAAGAGAGAGTAAAACCTGATAGTTTAAAATGCATTTAGACTAGACTATCTTATAATGAAAGCAAAATATGAATTTGGACTTAACTGTCCTCATTGCAATTTCCATATTACAAAATGGTATTCGGCCGTTGCCTAAACACGAAAAGACATAGTATTAGGACGGGCATGTCACACCACGTTTGGATCACCGACAATTGTCTGTGGCCCGCCAAATCTTTGTAATTTTCCATATATTTGATTCAGTTCAGATTTGATGCGGAAAATACACTGCACACACATTGCATTGCACAAACGTACTTGCACTAACCGTGGCTGGAATGTTTCCAAGTTGGATTTTATATATACGAGTTGGAACCCGTCGAAATTCGACGAACTAAAATGTTTGGAAAGAAACTGTTAGATCAAATTTATGATAAACCTGCAAAAATAATTACAATAAAAAATTCTTCTTGCATTGGTTGTCTGACTCTTAAAACAAATAATATTTTTACCCTAAAATTAATAAAATGTTATTTCCATGAACTTGAACTGCTTAAATTATTGAAAAATTAAACTGTATTAGAATACGTAATCAAGATGAATAATTGTGATGAAGCTATCGATTGAGGCTCTTACGTTTATTTTTACGGGATGAAAAATCAGTAAAAAGGATTTTGCTTTGTCACATCATAAAATTTTCATCCATAAAATCTAAACTGTACGTTATTTTCCCTTTCTCAAAATTTACATACGCACCAGTCAAGTTCACAATTTAAAAGTATTTTAATGCGCAATAGATTATCAATGAATGTATTTCCAAACTTAAAGTCACTGTAAAACCTTCGACTATTGGATTCTTCACATCACGTTTGTCCGATACAACTTTCCATGTGAACATTCTCACAAACTTTAAGTTCTAATCTCAGTACCCGCGAATAAAACATTCAGAAATTTTCCTTTAGTTGCCATAGTATTGGCCATTTAGTATTAGTCAAATGTTTAGTTTTATCAAAAAAAGTGATCGTTTTGTTTTAAATATGACATCATTTTTACTCACTGAATCATTTTGCCTAGCGTCACAAACTCGGTATCAGCGTAATGTAAAAATATTGAAATGAAACTGATTTATGAAGAAGAATGTGTGTGTTTTTTTTAATGGCTGACGTCATTTTCTGTTCAAAAATTATAAAAAAAAAGTTACTTTTATTAGTGAAAATGGCATCAATAAGGATATAATCAATAAAAATAAATAAACCATGACTGTTTTTATTTTCCCTTTCCCTTTAATAAAAATGGTGTACTTCAGTTGCCACAATTACAAAATTGGCACTAAAAACTATAAAAAAAATTAATATCTCAAAAATAAATTGAGATACAGCTTTCAAACAAATTGCATTTAAAAGAGCATTTTTTTCCTTATACGACGGTGTAAAAATTTAAAATATGCGATGTTTAGAAGTTTAAAAATTTTCAGTAGCGAAAATTGCAAAACCGAAATTTCATTTCAAATTTCAGAGTGTTGCCATTCGCAGAATGACGTATGCGTTACGCACAGATATGTTTGTCCTTTATAATATAGATAGATATATCAGTTAGTGTTACAGAATAATAATCTTCGCTTTATTTAATGACACATAATCCAAGATTAAATAAAGAAAGGTTACTGATAAAAAAAGTTTGTAGCTCTTTTGACCAAAACATTTCCAAAATCTGGCAAAATTGCCATATGGCGTTATAGATGGTAATCATCAGAAAACATAATAAGTGTATATAGTCAGATCTAACTTATTTTAAAATTTCAGCTCCAAGCAATTTTGGATGCAAAAATAACCAATCAGAAAGTTGCAAAGGGCAGGTCTTGAATCTGAAAATTGAAAGATTTATATTTCTTTACTGTGTTTATATATATATATATATATATATATATATATTGTTATGTGTTTTATCTTGAAACTAATATTTTATTTTACTACTCTCTTCGATTTTCATCACATTACATAACAGTTTGCACTATTTATTAGGTGCTGAAACATGTATCTAAACATGCTGAAACATGCCATTTTGGCGCCAATTAGGTACCCCGGTGCGTATATGACACCTGTGACTATTTTTTTTTTTTTTTTTTTTTTTTTTTTTTTTAAGAAGTGAAAGCCATCAGTTTTAAATGTTTCCGTTTTAAATGAATGTTTTGTATTGTAAATAAAATGAATGAAATGATTATATTTTAAATGAAATTAATGAAATACAAAAAAAATGCGACGGGAAAAATATTTAGCTATTTATTACCTGCGTCTCGCTAACATAAAAATACTGAGTTCTTGATTTCTCTATCAGAATCATTCGATTTGGCAAAAGATTGTTCAAGTAAATTGAATTATATGAATAAAAGTAACATGATACATTTCTTAGTATACATTTAAGTGAGGCCAACCTGATCGCCAAATTAGTTTAAAATAATAACCTTTCCTAAAGTATGAAATATATATATATATATCTGTTACGATTAAAATTTGAGTTGCCATTATTAGAGAAAAGTATTTAAAATTAGAAAAAATAATAATATCTCGAAAGCTAAGTCGAATTTAAAAATTCTAATACCAGTTTTGAAATCTGTGTATTAATACGGATTTTTGGAGTTAATTTCATCGTAAAGTATTCCATATTTTAGGAGAAAACGCCGTGAAACTTAATCAGTTGTTTAATCAGTCATTTCATAGAATCGTTTCATAAATTCGTTTCAATTCAGTCGTTTCATAAATTCGTTTCATTAGGATTTTATATATATAGGGTAGATAAAAACTGGAATTTATGCTTTATATCCAAAAACTCAATTGGAGCTGCAAAGAATGCACTCACAAATATTTAGAAAACTCACAATCTCTAGAAAAACTTCGGAAACATAAGTTGTTAGATTTGAAACGGATACGACATTTAGAAAATGCATTCATGAATATTGTTAAATAATATGCATCTGTTTTAAAAGAGAAAGAAAAAAATCCATTCAATTGCACGCGAATCGAAATAATTCACTGCAAAGTAGAAGAAATAATGCCCAGAGGTCATTCCACGTAAAATGAGCAAAAATTTTAAAAAATTCGTGGCCACATAGTAACCGATTTTAATAAAATTTGATATACAGTTTCAATTCATATTCAAATGGAGCTCTGCAAAATATCTTCACAAAAATAAATTATTTTAGCAGTTTTGGACATTTAAAAAACTTGTGATAAAGAATGGCATGTGTGCAATCGTCCAAAGTTGCAAGTTTGAAGCTCTGTATCTTGAAAACTATTTAACTGAAATCAATTTTTTTCTTAATAATGTAACCTCTGAAAAAATATCTTCTTATTTATTGAGTAATAATAATCTGGTAACACCATGATTAATCTTTAATTGGTTGTAAAATTGAAAATTTGCGAATTTTGAGAAAATTAGAAACGTATAAAAATCAAAGGAATTAAAAAACATCTGTGAAATTGATGCCTGATGTAGTATTACATATGAAGATCAAATTCCCCAAGTTTGAAAGTTGCCATTTATTTCCTTCATCTTCAAAAAAACTTAGAAATTGTAAAAAATTTACAAAATATAATTTTTTCTCTTATGTATAAGCAAAAATATAATAAAGGAAAAGTCCGACATTAACAATATTGCACAGACATAAAGCTCAGTAAGTCGATGATATGCTAAAAAAAAATTCAGCATTGCCTTTTGATTCCTAACATAGCAAAAATGGGTTCAAAAAGGCAATATTAACTGCATTCCATGAGCTATTTTTCGTTTAATTCGCGCGCGTTTCTTAAAATATAGCACGATTTCAAGGTGAAAAAATTTAGTGCTGCCATCTATTTTCTGTATCTGGATTTAGGTTTTAATATATAATTTTTTGTTCAATTGAGTGTTGTTTTTTTTTTACTTTAATTAAAAATCTTCTTGAGGCAAAAATAAACTGAAAGCAAGTATAAAAGTTTCTGTATTTAAAATATACACTTTTATCTATAATATCAAAAAAATTAAAAGTATTAAAAAGCTTTCCTTCACGTCGAAACAAGTGATAGAAATATTGCATTTTACCCTCAACAATTGTCACTATTTATTTTTTCCTCATTAAGGAATAAAAAGGCAAGAATGAAAGTTTGAAGATTTAATATATATACTTTTAGCTATAACGTCAAGCAATTTTGATATTGTCAGAGGTGTCCTTCATCTCTAAACGAGTAATAAAAGTGTTTTTCCCTCAAAAAATTTTTAAAATAATTTTTTTTCTCATTACGGAATAAAAATACAATTACTAACTTACGTCAATCTGTTACTTATTATCCATTCCTAATTATAAATATTTTTTAATACAGTCTTTGCATTCTTAAGGCTAATAATCAAAATTGAAACTTCAAGCAGTAGACAAAACCTCGATTTTGCATCCACTTTTATGTAAATTTTAATACTTATACAAACAATCCTGAAATCTATTATTTTACATTTACTCATAAATAGATATGATCTACTTACAAACTGATTTTCATTAAAATCTGTGACATGTCTGCCACGGGTGATTTGCTCATTTTGTATGGGATGGCCCCCAGAAAAGTTAAAGAAATTTGAAAAATAAATAAACTGCGCAAATGCAATTGCTAGAAAGAGTCATGATATAATCAGAAATTTAAATGATCAAACGAAATCTGTAATTTCAACATTAGTTGCGTATTACAATGAAATTTATGAAAATGCAGGTGCAAGAAATTCCACTCAGTTATCAGTTTTAATTTGCAAACATGATGCGTACTTAAAAATAAGATAGGAAATTCTGCAGATTATTCCTAAGCTCGATACAATAGCTGATATGTTTGACTCGGTTATGAGAATTTTGACTTAATAAACTTTGTCATTAAAAAGGAAGTTTATATTGCAAATAACAGTGCTCTTCAACGATTGAATATTTAAAGAGTGGCAATTTCAAAACTATCATAAAAATGCAAAGATCAGGTTAATACACTTAATAATACACCTTTTTATCGTTTTGATTGCGATTTAAATTTTTAAATGCCAGATATGTGTTGAAACAGCTCTAATTTTTATCTGAAAGTATTTTTATCTACGTTTGAAAATGAACTTTTGTACGATATCCTTGCTATTTTTAATTTTACATAATAATAATAAATTCATGTTTTATTTAATAAATATTCCTTTCAAAATATTCTCGTGATTGTTAATCTTTTCGGTAGATGATTTAGAGATTTTTTTAAGGTTGTATTTTGCATGCACAAGTTCCATTCTGTACGATGATAATATAATAAATTTGCTTTTCTATTTATTTATTTATTTATTTTTATTTATTTATTTATTTATTTATTTTTATTTTTATTTTTATTTTTTTGGTAATGTGGCCCGCGGACTTATATACAATGGTCAATTTTGCCCTCGATAGTAAACGAATTCAGAATGCCTATATTAGGGTAAAAGAAAAATTTATCAAAATAGTAAAATTTAGCTTAACACTTTCCGGCACGGGCAATTTTTGTTGTAAAATGATGAAATGATTGACTGACACCGGAATTTTAAAACGACTTTTTTAGAAATTAAAAACATGTCACTTTATCTATTCATTGTAAAAGCAAAATTTTACTAAAATATTCTTGGTGCCATTCGTAAGTTTGGAATTAAAATTAGGTATCCCGAACCGGGCACAATATGCCGGAAAGGATTAAAGTACATATAAACTAGATTATCTTATAATGGAAATAAAACTTAATTTGGACTTAAATGCCCTCATTCCAATGTTCATGCTACAAAATAGAACACACAGGCATAATGTCAGGATATAGAAAATATTCAACAAAATAGTAAATTCTAATAATCTGAAATTAATTTATACATAGAAAATTTATGTTGAAAGCAAAACATAATTTAAATTTTAATATCCTCACTAGGATGTTTTTATCACATAATAGAATTTGTCTCACAATAAACATTCACAGTGGTAATATTCGGGTAATCAGAAGCAAACAACAAATGGTAAATTCTGCAAACCTGGATACATTTAAATTAAGCTGTCTTACAATGAATCTAAAATTTAATTTGGTCTTAAATTTACATATGAAGACAATCACTAATAAATCTAACTTGATACAGAAAGCAGAAGAACATACAAAATAAATGATCAATGAGAGACATTAAAATACATTTCTTTTACAATTACATTTTTCTATAAGATTCTTGTTGTCTCGCAAAATTTAACTGTCAATTCTACTTTGTGAATTTCTGAATCGATATTTTCTTATTTTACTTCATACTCAATGTCTTTTTTTTTTTTTTACATATAAAGAAAAACTTTGCTCACATGCTCTAAAATGCAATAAAAAATTCTATTTATTTTATTCTGAAGTAAATATATATATTTAGCATGCCTTCAAGCAAAAATTTTATCTCAGCAAAGTATCGTTTTTTTGCCCTCCAGAGTAGTAAAATATTAAAAATGATAAACAAAAAAGTTCTCTTTTTTGAGGTGAAGGGTGTGGGGTGGGGGAAGGGTATTTTCAAGAAACTATTTCAAGGTACCGGCAGATACTAGCAATATTACTAATGTTTTACGATGAACTTCATGTATATGGAAGGAGAAAAAAAAAGAGGGGTCTTAAAGTATTCAAAACGCTATCTGACGTTAAATATTTTAAAGGTAGCTTTAAAAAATATTTTTTTCACTCTGTTTAAAATAAAGTTTGTTGTTGTTGTTGTTTATTATGTCTCTGGAATATATATATATATATATATATATATATGTTAGTAAAATTACGCTATAAGTAAATGTTATTGCTAAATTTAATCAATGTGTTATTTTGACGTGTTTATTAATTGTCTCTGTCATTATCAGGATAGACATAAATGTACTGTGCCTTGTGTTTATGTAATCTGCAATTCTGTATATATGATTGACTGTATAAATTTAGGTAAATTTGAGTATTTTATTACCATGGCTCACTTGGGTTACTATCATCGAATAAATATTAAAACGATTCATTTACTTTATAAATACTGTTTACGATATCTCAACTTCAATTATTTTGGAATACGAACCTTTTTAGTCATTTAATATTATGTGAAAGAAGCACTTACGGGAAACGCATGTTTTGATTTTATTTTTAGGAAAAGAGTTAAAATTTTTCAAAGCTAAGTTAATCACGATCATTTAAATTAATTACATACTAAATATAATTTCAATCTATTTGCAAAGTCATTACTTTATTCTAGATTAATTTTAACACAATTATTCTAATTGGTAAATAAATCATATTAGATATAAATTTCCAACTGGGCGAAAAATATCCAGACCAGGATTCGAACCAGGGATCTCCTGGCTGAAGCCGCCAGTGGTCTACCATCTGAACTATCCGGGACGAATCTGAATGCTATAATCATTAAGGTTAGCTGGGTGAAAAAAGTTCCACTAGATTCGTCCGGGATATCTCAGATTATAGAGCACTGGCGGCTTCAGCCAGGTGATCCCTGGTTCAAATCCTGGTCCGGACATTTTTCGCCCAGTTGGAAATTTATATCTAATATCATTATTTTATTGTTTATTATTTTAAACATTGAAGGTTTATAAAAGAGTGCTTAAAGAAAACTATCTTGAATTCCGTGCATAAGCAGATAATGGTGCCTGTCTCTATCTGTAGCAAGTTAAATCTGTTCGGATATACGAGGGGTGTTTAAATGAAAGTGATTCGAGGTGTGCATCCATGAGATGCGTAGGGATAGAAATGAGACAGATACTTAGATAGAAATAACAATATTTAATGAAGGAAATGCATACAAAGTTTGATTTAAACAAATCACCCATGGCGTTTAAGCAGGCATACAATTGCTTAGGAAGGTTACGAATTCCGAACAATGTCGGTTGATCGTGGAACCAGTTCATAACTGCAGCCTTTACTTCCTCATCGGAGTGAAATCGTTGACCCTTTAGGCTTTTCTTCAGCGGTCCAAAAATGTGATAGTCGCAAGGAGGCAGATCTGGGCTGTAAGGTGGTTGTCTCCTGTCGACCTTCGCTAAACATTCTCGCCTGCCTCGTCACAGTGGGTTTTGACACACACGTGTCATCGTACACAGCCAGCATTCTGCGATGGATATCCACCAGCTTACACCCTTCCAGTGTAAAAAACTTAATTACAGCTCGTTGATCCATTTTAGACGCAGTTGCATCCACACCAGCTATTTTTAACTGAATGCCAGGTCCTATGAAATTATCACAAATCTGCTTGCGCTATCGCACGCGTGGTGCATACACCTTCACTATCGCGTTTGTTTCACGAAAATACGTTGAAAACTGTTCGCATGCGACGCTTCGAATCAGTTTTATTTGAACACGCCTTATATATATATATATATATTACAAAAATTGTATGCCAATACTTTATTAAATTATTTTCCAGCATATTCACTATTTTCCTGTCTTTTAATATCTGCTATAATATCTTATTTATTTTTAATAATATCTTTATTATTATTTTTCTTTAAACTCTTTTTATTTTAAAACGCTTACTTTAATATTTATCTTATTCCAATTTCTAATCTGAAATGCATTTTCTCTTCATAAAAATCTTTCTTAACGCTATTACGTTTCCCAATGCTAAAACCAAGACGCCAGATAATTTCGAATATTATTTTAACCATTTTCTTTTTTATTTATTATTTTATTCTAAAGTTTTCGCTTCGCGCGTTTTTCATCGGCACGACTTTTTTACTACTATTTTCGTCCGCTTATCGGAAATGAATTCAAATGCTCTGATTGGATTCTTAACTGGCGCAAGCGTCTGATTGGTTCGGAACTTACGCCAATGCATGCATAACTTTCTGCGCAGATTCCCCATAAATTAGCTTGCATGAGCTCGGAGCCCAGATTTTTGTCGTATTTTTGATTGTCAAAATAATCTATGGCTGTTTGGAGAAATGGCAATGTGTTGTTAAAGAACGGATACAATTTAAACATCTAAGTTTCATCACCGTTGCTGTCGTGTCTCCAGAGAATGAGTGTATTGTAGAAAGCGGTCCTGTGATATGAAATATAAGAATAAATAATTCTTTGTTTCTACAATGAGTTCTCTTTTAAGGGAAAATTTTCTGTGGATTTTTTCATTGAAAAAATCCTCAATTACATTCGACTGCACGTAACTGATTCGACTGCACTGAATTAATTCGACTGCACGTAACTGATTCGACTGCACTGAACTAATTCGACTGCACGTAACTGATTCGACTTCCTAACGCCTGCACATCTTCAATCTCACCATAAATCATAACAACTTCAAAACTCGGCAGGATACACTTCAAAAGCCGATAAAATCACTTCATATATATATTAAGAAAACTTCTAAATAACACTGGTTTTTTCGAAACAGGACAATCGATATGTGTCTTATAAAAGTATTTTGAAATATAAAATAGAAAAGGAAGTCAAATTTTCTCTAGCACGTCACATTTCTCTGTTGTATAACTTTAAAGATATGCATATTGGCACATAATCGAAATCAGCTGATATCTTTTTCAAAAAATTAGTCTTCTACCCAGTATCAATGAAAATCAGTTTAACCAATGAGTCATCCCCGGTGCCACAGAGACTTTTTAAAATCCGGTCCTCTGTCAAAGTGGCTAAAGCCACTTTGACAGAGGTGTGTTGTATATGGTGTCCAAGTGTGGTTGTGTATGGTAATCCGTGTTAAATTCTACCACTCCAGTAAATGTCCTATACTGCTTCCAGTTACACAAGTTTAATTTTTTTCTATTTTGTATAATGTTATATAAAGAGTATCAAAAATTCACGCAAGAAGTAATTTTGATGCAAAACACAGGTTTATATTTAAAAATTATACATATTTTTATTGATTCATAAAGTATATAGTATAAGATTATGTAGGGAGAGCATATCGGGTAAATGGCCTCCAGGGCTTTCTGCACATACGCGCTCTTTTGTTGAATTTTTCCATGACAGTTTTGGATAACTATGGCTGAATTTCATTGATACAGCGCTCAATTTTCTCCTTATGGGCGTGGGTGATCGTAGGCCAGTTGACATAAATCTTAGAAAAACTTCAAAGAAAAAACTCCAACGGCCTTAAATCGAATGATCTGGGCGGCCAATTCTCATCACCAAAACGGGAAATTACACGACCAGGAAATGACTCTTGCATGCAGTAATTGAACAATGAAAACGATCTTTCATTAGCACTCCATATTTAATAACCCTGAACTGTCAGCTGTTACCACTGTTTTCTTGGTTGTTGTTGTTGTTTTTAGATAGCAAATTCAAATGAACGCATGGCAACAAATTCAAAATTAACATAGAAATGCAACTTTACCGCACAAATGGCAAAAAATTGAAACTTGCGTGAATTTTGGGACAGTATTTGCCAATAAATTTGTTCACTTTACAAATTTTATACTTTTCCAGAAATCTCTCAAGTTTACGTAACAAAAATGTTATGCGTGGTAGAGAAAAACTGACTTAATTTCCGGATTCAGTGTTAACAAAAACGTAAAGCTCAATTACTGCAGTTTCTATTCCGAAAACTATATTTTAATTTGTAAACTAGCTTAATTATTCAGAAAAAGCAATTTAAGTATGTAGCATAAAATCTATTGACAGATAATCAATAATATAATTAACCCTTCTTATGAAGTGAAATTTCTCAGAAAAATATTTTGTAGCTTAAAACTAAACCGTTATCAAAAACATCTTCCTGTAAAAATTAGTTCCTGTAAAAATTAGTTTTATACTATTAAACCAGATTTCTTCTTTGATACTGACTTATTAATCAAAATTAAATCAAACTTGTAATCAAATATTAAATCATATCGAAATTGTAATCAATACTAAATCTTTATTGTAATCAATATTAAATAAAAATTCTAATTAATGTTAAATCAAAATTGTAAATTTTGATTGAATATTTTAGTAGCATTATGAAGGCATGAGTAGTAAAGCAAATGCCGATTTGATACCTGAAATGCAGCTTACCAAAATTATGCTGCGATTTCTTAAATGCAGATTTGATCTATAATTCAGAAATATTTACTAGGCATATTTAAACATTTTTTTTATCTAAATTTTCCAATAAAAATGAAAAAAAAAGTCTACTCAAAACAAAAAATGACCATTTTAAAACAAAAATTTCGGAAATTGAGATAGCATTGTAATATTTAACCTCAAACATACCCCCTATTAAAACCTCTTAGGGAAAACGATGCCATAATAACAATAATATTCGAATTATAATTTGCTTTTCAATTTATCTTTGAGGAACAGTCTTTTATTCTTCATTTGAAAGAAATTTCAGAAAGTAGTCAGCAATTACGTTGAATTTACATTTAAAAAAAGCTGCATTATGTACAACAGTCGGTCAAGAGAAGAAAGATAACATCCTTATATTTTACTTGCCAAGTTATCCCAGAAAAGAAGGGGGGGGGGGGGGAAATAGCCATGAAATTGAAAATTATGTCCGCTAAGTTTTTAAATAAACTTAAGAGGGTCGTGTTCATACTGAACCAAACTCTGAAATTCTCGACAGGATCACCTGATTTTGACATCATATTCGGTTTCTTTAGTAAATTTTATCTTAAGATACCATACAGGAAACGGGAAATCATTCAGTAAAGAAGTTTGGGAAGTATGCACATTTAACGATTTGATTTCTTAATGTTAAATTCATTATCAACCATTAGACTACGGGTCGGGACATATACGTCCCAGTGAAAAAAATTTTTATTATTATTATTCGTGCCACTTTTTGAAAAATAATCTCAAGAACTTTTCAAGAAAAATCTACCGCAAAGAAATGTTATTGTAAAATGTGGTACGATTCAATATAAAAATAGCTGCCAGTCCTGAATCGTAATCAAAGGTTTGACAGTTGGTTGATAGTTCCATACAAAATGATCATAAATTTTTAAAAAAGTCGTGGCCCCATAGTAACCGATTTTAATAAAATTTGGTACACAGATTCAAATTATATTTAAAGAGAGCTAGGCAAAATATCTTGCTAAAAAATATAATATTTCGGCAGTTCTGGATATTTAAAACACTTGTGACATAGAATGCAATCTGTGCAATCGTTCAAAGTTGCATGTTTTGCAGTTCGTATTTTGAAAACTAACATAAATTTTAAAAAATCATAATATTATAACCTCTGGAAAATTATCTTCAAATTTATTTAGTAATAAGAATTTGGTAATACAATGTGGTTAATCTTAAATTGGATGTAAAAGCTAAAAAATTGTCAATTTTGAGGAAATTAAAAACGTTATAAAAAAATAAAGGAATTTAAAAACATCTGCGAAATTGATATCCGATGTAGTGTTTGTTACACATGAAAATTACATTGTTAAAGTTTGGAAGTTGCCTTTTATTTTCTTTATCTTCGAAATAGCTTAAAAACTTTTTTTTAAATCTCAAAATCACATTTTTTCCTATTATGGAGGCACAAAAATCAAATGAAGGAAAAATCAGACATAAAAAATATTACATAGGCATAAAGATCAATGAGCCCATGATATGCTGAAAAGTTTGCCTTTTGATTCCTAATATAACAGAATTGGGTTCAGAAAGGTAACATTTGCTACCTTCTTTGAGCCATTGCATTCAAATTTGTCGCGTTTTTCACCTCTATTACTTGATTTCAAGGAGGAAGGAATTACTGCTGCCATCTATATTGATTTAGGATTACTATATACGTAATTATTTATACAATTCTACTCTATTTTAAAATATTTTTGCTAATAAACTGAAGGGAAGATTGAAAGTATTTAAAATATATACTTTTATCTATAATGTCAAATAATTTTTAAATTTTAAGAGCTTTCCCTTATGTTCAAACAAGTAATAGAAATATTGTATTTTCCTCTCAATTTTTTTCATTATTCATTTATTTTTTAATTTAAGGAATAAAATGGCAAGAATGAAAGTTTATGTAGTTAAAATATATAATTTTATCTATAGCGTCAAAAAATGTTAAAATTTTATGGACTTTCTTTCACGTTCAAACAAGTAATAGAAATATTACATTTTCGTCTCAAAATTTTTAAGGAGAAAAAAAGACCATTACCATATTACGCCAATTTGCTACTTATTATTCATTCTTAATTATAAATTATTTTTATGTATTCATTCCATTCCAAATGCTAATAATCAAAAATTCAAATTTCAAGCATGCAGACAAAATCTCGATTTTGTGTCATCATTTAATGTAAGTTTTAATACTTAAATAAACAATCCTGAACTCTATTATTTTGCATTTACTCATCAATAAATATGATCTACTTATATGCTGATTTTCATTAAAATCTATGACATGTCAGCGACAGCTGATTTGCTCATTTTTTTACTGAATCACACAGTTGCAAAACAAATTGCAATGGTTGTAGTTTTTTAAACTTAAATTAAAAAAAAAATGGCGAAATGAAAAGTGATATTTTAGATTTGCAAATTTTAAACTTTCTAGAAATCTATTTATATTTAAAAACTTATAGGTTAAAATTGATTTTTTTTTTCGAGAATTTATTTTGAAAAAAAAATGTTAAAGTGTATTTAAAAAAAATAAAAAAAAAATAACAGAAATCGATTTTTAGATGCTTCAAATATGCGAATCCAAAACTTACAGCTCATTTCGCTAATAATATTACCTTATGCCGACAAATAACTTTTGAGTTTTGCTTAAAAAACTGCTTGTATCGCAATTTATTTTACAACGATTACAAATTAAATTAATATTATAAGTTTCAAACTTTAATCACTCATAATTTCTAAATTACTTGACTCAATGAATTCCCGCTTGGTATTCTACGGTAGAATTTATCGAAAATGCCAAATATGATGTCAAAATTAGGTGTTTGAAAACTTCAGAGTGTGGTGCGATTTCCGTATGAAGACGACTACCAAGTTTATTATTTTAAGACATAATTTTTCGTCGAATGGCTATTTCCGTTTTCTTTTCCTGTGACAATTTAGAGTATGCAACATTTGTAAGATACCATGCTTACGGTGCCTTTTGAAAATTTCGTAAAATTTCTAATTTTTAAAAAAAAAATTCGCAAAATTTCAAATTTTTAAAAAAAAATTTCGCTCAAGATTATTCTAAATAAATTTTAAATAAATATTTGAAAGTTGACTATCTTTACGTTTTTTTATTATCTCTCTATAAGAACAATACACATTTCTGTATTATTAAATGAAATTAAATCATTTATAAATAATGTTAAATTACATCCACAGAAAAATGGTACTTGACATAGAAAGCTTACATTCTATGAATTGTAAATGTGATTTATTGTTCTAGGTAAAAGAAAAAAAAATTAAAGAAAAATATTGAAAATATTTAGTTTCGTGAATTTTAAATTTTAAACCTAAGATGATACTAGTAAATTCTGAAGAAAAATGCCCATCTGCTTGACTTGTGGTTAGGGCAGACTAGACAATAAATGATGATTTTAAATCTCATCTTATGCACACTGTAAAAAAACGACTGTAAATTTGCCAGCACAAACTCGATCACAGTGAATGTGCTGTATCTTTCTTTGGTTTCCTGACTATATAAACATGAAAAATACAATAGTTGCGTAAAATTAATAGCACAATGTTCTGGCAATTTTTTTTCAATTTGAACGCCAGCACAAACTGCTGAAGTCCGAATTGCCAGCACATCGTGCTGGCAATTTTACGCAACTACTGTATTTTTCATGTTTATATAATCCGGAAACCAAAAAAAGATACAACACATTCATTGTGATCGAGTTTGTGCGCGAGATGAACAGTACTTTGTACTGTAAAAATGTCGTTTTTTTTTTTTTTTTTTTTTTTTTTTTTTACAGTGCATGAATGTTTGTAGTGAGTAGGATTTCACTTTAAGTCCCGATCTGTTTAGTTTCCGTGTGAAAAAAACGCCCGTAACACCCACAATTAATCAACTAACCATCATGAATAAAAACTTACACATAGTTTCAAAAATATCAAATAATTTAAAGCTAGGCAATATAATTTATAACTTTATTTTTCGGCAGAAAATAGACAAAAGTTATATTAGTTGCAAAGTCATTTAAAAGTATGACCTGCTTTTTTTTTAAATTAATATTATATTTAAATTTTGTCACATTTTTTAAAAAATCTTTGCTCTGTGTTTTGTTACTTGTAATAGAAATGCTACCATTAAAACAATGTTTTCATACAAAAAAAAAAAAAAAAAAAAAAAAAAAAAAAAAAAAAAAAAACGTCAATGTAGGAACACATTTCTCAATGCACTTATATGCATTATTTTATTATTCATTGGGTGGATATTTTGGAAAATGCCCAATCTATCAATCGCTTTAAATTTATATTAGATCCGTGTTCAACGGAAAATATGTAGTACGTTTTCAAATTAACGCAATAACATTAGTCTAAATAAACAATTCTTAGTAGATAGTTGAAATTTCAATGGCTTCACTTTTATCAATTCGTCGCTGAGAATATTGTACTAGATTGCATTATTAAGTGAAATCGAATCATGCGAAATAGCTAAATTAAATTACTGTGAAATAGTACTTGTTTTAAAAGTATATACCATATTAAATAAATTGCATGTACGCTTTATGATTCAATAGAAAATATTTTTAATTTAAAACTTTCCACAAATGTAATTTCCTTAATCTAATATTGAAATGTAAAATAATTTAAGTCATGTTTAAAGGGAGAAATTTATTATTTTAATGTTAGAAATAAATATTTTAAGCAACGTTAAGACTAAAATCAAAGATTACTCTCTTTTGCATAATTGTTAATAATTAACTAACGTATAAACTATATTTGATGCCTAAAAAGCAGAGTGGTGTAAGTTACATTTTTCGAAATGTTAAAAACAAATATTTTCAGGAAGCGTAAAAATAATTTCCTATTAGATAAAATATCTTTATACATTATTTACAATCAAATTTCGAAGAACTATCATTTATACCAATTTTTCCATTTATAGATTGATTGGGGTGTATGGGGCACAGTGGACCATTTTTGATATTCTTATTTTTTGTCTTCTGAAATTTACAGATCTCCGTGAAAAACTCCCGCATACACCTTAGTTACTTATCTTCATTTATTTCTTTTCTTAAAGCGTAAGTCTTAAAAGTTTTTTTTTTTTTTTTTTTTTTTTTTTTTAAGAAAATATACTTTTTAAGATTTCAAAATGTGGCCTACACTATTAGTCTAGGCAATAGAGACCGTATAGGGGCTCTACCTAGCAAAATTCATGGTAGTTCTGGAAAAAGGCTTACTATATGTTCTATGGGTCGCTGAATCCGAATTTTTAACTTCCCACCAAAATTTCCCCCCGGCAACACCCCCAAATTTTGGTAAAATGCCCCCAAAAATGGTTTTTATTTTAAAAAAAATCAATTTTTTATTGTTTTAGGGGAAAAGTATCTAAAAATTCTGAAAGTAGACAAAATTTGCAACAAATTAGGTACATAACATTATGACTTAGGATGAAGGGGTAGGGGGGGGGGATCTGCCTCGGAACATGCGCGCTGTGCTGCGTGAACTAAGTTGCGCAATTCCACTTAACCACTCATACGTTTACATTCGCCCTCCCATCTCCCCTCCAAACTTTCTCTATAAGGTTTACTTTAAGTTTTTTGGGTCACTGAATCCGAATTTTTAACTTCCCCCCAAAATTCCCCCCCCCCGAACACCTCCCCCCCCCCCAAATAGTTATTTTTAACTTATTGTAATTAGTAGTTAATAACTACTAACTTATTTAACTTTAATAGTTATTTTTACTAACTATTTTTAATTTCCTATTATTTTAGGGGAAAATCATTACGAAATTCAGAAACTAGACAAAATTTGCAACAAATAGGATATATGACATTATGACGTAGGATGAACGGGGAGGGGGAGGGCTGCCTCTGAACATGCACTGCAGCGCTACGTGCACTAAGTTATGAAGTCCAGGCAATAGACGATTTTACCTAGCAAAATTAATACTAATTCTGGATTTCAACTCACTTTATGTTTTTTGAGTCGCTGAATCCGAATTAATACTTGCCACCAAAATTTCACCCGGCAACCCCCCCCCCCAAAAAAAAAATTGATTTTTTGAAAAAATTTAATTTTTAAGAAAAGCGCGCGGGGAATGTTCCGAGGCAGCCCCCCTATCTCCCCGTTTATCTTACGTCATAATGTCATATATCCTATTTGTTGCAAATTTTGTCTAGTTTCTGAATTTCGTAATGCTTTTCCCCTAAAACAATAAGAAATTTAAGTTAAAAACAGCTATTTTTTTTTGGGGGGGGGGGTGTTCGGGGGGGAAATTTTGGGGGGTAAGTTAAAAATTCGGATTCAGCGACCCAAAAAACTTAAAGTAAATCTTATAGAGAAAGTTCGGAGGGGAGATGGGAGGGCGAATGTTAACGTGTGAGTGGTTAAGTGTAATTGCGCAACTTAGTCCGCGCAGCACCGCGGCGCATGTTCCGAGGCAGATCCCCCCTTCCCCTTCATCCTAAGTCATAATGTCATATATCTGATTTGTTGCAAATTTCGTCTACTTTCTGAATTTCTAGATACTTTTCCCCTAAAACAATAAAAAAAAAATGGATTTTTTAAAATAAAAACCTATTTTGGGGGCTTTTTACCAAAATTTGGGGGGGGATTGCCGGGAGAAATTTTGGTAGGAAGTTACAAATTCGGATTCAGCGACCCAAAAAACATAAAGTAAGCCGATTTCCAGAACTACCATTAATTTTGCTAGGTAAAATTCCCTATTGCCTGGACTATATGGCGGAGATAAAAGAGGGCCATCACACTGGGCATAGTGGATTGCAAATTACAATGTTTATATATATTTAAAACGTTGAGTGCCACGGCGACTGACACTGAAGCTGAAAAATTTACAATGTTTTAAGTAATTTTTAAGAAAGTATAATTCTGTAATAAATGAAAGGTAAGTAAATTTTACATTAAAATTACAGAAATTAAAACAGTATATATATTTTTAGTTTTATATCATATTTTAGACCGTCAGTCATCGATGAATGACGCATTCTAAACGGAAAGTTCAGTGTCAGTCACCGGTGGCTGACGTGGCGCTTGACGTGTTAAAGGATCAACATCAAAGTAGTTTATTGGAAATCTTTAGCCATATTTTTCAAACACACAGAGCAAAACAATTGTTTTACTTTATATGCATAAAATATTTTAAAGAATTTTTGAATAAATTGCTATAATATGCGTAAATATATATGTTAAAGTTTTAATTTTAATTAATTTTTTATCATGTAATATTTAGCACTTTTTTGTGCTAGAATCAAGTGAACGTTATATTGATTTGGCATGAAATACTGGTTTTATTTCCCCTTTATTTACTAGGTACCGTTCATCTGTACATCGAGGTTGAAGAATCTTAAAAAGAAAAGGTGTTACTCAATCAAAGAGAAACCGAGAGTGTATCGAAAAGTTCCAATCTGCACTGTTAAAAATTTTTACGGGAAGAGGCCGGCAGCAGAGATTCCAGTCATACACCATTAAAAAAAAAAAAAGTGTCAACGTGTACACTCTAGCGGAGGAAAATGTATGGTGTCGTACCGTATTTTTCCTAACAGATGGGGTAGAGCTGCAAGAATACGTGGATTGCCCTTAATTTTCTAAGTATCTAAAAATATCCCTGTAAAATTATGGGCAGAGGACGGCAGCAGAGATTCCAGTCAAATCCCGTAAAAAAAAAAAAAAAAAAAAAAAAAAAAAAAAAAAAAATCGATTCAGAATCTAGTTGATAAAGACAAATGTGCATATGCACACAATAATGTTGATTTCATATAAATTTTAATAGGATCACACGAGGGTTTCACATCGGTATGTCTGTCAGCATTCTAATTTTCAAAAAATTCAAAGTGTTTCCTGGCGGGGGAGTATTGTTGTTGTTGTTTATTTTATAAAGCGACATAAAATACGTTAAATTTATTGCCGTATAATTTCACTGTCCCTATTTGAATTACTTTATTAATGAGAACAAATTATTTAAGTAATTTTTAGATAGGTTTTTAAAACTTAATTTTAAAAAACCTATTTTCGAATCCGAATGCAAGCTTTACAAATTTATATACAGACAAAGAAAAATTGAACAATATTTGATCTTTTTGGAATTTTATTTTTAAATTTCTTTTCCAGCATTCACATTCAGGTCATTCAGGTCACATTCAGGGAAATAAAATTACAGAAATTGCATTGATGAAAAATTTTTTAACTGTGCAGTATGAACAAAAAAACGATATTTTAGTAAACGATATTTTAGTAGTTTGTATCCAGCCAAAATCTTGTTGCTTTTTCTTCAATATCTGCTGAATTTTAAAAAAATAAACACCTACAGATGTAAATAAATGCGATAAAATTTTTTTGGAAGAAACATCTCATCTGAATTTATTCATATAAAAAGTCAATCAACACATAGAAAACAAAATGTTTGTTTAACCCTTTCAGGGGCAAGGCATTTCTGCTCCAAAAGTATTCAAATAATTAATTCACACCGCAATTTAAGAACAAATTTATTTGAAAATAATCAAAAGCACTTTTTCACGTATATTACGAGATCGAAATTGTAGTAAAAATTTACTGGTGCCAGTTTGCATTTTGGGCATTTTGGGCGCCGTTTGCACACTGCAAACGGCGCCACTGAAAGGGTTAAAAAGGAAATTTTAATTTTACACCGGCATTGCAAGATATGTGACAGTTATAGTATACTTAGCTAATGTACCCAGCGTTGCCCGGAATTTTAAGGGGACAGGGGACCTTAAAATCCTTAAAAATATTTTTTTTTATTTTTTGTAAATTTCACTTAATTATTATTCAAGGGTGCTTTATATGCATTATAGCATGCATTTATCACAAAAAAAATTAAAAAAAAAATTATTTTTATGAAAAAAATGTAATTTTACGCTTCGTCTTAGAAATCTTCGAAATGTCGCTTGCGCATTCCATATCAATGAAAATCCCCAATATTTTTTATAAAAGTCTGTTTTATATATATAAATAAAATAGAGCATCGAATTTTATATATTTGAATTTAAAGGTAAAAAAAAAAAAAAATTAAAAATTTTGAAATTTTTTCGAAAAAATTTCAAAATTTTTCATTTTTTTCTTTTTTTTAACCTTTAAATTCAAATATATAAAATTCTATGCTCTATTTTATTTATATATATAAACCAAACTTTTATTAAAAATATTGGGGATTTTCATTGATATGGAACACGCAGGGGGCATTTCGAAGATATCTAAGACGACGCGTAAAATTCCATTTTTTTCATAAAAATAAATTTTTTTACAATTTTTTTTGTGATAAATGCATGCCATAATGCATATAATGTACCTTTGAGTAATATTTAAGATAAAATTTACCAAAAATAAAAACAAATTGAAAATTTTTGAAATTTTTTCGAAAAAATTTCAAAATTTGTAATTTTTTTTTTTAACCATTAAATTCAAATATATAAAATTCGATGCTCTATTTTATTTATATATATAAATCAAATTTAAAAAAGAAATATTGGGGATTTTCATTGATATGGAATGCATAGGGGGCATTTCGAAGATTTCTAAGACGGCGTAAAATTCCATTTTTTTCACAAAAATAAAATTTTTTTTTAATTTTTTTTGTGATAAATGCATGCCATAATGCATATAATGTCCCCTTGAATAATATTTAAGATGAAATTTACAAAAAAAAAAAAAAAAAAAAAAAAAAAAAAAAAATGAAAAATTTGGAAATTTGGAAATTTTTTCGAAATTTTTTTAAAAATTTTCATTTTATTTTTTTTTTACCTTTAAATTCAAATATATAAAATTCGATGCTCTATTTTATTTATATATATAAAACAGACTTTAATAAAAAATATTGGGGATTTTCATTGATATGGAATGCGCAAGCGACATTTCGAAGATTTCTAAGACGACACGTAAAATTCCATTTTTTTTTCAAAAATTAATTTTTTTTTAATTTTTTTTAAATTTTTTTTTAATTGTAATTTATGCATGCTATAATGCATATAATGTACCCTTGAATAATATTTAAGGTGAAATTTACAAAAAATAAAAAAATTCATTTTAAGGTCCCTTGTCCCCTTAAGAATGTTTGTTTTGAAAAATCTATTTCAAAATTAAACATACCGTATAAAACAAACATTTAAAAAAAAAGCAGTAAAGCCATCTTTATTTCAGTTATTCACTAAGAATGAGTTCTAGGGATCTAAACCTTTGTGGAAATTCTAATATACACGCATACAGACACCTATATATATGGAATAGATATAAAAATTCAAATACAAATTCAGAGACCCTCCAAAATGTTAGAAAATGCCAATATTTCCATAATCTGGGTTTTAACGTTTCTTTCAATACGTTTTTCAAACTCATATGACGTTATATATTCACCTGCTGACGTCCATTATATTTCCAATATGACGTAATATTAACTATTTTTTTTATTATTATTCGTCAAACTATTTATTTCCTTTTCATTTTTAACATGGAAATCTTGCGGTAGAAAAATTATGACGTAATATTCATTTTTTTTTAATTCGTCAAACTATTCATTTCCTTTTCATTTTTCACGAGAACATCTTACAGTAGAAAAGTAATTGTTGTGGTAAGAATTTTATTGTGGATTTTTCATTTTTAGCAACTGCTACAACGAAAAATGTTTAAATTTTATAGGAAATTGCCGTTAAATTGGTGGTTTTTTATTAATTAAAAATGAACTATAAATTATTTCGATTCCTAATTACTTTAGTTGCTTCGGCCGCGTTTTAATACACATGTACGTAACATTTCCCAGTTCTGGCTTCCAAACTGCGGATTTGTATAGAATTACAGACAGACAGACAATTTTTCTTTTTTATATATTAGATGTACAATAACTATCAATTTGCACAGAAATTGCATGAACTGATATGATACATGATAATAATAGAACGATGGTGCATTAATATTTTCCGAAAGGTGACTTTTCAAAGTGTTGCTTGTTTGAATAACAGGTCCAGCGCAATGTTCATTTTAAAAAATCTTTATAAAATATTATTTTCATTGGGTCAAAGTTAATCAGACACCTAGCAAAATGGGATCTAAGATGCAACACTTCAAAATGTACCATAATTACTGATTATTAAGATGTTTCAAAGGTTGGTTAGCTTCTGTAGATAATTCTAGACATCTGGAATATAGTAATTTCAGTTCTTGATATTATTATTAAAGGATATAAAATCACGTTATCATTATTACATTTTATCACTATTTGCTTGAAAATAGTAGGAAACTTTCACACTGAAGCAATGAAAATTGTATAACTGCATTCAAAATTTATTAATTCTTTTTATTTGGCTTAGTTCGATATCTGACTCATTTTTACTCATCGATCTCTACATAGAGTTTCTTTTTTTGCAATTTTTAGGTTATTAACCCTTTATGTACTGAATTATGAATTCACGAAAATTTTATCTTCTAAAGCATTTTCCGTGAATTGTTTAAATTACATTGAAAGATTTACATAATCATTTAATAAATTTTAGGAGGATTTTAGAAGGATTGGAGGATTTAAAAAGATTAATTAAATTTGAATTTATAGCGATTTTGTGCAATATTTATAACCCCACTCAAATCTTTTATTTTAAATATTGTTCTTAGTATTTTGAAGAATTAGGAAATGTACAAATGTAATGTTTTTACAATAGAAATATAGAAATTTTTCCGAATTGAAAAATCTCCTTTCCCCAACGCCAAGAAAGCCGAAAAGATGCAAAAGCAAAAGAAATCATCCTTTAAAAAATATTTTTGTTTTGTGTAACCAATAATGCTTTTGGAACAAGGTAAAGTAATGTATCTATAACTCATTCTAAACTGTATTACAACTTATCGATTTATTAAATGAATTTTATAACAAGTTATTTTAATGGTACTTATAAGAATCGTCAGTAGATAAAGGATTAAAAATTTGAGATACTTGTATCATATTTTGTGTATAATTAATTTAACACAGACTAAGCAAAATATTTTCAGTAGTTTGAATTTAAATTAAAAATTCCAAAATATTTAAATTCATATTAAAATTGTTCTTTTGGAAATAACTATTTTAATTTGTTTACAAAACAAAAACTAGATTTTTCAAAGAGTAGAAAATTGTGTACTATAATTTTATACTAAAACTCTACAATTTCGATTTCGTAAGACAGAGGTGTTTTCTCGAAATATAGCATAAACGTCTTATGCATAGGTGTGTTTTTATATAATGGTGAAACTTAAGTAATACATAAATACAGTAGCCCTCCGTTATATTGCGCATGCCGGGAGACTCAGTTCTTTCTCGCTCCCGTCAATATTACGGGCTGAGGTGTCGTTCGTCATTTCTCGTGCCCGTCATATTTCCGGGCTGGAGATTTAATTGCTGTAAAAAACTTCTGAAACCAGAGTGAAGTCTTTGAATAGTTCCGCTTGGGTTTGGCTTTTGACGCTAATTGTAATGCTGGGATTTGTATTGCATGTTTCGAAATATATAACACTCAAAAAAATTATTAATAATCAAAATTTTATGTATATATATTGTTTCAAATATCATTTGTAAAAATTTGTGTGATGATGATAAATAAAGATATAAGATGTGAAAATAAAGGTCTTATTCGCATTAATTTGTATGGTGTAAAACAAACATTAAGACACAGAATTCTCGCATGATGGGTTTTCTACAAATATGATCTATAACATCTTTATTTTTCGCCTTAAAAAAAACTAATTGCATATTTTAATTAGAAACCATATAATTATTCAATTTCTGTAATAAAAGAAATAGGTACTGTTTTGATGTTTTTTCCAAATATTAAGCGACCGTGAAGGGGTTAAGGAAAAAGCGTCGTGTAAACAAATGTATGATAACCGAAGGTAGTAAACTTTTAAAACAGGTGATAATTTTCCAGTAAATGCTGAATATTTGTCTCCAAATGGTTATCTTACACGCATATTAAAATGTCAAGCAATTGAATCACAGATAAAGTTACTTGAAAAGTGCGTTTAAAAAAAATAAATAAATAAATAAATAAAAAAATATTTTTATCCTTTTGTCAGAAAACAGAAAAAATGCGATGTATCCAAATGAACAGCGTAACGAAGAGCAAGAGTTACTATATATTTGAATTTTAAAAAAGCGAGGTTAAATTCGTTGAGATTCTTAGCAATCAGCGAAGTATTCGTGAAGTTTAACTCAAATTTTCTTGATACTGAAGTTACTTCTAGTACTATCGCAATTCGCCGAAGAACAGCAGATCGATTTTAGTAGCTGTACAACAAGACGGGTTTTACGGAAAGTGGCTAATTGATTTGGGAGGCAGAATGACAAAAGTGCGAGGGGGGGGGGGGCGGATACCTGAAAAAAAGGATGGATGATTAAAAAAAAATCAGTACCGTGAAAGAGAGCCAAAAAAATAGAACATGAAAAATTAAAATGATGATGATTATAGATTATAGATTAAAAGTAAAATTATCTTATGTTTACTTGTTTTTACTTACACGTGTTGGCTATGAAAATTACATGCAAAATAAGAATATAATTAAGGCAAAATATTTTTTTTCCTACAGCCTAAGATCTTAAGAGCATACAGTAGTCACGCGCCGACATTCGCAAGCTAGTGTTAAATCTATGGCAGCTTTCTTTTCAAAATCTTGTTTGCAATTCAATATATCCAATTTTATTTATTTATTTATTTATTTATTGTCACAGAATATCTCAGGTAGATCTGTAACCGAGTACTTTTTAACTTCTTCGATTTTGGTAGCAATTTTTTTTTTTTATTATTGTTATTATGAGGTCACTTATTAATTTTGAACCGATTTCGAAAGTAACTTCATAAAACAATTCAGGTGCATATTGAAATTTACATGGAGTCAAATAGAATTTTCTTCATCAAGCACAAAGGAAACGTGTTACCATTTTGAGTCAGTCGATTTTGAGTTGTGCTACAGCTTCAGTCTTGCTCATGCCTTCAAAATGGTAGCACGTTTTCTTTGCGCCAGCTGAAAAAATACAAAGTTCTATCGAAAAGCCTCGCTTATCTTTTAATTTTATGGTGTTATTGGGAAGCTTTTCCTTTTACTTATGCAAGAAACAGTCATATCATTAATTTATTTAATCATAATATTATCATTATACTTTTTTTATGTATAATATTGCATTCTGGAAATCTTCGTTTTCAGAATATAATGTTTTTAATAAGTCACGTTATATTATTTATAAATAAAGAATTACAATGTAAGATCCTGTTAGTTATGGATCAATCTCAATTTTGTAAGGTTTAAATGTTAATCGCGTATAAGTGAGGAAACGTAGTGTCATATGGTTTTAATATTACAAAAAGTAAAAAAAAAAATCATAGTTGTTTTGTGGTTTATCCTCTTTGCTCCTTGGGTCCCTAAATGGGGACCTCCGTTTTGTCCCATTTTATTAAGGGGACAGTGGAGTTTAAAATCCTTAAAAATAATTTTTTTTATTTTTGTAAATTTCACCTTAAATATTATTCAAAAATACATTATATGCGTTATGGCATGCATTTATCACAAAAAAAAATAAATAAATAATTTTATTTTTGAGAAAAAAAATGGAATTTTACGCGTTGTCTTAGAAATCTTCGAAATGCCCCCTGCGCATTCCATATCAATGAAAATCCCCAGTATTTTTTATAAAAGTTTGGTTTATATATATAAATAAAATAGAGCATCGAATTTTATATATTTGAATTTAAAAGTAAAAAAAAAAAAAATCAAAATTTCAAAATTTTTTCGAAAAAATTTCAAAAATTTTCCAATTTTTTTTCATTTTTAAATCCAAATATATAAAATTCGATGCTCTATTTTATTTATATATATAAACCAAACTTTTATAAGAAATATTGGGGATTTTCATTGATATGGAATGCGCAGGGGACATTTCGAAGATTTCTAAAACGACGCGTAAAATTCCATTTTTTTCTCAAAAATAAATTTATTTTTATTTTTATTTTTATTTATTTTTTTTGTGTGATAAATGCATGCCATAATGCATATAATGTACCCTTGAATAATATTTAAGGTGAAATTTACAAAAATAAAAAAAAAATTATTTTTAAGGATTTTAAACTGCACTGTCCCCTTAATGGTACTCGAATATAATTACAATTTCGATATCAGAATGATATGTTTCGAAGTCTAACATTCGTACTAATGCAAATAAAATAAAAATCTTGTTCTGAAGTCAAATGGGAGAAGAAGTAAATCAGTAATAGTTAATAATACTGCATTAATATTCAGTAGCGAAGAGATTAAACTCTAAATAAAATGGTTTATACTATAAATAATATTTATAAATAAAATTTTTTTGAATAAAATTTTTTTTCAAAAGAAATTTAAAGCTTTCCTTTTAATTCGCTTCTTAATCTCATAAAAGTTAAAATTTAAAAAATAAAATTCACCACTGAAAAAAAATTTAGGAAAATACTAACAAAAAAAAAAAAAATAAATCTAACAGTTCTTGTTTCTGCAGTTTTTATCTGTATTAGTTTCCATATGTAAAAGCAAAAATTTCATATTTCTTGAACTTTCAATAGTCTCGGGCATTTGTGATTCTAACCAATTATATAATGGCAAACTTTCATCATTTTTGTTTTCAACAAAACTTTATGGGATAATTAAATTAAAGTTCAAACGAATACCTTACACAATCTTAATTAAAAACTGGTTTTATTTCCCCATAAAATTCATGATAGTAATGTATGTTCATTTCAGATACATCGAGATGGCCGTTCACACAACTCTAATTACATTTCAACTGGTTGATTTAAGAATCCAATTACAAGGCAGAACCAAGAATGTATGGGATAGAACGAAACGAGAGTAAATTGAATAAACAGAAAGTGCAAATCACTCCCTTAATTACTTTAAAGCCTAGAGCTATGGTAAAATTATCTTAGTAAAAGTATGTCACCATTTTAATAAGATGAACCGAAGTATGCAAATTCTTTGCTGTTTAATGATGTAAATTAAATATTTTACTTGCTATGCGTGAGATCATCGTAAAAATGACTTTACTAAAACCTCAAAAGGATTTTTTTCTTGTTATTTTGTACATTACGCGAAACACTGCTGCAATAAATTCTAAAGGCTTTCGATATATAGTTTTTATTACCCTTTAAAAAATAATATGTAGCTTATATAGGGGAATAAATATGAAAAATTCTCAATGTTTATCACAGAGAAGAAAAGCAAGTATCATCCAATCTTGTTAACCAAAGTAAATATCTTGTTAACCAAAATGCTGTTGTCAATCTTTTTAGTGTTCCTTTAAGCAACAATCAGCTCGATGCTCTCAAACTGAATAACAATTTTTCTGTCTCTGCTATTCCTTCTTTACCTAAACTTATTGCTCCTATTGAAAGAGCCTTTAAGCATAGCGCTCTTTCTTCTTCTCAAAAAGAGTCCATTAGGCATCTCATTGCCAATACTGTTGATTTCAATTCTAATGTTTATAAGCCTAATCTTAAAAATCTTGTTAAACAATGTCTGAAAAATTTGCGTTCTGTTCCAAACTTAATTATTACTAAGGCCAACAAAGGTGGTCAGATTGTATTTGACAAATCTAATCGACAAATCTAAGTATTTGGAAAAATCCCATAAATTAATTAATGATGGTCCGTATGTGGATATCCGCAAAGACACTTCCACTATTAAAATTAACTCTATTAAGTCTGGCATCAAGTCTTCTTCCATTATTCCTACTAACTTTAAGAAGTCTCTTATTCCGTCTATTGCGCATTGTGCCAGATTTTATGCTTTACCTAAGGTCCATAAACCTGATATTCCTTTTAGACCTATTGTCTCTAGTATCGGTACAGCTTCTTATAAGCTTGCCAAATATTTAGTTTCTGGTTTTTTTCCCACTTTTGAGCAGTAACTATTTCACTGTTAAGAATTCTTTTGATTTTGTTAAAAAAAACTTCATAATTTTAAGCCGCATGGTCACATGATGGTTTCTTTTGATGTTAAATCATTATTTACAGGCGTTCCGGTTGAGAGGGCTTTAGATGGCCTCAAGAAAAAGCTTTGTGAATTCCATTTCTCATATTTTGAAATCGAGAAGCTTATCCTTCTCACTCGCGCTTGCTTGTCGCAAAATACTTTTGTTTTCAATGGTAATTTCTTCCGTATGATTGACGGTTTGGCTATGGGTAATCTTCTTAGTCCAATTTTATGCGATATTTATATGCACTATTTTGAGGTCAAACTTTTTGAAATTTTAAAATTTCCGTTCTATGTTCGTTATGTTGATGATGTTTATGTCCTGGTTGAAGTGAATTCGGGTATTAATCATATTCTCTCTATTGTGAATCCCATTGATGCCTGCATTCAATTTACCTCTGAAATTGAGACCAATAACTGTCTTTCTTTCCTGGATGTTTTTGTTATTCGTTGTGAAAATGGCTTTCAGACTACCGTCTTTCGTAACCCTTTTGCTGTCAGTCTCCGACCTCACAGGTATTCTTCTCATCCCCTAACCAGAAATTCGCTGCTTTCAATACTTTTGTTTTTCGGGCTACCAATATTTGTTCCACCCCTCAGTTACTTAGTGCTGAACTTAATTACCTCAAAGCTATTGCTGTTGATCGTGGTTAGTCCTCTAATATTATTGATTCTATTTATAAGAAATTGACAAAATCAGTCCATTCTGAAAAGCATTCAAATTCCAACTCTAATACTTCAGTTGTTTTACCATTTTTTCCTAACATCAGACAGCAAGTTGCTAAAATCTTAAGAAGGTTTGATTTTAATGTTATTTTTTCTCCTGTTAATAAAATCACTTTTTCGAATCTCAAACACCCCGTTGAAGCCTAGAAAACTTGGGTATTTACCAAATCTCTTGCCAGTGTGGCCTTTCTTATACTGATCAGACTAAACGTGCTCTTAGATTTCGTTTAAAAGAGCATGAAGGTTATGTTAAAAATCAGGAGCTTAAACGTTCTTCTATTACTCAACATTCTTGGTCTTCTCAACATAGGTTCGATTTTTCCTCAGCCATCATTATCCAAAAATATTCTTCTAACCTCGATCTTGATTTTTGGGAAGCTTACCACATCATTAAAAATTCTCACTCTTTAGTCAATGACTTATCTAGTACTCCTGATTTTCCAAGTATTTGGAAAGCATTAATTTAATTCCCCCTTTTTTGGTTTCTTTTTCTCTGCTTCTCCGGTAGATGTCGCTACTTGTCCACCCAGTCGTTTCCACTGCGTCTCTGTCTATCACAGAGAATTTCCCCCAAAAAAAACTTTTGCATGACCATGAAGTGTCAAATCAAAAACAAATGAAATGGATCAAAATACAAGACTCAAATTTTCTTGAACATTATTTGTTAAAATTAAAAAAAAAAATGTATGGCATACATGTAAGTACTGTACTGTAATAATTACAGAAACAAATACACTTTAGAAAGTAATAAAAATGAATGCCATTTATGTTGTTTCATCTTAAATGAAAAACAATTCATATCAGATTCACGCTCAGTAACCTTTAACCCTCTCGCTGCGCAACCCGAGATTTCCTCGGGCAACGTAAAAGTAGCAAAATTTGTGCAACCCGAGATTTCCTCGGGGATGCATATTTTCCGTCTAATTAACCATCCTTGATTATTCCTACCAGTTATTTTTCTATTGTAAATAATGCCTTATTTAATCGAAGCATTTTCCCGATTAAATTAGACAAAAAATTTTGTTTTGAAAAACCGGTGACAAAAGAATAAAAATTCTTAGAAGGCGCTTGTCGCGAAAGGGTTAAATACGCAATTTTTGCAGCTATTTTGATAAAAAAAAATTACGCAGCTAGAGGGTTAACAGAATGCAAGTTGAACTGGAGTTATCTGACAATGGTTCGGGTTTTTATAATTATTCCCTTGTGACATAGGTAATCGGGAAAAAATGTTAAAATGGCAAATGCAGCTTTTTTAAATCGCTCTATAATTGAAGTCCAAGTTGGCATAATTTTATGATTGCCATTTTTACTAATGATTTTTATCCCTCCTTTCTATAGCTAATTTCCATAACTTATCCTTGTTTGACAAATATTTTAGCCAATATGAATTTAAATTGGAATTTAAGAAGTTGCAATTTAAGTTTTTCTTTCCAATCATTCAAATTTGAACAAGTTGAACTTATTTAAATAGGTGCGTTTTGTGTAATGTCGCACTGTATATCGATTTAGTACTTCAATCAACGCCGTGCCAAAAACATTCTTCCGCGTGCCACGTCTGGCACGCAGGCCATAGGTTCGCCGACCCTGGACTATCATTTTGCTCAGCCTTGCTTTTTCTAGCACGCTGTTCCTTTTTCCCAATCTTGCACTGAAGAAGAATCTCACTAGTAGATTCGAAACAGCTGTTTCCAGCTTTTCATGTATTTTTTGTGCATTTTTAAACGTTGGTTTTTCTGCTTTTTAATATTGTTGCACAAAGGCTTTATTTGCTAATTTTAAGCATCATCGTTCAAATTTTGAAGTTTCACTTGCATAAAAGGTGGAAAAAAGTTACTAAATGTATTAAGAAAAGTAAAAATATACCATCTTTAGTTTTTTAATGTCTGTTTTACAATTTTAAAATTTATATACTAATTTATCAGCCATTATTCCATAGTTTAAGAAACTTCATTATCTGTAAAATATATTGGTCAGCCTTTATAAAAATATATTAAAGTATCTTATATATAAAAGTAATAGACGCAAGATTTAAAGAAAATATGTCCACGTGTTCACACACAATGTAAAATACACTGCAAGAACGTTTTCGCTCCAGCTAGAGCATCATCAGTTGTAATTTCTAAATGCCTTCTAAAAAGATCACCAGTTTCCCCTGATTTTTCATTTATCACTTTCTTTTTCTTCTCTTACAGCATTCACTTCTATAGACACTCGATATACACGAGTGTCATGTCACTGCAAACTTCAGTTTTAGATGCAGTGTTGCCAGATGGGCTACTTTTTTTAAATTCAGATTCTTGAATGGCACCACTTTTTTGAAATGGTGAAAAGCGCCTTATTTAATGACATATTAATTAAGGCGAAAGCAAAGGTAATTTCATCGTTTCAAAAAAGTGGTGGCATTCAAGAAATCTGAATTAAAAAAAAGTAGCCCACTGGCAACACTGTTTAGATGTACAAATTTCAATTGTTTGTCATATTAGGGCTTTATGTATATTTTCATAATTCGCTACTTTCTCTATTTTCAAGGTTTCAATTTTTAAGGGGTTATTATATATAGAGTAGAACCCCGCTAATCCGAACCCCTTTAATTCGGAATTCCGGTTAATCCGAACCGATTTTATTTTCGAAAATTATACTTGAACAGATTAACTGAAAAGATTAACTTATGAAATTTTCCGGATTTCAGGATCAATGTCGGGAAAAACATGTAGAAGTTCGAATTAAACAAAAAAATGGCAGCAAACCATGCATTTTGCTCTTTAAACAGCTTGAATAGAATAAAACAAAATACTCAATAATGTAAAAGTACAACATATGTACACGAATATAAAATTAAAACATGCACTGTAGGCATACTCGTAGAAGCCAACTTGAAAAAATCTCGAATTTTAGTTTGTTTGCCAGTCACTATAAAATTCTTTTCTAAAATGCAAAAAGATAATAAAAAGATATAATTTAGATTTCAGATAATAAAAATTTATTTTTCCTTTCAACAGTTTAATTTTGCAAATTATTTACAGAAATGTTTTTTTTTTTTTTTTTTTACCCCATTGTCGACGTGGTGACTAAGCTATTTATAGATTCGCGATTTTGACAGTTTGTAATGGGTAGTTACATAATTCCTCATTCTGGAGTTCGGAGTGATTAAACGAGGAAGACTATTTTTTCCGAAAGTATTATCCATCATGCCGGACCTTAAGATGCCGGCTTAGAGGATGTTTACTGCACTACTGGGAACTTATAACTTACATTTTTTTACCACGCATCTTTTTCTTTTATATTTTTAACAGAATTTCGGATAATCCGAACAGACACCGGTCCCAATTAGTTCGGACTAGCGGGGTTCTGCTGTTTATATATATCCTTCTATATATAAAAAAAGTAACGATTTGGAAATGGACCAATGAAAATCTGCGTAGGTACCGCGAAAGTCATCTGATTGGTCAGAGCTTTTCATCATTCTGGAGTTCGGAGTGATTAAACGAGGAACACTATTTTTTCCGAAAGTATTATCCAGCATGCCGGACCTTAAGATGCCGGCTTAGAGGATTACTGCACTACTGGGAACTTATAACTTACATTTTTTTACCACGCATCTTTTTCTTTTATATTTTTAACAGAATTTCGGATAATCCGAACAGACACCGGTCCCAATTAGTTCGGACTAGCGGGGTTCTACTGTTTATATATATCCTTCTATATATAAAAAAAGTAACGATTTGCAAATGGACCAATGAAAATCTGCGTAGGTACCGCGAAAGTCATCTGATTGGTCAGAGCTTTCTGACGCTATAAAGGGGGGTTACGTAAGGCTCTGTCGCCTAGCTTGTCGCCAACTTGGCGGTATATCGCCAAATTTGGCGGCCAAAATTAGTCACCAAATGTGACTCCAACTTGGCGCTATTTCCAGTATTTCGCCAAATTTCCATAGACACTCATTGAAATCCAAAAGGGCTTACTTGCTTGCAGAAAATCAACAAATTGAAATATTTCAATGCAACAAAAACTAATATTAGCTTATGAATAGAGCTTAATTGAACTATTTACATTATTTTTAAGCACAAATACTAACTATTTACAGTATTCGTAACACTATATATATAATTTTATGTTTAAAAATTCTTATAGTTATGAAACTCTGTAAGTCTAATGATGATGTGCTTGGAGATAAGGAAATAAAATTGTCTGGAGTTGGGGAGGAACGCATTTTTACCAAGTAGAATCTAAAAATTGAATGCATAGAAAATAAGGGATCGCAAAGCGGTCCAGAATGGAAACGCGAAACAATTACGTCTCGGGCTGGCTAGGGAATAGGGATTGCTTCGCGATACCGAATAAAATCGCGAAGCGATTACGCGGGGGGTTGGTGAGCATAGCGAGCAGTGGGGGCGGAGCTCCCCTAGTATAATATATATATACATATAATAGGCGCAACATTTTAAAAATATATGTCCGCGAGAGCACACATTATATGAAATATACTACAAGAACGTTCTCACTCCAGCTTGAGCATCATTAGTTGTAACTTCTGAATGCCTTCGCTTCATCACTTGTTTTAGATGTACAGTTTCCCCTGATTTTTCATTTACACCTTTCTTTTTCTTTTTTTTTTTTCCTCTTATATATCGATTTATTTTTTATTTGCTAAAGAAAAAAATGCTTCAAATTTTGCAAATAAAGTATGAAATGTAAATATGAGGGGGCACGCTACGGTTGTTAGTACTGCAAAATATTAGGGCTCCGGTACTTTCTTTTTGTTAGAAATTAAGCCTTTCAAGGCAGTTAAATTTGGCTACTGATACAGTACTGATTGTAATCTAAGCTACAAACAGGGGATTTAATTTTTAATTTGAAGTTTGACTATGAACAGTTAAGAATCCGGTGCAGTTGATAGAATAGTATACACGACAACTATTTTTCAGAGATTACTTGTAATGTAATAACACACATATACTTTTCCGTAAAAGTAAAAGTAACTTTACTGCATATTTTATTGTATAATCAAGATTTTATTTTTATTATATGATATCCATGGTCCTATGTATCTCATGCAAATTTGTTTGTTTTTTAAAGATTGTAGGAAGATATAAATTAACTGATAGTAATTAGGAAGAGAAGGGCCTAGCAAAAAAAGCATTGCACCGGATCTGTTGCAGTGTGCAATTAATTTTGCTTACAATTCGACCTCCCATAATCCTTACTTAGAATTATCCAGAAAGTTCGACCAACTTCTAACCACATTTGGCTATGACTATTTCCAATTTTCTAGACAATAATATCACTGGTAGATTTCTCTCTCAAATATCGTAGAAATCCATCACGAAAATTATTGCTTGGAAGTAATAGTTGGAAAAAAAAAAGATAGAAAACATGCCGCCCTTGCATGTAATATTTTGTTGTTGTTGTTTTATTTTTGTTTTGCTTTGTTTGTTTTGTTTTTGTTTTCCACGTAGATTTTTCTCATTTATAAGACAAACTTAAATTCTCTATTTTTTGGAAATAAATTAACCTTTTTTCACTGTATAGAGTACAGCATCAATATATTTAATTAAAAGAGCAAAAATATTTGTAAATTATTCATTCATAGACAAAATATAGTTTTACATTAGCAAATGTTTTTATGTAAGCATAATCGATTAAATGTAGAAGATCCTTAATATATTTTAGTATGCAAGAGCTGGACGAGTATATGAATATAATTAACTTTATGTAGAATTTCTGTGTGATGATTCCTTAGAGTACACTGTAAAAAAAAAAATATATCTGTAAAGTTATTAAATTTTTTCTATGAAACTGGGATTACTAGAACTTTTTATGTAACGGCAACAACAAAAATTCATGTAACAGATACATTTTTGCACCGTAAATCAAAAAATCTGTAAGGTTACTAAGAATTTTTTTGGGAAACTGGGATCCCTTGAATTTTTTATGCAACTGCAATCCTGTTTAAAGATAAAATTTTAGTAAGATTACTGTAATTTTAGCAGATTCTTTTGTAAAGCTACAGATTTCTGTAACTTTACAAAAACTAGTTTTGTAGATTTACATCTTTTCTGTGCAGCGTACAGATAAAATTTTAGTAAGCATACAGATTTCTGTAACTTTACATCTGTAGAATTAGAGTTTTTTTTTTTTTTTCAGTGTAGCCCCTTCTTATATTGTGCCTCCGTATATCACTCAGTCCGATAAATCACTCTTTTTCCATGTGTCTCCAAACGAAAAATTTTAAAAGCTCTGTGTTAAACACCTATTTTAGATAATTGTATGTGTAATTAAAAATAGTTAAATGTAATTCTATATTGTTATTTTATAGAGAAAATTGTAGTCTGCATAGGGAAAGGTCGGGTAACTCAGGACGCATAAACTTAACTCATGAAATTTTGGAAAGGAACAGAATTAAACTTTTCTTTTGAAACTAGAAATTAAATAAAACATGTGTCTTATAATTCTAGTTAAGTAACAATCAGTTTCTTTATCTTAGCTTAAATCAAGTCTTACAGTAAGTCTATAATTTTGGACAAATATTTTTTCGGCAGATAGCCACGGATACACATAATTAACAGTGACCAAGCTGCTCTTTGGTCTCACACACGTCATAATAGTAGTAAGACTGCGAAGGATCGATGTTCAGAAGAATCGACATGCTTCATGGCCCCAGTCTTTATATTTATGACATTGTATCCAGTCTTTTTAAGTTTTCGTCCATCTGACGAAACCCTATTCGTCTCACTCCCCTGTCTGTCTGTCACAGAGTCCATTCTCAGAAACTATATATGTTGGAGACTTGAAATTTTGGATACTTATAGCTAAATACCTCACATCAAACGACAAATCATAAAATTTTGAAAAAGTCTTATATTTACTTGTCTGGGCTCTAACTTGTGTATTTTAAGCTTTTTTTCTAAATGAGCCATTAATTAAGTTGAAGACTTGAAAATTTTAATACTTATAGCTGAAAACTTGCGGTCACGCAGCAAATCATAAAAATTTCAAAAAGTCTTATATTTATCCCTCAGGTCTTCTAAACTTGTGTATTTTAAGCAATTTTTCTAACCTCCACCCTTTTCACCCGGGGGGCACTTTTCTAACATTTGCAGACATCCCTTTGACCACTCTTTCATATTATGCACCATAGCCTTACATATTTTAGTTCCACTTTTTACCGCCAGGGGGCGCTTAAAGATCTCAGGTGCTATGGACCCGATCCCCTCGACTTATATATCTACGGATAGGCTGTAAAACGGAGTTTCGTTCGGATAGTCGTTTGTTTAAAATAGAGTGCGCCCCCTGCTTTCGAAATGTGGAAGTAACAGATTTTGCAAAAGGATAAAGTGTTTTGAAAGGAATATTAAACGAAACCCTCTGTGCGATCTGTGATCACACTTACTCACTTGTTTAAAAGTTTCGCCACAACTGATGCATTCAGTTTCCTAGTCCTTTGTCAAATTCTAAATGTTGTTTCTTTTTTCTTGATTACCGTTGCTCAATCGCTTTTTTTGGTTGTAGCCTTCTTTTACTTGGTTGTAGCTTTAGTAGCTATTAAATTAACAACTAACAAGGCCTTTTCTATACCCAAAAAGTGTCCTAGAGTACACCACGAAATTGTGTCTGTCCAATACCATCCGCTCATCTCGATTTAATATTTTTATTTATCATAACAATAACTATAATGCAACGACAATAAATAACCTGAATTATGAACTACAACAATCACGGTACAAGACAATAAATGATGGTGAAGTACTTATATTTAATATACAATAACTGCATTCAAAAAGTAAATGGCATATACAAAAATCTTGGCATAAGTAAATAAACGTTCGTAATTCGTCAACTGCTCGGCGATTGCGTATATACTTATTCGCATACGTATAAGTGCGGCGCTGCGGTTGTTTTAATGTGTGTATTGTTTATCTAAGTGTGCGTGATGGTTCAAATCTGATAGTGGCCGAGGCTGCCCGCCGGCTGGAGCTACCCGATCTTCCCCTATAAATTAACAATTTGGAGACCATTTGTAACGCCAGTAGATTATCATCTTTCAGTGCTCTTGGAAATCTCGCGCATTCGGATATATAGCGTTGATTTCTTGTTTTCAGATTAGATATAAAGAGAGACGAATGTACCACATAAAAGAATTTGAAATTTTTCCCCACACCACGGTTCACAATTCGCAACGAATTTTTCATTTCTTTCATTCTCAAATAAATTGCTGCTTCATTTAACATTTTACTTACTAATAAAAAAAATAGTTATTTTTGCATTTATCAAATATTCTGAATAAAAATCCGTGATAATTTTTTTTTCTTTTATGAAGTGAAAGAGAATTTATTTTAATGAACCATAATTGAACTTATAATTAATATTTTTACGTTTTTAATTTCCTTAATAGTTTTTTTTCTAATTTTTAGCTTACATGAAATCTCAATATTCTACGTTTATCATTAAAGAAAACGACTTTAATCAATGATTTTTTTTCATTTTCCTAGTTAAACAAATCTTTATTTTTATTAATTTAATAAATAAAAGGCCTTGATAAGGCGAAAAACCGGGGAAATTTTTTCATGTAACATGTTTTAATCATGGACTTTCTTTCTTTACAAGACAAACTTGCATTCTTACTTTTCGAAAATAAATTAACATTTTAACTATCCTAATTTAATATTAGCAACTTGTCAGAAAACGTATTTATCTTGTTTAGGAAAACTCTTTAATGTTATCTTATCTTAGATTACTTTTGTGCCTGACAAGAAAATTTCCTGTTTTCATTTTTATTTTTATTTTTATTTCATTTTTATTTTTTATTTTATTATTTTTATTTTATTTATATATATTTTTTTATTTTATTTATATATATATATATATATATATAACTTTCTGATTAAAATTGTTTGTTTTTTCTTATTATCTAATTTTTGAAATCTAAGTTATGGGATACGTTTATTTTTCTAATGCGCCATGCATTTATCCAGAGCTTATTTCCTAAAGAAACAAGTCGGAAATCGTGGGGCAAACATGGTGCGTTCGTACTATAACTAGTTTTAGAAATATTCAAATGTTCGTGCAATAGCTGTTGCACTCTTCTGCAAATATGCATGGATACAAAATATATTTCGATTACACATATTAAATTCAGTAACACGGAAATAATAGGACTCCATCTTAAATAGAACGTAATCACCATGGCAACCTAGAATAATTATCTATCATGGGATACCACTGGATTAATTACATATCATAGCATTTTAATAACGTATATTAAACGCATATTAATTTTTTGAATAGCGTAATTTTAATACGCATGATGGGATTTAAAAAAAAATTGGAAAAATTTCAGAAAATCCAACACGCCAAAGGATTTCTTTGTACCAACTAGCAAAGCACAACACACAGCGCTCTTCCGGTGGACTTCAGTACACGGTATTTGAAAGCGCTTTTGGTTCCGATTAATATTTAAATATCCACTAAAAATGGAAAAGTGCTAGAACTCCTGTTAGCTTCGGCGAAAATTAAACACAGCGTGGAGCAAAAAAGTTGATCAGTATTAATATTTTACAAACGCGAACAAACTGCAGCGATTAAACATAAAACCATCACAATTAAAAACTACTTGATACAGTTGCGGTTCATTCTTATTCTGGCATTCCTCGTCGCCGTTCAGAAACTATTGAGACAGAAAACGATTGAGTCTACATTTCAAAGCGCTAAATACAAGTATGCTCCTACGTGTGCGATACTTTACGTCTCATATGGTAAGCGCTTTGGTAAAAAGAACTCAGAGCAAGATAATATGGACTTCGATTTGTCGAAAGCGCTTTTCCGCTGGTCTCCGGAGCGCAGTATTTATAAGTTCTGGTGTGGCAGTATTTATAAGTAATTATAAGTCTATTTTTAAACATTCACTAAATACAAAGAAGTACCGGAGCTGAGCTCCGGCGAGCTTCGTACAAATTAAGCATTGTTTATGAAGACTTTTATCCCCGTATGCTATTTTTCTACGATTTCCTTTTCAGCAATTTTAAACCTAAATCTTAGTAAAATGGACATGCATTAATATATGAATTTAAATAACACCAGATGCCATTCCGTGCTATACCAGTTTAGAAGTCTGCACGGGTCGGTATTTCCAGGCCCAGACCCGGCCCGAACGAAAGCTATCTTGGCCCGACCCCGGGCCGTTTACATTTTCACAGTTCACGGCCCGGCCCGTACAAAAATCAGCAAAAACAGCTGGCCCGTGGAAAAGTCAATAAAATCAGGCCCGACTCAATTTCTACAAAAAAATTCAGATTTTTCTTAACATACAATTAAGATTATTTTAAAGAATACTGCATACATCTTTATGGGGTAATTTTACAGTGTATTTTATTAAAATTACTATGTGTTAGTAAGACAGAAAACACACAATAGCAACATTAAATTTTACTTAGAGACTTAGGCGTTTCGAAATTCAAATAAGGATTCATTAAAAAATCAATGTAATTTAGAATAAAAGAAACAAGTAAGAAAAATCACGCGTACAGCATAGATTATGAAACACTTTCCAACACTCCGTGAAAGCTTTAACGAAACTTCGTTACTTAGGGAAATAGTAAAAATTTAAAAATCTGATTTCAATAGTTACCGGCCATAGCCAAATATGTATTCCAATTTTTGAACAGCCCTGTATTCGATCTGTATGTTGATATATATACTATATAATGGGAAAATTTAATTTAGCAAGAAAATGCATAACAGGTTGAAATTCATCTTTCAGCAATTTATACTAATAGATGGAAACATACTTGAATACTTTTGTACACCTCTGTAGTTTACCTAGTACCTTTATTACATGCCACTATTTAGCTAAAATTTAATTCAAACTTAAACACTCTTAAAACTACTGAAATTACATTTCCAGAAATTATCACCCGTAGACGGTCATGTATCCAACTCTTTGCGTGGTCCTGTATATCATTTTATCTATATTCTACAAATATTTCTTATTACACTAAGTTCAGTTCAGCGTAAAAATGCATAACTCCTTTATACTCAGTAACCTTTACGAATTCATTTCTGTAGCTCTGTATATGAACTATAGCATTTATACGCACTTTATAGTATGCATATAAATATAGTGAAAAAGTAGGTAAGTGTCATCACAGATCGCACAGAGGATTTCGTTTAATATTCTTTTCAAAACAGTTTATCATTCTGAAAAATCTGTTAGTTCCACATTTCGCAACCAGGGGCGCACTTTATTCTAAACAAATCCCTATCCGAACGAAACTCCGTTTTATGTACTATCCGTAGATATATTAGTCGAGGGGATTGGGCCGATTGCACCCGAGATAAGTAGGCGCTCCTGGCGGTAAAAAGTGGAACTAAAATATGTAAGGCTAAGGTGCATAATATGAAAGAATGGTGAAAGGGGTGTCGGCAAAAGTTGGAAAAGTGCTCCCCGGGTGAAAAGGACGGAAGTTAGAAAAATTGCTTAAAATACACAAGTTAGAGCCCGGAGGAGTAAATAATATAAGACTTTTTGAAAATTTTATGATTTGCCGTGTTGTCTGAGGTATTCAGCTATACCTATGCAAAAATTCATGTCTCCAACTTAATTAGGGGCTCTCTTAGAAAGAATTGCTTAAAATACATATGTGGTAGCTCAAAGGGTTAAACGTAAGACTTTTTCAAGATTTTATGATTTGTCGCCTGGCCTCAGATGTTCTGCTATAAGTATGCAAAATTTCAAATCTCCAATTTAATAAGGGGCTCAGTTAGAAAGAATTGCTTAAAATACGCATGCGGGAGCCCAAAGGGTTAAATGTACGGCTTTTTCAAAATTTTATGATTTGTCGTATGATATGTGGTGTTCAGCTATAAGTAGGCCAATTTTCACGCCTCCAACCTAATTAGGGACTCACTTAGAAAGAATTGTTTAAAATACACATATCAGAGCCCAAAGGGTTAAATGTACGACTTTTTCAAACTTTTATGGTTTGTCGTATGATGTGTGGTGTTCAGCTATAAGTATGCAAAATTTCAAGTCTCCAACAAGTATAGTTTCTGAGAACGGGCTATGTGACAGACGGACAGACAGAGGAGCGAGACGAATAGGGTTTCGTTAGATGAACGAAACCCTAAAAAAGCGCATATCATAATTAAAAATGCATTTCGAGAAATTATTACTAATATGCAGTAATTCGGATACAATATAGTATCTTAAATCTTTTCAAATACACCGCAAACAATTTCCCCTATACCATTATGAACGGAATTCTTTTGTGTGGCCCTGTAAATGAACAATAACTATTCTTTGCACCGCATATTCAACAGAATGCATATTTTAGTGGGCTTCATAAATGAATATCAATTTTACTATGCTTGAAAGAGTGTAACACCATTAAAAATCATTTGAAACGATTTTTTCCCATTGGCCGTAATGTAACGGAAAACTTTTGACTGTCCCTGTAAATGAACTAAACATGCTACAAACTTCATTTGAAATAAGGAGCGTGCTATGGTAGAGGTCACTAACATCCAAAAATTTCAGAACGATCCTAGGATATTTACGAGAGTTAGAGCGTGGACAGACGGACAAACAAACCGAAGTCATAAGCACTTTTCAACTTTGTCGGAAAGTGTTAGAAAAGTAGGCATAAAAACATGATAACTTTTGAAGCTGTATAGTAAAAAATAGATTTGTGAAAATATTTGCCATTGATTAAGGCTTTTCTCAAATCTATAGGAGCTATTTTCTGACACATTTCTGAATTTATTTCTTTTCGCAAACGCATAAGATTGCAAAGTGTTCTTATTCAGAAACTATGTAATCGAGTGGCGTAATCCACTTTTTGGTAAAGGCAATATATCTTTTCAAAAATACTGTCAAAGTTAGCGTTTTGAATGGAATTTCCGGAGGCGATAGTACGGGAAAGGAGAATATGAACACGTGTGTCACACGTGAGTCACGTGATAAGAATCTCTTATATCTCTATAAGAAATTTATTTATAAAAAATGGAAAACGCTATTCGATTCTAAATCCCTTCAATAGTCAGGCCTATCAATTTTTTTCTTTACAGTTAAAAATGACTCAGAAAGCTTCGAGCTGTTGAGCAGTGAATTTGAGAACCACCTTAAACTATAATTCCAAAGATTCCGTTAATAGGAGTTCATTATCTCATTTAATATTTTTACAAATTATATTTCCTGCCCTACACATTCTGAGAACAACTAAGTCCAGTTCCGGCCCGGCTCGACTATGTCGGGAAAAAATGCAAGCTTGATCTCGGCTCGGCACGAGTCTGCTGAAAAAATTAAGCCCGGCCTCAGACACCATGTAACAGTCAGATGCCGATCTCTAAGCTGGACTTGTTGCATTTCTGAATTGATGTTGTCAAACTAGCATCAGTTCGAGACGCACATTTATACTTATTCTCGCGAACGTCATATTCATCGAAAATGGCTCATATTTTATCGGTTTCGTTCAAATTTCATATCGGGCCGGTAGGCTCACTTAATTTTTTTTTATTGGCCCGATCCGGCAGGCTGTCCCGTGCAGACCTCCTCTATACGAGTTACAGAATATATTGCCCGGTGTATAGATCACACGTGGAAAAATGTTTACTTAAACTATTCGATAATTCTAGCTTTAAAAATCATAGCAAATTAAAAATATAATTACTGTTTACTATAATAAAATGTATTGTTTAAGTTTTATTTAAATAACTCCGTCTTACAAATGCAGTAATGGAAGAGAATATTTCTCAGCAAACTCACACGGATTTTTTTTTTTTATATAATTTCTAAAGCGTTTCCTCTTTTTTAAGTTAAAAAAGACTTCTTTGCAAAGAAGAGAAATAAATTTATTTTAGCTGTAAAGAACTTTAGGGGAAAAACATATGGTATTAAAGTTAGTGATAAAAAAACTATATTGGCTTTCTTTTCTATGACTTTTTTTTTTTTTTTTTTTTACCTTTTTTTTCTTTATCTGTTTCATTCTACTATTATTGGAGTGAAAATATAAAGAAACGTTCAATCTCTTTATATGTCAATAAATTTGAATGTAGTACTGTTTTAAATGCCTATACATGAAAAATAATTTTAGTTGATTTTAATTTTAAACTGGAAAAAATCTAGTTTTTTTTTTATATAAATTAATATATAAATATATTAGCCTGGAAAATTATAATACAACCTTTTTGTGCTGGGAAAAAGCTTGTAACAGAAGAAAACTAAAAGGAACTTCATAAAAAGAAATTAAATTGTTGTTATAAATCACAAGCACATCAATATAACCAGTCGGAAGTTGCAATCCCAAAACTTTCTTTTATCTCATACATGTTAATATTTCCAGAAAAATAAAGCATATCAGTGCCACTGCTTAGGTGATTTACACTAAAATCTAATCAGCAACATCTTATGTCATGTTGTAGTTGAATCTGAAGTTTGATGAAAATCTATGCATTAGTTTTTGAGGTAGAACTATTGCAAAAATCATAAACGAAATCTGCATAGCAGCACCACCTGTTGGTCGAATTACTCCAGAAACTAATCAGGACCAATTTATATCAGGGACTAACTGAATCTGAAGTTTGATGAAAATTCATGCATTAGTCATTGAGATACAGTTATTGCAGAAATCGTGATAAATGCAGCCTACCAGCGCCACCTGTTGGGCGATTTACACTAAAAACTAAACAGCACTAAATTATATCAGGGACTAACTGAATCTGAAGTTTGGTGAAAATTCGTGCATTCGTGCAGAGAGATTCACAGATAGACATTTTGTCAAAACATGTTTTTATGATTCTCTGACCTCTAATACGTGTAAATCCGTCGAAAACCGGAATTCGAAAATTTTCATGAATCCAATACTTTCTTCTTGTAAAGGTAGAAGAAAGTAAAAATATGAAATTCAGATGACCTTATACAATTATTTGTTGCTTTTTACATTGTGGCAATAAGAACCAAAAAAAAAAAAATTTACTTACGTTTTTGTGGCCAGCGTAGACTGCAAATAAAATAGGTACTTTTTAAACTGCTTTATTGGCAAATTTTATTTCATGAGCAAAAGTAAATAATATTACTAAGAACTTTATTATTTTTGTTTAAAGATATTTCGTTTTGTCCTCCTTTGATATGTAATAACTTCCAATTTAAAATATCTTTGCAATATCTTTTAGTCCCCCTTTCATAACCGAGGTTCTGCCCGACTTTTGTTTTCCACAATGGGTTCTTTTTTCGTCAGTAACGTACAGAATATATTTTAAAATAAAATTTAAAAAAATGATTGTGATATAATTTAAAAATGCATGATGTATCTCATATTAACTCAAACATATACAAAAATGACAAAAATAGTTTTCTCATAAATCTAATTCTATTTCTCCGATGATTAAAACAACAGTTGGGTCAATATCACAAAATTGCAGTCTGCACAATAAAATTCCTGTTTAATGTTACATAATGCAATTTTCTTTTTCATACATTCTAATAAAAAATATTCTTAGAAGTATTTTCAAGAGATATTATATTCATAATAATACAAAAATAAAGCAATTAAAAGACTTACAATTTCAGATTGTCATTTTCCTTGCATGTCACACTGTGATGTGTGCAAAGTAAAAGGCTTTCTACTATCATGTACAAATATCTTTTCTAGTTTTTTTTAATTTCTAATTATTAATTATACCTTATATAACACATATATGTGGAAGGTAAGAAGTTCTGTATTTTACAAATAATTTTCCATAATTAAAATATGATTGTCACTGAAAATGAATGTCATTATCCCGGCCTGCTCATTCTAGTTCTTTATGACGTATAAAGATGGCGTTACAGAGTAATTCTTCTTGTTCTTTAAATAGTTCAAGTCAGAAGTAGTAAAATCTTTGCTACCAGTAGGATCTTTTAGATATTTCTTCGAAAATAATGTGTTTAAAGGTTTTGTAAAAATTGGGTAGATTTTTATTGTCATTTTTCTGGCTTCAATAAATTACAAATAAAACTAAACATTAGACTGAATTTGAAGTGCTACAGAGGAAACATGTTCCTTTAAACAAAATTAAAATGTTAGATCTAAAAATAAAAAAAACAAGAATGTGAAAAATGTTTTAGAATGAAATTGTCATTATCCTGGCATACATATACCAAGAAAATGACATATAATAATTACATAAAAATGAACTGAAGCTCTTCAGACTTTAACAATTTTATATATAAATTCCTTTATTCAGTCGTTCAACCAACATTTTAAAAAAATCAGAAGCTTTGAAACGATTTAAATTTTCAAATTTTTTGTTTTCAAAATCTCACATTTTGTGATATTCACCCAGTTACACTTCTGCCAAAGGTATCATCGCAAGTCACGTTCAAATTCACACTTACTTTCCATCAACAATTCTACTTGACACAACTTCTATTTTGTCGTTGTCAATCTTTCAATAGATTTTTGTTTCGATGATATGATGCTATTCATTTTACTATATTTTTAAAATTACTGTTTGACTATTTCTATAAAGAAAATTAAAAATAGGAACTTTAGTGTATTAATTTAATAAATAAATCATTGAATAATATTTAAAACTTAATTTTTTTAAATAGATAATATAAAGACACTTCTTCTGTTAATTATTTAACTCAAGAGCACTTGTGTTACTCTGACTCTACTCATTTAGTTCACAGATTAACAAAGAACCGAAAGATACTTATAATATTTCCTCTAATTAGTGCAAACAAGATAATTCAGAAACATTAATTAATAACTAATGATTACAAATAGCTCTTCAAAAATACTAACGATAACGTTAATTATTACGTTAAAAACACATAATTATCATAATTATTTAGCGATTCTTAATGTAGCAGTGAGTAATAAATAAACTTCTATAATTATCATTATTTGGTGGTTCGTTTGGAAATTATATAGATTCTATGAAGAATATGGTGTAGCCATAAGAGAACGTGTTTATTCGTTAAAGACAGAAGAGTTTAGAAAACTGACAATCAGACGAATATTTGTTGTATCTAATGTTGAGATTTTACAAGAAGAAGACAGTATGGTTAGACTGGCGATTAATGGAATATTTATCGTAAAACTTCATTAGAAGAATCAGTATCGATATAGTAACTGTCAGACGTACACAGAAAAAAAAATTGTTCAACATTGAACCATTCGATGATTTAAAAAAAGGAAAAGCACCAAAACATGGTTCACTAGATTTTCAAAAACTTCTGATTAAGATGAAATTTCAACACTAGTTCAACTTTTCACCATCATATGAAATTATGTAACACTCAATAAAAATATAGTTCTGTGCACTAATAGTACAGCGCCTAGAAGATACAGTGTGGAAAACGGCTACAAAATAGTGCTAAAAAATTGAATCCCATAAATGTACAACGATGCTGAATAACAAGATGTCGATCGTAGCGCCATCGTAGTGATTTAAAAACGATAGTCATTCTAAAAGAGACTCTTTAACCTATTTCACGTCATTCCTTAACTAAATTAGCTTATAACAGACTAAAATATCTTATATTTATAGTTTCCGATATTTAACATTCTATAATTTTTGAAAACACAGGGTTTATATTGAAAAGAGTTACGAGATGGCTCTCGTAACAGCATATTGCCGCTGAGCATTGTTGGATATTTATGTGATACAAGTTTTTAGCACTTTTTAAAGCATTATAGGAATAGCCGTTTTCCACACTGTATCTTCTAGGCGCTGTACTAATAGTATAGCGCCTAGAATATATAGTGTGGAAATCGGCTATCCCTGTAACACTTAAAAAAGCGCTAAAATATTGTATCCTTTAAATGTGCAACGATGCTGCTGAAATATGAAGACCGCAGAGACATCTGTAGGATGTTTTCTACAACTGCAAGATATTGCTAGTCTACACAATGTAATACTAGTAATACGAAAATCCCGCAGTTGTCGCTGCGATCGTCACTTGGGATTTTAGCAGTATCGCCGCACATTTAAGGAATACAAATTTTTAGCACTGTTTGGATAGCATATTTCCACGCTAGGTATTCTAGACGCTGTACTAATAGTATGTTTATTTAGAAAAGCAAAGCTATCTCCCTGGTTATGTAGTTTTTAGAATGTTTGCTACAAGTCCAAGAGAACCAGTTTCATATCTCTATTCAAATTGCTTGTATATGCTTTAATATTGCGAGGTCCCTTTAAAGAATTGCTGCGCCAACATATCCCAATTCAGACTTGATCCCTAGTGTATAGGATTCTGCTTTAAACTCAGGTCCCTGTCTGATTAACCTTTGTTTGCTAATTTCAACTGTAGCTGCTTGGTGGTTCACTATTTTACTAATTCACAGTTTAAGTTACACATGTTTATGGTTTAACTCGAGCACCAAAAGTTAGAACAAAGTTTCGCCATCTTATGGTGGCAACATTTTTGGCACCATGTTTCAATGAGGTGTTGAACCAAGTTTTTAATAATATCAGGAGTCGCAAAAACGGTAGATATCAATTCCCAGAGGTCGATTCACAGTCTCGGGAGTTGATTGTGCACCGATGGAATACTTATATTATTATTATATTATGTTATGACCGCCGCAAAATTCTCGGAGCGAGGCGTTCCGAGTGTCCGTCCAAGGTCCCTGCCCACGTCCCTTTTGCCGAGACTCTCTAGCGAAAGCCAGGTTGAAAAGGGAAAAAAATGAAAAAAGGAAACCGGACAAATTTAAAAGGGAAACTGATTAAATTAAAGACAACAGTGAAGCCCCGCCTCCTACTTTCGTATTGGCTGCCTATCCGGCCACTTACTTAAATAGACTTTTTCCTCTCTTTTTCTCTCATTCAGCCTTTGACTCTCGGCAGTATGGCTAGGAGTTATCGACACTCTCTCTCACAGTAGTGTTTCACTACACTTAGACTAACATTTCCTGTTTTTCCTATGATGTGCTATACACCAACTCATCGACAGGGCGTGGATTTGATCTTCAAATGGGTAGCCCCTGGAACTGCACTGCTGTTCACTGCTGTTCAGGGAAGAGCTGGGTTCGGGGCGCTGAAACTACTGGACAACTGGCAACACTTTTTTAACATATATAAACTCATAAATAACATTACTTTTTTAAGCATCTCTCGTGAAAAAAGGCAGAAGCGGAAGTGTCTGTTGCAGTTCTACTCTGATGTCATGATATTACGTGGTAATATTCCTTACAGATAGTAAATCATTTTTTAATTATGAATTGAAATTAAATAAGAATATTTTCTACATGGCGAACTTATTTTCAAAGTTTATAGGCATTCCGACAAGTCTACAAGCACACGCAGGGATGTAGTGGAGGGTATACGGGGGTATACGCCGTATACCCTCTGGATTTTTTAAAGGAACACCGTATACCCTCTGTTTCTCAAGAAAGCTATAGTATATACACTCTAGGGTATACGCTCTGCTTTGAGCGTATACCCTCTGCTTAGAACGTATACCCTCTGTTTTTTTTACGACTACACCACTGAAGCACAGTTGCCATTAAATAACGCAATTGACTTTTGAATACCGCTATTTTAGAACCCTGACCTACACAATGGTGTTGGTGAACATAGAGTAAAAGAAAAGGACTATTTCCTGTTTTTGTACTATTTAAAACATCTGCACATTTGTATGAGTTAATTGGCTATATCATCTGATAGTAATAGACAAAAAGTATGTACTGTCGTAATTTATTTTAAATATAGTTTTTAGTGTTTGTTTAGATTTAATTTTTCTTTTCACATACTTTATTCATGATTTTAATTGATTTTGGCCTTGATAACTTTAATTAAGCTTTTCAAAGGTTGTAAAAACTAATGACCTACACAATTGTATATGTCCGGCCTTTACCATTTCAAAAATAGTTCCAATTCCTAATATTAATAAAAATTTTATTTTTAAGTGAATTTCTTAAAGTTATGTTTTTAGCAATTTACTTTTTATTAATTTTATTTTTAAAGCGGATTAATTTTAAATTAATAGGTTTGTACTATTCATGATTTCTATGTAAAATAGATACTATTCGAGAAATACTATGCACATGTCACGAACTGTATGTTTCTGTTCTGCCATATATGTGTTATATATTTATATAAATTATATGCATCCCACACGAGATAGATTTTTAAATTTGAAAAAATTTATTCCATCTTGCCGACACAGCAAGGAAACCACCAAAAGTGAATAATAAATTATGGAAAGTTCCACAAATGCTCGACAGATTCCGTAGTGTATGCTTGAATTTACCAAGAGGTCAGAGAAAATTTTCTACAGATGAGCAGATGATTCCTTTTTTAGGACGTGCCCCAGTAAATAAGTATGAAAAACAAACCACACCCTGTGGGGATGAAGAATTTTATTGTAAGAGCATCATCAGGGGTAGTTTTTAAATTTGCAGTATACCAGTGAGAAAGTAGAGACCTGATCTACAAGGATCTAGGCTTAGGATCTTCTGTGGGCCTTACTCTGGTCCAGACCTAGTTTTATGTACTTCGATCGGTATTTCAACACAATACCACCGCTGGAAAAACAAAAAAAGGAAATTTGAAGGAACAGGCACATTCCAAACAAATAGAGTGAAAGGAATACCACTTGTCAAACCAACGGCTCTTAAGAGGGATAATAATATTGAGCACGTCTCAGATAATGGAATTGTACTGGTCGAGTGCGTACTGGCGTCGATGTGTACAGGACGTAACCCGATGCAGACCGTCAAGCGGTGGTCGAAAGAAGAAAAATGGAAAGTCAATGTCTATTGTCCAGACAGCGTTATGAGCTACAACTCATCAATTTGAGGTGTGGAGATTTGCGATCAGCGAATGGAGGCATATCGAACCCAGTTTAACCCCTTCGGGACAAGCGTCTTTTACAGAATTTTTAATCTTTTATCACCGGTTTTTCAATACAGATATTTATGCCTAATTAAATCGGGAAAATGCTCAGGTTAAATAATGTAAAATTTACAATAAAAATTTACTAGTGAGAATAATCGCGGATTCTGATCACCTTACACGGCACATATACCTATCGCTCGTCCCCAAGGGGTTAAAACAAGAAAGTGGACTTGAAAACAACGGTTCATTTCCTTGACCTGGTTGCAGTAAATTCATGGTTTCTCTACTAACGATATGGCAAAGTAAACAAGTTACCCCGTAAAAAACACTTGATTTATTATCGCTTTGATTAAGTTCGGCTAAGAACCTGTTAGATGTAACATTACCAAGAAAGAAAAGATCAAGGGCTGTCCCCAGCGACAGCGAAGAAGAAGAGATTGCAGATGATGTTGCTGACTCATGCAGATCAAATTCTACAATGTACCAATAAAAATACCTGAAAGTTAGAGGTTAGATGCAACTAGTCACTGGCCTTGTTTCGACGATCTTAAAACTGCCAGGAGTTGCCGGTTTCAAAACTATCCCAGCCGTATAAGAGTGAGATGCGAGAAATGTGATGTTCATTTATGTCTGTCCAAAAACAAAAATTATTTCAAACATTTTTATTGTAGCTGATGAAAAGTATCTTAATAAACAACGGCGGTTTTTTCTTAAACTTTTATTTTTAGATATTTGCATATGTAATCTCAAACTACACAATTGTGTAGATTTAGTCAAAAAACTGCTGCAATAAGGCCGAACCTATGCAATTGTGTGGGCTCTCCCTTGGCATAACCTGACATCGGGTTTTTTTTTTAATATTTTTTCAATCAAATATGGTCCTATCAATTAGGAGAAACCACCCAAACTTTTAATTTCTACCAACAAAGCTTCCGGTCTTAAAGGATTAGTAGAGAAGAAGTCGCTTTATTTCTTTAAATAACATAACAGACGAATATTCACAATAATTAATAATAATATTTCATGGTAAGAGGGAAATAACAATAAATTGACTTCCAAACAAATATTTATTGATAGTAGTAGAGGACTTGTAAATAATAAATTATTAATTATTAATAAATAACATAAAATTTAATATTTTCAATTATGTTACGTTTCTACTTTTGGAAATATTTAGACAAATAGAGCGGAAATTTATAAACCATTATAATTAATATGAAAAATATTGCTTCTCGAAGAAAATTTTCCTCATCCTTCTTCAAGTTTAGCCATGAAACGTACATAATCGAATTTATCCTTTTCTTATCACAAAATGCGCATAAATATGATTTGTCTCTAATTTTATCCCTTGACTTTTATAACTTCACCCTAAATTAAGAATTTCGATTTTATCGAAGAGGATGTTTTGTGCTTTCAAAAATGAGATTTCAAAAATGAGTTTTCATAAGTGAGTCAATTTCAAAGATGAGAAAATATGTTTGCAAAAAACTAGGCTCTCCATGTTTATTCTGTCTTCCTATGTAAAAGAACTACGTTGTAATTTCGAAAGGGGGTACAACACAGAAAATCCGACTGGCATTTGGCCAACGTCTGTCTAGCTAGGAAATCGTTTCTGTTTTCCCAGAGAAACATTTCACATTGATTGCTGTAGTAGTACACTTTATGATAAAATGTTCGTAATATTTTGATGGGAGAATTTTCTTCGGTTGGTTTATTTTCGAGAAATAGTAATTATTACACATGTTCTCACAGTATTTGCATTCGATAAAACCTGAATTAAATATGATTGCAAATACATGTTATAAAATTGATAAGATGCTCTATAAACTTTTTCAATTAGTATACTTTCCCCTTAATTGCTAACTCAGTTTCTATATTTGCCCCAAGTAGCACATCAAATCGTTCGAACCCAATAAGGGATGTTATCAAATTCCACCTAGTTTAGATAATCATCAGTGCAGACATATGTTCGATGTCTTGACACTTCTCAAACATCGTAATTTCCTTGCTACTTCAAATCCCAATTAAATTCAGAAGTAACTCGCAACACATGGCCCAATTATCAAGTATTTCTAACTTATAAGTTAGAAATTAACTTAAAAGTTAGAAAAGCAGGAACACGTATCATAACTAAGTGAAAGTCAATTATTCAAAATTACACAGGAGCATCTAATATAAAACATTCTAAGGCTATAAATTGTAATAAAGTGTGTTCTTCTAGTGGTGTTCTTCTCTTAGAACTTTAAATTTACGCAGATTCCTACGAGCTGCCATTGGGAACAGACGGGATTGGGGCTGCTCGGATTGACCCCGGCGGGCGTCGCCTTGGATGACTGCAACTCCGGCTAAGATGTCTTCTACGTCCAATAAAACAATGTCTTAACAATGTGTGTTTTCTTTAAGTACGAATGCCGCCAGCCTCGACCCCAGAACTTAGTTTTATATCATACATGCTGATGCATGATTGCAAATACATACATACAACAAAGCAACATGCTATAGGCCAGAAATAATGAGCCAATATGGCACCTAAAAATATCTCTCTGGTACGCTAAAATAAATAACATTCAGTTTATGGGGAAAATTTCATTTTTGTTTTCTGTTACAAAAAGTACAGTTTTTTAACATGCATAAACTCATAAAAACAATCAGTTACTTTTTAATGAATAGTGCATTATGTATCTTAGGTTAAACGTTCTGTAGCGCCATTTTCTATAATTTAATAATATACGACATATAACATATATACAACATACATACAACATATTAACATGTAACTTTTAAAGATCATTTAAATAATATACTTAATGAAACCCCCTTCTACAGCCATGTAACTAAAAATGGCAAATTATATACTAGATTCTTCATCGGATGTATTATACAATAGGGAAAAATATCATTTATAAATTATTAATATGGAATTCGCTGGGACGCGCTACGTGGTTGTGTTATTTGGTTAATACAGCATAATAAATAAGTTAGGAGTCAAATTTTGTATTAATTAAAAATATTTTAGTAAGCATTCTGTAAAAATTATGTTTTCATTAAGATATTTTTTAACTTATTATATTACTGGCACGTTTGAATGCTGATACATAATAATTCTGAAAAACTTTGTCACGCATACTCAAAAGGTTTCATCATCCCTCTTATATGGCTTCAGCTGGAGAAATTTATTTAAGTGCTTGAGCAAGATTGAAACATTTAAAAAACGTTTTGGGGTGTTTTCTTGAAAGAGGTATGGATGGCCTAGCATTAGTTTAAAATACAGATAGCAAAGTCGCACTGTCTGCTGAAAAAGCGTAATGAATATTACCTCGAAGAGGCTACTTCAATCACGCGAAAACACACATTCGGTAACATTAATCCAATGGTAGAAATTTTTTAAGTTATCCCGTTTGCATTTCCGTATTTTTAATTTATTTTCATTGGATAGCTGAGATCAATATCTACAAAGGCCTGTTTTTTTTAACTTTTTCGATTTTGTTTGCATGAATTTTTAATGAGGATACTTTCACTTTCGGAACCGGTTTCGAAAGTGAAAGCATCTTCATAAAAATAATCTGCAAACAAAATCGAAAAAGTAAAAAACGGCCTTTGTAGAGATTGACCTCAGCTATTCAATGAAAAAAAACATTTAAAAATATTGAAATGCAGACGAGATAACTTAGAAAAATTTTTTCCATTGAATTGTAATGTGAGCGGGTCTTTTCGCGTGACTGAAGTACCCCCTCCTAATCAGAATAGTATTGATTTCCCTTTGCAGTGTAGTCTACGATGTTGCTAGGTGTACTTATAAACCGCTGGTAATCTGCCAATTCATCTACGCCTGTTTCAGTTAATCAAGAAAAGCCATTTTTTGTTAAATATTATAACCTCCGTCAAGTACTTTTCTTCACCAGCTCTCGGTCTATTACCTGTACAGATTTGGAAAAAACGTGACCACCCCATATAAACTTACTTTCAGATCATCGTACAAAAATGTGACTAGTACCAACCTATTAGTAAAAAACGTCTGCTAATTAATGCTATACTTTAATTTTGCTTAGGGGGTCGCCCACTTATAGAAATTGTAACAAACTTTAAAATTTTCAAAACAAACACCCAATTTAGACATCATATTTGAATTCTTTGGCAAATTTTACCTTTCTCGGATAATATCAATTATTTTTAGCTGAAGTTTTTTTACAATTAGAACTATCTAACTTTATTCCTGAATGACCTTTTTCCTGTAGATTTTTATTCGATTTTCAACTGCGTCTTATTCTTTTGCAAGTTTAGCCTTTTAGTTCTTTTGAAGCTTTATCTTTTTCTTTACTCAAATTTTCTACTCTAGGTATTGCGTAGTGTGGGGAGTAAACTGCTATGCATTCTAAAATGATTTAGCACAAAAAAAATAAATAAATAGCAATTTTTAATGCTGGAATGTATGCTATAAACTAAGTGCGACGCATAAATTTTCTTTCTTATCAATTTCCTCTTTTTGTTTTCTGTCTTTAGTATTAAATGAGTTATATTGACCCTATATGTATTTTCCTCATACATACCCCTCGGGGACAAAATTATATGCGTAATTCTATTTGATAATAAAATTAAGATACTGATGATAATTAATTATCGAAACTCATTTTTTCGAAACCCAATAATTAATTTTGTTTAAAAAGAAATGAAACAAGAAAGCTTCCGTAAAAGGAAAAATAATAATGATTTTATTAGACTTATGTTCATTTATTATTTCAGCATTATGTTCAACAAAATTACGTTTAGAAGAACATATTTATAACAAGATCATATGAAGGCTGTATTGATTTTTAAGTTTGATCATGTATACTGAAACGAAATAATTCGATTCATTCATTCTTTTCCATTTTCACAAATGTCATAAAATATAATTTTTTTTTGTTGTTGTTATCTACGAGAAGTAATTTAATGACATGTAATAAATAGGATATAAAATTTAATCCGCAAAATTATTTAAATGAAAACATTAATGGAAACATCTCTTATTAATATGAGGTTACATTCATTTAAATATAAAATTTTAATTAAAATCCGTGCTTTTGATTCACAAAAGTCTTATTTCTTATCGAATTGGGCGGTTTAAGGACAAACATATATTTTACGTAGGTATGTGACTCATAAGTGTAAATGAATATTCATGAATTATTTTTGAGAACATACTGCAATGCACAGTAGACGCCCATTAATTCGAACTCTCTGGGACCAAGAAAAAAGTAAAATTATCCTATTCTAAAATTAAAAAGGGTTTATTCAACTGTCGATTTTTTTTTAAATCTACGAGCAGCAATTTAATAACCTGTAATAAATAGAATGGAAAATTTAATCCGCAAAATTATTTAAATGAAAAGGTTATTGGAAACGCCTCTTATTAATATGAGGTTACATTCATTTAAATATAAAATTTTAATTAAAATCACAAAAGTCTTATTTCTTTTCGAATGGGGCAGTTTAAGTACAAATACAGTCGAACCTCGTTATCCCGACACCCTGTTTCCACGTCACTCCGCTTATCACGTCGGTTTTTCAAAGTCCCGATTTTCTGTATATGATTTTATTGTAAATAAACTCCGGATTTTACGTCGTTGTATAATTTTCAACTCCGGTTCTCCAATCAATCCCTCCAATCAATCTCCGGTCAACTCCAATTCCCAGCAAAGAAAGAAACAGTGGGCCATCAGCTGGAAAAAAAGATGGCAGCCAGCACTGCCATCAGTGGTAAAGTGCAATTGTGCCATTAATTAAACCAATACAAAAGTGTCCGTGCGGAATGCAGCTGGCCCATCAATGATGGCCAACAGCAGGCCAGCATTGGTATGCCATCACATTACTTCAATCTGGCACTTTTCCTGCAGTGCTAGCATCTATTCTACTGCTATTCCTTTGCTGGCCCAGCACTTTCCCTTACAAAATTTCTTATAGAATTCTATAAAAAAAAACAAAGTATTATGGCCCTTTTTTCTATAAGCTAGTTTCACCAAGAGCTCTAAGTGTCTGTAAAAGAAATGTCTACAGAAATATTTGAACTTGCAGCAGTTTCCATGTGATCACCCTCCCAAGTACTAACCGCGCTCGGTGTTGTTTGGTTTTCGTGATCGGACATGAGCAAGTACTTTCAGCGTATCCTACGACCGCTCGTAGTTTTGAAGCTCTCATTACACTATTTGAAGTTTGTTTCTTTTGTGATTTGCGTTCCCAATCATTAAACTGGTATAGAAATTATTGTATTGTATAGAAATATTATATTTTTCATACGCTTTTTCTTATTATTGATTCTGAACTGTGTAAATTATGAAAACCGAAATCCTTTGTAACTTAGTAAAACCAGATTTAAGGAGGAAAAAACAGTGCGTTGAAATAAAGAATTTATTTATTTATTCATTTACTTATTTATTTTGTTGGTGGCAGTGGTGCTATATTATTTATAGTTTCAAAAAAATTTGCTTCACAGCTTAAATTGTGTTAAGATATTAATTTCAGATTTGTGTTCAAATACTCAATGTCTTCAATATTCGCAACGCCACCTAGCGTAAGGTTTCCCAGCAATAATACTGCAAAAGTTCGTGCACTTCCATTTAGTGGTGGACCAGCGTATGAGATAAAACGGAAGCCCACCAGAATTTTATCTGATGATTTCCAACAGCAAAGTTGACTGAAGCTGTCCAGCAGTGGTCATGCAGTGGTAGACAATTAGCCAGCACTTCTCCATCATTGCCAGCACCTATCTTGCTGCTGGCCAGCAATTTCCTCTTTGCTGGGTTGCATAACAGGTTTTAAACATATTTCAGTGAAAATTTGTGAGAATGCTTTCCATATTATTCACTATATTCTGAACTAGAATCTAAGCACCTATGCGATAATGTAGTTATTTCGAATGAAAAAAAATTATAATACTTAATTAAAAACAAGTTTGACATATTTTAAAATATTTCAGTTAATTTTAAAGATATTGTAAAAGTGATATTGTAGTGTTCAGTGCACAGGTAAGTAATAGTAAAATGTAGTAGAAAGGAAAATATTTAAATGAATTGGGTATACGCTGTTTTTCGCAAGCATAATATTTGCAATAAGACAAAAAAAAATTTTTTTTAATGTTATGAAGGTATTGCTAAGATTTTAGGTTTTTTTATCATTCTGTATTACAATTGAATTAAAAATATGTATATTTATTCAATATTGTACTTTTTTATTATTATTATTCGCTGAGAACGTGGGCAGATATTACATTATTTAAAAAAAAAAGCATATTGCATTCTGACATTAAGGTATTAATCTTAAAAGGATAAAAAATAATCACCTCTTTCTAGAAATAAAATAATAAGAACATAAATAAAACCAGGAAATCGAAATGTATGAAGGTATTAAATGAAAAATTACATTTTAGAAAAAAGAAATGTTTGACTTTTGTTGTAATTCGCTATTCCTATGTTTTTCTGCTAATCTTTAATTTCAAATAAACATTTGAGATCTTTGTCTGTCCACCTGCATAAAATATTTCAAAATATTAATTGCATCCATTAAAAATTTTTCATAAAAACATTTAAGGACACTAGGGGTCTCCGCCATCTGATCGCTAACACTCGCCAACCTCCAGGAGTTGCAACGCAATTCACATTGGGACCGCTTAGGCGATCCCAGCTGTCTTCGTCCGCTCGCTACTATTTCCGTCAATTCCAGCTAGAATGAATATTATCATAAATCATTATAACATATGAAATTAAAAAAAAAAAAAAAAAAAAAAAAAAAAAAAAAAAAAAAAAACTTTAAAGCGTAAAAAAGTAATGGAAAACTTCGATGGAAACACATATAAAAATGAATTAAGATGGTGCTACCAATGGGCATAATCCATTTTAAGATTATGAAATTTTCAAATGTTTGAAATGCCAAATCATAAATTAAAAAAAAAGGCAGAATGAGTGTTGTCATAAATCATTTTAACAAATGAAATTTACAAATATTTTTAATTTGCGAAAAAGTAATGGAAAACTTTGTTGAAAATGCAAATAAAAATGCATTTAGTTGGTGCTGCCAATGGGCATAAATCGTTTTAAAATTATGAAATTTACAAACTTTTTAAATGCAAAATAATAAACTGAAAAAATACCTTTGAAAGACAAATATTTGTAGTTGTTACCACCACTGTAAATAGAACTACCCAGCCCGCTTATCTTGCTCAATATTATTTGCAGTAACTTGAGCCAGAATGAGTAATATCATAAATCGCTTAACATATGAAATTTAGAAATCTTTTAAATATGTAAAAAACTAATGGAAAACTTCGTTTAAAAGCACATATTAAAAATGTATTTAGTTGGTGCTACCAATGGGTATAAATCATTTTAACATTTTGAAATTTATAAATTTTTGAAGTGCAAAATAATAAACTGAAAAAAAATCTTTGAAACACAAAATTTTTAGCTGGCGACTCAATCCCATCCTGCTTCGCTCGCTCGACACTTCTAGAAGCAACTCTAGTCAGAATGAGTATATCAGAGATAAATTATTTTAACATATGAAATTTACAAATATTTTTAATGTATAAAAAAATAGTGGAAAAATTCGTTGAGAATGAAAATAAAAATGTATTTAAGTGGTGCTGCCAATGTACATAAATCATTTTAATATTATAAAATTTACAAATTTTTGAAATGCGAAAAAAACCCCAATGGCATTCATATCCATATATCGATCAAACGATCTGTGTTTAAAATATGTTTCGCCTATAATATCGCAAAGCACGGCTTAAATTCATTTAAAGGTCTTTGAAAAAAACGCTACGTATGACGCTAACGAAATGTAAACAAAACGTTTTCTGCTGTGTCTAAAAGACAATCTTGAACAGAAAGATGATTCGCTGAATGCATCACGTCACCGTAAAACAAACCAATGGCATTGATATTCATACATCAATTAAACGATCTGTGTTTAAAAAAAGATTCTCTCTTAATTTTGATTTGCTGAATGTGTCGGGTCATAGGACCGTAAATTAACCACTGAGAATTACCATTGTGGTTGCTGCCAAATGGCAAGCTATAAATTCAGCCTGATTTTGGCACAACGTAAGAGAGATTGGGAGTCTCATCGTCTGACCGAGAGCTATCTCCCAAACCTGTTATTTTATTTATCTATTTAACTTTAACAATTTTAATATTTTTTATTTACTTTTCCACAAATTTTGAAATTATTATCTATTTTTCCCCGTCAGAAAATGTTACACTTTCGCTGTTAAATTTTTCGTTGAAGTTCGGGAATTCTGATCATGTGTTAGCACAATATTCTTAATGATTCTTTTCTCTCTCATCTGTCAAACCAGCATGGTGAAAGCAATTTATTATTGTTCCCCATTTCACATTTTTATGCGTAACATACAGAACATAATGGCTAACAACAAATTAATGTTATAATACTAGCTGGTCCGCCCGGCGTTGCCCAGTCCCTTCAAAAAGTAGCACAAAGTGCGAAAACACTCGAAGAATCACAATAAAAAATCGTGAAAAATTCTTAAATCGCAGCACGAAATCCGAATAAACTTTATTGAAATGGAACGAAATTTACTATCGGGTTAGAAGATTGAAATCGGATTTCTCTTACTGAAGTGCAAAAATCTCACTGAATAACAAAGAAACGCTTAAATTTCGAAAACCGCAGAGGATAAAATTTATTATATTGATCTAACAGATTAAAACAGGATTTTTTTTTTACGGGTTGCGTACCGTACGTGCCCCGACCTGATCCTTATCCCTTTACGGGTTGCGTACCGTACGTGCCCCGTAAAAGGGAATGAAATCATTCTTCCTCTATCCCTAATTCCGATTTTTCTGCCGCAAACATTTGTTTCTTCTTTTGAAGCCAGGAGGGGCGATAAATAGGCCAAATGAAAACAGTTGGCGACTGCAAAGTGAACTGCTCTCCCTCTATTATATTTCATTTAATCGGGGATTCTTCACAAATTTAAGCAGGATAGATTTATGGATTGCAGGACTTTTGTCGATAAGTTTGTAAGAAATATATGACCTGTATTATTATAATTATTTTATAACGATAGCTGATAAATTATGATGCATGGTAAATTATTTATTACAAATACTAATACCAGGGTTTGTACGGGTACATTTATTTTCAAGGCTAAATATGAGTAATTTTTTTTACAGAAAAATAAATCTAGTTTAAATGCGCGAAATTTCGTTTTATTTAAGGAAAGAATTTCTATAAGAAAATACTGGTACCGAAGAATTTCTTAGTCTGGAAATTCAAGGACCCGTACGAACAATGAATACATCAATACTTATAAATAAAAAAAGTTTTTTTGTAATTACTTGAATACTAATGTGTATAAATTTAACTGAACAATATGATTGTTTTGTTTACAATATCATTGTTACAATTTTGTTTCAACATTATTGTTTCAATTTTAATAAAGAAAAATAGTCTTGAACAGTTCGAACATTTTAAAAGCGTTAAAATTTTAATTTTTCATGCTGTTTGATGCCGAGTAATAAAAAAAAAGATTCATAATCTATTATAGTTGTTCATCAGGAGTGAAAACAGCCAAAAAGGAAAAATAGAAAAAAATATCTGGCTATTTTTATTTCCTTTTAAATTAGTGATGTATATAAATAATTAATAATAATAATAAAAACTACAAATAGAATAAAACAATAATCTGTATTATCAATTCATTAATTTATAAGTACTGATTTCTGTATTCACGAGATATTTGCGAGTTATTTTATTTTTATTAAACACTTTTTTTAAAAATTCAAAACAATATTTTGTTTGCAGTGACAGAAGTACTTTTCGTATTACCACGTTTATACTTTTTAGCGCACAGGACTGCCACGGGCGACTATTTTTTAATTCTATTTTGCACCACTTTTTTAAAACAAATTATATATATATATATATATATATATATATATATATATACGCTTTGACAACATTTGCAAGAAAAATATACTACAAAATGTATTTTTTTTTTAAATAGTCGCCTGTGGACGTCTGTGGCAGGCCTGCTGTCAAAGCCTGAGAGCTAATGTGTCCACAGGCTCTGTATTAGAGATGAGATTTCCGCGTTTTTGCACACCAATATATTCTTAAGGAAAATGTTGTTTTGTTAAATCGCAAAAATGTTCAGATTAAAGAAAATATCATTTTCTCTAACAAAATACCGGTGTGCAAAAACGCGGAAATCTCATCCCTGCTCTGTATGTACGTAACGCGATAACTCTTGATAGCAATATCCAATTTGCTTCAAATTTTGTAAATAGGTTCATTTTCATAAGGCGCTTCCCAGATTAATTTTAGGGGTTCATTGGTTAAGTATAAAGGTTTAACCTTAATTTAGAATGCCCCCCCCCCCCCCCTTAATTTAAATAAACGGGTTTTTCATGCAGAATTATCAGATTCGCTTCAAATAATTTGGTATACCAGTTTATTCTGATTAGGGGCTTCCCTGATTAGATTTGGATGTTCATTGGTTAAGTATGAAGGAGGGAACGGAGGTCTAATCCCCCTTATTTTAGATAAATGGGTTTTTCATGCAGATTTATTCGATTTACTTCAAATTTGGTATACTGGTTAATTTTAATAAGACGCTTCCCTGATTAGATTTGGAAATTCATTGGTCAAGTATAAAGGTGTGTGTGTGTGGGGGGGGGGGGGGGAGGGAGGGGGTAATCACTCCCTGAATTCAGCTAAATGTTTTTTTTTTTTTTTTTTTTTTTTTTGAGGGGCATTATTCTTTGAAATAAGAGTGTAATATATAATTAGTGTCAATAGCCTGTGAGCTCAATGCCATCAGTTTGACTGGTCACTTTTCTTTTCTCATAAGCATTCAATGTTCATTTTAAACTCGTGGTATCAGAGTATTGCAAAAGATTTCCCCGAATACATTTTTTTTTAAATTATTACGTTAGATTTAAATTTCTTAATAATATTCTGTTAGTGTTGTAAATTGTTTCATAACCTATGCGTGATACATAATTTTTCGTTTTTGTTACTTTTATATTAGCCCTCATGCTATCAAAGTCTGAGAGATAATGTGCCCGAATGTTCTGTATGTAAGTAGTAGGAAAACAAGAGTTCGGGCTCAGGAGGATGCGGTGCTGCGGTGCCGCACCGCATCCTCATCCCGTCCCCCCTCCGGCACCGCATCCCGCACCCCCTCCGACACCCCCTTCCACCCCCCTGCGACACCGCACCCCCTCCGACACCGCCCCCTAGCGGGAAAAATGGCGTTTTTAGAGTATTTTTCTGCTATAACATGAGAGTTGAACGTTAGATCGACTAGATTATCATACTATAAGATGAAGATTAAATTTACATTTGAATTTTGATCAACCTTTATCTTAATGAGTATTATTAATTAAGCAAAATAATGGAAAATAACAATTTTAAAGGAAAAAAGCTGATTTCTGTAGATTTTCTTTCAACTGCAAGATCAGAATATCAACTTAAATGCAGAAAGTTAAACATATATTTGAATTTTGGATGATTAACATCTTAATGAGCATTATTAATTAAGCAAAGCAATGAAAAATATAAATTTTTAATGAGAAAAGCTGAATATTTTCAAGTACAAGATCAGAATATACTCTTAAATGGGGAAAGTTAAACGCGTACATTTGAATTTTTAAGAATCTTTACCTTAATGAGCATTATTAATTAAGCAAAACAATGAAAAATATCAATTTTTAATGAAAAAGCTGAATTTTTTCAAATACAAAATCAGAATATCAACTTAAATTGAGAAAGTTAAACGCGTACATTTGAATTTTGAAGAATCTTTACCTTAATGAGTATTATTAATTAAGCAAAACAGTGGAAAATATAAATTTCTTAGGAAAAAAGCTGATTTCTGTAGATTTTATTCAACTACAAGACCAGAATATCAACTTAAATGGAAAAGGTTAACCATATATTTGAATTTTAACAATCTTTACCTTAATGAGTATTATTAATTAAGCAAAACAGTGGAAAATATCAATTTCTTAGGAAAAAAGCTGATTTCTGTAGATTTTATTCAACTACAAGATCAGAATATCAACTTAAATGGAAAAGGTTAACCATATATTTGAATTTTGAAGAATCTTTACCTTAATGAGTATTAATAATTAAGCAAAACAGTGGAAAATATCAATTTCTTAGGAAAAAGTTGATTTCTGTAGATTTTATTCAACTACAAGATCAGAATATCAACTTAAATGGAAAAGGTTAACCATATATTTGAATTTTTAACAATCTTTACCTTAATGAGTATTATTAATTAAGCAAAACAGTGGAAAATATAAATTTCTTAGGAAAAAAGCTGATTTCTGTAGATTTTATTCAACTACAAGATCGGAATATCAATTTAAATGAGGAAAGTGAAACATACATTTGAATGAACAACACCTTAATAAGTATTATTAATTAACCAAAACAAGGAAAATATCAATTCTTAATGAAAAAGCAGATTCTTTAGATCCTTTAGAATTTTTTTTCAACTGTAAGATAGGGATATCATCTTAAAAGGAAAATTTAAACATATAATTTAGTTTTTGATCCACCATTACCTTAATAAATTTTGATAATTAAACAAATAACAAAGAATATTATCGAATTTTTAATGAAAAAGATTAATTTTATTAATCCAATAATGATTTTTACATCTTTATATAATACTTTGAACCTATCCAACGTTTTTATTCGTTATTGGCTTTAAATTTTATCATTTTCATATAAAATTTCGAGTTTTCAAACCAATTAACTTAATTTTACTACATTTTAAATGTGGATATTTCTAGATAAATAGCCAACTTAATAATTTTTGCACAACTTGCACTTAGTAATTTTTACACCAACCTAATTGATTTTACTATTTTTAGACCACTGTAAGATTATAATTCAACGTATCAGTTCTTCTAAAAGTAAAAATAACCAGATTTCCCGCCCCCCTTTCATGAATTACATCTACGCTCTCTTCAAACTCACAAGAAAATCCTGCGTTTCTCCCCCTTGAAGGGAGGAGGATACAATAGCGTTACGTCACTTGTTTACAAAATATCGATATGTTGACGATTTGACCATTTTTCAAGATGTATAAAAGAAAGTATCAATATTTTTACATTATTACAAGTATAATTTTAAAGTTTAATGAATAATTATTTGTTATTGGATACCCAATTTTATCAACAGATGAATTTACTATACCTGTGCTGAAACTACATTTCACATAGTTAGCCACACTTTAAAAAATTTCACTTCAATATGTAAATATTAAGTGCATTTTTAACATAACACATGTTTTTCAATACTAGTTCCTATACGAGAATTTTGTTTATTAAATAGTATGTATTCACTTTCAAATTGCTTTTACTTGAAATTATATGAATCTTTTAACAGAAAATTTGTTTAATCACAGAACGAACTGTAGTTAACATTTTAAACACCAATATTAATAATTAAGCAAAACAATAGAAAATATCGATTTTTAAGGAAAAAGATCAGAATATCAATTTAAAGAGGAAAGATACGAGGATTTCGACTTAAATGAGGAACGTTAAACATATATTTTAGTTTTTGAACAAACATTACCTTAATGAATTTTAATAATTGAACAAATAACAAAAGGAAAATATGATTTTTAATGAAAAAGACGAATTTTATTAACTTTTACACTAGTTTGAGATTTTATCACCCTTTTAGATGCTAGCTATGTAGAATTTTAAACTTTCAATAAGACACACTTCAAGAAATACTCATTACTAAACAAAAATAAATTAATTTTAATCTAATCAATGACTGAAAATTTCACATTTAAAAAATATTTTCATGAATGTGCATAAAAAATGAGAGTTTACAAATTAATATCCTTATTTTTATTACATTTAACTGGATTTTTCTATATTCGAGCTTAATTTTTATACACAAAGCATTATTTAATCAAATCCAGTACTTTCAGATTTAACGAAATTCAGCGTTTTTCGCTTTTCAAACTAATCCTATGAGCTAAAAAACAACAGCGCCTCCTATAATTTTATAGCTTTGAGTGAAACGAGTGGAATATTTCATACTGTTTGCTGTTTTCGATATATGAAGACGTCAGCTTATATTCTTTAGTTTAACTAAAATGATTAATATGCAAGAAATGTCTTTAGCAGAGGAAGATTCAAGTCAATCTTACCTAAAGGATATGAAATCAGCTATACCCAGTCAAGAAGCACATGCTTCGAACATTGAAATATTACCCTCTTCACCAGAACAACTAAAACCACCTTTTACTTGCAATCAATGCGAGAAATCCTATTCCAAAAAGAATACATTAAACAGACATCAAATATCCCATTTGGAGAAAAAGCCCTTTGAATGTGAAATATGCTCAAAGACATTCATTCAAAGCAGTGATTTAAAACGACATAGTGTAACTCATTCCAGGACATCTACTACATATAAATGCGATCAATGCGGGAAAGATTATTTACAAAAGTGTCTGTTAACAATTCACAAGAGATCTCATAAGAAGTTTTATGATTGTGATAAATGTTCCAACTCTTTTTTAACAAAGTCTGCTTTAACTAAACATAAAAAAGTTCATCCCAAGGAATATGAATGTAAATACTGCAACATTAAATTGTACGATGAAGTTGAATTTTTACATCATAAAAAAGTTCACCCTAAGAAATATAGTTGTAAACACTGTAAAATTATCATTTATCTCCAGAGGGAGTTTATTCATCATCTGATCAACATGCATAAATGAAAAATGCAAACTTTGTTAAGTCATAAACTTGATTTGAATATCTGTATATTTTAAAAATGTATATGTCCTCCTATAACTGTTGAAAATGATGAATAAATATTGTTTAACTGAAAAAGCTTTTGTCATTTATTTTTGCCATATCAACTTGTGATTTTTCTTGACTTCTTCTTTTTATAATGGTTGCCAACCATTATACACTATATTTAAAATATCATTTTTTGAAACTTTTTCATAACTTTTTTGTAAATTTTTTTCAAACTTTTTGCAATTTTTTTTCACAAATTTTGTAATTTTTTTTTTATTATTTTTATGTTATATATATATATATTTTTTTTTACTTTTGTAATTTTTTTTTGTAAAAATATTTTTTTTTTAAATTTTTTGTAAAAAAAATTTTTTGTAAAAATATTTTTTTTCACTTTTGAAAAAAAAAAAAAAATCTAAGTGTAATTTTTTTTTCCTACTTTTCTAAAATCTCACATTTGTAAGAAGAAAAAAATGTTATGTTGTATTTTTTTTTTAAATTTTGTGAAATTTTGTATTTTACTCTTGCAAATTTTTTATTTTGTAAACAATTTTGTAAATATACCTAGAAAACTTTGTGAACATGCATATTTTTTCATTCATCTGTTAATTTTTATCTGTTCTTATGAAATTTTTTAAGACGGGAAAGCGTTTTACGTTTAAAATGTTAGGAGATATAAATAAACACGTCGATAAGTGCAGATAAAAGAATATTTATTATAACAATTTAAGGAATACATTATGAATAATATCCAAATTCATTGTGGTTACGAGAATCATGGGTAACAAAAATTTCTTTACATCCACTATGTGCCTTCGAAATTTCAATTTTGGGATAATGTGGTAACTCTTGTGCAAATAGGTTGAGTACATAATCTAAATCTCTTCCTTGATTGTTAAATTTTTCAAACGTCTGGTTATTTCTTGAATATCTTCACAAAGTTTACATACAGCTGGTGATAGACTATATGATGCGGTATGCATTTTTGATTCATATTTTCTTGAAAACGGCTTTTGGCAATCTTTACAAGTATAGGGTTTTTCATCTGTATGGATCTGTGTATGTTCTTTTAAATTCCATTTACTTAAAAATTGTTTGTAGCAAATAGAACACATCTGTGAGAGAAATAAATGTAAACAATTAGAATTCTCTTCAATGATATGGATAAAAAACATTTGTTAAAGTACAAACAATAAAATATTTGATTTTAAATTTACTCTAATTACGTTTCATATATGAATTATAGTATTTCATATCTAAAAACTTACATATTTATTATTCTTTAACTCTACATGTGCTAAGAGCAAATCATTCAGATCATCCATTTCTGATAAAGAGGATTGCTGCTGTTTTGATTCATCTTGCTGCGACATCTGTACAATAAAAGAAATATATTTATATACTTAGGAAAGGTTTAATATATAAGTAATCATTTATTTATTTATTTTTATTAATACATATATGTTGTAATGATATACTAAAACTTACTTTATTCACTAACAAAGAAATCGATTCCTCACTTGAATTAAAATCTGGAAATTTATCAGAGTTGCTCACTTAAAGTCACCTTCTCCTCCAAGTTTAACAGTTGAAATGAGAAATACTGCGCTGCTTTTCGAAAATTTATATTATTCTCAATCGTTTTGATCACGTGACAACTCACTCATGCGTACAAATCAGTAGTATAATATATGTTATCAAGAAATTATGTTATAAGAATCTGATAATTATTAGAAAAGTGTGAAGCATAAATCATTCTGTGATATTGATAAGTGATGTAGTAAAAATTCATATAGTTTAGTTTTGAAAATAGGTCATTTAAAATATGAAATGTTAAAATTAAAGATTATATTCATGTAGGCTATGTATCAATAGAACTATAAACACAGTATTAATATTTTAAGCAACTTGATGGATGATAATTCAGAAATCTTAGAAGTGTAAGATGAAACATATGATAATTTGATTAATAATATAGACTGAATAACTCGGACTAATTTTAATATATCAAGTGATTGTAGCAATAAGAAATGTCATGTAGGACCAATTCATATAAGGTGAAAATTGAGTATAATCAATTTTTAACTCTATTGCTGTCCTAAGTCTATATCTATCTTAATTGTGTAATGTAAAAATATACAAGGGAAGAATCAAGTCCAATGTCGATAAATATTGTGGTATTGGTTTAAAAAATGAAAAATCATCGAATTTCACTGAATCAGAAAGTATAAAAAATTGATTAAATAATGTTTTGAGTATAAAAATTAAGTTAAAATGTGATAAATTATGGAAATTAGTTTGTAAACTCTTATTTTTATATGTACAATCATGAAGAAGAAAAACATTAATGTGAAATTTCCAGTTAAATAGTAATGTTTGCTAATAAGAAGGGATTATAGAATTTAATTGGGTAGATAAAATTTAGACGGAACATAATAAAATTATATGGTAAACGTTAGGTTTTTAATATGAAATTAATAAAATATAGTTAACTCATGTTTCATTCGATAATACTCATAATAATACTCATTAAGACGTTAATCATACAGAATAACAGAATTCAAATGTATGTCTAACTTACCCCATTTAAGTTGCTATTCTGATCTTGTAGCTGAAGAAAAATCTAGTAAAATCAGCTTTTTCAACAAAAATTGTTATTTTCCATTGTTTTGCTTAAGGATGTTCTCAGCTGCTCTGCTCAACAAGCGAAAACGTTCTGACACATTTTCAAATTTATTTTTTAACGGAACGATATAAAATTCGAAAGCCTGAGCATGGAAGAGTTTTGGAATCCAACTGTGTTTTCCATTTTTGGATCCATCATTTAACTATTGAGTTAGAAGCGATTTTGATCGCGTGACACGGTATTTTCTGCCCTTACTGACTGGATTTTCTTCTTTCGTTCGGAAGTTTTGTTCAAAATGCCAACTTTGACAGTACTTTCTGAAAGATCTATTGCGTTTACAAGAAAACGGAAAAAACAGTTCGATGGCATAGTTTCTGAATAACAACACTTTCTAGTTTCATACGTTTCCGAATAAAAATGAGTTAAAACTTATGTCAGAAAGTTGACCCTTTGGATTTGAGAACAGCCTTAAAGTAAAGGTTGTTCAAAATTCAAATGTTATCCTTAGACGAAATTCGCGCCTTTTTTCTGTTGACGATTGAGAAAATTGATTTTTTTCGGCGACTAACTGTCGAAATTCTCGATATTTTTCCGTGATATTTTTTTTATTTCCAAATTTTCGGAAAATTCGGAACAGAATCTCCCATGTAATAGTCTGTGATAATTTTTTTTTAAAGATAATTTTTCTTGTGTGTTATTGAAAATGTTTGAATTGTATTGTGATCTTTATAGTGCAAAATAATGTCACATTCACATTTTTTTAAATATTTACTCTTGTGTGACAAAATGAAAATAAGAAATATTGTTTTTCTAATATTCCCCACTACCATGATTGCTTAGCTTATTCTTATAGATATATTTTTTTAACCTCTATCTTGGCCAATTTTATCTTCTGACTGCACATAATTAAAGATTTATATTATACTTAATTTAGATCCAAATTAAAAGAATTATGTGATTAAATGAAATATAAACATTTGATGTAGTCTGTGTTTCTTTTGTACATGTGTAAGTTATTTTTCACTTTGAATTTCTGATTCCCCCCCCCCCCCGTATAAACGCTATTGCTTTTATACATTTCTTTTATAATGTGGCGACTGGATTATTTGGGTTTAGGAGCCAGTGCCTCCTTTAAAATTTTTGGAATCTGCCCCTATACTCTTAATCATATCTTCATTCTTTGAATCCTTTTTTCCATTTAGTTATTCTATTCTTCCGTTTCTAGATTCCAGTTAAAATCCTGGGGCACCCTAGAAACACATAGGACACTAGAATCAACGCAAAAAATTCTGACTCATTTTTTAACACAAATACATGATACTTGCAGAAAAGATTATTAAAGAGATTTGTAATCAACGTAAAATTTTAAACAAACTCTGGCTTTACATATTTTCAAAGTGGAGTCCCTTTAAAGACCCAAATAAAAGTATTTCAGTTTTTTACTTTTTTCTATCTTTACAAGAAGAAAGTATTGGCTTCGTAAAAGTTTTCGAAATCCGATTTTCGACGGACTTACACGTTTTAGGGGTCAGAGATCACGAAAAAATGCTTTTACAAAATGTCTGTCTGTGTGTGACACAAATTTTGTGGGACCTCTATCTCAAGAACTAATGAACGAAATTTAATAAAACTTTATATTCCGTTAGTGCCTGATATAAACTGGTGCTGATCACTTTTTGGTGTAAATCGTCTATAGGTGGCGCTGCCATGCTGCATTATTCACGATTTCCACAATAGCTCTATCTCAAGAACTAATGCACGGATTTTCATCAAACTTCAAATTCAATTAGAAATTGACATAAGTTGTTGCTGATTAGATTTTAGTGTAAATCACCTAACCGGCGACACTGTTATATTGCATTTTTCAGGAAGTATTAACATGAATGAGGTAGAAGAAAGTTTTGGGATTGTCACATCCGACTAGTTTATATTGTCTTTAATTTTAAAATATTAAATCCAAAATTGATGAAAACTAGTCGGATGTGGCAATCCCAAAACTTTCTTCTATCTCATGCATGTTAATACTTCCTGAAAAATACAGCCGGTTAGATGATTTACACCAAAATCTAATCAGCAACAACTTATGTCAACTTCTAACGGAATCTGAAGTTTCGTGAAAATCCGTGCATTAGTTTTTGAGTAGAGCTATGGCGGAAATCGTGAAATATTCTGCATAGCAGCGCCACCTGTCGGGCGATATATACCAAAACCTAATAAGCAACAACTTAAGTCAACTTGATAACTGAAGTTGAAGTTTGATTAAAATCCGTGATCTTCTTGAGATAAAACTATTGCGGGAATCAGGAAAAATGCAGCATAGCAGCGTCAGCTGTTGGGCGATTTACACAAAAACGTAGTCAGCGGCAACTCATATCAAGGACTAACTGAATCTGAAGTTTGATGAAAGTCCACGCATTAGTTCTTGAGATAGAGACATTGTGGAAATAAGGAAAAATGATGTATAACAGTGCCACCTGTTGGGTGATTTATACCTAAACGTAGTAAACGTAAACTCATATCAAGGACTAACTGAATCTGAAGTTTCACGAAAATCCGTACATTATTTCTTGAGATAGAGCCATTAAGGAAATCGTAAAAAATGCAGCATAGCAGCGCCAACTGTTGAGAGATTTGCTCCAAAAACTAATCAGCACCAATTTATATCAGGGACTAACTGAATATAAATTTTTATTAAATTCCGTGCATTAGTTCTTGAGATAGTGCGCCCACAAAATTTGTCTCACACACAGACATACAGACAGACAGACAGACTCACAGACATACTCACAAACAGAAATTTTCTAAAAACATATTTTTTCTCTGACCCCTAAAACGTGTAAATCCATCGAAAACCGGAATTCGAAAATTCTCACGAATCCAATACTTTCTTCTTGTAAAGACAGAAGAAAGTAAACTAGTCGGATGTACAAATCCCAAAACTTTCTTCTGTCTCATACATGTCAATACTTCAAAATTCGTTATCGCTTTACCAAAATTAAATGGCAACCTAATGCTCATCATAATGATTCTAAAAAATGAAATTCCATGCTTTAGTTCTTGAGATATGACTATCGCTGAAATCGTGTAAATACAGCAAAATTCAGCACCATTTATAGGGTGATTTACACCAGAACCTAATCATCATCAACTTATGTCAACGTCTAACTGAATATGAAATTTGGGGAAAATTCGTGAATTAGTTCTTGAGATAGAGCTGTTGCGCAAATCATGACAAATGCACCATAGAAGCGCCACCTGTGGAGCGATTTGCACCAACACATAATCACCAGTAATATTAATCTAGGTGTACTTGAATCTGAAGTTTGATGAAAATTCGTGGATTAGTTCTTGAGATAGAGCTATTGAGGAAATCGTTCTAAATGCAGCACAGCAGCGCCACCTATTGGTCGATTTACACCAACACGTAGTCAGCATAATTTCATATAAAGGACTAACTAAATCCGATGTTTGATGAAAATGTGTGTATTAGTTCCTGAGATACAGCTACTGCGAAAATAGTGTAAATCCTGCAAAATGCAGCATAGCAACGCCACCTGCTGGGCGATTTAAACCAAAACGTAAACAGCACCAACTCATATCAAGGAATAACTGAATCTGACGTTTTATAAAAATCCGTGGAGTAGTTCATGAGATAGAGCTATTGCAGAAATCCTGCAAAATGCAGCATAGCATTTTGCAGTTAGACGTTGAGCGCACCTGCTGGGCGATTTACACCAAAAACTAATCAGCACATATCTATATCAGGGACTACCCGAATATAAATTTTTATTAAATTCCGTGCATTAGTTCTTGAGATAGAGCCCCCACAAAATTTGTGTCACATACAGATAGACAAACAGACATTTTGTAAAAACATGTTTTTTGGAATCTCTGACCCCTAAAACGTGTAAATCCGTCAAAAACCGGAAGTCGAAAATTTTCATGAATCCAATACTCTTCTTGTAAAGATAGAAGAAAGTAAAAAGCGACAAGACACAAGAGTCGAACTTCTGTCTTGATTTATCTAAAGCAAACCCCCTCCCCTCATTTTTAATTGTACTTAAATTAAAATGCAAACAATATTTATAAATATGTTTTATGTTTACATATGTTTTTATGAAATTTGGAATGACATAATCAAAAGCGAATACTGAAAAATAAATAAGATGGTAGATTTTTCTATTGCTTTGAAACTAACTGCTTTACAACTACTTCATTAAAATTTTTAGCTCAATACATAGAGAACTAACTATGTAAGAATTTCTTCTGGAAACGGAACGTATTCCCAGAAGCATTTGATGGATACTGTGAATTATTAATATGTGAATGTGACTGGATCTAAACTAGATCTTTTAGAAACAATTGTCAACTATGTTATTTTAGAGAGCAGAAAGTTGAGCCTATTACCCCAAGGTTACTTTATAGCATCGTTCAAAGTCAATTGATAACGATCAAATGGGGTGTTTACCTTTGGCAGAAGGGAACGTTTAGGGAAGGTGTGGGAGGGATTTGAGGGGATCCTCCTCGTCTCTAACTTTCTAATTACGTCCGCTTGACCACATATTTCCTGGAAAAAAAAGACCATTCTTATGGAGTATCTCTTTTGGCAAGCACTTTGCAAAGGTCACCTTTATCAGCTTTTATTTGAAAAATAAGGATCGAAATTTTAGTGATGAAAAAAGTTATGATAAAAAAGGTTTCAACTGTATCTTATAGTTGTTAATTATAGTTTATCCTGTGTTGAAAACTGGTATTTTTATTTATTTATGTAAAAAGTAATATGCAAACTTCTTATTATTGAATGCAATTGTTAATTTTTATTTATAATTGAAAACTGGATTTTTATTCATAATTTTATTAATTGAAATGTAACACAAAAACATAGATTATGTTAGCATTCAGGAAGTTAATTGTTTTAGAAATTTGGAATTCTTGATAGCTATTCAGGTATTTTAACACGGGGAAAACAAAATCATATAAATCAGAATTAAATAAAAAAAAATCTGTTTTTCAGAAATATAGGACATAGTCATTCTTTTTTAGCTTATTTATAAAATATTGCAAAACACAACACAGAAATATAAATCACATGTTTTAATGCAAACAACTGTTGATGATATATTTTTAAAATACTATGAAAATCAATAAATTATTTTCGTAAATACTTATAACTCATATGTTTAAATTTAATTATTTTCAAGAATTAATTATCTGCATTTGTACAAAATATGAATTAAACGAGAAAGAAAAATTATGCATCAAGCGTCGAAGAAATGGTTCCACTGTTTAATAAGATAACAAAGATACCAACGTAAACAATTTGGAAAACGCACAATACATTTGAAAAAACAATTTCAGCAATTAGCATGAATAGTCGGGTAAATTTCCGAATTACTGTGTGGAGACCTGTATTATAATCTATAAGATTTGTATGTATACTGCATATTAAAATGTAGTTCAGTTAGGAAACATACGGCACAATTGAAAATTATCCTTCAGCAATTTCCATCAATAAGCGGAAATTGGAAATGTACTCGAGATCTTTTGTGCATCCCTGTATATGAGCTATAATATGATCTTAGTAAAGGTTATATTTACCAAGTTTTGTGTAAAAAATAGCGCGACACATTAAAAATGCGTACCACAACTGAAAACGCACTTACAGCAATTATTCCTCATAGACATACACAATATGTCCCTGTAAATAAAGGATGAATGCATCACACACTATATTTCGTTTTAAGCATGCCGTGGTGAACTTCAGCGATATTTATTAATTTCAGTATGTTTGAAATAGTGTAACATCATTAAAATTTACCGCAAACGATTTTCCCTCATAGACCGTAATGTAACAGAATTCTTTTGTGGGTCCCCTTAAACAAACTATACATGCTATATTTTCTATTTTTAATAGGAGACATGCTATAAGTAAACCCCAATAGCTTATACCAATTTCACAAGTTAATTAGCTAAAGTCAGAGCAAGCACAGAAAAATACTTATTTTGAAATATATACATAGTTAAAAAATACCAAATTAACCCAGAAACTGTATCACATATAATTATGTATATATTTCAAATATAATATGAGTATGTAAATTTAATACATAGGGGAGATGGGGGATGAATGGGACATTTTCACAAAAATATTTTTTTATTTTTTTACTTAAGTTATTATCAATATTATATATCACATTTCATACATTAGGTATTTGACAACACATATGAACAATATTTATTCTAGATTATGATTTATTCAGAAAAATATTATGAATTTAAAAAAACGTTCCTCCCTGTCCCAATCATCCCCACAGCAGGGATGAATGGGACACTAATAGGGATTGATGGGACACAAAGATTTTTCTCCCTGTATTCGATTTTACCAAATTAAAATTTATAATTATAACCTTATATGTAATTATATTTGTAATATATGATTTTACAGCACGAATCGATATGTTTTTTTTTTTTTTCAAAAACTTCTTTTATTGCAGTTTTAACTTTTAATGCAGACTTCAGCAATCAATCTGTTCTTTTTTCCCACTTATGAGACATTTTAGATTTGAAATGAAAGTGCAAAATGTCTTTTAAATATGGCATAGCTAATAATTTTCAATCACAACTTATTAATATTAATTAAATGTATCATGCAGAACGGAAATTATTGGGTCGATGGGAAAGTCGTGTCGTGTTGGGAAAATCAATTCGCACCAGAAAATTCTGCCCAGTAATTATTAGATATTAGATATCGGAATCAATGTCTAATAATTAAATGATAGAATTTTCCGGTACGAATTAATTTTCCCAACACAACACGACTTTCCGATCGACCCAATATGTTAGGGGTGGGGATTTATTTGCGCAACATTTCAAAATTCAATATAATTTCCCCCATTTGATCAATAAACATAAATTTATATAAAACATAATACTATTTTTAACAATTTTATCTATTTTGATTAAGTTTTAGTACCAATTTTTTGATAATCCATTAATAATTATTACAATTCAATAAATAACACTCAAAAATTTTAAACAATAACAACTCATATAATGCTATTTAATACTATTAATTAACGTAAATTATTAATTTATCAACCTATATAATACTATTTAGTTAATAAATAAAATTTTCACCATCTCTAGGGATAAATGAGAATGTCCCACTCATCCCCATTTGAAATGTCCCAATCATCCCCATGATGCATATATTCCCTTCTCAGCCATTTTACCTCAAAAATTATTTTGTCACATTGGTTACTATTCATTCAGTTTAATTATCAATATTGAACCTTAAAATAAATAGCTACAATATAGCTTAATTTTTTTATATTGTATAAGATATTTCACATCTTCAAATGTAAAAAAAACTTACTTTTAAGCAGAGATTTCAGAAAATGCAACTTTGAAGGAAAATGAAAACAGCAATGTGGTCATACTTTTAGTTCTGAAGCACACTGTGGTAGAGCCTTATATCGGGATAGGAAGCAATTTAAAATAAATGTTTATTGCCGGAAATATTGAGAATGTCCCATCCATCCCTTGTCCCATTCATCCCCTAGCTCCCCTAATCATTCATATTGAAAATTTGTATTTATTCCTAAAGTGTTAAAAAAAAGAAAAAGAAGAAAAGAAATATATACAATAAAAGCCACAAGAAATGGTTTCAAATGCAATAAATAGATGAAACATTAAACATGTTGTCTAAGTAATCACGTTGCATTAATATAAGTACTTTTTTAGAAGTAAATTTTTAAAATGAAAAAAAAATTATTTTTTACATTTACTTAAAAAAATGTATATATATATATATATATATATATATATATATATATATTTACCATACTTTAGTATTGAGCTGGTGACATGAATTAATAGCCGAAGAAATAGCCAAAAATCGCTATTTATAGGAGTTTTTTTTATTTATTTATTCTGATAATTTAAGTGGTTCAAAGCGCGTAATTTGATTAAATGTCTTAGATTTTTTTTATTGATATTTTTATTTATTTAACATATCTACCTGTACATATATTGGCATATTACTACACATATTAGTATAGGCATATTACTATACATATCGGCTGTTAATTCATGGCACCAGCTCAATACTAAACTATCGCTTTTAATAAATTTCAGATCCTTATTTGAATTCCAAAATTTTTCGTATTGTTAGGTGGAATCTAAAATAAAACAAATCAAATATAAAAGGTCTATTAGAGCTTTCAATTTAAAAAAATGGTTTTAATCTATACTCTATAACCCGGGAAGCCTGTTATGGTTCCCCTAGTGATATATAACGCTACAACTGGAGGAAGGTTGTGGGCCAAAAATTTTTGTCGTTGAGAAATTACTTTTTAAAAATTATTTATATATTTTTGCTTGCATTCAATTTTAAGCCAAATTCAAATACGCCTTCTTCTTTCTTTCTTTTTTTCTGTACTTCTTCTTTTTCTTTCTTTCTTTTTTAGTCCCAAAGAGAAAATAAAATACTTCATTTAACTGATGAAGACATTTTCAAATTGGTGAGGAAAAAAAAAAAAAAAGTATATGCATTAATTTTATATCAATCGTTATATGACCATTGAAGTGCTTTTGAAGTTCATTTTACTATTTGTGGAAGTTAACTCTTAATTTTTCTGGGAAGTGTGTTAAAAAGAAATATCTAGGTAAGAACAAAGTGTTATAATTCTGTGCATTTTTTAAGTTCAATGGTCTTAGTGATGCAAGAGAATTTGAATTTATAAGTAGCGAATAAATTGTGAGTATTCTAGCATTATTATAAAGTAATTAAAAGAAAAAAATGTGCTTGATGTAATCTTTATTAAATGGACTATATTTTTTTCTTATGATTTCGCCCCCCCCCCTTTAAAATTGACATTGCTAAAGTACCTTTTTAAAATCTCATAATTTATTTTTACCTCACTTTTTCTAAAGACCTCCTATTTCTGAAGATGTTATTTGATACTACTATACATGAGAATTATAATGTGACAAAATTTCGGAGACAAGTAAACGACCCGAAAACAATTTTTAAACAATCGCGAAATGTAAATATTCTATCGTATTATAAACTGAATGTACAATCTACTAATTTGTTATTCTACTTTAATAAGAATACAACCCCCTAAACAAACCTTACCACTGCTTTCCCTTCACGGTGGAAGGTTAAAATAATTATCGCACCGCCCGCATCTCGTACGCGCCAAGTAAAAGTGCCAATTACATCTTGGAAGGGGAGACCGTGCATTGCAGGAAAGAAAAGAATGAAGACCCCAGCTCACATCGGGTCACGTAATGGACCTGATCCTTTTTTACGAATGTTCTGAAAATCTCCAAGAAATGCTAAAAACTGGCGAAAAATTCTTAAATCTCTGTTTGAATTGAGAATAAACTTTGTTGGAAGGGGAACAAAATTTGCTATATTGAGCTAGAAAATTGAAACAGGATTCCTTTTACTAATAAAGAAAAATCTCACCGAATCGTAGATAAACAGGATTTCTTTTATGAACATGAAAAAGTCCGCATGAAACGCGAAAAAACTTCAAAAATCGCATAAAAATATTGCGAAAAATTCAAAAACTGTACGAATTCCGAATACACTTTATTCAAAAGAGGGCAAAAATTACTATATTGGACTAAAAGATTAAAACCGTATTCCTTTTACTAATGTGGAAAAATCGTCGCAAAACATACACAAAAAATCCCTCTAAATATTACATAAAAAATCTCAAGAAAATTAAAAAACCGCAAGGAACACAATTACGGTGGGTAAAACATTCTAACTGGAATTCTTCACGAATGTCAAAAAATCCGCGTGAAACATGAAAAAACGCAAAAAATCGCAGTGAAAATCGCGGAAGACAAAATGTAGTATATATTGGGCTAAATGTCTGAAAGTGTATTCATTTTATAAAAACCAAAAATTGCCGCTAAACGAAAAAAAAAATTATACATATATATATATATGAAAATCGCATTGAAAATCACATTAAAAAGTGCAAACAATTCAAAAATCCCGGAGGACAATATTTACTATGTCCTACTAAAAGTGTGACTCCAAATTTTCTTTTACAAATGCAAAAAAAATGCATTAAAAGTCGCTAAAAATTTAAAAATCACTGTCGGACAAAGTTTAATTAGGTAAAAGGCAAATTCATTTTACTAATGTTAAAAAATAGCCGCGGGACGCTAATGAATGGTACAAATTGAAAAAATAATTAAAAATCCCGGAGAACAAAATTTACTATGTTAGGCTAAAAGTTTGCAATAGAATTTTGATTTCTGAATCTCAAAAAATCTTAGCTGAATGCGAAAAAACCGTAAAAATTACATCTATCAGGAAAAATACTTAAACAATTAAATTTCAGCTATTGCCCATAATATGTAAAATATGTACACTGTGCAAATGACTACATTATTGAACCAAACAACTCTGCAAGTCAAATTTGTATACTTTTCAACAAAAATATTCTTGTTGATATAGATATTTATTTTCAAAAGAGAAAAAAATACTTTAGAAAATGATGCGTTTTCGGATTATCAGCAGACCGTATTGTATCATAGGAAACGAAAATGCCCTGTGTATTACGGTCATTCAGAAGTTTTGTGTCATAAAATGAAAACTGCATCTCTAACGACAAATAACTTCCTTTAAATCTTTTGAATAGATCGAAAATGTTTCCTTTTCTAAAGAAGTAAAACTATAAAGTTGGGATAAAGTCCAAAACATTTTTTTTAATTTTTTCACTTTAATGCATGCTCGTCAAAGTGTTTTACTGAATTTTTAGGTGGAACGCCATCTCTTTTTAATCGAATGTCTTAGTTATCGATTGGAGTAGTTTATAATTTCAGTCTTTTTTTTTCTTTCTTACTATGTTTATAAAAGCTGTATCATATTTATAACTGTAATTCACTTTAACATTTTCATTATTTTAAATCAAATGTCAGAAAAATATTTAAAATGATTTTGCATGTGCTTCTGTCACAGTGTAAATTTATTTTCTGTTATTATCTGCTATTTTTAACTGCGAACATATTATAATAAAAGAGAGAAAAAAAAATCTTGTAAACTAACTACACTTAATTTAAAATTTTCCATCTTGACAAAAATAAAATGTATTTCATTAATTTAGTGTGCAATTAGGTAAATAGCCCGAATATTATGGCGTTATCTAAACCATTAAAATATTTTCGAGGTTAAACTCGTTAAAAGTTTTTTGTTTAAACTTGACTTAACGACATCTGCGAGATTAAAGAGCAACTTTAAGGCTTAATAGCATATTAAAAAGTACGTAGGCAATTTATTATCGCAAATCACATCTACTAGAAAGGAATCAACAAAAGCAAGAAATCAAAGTTATACGTTTCGCATAGATTATAGTACGTGTGCTATTTACAGTTTACATGTACATATGCAATACGACGAATATAAATTAAGTTAAAACTTCTTACGTAGACTTCTGCTTACAGATATGTTTCCTCAACACATTAAATCTATTTTAGACCAGTAACAATTTATTACTAATAAAAAATACTGATTGCAATGAATGACCTATACGACATTACATCAATTACTTTGATTAAACAAAAACAAAAGGAAAGAAAAGCACTAAGATTGCATTTTTACGATAGAATCAAATTATTTAATATTTAGAACCGTACGATTTCATGTTGAATTAATCTTTTTTTTTTTCGTCAATTCTTTTGTATATTTTGTTTATTATTTATTTATTAACATTTTACTATGATTGGCCGAAAATTGCGGCTCAATGTTTTAGTACATGTGTTTTGCTGTTGTAACAACCAATCATCGAAGAATTCAGCATTTCAGGAGAAGTGATGCGCTAAGGCGGTGTTCCCCCTCGACCAGACGTATGTACTTTTGCGGTGTCCTTGGGTAAACCAGGCCTGCCTGACGCATATGCATAAGGGTTCCGAGAGCCTGAAATTGGGAGGTAGTATTCCCACGTCCTGTTATTCCAAGAAACATAAGCTACATAATTACAGCTTATTACATTCGTGAACTGAAGACAAACGTAGACATTACCCTACGGCTTCAAAATGACGTCGATATACATGCGAGCAGTCAGAGTATCTTGCAGCAAGATTAAAGATGATCAGCTGTCCCAGCAGTTCGCAGCTCAGACTTTTACACCAGGTGTTATAGCAGTGTGATTCTCTAACAAATTCAGGATTGGACCGCTGACCCTTCTGCCTCCACACACGTATGAAGTGGTTCTCAGCACTCAGAAAAAAGTGGGATTCGACGATGAAAATCCCATTTCTCCAATCAGACACTGTCGAGCTTACCCGAGATCGACACCAATCCAGATGGCGCTGCCTATGTTAAAGGGTTAGTGCCAATTACCTTACTGCACATGGAGACATGAGCCCAGAGTCACAAGTCGTCTACAGATGGCATGGCTTGATACCACTGGATTCATGTTAACTGGAAAATGACGTCGAATAGATTATAACGATATTGTTGGTGTAGCAGCTGGCCTCCTGATTTCTCAATCTTCTTGTGCATTTGTGGTCCGAACCATTGAGGGGGCTAAGTGTGCCTTCTCTGATCCATTGCTACCAACACTACATAATACCGTGTACCATACCGATTCGACGAACATGCTGGCTGTTACGCCTGTTCGACCTATTCAGCTGTTACGTCTTCTCTGAAGTCTATGATGCGACCACTTTCGAAGTCGGACAACTGTTCGTAGCGCCATCAAGTACGTCTTAAAGGCATCTTTCTTTCAAATCCCGTGTATCAGCAACAGTAGTCCGGTTCTAATTACCCGTGGGTTGGAGTTTCGGCTCTTTTAAAGCTGTCTGCTGCGCAATTTAAATGCGGCTTGCACAAGTCCCCATTGGTAATTGTTGCTGAAAACTTAATCATTTACATATCTCATCCAATCACATCAACACGCCCAGTTTAGTAGCTCTGGCTCAATTTTTTTATGGATGCCAGTGGTGGAAAATTGGCGCAGAGGAGGAGCCTATTGACACCACCAAAATTTTATAGTATTCTTCAGCTTAATAAAAGCGCAGAAATTCTGTCATTAGATAAGGCAAAAAATACTACTAAAATTTAGTGGTGTCAATAGGCTCCTCCTCTGCGCCAATTTTCCACCACTGGGATGCATGTGTTTTTTTTTTTTTTTTTTCAACGGAGTGTATTTATGTATTTGACTGCATTTGCAACGGACGGACCGATAGCAGGTTACCACTATCGAAATTTTTATACTTTATTCATACTACTATTTACAAAAGAAAAAATTCGTCGTAGAATTTTCTTGAAATTGTCATAGAAGTGTGCGGAAAAGATTTTTTTAAGTGCTACAAATAGAATTAAAAAAAAATAGGCGCCAGTTGCAGCAATTTTCTATATAAAATAAATTTTTAGTCAAAGGGTCAATCGATTAAATAACTCGATCAGTCCACTTTCTATTATGACAGTAATTGAATGTTATAAAATTGAATTTTTTTACCAATAAACTGCATTCTTTTTTAACTGTAACATGCTCAAAGTTTGTGATTTTATTAGCAAATATTAAACGTGTTAATATTTTTAATTTAATAAGATAATTAAAAAATAGGAAAAAAAATCTGAGTAAAAATAAATATTTTCGCATTTTTTCCCTCCAAAACTTTTGAAAACATTAATTTTGAATCTTTAGTTTAGTTTCGGGGCTTAGGAGGAAGGGGGGGGGGGGGTATACACTTGCCTCCCTGCCCCGTGTACACGACACGATAGGTATGCGAGTGCACTGGCTCATCGATATTCATATAATAAAAAGAGAAACTTTATTACAATCAGATTAAAGCACATTTGTATTTTTGCGTTACAAATAATCGTTAAAATAATAAACAATTTGTCAGAATCATCATGGCAGCCACCGACCTCTTAAGAATTCACATTCAGTTGATACGCCTGTCCAGATTTGTTTCGCACCTGGTGTTGCATGCCCTGGAATATAACAATGCCTATAGATTGAATATAAGCTGCAAGCAATCTATTCACTTCTCGAGCGTCCACAAGTTGCACCAATCATTTTATTGGTAAAGCATTTTACATTCTATAAATAAGCCTGTTTGCGCGTGTAAATTTCATTATGGAATAGATAACTCACAACGAAACATAACAGCTCATCACAAATACATATTTAGTTATTTTGCATTAATTTTTTTTGAACGCGAGACCTCGTGTGGCAGCACCCGTCGCACACCCCTGAGGAAAGGACAGCTCTAAGCATAACTCAAAACTACTTAGTGGAAATGGCTATAATTTTGGATTCTGTTAAAGAATTTATAGGTTCTAATTCATATTTCTTTCGAAAATGTATTTCTTAACACTTTATTTTTTTTAAATAAAAAAATATCGAAAAATTCTCGAAAAAAATATTAATTGTAACCTTTATATATATATATATATATATATATAGCTTTAAATGTATACCTGAATCCAAAATAATAGCTCATTCCCACAAGCAGTTTTTGAGTTAAGCAAAACAAGTAATATAAAAATTTTGTTTTTAAAGTCAATTCCTACTTAGGCTATCAAAGAAAAATTTAATAGAATCAAGCTAATATTAGTTTTTGTTGCATTAAAATATCTCAATTTGTTGATTTTCTATAAGCAAGTAGGTTTACAATGGAACTCTATGGGAATTGGGCGAAATATTACAGATATCCCCAAGTTGGCGACCACTTTTGGCGACTCATTTTGGCCGCCAAATTGGGCGATATAGCGCCAAGTTGGCGACAAACTTGGCGGTATTTGGCGACAGAACAGGGCCCCCCTATGGTAACCCCTTATTGAAAATACTTTCATTGACCTTCAATAACCAATGGCCGCCATTTTGTTTCCCATGCAAAACTAAAATTAATTAATTAAAATTTAATGAATTAATTAATATTTGAAAAAACTGTATTAACATACATTGTCATCCAGTACAAGTTTTAAAAAATTTATTTCAACTTGATAGCATGAATAATGAGTATTTTATTAACGATTGAAAATTTGAACAAGATAAATATATAAATATATAAATAAATATAGGGAGAGTGTGAGCTAATAGTAGGAATTGAAAAATAGCATAAAAAATTACCCGTATTGCAATCTGTTTTGCAAGGATTACAAATATGTTTAATATCAGGAGTTCCAAACTTAAAACCCTCATAATTCCTAACCTACTTAACTGAATTACTTCCGTTGGCATCTTAAAGGTAAAATTTATCGAAACAGATAAATACGATGTCAAAAATTGAAAATTTCAGAATTTGGTACAATAAAAGTGCAAAAGACGACCCCCCAAACATTTTTTAACATACATTGAGATAAGACATTATTTCCAGTAGAATTGCTATTTCTTTTATATATATATATATATATATATATATAGTTTGATTGATTAAAATGTATGGGGTGTTCCCTTTTAAGGGGGAGGGGGAGCAGGAGGGGCGACTGTACATTTCTAGTATTCTCTTAAGTATAACTGAAATCAATTTACCTAAAGTATCATGCTTAAAACACCAAATAAGTAAATTGAAATCGCAATTATTCAGCAAATAAATCATTTACGTAAGTTCAAATACAGCATATAATGTTCTTGAAATTGATTGATGATACTGTATAGTCCACTAATCCATTTAATAAATTTGAAATATCAATTCAGTGGTCAGACAATTACTTTTAATCAAAGAGAACTCCATTTGCTTCATAGATTCTAATTTAAAATCACATCATAATAGAGCCTTCAGTAATCCGAGTATAAATATGACTTACTCGTAAATTCTATTTCGCTCTCTCGAACTCTATTTCTCATCTTTTTAAATGTGTTAAAAGCATTAAAATACTCACAAACAGAAGCGTGAATGAACCTGAACATTTTTTTCTTTTAAAATTATTAAAACAAACATCGTGTTGTTTAGAAGAATAAATTTGGAATAATTTCAAAACTGGAAACATGTAATATTATCTCAATTTGTTAGTGTTAGCAGCACACACGCTTATGCAGGGTGTCCAGCGAATAAGACCCTGATTTCAAAATTAAATATCTCAAAAACAAAGATCAATAGAATTATGTGGTAAACGGTTTGTTGATTAGCTAAGCTGTAAAAATGTTATACAGAAGTTTCAAAATTTAGTTACAAGAACCGTTAACAGATGGCGCTGTAATAGCAATACTTGTACACTGCTTCGAAGTCCAGAGCACTGGCGTCTCATTCCTAGATGGCTCCCTACGTAAAAACGAATATTGGGAAAGTCCATTTTTTCATTGGGGTGATGTGCAGAAGTGGAGACATCTGGTCACAGAATTATTGCATCAGCTTTAATTTTAGAAAATTTCAATTAATAGAATGTTCAATAAAAAGTTTAGAAATCATTATAAGAATTTTTTAAATATTTTATTAAATTCAATCTTTAATGCCATATAATTATTTAAATCAAAATGCATATATTTAGAAAAATAATTTTGTACTTTTTATTTATTTTTTATATTTTTAAATCACGGCATAATATTTTGGTATTATTGTTTATACCTGAATTATTATAAATAAAAAAGTAATTTTTCACTTTTAATTTATTTTTAAATCACGGCATAATACTTTGGTTTTAGCACAACACATATATTTCTTTTCTTTGTAAACAAAGTTTTAGAGACAGAAATTATGCATTAAATTATTTCTTTTTTAAAAGGAATTGATGATAAGTCATATCATCAACGTCAAAGCAAAAGTATATTGGGTGCTGCATTCCTTTCGAACACTTTGGATCCTATCGCTAGAAGCTGCACCATATTTCTGTGCTCAATGATAAAAAAAAATGAAAACGAATTTTAAAAATTAAAATTATTTTTTGTAACTTAATTAAGTTTTTAAAAATAGAAATTTTGTATTTTTTCATTCAAACTATTCTCTACAATTTAAAAAAAAATGATTTATGAATCATTATTATAAATGCTCAATGATTTTTAAAAAAGGTGTTTCTTTTAGCTTAATTAAATTTTAAAACCAGAGACTTTGGATTTTTTTATTCAAACTTTTTTCACAGTTTGAATAAATATTAAAAAGTAAAGATTTCCATTTTTTTCAAATCCTCCTCTACTTGGATTCGATTCCACGATCTACCAATTAGGAGAGAAAAGACACTCCACAGAGATATTGGTATCCGGACCGAAGTAGCTTATAACAAAATTTGAAACAAATCTCAATTCTGTCAACACATGGCTCCGCCTCTGCACATTACCCAAATAAAATATTTTTTAAGTTCTTATATCATGATTGCTAAACTTTTAATTGAAAATTCTATTAATTGAAATTCTCTAAAATTGAAGCTGATGCAATAATTCTGTGACCAGATGCCTCCACTTCTGCACATCACCCCAACGAAAAAGTGGTCTTTCCCAATTTTCGTTCTTCCATAGGAAGCCATATAGGAATGAGACACTGAGGCTCTCGACTTCAAAACGCAATTTATAGGCATTGCGATTACAGCGCCATCTGTTAGCGGTTTTTGCAACTAATTTTTTAAACTTCTGTACAACATTTTTACAACTTAGCTAATAAATAAACCGTTTACCACATAATTCTATTAATCTTTGTTTTTAAGATATTTAATTTTGAAATCAGGGTCTTATTCGCTGGACACCCTGTACGATGCGCATACATCTTACAGTAATAGCCATGCCCATGTAAAAATACACTGCAGAGAAAATATAAATTACAATAAATTTAGAATTACAATGCCTTGAGAAGGGCTCATCTGAAAAAATTTTGTGGGATAAAGGACCAAAACCCTTAATGCTGCCTACAATATAAAAGCAGAAAAATTTTAATGATTTAAAATAAAAACAATTTTCTAAATAAATTTTTATATTTAAAAAAATAGTAACATGAAACATTGGAAAGGCAGAAACATTTCTTATATGACCCATTATATCTCTCATAGCCATACACATAATGCCCTGATAACATAATGATACACATAATGCCTGAGATAATGCCCTGAGAGGGCATTATCTCAAAATTTTGGTAATGTAAAAAGCCAAAAACTTGATGATGCCTAAAATTTAAAAAAAAAGCATAGTATCATGACAACATTAAAATGCAGAGCAAACGAATTTTTCTCATAGAACTTAATCTAAAGGGATTCTTTTGTGTGTCCCAGTAAACGAACTATAAATGCTACTTTATTGTAGACACCTTAGAAAGCATATTGTAGTTCACCACAGTGATGCATATACAGGGTGTGCCAAAATTCGACCGAAGGGTGAAAGATACTTGACAATCCAGGTTCGATTCCTGGTCTGGACATTTTTCGCTCTGTTGGAATAAACTTCAACTGTGCTACTCCAGTCTTGAATATGATTTAATCCAGTTGGAAAAAATATTCGTTCTCTTCATTATAAACTTATTGCTTATTGTTAGACCTGGAATAGTGCAGAAAAATTTACATTATGTATGCGTAAATATTGTAAATACATAATTTTTATTTCATAAGTCTAACTTAATACAAGCCAGAATTAAGTAATTTTATAGCTTTCCGAGTAAACAATTTCTATTTCCTTGATAAATTCAATGAATAACAATTTATGTTAATGTTCATTTAATAGCTTTCTTTAGTGCACTTTATTTTTTTTATTTTTCTAATAAAACATAAAGGATGTGCTTCTTTCAAAAATAACATTGTCCTAAGACACTTAAAATTGAGTGAATATCTTCCCTAGATCAACTAACTAAATTATAGGGAACGTCAATAATATTTTTTTCTATAGGTTATTTATTCTTTAGATTTACTCTTTGAAAGCACATATCCATTATATTAAACAGCCATTTATGTTTGGGAGTTGAAACTATGTTTCATGAAAGGACGAATATTTATTTTCTGATAGGGGAACAATTTTAACCCATAACCCTTCTGTGGGCATTTATTCCGAATGATTAATACAGGGTATTTTTAAACCAATAGGGTAATTTCTCAGGGATTATAATACGCGACAAATGTAACAATTTCTGTATAAGAAACTACGATCGCAATCCACTCAATCCATTCAATCAAAACTTCAGGGTGTTACGCTTCAAGTCGAACTTAGTTTTCCATTCTTAACTTTAGCAATACAATACAATAAATTACAACACAGTGCATCCAAGCCATGACACCAAACTTAAGCTTTATGGTTAAAGTGATAAAATGGCCGGCCAGTACGTAGCATTGTATAAGTTCTATTTTGTATGTATGAAATTACAATAAATTTATCAAAAATCGTCAATAAGAATTGTTGTACACAAAATTGTTTTCTATTTACAATGTTTGTGTATTTTTTAAATTGAAATTCACAACTGAAATGATGTACTTGACACAACTTAACAATTTGAACAAACAATTTCTGTAAATGGCGTAATATATAAAAACTAGATAGTACCCACCAAAATTTGACTGTAAATAACTTGAACGTTTCATTAGAATTCTTGAATTTTTAATTCAAGAATTCTAATGAAACGTTATAATTTAATGAAACGTTATAATTTAATGAAACGTTATAATTAACGTTAAACGTAATTAGTCGCTTTTAACTTAATTATTGAAATCATGACAAATTTATATATTGCATAAGTGATTTCTATTTCTTTAAGGCGACAGATGGCGACAGTCTAACTTATTCAATGAAGGGAAAAAAATTTAAGTTTATAATTTACCACTAATTACTCTTGCTTTCTATCAGAAATTTACCTAAAAATATTGGGTAAAGTATTTATTTTTACTTACTACGGTCTCATTTTTTTTTAATATTTCATTTTATTTTTTTAACTACACGACCGTTAAAAGCTGCCAGAATTTTATTTTTGTCGGTCTCATTCTCTAAAAACCTAAATTCGAAACTTGATGCAGCTAACGATTTATAATATATATTTTTTTAATTACTTGAATTTTATTTTACATTTCTATACATTTTTTTAAATATTAAACCATGGATATGAAGGTAATTTCTTTTATAGTTCTTATATGAATATTTTCTTTCCACATTCCCTTTTCTTTCATTTCATTCCTATGATGCCATAGACGAATTAATCGCTCAATTAGTTGAACCTTTTGTTGCTGCAATTTTGTTGAATCTGGTCTTCGAGTCAACAATATTGCAGTAACAAACAAGATTCAACTATTAAAGGTATGTATAAATATTATGCAGACATACATACAATAAATCCAACTGGAGTGAAAAATTAGCCCGAGCCAGGAATCGAACCACAGTATACAAGACTACCGCTCTAACCACTGAGCTTCTCCGGCCGATACCTGGGTCTGGGATTCCCCAACATGGTTTATTAGTGAGAAATTGCAGACCCAGATATCAGCCGGAGTAGCTCAGTGATTAGAGCTACTCCGGCTCTAATCACTGTATACTGTGGTCCCGGGTTCGATTCCTGGCTCTGGCTAATTTTTCATTCCAGTTGGGTTTATTGTATTTATTGTATGTATGCATGTATAATATTTATATATATCTTTAACCGTTGAATGCAGGTGTTATTTATGTGTGTATGTGTGTTTTAATTTACGTATATTGTAGTATGTGTGTTTTATTATAAGGTTCAACTAATTGAGCGATTAATTGATGTATGGCATCATAATAATGAAATGAAATGACTGGTTCAGAAGAAGGTACGCCAAGGCGTATGAAGGCAGTCATATGCTACTAAATGTGGAGATACGAAGCATTAAAAGCCACGAATGGGCACTTATAACTTTGTTCATTGTAAGTAATGTATATACATTAACCTAATATTAAATTTAATATAATAAAATGACTTCTTGGCTGATTTATGTGTAAATTTTTCTGCTACTATAATAATCTGGCCAGTACTGTATATTCTTGATAATGATCAAAACATATAACAAAAATTGTAGATCAGATCAATTTATTTAATTGATAATTACATGCAAAATATTTTAGCTTAAATATTTCTAAAATAATTTTTTTTTCAATATTGTTGAGTGTTAAATTTTATTTAATTATAAAAGATCCAAATAATAATAATAATAAAATAAAAATCATATAACTTCTCCTCCTAATAGAATAAGTTATTATTGAAATGAATTATCGCCAAAAATATTACAAAAATCATTTTCACGGTAGTTGGGATCGAACCTGCGTCCTCTACAAAAATCCACAGCTTTAAACTTTTGTTTTAGACCGCTTTGCCAGCAGGAACTCCTTCTACTTTCCCCTAAATTGAAGAGGCTCGAAAAAGAATTGACGCATGATCAAATGTGTCGATTTCGATCTGCTTTTTACCCTTGCGTTTTAACATACATGATCTTTCGTTTTATATGTTAATCTTCTTCATTAAGATGTATAAGATAAAAAATGTCCTTGACACAACATAAACAACAATTTTAAACAGCAAGTCACTGTTGAGTCAGCTGCTCAATGACAACATCATAAAAGAATAAATATTGCAAAATAATGAAGGAATTGTGTGGCGATACTTTCAACACACTTTTTTTCCTTCTGTGAAATGTGATGCCACTCTTAGAGGTTGTGTATATGCCCACCATTTACATCCAAACAATGCTGATCTAGACGTTTCATAATTCGGGATGTAGTAGGTGACAGTACATATGGGATCACTGGCCAAATTGTATTGTACTTCTAGCCCTTTTCATTATGGCATCACATGTCACCCAAACCGGAAGTGTGTATTTAAGTAAACGAAACTGTGAATTTAAGTAACAGGAAATGTGTGCTTAAGTAACTGGAGATGTATATTTAAATAGCTTGAAGGCAGAAAATATCTTCTAGCATTGAAATTAATGAAGGTACAATGAACTAGGAAAGTTTTAAGAATTTAAGGTGAATATTTCTGATGGATTTTATTGGAGTAAAAACTTTAAATGAGTTTTATAAAAAGCATATTTTTCCTCAATGATCAGTTGCGAAAAATTCTCTATATAAAAAAATTACAGTTATACTTATAAAACGCTTACCGCCAACAATTTAAGTGTTGTTGTAAGTGTAATGTACTATCGATTTAAAAGCCTGAACATTTTCTGAAACTTCTTAGCTTAACTTTTTAACTTCCAGTTTATTTATAAATTAACATTGTGAAAACATATGAAAAATGGTCAAAGTAATAATTTGAATATTTTTCTGGACGTTTTTATTTTATGACTTCGATCGCAATTTATTATATTTTTAGTACTGAATATTGTTTATTTATTGAAAGAAAAAATAGTAAACTATCATTATTTTTGTCGTGAGCACATTAATGGTAAGTATCAAATTATTTTCCTTAAATTTTAAAATATGTAAAAAGAAATTGCATTAAAGTAGTTTTATCTTTCATATACTAAGATATTTGAAAAAATCAATAATATACTCCTTTTTGCTTTATTTTATAAAATGGATGTCTAAATAAGTGGGATACCTTAAAGCTTCTACACCTACAGGGTAAAATAAGAAGTCCTGTATATTTTGAAGTGAACACTTCTGATATGACGATAGCTTTCTAGGATGAAATTTTTTCGAAAATCGAAATGTGACACGGTAACTTGAAAAATGGTAAGAGAAGATGCAAAATAAAACATGAAAGAAAAATAATAGTTGTAATTTATTTGCATTAAGATAACGCTGTAGCTAAAAGCGAATATCGAAGATACACAATCTACAGACTACAGATAAATGTAAACTGCCTTTAAAAAATTACATTTATTAATTCATTTTAAGGACTGTCACTTTTCGATTGAGGGTGGAAGAACACAACAAAGGAAGAGTGATTTCATTGACACTGTGATAGCGCTGAAGCTTTTCAAACCAGAGCTATCAAAATCGAATTTAAAAGGTTCTAAAAATACTTATTATTTTAAAGAAAAATTATATACATTAAGGATGTTTATGAACCGGCATTTTTCAATCGAAAGAGAGAGAATAATTGTGATTTCTTGTCCTAAAATTAACCTGTGATTTACCAAGTCATTCAAAAACTCAACAACGAATTTTGAGTACATAAAAATTATAGATAAATTCAAAGTGCGTTAAATAAAACGCATATTTATTTTTTAAATTTATGAACTGTTACTTATATCTTCCAAGAATGAGGGGGTATGTGACTCGCTAAGATTACCATTGGTAGGTCCAACTCTAGTAGACGGGGAAATCACGCAATTATACAGCATTAAGATAGTTATTGCTAAACATCTTCATCTGCTCTTGCAATTTGCATATAATCCTCGCACTCGTGTAGGTCAAGCATTCTAATTTTTAACTCTATTAAAAAAAGAAAAAAGTCTTGGAAAATCATGAAATTTTTCGACTACCATTTTTTGATGAATTTATATGCTTTGGGATATCCTGAACACAATATGACTATTTTTGCAAAATATCTGCCTGTCTGCAAGCAACAATTTTCCTGCCACTCTATCTCAAGAACTAATGCATGGGATTTCATAAAACTTTATCTTCTGGACACATTGCTTGAACTAGCGTTAAATAAGTTTAGGTGTATATCGCAAACAGATAGTTCTGCTATGTAGTATTTTTAACGAATTCCGTGATAGCTATATCTCAAGAACAAATGCACGTAATTTCATAAAACTACTTATTCTCTTAGAACTTGATGTAATATGTTCTGTTTAGGTGATGGTACACATCGTCCAAAGGTGGTGCTGCTATGCTGTGTTTTTTTTACGATTTTCGTGATAGTAATTTAAAAAAAAATAAAAAAAAAAATGCACGGAATTTCGTCAAGCTTCATACTTTATTTGACCTTGACATAAATTAGTGTTGGTTGCCTTTTCCGTGTATATTGCCTTACAGGTGACGCTCCTGTACTGTATGCTTCAGGATTTTCTTGATATATATATCTCGGTCTATTTTGCATATAATTGTACCAAATTTTATATCTAAGATTATTTTTCTACAAATCGATGCAAATACGATTTTAACTTTGCTCGCTCAACAGGGGATGCTGCTATCCTATGTTTGAGGAAATAGTCCAAATTGGGTCCACTGATGCGTATTAGCGAACATGGTTTGCTGTAATATTATCTCAAACCTTGTAACTCTCATACAGTTTTATTGACATTGTTGTCAGAATCACTGATTCTTCTTTTTCTCGTATTTCAATTGTTATAAGTCAAGAACCGTTAAAGATAAAGGGTTCAAAATTGGAACATGTCTTTTCGATTGTTTTACTTTAATTTTGATTCAGCAAATTTGAAAAAAAGGTTTACTTTTGAAAATATGTTTTTTTTAAGTTACATCTTTTTTTTTTTACTTTAAATATTTTTAATTTTTATTTAAGATAATATTTTTAAAAATGCTGAATCAAAATTAAAACTTATATGTTTCTGTTTATTTAAATGAAAAAAAATTTAAATTCTACAAGTAATATTTCGAGTTTTAACGATTTTAAACTATCCCACTTTTTTAATAAATTTTAAATAAAAAAAAATATGAGAAATTTATCATGTGATTTTATTTACAAATGATGTGTTTAACCATAAAAAAAAAATAACTCAATAAATAAAAATTATTTTAAAATGTGTCCCGAACCCCCTTAAATGAAGAAACATAATTCCAAGCTTAGATATTTTTATTCCTCAAGATGCAGCTATAAATGGTACAATTCATAAGCCATTAAACGTAAAAGTTTAGAGGAGATTTTCTGTGATCTTTAACCATAAAGATACTGCTAAATTTTTGTCTCTTAGAATTGAGGTAGATGATGGAAACATACATCAAGTGGATCTAGATAGTGCAAGATAGATGACTTGGACTTGAATGATATGATGGAAAAGATATAACTCTATTAGTAATGAGAAATGGTAACGATGATGGACCTTGTCTCAAATGGAAACAATAAACTACTACCACATCTCACTCAATATAAGAAAAAGGGCCCTTAGTGCAGAAAATAAATTGCTGCAAGCGAAGATTAATATCGAACACAAAGTTTCGCTGC